>CM060357.1:95655966-98426612 GCA_030545235.1 Helianthus tuberosus | reverse complement strand
ATTCAGTGAAACTTTATTGAGAACAAAACTGAATCTCCAAGAAACGATGTTTTCCAATTTTGTGGTTTTTGTATGTTTTGGTGTTTATAAATTGGATGGAAGTTGAGGATAAACTCAATAAGATTTTACTCAATGAGATGGACAATATCCTCACTTAAGGATTTTGTCCATCACATTGAGCGAAACTTTACGAAGAACAAAACTGAATCTCAAAGAAACGTTGTTTGGAATCTTTGGGGTTTGAATATTTTGGTGTTTAAGGAGTGAATGTTATTTAGTAAAATATGGCGTTTTTGGTTTGGTGTGTTTAATGGAAGGTCTGAGACGTTGTTTATATAGGATGTTTTTGGCGTGTATTTTAGGCGGGATTTTATTATAATAAATGCTAGTAATGAAGTTCCGTCGTTTCAGTTACTGTTTGTTCAGCTTTGTCGTTTAAAAACAAAGTTTGGCGTTTTATATTTAATGGCGTTTAGATTAGGATGATGTGTGCTTTGTAGTTTAAGGCGGGAATTTAATGGCGTTTTATTCATGAGTTTGGCGTTTTGTGTAGAGATGTCTAAAGACCTTTTTATCCTTAATGAAGCGCGTCCACGTAATAAAATTGATGATATTTACGAAAACGCCACCACGCCAATCTAGTCCATAGATTGTTTTGATCTGACGATCCATAAGCGTTCTCACTGTACTCACACTTTTCACCGTCTTTCCTAAATCCTGACCCTGTATATATATACACATACATATGAGGTTTGTTGGATTGTTCATAAATGTGAAGATTGAATGCATGCAATGCTGATTAGATGAAGATGATGTTTTGGATTATATGAAAATTAAATAAATGTACGTTTGATGCATTTAAGTTCTTGGATGATGATGATATGATAATCATGCATTAAGTGCTTGTACATAAGTGTAGATAATGATTAAATAATCATATGATGGTGAACTTGAAATGATATGATAAAAGTGGATCAGAATTATATTATAAGCATGCTAAAATGATGCTAGATAATGTGTTATGACGATATGAGGTTATGTCATAAATATAGTAGCTTTGCATGCTGTACATGAAGCTTAAAAAAATGGTAAAATGAGTGAAATTGCATGATTTATGTAACTTACATAAAATCTGCACTAACATGGATATAAGTACCATTTTATTCAGTAAATAACATGTGTTATGTTAAAATATGAAGTCGTGACGATTTGGGATGATTATAGTAAAGTTCGGTACAAGACTATGCGTTAAAAACGGTAAAAATCGGCCTTTAAAGTGATTTTGCAAAACTGTTTTAGATCAGGTTATAAACTGGTATTTTTATGATAAATATAAGTATTTTAACTTATATTAAGTATCCATGGTGTTTGGCTAGTCATACGTGACTTCCGACGCCCAAAAACGTTACCGAAACATTAAAATACACATATTTCGATGTACGCGAAAAAAGGTAATTCATGAATGAACTTTGCATGTTGTGATTTATGTGGATATGAGCATGTATAATGTGAACTGATAAGTGTTGACATGATAGTAGGAGTTAGGACTATGCATGTTGTACAGTTAAAAAGGTAATTTCGTTAAAAGTCACGTTAATATGCAACTTATTTGTCAAGCATGAAAATAATAGATAGGTTAACTTGTTGAGTTATTTCATGTATAAATTCTATAAAAGTAATGAAATATATAATTTGACGGAATACGTATATTACGATATTTGATGATATGTTAACGTTAGTGTAAATATGTTACGAAGCGCAAATCGTAGATATATTGTACATAAACGGGTGTGATGATGGATATAACATAATATGGATCACCAATAAAATCGTTCAAGTCGCAAAAATCTTAATATATATATAGGGTTGGGTTCATTTCAGAACTTTAAATAACTACAGAACTTTCAGAACTCCTTTATAAACAATCATTTTATATATATTTTTTTTGTATTTAGGATTTTTCATCATCTATTATATGTATTTCTTTGATTGCATACATGTTAAAAGTAGTTTACATATATGTAATAGCCAAATTATATATATGTGTCATAATTAATTAAATATATGTAAAAAAAACTAGTTTACATATGTGTAATTATAAAATTACATATAAAAAATGATAAAATTACTCTTAGCATGTATGTAATCATAAAAATACACATAATAAATGATAAAATTATCTTAAACATCAAAATATATAAATAAAAAGATTGTTTATTAGGAGTTCTATGAGTTCTATAAATATTTATGGTTCTGAAATGATCTTTACCCTATATATATATATAGGGAGAAGATCATGCGAGAACCACCTCTTATTGCGAGAACCGCGAGAACCAATGTGAACACACAAAAAATGCCTAAAAATAGCTAAAAATCACACAAAAATTTTTTTTTTTGATTTTTTTAATATTTTTAGGTTTAAAATCGCTACTTTTCGCACCAAAAAAAAAAAAAAAAAAAAAATTTTAAAAATTTTTTTTTTTTGGCTTCTAAAAGTAGCGATTTTAACCTAAAAAATATTAAAAAAATCAAAAAAAAAATTTTGGATTTTTTTTTTGATTTTTTTAGATTTTTTTTTAGATTTTTTTAGGTTTTTGGGGGGTTTAGTTTTTAGCATTTTAGCTTGGGGGGGGGGGGGTGGGGGGGGGGGGGGGGTTTAGGTTTTTGGGCGGTGGGGGAGGGGGGTTTAGGTTTTTTTTTGGGGGGGGGGGGGGGGGGGTGGGGTTAGGTTTTTTTAGGTTTTTTTTAGCTTGGGGGGGGGGGGGTTAGGTTTTGGGGGGGGGGGGGAGGGGTGGGGGGTTTAGGTTTTTGGGTGGGGGGGGGGGTGGGGGTTAGGTTTTTTTTTAGCTATTTTAGGTTGTGTTCACATTGGTTCTCAAGGTTCTCACAATAAGGGTGGTTCTCGCATGAGCCCCTCCCTATATATATATATATATATATATATATATATATATATATATATATATATGAACACGTATATATATAAATACGCCAACATAACAAAAAATAAAGACTTTTCGAGAAAATCTCAAAGTTGTATGAAAATCCTAAGGATTGGATAAATTAGGGATTTATAAAATTAGTTATTAAAATCGTTCCTACTTCAAATTTGGACATGTAGACCAATATTGTGGAATTGTGCTAGTAGAAAAACACACCTAAAGGTAAGTGTCACTAATCCTTTTTTTACTGTTTTATGAAAAAGTTAAACAAAGACTACATTCAGACGACTTCTGAATTATGCCGGAGGAAAATTCAAACCCAGATCAAGGGCGAACGGTTTTTTCTGGCTTCAGACGATCAGAACTCACCAGTTTACTAAAATTCACAACCGATGACGAGTCAGAGTCCGATTGAGAACCGCTATTGATTCCAATTGTCAATATAGGTGTAGATCCGCCCGAGTTGAGGCGGTTACCGCGGTTTGCGATATGATCGATTTGTGAATGAAATAGGAACAATGAATGAGCCATCGGAAAACTATAGCATGCACCCGATTGTCATAAGCACGAATGTCAATATTCAGTGCAGGTTCTTTTTTTCCGGTGGTGTTTAAATTCATTATCAAACTATAGCATGTTCCAGTCCACTTTGGAGCCACGTCGAGCACAGTTCGATGTAGCTTAAAATTTTAAGTTAATTTTTTTGATGGAGATGCATTAGTGACTGATCATTAATGGTAACTTAAAATTTTGGGATGAGAATTTAAATGCCGGAGGATTTTTTTCATAGTTTTGTACAAGGAGATGGTGATGGTGGTTTGGGAAGATGGTGGTTGATTATGGTGATGCACGGTGGTGGGTGGTGGTTTGAGGAGATGGTGGTGTTGGTGGTGGGGGTTTTTAACAAAAAAAGGGTGGAGGGAAGAAGGGTGGGATGGGGTGGCCCTCATTTATTTCTATTTGGTTTTTTAACCTTAGGGGTAATATAGACATTTCACTAAGATATTTAATTTAGGTTAGTGATAATAATCATCCGAGTTTAAAAATTATAACAATTAACTCTGTAATTATTGAAGCATTGGAACCAACTCTGCAAAAATGACAAAACAGAGAGACCAGGCAAACATTTAACTATTTATTAAATAAACAAACTTTCACATAATGATTTACTAATCGTTTACACAGCAACTACCAGAGTTTTTATTTATTTTTTTTTATTTATATGAAAAGAACATCCAGTAACCTCTCAAACGGGGTCAAGTTCAGAATCAGAAGCCTTTAGACCGAGAAACCGGGTGAGAAAGATAAGAATCTATCATTGTAACTCTAAAATATCACCAAATTCCAAAGTTTTGCTTTCTCATTGTTTCATCCTCATTTATTTCAATTCCATTAGCTGCTGTTCTCCTCAAATTTCCCTAAGTTCTTCTTCATTTTTTTACAATAATTTTGCCAGGTATTGTTTGTTTCTAGTTTTAGAAAATTGCAGTTTTTTTCCACCAATATTTTGAGAGTTAACTGTGTACGTAAACGTCAAATTAGAGTTTTGCAATGAAGAATTTAGGGGTGTTCACATGAGAATTTCCACTGCCGAAACAAAAGAAAGTCGGTCAGTTTGGTCGGTTTGAATATACGCGGTTAGATGGCACTTGGAACCCGCGTTAATATATATGATATATACAAACTGTAAAAACCGGCCGGTTCAGTTTGTCATCTTCCATCCGGTCATTAGCGGTTCTACCCACCGGCCTAACCGAAGCATTAGGTTAGGAGGTGGGGAAAGTTGTAAAAGTTTTTTATGATTCTTTATTTTACATCATTTGAACTTCTTTTGGTGAGAATCTTCTTCTATCTTTGCCTTTTCTTTACATGTAAATCTTTAATTGTTCATGATCATACCTTTATCAAATTCTAAATTCAAACTTTAATCTAAACATTTCAGATCAATATAAATGTCATTTTCGCACCATAATTCGCGATCTAAGAGATGGAATTGGGAGTTTATCTAGACGCGGGTTTGAAGTAAAACTTTCGAGTCTTAACAAAAGTAAATCACAGAATTATGCTGATAAGTTGGACAGACACGATCACCCGTATTTTGAATCTTGTAGCGGTTGGGCAGATCTCCCGTCTGAACTGTTAAGTGATGTGATAAAGAGATTAGAAGCGAGTGAAAGTACATGGCCAGCGCGAAAAAATGTTGTTTGCGTGTGCAGCAGTGTGTAGATCATGGAGGGAAATGTGCAAAGAAATCGTTGATTCCACTGAATCTTCAGGGAAGATTACATTTCCGGTCGCTTTGAAACAGGTAGATTGTTAATTAATCAGATGGTTTTGACCGTAGGGGTATGCATGGGTCGGTTTCATAGTTGTTAATAGCGAATAGCAACAAGGTACCTATATGCTACATAGCGACCGCCATTAAACAGCGATACACTAGAAAAAGAATTTTGAAAATTTTTATATGTATATTATATCAAAATACTTTGGTATATATCCTATTTTACATGTATATTTAACAAAAACCTATAAATCTAGCTATTTTATAGCTATATCTAATTGCTATTTACATCAAAAAAAAAAAAAAAAAAAAAACTAACTGTCGCTATTCACGCTATTGGTCGCTATGACCCAGATAGCGACACTTGGTCGCCTCGCTACATAGCGCGCTATAGCCACTATTGACAACTATGGTCGGTTTGGTTTGGTCTGGTTTGGTTATGGGTTAAAACCGAACCTATAACGAGGTTCCGCTTTTTATATCTTCATACCTGATTAGTTTGGTTATAAACAGTTCAGTTTAATACGGATTAGTTAACCGTCTGCCCTAGCTCACCCGTATATTTAAGTTATTATCGATGTTCAGTAACCCGACTAAATTACATTACAGCCAGGGCCCCGGGATTACCACAATTCAGTGCTTCATTAAGAGGGATACATCGAATTCAACTTATTATCTTTATCTTTGTCTTGGCAGTGGTAAGTCTTCACATTTCATTTTATTTGAATAGTTCTTGAGATTTCTCTATCTTATTATCTTTATGTTCCTTTTTTTAATGTGAGTTCTTTAAATAATTGTATTTATAATGGTTTATTATCTGATTATTACAACTTCAAACAGTTTAAGCACACCCAAACACTATCTACTATTATAAAGATTATACGAGTCTTCGTTATTAATTTAACGATACCAATATGCAACAGTTAAATGTCGAACAGATAATCCTGCAAACCTTATGGATCTAAGTACGTATATGATAAAATTCTTGGCTGAACCGTACGGTTCTGAAAAAAAGAAAACCAAACCCGTGGACCGGCCAAAATGATTCTGTTTGGTTATTTGAATGATGTCGTAGGTTCCAAGTTCCAAACCGTGAACCAAACTGTTAAAAGATAAATCATGAACGCATCACTGCATGTTCCAAATAAAAAAAAAGTTGAAAAACTATGGTCCTCGTCTCCAAGTTCCAAACCGTGAACCAAACTGTTAAACTCGGTTTTTCAAAACCATGCACTGAACCATATGAATCTCTAACTGAGCGATTTTCTTCAATCTGCGCGGTTCAGTCAAGTTTCAACAGTTTATGAACACCCGTAAATTGTAGCAGAATATAGTCAATATCTGGCAATAATATACCATTAGTGTTGTGAAATTTGCAGCTTTGATGGTCGAAAATGGTAAATTTCTTCTTTCTGCGAAACGAAAGTGGAGAAGTACATGTACAGAGTATATCATTTCAATGGCTGCAAATAACATATCAAGATCAAACAGCAGTTACTTTGGAAAAGTCAGGTAAATATATAATAACTTTTGCATATATTATACTATTTTGTAATGTCATACTTACAAAATCTGTTACCTTTCAGATCCAATTTTCTCGGTACAAAGTTCATAATCTACGACTCCCAGCCGCCACAAACCGCCACAGCCCCTCCAGTCAGGTCAGGCTCTAGTCGTCGGTTTTCTAAGAGAGTTTCGCCGAAGGTTCCATCAGGAAGCTTTAACATAGCCAAAGTTGCATACGAGGTTAAACGTATTGGGAAAACATGGTCCGCGTAGGATGCACTGCATAATGCACACGATCCCCATCTCCGCCCTAGAGCCTGGTGGCACCAACAACCTCGTTCCACGATCATTTGACAACTCATTTCGTAGCATCTCATTCTCCAAATCGGTTGATGACCCAAGTGAGTTTGGTAGCTCCAGATTTCAGACATTGCAGGAAATGGTGACCGTCCGAAAACCACGCCTTTGGTTTTGAGAAGCAAAGAGCCGCGGTGGCATGAAGAGTTGCAATGTTGGTGTCTTAACTTCAAAGGACGGGTAACGGTGGCGTCTGTGAAGAACTTCCAGCTTGCTGCCGCCACCACCCGTCCGCGCTGGCCACAAACCGCCGAATCCCCTTCGGAATCTGCCCATGATGATGTGATCTTGCAATTGGTAAAGTTGGAAAAGACATGTTTACAATGGATTATATGCACCCATTATCTGCATTTCAAGCTTTTGCCATATGCTTGAGCAGCTTTGACACAAAAGTGGCTTGTGAATGAAAAAGGGGCTTAACTATTACGTCTATAAGTTGGTATATATTATTATTATTATACTTAATTTGTAAGTGTTTCGTTTTTTAGTTTTGATTGAAATATTTCATCTGTTTGTACTTTGTAGAAATTCGTTTAGAGGAAAGAAATATATAATCTGAACTTAAGGTATTGGTAGCCTGGTAGGGCTGTCAATGAATCGAACATGGGCTGTTTATATTCTCTTGATTTAGTTGAGAGTAAACAGAGACAAGATCGTAATTCTCATTATCACATATGATGTATATATACAAAATGAAAGAAAGCTAGCCCTAACAAACAAACTGTAACTTAACAAAACTAACGAACGACTAACTAACTGACCTAACAGTCAACGATATAAATTAACAGTCAACTTACACCCCCCCTCAAGTTGGTGGTTGTGAGACCCCCAACTTGGAAAGTAGCAAACTATGATGAGAAGGATGAAGACTCTTGGTTAGAAGATCAGCTAACTCATCATGAGAAGGCGTATGTGTCAAAGTAATAAGCCCATCCTGTAATTTCTCTCGCACAAAATGACAATCCAAATCAATATGTTTAGTGCGCTCATGAAAAACCGGATTTTTAGCAATATGTATGGCTGCTTGGCTATCACACTTGACGGGAACCGGAGTGACATTTGGAACAGTAAATTCATGAAGGAGTCGGGTAAGCCAAGCAAGTTCACCGGTAACTCGGCGAAGGGATCTGTATTCTGCTTCAGCAGAACTTAAAGAAACAGTCGGTTGTTTCTTAGACTTCCATGAGATGGGACTGCCACCAAAAGATATAAAGTACCCGCTAACCGAACGTCGGGTGTTTGGACATGAAGCCCAGTCCGAATCACAATGAGCAACAAGAGACATATCAGGACTATCATTAAAAAACAATCCTTGAGAAGAAGTACCATGGACATAAGCTAAGGTATGCAGGGCAGCATTCCAATGAGGTTGACGGGGATCTTGCATGAATTGACTAAGAAACTGTACTGCAAAAGCTAAATCAGGCCGAGTATGAGTTAGGTAATTCAGCTTACCAACTAACCTCCGATATTGTAAAGGATCTGAGCAAAGGTCACCAACACCAGCTTGAAGTTGGAAATTAGGTGGCAAAGGAGATGAAACAGTAGTACTTAAAGCAGAGTGAAACTCTTGTACCAATTCCTTTGCAAACTTTCTTTGTGTCATAATAACACCATGAGAATGAGGTAAAATTTCTATACCTAAAAAATAATTGAGATGTCCAAGATCCTTAATTTTGAAAGTAGAGTCAAGAAAAGATTTTAAAGCTTGGATTTCAGGAAAATGGTTACCAGTAACCAATATGTCATCAACATAGACAGCCACATAAACCACTAAATCACCCATTGTTTTATAAAATAGAGAATAGTCATTGGAAGACCGAAGAAACCCTTTGACTTTAGAGCATCAGACAGCTTACCGTACCATTGTCTAGAGGCTTGTTTAAGCCCATAAAGAGATTTCTTGAGTTTAAGACATTGATTTGACGGAAGAGACATGCCAGGCGGAGGTTGCATATATATGTCTTCATCAAGATCTCCATGTAGGAACGCATTATTGACATCAAGTTGATATAATCCCCATTTCATTTTCGTGGCTATAGCAATAAGACAACGAATGGTTGTCATTTTTATAACAGGTGAAAAAGTCTCATTGTAATCAATCCCAGCTTGTTGAGTGTCACCACGAACTACCAAACGAGCTTTGCATCTTTCAACATTGCCATTAGCGAGATATTTGATTTTATAGACCCATTTGCATTTAATAAGTTTCTTTCCAGAAGGAACAGAAACAAGATCCCAAGTGTGATTAGCATTAAGAGCATCGAACTCCTTAGCCATAGCATCCTGCCATGCAGGATGATTTGCAGCCTCTTGATAAGAAGTAGGCTCATGTAGCAAGTCAACAGCAGCAACAAGATGTTGAGTGTCAACAGATAAGTGATTAAAAGGCAAAGAAACAGTGGAGCAACAAAAATTAGTGATAGTATGGTGACATGAATCATTATCTACAAACGCATTATTGCAAATATAATCTTGCAAATACGAAGGTGGAACAACAGGTCTAGAAGAGCGACGAAGAACATGAGGAGATTCTGGGACATGATGATCAGAAGTAGAAGATGATGGCGAATGAGAAAATGAAGTAGAAGTAGAATGAGAAGACTTTGGAGTGTGAGCAGATGGAGAAGGAACAGAAAGAGTATTAAAAGAAGGGGGAACATCATCAAAAAAACAAGAAAGATCATCAAAAGATGGAAAAATAGATGATGGATGAGTGGGATGAATGGATGGGAAAAGATGTTCAAAGAAAACAACATCTCTCGAAATGAAAATGTCATGTGTATGAAGATTGTACAATTTGTAGCCTTTTTTACCAAGAGGATATCCAATAAAAATGCAAGGTAAAGCTCTAGGCTGAAACTTGTCTCTACCATGTGTAAGGGTGGAAGCATAACACAAACAACCAAAACTCCTTAAATGAGTATAAGAAGGGGATTTTCCATACAAGATGTCATAAGGAGTTTTTCCATCAAGAAGTTTTGTTGGAAAGATATTGATGAGATGAGTTGCAGTTAAAACACAATCTCCCCAAAACTTAATTGGCAATTTTGATTGAAAAAGCAAGGCTCTGGCAGTTTCAAGTAAGTGTTTGTGTTTTCTCTCAACCACACCATTTTGTTGAGGTACACCAACACAAGTGGTTTGATGAAGAATACCTTTGCTAATGAGATATTCATGTTGTTTTGTTCCAGAACCAAGCTCAAATGCATTGTCTGACCGTATGCATTTGATATTGGAATTAAATTGTGTTTTAACCATTTCAACAAAACCTTGAATAACATTGAAAGCATTACTTTTGGTTGACAATAAATGTGTCCAAGTAATTCTGCTATAGTCATCCACAATGGTAAGAAAATATCTATAACCATTGTAAGTGGGAACATAATATGGTCCCCAAGTATCAACATGAATCAAATAAAAAACATGTGATGTTGATCTTTGACTATGAGGAAAAGGTAAACGATGTTGTCTAGCTTTTGGGCAAATGTCACAGTGACCAATATGATCTAAATGCTCATCAGAAAGAAAATGCAACTGTTTGAGCTTATAAAATGGTAAATGACCAAGTCTATGATGCCAAGTAGTACTAGTAACAACAGAATTACATGAAGATTTTGTGAAAGAAATTGACTTATTCAAAGAGAAACAAGGTAAAGCAGCATGCAGGAGATACAGGCCATGAAGAAGTTCACCAAGAACCAGTGGCTTCCTCATTAAAGGGGCCTGCAAGACACAAGAGGATTTAGTAAAATAAACTATGCCATTTGTGTCATGACATACTTTGGGAACAGACAAAAGATTGTGTTTGAACTGTGGAACATAAAGAACATGATTGAGGGAAAGAGTTGGATTGAGAATAACAGTTCCACATTTGATGACTTTTATAATTTGTCCATTAGGAAGTCCAATGTGAATTGGATGAGAAAGAGATTGTATGTCAGTCAAAAGATTTTCATCATTACACATATGGTCACTGGCTCCTGTATCAATTATCCATTTGGTATTTAGGGTTGAAGAATTACAAGCCATGATACCTGCGAAATTGGCATGACTAATTTTGGTAGTATTAAAAGCATCATCTTTGGTAGTATTAAAAGCATCATCCCCTTTTCCAGTTTTCTCAAGATAAGACTTTTGCAAAAGCTGCAGCAGAGCACCCATTTGATCAGAAGTTAAAGCATTCCCTGGATTACATGAAGAACCAATGGACTCTTGTTGTTCCTTTTGTTCTGCTGCATCAAAAACACTATTTGCAGACACTCTTTTTGTCTTTGTGAACTTAAAATCCTTGGGAAAACCGACAAGTCTATAGCATTTATTTGCATTATGACCAGATTTTTTACAATGAGAACAAACAATTGACTTTTTGTTATCAAATCTAGAATATGAATTTTGAGAAGTCGCATTCATGGATGATGACTCAGGAACAAACAAATTTGTTGAGTGTATTTCTCTTTGCTTCTCATCTTGAATAAGAATTGAATATGCCTGACTTATTGAAGGAAGAGGTTTCATCATGAGAATATTGCCTCTAATACCATCATAGCTCGAGTTCAAACCCATAAGAAATTGCACTAAACGTTGATCCTCTTCTCGTTTAGCAAGAAGATGAGAAACTCCACATGTACCAGAAGGAATTGAATTCAAAGCATTTAGTTCATCCCAAACAGCCTTAATTTTGGTAAAATAGGTAGCTATATCACTACTGCCTTGAGAAATTTCACAAAGACTCTTTTGTAGTTGATACAATTTAGCACCATTCACTTGTCCATATCTATCATTCAATTCAATCCACAACTTATTTGCAGTTTCAGTATACAGTACGCTATTCGATATATCTCTAGATAAGGTGTTAAGAATCCAGGATATTACCATGTCATTGCATCGCTGCCACTGAGCAAGAAGTGCGGAATCAGTAGGTCTGGTTGAAATTCCATTGACAAAGGATAATTTGTTCTTCGCTGATAGTGCTATTGTCATTGCACGCTTCCAAGCACCAAATCCTGTTCCGTCAAAGGTTTTCGAGACTAAATTCATTCCAGGATGATCCGATGGATGAAGATATAGAGGATTCGAAGAATCGAAAGATGCAACGCTTGATCCGTTGCTTGAATCAGACATGATTTCAGATTTGAATGAAGAAAAAAAATGAATCAGACAAAAAATTGAATTGAGATTGAACGAAGAAAAATTGACCGGAGAAGATGATCGGAAAGAGAACGGATTAATTGGAAAACAAACAGAATGATCGGAAATTGAACAAAACGACCGGAAATTGAACGGACGCCGGAAATGAACGGAAAGAGATCGGAGCTAGTATAGCTCTGATACCATCTTGATTTAGTTGAGAGTAAACAGAGACAAGATCGTAATTCTCATTATCACATATGATGTATATATACAAAATGAAAGAAAGCTAGCCCTAACAAACAAACTGTAACTTAACAAACTAACGAACGACTAACTAACTGACCTAACAGTCAACGATATAAATTAACAGTCAACTTACATATTCAAAGTTGAGCTTGGCTGGTTGTTTATTGTTTATTGATTAATTAAGAATTGATCTATTTTATACACATTTATTTTTATATATACTTGTAACAAAAACTGACCCAACTATATAAGTTTGGTCTGATTTGGGTGCTAAAAACAAAGCAATTAGTTATATATACATGTGTTTGTCCCGTTTGCGTTTGATACCTTTGGTGGTCTCGCTCCTGACGCTGTGCGACTTTTGAATCGGGTTCAAAAAAGTCGTTAATAGTAATTCTTCGGCGCTAAAGGTTTCAAACTTTGTATTTAGTAGAATTGGTTTTTTCTATTCAAAAGGGGGGTGGCGGCGCAACTTGTTGCCCGACTACCTGCCATTGCTTTGTAATTGCCCTTTTTCGTGTAGAATGAAAAATTCATTAACTCCAAAAAAAAAAAAAAATTAAGGCTTTATAGTACTTAAAGGGGTATGGGTAAGTTTTAAATTAACAGAAAAACCCAATGGGCCTAGGATGAGCCAAGAAAGTAAAAGAGTGGGTCACAATGGATTCATTTGGAACCTAAAATCGAACGCAGTTCTTCAACAATTGAACACAATGACAATTGAGGATTCGTTTTTTTTTTTTTCAACAGTTGAACAAATTTACCATAAATCTCTCCATCCGGTGACCAAATTCCCAAAATTATCACATCATTCTGGTGAATTCACCCAATCTATTCGTCGATTCAGAGTTGTAATTGTAATTATATATTACTCTTTTCATGTGTGAGGTTCATTGGGGAACACTAAAAAAGTGGGAACAGTGGGGGAACCGACTCAAACGAACTCCGATTTGACTAATTCCAGCGGCGTTGGAACCGGCTCGTCGAACCCTAACTAGGATCTCTTAACCCTAAACACTAAACCCTAAATCGAGCCATGACATCCTCTTCTTTATTTATAAAAAGTTTCTTTTTTGACAGCACAAATTTAAGCATTGTTCAAATACTTCTCACCCATTCGATTGCGCAAATCCGTCTTGATAAGCTTCATTTTAGAAAACATCTTTCAATGGTTGCGGCTGCAACCGGTAAAACCAACGCTAGCTTCAATGTTCGATAAACCAAAAGAAAAGTATCACGTTTAAATAATTCCAAAAGTTTTATAAATTTCATAAACTCGAGAGGCATAATTGTACAGGGGAAAGTTCTTGTACAAATAAACTTAACATACTAAACATACAAATTGAAGGAAAAGTCAAAAAGACAAGGTGACATTTTTGTAATTATCTATAACTATCAAAGTTACTCTACAAATGTATCTAAAAAACCTACCCCCCCCCCCCCCCCCCCCCCCCCCCACCCCCACACCCCCAAAAACCTAAAAAAAACCTAAACCCCCCCCCCCCCCCCAAAAAAAAAAAAAAACCTAAACCCCCTTTCCCCACCCCCCCAAAAACCTAAACACCCCCCCCCCCCCCCCACCCAAGCTAAAATGCTAAAACTAAACCCCCAAAAAAATCTAAAAAAATAAAAAAAAAACAAACAAAATAATTTTTTTTTTTAATATTTTTATAAAAAAATCGCTACTTTTACTAGCAAAAATAAAATAAAATAAAATTTTTTGTTTTTTTTTACAAAACGTAGCGATTTTTTATAAATAAAATATTTAAAAAAAATGTGTTTTTTTAGGTATTTTTGGTTGAGTTCACATTTGTATAGTAACTTTGATAGTTGGTGGTAATTACAAAAATGTCACCTTGTCTTTTTGACTTTTCCTTCAATTTGTATGTTTAGTAGGTTAAGTTATTTGTATTTGATCTTTTGCCTAATCGTACATTCTGAACAAAAAGAATTTCAATAAGTTTATAATTAAACTTGCAATACACCAAAACTGCAAGGATTGTTTTTGCCAATCAGCCAAAGTTATTTTCAAACTCAAACAAACAAACCTGCTCCTTTCCAAAATACGATCGAGATTTCTAGCAAATCCTAAGCAACTCTAGCAAACATTACAAGAATCCCGGTGATTTCGAATCACGTTTTAAAATTACAAACCTTACTGTGTTATTCACCCATTAACATCATGTCATACTTTCCATATTAGTTCCCCTCGAAACATTATGATCATTTGAGTCAGATTTTATCGAATCAAACTAGCCAAAAACCGGCAATCGCCCATTCAAGAACGTTATCTTCGATTAAAAAAAAAAGGATCCACACCAATACTTAATGACACGACCTCCATTTGTTTCTATTCAATTGTTCACTAGAATTCCATATTTACCGACACCCTCTTGTGAAGATCGACCTCCATTTGTTTCTCCTCTCTTCTTTCGGCTCACTACAATTACAAAACGTTTAGGATTCGGTTAACTTTTTATCTTTATCTTTATATAATATAAAAAGCTATTAAAAATAATAAAAAAAGACTTGTTGAATAAATAAATAATAATATGTAAAACTAAAAAAATGAAACGAAACAAAACGCTAACTTTTTATATTAAGTTAAATATATTAGTTGACAAAATGGTTAATCAATGGAGTGGTGGCCCATTGTTAAAGGCAAAACTTTTAAAACACTTAGATTTGGGAGGAGGATGTATTGGGTTCAAGTTTTTTTTAACGACGACAAGGATTAGAAAAAAAAAAGAAATTAGCCGTTCAAAAAAGAAAAGTAGACAAAATGGTTAAAACTACTTATTAAACTTTCACATTAAAATGTTAATTAATGTAAGATTGTCACTATTTATTGAACTTTCACAGTAAATGTTAATTAGAAAGATTGTAAGTTGATCGTAGAATTTTTTTTTCTATTATTATTATGGGTGGGGATCAAATAGGAAGTTTATTTTGGCTAGAAGAATAGGAAGCAATAGGATTATGACATGTGGCAAAATTTAAAATAAAGAGAAATAGTATTTTAGTCAATCGTATCCTTTCTTCTTCCTTATTCTCCCCAGTAACTTTAAAACCCATCATTTTCAAAACCTATCATCTTCAACCTTTTCTTGACTTACTATCTCAATAATCACTATATTATAGTGCGATTTTCGTCATCAATCAATGATTCAAACACCCGATCAACGTGTTCTTCAGCTTTTTTTTGAAGAACCCCAGTTTAATTTCATTCAAATCTCGTTTTTTCCCGTGATTTTGAAGATAATTACTCGATCCGTTCGATTTAACCGCTAATAAGTGTTTCTATCATTCAAATTTCGTCAATCGTTGAAAAAATCGGCTTCGGGTCCATGTAAGAAATTCTTTAATTTCATTTTTTACGATCTGGGTTTTTTGATTTAGTCATTGCTTTTTACAATCTTGGCGGGGGTCCCGGGGTAGCGCCCCTGGTAGCACGGTCTCAAGGGGGCAGAGCCCCTGGCTGCATTCGTAGACAGTTTTATGCCATGGCGTTTTAGAACTTCATCCTGGTTCAGACAATTCACAGACAAAACTACTGTCCTGGTTCAATGCGTTTAGAGAGAACACTTTCTTTGGTGTTTTTATGCCATTGCGTTTTAGAACTAAGACATTTTATGTGTTTTTCTTGCCATTGCGCTTTAGAAAACACATTTTTGAAGTGTTTTTAGTCATTGCGTTTTAGGTCAAACACATTTTTAGGTGTTTTCAGTCCATTGTGTTTTAGAGAGAACACCTTCTTTTGTTTTTTAGGCCATTGCGTTTTAGAAATAAGACATTTTTAAGTGTTTTCTGGCCATTGCGTTTTATAAATAAGACATTTCTTTGTGTTTTTTGTGCATTGCGTTTTAGGTAAAACACATTTTTATGTGTTTTCAGTCCATTGCGTTTTAGAAAACAGACATTTTAAGTGTTTTCTGGCCATTGCGTGTTAGAAATAAGACATTTTCTTTGTGTTTTTTTGTGCATTGCCTTTTAGTTAAAACACATTTTATGTGTTTTCAGTCCATTGCGTTTTAGAAAGTACAATTTCTTTTGTGATTTTAGGCTATTGCGTTTTAGAAATAAGACATTTCTTTGTGTTTTCTGGCATTGCGTTTTTAGAAATAAGACATTTCTTTGTGTTTTTGTTGCGTTACGTTTTAGAAAAATGTCATTTTTAAGGTTTTTTTTTTCATTGCGTTTTACGCAACTGGGTTTTTTATGTCGTATGAAAGAGTTATTAACGTTTAAAAAATTGGGGGGGGGGGGGGGGGGAATTGTAGGAGAGAGAAACTATTGTGGTGGAGTGACTAGAATACCCTTACACAACCCTCGCGTCTCTTTTTTTATCTTCAATTTCACTCATTTAATCTTAGCCCTTGATTAAATCTATTGATGGTCAAGATTACTTCTTAGCCTTACTATCCCTTATTATTATTACCTTCCTTCGTCCTTTTGCATTGTTAAATACCATTTACTTATTTTGGAATAGGCCCAACACAGCATAAGTTGATTATGTACTGGGCCTTCACTAAAGTTTCAAAAAGGCCCAATACAGCCTAAAGTCATGTTTAGACGTTTAGTAGGTCATCTTCTTTTGTTTGTTACACTTCTTTTTCTAGCGGCGTATTCTACCGGAAAATCTGAGTTAGGTTCACTCTTTTTCTTATCTCAGATTCACCCTTCTCTTCTCATTTGCTTTAGATGTTGGTCTTTAAATAGGGGTAACATAGTTTTTTTATAGGGGTAGCGAAATCGGAAAAACGTCAAATTTTTATGTTTTTTACACTACCGACGGAACGTCAAGGGGTAGCGGGGGCTACCCCTCCCAGTATGGTAAGTCCGCCCCTGGGAGTAGAACTCACTCCAATGAGGTTAGAAGAAGAAGCAATCAGACAATTCTAATTT
Source organism: Helianthus tuberosus (assembly GCA_030545235.1). Classification (NCBI taxonomy): domain Eukaryota; kingdom Viridiplantae; phylum Streptophyta; class Magnoliopsida; order Asterales; family Asteraceae; genus Helianthus; species Helianthus tuberosus. Next base: position 98,409,242 of record CM060357.1, on the reverse strand, counting down.
TTACCGTTTGATCAATAGTTTTGTTGCTACTAGTATAAAACTCATTAGCCAAAAAATGATTATTTGGCTACTTAAATTGTAAGATATAGATATAAATGAAATGGCTACTTAAATTGTGTGATATAGATATATACGTGTTGTGTGTCTCGCACAAAGAATGGTGTGTGATTTTGAATAGTGTGATACAAGTTGAAGTCTATAAATAGACCATTGATTAAGGTCTCATTTTGACACTAAGGAAACACATTGTTATATGTGATCAAAAGTTGACACTGAATTGTAATGTTGTGTTTGATCAAGTTGAAATTCATATGTTACAAATTATTAAGTAGGATCACAATGTTGTATGTGGTCCATTAGTTGTATGTAGGGATGCAAACGACCCGAGCTACTCGTGAGCTACTCGAGCTCGGCTCGATAAAAAGCTCGAATGAGCCGAGCTTAAACAAGCTCGAGCCCGAGCCTAAAAACAAGCTCGTTTAGTAAATGAGCCCGAGCCCGAGCTTCGCTTATCGAGCTCGAGCCGGCTCGCGAGCCTAAACGAGCTTTCTGTTTATATATTTTTTATTAATATATTAAACATATATTTATATAATAATAATTACGATTTATATAAATATAAAAAATAACTAAATTATATGTATAATAATAATTATAATTAATACAAATTAATTAATAAATAATAAACGAGTCTAGCCCGAGCCGAGCTCGAGCTTGAAAAATTACCTTCGAGCCGAGCTCGAGCTTTAGAAATAAAACTCGAATCGAGCCGAGCTCGAGCTCGAGCTTTCATATATTAAACGAGCTCGGGCTCGGCTCGGATCGTTTGCACCCCTAGTTGTATGTTTATTTTAACTAACTTACGTGTGATTAGAGTTATTGTCTGTTGAGATGGCTTGAACCTGATTAAATATTTCATTCTTGTTGAATTTGAAGTATATAGGGTTACCAAAGTTATGTGGTATTGAAATTATGTTGAATGCAATACTTAACGAAGAGTAACATAGAGGTGGTGTACAATACACCCAATGAATGCGATACTTAACGAAGAGTAACATAGAGGTGGTGTACAATACACCCAAAGGGGCCACTGTATGTCGGCTAGGATGGAGAGGGTGCCGTATGGGGCAGAAATATTTTGCGTCGTTGTTCGGGATTATGTGTATTTCATTCAGGGGAAGGAGCACTTAAGGGTAGTACCCTTGCCCAAACCAACCAACCAAATCTCGCCATGTCAATTTTCTTTCAAAGTACCTATTTGACATAAACCACTGGCGGGCGCCTACCCATGTCATGTCATGAGCTATTTTTTTAATTTAAAAAAAAGTCAATTATATATAACTCTAATTTCAAACTTAACGGCTTGTATGTGCTATGTGTTGTTGTATGGTACAATCTTATGTGCTTTCATGAACTACATGTTTTGATCTGTTTTACCTAACTGTACACACATCTTCTTCACTATTCATCACACCTTTCTTTATTTTCTTTTCTTTCTCGATTAAACACTCAATCCCCCTCTCTCTCTCTCATCACCATGGTTTTGCCATGAATATAATATATACGAACCCTAAGGAAGCAATCGATTCATGATTCAGTTTAGTCTCACTGTGTTGCATAGGGCTGTTCATGAGCCGAGCCGAGCCGAGCCAGGCCAAGCTCGGGCTCGGCTCGATTATAAACCGAGCTGGCTCGGCTCGGCTCGGATTTGAAACCGAGCTGAAAATCTAAGCTCGGGCTCGGCTTGGTTTTAAACCGAGCTAGCTCGGCTCGGCTTGGTTTGGCTCGATTTTATAAAAAAAACTAATATATACCTCTTAAAATTTAATAGCCTAAAATATTATTCAATAATTTAAAAGAATATATTCAAAATAAGTTCAACCTAATACAATTCAAACCAAAATCAAGTTTAACAACGCAAAATAAGTTTTAATTTCAATGAAATACAATATTAGTTCATTAGTATGGTAATCAATCTTCAAATATACCATAAATATCAAATTACAAACCTATATACATGTAAATAATAATCAATTTTTTTTTGTAATATATTATAATGTATATAAAATTAAAACTTATTATAAGTAAAATAATTCGAGCTAAACCGAGCCGAGCTACAAAGCGAGCCGAACCGAGCCAACTCGGCTCGTTACGAGCCGAGCCGAGCTAGGCTCACTTTCTAACCGAGCCGAGCCGGCTCGGCTCACTTTTAAACCGAGCCAAATCGAGCGAGCTTTTTCCGAGCTAAATCCGAGCGAGCTTCGAGCGAGCTCCGAGCCGCGAGCTTTTTGAACAGCCCTAGTGTTGCAAAACTAATGAATCGAGAGTATCGAAAATAGCTAGAAGCTGATGGAATCATGGAGTTCTAGATTTTATTAAGCTAATGTCGATCATTTGGCTCCGTCTCTCTCTCTCTCTCTCAGTTTCTTTTTGTTTCTTTTATGCAGTGGGATAACATGGAGCAGTGGGGTGGAGCTCAACACCGTACGATTGTCACTGTTGACATCCGAGTTGGTTTGTAAATTTGAAAGATCTGACTACTGGTTTCTTTTTTTCTTTTTTAAGGTAAACGAATAGCTACTTTATGGCTATATTATGCTCAATTATTATTATTGAAATTTGAGGGTTTTGGTGACAATACAGCTGTATCTTTATATTGATTGTTAAGTATTTTGTGGTTATTGTGGAGCTATGCCGGGATTGCTTGATCGATTCGCCAGGCCTTGTAAATGAATGACTTTTTAATTACTTTTTTGAATTGTGAATTGTTGTTATGTTGGTGTGAATTTTGTGTGGTTTAATTGGATTTGTGTTGGGTTATTTGGGTTAAAAATTAGGGTTTTGCTTTGTTGCTGTTTAACTATTTGGAGTATCATACCCAAGAGAAACTATAAATTACTTCATACTTGTCTGCATGTGCATATAAGTATACACATATATTGTATGTATATCTTTTTGGAGTTAGAGCATACCGTATTGTTAAGCTAAATCGGTGGCATCGGGTTAACATCACCGCGAGTTGTACTTCTTGCAATACCAGTTTTCTAAGTAGTTGTTTATTGTACTTTAAGTTTTTGGGTTTGTAATTTGATTTGCTCCTGACGCGTGTTTCTTTACGTGTCCCACCACCGCTTTGGATTCCATTAGATAGAGGGAAAGAGAGATGCATAGGCATGTGAGATATGCCTCGCGGCTAATGGTGGTGGTTGTTGTGAAGCTAGCGGCGGCGACAGGTTTGCCTTACTGGTTTTCAGGATAATATTGCTGGCAATTCAGTCTAGAAACTGGTTACGTAGTTGGTTGCGACTGCGAAAAGAAGAAAAGATGATTCCGGTCGGAGACTGTGCTACGAAGGGATCTAAAAAGGGCCTGAGGGTATGTGGTTTGTATTTTAGTTTTTGTTCATGTTTTCTCATAAACTCAGTTTTCATCTATAGGGCCTGTTCGAGAATCTTGGGTTTCTTCACATTTAGGATTTTCTTTAGGTTTGAGTTTTGTGTGAACTTCTATTTCAGGTATGCATAAAAGAAGACGATAATTTCAATGGTTCGTTACAATTTCATTAATTTCAGGTACGCATAAGTTCTTCAGATATGCATACAAGAGGTTGAGGTTTGAATCAAAAGCAAGATATTATACTTCTTTAGCCTCGACCTCTGTTGTTAAACCCAATCTTTCTCATTCTAAGGTAACCTATTTATAAAAATTTAAATACTTTTCACTTTTGATTTAGCTTTATGTTAGATGATGTGAATACTTTGATGCTTTGGAAGATAATTAATTTTAGGAAAATAAGTTCCTGTCTCATGTTTTGATAGATAAATGATGAATTTTTACATCTTTTAGAGAGTTATAGATTAGGAAATTATTTGAATTTGTATGGATTTAGAGTTTTGAATTTACTTATTTCGAAAATGTAGGGAAGGTTACTTTTAGGAGCCACCATTGGAGTGGTTATAGCTGGAAGGGCTTATGCCAACACCGTTGATGAAGTGACTTTCGAGTACTTAATTTGATGATTTTTTGGAATGAGTTGATTGTTAGATAATATGACATGATTTGGTCTATTTTTTTTAGAAATAACAGATTTTGACAAAAAAGAATATTTATATAACAAATTATAGCTCAATGGGCTAAAGCAGGTATCAACACAAATGTCTAAATCAGTCGGGTAAAACAAATACTTGGATGAAAGTGATCCAACTACTAAAATATCACTCAATCTGGGCTTTAGTTATAACTTTGTGTTTTTGCCTCAAAAGTTAGAATTGATTGCTTGAGACTTCTAATATGATAATTATGCATCATGGCAGTTTGTTGGTATTAACTTTTGATTACTTTTATATAAAGCATGCTTTTTTTTGTAATTTAAAGAATAGGGTTCTGGCGACCCTTCAGCTTTCCAAATAAGTTCCAGTCAAGTTTTGCTCTTCGGCGAGGTTTCCACCCAGGCTAACACCGGCGCGGTGGTTTTGACTGATACATTATTGATCTCCGGCACGCTGTTTTCCTTATGAAACATGCCTGTATGTTGTGATTCAACTGGATTGATGTTTTTTTTTTATTTTGAAATGTCATAGGTTTGACATGATTAATGTTAAATGATATCTAACATTGGGCTTCCATTGCGCCTTAATTTGTAAGCCCCAGCCGCAACACGGTGGAGGGTTCCATCTAGTTATAACATAAAACCCAAACATTACATAAAAAACATAAAACCTAAACATTACATAAAACTAAAGCACAAAACTTAAACATACATCCTAATAATTTGCCACCCGAAACGTGCTCAAAGTCCTCGTCGTAGGTGTATTTGTAGTCCACAAGGGCCACTTGAATGACTTCAGATTCCGAGAGCTCGTTGTCGGGATTTTCCACATTCATAAACCTCCCATGAAATCTTGTACATTTGAAACGGATAAACAAGAAACGTGAGTTAAGTTGATCCAAATTTTGGGTGGTCTCCAACATGGAGACAAAAATGTTGATAAACCCAGTTCCAAAACGAAACCCTTCTGCTAGTAGACGCACATTAATGATGGGTTGCGATATAAGATATAGCCAACGCATCGTCTCCCTCTTTGGTCCACGGATTCCTTGACATTCTGAGAGGATTTTTTTGTAGATAGAAATAAAAAAAATGAGAGAGATTATATGGATGGGGTATATTAAAATATCTAAGGACCCTTCCCTCACGTGATTTGCATCATATCGCCCCGTTAGATGTGAACGCTCCTACCACAAATGCAAACATGAACGGGTTTAAGAAGATTATTAAAGAAGAAAGTCGGAATAGTCGGTGGAAGATGTTTAAACTTGCCGTGGGCAGACGGGTAAAAAGCAGAGACAAGTTCATAGGAAAGCGAATTTATAAAATGGTGTACAAGCCTGCCAGATGCTTAAGAAAGATTCCAATGAGACAGTTCAATTTGGATAGCTTGGAAGGTATAAGGTACTGGTACATTGATGGAAAGACTAGGTAAGCTGTGATTACAAGAAAGAAAGTTACCAATGAAAGCAGGATTTTAGATCCGGTTTGGCTGGTCAACTTCAAGCTCGAAGATTTAAAAAAAGCCGAAGAGACACTCTCTGCATTACTTGAAAGAAGATCAACAGCTGACTCTTCAATACATTAGAGTTGTTCAATTCTGTGTAAAGAATCAAGTTGGCGCGGGAATAAGTGCACATATCAAAGGGGAGTCTGTAAATGCACTATTTGGTAATAAGTGTTGGATTTACCTTATTGATGAAGTTAAAGGGTCTTATTGTAACCTGTAATTATCTAAAGTCTTTTATACATTCCGAGTTTGTTAATCAGTTGTATGTATTTGGAGTTTATATGGTTTTTTTTAAAGATAAAAATTTGTGTTATAAATATATTATAATATTATGGTTATCAACTCTTAAAATAGACTGGCTTCTTCTCCAAGTTTTCTTCTTGTATATATACTACATTGTATCTCTTGTATTATATACATCTATCAATGAAATATCAATATATTTTCTCTCTACATCTCTTCTATATTGTTTTGCTTTTAGGCTAGTTTCACAACACGTTATCAGCACGAGAGTTCTCTTTCTAAGAAAACCCTAGCCGTCACCAGCGTCGTTGCAACAACAATCCATTCAATGTATTGCAGATTATCCAATGAGACTTTAGTCTCCATCCAGGTAACAATTTAAATATCATATATTAGTATAGTGTATATATACATCTTATACATGTGTATATGCCTAGGTTGTTTGTTCTTTCTAATTTTTAGGTTTTACAAACATTCAATAATCGATAACTAAAAAGGAAACAAGATGAACCCCAAGTATCATGTTGGTTGTTGTTTTCCTGTGCTTCCGCTTACAAACCCCAAGTATCCCAATTAGTTTGAAGTCTACCAATAGTTGTTTAATATAATAATAAATGCTAAATTATTTATATCCTTTTAATCTTTAAAATTACAAAATAATTTGTTATAGTAATAGTAGTTGTCACATAAAGGATTGTATTAAACTATTTAAAATATAAGTATATATACTGACTTTAAGATTTATGAATTATCTTTCATGATTTTTAGAGTTTGATAACAATCCCTCTAAAACTCCTTAATAATTTTTAATATTGAAGAATGCTATTCGTATAAATTTTTCACTACTAGAAAACTGCTACTTTTCCCACGTCAATTTCCGTAGGAAATCCGTGGGTAACTGCGTTTACCCACGGATTTCCCACGAAAATGGGCTGTGGGAATTTTGCTCGTGGGTAATTTTTTTCTGACGCATTTCCTACGGAATTTCCTACTCCTTTCCCACATAAATGTTTCGTTAGAATTCTCCTACTGATTTCTCACGGAATTAATTTTCTTAACTTTCCGACGCATTTCCTACGGAATATTTATTTTTTAAAATTTTGTGCTTAAAACAATTATATTTATATTTATTATATAATATTTATATATTTTAATTTTCTTACACAATTCCTACGGAAAAAAAATCGGCCAAAAAGGGGAAATTCCCCCTGGATCGGTGTGTGCCTGGGATCGAACTCGAGACCTATACGTTATAACTGAAGTGTCTTAACCAGTTTATCCTCCTGTACAGGAGCTGATATATCTTAGATTTAATTCTATATATATACTATTTGAGTCAATATTTTCCTACACATTTCCTACGGATATTAATTAAAAACCTACGGATAGGAAATGAAACATATTTCGTGAGCAATTTGTGAGCAATTTGTCGATAATTTCTGACACACTTCCTACGGATAGGAAATGAAACATATTTCGTAGGAATTGTGTTGGTATTTTCCTACACTTTTTCTACGGATATAAATAAATTTATTTTAAAAATAACATATATTGATATAAATAATAAAACTTTATGTTTTAATATCAGTAATTTCATTTTATTATGAATTTTTTTTTAATAATAAATTGGATTCCTAATAATTTCCTACCGATAATTAAAATGAAAACGGATTCCGTAGGAGATCGGTCGGAATTTTCCTACACTTTTCCTACGCATAACAATTCCTACGAATTTCCGACTAATGGTTAAAATGAAAACGGATTCCGTCGGAGATCGGTCTGAATTTTCCTACACTTTTCCTACGCAAACCAATTTGTCGTTCTTTTGTCGCTTTTTTGTCACAAAACTAAGACCCTTTTTAATACGTTGGAATTTCGTAGGAAATGTGTAGCCATTTTCGTTCGTAGGAAATTTTGGTAGGAAAAATAGCAGTTTTCTAGTAGTGTTTATTGATGTTATTTAAAAAAAAATTAATCAATATACATTGTGTTATAATATACTATCACTAATATGTGGGAGTTTTGATGATCTCAAACATCTAGACAAGATTAACTTTTCTTATTATATTATCTGTTTTTTGAAGAACAATTATAGTTTATTTGTATATTCTTCTGTTTTTCTCAATTTGTATGCTTGAATATTCCTAGATGCACGCATTGTATTTAGAGATTTTCTGATAGTTGCCTCGTCATATTTTTATTGTGTCAAATTCTTATTTCAGAAGAATGAATGATTCACAAGTAAATACCTTCAGTTTTGCATTTACTTGATGATGATTATATGTCCGATTCTAATGTCTTAAGCATGTAGTTTTAAATAAAAGTAAAAAATAAAAATAAAAAATTCAGGTATCCCTTGTTTGATGAAAAGTCACAATTTTTGTTCAACTATTAGGGGGTGTTTGGGGTTCCTTCTATTTCAACTTATTGACTTATTTGAGGTAAAAATGACTTTTCAAAGTGTTTGGAATTCCTTTGTGTGTGAGTGAATAAGTCAATAAGTCAGGAAATCCTGACTTATTACTTCTCAAATAAGTTGAAAAGTCATTTTCAAAAGGAAAGCCAAACATGCACTTAATATGAGATATAATATCAACACGACTTATGTAATTTAGCTACGATTCTAAATATTTATATTAATTTGCCATTCATAGAATATCAATATTTTTAAAAAGTTAATGTATTTAATGTTGATAAAATAAAGTGTGGTCTATAATGGTTTATACTGGAAAGTTTTCAATATTGCAATTTTGTTTAACATTATAATAAATATAACTTGTTTTATGTGATATCTTATGATATTATATGATGATATGTAAGTTACATAATTTAACTTTGTATATGATCACTATTACAATTGTAAATATGAAAATAGAATGACTTATTTTAAATATGAATATCCGGAAAAATAATAATTGAGGAATGAAGCCGATAAAAGATTTTAAATCTATGATCTTTTGTGCGATATAGGATATGCTTATTTCGAATTTAAGGATAGGATTATTTTTTTATTTCGAATTTGAAATCTTTTGTAATGTCACATACTATGCCTCGATATATATGTATTTATTTATTTATTTACATATCCTATGACATAATCATTATATTATTACTTATTTTAAACAATGTATGAAACCTGTATGTGACAAAGGATATAATTGCAAATTAACTTCACATTGAGATTATTTGTTATTATAAATTTTATTTGATTATATGTTATTAAAATGACTCGATAGAAAGTTATATTTTATAAAGTTTTAATAGAACTTGATCTATGTGGTGTTATATTGTCATGTAATATATAATTTGACTGTATATCATGTATTTTATATAGTATCATTTATTCTTTAGATACATGTATTCAACGAATCATATAAAACATAAAGTTATGTTTTTGTATCACTCTCATGAAAGAGAATGAATATACTTAAATGTGACACTCAAAATGTTATGTTTACTAAATCTCATTATCCATATATAGAAAGTCGTTAATTTATAGATCAATATACATGACTCATTCATGTAATTACTTCTCAACTTATATTATGTGATGAGAAGATTAGTTATAAGGAACATACTTTTCATTTGTCACAAATGAGTGATATGATTTTGAAGTAGCAATATCACTAAAAGAGTATGGAAAATTTGAAATCATCTCATATCCGTGTGACCGAGTAAATAATGGAAAACTACTCACTCCTAAGGTGAATGTGATTACATATTGATCAGCGTAAAGATAGTAATCATGGAGATAATTGGGAAACTTGTTTGGTTTTACTATGATCCATGAAAGGGATATGTATTGACCATTGTGATCGTTGACATAATTGAGAAAATTGTAATGATTGTCATATTATATTAAAGTGAGATCGACCATCAGAATTGCAACGATGATTATGTTAATAATGAGGCTGACCACCATAAGTGGCAAATAAAGATAGTGATTATATGAGAATAATATGTCGAAAGGATGGATATATGTCTTATGTCTTGTGCATAAGTGTAAGTAATACATTACGATCATAAACTAGAAGTTCATGGATCATGATATTTGATTGGCATGACCGGTTAGACCATACCAAGTCAATGATGATGTGAATTGTATTGAAAAACTAGAAGATTCTTCAAGTTGGTAATTAGCATGCAATATTTTCTCTCAAGGGAAATTCATTATTTACCAACCAAAGTAGGGTGAGAATCCCTAAATATTCTGGAAATGATTAAAGGATATGCATATTCCAACGTGATACCATTTAGTGTTTTAAATCGATGCATCGTCTAAATGGTTATGAAATCCACAACCTGAAGTTTGTGTGATTGTGGCTTAGCTAATGTGCTAGCAAGCATATTAATCCAGATTGGTATATTTATTTTGGCAATAACGATGAATTCAATTCCCAAGTTATTAATGATTATTGGAAGAAAATATTGAACTACATATAGCTTATGTTTATACAAGAATTGCTTTGTTTAGATGATCACTAAACGTATACTATTGATTACAAAGCCAATGATCATGAGAGTAGCAAAAGTTCAGTTAGGTACATGTAATTTTATATATAGTACCATTAATTCACATCAAGCTAATAAGTTATAGTTCTCCCCATATATTTGGTTTTTGGTCAGTAACCAAATATGTCTCATCAAAGATTTTGGTTGTGCGACATATATTGAAACTCATCCACCACACCGCATAAAGATGGGACTTCTAAAAAGTTTAAGAATATGTTGGGTATAAATAATCGTCTATGATTGAATACTTAAAGCCATTAGTGAGAAATTTGTTTATGGCTCATTGGTTTTCACTTTAGTGAATGAATGTTCCCAACATTAGGGGGAAATAACAAGCAGTTGGAAAGTGAAAAGTGAGATGAATTATCATGTCATCTTGATCCTCAGACTATAAACTATGAACTAGAAGTTTAAAGTATAATTCATTTACCAATATTAAAGAATAAATTACCAGACGAGTTCACTGACCTAAATAGAGTGACTAAGTAAGTCACATAATCAACTTCTTATGCTCCATTTACGTTTGTGTCCCAGAAGGACAACCACATATTTTGTAATGAGTCTATTGCACGCCTGAAGCGTGGTAAACTAGTCGATTCCAGTAATACAATTCCTCGAAAGTTGGAGCAACTAATTAAGATGGTCAAGTCGAGGTGATATTAAAAAGGTCTCCTGAAGAGACAGTAGACGTGATGGTTCAAGAAGAACCTCAGGTACCTGGAAATAAAGAGATCTCGATAAGTTGTATCATGACTAAGATATGTAAGGAATCGAAATAAAAATCGACATCGTTATACTTTTGTATATAATGTAGCGCTTAAAATGATTAAACGATGAGGATCAAGATTGAGATCTGCCTATGAACGTAAACATAGAAATGATTGGCCAAAATGAAAAGATGCAAATAAGGCAGATAAGAATTCTCTGTTGAAATGGAAAGTTTTTGGATCACTAGTCCATGCAACTGAAGTTGTAAGATGTGTTGGATACAAATGGGTCTTTTATGCAAGTTATGAATTGAAAATAACATGAAGTTATTTTAAGAAAAAATGGTGGCACAAGATTTTTGCAAATAATTGATTAATGAGGAGACTCATTCTCTAGTGGTGGATACAACGACTTTCCAATATCTTATTAGTCTGGTAAGATAAAGAGAGAATTAATAAGCGTCTTATGAATGTTATGTATCACTTGATACTGAAAGTTTACATGAAAGTCCTGAAGGATTAAATTATATAAGTCATGTAAAGTAAGTTTTCGAGAACAATGTGATCATTGTATACATATTCGGATTTGAATAGGTTATGATTTTTTTTCATGTTGGATATAATTGGAACTCCTGATGAGTTTCTAAAGCAATTGAGTGTCTTAAAAAGTTAATTGAAACATCTTAACGATGTAATACTTGTGCACCAAGAAACATACATAGAAAACGTGTACCCGATGATTGTGATATCTCAATAAATAATGTACACGCATGGTACAATATGGATTTTGGAGATAAAAGCAAGTGTTTATGACATTTGTGCATATGATACAGATCTATATGTGTTATATGGGTTATGTAACACAACTCATGAAGAGTGAATGTACATGCATATTTGGATAAGATAGAAAGAATTCCCTCATGGATTGATAATGCTAGAAGCATTGATATAAAAACCTTAAGGACATACTATATGAAGTTGACAAAATATGTATGGACTAAAATAGTCGGGTCGAGTTTTGTACAACTCGAGATATTCGCGCAGTTTACAGTGATGATGTGTAGGCATCATCGAGAGAAATTGTCGAGCTTTTAGATGGAGAATTTTTGAATAACCTTGGGACAGTCTAATTATTACTCGAACTGCAGTTCGAGTATATATGTAATTATATTTTATAAATCCCTCAAGTACATCTAGAAGATGATGTTGGGATATTTTAATATGGGCATAGTTGAACCTTAAAGGATGTTAAAGGTTCTTAAGTCACTTGTTATAAGAAATGCTTATTATCATCTCCTACCAGAGTAGAGATTCTCATTCTAGAAGTACCATCGTGAAATGCATATGTGCATTAATATGTTTTGCTAGCTATGTATGGTTATAATATCTTTCGCTTGAGCTAATTGTCATGGTATAGCCTTTGTCAAACGAAGAGATATTGAAATGAGTTCAAAGAAATATTTCAGGTATAAACGATATTTGATTATATTTTACTAACCCATCAAAACAAGCTTGGTTAGTCTTATAGATGCAGGAATGTAACAAAACACAGTCATGGACATATGATATTTTTGGAGACACCTAAAGTCTCGTTAGAATATTGTACAACATTGCTCAACATAATTTATTGCACATTAAAGGATGGAGCGACAAATAATTGGCTACAAAAGCTTTGATAAACTTTCAAGGAGGGTGGACACACGTCACTTAAAGGATACATGTTAAAATGAGGGGGAGACTTATTCAAGTTGCACTCTTTTTCCCTCACTAAGTTTTATCCCATTTGGGTTTTCTTAGTAAGGTTTTTAATGAGGCAACATACATGATCCAGAAGTATCATGAGAAGAAAATACGCGCTGCACTCTTTTTCCCTTAGCTGAGGTTTTGTCCCACTGGGTTTTCCTAGCAAGGTTTTTAACAAGGCAGCATCTCAAAGCGTATTAAGTTGATAACCAAGGGGGAGTGTTATAAATATATTATAATATTATGGTTATCAACTCTTAAAATAGACTGGCTTCTTCTCCAAGTTTTCTTCTTGTATATATACTACATTGTATCTCTTGTATTATATACATCTATCAATGAAATATCAATATCTTTTCTCTCTACATCTCTTCTATATTGTTTTGCTTTTAGGCTAGTTTCACAACATGTTGTACTTTGTATTGGATTTTTAATAGAAGGTTAGAGCAAATTACAAATCATGGGTTGGTAGACGGGCAACAAGTTGCGCCGCCACCCCCTTTTGAATTGCAAATCCTACTCGGCTAAACTCGGAAGGTCAGTAGGTTTGTCCGAATTTATTAGTTAAACTCAGATAGGTTTATTTGTTTTATATAGTCTGAGTTTGTTAGGATAAACTCAGAAGGTTGTTTGGATTAATGTTGTCCGAGTTTTGTTATGCCAACCCGGAACTCCTGTGTTCGGGATTTGGTCATTGTATAAATACTGAAAGTTAATGTAATGACAAGAGACTTTTTGGGAAACATTCTTGCATAAGAAACCTAGAGAGAGAAACCCTACTAAATGTGTGTGTGACGGCTGATCATATGAGAATACTGAGTGTATTCTCAGATCGTGTTCATTTCTGTTTTCTACTCCTTCTATTCCTTTACCTACGCAGTGGTACTTTACGCGTGGTGGTTTCTGCACATCACGTGTGTTGATTGTTCGAGCGAAAGATCCGTATTCGAGAGAGGACTAGATGACCTTACAATTTTGATTGGATTATTAGGTTTTAATTTGGTGTTTTAGTAGGGGTATAAATGAGTTGAGTCGAGCCGAGCTCGATTTGTCTAAAGTTCGACGAACACAAGTGAGAGTATTTAAGTCAAACTCACTTAGGATCAACTTGTTTATACATTTATTGATTATGTTAGGTATATACGATATTTTAAGTTTTGATTGGTTATGTATGACATTTTACAAGTTTGCAAGGATATATACGATTCTTTGAATTTAGTTACTTTTACTATATAAAACTATTATATGATAAATAAATGTTATTATATGTTTAGATTGATAAGTTAGTCAAGTATTGTACATAGCGTTTGGTTTTAGACTTATTTATTAAACGAGCATCAATTTAGTCTCGAGCACGTTTAACCTCAATTTAATTCAAAATATTAACAAGCCGAACTTAAGAAGATCACGAGTAGCATGACTCGTTCGTGCGTCTAATATGAAACCAAATAAGGAATCTGCTCAACTCCTCATTTTATTTGGGAGTTGGGACCACCCAAGACCAAATAAACACTTAGGTGCTGTTTGTTTTTTCTGCTGGAAAAGGTCTGCAGTCTGCGGACCACATCTGCAGGCATCTGCAGAAGAAGAGGTGGACCAAATGTCTGCAGTCTGCAAGGAGAAGAGGGTTTGTTTTTTTACTTCTACAAAACCCCTTCCCACACACACACAAACACACACAACACACACTGATATGTCTGCAGTCTGGTTTGTTCCTTGTCTGTTTCTCCCAGCTACCCTCCTCCACCGCCACCGTATCCGTCCAACAAACCACCTTGAATTCCGGCAGCAAAACCACTCGTCCCCCTCCTTCCAGTGTGGTTTGTTCTAATATGTGTACAAAAAAAAAACATCTAGAAGAAGAATATGAAACAGTTGGATAAAGGTGATCTGGAACATAGATTAATCTAAGAAATAGTCATGAACAACAGTATATAGTAGATTAATCTAGAAGTAGCAACATCGATGGTGAGAAGTAAATGTACGACAACAATCGAGTAAATCCGACGAATAAACGACCACCGGAGCTCCGGCGACTCCGAAATCATTCTGGTTCGTCTAGTCTCCAAGTCGGCTTGACTTTTTTGCAAGAAAGAAGATGGCAGGTGGTTAAGGTAGCAGGTGGTAGGGGTGGTGGCTGGAGGTGGATTTGATTTGTTGAGATGGGTTTGACTTTTTTGCAAGAAAGAAGATGGCAGGTGGGCTAGTGGAGAAGGATGTAGGGGAAGAGGTCTTGAGAAGGAGATGGTCTTGAGAAGGAGATGTGTTTTGAGAAGGAGATGGTCTTGAGAAGAGGTTTGAAGTCCTCAGGCCAAGTCTGCATGACGCAGAGGTGGGGAAGACGTTTGAAGACCTAACCTCTTCTAAAAAACAAACAAGCTGTAGACCCTTATGTCTGCGCGTGGTCTGCACGGCGCAGACATAAGAGGTTCTGAAGTACTTCTATGAAAAAACAAACAGAACCTTAGTGTTAAAAACAACTTTTTTTTATAATCAACCTAATATCAATAATCCAACAAGATGCGTACATGCCAATATTTTTTTTTAAATATGGTTGTACGTTTAAGTTTATTTTCACCTACACGTGCTATGCTCATATAATAAATTTGCTTATATATTTTCATTGAGCTATGTTGGATTCGATGGATCCATATGCGTTTATGATTTATTTCACTTCAAGTAGATAGAATAAATTCATTATTCTGTTAAATTAAAAGAAATAATTCTTCATATTTCGAGTTATTTTTAATTATTACGAGTAATAAGTTATAGGATATTATACAGTTCATTTATCTTTTCTTATTAAAAAAACTAGGGGAATTCGTTGTCGCGCGTTGTGCGACATTACATGTTAGATTCAATAAGCTACGGCTGCAAGCATTCTTGCGTTGCGCGGGATGAACAGAGCGCATGATGAACAGGTTAAACCGACATGGACCGTGGCTGGTGGGTATTTGGTCTTAGAAAAAATTCATCTAATCCCAATACAAAATTTTGAAAAAATTATCAAATTTGATATTTAGACCATATCATATTGTGGTTTCCCTCTTAAGCTTTGCTAGTTCTTGCCTCAACTTTCTGCAATTTTACATAATAAAGTAGAACCACACAATGAGAACAAACAAATATATATATATATATATATATAGAGAGAGAGAGAGAGAGTAAGGTTCATGCGAGAACCGCGAGAACCAATGTCAACACAACCTAAAATAGCTAAAAAAACCCTAAAAAAACCTAACCCCCCCCCCCCCCCCAAGCTAAATGCTAAAAACTAAAACCCCCAAAAAATCTAAAAAAAAACCCAACACCACCCCCCCCCCCCCCCCAAGCTAAAATGCTAAAAACTAAACCCCAAAAAACCTAAAAAAATCTAAAATTTAGATTTTTTTTAATATTTTTTATGTTAAAATCGCTACTTTTAGTAGCCAAAATTTATTTTTTTTATAAAATTTTTTTTTGCTACTAAAAGTAACGATTTTTTTATAAAAAACATTTAAAAAAAAAATTTGTGTGTGGGTTTTTCAGACCTCTAATTAAAAACACACATGAGATGGACAAAAATTCAAGAAAAAGATACTTATGACACTCAATGTCATTTTGTGTTCTTTGTTCTTGAAGAAGGTTTGGATGACGTGTGGGTGGGTTTTTCGTTTGGTTCTTCAACTTGATCTTCATCTTCAAAGATCTATATCCCCAAAAAACATCCACAAAAGCCGCTTCAACAGACGAGCAGACAAAAATAATCAAATCGATGGGTTTGTTAAGTTTTACATAAAACGTCATATATCTGGTGATGATTGTGAAGAGATACACTGATGACAGTGAAGATTGTGAAGAGAGATCCGATTAGGATTTTTTTTTCTCATCTATTTTTTTCCCTATGGTTGTAATATAATCTTCCGATTGTAAAACACCAAGATACCACAAAACGCCAAAATGTATATAAAAAATAATAGAACAATGGGCCATCTTGTTTAAAACGCCTTTGAATCTAAGAACAAATAATGCGGCGTCATCCTAAAAAGTCCTGGCCATACTTGGTATGGATGAAGCCATTCACAGAGAAATTCTGACCCCTTGGGGTTCCAATGGCATACGATTTGAATAACGCCCTAAACGCCAAAATACTGATACAATGAAACCATGAAAAACGCCATATAATTATTGAATTTGGTTAACGCCAAAAAATCTTAAACGCCAAAAAATAAATCAATATTGTGAAAAAAGAAATTGGAAAAGCGGAAGATAAAATGACCAAAAAACCCCTCGGACCCTGATCAAGCCCCGCGCCACGTGTTGGGCTAGGATGCGTTCTCACCGTTCTCACACTTTTTGCCGTTTTCTCCAGAACCCGTTTATATATATATATAGGGAGGAGATCATGCGAGAACCACCCTTATTGTGAGAACCGCGAGAACCAATGTGAACACAACCTAAAATAGCTAAAAAAACCTAACCCCCACCCCCCCCCCCCAAAAAAAAACCTAAACCCCCCACCCCCCCCCCCCCCCCCCCAAAAAAAATCTAACCCCCCCCCCAAGCTAAATGCTAAAAACTAAAACCTAAAAAAAACCTAACCCCCCAAGCTAAAATGCTAAAAACTAAACCCCCAAAAAACCTAAAAAAATCAAAAAAAAAATCTAAAATTTTTTTTTTAATATTTTTTATGCTCAAATCCCTACTTTTAGTGGCCAAAAAAAGAAATTTTTTTTTAAAAAATTTTAATTTTTTTTTGCTTCGAAAAGTAGCGATTTTTATATAAAAAATATTTAAAAAAAAATTTGTGTGATTTTTAGCTATTTTTAGGCATTTTTGGTTGTGTTCACATTGGTTCTCGTGGTTCTCGCATGATCTTCTCCATATATATATATATATATATATATATATATATATATATAAACCAAAGATTAATCTTTATTACTCTTGACAATCACGACCCATTTTTTCAAAAATAAAAACCGTTGTCCCGTGTAATTTTGTTTGTCAAGCAAATTGATTTGTGTAACTCACAGCTTCGTCGATGGTGTCAGCACCATCATACAAACAACCCCATTTTGATAGTCTTTTCCCTAAATCGACTTGTTTCAACCCAAGCTCAATTTAGGTAGAAAACATTTTGACTCGGAAGTAAACAAATACTTCTTAAAAGTTGAAACGACCCGTTTTGACGTGTTATCTGACCGAACCTGTTTAGCCAGGCTTAATCTTTATCGTTGTTACCATATATTTGAAGTGAAAGAATGTAGTAACATATGTTGGACTCGTCAATGGTGTCAGCACCGTCATAAGTTAAGCCCCCTTCTTCTAAATAATAAGCTGCCCTCCCCTTGAACTGCTCTGCCACCTGTTCTTAGCATCTGCATATAATCAAAGTTCGTCGTTAACATTCACAAACATATCGTGAGATTTGTTTGTATTACATGCCAACACTTTTGACGAAGTAAAATATAGTACATCATATGATGTATTAATGGTATAATAGCATGAGAACATCCAGCTCGTATTGGTTCTGATTCGACTATGGTATTAATCTTATTGTTTTTTGTGGGTTCAAGATTGATCGATACATTTAGGACATTCGGGTTCGTTATGCATCACATACATTCTGATGGAGTGAAGGGAGTTAAAAAAATTGATGATCAGATTTACCTCATATGGGTTCAGTCGGTTATTACTATGCTATTGATATGGCCCACCTTGACCATCTCTTCCATCAATGTCGTCTCGCCACCGGTGCCTTCAAATCTTCCTTGGCGCTTCTTGATGGCAATGAAACTTACCAGCTTTAGTCTCCCTATTGTTGAGATCAGGGGTAAAGGACACGATAGAGAATAAACTGTTATATTTCAAGTTAAATAAAGTTTGATTACATGTTCAAGCCGAAAAAATAGCATATCAAAATACTATCTCTTACAAAATGTTTTACTAAACGCTCGCTAGAAAAAATAACTTGCACGATTGCTAACCTTCTTATTAAGTAGGATTAGGGGTGTTCACGCCACGGTTGGGTTTAAAACCGTGAAACCATCCAAACTGGTCATCGGTTTGGTTTAATTTTCGTTTTTTTTTCACTTTTCAGTCGGTCGGTTTCAAAGTTTTAAACGTAGCGAACGGTTTGGTTTATACGAATAACCAGGCATATAAAACTGGATAGGATCGTAAGTCGTAACATTAAATGATATATTTTATTATTCCTAGTTGAATTAAAACAATGCTAAATAATATAGCATTTTACTATTTGTGATTTATGTTATGCTTATTTAATTAGGAAAATTGGTTTTTAATAAACCAACCTTTGTCCCATTGGTAAATAATAATCTTACCTACGTAATTGGTATACAATAATCCTACCTATCAACATGTTGGTACTCAATGAATAATTTTTTTAACTGAAGTTAATTTTTAAGTTTTATTTATTACACAAAAAGTCCCTGTAGTTGTAATTTACTAGTTTTAACTATTTTATAAAACAAAAAAAACCTCAAGGGACTGTAATTTACTAGTTTTAAAATAGTTAAAACTAGTAAATTACAACTACATGGACTGTTTGTGTAATAAATAAAACTTAAAAACTAACTTCAGTTAAAAAAAATTAACGGAAGTTCATTGAGTACCAACATGTTGATAGGTAGGATTATTGTATACCAATTACGTAGGTAAGATTATTATAACTTGTAATAAATAACATAAAGCTTTTGTTGTAGCATAAAGCTTTCATCTTTGGTTATGTTTCATATTTCAAGCGCTTTATAGTTTTTATTTCTACTCGTTTATGTTTATGAGACTAAATCTTATGTTATTTTAATCATGTTAATTGTCCAAACAACTTGTATCTTGGCAGTTCATTTTAAAAATTACACATTGAATATAAAAAAATTTAATAAAGTCCAAACGTGAAATCAAATCGGAACCAACCCGTTAGTAACGATTTCGTTTGGTTCGGTTTTAAGTTTTAACGGTTTAGTTTTTTATTTTGAAAAACCGTTACTAACGGGTTGGCTTACGGTTTGACCTAAGGACCATCAAAACCGGACCGTGAGTACCTCTAAGTGGGATTAAAAGAAAATCCAAGACACTGAAAGCATACCATCCTAATTCTAAGTAGGTAGCTGCTCCGTTGAGGTAGAAAGGAGCATTGATTCATCCAACTTGTAAGCTTCAGTATAACATGTTACATCTTCATTCCACTATCTTTTCTTGTATGCATCATTTCCCTGAACAATACACACCAAAAATTAACATTAAAAGTCGTCAATTTTCATTTAATTACTATGAAAATAATGAAGAGCAAAACTGGAATTCCAAATTGCTATAACTTTAGTTGTAACGCCACTTTTTGGCATCCATTCATATACATTTAGTCTTGTTCCCCTACTTCCACAGTGTAAAACAACAGGATCTGACTGGAATTAACACATATGTTCCAACATAGATTGAGGATTTTAATAAATTTGTGAATCACATACCTTTGCATTATATAAATCCCAAATCCACCGCCTAAAAATGAAGAACACTGGAATTAAGTGTAGTGCATACCACAGAGAATGGTCTTCACTTTGCTTTGTCAATGCATAACCGGTGATCACTCCGTTTGTCTAGATACATTTTGCGGATTGTACCTGCCCATTTATCAACACAATCTGCAGATCATAACAAAAATGAGCTTCTTTAGGATAACATAAGTATAAACTTGCCACTAAAATACGTAAGTTAACTTAAGATTCAAAATAAGAAGCCATTGCATATCCATTGCCGACGCTTTTGCTACCCAATTTTTGAGATCTTTAATCAGAAGCTACCTAGATCTCCCTTAATTATATAAACCCTAAACTAAATACTACTGGCAGAAAATATATCGTTTCTCAAGTATAATATAAATAACAAAAATCCTTAACTATGTGCCTTCTAGCTCTTTCATAGCTTACCTTAGTTATATATCCTTAACTATATGTCTATATGCATTGACAACGTGAAGTGAAGACTACTAGAGGTTGCAATGAAGAGGTGACATCGATCAACAAAGGACATGTCAAAACTTTAACCGGAAATCATCCCCACAGAACCGATTTTGTTACAACTGCAGTACCAGGGACGCAACTGGTTTTGCACCGAAACCAAACAACAAAGGACCACCCACAAAAATCACCGCCATGGTTCAGAAACTACTTCAATCAATTTCTTCAGTACCGAGTTTACCTATCACTGCCCTAAACGACCATCTAACACCACCAATTGCTAATGAATATCGCCCCAAGAGATGACACGAAAACCGATTACTACTGCCAGAACTGATACCCTCTTTGCAGGTCGACAAACGCCGACTTCCATCACCGTTTATCTCACCGATCAATCCTACCATCACCGCAAAAACTTACCAGGTTTCAAGGGAGCTTACTGTATCACCATGACACCATCTAAGAAAAACGTGGCTGCAAATCATAAAAAAGTAAACACTTAGGGTTAGTACTTGGACGAAAACCATTTGTAAACCCCCAAAAACTTTATGCCTTCTGGACAAAGCTAAAAACTTAATTTATAATAGGGAATCATAAGTTACAATAATTCTATTGTTTGGTTTTCATGATCAAATAAAACAAGCGCTACCAAAGCTGCAAACCAAAAGCAGAATTCACTTGCCCTTTAGCACCAAATTGCAAACGAAAAAACCCTAAACCAAGATCGAACTGAATACAACTTGCCCCGTTAAAATACACTCAAAATCACATGATATACCAAAAGCAAGGAACACTCAAACATGACTCCAAAGCAATATTTCGAAATTATTACCGAAATTCAGCAATGAATGATGTCAATACAGTTTCACACTTAGGGCATGTTTGGCTAAGCTTTTTGAAACAACTTATTGACTTATTGGCTTTTTGAAAAGTCATAAGCTGCAAAATGATGTTTGGCAATGAGGGTGTATGTGAGGGGAAAAAGCCAATAAGTCACTCTATACTGACTTTTCCAAAAAACCAATAAGTCAATAAGTTGTTTCAAAAAGCTTAGCCAAACATGCCCTTAAATGATTACCTTCAATAAGCCTCCAATTAACGTGAACAGCGTTAATTCCACTACTGGGGTTGCGGGACTACCGGTGGCGTAGCAACATCTGAGTCAAATAATGACATGCAACCATAGATTGATCTTAAAAAGAGTAAAAAAGAACTAAGATTCGGATTCTGACAATCTTTGCTGGAAACAGACGGAGACCACCAGAAAACCCTCGAGCCGCCACATTGTTGTGGGGGAAAGGGTTAACGGAGTGTGGAGAGGTGTCCGGTGGCCGGATTTGGTGTTGCCGGAGATAGACGGTGGAACGGTGATGGTGGGTTGGTGTGAGGGTTTCCTTGATGAAATTAGGTGTTCTAGTGTTATGATATATGACGACATGCAGCAATGAAATGACCAAGATGCCATTCTACTGTTCATAAAGTTTGTTTATTAACATAGAGTAAATCGCCATTTTAGTCCCTGAGTTTTTGTCCAAAATGCCATTTTAGTCCAAATAGTTTTTTTTTCTCCTCTGGGTCCCTGACTTTTCCTTTTTCTTGTCATTTTGACCACATTGCCTAACTTAGTCTAAAAATCAGGGGTATTTTTGGCATTAAATTATTATGAGGTTTATAAATTATGTTGTAAACTACCTCTGGTTATCACTACACAACAGTTATGCCTAAAATACCCCTGGTTATAACCAGATTTTTAGACTGAGTTAGGCAATGTGATCAAAATAGCAAGAAAATGGAAAAGTCAGGGACCCAAAAGAGAAAAAAAACTATTTGGACTAAAATGATAATTTGAACCAAACCTCAGGGACTAAAATGACAATTTACTCATTAACAACTATTGTTCATAAAGTTTGTTTATTAATTAACATATAAATAAATACAAATATAAATAAATATAATAATAATATAATATAATATAATAATTTGTTATCATATACGATATGTGTGTGGTACTAATTTCGAGTAATTTGGTGGGCACTTGGACGAATGGACGTAGTTTCAAGAATAGTGAGAACTCACCATTCACCAATGAGCCAACTTACACACTTCTGGCTATATGACCTACGTGCTATGTGTGTACATATAATATATACATAACACAGGTTTTTTTTTAGACTATGGGGTATGGGGTGGGGGTTGGGGCGTGGGTTGGGTTGGGTACAAACGCTTAAGTCACCACCCCGGGTGGGCTTGGGTTTCGGCGTGGCCCCTTGGGCGGGGGTTTCAGCCCGGGTGTTGGGCGGGCCTAGCGGTCTTCCGTGGCCGGCTCTCATTGGCTGGGTTGGCTAGGCTATAGGTGGCTAGGATTTAAATTTAAAAAAAACAACCCACGCGGGCTAGCCACGCCCCGCCATACCGACCCAACATGCAACTAACCAGCGGTGCCCCTCGAAGTCTACGTATCAACTCATGCCCTAAACCCCCGCCCCACCATACCCCACGGTCTTAATATGATTTATTCATAAACAAAAAAACTAATCTGTTCCAGCAATATTGTTTAATAAACCTCAGCATATACATGTTAAACAACTCTTACAATAATCAAGGGATGGGCATGATTGCAATGCATAAGAAAAATAATAGTAGCTTCATACTTTTTTATGTATTACAAAATTAATATTAATACATAAAAAATATGAACATAATAAAATATGATGCATATATGATAATTGCAACTTTAAATACTTGAACGAATTTACCTTCTAAAAACATCCTTAATTGTTTCGCCACAAAATTTGAGCTTAATTAGTTTTAGAGAAAAATGCCCGGATAGTCCCTGTGCTTTCACATTTTTTCACCTATAGTCCCCAACTTTCTAAAACTACCTGAATAGTCCCCAAGTTTTCATTTTTTGTTCCCGGATAGTCCCTGGGTCTAACTTCAGTTTGTTTTCTCGGTTAAGAGGGTGTGAAATGACAAAAATACCCTTTCCTTAAAAGGCCAAACCATAGGGAGTATCCGGGCATCTTCTTCATTTTTATTTATAAAACCCCACCACCACACTTCATCTTCAACCTCCACCCACCCACCTCCACCCACCATCACCCTCCACCATCATCCTGCAAACCAACACGAAACGATTTACCAACATTCTCACCGATATCTTCACAAACATAGCGATTCACCTTCCGAAACAACTGTAACACCCCGGCCGAAGGCGGAAAAGCCAAAGGTGTCACGAAACTTGATAGAATGCATTTGAGCACATGGAGTTTAAATTAAGTTGAAATATGATTAAGGTTCAATTAAATAGATTGCATTCAAATCCAAAAGAAATTCTTGTACATAAATAAAAATACAACATAACAGTTACACTTGATTTCGGATTTAGTCTAAGGCATAAGTCTTGAATCAATCTTATGTAAAATATTCTTGCAAATCATGTCATCAAACATTGTCACCTGAAACATATGTTAGGAGTAAAAGGATCAACAAACGGTTGAGTGAATTCATAGGTTTTGTTTCTGCAAAAATTGTCAATGTGATATAGATATAGTTTCAACAAAAAGTGGTTGTCGATATGTCTTTATAGCAAAAGAGTAATACATGTATTTACTTAGTGGTACATTCAAACCATTCAGACGTACTCGGTAATATCACCTCACTTCTTAGTTCTCACATTAGTTATCAATGCCACAACAATAGTTATCAATATCACAACAATAGTTTGAGAAGTGAAATGGGGCGTCAATCCTATAGCGCTATAATACAACCGATGGGCTTATGCAAGTTGATGAACGTAAACTTCTTAAAGCAAACAACAAAGTATTAAGCAAATGCAAAAACAATCGGGGAAACCACAAATAGCAAATAGTTTGTATCACATTGTAACATATGTATCATCCCAAAAATAATGTAAAAAGGGACTATGAACTCACCTTGATTTCGGTTAAGTCCAAACAAATATGCAAAGTGTGAGAGTTCTTGGGAATAAGATTCCACGTCACTCTAATTGATTGAACATGCAATAATATGGAATATGTATCAACAATAATGTTTAAATTGGATAATTGGAAATCCTAAATCTATAGGATTCGGTAGTGTTTTGTTTAAATGGTAATTATAAGGTTTGGATAACCTAATAGAGAACTCGGAAAATGAATATGAGGTAACGAAATTATTTATGAAAAATATTTATTTATCATAAATAATAAAATTACTAAATTGTACAAATGATTTTATATAAACATTTGTAATAATAAAACAAATATATTTAACTAGTATAATTAAATACATTATTAAATATAATGATTATTGTTAAAATATTGTACAAGTGATATAATTAATTTATAAAGATTATAAATTAATTTAGATGGTTAAAATATATATTATTTGATAAATAATAAATATTTTGTTTAAAAGGATAAATATGATAGTTATATGATTAATTATCAAAATAATTATATTAAATCTGAATAATTAAAAATAACATTTTTAATTATTGAACTTTGGTATTTCTGATTTAAAATAATTATTATGACCTTGGAATCATTTTAAACAAATAAAACGAATTAAAATTGTTAAAATAACAATAAATAAGTTTATATAAGTTTAATTATCTAAATAATTAAATATAATAAAAATTCAGATTCTAAATTTATATAAACTCAGAATAATGTATCTTTTGTCATAAAAATAATTTTGGATAAAAAATATATAATTATATAATTTAATTACATTAGATTAAACTATATAAGTAAGTATAAATACTGATTTATTTATATAAATATCAAATTTACATAAAATATCAGTAACAATATTATTTTTGTAAAGTTTATCATTTAAAATAATTTGTGTAAAAATTTCGGCATTTAATTCATAAAAAACGATTTATTATAATTTTCGAAAGGTTAATACTGTTTTAATTTATAAAAACAGTTTTATAAATAATTTTGATTAATATTATATTTTTAATAAATACATCAGTGTTGAAAGTATATATGTTAAAATTTTCGGACTTTAAATGTTAAAAATCGATTTATTGTGTATTTTTAAAGAATAAACTGTTTAAATAAAAGAAAATAGATAAACAGAAATACTGTTCATCATCTTCTTCCCCAAAACAGTCAACTAAAGTCAACTGATCCGATTTCTACATTAATACTGGATAATAATGAAATTAAATTTTGCAGAAACGTTGTATAAGTATAATCATACCGGGTGAACGATTAAAACCGATCCGGTACCGGTTGGAATAGCGTGTAGACTAACTTCCGGCGACTCCGGCTCCGGCGAGGTTTCAGGTTCTAAATTCCGGCTTGTTTCGATGTTATTGAGTAATGTGAGAGGTGTAGGAGATTCGTGAAGGTCCAGGGAGTTTAAATAACCCCTTAATTCGTTCCAGATCCGACATAACGTAGTGGAATCGATTGGTTTTTAAATTTTTAAAAAAAATTTCAATTATGAATCGGTTGGCACATAATTGTGTCGAACTAGTGGGTAAATGGATTGGCAATAATGTTGGGTACATGTGGGGGTTGATTTCGGATAAGTTAATCATGTAAACAAGTGGAACAGATCGAATTTTGGTGGGTTTGTTCGAAATCCCGTAACATTCAGATCTGAATTATTAAATTCAGTTCGGTTTTAAATAGTGTATAAATATAATACGAGTCAATTATAAATCGGATGTGGCATGCCCGGCCGAGTGGTTACGAGTTCACTTATTAACGCTAAGGTCCCGAGTTCGATCCCAAGCATACGCGTTCCAGGGGGTTTATTCCCTTTTTATATCCGATTTTGGGATATTTACACTTTGGTCCCTGTGGTTTCAGAATTTACAAAATGGTCCCTAAAGTTTGTAATATGTGCGCAGATGGTCCCTGTAATAGTTAACTAACTAGGTTAGGATTTTAAATAAGAAAACCTTATATAATAACTAACCCGGTTAGTGTTATTAGTTAAAAATAGTTTCTAAAATGACCAAAACAGTC
Source organism: Helianthus tuberosus (assembly GCA_030545235.1). NCBI lineage: Eukaryota > Viridiplantae > Streptophyta > Magnoliopsida > Asterales > Asteraceae > Helianthus > Helianthus tuberosus. The sequence continues at coordinate 98,382,531 of CM060357.1, read as the reverse complement.
CCTGGAGTTCAAGTTTAAATTAATTACCAAAAAAAACCCTATACTTTTATTTCAAAAATAAATATATTTATTTTATTTAAAATATAAGTTTCAAGGAATGAAAATTAGATCCCTCAAATTGTAGTTTCACAAATGTCATAATAGGCCCTTGTAGTTTATGTAGCCTTGTTTAATAGCATAAAACTCAACAAATTCGAAATTGTTTCACGTGTTTGTGTTTGTATAAGCACAAATCAAGTATGTTCAAATAAGTTTCATTCCAAACACGGTATTTGTTACCATGTAAGTCGGAATAAATGCGAGTGTGAAAACCAGGGTGGTTACAACAACCACCCGAGCTCACAGAGCTTTAAAACCATAATCCTCATCCCTTTGGACACCTTAATCGACTCTGATAAAACATAGGAATCAAGCATCTCATCAAACTCCACATACTTTCCATGAATTCCTTCACAAACAGACAACACATCACTCACTAAATCCTTTTCCATCACATCACTCTCCTCACTCACTAACCTAGCAAAATCCCTAACAACCGTATTATTAGGGTTTCTAACTATATTCAAAACTCCACCATTTTTCAACAAATTGTAACAACCATCGGTGCGTGACTTAGGATGAGGGTTTGTAACTCGATATTCGGAAATGATTTTGAGCAAATAAAGAAGAGATTGCTTGTTGATTACGCTACCGGGACCGGTTTGAGAGGCGAATTTGGAATAAAGATCTGCGAAAGTTAAGGCATGGGAGAGCTTGGATTGTTTGGCTAAACGACTTTTGATGGAGTTGGCTTCGTCGGCGGCTTGTGATGGGGTCATTCGGCTTGATAGAATGCGGATGGCGTAGTTGACGTCTTCGGGGTTAGGGTTTGAGGAAGAGGTGTTTTGTAAATGGTGGATGAGTTGCCGGACGTGATCTCCGACGCGGTGGTCGGAGTCCATTGGTCGGAGAGAGGGGGAAAACATCTGTCTCCGTTTTAAAAAGCATGGAACTTGTTTACCGTTCAGAAATCAAAGAGAAAAGAAAGAACAGATGTTCTTACCGACGGAGTCACGGCTGCCGGAACTCTGAGGGTGGCGGTGATGGTGGAGGATGGTGGAGGAGGGTGATGGTGGGTGGAGGTTGAAGTGTGGTGGTGGGGTTTTACAAATAAAAATGAAGAAGATGCCCGGATAGTCCCTATGGTTTGGCCTTTTAAGGAAAGGGTATTTTTGTCATTTCACACCCTCTTAACAGAGAAAACAAACTGAAGTTAGACCCAGGGACTATCCGGGAACAAAAAATGAAAACTTGGGGACTATTCATGTAGTTTTAGAAAGTTGGGGACTATAGGTGAAAAAAGGTGAAACCACAGGGACTATCCGGACATTTTTCTCTTAGTTTTATTTAACTATAAATTCTATCTAAAACTGTTGAATTACTAGTTTTTATAGATGTGATATCTATAGAGTACAAAAATTAATTCCATCTCAAAATGTGTAATTTCAATAGCATAAAATTAACAAAAACAATTATTAGAGGAAACCTTCATTTTAAGCCATTGGATCAACCGTAGGTGATGATAGCGTGTGAGATCAACGGCTAAAAATATTCTAGCTACTAACGAATGATGTGGCATATATTGTGCGTGTATGAAACGTGTGGGACGCTTCGAGACAAATAATCATTCTTAGGTCAAGCATCTTTTATCAATGAAAAGCTTATATAATTGCTCGGATGGTCCCTGTGGTTTCACGTTTTTTCACGTTTAGTCCTCATCTTTTAAAAATAGCAGGTATGCTCCCTATGGTTTGTCATTTTGTTACTCGGATAATATTTATGTACAATATAATCATAAAATCATACCATACCATACCAAACCTAACTGAAATCTTATTACAACAATAAAAACAAACATGATCAAAAACAATAAAAACAAACATGATGTTGTTTAGTTGATCGATTCAGTTTGTTTGTTTGCGTTCTATGTTTATTTTTTACAACATTGGGTATTAAATCTTATTGCAAACGAATATTGTGCCACTATCATACCATACCAAACCTAACTGAAATCGTTTGAATAACATCTGTATCGTTTTCGGTATTTGTATTTATTGTTTTTGCTTTTGATAAACTTACACCGTATAAGTGAGATTTCCCGTGCTTCGCGGCGGGTGTTGCTATCGTATCAAACCGAACTGAAAGCGACTGAACAACATATGTGTCGGTGTGTGTACTTAAAATTATTGTTTTTGCTATTGATAAACAGACATCGTATTGCTACCTTACCGTACCAGACAACATCAGTACTGAAATGTATTCATTTTTATGGTTTTCTATTTGATAACGGATACAACGCCGCTACCATAGTGAACTGAACGAACAACATCGGTTTTGGTAATACTATTTTTTATTGTTTTCTTTTGATTAACTGACACCATATCGCTACCATATCCTATGGAACATCCGAAACGGTACTTGTATTTATTTGTATGTTTATCGATCTAAAGAAATTTCGTTTATACAGCTTTGTTTACAACAATAAATGAATATCAGAAACAATATCATGATAATCTGAACCGGTCCATACCATTCGAACATCGGTGTCGGTGCCAGTGTTCGATTTTATCGTTTTCGATCAATATAAATCACGTGTTGATTTCTATACCAAGTGCATGTATTGCATCGGCATTGTAACTAACCGAATCTATACCGATCTAATGCCCGTCGTAACGTACCGTCACAACGTGCGACCATATAACTTAGAATGTTAAAAAATGTTAAGGATTTAGATTTTTAAAAAATTAACAAATGCAAGTTATTACTAAAAATAAAATAAAATAATAAATAATAAAAGTAGAAAAAAAAACAAATACTTAAATATGATCATTTATTATTTATTATTAAAAATCAGATAGGATGATATATAAGCATTAATAAAAAATAAAAAACAAATCCTTAAAAGTGATGAATACTATATATTCATCAAGAGTTTAAATTGATATGTATAATAATATTTATGTACAATATAATCATAAAATCATAACGCCATGCTGGCGGTATGCGCATATAATGTATATATGTGTGGGCGCTCGGGGGGCAAAAGTGAAAGTACACTAATTTTAACGTTATTTTACTAATTTCGTGAAAATAACTTTAAAAGAGGGGGATGGTTAATCATGCATCATGTGGTGGCGTTGATAGCCGAAAGATAAGGGAGTACATACACTAATCGGCCTTTGTCTTAATTGTTGAGTGTTATGTGCCTTATGTCCAAGGCTTGATGCAAAACTACTATCGAGCCGGGGGCCTCGCTAGAAGCAGCATCTCTATTCCTAACGGATAGAGGTAAGGCTGTCTATATCTTACCATTCTCAGACCCTACCTTAGCTTTGATATTGGTGGGATTTAGTGACTATGATGATGATAATCATAAAATCATACCTTGACTAGCAGGTATGTATTTCGATATGCTTGACTGTTTGAGATTAAAAGTGTAGTATATAGTCTTTTGGCTTAACATATACTTGCACATACACACTATGTGCATGTATGGTGTACATTTATAAAAACAAAAAAAGTTGATGTTATCAAAGAAAGATAAAGGAGAGATAAGAAAAAAAAAACCATTCTTTTTAATATATTATTTTCACTAAAGCCCAATGTGCAATTTTTTATTTTTTGCATGGTTCTCACTTTCTCAATGTAACATTAGTTATGAAATGAACGCAAATGTTAAATTTTTTTATAACCTAGTATTTTTCCCGCATTGCATTGCCGCGTCGTGCGGCGGGTGAAAACATGTAGTAAGACAACAAACAATTCATAAAACGCGATGTGTAAAAGCCAATTGCAAAATTAGTGTAAAACACAATGCGAAAAAGACAATTACAAAAAAAATGTAAAATACAATGCGTAAAAGACAATTACAAAAAAGTGTAAAACACAAGGCATTGACATTTGCAAAAGCAGGAGTAGTAGTCTATGGGTTCCAATTGCAATTTTTTTTAATGTTGAGCGGGTGTAAAAATGGAGTGATAGTGCAAGGGGTAAAAATGCAAAGTCTAAAACTTTAGGGAAGATAGAAGTAGTAGGGTAAAAAATGGAAAGTATATAAAAGTAGAGGGGTGGTAGCGGAAATGTGTAAAAGTTGAGGGGGTGGCGGAAAAGCGTTGGGGGATGGGTAAGAAATGCAAAGTGTAAAAGTAGAGTGGTGGTGGCGGAAATGTGTAAAAGATGAGAGGGTGGTGAGGAAATGTAAAAGAAATGGTGTGGTGACGTAAGTATGTAAAAGCTGAGGGGGTGATGATGAAAAAGTAAAGTAGAGGGGTGGTTATGGCAAACTTTGAAAGATTAGGATGTGGTTGTGAAAATTCAAAGTAGAAGGGGTAGTTGTGACAATATTTGAAAGTTGGAGTGTTGGTCGTGTAAAAACCACCGACTTTCTCCTTTAAGATTGTACTAGTAATGAGACTTGCGCGCGTTGCGGCGCGGGTACATCGCAAATGTAACACCACGATCGCGTAATACACCAAACCGCGGCTGAAACATCGGAGAGTCACGTTGCCGGAAATTGTTTCACAACACATGGTACATAAGGTTATATTTTATTGAATTATTGAATTACATTGTCTTGAAACAAATAAAATAAATACAAACAACTGTCTTTCAAGTTTTAAGGTAAACTAAGGCCTGAGTCCATCATATGTGTAGCATGCGTTAACAATCATCACATAATAGTACCTGAAACATATGTGAAAATAAAACGTCAGCATAAAAATGTCTGTGAGTAACATAGGTTTTGTGATGAAGATTCATGGCTTTGAATGTTAAAAGAAAATGTTTAACTATTTCAAAAGAAGCCTTGAACCCTTAACAAAATGTTTCTTTTGTGAAATCATATGAAAAATCAAATGATTTAAAAGAAATAATGCAAGGTTAACTTAATAACCAAAAATATGTCATGTCTTGTATAACCAAAATGTCTGGTATAAACCAATGTCTTGTATGGTAAATAAAATGTATTTGTTTAAACCATATGAAATAATGTTTTGTATAACTATAATGTCTTGTATAAAACAATGTTTTTGAATGAACAAAGATCTTGTTTAATCAAATGTTATGTCTTATTAAAACCATTGCTTTTATTGTGTAAATATATATATATATATATATATATGAATTGTTGGCGAATACATTCAAGCCTTGTCGACTGTCGAATAAACCCTTATAAGGACAAAGATTTATCAAATATTCATCAGATTTTGTCATTCCCTAAGGTCACTTCCAAACAAACCTAGGATACGGGAATGGGTTATCAATCCTATGGTACCATAACATACTACCAATTGGCGTGATCAATGTTAATGAATGTATCATTGTTGAGTTCAACGTACAAAATGTCTAATACAATGTAAGCATGTCGTGTAATGTTTTGAAACCATGTAAAATGTCATTGAAATCATGTAAGATGTCTTTGAAATCATATACTATGTATACTAGGTAATTAAACCATGTATGATGTCATGAAAACAAGAAAGTAATGATAGGCATATGAATCACCCCAAAACATTTGAAAAACGTAAAAGAGGGGACTATGTACTCACTTGGGATTATGTATGTGTCCTCGTTCAATGGAATAAACAAAGCTCAAGTGTGTCCTAATGTGTAGGATAACTATGTTAGTGTGTCGAGACTTTAAATAAGAGATCGGATAGAATGAGGTTTATAAACCAAACGAAAGAAAGGCCTCGTGTAATATGGTTTAATAATCCTTACATTCTGATTAGAAAGGATTCCTAAGTGCTTTGACCCGTTATGACTCGTTAAAGTGGTTTACACCACTTTAACGGGTCGTAAGCATAATTATAAGATCGGATGGTTAAATAAGTCCTATGACAAGTCTAATATGTCAAAACAAGTTTGATTATGTTATATCATTAGTTTAGACGTCAAAACTTTGGTCTCATATGCTTAACTTTAATTTATGCACAAAAGGGCGTTTTCGTCAATTTAAAAGAACATAATATCGACTTGTCATATAACTAACCAAACGACATGACCATAGGGTATAACCTCAGAGGGTTATTCCCTATAATATTATGGTTATAAAAATATGCTTGGGCGAATCCTAAGATTGACCAAACGGGTCAGATTCGAAAGTCACAGCGGTGGTCAAACCGCTCGACTTACGACTAAAATAAAAGCACTAAACTTGAAATGACGAGCTAGACATGTTGGAACATGTCTAATTAAGTTTTAAAACTGATTTGGAGTCAAAACTTTAAGTTTTAAAACCCGAAAACAATTTCGTTGTAAAATGAACTTTTGCGCATTTTTTACTTTTAATTAGTAAAACTTTGACTCGTCACTTCGCCTAGTAAACGTGGTAATCAGAAGGTGCAATCGCAAGGGATTATTACCTTCGTGATTAAGATCACGTTACAAAGTTCAATTGAACTTTGATTTGACCAAAAATGGTCAGAACCTAAAGTCAAACAGAAAGTCAAACTGTTTGACTTTTGGCTCAAAATAGCCAAAATAATGAAAGAACTAAGGAGAGCACTTACTTGTGTTGAAGAACAGTTTCATAATTCAGAGTAGGAGGCTTCCAAAAGCTAGAAACAACCTCTAAGAGAGTGGGAGAAAGAAAATGAGAAATGAGCAAGTTGGAATGAAGAAATCCTTGGCTATTTATAGTGTGAAAGAGCTCACAAGATCAAGCCAAGTGTCCCTTGAGGTGTTATGATCTGAGGGATGTCATAACACATGTCCAAAGATGGTGAAAAGCTGGAAAATTCGTGAACTTGTGGGGGCCAAGGCTTGAAATAAGAAACTGCCAAGTTTCTGTTGTGCTGGGCACTCCATACGGACCGTATGGGGTGCCCCTCTGCGGTCCATAAAGCTTGGCTGGGGGCCAAGTTTTGCATTTTGGCATATTTGGCCCATGGACTTGTATTATCACGTTTTGTCACTTTTAACCCCTTTAAACCTAATATTTAGGTTATATAAAGGCGTTAAGGCATGTGTAACTCGGATTTTGTCCGGAAATGTCGTGGATATCGTTTCGTTCGATCGTACAGTTACGTGTTTCATAAATAAAGTACAAGACTTTATTGAACAGAAAAATGATGGAAATTGTGCAACAATTGACAATATGCATATTTGTAAATAAAATACAAGATTTTATTGAGTACGAAAATGTTCGGATTTGTTCAACGATTGAAAATATACAGATGTCACATTCTTCCCTACTTTAAAAATTTCGTCCTGAAATTTAATTAGAGGAAACTTGTGAGAAAAGATGTGGGTATTTCTCCTTCATTTGGTCCTCTCGTTCCCAAGTAAATTCTGGGCCACATTTGGATTCCCAGCGAACTTTGTCAATCATATTCATCTGTTGTTTCTAGGAATGAGTTCAGGTCCGGTGATTTGAACTTCACCAACTTCATTCCAACAGACAGGTGCACGATATTTTTTATTGTCCCGAGCCTCAAAGAGCCATGTAAATGTTAGAGTGGTAACTCTTGTTGTAGTAGAATTTGATCAAAGGCATATGCGAATTCCAACTGCCACCCAAGTCAATCACACAAGCTCTAAGCATTTTTGAATTGTCCTTTCGGTTTGTCTATCTGTTTGAGGATGATAAGCAGTGCTCAAATTTAGTATGGTTCCCATGGTGGATTGAATGGGTTTTCCAAAAATGAGATAAGAAACAAGTGTCACGATCTGTTATGATGTTCAAAGGAACACCATGACGTGATGCAACTCATTGACATAAATCTTAGCAAGTTTGCTAGTAGAGGAAATCCTCATGGATCGACAAAAGTGTGCTGACTTAGTCAGACGGTCAATGATTACCCAAATGGCATCATGACCTCTAGGAGTTGTTGGTGCATGCATCTGTCGACTTCGTCTTGTATCGAGTCTTGCATTGTTCAGGGCACGAAGATCGAGAAAACAAGACAAAAAGTTAATTCCGCTTGAAGCAGCTAATTCCGTTTGAAGAAGACATTTGGTAATTCCGTACGGAATTAGCTTATAATTTCGCTTGAGTCATGTTCAAGTGGAATTAGGTGGCCTATATATAGGTGTTGCCTGATTTCGTTTGAGAAAATTCTTGGATGTGTGTTTCCGGAGCCGAAGTGCTGCCGAAGTGTTGTTTCGCTGTAAAACTTTGTCAAGTTAATCAGAACAACAGTTAAAGTGAATTTGCTGAATCACACACAATATGTCTGTTTCCGCCTTTCATATTGTGTAGAACGCCTCTGATTGACTCATTTCGGGTCAGAACACAATCCTACAAGTGGTATCAGAGCTAAGGAGGAGGAGTTCTATCATTTTCAGCTTGATATCATCAGATTTTCTTACTTCTACACTTTCTATTCAAAATTGAACAAGATTTCACGGTTAAAATGGTTTGAATTTCACACATTATTTGCGAAATTGTATTTTAACAAAGCCTTGAAAGATTTGGACCTAAAATCGAGCTAAAACTTGATCAATTTGACAAAAGTTGGAACGAAATGTTGACATCAGCCTAATCTCGTTTGAAATTGCACTTAATTTCGCTTGAAAGTTGCTGTTAATTCCGCTTGAAAACGTTATTTCGCTTGAGTAATACAGTTTGAAATCACTATTCCGTTTCAAAGTGTTATTTCGCTTGAAAGTTCAAACGAAATAAGTGATTCCACTTCAAATCGTGATTTCGCTTGAGTTGGGATTTTGTTTGAAACTGGCTTGCAAGTAATTTCGCTTCAATTGGTATTCCGTTTGAAATGTATTCCGCTTGAAGAGTTGATTTCGCTTGAGTTTGATTCCGTTTGAAAGTACCTGTTTTGTGAAAAAGTTTACCGAATCATGGAAGAGGAATTCTATAATGCGTTTGCAACTGCCCCGACTACTCCAGCTGCCATAGCTTAGAACATGAACATGGAAAACGAAACTGGAACTTTACAAAAACCCTCGAAGCTAATGGGCATTGAGGAGTATTACGGATGGAAAGATGGGTTTGAAAACTGGGTTCAAGCTAATCATTTGAGATCATGGGAATGTATTGAGAAAAAGTATGTACTACCACGTACAGACTTGGGAATTGAGAAGAAAATCTATGAATTTACGGATAAAGAACGAGACATGTACAAAGCAGAAAAGATGATGATCAGTCTACTCCAGCAAGCTATTAAAGAAGATATATTCGTATTGCTTCAACATGATAAGACTTCACGTTCAATTTGGGAAGCACTTCGAATTAAATTTGAGGGAAGTGAAAAGATGATCAAGAGTAAAAAATCATTGTTAAAGAAAGAATTTGATCTATTTTCAAGTTTGTCGGGAGAAGACATAAAGAAATTGATTGAAAGATACTGTCACTTAGTACGGTCAATGTCATTGTTAAATATCAACAAAGATCGTGAGGAATGGGTTGACAAATTAGCTGATGCATTGCCTTAGAAAGAGTGGGGAACATACTTGATGATTTTGAAGAATATGATGGTTTAACAATTTCTCAGTTCATCGAAAAGATTGAAGGACAAGATCTTGAGCAGCAAAAGATAGCTAGGATGAACAATCCAAGTGCACAGCAAGATGTTAAAATGTATTTCAAAGGGAATGTTCAAAATGTTGAAGCTAGTCCGAAAGTCTTAACTGCTTTCAGTGCAGAAAATTCATCTGGATCAGTCAATCAAAGTCCAAGCAGCAGCAGTGGTTTTTCTTCATATCCGAATGTTAATCCAAAGAGTTCTACATCAAGTCATCATTTTCAAAGCTCAAATAGCAGTAATGGTCAAGTTTTAAATTGCAACATCGCGTTGCATCTTCAGAATGGCCAAAATTTTTCTGAAGAGGTTGTTAAAGGTCACATGTCATTACTTGCTACAGTGTTAGAGTCATATGAAGGGTTAGTTACTGGAAGGATCGGAAATCCTATGCTAACGAAAGAGGATTACGATCAAATAGATGCAGAAGAGATGGAGCTTATGGATATTAAATGGTGTTTAGCTAGTGTGTTGAGAAGAGCTGAAAAGTTCAAGATGATTACAGGAAGAGATGATTTTAGAGATGCAAATGTTTCTACTTTGGGTTTTGATAAATCTAAAGTTACTTGTTTTCGATGAAGGGAGAAAGGACACTTCAAGAGAGAATGTAAAAATTGAGAAGCAAGTGGAGCACAAAATCCATTTGGAAAAGATGATTACTATCAGAAAGCTATATATCAACAAGTTGCTGATCAACCATATCATCAAAAGGAACCACAATCTGCTCATGCTAAAATGATTGTAGAAGCAAATAAGAAAGAGTATTATGGTATAATTGATCAAGATGATGAGAAATTAGCTGAAGGTTTCAGTTGGGACAAATACATTCCATCTGATTCCAAAATGGCAGCTCTCACTGCACAAATTATTCAAGAGCCAGTGTTTGATCAATCATCATCTGAAGACAGTGATGATGAGGAAGAATCGCATATTAATGTTGCAAAACCCCTTTATCTCCTGAAAGTTTTCAATTTAATTTTGCAGATAAAGTGGAGAAGCTAAAGAAGAGACGAGCAGCAAAAGAACTGAAAAAGAAGGAATGTGAAAGCAAGGATCAAAATGAAAAGATTGTTCAAAATGAAGAGGTTAAAATTGCTGAGAAGATTGTTGAAAAGGAGAAGATGAGTGAAGTTGAAAAAGTTGTTGAAGTGGAGAAGATTGTTGAAATAGAAAAGATTGTGGAAGTCATCAAGCCTTGCTTAAAGTGTTTGGAATCTTGCAAGCAATGTGCAGAAAAAGATGAGAAGTTGAGTGAGCAAGATAAGATGAAAGAACAATTACTGTTCAATCTCAATTATGTGAAAGAGTCGTATAACGTTTTGAATAGAACGGTAACTGGTCTACAAAAGACAAATTCTGAAAGAGAAGATGCACTGACAATGATGAATGCTGTGATGATGTCGAAGCAAAAAGCTATCAATCATTACATTGAAGAGTGTGCAAAGTTAAAGCAGGAGTTGGAGACTGAGAGGATTGAAAATGAGAGAATTAGGCGTTTACTGCAAAGTTATTCTAGTTCTGATTATCTAATTGATCGAATCTATCCAACTGTTGCAGGTTTAGAAGTTTTTCAAGATGAGAAGCCAAAGAAGAAGGATACTGGTAAGAAACAGAATGTCAGTTATAACAAGTGTCTGCCTCCGATTTGGGAAGGTTATTCTCCCAGAAAACCAAATGAGGAGCAAGTCAAAAAGGCTGTCAATATAGAGTTAAAATCTAAAACAACTGATGAGTTACCAGAAAATATTGATGTCACATTCACATCGTCTGACACTGATCATGAGTCTGAGTTAATAAAAAAGGTGGTTGATCAGGTGTTGGATAAGGATGAGGAATCGGAGTCAAAGTCTGAGTCAGAAAGTTCGAGTTCGTCGGTCAACAATTCAAAGTTGTCGGTTAAAAGGGTTTACAATAAAGAATTCCTGTTGTCAAAATCTAATTTGAATGATGAACCAATCAAAGTGGCATATACTTTGAATGATTTAGACAAATTATATTCTGATGAAGAATTTCCAATAAGAGGTGTTAAACAAGAAATGATCAAAAAGGTTTTCAAACTAACAGAAATTAATATGTTTGAAACAAAAGATGTAAATTTTACTGAAAAACCTAAAAAATACACTTCAAGAGTTCAACAACGGTTAAACAAGAAAAAAGGTTACAGTTCTGGTTCTGGTTTTCAAAAGAAACCTAACCATAACGGTAATTTCAAAAACAAAGGATTGGGTTTTATTCCACCTGAAAATTATAAACATGAAAAAACTTATAAAACAAATACAAAATTTGTTCCAGGGACAAGCTGTGAAGAGGAATCAAAAAGCTCATTCTGGAAGCAATCAAATAGAGAATTCCTTGCCAAGAAGCAAGAAAAAATGAAGAATGGAGATTATCAAAGAAAGGAGACAAGAACCTGTTACAAATGCAATGAAGTTGGTCACATTGCATGGAACTGTTCTCAAGCAACAAAAACAAAACAGGAAGTCTCTAAAAAACTCAAAGAAAAAGTTGTTGAGAAAAATGAACCACCAATTGACAAATTTAAAATTTTTGAAAATTCAACATATGAAGTTGGTGAGTGTTCAAAGACAAGTTTTTATAAAAAGAGAGCTAAGCATGACAACCAAATGTGGGTTGTTAAGAAGTTTCATAAAGATGTTAAGAAGTTTGATGTGAAATCTGGAGATGAATCTAATTCCACAAAATCAGAGGAGTCACAAGTTGAGGTAAAAGATGAAAGTTCAGTTCCTCCAATGGATGATGTTAATTTTCCACCATTGAGGACTGAGAATTTTAAATCAAAAGTTGGAAAGGTTGATATCTCGAATCAATTCTATTCTGAAAAGAAAGAATTTGATGTTGAGAAAGTGTTTAATGGAAATGCTAAAAAGATTTTTGGAAAAATGGTTGAGGGAAAGGCCAAAGGGGTAAATGACTTTTATGAAGCAAAGAAAGCAACTTTTTACCCAAGTGAAATTGATGAGGAAACATCCAAGTTTGGTCAGGCTTGGATGGAAGTTTTTCACAAGTAAAATCCTGACTTGCCGGAGCTCCCAGGTTGGTAAGAGTGGAGCAGGAATCGACATATTTCTTGAGAAATTCACGTTTGTGATATTTCGACTTACAAGTGGTAAATCAGGGACATTAAGTTGTACTTGATTTTCTACAAGTGATATTGGTTGTTTGAACTTAAAATTGTTATATTTTTCAAATGATTGGAAAACAAAGTGATGATTACTTCCCCATGTCTACAAGTGTTAAAATCAACAAAATTTATTTTCTGGAAAAACCATTTGATTAAAACAAACTTAAGTGTTTTGAAATCATAATGGGAAAATGTTTTGTTGTGAGGGGGAGTTCTGATTGTTTATGCTAAGTGGATGGCGATTTGAAGTGATTCGATATCAGTTGTCATGTTACCTTGTATAGTTTATTTTCAAATTTTCTTTAAATGATTTTGAATTTTAGGGGGAGTAAGAATTTTCAGAAAATCCAAAAACATTTAAAAATTTAAAAAAGACAAAAACATGATAAAATACAAAACGGGTTTTGTTGTGAAAAAGAGGAAATGATAGTACATCAGTAGACAGTTACAGTATGCTAAAGAAATGTAATGATTAAATAGCGTTAAACGGTCTCACTGATGATATGCCGATAGGTTTTTACACATTTAGTAAGCTTTTTCGGGATATAAACTTAAAATCAAACTTGCTTATTTCGTGGGGAACACTACTTGGATATATAGGTAACCCCTGAAATTTCGTTTGAAGGATCCCTCTTTCTGAGATACTAGGTCTTTATACTCAGTGATATCTGGGGTATTATCCCGGGACTTCTGATTTTGCGGAAGCAATGGCCTAGTCCCCGGAGAATACTTTACGCTTGCTTGAAATAAAAGCCCGCCCTCAGCATAAAAATGATGAAACATTGAAATATGCTAATCATGTGCTCTTGTAAAAAAGATCCTCTAAAGGGGACCCACCAAAAGTCGAAGCCGTCATCTCTCTGCTGAACGGAAGTTCTGACCTGAGCTCTCACGGCCCTCGCAATTAACCTCTTACAGATATCATCTGTGGTATACTCACCTGTAAGACTGAATATTGGGATCTGGATACATGAGTATACTCAAGAGGTGGGACACATGAATGAGTTTAAGTTCTTAATTCACCTAATTCATATCCTAAATCAGTTGAAATTTGTGTGAAAATTTAAGTGGATCAGTATATCGGCAATCTAAGTGAACTGTTTAATTCTTAATGTATAACTAAGCTCAACGGTACTTGTGACTTGTCAAAAACTGATATGATCCTCTTACACAAACTCTCAAAAATAGTGTCTGTAAATATTTCTTTACTGTATTTCTTTAAAAATTCAAAAATTCAAAAAGATTTTCAGTGTGTTTTAGTATAAATTTTGAAAAATCCAAAAAGATTTTCGACAACTGATGTTAGAAAGCTGATTTTCAAAATTCCAAGTGCTAAGCATGATGAGCATTTCGTAAGGGGGAGTGTGTTTTAAATGAGAAAAGATTTTAAATATGTGCCTACAAGTGATCATCAGAAATTTTAAAATGTTAAATCATTCTGGTTAAATTTGAGAGAGAGAGAGTCTGGATATATAAATTTGTCAAATATTAAATTTGTGAAATTTATTGTGAGGTAGAGGATGTGCAGGATAGCCTGGACTCTGAGTCTGAGTATAGAGCCAGGACACGATCCTGATCCTGTAAAATACAGATTGCAATCAACATCCGAGGAAAGATTATTTGTTCTTGGGGAGTATGTTGGTGCTGATGAAAAGAAAAGAGAAGATTGAAGAAGTTTGACACTGTCAAATACTTCAGAGAGCGATCAGACTGATAAAGACTGAAGATGTTGAAGACTCGACACTTAAGACTCGTCAACATTCGAGGGAGAGTCTGTTGGTGCATGCGTCTGTCGACTTCGTCTTGTATCGAGTCTTGCATTGTTCAGGGCACGAAGATCGAGAAAACAAGACAAAAATTTAATTCCGCTTGAAGCAGCTAATTCCGTTTGAAGAAGACATTTGGTAATTCCGTACGGAATTAGCTTATAATTTCGCTTGAGTGTGTAGTTTCGTTTGTACTGTGATTTCGCTTGAGTCATGTTCAAGCGGAATTAGGTGGCCTATATATAGGTGTTGCCTGATTTCGTTTGAGAAAATTCTTGGATGTGTGTTTCCGGAGCCGAAGTGCTGCCGAAGTGTTGTTTCGCTGTAAAACTTTGTCAAGTTAATCAGAACAACAGTTAAAGTGAATATCTTGCTGAATCACACACAATATGTCTGTTTCCGCCTTTCATATTGTGTAGAACGCCTCTGATCGACTCATTTCGGGTCAGAACACGATCCTACAGGAGTGCTTGGTAGTTTGGTGGTGAGATCCATGGAAATGTTTTCTCACTTCTACACCGCCACTTCTGGTTATTCAAGCAAACCGAAGGAATGTTGATGTTTTGCCTTTATAGCTTATGAATTCGAAAAGGGTGTGAACTTAAAAAAGGTATTTGGAGTTTCGGATAACGAATGAAAGAATGTTTATAGAGGTTTCTTATGAAGACTATTATGGGAAACTCATGTGTGTGTTTGAAGTTGGAGTTGGAAAGTGTAAGATAAATTCGGTTGGAAGGTTTTGCAAGTGTTATGAATGTATGGTTTTGTGTCCAAATGCATAACTAGATAATGGTTTTAACAACATTGGTTAAGGTTTAAAACTTCAAATGACTTAAATAACGCCACGCTTACAATGTAAGAAGGAACACTTATATATATGAAGTACCAGCAGCGTATCCACCATGCCCTTATTACATTGTTCATGTTTCATTATTCTTATCACTATAGGTTCTTACACATGAAAAAACTTGCTATGGTTTTCTATGCACCGAATTTTTGTAAGTATGTGTGCACCTGAAGGGGTATGGTTCCAAATCTCGCACCAGGCTTGGGCACGAGTGACCATCACCCGGCTCATTACCCCCACCAATAAGGATACACCTAGGTTCACACAGGCACGCGAGAACCGGGTTTGTTTTCCCACTCGGGAAAAGATGAGAAGACTCACCTTGTGTATGAAAATGATTGTTTTTGTCACCACAAGGGATTCGTTAATCACCACGGTTACCGCACATAGCGATGCGGTCCAGAACCGCATCCTATTGTTGATACAAGTGGAACTGACACTTTGACTTAAGTGTCTCAACCAGCAAGTGGCACACCCGGGCACTGACAGCGGTCAGCTGTCCAGCCCACATGCATAAAGCTGGTAGAAAGACTGACAACTGCAGCAAGACGTGGCAGCACCTCCGCATGCATCCAACACCCTTGTGACCTGCGCTCCTGACACACCTACAAAAAGGCTACGTGTTGCCAGTCTAGCCTCTTGGCTATCCTCCTTCGCTCTTCGGCTATAAATACCCATCCCAAACCAGGTTTGAGGTAACGCTAATCTGCTCTCTCACACATACTACTTAAACACACACTTTGCTCTCAAGCAAATACTGATTCTCACGTCGGAGAGTGGTAACAAGGAGCAACCCCCACCCCATCCTCTTTGTTACGAGTCACGATGTGTTTCCTTATGCAGGAGACAGGTTAGAGGACGACTCGGTCATTGATCGAGGAAAGAAGGGATTAACCCTACTCGACAAGACTAGTGAATTAACCCTCCGGTTAACCACTGTTTCATCATTGGCGCCCACCGCTACTTCTCTTAGCACTATTCTCTCTTCTTCTCCAAAATCATGTCCGATCATCAGATTCCTATCACGAGGGAAATATTTGCCCCACCAAACGCAGGGCAAACAGGGAATACTCCCCCTAGCCAACCAACATGCCACATTGGCACACCCATACATGCGGGTAATCCCTCGGCATATATGCCGGATTTTTCCCATTTTGCATCAATTTTACCAATAGGATTCGACCTCCACTCCTGGTACGTGCAATAGCAAGCTCTCTTAAACACAGCCTACGCATAGGCCAGCGCAAGCACGTAGCTACCCGGAGGGCCTACACCAGGCCCATTTACACCAGCATCGCGTATTCTACAATACGAGGAGCTAGCACCAACACATCCCGCATCTAGGGATAGGCGTGGGCCGCATGGACCCTCTTATGTAAGTGTCCATACGCTAGATAAAGGGGATTCCACTTACGGATCCCGGGCCAGGGCCTCAGCGCATCAATTCCTTGGCCCACCCAGAGAACACAGGCGAGAATCAGTTACTCACCGAGGGTCTGGAATAATAAGCTGCCTTGGGCCGCATCCCAACGACGGCGCATACGATAGAACCGACTCTGAAGACTATACGTATCGCGGGTATTCCCAGACGGCTTACAACCAGTCTGGGGACCAAGACTACAACACCCCGGTGCAAACCCGCACAACATACGATCGCGGCGCAAAGCACGATCAGTAGTCGGTCTGCAGACCAAAGTCTGCGGTGGGCAACTCCAAATTCATAAAGGAGATTGCCTTGGCCCCACTCGCGAGGGCCAAACTTTTGCCCAATGTGTGCAAATACACTAGGTCGTTGGATCCCGACAACCATATGGATGTTTTCACCACCACCGGTCTCCTCGGCGGCTGGTCGCACCCCTTGTGGTGCCATTTGTTTGTCCAGACCCTTACGGGAACCGCAAGGGCCTGGGTCGATTCTTTGCGAGTGGGCTCACTGACATCATTTGAAGACTTGCAAGAAAAAAATCTTGCACACTTCAACCAGCAGCGGCGTCACGCACTCGATACTTCTGATGTCATGAACATCTGGCGAGGAAATAACGAAGGCTTGGAAGCCTTCGTTACCCGTTACAACAAAGAGTGCCTCGAGATCGGCGGGGTACCTGACGAGCTTACACACGCTCATTTCATCAGGGCAGTTAAGAACGATGAAATGATTATAACCATATCAAGACGTACACCCAAACAGAGCGGTCCCTAAGGCCCAATGCAAGCAAAGATCGCCCTTCTCCCGCAGAAGGGCAATGTTCTCGCCAAGAGCTAAGGCGCAACAACAACAACAAGCACAACAGGATCTTGTGGAACTGCGACCACGACCCACGTTGGTCTCAGCCCGATGTAAGGTCGACGATCAATGCCCAAATGGACCAAAGGGCACAAAAGAAAGAGACTTTGGAACGCAACTGGACCTAGCTCACCAAGTTGCCAAGGGACGTTCTTCTCACAGAAGGATGTAACTTGAAACCCGCCCTGACAATGAAGTCCAAAAAAGGGCAGGACCTCAACCGTACTGTGAATACCACAAAGATAGTGGTCACACTACTAACAATTGTTTCAGTCTCCGGCTGGAGATTGAACGTGCCCTCAAGGAGGGGAAGCTGCAACATCTGTTTCCGAATGCGCCAAAGCAAACTAAGCGCATAACTCCTCATGACGAGGGCACCTTCGACAACAAGAAATTGAAGTATATGGCAACCACCCACATGATCAATGGGGTTCGTAGGCAACCGCGGAAGGCGGCAAGGAGGGGGTTGACGACGACTGGCGCGAGGAACAAGTCGTCTTCCCAAGAGTTTGAGGCGTACCGTGCGACATGCGCGCCGTCGTAATCATCGGTTGCTTGGCACACTACTGCACCGAGCGTCTGTCTATAGACCCGAGAAGCACCTCCGACATCATATACGAATAATGTTTTAACCAGTTCGATCAGGAGGACAAAGATCGGTTGCATCTAGTCGACTACCCTTTGGTCGGGTTTGCAGGGGAAACAACGTTACCCCTTGGCCAAATCACTTTACCGGTGTACCTAACAGACGGCAAGCACACGTGGATGGATGAGGTCAATTTTATAGTCCTCCCCCACAACTCAAGATACGATGTGCTTCTCAGCAGAGAAGCACAGGGCGACTTCAACATGATCACATCCACTCCCCATTCAGCGATCGGCTTCCCAACCGAAATTGGGATCGCGATCATCTATGCCCACCGCGAAGTCATGTCTACAGACGAACTGCGTCCGACTAAAGCGGCAAGGTTGACCCCCAGCACAGAACCGAAAAAATGGGTACTTAACGCAAGGTACCCCGACCAAAGGGTCACATTGGGTCATGCCTTGTCAAATAATGTGAAAGCGCACCTAAAGCAGCTGCTCTTCAGGAACAAAGACACATTCGCTTGGACTCATGCAGACATGACAGGAGTCCTACGCGACATAGCGCAACATTGCTTGAATACCCTACCAGGTATCAAGCCCGTGGTCCAGGCAAGACGCAATCTGGGACCCGCAAAGAATAGCGCAATGAACGAGCAGGTCAAAGAACTGCTTGCCGCAGGGATTCCGCGGGAAGTCAAATACGAAAATTGGTTGGCAAACTCGGTTATGATAGAAAAATCAAGCGGGGGATGGTGCACGTGCGTCGATTACAAAGACCTCAACAAGGCCTTCCCCAAAAATTGCTACTCACTTCCGAAGATCGACGAAAAAGTCGAGAATCTCGCACCATTCCGATGGAAGTGCTTCCTCGACTGCTATAAAGGGTACCATCAGGTACAAATGGCATTAGAGGACGAGGATAAAACGGCTTTTCGCACACATATGGGAAACTTTTGCTACAAGAAAATGCCGTTTGGGTTGCGCAATGTGGGCGCAACCTATCAAAAATTGATGGACGACACGTTTGGTGAACATTTTAGCAAAAGTGTCAAAATTTACATGAACGAACTCGTCGTCATGAGCACGGAGGAAGACACCATGCTCCAAGATATTCAAAGGACATTCCAAACTCTACGAAGCACTAATATGAAGCTCAACCCGGGCAAATGCTCTTTTGGAATGGAAGAAGGAAAATTCCTTGGGTTCATCGTCACAAAAGATGGATTCAAGGTCAACTCAGAAAAGGTGAAGGCGAGCGCATGCCATCGACATCTACGACAAAAGAGATGCAAACTTTAGTGGGCCGACTGGCCGCGCTCAACAGGTTTTTGGCCAACCACGCAGCCAAATCTTTTTCCTTTATCAGCACCTTGCGCAACTGCTTGAAAAAAGATCAATTCCAATGGACTGCAGAAGCAGAACGCGCCTTCCGAGAAATGAAGGAGTGTTTGATTCAGCTCCCCACTCTCACCGGACCACATGAAAAAGAACTGCTCACCATGTACCTATCCGCTTCGGACAAGGCTATAGGTGCGGTACTCATTGTGGACCGCGAAGGGGTTCAACACCAATGTATTACGTGAGCAAGATGCTCAATGACCCGGAGACAAGATACTCCATCATGGAGAAGTTGGCCCTTGCACTAGTACATGCCTCCAGACGGCTGCGCCGTTACTTTGCAGGGCATGTTATCACTATCTTGACCAACTACAGAATCTGGCAAATCCTATCCAAGACTGAGATCTGCGGCCGACTTGCTAAGTGGGCTATCGAACTAGGTGGGCACAACCTAGTTTATAAGCTAAGACCAGCAATCTGTTGGGTTTTTCACATGTTTATCAAAGTATTTTATCTTCATAAAATAAAAACGCAGCGGAAAGATTATTTAAAACATGTTACTTACAAGATATAAAACTCATTTTATATGTAAAACCCAATACCCGGATCCATATATGAACATGCATGCTATCAAAAATAAAACACAACCATAGAGTGTTTCAAGAATACTACCTTCCAAGGAGTAAAAGATATGAAGAAGATGATGCTTCTTGAATGGTAGTCTTCAAGTGTAGAATACCTCAAGCTTGTATACCCCAAGCCTTCCAACAAACACTTAAGTTTAGCTAGGATTTTACACTCATAAACTCACTTGAAAATTCCTCTCTTGTAACCAACCCTTGGCCGAAATTATGAGAGAAAAAAATAGAGTTCTTGCACTTGAAAATCAAACTTGAAAAACCTTTTGCATGGCACACCTTGGCTGATTTTTAGAGAGCATTCTCTAATGTTTTTTAAGCTCATCTCACTTGTTTTGTCATACAAAATGAAGTATTAAAAGGATGTGAGAGAAAGTTGGAGAGAGAATCAGCATTCAATGTGTATTAGAAGAGATGTGTTGCATGCATTTTAAGTGGTGGAATCCCACCTTGGGAAGCCATAAATGGGCTGGCCATTAAATGCTTTTCCCACCCAAAATTTCAAAATTTTCCTTTAAGTTTAGTCTTGTATTTATTTATAACTTTTATAAAATATAACACAACATGTTACAAGACTTATGCAACATTTCACAACATTTTAAAATGTTATTTAACCCATTAAATAACAAAATAAAATATTCTCTCAAAATAAATTATCCATATAATTTTTGTTTATCAAGTGCAATTATTTAGAAAACCAATTTCTAAATATTATAAGTGTTAATATTTATTTGTTTGATCATATCACAAATAAATATTATAAGTGTTTGTCTAGCTTGTTATTGGGTATGACTCGACTTGGATCATAACGCACTAGCCACATCAATTTAATATGTGTCTTGGGCATACAGAGTCCAACAATCTCCCACTTGCACAAAATACATAGAAGATTGATGCAAGTAGTAAATAACGCCTAACTATGGTTTACTACCCCTAATACGTATGACTATATGTCCCATTCAATAAGATCATCCCCTTCAAGTCCCTTACTTGAACATGATTTAGGTGAATTTATCATTTATCCTTTCGTTACAGATGTCATGTTAAATCAAGAGACATAGAGTGATCACTCTCTGTTGATTTAACTTTAGCAGGCCTTAGACATCTTACTCTTAACGAATAAGAGGAACAAATCCCTTATTGACTACATACGTCTCTCACTATCACCTTGTACCACACCTGAGCTTAGCCTTATATACTGTTATATTACTGACAGCGAAGAACTAAGTCAATATATAATATTTGATGAATATCAAGACCCAATATGTATCTCAGGTCAGAGGATACTATGATATTCTCCTTTACTCAAATTTACTTATGATCAATCACAAATGATTCCCTGAAGTAATATTTGAGAGATAGCCAGTCCAATATTTGTATCCCACAAATATCTATGAACCTTGGCAGCAACACTTTGCTCTATATTCATACCTAATGAACATCCACCAATCCAAGTTCATAATAGTCTTACATTCATATTTGTTCCCACAAGTATGATCGACTACGGACATTTAGAATAAGCAACTTATTCACGGATTTAAACATGCTAAAATTAGAACATATCTCAACATACCATGTAGAGAGTTAAAATAATAATTGTTCCAATATCCAAATACAAAATAGATCAAATCCAATCACTAGAATATCGAAGTCCTAAGGCACAAGTATGACCCTTCATGCTTTGCCCGTTCAAGGAGCTTCGTGAGTGGATCCGCAGTATTTTGATCAGTGTGAACTTTGCGAATACATATCTTTCCGTTTTTCAACTTCATCCCTTATGTAGTTGAAACTCCGCTCAATGTGCCTAGTCTTTCGATGTACACGAGGTTCCTTGAAAGTAATCGCACCATCGTTATCACAAAGATCTCTAGGGGCCCTGAATGGTAGGGACTACCCCTAGATCGGCAATAATTCAAGTGTCAGATCCATATGAATTATCTCGATCAATGAAGCGGCGATGTATTCTAATTTTGTAGTGGACAATGCTACCCTGATTGTGATCGAGAATCATCTCGATCAGTTTGGAAACTCGTGTCCGTGTAACCCTTTACAACGAGTTCCGATTTACCAGATCCATATATTAGAAACATATCCTTAGTCCTTCTAAGGTATTTCAATATACTCTTAACTGTCATGCAATGACTGTTACATGGATTTCGCTGGTATCTTCTCGTCATGATTAAAGCGCATGACATGTCCGGTCTAGTGCATATCATTTCATACATAATGGATCCTATAGCTGACGCATATGGGATTCCTTTCATTCTTTCTTTCTCATCCTTTGAGCTAGGACATTGAAACGCTTTCAATATTGTCCCCTTTTGAACAGGTACCAAACCTTTCTTAAAGTTTTCCATCTTGAACCCTTTCAAGACTTTGTCAATGTATGCATTTTGGTTTAAACCTATCATGCGCCTTGATCTATCCCTATAGATCTTTATTCCCAAAATATAGGCGGCTTCTCCAAGATCCTTAATGGAAAAACAACTTCCAAGCTAGGTTTTTACACCTTCCATGGTTGGAATATCATTTCCGAATAGTAGAATGTCATCGACATACAATACTAAGAAAGTGATAATGCTCCCACTAGCTTTCTTATACACACAAGCTTTATCGACGTTCTTGATGAATCAAAATTCCCAATTTCTTCATCAAAACGGTGATTCCAACTTCTCGATGCTTGTTTCAATCCACGGATTGATTTCTTTAACTTGCATACTTTGTTAGGATTTTTTTTGGATAGACAAAACCCTCAGGCTTAACCATATAGACATATTCCTCAAGATATCTATTGAGGAAAGCCATTTTGGCATCCATTTGCCAAATCTCATAATCATATTATGCATGTATGGCAAATAATATCTTTATTGACTTTAGCATCGCCACGGGCGAGAAGGTCTCATCATAATCAACCCTTTGAGTTTGAGTGAAACCTTTTGCTACAAGTCTCGCTTTATAAGTATCCAAGTTACCATGCGCATTCGTTTTCTTCTTGTAAACCCACTTATTTCCAACTACTTTGGACTTAAGAGATGACATAACCAATTCCCATACTTGATTGTCATACATGGATCACATCTCTACGTTCATGGCTTCAAGCCATGTGTCAGAATAGGATTTTGACATTGCATCATGGTATGTGGTTGATTCACCCGAATCTACCACGTAGCATCCATCTATGAAAAATCCATATCTTTCAGGTGGACTACTAATTCTACCAGATCTGTGAACGTTTTGTGTGTATTGATCAATCACTTGATCGTTTTTCAACAACCTCTTGTTGAGTGCTAGTTTCAACCAAACGTGTATCGGCTTGTGGTTCTTGATCCTCATCAAGTTCCATTGTTCTACTAATTCCTTCCACAAGGAACTTAGCTTCCAATAACTTAGCCTTTCGAGCAATAAATACCTTTTGCTCTGTTGGATCGTATAAATAATATCCTATATCATTTTTAGGATATCCTACAAAGATACACTTAGTGGATCGTACTTCTAATTTGTTTGGGGTGTATTGCTTCACATAAGCTTCACAACCTATACCTTTAAATATGATAATGATGGAGCCCTTCCATGCCATATTTTTAAAAGGTGTCTTATCCACTTTCTTAGTTTGGGCCACGGAGAGCAAAGCGTAACCCCAAATGATAGAGATGATGCGCTCCTAGCCATCATAGATCGAACCATATCAAATAGAGTTCGATTCCTCCTCTATCGGAACGAAGAACTTTAATTGAGTTGATTTTTTTACTTCACTTTTGAAGATTTTGAACGTTTCAAAATTCATCTTTGTGTCTTAGTAAGTACACATAACCATAACTACTATAGTTGTCGGTAAAAGTAATGAAGTATCTTTCACCATTCCTAATCATTGGCTTAAAAGGATCACATACATCCGAATGTATGATACCTAATAAATCTTTTGCCCTTTCCCACTAAAGGGTTTCTTAGTCATTTTACCTTGTAAACTAGATTCACATGTATCAAATGAATCAACTTCATTTGTCTCCAAAAGACCATTCTTTCGAAGTGTTTACATGTGACATTTGTTTATATGACCAAGGCGATAATGCCAAAGATAGGTCTCACTCAAATCCATTTTGAGTTTCTTGGTGATTGCTTGGTACATTGAACTATCAAATGATGTATTATTATGAACCAATTCATAAATACCATTTGAAAGCATAACCTTTAAGTAAAACATGTCATTCATCGAAATATAAATGTCATTGTTTACAAACTTTAAATCAAAACCTTATTGTCTTATAAGGGAAACTTGAATAATGTTCCTAGTCAAGCTAGGAGCATTCAAAACATTTTTAAACATTTCCAAACCATTTTGAAGTTTCAAAACATAGTCTCCTAGGGCTTCAACTTGAATTTTCGTTCTATTACCCATGAAGAGACTAATGTCTCCCTTTTGTAATGCTTATTTCTTTTGAACCTTTGCAACAAATTGAAAACATGAGTTCCACATCCGGTATCTAATAACCATGTGTTAGAAGAAATAACATTAAGGTCAATATGTTTCATAAGGATTGTACCTGAGGTTTTCCCCGCATCCCTCTTATTTCTCAACTCTTTAAGATAGGTTGGACAATTTCTTTTCCAATGTCCTATCTCACCACACTCAAAGTATGGATCGTTCGTGGCAACCTTTGCCTTCTTATATTTTGGTTTCGGTGGTTCCGCTTTAGCCTTTCTTTTTCCTTTCCTTTTGAATTTCCCGTTTCCATTTGCAACATTTGCTTTGGTGTCAGGGTGATGCCATTTCTTGTTGCCACCCTCATTGATCGTTAGAATGGATAAAGCCCTTTTACCCATATTGAGCCTTTCGAGGCGATCAATGTAGCTTTTCATCTTAAAGACATAAGATGAGACCAATTGGGTTTCCTCCATTCGACATGCATGAAGCGCTCGAACCATTTCGAAGCGTTCTATCCTTAGGAACATTTCCTACAATTGGTTAATCATGTCGTATGGTCATGATATTCAAAATCCTTTTGAATCTCAGGAATCATAATTCCTAACATGAGGCAAGAGGCTTGCATAGTATCCTCGATATACTTAATCCAATCGTTATAGGCATCCTTATCTTCCATAAGATGTTTACTGGGATTAGGATCGTTCAATATATAGGATATCTATTCTTACTTGAGAACGATTCTTAAGTTTCGATATTAATCCATAAAGTGCTATGATTGAGACGATCCTTTTCAAGGATTGTTTTTAGTGCTAGGTTACGGATGGTTTGGGTAATATTGTTAGTGGCCATCTACAAAATTTAACAAGGTTCAATTTTAGTATTTTTGATATTATTATATTTTAATCATTAATACCCTTTTATGTCTCATAGACAATTAATAATTAAAATCTAGAATCCAACGTTACATTTAAATATTGGTTAGGTGACCTTTATCCCATTATTTAAATTAACAAGGTAGTCAATGTTTGACGATTGCAACCCTTTGCAACTTCTAGCCATATGGGATTGGTTAAACATCTTTATATTTAGTTGGCATGTTTAATCCCATCAACACATTTGTTCCCCATGCTTCGGTGACCCTAAGTTCATGGTTTCCAAATCAAGTCGTCCAACTTACACACATGTGAGTTTACACATATAAGTGGTTAGGTGACCTTTATCCCACAAACATGGTAACCCCACCTCAAACATACAAGTTCCCTCAAATGCGGTTAGGTGACCTTTATCCCACAAAAGAGTTCCCAAGTGATTCGAGTGTTGTATAAAAGGATGGTGTTTAACTTGTTTTATAAAAGGGATTTTGAGTTTTCAAAATTCTAGTTTAGAAAAATTTATGTACCATACATTTGCATGCATTCAAATCCTTGGTACTTTTGTGAAAACAAATTTTCAAGGTTCTTTTAATAAAACCCATTTTATTATAAAATCATTAATTTTTAATAACCTTTTATTAACCAATTTTAATGATTTTTTTAAGAACCAATTTTAAGCTTGTTGTTGATTATTAGTTTATTAAGCATGCATATTAACATATCATCTAAACAACATAAATAAGCAACCACACAAGCATAACATACATAACAATAGGTGCATAACCATAGCCAACTATTTTGACCACACTTGTTAGCCGAAACAAGTGTGTCAAAAGGTCCTTCCTAAAGGGTGAATATTTACACAAATAATGTGTCGTTGAACTCCCACTTGATCACGCATCCAAATGCTTCAAGTCTTCCTTTTGTGTTGTGATTTCTTCACTTTCTTTGGGCTTCCAAAATGTCTTTAAATTCAGCTCCAAACTCCTTTGGGCTTCGAAAATGTGTTTTGGTTGTCGGGCTAAAATCCCGTTAAGAACTATGAAGTCCTTTAGGCCCGAAATTAGCCAAAACCAAAACCGCATTTTTGTGTGCATCTTCTTTTACAAAAAAAAAAAAAAAAAAATCCTAATTACATTTTTCTAGTAAAATAAAATGCACCTAATCTATTTATTTACATACCAAATGAAATAAATAAATTACATATTTTTACAAATGAAAGAACAAAAATAATAATTATTACAACCCATTGAAATAATAATAAAAACACAACACAATCATTCAACATATTCATACACAAGGTCATGGCTAGGTTATGAACACCAAAATATATATCCACATATATAAAATTCAAGAAGCAAAAATGGTTTCCTTTTACAACCTACAATTTTTCGGTCAAGAATGAAAAAACCAAAAAAGTGGGTTTTTTTGTCCAAACAACAACAAATCATCCATATGACATAATTTTTCAATACACTTTTATGCATGTAAGAAAATAATCTTGAAAAACAAAAGGAGAACCAAGGCTAAAACTTTCGACCATAGGGTTTTAACCAAACCCGAAAATTTTAATCTATTGAAGCATGCACTCATATAAGCGGCTCTAGATGCCATTGTTGGGTTTTTCACATGTTTATCAAAGTTATTTTATCTTCATAAAATAAAAACACAGCGGAAAGATTATTTAAAACATGTTACTTACAAGATATAAAATTCATTTTATATGTAAAACCCATTACCCGGATCCATATATGAACATGCATGCTATCAAAAATAAAACACAACCATAGAGTGTTTCAAGAATACTACATTCCAAGGAGTAAAAGATATGACGAAGATGATGCTTCTTGAATGGTAGTCTTCAAGTGTAGAATACCTCAAGCTTGTATACCCCAAGCCTTCCAACAAACACTTAAGTTTAGCTAGGATTTTACACTCATAAACTCACTTGAAAATTCCTCTCTTGTAACCAACCCTTGGCCGAAATTATGAGAGGAAATAAAATAGAGTTCTTGCACTTGAAAATCAAACTTGAAAAACCTTTTGCATGGCACACCTTGGCCGATTTTTAGAGTGCATTCTCTAATGTTTTTTAAGTTCATCTCACTTGTTTTGTCATACAAAATGAAGTATTAAAAGGATGTGAGAGAAAGTAGAAGAGAGAATCAGCATTCAATGTGTCTTGGAAGAGATGTGTTGCATGCATTTTAAGTGGTGGATCCCACATTGGGAAGCCATAAATGGGCTGGCCATTAAATGCTTTTCCTACCCAAAATTTCAAAATTTTCCTTTAAATTTAGTCTTGTATTTATTTATAACTTTTATAAAATATAACAAAACATGTTACAAGACTTATGCAACATTTCACAACATTTTAAAATGTTATTTAACCCATTAAATAACAAAATAAAGTATTCTCTCAAAATAAATTATCCATATAATTTATTTGTTTATCAAGTGCAATTATTTAGAAAACCAATTTCTAAATATTATAAGTGTTAATATTTATTTGTTTGATCATATCACAAATAAATATTATAAGTGTTTGTCTAGCTTGTTATTGGGTATGACTCGACTTGGATCATAACGCACTAGCCACATCAATTTAATATGTGTCTTGGGCATACAGAGTCCAACACAATCAAAGGGCAAGTCTTAGCTGATTTCGCCACAGAAGTACCGGCGAACCGCATCGCAAAATGTGAAGAAGAACAGACCCCCGCACCTCCGCCATCCACCATGGACATCTGGGCACTATATACAGATGGTGCGTCCAATGAGGACGGCGCAGGCGGTCTACGACTAGTCAGCCCTGATAATCAAGAACTTACCTACGCTATACGCCTTGACTTCAAAAGTACAAACAACGAGGCTGAATACGAAGTGTTACTCGCGGGGTTATGGCTAGTAATCAAACTCGGTGTACAACACCTGGAAGCAAACGTTGATTCCTTATTAGTTGCAGGGCAGATAAGCGGGAATACACCGCAAAAGGGGACATCATGAACCTCTACCTCGAACAAGCCAAGCAGCTAATATCACAATTCACCTCCTTCAAGATCGTTCATATCAACAGGAGTGAAAACAAATCGGCCGATGCACTCTCCAAATTGGCATCAACCAGTTTCCAGCACCTGGCTAAGGATGTACGTATTGAAGTCCTTAAAAATCCTTCAGTACCCTTGCGCCAGGTCAACGTCATCCAATACGGGACAATGTCTTGGATAACACCAATTATAAGGTACCTGCAATCAGGCATTGCCCCAGAAAACAAAGCAGAAGCACGCAAGTTGCAATAAAAAGCGTGTCATTACCAAATGGGAGACGATATCTTATACTGCAAGTCATACTTCGGACCATTTCTACGATACGCCGATCCTCAAGATGCCACATACCTAATCCACGAAATCCACAAAGGAATATGTGGCATTCACGCAGGACCACACATGGTGGTGGCAAAAATAATGAATGATGGGTACTACTGGCCCGACATGCACTTGGATGCTATTAAAGTCTTGCGCAAGTGTCTAAACTGTCAACGACATGCACCAAAAACCTTATGCCCAAAGAATAACCTGGTCCCAGTCATCACCGCATGGCCTTTTCAAAAATGGGCCATCGACGTGGTGGGACCTTTCCTAGATGCACCAGGTGCGGTAAAGTTTATCATAGCGGCAGTTGATTAATTCACCAAATGGGTTGAAGCAAAACCATTAGCTTCTACCACCGCTATGACAACGCGTAAATTTGTCTAGGAACACATCATCTGCCGTTTTGGAATGTGCATCGTAACCGACAACGGCACCAACTTTGCCTCCGAAGATTTCCAAAACTGGCTAAAAGAACTGAACATCGAGCATATTTTCTCTTCCATGGCGCACCCTCAAGGGAACGGCCAAGCAGAAAGTATCAACAAAAGTTTAGTCGAAGGCATCAAGGCAAGGTTAGGAACAGCCAGAAGAGGCTGGGTTGATGAACTCCCGAGCATCCTATGGGCGCATAGGACAATGCCAAAGACAAGCAATGGCGAGATACCCGTCAGCCTAGTCTATGGCCCCGAAGCGGTGATCCCCGCCGAAATTGGTCTCCCTTCACTAAGAATGCTGGCTGTCAATAAAATTGACAACAGTAGAGAGTGCAGGCTAGACTTGGACCTCTTAGAAGAAAGGCGCGAAAACGCGGCCATTAACGAAGCTAAGTATAAATCCAAGGTAGAAAAATACTACAACGCGCACGTGCGAATCTGCACATTCAACCCAGGAGACTATGTGCTTTGCGATAATAAAGCCTCTAACACAGAGCGCCCGGGCAAACTTGCCCCCAAGTGGGAAGGCCCCTACCTCATACATAAGGTCCAGGGCAAAGGCGCGTACAAACTGCAAACGTTAGCAGGCGACCTTATCCCAAGAACTTGGAATGCACAGCAGCTTAGGCGCTGCTATATGTAAGACCGCAATTAATTTTCTCCCTGTGTATTTCGTGGCCCACGCGCCATCTGTTCATCAATAAACAATAGTTTTTCATAACTTCACTGTTTACACTACTATTCTATTACAAATGCATGTTACACTTTGCGGTATATACAAAAACAGATTGGCTAATCTTCATTTGCAATACCCACACAAAGTGGTAGTCACATGCAAATATTGTAATAGTTATAAGTACAAACGTTGCCATGCACCCGGCCGGGCGCGCGCAACACATTACTTTAGGGTTTCACACCTTTTCGCATTTCCTACGCCCTTTACGAGAAAAATTGGGAGATGCCCATTACTTACACCATGGCGGTGGCGTACAGTATACTTACTATTAGGGGTGTGCAAAAAACCGAATTAACCGAACCATAACCGAATTAACCGACAAAACCGAACTGAAAAAACCGAACCAAATAAAAAACCGGTGGGTCGGTTAATGGTTTTTTTGAAAACCGAATGTAGCGGGTCGGTTATGGTTATCATTTTTTCCATGCCCACCATAGCCTAACCGAACCGACATGTAATAAATCTTTATAGGATTTAAAGACTTTTCACCATATTTTTAATATTTGATGTTTTTGACTGAAGATTTTTAGTACTTATTGTTTTTTCATATCATTTTGTGGTTTTGGTTGAATGTTTATTTGAATTTATGGAATGTATCATATTACTTTATTTGAATATTCGATAATAAATGGTATTAATATTATAGATTATATGTATTTTTTAATACTATGTAATATACTAATATATATACAAATATGCAATAACAATTTATTCCATGTTAAAAAAATTAAGCTATTTTTAGCTAAGCTAAATACACGGTTAACCACCCATAACTGACCCGCTATAACCCTCAAAACCGAGTAACCATAACCATCATAACCGGTCGGTTATGGTTATGGTTTTTGGTCAAAACCGACCCATGCACACCCCTACTTACTATTTACACACGCCCTAACAATTTGTTGTAAATAGTAAAAGGAGTCCGACTCACTCGCGCTATAAAGCCAAATTAGTCACATTAATATTCTTATACGCGCCTTAACAATTGACCTTAAATAATAAGAGGTCGACTCACTCGCGCTTACACAAGGCAAACAGTAAAAATTTTTTTACTTATACGCTTTAAGCC
Organism: Helianthus tuberosus; assembly: GCA_030545235.1. Lineage (NCBI taxonomy): Eukaryota > Viridiplantae > Streptophyta > Magnoliopsida > Asterales > Asteraceae > Helianthus > Helianthus tuberosus. The sequence goes on along the minus strand of CM060357.1, from coordinate 98,351,505 downwards.
AAAACAGTCATATATTCATCACACTTATGCACCAGATGGATGCATAAGAGGCTACTTGCTACGGTTACAAAAGTTTCAAAAACTATACAAGTGAACACAAGAAAAAGAAACAAGGCATGCAAGCCCAACCTAATCTAAAGTTGCGCCGCCTTCACCTTCAACATTTCCCTTCGGCTCGAACAGTGTGCGCAGACGGTCAACATAATCATCTGCACCCAAGCATTCTTCAATTTGAGCAGGGGCAAGAACAATAAGACCATCATATGCATCAGTTGCGGCTTTCATAGCTGCTTCAGTGTCAACCTCACGCAGGGCACACCGTTCATCGGTTAACTTCTTCACAGATACGGCATTCACATGAGTAAGATACTCAGTGTAGCCGACCTTATATCCCACTTCCCGCACGCGGGCAACCACCTCAACAACCGCATCCATATTCTCCGGTGCGTTCGTGATTGTGTTCACAATCTGCGCAAATAATTACATGGTAAATCAACTAAGGCAAAAATAAAGAATGGAAAAATGACAGGGCACTTGCATTAAGAACACCAAAGTTCCGCATCCATGTGCGGTCAGCAACAAGGTTGGCATTCATTGTTGCCAAGTCATCTCTCTCTTCTTCAGTCTTAGTTGCCTGCGCTCCGGCCTCTTCCAACCGCCGGGTCACATCAGCAAGAATCAACTCGCGGGCTTCCAACTCCTTGCGAGAATCTTCCTGCTTACAAATAAACTTTCAAATATGAAAACGCATTCTCATAATTGGATCAACTACAAATGACTCAAAAAAGGATATTACATACCTTGATCCCCTCTATTGTTTTGGCCATCCTGGCACGACCAACATTGGCATCCTCGAGGTCCTTCACCGCGGCCTCACGGTGTGCCTCAGCCTCCTTCACTGCCACATCAGCCACGACCTTCTCCTTTACAAGGGCGGCATTCGCCACCTTCAAGTTGATATTTACTTGACGAAGACGGAAAAGCTTTTCATTCTCTCTAGCACAAGCCTCTTTCCAGAGCTTGCGCTCTTCAGATAGAAGATGAGTTAGAGACCGAACCTGTTTGAGGCCCGCAGCTACGGCCCACTGCTCCGTTCGTTTATAGGACCTGAAGTCAGCCTTTTCCTTTGCTAAATGCTCTTCAGACGCTCAGATCTTCTCCATGGCTGCAGCAGCTTCAGCCGTTAAGCGCCCGCACTCCTCTTCCTAGCGGGCAAGAGAGTACCAGTCATGGAGAATAACATTCCCAGTTAGGGAACCCCCAATCAGGTGTAGGGCATGTTGCTGATATAAATTTTCACACCCACTTGCCCTTAGCCGCCTTAACTCTGCGGGGGTCCCTATACCCTTCAGAACTTCCCTAAAAAGGGAAGGGTATGTCATTACATCCTCTTGCATAATACTCCAGGGGGAATGGACATCCAGACCCCGCACTCTAGAGTAAGTACGGTAATAATAATCCAGCTCCGTTTTGTTTAGCTGAATTAGAGGCTGGTCATCATTCCCTTTTCCTGCTGCACCAGAGCTAGATACGTTTTCTTGCACGGGGGACTTCAGCCTTTTGTCCCCTTCAACTGCACTAGAACCCCGTGGCCTAGTGGGATCGATCAGATTATATGATGAATCCAAAGTGTCATCAACAACGGTCTCAGCCACGGGATTCTAAAAAAACCCCTATGCGCTATGAACAGGGGGGTCCCTTTACCACTCAGGACCTGAACTTCAGGTCCACCCTCTTCCTTCTTCTCTTCTTCACCTGCAACTTTAGGTGGACAAGACGACAGAGTAGGAATAAGACTAGGTGGCCTCGCAGCTATTGCAATTAAAGGGAAAACACTTATCAAGAAAGTTCAACAAAAATACATTTTCAACAAATGAGAACTTACCCACAGAAGCCTGCGGCATACACGTGCTAAGGGTCGCCGCCCTAGGCTGACGCAAAGACATCTTCTTTTCCGCACCAGTAGGTGCGGTATCAGCCTTCCTCTTCTGCCCAATGATGGGCCCCGTACCAGCACCCGCACCTCCTGTGCCGGAAGAAGAACCTGGTACACCTAACCCCTCAAGAGTGTCAGACACTAAGATGTAATCTTCAGATTTGCCTATTCGGGGGCGGAAGGTACCTGACACAACCTGCTTTACCGGGATGGTAACAGCTTTCTCTGGTTTCTTGGCCCTCCCGGCCATAGCCATAACCACGGGTACGGTTTTACCAGCCTTACCACCTCCCGCGACTACGGAAGGGTCTCCTAGGGCTCCAAGTTTACCTGCTGCAAACATAATTCCTTCTAAGATATCAGACTGCAAGGAGAAAATATAACATTGATACATTACCTGGCCCTTGTGGCAGAGGGGCATTTAATGTGGCTGGGTCCGGAAGCCAGGGACCCGCAACAATGGCTTCATACCACCCTTCTTCTCCTTCAGCACACTCCTCAACCGTGATCTTCCCCTCAAAATCTTCTACAAAGCTTCGCCAGAAATGCACCACTACAGAACCGCAAATACAATGTTAGCAGCGATGAAGCAAATTTATATAAATCCGGGCAAAAGCAATTTTCCTTCACCTTTTTCCCTGCAAACAAGCTTCTTCTTTACACCCGACTTTTGCAGCAACATCATGCACAGATACTACAATTCCCGGTTGGCCAATGCAACTATAGGGACGGCTTGCGAAGTATTAGCCCAGTCCTACGCTCCCACTTCAGGGATAGATATCTTCTCCTTAGGAATGTTCAAAGACACATCCCTGAAATACTGTTTGCAGGCAACTGCAACCTCCTTCACATAAAATAATTTCGATTTCCACGTGGTAAAACCCTTTGGTGGCATCGGAAGAATTTTGGGCACGCCGTCGCGAAGTCGAAAAGAATAAAAGCCAAGTTGGGCATGCATCTGATAAAACTGTCGGAAATCCTCCACTGTCGGCTCAATATCTTGGGAACGGAAACAGTACTCAAAATGACGAGCACGTACCATTCCCAATGGACTAAGCTGGGATATATGAATCCGATAATATTCCAGCAAGTCTGCCATGAAAACCGTCAATGGAAATCGGAGATTGCAAGTACCGAGGAAATCAGCGAACAAAGTAATCATTCCGGCAGGGGCTTCGGCCGTCGTATCTCCGTCTTGGGGGTAGGTGGCCCTATATTCCTCCGGCATCTGGACAGTGGGCATCAGGTTCTGGAATGCCGGAGCATTCCACCTTAATACTGGCAAAGCCTTGCCGGCTTTAATATGCTCCACCTCTTCCTCCGCCGCCGGCGACGACGGTCGAGAAGACGGTTTCGAAGGAGAAGCCATTAAGAAAGATTGAGAAATAATGGGGGGAACGACGTGACCGCAGAGACGTGGGGTTTCTGTGCCAATAACAGACCGCCAGCTGGCAGGCGATGGTTCTGTCACACCCCTTTCTGCGGCGGAAGCACGAGGTGTGATCATGAAAGGTTTTCATTGCATACGATTAGTAAACATTCTACATGCTCATAAAAATATCTTCAAATACCAAACATTTCCAAATTTGAAAACATAAGTTAGCGTTTACATCGCGAGATAGCATAAAACATTGTCTTAAAAAGTTTACAACTTTATTTAAAGATAAACATAAGCGACATCCACAAGCATGAGTAAGGCCGCGCGCACATCCACTTCTAGTTACCTGAAATACATGTGAGTTTTGGAAAAACGTCAACATAATGTTGGTGTGAATTCATGCAGTTCCTATGTATCTTGTGTAAAGCAAGTATGCATGTATAAATCAAGTATTCATGTATGTATCAAGTTGTTAATGGGTTGCAAGGCCATTAACATGTGACACGACATAGGAAGTCACCAAACCTTAGGCATTTTTCTAGTTGGCATATTCTGAGACACAAAAGCACTACTTGGTACTCGTTCTCACCAAGAGTGCTTCTTGTTTTTGTATCATACCATTTATAAGCATTGTAACATGTATTTCACCCCCGAAGTTATAAAACTGAAAACAGTTAAAGAAAAGGGGGAGCATGAACTCACAAATTTGCATTCCTTGCGTCGTAAACTTCACCGGATTTTGCTTAAATAACGTCGTGACCTAAACGCGTTTCACTAACGTTAGTCACTAGACTTGTATCGTACAAGTACAAGTCACTATTTTTGTATGTGTGTTCTTGTGTTAAAAATAATTTATATTTTTAACTAAGTGTCTTACTTATATTATTTTCTCAAAAATAAATATAAGTTTCTTGTATTTTACACCCGATTTATGTATCTTGTATGTTGTATGTGTATTTTTTTTGTGTTTTTACTCCTCATGAGTATTTAGTGTATTTTCTAGTCCTAATACACTATCACGTATAATACATACTACATACACTTAGCACAAAATTTGGTGACCAATAAATATATATATTTTTTCTCAAAAATATACATACTTAGTATCAATTTTAATCTTGAAGAAATCATCATTTCTTAACACAAAAATTAGGGAAAGCTTGGTAATATTTTTAGATACATTTTTAGGGAATAAGTTTCTCAAAAACTTATGTTTGTCTAAGTGTCAAAATTTATAAAAATTTTGACAGAGTTTCCCCTAAAAATGGAGGTTTCCCATGTTTTCAAAACATGTGTTTATTTTCTTTTAAATTGTCAACAATCAACTTTCAACAACAATCATCAACAACACAATCAAGACTTATCATAAGCCAAAATCATGTAAATCACACCATATCATGAACTTGAAGTTCTTGTAAAAACTTGTAGTAACTTACCATGTTATTTAGTGGGTTTAGTTACCCTTTGAAGTGTGGTTGATCTTTTAAAAAAAACATCATCCTTAAAGGATTTAGATCCTTACAACTTAAGATCATATTTTCTAAAAATACTTCTTCTTGTATTTTTCTTGTTACATATGTGTATCTTTACTTCATTAACCACCAAAAATAAGGTTTATTTGTTTAAGAACCAAGATTAAGTAAAACTTGTATTTTTAACTTGGTTCTTTTGAAAAACCACTCATGGATATTTAGATCTACATGTTTAACATCTTACTTTGTTCTTTATTTTTAGGAAAACATAGTATTCTTTCAAGTTCATGATCTTTTTGTGGATGATTCATAATCTTTAACATGTCCATCCCCTTATCTTGCTAGATTATGTCTTTAATCATGATCTAGCAAGATTGTATGATGATCTACATCATTTCTACCAACAAACAATAACCAACAATCATAACAACTCATGTACATCAAGTTTTCTTCATATTTAAAGCTTATGTTCAAGTTTACTTCTTATGATTCATAGTGTTCTTGATGTTTTTGAACATGATTCATCATTAACCACTTAAAATGGAAGTAAGATAGCAAGTTCATGGTTCTTACCACTAGCACAAGGCTAGGGATGATCAAGAGGACAAATAAAGTGGATAAAAGCAAATGAAGGAGGTCTTTCAACCTCTACAAGCTCCTAGCTTCCTTATATGCCTTCTTACACCTTGGAGTCACCTTAGAATGCTTGATTTGGAGCTTAAAATGGATGTGTGTGTGGGTGGGGTTGGAGCCGTAGCCAAGAGGGGGAAGGAGAGGGTGTTTTGTGTTGTTGGGTGGTGAATGGTGAGAATGTGGGTGGTCTAATGGTTATATACTACAAGTTCTCCAACATGCCATTACCCTTTGGATTACATGTCCCTTAAGTACCATGCATACCCACTAATTTAATCAAGAAAATCATGAAGTGGGGCCCCACTTCACAACCGGTTATGGGGGGGGGGGGGTTGGCTTAGTTGGATTTCAACTTCTTGGTTAGTGATTTGGTTGGAGATCAAAGGTTTAGTTAGTGTGTTAGGGTGTGTTAAGAAATATATAGTGTGTTAGGGTGTTCGGGGACCCTAACTAGCTTAGAAAAATAAAAACAATGCTTCTAGCATTATTTTGATGTTCCGGGTAATGTCCGGTTGTTCGGTTAGATATCGATTCGTTAAAGTGCTAAATTGTACCGGTTAGTGTCCTTTAAGTACTCATTTGTAACACTTTCAATTCCCAACACTTAGGGAGGTATTCTAGATCAATTTGTCGTATTTTTGCATGAAACAATCTTGTCATATTACTGAATTTTGCTGATTATAGCTGAATTTAGTGAAATTCTGCACTTAAAGTGCGTTTCGGGTGCTTTTTAGCGCTTATTTTTGCTTCCGGAGAGTATATATATAAACCCTTGTATGTACTGTTGGGTTTTAATGTATTCTTGTCGTTGGACCTACACCTAGGCCCTAATTCTAATGTCTGACTGCTTTCTGCAGTTCTGTTGACACATTGTGTCTTACCGGTGAGTTTACTAGTATTTCTGACGCAACGCTCTCGTTAATGCATAAAGCAATATTTTGTAGTATAAAACATGCATGAATTCACTTGTGTAGTATGTAATCAGATAATGTTGACATCAAAGCACATAATTGCAGTCATTAAATAATAATTAAAGTGTACAGAAATTACCGGTTTGGTGCCAGTTGTCACAGTCTCCCCCCGTTAAAAGAATTTCGTCCCGAAATTCAGGTTGAACTAACTCCCGCAGGAGTCTTCTTGAACAGGTGGGGGTACTTTTCTTTGAACTGGTCTTCACGTTCCCACGTGCACTCGGGTCCGTGCTTAGAGTTCCAACGTACTTTGACAAGTTTAACAGTGCTCCTCCTGGACTTGTTGACTTTCCAGTCTGTAACCTCAACGGGTTGTTCTGTAAATCGGAGGGCGTCATCAATATGCACTTCATCCGCAGGGATGATCACGTCTTCTTGTGTTGGACTCTTCTTGAGGTTGGATACATGGAACGTATCATGTACCCAATTAAGTTCTTCCGGTAATTCCAACTTGTATGCCATGGTACCAATTCTTTCCAAAATTTTGAATGGTCCGATGTATCGGGGATTCAGCTTCCCACGCTTTCCGAATCTTACTACGCCCTTCCAAGGTGAGACCTTCAGCAAAACTTTGTCTCCCACCTCGAATTCTAATGGTTTTCGTCTTCGATCAGCGTAGCACTTTTGTCGATCTCGAGCCGCCTTAATGCGTTCTCGGATCTGCATAATCCTGTCGGTTGTCTCCTGTACAAGTTCAGGACCAACCATACGTTTATCTCCAGCGTCTGCCCAACATAAGGGCGATCGGCACTTGCGGCCATACAGAGCTTTGAACGGTGCGGCTTTTATGCTCGTATGATAACTGTTATTGTAGGAAAACTCAACTAAAGGTAGATGAGTATCCCAGCTGCCGCCTAGGTCCATAACACATGCGCGAAGCATATCTTCTAAAGTTTGTATAGTCCGTTCGCTCTGGCCATCTGTTTGTGGATGGAATGCCGTGCTTAGATCTAGCTGAGATCCAAAGGCTTCCTGAAAGGATTGCCAGATTCTTGAGACAAAGCGTCCATCTCTGTCTGAAATGATTGAGATAGGCACTCCATGACGTGCCACAATTTCCCTTAAGTATATCTCTGCAAGCTTTCCAGTGCTATCCTTCTCTCAGATAGGTAAGAAATGCGCAGATTTCGTTAATCGATCAACTATTACCCATATCATATCGTGCCCTCTCGGGGTCCTGGGTAATTTCGTTACGAAGTCCATCGAGATTTGCTCCCACTTCCACATGGGTATCTTTGGTTGTTGTAGTAGGCCGGACGGTTTCTGATATTCAGCCTTAACCTTAGCACAGGTTAGGCATTTTCCAACATAAACAGCAACATCGCTCTTGAGTCTCGGCCACCAATAGTATTCTTTTAAGTCTTGATACATTTTGTCCGATCCTGGATGGATCGAGTATCTCGATTTTTGTGCTTCATCAAGGATGACTTTTCGAATACCGCCATAGAGCGGAACCCAAATACGCTTCTTAAAGTATAAGGCTCCCTCTTCATTTGGCACCATATACTTCAACATGCCCCGTAGGTATTCAGCTTTACGGCTTTCCATCTTAAGGGCTTCTTGTTGTGCATCACGAATACGTGAAGTGAGGTTCGTTCGAATTGTCATTTCTAATGCTCGAACCCTTAGGGTCTTAACCCTTTCTTTTCGACTCAAAGCGTCTGCTACAACGTTTGCCTTTCCAGGATGGTACTTAATCTCACAGTCATAATCGTTCAGCAGCTCGACCCAACATCGCTGTCGTATGTTTAGTTCTTTCTGATCAAATATGTGCTGTAAGCTTTTGTGATCTATGAAGATTGTACATCGAGTACCATATAGGTAATGCCGCTAGATTTTCAAGGCGAACACCACTGCGCCGAGTTCCAAGTCGTGAGTGGTATAGTTTCTTTCATGAACCTTCAATTGTCTTGAAGCATAAGCGATGACTTTCTGGCGTTGCATGAGCACGCAACCCAAACCTTGTCGTGAAGCATCGCAGTATACCACGAAGTCTATAGTGCCTTCGGGTAAGGATAGTATCGGTGCATCGCATAGCTTATTCTTGAGTAGTTGGAAGGCTTCTTCCTGCTTATCACCCCAGTCGTATTTCTTGTCTTTCTGCGTAAGGGCAGTTAGCGGTTGAGCTATCTTTGAGAAATTCTCAATAAACCGTCGATAATAGCCCGCTAAGCCCAAAAATTGTCGAACTTCAGTTGGGGTTTTAGGGGCTTCCCAACTCTTTATTGCTTCAATCTTGGATGGGTCTACATGAATGCCCTTCTCGTTCACAACGTGACCAAGAAATTGTACTTCGCGAATCCAGAATTCGCACTTTGAAATTTTTGCATAAAGTTTCTCTTTCTTCAGTAGTTCCAGAATGGTTCTGAGGTGTTGCTCGTACTCGTCTCTCGTTCGCGAGTAGATCAGGATATCATCGATAAATACAATCACAGATTTATCGAGATATGGTTTGCAGACGCGGTTCATCAGATCCATAAAGACCGCTGGTGTGTTCGTCAGTCCGAATGGCATCACAAGAAATTCGTAATGCCCATATCGTGTTCTGAATGCAGTCCTTGGCACACTTTCGTCTTGGATTCTTAACTGATGGTATCCAGATCGAAGATCGATCTTGGAATAGTAGCTTGATCCTTGCAACTGATCAAATAAGTCATCAATCCTCGGTAGTGGATACCGATTCTTGATTGTGAGCTTGTTCAGTTCTCTGTAGTCGATACACATCTGCAGAGCTCCATCCTTTTTCTTCACGAACAATACTGGAGCTCCACAGGGCGAGAAGCTTGGCCTTATGAATCCTTTATCCAACAACTCCTGGAGTTGTGTAGATAATTCTTGCATTTCGGATGGTGCAAGCCGATAGGGAGCCTTGGCTACAGGAGCGGCTCCTGGAACCAAGTCTATACGGAATTCGACTTGTCGTTGCGGAGGTAGTCCTGGCAGATCTTCGGGAAAAACATCAGGGAATTCTTTCACCACAGGAATGTCTTTGAGTTTTGGCTCCACAGCCTTCTTATCTACAACGTGCGCCAGGAAAGCAACACATCCTTTCCTTAAGCACTTCTGTGCCTTTATGCAACTGATGATTCGCAGAGGCGCGTCTCGTCTTTCTCCATGTACGATGAGAGTTTCATCATTGGCCAAGGGGATGCGAATGATTTTCTCATGACAAATAACTTCAGCTTTGTTCTTGGACAACCAGTCCATTCCGACCACTACATCGAAGCTACCCAATTGAATAGGTAAGAGATCGATGCTAAATCTTCGTTCACCAAGTTCTAGTGTGCAACTTCTAACCACTTCGCCCGATTCTACAAGTTTACCATCGGCTAGTTCTATGGAGTAGGGTATATTCAATCTACTAGACTCTATCCCAAGCATACGTTTAAATTCCACAGACATGAAACTATAATCGGCACTAGTGTCAAATAATATGGATGCAAAGCAATTGTTAACGAGAAACGTACCGGTGACCATGTTAGGGTCCTCGCGTGCGTCCCTTGCTCCAATCACAAATGCCCGAGCCTGAACGTTGTTTCCCCCTGGGCAATCTTTCACAAAATGATCCTTGCTTCCACAACTGAAGCATCCTTGGTTCCGCCCAGCTCCATTCCCAGTTCGGTTACCATTGCCATTCCCATTTCCACCATTTCTATTCCGGTTCTTCCCTTTTCCCCAACAGTCTTCTGTTTGATGACCCAACCTACCACATTTGTCGCACCTTGGAATACGACAAGCTCCTTCATGATGATACTTACATTTTTGGCATTTAGGCATGGTGCCTTGGTATCCTTTGGTTGCAAGGGTTTTCGTCTCCTGAGGCGGGTTAGTGTCGCGCTTCTTGCTGAAACCCTTGTTGTTGCGAGTTGTTTGATTCAGGTTTGCATGTTTCCTTTTCTTGTCGCCGGACGACTCAGCATGCGTCTCGGTCTTTTCTGTTGGGTTCAGTGATAGCTTCTTCATATGAACACAATCTTCAGTAAGGCTGACAGCCAGAGTTACAGCCTCGGTGATTGTTTGAGGTTTGGCCGAAGTTACCATGCCACAGAATTCTGAGGCCAATCCCCAAATGTAGCGTTCAACGCGCTTAAATTCGGGAGTCACCATGTAGGGAAGCACTCTAGACAGATCGTGGAACCTTCGAGTATAACCATTGATATCAGCACCTTCCATAGTCAAGTACCAGAACTCCGTTTCCAATCTTTGGAGTTCAGCACGAGAGCAATACTTCTCTCTCATTCTTTCCTTCAGTTCATCCCAAGTTAGGCCATAAGCGGCATCATCGCCCAAGGTTTGGACTTGCAAGTTCCACCAAGTCAAAGCTTCATCGACAAACAATCCAGTAGCAAAAGTGACTTGTTGATCCGCGGTACACTTGCTCATGCGGATAGTAGCTTCAGTCTTCTCCGTCCAGCGTACAAATGCTACTGCACCTACTGTGCCGTCGTAGTTCATCGGCTTGCAGTCGAGAAACTGCTTGAAAGTGCAGCCTGGAATTGATTCAACCAATTCACACGTGAGCAATCGAAGAAATAATGAAACAAAGACCGTTCATAAATTTCTCCATGCTTAGCAAATCGTCTTAAGGTTACCTGGAGCTGCATTGCCTCCAGAGGAATCTCCGTTCCCATTACGTCTAGCGTTGCTTGGGCCACCACTGTCTTGAGTTCGATTTGCCTCGTATTGGGCGATAGCAGCGGAGATCCTTTCTTCCAGTAGAGCGTTCAGCTCTTCAGCAGTTCTTAGCAGTGGGGGAGGAGGAGGTTGATCATCATTGCGAGCATTCACAGCTTTCCTGGGTGCCATGTTCTGACAGAACATAACACAACAAGGTTAAACATTTGTTTGACATCGTCATACTAGTCAGTAGTAGCATATATATTCGCAGGTATATACCACATAAGTGACATCAAACAATTATTACTCTAGCAGAGTACTTAGTAGGCATGCACTGAGGGAATCTACACGTGACAAGACTTGCTGTGGTTTCTGTGCACTGAATTCCATAATTATGTATGCATCCATAATTACGTAACTCCTTGCACAGTCCTCGTATCTCTTCCTTCAGATGGGCCATCGCTTTCAGGTAAAGTCACGTAACTCCTTGCACAGTCCTCACAGTTCGTTTCATCCTCGTATCTCTTCCTTCAGATGGGCCATCGCTTTCAGGTAAAGTCACGTATACTTGTGACATTCTACTTCTAGTATGTGTATATAGGCTAATTATTACACATAATTGCGAGTAATTTCTAGTCAACGACAAGTGCTACTCATGTGCACCCTAAGTCTCGTAGTGTCTTTCCTTGACTCTTTGTAAACAGTTTCAGCAAGTGGATGTCGCGTGACGTTTTATGCAATGAAAACTTTTGAAAAATTGTTTTCGTGAAAGGATTCTAGAGATTGTAGACTAGACTCGGGAAGGAATCCTGGTTCACTACAATCGTAGCTCTGATACCAATCTGTCACACCCCTTTCTGTGGCGGAATCACGAGGTGTGATCATGAAAGGTTTTCATTGCATACGATTAGTAAACATTCTACATGCTCATAAAAATATCTTCAAATACCAAACATTTCCAAATTTGAAAACATAAGTTAGCGTTTACATCGCGAGATAGCATAAAACATTGTCTTAAAAAGTTTACAACTTTATTTAAAGATAAACATAAGCGACATCCACAAGCATGAGTAAGGCCGCGCGCACATCCACTTCTAGTTACCTGAAATACATGTGAGTTTTGGAAAAACGTCAACATAATGTTGGTGTGAATTCATGCAGTTCTTGTTTGTATACTTTGTATGAAAAACATGGTATGTATCTTGTGTAAAGCAAGTATGCATGTATAAATCAAGTATTCATGTATGTATCAAGTTGTTAATGGGTTGCAAGGCCATTAACATGTGACACGACATAGGAAGTCACCAAACCTTAGGCATTTTTCTAGTTGGCATATTCTGAGACACAAAAGCACTACTTGGTACTCGTTCTCACCAAGAGTGCTTCTTGTTTTTGTATCATACCATTTATAAGCATTGTAACATGTATTTCACCCTCGAAGTTATAAAACTGAAAACAGTTAAAGAAAAGGGGGAGCATGAACTCACAAATTTACGTTCCTTGCGTCGTAAACTTCACCGGATTTTGCTTAAATAACGTCGTGACCTAAACGCGTTTCACTAATGTTAGTCACTAGATTTGTATCGTACAAGTACAAGTCACTATTTTTGTATGTGTGTTCTTGTGTTAAAAATAATTTATATTTTTAACTAAGTGTCTTACTTATATTATTTTCTCAAAAATAAATATAAGTTTCTTGTATTTTACACCCGATTTATGTATCTTGTATGTTGTATGTGTATTTTTTTTTGTGTTTTTACTCCTCATGAGTATTTAGTGTATTTTCTAGTCCTAATACACTTTCACGTATAATACATACTACATACACTTAGCACAAAATTTGGATACCAATAAATATATATATTTTTCTCAAAAATATACATACTTAGTATCAATTTTAATCTTGAAGAAATCATCATTTCTTAACACAAAAATTAGGAAAACCTTGGTAATGTTTTTAGATACATTTTTAGGGAATGAGTTTCTCAAAAACTTATGTTTGTCTAAGTGTCAAAATTTATAAAAATTTTGACAGAGTTTCCCCTAAAAATGGAGGTTTCCCATGTTTTCAAAACATGTGTTTATTTTCTTTTAAATTATCAATAATCAATTTTCAACAATAATCATCAACAACACAATCAAGACTTATCATAAGCCAAAATCATGTAAATCACACCATATCATGAACTTGAAGTTCTTGTAAAAACTTGTAGTAACTTACCATGTTATTTAGTGGGTTTAGTTACCCTTTGAAGTGTGGTTGATCTTTTAAAAAAAACATCATCCTTAAAGGATTTAGATCCTTACAACTTAAGATCATATTTTCTAAAAATACTTCTTCTTGTATTTTTCTTGTTACATATGTGTATCTTTACTTCATTAACCACCAAAAATAAGGTTTATTTGTTTAAGAACCAAGATTAAGTAAAACTTGTATTTTTAACTTGGTTCTTTTGAAAAACCACTCATGGATATTTAGATCTACATGTTTAACATCGTACTTTGATCTTTATTTTTAGGAAAACATAGTATTCTTTCAAGTTCATGATCTTTTTGTGGATGATTCATAATCTTTAACATGTCCATCCCCTTATCTTGCTAGATTATGTCTTTAATCATGATCTAGCAAGATTGTATGATGATCTACATCATTTCTACCAACAAACAATAACCAACAATCATAACAACTCATGTACATCAAGTTTGCAGCTGGACTATATATAGCATCACATTTGTGAACTTCTTTACACTCATTGCGACAATGACATTATCGTTTTTAAGTACATATAAGAAAACACATTAAAACCGTATCTTTATAAAATTTAAAAACTATTTTAAACAAAAGACTTTATTTACCTCTCGTGTGTTACGCGAGGCCTTACAATGACATTAACGTGTTAAAGGGTACATTTGCAAACTTCAAAACCAATGTCGAAACGTTGTTGTGTACCCGGTTACGACTGTGAAGTCGAAGTGGCTAGGCAATTAAGGAGAAGCGTATGAAGTTAAATAGATTACGTTATGGAAATCGAAACGTAGGATAAAAAATGGAAGTAACAAAAAAAAATTGAGTTAGAAGACAATTATTATGAAACCTGAATTCGATATTTATTACACACATGTTACAACCTAACAATTTAATAAAGTAATTTAAAATAAAAAATATAAGAAAAATTAAAGGAAACAAAGAAGAAAAAAAACATGCACATGGATCGAACCTTGTCACTAACAAACTCAAGTAATGCACCTAACCAATTGCTCTAGTAATAGTTTTGAGTTTGTAGCAGAATCTAAGAGTATATAAATCAGCGGTGGTCGATAGCTTTTGCCACCAACTTTTACGTTTAAGATAGAGTTAAATGCCATTTTAGTCCCTGTGTTTTGGGCCATTTTGGCAGTTTAGTCCAAAGGTTTCATTTTTAACCTGTGGGTCCAAAAAGGTTTCACAGTTGCCATTTTAGTCAACTGAGTTAACTTCATTCATTTTTTCTGTTAACCAGAAGGCCAATTAGGTAATTTTGTATGTAATTCTGTTAACTAAAAAAGCAATTCAGCCATATAAAATGACTGAATTGGTCTTCTCGTTAACAGAAAAAATGGGTGGAGTTAACCCAGTGGACTAAAATGGCAACGGTGAAACCTTTTTGGACCCACAGGTTAAAAATGAAACCTTTGGACTAAACTGGCAAAATGACCCAAACCACAGGGACTAAAATGACATTTAACTCTTTAAGATATTATAGAATGTGTGTATATAATTCATACAATTATTAATATATTTTTGACGGGTTCCACTTTTAGCAAAAACGTTGAATTATATATATATAGGGAGAAGATCATGCGAGAACCACCTCTTATTGCGAGAACCGCGAGAACCAATGTGAACACAACCAAAAATGCCTAAAAATAGCTAAAAATCACACAATTTTTTTTTTTAATTTTAAAATATTTTTTATAAAAAAAATCGCTACTTTTCGAAGCAAAAAAAAAAAAAGTTAAATTTTTTTTTTTTGCTTCGAAAAGTAGCGATTTTAACATAAAAAATTAAAAAAAAAATTTAGATTTTTTTTAGATTTTTTAAGATTTTTTTAGGTTTTTTGGGGGTTTAGTTTTTAGCATTTTAGCTTGGGGGGGGGGGGGTTTAGGTTTTGGGGGAGGGGGGGTTAGGTTTTAGTTTTTAGCATTTAGCTTGGGGGGGGGGGGGGTGGGGGGGTTTAGGTTTTGGGGGGGGGGGGGGTGGGGGTTAGGTGTTTTTAGCTATTTTAGGTTGTGTTCACATTGGTTCTCGCGGTTCTCACAATAAAGGTGGTTCTCGCATGAGCTCCTCCCTATATATATATATATAATATATATATATAAATGAGAACGCTAAATATTGGGATATTTAAATGAGAACGCTAAATATTGTGAGAATCGTGAGAACGAATTAAAAAACCGTGAGAACATGGTCAAAAACAATTCAAATTCTTTTACACTTATCATATATATAAGAAGGATCCGTTAGGAACCATCCTTTATTGCGAGAACCAATGTGAACACAAAAAAAATACCTAAAAATAGCTAAAAACACACAAAAAAAAATTTTATAAAAAAAATCGCTACTTTTAGTAGCCAAAAAAAAATTTTTTTTTTAGCTACTAAAAGTAGCGATTTTAATGTAAAAAATATTAAAAAAATTTTGTGTTTTTTTTTTTTTAAGGGTTTAGTTTTTAGCATTTTAGCTTGAGGGGTTTAGGTTTTTTGATGGGGTGAGGGTTAGGTTTTTTTTAGCTATTTTTGGTTGTGTTTACATTGGTTCTCGCAATAAAGGTGTTTCTCGCATGAACCCTATCATATATATATATATATATATATATATATATATATATATATATATATATATATATAGGGTAAGGTTCATGCGATAAACACCTTTATTGCGAGAACCGCGAGAATCAATGTGACGACAACAAAATTTACCCACTACACCACCAAAAACCTAACCCCCCCCCCTAAAAAAAACCTAAAAAAACCTAACCCCCACCCCCCAAAAACCTAACCCCCACCCTAAAAAACCTAAACCAACCCCCCTCCCCTCCCCCCCCCGCCCCACCCAAGCTAAATGCTAAAAATAAACCCCCAAAAACCTAAAAAAAAATCTTAAAAACACACAATTTTTTTTAATATTTATTTTTATTAAAATCGATAATTTTTTAAAAAAATTTTATAAGAAAAAGCAGCGATTTTTTCATAAAAAAATATTTTAAAAAATTATGTTTTTTTAGGTATTTTTGGCTGTGTTCACATTAGTTCTCGCAATAATGGGTGGTTCCTAACGGATCCTTTATATATATATACATATAAGGATAGGTTAAAATGAGAACTACCTTGAGTTGGGAGAACCGTGAAAACTAGGTCATCCAAAACGTTTTTTTAAAAAAAAAATTCTCAAAAGTTATAAAAAATCACTTGTTTCAGCATAAAAAAGTTAAAAAATGCCATATACTTATATTTACATGAGGCGTAAAAAAATATTTATCTTCGTACAAAATTTACACTAGCACGTAAAAAAAATTGCATCAGTCAAAACTACCGACTCGACAATTTTTTTTACTATTTTTACAGATGTGTCTATATTATTTTCATCTACATTTGTGCAAAAAAATTTTTGGCTTAACTCGTGGTGGTTCTCATTTGAACCGAGCCCAATATATATATATATACATATATATATATATATATATACATATATATATATATATATACATATATATATATATATATACATATATATATATATATATAGGGATGGGTAAAATTGAGAACCACCTTGAGTTGTGAGATCCGTGAGAACTAAACCATACAAAAGGGTTTTCCGAATTTTTTTTCTCAAAAGTCATAAAAAATCACTTGTTTCAGCAAAAAAAAAAAAATTTAAAATGCAGCATACCCACATTTACATGAGGCGTAAAAAAATATTTATCTTCATACAAAATATTCACCAGCGCGTAAAAAAAACTTGCATCGGTCAAAACTACCAACTCGACAAATTTTTTTTTACTTTTTTACAGATGTGTTTATAATATTTTTACCAACTCGACAATTTTATTTTTACTGGTTTAGGCCTGTTTGTCAGTTTCATCTAAAATGACTTTTTCGTGCCAAACAACCCTTCACCTTTGGCATTTTTTTGCCATTTTCATCCAAAACACTAACTTAGTTTACTTTTTATATTAAGTTGAATGACATTTTTTATTAAACTGGCAAATATAAAACCTAAGGGACAATTTTGGCAATTTACTCAAACTCTTTTTTATTTCTTTTATTTAATTAATTTTGTCACACACACACACACACACACACATATATGTATATATATAAGAGAAGGTTTAAATGAGAAAGCTAAATATTGTGAGAACCATGAGAACAAATAAAAAAAATCACGAGAACTTGGTAAAAAACAATTCAAATTCAAAAAAAAAATATTACACTTTTCATTATTATTCCAATATAATGTTAGAAAATTTAATTTACACGTTTAAATTTATGTGAATTCGTAAATAAAGAAAATTTACACATGTGCATATTTGTTATATTTACATGTGTGTAAAAAATCTTGGAAGAGTAATTTTGAGAGGAAAAATGAATTATTTGATGTTTTAAATCTTTTTTTGATGTTGTATCTTAATTACAATGAGGTTTGTATTAAAAAATTGGTTTTGATTGGTTTTTTCATTCGTTCTCACGGTTCTCACTCTATTTATCGTTCTCAAGATAACCATCCCCTATAAATATACATTGGGATCTTAAGAGAAGAGCACCTTGTTTGAGAAATTTGAGAAGCATTATAGATAACACATTTCTCCAAGCAAAAAAAAAGTTTTTTCTTGTTTTTATTTTTTTTACTTCTAATCGTTTATTTTTAAGAAATTTTTCTTTGCACATATATATATTTATATTGTTAATTTTGAATTATACACGTATGTATATAGGTAATTTTTAAACTATATATATGTATATAAAGTAAATTGCCAAAATCGTCCCGATGGTTTAGGCCTGTTTGTCAGTTTCATCTAAAATGACTTTTTCGTGCCAAACAACCCTTCACCTTTGGCATTTTTTTGCCATTTTCATCCAAACCACTAACTTAGTTACTTTTTATATTAAGTTGAATGACATTTTTGATGAAACTGGCAAATATAAAACCTAAGGGACATTTTTGGCAATTTACTCAAACTCTTTTTTATTTCTTTTATTTAATTAATTTTGTCACACACACACACACACACACACATATATATATATATATATATAAGAGAAGGTTTAAATGAGAAAGCTAAATATTGTGAGAACCATGAGAACAAATAAAAAAAACCACGAGAACTTGATAAAAAACAATTCAAATTTAAAAAAAAAAATATTACACTTATCATTATTATTCCAATTCCAATATAATGTTAGAAATTTAATTTACACGTTTAAATTTACGTGAATTCGTAAATAAAGAAAATTTACACATGTGCATATTTGTTATATTTACATATGTGTAAAAAATCTTAGAAGAGTAATTTTGAGAGGAAAAATGAATTATTTGATGTTGTAAATCTTTTTTTGATGTTGTATCTTAATTACAATGAGGTTTGTATTAAAAAATTGGTTTTGATTGGTTTTTTCATTCGTTCTCACGGTTCTCACACTATTTATCGTTCTCAAGATAACCATCCCCTATAAATATACATTGGGATCTTAAGACAAGAGCACCTTGTTTGAGAAATTTGAGAAGCATTATAGATCACACATTTCTCCAAGCAAAAAAAAAGTTTTTTCTTGTTTTTATTTTTTTTTACTTCTAATCGTTTATTTTTAAGAATTTTTTTTGCACATATATATATTTATATTGTTAATTTTGAATTATACACGTATGTATATAGGTAATTTTTAAACTATATATATGTATATAAAGTAAATTACCAAAATCGTCCCGATGGTTTAGGCCTGTTTGTCAGTTTCATCTAAAATGACTTTTTTTTTGTACCGAACAACCCTTCACCTTTGGCATTTTTTTGCGATTTTCATCCAAACCACTAACTTAGTTTACTTTTTATATTAAGTTGAATGACATTTTTGATGAAACTGGCAAATATAAAACTTAAGGGACAATTTTGGCAATTTACTCAAACTCTTTTTTATTTCTTTTATTTAATTAATTTTGTCACACACACACACACACACATATATAAATATATATAAAAGAGAAGGTTTAAATGAGAAAGCTAAATATTGTGAGAACCATGAGAACAAATAAAAAAAACCACGAGAACTTGGTAAAAAACAATTCAAATTCAAAAAAAAAATATATATTACACTTATCATTATTATTCCAATATAATGTTAGAAATTTAATTTACACGTGTAAATTTACGTGAATTTGTAAATAAAGAAAATTTACACATGTGCATATTTGTTATATTTACATATGTGTAAAGAATCTTAGAAGAGTAATTTTGAGAGGAAAAATGAATTATTTGATGTTGTAAATCTTTTTTTTGATGTTGTATCTTAATTAAATGAGGTTTGTATTAAAAAGTTGGTTTTGATTGGTTTTTCATTCGTTCTCACGGTTCTCACACTATTTATCGTTCTCAAGATAACCATCCCCTATAAATATACATTGGGATCTTACGAGAAGAGCACCTTGTTTGACAAATTTGAGAAGCATTATAGATCACACATTTCTCCAAGCAAAAAAAAAAAAAAGTTTTTTCTTGTTTTTTTTTTTTTTTACTTCTAATCGTTTATTTTTAAGAATTTTTTTTGCACATATATATATTTATATTGTTAATTTTGAATTATAGACGCATGTATATAGGTAAATTTTAAACTATATATATGTATATAAAGTAAATTGCCAAAATCGTCTCGATGGTTTAGGCCTGTTTGTCAGTTTCATCTAAAATGAATTTTTCGTGCCAAACAACCCTTCACCTTTGCATTTTTTTGCCATTTTCATCCAAACCACTAACTTAGTTTACTTTTTATATTAAGTTGAATGACATTTTTGATGAAACTGGCAAATATAAAACCTAAGGGACAATTTTGGCAATTTACTCAAACTCTTTTTTATTTCTTTTATTTAATTAATTTTGTCACACACACACACACACACACACACATATATATATATATATATATATATATATATATATATATATATATATATATATATATATAAGAGAAGGTTTAAATGAGAAAGCTAAATATTGTGAGAACCATGAGAACAAATAAAAAAAACCACGAGAACTTGGTAAAAAACAATTCAAATTCAAAAAAAAAAAATATTACACTTATCATTATTATTCCAATATAATGTTAGAAATTTAATTTACACGTTTAAATTTATGTGAATTCGTAAATAAAGAAAATTTACACATGTGCATATTTGTTATATTTACATATGTGTAAAAAATCTTGGAAGAGTAATTTTGAAAGGAAAAATGAATTATTTGAAATTGTAAATCTTTTTTTGATGTTGTATCTTAATTACAATGAGGTTTGTATTAAAAAATTGGTTTTGATTGGTTTTTTCATTCGTTCTCACGGTTCTCACACTATTTATCGTTCTCAAGATAACCATCCCCTATAAATATACATTGGGATTTTAAGTGAAGAACACCTTGTTTGAGAAATTTGAGAAGCATTATAGATAACACATTTCTCCAAGCAAAAAAAAAGTTTTTTCTTGTTTTTATTTTTTTTACTTCTAATCGTTTATTTTTAAGAAAATTTTTTTTGCACATATATATATTTATATTGTTAATTTTGAATTATACACGTATGTATATAGGTAATTTTTAAACTATATATATGTATATAAAGTAAATTGCCAAAATCGTCTCGATGGTTTAGGCCTGTTTGTCAGTTTCATCTAAAATGACTTTTTCGTGCCAAACAACCCTTCACCTTTGGCATTTTTTTTTGCCATTTTCATCCAAACCACTAACTTAGTTTACTTTTTATATTAAGTTGAATGACATTTTTGATGAAACTGGCAAATATAAAACCTAAGGGACAATTTTGGCAATTTACTCAAACTCTTTTTTATTTCTTTTATTTAATTAATTTTGTCACACACACACACACACACACACACACACACACATATATATATATATATATATATATATATATAAGAGAAGGTTTAAATGAGAAAGCTAAATATTGTGAGAACCATGAGAACAAATAAAAAAAAACCACGAGAACTTGGTAAAAAACAATTCAAATTCAAAAAAAAATATTACACTTATCATTATTATTCCAATTCCAATATAATGTTAGAAATTTAATTTACACGTTTAAATGTACGTGAATTCGTAAATAAAGAAAATTTACACATGTGCATATTTGTTATATTTACATATGCGTAAAAAATCTTAGAAGAGTAATTTTGAGAGGAAAAATGAATTATTTGATGTTGTAAATCATTTTTTGATGTTGTATCTTAATTACAATGAGGTTTGTATTAAAAAATTGGTTTTGATTGGTTTTTTCATTCGTTCTCACGGTTCTCACACTATTTATCGTTCTCAAGATAACCATCCCCTATAAATATACATTGGGATCTTAAGACAAGAGCACCTTGTTTGAGAAATTTGAGAAGCATTATAGATCACACATTTCTCCAAGCAAAAAAAAAGTTTTTTCTTGTTTTTATTTTTTTTTTACTTCTAATCGTTTATTTTTAAGAATTTTTTTTTGCACATATATATATTTATATTGTTAATTTTGAATTATACACGTATGTATATAGGTAATTTTAAAACTATATTTATGTATATAAAGTAAATTGCCAAAATCGTCCCGATGGTTTAGGCCTGTTTGTCAGTTTCATCTAAAATGACTTTTTTTTGTGCCGAACAACCCTTCAACTTTGGCATTTTTTTGCGATTTTCATCCAAACCACTAACTTAGTTTACTTTTTATATTAAGTTGAATGACATTTTTGATGAAACTGGCAAATATAAAACTTAAGGGACAATTTTGGCAATTTACTCAAACTCTTTTTTATTTCTTTTATTTAATTAATTTTGTCACACACACACACACATATATAAATATATATAAAAGAGAAGGTTTAAATGAGAAAGCTGAATATTGTGAGAACCATGAGAACAAATAAAAAAAACCACGAGAACTTGGTTAAAAACAATTCAAATTCAAAAAAAAAATATATTACACTTATCATTATTATTCCAATATAATGTTAGAAATTTAATTTACACGTTTAAATTTACGTGAATTCGTAAATAAAGAAAATGTACACATGTGCATATTTGTTATATTTACATATGTGTAAAAAATCTTAGAAGAGTAATTTTGAGAGGAAAAATGAATTATTTGATGTTGTAAATCTTTTTTTGATGTTGTATCTTAATTAAATGAGGTTTGTATTAAAAAAATGGTTTTGATTGGTTTTTTCATTCGTTCTCACGGTTCTCACACTATTTATCGTTCTCAAGATAACCATCCCCTATAAATATACATTGGGATCTTACGAGAAGAGCACCTTGTTTGAGAAATTTGAGAAGCATTATAGATCACACATTTCTCCAAGCAAAAAATTTTTTTTTTTCTTGTTTTTATTTTTTTTTACTTCTAATCGTTTATTTTTAAGAATTTTTTTTGCACATATATATATTTATATTGTTAATTTTGAATTATAGACGCATGTATATAGGTAATTTTTAAACTATATATATGTATATAAAGTAAATTGCCAAAATCGTCTCGATGGTTTAGGCCTGTTTGTCAGTTTCATCTAAAATGACTTTTTCGTGCCAAACAACCCTTCACCTTTGGCATTTTTTTGCCATTTTCATCCAAACCACTAACTTAGTTTACTTTTTATATTAAGTTGAATGACATTTTTGATGAAACTGGCAAATATAAAACCTAAGGGACAATTTTGGCAATTTACTCAAACTCTTTTTTATTTCTTTTATTTAATTAATTTTGTCACACACACACACACACACACACATATATATATATATATAAGAGAAGGTTTAAATGAGAAAGCTAAATATTGTGAGAACAATGAGAACAAATAAAAAAAAACCACGAGAACTTGGTAAAAAACAATTTAAATTCAAAAAAAAAAAATATTACACTTACCATTATTATTCCAATATAATGTTAAAAATTTAATTTACACGTTTAAATTTATGTGAATTCGTAAATAAAGAAAATTTACACATGTGCATATTTGTTATATTTACATATGTGTAAAAAATCTTGGAAGAGTAATTTTGAGAGGAAAAATGAATTATTTGAAGTTGTAAATCTTTTTTTGATGTTGTATCTTAATTACAATGAGGTTTGTATTAAAAAATTGGTTTTAATTGGTTTTTTCATTCGTTCTCACGGTTCTCACACTATTTATCGTTCTCAAGATAACCATCCCCTATAAATATACATTGGGATCTTAAGAGAAGAGCACCTTGTTTGAGAAATTTGAGAAGCATTATAGATAACACATTTCTCCAAGCAAAAAAAAAGTTTTTTCTTGTTTTTATTTTTTTTACTTTTAATCGTTTATTTTTAAGAAATTTTTTTTTGCACATATATATATTTATATTGTTAATTTTGAATTATACACGTATGTATATAGGTAATTTTTAAACTATATATATGTATATAAAGTAAATTGCCAAAATCGTCCCGATGGTTTAGGCCTGTTTGTCAGTTTCATCTAAAATGACTTTTTCGTGCCAAACAACCCTTCACCTTTGGCATTTTTTTTTGCCATTTTCATCCAAACCACTAACTTAGTTTACTTTTTATATTTAGTTGAATGACATTTTTGATGAAGCTGGCAAATATAAAACCTAAGGGACAATTTTGGCAATTTACTCAAACTCTTTTTTATTTCTTTTATTTAATTAATTTTGTCACACACACACACACACACATATAATATATATATATATATATATATATAGGGAGAAGATCATGCGAGAACCACCTCTTATTGTGAGAACCGCGAGAACTAATGTGAACACAAAAAAAAATGCCTAAAAATAGCTAAAAATCACACAAAATTTTTTTTTTGATTTTTTTAATATTTTTTAGGTTAAAATCGCTAGTTTTCGAAGCAAAAAAAAAAAAAATTCTTTAAAAAAAAAAAAAAAATTTTGGCTTCGAAAAGTAGCGATTTTAACCTAAAAAATATTAAAAAAATCAAAAAAAAATTTAGTTTTTAGCATTTTAGCTTGGGGTGGGGGGGTGGGGGGGGGGCTTAGGTTTTTGGGCGGTGGGGGAGGGGGGTGGGGTTAAGGTTAGGTTTTTTTTTAGCATTTAGCTTGGGGGGGGGGGGGGGTGGGGGGTGGGGGTTAGGTTTTTTTTAGCTATTTTAGGTTGTGTTCATATTGGTTCTCAAGGTTCTCACAATAAGGGTGGTTTTCGCATGAGCCCCTCCCTATATATATATATATATATATATATATATATATAACAGAACATACATGCAGTTTTTATAAAAAAAATTAATAGTTTTATCACATAATTTTTATAAATTTTCATCCAAACCACTAACTCAGTTTATTTTTTCTGTTAAGGTGAAGGATGTTATAAATTTTATAAATTAAGACACAAATTAATATCCTGTTTTTTTTATATAGATCGGTTTTATAAAGAGAAAACGATATATAAAATAAATATCAATGGTGTGCAGAACATAACAATCGATTACAACTTTTAGTATTTAATCAAGTGTAGAGATAGGAAAAAAATTGAAAAACGTTACATATTTTTAAATGCGTTGAGCACCTAAGAAATATGTTGGCAGAAATAAAATATTTATCTAATTAAGATTATGAGGGTAACTAACTAGTATTTATTCCGAGTGGTTTGAGTAAAGAAACTTTTGGTTCATGGCATTATACTTACTATTTGGTGGGTAATTTTAAGGTTTGTTAATGATACGTTGTTTGATAGGGGGCAGTGGCTTCTGTTTTTTGTTAGGAGCGAATTTAAAAGAGTAGAACATAAATTACAAACTTGATACATATGATAAGATTTGTTTATTTGACATCTTTCTATAAGGTCACTAGCATTTTAATTTTATTAAATTTTGAGGTTGAAGTAGATTTTATTTTTACAAAACTGATGTATATAAAAAAAATTGGAAATTAATTTTTGTCTTACTTTATAAAGTTTTAAAGATCCTTCACCTTAATAGAAAAAAAAATAACTGAGTTAGTGGTTGGATGAAAATTTATAAAAATTATGTGACAAAACTATTATTTTTTATAAGAACTGCATGTATATTTTGTTTTATATATATGTGATAAAATTAATCAAATAAAAGAAATTAAAAAGAATTTAAGTAAATTGCCAAAATCATCCCTGAGGTTTTATATTTGCCAGTTTCATCCAAATATCCTTTGATTTAACAAAAAAATTAAACTAAGTTAGTGGTTTGGAAGAAAATGGCAAAAAATGTCAATGGTGAAGGGCTATTTAACACAAAAAAGTCATTTTAGATGAAACTGGCAAACAGACCTAAAACTCAGGGACGATTGTTGCAATTTACTCTATGTATATATTATGAAAAATTTATATCCTTAACTTAATCAGTGTACGAAACTGGGTCAAACAAATGCTGATTGAGCTCATTCTAGCGGCATTGGGACAGACTCATTGAACAATAACCAAAAATCTCTAAACCCTAAACACTAAAGCTAAACCCTAAGGCTAAACTCTATGCTAAAACCTAAAACCTAAACCCTATACCCTAATGTTAAACCCTAAAGCTAAACTCTAAATACTAATACTAAACACTAAAACTAAACCCTAAATACTAATACTAAACACTAAAACTAACCCCTAATGCTAAACCCTAAATACTAAAGCTAAACTCTAAATCTAGAACTAAATTAGTAACCTCAATCATAGATTTACAACAATTATTTTCAATTTTAAACATGTATATACATATATGCACAGTTAAAAGATTGATAATATACACATATGTATAGTTAAAAGATTGACAACATACACTTATGTATAGTTAAAGGATTGACAATATACACGTATGTATATTTAAAGGATTAACAATATACACATGTGTATAAATCCTAAAAAAACCTTATGGAAAAAGCTCTGATTTTTCCCAATTTTTTTTTTTGCGTTTTTTGACTTTTTTTTTGCATTTTTGCTTCGGGATATATATATATAGGGTCAGGATTTAGAGAAATGGTGAAAAATGTGAGAACGGAGAGAACGGTTATCGATCGTCAGATCAAAACAATCTATGGACTAGATGACGCGGTGGCTTTTTCGTAAATAACATCACTTTTATTAGTGTGGCACGCTTCATTAAGGGTAAAAAAGCCTTTTGACTTCTCTACACAAAACGTCATCTCATGAATAAAACACCATTAAATTCCCGCCTTAACCTACATAGCACACACCATCCTAATCTAAACACCACTAGATATAAAACACCAAACTTGTTTTAAACGATAAAGCTGAACAAACAGTAACTGAAACGACGAGACTTAATTACTAGCATTTATTATAATAAAATCCCGCCTAAAACAACCGTAAAAAACATCCTATATATACAACATCTCAGACCTTCCATTAAACACACAAAACCCTAAACGCCATATTTAATATATACCATTCGTCTTGGAAATGCCAAAAAACCCAAACATCAAAGATTCCTAAAACAAAAACGTTTCTTTGAAATTCAGTTTGGTTGTCGGTAAGGTTTCGCTCAATGTGATGGACAAAATATTTAAGTGAGGATATTGTCCATCTCACTGAGTAAAATCTTATTGACTTTATCCTCAACTTCCATCCAATTTATAACGCCAAAACATACAAAAATATTATTGAGTTTTGTTCTTAATAAAGTTTAGCTGTATGGGGTGGACAACATTGTTAGACATCTATCTTAAACTGAGGATTAACAATGTTGTCCATCTCATACAGCAAAACGTTATTGAGTTTAGCATGACCAAATTTAGAAGTTTAAGGTACTTTTATTTAGTGGCGTTCTTTTTCTCGGTAAAACGCCAAAAAGTTAAAAAATCAAACATCGTTCCTTGGATATTCAATATTGTTCTACGTGAAGTTTCCCCGAATGGATTGTTAGCTGAGGGGTGTAACTCAATAACATTTTGCTGCATGAGATGGACAAATCTTCATGAAAAAGAGGCTGATGTCACACTTTGTGCTTCCACACGGCGACAAAAGAGCTACTTCAAAAACAAAAAAAAAACAAAATGAATCATACGAAAGTCGAAACAGCCAGTTAAGATGATTTAAAAAAAAAGAAAGAGACTGGTGACAGTGAAGATTTGGAAGATCAATTGTTTATATATATATATTTTTTAATTTTCTTTTTCAGTTGATTGTTATATAATAACAACGCCATATATAATAAAAACGCCACACAGACAAATGCTTGTGAAAACGCCATCATGCCATAAAACGCCCCAAAACTCCCAAACTATAATAAAATTACTTTGGACAAGTATTATAAAAACCAAGGTACAAGAAAAATAGAACAAAGTGCCATCTTTGTATAAAACCTCATTAAAAAATAAAAAACGCCAAAATCTCGAAAAGGTAACTAGAAACAGTAACTACAAAACAGTAAAACTGAAGTGACGGAAACTTTATTATTAACAACATTTATTATATTAAAATCTAAAACGCCAAACTTGAAAGATGGGACGTGTTACAGACTTCAGTGATAAAGCTTATCAAAAACATTAAATTACAGACAGTAACTGAAATGACGAATACTTTATTATAATAATACACCGCCTAAACTACGCGCCAAAGACATCCTATAAAATGATACCTCTCAGCAACTTCCATTTGATCATACCAAAAAAAAACAAACGCCAATGTTCCTAAATACCACTCACTGTAAAACGCCAAAAATTTAAAAAAATCAAAGATGGCTAACATGCTTTCTTGGATATTCAGTATTGTTCTTCGTGAAGTTTCACTGAATGGATTGTTAGGTGACGGGAGTAACTCAGTAAGATTTTGCTGCATGAGATGGACAAATCTTCAAGAAACAGATACTAATGACAGTCATATGTCATTTTGTGTTCTTTGTTCTTGAAGAAGGCTTGGATGAGGAGAAGAGATCAATGACACTGAAGAGTGGGATGATTATACAGATGAATATAAAGTTGAAGAGCAAAGCGAAAAACTCACCCACACGTCATCGATCTATGTCCCCAACATCAACAAAAGCCACTTCAACAAACGAACAAACAAATAATCAGACCGATGGGTTTGTTAAGTTTTACATAAAACGCCATATATTTGGTGACAGTTCTTGTATTTTTAAGGAAGAGAGAGACTGATGACAATGAAGATTGTGAAGAGAGATCCGATTAGGATTTTTAATTTATTTTTTTCGCTTCTATTTTTTCCCCTGTGGTTGTAATATAATTTTCCGCTTGTAAAACGCCAAGATACCACAAACGCCAAAATGTGTATAAAAATAATGGAGCAATGGGCCATCTTGTCTAAAACGCCATTGAATCTAAACGCCATTGAATCTAAAAACAAACAATGGGGCATCATCCTAAAAAGTCATGGCCCTTGGGGTTCCAATGGCCTACGATTTGGAAACACCATAAACGCCAAAATTTTAATACAATGAAACCATTAAAATGCCAGGTAATTATTGAATTTGGTTCACGCCAAAAAATCTTAAATGCCAAAAATGAAGCAATATTGTGACACCGAATTGGAAAAGCGGAAGATAAAATGACAAAAAAGCCCATACGCCCTAATTATATCGCGCGCCACGTGTTGGGCCAGGATCCGTTCTCACCGTTCTCATACTTTAGGGCGTTTTCTCCTGATCCCGTACCTCTATAAATATATATATATATATATATATATATATATATATATATATATATATATATATATATATATATATATATATATATATATATATAAGGAAAGGATCGTGTGAGGAGCGCTAGGCTAATTAAGAAACACGAGAAGTGTAACGCTTTGCTTTTTGTACTTTCCTTATTTAGAAAGTGTAATCGTATTTCTATTTATGGAAACTTGTATTCGTATCATGTTCGTATTCCATTTCCAGTTTTGTAATTCGAGACTTTGATCATAATGAAATTTAGGTTTTATACATACTTGTTATTC
The DNA here is from genome assembly GCA_030545235.1 of Helianthus tuberosus. Lineage (NCBI taxonomy): Eukaryota > Viridiplantae > Streptophyta > Magnoliopsida > Asterales > Asteraceae > Helianthus > Helianthus tuberosus. The sequence continues at coordinate 98,322,315 of CM060357.1, read as the reverse complement.
GTACAATCAATCAATTAAATACGTTGTCACTTACAAACCGAAACTTGTTATACGTGTAATTATTCATACATACATTCACGATACTTGAATTATACCTACGCATGCTTTCTATGCTTAAAAACATGTCAAACACAAAGTTATTGCATAAAATGATAACAAATGGAAGTTCAGGGGCCAAAATGTAAATAAATCAAGTTTACTGGAATCAAGATAGCGCCGCGGGGTGCGAGCCCCTATCCCTTTCCTCTCGCAGGCCACCAGAGGAGTCGATCCGCAGCAGATTGCTACTTGTGCATGGATTGGCCAATATTCCTTTTCCTAATCCCCACTTAACCTTCTTTAACACAAAACCCTACCTCCTTTCTATTTAAAAAAGCCTCCATCCTTCCATTTTCAATTTCCCAACTCACTTACACTCTAAAAAAACACTCTCAATCTGTTGTAATTGCAAGAACAAGGCAAAAATCTCTTTTCTACATCCTTTCTACATCTTTCTTCCACTACAAAGCTTAGAACACCTCTAGGAGTGTTTCCACAAGTTTACCATGGTAAACTAAGGTGGAACATCACCTTTTGAGGTCCAAACTTTCGGTTTTGGAATAACTTTTATTTGAATCTTTATGAACATGTTTGCCTCTAATCAAGTCCATGGTTTAAGAGCATGTGTATGGCTGATTCTTATGAGTTTAGAGGTGCAAACACCCTTTAAAATTTCTATTTTGATAGGGTTTAGACAACCCACAAGTGATGAAACCATCCAAGTTTACCATAGTTCAAATGGCAACATTTGTGTTTTGGTAAAGGTATGTACCTTGGTAGTCTTAGCTATCCTAAACTTGTTCCACCACCTCACTTGATGTTTTATTCATAATCACTAAGTAGTTTCCTAGTCCTAAAGTAAGTTAACCCCACAACGCCTCCAACATTTTCCATGTTGGATATGACACGCCCGGGTTGTTCTTATTTGGCTACTTAGTATGTTAGTAGATTAGTTGTACTTTGCTTTCATTCATGACCAACCGGGTTTACCAACTATGTTGGCAAACTTTGTGCTTTGGTGAATCATACAATGAGGTGTTCATACCTCCACGTTTAACTTACATGAATTCTATGATAATACTTGATGGACCAAATATAATAATACTATATAATATAAGATATCAAATATATATATTTAACCGAATTCATGATGCTAACCGGTTTGTGGTCAGGTGTTATGAACTTAGGTTATTTTATCTTTGTTCTAAGTTTCTCGTTTATGATTCTAATGGGAAAGTTAGGACCCATGAAATCACATAAAAAGTTAGTATCAAAGCAAGTACTTAGATGGGATATATTTCCGTGTATATATACTTTTGTACTTGATTTTCCAATCCGAATCCTTCGTCAAAAACCGAATAGTCACACACCTTCATTTCCCCCATGTAGGGTAACTTCGGTGTTCCAATCCCAACAACTCATCAACTCTCGGTTTAATCGGAAAGCTTGCAAAACCGTGAGTATACATGACTCCCTTTTTTACTTTTTACACTTTTGGGTGCAATACGCTTATGCTATTGAACACACGCAATCACGTACTTTATGCTTAAATCACAAACAAACAATCCAACATACATTCTTAATACATTATACTTGAACTCTTATATGCTAGACTATTCTTATGCTTTATGCTTGTCATTAACTTCGTACAAGCCTCCCTTAACATGTACAACGCTATAGGATTAACGCACTGCTCGTATTCTTGAGGTCGTGTTAAGTAAACAAAACAGTCTATTCATTGCTATGATTAGATTACTGATGTGTGCAAAATGAAACATATAAATTACATCAAACAAGGCATAAAACTAACCCTTTTTAAGTACTAATATTGGAAAAGAGTGTTTTTGTCTTCCTTTTGTATTTTCAGGATTAAATGAGCTCAAAAACACAAAAGAAGCAAAAAGACAGCTAATTCCAACATAAATACAAGGAAAGGAACATAAGTGGACTGCCCGACCCCTCAACGGCACCTTCCAAAGCAAAATGGAGAAGGCAGAAGTCTGAACACGCCCCGTGCTCAGCCAGCACGGGGGCGTGCCCAAGAAGCAGCAGAAAAGACAAATCTATAGAAGCTTCTATTGCCCACCACGGGCCGTGCTCAGCGGACACGGGGGCGTGTCGAAAGTACAGCAGGCGCATTTATTGTAATTGCGAATTACAATTAATGAGGAGAGAGAGTGTCAGACAGGCACGGGGCCGTGCCCAGCTCTCTGTTCAGCCTATAAATAGGAGTGCTTGGATTCATTTCATCTCATCCCTTGGCACACCACCTCTCTCACACTTCATCCACCACCCACCACCATCACAACACCATCATCCACCACCATCATCCATTGTCCATCGTAGAGTGTGTGAGTCGTCTCGGGATCCAAGATTGATCGTAAGAGTTCTTGACAATCAAGGCCATGTTTGCCTAAGTCTCTTACATCACTTGGTGAAGACAAAGTGTCTAGTATAATACTTTTTATTTCTAATCTTTTGCACTTTTTATTTGGTTTTGTATTAATGACTTTAATAACTAGTTACTTATGTTGAAGGTGATCTTTCCTTATCGTTTGTCCGTGGTGTCTTGGCATTATTTTACTGTCTATATAAAATAAAAGATTTTCACCATTCATATCTCCACGGTCTATATGGAGGTATGTTGGCTACCTGGTCGGGGGTTAAGGGAACGGTTTGGTAAAGGTCTTGCCATTGTTCAGCGTTTAGAGGTCCTGCAATGGACCTGGGTCAAATTTAGTAGGACCTCCTTCAATACTTCACGGTATTGGATGGCGGGGGTCCAAACTCTTTGACCCCCTCATAAGTTAACTACTATTAATACTATAACCCGGCTATTTAGGACTGTATCCCTGCTGACTCAGACTACTTAGTCGAGGGTAACGTCACCGCCAAAAGCGGGGCCTACCACAATACTGCATTAATAACTTAATTCATTATCTTCCAATAATCCACCCCTTTAGGATTGTATCCTTGCTGACTCAAACTACTGGGGTGAGGGTAACGTCACCTTCAAAAGAGGGGCCTACTACAATAACTAAGATAATCTCTTAATTATGTGCAAAAGTGCGGAAATAATCAAAGGTTATACTAGATACGAGTCGGAACCAAGTGATTCATCTTGTCTATCTGTTTTTTCTTTTATTTTTATTTTCAGCATTTTAGTTAGTTTTTATTTTTCTTAGCTTAAAACATTTTTCTAAACTTTTATTTTGGTTAGACGTTGAGGATAAACCGGTACTAAAAGCTCTTGTGTCCTTGGACGACCTCGGTATCTTACCAACGCTATACTACGCTCACGATGGGTGCACTTGCCCATATGTGTGTTTAGTGTTAGTAAAATATCGTGTTTTACAAATTTAAAACTTGGCTAAAAATAAGTGTTAAAAAGGGCTTAAAATATACACCTAATATATATAACACTTCGCACGCATCAAGTTTTTGGCGCCGCTGCCGGGGACACAAGGATTTTAAGAAAGTTAGGAATCAACGGCCTAATCATCTTTTATTTTTCTTTTTATTTTTTTTAGGATTTTCTTAGTTTTTCAGTTTCTGCAGAGCTCAGCACGGGCCGTGCCCGGTCAGACACGGGCCGTGCCCAGCATCATCACTGGCAGTTTTTATTTTCTGAGTTACAGAGAGCTGAACACGGGGCCGTGTCGGTGCAACACGGGGTCGTGTCCAACTCCCAGTAACTGGGATACAGAAAACAATTACTGTACTTCTGACCACGGGCCGTGTTCACTGAGCACGGGGCCGTGGTGAACATTCTGACCAGCGTTCTTTCTGTTTTTGTTGCAGGACTTGGAGCCCAGGCGCCACATTTGAACCTCCTACGTAGTGCATGAGCTCCAGTTCTAGTAGGGACATAAAAGAACCCCTAGAAGAACCCGAGCGCTTTCTCAGAAAAAGACTTAAAGCTAAAAATCAAGAGAAAGCTCCGGGGACCCACTTCCAATGGCGGACCAACGTACCCTCATGGATTACCTACGGCCTACCGTAGGCAATCTTGGCGCCGCTATCAATGCACCAAATGTCGAGGCCAACAACTTCGAACTTCGGCCACATTTGATACAAATGCTCCAAAACTCCGCAACCTTCCACGGGCTTGCGGACGAGGATCCCCATCTACATATTACTAACTTCTTAGAAATATGTGATACCTTTCGGATCAATGGAGCATCAAATGACGCCATCCGCCTTAGGATGTTTCCATTTTCACTAAAAGACCGAGCTAAGGCTTGGCTTAACACCCTCCCAGTTGGATCGGTAAACACTTGGGATGAACGTGCTCAAAAGTTTCTATATAAGTATTTCCCTCCTGCTAAAACGGCTAAATTAATGACTGAAATTAATACATACTCACAAGAGGATGGGGAATCCTTATATGAAACTTGGGAAAGGTTCAAGGAGCTTTTAAGAAAGTGTCCTCATCATGGTCTAGCGGTGTGGCAACAAGTATCCACTTTCTACAATGGGTTGTTGCCACACACAAGACAAACACTTGACTCAAGCTCCGGGGGACTCTTAGGTAATCGTCGCCCAAATGAAATATATAACCAAATTGAGGAAATTGCTCAAACCAATTTTCAATGGCACACTCCCCGAGGTAATAAATCTATTGCCCCGGGCGCCCATAAGGTTGATGAAAGCACCTCTTTACAAGCCCAAATCGAGGCCTCTCTTCAAAAATAAAAAGGCTAGAAATGACAAAAACGGCCTCGGTTATGGCTTGTGAAGGGTGTGGTGGGTCACATAAAAATTGGAGTTGTATGAAAGAATTAGATGAACAAACAGAAACGGTAAACTACATGGATAATAGACCTAGGCCGTCGGGTCCTCCAACGGGTAACTACAACCAAGGATGGCGTAACCACCCAAATCTTGGTTGGAGAGATCCCGGCAATAGTAGTAACCAACAAAACCAACGAACTAATTTTCAACAACCGCAAAATTTCTCTCAACAACAAGGTGGAAGAGAAAGGCTTGAAGATACTGTATCTCGCCTCATCTCTGACACTGAAAAGAAAAACTCGGATCGATTTCAACAATTGGAATCGAATTTCAGAAATCAACAAGCTAGCATTCAAAACGTTGAAAAACAATTAAATCTACTAGCTCAAAATTTCTCTGAGAGACCACAAGGCGTGTTACCTAGTAATACCGAAACAAACCCGAAGGCACAAGTACATCTCATCACATTAAGAAATCGAACCGTGGGTCCCGAGGATGCTCCATTGCCGCCAACTGAAGGAAGCCATTCTAGCCAGCCTATGACTCCTCCTGCGCCAGAAAAGGCTTCTACACCAAATCAAGAGCCCACCAAGACTCCCCCAATTCCGTACCCCGGTAGGTTAAATCGTCAAAAGACCGATGAGCAATTCGCAAAGTTCGAAAGTTTACTAAAACAATTGCATGTTAATATTCCTTTTATTGAGGTCCTAACCCAAATGCCTAAATATGCAAAATTCATGAGGGATTTCCTCACTCACAAAAGGAAAATTGAATCATTGCAATTAGTTAACTTAGGCGAAGAATGCTCAGCTTTAGTACTCAACAAACTTCCACAAAAGAAAATCGACCCCGGGAGCTTCACAATCCCTTGCTCGATTGGGAAGTCCCCCGTCCGAAATGCTTTAGCCGATCTTGGGGCTAGCATCAACCTCATGCCCACATCAATGTTCAAGCGACTCGGCCTAGGAACAACAAGCCCTACAAAGATGACCATACAATTCGCCGACAGGTCCGTCAAATTCCCACAAAGTGTCGCCGAAAATCTGCTAGTCAAGGTTGACAAATTCGTCTTTCCAACCGACTTTGTCATCCTAGACATGGAAGAAGAAACCGATGTTCCTCTCATCCTCGGGAGGCCATTTCTAGCCACCGCCCAAGCATTGGTGGATATGAATGACGGAACTCTAACATTGAAGTTTGGGGATGAGGAAGTGAAATTTGAATGTGGAAAGCGAGTAGAGGAAGAAGATCCGGTCAACTACATGAAGGTCATAGACTCAAGCTTGGATGACGCTCTCCGACGGTGTAACATGGGATGCAATACATCCCACTTGGGTAACATATGACCAGGCTTTGGGTCTAGCCAAGGACCCTTATAAACGTGGCGCACCATGGAGGCATTCCACGGAACTATCCTTAGTTTAATTTAGATTAATTTTTATGTTTTCTAGTTAGTTTTAATTTTCAGGAATAAAACACACTCATGGTGGTCAAGGATGAAAAGGGGAACGAGAAAAATGAACTCATGCACAAGAACAAGGCAACCCGACAATTCTCTCCATTTCAGAAGGTTCAACACGGGCCGTGCCCAACCAACACGGCCCCGTGCTGAACCACCTGCAGAAAAACGCCCAGTTCAGGTACCTGGACACGGGACGTGTTCACCCAACACGCCCCCGTGTCCAGACTTCTGTATCTCTTATTTTAATTTTGTTACTGGCACTTGAACACGGGGCCGTGCCCGGATAACACGGGGCCGTGTTCAGTGCCCAGTAACACAAATTTTTGCTTTTTTTTAAAACACTATCTTACACATCTAATCAACCTAAAAATTTATTTTTGGGACACATTGAGGACAATGTGTAATTTAAGTGTGGGGGGGATGCTAAAACCTTGAATTTTGCAAGTCCTAAATACAAGCCTTACACAAAACTCTATTGGAATCGCTAATCACCCCAAATTTTTTCAAAAAATTTCATTTTTTTTTACTTGTCTAGGTTTAACTCGGGAAATTCAAGTTCTCAAAAAGGTTATATTTTTACGAATTTACAACCGATAGCGTAGTGATAAAAAGAACCAACATAAGAAAATTATGAAAAGGCATGTCAAACTTAGTTAAAATTTGATTATATATACTTGATCACATAAAAACCCATTCCCACAAAAAGTGAGTTTTGAGCCTTTATTGAGCATACAATTACATATCATTAGACTAAATGCTCATTTTTCGTTTCTTGTGTGAATAGCCGCTTGGTTCTTACAACTCTAGAACTTGCCATGACAATACATTCCCGGTCCTTATCAACTTAAACCCGAGTAAGTAAATGATGGAGGCATTAGGACTAACCCCTTTTTATTTCTACACCATTATTTTTCTTTTTCTTTTACCACCTACCCAAAAATCCCCCTAGTTAGCCCCTTTGAGCCTAAACCTTTTCATTTCATCACCCAAACAAAAAACCCTTTTACCCACCAAAACCTTTTTCATTTTTAACTCTTTATTTTAGTAACAAGTTCGGTTTTTCGTATGATCAAAAAAAAAAAAAAAAGTTTTGAAGATGAAGCAAAAAGAAAAATAAACAAACAAGTTCATCAAAAATAACTTTGTTTGAATAAAAGCTTCATCAAAATAAAAAGTTGAAAAAAATAGAAGGTCCTACGAAAACCGACACTTGTTACGCTTTTCGCCCTTTTTCTACTAACCACTAACCACTATCCCAACCACCTACCTTTAACCCAAGCCTAACCCTTAACCCACAAAGTCCTCTTGATATTTACAAAGGTATAAAAGTTAAAAAGGAGGAGGATTGATTGCTTGGCAAGCCTATGGTAGGAATAAGTCCCATGCCGCTCTCGAGTGATTCACTAAAAATACACCTTCGGCCGAGTGTGAGTGATTTCTCCCGTGAGGTATGTGAACTTGTATATAAATAGAATTTTAAAAAGGCATGTTATGCCCAAATAAGTAATTTCTCCTATGAAAAGTTCTAAATAAATCATTACGAATAGGATTGTAAATAAATAAAGATAAAACCCGAAAAAGACCTTGGATTCCCGACACTCTACAACAAGCCCAAAACCTTCTCTTCTACCTATTCCATTTGGGAGTGTAAGCCACATATTAAAGAGTTTTGCTTGAGGACAAGCAAAAGTTCAATTGTGGGGGTATTTGATGTGTGCAAAATGCAACATATAAATTACATCAAACAAGGCATAAAACTAACCCTTTTTAAGTACTAATATTGGAAAAAGAGTGTTTTTGTCTTCCTTTTGTATTTTCAGGATTAAATGAGCTCAAAAACACAAAAGAAGCAAAAAGACAGCTAATTCCAACATAAATACAAGGAAAGGAACATAAGTGGACTGCCCGACCCCTCAACGGCACCTTCCAAAGCAAAATGGAGAAGGCAGAAGTCTGAACACGCCCCGTGCTCAGCCAGCACGGGGGCGTGCCCAAGAAGCAGCAGAAAAGACAAATCTATAGAAGCTTCTATTGCCCACCACGGGCCGTGCTCAGCGGACACGGGGGCGTGTCGAAAGTACAGCAGGCGCATTTATTGTAATTGCGAATTACAATTAATGAGGAGAGAGAGTGTCAGACAGGCACGGGGCCGTGCCCAGCTCTCTGTTCAGCCTATAAATAGGAGTGCTTGGATTCATTTCATCTCATCCCTTGGCACACCACCTCTCTCACACTTCATCCACCACCCACCACCATCACAACACCATCATCCACCACCATCATCCATTGTCCATCGTAGAGTGTGTGAGTCGTCTCGGGATCCAAGATTGATCGTAAGAGTTCTTGACAATCAAGGCCATGTTTGCCTAAGTCTCTTACATCACTTGGTGAAGACAAAGTGTCTAGTATAATACTTTTTATTTCTAATCTTTTGCACTTTTTATTTGGTTTTGTATTAATGACTTTAATAACTAGTTACTTATGTTGAAGGTGATCTTTCCTTATCGTTTGTCCGTGGTGTCTTGGCATTATTTTACTGTCTATATAAAATAAAAGATTTTCACCATTCATATCTCCACGGTCTATATGGAGGTATGTTGGCTACCTGGTCGGGGGTTAAGGGAACGGTTTGGTAAAGGTCTTGCCATTGTTCAGCGTTTAGAGGTCCTGCAATGGACCTGGGTCAAATTTAGTAGGACCTCCTTCAATACTTCACGGTATTGGATGGCGGGGGTCCAAACTCTTTGACCCCCTCATAAGTTAACTACTATTAATACTATAACCCGGCTATTTAGGACTGTATCCCTGCTGACTCAGACTACTTAGTCGAGGGTAACGTCACCGCCAAAAGCGGGGCCTACCACAATACTGCATTAATAACTTAATTCATTATCTTCCAATAATCCACCCCTTTAGGATTGTATCCTTGCTGACTCAAACTACTGGGGTGAGGGTAACGTCACCTTCAAAAGAGGGGCCTACTACAATAACTAAGATAATCTCTTAATTATGTGCAAAAGTGCGGAAATAATCAAAGGTTATACTAGATACGAGTCGGAACCAAGTGATTCATCTTGTCTATCTGTTTTTTCTTTTATTTTTATTTTCAGCATTTTAGTTAGTTTTTATTTTTCTTAGCTTAAAACATTTTTCTAAACTTTTATTTTGGTTAGACGTTGAGGATAAACCGGTACTAAAAGCTCTTGTGTCCTTGGACGACCTCGGTATCTTACCAACGCTATACTACGCTCACGATGGGTGCACTTGCCCATATGTGTGTTTAGTGTTAGTAAAATATCGTGTTTTACAAATTTAAAACTTGGCTAAAAATAAGTGTTAAAAAGGGCTTAAAATATACACCTAATATATATAACACTTCGCACGCATCAATTACGCTAGCAGGAATCTTTGGGTTGACATGTATAGTTGCATGCTAGTATTATATGATAGTTTTAAGTTAACAATTATGCCATGTGGATTCGTTTAAACTTTTGTACTTATGCTAGTAATCAAACTTGTATAATCGCCAATACTTTTGTGTTTAACGATACTTTAATACATGTTACAAGAATTTGATGACGATGATGATGAACGGAATCTAGTAGGATGAAATAGAAATCCATTTTAATTTTAGTACTTATGTTGTATTTTGTTTCATTGATTATATTTTTGTATTTGCTTCAAAACGGTGTACTTGAATTTAGGAATGAAATGAAATATTGATTTTATTAAATATTGTCACAAAAAGTGTTATGAAGTCTCTTGCAATCTCATTTTCGTCTCACTCCGATGTTTCCACCATCGGTTGGGGTGTCACAGATTGGTATCAGAGCAATAACTATAGGGAATTAGGAATGATTGCCATGATTTGATCTAGTCTATAGTTTAAGTACCATACTTGACCATTCTTGAATTTTCATGATTTAAAATACTTGCATTCTTCTTATTTTGCTTCTCATCTATTCTTTTGTCTTAATGTCACACCCCCAAAATCCACAAGCGGAGTATCACCGCAGGAGGCGTGACTGACCAGGATCCAGCCACCAATCATATTGAACAATGTAATTAAATAAATAAAAGTCCAACCACACAATATAATTGGTGTTCAAAACAAGTTAATCAAATTTAAGTTACCAGCGGAAGCATAAAGTTTAAAAACCAAAGTATAAGTTTAAATGTTCATAAAGTTTAACATGGCACACAACGGTCCATGTCCCACAACGACTCCTGCTCCCCTGCAAGCTCCAGCTAAACCTCTAACGACCTGCAAGGCATGTAACAACGAGTCAACAATAGAGTTGAGCGAGTTCACAGTTGGTTGTCCATTTAAAGTTGTTCCAAAATGTCACACCCCGACCGCGTAAAACAACAAATCGCGGCGGAATCGTCGGGGAGTGTTGTAACAGAATCATTGTTTCAAAACACACGGAAATTTGAAGTTTCGTTTTATTAAACATTAAATATTTACATCGTCTGGAAATCTAAATAAACAAGTTAAACATAGTCAATCATTGTTATTAAGTCACTAAGGCCTCGTCCAGTCCTATGTGAGCATGCATCCTAGCAATCAACATCATTCAACAACACCTGAAACATATGTGAAAACAAAGTCAGCAAAGAAATGCTGGCGAGTACATAGGTTTTTGAGAGTGTCGGATTCATGGCTAGTTTACATGTTGCAATACTTAATTTAAAAACCTTGTTTTGAAAAGTATAGTATTGCGACATAATTAACCAACTCAAATCAAGTTGGTTATAATTTATAAAATCTCGTAGCCATGATTCTTAACCCAAAACATTTATTTAATTAAATCAAATTGTAAAACATCTTGTAAAAACTTGTTAATAAATCTCGTTAATAAAATTCGTTAATAAAACTCGTATGGTTTATATCATTTCGAAAACCTCGTTTGTGTGACATCGTTTCAAAATCGTTTACCCAAGTGAACTAAATAACACCACGGTATGTAATACGATGAAAACACTTATATATAGGAAGTACCAGAAGCGTATCCACCATGCTTTCATCACATTACACCCGTCCCGTTATCTAAACACTAACCAAAAACCAATCGTTTACCCAAATCGTTTAATTCGTTAAAAATAGCTTTAGTCGTTTAAATCATTCTCGTTTTAAATTGTGAAAACTACTTTTGATTTTCTCGCTAATAACATCCAAACCTTTGTAACTCGCCTATCGCTTCTCGCATTAATAAACCACCAAAGGGTAAATTAACAATCACAGATCCAGTCGTTACCCACCTAACCCACACATAACCATGGGTGCAGTCTGATAACGGGATTTGTCAGATCCTATGGTACCATAACCTAATACTGGTCGGTTCGGCCAAAACTAATGAATGTTATTCGTTATGTAAATACAACCAACAAGTTTGTTTACTTTCTCAAAATCGTTATTAATTTTGTATAAACCATATCATTTATTTTTGAAACCATCGTTAAAACCTCGAAAACATTTAGCACATATGAATCACACCAAAACAATTGAAAACAGTAAAATAGGGGAACTATGTACTCACCTGCGAATGCTTAGAAGTCTTGAACAACAACCAAGCAAAGCTAGAGGGAGCACGGAATCAATCGGCAACCTAATAACTATATAAATAAACCGGACCTAAGTCGGAAGATCGGATAGGATGAGGTTTTGCAAACCAAATGAGTATTGGAACTCATATGACATGGTTTAACAAAGCCTACATTCTAAAACGAAACCTAACCTAAGTGCTTTCGACCCATTGCGACCCATTAGGGTAGCTTACGCTACTTTAATGTGTCGTTCGCGCAAAGCGCGTTCGAGACGTCTAACTAGTCCTATGACAAGTATTATATGCCTAAACATGTTGCATAATCAATTAAGTGACAAAAGTTTGTGTTACATATGCTTAATTACCAATTATGCATGAAAAGGGCATTTTGGTCATTTACCTAAGGCATATAAACAACCTATCATACAACTAATTAAACCTAAGTGACCATAAGGTATAACCTCAGAAGGTTATTCCCTATACAACTATGGTCACTAAACATGCTTGGTCAGATCCTAATGATCGACCAAACGGGTCGAGTTCGAAAGTCTAAGCGGGTGTTTGGTCCTCTTGACTTACGACTCTACACAAGCACTAATCTAAAAGTGACGAGCTAAACATGTTAAGACATGTTTAGTTTAGTTAGAAAACAGGTTTTGATATCAAAACAAACGGTTTTGATACTCAATAGTAGTTTGGTTACAAAATACGCATAAATACGCATTTTGGCCGAAACTACGTCTCGTCACTACTCCTAGTCAACGTGGTAATCAGTAGGTATAGTCAAACGAACTTCGTGTTGACCATAAACTGGTCAATGCAGAAAGTCAAATAGAGTTTGAATTTTGTGCTAAAAACACATAAAAGAATAAAAGAATACTTACAAAGGGTCCAAGCAAGTTTGATTTTCCAAGTATTCTCCGGTATGAAGTGGTTAACACTTCAACTTAGAGAAATCTCAGAAAAATCAAGTGGGTTTTGAGAAAGAATGGTGGGGGTATTTATAGATTTGGCACAACCGTTAGGATCGTTTATCGGGAAATGAGCTTCGATCATGGCCGTAGACCTCATGCCCATTGATTTGCAATACTAGGGGTGCCCCAATACCAGCAAATGGTATTGAAAAAGTTACAAAATAGACCCCCAAGTTCAACCCCATTGCTGAAAATTGCCAAAATTCAAGTTTCTGTCCAGATCAGGCGCTCGCACTGCGACATGGGGAGAGGCAGTTGGTGCTCGCGCAGCCCCACCAGGTGCCAGGTCAGAAAATTTTGAAAAAATGGCAGAAATGGTCCCTGCACATGTTTAAGGCCTTTTTCGATGCGTTTAAACCCCGTTAACCTCATTTCAAGGCTCTAAAATGAAGTTAAAGTATAGGGAACTCAAAACATGCTCAAAAAAATCTCGGGTGTCGGCTCGTTTGGTCGTACGGTTGCGTTGTTTGGTTAATTACGACGAAAGTCGTAACGAACGCAAAAACGATCCAAATTAAGCGACGAATGGAATTTTATCATGCCAATCACTAAAATAAAATATTTTAATGATTACATAAATTTTTGGATGTCCGGATATATTCAGAACGTAAGATATGCGCGAAAATGCAAACTTGTGCACTTTTTGACGCTTTTAGTCCCTATTGATCAATAAAGTTTTTTTTAGCATACCGAACCCCTCAAAGCCTATTTCTAAGCTATGTAAAGGATATTTAGTGTATGTTTAACTTATGATCAAGTTTCGGAATGTTCGTTACTATACAAATCGCTATAGTTTCATAGTTTGACACAATTAGTCCTTGTGATCGAACAAACTTGATTTCGACACACCAAACCATCCAAAACTTATTTCTAAGTTATGTGGAGGTTATTTAAGGTATGTTAAGCCTATTTCACTATTATGGATTGTTTGTTGCATTAAACTGACTGCGTTTACGCACCAGTTTGCGTATAACCTTCCAGAAAGCGATTTAAAGCTTGAAATCGAACGAGAATTGATATGTGCAAATGATACACATATTTATACAAATCTCAAATATGAAATACAATATTTCGTTGATTTTGTATTTGTTTGATGGCCGTGGAGGAACATATGTCACAGTCTCCCCTACTTCAGGAAATTTCATCCCGAAATTTATTTAGAGGAAACTTGTGAGAGCTTGAAACATGAAGTCGAAAAGATAAAACAACACTGGTTAGAGTTCTGAACTTCTAGTAACTTTAAATAACATCATGCTTGCAATGTAAGAGGGACACTTATATACAAGTATATGAAGCGCCATTGGTGCGTCCACCGTACCTCCATTACATTGTTCACGTTTCGTTATTGTTGTCACTATCGGTTCTTACACATGATAAATCTTACTGGGGTTCCTGTGCACTGAATTTTATAATTATGTACGCGTCCATAATTACGTAATTCCTTGCATACTCCACACAGTGCATTTGATAATGTGTAGGGGAAAACCAAATGAACGAACCTGTGATGAGTGTGACTGGACCACCAGAGGGTCCTTTCAGCTATATCATCACATGCCATTCTTAACCAGATTCTGAATCAATCTTTTAACTAGACCACTCAAGGGGTCTCCTTCGAATCATGGAATGGTACTATATATTCCAAGGGTCTTAACTACCACATAGAAGCCCATTAAGGATTTAGGGTAGTACCTTTTGAATATCCTACTATGAATCCCTCATATGAAGATATGGAAGATTCTACGAAGATTTGGATAACGAAAATCGGATCACACAATAAAAGAGAACACATAATCACATAATCGCATAATCGTTTAACTTGACCTTTAATTTGTTATCTTTGGACACGGGTATTTAAAGCATACCAGGAATCCAATCCGTGGATTTCATTTGGCACTTTAAATATTTTCAAGAATCTAACTATGAAGATAGGAAGATCTTAATAGGAATTCGGTTTGTCCTTATTGAATTGTAATGTACGTATTAAGGTGTACAAGGAATCCAATCAGGGCTCCGATTTGGGCGATAATCATCCTCAAGGATCTAATTGTGAAGATAAGAAGATCCTATAGGGATTTTGGATTTTGAAGAGGGGGAGACGCTTCGAAACCATGCACTAGACGTGCTTAAGTCGATACATGAGGTAGAATGCTCATGAAGTTGAGGTGCTAGATATGCCAAGGCGACATATGAAGCAGAATTTGAAGGTTGGGTAATATGAGCAGAATGCTTTTCGAAAATTATGCAGGGGGTTCTTTTCAAAAATATGTTTAATGTTGTTGAAATCTTACATAATACTTTTGAAATCATAAAGTAGGCGTATTAGGTAAGTATATTTATAAAATGTTTTAAAATCATGCGAGGTAAATTTTGAAATTATGCATAAGGATTTTGAAAATATGGATAAAGCCTTTGAAATTATGAATTTGATACATTAAGTAAATATACTGTGTTAAAAATCGTTTTCAAACTATATGAAATATTTTGAAATTATGAGGGTCGTTTTGAAAACCTATACTATGTATGTTGTTATGAAAAATCAGAATGCAATGATATGAGATTGAAGAAAGGTATCCTTAGTTATCTAACCAAGGAATTAAAGTGATTACTCAAATTGTCACTTCGTTTCTTAGAATGAAACGAGCACTTAGAATTTTTGAGGAAATCATGAGCGATCATATGAACGAGAGAACTACAAATACGGTTCTTTGGTGTAGGTATCGTAGGGGTATGCCATACACACATGCAACTATATTTGTACATCAGAATTGCAAATAAAGATTTATTTATAAACAAAATCGATTGTTTCCTAGTTCAAAGGAAAACACTAGAAACATAAACATAAGATTCGGATTTCAAAGCAGCAGCTTCTTCTAATCAGCCAAATGCTCATCCGTGGGTCAGATTTGCATTGACAATCTTTGGGTATTTGTCCTTGACATAACCCGTCTCGCCATAGGTGTAGCAAGCACCAGAAGGAAAACGAGCTTGTGCTGGATCTGCTTGAATTTGAACAGGGTTCTGAAAATCTTGGTTTAGTACAGCGACTGAACGACAAACTCTTGCCGTATGGCCAATAAGTCCACAGTTGAAACATCTTCGGCATTTGACACTGGCATGGTGGTGGAGGTTACATTGATTGCACAAAGGATCAGTTCCTAAGTACGACTTCTTGGCTGGTGGTGCTGCCACCTAGCTAGGTTTGGCTTGATTTGGTGTAACGGCTACGGGATCCTTTGGAGCTTTACGCTTCTTTGACTTTTTCGAAGGCTTGGCTTCTGCTTCTTTCGATGCTTCTTGGGTGGCTTCATTATTGAGACGAGACATGGCGACACCTAGATCCACAGTCTTTAGGATTACTTCGCCTATTCGCTGGGCAAATTTGGCAGTTTGCTCGGACATTTGAGTGTCGTTGCGATGAAGAGACATTCTAGAGGAAATGAAAGACATAGGAGAAAACAAGTGAAATGTTATCGGATAATTAAAACCGAACGACAACGCATAGAAATTGAGATCATTTGTTTGTTACCTAAGGCAAACAAATGAGACGGTGATTAATCAAAGTAAACGGGTCATATTAATGTATCACTGAAGACATGCTCGCCTATAAGTGAACACTCACCCCAAGAGTTCCCAGGTAAGAGTGACTGGTCCGATACTGCGGATTTGTACGAACACTCTAGCCTTAGACAGAAAACTCAGGGTACAGGCATTCACCCTTCCAGTTTGTGCGTGTTCACATTATAAGACCCAAACTTTGACGAGATTTTGAGAACTTAAGAGGGTTCAAAACCTAGTAATCAATCATCCTAGAACAGATGATTGGTTTTCGAAGCGGATTCAAAATTCGTGTTCTTGTTGTGGTTGTCATCTACGGATAGGTGACGGTATTGTTTTAAGATCTAAACACAAGGATCTTGTGTTAGGGTCCTAGGAAGGTTATAGACTAGGTCAAAGCATTACTAATAACCTAATTCCCTATAACCATGAGCTCTGATACCAACTTTTCTGTCACACCCCGACCACCTAAAACAACAAATCGCGGCGGAATCGTCGGGGAGTGTTGTAATAGAATCATTGTTTCAAAACACACGGAAATTTGAAGTTTCGTTTTATTAAACATTAAATATTTACATCGTCTGGAAATCTAAATAAACAAGTTAAACATAGTCTATCATTGTTATTAAGTCACTAAGGCCTCGTCCAGTCCTATGTGAGCATGCATCCTAGCAATCAACATCATTCAACAACACCTGAAACATATGTGAAAACAAAGTCAGCAAAGAAATGCTGGCGAGTACATAGGTTTTTGAGAGTGTCGGATTCATGGCTAGTTTACATGTTGCAATACTTAATTTAAAAACCTTGTTTTGAAAAGTATAGTATTGCGACATAATTAACCAACTCAAATTAAGTTGGTTATAATTTATTGTGACTACTGTGCTCTGTCATCGTATTATGTAAAACAATGTCAGTTATCAATAAAACAATGTGCTTTAGATGTTATTATATGTGTTTTGGTGTTAATGTATGTGCAATTGTGTTTAATGATTTTACAATTTGATTCGATTTCGATTTCAAGCTTTAAATCACTTTCTGGAAGGTTATACGCAAACTGGTGCTTAAACGCAATCAGTTTAACGCGACATACACTCCGGAACTGTGACGTAAGCCAAACGTACCCTAAATATCCTTTACATAACTTAGAAATAAGTTTCAAAGGATTCGGTATGGCGAAAATATGTTTATTTGAACTAAAGAACTAATTACGACAAACTGCGAAACGAACGTTGGTGACCGCCCGGATAATATTTAAATCCCACAAATATTCTGTTATGATTAAAATCTTATTCTAATCAGGTTCATGTTGAAAAATAAATTAAAACGCTTAAAAACGTTATTTTCCAAGTTTAAGCGCGTACCGCGTGTTTCTGCGCGACACAGTGCTTTTACTGCGAAACGCGGACAACGCAGCCAGTCTTGGCAACTGAAATCTATTTCAGTAATATTTTGGCGAGTTTATTTTTATAGAATAATAAAAAAAAAAATTAGAACGCCATAAATTGGGATTTGAACGTCAGATAAAATACCCGGTACTTAATTAAACACTTTAACGGAACGGTGTTTAACCGGACAACCGAACTTTACCCGGAACACTAAAATAATGCTAGAAGCATTGTTCCTATTTTTCTGAGCTAGTTAGGGTCCCCGAACACCCTAACACACCTTATATTATATATCACACTTCAACATACAAGTTTACCCTTTTAAACTCTAACTAAATCCTAACTAGACATGTAACCAAGAATTTCAACCCAACCCTATACCCCCCCCCCCCCAATCCGGTTTTGAAACATAGGACAACCCCAAGATTTTTAAATCTTTTCCATATCTTCTTTAAATCTAGCATTGGAAGTTGGAGGATCTTGTAGTGTACTCCATGGGACACATTAACCATTGGTTTGTAAGTTTAGGGAATGTTATAAGCAACCTACTTCTTCACATCACAACACACTTCAACTTTCCTTTCCCCTTTGTCTTGCTCTCGGCTGAACATAGCTCCAACACCATCACCATTTTCGATTCTTGTTCAAGCCTTCCAAGTGTAACAACAAGGTGCTACACGGTGAATCACGAAGTGTGGAGCTCACGGATTGTCAAGGACCTTCCCTATTCGCTATTAACCACCACTTTTCTCCTCTTGATCTTCCCTAGCTTAAGAGCTAGTAGTAAGTATCTTGAATCCTTGTTTACTTCATGTTTGTAGTGGTTAATGATGTTTAAAGATAAAAAAGATAGAAAGTCTAAAAGATTTAAACAAGTCTTGAACATCATCTAACATATGGTAAAGTAGTGTTAAAAAATGATGATGAAATATGTTAATGCATGATAAATCTGACATATATAAGTGATAATCTGCTGTAAGTATTGTTGTGATCGCTAAACATGTTAACGGAATCAATCGAACACACTTTATAATGTTAAAAGACTGAAAACAGCTTGCTGATCTGCATTTCCAGCCGCCTTTAACTGGCTGTAACCAGACCGTATCTTAACGAAAAATGTATTTTCTGAAGTCTGGATTTATATATTATAAAATACGGTTCTAATGGCGCCAGAATCATAATTTTTGGACCCCGTTTACTATTTTTAAAGCGCCTTTTCGTAACAGCAGCTGGAGCTGCATTTTTCTGCTGAAAATATGCGTCCTGTTTTCAGTCATAACTTAAATTCTGTGTAGGGTTAGATCATGAAATTTATACTGTAGTTGACCACTGATGTATTTGTAATTCTCGCACTGGAATTTCGTAAATCGGACTCACGATGAATTTTTAATGAATTATTTCGTAAACTGCAATCAGAAAGTAATAAATCTGATTGCAGTCCGGAAAATGAATTTTTATAAAATATTGGTAACGAACTGGACCCCGATATTTTTACACAATAAATTTGGATCGTTTAAGACATTCTATAAAAATTTGGGAATTTTTGGAATAAGTTAACTATTTCATTTAAATGTCCGAACACAGTCCAGTTTCGTATGTATTAAAACAGAAATAACATAAGTAGCATTTTGAATGTCTAGCATGGGTTTTGATTATTAAAATCATTCTTATTTAATTTAGGGCGGATAAACAATTGAGGGATTTTGTTAACATTTAAAAACGCACCCGAAGGTGAGTACATAGATCCCCTCTTTTACTGTTTTCGATTGTTTTGGGGTGATTCATATGTATCAAAAGGATTTCAATATTCTAACGATGGTTTCAAAACGATTGAGATGGTTTATACAAAACTAATAATGATTTCGATAATGTGAACGAACTTGTTGGTTGTAGTTACATAACGAATGACATTCATTAGCATTGATTAAGCCGACCAGTATTAGGTTATGGTACCATAGGATCCGACAAATCCCGTTATCAGACCGGACCCATGGTTATGTGTGGGTTAGGTGGGTAACGACCGAATCTGATGATTGTTAACTTACCCTTTGGAGGTTTGTTAATGCGAAAACGAGTTGAACAATATACGAGTCACACAGGTTTGAATGTTATTAACGACGACCAAAAGTAGTTTCACGATCTAAAACGAGAATGATTTAAACGACGAAGGCGATTATTAACGAATTAAACGATTTGGGTAAACAATTGGAAGCGATGTCACACAAACGAGGTTTTCGAAACGATATAAACCATACGAGCTCTACTACAAAAAAGATTATGATTTGGTTTACATAAACAAATGTTTTGGGTTAAGATTCATGGCATCGAGGTTTATAAATTATGACCAATCTATTTTGACTTGGTCATTCATTTGCAATACAAATATTTTACCAAACAAGGTTTTTCTAATATCAGTTAACAAAGCCATACAAGTTGTTTCAACATACAAATGAGCCATGAATCTGATACTCACGCAAAAACTATGTACTCGCCAGCATTTCTTTGCTGACTTTATTTTTACATATGTTTCAGGTGAAGTTGCTTAGTGTTGATTGCAAGTAGGATGCATGCTCACTTAGGACCGGACGAGGCCTTAGTGATTTAATAATGATAATAGACTGTGTTGGACTGGTTTGTTTAACTTAAGACAATGTTTAATATGTAATAAAACGAAACTCTTTGCATCCATGGTTTGAAACAATAATTATGTTACAACACTCCCCGACGTTTCCGCCACGGTTTGTTGTTTTACGTGGTTGGGGTGTGACATTTATAAAATCTCGTAGCCATGATTCTTAACCCAAAACATTTATTTAATTAAATCAAATTGTAAAACATCTCGTAAAAACTTGTTAATAAATCTCGTTAATAAAATTCGTTAATAAAACTCGTATGGTTTATATCATTTCAAAAACCTCGTTTGTGTGACATCGATTCAAAATCGTTTACCCAAGTGAACTAAATAATGCCACGGTATGTAATACGATGAAAACACTTATATATAGGAAGTACCAGCGGCGTATCCACCATGCTTTCATCACATTACACCCGTCCCGTTATCTAAACACTAACCAAAAACCAATCGTTTACCCAAATCGTTTAATTCGTTAATAATCACTTTAGTCGTTTAAATCATTCTCGTTTTAAATTGTGAAAACTACTTTTGATTGTCTCGCTAATAACATCCAAACCTTCGCAACTCGCCTATCGCTTCTCGCATTAATAAACCACCAAAGGGTAAATTAACAATCACAGATTCAGTCGTTACCCACCTAACCCACACATAACCATGGGTGCAGTCTGATAACGGGATTTGTCAGATCCTATGGTACCATAACCTAATACTGGTCGGTTCGGCCAAAACTAATGAATGTTATTCGTTATGTAAATACAACCAACAAGTTTGTTTACTTTCTCAAAATCGTTATTAATTTTGTATAAACCATATCATTTATTTTTGAAACCATCGTTAAAACCTCAAAAACATTTAGCACATTTGAATCACCCCAAAACAATTGAAAACAGTAAAATAGGGGAACTATGTACTCACCTGAGAATGCTTAGAAGTCTTGAACAACAACCAAGCAAAGCCAGAGGGAGCACGGAATCAATCGGCAACCTAATAACTATATAAATAAACCGGACCTAAGTCTGAAGATCGGACAGGATGAGGTTTTGTAAACCAAATGAGTATTGGAACTCATATGACATGGTTTAACAAAGCCTACATTCTAAAACGAAACCTAACCTAAGTGCTTTCGACCCATTGCGTTACGCTACTTTAATGTGTCGTTCGCGCAAAGCGCGTTCGAGACGTCTAACTAGTCCTATGACAAGTATTATATGCCTAAACATGTTGCATAATCAATTAAGTGACAAAAGTTTGTGTTACATATGCTTAATTACCAATTATTCATGAAAAGGGCATTTTGGTCATTTACCTAAGGCATATAAACTACCTATCATACAACTAATTAAACCTAAGTGACCATAAGGTATAACCTCGGAAGGTTATTCCCTATACAACTATGGTCACTAAACATGCTTGGTCTGATCCTAATGATCGACCAAACGGGTCGAGTTCGAAAGTCTAAGCGGGTGTTTAGTCCGCTTGACTTACGACTCTACAGAAGCACTAATCTAAAAGTGACGAGCTAAACATGTTAAGACATGTTTACTTTAGTTAGAAAACAGGTTTTGATACCCAAGAGTAGTTTGGTTACAAAATACGCATAAATACGCATTTTGGCCGAAACTACGTCTTGTCACTACGCCTAGTCAACGTGGTAATCAGTAGGTATAGTCACGAGGGACTATAACCATCGTGATTACGCTCACGTTGCGAAGTTCAAACGAACTTCGTGTTGACCATAAACTGGTCAATGCAGAAAGTCAAACAGAGTTTGACTTTTGTGCTAAAAATGCATAAAAGAACGAAAGAATACTTACAAAGGGTCCAAGCAAGTTTGATTTTCCAAGTATTCTCAGGTATGAAGTGGTTAACACTTCAACTTAGAGAAATCTCAGAAAAATCAAGTGGGTTTTGAGAAAGAATGGTGGGGGTATTTATAGATTTGGCACAACCGTTAGGATCGTTTATCGGGAAATGAGCTTCGATCATGGCCGTACACCTCATGCCCATTGATTTGCAATACTAGGGGTGCCCCAATACCAGCAAATGGTATTGAAAAAGTTACAAAATAGACCCCCAAGTTCAACCCCATTGCTGAAAAATGCCAAAATTTAAGTTTCTGTCCAGATCAGGTGCTCGCGCCGCGCCACGGGGAGAGGCAGTTGGTGCTCGCGCAGCGCCACCAGGTGCCAGGTCAGAAAAGTTTGAAAAAATGGCAGAAATGTTCCCTGCACATGTTTAAGGCCTTTTTCAATGCATTTAAACCCCGTTAACCTTATTTCAAGGCTCTAAAATGAAGTTAATGTATAGGGAACTCAAAACATGCTCAAAAACATCTCGGGTGTCGGCTCGTTTGGTCGTACGGTTGCGTTGTTCGGTTAATTACGACGGAAGTCGTAACGAATGCAAAAACGATCCAAATTAAGCGACGAATGGAATTTTATCATGCCAATCACTAAAATAAAATATTTTAATGATTACATAAATTTTTGGATGTCCAGATATATTCAGAACGTAAGATATGCGCGAAAATGCAAACTTGTGCACTTTTTGACCCTTTTAGTCCCTATTGATCAATAAAGTTTATTTTAGCATACCGAACCCCTCAAAGCCTATTTCTAAGCTATGTAAAGGATATTTAGGGTATGTTTAACTTATGATCAAGTTTCGGAATGTTTGTTACTATACAAATCGGTATAGTTTCACAGTTTGACACAATTAGTCCCTGTGACCGAACAAACTTGATTTCGACAAACCAAACCATCCAAAAATTATTTCTAAGTTATGTGGAGGTTATTTAAGGTATGTTAAGACTATGTCACTATTCCGAATTGTTTGTTGCATTAAACTGACTGCGTTTACGCACCAATTTGCGTATAACCTTCCAGAAAGCGATTTAAAGCTTGAAATCGAACGAGAATTGATATGTGCAAATGATACACATATTTATACAAATCCCAAGTATGAAATAGAATATTTCGTTGAGTTGGTATTTGTTTGATGGCCGTGGAGGCACAGATGTCACACAAAAACCATAAGTTCATTTGAAAATCAGTAGTTAATCAGTTCCTTGTTTCCCAAACCATAAGCAGTGGGGGCTACCCCATGTTATCCACTAGACCCGTTACCATATCGACCACTGACTGAAGTAAGTTGGTGCCCTAACGTCAATGTCTATCATCATTGACTAGTGACCAGATCCATTAGTTCACGCCCGTCCTCTGCGGCACGGTGTGATGCTTGTCAAACCTAAATAACGCTATCTAACTAATGACCCGCTCGCCATTGGCCCGGCGATTAAGTCGATATAAAAATGAGGGACTTCATGATAGAGATTTTGGTCTAGTATCAATGTTATCACCCTTCAATAAAGAGGATGTGGTACGTGTCCCCAAACCAGGAGATCACGCAGGTTCCGATTAAATTCTTAGTACATGTTATCACCCTTCAATAAAGAGGATGTGGTACGTGTTCCAAACCAGGAGGTCACGTTGTTTCCAATTAAATCTTTTACCCATTCCCAACCACCGGGAATCCAATGCCTTGTAGAAAGTGTGAACTCACCTTGGTTTGCTCGGTTTGTTAATCTACTTGTTCACAGTTAATCAGTCAAAGCCTATAGTATGCATACATACATGATCAGTTTTCGTTCGCATTGTTTTCATGTAAATTATAATCATGGAGTGTATGCAAAGTAATGATCCCTGATTAACACATAGCAGTTATACTACTCAATCAAGTACACAGTTCATAAGTATGTTTCGCATGCCAATTCATATTTCCTCAATCATGATCAATATCACAAACAGTCAGATAGTGAGCATTCAGGTTTCATACACATGTTAAACGCAATCTGTTGTGAACCATACACTGGACGGCGAAACTCCAGACGACGAAACTCATAGAGTTTCGTCGAGACACCAAGTGACAAAACTTGTGGAGTTTCGTTGAGATGTTAAGTGGCGAAACCTCTAATGTTTCGTCGTGAATGCGTGTGACGAAAGTCCACATATGTTTCGTCGGATCCATGTGTTTCGTCGACCTGGGTTTTTCTTCAATAACAGCAGACAACAAGAACCCTAGTGCCGTTGCTTAACAGAACATCATAACTTAGAACGTAAGTCTAAATCAAGAATCATACATGCACATTAAGATTTGTTTACCATACGAATCCATCTGTGAAGATCACGTTACATAAACCTATCGAACCCTAATCACGCTTTTAACACCTTGCACATACGATCAGATCCAATCATTCAATCCTCATCCATCCTAAGCAAATCGTTGTGATTATCAGGCATTCGTCATCATAAAACCCTAGTCCATTAGTTAATCGTCATGAGCACAATCCTTATCATACAACCCTATTCTACATCGGACTGTTAATACCAACACACCATGCGATTATCATACAGGTTCAAATCAACATTTAGACACATTAACCAACAAACATACAGATCATGCATCCATGGATCATCAAAACGTTGAATATTTTTTGATCATCATGTATTTATTATCGATTCATAAAAAATAAACATTAGCAATAAACTAACCGATTCGAATGATAATCCAGGGATTAAGTGCGGCGATAGAGCTATGAGGAAAGGAAGTTTCCGTTGGGTTTCAAGGGAAGAGAGGTTAGGGTTTTGCTATCAAACGGTTATCCGAATATATAAAGAAACTGGGTAGCATGACCGACTCGTAACTGGGCCTTGCTTGGGCCGCGGGCCCAACTGGCAAAACTTCTAAGTTTCGTCGATATGCACATGACGAAACCCCTAGGTTTCGTCGAGTGAGAGATGGCGAAACTCTCCATGTTTCGTAGAGATGGTTTGTGGTGAAACACCTAAGTTTCATCGAGTATGGTTTTGATTGCACACAGTTCAAAAGTTTATAAAGCCAAACATCCTAATCACATTAATCATATATTAACTAATAACACAATATCTCAATAATCAAACGTGTACAATTACAAAGCAAACAAGTTATGCAACACAGTTGTGAAACAATTAACGTGTCGAGGAAAGACCTTGAAAACTCGAGTTGTCACATCATCCCCAACTTGAAAGAAATTTCGTCCCAAAATTTAGCACGTGGTTACTGAGGAAGCTAGTTAAGTTGTGTGGTTTCCTTGTTTTCCTGGGGTGTCACATCATCCCCCGGTTGGTTTGGAATTTCGTCCCGAAATTCCGCAGTAGCTTCAGCCTCAGTAGTGGTTTCATGTTTCTTGAACAACTGGGGATACTTGTGTTTCATTCGGTCTTCTTGTTCCCAGGTAAACTCTGGGCCACGACGGGAGTTCCAACGAACTTGAACAAGAGGTATCCTGGTACGCTTGAGAACTTTAACGTCTCGGTCTGTAATCTCTACAGGCTCTTCGACGAATCGCAACTGATCATCGATAGTGAGTTCCTTGAGAGGAACTATGAGGGTCTCATCTGACAGACACTTCTTCAGATTTGACACATGGAATACGTTGTGAATTCCGCTGAGTTCTTCGGGTAGGTTCAGTCTATAAGTCACCTTTCCAATTTTCTCAGTGACTTCGAAAGGTCCGACATATCGCGGGATGAGTTTGCCTCGTTTACCAAAACGAACTACACCTTTCCAAGGTGAGACTTTAAGTAGTACTCGATCCCCAACCTGGAACTCGAGTGGTTTCCTTCGCTTATCAGCGTAGCTTTTCTGACGGTCATGAGCTGCCGCCATTCGTTGTCGTAGCTGAGCAATCTTCTCTGTTGTGTCTACGACGAGTTCTGGGCCAGTGATTTGGCTGTTGCCAACCTCCGCCCAACAAAGAGGTGATCGACACTTCCGTCCGTACAATGCCTCGAATGGAGCAGCCTGGATACTGGTGTGGTAACTGTTGTTATACGAAAACTCCACTAACGGGAGGTGTCTTTCCCAGCCGTTACCAAAATCGATTACACATGCTCAAAGCATGTCTTCAAGGGTTTGAATGGTGCATTCAGACTGCCCATCCGTCTAAGGATGATATGCCGTGCTCATGTCTAATCGCGAGCCAAAGGATTTGTGCATCGCTTGCCACAAGTCAGAGGTAAAACGCGCGTCACGATCAGATATGATGGAGGTTGGCACCCCGTGCCTTGAAACTACTTCCTTCAGGTATACGTCTGCTAAAGTAGAAAACTTATCCGTTTCCTTGATAGCCAGAAAATGTGCAGACTTGGTCAGTCGATCCACGCTCACCCAAATGGTGTCATTTCCTCGTTGAGATCTAGGTAAGCCAGTAACGAAATCCATAGAAATTTGCTCCCATTTCCATGTCGGTATCTCTGGTTGTTGAAGTAGGCCTGATGGTTTCTTGCATTCGATCTTGACTCTCGCACAGGTCAAACATTTACTAACGTAGGTTGCTATGTTGGCTTTCATGTGGGGCCACCAGTACGTAGTCTTGAGATCGTGGTACATCTTATCCGAACCAGGATGTACCGAGTAACGAGACTAGTGTGCTTCATCCATCACAAGCTCATGTAGCTTTCCATAAAATGGAACCCAGAAGCGCCCTGTTACGTAGTAAGCGCCGTCTTCCTTTTGTTCCAACCGTTTCTTCGATCCTTGCAGGGATTCAGCCCTGATGTTCTCTGCTTTCAACGCTTCGACCTGAGCGACACGAATTTGTGCGGGAAGACTAGAGTGGATGGGAAGCTGTAACGCACGTACACGCTTAGGTTTAGTCTCCTTTCGACTGAGGGCGTCGGCCACAACATTGGCTTTGCCCGGATGATACTTGATCGCACACTCATAATCATTCAGAAGTTCGACCCACTGACGCTGTCGCATGTTCAACTCCTTATGTTCGAAGATATGCTGGAAACTCCTGTGGTCGGTGTAAATGGTACACTTGGTACCATACAGGTAATGCCTCCATATCTTGAGTGCGAAAACAGCAGCTCCCAGCTCCAGATCATGAGTAGTGTAGTTCCTTTCGTGAACCTTAAGTTGGCGTGACACATAAGCAATGACTTTCTCCCGTTGCATCAACACACAACCAAGTCCTTGAATTGACGCGTCACAATAAACCACGAAATCGTATGTGCCTTCAGGTAACGGGAGAATAGGTGCGCTACAAAGTCTCTCCTTTAAGTGCTGAAACGCGGGCTCCTGTGCATCACCCCAACGATAGGTGACACCCTTCTGAGTTAGTGAAGTGAGAGGTTGCGCAATCTTTGAGAATGTTGGAGTCTGTATGCCCAAGACACATATTAGATTGATGTGGCTAGTACGTTATGATCCAAGTCGAGTCATACCCAAATACAAGCTAGACAAACACTTAAATATTTATTTGTGATATGATCAAACAAATAAATATTAACACTTACAATATTTAGAAATTGGTTTTCTAAATAATTACACTTGAGAAACTAATAAATTATATGGATAATTTATTTTGAGAGAATATTTTATATTGTTATTTAATGGGTTAAATAACATTTTAAAAGGTTATATAAAGTCTTGTAAATATGTTATGTTATATTTTATAAAAGTTATAAAATAAACAAGACTTAATTTATTAAAATAAATCTGATTTTTTTTAAAACACCCACATGGGGCCGCCCCCTACATCACTTCCCAAGACTTTTTTGGTCCAATGAAATGGCATGCATGTTGTCATGTTTGCATGGGTTTTGATTGGGACTTGAAGGTGGCAAAAATTCTCTCAAAGTTTATAAACATTTAGATGACAAAATTAAAGAGAAGACTTGGATTCATCCTCTCAAATTTTTGGCCATAAGGGTATTTTTCAAGTGTTCGGTTTTTGATCTTTAGTGTTAAAAATCCTAGCTAATCTCAAGGTGTTTGTTGGAAGCTTGGGGTATACAAGCTTGAGGTCTTCTACTCTTGAAGGCAACCATTCAAGAAGTATCATCCGTTTCAAGTTCTTTACTCCAAGAAGGTAGTTTTCTAAACATCCTATGGTTGTGTTTGATAGTATGCATTTTCATATATGGATCCGGGTTTTGGGATTTTGCTTATAAATGGAATTTATATCTTAAAAGTAACATGTTTTAAATATTATTTCCTCTGCGTTTTTATTTCATTTGGATGAAATTACTTTGATAAACATGTTAAAATCCCATCAATGGCATCTAGAGCCGCTTATATGAGTGCATGCTTCAATAGATTAAAAATTTCGGGTTTTGGGTTTGAATAAAACCCTATGGCCAAAAATTTTAACATGGTTAACCCTTTGTTTTTCAAGATTATTTTCTTACATGCATAAGGGAATCTTGAAAAATTATTTCATATGGATGATTTGTTTTTTGGACAAAACTTACCTTTTTGGTTTTTTGTACATAGCCGAAAATGTTCATAAAAGGGAACCATTTTTTTTATGCTTCTTGTAATTTATATATATATATATATATATATATATGTGGATATATATTTTGGTGCATATAACCTAGCCATGACCTTGTGTTGAATGATTGTGTTGTGATTTATTTTATTATTATTTCAATGGGTTGTAATAATTATTATTTTGTTCTTCCATTTGTAAGATATGTAATTTATTTATTTTTCATTTGGCATGTAAAATAAATAGATTAGGTGCATTTTATTTTACTAGAAAAAATGCATTAGGATATATTTTGTAAAAGAAGATGCACACAAAAATGCGGTTTTGGTTTGGCCATATTCGGTCCAAAGAACTTCATCGTTCTCAACGGGATTTTAACCCGATAACCAAAACACATTTTTGAAGTCCAAAGGAGTTTGGAGCTGAATTTAAAAGACATTTGGAAGCTCAAAGAAAGTGGAGAAATCACAACACAAGAAGGAGACTTGAAGCATTTGGATGCGGGATCAAGTGGGAGTTCAACGACACATCGCTTGTGTCATTTTTCACCCTTTAGGAAGGACCTTTTGGCACACTTGTTTCGGCTAACAAGTGTTGTCAAAATAGTTGGCTATGGTTATGCACCTATTGTTATGTATGATGTGCTTGTTTGGTTGCTTATTTTGTTGTTTAGATGATATGTTGATATGCATGACTTAACAAACTAATAATCAACAACAAGCGTAAATTGGTTCTTAACAAAATCATTAAAATGATTAATAAAGGTTTTATTAAAAATTAATGATTTTATAATAAAATGGGTTTTATTAAAAAGAACCTTGAAAATTAGTTTTCACTAAAGTACCATTGATTTGAATGCATGCAAATGTATGGTACATAATATTTTCTAAACTAGAATTTTGAAATATTAAAAAAATCCCTTTTATAAAACAAGTCAAACACCATCCTTTTATACAACACTCGAAACACTTGGGAACTCTTATTGTGGGATAAAGGTCACCTAACCACATTTGAGGGAACTTGTATGTTCGAGGTGGGTTTACCATGTTTGTGGGATAAAGGTCACCTAACCACTTATGTGTATAAACTCACACGTGTGTGTAAGTTGGACGACTTGATTTGGAAACCATGAACTTAGGGTCACCGAAGCATGGGGAACAAAGGTGTTGATGGGATTAAACATGCCAACTAAACATAAAGATGTTTAACCGATCCCATATGGCTAGAAATTGCAAAGAGTTGCAATTGTCAAACGTTGACTACCTTGTTAATTTAAATAGAGGGATAAAGGTCACCTAACCAATATTTAAATATAACGTTGGATTCTAGATTTTAATTATTAATTGTCTTTAAGACACAAAAGGGTATTAATGATTAAAATATAATAATACCGAAAATACTAAAATTAAACTTGTTAAATTTTGTAGATGGCCGCTAACAATGCAAACCCGATTAACCAAACCGTTCGAAACCTATCACTAAGAACCATCCTTGAAAATGATCGTCTCAACCATAACAACTTTATGGATTGGTTTCGAAACTTGAGAATCGTTCTCAAGCAAGAGAAGATATCCTATGTGTTGGATGATCCTATTCCCGATGAACCTAATGTGGAAGATGTGGAAGCCTACAATGATTGGGTTAAGTATACCGAGGACTCCATGCAAGCCTCATGCCTCATGTTGGGAACTACCCGAAATTCAAAAGGATTTTGAACACCACGGGGCATACGACATGATTACCCAGTTAAAGGAAATGTTCCTACAACAAGCAAGGGTAGAACGCTTCAAAACTGTTCGGGCGCTTCATGCATGTCGAATGGAGGAAACCCAATCGGTATCATCTTATGTCCTTAAGATGAAAAGCCACATTTATCGCCTCGAAAGGCTAAATTGTCCCGTATCTAAAGAGTTGGCTACGGATTTGTTCCTCAACTCTTTAACAAAGAAATTCGAGAGCTTTGTAATGAATTACAACATGAATGGATGGGACAAGAGCATTGGTGAACCTCATGCAATGCTTAAAACGGCCGAAGCAGGAATGGGAAAAAAGGCTTTACCCGTCCTAGCGATCAATGAAGGAGGCAACAAGAAGAGGCCCCACCCCGACTCTAAAGCAACCTATGCTAAAAGAAAGGGACACGTCAAGGGAAAGGGAAAAGGAAAAGCTAAAGCAGAACCCGCCAAACCAAAAGAGAAGAAGCAAAAGGTTGCTACGAATGACCCATGTTTTGAATGTGGTGAGATAGGACATTGGAAGAGAAATTGTCCGACCTATCTCAAAGAGTTGAAAAACAACAGGGATGCAGGGCAAACCTCAGGTACTATCTTTATGATACATGTTGAGCTTAATGTTATTTCTTCTAGCACATGGGTACTTGATACCGGATGTGGAACTCATATTTGCAATTCATTGCAGGGGTTCAAAAGAAATAGACATTACAAGAAGGGAGACGCTAGTCTCTTCATGGGCAACGGATCAAAGGTTGATGTCGAAGCTCAAGGAGACTACGTTTTAGAGCTTCCAAGTGGTTTGGAAGTTATTTTGAAATATTAAAAAATCCCTTTTATAAAACAAGTCAAACACCATCCTTTTATACAACACTCGAAACACTTGGGAACTCTTATTGTGGGATAAAGGTCACCTAACCACATTTGAGGGAACTTGTATGTTCGAGGTGGGTTTACCATGTTTGTGGGATAAAGGTCACCTAACCACTTATGTGTATAAACTCACACGTGTGTGTAAGTTGGACGACTTGATTTGGAAACCATGAACTTAGGGTCACCGAAGCATGGGGAACAAAGGTGTTGATGGGATTAAACATGCCAACTAAACATAAAGATGTTTAACCGATCCCATATGGCTAGAAATTGCAAAGAGTTGCAATTGTCAAACGTTGACTACCTTGTTAATTTAAATAGCGGGATAAAGGTCACCTAACCAATATTTAAATATAACGTTGGATTCTAGATTTTAATTATTAATTGTCTTTAAGACACAAAAGGGTATTAATGATTAAAATATAATAATACCGAAAATACTAAAATTAAACTTGTTAAATTTTGTAGATGGCCGCTAACAATGCAAACCCGATTAACCAAACCGTTCGAAACCTATCACTAAGAACCATCCTTGAAAATGATCGTCTCAACCATAACAACTTTATGGATTGGTTTCGAAACTTGAGAATCGTTCTCAAGCAAGAGAAGATATCCTATGTGTTGGATGATCCTATTCCCGATGAACCTAATGTGGAAGATGTGGAAGCCTACAATGATTGGGTTAAGTATACCGAGGACTCCATGCAAGCCTCATGCCTCATGTTGGGAACTACCCGAAATTCAAAAGGATTTTGAACACCACGGGGCATACGACATGATTACCCAGTTAAAGGAAATGTTCCTACAACAAGCAAGGGTAGAACGCTTCAAAACTGTTCGGGCGCTTCATGCATGTCGAATGGAGGAAACCCAATTGGTATCATCTTATGTCCTTAAGATGAAAAGCCACATTTATCGCCTCGAAAGGCTAAATTGTCCCGTATCTAAAGAGTTGGCTACGGATTTGTTCCTCAACTCTTTAACAAAGAAATTCGAGAGCTTTGTAATGAATTACAACATGAATGGATGGGACAAGAGCATTGATGAACCTCATGCAATGCTTAAAACGGCCGAAGCAGGAATGGGAAAAAAGGCTTTACCCGTCCTAGCGATCAATGAAGGAGGCAACAAGAAGAGGCCCCACCCCGACTCTAAAGCAACCTATGCTAAAAGAAAGGGACACGTCAAGGGAAAGGGAAAAGGAAAAGCTAAAGCAGAACCCGCCAAACCAAAAGAGAAGAAGCAAAAGGTTGCTACGAATGACCTATGTTTTGAATGTGGTGAGATAGGACATTGGAAGAGAAATTGTCCGACCTATCTCAAAGAGTTGAAAAACAACAGGGATGCAGGGCAAACCTCAGGTACTATCTTTATGATACATGTTGAGCTTAATGTTATTTCTTCTAGCACATGGGTACTTGATACCGGATGTGGAACTCATATTTGCAATTCATTGCAGGGGTTCAAAAGAAATAGACATTACAAGAAGGGAGACGCTAGTCTCTTCATGGGCAACGGATCAAAGGTTGATGTTGAAGCTCAAGGAGACTACGTTTTAGAGCTTCCAAGTGGTTTGGAAGTTATTTTGAAATATTAAAAAATCCCTTTTATAAAACAAGTCAAACACCATCCTTTTATACAACACTCGAAACACTTGGGAACTCTTATTGTGGGATAAAGGTCACCTAACCACATTTGAGGGAACTTGTATGTTCGAGGTGGGTTTACCATGTTTGTGGGATAAAGGTCACCTAACCACTTATGTGTATAAACTCACACGTGTGTGTAAGTTGGACGACTTGATTTGGAAACCATGAACTTAGGGTCACCGAAGCATGGGGAACAAAGGTGTTGATGGGATTAAACATGCCAACTAAACATAAAGATGTTTAACCGATCCCATATGGCTAGAAATTGCAAAGAGTTGCAATTGTCAAACGTTGACTACCTTGTTAATTTAAATAGCGGGATAAAGGTCACCTAACCAATATTTAAATATAACGTTGGATTCTAGATTTTAATTATTAATTGTCTTTAAGACACAAAAGGGTATTAATGATTAAAATATAATAATACCGAAAATACTAAAATTAAACTTGTTAAATTTTGTAGATGGCCGCTAACAATGCAAACCCGATTAACCAAACCGTTCGAAACCTATCACTAAGAACCATCCTTGAAAATGATCGTCTCAACCATAACAACTTTATGGATTGGTTTCGAAACTTGAGAATCGTTCTCAAGCAAGAGAAGATATCCTATGTGTTGGATGATCCTATTCCCGATGAACCTAATGTGGAAGATGTGGAAGCCTACAATGATTGGGTTAAGTATACCGAGGACTCCATGCAAGCCTCATGCCTCATGTTGGGAACTACCCGAAATTCAAAAGGATTTTGAACACCACGGGGCATACGACATGATTACCCAGTTAAAGGAAATGTTCCTACAACAAGCAAGGGTAGAACGCTTCAAAACTGTTCGGGCGCTTCATGCATGTCGAATGGAGGAAACCCAATCGGTATCATCTTATGTCCTTAAGATGAAAAGCCACATTTATCGCCTCGAAAGGCTAAATTGTCCCGTATCTAAAGAGTTGGCTACGGATTTGTTCCTCAACTCTTTAACAAAGAAATTCGAGAGCTTTGTAATGAATTACAACATGAATGGATGGGACAAGAGCATTGGTGAACCTCATGCAATGCTTAAAACGGCCGAAGCAGGAATGGGAAAAAAGGCTTTACCCGTCCTAGCGATCAATGAAGGAGGCAACAAGAAGAGGCCCCACCCCGACTCTAAAGCAACCTATGCTAAAAGAAAGGGACACGTCAAGGGAAAGGGAAAAGGAAAAGCTAAAGCAGAACCCGCCAAACCAAAAGAGAAGAAGCAAAAGGTTGCTACGAATGACCCATGTTTTGAATGTGGTGAGATAGGACATTGGAAGAGAAATTGTCCGACCTATCTCAAAGAGTTGAAAAACAACAGGGATGCAGGGCAAACCTCAGGTACTATCTTTATGATACATGTTGAGCTTAATGTTATTTCTTCTAGCACATGGGTACTTGATACCGGATGTGGAACTCATATTTGCAATTCATTGCAGGGGTTCAAAAGAAATAGACATTACAAGAAGGGAGACGCTAGTCTCTTCATGGGCAACGGATCAAAGGTTGATGTCGAAGCTCAAGGAGACTACGTTTTAGAGCTTCCAAGTGGTTTGGAAGTTATTTTGAAGAATGTTTTATATGCTCCTAGTTTGACTAGGAACATAATTTCAGTTTCCCTTTTGAGACAATGTGGTTTTAAATTTGAATTTGTTAACCAAGACATTTATGTTTCTATGAATGATGTGTTTTATTTTAAAGCTATGTCTTTAAATGGTATTTATGAATTAGATCATGATAACGCATCATACGATAGCTCAATGTACCAAGTAACCAACAAGAAACTCAAAATGGTATTGAGTGATTCCTACCTTTGGCATTGTCGCCTTGGACATATAAGCAAGAATCGCATGCATACACTTCAGAAAAATGGTCTTTTGAATACAAATGAAGATAATTCATTTGATGTATGCGAATCTTGTTTACAAGGAAAAATGACCAAGACACCCTTTAGTGGAACTTTTGAATGGGCTAAAGACTTACTAGGTATCATACATTCAGATGTATGTGGTCCTTTTAAGCCGATGACTAGGAATGGTGAAAGATACTTCATTACCTTTACCGACGACTATAGTCGTTATGGTTATGTGTATTTACTAAGGCACAAGGATGAAGCATTTGAAATGTTCAAAGACTTCAAAAGTGAAGTTGAAAATCAACTCAAGAAAACAATCAAAGTCCTTCGCACCGATAGAGGAGGTGAATACCTTAGTGGTGCTTTTCAAGATCATCTTGGGAGTTGTGGGATTATCTCACAACTTACTCCAGCTGGAACACCACAACACAATGGTGTGTCCGAAAGTTGAAATCGAACTCTATTAGATATGGTTCGATCTATGATGGCTAGAAGCACATTACCTCTATCGTTTTGGGGTTACGCTTTGCTCTCCGCAGTCCGTATACTAAATATGCCCCAACCAAGAAACTGGAAAGGACACCTTTTGAAATATGGCATGGAAACCCTCCATCATTATCATTCTTAAGGGTTTGGGTTGTGAAGCTTATGTTAAGAAATACACCCCAAATAAATTGGAAGTGCGATCCACCAAGTGTATATTTGTAGGATATCCTAAAGATGATATAGGATATTATTTCTACGATCCAACCGAGCAAAAGGTATTTGTTGCTCGAAAGGGTAAGTTCTTAGAAGCTAAGTTCCTTATGGAAGGAACTAGTGATAGAACAGTGGAACTTGAGGAGGATTAAGAACCATAAGACGATACACGTTTGGTTGATACTAGCGCTCAACAAGAGATTGTTGAAAACGATCAAGAGGTTGATCAGTAAGCACAAAATGTTCGCAGATATGGTAGAATTAGTAATCCATCTGAAAGATATGGATTTTTCATGGATGGATGCTACGTGGTAGATTCAGATGAACCAACCACATACCATGATGCAATGTCAAAAACTGATTGTGATAAATGGCTTGAAGCCATGAACATAGAGATGCAATCCATGTATGATAACCAAGTTTGGGAATTGGTTGTGCCACCACTCAACTCCAAAGTAGTTGGAAGTAAGTGGGTTTTCAAGAAGAAAACAGATATGCATGGTAACGTGGATACTTACAAAGCAAGACTTGTAGCAAAAGGTTTCACTCAAACTCAAGGGATTGATTATGATGAGACCTTCTCGCATGTGGCGATGCTAAAGTCAATCAGGATATTATTTGCCATAGCTGCATATTATGACTATGAGATTTGGCAATTGGATGTCAAAACGGCATTTCTCAATGGATATCTTGATGAAGATGTCTATATGGTTCAGCCTGAAGGTTTTGTCGATCCAAAACATCCTGACAAAGTATGCGAGTTAAAGAAATCAATCTATGGATTGAAACAAGCATCTAGAAGTTGGAATCACCGTTTTGATGAATAAATTAAGAATTTTGGATTCATAAAAAACGGCGATGAAGCTTGTGTGTACAAGAAAGCTAGAGGGAGCATCATCACTTTCTTAGTATTGTATGTCGAT
Source organism: Helianthus tuberosus (assembly GCA_030545235.1). Taxonomy (NCBI): domain Eukaryota; kingdom Viridiplantae; phylum Streptophyta; class Magnoliopsida; order Asterales; family Asteraceae; genus Helianthus; species Helianthus tuberosus. The sequence continues at coordinate 98,285,921 of CM060357.1, read as the reverse complement.
GCCATTCTACTATTTGGGAATGACAGTCCAACCATGGAAGGTGTAAAAGCTTGGCTTGGAAGTTGTTTTTCCATTAAGGATCTTGGTGAAATCGCCTACATTCTGGGAATAAAGATCTATAGGGATAGATCAAGGCGCTTGATAGGTTTAAACCAAAGTGCATACATTGACAAAGTCTTGAATAGGTTCCAAATGGAGAACTCTAAGAAAGGTTTTGTACCTATTCAAAAGGGGACACTATTGAATACATCTCAATGTCCAAGCTCAAAGGATGAGCAAGAGAAAATGAAAGGAGTCCCATATGCGTCTGCTATAGGATCCATCATGTATGCAATGATATGCACCAGACCGGACATCTCATGCGCCTTGAGCATGACGAGTAGATACCAGTAAAATCCAGGTAACAGTCATTGGAAGGCTGTTAAGTGCATATTAAAATACCTTAGAAGGACTATGGATATGTTTTTAATATATGGATCTGGCGAGGAGGAACTCGTTGTAAAGGGTTACACGGACGCGAGTTTCCAAACCGATCGAAGTGATTCTCGATCGCAATCGGGGTATGTCTTCATTTTAAATGGAGGAGCAGTCTCTTGGAAGAGCTCAAAACAAGACGTGGTAGCATTGTCCACTACAGAATCAGAATACATCGCCGCTTCATTAGCAGCCCAGGAAGCTGCGTGGTTGAAGAAATTCATAGCCGACCTAGGGGTGGTCCCTACCATTCAAGACCCCTAGAGATCTTTTGTGATAACGAGGGTGCGATTGCTCAAATCAAGGAACCTCGTGCACACCAAAAGACTAGACATATCGAGCGGAGATTCAACTACATAAGGGATGAAGTTGAAAAAGGAAAGATATGTATCCGCCAAGTTCACACCGATCAAAACATTGCGGATCCACTCACGAAGCTCCTTGACAGGGCAAAACATGAGGGTCATACATGTGCCTTAGGACTTCGATATTCTAGTGATTGGATTTGATCTATTTTGTATTTGGATATTGAAACAATTGTTATTTTAACTCTTTTATGGTATTTTGAGTTACGTTTCATATTAGCATGTTTAAATCCGTGAATAAGTTAATTATTCTAAATGTCCGTAGTCGATCATACTTGTGGGAACAAATATAAATGTAAGACTATTATGAACTTGGATTGGTGGATATTCATTTAGAATGAATATAGAGCAAAGTGTTGCTGCCAAAGTTCATAGATATTTGTGGGATACAAATATTGGACTGACTCGCTCTCAAATATTACTGCATGGAATCATTTGTGATTGATCATAAGTAAATTTTGAGTAAAGGCGAATATCATAGTATCCTCAGACCTGAGATACATATTGGGTCTTGATATTCACCAAGTGTTATACCTTGACCTAGTTCTTAGCTGTCTGTAGTAAGGTAGTACATACAAGGTGATTGTGAGAGACGTATGTAGTCAAGAAGGGATTTGTTCCTCTTATTCGTTGAGAGTAAGATGTCTAAGGCCTGCTAAAGTTGAATCAACAGAGAGTGATCACTCTATGTCTCTGGATTTAACATGACATCTGTAACGAATGGATAAATGATAGATTCACCTAAATCATGTTCAAGTAAGGGACTTGAAGGGGATGATGTTATTGAATGGGAAATATAGTCATACGTATTAGGGGTAGTAAACTATAGTTAGGTGGTCTTTACTACTTGCATCAATCTTCTATGTATCTTGTGCAAGTGGGAGATTGTTGGTGTCTGAATGCCCAAGACACATATTAGATTGATGTGGCTAGTACGTTATGATCCAAGTCGAGTCATACCCAAATAAAAGCTAGACAAACACTTAAATATTTTTTTGTGATATGATCAAACAAATAAATATTAACACTTACAATATTTAGAAATTGGTTTTCTAAATAATTACACTTGAGAAACTAATAAATTATATGGATAATTTATTTTGAGAGAATATTTTATATTGTTATTTAATGGGTTAAATAACATTTTAAAAGGTTATATAAAGTCTTGTAAATATGTAATGTTATATCTATAATATATTAAAAAGGAAAAGTGATGTACAAGATGGTAATTTTGCCACATGTATAAATTTTAAAGCAATATGTACAAGATGCTTAAAGCCATTGTTCTCCAAAATTTTAAGACACCGCAGGGGTTAATCTTGGGATTTCACATAGAATTCTAAAAGAACCCTAATAAAAGCGTGTAATAATTTGACTATCAAACTGGCCTCTCTTGATTTCCCCTGAATTGAATTGCTTTCATTTGTAATAAAACCCTGAATAAAGAAAAGCCTCTATAGAAGTTATTGATCTTCATTTCATCAGTAGGTGTTTTGTAATCAGTGTTGTTGTAGTTTGATCTGAATCTGTTGCTCTCAAATTTGAAACGGAACAGTTGATTTCAAATCAAAGCGGTTACTAGGTTTTGTAGATCGAGTTCGGTGGAGATGACAGAGGTTATACTCCATGTATATGACGTAACAAACAACGGTTCTGGCAATACTAACAACGCAATTCTTCAGATCAACGGGATTTTCAAAGACGGCATCGGTGTCGGCGGCATTTTTCACAGTGCCGTTCAGGTATGTTTCTTTTCGAAACGATTTAGGGTTCAAGTTGCTGTTTTCTCTTGTTAATTTTTGTAACCGATGAAGAAATTCCACCGGTCGGCCGCGATTTTTCTCCCTTTACTCTCCTAATTTTTTTCTTGCTACCATGAAACAAATTGGTCCCAAAGGATGGTGGTCACCAAATTTTTCTGCTAAAATTGATGGTTTTGACGGTCTCTGGTTGATCTGCGGCAGCCGGAGGGGCGATTTGATCAGGTGAATTTGATTACTGTTAGATCGTATCAAATTTTTTCTTGTTTGCTGATCAAGTATGTGGATAGATTAGAATCATTTCTCACAATATACTCCACATTATTTATTCAATTTTGTGTGGTTCCACATTATTTATCCTCTTTTCAATTTTGGAGGTCTGGCCTATTTACTCGAGTAGTGTACCATAAGTATATTGTTATTTTTGGACTATATATATATACTTTTGATGAAATGGGTTTTCATTTATCAGACATGTGTAGCTTATAACTATTCCTGTTTCATTCTTTTGCAGCAAATCAATCAAATGATAGCAGATGTGGATAAAGATGGGATTGGTGCAATTGATTTTGATGAATTTGTGTACATGATGACTGCAAAGATTGGTGAAAGAGACATCAAACAAGAGCTTACAAAAGCATTCCAAATCATTGACCAAGATAAAAATGTAACCTTTTATCTAATTAACCTGTAACGTTATTAAAATAAAATAAAATTAGAAACTAATGTGTCTGTGATGAATGCAGGGGAAGATATCAGTCGCTGATATTAAAAACATCGCTAAAGAATTAGGTGAACAGTTTACTGATGCAGAGATCAATGAAATGGTGGAGGAAGCCGACCGTGATCGTGAGTTCGTTTATTCTTGATTTTTTATAGCTTTTTTATATATATAATCTTATGTGAGGTTTTTAAATATTTAGATATGTCTTAATCTTTTATTTATGCAAATGATATGTCATATTTTATATCTTGTTTGATGTATTTGTATTGTTTAGGTGATGGAGAAGTTAGTGCAGATGAGTTCGTGAGGATGATAAGGAGAACTTCATATGGATATTAGGCTGTTATTGTGACCCTTTGATATGTAAAATCTATTAATATATTGTTAGTAAATGACAGAGTGTTGTTTTTTATGCTGGTGAAGCCGCTCCACTATGGTTACACACACGAGGGGCGTTTTGGGAATTTGCACAAATATTGTAAATCTGTCGCAGCTAGGGAACGGTTTTTTGCTGATGAACAGGTTAGGGATGCTGAAGGTTTGTTCTGGGCTGGATTTTACTCAGCAAAGCTGGCCCAGTTTTATTTAGAAACCATTTTATTTACCATTTATTTATCGATTTTTGTCATTTTATTTATCTTATGCTGTTTGTATAATCACATTATATTTATGTCAATGAATAACCTATTTCTAAAACCATATTGTGTGTGTGGATTTGTTTGAGCAGGTTTGATGGCTACATACCATGCGAAGAATGCAGCGGCGGAACTAGCTCAAAAAATTTAGGGGTATTCCAATTTTGAGTTTTTGTTGACTTTCATTTCCACATTCCACCAGATCGACAAGGCTGGAAAACTGCTTGCTGAACGATAGATTACATGGTATATATCATTGTTGTTCCGGTAATATTTAACAATCTCCTTATTGTGATGCTTTTTTTAGTCTTGGCTGCAGAGAGCTTATTTAACAAGCTTACTATGAAGACAATTGTAATCTTGGGTCAACTATAATTATCATGCGGCTAAGGATGGGCTGATTCAAAAGTAAATAAAAAAGCAAGCGGGTTAGAATGGGTAGGGAAGAAAAGTCCAATAGGTCAGGATGGGTAATTGAGAAAAACAATGGTTCTTAACTCCGCGACAGAAAAATCAACGCTAGAACTCACTACAGATCATCTGATTACCAGATCTCGTTATCCAGAGCTTCACCGTCGTCTCCTGCTGCTGTTTCTCCGTCCAGATCTGTTAACGCCGCTGGTTCCACTCCGCAACCAGACGCCGCCGTTGTTGACGGCGAATCGCCATGTTTTTCGCCGAGATTTTACGGTAATGGCTGTTAGATTGTTTTTCCTGAACCGTCAGATGGTTATGGTTATGGTTATGGTTCTGGATCTGCTGTTGATGCTTTCAGTAGAGATTTTCTGGCTGCTCATTGATTGAAGTTGTTTTATCGTTTATATCATTGGGTAGAAGTAAACATACAGAGTTTAATTTTAGAGTTTTTTTAGTTATTTCGGAAATTATGTTAATAATTTTGAAATATGATCAATAAAAGTCATTAATGTTCGTATCTAATTGCGTTGTTTCGGGTTTTAATTTGTGTATTTTTTGATATTTTTATGCTATTTGTGCATGACTTTTTTTATTCATTTATTACAGGCTATTACGTTGTTTATAATCTTTGATGGATGGATGAAATGCAGTTAGACTTGATTATTTGCTTTTATTGCCTAACAATGTGTTTTCTGTAATATTTGGTTGGATGTTTATTTATTTGGGCATTTATGTGCACACTGATTGTTGATTTTTAGGACCTTTTTGTTGGATGAAACTCTTTTTGGTTGCTTACAACTGGGTAAAAGTTGGTTTTAATTACTGTTTTGTATGTTGGATATGGGTAAAATATGACATGTTATGCAGGAAAAGTGCAGTGAGCAAATATACATCATAACATCAGGTATGTTGGTATTAAATAAATATAGTAGTAGACTCGTCAAACAGAGATCGAAGGTACGTCATAACATCAGGTATGTTATGCAGGAAAAGTGCAGATCGTTTTTTTTTAATTCTTTTATTTTTTTAAATTTTTTTCGTTTTGTTAATTTTCTTTATTTTTTAGAAATTTTTTTTTCATTTTTTATTATTATTGATTTATTCTCAACCCATCCAGACCCGAACTCATTCTGACCCAAACCCATTCTGACCTTCTTTCTTTTACCCAACTTGACCCAACCCCATTCTAACCCAAACCCATTTTGACCCAACAACCAATCCAATCCAACCCAACTCATCCATTTTGCTACCTTTACTTTTAAGGTTTGAATTATGTTCCCATCCCGTATTGTTCACTCCGCCGCAACGCGCGGGTTCCCCACTAGTTTTATAAAAGTTATAAAATAAACAAGACTTAATTTATTAAAATAAATCTGATTTTTTTTAAAACACCCACATGGGGCCGCCCCCTACATCACTTCCCAAGACTTTTTTGGTCCAATGAAATGGCATGCATGTTGTCATGTTTGCATGGGTTTTGATTGGGACTTAAAGGTGGCAAAAATTCTCTCAAAGTTTATAAACATTTAGATGACAAAATTAAAGAGAAGACTTGGATTCATCCTCTCAAATTTTCGGTCATAAGGGTATTTTTCAAGTGTTCGGTTTTTGATCTTTAGTGTTAAAAATCCTAGCTAATCTCAAGGTGTTTGTTGGAAGCTTGGGTTATACAAGCTTGAGGTCTTCTACTCTTGAAGGCAACCATTTAAGAAGTATCCTCCTCTTCAAGTTCTTTACTCAAAGATGGTAGTTTTCTAAACATCCTATGGTTGTGTTTGATAGTATGCATTTTCATATATGGATCCGGGTTTTGGGATTTTGCTTATAAATGGAATTTATATCTTAAAAGTAACATGTTTTAAATATTATTTCCGCTGCATTTTTATTTCATTTGGATGAAATTACTTTGATAAACATGTTAAAATCCCATCAGAGAAATCCTTGATAAATCTTCTGTAGTAACCCACCAAACCCAAGAATTGGCGGATTTCAGTCGGCGTACTGGGTGCAGGCCAGTTCTTGATCGAGTCAACCTTGGATGGATCCACATGAATCCCATCCCCGTTTACCACGTGGCCTAGGAAATGGACCTCACGAAGCCAAAAGTCACATTTTGAAAAATTAGCATAAAGCTGCTCTGCTCGAAGAAGTTCCAAAATGAGTCGCAGATGATGCTCGTGTTCCTCCTGACTCTTAGAATAGATCAGGATGTCATCAATGAAAACAATAACGAACTTATCCAGGTAAGGTTTGCACACTTGGTTCATGAGATCCATGAAGACCTCCGGTACGTTCGTCAATCCGAAAGGCATAACTAGAAACTCATAGTGCACGTAACGAGTTCTGAATGCGGTCTTGGAGATGTTCTCATCTCGGACTCTCAGATGATGATAGCCTGATCTCATATCAATCTTTCAGTAGAAGCTCGACCCTTGAAACTGGTCAAATAGGTAATCAATACGCTGGAGAGGATAACGATTCTTTACGGTCACCTTGTTGAGTTCACGATAATCAATACACATTCGGAAGGTACCGTCTTTCTTCTTCACAAACAAGACTGGAGCTCCCCAGGGCAAAGAGCTAGGATGAATGAAACCCTTGTCCAAGAGCTCTTGTAATTGTGTGGACAATTCTTCTAGTTCTGATGGAGCTAATCGATAAGGTGCTCGAGCTATTGGTGCTGCTCCAGGAGCTAGCTTGATTTGAAACTCGACCTGACGATGAGGCGGTAGACCAGGTAATTCCTCAGGAAATATCTCAGGAAAATCGAGTACAATAGGAATGTCTTCTATCTTCTTCTCCTTCGTTGAGGTGTCAGAAACAAGAGCTAGAATAGCTGTGTGGCCCTTACGCAAACACTTGTGGGCCTTAAGGAAAGAGATGATACCCACGATAGCACCACTCTTATCACCACGAATAACGAGAGGTTCATCACCTGAACGAGGAATACGGACGATTTTCTCCTTGCAAAGAATCTCCGCTTGATGTTGAGATAACCAATCCATCCCAATGACGATGTCGAAGCTACCAAGAACGATGGGGATAAGGTCGATAGAGAAGGTCTGACCAGCCAGAACAAGATTACAACCCTTAACTATGTGTGTGGCCTCGAGACTTTTACCGTTTGCTAGTTCTACAGTGTGCTTGGTGTTCAAAAGTGTTGGGGTACGCTTTAGCATCTGACTAACTTTTAAGGACATGTAACTAGTATCGGCACCCAAATCAAATAAAACAGTAACAAAGAAGTCATCCAGTAGGAACTTACCCGTCACAACGTTGGGATCATTCCTCGCTTCACCCTGACCAATCACGAAAACACGTCCCCTGGCACCGTTGCCATCATTGTTAACCCCATTGTTGTTCCCATTTCCCTGGTTGTTGTTGTTGTTCTGATTCTGGTTCAGCTGGGGACAGTCTCTCTTGAAGTGGCCTTCAGCACCACACTGAAAGCATCCCTTGTTGTTACCCCTCTGTTGCTGCTGGTTCTGTGGAGTCTGTTGCTGTTGCTGTCGTCGCTGATTCGCAGGATAGAGGCTCCTGCAATCCTTGGCCGCATGCCCATGTTTGTTACATCTCTGACAGTTGCCATTAGTGCATAGTCCGCTGTGGTGAAAACCACAACGATTGCATTTGGGGTGATTCCCCTTGTATCCACTCTGACCTTGACTCTGATTACCTAAGGATTGCTGTCCAGGGCTCTTGAAGTCGTCAGTCCTTCGCTGCTGAGACTGAGACTGAACGAAAGTAGAACCTTTGCTCGAATTTCCATCCCATTTGCGCTTGTTGTCGCTAGGAGCATCAGAAGTGGTGGTAGCACTAATACGCATAGGCAGCTTGTTCTGCTCAACTGCCTGATCAGTGAGGCGATGGGATAGTCGAATGACTTGCTGGATGGTACCAAGGTTAGCCGCAGTCACATGGCTCTGAATCTCTGGCACTAGACCCTTGAGGTACAGCTCGATACGTTTGATAGGAGGATCTACCATAGTAGGGCACAATACAGCCAATTCGTTCGATCTTTTCGTATACGCTTCGATTTCAGACCCGTCATCTTCAGATTGTAAAACTCCACCTCTAGCTTGTGAATGTTATCGTGATGACAGTACTCCTCCTTGATCAGATCTTTGAAGTTGTTCCATGGGGTGGCATTAGCAGCTGCCAACTCTAGCATTTGAACCTGTGTGTTCCACCAAGTTAACGCAGCACCTTCGAGTGTTCCAGTAGCAAATTTCACCCTAAGAGCCTCAGGGCATTCACACATCTCAAAAACGTATTCGATCTTCTCGAACCAGTGGAGAAGACCTACAGCTCCTTCTGTGCCGTTGAAGGTACTGGGTCGGCAATCCATGAAAGTTTTGAACGTACACACGGGAGGTTGAGCATGCTGACCTGTCGTGCAAGAAAGAAAAGAAAAGGTTAAGCACGAGAGTTGGTTCATGAGAGTAGGATCTAACATCCTAGGATAGGTTGGAATGGCAGGTTATACCTCCTACAGGGGCTGCTGCGAGTGCCTCAGCAACTCGTTCGTTGATTAGAGCCGTCAGCTAGGCTTGAGTCAAATTCAGACGTCCACTCATGATCTTCACATCAAAGAAAGCACAAGTGAGAGAAGTGTCGCGAAAGTGCATAAGTGTGGAATGACAGAAGAGAGTAAGCACATAGGGTTTCAAACAACAATTGTTACGCTAACTATGCATACTATGATCAATGCACTATGTAAACTAACAGATAGGCAATATAAACATAAACCATATCACCTATAGTGTTGAGTCTTGCACGTGGAGCGAAGCGTCGTTGTGGATCGTTGAGCACTGTACAGGTTATAGTCTGGTTTTGTCAAAAAGGTTTTCCTTAAAATCAAGTTCACTATAACCAATGGCTCTGATACCAATCTGACACACCCCCAAAATCCACAAGCAGAGTATCACCGCAGGAGGCGTGACTGACCAGGATCCAGCCACCAATCATATTGAACAATGTAATTAAATAAATAAAAGTCCAACCACACAATATAATTGGTGTTCAAAACAAGTTAATCAAATTTAAGTTACCAGCGGAAGCATAAAGTTTAAAAACCAAAGTATAAGTTTAAATGTTCATAAAGTTTAACATGGCACACAATGGTCCATGTCCCACAACGACTCCTGCTCCCTGGTTTGCTCGGTTTGTTAATCTACTTGTTCACAGTTAATCAGTCAAAGCCTATAGTATGCATACATACATGATCAGTTTTCGTTCGCATTGTTTTCATGTAAATTATAATCATGGAGTGTATGCAAAGTAATGATCACTGATTAACACATAGCAGTTATACTACTGAATCAAGTAAACAGTTCATAAGTATGTTTCGCATGCCAATTCATATTTCCTCAATCATGATCAATATCACAAACAGTCAGATAGTGAGCATTCAGGTTTCTTACACATGTTAAACAAAATCTGTTGTGAACCATACACTGGACGGCGAAACTCCAGACGACGAAACTTATAGAGTTTCGTCGAGACACCAAGTGACGAAACTTGTGGAGTTTCATAGAGATGTTAAGTGGCGAAACCTATAATGTTTCGTCGTGAATGTGTGTGACGAAAGTCCACATATGTTTCATCGGATCCATGTGTTTCGTCGACCTGTGTTTTTCTTCAATAACAGCAGACAACAAGAACCCTAATGTCGTTGCTTAATAGAACAGCATAACTTAGAACGTAAGTCTAAATCAAGAATCATACATGCACAATTAAGATTTGTTTACCATACTAATCCATCTGTGAAGAACACGTTACATAAACCTATCGAACCCTAATCACGCTTTTAACACCTTGCATATACGATCAGATCCAATCATGTAATCCTCATCCATCCTAAGCAAATCGTTGTGATTATCAGGCATTCGTCATCATAAAACCCTAGTCCGCTAGTTAATCGTCATGAGCATAATCCTTATCATACAACCCTATTCTACATCGGACTGTTAATACCAACACACCATGCGATTATCATACAGGTTCAAATCAATATTTAGACACATTAACCAACAAACATACAGATCATGCATCCATGGATCATCAAAACGTTGAATATTTATTGATCATCATCATGTATTTATTATCGATTCATAAACAAATAAACATTAGCAATAAACTAACCGATTCGAATGATAATCCCGGGATTAAGTGCGGCGATAGAGCTATGAGGAAAGGAAGTTGCCGTTGGGTTTCAAGGGAAGAGAGGTTAGGGTTTCGCTATCAAACGGTTATGCGAATATGTCACACCCCGACCACGTAGAACATACAAAACGTGGCGGAAATGTCGGGGAGTGTGGTAACAGAATTAATTGTTTCAAATCCATGGCAATTGAAGTTTCGTTTTATTGATTAAAAGTGTTACAATGTCTTATCAAACAAAGAAATACAACATAATTAACTAGTCTTGCATCTTTTATTGTCACTAAAGCCCAAGTCTGCCTATGTGTATCTTGATCATCTTATGCAACAGCTCCTGAAAACACATGTGAAAATAGGTACGTCAGTATAAAAATGCCTGTGAGATACATAGGTTTTGTGAAAATAGGTTTCATGACTTATGTTTGAGAAAAGGTTTAGTCATGAACCTTGTAATTTGCTTTGTTTTGTAAATCATTTGAAAAACGATAAGATCAGATGATATGTATAAATAAGAGAATAATGTATGGTTAAATGAATAACCATTATAAAATGAGTTTGTATAAGTTAAGTTGCTTGTAAAACAATGTCTTGTGAAAAGTATGTTATTTGTATAAAATGTTATATGTCTCAAACTGAAATGATTCAAATAACGCTACGATATGTAATACCATACAAACACTTATATATAGGAAGTACCAACGGCGTATCCACCATGCTTGTATCGTATTACACATGCATCGTTACTTAATCACTTAATCAAACCAAACCAAACAATGTAAGATGTCTATGTTTAAACCAATAGTCAAAAGTCCTTGTATAAACCATGTCAAATGTTTATAATCCAAAAGTAGTCAAGTAATGTATAATCAAAATGATATGTATGGTAAGTAAAATTTAGACTACTTAAACCATAAGTAAAAATGTACAAAACAAAGTATTGAAGTAAAACTTGGTTTAAATCAAAGTTATGTTTTGTAAAATATATGCATGCTATACTAAATATGAACATTTATGCGGTATTGTGAAAATTCATACATCCAAACCTTGAGACAGACGGATAACTATGTAAAAGTGAGTTATCAAGAGAATATGTATTCGGATTCGGTCATTCCTTACGTCCAAACAAACCCGAGATTTCAGGAATGGGATTTGTCAAGTCCTATGGTACCACTACTTACTCCCGAGCGGCGTAGCAAATGTTAATGAACGTTATAAAGACCCGTTTGTGCAAACCAAATGTCATAGCAGTTGTATACATGTCATAAGAAAACAATGTACTAAATATGCTAAGTTAACATACAAAGCAGAAAAGTCTTGTAAATCAATGCGCTAGCATGCTATCAGTCAACATACATAGCAGAAATGTAATGTAAAACAATGTACTAATAGTGTACTACTGAACATAACAAGTATATGACGTGAAAACAGGAAAGCAGGAAAGTAACAAGTAGGCACATGTGTTTCACCCCAAAACAGTTTGGAAAACAGTAAAAGAGGGGTCTATGTACTCACTTGAGAATGCTCAGTAGTCCTTGAGTGACAACCAAACAATGCTAGAGATCACGGAAATCAAACGGCACCTAATATAGGTAACTACATTAATAAACCGGACCTAAATCGGAAGATCGGATAGAATGAGGTTTCGTAAACCAAACGAGTATAGAGACTCGTGTCATATGGTTTATCAAAGCCTACATGCTAAATGAAACCCAACCTAATAGCTTACGACCCATTACGACCCGTTTAGGTAGCTTATGCTACTTTAACGCGTCGTTCGCGTGAAACGCGTTCGAACCGTCTAACTAGTCCTATGACAAGTGTTATATGCCTAAACATGTTACATAATCAGTTATGTGACAAAAGTTTAGGTTACATATGCTTAATTACCAATTATACATGAAAAGGGTATTCTGGTAATTTACCTAAGGCATATAAACTACCTATCATACAACTACTCAAACGATGTGACCATAAGGTATAACCTCGGAAGGTTATTCCCTATATACTATGGTCGCCTAATGTATTTGGTCGGATCCTAATGATCGACCAAACTGGGTCGGGTTCGAAGCATAAGCGATTTATTAGATCGCTTACCCTACGACCCTAGACAACGTGGTAATCAGTAGGCATAGTCCCAAGGGACTATAACCAACGTGATTACACTCACGTTGCGAAGTTCAAACGAACTTCGCATTGACCATTACTGGTCAACGCTGAAAGTCAAACAAAGTTTGACTTTCTGACTCGAAAAGCAATAAAATAAGGAAAAGAACGAAAGAATACTTACGAAGGGTCCCCGAATGCTAACCTCGATCCAAGAACTCAGGTATGAAACAATGGTTTCAACTTAGAGCTCTCAAATCCAGATTCTTGTAAGAAATGAGGTTGGGGTGATTGGGTATTTATAGGAATACCCGAACCGTTAGGATCGTTTCATGGAAAACGTGCCTTAATCCCACCCGTACAAGTGTCGGGACCTTATGGTGACTAAAATTCCATCCTTATCAGCTGACTAGATAATTAGGAATGTGTGGTGGTGGATGAATCAGCTGCAAACAGGCTGTGAAATACACTGCATCTGGTCTGCAGACCCCTAGCGCACCGCTACGTTAAAAGTGTAGCGCACCGCTAGGCCCTAGTTTGGCAGAATTACACTTTTGGTCCCTGTATTGAAATCAGCCCATTTTCGACACGTTTAAGGCCCGTTAACTCCATTTCAAAGCTCTAAAATGAAGTTAAAGTATAGGGAACTTAAAACATGTTCAAAAATATCTCGGATGTCGGTTCGTTTGGCCGTACAGTCGCGATGTTCGCTTAATTACGACGGAATGCGCATAAGCACGAAAAACGAACCAAATGACGCGACGAATGGATTTTTCTTATGGAGAACACTAAAATAAAATATTTTAGTGCTTACATAAATTTTTGGATGTCCGGATGTATTCAGAACGTAAGTTATGCGCGAAAATGCAAACTTGTGCACTTTTTGACACTTTTAGTCCCTGAATGACCCAAAAGTTTATTTTAGCACACCGAACCCATTAAAGCCTATTTCTAAGATATGTAAAGGATATTTATGGTGTGTTTAACTTATGGTCATGTTCCGGAATGTCTGTTACAGTTCAAATTGGCATACTTTCGCAGTTTGTCAACTTTAGTCCCTGTAAGCGATTAAACTTGATTTCACCACACCAAACCTTCCAAAACTTATATATAAGTTATGTAAAGGTTATTTAAGGTATGTTAAGCCTATTTCACTATTCCGGAGTGTTCGTTGGATTAAACTGGTTATATTTACGCATCAGTGCGCGTATAACCTTCCAGAAAGCGATTTAGAGCTTGAAATCGAACAAGAGTTGATATGTGTAAACGATACACATATTTTTACAAATCCCAAGCATGAAATACAATATTTCATTGGTTTGGCATTTGTTTGATGGTTGCAGTGACACAGGTGTCACAGTCTCCCCTACTTTAGGAAATTTCGTCCCGAAATTCATTCGTAGGAGTCTATTTGTGACTTTGTGTTAAATAACCACTAGAGATATGAAAGGCATAATCCTGTTATTTCTCTTTAACGGACATTTTTTTCAGAAATGAAAAAATGAACGGAGTTAATTTCAACAGGTATTATTCAGAAACAAAAATGAACAGAATAGTCATTTTACATCTTCAGAAACAAAAATGAACAGAATAGTCATTCTACATCTTCAGAAACAAAAATGAACAGAATAGTCATTCTACATCTTCAGAAACAAAAATGAACAGAATAGTCATTTTACATCTTCAGAAACAAAAATGAACAGAATAGTCATTTTATATCTTCAGAAACAAAAATGAACAGAATAGTCATTTTACATCTTCAGAAACAAAAATGAACAGAATAGTCATTTTACATCTTCAGAAACAAAAATGAACAGAATAGTCATTTTACATCTTCAGAAACAAAAATGAACAGAATAGTCATTTTACATCTTCAGAAACAAAAATGAACAGAACGAACTCTAGACACATGACAAAACTCACTGTGGTTTCCGTGCACTGAATTTCATAATTATGTATGCATCCATAATTACGCAATTCCTTGCATAGTCCGCACAATTTGTCTGAAATGTGAAGGGGAGGAAAAATCAAACCTGATGATGAGTGTGACTAAACTACCATAGGGTCCTTTTAATTAGATCGACAAAGGATCCTTTTAAATTAGGCCACCAAGGAGTCCTTTCAGCTATATCATCACATGATATTCCTAACCAGATTTTTGGATCAATCTGTTTACCTAGACCTCTCAGGATCTAATTATGGAATGGTACAATATAATCCAAGGGTCTTTACTATTACGTACAAGCCCGTTGAGGATTTAATATAGCACCCAAAGATATGGAAGATTCTACGAGGATTTGAATGACAAGAATTTGGATCACACAAAAACATAAAAGGGAACACATAAACACATAATCACATAGTTGTTTAATTTGTTTATTAATTTGTTATCTTTGGACGCGGATACTTAAAGCACACCAGGAATCCAAATCGTGGATTTCATTTTGGCACTTTAATCATTTCAATAATCCATCCATGAGGATAGGATGATCTACCAAAATTCGATTTTTCGTTTTCAGGAAAACGCAATGTTCGAATTAAGGTACACAATAATTTAGGACATACGGAAATACCCTTAGGTACCCTATTAAGAATTTGTAGTGGTACTTGGGGTATTCGTACCGAGTTATAACTTGCACCTTGTACTTCGTTTCTTTGCAAGAGACGGGTACTTAGGATCTTTGTGTAAAACGCAAGAGATTGTAAAATGGAAGAATTTTGGGGGTAGTTTGCTTTTCAAGTAATACGATTCCTTGATTGTCGGTATTATAGGGGATATGTTGTTTATGCATACAACCACATAATATACATTGTAATGTAAATAAAAAGATTTATTTATTAACAATGATAACAACTGTTTCATGGACCTTGACAACAAAAGAAAATAATACATAAGATATGATTATTTCTAAAGAGTGTTGTCTTCTAGTCGATCAGATGCTCATCTCTGTGCTGGATTAGCATTAGCAAGCTTTGGGCAATTTCTTCGGAAATGTCCCATCTTACCACACTTGTTGCAAGAACCTGGTGGAAAGCGAGCTCGAGCAGGTTTGTTGTCGGCTTGATTCGGTGCAACTGCTGCAACGCAAACTTTTGCCATATGACCTTTAAGTCCACAAATTTGGCATTCGCGGCACTTCACATTAGCATGATGATGTAGGCCACATCGGTTGCACAAGGGTGAAGTTCCATTGTATGGCTTCCTAGTACGGGGTTGAGCTGGTTGGTTAGGGACGGCTTGATCATTGTGAGTAACCATGGCGAAGTTCTGAGAAGCCTTTCGCTTCTTTGACCGCTCAAGGGATCCAGTCTATTCATCCATGGTCTTTGATTCCTCGATTGGTTTCGATTCCTCGACCGGTTTCTTGTCACCCTTTCGGAAAAGCTTACGTTTCCTGATCTGAGATTCAGTCAAGGTTGCAGATAGCTCAATGGCCTGCCTAACCGTATTGGGGTTACTACCAGTAACAATGTCCTGAACTGAGTCAGGGAGACCATCAATGTATTTTTCGATCGCCTTATCCAAAGGCGTAACCATGGTAGGACACAACAGGCTTAGCTCCTCATATCGATCAGTGTATGCTCGATGTTCACCGCTGTCTTGCTTAAGATCATCGAATTCCCTTTCCAATGCCCTGATCTCGTGACGAGGACAGAATTCCTTCATCATTAGTGCTCGAAGTTCTTCCCACGTTTGAGACAGTGCTACTTCGGCACCCCTATCTCTCACCACACCGTTCCACCATGTCAAAGCTCGTTTCTCGAAGACACTAGATGCGAAATCTACCTTTCGCTCGTTTGGACATTGAACATGCCTGAAAGTGCTCTCTAGACTCTCGAACCATTGCAGAAGTGCAGTCGCTCCTTGAGACCCAGAAAACTTTGATGGCTTAGCCGAGTTGAACGTCTTGAAGTTGCATGGGGCATTATTGTTGTTGATAGCTTGGTGACATTGGGCAACGATGATCGGGATTGCAGCAGTCATTTGCTGTGTAATGACAGCTGCCAGCTCGTCAACAGATACTGGATTTTCGCGTCGTGGAGGCATTCTAAAAGAGGAGAACATGAAAGGAAACGAGTGAGAGAATTAGACGAAATGAATGAGATGAAACAAATCTGATGAAAACAAGGATAGTGGTCATTTGTTTGTTACTACAAAGCAACAAACGACCCTGGTGATTAATCAAAGTAAGCGGGTCAATATAATGTATCGCGAAGACATGCTCGCCTATAAGTGAACACTCATCCCAAGAATTCCCAGGTAAGCACAACTGGTCTCGCGTCTGATGAGATGTATACGAAGTGCTTGCCTAGACAGAAAACCCAGAATACAGGCATTCACCCTTCCAGTTTGCACGTGTTCACATTATTTAAAACCCAAAACCTTGACGAGATTTTTGAAAATTCAAAGGGGTTCAAAACCATATAACAGAGGGTTCAAAACCTTACAATAGAGGGTTCAAAACCTTGTAATAAATCATCCTAGAACAGATGATTAGTTTTCAAAGCGGTTTTGAAATTTATGTTCTTTTTGTGGTAGTCGCCTAAGGATAGGTGACGGTATTGTTTTATTGACTAAACGCAAGTAAACTCGCGTTAGGGTCCTAAGAAGGTTATAGACTAGGTCAAAGCATTACTAATAACCTAATTCCCTATAACCATTGGCTCTGATACCATCTTTTCTGTCACACCCCGACCACGTAGAACATACAAAACGTGGCGGAAATGTCGGGGAGTGTGGTAACAGAATTAATTGTTTCAAATCCATGGCAATTGAAGTTTCGTTTTATTGATTAAAAGTGTTACAATGTCTTATCAAACAAAGAAATACAACATAATTAACTAGTCTTGCATCTTTTATTGTCACTAAAGCCCAAGTCTGCCTATGTGTATCTTGATCATCTTATGCAACAGCTCCTGAAAACACATGTGAAAATAGGTACGTCAGCATAAAAATGCCTGTGAGATACATAGGTTTTGTGAAAATAGGTTTCATGACTTATGTTTGAGAAAAGGTTTAGTCATGAACCTTGTAATTTGCTTTGTTTTGTAAATCATTTGAAAAACGATAAGATCAGATGATATGTATAAATAAGAGAATAATGTATGGTTAAATGAATAACCATTATAAAATGAGTTTGTATAAGTTAAGTTGCTTGTAAAACAATGTCTTGTGAAAAGTATGTTATTTGTATAAAATGTTATATGTCTCAAACTGAAATGATTCAAATAACGCTACGATATGTAATACCATACAAACACTTATATATAGGAAGTACCAACGGCGTATCCACCATGCTTGTATCGTATTACACATGCATCGTTACTTAATCACTTAATCAAACCAAACCAAACAATGTAAGATGTCTATGTTTAAACCAATAGTCAAAAGTCCTTGTATAAACCATGTCAAATGTTTATAATCCAAAAGTAGTCAAGTAATGTATAATCAAAATGATATGTATGGTAAGTAAAATTTAGACTACTTAAACCATAAGTAAAAATGTACAAAACAAAGTATTGAAGTAAAACTTGGTTTAAATCAAAGTTATGTTTTGTAAAATATATGCATGCTATACTAAATATGAACATTTATGCGGTATTGTGAAAATTCATACATCCAAACCTTGAGACAGACGGATAACTATGTAAAAGTGAGTTATCAAGAGAATATGTATTCGGATTCGGTCATTCCTTACGTCCAAACAAACCCGAGATTTCAGGAATGGGATTTGTCAAGTCCTATGGTACCACTACTTACTCCCGAGCGGCGTAGCAAATGTTAATGAACGTTATAAAGACCCGTTTGTGCAAACCAAATGTCATAGCAGTTGTATACATGTCATAAGAAAACAATGTACTAAATATGCTAAGTTAACATACAAAGCAGAAAAGTCTTGTAAATCAATGCGCTAGCATGCTATCAGTCAACATACATAGCAGAAATGTAATGTAAAACAATGTACTAATAGTGTACTACTGAACATAACAAGTATATGATGTGAAAACAGGAAAGCAGGAAAGTAACAAGTAGGCACATGTGTTTCACCCCAAAACAGTTTGGAAAACAGTAAAAGAGGGGTCTATGTACTCACTTGAGAATGCTCAGTAGTCCTTGAGTGACAACCAAACAATGCTAGAGATCACGGAAATCAAACGGCACCTAATATAGGTAACTACATTAATAAACCGGACCTAAATCGGAAGATCGGATAGAATGAGGTTTCGTAAACCAAACGAGTATAGAGACTCGTGTCATATGGTTTATCAAAGCCTACATGCTAAATGAAACCCAACCTAATAGCTTACGACCCATTACGACCCGTTTAGGTAGCTTATGCTACTTTAACGCGTCGTTCGCGTGAAACGCGTTCGAACCGTCTAACTAGTCCTATGACAAGTGTTATATGCCTAAACATGTTACATAATCAGTTATGTGACAAAAGTTTAGGTTACATATGCTTAATTACCAATTATACATGAAAAGGGTATTCTGGTAATTTACCTAAGGCATATAAACTACCTATCATACAACTACTCAAACGATGTGACCATAAGGTATAACCTCGGAAGGTTATTCCCTATATACTATGGTCACCTAATGTATTTGGTCGGATCCTAATGATCGACCAAACTGGGTCGGGTTCGAAGCATAAGCGATTTATTAGATCGCTTACCCTACGACCCTAGACAACGTGGTAATCAGTAGGCATAGTCCCAAGGGACTATAACCAACGTGATTACACTCACGTTGCGAAGTTCAAACGAACTTCGCATTGACCATTACTGGTCAACGCTGAAAGTCAAACAAAGTTTGACTTTCTGACTCGAAAAGCAATAAAATAAGGAAAAGAACGAAAGAATACTTACGAAGGGTCCCCGAATGCTAACCTCGATCCAAGAACTCAGGTATGAAACAATGGTTTCAACTTAGAGCTCTCAAATCCAGATTCTTGTAAGAAATGAGGTTGGGGTGATTGGGTATTTATAGGAATACCCGAACCGTTAGGATCGTTTCATGGAAAACGTGCCTTAATCCCACCCGTACAAGTGTCGGGACCTTATGGTGACTAAAATTCCATCCTTATCAGCTGACTAGATAATTAGGAATGTGTGGTGGTGGATGAATCAGCTGCAAACAGGCTGTGAAATACACTGCATCTGGTCTGCAGACCCCTAGCGCACCGCTACGTTAAAAGTGTAGCGCACCGCTAGGCCCTAGTTTGGCAGAATTACACTTTTGGTCCCTGTATTGAAATCAGCCCATTTTCGACACGTTTAAGGCCCGTTAACTCCATTTCAAAGCTCTAAAATGAAGTTAAAGTATAGGGAACTTAAAACATGTTCAAAAATATCTCGGATGTCGGTTCGTTTGGCCGTACAGTCGCGATGTTCGCTTAATTACGACGGAATGCGCATAAGCACGAAAAACGAACCAAATGACGCGACGAATGGATTTTTCTTATGGAGAACACTAAAATAAAATATTTTAGTGCTTACATAAATTTTTGGATGTCCGGATGTATTCAGAACGTAAGTTATGCGCGAAAATGCAAACTTGTGCACTTTTTGACACTTTTAGTCCCTGAATGACCCAAAAGTTTATTTTAGCACACCGAACCCATTAAAGCCTATTTCTAAGCTATGTAAAGGATATTTATGGTGTGTTTAACTTATGGTCATGTTCCGGAATGTCTGTTACAGTTCAAATTGGCATACTTTCGCAGTTTGTCAACTTTAGTCCCTGTAAGCGATTAAACTTGATTTCACCACACCAAACCTTCCAAAACTTATATATAAGTTATGTAAAGGTTATTTAAGGTATGTTAAGCCTATTTCACTATTCCGGAGTGTTCGTTGGATTAAACTGGTTATATTTACGCATCAGTGCGCGTATAACCTTCCAGAAAGCGATTTAGAGCTTGAAATCGAACAAGAGTTGATATGTGTAAACGATACACATATTTTTACAAATCCCAAGCATGAAATACAATATTTCATTGGTTTGGCATTTGTTTGATGGTTGCAGTGACACAGGTGTCACAGAATATATAAAGAAACTGGGTAGCATGACCGACTTGTAACTGGGCCTTGCTTGGGTCGCGGGCCCAACTGGCGAAACTCCTAAGTTTCGTCGATATGCACATGACGAAACCCCTAGGTTTTGTCGAGTGAGAGATGGCGAAACTCTCCATGTTTTGTAGAGATGGTTTGTGGTGAAACACCTAAGTTTCATCGAGTATGGTATTGATTGCACACAGTTCAAAAGTCTATAAAGCCAAACATCCTAATCACATTAATCATATATTAACTAATAACACAATATCTCAAACATATAATCAAACGTGTATAATTACAAAGCAAACAAGTTATGCAACACAGTTGTGAAACAATTAACGTGTCGAGGAAAGACCTTGAAAACTCGAGTTATCACATCATCCCCAACTTGAAAGAAATTTCGTCCCGAAATTTAGCACGTGGTTACTGAGGAAGCTAGTTAAGTTGCGTGGTTTCCTGGTTTTCCTGGGGTGTCACACTTAAATATTACACGCCTTTCCTAAGGCTAACATAATACACACATGAAGACGTGAAGACACTCGCATTCCACAAACGAGACGATTTTCACCAAAAGTAGGCGTGAAAACCCAGAACTTTTGGTGAAGTCCCTCAATCCACATTATTGGATTTTTCACGAATCACGCCATCAAGTTAGGAGCGACATCCACATCTTGATGGAAATTTCCCATTCATACTCTAACGGACCCTTACCAATGAGTCGGGATTTACTTCCTTGACCCGTTCGGTGAGTAATAACCACAGTTCGGGTACGATGTTGCCAAGTTAGGGGTGAAACCCGCATCTTAATAACTACTCCCACTCCTCGATTTTCAATCCCGCCAATGTCTTGAATACGTGTTATACTTGTGTAAACTATGTGAAACTTACGTGTTATGTGAATTATTCATGCTCATTCATGCCAACAAATGTTATTTTCAAAACACATTATGATCAAGTCTCATCCTTTTCCCCTATTTTCGATCTTTTAGATGTCTTCCAACCGACTCTGGAACTCAAGAAAGAGCTCCAAATCAAGCACCAAGCCTAATGCCGATTCGATGTCCAAAAAGGACATGATGAAGTTCATGGCCAAGCAAATGGCCAATGTTATCCCCGACATCATCAGCAAAATCCAAACCCCCAACAACGCCGACTCTCCCCATGCCTCGGTTTACTCCAAAGTCGACCCGCCTAAGTCAACCTTCACCTTTAAGCAATTTAACTCTTGCAGTCCGATGCCGTTCACGGGCGAAGAGCGAGCGACGAAGATGCTCCAATGGTTCGATGCCATTGAAGTTACCTTTCGTCAAAGTGGGTGTCCCAAACACCTTCGCACTACCAACACCACCGGCATTTTCCGATCAAGGGCACTCGATTGGTGGACTGCCGAGTGCATGCGCGTGGAGACGAAGTTGCTTACACGTTGACCTGGATCGAGCTCGAGAAGCTCATGAAGGACGAGTATTGTCCTCCCCACAAGCTCCAACAACTCGAGAATGAGTTTTGGAACCTTAAGCAAGTTAGGAGCGACAACACAGGTCTCACCGCTAGGGTTAAACAACTGAGCGCCCTTTGCCCTAGCCAAGTCGATTCTACCAACAAGGCCATAGCCAAATACATTCGAGCCATCCCTCCCTTTGTTTTAAACTTTGTTGAGTCCAACCTAAAACCCTCGAAGACACCTTCCGTTTGGCCGCCAAGTTCAACCATAACCGAATCTTGGATGGAACCTTCGACACCAAGGGTTCAACCAAGCCCGTATACCAAGCCATCACCTAACCAATCCCCGAACCACTCAAACCTTCACCCAAAACCAACCCAAATGGTAATAAGAGGAAGGCTTCAAACCAAAACTGTGCGGTTGTTACTGCAAAACCCTCCCAAACAACAACTCGCCATAGCCCAAAATCCTGAACCGACGAAACGAGCCTACACTAGGACTCATCCCAAGTGTAACACTTACTCTTACCATCACCCAACCCACACGTCATGCCGCCTTTGCACCAGGTGCAATAAGTTTGGGCACTTCAATACCCAATGCCGAAGTGGCCAAAAGCTACATGGCAACCAAACCTAACCACCTACAAACAATGGTCGCACCTGCTTCAAGTGTGGCGACTCGAACCATCTTAGCAACATGTGTCCGCAACGCAATAACTAGCAGCAAGCTTCTCGCGGACAAGCCTTCGTCATCACTGCCGCTCAGGCCCAGAACAACAATGACGTCATCAACGGTACGTTTCTTGTAAACATTGTATATGCTTCTTGTCTTTTTATACTGGCATGGATAAAAGTTTTGTATCCGTTGAATTTGAAGCGTAGACGCTCTAAGTTGCCAAAATCATTCGTTGTCGAAGTCGATAATGGTAAATCTATAACTGTCGATTCTGTTCTCCTTAATTGTTCTCTTAATCTCAACGATCACAAGTTTTCAATTGACCGCATACCCATACAATTGGGTAGTTTCGACATCATAGTAGGCATGGATTGGCTTCAACGAGTCCGTGCTGAAGTTGTTTGTTCCGAGAAGTTCATTCGTCTTTCTCTTCCATCTGGTGACTCGTTACATGTCTGTGGCGAGAAACCATCAAAAGGTCTCAAGCTCATGTCATGTACTCAAGCGAAAAAATATTTGCGCAAAGATTACTTTGCTTTTCTTGGCTACATTGTGGAAAAGAAGGACAAAGGAAAATGAGTGAGTGATGTTCCTGTTGTGTGCGATTTTCCCGGTGTATTTCCCGAAGACATACCCGGTCCTCCTCCTCCCCGTTCTGTTGACTTTCACATTGACCTCATTCCTAGTGCTACATCTGTCCCCTTACCGTCTGGCACCCTTAGAAATGCAAGAGCTATCGAGCCAACTTCAAGAATTATCTGATAAAGGCTTTATACGCCCTAGTACTTCTCTTTGGGGAGCTCCGGTCCTCTTTTGCAAGAAGAAAGAGGGATCATTCCTCATGTGCATCGACTATCGCGAACTCAACAAGCTAACCGTCAAGAACCGTTATCATCTTCCTCGCATCGACGACCTCTTCGATCAACTTCAAGGCGCAACATGTTTTTCTAAAATCGATCTTCATTCTGGCTACCATCAACTTCGAGTGCTCGATGAAGATATTCCTAAAACCGCGTTTCGTACTAGATATGGTCACTATGAGTTTGTAGTCATGCCTTTCGGTTTAACCAATGCACTCGCGGTTTTCATGGATTTGATGAACCGTGTGTGTAAGTTATACTTGGATTGCTTTGTGATCGTTTTCGTAGACGATATTCTTATCTACTTCAAAACCCAAGACAAGCATGAGGGACACTTGCATCTAATCCTCGAACTCCTACGAACCGAACAACTTTACTCCAAGTTCTCCAAATTTGAATTTTAGCTAAAAGAGGTTCAATTTCTCGGTCACGTTGTGAACGAGAAAGGCATTCACGTTGATCCTGCTAAAATCGAAGTTGTCAAGAACTGGATTGCACTGAAATCCCCATCCGAAATTCATTCATTCCTTGGATTGGCGGGCTATTACTGTCGATTCATCTCTAACTTTTAAAAAATTGTCATTCCTCTCACTTCTTTGACTCAAAAAGATAAACCTTTTGTTTGGGGTTCCGAACAAGAGTACCTTTTCAAACGCTCAAGGACATGCTTTGCAATGCTCCTATTCTCGCTCTTCCCGATGGTAATGACGATTTTGTGGTGTATTGCGATGCATCAAACCAAGGTCTCGATTGTGTTCTAATGCAACGAGACAAGGTTATTGCTTACACTTCGAGACAACTCAAAATACATGAGAAGAACTACACTACCCACTACCTTGAACTTGGTGCGGTTGTTTTTGCACTAAAGATATGGCGACACAATCTTTATGGTACTAAGTGTGTGGTCTTCACCTACCATAAGACCCTTCAGAACATCTTTAACCAAAAAGAGCTCAACATGCGTCAACACCGATGGGTGGAGTTGCTCAACGACTAGGATTGCGAGACTCGCTACCATCCTGGTAAGGCGAATGTCGTGGCCGACGCTCTTAGTCAAAAAACTCATGTGAAGAGTATCCGTTGTTTCCAAATCTTAAACAACCTTCGAAACCGCATTCGCGAAGCACAATACTCATTTGTTAAGGAGGATAACATGTACAACGAGATGAAGTGTGGTGCTGAAAATCAACTCGTGTCCAAATCTGATGGAATCCTTTACTATCTCGATCGGGTTTGGGTACTAAACCATGATGAACTTCGTAAACTTTTAATGAAGGAGGCGCACAAGTCTTGATACTCTATTCATCATGGTGCCAACAAGATGTATCAAGACATTCGTACATCTTATTGATGGCCTGGTATGAAGAAGGATATCGCCACCTTTGTTTCGAAGTGTGTCACGTGTTCAAAGATAAAAGTCGAACATCAACGTCCCTCTAGTTTACTCGAACAACTAGAAATTCCGGTCTGAAAATAGGAGATTATAGCCATGGATTTTATCACCAAACTACCTCGAACTTCATATGGTTATGATAGCATTTGGGTAATCATCGAACGTCTGACCAAATCCACTCACTTTCTCCCTATTTGTGAAGACTACAAAGTCAAGAAATTAGCTCTTATCTACATGAATGAAGTCATTTATCGTCATGGTATCCCCTCGTCATGGTATCCCCATTGACATCATTTCTAACCGTTATGGTCGTTTCACCTTGCGTCTTTGGCAAACCTTTCAAATCGCTCTTGGTACTCATCTTAATCTTAGTACCGCCTTTCATCCTCAATCCAACGGTCAAACCGAGCGCACTATCCAAACTCTCGAGGATATGCTTCAGTCTTGCGTAATCGATTTTGGTGGCAATGGGATATACACTTACCTTTGGTAGAATTCTCGTACAACAACTGTTATCACGCTAGTATTCAAATGGCACCATTCGAAGCATTGTATGGTCATAAATGTCATTCGCCTATTTGTTAGCACGAGATCAGCGAAGCTCAAATCCCGGTCCCAAGCTCATACAAGAGACGACAGACAAGATCCTGCAAATTCGTGATAACCTACTCAAAGCTAGAAGCTGACAAAAGAGTTACGCAGAAGACGCAAGCCTTTAGAATTTAATGTTGGTGATCACGTACTTCTCAAGGTATCCCCTTGGGAAGGAGTGGTTAGATTTGGTAAGAAAGGCAAACTCATTCCTTGCTTCGTAGGTCCTTTAAAGATTCTCGAAAGGATTGGCAAGGTAGCATATCGACTGGATCTACCTCAAGAACTCAACAACGTTCATCTGACATTTCACATTTCAAATCTAAAGAAGTGCCTAGCCAAAAAAGGACTTCAAGTTCCGCTCGACGATCTCCAAATCAACGAGTCCTTACACTTTGTGGAAAAACCAGTCGAAACCATGGACCGAGGAATCAAACAGCTAAGATGCAGTAGAATTCCCGTAGTCAAGGTTCGATGGGAAGGAAAATGTGGAGCTGAATTCACTTGGGAACTCGAGAGTGAATTGAAGACCAAGCATCCGCATCCTTTCGTTGAGCTTTCCTCTTGAATAAATTTCGGGATGAAATTTCCTAAAGTAGGGGAGACTGTAACGCTTTGCTTTTTGTACTTTTCTTATTTAGGAAGTGTAATCATATTTCTATTTATGGAAACTTGTATTCGTATCATGTTCATATTCCATTTCTAGTTTTGTAATTCGAGACTTTGATCATAATGAAATTCAGGTTTTATACATACTTGTTATTCGTATAATCAATCAATTAAATATGTGGTTACTTGCAAACCGACACTTGTTATACATGCAATTATTCATACATACGTTCACGATACTCGAATTATACCTACGTACGCTTTCTATGCTTAAAAACATGTCATAACACAAACTAATTGCATAAATTGATAACAAATGGAAGTTCAGGGGCCAAAATGTAAATAAAACAAGTTTGCTGGAATCAAAATAGCGCCGAGGCGCCCCTATCCCTTTCCTCTCGCGGGCCGCCAGAGGAGTCAGTCCGCAGCACGTTGCTACTTGTGCATGGATTGACCAATATTCCCTTCCCCAATCACCATTTAACCTTCTTTAACACAAAACCCTACCTCCTCTCTATATAAACAAGCCTCCATCCTTCCATTTTCACTTTCCCAACTCACTTACACTCTCAAAAACACTGTCATAATGTTGTAATTGCAAGAACAAGGCAGAAATCTCTAAGTTCCAAAGTGAGTTCAAACTCACTTTTCTACATCTTTTCTCGATCTTTCTTCCACTACAAAGCTTGGAACGCCTCTAGGAGTGTTTCCACAAGTTTACCATGGTAAACTAAGGTGGAACATCATCATTTTGAGGTCCAAACTTTCTATTTTGGAAGAACTTTTATTTGAATCTTTCTGAACATGTTAAACTTATGCAATCTTGTATGTACCTTGCCTCTAATCAAGTCCATGGTTTGAGAGCTTGTGTATGGTTGATTCTTATGAGTTTTGGAAGTGCAAACACCCTTTAAACCTTCTATTTTGATAGGGTTTAGACAACCCACAAGTGATGAAACCATCCAAGTTAACCATAGTTCATATGGCAACACTTATGTTTTGGTAAAGGTGTGTACCTTGGTAGCCTTGGCTATCCTAAACTTGTTCCACCACCTAACTTGATGTTTTATTCATAATCACTAAGTAGTTTCCTAGTCCTAAAGTAAGTTAACCCCGCCTCGCCTCCAACATTTTCCATGTTGGGTATGACACGCCCGGGTTGTTCTTATTTGGCTACTTAGTATATTAGTAGATTAGTTGTACTTTGCTTTCATTCATGACCAACCGGGTTTACCAACTATGTTGGCAAACTTTGTGCTTTGGTGAATCATACAATGACGTGTTCATGCCTCCACGCTTGACTTACATGAATTCTATGATAATACTTGATGGCCCAAATATAATAATACTATATAATATAAGATATTAAATATATATATTTAATCGAATTCATGATGCTAACCGGTTTGTGGTTAGGTGTTATGAACTTACGTTATTTTATCTTTGTTCTAAGTTTCTCGTTTATGATTCTAATGGGCAAGTTAGGACCCATGAAATCACATAAAAACTTAGTATCAAAATGAGTACTTAAACGGGATATATTTCCGTGTATACATACTTTTGTACTTGATTTTCCAATCCGAATGAATCGTCAAAAACCGAATACTCACACACCTTCGTTTCCCCCATGTAGGGTAACTTCGGTGTTCCCATCCCAACAACTCATCAACTCTCGGTTTAATCGAAAAGCTTGCAAAACCGTGAGTATACATGAATCCCTTTTTACTTTTTACACTTTTGGGTGCAATACGCTTATGCTATTGAACACACGCAATCACATACTTTATGCTTAAATCACAAATAAACAATCCAACATACATGCTTAATACGTTATACTTAAACTCTTATATGCTAGACTATTCTTATGCTTTATGCTTTTCATTAACTTCGTATAGGCCTCCCTTAACATGTATAGCGCTATAGAATTAATGCACCGCTCGTATTCTTTAGGTCATGTTAAGTAAACAAAACAGTCTATTCATGGCTATGATTAGATTACGCTAGCGGGAATCTTTGGATTGACATGTATAGTTGCATGCTAGTATTATATGATAGTTTTAAGTTAACAATTATGCCATGCGGATTCGTTTAAACTTTTGTACTTATGCTAGTAATCAAACTTGTATACTCGCCAATACTTTTGTGTTGAACTATACTTTAATACGTGTTGTAGGAATTTGATGAAGATGATGATCAATGGAATCTAGTAGGATTAACTAGAAACCCATTTTAATTTTAGTACTTATGTTGTATTTTGTTTCGTTGATTATGTTGTTGTATTTGCTTCAAAACGGTGTACTTGAATTTAGCAATGAAATGAAATATTGATTTTATTAAATATTGTCACAAATAGTGTTATGAAGTCTTTTGCAATCTCGTTTTCATCTAACTCTGATGTTTCCGCCATCGGTTGGGGTGTGACACGAAGCATTCTGGATCCCACATTTTTTCTAAGAAAAAAATGCAAAACAAACGCATATAAATGCAATTTTGTTTTTGAAAGATCGGAGCTATTTTCTGCCAGCTATTTTTTTTCACTATACATATATGTATATACGTATTAAAATTTGAAACATAAGTATTGCATATCCATGTTTGAGTGGAAGGATTTAGTTTTTACTTTATGGTTTAGCGTTTAGCTTTTGCGTTTAGGGTTGTTTAGCATTAGTATTTAGGGTTTAGCTTTAGGGTTAAGTTTAGTGTTTAGCTTTAGGATTAAGCATTAGTATTTAGGGTTTTATCTCTTAGGGTTTATAGTTTATTTTTAGGTTTTGGCATAGGGTTTAGACTATATACATATGTGTATAATTCAAAATTGATAATATACATATATGTATATATTCTAAAAAAACGCTCTTAAAAAGTGCAATTAGAAGTAAAAAAAAAAATCTTTATGGCTTTGATAAAATGTGTGGTCAAGAATACATCTCATATTTCTCAATTAGCAAGTGTTTCTCTTAGGATCCCTAACCAAATAACTCTATGGTCGTTCATTTACAGACTAACTTTCAATATATCATCAATGTGGAAACTAGAGTGTGTTGGATTCCTCAGAATTTAATGGAATTTGCATTTGAATTCCAACTCTTAAGGTGTTCCGTTCGTAGAATATGATGATTGGTATCTCAATCCCATTTTTGATGTGTTTGGTTGACAAAGATTGGAATTTAAGTTAGAACTGGATATGAATTCTTTCAATTTGCTTTAACTAAAAGAATTCAAACTCCTTCCATATTTAAAAGAATTCATGTAAAGTCATTGGAATCTTCGACCAATGACCGATGTCACAATTGTCACCAGCTATCACGTAACCAACACAAAGTATGCAACCTCCTGCACCCCCACCAACACCTATCCCGCCACCACCCAGCCCCCACCTAAACTGAACTATCGATCTTGTCCGGGCTACCACCACCAAGACCGTAGTTGGATGGGTTGGGTCAGGTCGGGTCGGGTCGTGTTGGTGCTTTGAGTTAGGTGTGGTCAACAAACTACAGGTTGGTTCAAACCATTGGTGTGGGTCGGAATGCATAAGCTATTACTTTACCTCGTCGCATCAACACACTTCAGTCTAGGTAAGGTCAATGGAAAGCACCAAGGTACATAACCAGGTCGCCATCACCGGCAGGCAAGGTCAATACCACAACACTCATGAATCTTTTCTTCAATTCCTTGAAGCATTATCATGTTCTGTTTTCCCAATCAAACTTTACTTCCTTTACATGATATGTGTGATCGTCTCTATGTTTTGAATAAATCTGATGTGTGATGACTGTCGTGAGTATCATAAAAAAACCTAAATAACTATGTAGATAGTGTAAATAGGGTATCGAACAGGAGGAGTATGGTTGAAAGCGTTGTTGATTAAGTATAAAGGAACTAATTGCAAAAATGTAAAATCAGTTGTTTAATTGTTTGATTAAACTAAGAAATACTAAAACGAGTTTGTAACAATGAGAGAAAACAATGGTTCCTCTGGATTTTAGATTCAAAATAGACTTCAGTTGCGTGTTTGATTATCACAATCACATAGACATGATTGCATAATTCACTTAAATTGATTGTGATTATCCAAAGACTACTTACTTCGATTGCAAAACAACGGAAGGTTATCATACGAATAATCAATTAATATTACCAACCCTAACACCTTTCAAATACATCCCAATTGCTAGAATTCTAGGGAATTGAATGAATTAGAATTAAGAATTAAAGCAAAACCAATCGTTACAGTCCAATCCAATCAATCGAATCAAATGGTAAAAAGCATCAAATGCTTAGATTACCAAGTTCAAACACAATCAAAAACATATAACTTAGTCTACTTACAAGAATCCTCCACCCGGAGGAAACCACTAGGGAATTAGCCGCTCATCTCGGTGAATTGATCTTCAAAAGCTTGAACAATGATCAGATTCGTCTTCACTATTGTTGATTTGACGGGATTTATGATGGAAGAGAGTGAAAGTGCGTCCAATATTGCTTCTTTTGATCCCCAAAATCCTCTAAGAGGTGAATACCCTCATTAAGGTTTTTTAAATCCCTTTTATACATCCACAAAACAAAACCCATGTCTGCTTTCGAATCTCGCCGTAACCTACGGTTGTCTGGTCGTAGGTTATGGTCAGCAACTTCTGTACCCTTTTGATCCGCCTGGCCGTAAGTTACGGCCCTAACACCGTAGCCTACGGCGTACATCTATTGTTGATGATGTTATTCATATACCTGGCCATAAGTTATGGCATTCTCCACCATAGCTTACGAAGGGTTTTCCACTTGGTCCTTCTTCAACATTTCAACTTTCATAGAATGACCCATAGGCCCCTGGACTTCATTCTTTCACATTTCTCGTACTTCCAAGCTATCTTCTAACCCAAAACCAATCCTGCATAATGTAATATACCTTGATTATCATCCACGGGTGTTCCGCTTCATCTCTAAACACTTTAACTTCATCGATTTAAGCGATTAACCTGAAAAACCACAATCTCTCGTAGTTATCACATTCAAAGCATAATCATTTAAACCGGATCAAAATCCATAATATAAATACATTAACACTCGGGTTTCACCCTCTCCATCACATTCCCACACTTACCCTTGCTTGTCCTCAAGCAACCATCACAAACATTAATCACCATATTGACAAATCACTTCTAAATCCCTTACCAACTTAACAATTTAAGATTCCAAGTCATACCCATCCCATAGACTGACACAATCGAGATTGATAATCTGATAAGTATGTGATATATATTTGAAACAACTTAAGACTTACATAACTAAAACTAACATGCGTGTGATACTACACACATGCCAACACGCCCCTCACAATCAACTCTCCTATCGGTTGTATCGGGACTAGGGTGTAATGTGCTAGTATATATATATCGCTCAAAACCAGAATGAAACTCTGTACACATAAGTTTGTATGACAATCACACCTCCATTGTAACACATAACATAGCATATATCAAAAGGACTTATGGGTTTTGGGCTTGGGTAAAGGTAAGGAGTTGGTTTTTTTTATGTGGCTAATGGAGAAAGATAAACCAAACCATGACAATCTTTATTCATAATGAACTACTAACACTTTGGTATATAATACTAACATGTTTCTTTTTCTTTTTTTTTTCCAACACAAATATCTAAACACACAATTTGTCATTCGCGGTTGGTAATCAAGCAATTCACATTGGGTGTAACAAACGAATGGTCAACAGCTCAACAAGGGTCACTAAGGTTGGATAAAAAAGTAAAGTGTAACAGAGAAAGGATCCTAATGCCTTTATCATCTATGTGCGTCTGCCACATCCACAGTCTCAGCATGTATCAAATCACACAAGTTCTAAAAGAGAGTAACATACGCCATGCTCTCAACAGATGAACATTTATCAGATCAGACTAATAGTTCTAGCAGGCTTTAACATCTCACAAAACGAAAGGAATAATGGTTACCGACATATAGCATGTGTACTTCCTAAAGCATGTTACGCCTAGTTAGGCATCTCTTTTCAATTATCATCTAAAAACACCTGTCAGATATACTCTCATGAAACTTACAGGGACAACCATGACTAGGGATCTAGGTTAGTTTAATATCAGCAAGAAACCCTTTACTGATTGAAAATTTTGGTTTTCATGTAGTTTAAGCATGCTTGAGACAAAAATTTACATTTTTTTTCAAAATTTTCACTTTTTCACTTTTTTTAAGCAGTTTCAATCATTCAAGCGCTTTTAGTCACCAATCCCCTCTCAGGTTACCACATCCCCACACTTAGGATACATTGTCCCCAATGTATGGTGCCTTTTATAAACCCAACCCGAGAGCTATCAACCAACAACCTAGAGCGACCAATAACCCAACCAAATCACAAAACACAACTAAACACTCCCAACACAAAAGTTACACCACCAAAACACAAACAAAATAAAATGTCTAAATAAAAGAAAATACAAGGGATCAAGCACGTGGACCTGATCAGTACAGCATGATCAGTGAGTGCTCATCTATATGACGGACCCAGTGGTCCACCATAGTAACCTTCGAGATGCTCTTAAAATGCACTCATATCAAAGATATCGACCAGTCCTCCTGCTGCTGGCTCTCCCTGCTGCTGCGGCTGTTTCTTCTGCTGAGATGGGTATTCGTGTTGTGGCGACTGGTACGTATAAGAGCTCTAGTAATGCGGTGCCATGTATTCCAAGGGCACCCACATAGACCCATGTACTTGCGGTGCCAGATGCCTTGCCATGCTTGGCTGATAAGGTGTCTCTCTACTGTAATCCACGTATCGTGGATTTTCTACATACAGTACACCCTGGTAATAATCCGAGTGCCTACTCCACTGATTCTCATCATACACCCGCATGTTTAATTCCATCTGCTCATTCAGATGGCGCATCTGGTCAAGTCGGGTAGTGTGTTCCATCAACTCCCGATGTTGGCGCTCTCTCTGCATCATACCGCGAGCGCTTATCTTAAATAGATCTCTGAAAGATCTCCCAACCTGCATATTCTGGTGGCCGACTACTTTCAACCCTTGCTTACATTTCATCATCAAACACTCCCCATGCATACCCTGACTGTCTCGGCTCTTCAGCTGTCACACCCCTTTCTGCGGCGGAAGCACGAGGTGTGATCATGAAAGGTTCTCATTGCATACGAAGAGTAAACATGCTACATGCTCGTAAAATAACATCAAATACCATGATTTGAAAACATAAGTTTAGCGTTTACATCGCTAGACAACTTAAAACATTGTCTTAAAAGTTTACAACTTTATTTAAAGTTAAACACAAGCGACATCCACGAGCATAAGCAAGACCGCGCGCACATCCATCCTAGTTACCTGAAATACATGTGAGTTTTTGGAAAAACGTCAACATAATGTTGGTGTGAATTCATGCAGTTTTGTATTTCACGTTTGTATACTTTGTATAAAAACATAGTTGTGAATAAATCAAGTTTTTCTTGAGTACTCCACGTACTTCAAGTTATATATCAATCTTCTTGAGTACCCCACGTACTTCAAGTTATATATCAATCTTCTTGAGTACCCCACGTACTTCAAGTTATATCAATTTTCTTGAGTACCCCACGTACTTCAAGTTATATATCAATTCTAGTATGGTATGAATTTTATATAAATACAGTATTTCTGTAAATATCAAGATTGTTAATGGGTTGCAAAGCCATTAACATGTGACACGACATAGGAAGTCACCAAACCTAAGGCATTTAATTGGTATATTCTGAGACACAAAAGCACTACTCGATTCTCGCCCTCACCGAGAGTGTGGCTGCCAGGCACCCGTTAGATCTAACCTTTTGTTCTGCGGTCTAAGTATGTACACGATTAATGGTGCTTCTGTACCCTATTCGTGACACTATTTCTCATAACGCATCCTACTTGGTTCTCGTCCTCACCAAGCGCGTTTCTTGTATCATTTCTCATAGCGCCTCATACTTGGTTCTCGTTCTCACCAAGTGCGCTTCTCATATTCTTATATTTCGTCACACTTGGTTCTCGTTCTCACCAAGTGTACTTCTTGTATTTATATCATACCAATTATAAATTTTGTACATTTGTACATGTATTTCACCCCCGAAGTTATAAAAACTGAAAACAGTTAAAGAGAAAAGGGGGAGCATGAACTCACAACTTTGCGTTCCTTGCGTCGTAAACTTCACCGGATTTGCTTAATTAACGTCGTAACCTATACGCGTTTTCTTAACGTTAGTCACTAGACTTGCGTCGCACAAGTACAGTCACTCTCTTTTGTGTATATACTCTTGTGTTAAAAATATTCTATATTTTTAACTACGTATCTTACTTATATTATTTTCTCTAAAATTAATATAAGTATCTCGTGTTTTGCACTTTGCACCCGAATTATGTATCTTGTATCTTGTATGTTGTATGTGTATTTTTATGTTTATACTCCTCATGAGTATTTAGTGTATTTTTAAGTCTTAATACACTAGCACGTATAACACATACTATATACACTTAACACACAAGTTGGTGATCAAATAATATATATTTTTCTCTCAAAAATATATACTTACTATCCATTTTTATTTTTGAAGAAGTCCTCATTTCTAATCACCAAAAATTAGGGAAACCTTGGTAATATTTTTAAGCACATTTTTAGGGAATAAGTTTCTTAAAAACTTATATTTTCTAAGTGTCAAAATTTATAAAAATTTTGACAGAGTTTCCCCTAAAAATGGAGGTTTCCCATGTTTTCAAAACATGTGTTTATTTTCTTTTAAATCGTCATCAATCATTAACAACAATTATCAACAATAATCATCAACAATAATCACTAATTTCTCCATTTCATGAACTTGAATATTTACAAAAATGTGTAGTAACTTACTAGCACATTTAGTAAGTCTTGTCATCTTTAAAAATAATTTTAGTTTCTTAAAAACTTTATTTTTAAAGAATATGAAGTTTCACAACTTCTAGTCGAGATTCGCAAAAATATTTCTTTGTTAAATTTTTCTTGTGACACAAGTGTCTACACACTTGTTTATGTACTAAAATGCTTTTAGTTCGGATAAGATCCGGGTTTTAACAAAACTAATATTTTTGCTTGGTTCTTCCGAAAAACCACTTGTAGATCTACATGTTTAGAGTCTTATTTTACAAGAAAATTTACTTTTACACAAGTTCATGTCTTATGAATGGATGGATCCATCATCTTTTAACTTTATAACTTTTACATCCTACTAGTTCATGCTTTCTAACATGGACTAGTATGTCTAGATGATGATCCATCTTGTTTTTACTAACAACAACATCAAATAATAACAATCATACAAGATTCACATGATTTACACACATATCTACTCTTTATCCAACTAGTTTATCTTTCTTTCAAGACTTTTAGTTATGTTCTTGTGTGTTCTTGCTTTTTAACCAATAAATCATCTATTAATCATCATAAACAAGATCAAGAAGGTGTTTTAGAGCACTTACTACTAGCACAAGGCTAGGGAAGAAAAATGATGAAAGTTGAGTGGGTAAAAGCAAACGGTAGAGGTTCTTCAACTTCCGAAAGCACCGCGCCTCGTGAATCGCCTTCTTACACCTTCAAGTGGACTTGGAATGGATGAACTTGGATTGAAAGTGGTGGTGGTGCCTTGGGGGTTCTCGGCCGAAGGTGTGGAGAGGAGGAGAGGTGTGTGTGTGTGATGAGTTGTGATAATAGGAATGATGGTAGTCTAATGGTTTAAATAAAGATCCTCCAACTTTCTAATATCCTTTGTGTTATGTGTCCCCAAATCTTCAAGCATATCTATTATAATATTTGAAAGAAATCCACCTTGGGATCCCTTGTCCAACCGTCCAAGATTGGGGGGGGGGGGGGGGGTATTAGTTTCATTTCAATGTTTAGTTAGGTAATCTAGTTAGGCTTTTAAGTATAGTGCTTGGTGTTTAAGTGTATGGTGTTTTATATAGTGTGTTAGGGTGTTCGGGGACCCTAACTAGCTTAGAAAAATAAAAACAATGCTTCTAGCATTATTTTGGTGTTTCGGGTATTGTCCGGTTGTTCGGTTAGATACCGATTCGTTAAAGTGCTAAATTACACTTTTTAGTGTCTTTTAAGTACCTTTTTGTACCACCTTCAATTCCCGACACTTAGGGAAGTATTCTGGATACTAAAATGAAATTTCTGCATAATATTTATATGTCTAAATGCTGATTAGAGCTGAATTGTATAAAATTCTGCACTTAAAGTGCGTTTCGGGTGCTTTTTAGTGCTTATTTTTGCTTTCGCAAGGTCTAAAAATTAAACCCTTACATGTACTCTTGGGTTTTAGTGTACTTTTGTCGTCAGACCTACACCTAGGCCTCAATTATAATGTTTGACTGCTTTCTGCAGTTCTGTTGACACAGTGTGTCTTACCGGTGAGTTTACTATTATTTTTGACGCAACGCTCTCGTTTATGCATAACGCAATATTTTGTAGTATACAACGTGCATGAATTCACTTGTTTAATCATGTGTTCAGACATTGCTGACAATTAAGCACATAATTGCAATCATTAAATAATGATTAAAGTGTACGGAAATTACCGGTTTGTGCCAGTTGTCACATCAGCTTGCCTACTCGAGATCTCACCCGCAATCAATCCTGCTTCTCTCTTCCTCCTCAACAATTCCTTATCACTTGAATCCAAATCATCCATCTCCCCCTGCTATGGTGCTTCTTTACCCCATTGAAGCACCTTTACCTTGGCACCGTCCCCATATTTTATCTTGTACCCTTTTTTCATCTTCAAATATTTCAAATTTTTACTCTTACACATATCTGTAATTGCGAAGATGGTATGTGGGTTGTTGTAAGAGTATTCAGTTGGCAACAATGCCCCTTGCTTCTCCAGTAAGGCACTTATCAACCGAACGCGTGGAATCAGTTTCTTATTTTTCGTATTTCTGCTCTGCCACACATGCATCATTACCAGTTGTTTGAATGAAAGATGCAGTTTCCCAGTCATAATGGCATAGAGAACCGAGAGCTCCCACGTCCTTACTGCCATCCTATCCCTTAACCGAGGTGCCACATTTGAAATCACAAAACTAAGAAGCACCCTTACCAATGGCTTCAAGTTGTCTCTCATCATTTCTACCCCCTTCTCCAACAAGAGCAATTCGGAGAACATTATATTGTCCCCAACTATATTCTTCGGATTGTTGAAGTAGTCATTTTCGTCTACCAACTTGTAAAAACTATCCGATTTTGAATCAAACTTGGCTACTAGTGACATCATAGCCAGCTTGTTGTTGACTCTTCCCGTAAGAGTGATAGTCTTCGGCGGGTTGTTTCCATCATCTCTCTTCAACGTACTCAGCCACTCCATGACGCTTTTAACATAGATCTATCCTTTTACATCACCCCTGAAATCAATAACCGCATCCCAACCAAGCGATGACAAACTTTTCATAGAAACCCAAAGCTCTGAAATCTGGCCAATAAACCGTCTTCTCAAAACACATATTTTCTTTGACAGAGTGATCATCCCCTATCTTCTCATAAAACAACTGGGTCTGAAACTCTTCTTTTTGTTTATTTAGGGGTCCCTTCCCCCAAACTCCCTTTCGCGGATTATCACTCATTGAGTCTAGAAACTCTTGGTGTCTCTGTTCATGTACGTTTTCCATTGACGCATCCCGTATTGAAATTTCAGTTGTTCTTCTCTTTTTGGATGCGTCCGGTGCAGAGGACACTTCCACAGCCTTTTCTTCTCCTGCTCTCCTTTTTCTGACCATCATGCGTTCAAAAACCAACAACACAAGAACAACTCAGTTCAACTCCAACTTGTATAAACAACCAAATTGAATAAGTGTGTAATCCTATGACCCTTCCCACACTTGTTTATGCCATGGTTACCCGCTTGTTGAATGTCCACTTTAAAAATTTATCAATTAGTGACATTAATTGCTTAAAATCAGAATTTCTCAACACCCAAAGATCCTTGAACATGTTCAACAAGCACTTCACATCATATAGTAGCCATAACATCCCTTCAAGAACATATTCATACCCACAACCCAGATTTGAAACAACTTTGCATGATATCCTCTCAATAAACACTTATATAATCAATTCATAACTAAGCAAACATCTATCAAACATAAATCAAGCAATTGTACCTTCACGTTCAACAACTATGAGAAATTGGGATAAAAATCATACCTGTTGCACCTAGATAGCCTAGAGAACACTTGAATTGAAGGTATTTGAAGGTTGGAATGAAAAGCCCCAAATTTGAAATTTAGGATTCTTCAAGCTCATGTTAGATTTCTCACAAACGGTGGATTTTCGTGGAAAATCAAAGTAAGATTCTTATTCTCCTCGAAGAAACAAGCAAGTTAGGCTCTTAAATGGAGTGATTCGGTGGACAAACGAAGAAACTAGGAAGCTTGGTGGCTTTGGAGGTTGGAGGGTTTGAGAGAAAGAAGATGAAGATGATAGTGAATTTGTGGTGAGGATAAGAGGGAAATCTTACTAAATTGGGTGTATTGTGGATGATATTATGTCAAAACCAGGTTTTAAAAAGTGATTTTGGGTCAAGAAGTTACCCAACCCGGACCCACTGCCAGCGCCTCGCCGTAGCCTACGGTCCTCAAGCCTTAGGTTACGGCTTTCAATTGCTGTGAATCTAGATAAGTCGTGTCGTAACTTACGGCACCTGGCCGTAGGTTACGGCTAGAATCTGTTGTTTGAACCAGGGACCATCCGCCGTAACCTACGGCTTCCAACCGTAAGTTACGGTCCACTGTACCCAATTTTTATTTTTATTTTTTGAAAAAATTCATTTTCCTTCCTTTCAATTTCAATGTACGCGCCCGCTCCACCCCCCTTAAAAAGTTCGTGTCGTCTATAACAACCCTCCTGAAATTTTTCCGACACCCTAAGATATTTTAAAATATCCTAATATGTCCTAAAATACACCCCATATGTGAAAACCGAGCCCAAAATATGATATAGCATTAAAAATAAAATAAAAACAAAAATTTTATATCGCTCGCGGGCCGCGTAAGACCACATAAGGGTCTACGCGGGGCGCGACAGATCATGAACGCGGCGAAACCTGGAGCCGACACGTGTCATCAACGTGTTGAACCTATACCATGACCCAGATCACCTACGTCCTAACCCCCCTACTACGCTGGCCACATAGCCCCTTGTTATATCTTACGCGGGCCGCGTAAGAACCAAAATCAGCTCCTATAAAGCTGGGGCTCGGGCCTTCAGTCGAAATTCGCTCACGAACGTTTTCTTTCTCTAAATTCTGAAGATTTAATATAATTCTCGGGTATAATACCCCCTAAATAACGAACTTCTGCTCCGTTGTAAGTATCATAATCCTTGGATACGTATTAGATACGTTGCCCGATTGATCTAGGGTTCCGTAACGACTGTCGTGGTTTTGCCCGACGTAGTCGTTGGAATGGCGTCTTGGGGAGGTTATTACTAATGTTAAAATGGGTTATTATACTAACACGTGTGCATTTGTGTAAATTATAGATTATCACCAGGAAACCCTAAAGGATAATCTAAGACAGCAATGTGAGTAATCTCCTTTTTGTAAATTGTTTTTACAAAACCTCACACGATTAATTATATATTAAACAGTTAATGAGTATTTGTAAGGATACAATTATCGTCGGTATGTTGGGGTTTTGTATACAAAATTTGTTACTGCCTTGCGAGGGGTAACATTTCCACAAGTCAGGTTGACAGTACCGTGGATGGTAATTAGTATGACTTGGAAACAAATGTAATTGTGAGACCGCCCTCAATACGGTACAATGGTATTTATATAAACTTGATTAAACTGGGATTCACTCACCAGTATTTCCCACTGACAAAATGTTTTTAAAACGCGTTTCAGGTAACAAAATGTGAAAGCCAAATAGAAGCCAACTGGACAGCACTGAAGGCTTGGAGAAGTGGCAACAAAGTTACCTAAATAAAATAGATGTTTTATTAAATAAAATAGGGTTTATCCCTATGAAAATGTGTGTACTTGAAACTTGGGATTTTTCCCATGTGTTTAATATATTAAAAGCGTGGTATTTTACTCTGATAAAATATTTTCTAACTACGGTCCTGACGTAAATTCCGTTGCCAAAATTGAATAAACACACGATACCACCAAAACTGGCTCGCGGCCGCCCGTTCTCGGGAGATAGGGATCGGGGGTTGTGACATCGTCCCCGACACTCGACTTAATTGTGAAACATACCTGGGCATCTTTAACTTCCCCACACTTGTTTGATGTTGTGGATGTACTTCCAGAATTTCTTTCAAACCGTTAAACAAAACAAACAAAAATAACAAAAATACAAAGGAAGTATGTCCGATTTCCAGTTGCCTCCTGGTAACGCTAAGTTTTAGTCTTCAGCCAGACTTCTTGTGACCCTCAGTCGGTTGTATAATCTGGTGAGCTTGCAAGGAAGCTCACTCTTATGATGACAAATGGACTCATCCACTTGCTTTTCAGGTTCCCTTGAAACAATTTAAGACGCAAATTA
Source organism: Helianthus tuberosus (assembly GCA_030545235.1). Classification (NCBI taxonomy): domain Eukaryota; kingdom Viridiplantae; phylum Streptophyta; class Magnoliopsida; order Asterales; family Asteraceae; genus Helianthus; species Helianthus tuberosus. The sequence continues at coordinate 98,245,096 of CM060357.1, read as the reverse complement.
AACAACAATACCTTTTGGCCAACTGTGAAGACTTGATGCCTCTGTTTTGCATCGTGCACCGCCTTCATCTTATCCTTGTACGCAGTCACATTATCATACGCCTCATTGTGTAACTCCTCAAGCTCACATAACTTCAATTGTCAGTGTGCAACTGCATCGGTGTAATATATGTTAACCTATTTAACTTCCCAAAGTGCACGGTGTGCAATTTTCATTGGCAAGTGACAACCTTTACCATACACCAATCTGTAGGGTGTAGTGTCAATAGGAGTTTTAAATGCGGTGCGATAAGCCCGCAAGGGGTCATCCAACTTGGTTGAGCAATCTTGCGGTCGGCTCGCATGGTTTTCTACAAAATTTCTTTTGTCTGCCTATTTGACACTTCAACCTGTCCACTAGTCTGTGGATGACATGGTGTTGCTATTCAGTGGTCCACGCTATACCGTTTAAGAAGTTTGCCAAAATGATTTTTTTTTTAAATGGGATCCCCCATCACTTATGATCACACGGGGAATTCCAAACCTTGAAAATATGTTTGATTGGACTAACTTACACACAACGGAATGGTGATTCGTTCTGGTGGTAATTGCTTTGACCCATTTCGAAACATAATAAACTGCCACCAGGATGTACTAGTTACCACAGAATTGGGGAACGGGCCCATTAAATCAATTCCCCAGAGATCAAATATATCTACAACCAAAATTGGTTGCATGGGCGTCTCGTTCCTCTTTGAAATCCCACCCATCTTTTGACAATTTACATAGTGTTTCGTGAACTCAAAAGCATCTTTAGATAAGGTAGACCAATAAAAGCCACATTGAAGAACCCGGTGACCCGTCTTTTGACCACTAAAATGGCCACCGCATGTTGATGAGTGCGCGTGTTGTAACACTTCTAAGAACTCCGTCTCTGGGACACATCTCCTGATGATCTAGTCTACACTGATCTTGAACAAGTCTGGCTCATCCTATATGTATTGCTTCACCTGAGTAAGGAACTGTTGCGTCCTTCTCTTGTTCCAAGCTTCAGGCACTATACCTAACACTAAATAATTAGCAAAATTAGCATACCAGGGTGCAGTGTTAACAGACATAAGATATTCATCTGGGAATTGTTCATTGATCTCAGGTGTGATGTCCTCTATTCCCGAAGGCAGTCGAGACAAGTGATCAGCTACAACGTTTTCACACCCCTTTTTATCTCTGATCTCCAACTTGAACTCTTGCAGTAACAGGATCCACCGAATCAGCCTCGGTTTGGCATCCTTCTTCTCCATTAGATATTTCACTGCACTTTTGTTTTGGTCAAAAATTACCGAAGCAATTTAGTGATCAAATTAGTTAAGTGAGGTAGCGTGCTAAAATTATGTATGAAAAATATGTTAACCAAGTTAGTTGTAAAAACAGTTTCAGGATACGGCTCAGGATACAGAGCTGTATCTATGATCAAACAATGAGCAAAAAAGTAAAGGTTGACATGTGATGTACGAGGAAAGCCCTTGATCAATCTAGATCGCCGGCACAAAACCTCGGGAGCTGACAATCGCAGCTGCCTTGTTCTTCTATTGCTTTAAATATCAGGATACAGTGCAGGATGTAGAGCGGATCAACTAGGTGTTACAATGTGATTTGAATACAAGTGTTTGTGTGTAGTGTTTGCAGTGAGCTAGAGAGCAAAAGTGTTCCAGAATGTGTGTATATGTTGCGTGCCTTAATCTGATCCGCCCCCATCTATTTATAGTAAAAGAAGTGTAACTAACTATCCTAATAAACCGGGATCCGGCGAATATTCCCCACTCGAACGTTGTAGACCTGGTCTTTCGGGTTCAACGTCTCTCACATAACAAATACGCCCGAGTCTTGAGGAGAAGAAGTCCATCTGACCGTTAGTAACCCATAGCCTCTAATCTGCACGTGGTTAATTCAATTAACCCCAGGATATCGCCCAGGATCAGCAATATCCTAATCCAGTATCCTGATCATAAGCAAACAACCAAAAGCAGGATATTAGTCAGGATATGTACACTCAGAAAATGACCCACAACAATTGTCCCCAAATATATCTGTTGGTATACCAATCCAACGGATATATTTTAAAATTTCTATCTCGTAAATCAAGACAATTAAAACGAAACGATGGTTGAGGTGACATTGTGCCATTTTCAATGCAATATTTACTCTTTACCCCCCTATATTCATCCTATAATTAGCTGAGACATTTTTCTTCTTGTTATCATTACTCTCCAAGCGATTCTCAGGTAATCATCCTTATCTTCATCCTCTGTTCTTTCTCTAAAGTTTCTTTAGTTTGTGCAATACATTTCATGGCATCTCGAATAAGATCTCGTTCGGATGAACCAGTCCCAACCCTCGTGAGTCAAAACCTCATACGAGAACCGGAAAAAAAATCTGCTGCTTCAACAATGCCGATATCGCTGCCCACTGGAACAGTTATTCGCCCTTTTGATCGAGAGATCCGATCAGACGTGTCATCGGACGAGTGAGTTTGTTTTTTCGCCTACCCCTTTTCTTTGGGACTCCGGTACCCATTTCCACCTTTTATCTCTCGTTTCTTCGACCTCACCGGCCTTAGTTATGCCCAAATTATGCCAATGGTCTGGCGAGTTTTGATGGTACTGGATCAAATCAGATCTCACCATTGCCCTGACCTGTGTATTGAAGACCTTCCTATAGTATACCGGTTGAGGTCCCATGGCGACAGCCGTTTTCTTTTGTTTTCCACCTCCAAAAACCCTTTAGTCCTTAAGGCCACCAAGAACGAAGACCGATGGCGGCGAAAGTTCTTTTTCGTGAAAAGAGATTCCATCGACAAGGGTTTCGATCTGCCGATTAGATGGTTAACCAAGGGTAGGATCTAGGGTTTTAGGGATATCCCCAAGCGTATCCTTAAACTATATCCTAAACTTATATCTTGATGTTTTATGCAGCAAACTTCAGAGACTTAGCACCCCCAAGCGCGGAATCCGAGTCCAGGATCAGAGAAATATACCGACTTCCTGCTAGTGAAAGAACCTTTTCCCTATCTCTTGCAGATTCAAGCCAAAAGTCAAGTTCAGAGATGTCTAGTAAGTATTTTCTCAGCAATTATCTATACCCATTAAACCGATTATCTTTCAGAGGTATTATAAGTTTAAAAAATATCTTCCCTGGTGCAGTACCAGTTGTCAACCTTGAAGGCTTCCAACTTGACGAGTTGGACAGTTACTCCAGCCTTGTACCTGCTAAACAAGAATCCAAGCCGAAGTCATCTGCCACACCAAAGCCTACCTCCTCAAAGACTACTGCCGCTCCTAAAGCTCCTCCGGCATCCAGGACCAGGGCCTCTAGTTCCCGGAAGAGAAAAGAAATGGATTCTCCAGCCGCCTCTGAGACATTCTCTCTCGAGAATCATGGGTTTAATGAAGCTACTTCAGTCCTCAAGCAGGTAAGAATTCCCTTCCAATATCCTGAACATGCATGTTAATCATTATCCTGCTCATTTTACACTGATACCTGTATCTTTAACTGCAGGGCTTGGAACGTCTCATGCACTTGTACGAAGACGCCTATGGGCTTAACAAGATGCTGGAGATCAAGCTCGAAAAAGCCGAAGCCACCATAGCTGATCAAGGAACAATTGCAGCTGCCAAGTCCCAGCATTATGAAGACAAATACAAGGCAATGACCCAGGAACACCAAGTTGCCCTCCACAAAGCCAATGAGGATGCTCAAGCCAAACTAGATGCCGCTCTTCTCCAATATCAGCAGGATATGAGTTCATATCGGGACAGTCTCAAAGCATCCGTGGTCATCTCTCTTCTCCAAGCCAGGTTAAGGATGGCTTATGAAGCCAAGGACTTGGGCTTCGAATGCCCCTCCTGGAATGTAAAGGCTTGTGAAGCGAAACTACAGGATCTTGGAGGTCATCCCGTCGCTCATCCTGCAAAGCATGCTGGTGAAGAGCCTTCTAAGGCGGCAGAGGAAGTGGCCAATGCTGGTGATGATGCCGAGAAGAATCCTGAGGGGGATGCTGGTGCAGATGCTGGGAAAGAAGTTGCTGATCAAGTAGGTGCCGCTCCTTAGGCGGCGAAGTGGGCGATGATGGATATACGTGCCAAGGTCGGAGCCCACTTTTTTAATTTTCATGGTTGTGGTTTGTACAAACAATTTACTTTTCCTGTCGTTGAACAATTTATATTTCCTGCACTAGAACAATACGATGACCAAAGGTGGATGGGTCCTGGGTTTTCAGGATGAAGCCCTTGGTCATCGGTTAGTATAACCTATTTTGAACGTCGTATCGGTTGAAGGTGGACAGGTCCCGTTTTGAGATAGAACCTTCAACCGTTACATAAGTATGGTAAAGACTAATTGTGCTTTTGGTGGATGGGCCTCGGTTTGAGGTGAATCCAAAAGCACAACTTTTGACATGTTAATAATATAACTTGCTTTTGACTTATTTGTTGTTGCCTTTTAATTTTCGTTATGCATTCCTTAATGTGGATTTTAGCTTTGCAAAAATTTTGTACAACTACCTTTTAAAAATATCCTGATCAGTATACTCAGTGGTATATTATGAAAACTTTTATTAAATAGAATTTCTAAAAATTCAATCAACTTTAGAAAAAAAAAATTAAAATAAAAGAAAGTCCAATTACTAAAACCTGTTTTGACAATTCTTGCTTGATCAAGGTTTTAATTTCAAACTAGTATTACTCCCAAATATTTTAATCAAATATACGATAAGCATACATTTTGAGAATATGTCCCGAAAATTTATCCTAATCAGGATTCCTAAGTTCTGTCAAACATGGTTTCAAAAACTCATATTATGTTTACAAAGGAAAGATCATACCAGGAATAGAGTGTAACCCTATTCTCAAACTTCAATCCTTTTGCAACTTTTCCAATGAGGATGTCCCCTGTCTGAGATACTTAGTGTACTAGGCCCGAGCTTTATCCTTTGAGCCTTACACAATTGCCTCAGTAGGAATGTCCCCTGTGCACAATGTCTTCGAATACTTAGAATTCTTCTGGACATCAGTTCCAGTTGTATAGACAATTTTTTTGTGTTACAGGGGTAAAACCCAAAAATGTACTGGAGATAAATCCCTCGTATCTTGGGGCAAAATCCCAAATTTTCACGCGCTACAGGCGGGAGTGTATAAACTCCAAGACTTAGAAAGGTGAAAACCTTTAAACCTTAGAGAGTATGAAAATACCCTTTCGTGAGAGAGGGTGATCAATCCTTATATACCTTTAGGATTCAGGATATAGCCAATAGTAACGAAATTGTCAGCCACTTTTACATGGACTGGTCCCGCCACCTTGAACTATTCCCGAATAACTTGCGCTCCAGGCGGGGTGTTCAAACCCAATTCGGAAGAAAGGTGAATACCTTTAAACCTGTGAAGGGATCAGTATCCCTTAGACGTGAGAGAGGGGGCCAATCCTCTAATCTTCCGAAGTATCTTGAGTGTGTATCCTAGTGCTATATCCCGAAGCATATACTGCAAAACATCCCCAAACTAAGGTGGGTGCTAGCTTGGCTAACACCCCTCCGATGCTTAAGTCAGTATTGGGTTTCAAAGAATAAATCAAATCAAACATATTTAAAAGAGATAGAATTCATACCATCCTAAGTTAGGAATTAAATTCCAAACTCACTTGAAATAAAGCTTAAGGTGTATAGCATTCCAAGATCTCGGCAACATATCCCCCTCCATATTCTTGAGTCGGTATGCACCTTTTCCTGATTCTGATTCAACCTCATATGGTCCTTCCCATTTTGGAGCCAGCTTTCCATCAGCAGGATTAGTAGTATTTTGAAAAGCCTTTTTTAACACCCAATCCCCAACTTTAAACCTTCTGGTCCTTATATTCTTGTTATATGCTCTGGATATCCTTTGTTGATATGCTGCCATCCTTAGCCTTGCTGCATCTCTTGTCTCATCAATAGTATCCAGTTGCTGGCATAGGACTTCAGGATTCTGCTCAGGATTCCCGAGATTGGATCTTGCTGTGGGTATCACCATTTCCGTCGGGATCACTGCTTCTGCTCCAAATACTAAGGAAAATGGGGTTTGACCAGTTGCATTTTTTACCGTCGTTCTATCAGCCCACAAAACAAAGGGTAGTTCTTCTGCCCATCTTCCTTTCTTGGCCCCTAATCTTTTCTTCAAATTGTTGACAATTATCTTGTTTGAGGATTCAGCTTGTCCATTTGCTTGAGGATGTACCGGGGTGGACGTAATCATTTTGATTCCCCAACTCTTGTAGAAGTCAGTAGTCCTCTTACTTATAAATTGAGATCCGTTGTCACAGATTATCTCAGCCGGTACTCCAAACCTAGTCAGGATATTCCTTTTTATAAAGGATACCACTTCCTGATCTCTAACTTGAACGAATGCTTCTGCTTCAACCCATTTGGAGAAATAATCCGTCATTGCCAACATGAAAACTTTTCCTCCTGGAGCTTTTGGTAATTTCCCTACTATGTCCATCCCCCATTTCATGAATGGCCAATGGGATACTATAGGATATAGTGGTTCAGCTGGTTGGTGCAGTATGTTACTGTGCCTTTGACATGCATCACATCTTCAAGCATATTCTGTAGCATCTTTCCTCATTGTTGGCCAATAGTATCCTGTTCTCAACACCTTTGAGAATAATGACCTGCCCCTAGTATGGTTACCACAATCCCCATCATGTATATCCTGAAGTACTTCTTTAGTTTCGGGATCCTCCAAGCACCTTAGATATGGTCCTGCAAGAGATTTCTTATACAAGATATTATTTATAATGGTGAATCGTGATACCTTCATCCTAAATGCCTTAGGATTTTCGTCTCTAGGGATGTGTCCTTCTTTGAGATATCTTACAATTGGAGCCGTCCAGGATTTAGGATCCTCCTCAGGATATTCAGCAACAGGATCCTGAATATTCACAACTTCTGTATCCTGAGGATCCATTGCAGGATATAAGATATGCAATATTGGTATTCGGGTTCCTTCTGGTATCCTCACCGATGATCCCAGGTTTGCTAGGGCATCTGCTTCAGCATTATCTTCCCTTGGTACCTGTTCAAGTGTAAAAACATCGAAATATCCTGCTAATTTTTTGAGAATATCGAGGTATTCGACTAACTTCTCTCCTTTAACTGCATAGGTTCCATTAAAATGATTAGTGATTAACAAGGAGTCAACATATACTTGCAAATTCTTGATATTCATATTTTTAGCCAACTCTAATCCTGCAATTAAAGCCTCATACTCTGCCTCATTATTAGTAGCAGGAAATTCACACCTAATAGCCTGGGGTAATATGTCCCCCTGTGGCGATTTTAGTAGTATACCTAAACCTACACCTCTTACGTTAGATGCACCATCAGTATACAATGTCCAACATTCTAAGTTCTCTCCTAGTTGCTGTACTTCTAAATCCACTTCATTTTGAATGTCACTACTGAAATCAGCCACAAAGTCAGCTAAAGCCTGAGACTTTATGGCATTTCTAGGCTCATATACTAAGTCATAAGCACTCAGTTTTACTGACCACTTAGCCATCCTGCCCGATATCTCGGGTTTCCTAAGCACATTTTTAAAAGGATAATTGGTCTTAACATGAATTCTATGTGTCTCAAAATAATGTCTAAGTTTTGTTGATGCCATAACTAAGGCTAATATCAGTTTCTCTAGATGGGAGTACCTAGTTTCAGCATCTAACAAGCTTTTACTAACATAATAAACAGGATATTGCTGACCTTCATGGTCCTTTATAAGAACGACACTTACATCATTCCCTGATACAACGAGGTATAGGGATAGTGGTTCACCATTTTCAGGCTTCATCAATAGAGGTGCAGTTGAGAGATATCGCTTCAAATCCTGCAAGGCTGCTTCATGCTTTGCTTCCCATTCAAACTTCTTATTTTTCTTGAGGATATCATAGAATTCCTTGCATTTTTCCGAGGATCTTGAAATAAATATGTTCAATGCTGCTACTCGGCCTGTTAACCGTTGAACATCCTTCATATTTGAAGGTGATTTTATATCCAGGATAGCTCTAATCTGCTCCGGGCTCGCCTCTATGCTCCTTTTCGTCACCATATATCCTAGAAACTTTCCTGCCCCCACTCCGAAATGGAACTTAGCAGGATTTAGTTTCATGTTATACTGATCCAGGATATCAAATGCTCCCTTGATATCCTGGAGGTGATCCTCAGCCTTTTTAGATTTCACCACCATATCGTCAATATATACCTCCATGGTGTGGTGTCCCCCAGCTTATCTTTGAACATCATGTTCACCAATCTCTGATATGTTGCACCTGCATTTTTCAAACCGAAAGGCATAGCAGTATAGCAATAAATACCTGTCGGTGTCATGAAGGCCGTATCCTCCTGATCCGAAGGTTCCATTTGAATCTGCTGAAATCCTGAGGATGCGTCCATGAATGTTAACATCTCATGCCCGGCAGTAGCATCCACCATTGCATCAATATGAGGATGAGGAAATGGGTCTTTAGGACAAGCCTTATTCAAGTCTGTGTAATCTACACAGACTCTCCATTTCCCATTTTTCTTCTGTACTACGACTACATTCGCTAGCCATCTTGGAAACTTGACCTCCCTGATCATTTTGGACTTCAACAATCTTTTAACTTCCTCCTGGATAATTGCATTTCGTTCAGGAGCAAACTTCCTTCTCTTTTGCTGTATAGGCTTGAACGACCTGTCAATTCCAAGCTTCTGAGTAATAATGTCTTTGGATATACCTGTCATATCCTCATGCTTCCATGCAAATGTTGTCATCCTGCACTTCAAAAAATTAGTTAATTGTTCTTCAATATCCTGAGGGATATTGGTTCCTACGAGCACCGAGATATCAGGATTATCCTGATCCAGGATAACTTTTTTCACATCCTGCTCTGAAGCCTCCAAGATATCCTGGGCCCGCATCTTTAATTGCTATGCTGGATTAGGCTTGGTTGAGGATTTCATTGAGGATGAGAAGCATTCCTTAGCCTCCTGCTGATCACTATCAATTTTGACGACCCCCCAAGGGGTAGGAATCTTGATGCACTGGTGATAAGTCGAAGGCACAACCTTCATGTCATGAATCCATGGCCTGCCTAGTATGATGTTATAGCAGGATAATGAGTCCATCACACAGAAGCGTTGTATCGAGTTGACCCCTTCAACATATACTGGTAACTTTATCTCTCCTACGGTATTTCTAGCTTCTCCACTGAAACCAACGAGCACAGTGGACTTCGAAGTAATGTCCATCGGAGATACATTCATCCTCTTCAATGTTTCCAGCTGAATTATGTTGACGGAGCTACCATTGTCCACCAATATCCTGCGTACAAAATGGTTAGCAACATATAATGTTATTACGAGAGCATCATGGTGAGGATCCTGGACAGTATCCCTATCATCATTATCGAAAGTGATCACTTTATCGGTTGTAAGGGTAGTCATCCTAGCTGGTTTATCTCCCCTTTCAGTCTTTGCTTCCTTTGCATGTCTCTTGGCCGCAGAATACGAAGTCCCACAAATGTCGGATCCTCCTGAAATAAAGTTAATTATTTTGGCATCTGCTGGGGGTGATGCTGCTCGTTCAGGATCCTTCTCAGGATCCTGCCCTTTATTCTTCTTTCTTCCCAGCAAATCCTTCAGATACCCTTTGCTTAACAAGTAACTAATTTATTTCCTTAGAGCAATACAATCCTCGGTCACATGTCCAAAATCTTTATGGAAGGCACACCATTTGGACTTATCCTTCCAATCAGCCTTCTGTTGATTCTTTCGAGGCCACCTAGCTTTGTCTCCTAAACCCTGCATAGCATACATTAATTCAGGTATATTGACAGAAAAGCAGTATTCAGATAATTCAGGATATTCTTCAGGATCCTCGTCTTCCACAGCATTCACTTTCTTGTTGTCATTTCTGCCATATGGTTTGGGGCGATATGGTTTATACGAGGATTCTGATTTCCTGTTGGTTGATTCGTAGGTTGAGGTAGAATTCATCCTCTCTTGCATCTTTTTGTCATCTTCCAAGCGGATATATCTCAAAGCCCTGTTACGAGCTTCGTCGAGATTCCTGTAGGGATTCATCACAAGATCCTGATAAAACTGAGAATCCTTTTGTAACCCCATCTTAAAAGCCTGCACAGCTGTTGCAACATCAAGATGTGGGATATCCAAGGATTCTCGACTAAACTTGTTCACATAATCCCTCAAGGATTCCTGAGGTCCTTGAGTTATCCTGTAAAGATCACTGGTTAGTTTCTCAAAACTCCGACTACAAGAAAACTGACTATTAAATAAATTAACCAAATGAGCAAACGAAGTAATTGAGTGAGGAGGAACATTTAACAGCCATTTTAGGGTTGATCCTGTCAAGGTAGAACCGAAACCCTTGCATAAGCATGCTTCCTTGAGATCTGGAGGGATAGGATTGATTTCCATCCTTTCCCTATACTGGGCAATATGCTCTTCAGGATCCGTAGTTCCATCATACAGTTTCATGTTGGGGGTCTGAAATCTTTTTGGGATTTCAACATCACAGATAGGATACGCAAAGCGGGATATCCTATGGCTGTCTTGAGATACTTCCAGAATTGGCTGGACCACTCCAGGTACACTGGATATCATGTCCTTCAATTTCTGAAGCTCCCTAGTAAATGTTGACGTCATACCTGCATCCTGCAAAGACCCATTATTGTTAGTAGCAAGAATATTATTATTTGACACGTTACCGGTCTGAGGATTCTTGCCATATCCTGAAGTGTATCATGAGCTCCTCATAGTTGACATCCTGACCGAGGAGGGTATCTCAGGGGTCTGATTCTGAGAATGGCTTGGGACGATATTCCCCCGGTTATCCTCAGTGTAAACTTCAGAACTGAAGTTCAAAGCCCTAGGCTGTATAGGAGTGACAGTTTCTTCAGCAGGTCTACTTGGGCCGGATTTCAAGAGTTGTATTTCTCTCATCAGTGTCCGATTAGTTTCCTGCTGCTGCCTCATCTGTTCCTGTACACTAGCAAACAAATTCAGAATTTCATCATTAGACGCCAAAACAGGACCGGATCCCTGGGTACTAGGAGCGGGAATAACATCCCGAGCTACATGGCTTTCAGCTCCGTGTGATGAAGCTTGCATTCTTGGAGGAGGAGGTGGAAGCACCGAACCAATTGTTGCAGAGGTTGTAGCAGACATGGTGGAAGAGCTCATGTTTGATCTCGAGGCCATTGAAAACAATTTAGAAAAGAGTTTTGACAAAATAAAACCGAGTAATGATTTTATTAAAGTTTTTAGCAAAAATAGCACCACTTGCCCCACGGTGGGCGCCAAATTGTTTTGGTCAAAAATTACCGAAGTAATTTAGTGATCAAATTAGTTAAGTGAGGTAGTGTGCTAAAATTATGTATGAAAAATATGTTAACCAAGTTAGTTGTAAAAACAGTTTCAGGATACGGCTCAGGATACAGAGCTGTATCTATGATCAAACAATGAGCAAAAAAGTAAAGGTTGACACGTGATGTACGAGGAAAGCCCTTGATCAATCTAGATCTCCAGCACAAAACCTCGGGAGCTGACAATCGCAGCTGCCTTGTTCTTCTATTGCTTTAAATATCAGGATACAGTGCAGGATGTAGAGCGGATCAACTAGGTGTTACAATGTGATTTGAATACAAGTGTTTGTGTGTAGTGTTTGCAGTGAGCTAGAGAGCAAAAGTGTTCCAGAATGTGTGTATATGTTGCGTGCCTTAATCTGATCCGCCCCCATCTATTTATAGTAAAAGAAGTGTAACTAACTATCCTAATAAACCGGGATCCGGCGAATATTCCCCACTCGAACGTTGTAGACATGGTCTTTCGGGTTCAACGTCTCTCACATAATAGATACGCCCGAGTCTTGAGGAGAAGAAGTCCATCTGACCATTAGTAACCCATAGCCTCTAATCTGCACGTGGTTAATTCAATTAACCCCAGGATATCGCCCAGGATCAGCAATATCCTAATCCAGTATCCTGATCACAAGCAAACAACCAGAAGCAGGATATTAGTCAGGATATGTACACTTAGAAAATGACCCACAACAACTATGATCAGAATAAACAATTACTTTACTTCCCCAGATATAAGACCGGAATTTGTCTAAAGCATTGACAACAGCAAGCAACTCTTTCTCTGTTGTTGTATAATTCAATTGTGCATCAGAGAGAGTTTTGCTTGCATAGTAGATAACCACCGGTTTCTTATCTACTCTTTGACCTACTACAACCCCGATAGCAAAATCACTTGCATTACACATTATTTCAAAAGGTTTTGTCCAATCAGGTGATTGCAAGATCGGGGCTTGTACCAACTGTTCCATTAACACATTAAACGCTTTGACACATTCATCATTAAATTCAAAAGGAACGTCTTTCAAAAGTAAGTTACATAAAGGTTTCGTTATGAAACTAAAGCCCTAAATAAACCTACAGTAAAACTCGGCATGTCCTAAGAAGGAACGGACGCCTTTGACATTAGTAGGGGAAGGTAATGTTAAAATAACTTTTATTTTTGACCTATCAACCTCAATCCCCTTACTTAACACTACGTGCCCCAGCACGATGCCCTCTTGAACCATAAAATGGCTCTTTTCTGAGCTTAACACCAAGTTAGTTTCCACACAACGTTTTAACACCTTAGACAATTCACTTAAACATGTATCGAATGACGACCCAAATACAGAAAAATCATCTATAAAAATTTCTAAGGCATCCCTGGCCATATCTGAGAAGATACACATCATGCACCTTTGGAAGGTGGTCGGGGCATTGCATAGCCCAAATGGCATTCGCCTGAATGTGAAAGTACCATATGGGCACGTGAATGTGGTCTTTTCTTGGTCGTCGGGGTGGATAGCTATCTGATTGTACCCCGAGTAGCCATCTAAAAAGCAGTAAAATTTCTGACCTGATAGTTTCTCGACAATTTGATCGATAAAAGGTAAAGGAAAGTGATCCTTTGATGTGGTGGCATTCAACTTTCTGTAATCAATGCATAAACACCACCCGGTTACCGGTCGGGTGGCTATTTGTTCGCCACTCTCACCTTTTACGATCTGAATACCTACTTTCTTTGGCACCGTCTGTGTTAGGCTCACCCAAACACTGTCTGAAATGGGATATATGATCCCAGCATCCAACCACTTGATCACCTCCTTCTTCATAACCTCACGTATATTTGGATTCAAGCGTCTTTGTGTGTCCCGCGCAGGCTTGGCATCTGCATCAGTAATTATCTTATGCATAATAATAGAAAGATGAATACCTTTTAAATCCGCAAGTGTCCATCCAATTGCTGCACGGTGATCCTTCAGCACCTTCAATAGTGCTGTCTCCTGTTCCTCTTCCAATTTGGCTGCAATGATGACTGGGAGAGTCTGCTCCTCTCCAAGGAAAGCATACTTCAAATGTTGTGGCAGCTCTTTCAATTCCACTATCGGTGGACTAATCAATGACGGCTTCAATCCTGACGAGATTTCAGCCGGAAGACTCTCCACCTGATGAGTCCATGGAGCTCTTCCATCCTACACTGCCATCGCCTCCAGGCTTTGCACTTCCTCCTCCAACTCATGATTGTGTTCCTATTCAGACCTGGCACAAATAGAAAAAACCTCGGTGGCTTCATCCTCAAGATGAGGATGACACCCATCAATAATATCTGCCATGAAACATTCATCACTGATTAAAGAGTTAGTAACATTTGAAAACCCATTTAAGTGGACCTTTCTGTTCCCAAAAGTCATATCGACTGTACCAGAATGACAGTCGATCAATGCATGTACCGTGGCTAAGAAAGGTCGGCCTAAAATAACATTTAGCTGCTTGATCTGGTCAGATGACACATAATCAAGCACCAAGAAGTCTACCGAATAGTAGAACTCTTCCACCTTGACAATCATATCACGAACAATCCCCCTAGGAAGCTTGAGGGTCAAATCAGCCAACACCACCGTGGTGTCAGCTTGACGCAGTGGACCAAAATCATATTAATCATACAAGCTTCCTGGGAAGATGCTCACGCTAGCCCCAAGATCCATCAATGCCCTATTCATTTTAAAATCACCCACTTAAATGGGTATCAAAGGCGTTCCTGGTTCACGCAACTTGGGTGGAAGTACCGCAGTCAAAACGGAACTGACTCGCTTAGTTAAATCAATTTTTTAGGAACCTTGAGGTGCCATTTCTGGGTGCACATGTCTTTCAAATACTTGGCATTAGCAAGAACCTGTTTAATAGCATCAATTAAAGGTAAGTTTATTTTAACCTATTTAAACACCTCCCACATTTCCTCCTGTTGAGGTCCCCATTTGTTAATTATCCCTTTATTAACCGAATTAATCAAACCTTCGGGGAAGGGAGGTTGAATTGGTTCCCCTTCCTTAGATTTAACAGTTTCAATAGTTTCATTAGGGGTTTCAAAAGTGACATTTTCATTTGCTTTAACAGGTTTAGGTTCCGACTCATCCTCACTCTCTTCACTCTCATCCAGATTCTCCACCACACCATTAACCAGTGGTGGTGGAGAGTTGACCTTATTATAAATTTTACCACTTCGAAGAGTACTTACTTGGCTAACTTGGTTGCTCTTCGGCTTTTGATGAGAAGGATTCACCTTTGTGTCACTGGGCAATCTTCCATTCTGCTGCTTCATCTCTGCCAACTCACTTGCTAATTGCCCTATTTGTGTTGTCAAAGAGTGAATAGATTTGTCGCACACTTCATCCTTATGTTGCATCATCCATTTGGTTTCGCTTCTGCATCGCCTTTAACATCTCCATCATCTCATTACCCCCACTGACACTAGAGGATCCATATGATCCTCCTTAAGTGTTATGATAGTTTCCTTGATATTCCTAGTGTTACCCCCTTGATAGTAGTTTTGATAACGGGACTGATTGAAGTTCCTTTGCCCACTAGCTTGATTGTTGCCCTGAAATCCTGAATTTATCTAATTATTCCCATTCCCATAACTGAAATTGGGATGATTTTCGAGCCCCGGGTGGTAAGTATTAGAGTTCATGTTGAAATTCATACCACCACCACCACTACCTTGCAAAAAAATCACTTCATCAAATGTACCAACAATACTAGGGCACTGATCAGCTATATACCCCAAATCTCTACAATGCCCGCACATAGGCATTTGTCCCCCAACCTCAGGTGTGTTATCCACTGCCCTTACCACTGAATGTCTTCCTCTTCTTGAAGACTGAGCCTTCCTCTTTGAAGTACTTGCCATCTTTTCCAAGTAATCCCAATCCACATGCTCATAATTTGTACCAAATGTGCCATTTGATATTGAACTAAGATCCCTTGCATCTTCTGGTGTTAGTCCTTCATGAAAGGCATTGAGCAATTCCCACATTTGTACACCATGGTATGGGAAATTCTTCAACAACATTTTAAACCGATTGAATGCTTCATGAAATAACTCACCAGATTGTTGTTGGAAATTTCGGATATCTTTTTGAGCATCACCGGTCCTCTGAGGAGTGAGCCTCCTAGTCCCACTAGACTACTCCCTCAGCCTCTCAGACTGAATTATAAATTTAAATTTGGGAATGTGTATGTGTGCCTTTTTTTTTGTTTGTAAAAAGGTCTGTTCCCTGGATCTGGACGTATAGTGTATGCAATGTAAAAGTGTTTGAAAACATTTTCGTGAGAGCCCTGATGATCATAGTCTAGACTCGAGAAAGAATCCTAGTTCGCTATGATCGAGGCTCTGATACCAAGCTGTCACACCCTGGCTTTGCGGAAGCGTGGGTCTATTTGGTGTGACTTCTTAATACCATAGCAACAATCATAACAATGCTATATGATAAAAACATGAGATATTCATCCATTAATAAAGTTAGAAAAATCCCATTTTCAACAATCACAAAATAAGTTACAAACCTTAACTTGATTTAATTGAGTTTATAAAGACTTAGCAAAAGACTTTAAACAATACTAGGTTTAGGGGTATGTAACCCGTCCAGGAAGAGGTTACACCTTCTAAACCCTGGATGACTTCTTTATTCAAACGCAGCTTGAAAATACGTGCATACCGTGCCAGATCCATTAGTTTCCTGAAATACATGTAGTTTGAAAAATCAACATAAAGTTGAGCGAGTTCATGTGTAAGTGAGTATGTATAAACCTTTGTAATATGTCTGTATGAATGTATGTTCTTGGTATGTAGCGATAAGGAAAAAGAGATCAATTAATGTGTAGCTAATACATTAATAAGTGACATGGCCTAGGAAGCACTCAAACCTGTAACGCGTATTTCATACCGGTCCTTCCGGCGGAACGACATAGTCACCACATGCAGCCACACGCTGGCCCATGTGTGGGGCTCACAACACCCGATTGATCTATCACTCATTCCTCTCGGTCCTTATACAAGGATTAATGGTCTTACGATAATAGCCTATCCATTCACGTGATCTAGTAGTAAGTTCCTTAGCTAATCATACCGTGTGTAAAACGTTTGTAGTAAATGTAACATGTATTTCACCCCCGAAGTATAAAACTGAAAACAGTTAAGAGAAAAGGGGGGGCATGAACTCACTGTATTGCGTCTTCAGTATGTGTAACCCAAATCTCTGCGGCAAACACGACTACCTACAATGGTCTAACGTCTATTAGAAGAACGGGTAGTGCCTTGTCTTAGTATTTATGTTTTTGAGTTACATTTCTGGTATTATTCCAAGTTATAATGATTATGTTTGGTTTTGGAATAATTGTTTATACGATATTTATGTATTAAGACTTCTCAGGTATTCGTATTCGTCTCTCCTTCCCAAGGATGGGAGTATCTCGTACTTGTGTATTCGTACTTCTTGTATTGGTATATCTTGCCATGTATCGGTGTTGTATTCCGGTGTGTTATAAAAATACGTCAATATATTCCTCAATATATATTTCCAAGTAATATTATTTTTACCCCAAAAATAATATATCTCTAGTTCGTAAAATAATCACGTAAGCACACAAGCGTCTTATTACGAAATATATATTCTCAATATATATATATATATATATATATTTAACAAGTTTTATTTACGAAAATCCACCTCCGACACTTGGTTATTTCGTAATAAAAATCAAGGCGAAATTTACATTTTGAAAACAAGTTAAAAATATATTTATAACACTTGTCACCAAAAACATTTCAAAATGTTATATTTTCTGGAAAATTTCGCCAGAGTTTCCTCTGTAAACGGAGGCATCCACGCTTACTAGCGTATCATTTTATTTTGTAAAATCATTCAATCAGTTCTCAATTAACCAACCCATCATTCAGACATGCAAAACACTACTTATATCGTTTCAGTTTTATTATACAAAACTGGGCCGTTTTCGAGTATTTTAATAAAATAATTATCTTATTCCAAAAATTCCCAAATTTTTATTGAATGTCTTATACGAACCAAAAATTATTGTGTAAAAATATCGGGGTCCAAATCATCACCAATATTTTATAGAAAATCATTTTCCGGACCGAAATCAGATTTATCTTTTTCTGACCACAGTCCACGGATTCATTTATTTAAAATTCATCGTAAGTCCGATTTACGAAATTCCAGTGGGATAATTACAAATACACTGGTGGTCATCTACAGTAAAAATTTCATGATTTAACTCTACACGGAATCTGAGTTATGATGGAAAACATAACTCCCATTTACTGTTGTAAAAATGCAGCTCTAGCTGCTGTTACAAAACGACACCTTAAAAATAGTAAACGAAGTCCAAAAATTATGATTCCGGTGCCATTAGAACCATACTTCATAGTATATATATCTAGACTTCAGAAAATACAATTTTTGTTTAGTTAAGGACCTGTTACAGCCAGTTAAAGTCGGCTGAATGTGCAGATCAGCTTGCTGTTTGAAGGTTAAATGTTACTTAAACGCACCCATACGTTCGCCAACCTTTCTAATGTGATTAAAATCAGATCATGAGTCTGTTACAGCAGATTATGGTTTGTTTATTTCAGATTTATCATGATTTATACCACTAGTTTCTTTTTAACCAACTAGTTCATCATACTATCAAGTCTTTTAGTTTTGATCTTTTAGTGTTCTCGATTTTTATCCGTTAAACCTCTTATTAACCACTTTAAATAAGAACAAGAGAGTGTTTAGAAGCACTTACAACTAGCACAAGGCTAGGGAAGATAAAAGGCGTAAAAGTGGTGGATAAAAGAATACAAGAGCGGTCCTTGAACTTCCGAGAGCACCGGGCTTGTTTGTATGATCCCTTGCACACTTGTATGTGTGTAAGATGGCTAGATCAAAACTTGGTGATGGTTGGATGATGGTTGGTGATCTCAGCCGAAGACAACAAAGGGGGAAGGAGAGAGAGCAATTTTGGTTTGTGCCTTTGGAATGAAAAATGATGAACCTCCATGCAAGTTTATAATCCATTTTAGTGTTTTGTCCACTAAACAAAATGTTTCCTAGATTTTAGGCAAGATGTAATAAAATAATCAAAGTTATGTGGTGTGTGTCCCCTTGGGGGACCGATCGGTCAAGGGGGATGGGGTAATTAGTTGGATTTCAACTAATTAGTTATGCACTAGTTAGTTAGTTAGAGATTTAAAATTAGTTACTAGTGTGTTGTGTGTTATAACGGGTGTTAGGGTATTTGGGGACCCTAACTGGCTCAGAAAAAGAAAAACAATGTCATTGACAATATTTTTAGGTTCCGGGTAAAGTCCGGTTGTTCGGTTGGATATTAATCCGTTAAAGTGCTAAATAAGCAATTAAAGTGTCGTTAGTATTATTTTTAGTGACACAATGAATTCCCGACACTTTGGAAAGTGTCTAGTATTATTTTCCCATGCTTTTGCACTTTACTAGTTAGCTTAAATGCTGAATTTTGTATTAAAGTGCAGGATTTTGTACTTAAAGTACGTTTTAGGCACATCCGGTCACTATAACTATCACCTAGTGACGCAGTTTAACAATCCTCACCTCCCTACACTCCCTACTAGTGTAGTAATCTATTCCCGGCTTATACTGGCCTCAGAGACAGTGCCTGTCTGATGCTGGCTATGTCAGCATGTTTACTGGGTTATCCGTTCATTGTGCTACTGTGCTTTTGTGCATCAAGTTTGTCACTATAGTTCTGTGTAAATAATGGAGTGACGGCAATAAAGTATGATGCATGTACGTGTATGTATCAGAATTCAAGTAGCAGTTTAATCACAACTGTAAGCAAGCACAGTAATTAAGTATTAATTAAATATTAATTAATTCGTAGGGATACCTGGTTTGGTGAGGGTTGTCACATTCTCCCTCCGTTAAAGAAATTTCGTCCTCGAAATTTGTACTACCTTACTCCTTATGGTTAAGTCACACACGTATGTATATGAATAATATCGAAGTAGGAAATCATCAAATCGAAACAAACATTACTCACATTAGGTGAGTCCAAGAATATATAACAACCCAAATCCTAGGGTTGAAAGGTGTGTGCTGCTAGCATTGGATGTCAAAGGTACAAGACGCATTTGACGTATAGTCTAGTGTAATCCAGCTAGCAGGGGTTCCACAAAAGTGGAGTTTTGACTAATAAGATTTTTAAACGATCGGTTGCAATATGCAAACGAGTTTTCACAAACCATAGCACCCGCTATATGAACTCAAAAGCAGCAACTCAACGTAATAGTAAAATGATCTATCAACTCCTGAATAAATGTCTGGTAAGGTTTAGTGTGTCGACATTTTTTGAATGGTGAAGATACACCGAATGGAATACAAGCGAATCTGGGGTATCATTGTCTTGATTCGTAGTTGCATCAGAAATGTTTAAATGATAAATCAAACAAAAGTATGCGTGGTCTCGTGTAAAACGGTTACCATGATTAGCACAAGCTACAAGTTTATGATGACACCACAAGGTGTCGTAATGGCATTACCCAACAATAGTGGTGACTAAACAAGTTCACCGCGTTTGAAATCAAATGAAAGTGTACTAAGGCAATCTGAAGATTTGATTTATACCATGTTATAGAGTTTCCAATTAAATACGGAACATCAAAGGACCATTGTTTCCAATCGAAGATGAAAAGTAATGAGTATCGCAAGGCATTTGATTGACAACGAAAGAATCGTTAGGAGGTACATTGTGCTTATGAAATGAATATATGTACCATTGCCTTAACACACAATTGTGTTGAGACCGCTTTGTTCGTGAAGATCCAAAATGGATTGTTAACAACTAAATAGGGAATTGAATTCCGTGTACGAAGTGAGTAACCAAATTAGCGCAAGCTTCAATTTTGTGAAAATATCACCGCAAGGTATCGAAACACATCAAACGTTTTAGTGGAGCCGTAGACCAACCAAATCTACTATGACTCGAAATGAAAGAATCTCTGCAAAAATAGTTGAATATGATGCTCCCAATACATCATATAGCGTTTCAAATTAAACCTGTGAACTGGATAAGTCCAAGCAATTGAACTTGGTTTCAACGTAACCCGACAATAAACGTATGTATCAACAAAGGAATTCTCGGCATGGTAGCAAAATAAACCATGACTGTAACTTGAAAGAAAGCGGTTTCAAGAAAGTGCATTGGCTTGGTAACAAAAGAGCCAACAATAACAATAATGTAGGTCACTCGAATCAGGAATTAGTAATTAGGTTTAGCAAAATAATATGTAAATTCCAATGAAGTGTTTATTCAAAACGAAATCACATGCGTAGCATGATGCATGTATGTCAGGTAAGTTTCCTAGAAAAGGAACAACGAGTATCTGCTAAAGTGAAGAAATGACCAGCTATCGAAGCAAATGTGTGTTCACTCTCAGCGAGAAAATTATTGTGATGCAACTACCATTAAGGGGAGTAGAGATGCAAACATCTACTTGCCATAAGTAAAAGAAATCCAAGTACTCTCTGTTTGGTCAACGGAACTGGCATATGCGCCAGGTTAATGATGGTTGATTGAGTTGACAGATGTGGTTCCTAAATAAAAACCCATACGAGTTTGGACCTGGTTTCACAAAGGTCCTAAATATATGTTTTCTAAATCCTCCAAATTTCGTATCCCGTGTAGACTGGTTTGTACATTGTGTAGGAAGCACTATTTTTGTGTACGACTAAGAACAAGTCGTTGTCCCACAATTTTTCCTCGGTATACCTTCTTACTGAATTTACCGCCAATGACACTCGATCGTCGATCCGTCGTGTAATGGTAGTCGGACCCTTACAGTTAGTCAAATAAGTAATTCGTCAATCCTTAGCAAGAGCCACCGACCCTGGTTGGCTAGCTCGTCCGACTTCCGATCATTTGAAAGTCATCGTCCTTTTTCTTGATGAGCGGAACTGAGGTTGCCCAAAAAGGAATTTTGGTCTGTTATCTTCCTTCTCTATTTACTACTGAAACTACACTGTCAATCCTTGCATCTCCGAAAATGTAAGTCGCTACGGTGCATAGACTACAGGTGTGGTGCCTGGAATTAAATCGATGCGAGATTCGACTAATCGTTGAGGAGACGATTCCTGCAAGTCTTCGAGGAAGACTTCAGGATATCCTCTGATCACGGGGGTATCTTCGGGCCTTAGTTCTTTGGCTCCCTTGTCCCCGACATGAGCCAAGAAAACAACACATTCTTTACGCAACATCCTTTGTGCCTTCAAGCGATTTGTAATTTGCAGAGGCGTATCCCGCTTCATGAGTCAAGATCACTTCTTTGTTTGCCATCATGGTGCGGATATCAATCTCCTATTGATCATTTGTCAACCAATCCCTCCAACTTCCTTGTTGAAGTCTCCCAATTCACTGGCAGTAGATCAAGTGAAATCTTACGCTTCCTGGGTTCTATCTTGCCGATTCCAGTTACTGTGTTGGCTTCCACTAGCTTCCCTTAAGCTAGTTCTAATGGGTACTGGAATATCTACTTATTCGCTGCTTAAACCAATTATACTCTCGAACTCTAGAGGTGCGAATCGTAAAATTTGCAACAGTATTCGGCAATACAGATGCATAACATTGAGTAGTATGGGACGTACCGATATCCATGCTTGGATTCCTGGCGTGCTTCCCTGGCTCCGGTGTTAGACATCTTTCCCATGATTTTGCTTAATCTCCCTTGGGCAATCTTTCCTATAGTGCCTCATTTCCCCGCAGGTATAACATCCCTTATCTTTCCCTTTTCCTTTCTTTCCATGCTTCGTCTCACGCCAACACGTTTCTCTGTTGTGTCCCACTTTGCCACAGTTGTCACACTTCCTGTTTTTACATCGCCCGGTATGATGACGTCGGCACCTGTCGCATTTAGGTAGCTTACCCATGTACTCTTTTCTCTTTTTGGCCTTGTTGTTGCTACTCGACTGGGTACCCTGTTTGAAATTTGCCAACTTTCTCTTGTCGTCCCTAGATGACTCTACATGAGTCTCCTTCTTCTCCTCAGAGGTTGAAAATTTGTTCATCCTGATTGCCTCTTCAGTCAAGGCTACACTTAGATTGATGGCCTCAGCGATCGTTGCAGGCTTTGATGTCGTCACCATGCTCATGATTTGAGGTGCCAATCCCCAAATGAAACGCTCAATCTTCTTAAACTCTGGATCTACCATGTATGGAACAATACGCGATAGAACTTGGAACTTTTCCACGTACTCAGCTATTTTTGGACCTTCCATCTTCAAGTTCCAGAACTCAGTTTCCACCTTCTGGCTTTCTGTTCTCGAACATTACTTTTTATACATTAGCTCTTTCAGTTCGTCCCACGATAAGGCATACGCAGCGGCCTCGCCCATCATCTGAACCTGGAGTTTCCACCATGACAGAGCCCCATCTCGGAACAGCCCGGAAATGTACGTAACCTGATCCTCTGGGGCGCATTTGCTAGCACGCAAATCAGAATCCGTCTTCTCAACCCAGCGCACGAAGGCTACGGCACCCCCAGTGCCGTCGAAATGTAGGGGCTGGCAGCCCAAGAACTGCTTGTAGGTGCAGCCGTTGGGTGGGTTATTTCCTGAGGTACTTCCGCTGCGCTCGGAGCGAAAGGCCTCGTACTGTGTGATGAACTGTAAGAGGCGTTCTTGAAATTCCGCCTCAGTCGTCGGCAGAGGGTTGTTGGTGTTGGTGTTCCCTTGAGTCGACATCTTCCTAGAAGAAAGTCGGTTAGGTCAGGTCTTGTTAAGTACACGAGCACACAAGCCTCTATCTAGCGAATAAGACCTCAGAGGTGTATTACATATATGTATATACACAGTCGTTATATTATTCAATCACATATCATCACAATTATTGCACAACTTGTAAATAAGAACGTAGTAAGTAAGCATGTAGTATTATAGTTATAGCACAAATACGCTGATCAACAGCATGCTTAGTGGGAACATAGCGACTGAGTCTTTCATTAGTTATTAGTCATAAGTATTGTCGCATGTTTAAAGATGATTGGGCTTTTGTTATCCTCTGGCCAAAATCACTGTGTCTTACAAAATGTATCACATTAGAAGGGACACAGGGTCACCCTACCCTTGTCTAACACGTATATTAGTGCATCAAAATTTCGTAATCAGAAGTGGTCCTCACAGGTCTCCGCAATCCCGGCTTATCTTTAGTGTCTTTACCCAAGTGTAATGCAATCCACATAATCCAGAAACCAACTATACTGGTGACTGAGGTGGAGGAGGAAAGAAAAGTGATTGCTAACATGTGTGAGTCCCTCCTCGAGCTTGTATATACGTAGGAGTAATTATCTACTCTGCCGCTCGATAGTAAAGAAATGAGTATCAGAATCCTGGGAATCGGTGTGATAGCAACCGTCGAGAGCGCAAAAGGAACCTTGATGTATGTGGCGAATGAAAGTATGCTGACAATAGACAGGGTGGACGACGTGGTGTCTTACATAAACTTTTCTGACAAAATACTGTCTTGTGATGTAGACACTTAAATCATGCTTTCGGTTATGTAATGTTTTGCATCTGAAGTTGCCAATTGTGGTGTCAGCTCAAACTCCAACATTCTGCGACTCATATCCTCAAACTGTAGTTGGTGTTATGGGAGCAACTCATCTCGTATGTGGCCTCCATAATGTAAGGGACGGTAAGGGTCTAAAATATAGTGTATTATAGGAACCATCAAATCGGCTCGTCTAGCGATGTAGAGGTGAAAGTAGTAAATGGTGCGACCTGTGCAGTTGGGAATATGTTGTTGTAGCAGATGAATCGTTATGCGGGTGCTGACCTGAAGTACCTTCCCGGGGTGCGGTTATATTCTGAAAGAAAGTTATAGGCACCTTGGCGCAATGGAAGTTGGTCTTCATAGGGAAATGGAGCAATGTCAGCGGTTGCGGGTGTAAAAACAAACATCTCAACAAATGAGGAGGTTGCCCGATGCAGGTAGATATAAGGGGTGCAATGTCTAGTAAACCAAAAGTAACAGGGTCGTTGTAGGATCGTTTTGTGACCCAAACGAGTCGTTCAGAAGAGATTTATCAGTTTCAGATGCGGAAAATAAGAAACTGACGATGAAACAGCTTGTTTAACACTTTAATCCTCTTATGTATTGATATAACAGCGTTTACAAACGAAAGGAAAACCGGCAGCACCTCGGTATCTCTTTCTGGCAATTGTTACAAATGAATAGACAACCATCCTATTTATAGTGTTTAGGGTTCGCTTGGAAACACTTCAAGCGAAACCCATTGACTACGATTGAAGCGAAACCTCCTATTTGTCTTGAAGCGAAACCCACCAATCTGTTTTGTCTTCTTGTGAATTAACAATCTGATTTGTAACTTGCTTTGTCTTTCGTGATGTTGTCATGTGATGATGTCAACATTGAAGTCACCATTATGATGTCATCATTGGATATGATGACTTCATGCTTGAACAAACTCGCAATGCACCCAAGACTCGATATAAGACGAAGACGACAGATGTGTGCACCAACAGACTCCCCCTCAGATGTTGACGAGTCTTAAGTGTCGAGTCTTAACAATCTTCAGTCTTTATCAGTCTTTGTGCTTCACTCTTTCAATCAGCATCAACAGACTCCCCCTTGCAATGTACTGGCATTCCTTCAGTTCTTCAGCATCATCTGCTTCAGGATCGTAGTCTGGTGTTCACATAGACCTCAGGTATCGGAACCTGTCTCTCTATCATCAGATCCTAAATTGAAACCTAGCTACACCTGCACATTCTTAACCCAGAAGTAAATTTTCTGATGATAACTAGAAAAGCAAATTTTAAAATGATTCAATGTATATAGCCTCTGATGAACCACTTGCAGAAATATCATTTTCATTTCAAACACAACACACTCTCCCAAACCATTTGTTCATCATGTTTAGCACTTGGAATTTTGAAAACCAGCTCTTCAACACCAGTTGTCGAAAATCTTTTTGTATTTTACAAAATTTTATGCTAAAACACACTGAAAATCTTTTTGAATTTTTGAATGTAAAGAAATGCAATAAAGAAATATTTACAGACAATATTTTTGTGAGTTCGTGTAAGAGGATCATATCAGTTTTTGACAAGTCACAAGTACCGTTGAGCTTAGTTACACATTAAGAATTAAACAATTCACTTAAATTGCCGATATACTGATCCACTTAAATTTTCACACAAATTTCAACTGATTCAGGATATGAGTTAGATGTTTTAAGGACTTAAACTTATTCATGTGTCCCACCTCTTGAATATACTCCCGTATCCAGATCCCAATATTCAGTCTTACAGGTGAGTATACCACAGATGATATCTGTCAGGGGAATAAATTATAGTACGAGGGCCGTGAGAGCTCAGGTCGATCTTTCGATACGCAGAGAGATGACGGCTTCGACTTTCGGTGTGTCCCCTTTAGAGGATCTTTTGCATTACAACAGCAATGACTATCAGTTTTATTGTTTCATTAATTTGCTGAGGGCTGCGCTATATTTCAAGCATGCGGAAAGTATTATACGGGGACTAGGTCAGAAATTTCTTTCAGCAGAAGTCCCGGGATAATACCCCAGATATCACTGAGTATAAAGACCTAGTATCTCAGAAAGAGGGACCTTTCAAACGAGATTTCAGGGGTTACCTATATATCCAAGTAGTGTTCCCCACAAAATAAGCAAGTTTGAATTTTAGTTTATATCCCGAAAAAACTTACTAAATGTGTAAAAACCTATCGACATATCATCAGTGAGACTGTTTAATGCTATTTAATCAATACATTTCTTTAGCATACTGAAACTGTCTACTGATGTACTATCATTTCCTCTTCTTTGACACAAAAACTCATTTTTGATTTTATCATGTTTTTGCCTTTTTCAAATTTTCTAATGTTTTTGGATTTTCTGAAAATTTCTACTCCCCCTAAAATGCAAACACATTAAAGGAAATTTGAAAATAAACTGTACAAAACTTGACAACTGATATCAAATCGCTTCAAATCGCCATCCACTTGGCATAAACAATCAGAACTCCCCCTTTCACAAAACTATTTTCTCATAATGATTTTCAAAACACTTAAGTTTGTTTTAACCAAAATGATTTTTCCGGAAAATAAGTTTTGTTGGTTTTACCACTTGTAAAGTTAGGGGTTTGGTTCATCATTTTGTCCATTCAATCTCTTATATGTGGATTACATCAAGTTCAAACTAATGACCTTGAGTAATCACTTTGTCAGAATCAACTTCTCACCACTTTGTAAGAATATCCAAAACATATAATCACATGTAGGAATAAAACATCTACACAAACCATTTTACCAAACAAAATGCCGATTCCTGCTTCGCGTTTACCAACCTGGAATCTCCGACAAGTTACACTCATCCTATAAAAATTAAACACATTTAAAAATCTTTCACAAAATCTATCTTAACAAGAATGATGCCGATTCCTGATCCACGATTACAAACTTGGGATCTCCGGCATAGTCCTAAGACTTCAAGGGAAACAAACTTCCATCCAAGTCTTCTCAGACTTGATGGCTTTCAGTTCTTGCGCAGTAGGGTTGTATGTTGCCTTTTTAGTTGCATAAAAATCTTTAACCCCCTTAACTTTCCCATTCAACATTTTTCCAAAAATTTTCTTAACACTTCCATTGAATGTTTTCTCAACATCAAACTTAGTTTTCTCTGTGTAAAACTGATTCGAGATATCAACCTTACCAACTTTCTGTTTAATTTCTTCAAATTTCAGTGATGGAAACTCATCATCATTCACTGAAATTTTCACCTCACCTTGTGGCTCTTCTGGTTTTGTGGAACCAGATTCATCGCCGACATTCACATCAACTTTCTTAACAACCCACACTTGGTTGTCATTCTCTTTCTTTTTATAAAAATTCTTTTTAGAACACTCACCAACCTCATAAGTTGAATTTTCAAAAATTTTAAGTCTGTCGGTTGGTGGTTCAACATCAACAACCTTTTCTTTCAATTTCTGAGAAACTCCCTGTTTTGTTTTGGCATTTTTCTGACAGTTCCATGCAATATGACCAACTTCATTGCACTTGTAACAGGTTCGAGTCTCTCTTTGATAAACCACTTCAGTTCCATTCTTCTTCTTTTCAGCAAGAAACTCTTGATTTGACTGTCTCCAGAATGGTTTCTTTTGTTCCTCTTCTGCACTTCCACCTGACACAAATTCTGTTTTTGTTTTAGAGTTTTTTAAATTTTTATGATTTTCTGGTGGAATAAATCCAAGACCTTTCTTTTTGTAGCTACGATTTTGATTATGTTTCTTTTGAAAACCAGAACCAGAATTATAGCCCTTTTTCTTGTTTAACCGTTGTTGAACTCTTGAAGTGTACTTTTTAGGTTTTTCAGTAAGATTTAAATCTTTTATTTCAGAAATATTAATTTCTGTCATTTTGAAAACCTTTTTGATCATATCAAAACGAACACTACTTATTGGAAACTCTTTGTCAGAGTATAATTTGTCAGAATCATTTAAAGTGTATGCGACTTCAAATGTTTCATCATCCAAATTTGCTTTTGATAATAAAAATTCTTTACTGTAAGACCGTTTAACCAACGACTTTTGACTGTTGACTGATGAATTTGACCCTCCAGACTCAGACTTTGACTCAAACTCCTCCTCAGTATCCAACACCTGATCTACCACCTTTTTTATTAACTCAGACTCATGATCAGTATCAGACGAGGTAAACGTGATATCAATGTTATCTGGTAAAACGTCAGTTGTGTCGGTTTTTAGCTTTATATTGACTGCTTTTTCAAGTTGCTCCTCATTTGGTTTTCTAGGAGAATACCCTTCCCAAATTGGAGGCGGACACTTGTTATAGCTAACAGTCGGTTTCTTACCACAATCTTTCTTTTTCTTCGGCTTCTCATCTTGAAAAGCTTCCATACCTGCAACAGTTGGGTAAATACGATCAATGAGATAATCAGAAGTAGAATAACTTTGTAACAAACGTCTAATTCTCTCATTCTCGATTTTTTCTGTCTCCAACTCTTGCTTCCATTTAGCACTCTCTTCGATGTAAAAATTGATGGCTTTTTGCTTTGTCATCATCACAGCATTCATCATCGTTAGTGCTTGTTCTCTCTCAGAATTTGTCTTTTGGAGACCAGTTACTGTTTTGTTCAAGACATCATAAGATTCTTTCACATAGTTGAGGTTGAACAGTAACTGCTCCTTCTTTTTCTCATACTCAGCAATGATGTCGTCTTTTGCTGCACATTCTTTGCAAGCTTCCAAACACTTCATGCAAGGCTTGACGACTTCAACAATCTTTTCAACTTCGATTGTTTTTATCACTTCAATTACTTTTTCTTCTTCAATCACCTTCTCTTCTACCTTCACTTGCTCAGTTTCAACAATCTCCTCAACAACACTTTCAACATTCTCTTTCTGAACAACATCTTCAGATTTCTTTAGTTGTTGTTCTTTAGCAGCTCGTTTCTCCTTCAGTTTCTCCATGCGATCTGCAAAATAGAAATGAAAACTTTCAGGAGAAAGATGAGATTTTGCAACATTTATATGTTTCTCTTCCTCATCATCACTGCTACTATCAACTGGTGACTGATCAAACTGTACAGATTTTTCAGAATCAGCATCTGATACACCAGAATCAGACGGTGTTTGATCAAATACAACTTCTTTTTCTGAAGTAACAACATTTTGAACACTCTCATCTGAACTTAGTGAATCTTCATTAGCACTTTCTGAGCTTTCTTCAGATGTAACAGACTGTTCCTTCACACTTTTCACTGTCTCACCAATAGATTTCATCCATGTGGTAAACATGTCTGGTTCTTTGACAATTTTAGCAATGAAAGCTTTAAAATTCCCATTCTCATCTGCAAACATATTCCAGCTGAAGCCTTCAGGTAGCCTCTCATCATCTTGATCGACTATGCATTCTTTGCTATCAGGAGAGATATAATTGTTCCAGTCAAAATCCACCGCACACGCTCTTTTTGAATCCTTGATTCTTCTACCATGAGCCGTCTGTGAGTCTTGTGATTGACCAACTTGCTGATAAATGGCTTTCCGGTAGTAATCATCTTTTCCAAATGGATTCTGAGCGCCACTAGCTTCTCTGTTCTTGCACTCCCGCTTGAAATGGCCTTTCTCCCTGCAACGAAAACAAGTAACTTTAGATTTATCAAAACCTAAAGTAGATACATGAGCATCAAGAAAGTCATTTCTTCCGGTAATCGTTTTGAACTTTTCAGCACGTCTAAGAACACTAGCAAGACACCATTTGATGTCCATCAGTTCCATCTCTTCGGCGTCTATCTGATCGTAATCCTCTTTGGTGAGCATAGGATTTCCGATCCGACCTACAACTAGACCTTCATACGATAACAACACAGAACCAAGTAGAGCCATGTGGTCTTTAGCAGTGTCTTCTGAAAAACTTTGACCTTCTGGAAGATTTAGAGCGATGTTGCACTGAATCACATAACCATTTCCTGTTTTTGTGCTTTGAGACTGAAAACTTTCTGATGAACTCTTTGGATTGACACTTGGATATAATGAGAAACCACTGCTGCTTTTGTTTGAACTTTGATCAATCTTTTCTGTAGAATCCCCGGCACTATACGCAGTCTGGATTTTCGGACTTCTCTCAGCTTCTGGAACCGGAATACTTCCTTTGTAGTACATCTTTACATCCTGTTGACCACTTGGACTGTTCATCCTCGCGATCTTCTGCTGTTCCAAATCTTGACCCTCAATCTTTTCAATAAACTCACAAATTGATAACCCATCATAAACCCCTGTGTTTTTCAAGATCATCAAATAAGTTCCCCACTCTTTTTGCGGTAACGCATCAACTAATTTGTCTACCCACTCTTCAGGCTCCTTTTTTATACTAAGCATTGACATAGATCGCACAAGGTGACAATAACGTTCAATCAACTTCTTCGTATCTTCTCCCGGTAAACTACTGAACAGATCAAACTCTTTCTTGAGCAACGCCTTCTTGCTTTTAATCATTTTCTCACTACCCTCAAACTTAACACGTAAAGCATCCCAGATTGACTTTGAAGTTTTGTCATGCTGAAGCAATATGAAAATGTCTTCTTTGATAGCTTGCTGAAGTAGACTAATCATCATCTTTTCAGATCTATACATATCACGTTCTTGATCACTAAATTCAGATATTCTTTTGTCAACTTTCATATCAGTCTGTGGCAAGACATATTTCTTCAAAATACATTCCCATGACCTAAGATGATTAGCCTGAACCCAGTTCTCGAATCTGTCTTTCCACCCGTAGTATTCTTCAATGCTCATCAATTTCGGGGGCTTTTGGGTGGTTCCCGTCTCGTTTTCCAAATTCATGTTCTGAGCAATGGAAACTGGAGTAGACGAAGATGTAGCAAACGCATTGTAAAATTCAGAATCCATGTTTCTCAAACAAGCCTTCAAACAAACTGATTCACCTTGTAAAAATAATACCTGAAACAGACAAACAAACAATCAGTTTAAAAACTTAACGATTAACAGAATAAAACTGGTACTCGAACTGGTGATAATTCTGTGCGGACTGAAGGTTGACACACTGTGCAAACAGCTATGACCCGGATCAAATTCAAACGACTAGACCCTTTGAAAACTTTGAACTCCAAACTGTGCGAATAGAAAATTCGGACTTCGTACTAAGTGAATTTGATTTTATGCGAATTGATATCAAAGACAAACCACACGACAACAATTCAATTCCAATGATCGACTTTAATTCAGATTGGGCCTCAAATAATACTCAATGGGTCGAACACAATGTAGTGGGCTAACACTATGTCTGCTCACAAAACACTTTGAAATATAATATTTCTCGAAAAGTGCTCATTAACCCGACAACAATATCATTGGATCTCACAATATAGTTGATGATCTTGAGCTGTTCATTTGACCGTTCAACTTTAATATATAATAATCCTTGGGCTGACACAAATCCACTTAGTCGACAAACTCTTAAAACACAATATTCAATTCTTTGTATTCAGTTTATGCGCATGACCTCTTTTCGTCTGACACATACATGTGATTTCTTTTCCAAAGTACTGACCTTCGTAAACTGTTATCTACAACCAAGACATGTGAGTTCCTTTCACAATATACTGACCCTCGATCAAAATGATTCACAATAATCGATGAATTTTCAATCGGTTCACACTACTCAAAGCACAATTACTAATATCACATGCATTGAAAACTTTGATAATATATGAGAATCACATGCACTATATCGGAAGTTGAACCCAATTGCCGACAATGTGTCACATAAAGACTTTAATGAACTGACAATCCTGATCAACCCTAAATGTTCATTGGACCTCAAAACCACTAAACCGACAACTATTAATACTCAACAACAATTTCCGATAAAATGAATGAATCGGTGCACCAGTTCACGTGATTTGTAAGTTCAAGACAACCTCGTTTTAATGTTTCAATATCTCGATCACATGCAATTCTTGAACTAATCACTCACATGCAAACTGACAATCTCGATATATGTATCACACAACTCGATGCATCTTTCAAGCGAGAGGTCAATGATATCAGCAAAATCAACACGTATTTCAAGCGAAAGCCGGTGTTTCGCTTCAACAACTACCAAAAATTTTCAAGCGAAAGCCATGTTCAAGTTAACTCAGCACGCATTTCAAGCGAAAGCCACACGTATTTCAAACAAACTGCTGATTTCAAGCGAAAGCCTACGTTTCGCTTCAAACTCGGTATCAAATTTTCAAGCGAAAGGAATATGATGTCAGCAAATATCGAACGAATTTCAAGCGAGCAGATGATTTTAACCCGTTTTTAAGTCGATTTTCGATCTGAAACTTTACAGGATTTGTTAATACATGTTTACGCACACTATATGAAAATTTGAGCCGATTTTATCCGTGAAAAGTTTTAATTTTCGAAAAAGAATGATGTAGAAACAGAATTAGTGATGAAAACGAGCTGTTTTTGCGAAATCTCTTCCTCCTGAGCTCTGATACCACTTGTAGGATCGTTTTGTGACCCAAACGAGTCGTTCAGAAGAGATTTATCAGTTTCAGATGCGGAAAATAAGAAACTGACGATGAAACAACTTGTTTAACACTTTAATCCTCTTATGTATTGATATAACAACGTTTACAAACGAAAGGAAAACCGGCAGCACCTCGGTATCTCTTTCTGGAAATTGTTACAAATGAATAGACAACCATCCTATTTATAGTGTTTAGGGTTCGCTTGGAAACACTTCAAGCGAAACCCATTGACTACGATTGAAGCGAAACCTCCTATTTGTCTTGAAGCGAAACCCACCAATCTGTTTTGTCTTCTTGTGAATTAACAATCTGATTTGTAACTTGCTTTGTCTTTCGTGATGTTGTCATGTGATGATGTCAACATTGAAGTCACCATTATGATGTCATCATTGGATATGATGACATCATGCTTGAACAAACTCGCAACGCACCCAAGACTCGATATAAGACGAAGACGACAGATGTGTGCACCAACAGTCATAATCAAGCAAGGGTGCAGGATCAGTAGGTGCAACATCAAGCTGACCCAAAAGGTGTAGAAGCTAGCTCAGGTGCAGGCCCTGGGTCGTGTAACGGTGTGGTGCCTCGAGCAGGTGTTAGTGCACCAGTCATAACGGCGCTGTCGTCCGTGCCGGTAGAAAAATGTAATCCGGCCATCTGTAAGGCTGTGAAACGTCACAACCTCAAAGGAGTCTGAAATCGAGTGTACACTAGAATCAGAGGGTAGCTTGATAACAGGGATCTCAAAATTTGCAATTTGTAACAATGTTTTCATTAAATTTTCCATCATCATGGGTGTCAGTAGAAGGACCATCAGTAATCATCTCTACGTCATCATCAATCGTTCGTCGAGTAGCCCACCTCCGGAAGGAATGTCCACAGGAGGCGCATTGTCGAGGATTCGAGCCATAGTGTGCTCACCATCGGGATGACCAGTGATGAAGTGGTCATGGATCGAAACAATAGTGACAGAAGGATTCTTGTCAGAGAAGCCATCAGCAAGGGTAAAGTATTACCAGAATCTGGTAGCGCGGACTGTTGGAAGTCGTCCTCGTCCTTGGTCGGCGTATCAGGATCACTCTTAGTGTCTGCCGTAAATATCTCCGGCGCAGATGCATTCTCCTTATCCGCGGCGGCTGTAGGGTTATCAATGTCCGATAACTCACCTTCTAAGTAGTGCGACGTGTGTGCCGGTTCATAATAGTCATAGTACGTATACCCATAGTAGTTATTAGCAGTGAGTGTATGCAAATATTCACCACGTGTGCACATATATCAATAATCATCAATTAAGCAGTAACAATGTAAGCATGTAATCATCCTAGTCTTCCCCAGACTATCCTCTCAGCCTCTCAGACTGAACTTCCTAGTCTCTCAGACTAAAATCTCCCAATCTCTCAGATTGCTCCTCCTAGTCCCACTAGACTACTCCCTCAGCCTTTCAGACTGGGCCTCCTAGTCCCACTAGAGTACTCCCTCAGCCTCTCAGACTGAGCCTCCTAGTCCCACTAGACTACTCCCTCAGCCTCTCAGACTGGGCCTCCTAGTCCCACTAGACTACTCCCTCAGCCTCTCAGACTGGGCCTCCTAGTCCCACTAGACTACTCTAGTCCCACTAGACTACTCCCTCAGCCTCTCAGACTGGGCCTCCTAGTCCCACTAGACTACTCCCTCAGCCTCTCAGACTGAGCCTCCTAGTCCCACTAGACTACTCCCTCAGCCTCTCAGACTGGGCCTCCTAGTCCCACTAGACTACTCCCTCAGCCTCTCAGACTGAGCCTCCTAGTCCCACTAGACTACTCCCTCAACCTCTCAGACTGAGCCTCCTAGTCCCACTAGACTACTCCCTCAGCCTCTCAGACTGAATTATAAATTTAAATTTGGGAATGTGTATTTGTGCCTTTTTTTTTGTTTGTAAAAAGGTCTGTTCCCTGGATCTGGACGTATAGTGTCTGCAATGTAAAAGTGTTTGAAAACATTTTCGTGAGAGCCCTGATGATCATAGTCTAGACTCGAGAAAGAATCCTAGTTCGCTATGATCGAGGCTCTGATACCAAGTTGTCACACCCTGGCTTTGCGGAAGCGTGGGTCTATTTGGTGTGACTTCTTAATACCATAGCAACAATCATAACAATGCTATATGATAAAAACATGAGATATTCATCCATTAATAAAGTTAGAAAAATCCCATTTTCAACAATCACAAAATAAGTTACAAACCTTAACTTGATTTAGTTGAGTTTATAAAGACTTAACAAAAGACTTTAAACAATACTAGGTTTAGGGGTATGTAACCCGTCCAGGAAGAGGTTACACCTTCTAAACCCTGGATGACTTCTTTATTCAAACGCAGCTTGAAAATACGTGCATACCGTGCCAGATCCATTAGTTTCCTGAAATACATGTAGTTTGAAAAATCAACATAAAGTTGAGCGAGTTCATGTGTAAGTGAGTATGTATAAACCTTTGTAATATGTCTGTATGAATGTATGTTCTTGGTATGTAGCGATAAGGAAAAAGAGATCAATTAATGTGTAGCTAATACATTAACAAGTGACATGGCCTAGGAAGCACTCAAACCTGTAACGCGTATTTCATACCGGTCCTTCCGGCGGAACGACATAGTCACCACATGCAGCCACACGCTGGCCCACGTGTGGGGCTCGCAACACCTGATAGATCTATCACTCATGCCTCTCGGTCCTTATACAAGGATTAATGGTCTTACGATAATAGCCTATCCATTCACGTGATCTAGTAGTAAGTTCCTTAGCTAATCATACCGTGTGTAAAACGTTTGTAGTAAATGTCACATGTATATCACCCCCGAAGTATAAAACTGAAAACAGTTAAGAGAAAAGGGGGGCATGAACTCACTGTATTGCGTCTTCAGTATGTGTAACCCAAATCTCTGCGGCAAACACGACTACCTACAATGGTCTAACGTCTATTATAAGAACGGGTAGTGCCTTGTCTTAGTATTTATGTTTTTGAGTTACGTTTCTGGTATTATTCCAAGTTATAATGATTATGTTTGGTTTTGGAATAATTGTTTATACGATATTTATGTATTAAGACTTCTAAGGTATTCGTATTCGTCTCTCCTTCCCAAGGATGGGAGTATCTCGTACTTGTGTATTCGTACTTCTTGTATTGGTATATCTTGCCATGTATCGGCGTTGTATTCCTGTGTGTTATAAAAATACGTCAATATATTCCCCAATATATATTTCCAAGTAATATTATTTTTACCCCAAAAATAATATATCTCTAGTTCGTAAAATAATCACGTAAGCACACAAGCGTCTTATTACGAAATATATATTCTCAATATATATATTTAACAAGTTTTATTTACGAAAATCCACCTCCGACACTTGGTTATTTCGTAATAAAAATCATGGAGAAATTTATATTTTGAAAACAAGTTAAAAATATATTTATAACACTTGTCACCAAAAACATTTCTAAGTGTTATATTTTCTGGAAAATTGCGCCAGAGTTTCCTCTGTAAACGGAGGCGTCCACGCTTACTAGCGTATCATTTTCTTTTGTAAAATCATTCAATCAGTTCTCAATTAACCAACCCGTCATTCAGATATGCAAAACACTACTTTTATCGTTTCAGTTTTATTATACAAAACTGGGCCGTTTTCGAGTATTTTAATAAAATAATTATCTTATTCCAAAAATTCCCAAATTTTTATAGAATGTCTTATAAGAACCAAAACTTATTGTGTAAAAATATCGGGGTCCAAATCATCACCAATATTTTATAGAAAATCATTTTCCGGACCGAAATCAGATTTATCTTTTTCTGACCACAGTCCACGGAATAATTTATATAAAATTCATCGTAAGTGTAATTTACGAAATTCTAGTGGGATAATTACAAATACACCGGTGGTCATCTATAGTAAAAATTTCATGATTTAACTCTACACGGAATTCGAGTTATGATGGAAAACATAACTCCCATTTACTGCTGTAAAAATGCAGCTCTAGCTGCTGTTACAAAACGACACCTTAAAAATAGTAAACGAAGTCCAAAAATTATGATTCTGGTGCCATTAGAACCGTACTTCATAGTATATATATCTAGACTTCAGAAAATACACTTTTTTTAGTTAAGGACCTGTTACAGCCAGTTAAAGTCGGCTGAACGTGCCGATCAGCTTGCTGTTTGAAGGTTAAATGTTACTTAAACGCACCCATACGTTCGCCAACCTTTCTAATATGATTAAAATCATATCATGAGTCTGTTACAACAGATTATGGTTTGTTTATTTCAGATTTATCATGATTTATACCACTAGTTTCTTTTTAACCAACTAGTTCATCATACTATCAAGTCTTTTAGTTTTGATCTTTTAGTGTTCTCGATTTTTATCCGTTAAACCTCTTATTAACCACTTTAAATAAGAACAAGAGAGTGTTTAGAAGCACTTACAACTAGCACAAGGATAGGGAAGATCAAAGGCGTAAAAGTGGTGGATAAAAGAATACAAGAGCGGTCCTTGAACTTCCGAGACCACCGGGCTTGTTTGTATGATCCCTTGCACACTTGTATGTGTGTAAAATGGCTAGATCAAAACTTGGTGATGGTTGGATGATGGTTGGTGATCTCAGCCGAAGACAACAAAGGTGGAAGGAGAGAGAGCAATTTTGGTTTGTGCCTTTGGAATGAAAAATGATGAACCTCCATGCAAGTTTATAATCCATTTTAGTGTTTTGTCCACTAAACAAAATGTTTCCTAGATTTTAGGCAAGATGTAATAAAATAATCAAAGTTATGTGGTGTGTGTCCCCTTGGGGGACCGATCGGTCAAGGGGGATGGGGTAATTAGTTGGATTTCAACCAATTAGTTAAGCACTAGTTAGTTAGTTAGTTAGAGATTTAAAATTAGTTACTAGTGTGTTGTGTGTTATAACGGGTGTTAGGGTATTCGGGGACCCTAACTGGCTCAGAAAAAGAAAAAACAATGTCATTGACAATATTTTTAGGTTCCGGGTAAAGTCCGGTTGTTCGGTTGGATATTAATCCGTTAAAGTGCTAAATAAGCAATTAAAGTGTCGTTAGTATTATTTTTAGTGACACAATGAATTCCCGACACTTTGGAAAGTGTCTAGTATTATTTTCCCATGCTTTTGCACTTTACTAGTTAGCTTAAATGCTGAATTTTGTATTAAAGTGCAGGATTTTGTACTTAAAGTACGTTTTAGGCACATCCGGTCACTATAACTATCACCTAGTGACGCAGTTTAACAATCCTCACCTCCCTACACTCCCTACTAGTGTAGTAATCTATTCCCGGCTTATACTGGCCTCAGAGACAGTGCCTGTCTGATGCTGGCTATGTCAGCATGTTTACTGGGTTATCCTTTCATTGTGCTACTGTGCTTTTGTGCATCAAGTTTGTCACTATAGTTCTGTGTAAATAATGGAGTGACAGCAATAAAGTATGATGCATGTACGTGTATGTATCAGAATTCAAGTAGCAGTTTAATCACAACTGTAAGCAAGCACAGTAATTAAGTATTAATTAAATATTAATTAATTCGTACGGATACCTGGTTTGGTGAGGGTTGTCACAGCAGTAGATGTTTGGGTGAAAGGTGGATTTTGAGAAGATGTTGGCTGATTTGGTAAGGGTGGAAAGTTGTCCAAGTTAGGAAACGTTGCGGTGGAATTGGTGGAACTTGAGTAGTAGTAGTTTGGGTGGATTGCGGTGGTGGTTCAGATGGTCTGGAAGTGTTAGGTGAAGGTTGAGTGGGAGTTAGTGAAAATTGGGATTGTAGAAGCAGGTTTGTAGCTTGCTTATCCATATTTCCTGAGTTCTCTATTGATTTGAGTGTCGGTGTTGGTGATTGCAGTACCTTATTCTCTCGATGAATAACTCGGGTCTTCCGAACTGTTCTCTCAATTTCCGGATCAAATACTAATGGCGAAGACTTTCCGGACTTTCTAGTATGATGCATACATGTATGATTTCACCTGCACAAACACAGACAAGAAACTACACGCAATTATGAACAAAACGAAATAAACTCTATTTTTGGATTTTTAACTATTTTTCTAAAAACACTTAAAACAAAACACTTTGCGCACGACTCCCCGGCAATGACGCCATTTTGATGACTGTTGTGAGTATCATACAAAAATCTAAATAACTATGTAGATAGTATAAATAGGGTATCGAACCATAGGAGTATGGTGGAAAGCGTTGTTGATTAAGTATAAAGGAACTAATTGCAAAAATGTAAAATTGGTTGTTTGATTGTTTGATTGAACTAAGAAATAATAAAACGAGTTTGTAACAATGAGGGAAAACAATGGTTCCTCCGGAGTTTAGATTCAAAATAGACTTCAGTTGCGTGTTTGATTGTCACAATCACAGAGACATGATTGCATAATTCACTTAATTGATTGTGATTATCCAAAGACTACTTACTTCGATTACAAAACAACGGAAGGTTATCATACGACTAATCAATTGAAATTACCAACCCTAACCCCTTTCAAATATATCCCAATTGCTAGAATTCTCGGGAATTGAATGAATTAGAATTAAGAATTAAAGTAAAACCAGTCGTTACAATACAATCCAATCCAATCAATCGAATCAAATGGTAAAAAGCATCAAATGCTTAGATTACCAAGTTTAAACACAATAAAAAACACATAACTTAGTCTACTTATAAGAATCTTCCACCCGTAGGAAACCACTAGAAAATTAGCCGCTCATCTCGGTGAATTGATCTTCAAAAGCTTGAACAATGATCAGATTCATCTTCACTATGGTTGATTTGACAGAATTTACGATGGAAGAGAGGTAAAGTGCGTCCAAAATTGCTTCTTTTGATCCCCAAAATCGTCTAAGAGGTGAATACCATCATTAGGGTTTTTAAAATCCCTTTTATACGTCCACAAAACAAAACCCTAGTCGGCTTTCGAATCCCGCCGTAACCTACGGCTGTCTGGCCGTAGGTTACGGCCAGCAACTTCTATCCCCTTTTGATCCGCCTGGCCGTAAGTTACGGCCCTAACACCGTAGACTACGGCGTACATCTGCTGTTGATGATGTTATTCATATACCTGGCCGTAAGTGATGGCATTCCCCACCGTAGCTTACGACGGGTTTTCCACTTGGTCCTTCTTCAGCATTTTAACTTTCATTGAATGACCCATAGGCCCCTGGACTTCATTCTTTCGCATTTATAGTACTTCCAAACTATCTTCTAACCCAAAACCAATCCCGAATAATGTAATATACCTTGATTATCATCCACGGGTGTTCCGCTTCATCTCTAAACACTTTAACTTCATCGATTTAAGCGATTAACCTCCAAAACCTAAATATCTCGTAGTATCACATTCGAATCATATAATCACTTAAACCGCAACAAAACCCATAATATAAATACATTAACACTCGGGTTTCACCCTCTCCATCAATGTGTTTGAAAGACAACATGTTATTATTGTGTGAAAACTTGCATTTTGATAGTTGTTTGATGTAAATTCTGTTTGGAATGGTTTAAATGTTTGTTTATGAGTATTTTACATATTCCTAAGTAAATTAGAGGATTTCCGTGCCAGAACTGAAGTTTATTGAAGATGTGCCGAATGCAGGCCCAAGTTTATTTTTACGGGCCGTGTGCATGGAAGAGAGTTATGAATCATGGGCCCCAAGTTAAGACACCGACATACTATTGGAAACGCTAGATCATTATGGAATAACTTTCCATTGATTACAAGCCATGACCCGGGTTCGGGTATACGGGTCGTAAATAACCCAAAGTTGGATGGACCATATATATAGAAAGAGATTCACGGAAACCTTAAGAGAGGCTGAACGAAACAAGAGAAGAACGCGAAAAAGGGGCTGTTGAAGTTCAAGGATTCAAGATCATGTTGGAACACAGACATGCCCATGTTAAAACAAAGGCATGGCCATGTTAAAACAAAAACATGACCACGTTATGTTAAAAGAGAAACATGACCATGTGAAACCCATTGCGTTTTAGACCTGGAGTGTACGTTTTTAGAATTTATGTGCAAAGAACATGATCATGTTAAAACATAAACATGATCATGTCAGAATAGAGGCATGACCATGTTAAAACATAAACACGACCATATGAAACCCGATTGCGTTTTAGAACCTGGTTTATAGTGTGTTGTTCTATCCATTGTGTTTTACGAATCTGGGTTTCGAATTTTTTTAAAAGTATAGCAATAGTGTGCTTGTTTTAAAGATAAAAACGCTCGTTTTTATGGTGCAATTTTTATAAAAAAAATATTTCCGTATGAAAAAGTTACTAACGTTTTAA
Source organism: Helianthus tuberosus (assembly GCA_030545235.1). Classification (NCBI taxonomy): domain Eukaryota; kingdom Viridiplantae; phylum Streptophyta; class Magnoliopsida; order Asterales; family Asteraceae; genus Helianthus; species Helianthus tuberosus. Next base: position 98,204,230 of record CM060357.1, on the reverse strand, counting down.
AAACGATGGGGAATTGGAGGAGAGAGAAACTATTTACTTGGATGAACTAGAATACCCTCAAACTAATTTACGCGCCTTTTTTTATTCAGTCTCACCCATTTAATCTTAGCCATTGATTACTTAATAGATGATCAAGTTTACTTCATAGCCTTCATATCCAAACATAACTTCCTAGTATATCCTGACCCTATATAAATAATATAATACAATCTTTGGTTTTCAAATGGCACCATAAATTATCATCTTCTTCATTATCTTTAATAAGTTGCAGAAATGTTCATTGCCACCTTGAAAAATCTTCAAAGATCGCATTTTCACTCCTATTTTCTTCTTTTAATTGGAGGATTTCTGTGCCAGAACAGAAGTTTATTGAAGATGTGCCGAATGCAGGCCCAAGTTTATATTGACGGGTCGTGTGCATGGAAGAGAGTTATGAATCATGGGCCCCAAGTTAAGACACCAACATACTATTGGAAACGCTAGATCATTAAGGAACAACTTTCCATTGATTACAAGCCATGACCCGGGTTCGGGTATACGGGTCGTAAATAACCCAAAGTTGGATGGACCGTATATATAGAAAGCGATTCACGAAAACCTTAAGAGAGGCTGAACGAAACAAGAGAAGAACGCAAAAAAGGGGCTGTTGAAGTTCAAGGATTCAAGATCATGTTGGAACACAGACATGCCCATGTTAAAACAAAGGCAGGGCCATGTTAAAACAAAAACATGACCGCGTTATGTTAAAAGAGAAACATGACCATGTGAAACCCATTGCGTTTTAGACCTGGAGTGTACGTTTTTAGAATTTATGTGCAAAGAACATGATCATGCTAAAACATAAACATGATCATGTCAGAGTAGAGGCATGACCATGTTAAAACATAAACACGACCATATGAAACCCGATTGCGTTTTAGAACCTGGTTTATAGTGTGTTGTTCTATCCATTGTGTTTTACGCATCTGGGTTTTGAATTTTTTTTCAAAAGTATAGCAATAGTGTGCTTGTTTTAAAGATAAAAACGCTCGTTTTTATGGTGCAATTGTTATAAAAAAAATATTGCCGTATGAAAAAGTTACTAACGTTTTAAAAACGATGGGGAATTGGAGGAGAGATAAACTATTGAATTGGATGGACTAGAATACCCTCAAACTAACTTACGCGCCTTTTTTTGTTCAGTCTCACTCATTTAATCTTAGCCATTGATTACTTAATAGATGATCAAGATTACTTCTTAGCCTTCCTATCCAAACATAACTTCCTAGTATATCCTGACCCTATATAAATAATATAATATAATCTTTGGTTTTCAAATGGCACCATAAATCATCATCTTCTTCATTATCTTTAATAAGTTGCAGACATGTTCATTGCCACCTTGAAAAATCTTCGACGATCGCATTTTCACTCCTATTTTCTTCTTTTAATTATTCTATGTTCTGGCAATGAGGTAGTGGTGGAGTGGTTGGGGAAATATTTGGTGTTCCTTGTGACCCAGGTTCGACTCCCACTCTCCCCCATTACTTTTTACGGTATCCAGGTGAAGGGCGAATACGGGTGGCGCCAGTTCGTCTTAGATGGGAGGCAAGGTTTTACCGATTATTCCACTGTCGTGCTTTTGGGTGGGTGGAGGTCGGGTTTCCGCGCATCTGGGAGAGCCAATGGGCTGGCGGCGGTCGAGTAGTCGACCTTGGCCACAACGCCCGGTGTCACGGTGGTTGGCACGTCATCCGTTGCCATTCAAAAAAATATTGTATGTTCTACATTTAATGTTTTGAGGCTCAAACTCTTAAAATCGGCTCAATAACCGAGGAAAACCACGCCCAACATTACAGACTTTTCTATTCGGACGACGATCGGACAACTGGCTCCAACATAGAGACATCTTTGGACATTGCTGATCTAGATTTCGGGTGGGCTAGGAAGAACGCGTTGGAGATAGTCTTACTCCCTTGCATTTTTATTTCCTAAAATCTTTGATCTTGTTAACAAGATGATTATATGATTCATTGGTTAATGTTTTGGGAAATAATCTTAAGGTCATGAGTTCAAACACCATGATTAACTTTTATTTTTAGTTAATGATTTTATAACGATTTATTTTCTGAAAACAATATTAACGTTTTATAAGTGAGGTTACTTATGCCTAAAAATATCACTAATTTGAATCACATATTTACATATACACGAGTGTATAAACATATTTCATTAAACTACACTACCTTTGTTTTGTTTATTTTATAACAATTATCATCGTATTGTGGATTCTTGATATATAATTGATAAGTCTATATTATAATAAGTGGGCCTTGTTTTTTTGTTTCTCCTAAGGCCTAATTTTTTTTAATCATTCTCCAAGACAACGCTACATATCATGGTATACAAGTTAGAGATGTAAAAGTTTTATAACACTTTTTTAATTAAAAGTAAAAATTTCAATAGTGTGATTTTAAAAAAAAAATTTATCATCAAATTTCCACTTTTGTTCCAGACCAAATATTTACAGTCGGATGTTACCATTGAGGTTTTAGCAACATAGCCAACACCTTTCATATTCACCCAATGTTACAAGAAGAAAACATTACATTTATAAATGAGTAAATTACGTTTTTGGCCCCTGTGGTTATATCAGTTTTACTATATTAGTCCAAAATAAGATTTTTTAACATATGTGCCCCCATGATCTATATAACTAACTATTTTGGCACCTGAGTCTAACTCAACCCCAAACCCTGGTTAATTATTAGTCACATGACATGCACATGATGGGTAAATTGGTAATTTCCCCTCCCCTTTTAATTACTTTATAAAGAAAAAAAACCCTGGTCATATGTGCAGTACTACTTTTAGCTTCAACTTTGTCTTCTACTCAGACACCTTCAACAACCGTCGTCCGAGTCCTCCGATCACCCCTTTCTCCGATTCCACCACTATTCATCACCTCCTCTGACGCCATTACACCATAAACCTCCGTCGCACACCACCGACAACCATCCTCCACCTTTGATTTCACCTACCACCGTCGCACAACACCACCATCAACCACCACTATTCATCACCTCCCTCCGATTCACCACCACCGTTCACCTGAAACCCCCATCAACAACATCTACTACTTGTTTCTCCTCCACTTGTTCACCTATAGAGCTTAACAAATCAACAGTCGTAGATTGACATGGATTCGATGATTTCAGAGATCAAACGAATCAAAGAGGCCGGTACCTATAGCGGCAAATTTTGCATTGATTCCGAAATTGAGATCTCGAATTTTGCCTTTTTCTTTGAGAAACAGGCTCACCCGATTGCAAGTCTGGAGATACTTGGACTTCTCCGGCGGTGTGCCGTTGGGCGGAGACATGTGGAAGGTAGCCGGATTCCTAAAATGAACACCATTGACAAACCAAATTCTCAATAAGCCTTCTTAACAGACCACTATCACATTTAGTTATTTCTAGAACATTCACTGAAGGTAGTGTTTCAAGTGTGACTTCAATCAAACTGGGGCAATCACATATTTTTAGAGCATTCAATGATTCAATCAGGAGGAAGAAGATGAAGGGACAAAAAAATCTAGGGTTTTATTTATAAAGTCATAAAAGGGGTAGGGGAAATTGCAATTTTAGACATCATGTGCCTGTCATGTGAGCATTAATTAACCAGACTTTGGGGTTTGGTTAGACTTAGGGGCCATTGGTTATAGAGACCATGGGGGCACATCTGTTAAAAATTCTTATTTTGGGCTAATATAGTAAAAGTGATATAACCACAGGGGCCAAATACGTAATTTACTCTTTATAAATTGATATTGAAATTCACCCAATTCTCCCAGGACAAAGATTGTAGTTCCCCAAAAACTCCATCATCTGAAGTTCTCTTCCCGACGAAAATGATTTCGTTTCGAACTTTCCAAATCACCCAACATGTCTTACCATAATTAGCATCCGTTTTTCATAGTTTATGTGAGTAGTATAATTGGTTTAAAAAATAAAAATTACACTAGACTATGATTCTATTCTAATCTATACTATACACTACGCCAAAATAGGGATACGGCCACACCAAAAAAGTGTGACAATATGTCTTTCGCCACACATATTTTTTTCATATCAAGTGTGACCAAAGCTCAAGTCATCGTAGGTATCATACGACCACATACACTTTTTAGTGGCCTTAAAACTTAAAAGTATGGCTAAAGGGTAACAAATTTTTTTGTTAAAATCTAGCATTTTCTCAATTAAGTGTGGCTAAAGGGTTGCAATAGCCACATAAATTTAATTAAAGTGTGTCTCTTTGTATTATATAGTCACATATATTTACTAAAAAGTATGATTTAGCCACATCAATTAATTAAAAGTGTGACAAAAAGAGTTGTAATCAAACATTTTGTCTATTAAGTATGGCTAAAATGTAGCAACAACCACATGAATTTATTGTAAGTGTGGCAGGTTTTATTACATTGTCACATGAATTTATTGTAAGTGTGGCTATTGTCTAACATTTGGTCACATATAACTTTTTTTCCCATGACGTTTGGTATAATTATGTCACACAACAAAAAACAAACTAACTATGGCGTGACTAGTGCTTATTTATAGCCACACCGAATATTGTAATTTTAAGTGTGGCTATTTTCTAACATTTGGTCACACATAATCTTCTTTTTCCATGACGTTTGGTATCATTCCGTCACACAAACAAGAAACAAAGTGACTATGGTGTGGCTAGTGGTTATTTATAGCCATGAAATTTTGTAATTTTAAGTGTGGCTATTGTCTAATCTTTGATCACATGTAACTTTTTTTCCATGACGTTTGGTATCATTCCGCCACACAAAGAAGAAACAAAGTGACTATAGTGTGGCAGATGTTTATTTATAGTCACATGAAATTTTGTAATTCTATGTGTGGTTGTTGCCTAAACTTTGGTCACACTTTTTTTGTGGTTTTATGTGACCATTTTCGTGTATTACCCATTTTATTTTCCATTTTTTTGTCAAATAAAAACTAAACTAAAATGAGAAAACTAAAAACCAAATGCTATTAACATTAATAACCCAACATCCATACATAAGTTTTGAATTTAAATAGTAATACTAATTATAAACATTAACTTCTAATCAAAACCTATCTACAAAAGTTACAAAGGAAAACGACTCATTCAAGAATTCCCTATTCCCTTGCCTGGATTCAGAAGAAAGCTGTTTCACAGCAATTAAGGTTCCATCCGCCAATACTCCCTACATTAAAACACAATTTTTGGTTTCCAGCATAGTAGGTAACATGTTTGATATTAGATATGTAATCAAGAGAGTAGTAGATTACCTTATAAACCGGGCTGAACCTTCTCCAATCTTATTAGCAACATCAAAATTGTTTGTTGCAGCTTTAATTTGCCGCAATGTAAATCGACCTGTGTTAAGCTCCAGACCACTCAAATCTAATAACCAAAAAATGAATATAGAAGATAATTAAGTGAAAAATGGTTCAAATAGAAAACTTTAGCTAATAGGAAAATGGGTCAAACAGGTCCAATGTCGCCAAAATATATTTCTGATGCATACAACTTATTACAACCCTGTAAATTATTTTAGTCAAAGGTTTAAATTAATATTTTAATAATATTGGTTATTTTTCCCTAAAATCATTATCACTGCATTATTTATTTGACTTTTAAACTGACAAAAGTGTATATGGGTCAACCCAACCAAACCTGGCACATAAATACCTAGTCCACTTGAATCTCTGCGTTGTAAATAACCAAACCACCATAAAATTCCAAGAATTAGGACAATGCTGAAAACTGCTCCAACCACAATCCCGGCTACAACACCTCCAGACACACTGTTGCCCTTCTCTTGCGCGCGTGGAACAAGAAATCTGTATAGTGGAAATAAAAGAATGAACTAACTAGAGTATAGAAGTAACATTAAACAATATAGACCATGCAATAACATACTACCATCATTGTCACAAGTAGTACAATCAACTCCAAATCATGAATACCATATCAATAATAATAGCTTACTTGGATCCACAGAAATAACTGAAATAAGAGGCCCGTATGTTCCTCGGGTTGGGACATTTATTGTTCCTTTTCCAGCCCAATAAAGTCGGATTTCCAAAGTACTTGTAACATTATCCGTATAAGTCGTCACAATTGCTTTCCCAACCCCACCTGCTCTGTCACTGATGTCAAAATCCTTCTCCATGAGCATACCCTGAATGTAGATATCAAACACGTGCCTCCCAAGGCTGCTAAACTTCATATCATCAGTAAAAGTAATCAAACACAAGTCGGTTTACATTGCTGCAAATTTGCATTCACGGGCTAGTGGCCACCTTGTTGCTGTCAAACTGGTTTGCTTTCTGTTAAATATCACATAAATGCTAATGACACTACCTGCTAAAATCACAACCAAAAGATCTATTATAAACAATCCTATAATAGATCAGATGTAAGATAATCACAGTCTTGATCTAAACATTTTGTTTGATCTTATATGCGAAAAGTTAATAAGCATGTGTAAGTACCTTACAGGATTATATATGTCCATGTGGCGAGGTACATAATGGCCACCTCCTATACCAAGAAGGATCTTTTTATTACCGGACATACTAGGACATAAAAACGTAAACATTTTGTTATGTATGTTTGTAACCCTAAGTCCCAAACTAGATTTTCAACATTGAATGTACACAGTGAAGAGAGTTGTAACGATCCAAAATCAACATAATTAATAAGTTTTAGAGGATAACAAGATTTTTATGGTACCTGTTCCAGTTTCCAACAGCTTTACCTCCTTGAATTCCAAGTCCTACCCAAACGAACTTATTTAAGTTATTTTTGTAACAAAAAAAAAAAAAAACAAAGAAAACTATATTGAAGTGGCCAGGATATATAATATAGATGCTTTGAGAAATATTGCTGATCATTTCAACGAAGAAAGTTGCCCGGAAGGATGAAAGCTTAGTGATCCACGAAGAATTTAACTCGAGAAGAAGATATGCAATCACTTCACCTTCCTGCAAATTATAGAGAATATTGTAATGAAACATGCTGACCTATTTAAACCGTTTAATGAAACAGGCTGACCCGTTTAAACTGTAAAATGAAACAGGCTGACGCGTTTAAACTATAAATGAAACAGGCTGACCCATTTAAACTGCAGAATGAAACACGCCGGCGGGTTTAAACTCTAAAATGAAACACGTTGGCCCATTTAAACTGCAGAATGAAACAGGCTGACCCATTTAAACTGTAGACTGAAACAGGCTAACAAGCTGACTTATTTAACCCGTTTAATCAAACAGGTCGATATATCAACCCATTTAAAACTAAACTCATAAAATAAAATATATTGTATATGTTCAATCTGAAATAAAGCTCTGCCAAGATGCATATCCTCAATGAGTAGAAGAAAACATAATCAAATTCGTAATGATCATTATGTACCATTCTACCAACCTGATCGAGTAAGAGAGTCTTTATGGCAACCTTCTTCTTGCTCAGCGCGTCAAAAAGTTCATCTTTTGTCATTGGCTCCAAAAAGGCATCTGGACCGAGTTCATATATCGGGGCCACAGTAGCTGGCTGTCATTAAATACCATCAAAAGAATTTAAAATTTAAATCACTCCCTAGTACCTATACCGAAAGTCCAAAAGTAAAAGAAAAACCTGAGCGGTATATGTGTAACTAGTATCATACTATCATCGTACGTACATTTTCAAGTAAGCGGACTTTTGCAGATTGCCTTTTGTCAATAAACGATAGCTCCAAACCATCGTCTAGCTGGAATTAAAAAATCAAACAAGAGAGTAGAGAAAGATCAAAGATCAACATCTTTCAAGTAGTAAAATAAACATCATAATAAAATGAGTATTTAGTCTTACTTCTATAAATAATTTGGAACATTCGAAAGGCCACTCATCTGTATCTCTAACTGCAGACCTGTAGGTATCAACTAAATATTTCATTTGAAACGACAAAAATATGTTAGCAATCAAGCCCTAATTCTTTCTAGGATTAAAAAAATCATCACCTTTTATACTTTGTTACATCAACACCTTTGATATAGATAGCACCCACCCTTCCTGAAACACAGGCATCAAGAATATCAAATATGTAACTCGCTCAACACTTCAACTAATAATAGCTTGAACTCGGCTGATTTTGAGCTCCATTTCTAAAGCTTGAACTCGGCTAGTTTCAAGCTCTATTTATAAAGAGCGTGCTCAGCTCGTTTCGAGCTCTATTTCTATATATAAAGCTCGAGCTTGAAACGAGCTCTATTTATAGAGTTTGAGCTCGGCCGGTTAGTACGTCGGCTCATGAGCAGATTTTCTAAAGCTTGAGCTCGGCTCATGTGTAGTTCTTCAAGCTTAGATTCTGCCCGTTTCAAACTCTATTTCTATTTTTCTAAAGCTCGAGCTCAGGTCATGAGTAGATTTTTAAGCTCGGGCTCGACAGTCGACTCGTTTGGAGCTCTATTTCTACAGCCGAACTTGGCTTGTGAATAGTTTTTCAAACGCAAACTCGACATGTCAGCCTGTTTAATCCGTTAACATAAATGGGTTACACTAGTTGTGTTGGGTTCATCAATTCAAACCGCCAACCCAACACCACTACACCTCTACTTAAAACCATATTTGTACTGTACGTAACTTATAACACCTAATAGTTCCACTTTAACTAAAGTTCTGATTATAAAACCATATCATCTTCAACTAAAACTAGTTTTCTAAATCTAAAGCAATATTAAGTATTCTTTTAATCTAATTTGAGAGGCCTATATTCCCATTTCACAAATTCTCTCCTTTTTTTTCCCAAAGATGTGCTTTGGGTCATTTATATATCAACTCATTAAGTAGCCAAACATGATCATCTGATTTCATTTAAACTCCATTAGTTGAATTATATTGAATGGTAACTTTAAATTTGTAGGGATTCATTCAAATTTTAATTAGTTTTTTTATTCAAACTCTAACTGTACATTTTACTCTTTCCAACAAATACCTTAAAGCAAATAGCCCCAGCCAATCAGCAACATATGTTTTCAATTACAATATATTAACACCCTAATTATATACGAACCAAACAGTTAAATTCATTTTACTTGGTTTACCATCAGTAACCATTAACCGCCAGCACTGCCACCTCCTTCATCAGGCGCCAAGCCGCTACCACCATTGCCACCCATATTAGAGGTGTTGGGTTAATCGGGTTCGTTTACGGGTCACGGGTCGGCACGTTATTGGGTCACGGTTAAAATGGTTTTTTGTTTACGAGTAACGCGAGTCGTAGGTCGCGGGTTCAATTCGGGTCAGATGGTTACAGATCAAACGTGCAAGTGGTTTAGTAGTAGTAAATGGGTCAAGGAAAATCCATGGGTTTAGTTAATTAGTTTCTGCATGTTTGATTTAGAAGAGTGGGTTGAAAGATTTGACCAATTCTTGTGGTGGTGCACGTTGGAAGATAGTCGTTAGTCGTTACCGGTTTTTTTGGTAAATCTTAGTATTTTATTATTCCCCCACGTTGTTGATTTGTAAGGCTATTAATAGTTGATTTGTTCAATGAATTATGCGCAGCTTTTTTCATTCGTAAATACAAACTGCCTCAAGTTTCTTATATTGCATTGTTCATACATACATTACGTGAGTTTGTGTATTGAGTGTGTGTTTTACTAGGGACCTGAACCAACATTTGGTATCAGAGCCTAGGGCTCGTAGGAAGCGGGTTTGAAGATCGGAGGAAGCCTCCGCCGCCGCCGGGTGTGTCCGTCGGTGGAGGGCAGGGTGAAGAAGGGTCTAGCCCGTCGCTGCGGGGCAAACACTGCAGGAAAACGGCTGTTCGGGACTGGTTGCAGCGTTAGACGGACACGTTAAGGTGTTTCAGTAGGCCGTTATTGTGGTAGACGTACCGGTTAAGACGACAGGGGTGACCGGTGATAAACACTTGTGTTCCGGGGCTGTTAGTAGTGATCAAAAGAAGGTTCAAGGCTGTTCGGATGTTAGTTGCGGGTTTGCGCAACTGTTTACAACGGTGACAACAGCAGAATGTTTTGCGGAAGCCTTGATCAACTTGTTTCGTGATAAGAGGAGACCGGCGTAGTGCGTGAAAAGCGGGCAGAAAGAATCCGTTAAAGCAGGTGGCTTTGGATTCGTCTCGTTTGGCAAGGTGAGAGAACGGAAGAAGCGGGTGGCTTGTTTTCTTTGTCGGTGGAGAGCCTCTTGAACTAGGGTGATCGGAAAAAGGTTGTTGAAATAAAAGGAGGAACACGGTAGTAACATTATGGTGTTGGAGTTCAAATCGGGTGACTCGGATGTGACCGGGTAGGTCGTTGATCCGTGATGAGTCAAGATGTAAATGGACGGTTCCAGCGTTATGCCATGTTACATGTTACGGGTGTGGTGTTTTTTTCGGGTTGAACTGAGACATTGGACGTGATCGAGGTGAAGATCAAGTGTCCGTTAGATGTCATAGTGGTTCGAAAACGAGGTGATTCGGTGCTGCGGTGAAGGCGCAAACAAACACCGATTAAGGGGGTGATTGTTGGGTTAATCGGGTTCGTTTACGGGTCATGGGTCGGCACGTTATCGGGTCACGGTTAAAATGGTTTTTTGTTTACGAGTAACGCGAGTCGTAGGTCGCGGGTTCAATTCGGGTCAGATGGTTACGGATCAAACGTGCAAGTGGTTTAGTAGTAGTAAATGGGTCAAGGAAAATCCATGGGTTTAGTTAATTAGTTTCTGCATGTTTGATTTAGAAGAGTGGGTTGAAAGATTTGACCAATTCTTGTGGTGGTGCACGTTGGAAGATAGGGTCGTTAGTCGTTACCGGTTTTTTTGGTAAATCTTAGTATTTTATTATTCCCCCACGTTGTTGATTTGTAAGGCTATTAATAGTTGATTTGTTCAATGAATTATGCGCAGCTTTTTTCATTCGTAAATACAAACTGCCTCAAGTTTCTTATATTGCATTGTTCATACATACATTACGTGAGTTTGTGTATTGAGTGTGTGTTTTACTAGGGACCTGAACCAACAAGAGGTGTTCGGGGATTTCTTTTTATTGATTTTCTGATAATAGATATTAAAAAAACCAATTACCTAAAACACCACAATAACATATTAATGCTTCATTAAACCACAAATCCCCAAAAAACTCTCAGAATAACACCTTAATGCTTCATTTAAACTCTCCTAATTCAATAGTTTAGCTCTGTCTTATTCTAAAAAAACACAAAATCTAACAGCTTTTTGCTACATGTTCCATTTATTCAATTTGAAATAAAAGAAACCATAACCTTCATAAAAACAAACAATTTTTGAAGTTTAAATCACCAATTTCAAACTGTATTATGTTTTGTTTTAATTTATGTTATGCACACTGAGCAACAACTAAAACTCTGAATAATTCAATAGTTTAACTCTGTTCTCCTATAATAAATAGATAATCCATCAAACTTTTGCTGCAATGTTATCTCTGATATTGAATTAAACAATGAAATTAAGAAGATGAAAAAGTGTCGAACCTTTGACAGATGTTTTGTGAATGTTACGAGAGGATTTAGAATCAAAACGATTCCTAGGCGATTTGTTGACTTGAGCTCGAGAACAACCTGCCATTGCTGTATGAGCCGAAGAACAGAAATCTCTTCTTAATCCATCTGGAATGTTCCTTGCTCGTCATAGTACATGAGGAGGATAGGTCTCGCAGGATCGAAGGCTACAGCGGTGGTGGTGGAAGAGCCTCTGCTGAAAAATGTCATCAGGAAAAATGGGTCGAACAGTGTAAAGTGAACAGGAAGTTTCTGGTTCAACCTAGGGTTTGGCCCATGAGGACGGATGTGTTGCAGGGGAACCGGTTTAATCTGAACCAGAAGGTAACGGGTCAGGTTTTGGGCAGTTGTTTGGGTCAGAGCTTTGTGACATACTTTGTTGTTGTGGATCTGGAGCTAGGGTTTTGAGATGAAAAACATAGAAGAGGTGCGTGGAGAGAGTGAGTGGATTAATAAAGAACAGAGGAGATTGTTACCATTGTTGCTAGTGGAAGTGACGATTCAGACATTCAGCTGAGAGATGAAGGTTGGAGAGGAAATCAATTTAGGATTAATTTAGAGAAGAAAATGGTGAAGAGGAAGGAGTTGAAATTGGAAGCGGGATTGGGTTGGGAGGGAAAATTTTGGGTGTGAAAATGTTAGGGGGAAATCATTTTCTAAAATTTAAATTAATTAGTGGATTTTTGCGCTTTTCGACGGTTTTCCGCCAACATCGATTCGATTTCTTATGCTATTGGTACCATACGAGCATTTTGCATTTAGGCCGGAGGGTGTGGGGGCGCCACCCAGGCCATGTCAGCCTCTATAGCGCCCCGGGGCGCTATACCACCACACCCTCAAAGTTAAGAGGGGCGCTATAGAGGGGGCTCCATGGTGGTAACGAGGGAGAAGGGGGTTATCAGGTGGGGCCCTCAACTTTTCATCCAATCAAATTTTTTTTTTAATTTTGTTTAATAGGGGGCTCCATCCCACACCGTGCAAATTAAAGGGGGGCGTTATAAAGCCCCATGGTTGACGTGGATCCTACGTGGCGCTTACGTGTCTTGATAAAGCCCCTAGGGGCTCCATCCCACACCATCCAGCCTTATAAACAATAGCAACTAAAAATTGTTTTACCGATATCGGTTAGGGCTATAAGTTAGTCGAGCCAGGGTGGGACTTCGAGCTTGATCTTTAAATTAAACGAGGCAGCTCAACTCGTCTCGAGCTCGAGTTTGAAGTTAAACGAGCCTAATAACGAGCCAACGAGCCGATCTTGCCTTGAGCTCGGCTTGGTTACAAAATGAGCCGGCTCAGCTCAGATCAATTTAAATTAAGTTTTTTTACCTAGTTTGTTTCAAGCCCTTTTCGAGCGAGCTATGAGTCATGAGTTTTTTTTAGATAGTTCGTTTCAAATCAGTCGGAATAGGCTCACTTGTCATGACATCGGTTTTTTTCCGTATGGTAGTTTGTTTTCTCACGGTAAATAACAACAAAAAAAGATATATTTCGAGACTGAACTTCAATAAATAAAGTTAATGGTAATAACAAAAAAAAATATAAGGCAAGTCTAAAACATCAAGAAAAAGTTAAACGGGTTAACATAACCAAAAAAATACAAGTAGGAAGGCTGATTAACCCCCTAATTCTCTTCGTGACATACCACAAAAGAGTATACAAGAAAACCCAACCAAGATGGTTTAACTAGTACAAAAAGAAACAAAATGCTAACGCCTTCATTGCTCTTCAAAGTACTCTACCCCATCAATTTTCCACTCCTCCAAAAACCGTCTCACATTATCAGCATTTTTATACTTGAAAGAGATCAATTTAGTTCTAACCGTGCTCAGAATATGCTCCGATATTTGTTCAGGGGGCCGCAATTTATTACTGAAAAATCTAGTATTTCTTTCGCTCCAAATGGCATAAGCCGAAGCAGCAGTAACCAGTTTACTAACGATCGATGATACTGATCTTGAATTAGCTCTCGGAATCAGCCAAGAGACTATATCCTCCCATCGTTCGTGAACCGCACTCATGCCCGCTCTAGTACGAACTGAGTTCCACACCTCCTTCGAGTATGAGCATTCAAAGAATAAATGTTCATGCGTCTCTAGACCTGCATAGCACAACAAACAACACATCTGATTCATAGAGCCGGTAACATTATGATTCCACTGAAGAATACGGTCCTGTGTCCAAAGTTTCCTCTTGAAAATCAGCCAACACGTGAAAGCATGCTTTGGAATGTTAAAAGAAGACCATACGATCATTGACCAAGGTTTTTGTTGCTCCCGAATACGAATGGAATTCCACACCTCTTTAGAAGTGAAATGCACTAATTTACCTTCCGGATTCCTCCACAAGATCTGGTCTTTAGCATTAGAAATATTAACAGATTGCAACTGAAACAAAACCGGATAAACATCCCTCCATGTGTCTGGCCAGGTCCACAACCCATGCTCGATCACGTCCGCAACTTTAGTCATTACATTGTAACCATATCTCGCCATTTGTCTAGGAGTAACAAAATTCGCAAGAGGGCAGTCAATACACCACTTATCAAACCAAATGAAAGTACTTTGACCATTACCCACTTTGGTCCAAAAAAGATCCCGAAAAATCACCCTACATTTTAATAATTTCTTCCATCCCCAAGGTGAGTTCAGTTGAACCGGAATATCCCATAAACTACGACCTTTGAGCCTATATAACCCAACCCAATTATTCCATAGAGAGTTCCTGCCCGAGAGAAGACTATAAAAATGGTAAGCCATGAGCGATTTATTGACATCAGCAATGCGTCTAATCCCCAAACCTCCCTCGACCTTAGGAAGACATACCTCCTTCCAAGCAACCTTTGCTCTACCTTTAGATGTTGTACCACGACCCCAAAGAAACCATTTCATTTTACTTTCAAGCTCGTTTATAACACTAGCCGGTAAGATAAAAACTGAAGCCCAGTAAACATGAATGGACGAGAGCACTGATACGACTAATTGTAATATACCAGCAAATGAAAGAAAACGATTCTTCCAATCCATGATCCTCTTATTCATTCGTTCCACCAGAACTTGACAATCTTTCACTAATAGTCTAGAAGCTAGTAATGGGACCCCCAGATAGTGTGATCCATTAAGGCCCAGTATGATCCATTAACACATGTATACTAACTATTGTCAATTGTGATCCATAATGGCCCAATATAGTCCATTAAGACATGTATTATATACTATTGTCTATTGTGGTCCATTAAGGCCTAACATGGTCCATTAAGACATGCATGGTCTACTATTGGCCATTGTGTTCCCATAAAGTCCAATATGATCTATTAAGAAATGTATGATCTACTATTAGCTATTGTGATCCATCAAGGCCCAACATAGTCCATTAAGGCATCCATTAAGGCCCAACATGATCTATTAAGAAATGTATGATCTATTATTGTCCATTGTGATCCACTAAGGCCCATATGGTTCATCAAGACTTGCATGGTCTATTATTGCCCGTTGTGATCTATTAAGCCGCAACATGGTCCACTAAGACATGTATGATCTACTATTGTCCATAGTGATCCATTAAGGCACATATGGTTCATCAAGACATGCATGGTCTATTATTGCCCGTTGTGATCCATTAAGGCGCAACATGGTCCATTAAGACATATACGGTCAACTATTGATAGTTGTGGTCCGTAGGCCCGGTATGATCCATTAAAATATGTATGATCTATTATTGCTCGTTGTGGTCCATTAAGGCCTATGACATATATGACCTCTTGTAGTAAGATTTTTTTGTATATTTGTTTTATATAGCTGATTTTTTTTTAAATTGAGAGTATCAATTAAAGTGGAAGTTTTAGGATAAGAACCGAATTGAAATAAAAATAAACTAGAAAAAAGCAGTGTTGTAAAAATCGGGATTAGTCAGCGATTAATCACTAGTCGTTCGGGCACTAATTAATTTTTCGTTAATCGGTAGTTGGCCCTAATCGGTCCTAGTCGTCCGACAAAAAATCGGCGATTCCGGCCAAACTAACAATTACAAGGGTTACTGTACAACCCCTTGTAAAATGTACGATATAAGAATAGGAATTGCATCCATACTACAGCTATGTGGGCAATGTTGTAAATTCACAAATGGTTGTTTTGAGACTATACGTGCTATGATCATTCCAAGTTGATCTTTGGTACGAACTATAAATGACATAATTCTTTCTATAAATTAAAAAAAGGGTTAAATGCCATTTTAGTCTTTGTGGTTTGAGTCATTTTGTCAGTTTAGTCCAAAGGTTTTAAACGTTGAAACTATTTGGAGTAAAATGGCAACGTTTCAAAACTTTGGACTAAACTAGCAAAATAACCAAACCATGAGGACTAAAATGGCATTTAACTCTCAAAAAAATCAAAGTTCATTGGCTCAGTACAGTGTATATCAACTTGTAATTTAATATTATTAATAATAATAATTACATAGTTTTTAAATGAGATTATTATTTGAGAGGGAAATTTTGGATGAAATATTTTGATGGAGAAGTTTAAGTGTTAGAGAAAATACTTTGGTGGGAAATTTTAAGAAGAAATATTTTGGGGGGGAGTTTAAGTTTTAAAATGAAATATTTTTGGAGGAGAATTTTTTAAAGATATAAAATACTTTGGTGGGAAATTTTAAGATGAAATATTTTGGGGGGAAGTTTAAGTTTTAAAATGAAATAATTTTGGAGGAGAATTTTTTAAAGATATAAGTTTAACATTTGGTCATATATTTTTCCATGACATTTGATAACATTTCGTCACACGAAATAAACAAAGTGACGATGATATGACGAATGTTTATGTAATGCCACATGAAATTTTGTACTTTTAAGTGTCACTATTGTTTTACTTTTGGTCACACAAAACAATATACGTGACCATATGTATTAGATTTTAGCCACATTATTAAACATATAATATGGTCGTAGATCACATTTGGCCACACTTTTCTAGTGTGGCAGTTTTTTATTAATGTGCGGCTAAAGGTTTCAAATACATATGTTTTTAGTCAGATGGAACAAATAATGTTGTCATAGATCACATTTGGTCACACTTTTTTAGTGTGGCTAATAAGTGTCATAGTTTTTTTCCTTAAATGTGGCTAAAGGTTTTGAATACGTATGTTATTGGTCACATAAAAACAAATATTGTGATCGTAGATAACATACGGTCACACTTTGCTAGTGTGGCTAATATATGTCATAGTTTTTTTTCTCAATGTGTGTCAAAAGGTGTCAAATATATGTGTTTTTTGTCACGTGGCCATAGATCACGTTTAGCCACGCATTTCGAGTTGTGACAAATAAATGTCACATTATTTTTTAAAAGTGTGGCTAATAGTTTTGAACTGGTTCAAACGGCCACACTAAATATATAATGTGTGACGAAAGATGTTTTAAAATGTGATAAATGACCTTTAGCCACACATTTTTTCGAATGTGTGACAGGGCGGTTTTGCCAAAAGTGTGGCCGTAGCCCCTTTTTCACGTAGTGATATTATAATGCATAAGGGAGGGGTATTTTAAGATACCCAAAAAATAAGAATTTTTCACCCCCTTTATTTATAGAAAGATCCCTAAAATGAGGGTAGTTTGGTCTTGTAAACACTATTTTTTTAGACCCTAAACTTATTACATTTAAATCCCTGAGGTTTTAACAAAATTATAGATAATTTGTTACAATTCATCCCTCCACAACAAACTTATAATTTTTTACGTATTCTTTACATATCTTATAAACTATACTGTTTAAAAAAAATCCAAAGTTAGCATGACGACCTACAAATTTTTGTCTATGTTTCGGTAGTTGTCTTGTTCAATATCGACGCACAGATTAAAAGGTACAAGTCGATAATGCTTTAATATATAAGTAATTAATAATTGTGATCTAATGCGCCTAATCTACAAAGATGGGCTCCATCTATGCAAACAAAAACAAAAAGAATTAAAAGTACCTAACATAAAATGAAGATATTATGTGTTACATTTTATTTTATTAAAACTGTCTAATATCTATACCTAGATAAATCTTATAAAAACTTAAAACTAACCACAACAAACTTCCTAAAGAAAGGGGTGACAAATCTAAAATTAAATCCTAATGCACTTCTATAGTTATTACTATAAATACATTACAGCACCTCAATATATATTGCTAAACAAAGTTAAAAAAAATGGATCCATTTCTAAATTCAATTGCTGCGAAAAACCAAGCATGCGAGATTGAAAATTCTAATGTCAGTTCTGTTATATCGCAGCAGTGAATAATTGTTTTCTTTTATTTACTTTTATGTGAATGTTTAACTTATTTGATTTTTCAGATTCAGTTGTGTGACAACTGTCAAAAATCCAGGTAACCGTACAATTAATTAACCATGATTAGTGCCTAATGACTGTGCTAAATTTGCAATTAACTGCTTTCTGATTACTGTCATATACATACATGTGCATCATACATTGTTTAATGTCATACCAATATTGCATGAAAGCTATATTGCCTCAAATGATGCATTAAGTATAGTTAGCACAGCTATCTCATAAATCAGGAAAATGCTAACAGAACTCAGCACATAGAAGATAGTGCATTGAGTCACAGAATAAGCCAGAAACTAAGTACCACACTAGTATAGTGTGTAGGAAAGTAAGGATCACAAAACTGCCTTTCTAAGTGATAGTTTAAGTGCCGGAAAGTGCCTAAAACTCACCCAAAGTGCTGAATTCAGCAAAATTCAGCAAAAATCAGCATTTTAACAATCTAATATCATGAAGAAATATGGTTAAATGGTCCTGAATGCTTTCCTAAGTGTCGGGAATCAAAAGTGTCACAAAAAGATACATAAAGCACACTAAACTGCAAAGTTTAGCACTTTAACAAACCAGTAACCAACCGACCAACCGGACACTACCTGAAACACCAAATTTACAGTAGAAGCACTGTTTTAACATTACCAAGCTAGTTATAGTCCCCGAACATCATAACACCCTATAAATATCTAGTAACTAACATAACTAACTAATACTTGAATTTTTACCTTAAACTACTAAACTAGTTAAACCTATCCTACTACCCCCCCCCCCCCACCTAGTAATCTACACATGCCCACCTCCATACCCCAAGATTTTATTTCAATATTCAATTGGATTGTGTTTATACTTTACTAAACATAATATCCAAGATTTTTAAAGGAGAAAATGGTTATAAGTAGAACTTGAAGGATCTTGAGCACATTTTCATCATACACTTGAAAACACACAACTTCTCCTCCTCTCCTTGGATCTCTCGGCCGAAACTCACCACACCCACCTCCACCATCATTCAATCTTCTTCATATATTCTACATACTCACAAAGGTGTTAAAGATCATACAAAGAAGCTAGGAGCTTGTGGAAGTGGAAGGACCTTGCTCATTTGCTTTTATCCACTTGTTTTCTACACTTGAATCACCCCTAGCCTTGAGCTAGTGGTAAGAACCTTGTACACTCCATATTACATCTATTTTTAGTGGTTAAAGAAGAATCATAATTAAAAACTTGAAGAACACTAAAGATCATAAGAATGAAACTTGAACATAAGCATGTTTAATGAAGTAATCTTGATGAATATGAGTTGTTATGCTTGTTGATCATTGATTGTTTGTAGAAATGATGTTGATCATCATCAGATCTTGCTAGATCATGATTAAAAACATAATCTAGCAAGATGAGAAAGTAAAAATGATGAAGGATGATAGATCATCCACATGAAGATCATGAACTTGAAAAGATACATGGTTTTCTTGAAAAATAATGATCAAAGTAAGTTATAAATCATATAGATCTAAAGATTTATGAATGGTTCTTTAAAGGAACCAAGTTGAAAATATGAGTTTCATTTAATCTTGGTTCTTACATAAACAAATCTTATTTTTAGTGGTTAAACAAGTGTAGAAACACTTGTGTGACAAGAAGAATGCATAAAGAAATATTTTTAGAAAATGTGACAAGAAGTTGTAAACATCTAACTTCTTTAAAAATGAACTTTTTAAAGAACTAATCACATTTTAAAGGGTAACAAGACTTACTAAGAACACTAGTAAGTTACTACAAATTTTTATAAATATTCAAGTTCATGAAGTAGTAGTTATTACTTCTTTTTGGCAAAATTGGTAAGTAAAGGTTGTTTATTGTTGATTGTGGATTGATTGTGATAATTTTTACAAAAGAAAATGATATGCTTGAAAGCATGGAAACCTCCATTTTTAGGGGAAACTATGGCAAAATTTTCTAAAAATATAAACATTTAGAAAAATATTTTTAAACAAATATTTACAAGTGTGTTTTAAACCATGAGTTTCCTACAAAAACGTTGCCATAAATTTTGTCACAAAAATATAAATATTGGAGGTTGGTTTTCATAAATAAAATTGACTAAATATGTATTTAGGGAAATATGTATTTAGAAGTCACATGTGTGTGATTATTTGTATACTTTGTGTATTAGTTATATTATTTTAGGATTTGAAATAATATAACTCACTGAAATACCAAAAATTACAATCCAAAATATTACCAAAATTCCAATGAATAAATATACACATTTCACACAAAATATTGGTAAAACCGAACTATGGAATAAGACTTACAAAAATATTCCGGAATTTATTCACAAAGTATATTTTGGTAAATAATATTTTGGACACAAGGAAATGAAAATATGATTTTTACAATCACTACAAGAATATATCATATTTTGACAAGGGAAAAATATAATATTTTGCCAAGTATAAATACATATTTTTCTTGAAATTTTTAGAAGATATATTATTTTTAATAAATATATATTTTCTTACACAAACATGAAATACAAAATTTATGGATGAAAGATATATTTTCTCAAACAAATATGAAGTATGTCATTTTTGGGAAAAATGAGTTTATATATATATTTTCCAAGATGGACTTGAAAATATATTAAATTTTGAACTTATGAGAAAATACAAATATTTTTGCCAAAGAAAAATTATAAATAATTTTTCTAAGTAACATCCCTTAAAAAGATATATTTTGGAAATATATATTGAATCTTTATTAAAGATAATATTCCGGAATAATTAATATGAAATTAAGTATAAAGGATACTTAATGAATACCGTAAAAATACGTATTCTCGTACGTATAAATACACACCGGAATACGACCCTGATACAAGGCAAAAATATACAAGTGAAAGATATCCCATCATTGGGAAGGAGATACAAGAATAAACACTTGGGAAGTATTAAATTAAAATAATTGTTGTAACAATTATTCCAAAATTTAATGAATATAATTTAAGTTAAAATATTAATTATTTTGACAAATAATTATATAACTTGGAATAATATCGAAGATACGAAGAAACGTAACTCAAAGACATTAACACTAAGTCAAGGCACGGCCCGTTCGACTAATAGACATTAGTACGTTGTAGGTAGTCGTGATTTATCCGAAGAAGCTTGAGTTACGGTGACTGAAGACGCAAGCCTGTGAGTTCATGTTCCCCCTTTTCTTTAACTATTTTTGGTTTTATAACTTCGGGGGTGAAATACATGTTATAACTGTTTACAAACATTTTGATTTGGTATGGTTAGCTCAGGAAGGGTACTGCTTGATCATGTGAGTGGTGGGTATAACACTTAAGGCCATTAATCTTCGTTGTAGGACCGAGGGACATGAGTGATAGATCTATTTGGGTGTAGCGAGCCCACACCCATGTGGACCAGGGTGGCCCATGAGGTGACTATGTCTTATTCCCAGAGACAAATCTGCAAGGTTTGAGTTAGTCTACATCACTTCACACATATAAATGGCCTTGCAAACCATTGGTGATCTGTTTTCCTTGTTGCTTTCATACCAGGGTTGCAAATACATACTTACTTACCTACAATGATTTCCAAGTTTATTCGAGCTCACACACTAAACACATGAACTCGCTCAACTGTTGTTGATGTTTTCAAACTACATGTATTTCAGGAAATTAAGTATGGATCTGGCGGGCGTTTGGAAGTTTCAAGTAAAGTTGAGAATAAAAGGTGTCGTCCTGTGCCTGAGGATTTGGATTGTGTGTCTTATTCTAGATAAGACACAACTTTCAAAGCCTAGTTTTAATTAATGTCTTTTGTCGAGTCTTTGTGAACTCTAAAACAAGTTGCATGGTTTGTACTCGAATTTGATGTCCGTGTTTTAAACAATGTTGTCATGTTCTAAACTAAGTTAATAGATGATCACCTTCGGTTTTATCATATAGTCGTGTTATGATTGAATGCAATGATATTAAGCAAGTCACACCATAATCACGCTTCCGCAAAAGTCATGGTGTGACAGTTTGGTATTAGAGCTTCGATTGTAGCGAACTAGGATTCCTTCTCGAGTCTAGACTACAATCATTAGGGCTCTCACGAAAATGTTTTCACAACCTGTTTTCATTGCATACACGAAACGCCCAGATCCAGGAAAACAAACATTTTTACAAACAAAAGACACGAAACACATTTCAAGGTTTATGTTTGTGGTTTATTCTGAGAGACCGGGTGGTTCAGTCTGAGAGACTGGGTGGTTCAGTCTAAGAGACTGGGAGGTTCAGTCTGAGAGGCTGGGTAGTTTAGTCTGAGAGACTAGGAGACTGGGAGACTAAGTGGTTTAGTCTGGGAGACTAGGAAGGATACATGATTACATTTGTCACACCCGCTCATAGCGGAAGCGCGAGGTGTGATCTGTCTGGTTTTCATTGCATAAATATCGATGTACATGAACAAACTATGTGAATAAAACATACTCCATTGCCATTACATAAGTGTTTCAAAAGATTACAACATAAGTTTAGTGTGTCGGTTACAAACCATTAACATAAAAGTAAAGTGTTATTGTTTCATACATTAACATGAAATAAACTACTAAGGTTTAAACCATCATATTTCCGCAAAGAGGCGGAATATAACAGTTAAACCCTCCAAAAGATGGCATGGAGTTCTGGTACTTGTTATCTTGACTGAGAATCCCGACATGGTCCGTTAATTCCCTGTAATACATGTTAAGTTTGGAAAACATCAACAAAAGTTGGCGAATTCATGCAGTTTAGTTGTAAAAGATGTATTTAAAATGTAAGTTGTAGTATGTAAAGCGTTAATGAAATCGTTGATCATTAATGTTTTGCAAGGACATTAATATGTGTGACGAAAAAGGAAGCAATCCAACCCTAGACGATTTTTATGTCGACTACTATCGACTGGGACACAAAAGCACTCTTCTGTATGGGTCCACGACCAAGAGCGGGGCTCGCCAAAACCCATTAGATCTAACCACTTGTACCTAGGTCCAAACTGGATTAATGGTGCTTAGATGTATAACCCTAATTCGCACATGATCTAAGGTGTTTCATTCCCTAACTTTAACATACGTTGAACATGTATTTTCCCCGATAGTTGTAAAGTTGTAAAACATTTAAATGAATAGGGGACATGAACTCACAATATCGCGTCCTGTGAATAGAAGTAACTATGATCTCACGTGCGGTCGTCCTGAATAGTGTTACGACCTACAAATGTTCTTATATTTATTAGACACTTCGGTCTTTGTAATAACTTGAGTACAAGTCTTGTGTCTTAATATGTGTAAGACTTGTATGTCTTTACTGTTCGTTGAACTGCGTATTTAGATGAATGATTTGTTAAACTGTTATATATATATATATATATATATATATATATATATATATATATATATATATATATATATGTCATCTTGTATCTTGTGAGTTATATCATCGGGTCTTGTCTTCTTGATTTCGTGTCGTTGTGTAATTAAATCGTATAATGGTAATTTTTACCAATTATATGTCATTGGGCTTAGTCCAAGAATTCATGTTATTGGGCCCAAAATAGTGTTAAATAGTGTTGGGCCTAAATAGTGTTGGGCCTTGGCCCATATGTTTGGTATTGGGCTTAGCCCATGTGTTTTTGATATTGGGCTTAGCCCATGTCTTTATTGTTAAGCCCATTATGAAGTGTAAGCCCATTTATATATAAAAATAGCCCATTAAAAGTGTAAGCCCATTTATAATAAAATAGCCTATTAAAAGTGTAAGCCCATTTATAATAAGTATAAGTCTTTCATTTTTATAAAAACATTTTTTATAAAAATACACTAAGTATACCTTTTAGTTAATAAAAACATAATAGTTTTTATAAATTTCAAAGTGTCCGACTTTTGTTAATGGTAACGAAATTTTGTGTGTCCGCGTCGAAAGATCGTCTAAACGTCGTAGTAAGTCCTCGGATTGGCGATATGTTCATAGGTTCGTCCGTCGTCCGATTTGACCATAATTTGTATCCGATTATTCGGATCGTCCGTAACTCGTTTTAAGGCGTAATTATGTGAAGTCTTGTAAGACTTTGATTATTATGTATCATGTGTTCATTATTACCATTGTAATAAAGTTCCTATCTTTGATATATATAACTAATACATCAAATACCACACATCACTTAAGTTGTTAAAATGATCAAATATATATTTTCTAAAAAAAATATATATTTATCTTGTCTTTTCTTTTATAAAAGCCTTTCTTTAAAAACTTTTTAATCTAATAAAGATTTAACCAAAAAAAAATGTTGGTTCTTATAACATAAAGTTTTTAAGAAAAATTGGCCATATAACCTTTGTATTAATCATTTGGCCATGTTTAATCAAACATATCATTTTCTTTTCAATATCACCATCAATTTACTCATAACATCTTAACTAAAACATATGAGATTTTTATAACATAAGCTTATCAAAATGATCTCCAAATCATGTAGGGTTTTAAACATGATCATAATATATGTTAACTAGTTCAAAACCAAGTTTACTTCTACTTTTAACAACTTTTATAAAAATCCCAAGTTGTATGTTACTTTTTATAATCTTGTAAAAGTCTTGTTTTTAAATAAAAACATTAAGTAAATTAACAACACCAAAAATTATGATCATCCATTCATCCTTTAAGTTTAACAAAAACCCTTTAACATAAACATGTATAATTGTTAGATCATGTTTTTAAAACATCATCTAACAATTTATTTATATCATAATCATCATAACAAGATCAAATATGCATATTACAAGTCTTAGATCACAATATAAACAAACATAAATATATCATGATTATTATCTTTGCTTCTTTGTATTTTTCATGTTTATTATGTATGATTACTTAGTTATTATTAGTTATAATAACAATCATAAACATAATATAAGTATGAAAAAAATAGATCTAGAAGCTTACTTCTAGCACTAGGCTAGGGATGATCTTAGAGAATGATTAAGAGTTAAGAAGATGAAGATCTTGATGGTAGAATGCTTTTGAATGGATGAAAACCATTGCTTTAACTTGTAAGTGCTTTAGACCTTCTTATGTTACTTGGAAATCCATCTTGATCAATAAGTAAAAGATTAAAGTGAAGTGGGTTTTTGGTGTTCTTGGTGAAATATGAAGATGATGAGAGAGTTTGAATAGGTAATAAAAGATGGAAAATGATGGGTAAAATGCTAGTTTACTTAGTGATGAAGTGTTATAACAAATAACCAACATAATCCACTAGTAACTAACCATAAATATCTAGATATTTTTACCACAAAAATTAAGGTGTGGGACCCCAATATTACGGCCCAAATTTTAATTAGGGGTGCTATATGTGGTTTCATGTGTTAGTAATTTCATGCTTTGTAAAATGTAGAAAAAGAGATTAAAATATTAAAGTGTTTTAGGTTTGCAATTTTTCGAGATGATTCATGACTCGAAATGATCATAATCTAGCTTTACAAGACCAAAAATAATGTTCACTAGCTCGCTACATATGTCAAATTTTAGTTCGGATAGTCGTTTGGCGCTCGTTCCGCAAGAAGATAGTCGAAAGGTTCGCTTATGGAAGTTGTAGGGAAAATTTCGGTTATGTCTGCAATTGGTATTCCCTATGTATTTTTATGTGAAATTTGTGCTTAAACAACACTTTTGCATCTTGTAATTAAAATACAAATGCTGAATTTTTGCGGAAAAATAATGAAATGGTCACTTTTAGCACTTTTCGGACAGTTTTTAGTGCTACTGGACATTGGTAATATATTAAGCCAAACCCTTGTATTCCCATATAGGGTTTAATGTATATTTGATGTTGGACTTTCGTCTGAGTCCTAAAGATGTCATTTAGATGATTTCAGCGGGTTCTGAGTTTTCGTCAGCACACTAGTTTACTAGGTACTACTCTAGTTGTTTCGATGCATTGTTTACACTATTTCAAATGTAACAAATAAAAATGAATAATGTGCATCATAAATGAATATTCCATGAGTGTTCTAAGATGTATATCATGTAATCATGCAGTTTGAATATTCAAAACACATACTTGTATAATGTAAATCATTGCTTTAAATGTACGTAAATTACCCGAAAGTGGCAGTTGTCACAACATTGTTATTGATTGCATGTTTAATGTGAGTAGTTGACATATATGCATATGTTGTGATTGTTTTGTTACAGACACTATGTCATCATCTGAGAGTGGATTGTCCGATACCGATAACCCTATGGCTGTAGTTTCTGACGATGAGATCGACCCTGAGCCAGAGATCTTTACTTCCGATACTGAGAGTGACCTAGAGATGATATCCGACGACGATGAAGATTTCCAGCCATTTGTGCTGCCCGATTTCGGAGATGATTTACCGATTGCTGATGGTATCCCAAACGAGGATCCTTTTGCTATTCCTATTCCAGTGCACGATCATCTTATCATCGGTCACCCCGATGGTGAGCATGTGGTGGCACCGATCCTCGCTCCCGTTCCTCTCATGGTCATTCCTCCTGAGGATTGGCCCTTTGACGATCTTTTCGATGATGATTTTGACTTGTTTGTTGATGGTCCTCCCGATGACGCTCATGATGGAGAGCTTGATGAGGATGTTGTTGCTATTCCACTTCTGGGGATTCCTGTTATTGAGATTTCTTCTAACTCTAGTTTACATTCTGTCCCCGATTCCTTTGAGTCTGTGTCTTTATCTACTTTACAGGCAGTTGGACTGCAACGTTACGCCACAGATTCTGACAATGATAAAGCTATGTCAGCTGCACCGTTACCTCCACATGACATCGAGCATGAACTTTAGCCTAATTTTGTTCCTGATGATCAGCCTGTTGATGCACCCGCTGATCCTGAGCATATACATGCTCCTGAGCCTTTGCCTAATCTTGATCTTATTCCATTTGGCATACCTGACATTGCACCCCTTATACCAGATCCAGTTCCTGCACCCGCTGACCCTCCTGTTATTGAGCCAGTCACTCCCCCATTTGCACCCGCACCTGTTGATGTTGCTCCTTTTCACCCAGTTGAGTCCGATGTTCACCGCACTGACTTACCTATCACTTACTTGCAGGACATCCCTCCACCCCGTCCAAGGGAAGGCCCTTCTAGCCAGCAGCCTGACCGTGATCCTCATATTTCAGCAGCATTTCCTCACATGCCTCAGTATACACCTACTGCTCATTTTACATCTTCACCACTTGACGAGCCACTTAGATGGTTCCCACCGTACACCATGCCGATTTCTGATCCCTACCATCCCTCACACTTTACTGGTTATACACGGGATGATTTACTTCTATCATTGCAGCTCCAGTATGAGATCATGAGTAGCAAGATTCTAGAGCTTGAGATGATACCGCGACCTTTGCCTTATCTGTGTCAGCCTGCTTTTGCTCCTCATTCATTACCATCCCCATTTTCACATCCTCCTGCACCGCTTACTCCATTTCCCGAGTTTGACACTCGTTTTCTTACTGTTGAGCAGCAGATCAGCTATCTGTTGCGTCATGTTTATGATCTTGAGGAGGAGCTTGCGCATGTTCGCATCTTGTTTTTTGTTCCTCCACCTCCTCCTCCACCACCATCAGCATAGACGGTTTTTGGTTTTATGTAGGTAGCTTGCTTTTGATGAGAGCACCGCTATTGAGCTGAGCTAGTGAGACTTTCGGAGACCACCTTTTGACTGTATGACTTATGGTAGATTGGTAGACATTTTGGACAAGGGTAGTGTGACCCTGTGTTCTCTTTTGATACATTTGTAAAACATGTAACTGTACTTGTGGTCGATGATTAATGAAAGCTCAATCGTAATGTTCTCATTAAATACATTATTAATTTACTTGTTTATGCTATAATTGCATGCTTACTTGTTATAACAAACACTATTATATACATACTACTTATTATATACATAAGACCTGACCTATACAATCTTCTTTATAGAAGATGCCTCCTCGAAGGAACAATCAGTTGCCCACAACAGAGGCTGAACTGCAAGAACGGATTTCACAAGCAATCGCACAACATGAGGCCTTACGCTCTGAACATAGCGGAGGTACCTCGGGAAAAAATCCACCTCACGGTAATGTTTAAGTCATTTAAAGACACATTACGATACGTTTGGACATTCCATGTGCGTTTGCTAATGCTTTCTGTGAATGATGTTGCCTGTGAAGGCTGTACTTACAAGCAGTTCCTAGATTGCAAGCCTATGAATTTTGACGACACTGGAGGTGCTGTAGCTTTCGTTAGATGGGCTGAGAAAAACGATTTTGTGCTGAGGATGAGCAAGTGTGCGCCTGAGCACCAGGTCACTTACATTTCTGGACTCTTCCTAGACGGAGCTCTATCATGGTGGAACCTTCATGTGACAACTGTGTTCTATAATCGATGTACGATGTAAAAAAATGATGATTATTAATGAAACAACGTGCTTTGGTTTTATTATATGTGTTTTGGTGTTTGTATGTGTGTATTTGTGTTTGGTGATTTTTCAATTCGATTCGATTCCAATTTCAAGATCTAAATCGCTTTCTGGAAGGTTATACGCAAACTGGTGCTTAAACGCAGTTAGTATAACGCGACAAACACTCTAGAATAGTGACATAGGCTTAACATACCTTAAATAACATCCACATAACTTAGAAATAAGTTTTGAATGGTTTGGTGTGTCGAAATCAACTTTGTTCGATCGCAGGGACTATTTGTGTCAAACTGCGAAACTATGCCGATTTGTATAGTAACGAACATTCCGGAACTTGATCATAAGTTAAACATACCCTAAATAACCTTTATATAGCTTAGAAATAGGCTTTGAGGGGTTCGGTATGCTAAAATAAACTTTATGCTCATTCAGGGACTAAAAGCGTCAAAAAGTGCATAAGTTTGCATTTTCGCGCATAACTTACGTTCTGAATACATCCGGACATCCAAAAATTTATGTAAGCATTAAAATATTTTATTTTAGTGTTTGGCATGATAAAATTCCATTTGTCGCTTAATTTGGATCGTTTTTGCGTTCGTTACGACTTCCGTCGTAATTAAGCGCATAACGCAACCATACGACCAAACGAACCGACATCCGAGATGTTTTTTTTGAGCATATTTTAAGTTCCCTATACTTTAAATTTATTTTAGATCCTTGAAATGGGGTTAACGGGGCTTAAAAGTGCCAAAAAAATCAAGTTTTACAAGTGCAGGGACCATTTTTGAAATTTCTGGCAGATTCAATGAACCTAGTCCATTTTGAAGTGTTGATGGTTTAACCCATAGTTTTGCAAAACCATGGGCTGGTATTCAATGAACATAGTCCATATTAGGGGCTCCCATGGTTTTTAGAAAACCATGGGCACACATGTAAGGTCCAGATCAAAGCTCAGTATTCGAGGAACGATCTTAAGGGTTCTAGAAATCCTATATATACCCCATCCATTTCACTTCAAAACCCACAATTTGAAATCTGATTTATGCTCTCTAAGTGGAAGTATATGCTTCCTACCTGAGAGAAAAATCGGAATCAAATCTTGCGGGGACCTTCTGTAAGTGTTCTTTCGTTCTATTCATTCGTTTTAGCGTTAAAGTCAAACTGCGTTTGACTTTCTGCATTGACCAGTTTATGGTTAATGTGAAGTTCATTTGAACTTCATAACATGAGTGTAATCACGATGGTTATAGCCCCTAGTGACTATACCTACTGATTACCACGTTATCTAGGCTCAGTGACGAGTCGAAGTTTCGGCCAAAATGCGCATTTACGCGTATTTTGTAACCAAACTACTTTAGGATATCAAAACCGTTTGTTTTGATATCAAAACCTGTTTTCTAACTTAGTTAAGCATGTTTTAACATGCTTAGATCGTCACTTTTAGTTTAGTGCTTATATAGGGTCGTAAAGGTAAGCGATCTAATCAATCGCTTACACTTTCGAACCCGACCCGTTTGGTCGATCATTAGGATCCGACCAAACACATTAGGTGACCATAGTAGCATAGGGAATAACCTTCTGAGGTTATACCTTATGGTCACCTAGTTTAGATGGTTGTATGATAAGTAGTTTATATGCCTTAGGTAAATGACCAAAATGCCCTTTTCATGCATAATTGGTAATTAAGCATATGTAACCTAAACTCTTGTCACATAACTGATTATACAGCATGATTAAACTGGTATAGGCATATAATACTTGTCATAGGACTAGTTAGACATCTCGAACGCGCGTGTCACACCCCGACCGCTTAAAACAACAAATCGCGGCGGAAACATCGGGGCGTGTTGCAACAGAATTAATGTTTCATAACCATGGATATCAAAAGTGTTTCGTTTTATTAGACATTGAATAATTACATCGTTTGGAAATCTAAATACACAATTTAAACATAATCTATCATTGTTATTGAGTCACTAAGGCCTTGTCCAGTCCTATGTGAGCATGCATCTTATCAATCGATATCATTCAACAATACCTGAAACATATGTGAAAACGAGGTCAGCAAAGAAATGCTGGCGAGTACATAGGTTTTGTGAAAATAAGATTCATGACTTCAGTTTTTAAGAAAATGTTTAGTCATGAACCTTGTAATTTGCTTTGTCTTTGTAAATCATTTGAAAAATAAAAGTTCAGGTGATATGTATAAATAAGAGAATAATGCACGATTAAATGAATAACCATGTTAAATGTGTTTGTATAAGATAAGTTGTTTGTAAATAAATGTCTTGTGAAAAATATGTTACTTGTATAAAATGTTCTATGTCTCAAACTGAAAGGATTCAAATAACGCTACAATATGTAATACCATACAAACACTTATATATAGGAAGTACCAGCGGCGTATCCACCATGCTTGTATCATATTACACACGCATCGTTACTTAATCACTTAACCAAACCAAACCAAACAATGTAAAATGTCTATGTTTAAATCAATTGTCAAATGTATTGAATAATATGTCAAAGTATTCATGTTAAGATGTAAATCGTGTCAAAATGTCTATGTCAAATATCCATGTCAAATGTATATGTCAAATATCCATGGATGGCAAGTGAAATGTCTCAACTAAACCATATGCACAAAAACAAAGTATTGAAGTAAAACTTGGTTTAAATCAAAGTTATGTTTTGTGAGAAATACATGATCAAATGTCAATCATGTACAAATGTTTACCCAATCGTTAAACCATCTTGTTTTAATCGTTCAAATCGTTCTTG
Organism: Helianthus tuberosus; assembly: GCA_030545235.1. Classification (NCBI taxonomy): domain Eukaryota; kingdom Viridiplantae; phylum Streptophyta; class Magnoliopsida; order Asterales; family Asteraceae; genus Helianthus; species Helianthus tuberosus. Next base: position 98,173,093 of record CM060357.1, on the reverse strand, counting down.
TTTTAATTGTGAAACTACTTAATGGTCGATTCTCTAATAACATTCAAACCTTCTTGACTCGATCCTCGTTCCAACTCGCTCTCGTTCTCGTTCTTAACAAACCCTTACCAAAGGATAAGTTAATAATTACAGATTCAGTCGCTACCCACAACCCCCACACATAACAATGGGTGCAGTAAATAACGGGATTTGTCAGATCCTATGGTACCATAACCTAATACTGGTCGGCTTGATCATTGCTAATGAATGTCATCGGTCATGTAAACTACAACCAACAAGTTTGTTCACTTCTTGAAATTTGTTATTAGTTTTTGAAATCATTGTATTCGTTCTTGAAATCATTGTTAGCGTTCTTGAAATAACTGTTATTGTTCTTGAAACCACATTGTAATTGTTCTTGAAACTATTGATAAAACATTTAGTACATATGAATCACCCCAAAACATTTGGAAAACAGTAAAAGAGGGGAATAATGTACTCGCCTGATAATGCTTGGAGGTCTTGAACAACAACCAAACAAAGCTAGAGGGAGCACGGAATCAGTCGGCAATCTAAAACTATATAAATAAACCGGACTTATATCGAGAGATTGGATAGGATGAGGCTTGGTAAACCAAATGAGTATTGGAACTCATATGATATGGTTTAACAAGGCCTACATACTACAATAAAACTAACCTAAGTGCTTTCGACCCATCGCGACCCATTAAGGTAACATATGCTACTTTAACGTGTCGTGCGCGTGAAACGCGTTCGGACCGTCTAACTAGTCCTATGACAAGTGTTATATGCCTAAACATGTTACATAATCAGTTATGTGACAAAAGTTTAGGTTACATATGCTTAATTACCAATTATACATGAAAAGGGTATTCTGGTAATTTACCTAAGGCATATAAACTACCTATCATACAACTACTCAAACGATGTGACCATAGGGTATAACCTCGGAAGGTTATTCCCTACCTACTATGGTCACCTAATCTATTTGGTCGGATCCTAATGATCGACCAAATGGGTCGAGTTCGAAGGTATAGGCGATTTATTAGATCGCCTACCCTACGACCCTAGACAACGTGGTAATCAGTGGGCATAGTCCCAAGGGACTATAACCAACGTGATTACACTCACGTTGCGAAGTTCAAACGAACTTCGCATTGACCATTACTGGTCAACGCTGAAAGTCAAACAAAGTTTGACTTTCTGACTCGAAAAGCAATAAAATAAGGAAAAGAACGAAAGAAGACTTACGAAGGGTCCCCGAATGCTAACCTCGATTCAAAAATCTCAGGTATGAAACAATAGTTTCAACTTAGAGTTTCTCAAATCAAAGTTCTAGTGATTTTAGCAATGGGGGTGGATGGGTATTTATAGGAATACCCGAACCGTTAAGATCGTTTCATGGAAAACGTGCCTTAATCCCATCCGTACATGTGTTGAAATGTCATGGTGTTTAGGTGTTTAAATTCCATCCATACATGTGTTGAAATGTCATGGTGTTTAGGTGTTTAAATTTCCATCCATACATGTGTTGAAGTGTCATGGTGTTTAGGTGTTTAAATTCCATCCATACATGTGTTGAAATGTCATGGTGTTTAGGTGTTTAAATTCCATCCTTATCCGCTGACTAAGCAAGTTTAGAATGTGTGGTTGTGAATTAAACAACGGCTAATACATCGAATCTGGTCCCGAATGCGAAAAACGAACCAAATGACGCGACGAATAGATTTTTCTTATGGCGAACACTAAAATAAAATATTTTAGTGCTTACATAAATTTTTTTGGATGTCCGGATGTATTCAGAACGTAAGTTATGCGCGAAAATGCAAACTTGTGCACTTTTTGACACTTTTAGTCCCTGAATGACCCAAAAGTTTATTTTAGCACACCAAACCCATTAAAGCCTATTTCTAAGCTATGTAAAGGATATTTATGGTGTGTTTAACTTATGGTCATGTTCCGGAATGTCTGTTACAGTTCAAATTGGCATACTTTCGTAGTTTGTCAAATTTAGTCCCTGTAAGCGATTTAACTTGTTTTTGCCATACCAAAGCCTTCAAAACTTATTTCTAAGTTATGTAAAGGTTATTTAAGGTACGTTAAGCCTATGTCACTATTCCGGAGATTTTGTTGCATTAAACTGGTTATATTTACGCATCGGTGCGCGTATAACCTTCCAGAAAGCGATTTAGGGTTTGAAATCGAACAAGAGTTGATATGTGCAAAAGATACACATATTTTTACCAATCCCAAGTATGAAATATAATATTTCACTGGTTCAGTATTTGTTTGATGGCCGTGAAGGCACAGGTGTTACAGTCTCCCCTACTTTAGGAAATTTCGTCCCGAAATTTATTTAGAGGAAATTTGTGAGAGTTTAAAACATGAAGTTGAAAAGACCGAGCAACATTGGTTAGGGTTCTTGAACTTCTAGGAACCTTAATAACATTATGTTTGCAATGTAAGAGGGACACTTATATACAAGTATATGAAGTGTCATTGGTGCGTCCACCGTACCTCCATTACATCGTTGTCATTTTGTTATTGTTGTCGCTATCGGTTCTTACACATAATAAATCTTACTGGGATTCTGTGCACTAAATTTCATAATTATGTACGCGTCCATAATCAGACAATTCCTTGCACAGTTCACACAGTCTATTTTATAATGTGTAGGGGAAAACCAAATGAACATTCTTATGATGAGTGTGACTAGACCCCATAGAGTCCTTTTAATTAAATCAATAAATGATCTAAATAGACTATCAAGGAGTCTGTCCAGCTACATCACTAGATGTCGTTCCTTAACCAAATTGTGAATCAATCTTTTTGACTAGACCTCAAAAAGGGTCTCTTATCGAACCATGGAGTGGTACCATATAACCCAAGGGTCTTAACTACAACGTAGAAGCCCATAAAGATTAAGGTAGTACCTTTTGAATATCCTACTATGAATCCCTCATATGAAGATATGAAAGATTCTTTGAGGATTTGAAAATCGTATCACACAAAAACATAGAGGAGAACACACAAACACATAACATATAATCGCATAATCGTTCAATTTGTTTAATTGTTTAATTTGTTATCGTTGGACACGGGTATTTAAAGCATACTAGGGATCAAATCCTTAATTGCGGTAATTTGGATTGATCCATATGAATACCCTGCTTGTTGACTACATGACCCAAGAACTGAACTTCTTTAAGCCAAAATTTCCCCTTGGAGGATTTAGCGAAAAATTTGTTCCTTCTTTAAGGGTTCCAATGTCAACGAAGGTGTTGATCGCGATCGGCTCGGGACATGAATAGATCAAGATGTCATTAATAACAATGACGAACTGATCCAAATAAGGCTTGCAGACTCTATTTATTAAGTCCTTGAAGATGGCTGGAGCATTTGTCAACCCAAAAGGCATGACTGTAAACTCGTAATGGCCATTCTTCGTGAAGAAAACCGTTTTGGGAATATCTTCTTCGAGAATTCAAAGTTGATTTACCCAAAGCGCAAATCGATCTTGGAAAAGCATGAAACGCTATGCAGTTGATCGGAGAAATCGTTGATTTAAGGTAGGGGATATCGATTCTTGATGGTAAGCTTACTAGGCTTACGTTAATCGATATTCATTCGAAAAGATCCATTTTTCTTTTCACAAGGAGGACAGGAATTTCTCCAAGGTGCAAAGTTCGGACGGATGAATCCTTTATCAGACAACTCTTGAAGCTGTTTTGATAATTCTTGCATCTCGAACGGTGCAAGACGATAAGATGTTTTAGATTTATAAGAAACAAGTGTTTGAGGTTCTTAGGGAGATCACAAGTGATCGTAAAAATGACAGAACCCTACGAGTAGTTTTGTCTTTGTGTTGTCATCATACGGTTGGATCAAACATTTATACAATTGCATTAGTTAAAAATAAAACCACAAATTTTATTTATATAACAACTGCATTGTCTTTAAATGTTAAAAGATAACAACCAGAGGAAATACAAAATGCTAATCGTTCATCGTTGTATCGTTGATAGCCTCATTGATGTTAAACACTCAACCATGTGCTGGATTCACATTGACGTTGGCGTTCGCATTTGGGTTTGCGTTAGCATTTGCATTCACCAGTTTTGGGCAGTTGTGGCGGAAGTGACCAATCTCTCCGCAGTTGAAACATGAACCCAGTGGGAATCTCACAGCATTCCCTTGAACCGGAGCTTGAACCTGAGCAGCCTGATTTTGTCCCAAACGACAAATCTTGGCCAAATGCCCAAGTTTACCACACGTCGTGCATTGCCAGCAAGCTTGTTGTACTGCGTGATGACCGTTGCAGCGTGCACAATAAGGTGCGGTACCGGCATATGCTTTCTTTGCAGGTGGCTGAGCTGGTGGGTTCCGCGGGTTCTGAGCAGTCTGTGCTGTAACAGCAAAGTTCTGACCACCCTTTCGCTTTCTTGATTTCTTTGACGTCTCACCTTCCTTTCCCTTCTCGTTTTGACCTTTCTTGCTATCCTCCTTGTCAGCTGACTGTTTCTTGCCCTTGTCACCATTCCTGTGTAACTTGTTCTTCCGAATTTGTGACTCAGTCAATGTCGCTGATAACTCGATCGCCTGACGGAGTGTGGCAGGGTTACTACCAGTAAGGATGTCTTGTACCGAGTCAGGTAGGCCGTCGATGTACCTTTCGATAGCTATGTCAAGTGGGGTAACCATTGTCGGGCAAAGCAGACTCAACTCCTCAAACCTATCAGTATACGCCCTGTGCTCACCACTATCTTGCTTCAACTCATCAAATTCCTTCTCCAAAGCTCACTGCTCATGACGAGGACAGAATTCCCTCATCATAAGGGCCCTAAGTTCAGCCCATGTCTGTGCTAGAGCAACTTCTGCACCTCGGTCTCTCATTACCCCATTCCACCATGTAAGAGCCCTCTTCTGAAACACGCTCGAGGAGAACTCGACCTTGCGATTATCCGGGCACTGCACGTGGCGAAAAGTATTCTCAATGCTTTCGAACCACTGAAGAAGCCCAGTTGCTCCTTCAGAACCACTAAACTTGAGTGGTTTAGCCTGGTTGAAATCCTTGTATTTGCATAGCACATTGTTGTTGTTGTTGGCTTGGTTCCATTGAGCAAAGAGGTTTGGGAATTGAGCAGCCATTTGCTGTGCAATGATTTCTGCCAGCTCGGCAGTCTCTATTTGGCTTTCGCGTCGAGGAGGCATTGTCTAAAAGAGGAAACATGAAAGGAAACGAGTGAGAGAATTTAGACGAAAAGAATGAGATGCAAAAAATCTGATGAAAGCAAGGATAGTGGTCATCTGTTTGTTACTACAAAGCAACAAACGACACACAGTGACTGATTAAAGTAAATGGGTCGAAAATAATGTATCGCGAAGACATGCTCGCCTATAAGTGAACACTCATCCCAAGAATTCCCAGGTAAGCACAACTGGTCTCGCGTCTGATGAGATGTATACGAAGTGCTTGCCTAGACAGAAAACCCAGAATACAGGCATTCACCCTTCCAGTTTGCACGTGTTCACATTATTTAAAACCCAAAACTTTGTCGAGATTTTGAAAATTTAAAAGGGTTCAAAACCTTACAATAGAGGGTTCAAAACCTAGAAATTAATCATCCTAGAACAGATGATTACTTTTCAAAGCGGTTTTGAAATTTACGTTCTTGTTGTGGTCGTCACCTAAGGATAGGTGACGGTATTGTTTTATGACTAAACGCAAGTAAACTCGCGTTAGGGTCCTAAGAAAGTTATAGACTAGGTCAAAGCATTACTAATAACCTAATTCCCTATAACCATTGGCTCTGATACCATCTTTTCTGTCACACCCCGACCGCTTAAAACAACAAATCGCGGCGGAAACATCGGGGCGTGTTGCAACAGAATTAATGTTTCATAACCATGGATATCAAAAGTGTTTCGTTTTATTAGACATTGAATAATTACATCGTTTGGAAATCTAAATACACAATTTAAACATAATCTATCATTGTTATTGAGTCACTAAGGCCTTGTCCAGTCCTATGTGAGCATGCATCTTATCAATCGATATCATTCAACAATACCTGAAACATATGTGAAAACGAGGTCAGCAAAGAAATGCTGGCGAGTACATAGGTTTTGTGAAAATAAGACTCATGACTTCAGTTTTTAAGAAAATGTTTAGTCATGAACCTTGTAATTTGCTTTGTCTTTGTAAATCATTTGAAAAATAAAAGTTCAGGTGATATGTATAAATAAGAGAATAATGCACGATTAAATGAATAACCATGTTAAATGTGTTTGTATAAGATAAGTTGTTTGTAAATAAATGTCTTGTGAAAAATATGTTACTTGTATAAAATGTTCTATGTCTCAAACTGAAATGATTCAAATAACGCTACAATATGTAATACCATACAAACACTTATATATAGGAAGTACCAGCGGCGTATCCACCATGCTTGTATCATATTACACACGCATCGTTACTTAATCACTTAACCAAACCAAACCAAACAATGTAAAATGTCTATGTTTAAATCAATTGTCAAATGTATTGAATAATATGTCAAAGTATTCATGTCAAGATGTAAATCGTGTCAAAATGTCTATGTCAAATATCCATGTCAAATGTATATGTCAAATATCCATGGATGGCAAGTGAAATGTCTCAACTAAACCATATGCACAAAAACAAAGTATTGAAGTAAAACTTGGTTTAAATCAAAGTTATGTTTTGTGAGAAATACATGATCAAATGTCAATCATGTACAAATGTTTACCCAATCGTTAAACCATCTTGTTTTAATCGTTCAAATCGTTCTTGTTTTAATTGTGAAACTACTTAATGGTCGATTCTCTAATAACATTCAAACCTTCTTGACTCGATCCTCGTTCCAACTCGCTCTCGTTCTCGTTCTTAACAAACCCTTACCAAAGGATAAGTTAATAATTACAGATTCAGTCGCTACCCACAACCCCCACACATAACAATGGGTGCAGTAAATAACGGGATTTGTCAGATCCTATGGTACCATAACCTAATACTGGTCGGCTTGATCATTGCTAATGAATGTCATCGGTCATGTAAACTACAACCAATAAGTTTGTTCACTTCTTGAAATTTGTTATTATTTTTTGAAATCATTGTATTCGTTCTTGAAATCATTGTTAGCGTTCTTGAAATAACTGTTATTGTTCTTGAAACCACATTGTAATTGTTCTTGAAACTATTGATAAAACATTTAGTACATATGAATCACCCCAAAACATTTGGAAAACAGTAAAAGAGGGGAATAATGTACTCGCCTGATAATGCTTGGAGGTCTTGAACAACAACCAAACAAAGCTAGAGGGAGCACGGAATCAGTCGGCAATCTAAAACTATATAAATAAACCGGACTTACATCGAGAGATTGGATAGGATGAGGCTTGGTAAACCAAATGAGTATTGGAACTCATATGATATGGTTTAACAAGGCCTACATACTACAATAAAACTAACCTAAGTTCTTTCGACCCATCGCGACCCATTAAGGTAACATATGCTACTTTAACGTGTCGTGCGCGTGAAACGCGTTCGGACCGTCTAACTAGTCCTATGACAAGTGTTATATGCCTAAACATGTTACATAATCAGTTATGTGACAAAAGTTTAGGTTACATATGCTTAATTACCAATTATACATGAAAAGGGTATTCTGGTAATTTACCTAAGGCATATAAACTACCTATCATACAACTACTCAAACGATGTGACCATAGGGTATAACCTCGGAAGGTTATTCCCTACCTACTATGGTCACCTAATCTATTTGGTCGGATCCTAATGATCGACCAAATGGGTCGAGTTCGAAGGTATAGGCGATTTATTAGATCGCCTACCCTACGACCCTAGACAACGTGGTAATCAGTGGGCATAGTCCCAAGGGACTATAACCAACGTGATTACACTCACGTTGCGAAGTTCAAACGAACTTCGCATTGACCATTACTGGTCAACGCTGAAAGTCAAACAAAGTTTGACTTTCTGACTCGAAAAGCAATAAAATAAGGAAAAGAACGAAAGAAGACTTACGAAGGGTCCCCGAATGCTAACCTCGATTCAAAAATCTCAGGTATGAAACAATAGTTTCAACTTAGAGTTTCTCAAATCAAAGTTCTAGTGATTTTAGCAATGGGGGTGGATGGGTATTTATAGGAATACCCGAACCGTTAAGATCGTTTCATGGAAAACGTGCCTTAATCCCATCCGTACATGTGTTGAAATGTCATGGTGTTTAGGTGTTTAAATTCCATCCATACATGTGTTGAAATGTCATGGTGTTTAGGTGTTTAAATTTCCATCCATACATGTGTTGAAGTGTCATGGTGTTTAGGTGTTTAAATTCCATCCATACATGTGTTGAAATGTCATGGTGTTTAGGTGTTTAAATTCCATCCTTATCCGCTGACTAAGCAAGTTTAGAATGTGTGGTTGTGAATTAAACAACGGCTAATACATCGAATCTGGTCCCGAATGCGAAAAACGAACCAAATGACGCGACGAATGGATTTTTCTTATGGCGAACACTAAAATAAAATATTTTAGTGCTTACATAAATTTTTTTGGATGTCCGGATGTATTCAGAACGTAAGTTATGCGCGAAAATGCAAACTTGTGCACTTTTTGACACTTTTAGTCCCTGAATGACCCAAAAGTTTATTTTAGCACACCAAACCCATTAAAGCCTATTTCTAAGCTATGTAAAGGATATTTATGGTGTGTTTAACTTATGGTCATGTTCCGGAATGTCTGTTACAGTTCAAATTGGCATACTTTCGCAGTTTGTCAAATTTAGTCCCTGTAAGCGATTTAACTTGTTTTTGCCATACCAAAGCCTTCAAAACTTATTTCTAAGTTATGTAAAGGTTATTTAAGGTACGTTAAGCCTATGTCACTATTCCGGAGTGTTTGTTGCATTAAACTGGTTATATTTACGCATCGGTGCGCGTATAACCTTCCAGAAAGCGATTTAGGGTTTGAAATCGAACAAGAGTTGATATGTGCAAAAGATACACATATTTTTACCAATCCCAAGTATGAAATATAATATTTCACTGGTTCGGTATTTGTTTGATGGCCGTGAAGGCACAGGTGTTACAGTCTCCCCTACTTTAGGAAATTTCGTCCCGAAATTTATTTAGAGGAAATTTGTGAGAGTTTAAAACATGAAGTTGAAAAGACCGAGCAACATTGGTTAGGGTTCTTGAACTTCTAGGAACCTTAATAACATTATGTTTGCAATGTAAGAGGGACACTTATATACAAGTATATGAAGTGTCATTGGTGCGTCCACCGTACCTCCATTACATCGTTGTCATTTTGTTATTGTTGTCGCTATCGGTTCTTACACATAATAAATCTTACTGGGATTCTGTGCACTAAATTTCATAATTATGTACGCGTCCATAATCAGACAATTCCTTGCACAGTTCACACAGTCTATTTTATAATGTGTAGGGGAAAACCAAATGAACATTCTTATGATGAGTGTGACTAGACCCCATAGAGTCCTTTTAATTAAATCAATAAATGATCTAAATAGACTATCAAGGAGTCTGTCCAGCTACATCACTAGATGTCGTTCCTTAACCAAATTGTAAATCAATCTTTTTGACTAGACCTCAAAAAGGGTCTCTTATCGAACCATGGAGTGGTACCATATAACCCAAGGGTCTTAACTACAACGTAGAAGCCCATAAAGATTAAGGTAGTACCTTTTGAATATCCTACTATGAATCCCTCATATGAAGATATGAAAGATTAAGGTGATAACCACAACGAGAACACAATTTTCAAATCCACTTTGAAAACTAATCATCTGTTCTAGGATGATTGATTACTAGGTTTTGAACCCTTTGTTATAAGGTTTTGAACCCTTTAAGTTTTCAAAATCTCGTCAAAGTTTGGGTCTAAATAATGTGAACACGTGCAAACTGGAAGAGTGAATGCCTGTACCCTGAGTTTTCTGTCTAAGGCTAGAGTGTTCGTACAAATCCACATAATCGGACCAGTCACTCTTACCTGGGAACTCTTGGGGTGAGTGTTCACTTATAGGCGAGCATGTCTTCAGCGATACATTATTATGACCTATTTACTTTGATTAGTCACTGCGTGTCGTTTGTTTGTTCGAGGTAACAAAAAAATGATCGCCTTCCTTGTGTTTTGACGATACCTCTTTTGCTTTTCCTAATTATCAACCTCACTCGTCTCTCATATTTCCTTGTTAGACAATGCCTCCTCGACGTGAAGCACAATCTTTCACTATTGAAGAAATCGCAGCCCTGGTCTCTCAGCAAGTGGCTGTTGTGCTTCCCGGTGTTGTGACCCAAGTCCACGAGATATACAACAACAATAATAACAACAACAATAATGCACCATGTAATTTCAAGAATTTCAATACTGCGAAGCCGCTTAAGTTTTCTGGGTCGCAAGGAGCAACTGCGCTCCTGCAGTGGTTTGAGAGTATAGAGAGCACATTCAGACATGTGCAGTGTCAGAATGCGCGTAAGGTTGAATTTGCTTCAAGCGTGTTTGAAAAGCGAGCGCTTACCTGGTGGAATGGTATTATGCGCGACAGGGGTGCCGAAGTGGCGTTGGCACAAACATGGGAAGAGCTTCGGGCTCTCATGATGAAGGAGTTTTGTCCCCGTCACGAAATTCGGGCTTTGGAGCGAGAGTTTGACGATTTAAAGCAAGATGGGGCTGAACACCGTGCGTACATGGATCGGTTTGAGGAACTCAGTCTATTGTGTCCCACCATGATTACCCCTCTGGAGAAAGTAATCGAGAGATATATCGATGGTCTACCCGATTCTATTCTGGAGATTGTGACCGGTGTTAACCCTACTACCCTTCGACAAGCAATCGAGTTGTCTGCTACCCTGACTGAGACTCAAGTCAGGAAGGGTAAACTCACCCGCAAGGGTGATAAAAAGAAGGCGACTGATTCAGGGAAGGACAAGAAAAAGGGTAAGGGTAAGGAAGGTGAGTCATCGAAGAAGTCGAGGAAGCGTAAGGGTGCTCAGAATTTTGCTGTTACAGCGCAGACTGCTCAGAACCCACCGGCTCAGCCACCTGCAAAGAAAGCGTATGCTGGTACCGCACCTCATTGTGCTCGTTGCAACGGTCATCACGTTGCACAACAAGCTTGCAAACAATGCACAACGTGTGGTAAACTTGGGCATTTGGCCAATGTTTGTCGTTTGGGACAGAATCAGGTTGCTCAGGTTCCAGCTCCGGGTCAGGGGAATGCTGTGAGATTCCCACCGGGTTCATGTTTTAATTGTGGAGAGTATGGTCACTTCCTCAACAATTGTCCGAGACTGGTGAATGCAAACGCGAATGCTAACGCGAACGTCAACGTCAATGTGAATCCCGCTCGTGGGTAAGTGTACAATTTGAATGCAAACGAAGCGAGGGCTGACAACGAGGTTGTCAATGGTACGTTTCTTGTTAACAATCAACCTGCATCTATTCTTTTCGATTCTGGTGCCGATAGAAGTTTTGTTCCATTGTCATTTGAGCCTTTGCTTGCGATACCTAGAACTAAACTAAGGAAACCCTTATCTGTTGAAGTTGCCATTGGTAAACCTCTTGTTCTCGATTCTATTATTCGTAATTGTCAGTTGAACCTTGATAACCATCTTTTTCGATATTATCGTTGGAATGGATTGGTTAACCAAACACCACGCGGAGGTGGTTTGTTTCGATAAGATTGTTCGTATTCCTTTGTCTTCCGGTGATGTTTTGGAAATTCGTGGCGAGAAACCTTCAGGTGGTTTGAAGCTTATGTCGTGTTTGGAAGCCCAAAGGTATCTACGAAAAGGATATGTTGCTTTTCTGGCACATGTCACCGAGGAGAAAAGCAAGAGCAAGAGTATTTAGGATATTCCGATTGTTCGGGATTATCCGGAGGTGTTTCCTGATGAACTGCCTGGTTTGCCTCCAGTTCATCAAGTCGAGTTTCATATTGACCTTGTACCCAATGCCAACCCGATTGCAAAAGCACCTTATCGTCTTGCACCGTCGGAGATGCAAGAGTTATCGAAACAGCTTCAAGAGTTATCTGATAAAGGATTCATCCGACCGAACTTTTCACCTTGGGGAGCTCCTGTCCTCTTCGTGAAAAAGAAAGATGGATCTTTTCGAATGTGTATCGATTATCATGAGCTTAATAAGCTCACCATCAAAGATCGATATCCCCTACCTCGAATTGATGATCTTTTCGACCAGCTGCAGGGTGCTTCATGCTTTTCCAAGATCGATCTGCGTTCTGGGTATCATCAACTTCGTGTTCTCGAATAAGATATTCCCAAAACTGCTTTCCGCACAAGATATGGGCATTACGAGTTCACTGTCATGCCTTTTGGTTTGACTAATGCTCCAGCTATCTTTATGGACTTAATGAATAGGGTATGCAAACCTTATTTGGACAAGTTCATTATTGTGTTCATCGACGATATTCTCATTTATTCAAAATCTCGAGCCGAGCACGAGCAACACCTTCGCTTAACATTGGAACTCCTGAAGAAGGAACAACTTTTTGCTAAATTCTCCAAGTGTGAATTCTGGCTTAAAGAAGTTCAATTCTTGGGTCATATAGTCAATGAGCAGGGTATTCATGTGGATCCATCCAAGATTGCTGCTATCAAGGACTGGAATACACCGACGACGCCTACAGAGATTCGATCTTTTCTTGGTCTTGCTGGTTATTATCGTCGATTCATTTCGAATTTCTCAAAGATTGCGGTTCCACTCACTGCTTTGACTAAGAAGAATAAGCCTTTCGAGTGGGGTCCCAAGCAAGAAGAAGCGTTCCAAACGCTGAAGCAGAAGTTATGTGATGCTCCTGTTCTATCTCTGCCCGAGGGAAGCGATGATTTCGTTGTCTATTGCGATGCGTCCAACTTAGGCCTTGGTTGCGTCCTTATGCAACGAGGTTAGGTTATCGCATATGCATCTAGACAGCTGAAAGTTCAAGAGAAGAACTACACAACTCATGATCTTGAGTTAGGAGCTGTGGTTTTCGCGCTTAAAATCTGGAGACACTACCTCTATGGAACGAAGTGTGTGGTTTTCACAGACCACAAAAGTCTCCAGCATATTCTTAATCAGAAAGAGCTGAACATGAGGCAACGACGTTGGGTTGAACTCTTAAGCGATTATGACTGCGAGATTCGCTACCATCCTGGTAAGGCGAATGTTATAGCCGATGCACTTAGTCGAAAGGAGCGAGTCAAGCTTCATTCTGTTCGAACTCTATCTGATCTTCAAGCTCGTGTCCTTCAAGCTCAGCAATCTTGTGTTTCATAAAATTTGATGGGTACGGAATTACCACGTCAACTTGAGCTTATACTCGAAGCGAAAGACGATGGTTTGCTCTATTTTAAGGATCGATTGTGGATTCCGAAACAAGACGATCTTCGCACCTTGGTAATGGACGAATCTCATAAGTCTCAATATTCTATCCATCCTGGTGCTGATAAAATGTACAAGGATCTTCGTACTCGGTGCTGGTATGAAGAAGGATGTTGCCTTGTATGTATCGAAATGCCTAACTTGTCTCAAAGTCAAGGCCGAACATCAACGACCTTCTGGCTTGCTTGTACAACCAGAGATACCGGTTTGGAAGTGGGAGAACATTGTGATGGATCTCATCACTAAATTACCGCGTACATCTAAAGGTCATGATGCTATTTGGGATATAGTTGATCGTTTGACAAAATCTGCTCACTTCTTACCAATCCGTGAGGATTTCTCTGCTGAGAAGCTTGCCAAGATCTATGTAGACGAGATTGTATCACGATATGGTGTGCCCTTGGATATCATCTCCAATCGTGATGCTCGATTTTCATCTCATTTCTGGAAGGCCATGCAATCTGCTTTGGGAACCAAACTGAATCTAAGCACTGCTTATCATCCCCAAACAGATGGCCAATCTGAGAGAACAATTCAAACTTTGGAGGATATGCTTAGAGCATGCGTGATAGACTTTGGTGGTAATTGGGATTCTCATCTGCCGCTGATCGAGTTCTCTTACAACAATAGTTATCATACTAGCATTAATATGGCACCATTCGAAGCTCTCTACGATCGAAAATTTCGTTCACCTGTCTGTTGGAACGAGACTGGTGAAGCTCAGCTTACTGGACCTGAGCTCGTTCTGGAAACAACAGACAAAATCAAGAAAATCCGCGATAATCTTGTGACAGCTCGAAACCGTCAAAAGAGATATGCGGATTTGGGACGCAAGCCCTTAGAATTTCAAGTCGGAGATCGTGTCCTACTCAAGGTTTCACCTTGGAAGGGAGTCGTGAGATTTGGAAAGAAAGGAAAACTTGCACCTCGATATGTCGGACCATTTAAGATTGTGGAAAGAATTGGAAAGGTTGCCTATCGACTAGAGCTACCTCCAGAGCTTAGAAATATTCATCCGACTTTTCACATGTCCAATCTGTGAAAATGTTTAGCTGACGCTGATCTACACATTCCACTTGATGAGATTCGAATAGATGAAACGATGCACTTTGTTGAGAAACCCGTGGAGATCGTGGACCGTGCTTTCAAACAGTTGAAGAACAAACGGATTCGATTGGTCAAAGTTCGCTGGGAATCCAAACGTGGCCCAGAGTTTACTTGGGAACATGAGGACCAGATGAAGGCGAAATATCTGCATTTGTTTTCACAAGCTTCCTCTAATTAAATTTCGGGACGAAATTTCCTGAAGTAGGGGAGACTGTGACAACTGTGTTCTATAATCGATGTACGATGTAAAACAATGATGATTATTAATGAAACAATGTGCTTTGGTGTTATTATATGTGTTTTGGTGTTTCTATGTGTGTATTTGTGTTTGGTGATTTTTCAATTCGATTCGATTCCAATTTCAAGCTCTAAATCGCTTTCTGGAAGGTTATACGCAAACTGGTGCTTAAACGCAGTCAGTATAACGCGACAAACACTCTAGAATAGTGACATAGGCTTAACATACCTTAAATAACCTCCACATAACTTAGAAATAAGTTTTGAATGGTTTGGTGTGTCGAAATCAACTTTGTTCGATCGCAGGGACTATTTGTGTCAAACTGCGAAACTATGCCGATTTGTATAGTAACGAACATTCCAAAACTTGATCATAAGTTAAACATACCCTAAATAGCCTTTACATAGCTTAGAAATAGGCTTTGAGGGGTTCGGTATGCTAAAATAAACTTTATGCTCATTCAGGGACTAAAAGCGTCAAAAAGTGCATAAGTTTGCATTTTCGTGCATAACTTACGTTCTGAATACATCCGGACATCCAAAAATTTATGTAAGCATTAAAATATTTTATTTTAGTGTTTGGCATGATAAAATTCCATTTGTCGCTTAATTTGGATCGTTTTTGTGTTCGTTACGACTTCCGTCGTAATTAAGCGAATAACGCAACCGTACGACCAAACGAACCGACATCCGAGATGTTTTTTTTGAGCATATTTTAAGTTCCCTATACTTTAACTTTATTTTAGAGCCTTGAAATGGGGTTAACGGGGCTTAAAAGTGCCAAAAAATCAAGTTTTACAAGTGTAGGGACCATTTTTGAAATTTCTGGCAGATTCAATGAACCTAGTCCATTTTGAAGTGTTGATGGTTTAACCCATGGTTTTGAAAAACCATGGGCTGGTATTCAATGAACATAGTCCATATTAGGGGCTCCCATGGTTTTAAAAAACCATAGGCACACATGTAAGGTCCCGATCAAAGCTCAGTATTCGAGGAACGATCTTAACGGTTCTAGAAATCCTATATATACCCCATCCATTTCACTTCAAAACCCACAATTTGAAATCTGATTTATGCTCTCTAAGTGGAAGTATATGCTTCCTACCTGAGAGAAAAATCAGAATCAAATCTTGCGGGGACCTTCTGTAAGTGTTCTTTCGTTCTTTTCATTCATTTTAGCGTTAAAGTCAAACTGCGTTTGACTTTCTGCATTGACCAGTTTATGGTCAATGTGAAGTTCATTTGAACTTCATAACGTGAGTGTAATCATGATGGTTATAGCCCCTAGTGACTATACCTACTGATTACCACATTATCTAGGCTCAGTGACGAGTCGAAGTTTCGGCCAAAATGCGCATTTACGCGTATTTTGTAACCAAACTACTTTAGGATATCAAAACCGTTTGTTTTGATATCAAAACCTATTTTCTAACTTAGGTAAGCATGTTTTAACATGCTTAGCTTGTCACTTTTAGTTTAGTGCTTATATAGGGTCGTAAAGGTAAGCGATCTAATCAATCGCTTATACTTTCGAACCCGACCCGTTTGGTCGATCATTAGGATCCAACCAAACACATTAGGTGACCATAGTAGCATAGGGAATAACCTTTCGAGGTTATACCTTATGGTTACCTAGTTTAGATGGTTGTATGATAAGTAGTTTATATGCCTTAGGTAAATGACCAAAATGCCCTTTTCATGCATAATTGGTAATTAAGCATATGTAACCTAAACTCTTGTCACATAACTGATTATACAACATGATTAAACTGGTATAGGCATATAATACTTGTCATAGGACTAGTTAGACATCTCGAACGCGCGTTTGCGCGCACGACGCGTTAAAGTAGCATAAGCTACCTTAATGGGTCGCGATGGGTCGAAAGCACTTAGGTTAGGTTCCGATTTAGGATGTAGGCTTTGTTAAACCATATCACATGAGTTCCAACACTCATTTGGGTTGCAAGACCTCATTCTGTCCGATCTTCCGATTTAGGCGTCTATTGTTTGACTAGTGGTTCGATTACTAGGTGCTGCTTGATTTCTCTGGTTTACTCGAGTTTGTTGAAGTACTATTGATTGAGGATACCTTGCACTACATGTGAGTACATAGTTCCCCTATTTTACTATTTTCAAATGTTTTGGGGTGATTCATATGTACATAATGTTTTCAAGGTGTTAACGATAATTTCAAAAACGATTAAAATGATTTATACTAAACTAATAACGATTTTGATAATGTGAACGAACTTGTTGGTTGTAGTTACATAACGAATGACATTCATTAATTTTGGCCGAACCGACCAGTATTAGGTTATGGTACCACAGGATATGACAAATCCCATTATTACACTATACCCATGGTTATGTATGGGTGTTGTGGGTAACGACTGAATCTGATGATTGTTAACTTACCCTTTGGAGGTTTGTTAATGCAAGAACGAGTTGAACGATGAACGAGTCACAAATGTTTGAATGTTATTAACGAGACGACCATATATCAGTTTTCACAATTAAAACGAGGATGATTTAAACGAGTAAACGATTTGTAAACGAATTGTAAACGATTTGGAAACGATGTTAAAAGATTTGGGTAAACGATTGGTTTTGGCTAGTGTTTAGATAACGGGACGGGTGTAATGTGGTGAAAACATGGTAGATACGCCGCTGGTACTTCTTAAATATAAGTGTTTTCAACATATTACATACCGTGGCGTTATTTAGTTCACTTGGGTAAACGATATTGAAATGATGTCACTCAACGATGTTTTCGAAACAATATACGAGTTTTATTAACGAGTTTATACGAGATGTTTTACAAGATGGTTTTCTAAAACAAAAGCTTTTGGGTTAAGAATCATGGCTACGAAATTTTATCAATTATAACCATCATGATTTGAGTTGGTTAATCATGTTGCAATATTATACACTTTTTAAAAACAAGGTTTTCGAGGTATTGTAATATAAGTAAACAAGCCATGATTCCGATACTCTTATAAAACCTATGTACTCGCCAGCATTTCTTTGCTGACTTTGTTTTTACATATGTTTCAGGTGTTGTTGTTTGATTGACGATCTAGGATGCATGCGTCACATAGGATCTGGACGAGGCCTTAGTGACATAAAACAATGATAGTCGATATAAAACTTGTTTGTTATGTGTTAAGACAATGTTAATGTTTAATATTATCAATAAAACGAAACACTTTTTGTATCCATGGTTATGAAACGATAATTCTGTTACAACACTCCCCGACGTTTCCGCCACGCTTTGTTGTTTTACGTGATCGGGGTGTGACAGAAGAGTTGGTATCAGAGCCAATGGTTATAGGGAATTAGGTTATTAGTAATGCTTTGACCTAGACTATAACTTTTAGGACCCTAACGCAAGTTTCTTTCCGCCACGCTTTGTTGTTTTGCATCTGTACTGTTTGATATTGGTGCCAATTATAGCTTCGTATCCCTAGAATTTAAGAAAATACGTGGGTTAGTTGCCAGTAAGTTAGATATACCATACTCGATATAACTAGCTAATAGAAAGCTAGTAGAGGCAAATGAAGTAATTAGAGGTTGTGTAATAGAACTTGGAGAGCATGAGTTTACGCTCGATCTTCTACCAGTTGAATTGGGAAGTTTTGACGTGGTAGTCGGAATGGATTGGTTGTCGAGCAACCGAGCTGAGATCGTATGCCATGAGAAGATCATTCGCATTCCGATGACGAATGGAGAGACGATCGTAGTGCATGGAGAAAAGCATGATACGCCTCTAAGGATTATCAGTTGTTTGAAGGCCCCAAAGCTTTTGCAAAAAGGATGTGTTGCCTTCTTGGCTCACGTTGTGGATAAAGAAGCCGAAGAGCCGAAGCTGGAAGATATCCCTGTGGTAAGGGAATATCCTGAAGTCTTCCTCGAATACTTTCCAGGATTGCCGCCCCAATGACAAGTATAATTCCATATTGACTTGGTTCCAGGCGCCGCGCCTGTAGCCAAGGCACCTTATCGACTTGCGCCTTCCGAGATGCAAGAATTGTCTACTCAGCTTCAAGAGCTTTTGGACAAGGGATTTATTCGACCAAGCTTCTCGCCTTGGGGAGCTCCAGTATTGTTTGTCAAGAAGAAGGATGGTAGTTTTCGTATGTGCATTGACTAATGAGAGCTAAACAAGTTAACCATCAAGAATCGGTATCCTTTGCCGAGGATTGATGATCTCTTCGATCAACCACAAGGTTCGAGTTATTACTCCAAGATCGACCTTCGATCAGGTTATCACCAGCTGCGGATTCAAGAAGAAAGCATACCAAAGACTGCCTTTAAAACTCGTTATGGACATTACGAGTTTCTAGTGATGTCGTTTGGGTTGACAAACGCGCCAGTAGTATTTATGGATCTGATGAACCGAGTTTGCAAGCCATATCTCGATAAATTTGTGATTGTATTTATCGATGATATTTTGATTTATTCAATAACAAAGGAAGAGCATGAACAACACCTTAGAGCCATTTTAGAGTTGCTCAAGAAGGAGAAACTATACGATAAGTTCTCGAAGTGCGAGTTCTGGTTGCGTGAGGTACAATTCCTTGGTCATGTAGTGAATGAGGATGGAATCCATGAAGATCCCCACCAAGATCGAGGCGATTAAAAATTGGGAAACTCCGAACACGCCAACCGAGATCCGTCAGTTTCTGGGTTTAGCAAGGTATTATTGCCTATTCATTGAGGATTTCTCAAAAATTGCTCAACCGCTGACCTCCCTTACTCAGAAGGATAAGAAATATGAATGGGGAGATAAACAAGAGGAAGCTTTTCAGTTGCCTAAGAACAAGCTTTGCGATGCGTCTATTTTATCCCTACCCAAAGGCACCGATGACTTCGTGGTATACTGTGATGCTTCGCGCCAGTTGAAAGTTCATGAGAAAAACTACACCACGCACGATTTGGAGTTAGGCACAGTGGTGTTTGCTTTAAAGATTTGGCGACATTATCTGTATGGCACCCGATGCGCGATCTTTACTGATCACAAGAGCTTACGGCACATATTCGACCAGAAAGAACTTAATATGAGACAACGACGATGGGTTGAGTTATTAAACGATTATGATTGTGAAATCAAATATCACCCAGGAAAGGCGAATGTAGTGGCAGACGCCTTAAGTTGAAAAGAGAGGATTAAGCCCATAAGGGTTAGGGCTTTGGAGATGATCATTCAAACAGACCTCTCGTTGCGCATTCGTGCTGCACAGAGAGAATCTCTTAAGAAGGAAAATCTTAAGGATGAATATCTCCGTGGGATGGAGAACCAATTGGTACCCAATGAGGAAGGAACATTGTGTTTCATGGGACGAATTTGGGTTCCCCTCTTTGGTGGTCTTAGAGATGTGATTTTTTATGAAGCTCATAAATCAAGGTACTCGATCCACCCAGGATCGGCAAGATGTACCAAGATTTGAAAGATTTCTACTGGTGGCCAAGATTGAAAGGTGATGTTGCAACTTATGTTGGGAAATGCTTGACTTGTGCCAAAGTGAAGGCCGAGTATCAGAAGTCTTCAGGACTTTTACAGCAACCCGAGATACCCATGTGGAAGTGGGAGCAGATCTCAATGGATTTCATAACAAAGATGCCAAAGACACCCAGAGGTCATGATACGATTTGGGTAATTGTAGACCGTCTGACAAAGTCTGCGCACTTTCTGCCAATCAGGGAAAAGGATAACACAGGTAAGCTAGCTGAGCTGTACCTAAGGGAGATAGTTGCACGTCATGGAGTGCCTATCTCGATTATATCTGATAGAGATGGAAGATTTGTGTCAAGGATTTGGCAATCTTTCCAGGAAGCGTTTGGTTCACAGTTGAATTTGAGCACAATTTCACCCATAGACGGACGGCCAAAGTGAGAGAACAATTCAGACGCTTGAAGATATGTTACGATCCTGCGTAATGGACTTGGGTGGCAGTTGGGACACTCACCTACCCTTGGTTGAGTTCTCTTATAACAACATCTACCATACAAGTATTCAAGCTGCACCGTTTGAAGCTCTCTACGGACGAAAGTGTCGATCGCCGTTATGTTGGGCAGACGCAGGCGATAGACAGCTCGTTGGTCCCAAATTGGTTCAAGAAAAGACGGATAAGATCATACAGATCCGAGAGCGCATTAAGGCGGCTCGCGATCGACAGAAGAGCTATGCGGACCAAAGGAGGAAGCCTTTGGAATTCAAAGTGGGAGATATGGTTTTATTGAAAGTCTCACCTTGGAAGGGTGTGGCACGCTTTGGGAAGCGTGGAAAGTTAAACCCATGATTTATTGGACCATTCAAAATCCTTGAGAGGATTGGTCCTGTAGCATATAAGTTGGAACTACCTGCAGAACTTAATGGTGTTCATGACACATTCCATGTATCTAATCTGTAGAAGAGTCCACTCAAGAAACCGTGATCATACCTGCTGACGAAGTTCACATTGACGACACACTCCACTTTACCGAAGAACCTGCTGAGGTTACTGACTAGAAAGTTAACAAAACTCGGAGGAGTAGTGTTAAGCTTGCTAAGGTTAGATGGAATGCGCGTCACAGCCCAGAGTTTACTTGGGAGCGTGAGGACCGCATGAAAGCAAAGTATCCGCATTTGTTCCCTAACTCCCCTGCTGCTAGTGGTAAAGCTTAAAATTTTGGGATGAAATTTTCTTAACAGGGGGAGAATGTGACAACTGTCAAAAATCCAGGTAACCGTACAATTAATTAACCATGATTAGTGCTTAATGACTGTGCTGAATTTGCAATTAACTACTTTCTGATTACTGTCATATACATACATCTGCATCATACATTGTTTAATGTCATACCAATATTGTATGAAAGCTATATTGCCTCAAATGATGCATTAAGTACAGTTAGCACAGTTATCTGATAAATCAAGAAAATGCTGACAGAACTTAGCACATAGACAGACAGTGCATTGAGTCACAGAATAAGCCAGAAACTAAGTACCACACTAGTATAGTGTGTAGGAAAGTAAGGATCACAAAACTGCCTTTCTAAGTGATAGTTTAAGTGCCGGAAGTGCCTAAAACTCACCCAAAGTGCTGAATTCAGCAAAATTCAGCAAAAATCGGCATTTTAACATTCTAATATCATGCAGAAATATGGTTAAATGGTCCTGAATTCTTTCCTAAGTGTTGGTAATCAAAAGTGTCACAAAAAGATACATAAAGCACACTAAACTGCAAAGTTTAGCACTTTAACAAACCAGTAACCAACCGAACAACCGGACACTACCCGAAACACCAAATTTACACTAGAAGCACTGTTTTAACATTACCAAGCTAGTTATGGTCCCCGAACATCATA
Organism: Helianthus tuberosus; assembly: GCA_030545235.1. NCBI lineage: Eukaryota > Viridiplantae > Streptophyta > Magnoliopsida > Asterales > Asteraceae > Helianthus > Helianthus tuberosus. Next base: position 98,150,952 of record CM060357.1, on the reverse strand, counting down.
ACACCCTATAAATATCTAGTAACTAGCATAACTAACTAATACTTGAATTATTACCTTAAACTAACTAAACTAGTTAAACCTATCCTACTAACCCCCTAGTAATCGGCCCATGCCCACCTCCATACCCCAAGATTTTATTTCAATATTCAATTGGATTGTGTTTATACTTTACTAAACATAATATCCAAGAGTTTTAAAGTAGAAAATGGTTATAAGTAGAACTTGAAGGATCTTGAGCTCATTTTCATCATACACTTGAAAACACACAACTTCTCCTCCACTCCTTGGAGCCGTCGGCCAAAACTCACCACACCCACCTCCACCATCATTCAATCTTCTTCATATATTCTACATACTCACAAAGGTGTTAAAGATCATACAAAGAAGCTAGGAGCTTGTGGAAGTGGAAGGACCTTGCTCATTTGCTTTTATCCACTTGTTTTCTACACTTGAATCATCCATAGCCTTGAGCTAGTGGTAAGAACCTTGTACACTCCATATTACTTCTATTTTTAGTGGTTAAAGAAGAATCATAATCAAAAACTTGAAGAACACTAAAGATCATAAGAATAAACTTGAACATAAGCATGTTTAATGAAGTAATCTTGATGAATATGAGTTGTTATGCTTGTTGATCATTGATTGTTTGTAGAAATGATGTTGATCATCATAAGATCTTGCTAGATCATGATTAAAAACATAATCTAGCAAGATGAGAAAGTAAAAATGACGAAGGATGATAGGTCATCCACATGAAGATCATGAACTTGAAAAGATACATGGTTTTCTTGAAAAATAATGATCAAAGTAAGTTATAAATCATATAAATCTAAAGATTTATGAATAGTTCTTTAAAGGAACCAAGTTGAAAATATGATTTTCATTTAATCTTGGTTCTTACATAAACAAATCTTATTTTTAGTGGTTAAACAAGTGTAGAAACACTTGTGTGACAAGAAGAATGCATAAAGAAATATTTTTAGAAAATGTGACAAGAAGTTGTAAACATCTAACTTCTTTAAAAATGAAGTTTTTAAAGAACTAATCACATTTTAAAGGGTAAAAAGACTTACTAAGAACACTAGTAAGTTACTACAAATTTTTACAAATATTCAAGTTCATGAAGTAGTAGTTATTACTTGTTTTTGGCAAAATTGGTAAGTAAAGGTTGTTTATTGTTGATTGTGGATTGATTGTGATAATTTTTACAAAAGAAAATGATATGCTTGAAAGCATGGAAACCTCCATTTTTAGGGGAAACTATGGCAAAATTTTCTAAAAATATAAACACTTAGAAAATTATTTTTAAACAAATATTTACAAGTGTGTTTTAAACCATGAGTTTCCTACAAAAACTTTGCCATAAATTTTGTCACAAAAATATAAATATTGGAGGTTGGTTTTCATTAATAAAATTGACTAAATATGTATTTAGGGATATATGTATTTAGAAGTCACATGTGTGTGATTATTTGTATACTTTGTGTATTAGTTATATTATTTTAGGATTTGAAATAATATAACTCACTGAAATACCAAAAATTACAATCCAAAATATTACCAAAATTCCAAGGAATAAATATACACATTTCACACAAAATATTGGTGAAACCGAACTATGGAATAAGACTTACAAAAATATTCCAGAATTTATTCACAAAGTATATTTTGGTAAATAATATTTTGAACACAAGGAAATGAAAATATGATTTTTACAATCACTACAAGAATATATCATATTTTGACAAGGGAAAAATATAATATTTTGGCAAGTATAAATATATATTTTCTTGAAATTTTTAGAAGATATATTATTTTTAAGAAATATATATTTTCTTACACAAGCATGAAATACAAAATTTATGGATGAAAAATATATTTTTCTCAAATAAATATGAAGTCTGTTATTTTTGGGAAAAATGAGTTTATATATATATTTTCCAAGATGGACTTGAAAATATATTAAATTTTGAACTTATGAGAAAATACAAATATTTTTGCCAAAGAAAAATTATAAATAATTTTTCTAAGTAAGATCCCTTAAAAATATATATTTTGGAAATATATATTGAATCTTTATTAAATATAATATTCTGGAATAATTAATATAAAATTAAGTATAAAGGATACTTAATGAATACCATAAAAATATGTATTCTTGTACGTATAAATACACACCGGAATACGACCCCGATACAAGGCAAAAATATACAAGTGAAAGATACCCCCATCCTTGGGAAGGAGATACAAGAATAAACACTTGGGAAGTATTAAATTAAAATAATTGTTGTAACAATTATTACAAAATTTAATGAATATAATTTAAATTAAAATATTAATTATTTTGACAAATAATTATATAACTTGGAAGAATATCAAAGATACGAAGAAACGTAACTCAAAGACATTAACACTAAGTCAAGGCATGGCCCGTTCGACTAATAGACATTAGTACGTTGTAGGTAGTCGTGTTTTATCCATAGAAGCTTGAGTTACGGTGACTGAAGACGCAAGCCTGTGAGTTCATGTTACCCCTTTTCTTTAACTATTTTCGGTTTTATAACTTCGGGGGTGAAATACATGTTACAACTGTTTACAAACATTTTGATTTGGTATGGTTAGCTAAGGAAGGGTACTGCTTGATCATGTGAGTGGTGGGTATAACACTTAAGGCCATTAATCTTCGTTGTAGGACCGAGGGACATGAGTGATAGATCTATTTGGGTGTAGTGAGCCCACACCCATGTGGATCAGGGTGGCCCATGAGGTGACTATGTCTTATTCCCGGAGACAAATCTGCTAGGTTTGAGTTTTCCTGCATCACTTCACACATATCAATGGCCTTGCAAACCATTGGTGATATGTTTTCCTTGTTGCTTTCATACCTGGGTTGCAAATACATACTTACTTACCTACAATGATTTCCAAGTTTATACGAGCTCACACACTAAACACATGAACTCGCTCAACTTTTGTTGATGTTTTCAAACTACATGTATTTCAGGAAATTAAGTCTGGATCTGGCGGGCGTTTGGAAGTTTGAAGTAAAGTTGAGAATAAAAGGTGTCGTCCTGTGCCTGAGGATTTGGATTGTGTGTCTTATTCTAGATAAGACACAACTTTCAAAGCCTAGTTTTAATTAATGTCTTTTGTCGAGTCTTTGTGAACTCTATAACAAGTTGCATGGTTTGTACTCGAATTTGATGTTTGTGTTTTAAACAATGTTGTCATGTTTTAAACTAAGTTAATGGATGATCACCTTCGGTTTTATCTTATAGTCGTGTTATGATTGAATGCAATGATATTAAGCAAGTCACACCATAATCACGCTTCCGCAAAAGTCAGGGTGTGACAATTTGCATGATTAACATGCCAATTTAAACAACCCAGTAGTCGAACAAGCTTCTAAGGTATTGATTTTGCTGGTTTTTAAGTATTTTTTTTTTTGCTTATATCTTTCATATTAACATGTTTGTTATGTTATTATATGTGTGTTTTATTGTAGGATGATGGTAATAAAAATGTTGATATTATTTATTATTTTGCAGTTTTTAATCCATACAAGTTTAATCTTCAACGTGAATTTAGTGAAGAGGTAATTTTAAGGTTTATTTAATCTTTTTTAAACTTTTGTATTCAATTTTTGTCCTTTTTAAGGATCAAAAGTTTGAGACTCAAAGGAAGAGATCCAAGAGACTCTCCGAATGAAAATGGAGTGAGGTTATTAATTTAGACGATTCTGAGTACAATGACAAAGAAGAGGAATTAGAAGATAATGTCGATTCAAGTACAAACCTGAAAACCCGATTAAAAATACCTTGAGTGTGATTTCAGAAGCGGAACAGATTTCATGCAGTCTAATATGAAATCTATAAATTGTTTTTATGATTTTTTTCATTTTCAGTTGTCATGTTTGATCTAGACGTATGAATAAAGGTTATTTTATATTTGAACTTTATTTTTTGTGTTAATATAATGCAGTTATTGATTATGTTAATAAAGTTCAAAATAAAGTTAGTATCATAAATTTATAAGTCAACTGAACTTATTTAAGTTAATATCCTAAAGTTGCAATAAATAGATATTGCAATTAGATATTGTCAAGCTGAAATTATAAAATATTGCAGTTATTCTTGGATATTAATATAATAATCTATATTTCTTAATTAAAAATAATAAAGTAATAAACCTTAAAGCTAAACTAAAAAACTGAACTTCCTATGATATAAAATTAATAAAGATATAAACTCTTAACATCCTATTTTTTTTTTATAAAAACCGTTTTTAAAATTTCATAAAAATATAAATTTTTTATATGTATAAAACGAAATTTAACAATTAAAGTTAAAGGTGTAAAATGTACTTACGAGTCAACTACTATTTTTTTATTTTTATAAAAACAAAAATTTTAAACTTAAAGTTTATTGGATGAGTACCATGTGGATATTTAAAAAAAAGTTGTGAACTTTAAAGAATAAAATTATAAACTTTATCATTTAACCAACAAAATAAACTTACTTTACAACTATAACAACTTATCTTTTATTTTTGTCATTTGATTATTATTTTTTATTAAAAAATGAAACTTTACATCTGTAAAACAGTTTTTTTTCTTTATTTATAAACAAAACATTTTGTTTTATAAAATATAATTCTTTTATAGGTGATGAAAGAAACCCTAGGTGGCAGGTAAGGGTTCTTTTGACTATGCTTTTATCATTTGCCATATGGTAACAACTACCTAGGGGATATTCAGTTCTCTATTCGGTCATCTTTCCAAGCTTTTACACATGAATATGTGGTTCCCAATTTGCGGAACATAATCCCAGATTGTCTAAAGAAGCGCTTTTATCAAGTGTCATGTCTAATTCGCAAAGAATCTCGTATGGGACAAAAGGATAACGAAGATAAAATGATATGGGACAAAAACCAACATTTCATATCTATTAAGTTGATCAACACCAACATTTCTTCGAGCTAACTGCCGATATCTCATCCTCTTATCTTGCACAGTGGGAGAAAAGACCAGCACCTATGTCAGTATTGTCCTTTAAATTCGCATAAACATATATTCGTTTCATAACCTCCTCCTATAAATCAACCACAACTCACCCGATACGTCTTCTCTGGATCACACATGATAAAAGCGCTTCTTTAGACAATCTGGGATTATGTTCCGTTTCTTCAAGATTTACGTCTGATGTCCAAGTTTTATCACATTTGACTTCATCTGCGACAGTCCAATGACTTTCTTGATGTCAACTCAATGATCATGGTGTACAACGTTGAAATGGCTGCATTACGTTCGACATGCTGTTCTAAGAGCATTCTCCCCTTGGACTTCCATCTGATGATAGTACGTTCACTAGCCATTCCTCGAATGGAAGCTTATTCCTCGCAACTGGACAACGGGTTGTCAATACATGGTCGAGGCAACGGTTCTTGATTGTCACCTTGTTGAGTTCTCGATAGTCAGTACACATACGAAAAGGCATCTCTTCATGGGTATAGTGAGGGCTCCCTTAAGCGAAAACTCCTGTCCGACAGTTCCTGTAGTTGGTTAAACAGCTCCTGCAACCTTCCTGGTGCAAGACGGTAAAGAGTACGAGTAGTTAGAACTGCCTCCGGCGCGAGGTCAAACTGAGTTCCTACCTAACAGTTGTAGAGATGATCCTGGAAGTTCCTTGGGCAGCACACGGAGGGTAATCACGAACAGCTGGTGGAGCCAAGATCCTCTTTTTCCTAACCTTACGTCCATAACAGTTGCCACATAGCGGGGTAATCCCTCCATAGACACTCCTGGCTCTCATTGCTGAAATAACGCTAACCATTAATCATATGAGGTTTCCATTGTCTTGCCATCAGCCGATTCCACAACAGGTTGGGTTTCAAGAAGCATCAGGGTTATAGAGAACAGAGAGGAAGTGATTCGTTACCAAGAACGTGTATGCCACCATCTTATTACAATCCTGGCGTCGCCCACGCCAATCCTAAATGCCCTGATTGATTCGTAAGAGTTGACTCCCATGAGTCGCTGACTAAGGTTAAGGATTCGATTGAAGCCAATTTGCTGGTGCTCGTCGCCGGTAATCAGGGTCGTCCAAATGCTGAAGTCCATCATTCTTGCAAGTTGACTGGGTATTACACAGTATGTTACGAGAGTGTTGCAGAAGTGATCGCACTTCGGAATCTAAGGCGTCAATACGTTAAGTTCCAGCAAGCGAAGAAAGGTGAGAAATATATCGATCAATCATTCGATGCTGCGACATCCAACACATGGACGTTCGTATAAGCACCTAACATTCTACATGGTTCGCTAAGTGCTCAGATGGGTGTTCAGGTAATACTCGATAGCGCCGAGGTTCGAAAGGATCCAGAGAGGAATGGAAAGTTCACGTTCGAGTAGAGGACAATTACTGCTATGACCCCTATAGGTTTGTTATGTTTCACATCGATCAAATAACGGAACGGAACCCCTTCTCCATTTGTTAAGCCTCACTGGGACTCACGTGCACCCCACATTATTATTATTTGTGCACCCATAATAATATTGCGATTTGCATGCTCATCTCAGTTCCTCCTAACTCATGTCAAATGGTTCCTCAAACTCAGATGTCAAACGGGGGTCGTCAAAGTAATAAGATCACAAAAATTCAAGGACTATGGCATAATATCAACGCATCATAAGGTAAGCAAGCAATCCATGCCATCATGCTATAGTGACGAGTGTGTGTTCGTATGTTTTGTCATAAACAAATGTGTACTAGTCACGTAATGCATGCAACAAGTAAGAAAGACGAACCTTGCAATCCGGAGCTGAGTGTCATGGTCGTATTCACGTTTTCAGAACTATTCGGTTATAGTCTGGTTTTATGAAAACGTTTTCCCCCTTTTTTAAAACCAAGTTCACTATAACCAATGGCTCTGATACCAATCTCACACCCTCAAAATACCACCTAGGGAATGTCCCTGTTAGGCGTGTGACGTACCAGGATCCAAGCCACCAATCATGTTGAACTCATAACAATTATTCCAAATAAAACTTTCATTTATTATTGATAGAAGTGTTACAAAACATTATTTAACGTTTAGCGGAAGCATAATACATTCATTAAGAAATTCATAAACCAAGTGTGTGAAAGCCATTTAGTTCGTCTCGCATTTCCATGTATCTCGACCCATGACCACTCCAGCCTCCCAGACAGCAAGTTCCAATCAATATGCACCTAAAGGCCTGCAAGGCATGTAACAACGAATCAACAACAAAGTTGAGCGAGTTCACAGTTGGGTGTTCGTTTTAAGTTGTTTCAAAAACATAGTTTTTCTTTAGCTGGCTTACTTACCGTGGGGGTTACCCCATAGTTGAAAATATGATTAACCAATTCCTTTTTTCCCAAACCATAACCAGTGGGGGCTTCCCCATGTGAACCACTAGACCGTTACCATATCGACAACTGACGAAAATAAGTTGTGCCCTACGTCAATGTCTATCAACATTGATTAAGTGCCCAGATCCATTAGTACACGCCCGTCCTACCGGCACGGTGTGAGGCTTGTCAACCCTAATAGCGCTATTAACTAATGACCCGCTCGCCATTGGCCCAGCGATTAAGTCGATATGAAAATGAGGGACTTCATGATAGAGTTTTGTCTAGTAAGTTTTAAGGTTGTTGTCCTACCCAAGGAGGACGAACGTACGTATTCTACCCAAGGAGAATACGCAGGATTAATATTGGCATCCTACCCATGGAGGATGGCGGTACATATCCTACCCAAGGAGGATATGTAGGTTCCGTTTTAGTTCTTTAACCCCATTCCCAACCACCGGGAATCCCATGCCTTTTAAAGAGTGTGAACTCACCTTGGTTTGCTCGGTAAGATTAAAGTATGTGTTCACAGTTTGCTCAATCCAATCCTAGTATAGTTTCAATGCCAGTCAGTTTCACATAGACTCAAGTCACATAGTTTCTTACTCATATTACACAAGTAGCACACATGTAATTCACGTATTATCATGTGAGTCACAATAGCCAATCATATCACAAAACGGTCCACTAATTCACACAAAATCAAGTGTTCATATCGCACATCTATTCATACATTCGTCATAGCAGTAGGCGGCCCAAATCAACACATGGCCCAAACAACATACTAAGCCCAGTTAACTAATTAACCTAATAATTTCAATGATTTTCCATCATCACATGTGTTCAATATACGGACTAAAATTCTCTACTAATTATGCAACCCTCTGATGTTCATCAAGACATACCCGTAACTATTATCATAACGTAACAACTGATACATATTCATTAATCATCAAGTACTTATAATCATGCTGTTAACCATCCATATTCTAGTCAATTTACGATCTCATTATGTATCTGAATAATCCCTATCGTATGCGTATTAATCATCAAGATTATCAATTCGTAACCCATTCTATGAACAATCAGTCATAACAATCCTAGCATGCATGTCTTACCAAAAGTGTTCCATTAGTTCCGTTCTCATGATTTGCAGGAACCCTACTCAATCATTCAATTGCTAACTAATATTTAACATGAGGTCAGTAAATTGAATCATTCATAATATATCACATAATTAAACTGTTTCATCAATTATCCATCATCAACATTAAAGAACGCTAACAGATTTCATCCAATCTAAATATATTATAACAAGTATATCCATTTAGTAATCATATTAACATTTAGATCAAGTACCAACTGTATCATTGAGTAACAATCATGATTGCTCAGTATTTGTGGTTCGCTAATACCCCTAGTCGTTACCGAACCGTTAGCGTATAATAATTACTCAAATCAAATCAACACAATCTAATAGGTAACAAAACTGTTTTTGTCGGTTGACCCTAACAACCATTTACAACTTTATACATGGATCAATCATGCTCAATTCACTTTGTAACTAATATCCTAATTCATGGTTTAATCCTACGTATGCACTTACACTCAACACCTCATGCACCACTAGAAACAATCACAAATAATAATAATATACTAACCGATTGCACTTACACCCAACACCTCATGCACCACTAAAAACAATCAAAAATAATAATAATAATAATATACTAACCAATCGCTAGGCTAAGGGAAAGTCAATTACTTCAAAGAAGAGAGTTGTCGTCGTTCGTGAGTGGGGGAGGAGTTTAGGGTTTGAAATATTTTGCAAAGAGGTTGAGTGTATCCCTTTTCATACCTTCACGCAAGCAAAATAAAAAGAAGATGGGTTGGGGTCGGTTGGGCTTAGGGGAAACTGGGCCGAGAATGTGGACCAGAATGATGTGTGCGGTTTAAACGGGGTGTGCGACTCCAAGCACTAGTGTACGGCTAGAATGTGTGTTCATATAATCTAGACATTTACCATTTAATATGTAACAAACTCACAATCAGTATATCACAGTAATTCAATGTATTCAAACAAATTTAACAGGTTTACGCAACGTAGGTATAATGACGACGTATAGTAAAACATAAATAGTAGCAATACAAGTCAAGTGTCTTGAGATTTTGACAATGCCAACCTTGGGAGCACGGGATGTCACATCATCCCTAACTTGAAAGAAATTTCGTCCCGAAATTTAGCACGTAGTTACTGAGGAAGCTAGTTAGGTTGCATGGTTTCCTCGTTTTCTTGGGGTGTCACATCATCCCCCCGTTGGTTTGGAATTTCGTCCCGAAATTCCGCAGTAGCTTCAGCCTCAGTAGTGGTTTCATTGTTCTCGAACAACTGGGGATATTTGTGTTTCATTTGGTCTTCTCGTTCCCAGGTGAACCCTAGGCCACGACGGGAGTTCCAACGAACTCGAACAATAGGTATTCTGGTGCATTTGAGAATCTTGACCTCCCGATCCAAGATTTCCACTAGTTCTTCGACAAATCGCAACTGATCGTCGATGGTGAGCTCCTTGAAAGGAACTGTGAGGGTTTCATCTGACAGACACTTCTTCAGATTTGACCCACGGAATACGTTGTGAACTCCACTGAGTTCTTCGGGTAGATTCAATCTGTAGGCCACCTTGACAATTCTCTCCGTGGTTTCGAAAGGTTCAACATATCGCGGTTTGAGTTTTGTCTCGTATACCAAAACGAAGTACACCTTCCCAAGGTGAGACTTTAGGTAGTACTCGATCCCCAACTTGGAACTCAAGTGGTTTCCTGCGCTTATCAGCGTAGCTTTTCTGACGGTCACGAACTGCCGCCATTCGTTGTCGCATCTGAGCAATCCTCTCTCCTGTGTCTATGACGAGTTCTGGGCCAGTGATTTGGCCGTTTCCGACTTCTGCCCAACAAAGAGATGATTGGCACTTCCGTCCGTACAATGCCTCGAACGGAGCAGCCTGAATGCTGGTGTGGTAACTGTTGTTATACGAAAGCTCAACTAAAGGGAGGTGTCTTCCCCGGCCATTGCCAAAGTCGATTTCACATGCTCGAAGCATGTCTTCAAGAGTTTGGATGGTACGTTCAGTCTGCCCATCCGTCCGTGGATGATATGTTGTGCTCATGTCTAAACGTGAGCCAAAGGATTTATGCACCGCTTGCCATAAATCAGATGCAAATCGTGGGTCGTGATTAGAGGTAATGGAGGTTGGCACCCCGTGCCTAGCAACCGCTTCTTTCAGGTAGATGACTGCAAGTGTAGAAAACTTATCCGTTTCTTTGATGGCTAGAAAGTGTGCTGGTTACGTGGGACAATCAACGATCATCCAGGTGATATTGTTTCCGTTTCGAGTTGTAAGTAGCCCAGTGATAAAATCCATGGCAGTTCGTTCTCGTTCCCATATGGGTGTTTCTGGTTGCTACTACTTCACCTTGACTTTCCCTCAAGTCTAACATCATTCCCCTACCTAGCTAGGTGGGCCTTCATGTCCGATTACCAGCACAATGTTTATAAATCCTAACGTCTCTCATCAAAACCCAGACGACTAGAATATCGAGGCCGGTGTGCTTTGCTCAACACGAGTTCCATACAGTTTCCGCAAAATGAGACCCACATTCATTCCATGAGGTAATGACTATCGTCCGACCGGTCAAAGGTTGCTTCTCCATTCCCCGCATGGGTTCGACTTGAAAGTCCTCTTCCTTCAGTTCTCCAGTTTGAGCAGAGCGAGTCTGATCAGGTAAGTTAGAGTCGATAGCGAGCTGCAGAGCTCGTGTGCGTTTAGGTTTCACAGTCGTACTCATTCAGAAGCTCCATCGAGCGATGTCATTGCATGCTTTAGCTCTTTCGAATATCGATACACGGGAGGCCCTTGTGATCGGTCTAAATAAAGCATCTGGTACCATCCAAGTGATGCCTCTATCTAAAATCCCAAGGCCACGGTTTTCACCGCCAGTCGGGTGTGTCGCGCAGTTCCTCTTTGTAACTCCATCACGTATGTCATCACTCTCTCGTGTTGCGTCGATGTGCAACTGGGACTCTGATTCGGACCATAAGGATATACCACTGAATCACCCGCACCCTCGGGTAAATTGCAGAGTTAGGATTCGAAAGCTGAAAAGACGTCCTCCTGTTCTCTCTTTCACGAACACAACACCCTTTTGTGCTAGAGAGATTTAAGCTGCGCGACCTTCGAAAATCCTGTGATTTATCTGCAATAGTATCAAGTGAGACCAAGAAATTGCTGTATCCTCGAAGGACTCTTTGGTTTCGATCAGTTTCCAACCAAGACGGATCTTAGCGAGATCCACGTGCATTCCCACTTCGCTGCTTATATATCCAAAAGGTACCTCTCGAACCCAGAAATTACATTTAGCAAGACTTTGCGTGGAGTGGCTCCTCCCTCAGGAGTTCTAAAATAAGATACAAATTCCACCCATGGCATTCCATTCTCCTGGTCAGGATTCAGAACGTTGTCAACAAATGCGGTCGATTCATGTGATCCCTGAAGCTGCTGGTGTTTTGGTCAACTCAATGATCATGGTGTACAACGTTGAAATGGCTGCATTACGTTCGACATGCTGTTCTAAGAGCATTCTCCGCTTGGACTTCCATCTAATGATAGTTCGTTCACTAACCAATCCTCGAATGGAAGCTTATTCCTCGCAACTGGTCGACGGGTTGTCAATACGTGGTCGAGGCAAACGGATCTTGACTGTCACCTTGTTGAATTCTCGATAGTCAGTACACATACGAAAAGGCTTCTCTTCATGGGTATAGCGAGGGCTCCCTTAAGCGAAAACTCCTGTCTGACAGTTCCTGTAGTTGGTTAAACAGCTTCTGCAACCTTCCTGGTGCAAGACGGTAAAGAGTATGAGTAGTTAGAATTGCCTCCGGCGCAAGGTCAAACTGAGTTCCTACCTAACAGTTGTAGAGATGATCCTGGAAGTTCCTCGGGCAGCACACGGAGGGTAATCACGAACAGCTGGTGGATCCTCGATCCTCTCTTTCCTAACCTTACGTCCATAACAGTTGCCACATAGCGGGGTAATCCCTCCGTAGACACTCCTGGCTCTCATTACTGAAATAACGCTAACCATTGCACCACTCTGATGCGTTAGAACAGATAACAATCCTCCACGAAGGAGAGGGATACGTAGAATCGTCTCCTCACATGTTACATCTATCAAGAACAACAGAAGAAAGGTCGATGTCGAACACTTGTCCCACAAGGTCGAGTTTGCATCCCAATGATCATATGAGGTTTCCATTGTCTTGCTATCAGCCGATTCCACAACAAGTTGGGTTTCAAGAAGCATCAGGTTTATAGAGAACAGAGACGAAGTGATTCGTTACCAAGAACGTGTATGCCACCTTGTTATTACAATCCTTGCGTCGCCCACGCCAATCCTAAATGCCCTGATTGATTCATAAGAGTTGACTCCCATGAGTCGCTGACTAAGGTTAAGGATTCGATTGAAGCCAATTTGCTGGTGCTCGTCGCCGGTAATCAGGGTCGTCCAAATGCTGAAGTCCATCGTTCTTGCAATTTGACTGGGTATTACACAGTATGTTACGAGAGTGTTGCAGAAGTGATCGCACTTCGGAATCTAAGGAATCAATACGTTAAGTTCCAGCAAGCGAAGAAAGGTGAGAAAGATATCGATCAATCATTCGACGCTGCGACATCCAACACATGGATGTTCGTATAAGCACCTAACATTCTACACGGTTCGCTAAGTGCCCAGATGGGTGTTCAAGTAATACTCGATAACGCCGAGGTTCGAAAGGATCCAGAGAGGAATGGAAAGTTCACGTTCGAGTGGAGGACAATTACTGCTATGACCCCTTTAGGTTTGTTATGTTTCACATCTATCAAATAACGGAACGGAACCCCTTCTCCACTTGTTAAGCCTCACTGGGACTCATGTGCACCCCACATTATTATTATGTGTGCACCCATAATAATATTGCGATTTGCATGCTCATCTCAGTTCCTCCTAACTCATGTCCCCTCAAACTCAGATGTCAAACGGGGGTCGTCAAAGTAATAAGATCACAAAAATTCAAGAACTATGGCATACTATCAACGCATCATAAGGTAAGCAAGCAATCCATGCCATCATGCTAGAGTGACGAGTGTGTGTTCGTATGTTTTGTCATAAACAAATGTGTACTAGTCACGTAATGTATGCAACAAGTAAGAAAGACGAACCTTGCAATCTGGAGCTGAGTGTCATGGTCGTATTCACGTTTTCAGAACTATTCGGTTATAGTCTGGTTTTATGAAAACGTTTTCCCCCTTTTTAAAACCAAGTTCACTATAACCAATGGCATTGATACCAATCTGTCACACCCTCAAAATACGACCTAGGGAATGTCCCTGTTAGGCGTGTGACGTACCAGGATCCAAGCCACCAATCATGTTGAACTCATAACAATTATTCCAAATAAAACTTTCATTTATTATTGATAGAAGTGTTACAAAACATTATTTAACGTTCAGCGGAAGCATAATACATTCATTAAGAAATTCATAAACCAAGTGTGTGAAAGCCATTAAGTTCGTCTCGCATTTCCATGTATCTCGACCCATGACCACTCCAGCCTCCCAGACAGCAAGTTCCAATCAATATGCACCTAAAGGCCTGCAAGGCATGTAACAACGAATCAACAACAAAGTTGAGCGATTTCACAGTTGGGTGTTCGTTTTAAGTTGTTTCAAAAACATAGTTTTTCTTTAGCTGGCTTAGTTGCCGTGGGGGTTACCCCATAGTTGAAAATATGATTAACCAATTTCTTCTTTCCCAAACCATAACCAGTGGCGGCTTCCCCATGTGAACCACTAGACCGTTACCATATCGACAACTGACGAAAATAAGTTGTGCCCTACGTCAATGTCTATCATCATTGACTAAGTGCCCAGATCCATTATTACACGCCCGTCCTACCTGCACGGTGTGAGGCTTGTCAACTCTAATAGCGCTATTAACTAATGACCCGCTCGCCATTGGCCTGGCGATTAAGTCGATATGAAAATGAGGGACTTCATGATAGAGTTTTGTCTAGTAAGTTTTAGAGTTGTTGTCCTACCCAAGGAGGATGAACGTATGTATTCTACCAAAGGAGAATATGCAGGATTAATATTGGCATCCTACCCATGGAGGATGGCGGTACATATCCTACCCAAGGAGGATATGTAGGTTCTGTTTTAGTTCTTTAACCCCATTCCCAACCACCGGGAATCCCATGCCTTTTAAAGAGTGTGAATTCACCTTGGTTTGTTCGGTAAGATTAAAGTATGTGTTCACAGTTTGCTCAATCCAATCCTAGTATAGTTTCAATGCCAGTCAGTTTCACATAGACTCAAGTCACATAGTTTCTTACTCATATTACACAAGTAGCACACATGTAATTCACGTATTATCATGCGAGTCACAATAGCCAATCATATCACAAAATGGTCCACTAATTCACACAAAATCAAGTGTTCATATCGCACATCCATTCATACATTCGTCATAGCAGTAGGCGGCCCAAATCAACACACGGCCCAAACAACATACTAAGCCCAGTTAACTAATTAACCTAATAATTTCAATGATTTTCCATCATCACATGTGTTCAATATACGGACTAAAATTCTCTACTAACTATGCAACCCTCTGATGTTCATCAAGATATACCCGTAACTATTATCATAACGTAACAACTGATACATATTCACTAATCATCGAGTACTTATAATCATGCTGTTAACCATCCATATTCTAGTCAATTTACGATCTCATTATGTATCTGAATAATCCCTATCGTATGCGTGTTAATCATCAAGATTATCGATTCGTAACCCATTCTATGAACAATCTGTCATAACAATCCTAGCATGCATGTCTTACCAAATGTGTTCCATTAGTTCAGTTCTCATGATTTGCAGGAACCCTACTCAATCATTCAATTGCTAACTAATATTTAACATAAGATCAGTAAATTGAATCATTCATAATATATATCACATAATTAAACTGTTTCATCAATTATCCATCATCAACATTAAAGAACGCTAACAGATTTCATCCAATCTAAATATATTATAACAAGTATATCCATTTAGTAATCATATTAACATTTAGATCAAGTACCAACCATATCATTGAGTAACAATCATGATTGCTCAGTATTTGTGGTTCGCTAATACCCCTAGTCGTTACCGAACCGTTAGGGTATAATAATTACTCAAATCAAATCAACACAATCTAATAGGTAACAAAACTGTTTTTGTCGGTTGACCCTAACAGCCGTTTACAACTTTATACATGGATCAATCATGCTCAATTCACTTTGCAACTAATATCCTAATTCATGGTTTAATCCTGCGTATGCACTTACACTCAACACCTCATGCACCACTAGAAACAATCACAAATAATAATAATAATATACCAACCGATTGCACTTACACCCAACACCTCATGCACCACTAGAAACAATCAAAAATAATAATAATAATCATATACTAACCAATCGCTAGGCTGAGGGAAAGTCAATTACTTCAAAGAAGAGAGCTGTCGTCGTTCGTGAGTGGGGGAGGAGTTTAGGGTTTGAAATATTTTGCAAAGAGGTTGAGTGTATCCCTTTTCATACCTTCACGCATGCAAAATAAAAAGAAGATGGGTTGGGGTCGGTTGGGCTTAGGGGAAACTGGGCCGAGAATGTGGACCAGAATGATGTGTGCGGTTTAAACGGGGTGTGCGACTCCAAGAACTAGTTGTTTTGGTCAAAAATTACCTAAGCAATTTAGTGATCAAATTAGTTAAGTGAGGTAGTGTGCTAGAAATATGTGTGAAAAATGTGTTAACAAAATTAGATATGAAAACAGTTTCAGGATACGGCTCAGGATATAGAGCTGTATCTGTGATCAAACAATGAGCAAAAATGTAAAGGTGGACACGTGATATACGAGGAAAGCCCTTGATCAATCTAGATCGCCGGCATAAAACCTCGGGAGCTGACAATCGCAACTGCCTTGTTCTTCTATTGCTTCAAATATCAGGATACAGTGCAGGATGTGGTGCGGATCGACTATGTGTTACAATGAAATTTGAATACAAGTGTGGTGTTTGCAATGAGCTAGAGAGTGAAAGTGTTCGAGAGTGTCGGTGTAAATTGTGTGCCTTAAACTGATCCACCCCCATCTATTTATAGTAAAGATAATGTAACAAACTATCCTAAACTTCCGGGATCCAGCGAATATTCCCACTTGAACGTTGAGGACCAAGTCTTTCGGGTTCAACGGCTTCCTCATAACAAATACGCCCGAGTCTTGAGGAGAAGAAGTCCTGATGACCGTTAGTAACTTACTGCCATTAACCTGCACGTGTTTAATTCACTCAAACTTAGGATATCACCCAAGATGTTAGCAATATCCCCGTCCAGCATCCTGGTCACAAACAAACAATTAAAAGCGGGATATTAGTCAGGATATGTATATTCAGAAAATGACCCATAACAATTGTCCCCAAATATATCGGTTGGTATACCAATCCAACGGATATATTTCAAAACCTTTTCTCGTCGATCGAGGCTATTAAAATGAAACGATGGTTGAAATGACAGTGTGCCATTTTCAATGCAACATTTACTCTTTACCCCCCCCCCCCTATATTCAGCCTATATTTAGCCAAATCATTTCTGCTTCTTTTTATCTTTCTTCAAGCGATTTTCAGGTAATCACTTTTCTCTCTATCCTCTATCCTTCTTTCTTAAATTTCTTTCAGTTTGCTCAACACCTTTCATGGCATCACGAACAAGATCCCAATCGGACAGACCGGCCTCAAGCCTCGTAAGTCAAAATTTCATTGTTGATCCAGCAAAGGAGATCTGTTGCTTCAACAACGCCGACATCGCTGCTCTTAAAGATTCCGGCGCCTTCCCCACCGGAACAGTCTTTCGCCCTTTTGATCGGGAAGCCCGATCAGACGCGTTATCCGATGAGTGGGTTTGTTTCTTGCACCTACCCCTTCTCTCTTGGACTCCGGTACCCATTTCCACCCTTTATCTCTCGCTTTTTCAAACTCACCGGCCTTAGCTATGCCCAGATTATGCCAATGGTTTGGCGAGTTTTAATAGTGCTGGATCAAATCAAATCTCGTCATTTTCCTGACCTACTTGTTGAGGACCTCCCTATAGCATACCGGTTGAGATCCCATGGCAATCACCGTTTTCTCCTGTTTTCTACCTCCAAGAACCCTTTGGTTCTTAAAGCCACCAAGAACGAGGATCGATGGCAACGAAAATTCTTTTTCGTAAAAAGAGACTCTATTGATAAGGGTTTCGATCTACCGGTTAAATGGTTAACCAAGGGTAGGATTTAGGGTTTTAGGAATATCCCCAATTATATCTTCAAACTGTATTCCGGACTTATATCCTGATGTTTTTATGCAGCGAATTTCAGAGATCTAGTGCCTCCCAGTGCAGAATCCGAATCCAAGATCAAGGAAATCTACCGACTTCCTGCCAGCGAAAGAACTTTCTCCCTGTCTCTTACAGATTCAAGCCAGAAATCAAGCTCAGAAATGTCTGGTAAGCACATTCTCAGCATATATTTTAAATTAATTACTTTTCAAAAGTATGATGAGTTTAAGAATATCTTCCCTTGTGCAGTACCAGTTGTCAACCTTGAAGGTTTCCAACTTGATGAGTTGGATTGCTACTCCAGCCTCGCACCCATCAAACAGGAATCCAAGCCAAAGTCGTCTGCTACACCAAAACCTACCTCTTCAAGGACCGTTTCTGCTCCTAAAACCCCTCCGGCATCTAGGACCCGAGCATCCAGTTCTCGGAAGAGAAAGGAGTCGGATTCTCCAACTGTTTCTGAAACATTCTCTCTCGAGAACCATGGGTTCAACGAAGCCACCTCATTCCTCAAACAAGTAAAATTTTCCTTTCAATATCCTGCACAAGTATGTTAGTCCTTATCCTGCTTATTTTTACATCGATACCTGTGTCTTTATCGATAGGGTTTGGATCGTCTTATGCACTTGTATGAAGACGCCTGCGGGCTTAACAAGATGTTGGAGATCAAGCTGGAGAAAGCTGAAGCCACCATAGCTGACCAAGGAACCATTGCAGCTGCCAAATCCCAGCATTACGAAGACAAATATAAGGCCATGATCCAGGAACACCAAGCTACCCTCCACAAAGCCAATGAGGATGCCCAAGCCAAACTAGATGCTGCCCTTCTCCAGTACCAGCAGAATATGAGTTCCTATCGGGACAGCCTCAAAGCATCCGTGGTCGTCTCTCTTCTCCAAGCCAGGATAAGGATGGCTTACGAAGCCAGGGATTTGGGCTTCGAATGTCCCTCCTGGAACATAAAGACTTGGGAGGCGAAACTAAAGGATCTTGGAGGTCATCCCGTTGCTCATCCTGCAAAGCATGCTGGTGAAGAGCCTTCTAACGCGACAGAGGAAGTGGCCAATGCTGACAATGGTGATGCCGAGAAGAATCCTGAGGCCGATGCTGGTGCAGATGCTGGGAAGGAAGCTGTTGATCAAGAAGGTACCGCTTCTTAAGCGGTGAAGTGGGCGATGATGGATATACGTGCCAAGGCCGGAGCCCACTTTTAAGTTTCATGGTTGTGGTTATGTAAACAATTTACTTTTCCTGTCTTCAAACAATTTATATTCCCTGCATTAGAACAATGTGATGACCAAAGGTGGATGGGTCCTAGGTTTTAGGACGAAGCCCTTGGTCATCAATTAGTATAACTTGTTTTGAATGTGGTAACGGTTGTAGGTGGACAGGTCATGTTTTGAGATATATCCTGCAACCGTTACACAAGTATGGTAAAAACTAATTGTGCTTTTGGCGGATGGGCCTTGGTTTAAGGTGAAACCAAAAGCACAACTTTTGACATGTTAATAATATAACTATCTTTTGATTTGTTTGTTATTGCCTTGCATTACTGTTTTGGTCAAAAATTACCGAAGCAATTAAGTGATCAAATTAGTTAAGTGAGGTAGTGTGCTAAAAAGAAGTGTCGAAAATATGTTAATCAAATTACTTGCAAAAACAGTTTCAGGATACGGCTCAGGATATTGAGCTGTATCAACGATCAAACGATGAGCAAACAATGAGCAAAAAGTAAAGAAAATGACACGAGATGTACGAGGAAAGCCCTTGATCAATCTAGATCGCCGGCATAAAACCTCGGGAGCTGACAATCGCAGCTGCCTTGTTCTTCTTATTGCTTTAAACTTCAGGATACAGTGCAGGATATCAACCAGATCGCTAAGTGTTACAATGAATTCGTGTGAGAGTACAGATTGCGAGAGAACAAGTGTTAGAGTGTAGTGAGTGTGATTGCCGTGAAATTGTTGTGTCCTATTTGATCTGGTGTTCCTCCTATTTATAGTAACGAAATACAAACAAATATTCCTATAAATATGGGATGCTCCGAATATTCCACCACGAACATTGTAGACCGAGTAATAAGGTTTCAACGTCTTTCTTTAAACGGCCTGGACCGAGTCTTCCGCGGAATAAGTCTTTGTGAACGTTGATGGCTTCTAACACACGTACCTGCACATAATCCATTAGTAATCCCGAGGATACCGTTCAGGATGTTACCAATATCCTGAACCAGCATCCCGGATGTAAACAGATACTACATAAATAAGATATAGATCAAGATATTCTCCAGGATATGGGCTCAGAATTTCACCCATAACAATTGTCCCCAAAAATGTTACCGTTTGATATCCTAACGGTTACATTTTTTCACAGTGGCCAAGGCAATTAAGAGATAAGACTTCTGATGTGACAGCTTTCAACCACCCGGCCTATATTTACTCATCATACCCTATATCTTCTCATCCTCATCTTCTTTTTTACCCTCAATCGACAAGAAAAAGGTAACATTCTCTCTCTCATCTTCATAACCATCTTTCATTTTACTCCGGCAAGAATTCAGGCGACCAAATTCCTAGGCAAACGAGGTCCAGTTCAGGCGACTCGGCACCCACATTCATCCAACAGAATCTTCTCCAAGAACCGGAGAAGGAAACATGCACCTTTGATAGTGCTCATCTGTCGGCTTTGAAATCCTCCGGTATCTTTCCGGATGGAACCATATTCCGACCCTTCGACAGAGAAATCCGGTCAGATATGGTTTCCACCGAGTGGATTTGTTTCAATGCTTTCCCCTTCACCTTAGGGCTACGATTTCCCTTTCCGGACTTTATTACCGAGTTTTTTAACATTACTAAAATTTCTTTCAGCCAAACCATGCCAATGCTTTGGCGTGTTTTGTCTGTTCTTGACCAAATCAAGAGAAACCACATACCTGACCTTTCTGTCCATGATCTCCCTTTAGCCTACAAGCTTAGATGCCACGGCTCATCTAGGTTTCTATTTTACTCTAGTTCCAGTCCCCCATTGATACTTCGTGCCACCAAAAACGAGGATGGTTGGCAATCCAAGTTTTTCTTTGTAAAAAGGGATTCAATCCCCGGTGGAACGGATTATCCGATGAGATGGTTAAGAAAGGGTAGGAATTAGGGTTTAAGAATGATCCTGTCTCTTATCCTGTCTCATATTCTGAACTAATAAATTTTCACTTTTGTGCAGCTGATTTTAGGAAGATTGCACCTCCTCTTGCTAATTCTCAAGAAAGAATAGACGCCATTAGACTTCTCCCAGAGGCAGAAAGAAGTTTCAATCCTTCTCCACCAACTCCAAGCCCTCTTTCAAGTGCCAACATGTCTGGTAAGGATCCTGCAAGATATCCTGCACACATATGTTTTTTATCTGTTATTCATAAGAGGGATTTAGAATTTACTCCCTGTGTGCAGATTCCAGCAAAGTCCCAGTCTATCTAGACCTGGATGAACTTGACAGTTATCCAACTCCAGCCATAGTCAAGAAGGAGACTCCTGCTGCTACTAGCTCCAAGCCACTCCCAGCTCCCAAGACCAATCCAAGAACCCGTGCTTTCGCAGCGAAAAAGAGGAAGGGTCTTGAAGTCAGCGCTCCAGGCTCAGAAGGGTTCTCCTGTGATGAACTTACTTTCTCTGATTCCTTAGAGCCAATGACATCCTTCCTTAACAAGGTAATATCCTGACGCATATTCTCCATGTATATCCTGCATATATATCCTGCACATATATCCTAACAGGATATCCTAGTCAACATACATTCTAACTTTATACCTTTAATTGATGTGCAGGGCCTCCAGCATTTGCTCCACTTGTACAATGATGCTTGTGGTACTGTGGCACTCCATGAAGCCAGGATCAAACAGCTTGAAAGCACTGTTGCTGACCAAGGTGCCATTGCCGAAGCGAAGACCCGGCACTACGAAAGCCTGCTGAAGAAGGTCACCCAAGATGCTGAGGTCAAACTTGCCAGCGTTCAAATGGATCATGATCAGGCCTTGATCAGCTTTCGAGAGGGAATCAAGGCTTCTTCTATCGTCTCCCTGCTACAAGCACGCATCAAGATGGCCTACGAGGCCAAGGAGACGGGCCTTGTTTGTCCATCTTGGCCAGTTGAATCCTGGGTGGCTAAGTTGAAGGAGCTCGGAGGCAAAGCTGTGCCGCTTCCTGCTGAAGCCGGTGAGTCTTCTAAGTCAGCAGAGGCGGTGGTGCAAGCTGGAGAGAAGAAGGATACTGGAGCTGATGCTGGGATGGACATTGGTCAGGATGCTGCGCAGGATGCTGGTCAGGATGCTGGAGTGGAGAAGTCTGAGAAGGTTGGAGGTGATGCCGCTGTGTGAGGGCATTTAGGTGGGCGATGACGGATATACGTGCCAAGGCCAGAGCCCACCTTTTTGAATTTGAATGTTGGTTTGTAGTTCCATAAACAATTTACTTTTCTGCCTTTTACTTTCCCGTACCTGAACAATTTACATTTCCTGCATGCTTTTTGAACAATACAACAGTTGAAGGTGGATGGGTCTCGGTTTGAGATGAAGCCTTCAACTGTTGGGTAAATATGGTTATGAACTATTAGTGCTCTTAGTGGATGGGCCTTGTTTTGAGGTGAAACTAAGAGCACATCTTTTGGTATGTTAATAATATAACTACTCTTTTGACTTAATTATTATTGTCATACAAGTTTTACTTGTGAAAATTGTTTGGTTTGAACATTCTTAGGAACACATATCATAAATGTATCCTGGGAGATATCCTGAAAGATATCTTGAAAAGGATATTGAAATATAACCCCTAAATTGTCCAAACAAAAAGGAGAGATCATACCAGAGATTCTTAGAGAATCAATTCCAATCCTTTATCATAAGTTTGTCCCCAGTGCATACTTATAAACTTGGATCCATCCTTCGAGCAGTATTACGTATGTCCCCTGTGTTTGCCAAAAATACCAACGTATTTATATTTTGACTTCAATGAACACCGAATACCCCAGGGCAAAACCCATGATATCCTGAAATGAATCCTTAGCATACTTGGGATAAACCCTTAATATCCTGGGGATAAACCCTGATATCTGGGGATAAACCCTAAATTTCATGCGCTACAGGCGAGAGTGTATAAACTCCAATTCTTAGAAAGGTGAAAACCTTTAAACCTTTGAGAGTATGAAAATACTCTTTCGTGAGAGAGGGTGATCAATCCTTATATACCTTTAGGATCCAGGATATAGCCAATAGTAACGAAATTGTCAGCCACTTTTACATGAACTGGTCCCGCTACCTTGAACTATACCTGGATAACTTGCGCTCCAGGCGAGGTGTTTAAACCCAATTCGAAAGAAAGGTGAATACCTTTAAACCTTTGAAGGGACCAGGATCCCTTAAACGTGAGAGAGGGGGCCAATCCTCTAATCTTTCGACTTATCCTGAGTATATATCCTGGAGCTATATCCTGAAAGATATTCTGCAAAACAATTGTAAACTAAGGTGGGTGTTAGCTTGGCTAACACCCCTCCGATGCTTAAGTCAGTAGTGGGTTCAAGACAATAAATAAAAATATATTTAAAAATAGAATACATACCATTTCGAAATAGAAAATAAATTCTACTCTTACTTGAGATAAAGCTTCAAATGCACTGCATTCCAGGATCTTGGTAGCATATCCCCTTCCATATTTCTGAGTCGATATGCTCCTTTCCCTGCTTCGGACTCGACTTCATAAGGTCCTTCCCATTTCGGAGCTAGCTTGCCATCGGCAGGATTAGTGGTGTTTTGAAAAGCCTTTCTTAGCACCCAATCACCAACTCGAAATCTTCTTGTCCTTATGTTCTTGTTATATGCTCTGGATATTCTTTGCTGATATGCTGCTATCCTTAGCCTTGCTGCATCTCTTTTTTCGTCTATAGTATCCAAATCCTGGCATAAGACTTCAGGATTTTGTTCAGGATCCTGCAGCATAGATCTTGCAGTAGGTATCGTCATTTCTGTTGGAATCATCGCCTCCGCTCCGAATACCACGGAAAACGGGGTTTGGCCGGTTGCATTCTTTACCGTCGTTCTATCAGCCCACAAAACAAAGGGTAACTCATCTGCCCATCTTCCTTTTTTGGCTCCAAGTCTCTTCTTTAAGTTATTGACTATTATCTTGTTTGAAGATTCAGCTTGTCCATTCGCTTGAGGATGTACTGGGGTAGATGTGATCATTTTGATTCCCCAACTCTTGCAAAAGTCGGTAGTCCTTTTGCTTATAAACTGAGACCCATTCTCACAAATGATCTCTGCTGGCACTCCAAACCTAGTCAGGATATTCCTCTTTATGAAGGATACTACTTCTTGGTCTCTAACTTGGACAAATGCTTCAGCCTCAACCCACTTGGAGAAATAATCTGTCATAGCCAACATAAAAACTTTTCCTCCCGGAGCTTTTGGTAACTTCCTTACTATATCCATCCCTCACTTCATGAATGGCCAAGGGGAAACTACAGGATATAACGGTTCAGCTGGTTGATGTAGTATGTTACTATGTCTTTGACATGCATCACATCTTCGAGCATATTCTGCAGCATCTTTCCTCATCATTGGCCAATAATATCCTGTCCTTAATACTTTCGAGAACAACGATCTGCCCCCGGTGTGATTACCACAATCCCCTTCATGTATATCCTGAAGTACTTCTTTGGCCTCAGGATCCTCCAAGCACCTCAAATATGGTCCTGCAAGAGATTTCTTATATAAAATATTATTTATAATAGTGAATCGTGATACCTTCATCCTAAATGCCTTAGGATTTTGATTTCCGGGGATGTGTCCTTCCTTAAGATATTTTATGATTGGAGCCGTCCAGGATTTAGGATCCTCTTCAGGATATTCTGCTTCAGGATCCTGGATGCCCGCTACTTCCTCATCCTGAGGATTCATCGCAGGATACAAGATATGTAATATTGGTATTCGGGTCCCTTCAGGTATCCTGATTGATGATCCCAAATTTGCTAAGGCATCCGCTTCAGCATTATCCTCCCTTGGTACCTGTTCAAGTGTAAAAACATCGAAATATCCTGCTAATTTTTTGAGAATATCAAGATATTCTATTAACTTCTCACCCTTAACTGCATAGGATCCATTAAAATGGTTAGTAATTAACAAAGAATCAACATATACTTGTAAATTTTTTATATTCATGCTCTTGGCCAATTCTAATCCTGCAATTAAAGCCTCATATTCTACTTCATTATTGGTAGCAGGAAATTCACACCTAATAGCCTGGGGTAATATGTCCCCCTGTGGCGATTTTAGTAGTATTCCTAATCCTACTCCTCTTATATTAGATGCACCATCAGTATATAATGTCCAGGATCCTGAGGATTCTCCTAGCTGTTGAACTTCTAGGTCTACCTCATCCTGAATGTCACTACTAAAATCAGCCACAAAGTCAGCTAAAGCCTGAGACTTTATGGCATTCCTAGGTTCATACACTAAATCATAGGCACTTAACTTTACTGACCACTTGGCCATCCTGCCTGACATTTCCGGCTTTCTAAGCACATTTTTGACAGGATAGTTTGTCTTTACGTGTATCCTATGTGTTTCAAAGTAGTGTCTAAGTTTTGTCGATGCCATAACTAATGCTAGTATTAATTTTTCTAAATGAGAGTACCTAGTTTCAGCATCTAACAATCTTTTACTAACATAATAAACAGGATATTGCTGACCTTCATGGTCTTTTATAAGAACGGCACTTACAGCATTCCCTGATACAGCAAGGTACAGGGATAGTGGTTCACCATTTTCAGGTTTCATCAGTAGAGGTGCGGTTGAGAGATATCGTTTTAAATCCTGTAGGGCTGCTTCATGCTTCTCCCCCCACTCGAATTTTTTATTCTTCTTCAGGATATCATAAAAATCCTTGCATTTTTCTGAAGATCTTGAGATAAATCTATTCAATGCTGCCACTCGCCCTGTTAGTCGTTGAACATCCTTCATATTTGAGGGTGATTTAATATCCAAGATGGCTTTAATCTGCTCCGGGCTTGCTTCTATTCCTCTTTTGGTCACCATATATCCTAGGAATTTTCCTGCTCCTACTCCAAAATGGCACTTAGCAGGATTCAGCTTCATATTATACTGATCCAGGATATCAAATGCTCCTTTAATATCCTGGAGGTGATCCTGAGCTTTCTTTGACTTTACCACCATATCGTCAATATACACCTCCATGGTGTCCCCCAGTTTGTCTTTGAACATCATGTTTACCAATCTTTGGTATGTTGCACCTGCATTTTTCAAACCAAAAGGCATAGCTGTATAACAATAAATACCTGTTGGTGTCATGAAGGCAGTATCCTCCTGGTCAGAGGGCTCCATTTGGATCTGTTGAAATCCTGAGGATGCATCCATGAAAGTCAGCATTTCATGCCCAGCAGTGGCATCTACCATTGCATCAATATGGGGAAGAGGAAATGGGTCTTTAGGACAAGCTTTGTTCAAGTCTGTGTAATCTACACAGACTCTCCATTTCCCGTTTTTCTTTTGAACCACAACCACGTTTGCTAGCCACCTTGGGAACTTGACTTCTCTAATCATCTTGGACTTCAACAATCTTTCAACTTCTTCTTGAATAATTGTATTGCGTTTAGGAGCAAACTTCCTTCTTTTTTGTTGCACGGGCTTGAATGATTTATCAATTCCAAGCTTGTGAGTGATAATATCTTTGGATATGCCTGTCATATCCTCATGCTTCCATGCAAACGTCGACATCCTGCATTTTAAAAAGTTAATTAACTGCTCTTCAATATCCTGAGGGATATTGGTTCCCACGAGCACCGAAATATCGGGATTATCCTGGTCTAGAATAATTTTCTTCACATCCTGCTCCGGATCCTCCACGATATCATGGGCCCGCGTCTTTAATTGCTATGCTGCACTAGGTTTGGTTGAGGATTTCATCGAGGATGAGTAGCATTCCTTCGCCTCCTGCTGGTCGCTATCAACTTTAACAACTCCCCAAGGAGTAGGTATCTTGATGCATTGGTGATATGTTGATGGCACGGCCTTCATATCGTGAATCCATGGTCTTCCCAGTATAATGTTATAGCAGGATAGAGAGTCCATCACACAGAAACGTTGTATCGAGTTGACTCCTTCAACGTACACCGGCAACTTTATCTCTCCCACTGTGTTTCTGGCCTCTCCACTGAACCCAACAAGCACGGTAGACTTTGAAGTGATATCCATTGGAGATACATTCATCCTTTTAAGCGTCTCTAGTTGGATTATGTTGACGGAGCTGCCATTATCAACCAATATCCTGCGTACAAAATGGTTAGCCACATATAACGTTATTACCAGAGCATCATGGTGAGGATCCTGGACAGTATCCCTATCATCAGCATCAAATGTGATCACTTTGTCAGTTGTAAGTGTAGTCATCCTGACAGGTTTGTCTCCCCTTTCGGCCTTAGCTTCCTTTGCATGTCTCTTTGCTGCCGAATACGAAGTTCCACAAATGTCGGATCCTCCTGAAATAAAGTTGATTATCTTGGCATCCGCGGGAGGTGATGCTGCTCGCTCAGGATCCTTCTCAGTATCCTGACCCTTATTCTTCTTCCTTCCTAAGAGATCTTTCAAATATCCCTTGCTTAGAAGATAGCTTATTTCTTTTCTCAATGCGATGCAATCCTCAGTCATATGTCCGAAATCTTCGTGGAAAGCACACCATTATGATTTGTCTTTCCAATCTGCTTTTTGTTGATTCTTTCGAGGCCATCTTGCCTTGTCCCCTAGACCCTGCATGGCATACATCAATTCAGGAATATTAACAGAAAAGCAATATTCAGATAATTCAGGATACTCTTCAGGATCCTCATCTTCGACAGCATTCACTCTCTTGTTCTCATTTCTGCCATACGGCTTAGGCCGATACGACTTGAATGAGGATTCCGACTTCCTGTTAGTTGACTCATAAGTGTTGGATAAGTTCATCCTTTCTTGCATCTTTCTGTCGTCTTCCAACCGAATGTATCTTAGGGCCCTGTTCCGAGCTTCATCCAGGTTCCTGCATGGGTTCATTACAAGGTCTTGATAAAATTGAGAATCCTTTTGCATCCCTATCTTGAAAGCTTGCACAGCTGTTGCAACATCAAGATGAGGAATGTCTAGTGATTCCCGGCTGAACTTGTTCACATAATCCCTAAGGGATTCCTGAGGCCCTTGTGTTATCCTGTAGAGATCACTTGTTAATTTTTCAAAGCTTCTACTACAAGAAAACTGACTATTAAATAAATTTACTAAGTGGGCAAAAGATGTAATCGAATGTGGAGGAACATTCAAGAGCCATTTCAAAGCTGATCCTGTCAAGGTTGAACCAAAACCCTTGCACAAGCATGCTTCCTTGAGATCCGGAGGGATAGGGTTAATCTCCATTCTTTCCCTATACTGAGCAATATGCTCCTCAGGATCCATCGTTCCATCTTAAAGCTTCATGTTGGGGGTTTGGAACCTCTTTGGAATCTCAGCATCACAGATAGGATATGCAAAACGAGATATCTTGTGGTTGTCTTGAGACACTTCCGGGATCGGCTGGACCACCCCGGGTACACTTGATATCATGTCCTTCAACTTCTGAAGTTCCCTAGTAAGTGCTGATGTCACACCTGTATCCTGCAAGGATCCACTATTGTTAGTAGTATGAGCATTATTATTATTTGACACATTACCCGTTGGAGGATTTTGCCCATATCCTGAAGCATATCCTGAGCTCCTTATGGTCGATATCCTGACCGAGGAGGGTATTTCAGGGGTATGATTCAGAGGAAGGCTGGGCACAATATTCCCCCTGTTATCCTCAGTATACACAGCTGAACTGAAGTTCAAAGTTCTGGGTTGCAATGGAGTGACAATATCCTCAGCAGATCTGCTCGAGCCAGACTTCAGGAGTTGTATTTCCCTTAAAAGCATTTGGTTTGTCTCTTGCTGCTGCCTCATTTGTTCCTGCACACTTCCAAATAAGGTTAAAATTTCGTCGTTAGAAGCTAAAACAGGGGCAGATTCCTGAACACTGCGGGTAGGGATAATATCCTGAGGTCGTGCAGAAGCTGGCATTCTTGGAGGAGGTGGTGGAAGCACCGAACCTGTAGTAGCAGAAGTCGTAGCAGACACAGTAGAGGAACTCACGTTTGATCTTGAGGCCATTATGGACAATGTGGCAAAAAGTTTTGAAAATAGATAACCAATTAGCGATTTACCAAAAAAATTTAGTAAAGAGAGCCCCACTAGCCCCACGGTGGGCGCCAAATTGTTTTGGTCAAAAATTACCGAAGCAATTAAGTGATCAAATTAGTTAAGTGAGGTAGTGTGCTAAAAAGAAGTGTCGAAAATATGTTAATCAAATTACTTGCAAAAACAGTTTCAGGATACGGCTCAGGATATTGAGCTGTATCAACGATCAAACGATGAGCAAACAATGAGCAAAAAGTAAAGAAAATGACACGAGATGTACGAGGAAAGCCCTTGATCAATCTAGATCGCCGGCATAAAACCTCGGGAGCTGACAATCGCAGCTGCCTTGTTCTTCTTATTGCTTTAAACTTCAGGATACAGTGCAGGATATCAACCAGATCGCTAAGTGTTACAATGAATTCGTGTGAGAGTACAGATTGCGAGAGAACAAGTGTTAGAGTGTAGTGAGTGTGATTGCCGTGAAATTGTTGTGTCCTATTTGATCTGGTGTTCCTCCTATTTATAGTAACGAAATACAAACAAATATTCCTATAAATATGGGATGCTCCGAATATTCCACCACGAACGTTGTAGACCGAGTAATAAGGTTTCAACGTCTTTCTTTAAACGGCCTGGACCGAGTCTTCCGCGGAATAAGTCTTTGTGAACGTTGCTGGCTTCTAACACACGTACCTGCACATAATCCATTAGTAATCCCGAGGATACCGTTCAGGATGTTACCAATATCCTGAACCAGCATCCCGGACGTAAACAGATACTACATAAATAAGATATAGATCAAGATATTCTCCAGGATATGGGCTCAGAATTTCACCCATAACAATTACTTAATGTAACTCTTAGCTTTGTAGAAATTTTATCTTGTTATCTTATGAAAATATCTTGATCAGTATACTCAGCAATATATTACAAAAACTTTTTTATTAGATAGGACTCCCAAATGCTCGTTCAACTTTGTAGAAAGCTTTTGAAAAACAATCTATTTTTCCAAAACCAGTTTTCGATAATACTTAAATGATCAAAGTTCCAAACTAATACGAGTTTCAAACACCTTAATCAAATATCCTGAAAAGGACTTTGAGAATATATCAGGATACTTAACCTTTTATAAAACATAGTGTTACTAAAAACTTAGACGATGTTTACAAAGGAAAGATCATACCCGGAGTAGTATATAACCCTATTACCAAGCCTCAATCCCTTTGCAACTTCTTCAATGAAGATGTCCCCTGTGCGAGGTACTTAGTGCATTAGTTCCGAGCCTTATCCTTTTAGTTTTACATCACCACCTTGGTAGGAATGTCCCCTGTGTACAATGTCTTCAAATACTTTAGAAATCTTCTGAATGTCAGTTTCCATTGTATAGGCAATTTTTTACGTCCCAAGGGTAAAACCCAAGGATGTACTGGAGATAAATCCCTTGTATCCTGGGGAAAATCCCAAATTTTCATGCGCTACAGGCGGGAGTGTATAAACTCCAAGACTTAGAAAGGCGAAAACCTTTAAACCTTAGAGAGTATGAAAATACCCTTTCGTGAGAGAGGGTGATCAATCCTCATATACCTTTAGGATTCAGGATATAGCCAACAGTAACGAAATTGTCAGCCACTTTTACATGGACTGGTCCCGCCACCTTGAACTATCCCTGAATAACTTGCACTCCAGGCGGGGTGTTTAAACCCAATTCGGAAGAAAGGTGAACACCTTTAAACCTGTGAAGGGATCAGGATCCCTTGTACGTGAGAGAGGGGGCCAATCCTCTAATCTTCCGAAATATCCTGAGTGAGCATCCCGGAGCTATATCCCGAAGCATATACTGCAAAACATCCTTACACTAAGGTGGGTGTTAGCTTGGCTAACACCCCTCCGATGCTTAAGTCAGTTTTGGGTTACAAATTAAACCAAACATATTTAAAAAAGGTAGAATTCATACCATCCTGAGTTAGAAATTAAATTCTAAACTCACTTGAAATAGAGCTTAAGGTGTATAGCATTCCAAGATCTCGGTAGCATATCCCCCTCCATATTCTTGAGTCTGTATGCTCCTTTCCCTGCTTCTGATTCAACTTCGTATGGTCCTTCCCATTTTGGAGCTAACTTGCCATCGGCAGGATTAGTAGTATTCTGAAAAGCCTTTCTTAACACCCAATCTCCAACCTTAAATCTTCTGGTCCTAATATTCTTGTTATATGCCCTGGATATTCTCTGTTGATATGCTGCCATCCTTAGCCTTGCCGCATCTCTCTTCTCATCTATAGTGTCTAAATCCTGACTCAAGGCTCCAGGATTCTGCTCAGGATCACTTAGGGTAGATCTTGCAGTAGGTATTGTCATTTCCGTTGGAATCATTGCTTCTGCTCCAAATACCAAGGAAAATGGGGTTTGGCCTGTTGCATTCTTTACCGTTGTCCTATCAGCCCACAAAACAAAGGGTAATTCTTCTGCCCATCTTCCTTTTTTGGCTCCAAGCCTTTTCTTTAAGTTATTGACAATTATCTTGTTTGAGGATTCTGCTTGTCCATTCGCTTGAGGATGTACTGGAGTAGATGTTATCATTTTGATTCCCCAACTCTTGCAAAAGTCAGTAGTTCTCTTGCTTATAAACTGAGAACCATTGTCACAGATTATCTCGGCTGGTACTCCGAATCTGGTCAGGATATTCCTCTTTATGAAGGATACTACTTCTTGGTCTCTAACTTGAACAAATGCTTCAGCTTCAACCCACTTAGAGAAATAATCCGTCATTGCTAGCATAAAGACTTTTCCTCCTGGAGCTTTTGGTAGCTTTCCCACTATATCCATACCCCACTTCATAAATGGCCAAGGGGAAACAATAGGATATAATGGTTCAGCAGGTTGATGCAGTATGTTACTATGTCTTTGACATGCGTCACATCTTCGAGCATATTCTGCGGCATCTTTTCTCATTGTTGGCCAATAATATCCTGTCCTTAATACTTTTGAGAATAACGACCTGCCCCCAGTATGGTTACCACAATCCCCTTCATGTATATCCTGAAGTACTTCTTTGGCTTCAGGATCCTCCAAGCACCTCAAATACGGTCCTGCAAGAGATTTCTTGTATAAAATATTATTTATAATAGTGAATCGTGATACCTTCATCCTAAATGCCTTAGGATTTTCATTTCCAGGGATGTGTCCTTCTTTGAGATATCTCATGATTGGAGCCGTCCAGGATTTAGGATCCTCTTCAGGATGCTCTGCTCCAGGATCCTGAATACCCGCTACTTCTTTATCCCGAGGATTCGTTGCAGGATATAAGACATGTAATATTGGAATTTGGGTTCCTTCTGGTATCCTGATCGATGATCCCAGATTTGCTAAGGCATCTGCTTCAGCATTATCCTCCCTTGGTACCTGTTCAAGTGTAAAAACATCGAAATATCCTGCTAATTTTTTGAGAATATCGAGGTATTCGATTAATTTCTCACCCTTGACTGCATAGGATCCATTAAAATGGTTAGTAATTAACAAAGAGTCAACATATATTCGCAAATTCTTGATACTCATACTCTTAGCCAATTCTAATCCTGCAATTAAAGCTTCATATTCTGCCTCATTATTAGTAGCAGGAAATTCACATCTAATAGCCTGGGGTAATATGTCCCCCTGTGGCGATTTTAGTAGTATACCTAAACCTACACCTCTTATATTGGATGCACCATCAGTATATAATGTCCAGGATCCTGAAGATTCTTCTAACTGTTGAACTTCTAGGTCTACCTCATCCTGAATATCACTACTGAAATCAGCCACAAAGTCAGCTAAAGCCTGAGACTTTATGGCATTTCTAGGTTCATATACTAAATCATAAGCACTTAACTTTACTGACCACTTGGCCATCCTGCCTGACATCTCTGGTTTCCTAAGCACATTTTTGACAGGATAATTCGTTTTAACATGTATCCTATGTGTCTCGAAATAATGTCTAAGCTTTGTCGATGCCATGACTAGAGCTAATATTAATTTTTCTAAATGAGAATACCTAGTTTCAGCATCTAACAAACTTTTACTAACATAATAAACAGGATATTGCTGACCTTCATGGTCTTTTATAAGAACGGCACTTACAGCATTCCCTGATACAGCAAGGTATAGGGATAGTGGTTCACCATTTTCAGGCTTCATCAATAGAGGTGCGGTTGAGAGATATCGCTTCAAATCCTGCAAGGCTGCTTCATGCTTTGCTCCCCATTCAAATTTCTTATTCTTCTTGAGGATATCATAGAATTCCTTGCATTTTTCTGAGGATCTTGAAATAAATCTATTCAAAGCTGCTACTCAGCCTGTCGACCTTTGTACGTCCTTCATATTTGAGGGCGATTTTATATCCAGGATAGCTTTGATCTGCTCTGGGCTTGCTTCTATCCCCCTTTTTGTCACCATATATCCAAGAAACTTTCCTGCCCCCACTCCGAAATGGCATTTAGCAGGATTCAGCTTCATGTTGTATCGATCCAGGATATCAAATGCTCCCTTGATATCCTGGAGGTGATCCTCAGCCTTTTTAGATTTCACCACCATATCATCGATATATACCCCCATGGTGTCCCCCAGCTTATCCTTGAACATCATGTTTACCAATCTCTGGTATGTTGCACCTGCATTTTTCAAACCGAAAGGCATAGCAGTATAGCAATATATACCTGTTGGTGTCATGAAAGCAGTATCCTCCTGATCCGAAGGCTCCATTTGAATCTGCTGAAATCCTGAGGATGCGTCCATGAACGTTAACATCTCATGTCCAGCAGTAGCATCTACCATTGCATCGATATGAGGGAGAGGAAATGGGTCTTTAGGACAAGCCTTGTTCAAGTCCGTGTAGTCTACACAGACTCTCCATTTCCCGTTTTTCTTCTTTACCACAACTACGTTAGCTAGCCATCTTGGAAACTTGACTTCTCTGATCATCCTGGACTTCAACAACCTTTCAACTTCCTCTTGGATAATCGCATTCCGCTCAGGAGCAAATTTTCTTCTTTTTTGTTGAACAGGCTTGAATGATTTGTCAATTCCAAGCTTGTGAGTGATGATGTCTTTGGATATGCCTGTCATATCCTCATGCTTCCATGCAAACGTTGACATCCTGCATTTCAAAAAGTTTGTTAACTGTTCTTCAATATCCTGAGGGATATTGGTTCCTACGAGCACCGAGATATCAGGCTTATCCTGATCCAGGATGATTTTCTTCACATCCTGCCCCGAATCCTCCGCGATATCCTGGGCCCGCATCTTTAATTGCTATGCTGTACTAGGCTTAGTTGAGGATTTCATTGAGGATGAGTAGCATTCCTTCGCTTCCTGCTGATCACTTTCAACCTTGACAACTCCCCAAGGGGTAGGGATCTTGATGCATTAGTGATATGTTGATGGCACAGCCTTCATATCGTGAATCCATGGTCTTCCCAGTATGATGTTATAGCAGGATAAGGAGTCCATCACACAGAAACGTTGTATTGAATTGACCCCTTCAACATATACTGGTAACTTTATCTCTCCTACGGTATTTCTAGCTTCTCCACTGAAGCCAACAAGCACAGTGGACTTCGAAGTGATGTCCATCGGAGATACATTCATTCTCTTCAACGTTTCCAGCTGAATTATATTGACAAAACTACCGTTATCTACCAGTATCCTGCGTACAAAATGGTTAGCCACATATAATGTTATTACTAAAGCATCATGGTGAGGATCCTGAACAGTATCCCTATCATCACTATCGAAAGTGATCACTTTATCAGTTGTGAGGGTAGTCATTCTGACTGGTCTGTCTCCCCTCTCGCTCTTAGCTTCCTTTGCATGTCTCTTGGCCGCCGAATACGAAGTCCCACAAATGTCGGATCCTCCTGAAATAAAGTTAATTATCTTGGCATCTGCTGGGGGTGATGCTGCTCGTTCAGGATCCTTCTCGGGATCCTGCCCTTTATTCTTCTTTTTTCCCAGCAAGTCTTTCAAATACCCCTTGCTTAATAGGTAACTTATCTCTTTCCTTAAAGCAATGCAATCCTCGGTCATATGTCCGAAGTCTTCGTGGAAGGCACACCATTTGGATTTATCCTTCCAATCAGCTTTCTGCTGGTTCTTTCGAGGCCACCTAGCTTTGTCCCCTAAGCCCTGCATAGCATACATTAATTCGGGTATATTAACAGAAAAGCTGTATTCAGATAAGTCAGGATATTCTTCAGGATCCTCGTCTTCAACAGCATTCACTTTCTTGTTATCATTTCTGCCGTATGGCCTGGAGCGATATGGCTTATACGAGGTCTCTGATTTCCTGTTAGTTGATTCATAGGTTGAGGTAGAGTTCATCCTCTCCTGCATCTTCTTGTCATCTTCCAGACGGATATATCTCAAAGCCCTGTTACGAGCTTCGTCGAGATTCCTGCAGGGATTCATTACAAGATCCTGATAAAACTGAGAATCCTTTTGTAATCCCATCTTAAAAGCTTGGACAGCTGTTGCAACATCAAGATGTGGGATATCCAAGGATTCTCGACTGAATTTGTTCACATAATCCCTCAAGGATTCCTGAGGCCCTTGAGTTATCCTATAAAGATCACTGGTTAGTTTCTCAAAACTCCGACTACAAGAAAATTGACTGTTAAATAAATTAACCAAATGAGCAAATGAAGTAATTGAGTGAGGAGGAACGTTTAACAGCCATTTTAAGGCTGATCCTGTTAGAGTATAACCAAATCCCTTGCACAAGCATGCTTCCTTGAGCTCCGGAGGGATAGGGTTAATCTCCATTCTTTCCCTATACTGAGCAATTTGCTCTTCAGGATCCGTAGTCCCATCATACAGCTTCATGTTGGGAGTCTGAAATCTTTTTGGGATTTCAGCATCACAGATGGGATATGCAAAGCGAGATATCCTGTGGCTGTCTTGGGATACTTCCGGAATTGGTTGGACCACTCCAGGCACACTGGATATCATGTCCTTCAATTTCTGCAGCTCCCTGGTAAATGTTGACGTCATACATGCATCCATTCTGAGGATTTTGGCCATATCCTGAAGCATATCCTGAACTTCTCACAGTCGATATTCTGACCGAAGATGGTATCTCAGGGGTATGATTCTGAGAATGGCTTGGGACGATATTCCCCCTATTATCCTCAGTGTAAACTGCGGAACTGAAGTTCAAAGCCCTGGGCTGTATAGGAGTGACAGTTTCTTCAGCGGGTCTACTCGAGCTAGCTTTCAAGAGTTGTATTTCTCTTAATAGCATTTGGTTAGTCTCCTGTTGCTGCCTCATTTGTTCCTGCACACTTCCAAATAAAGTCAAAATTTCATCATTAGAGGCTAAAACAGGAGCAGATCCCTGGACACTCCGAGTAGGGATAACATCTTGAGGTTGTGAAGAAAACGGCATCCTTGGAGGAGGTGGTGGAAGCACCGAACCAGTGGTAGCAGAGGTTGTAGCAGACATAGTAGAAGAGCTCATGTTTGATCTTGAGGCCATTGTAAACAATGTGGCAAAAAGTTTAGAAAATAGAAAACCGATTAATGATTTTGCAAAGATTTTTAGTAAAAGTAGCACCACTTGCCCCACGGTGGGTGCCAAATTGTTTTGGTCAAAAATTACCTAAGCAATTTAGTGATCAAATTAGTTAAGTGAGGTAGTGTGCGAGAAATATGTGTGAAAAATGTGTTAACAAAATTAGATATGAAAACAGTTTCAGGATACGGCTCAGGATATAGAGCTGTATCTGTGATCAAACAATGAGCAAAAATGTAAAGGTGGACACATGATATACGAGGAAAGCCCTTGATCAATCTAGATCGCCGGCATAAAACCTCGGGAGCTGACAATCGCAGCTGCCTTGTTCTTCTATTGCTTCAAATATCAGGATACAGTGCAGGATGTGGTGCGGATCGACTATGTGTTACAATGAAATTTGAATACAAGTGTGGTGTTTGCAATGAGCTAGAGAGTGAAAGTGTTCAAGAGTGTCAGTGTAAATTGTGTGCCTTAAACTGATCCGCCCCCATCTATTTATAGTAAAGATAATGTAACAAACTATCCTAAACTTCCGGGATCCAGCGAATATTCCCACTTGAACGTTGAGGACCAATTCTTTCGGGTTCAACGGCTTCCTCATAACAAATACGCCCGAGTCTTGAGGAGAAGAAGTCCTGATGACCGTTAGTAACTTACTGCCATTAACCTGCACGTGTTTAATTCACTCAAACTTAGGATATCGCCCAAGATGTTAGCAATATCCCCGTCCAGCATCCTGGTCACAAACAAACAATTAAAAGCGGGATATTAGTCAGGATATGTATATTCAGAAAATGACCCATAACACTAGTGTACGGCTAGAATGTGTGTTAATATAATCTAGACATTTACCATTTAACATGTAACAAACTCACAATCAGTATATCATAGTAATTCAATGTATTCAAACAAATTTAACAGGTTTACGCAACGTAGGTATAATGACGACGTATAGTAAAACATGAATAGTAGCAATACAAGTCAAGTGTCATGAGATTTTGACAATGCCAACCTTGGGAGCACGGGTTGTCACAAGGCATTTCATAGAGAACAAGTTCACAGCCGAATGAAATTTTATTGAAAACTTCTAAAAATGTTAAGTGTTTGAGGCATGCCTGTTTGATTCAAGTAAGTCCTATGAAGCAAGTGTCTGTCTATTCAATTGAGGGGAATCATTGCATTACATCCCCGTTGAAAACAAATTGTGTCTGTCTGAACCATCCGAAATCCACAAATTTCCAACAATTAACAGGACATTGTTAAAAGGGAAAATCTAATGGAACACCTAATTGAGAGAAACTTCTTCGAGCTAACTGCCGATATCTCATCCTTCTTTGAGAGGAAAGATGACCGAATAGAGATCTGAACCAACCGAAATCCACAAATTCCAACAAATTGTGACTATGGGAAACACAAGTTTTCTTTTTGAGCTTGATGGATATCCGTTATCTCAACGCTTCTCCTTACATTATTGATCTGGAATTGGAGAACCTTTGTTAACAAGAGTATGTTGTTCCAAGATCAATTCCAAGATTATTGATGGTAACAAGAGTATGTTGTTCCAAGATCAATTCCAATTGCAGTTGATGAAAAAAGTGTCCGTCTATTCAATTGAGACGATTCAAGTGAGTCCTATGAAGCAAGTGTCGGTCAATTCAATTGAGAGGAATCATTGCATTACATCCCTGTTGAAAAACATAATCGATAAATTTAGGGAAAATGGGGTTGAAAGATGATAACCCAACAGTGGAGGATCTCATTCGACAACTTCGATAAATTCAGGGGTATTCTCAAATAAGGTTTCCTAGATGTTTGAAGACCAACAAATGTCCAAAGTGTTGCTTCTTCGTTCGCGTGACGGAAAGCTACCGCGTGACAGGAAGCTACCTTGCAAAAAAAAAATTAAATCGACACCCTCAATACGCATCGTATAGACCTATACGATGCGTATCACTTTTTGGTAGGGGACAATGGCAGCCTTTGGCAGGCATAGGAGTTTGAACCCACCTCAATACGGGTGTTCTAGACTCATCCAAGGCATGCTTGTTTCAAAGCCGGTCCGGTTTCTCCGAAGCTGGTATTTCTGTTGTTCAGTACTTCCGAGACGAT
This sequence comes from Helianthus tuberosus, assembly GCA_030545235.1. Classification (NCBI taxonomy): domain Eukaryota; kingdom Viridiplantae; phylum Streptophyta; class Magnoliopsida; order Asterales; family Asteraceae; genus Helianthus; species Helianthus tuberosus. Next base: position 98,112,247 of record CM060357.1, on the reverse strand, counting down.
TCAAGTGAGTCTTATTTATGTTGAAAAACGTAACCGAATTTTTGAAGTACACGTTCTCCGATACCTGATCGTGTTTGGTTTTGTTTGCGATTGAATCATCGATGTCCTTTATGTCGATTTCAACTTCCATTGATCAAATAATAAAAACCCTAAGAATGCATACACAAATAGTTCTAGTGGACGAAGCAAAGAGACCGCCTTGTTAATTTTAATGAAGCAATGAAGATTGAATCTGCAAACCGCAACCTTTTTTGACTACCGAAACGGTGGCTATGCGAAATACAAACCGCAATCGTTTGTGACTATGGGAAACACAAGTTTTCTTTTTGAGCTTGATGGATGTCCGTTATCTCAACGCTTCTCCTTACATTATTGATCTGGAATTGGAGAACCGTTGTTAACAAAAGTATGTTGTTCCAAGATCAATTCCAAGATTATTGATGGTAACAAGAGTATGTTATTCCAAGATCAATTCCAATTGCAGTTGATGAAACAAGTGTCGGTCTATTCAATTGAGACGATTCAAGTGAGTCCTATGAAGCAAGTGTCGGTCTATTCAATTGAGAGGAATCATTGCATTACATCCCTGTTGAAAAACATAATCGATAAATTTAGGGAAAATAAGGTTGAAAGATGATAACCCAACAGTGGAGGATCTCATTCGACAACTTCGATAAATTCAGGGGTATTCTCAAATAATGTTTCCTAGATGTTTGAAAACCAACAAATGTCCAAAATGCTGCTTCTTCGTTCGCGTGACGGAAAGCTACCGCGTGACAGGAAGCTACCTTGCAAAAAAAATATTAAATCGACACCCTCAATACGCATCATATAGACCTATACGATGCGTATTACTTTTTGGTAGGGGACAATGGCAGCCTTTGACAGGCATAGGAGTTTATACCCACCTCAATATGAATCGTATAGGCCTATACGATGCATATTGAGGGTGTCGATTTAATCCCCAAGGTATGCCAATAATACGACCCTTTCTAATTCAGAAAACAAATGTTTCTTTACACTTTTCAACACACCTCAAAATACGCGGTCCACAACCTATCTCACTCCCCCGTATAAAAACCCCTCACCCACTTGGTTTTCAAACACTCTCTTCAACCCAATTCAACTTTTCTCCCAAATAAACACCTTCTTCCCCACATTCCATCAAACCCATTTCACACTCTTAAAAAAAAATCCCCTATATTTCGTCAAACCCATTTCACAATCTTGAAAAAAACATCAAATTTCATCAAACCCATCTCATAATCTTGAAAAAAAAGGGAAATCTAAAATTTCTTCAAACCCATCTCATATTCTTGAAAAAAAAATCTAACATTTCTTCAAACCCATTTCACATTCTTTAAAAAAAAAACTAAATTTCATCGCTCCCATTTCACAATCTTGAAAAAAAACCCTCAAATTCCAACATGCCCATCTCATAATCTTGAAAAAAAAAACCAAAATTTCATCAAACCCATCTCTCACAATCTTGAAAAAAATCCCAAATTTCATCAAACCCACTTCAAAATCTTGAAAAAAAATCCTAAATTTCATCAAATCCGTTTCACAATCTTGAAAAAAATCCCAAATTTCATCAAACCCACTTCACAATCTTGAAAAAGACCTTAACTTTCTACAATTCCGACCTCACTTGTGTCACTCCCATCAACTTCCCACTGCAAAAAGCTTCAATCTTTCTTCAGTTAATGTGACAACAAAATGCGAACAGATTATCAAGGCTCATCATCTCCAAACTTCACAAATTTCGGGCGTTCAATTCTGAGCATGAAGCGTGATCCAGTTGTCCACTCAATCGACCCAGAAACCCCTAATCAATCAACCGAAGTGGACGCTTTTCAACGGCAGGTAACTCAAAGATTTCATGATCTATCTGCGGTTGATTCACATGAACTGTTATCTGTTAGTTGGATATCAAAGTTGCTAGATGTTTTCCTATGTTGTCAAGAGGAGTTTAAAGCTATATTGTTTAATAACAAGTCTGCCAAACAACCGTTGGATAAGTTAGTTTCTGATTATTATGAAAGGAGTGTGAAAGGTTTGGATGTTTGTAATGCCATTAGAGATGGGATTGAGCAGATTAGACAATGGCAAAAGCAGTTGGAGATTGTGTTGTGTGCTTTGGATTATAATAAGAGTCTTGGAGAGGGTCAAATTCGACGAGCGAAAAAGGGTTTGATCGATCTTGCGATTGGGATGCTAGATGAGAAAGATACGTCAACCGCGAATATTGCGCATAGGAACAGGTCGTTCGGACGGTATCAGAAGGATTCGCAGAGAGTTAACTCTTTGAAGAATTTTAGATCCTTGTCTTGGAGTGTTTCGAGGTCCTGGTCGGCCTCGAAACAGCTCCAAGCAATTGGGAATAACTTTTTCCCGCCAAAAGCGAATGAAATCGCGGCTACTAACGGGCTTGCATTGGTTGTTTACACAATGAGTTGTGTGTTCTTGTTTGTGATGTGGGCTTTGGTGGCTGCGATCCCTTGTCAGGATCGCGGGTTGCAATCTCATTTCAATATCCCTAAAACGTTCGTGTGGGGAGCGCCGATTTTGTCTCTGCACGAGAGGGTTTTGGATGAGGCGAAGAAGAGAGAACGGAGGAATAGTTGTGGGCTTTTAAAGGAGATTTTCGCGATTGAAAAAGCTGCAAACTTTATGAATGAATTGATTGATTCGATTCAGTTTCCGATTGGGGTAGACAAGGAAGAAGAAGTTAGGAAACGAGCAAATGAATTGAGGGTTGTTCATGGAAGTTTAAAGATTGGTTTGGATCCGTTGGAGAAACAAGTTCGAGAAGTGTTTCATCGGATCGTGAAGAGTCGAACCGAAGGACTTGATTTGATTGCAAGAGGACATGAATGATAAGTGGTTTGAGGGTTTCAATCCATTTGTATTTTGTTTTTGTTGCAAGAATGCATGATGTTGAAAGAATTGTGCGGATGTAAATGTTAATGCCACTATATATTAGGCACATTTTTCTGGCATTTTTATACAAATGATGAATTGTGCTTGAAAATTCTGTTCTTGTTGTTTGGTGGTTTTACTTAAAGAACCATTTCGACCGAAGATCGGTTATCTTCTATCAATCTGGTATGTCTCTAAGGGGCTGTTTGTTTACCTCTTAATGAGGCTCTTAATGGTTCAGACCTCTTACTGGTTCAGACTGTTTGTTTCGCAAGCAGATGTCTGAATGGTTCAGACATTTGCCTCTGAATGGTTAAGCATTTTACTGAGTCTGAATGGTTAAGACCTCTAATTTGAATTAGTCAGGCATTTGTCTCTGAACGGGTAAATATTATACTAGCTCTTAATGGTTCAGACCTCTTACTAGTTCAACACTTAATGATTTAGACCTATTACTGGTTCAGCACTTAATCATTCAGAAGTTGCCAAACAGCCCTTAACACTTCATAAATCACATGGTTGGCTTTCTCGTAGTTCATAAGGTTAAAAGGTTATTAGATTAGTTTCTTATTGTGTATATATATTGGCGAATTCGATTATAACCATTAAATATTTATAAACCATTTTGTTATTGGTAATACATAAATTAATTAGTGAATTTATTAATTAAAAGTAGTAAATTTTTAGTAAAGAATGTAAGATATTCATAACTAATTTAATGGTTACTAAGCATAAATTAGAGAGAAAAAATGCAGTGAAGGTTATGTAACTAAAAGTCTTGGGTGGGTTGAAGTTGACAAAAGAAAATGTTTTGTTTCTTGTTTGAATAAAGAATTGGAGAGAAGTTGAGACATCCCCATCTTCACTTGTTGAATGTTGACAGGAGGCATTCTCTACTCATTGCTCACCCATTTTGACCAATTCAATTCAACTTTATAAAGTTGACTTTGACTATATACATCCATAAATTTAGGGGTAAAAATCCATTGGGGACCAAGGGTGTCGATCTCCATCAATTTAATTTTGGTGGTCTAGTTTTAGTGTTACCATCTTGTTCATTTAGTACTCGGTTTGCAAAATTTGGTGTTGGTTGATGTTAAAGCATTCTCATTACCTCCAAATTTTATTTATCTTTTAAAAATTTCCACTCACAAATACTTATTGTTTTCTTGGTATTATACATTATATTATACATTATATTATATTATACATTATACACTCATAATAATACATCGATTGATGAATAGTAAGCCTTTGAATATAAATGGTCATATGGTTTTCTATGAAACTCTCTATTAAAGAGACTACAAAATGTCTCCAATGTGAATGTTCTTATATACAACATCATGCTAGTTTTTCAGATTAATTACTATTCAATTGTTGCTGTATTAAAATCCATCCTCTAAATTAGAAATTTTTGGATTATAATTAGGTAATTAATCTTTTCTATAATCAAAATCTACATACTCTATAGGCTAAAGGGTGTGGGAGTCATGATTGAGACATGATTCACCACTTAGGAACATGAATTGAAGGCTACACCACCCCTTGTTTGATCCACCATGGTTTGTATGGATTAAACCATGGCAACAATGGTCCTCATTTCCATTTTTGAAGAAATCATTTACTTTTTCTTTAGACAAAGATAAATTAAAATAAATAACGGGCTAGTGGTTTGGGTCATGACCACACCCTTATGGTAGTGGTTTTGGATGATGGATTAGAGGTGAATTACAAGGCACTGACGTGGAGGATTATGATGGTCACGAGGATCATGAACATTATAGATGGCTTAATATAGACACAATTTTAAGTACATATCTATATACACGTTTGTAGGTATTGAACTAACTATGGTATATAAGTTAATCATACAAGTATTTATTTTTATTATTCTTTTTATCCAAAATCTCAATTCGGGTCAGTTTATTTCATTCATACTTGTCAAGTTACATCAAAACAGAAGGTATACGGGCAACAAGTTGCGCCACCACCCCTTTCAGAATTGCAAACTCTAATCTACCAAAGACAAAACATTGCCCCTTGAGGCTGAGCAATTGTTGTGGATGACCCGTTGGACCATGGTCAGGAATTTGATAGCTTCTGGAGCTAGGGAGCCAAATGTGTCAAAGGCAAAAGGGACAAAAACATGTTGGTTCTCTCCACAAGCTTTAGCGTGTTTATCAACTTTCTTCGATTCTTCCTTTCTTGCTGCTTGTCCAGCTACAAACCCGTTTTCTCTTAAACCAACCAGAGGGGAAACCCCCGTGAGGTCCACACAAGCATTTTACCCCTAGCCCAACTAAAGACGAGCAGATCCGCTGGTCGCAGAGTAGATCTCCCTTCCATAGGGTCCGTAATGAAATTCACATGAGCCTTTTTCTTAGCCAAAATCTCAGCTCTTCTCAGGATGTCCCACAAAATATCTCGCACCCAGTCATGCCGATATTTGAACCCAAGGAGCTCTTTACAATGCACTGCGTGCTCTCCGTATTTATCCATACAAGCTTTACGACAGATCGGGGAGGTTTCATCTTCTTGGTACATAGGGATCATCAGCTGGTATTTAAGAATGGCCTTGTATTCTACTGCTGACATACATTGTCCCAACCCCTCAATTAGGATAACGGTCAAAAAATCCTGAGCATGGGGACCCTTCATGCACTCCCACATCGCCTTCTGGCGAGATGACAAATCAAAAATTTCTCCCAGGCTTTGAGCGATTTTGCTAAACAGAGCATTCGCCAAAGTTTTTTTTCTGGCTTCGAGTGGGCGGTGTCCTTGTTAGAGAAACCGCCGATCTCAAAGTCTCTGAGAGAGGCATTTAAGCGTTCGAGCGCCTGCAGATAGTCCCGGTCGAGTCCGACAACCCCACTGTTTCGAAGGATATGATCCTGTAGTTCTCAAGACTGAGCTTTGGACACCACAAAATTATAAACCCCAACATCTCGAGCTGAGAGGAGGCCCAAACCACCTAGACGCGTTGGCAGAGATGCCAGACGCCGTTGGAGGTCTCCAAAGAAGGGGCCACCACCCAGGGGCGAAGGATAAGAGGGGCGCCCGCCCCCCACCCCCCCCCCCCCCGGAATTTTTCGCTCAGTAGTGTTATACATGTAGTTTTCGTATAGAAATTTGTGGGTATATACGTTTTCGCCCCCCCCCCCCCCCCGGCCGAAAAATTCAAGCTTCGCCACTGCCAACACCCACGACTACGTTTTCTATAGCCTCCCGGAAGCCATCATCAAACCGGGATGCCGCATCCACCATCAAATGGGACTGACAAGTCCGTAACCCAAAAAGTAACTTAGCAACCCCCATGCAAGATCTTAGCAACCCCCATGCAAGATCTTAGCAAAAGAAGTTTACATTAAGGGTCCCTAAGGAAGGGCAATAGTTTCAAGAGGTCAACCGCCCGCCACCCTGTCATAAAGCTATTTTTTACTTCAATTTTTTATATGATACAAACTTGAATAGACTTTCTCATAAATTTTACAACCACGTTGATTTAACATATATTTGTCATAAAGCTATTTTTTACTTCATTTTTTTATATGATACGAACTTGAATAGACTGTCATAAAGCTATTTTTAACAACATAAAATCACATGAAATAGATAAAAACACAAGTGAATTTTTAGACATATTTTTTGTACAAATTTAAGATGATTTTATGATAGTATTAACCTTATTAATTCATTAAAAATAATGTGATGAGTCATATCTAACATAAATTGGTATATTAAGTGATCAACACGTAATATATTAACATAAAACTTTATTAATAGCAAGAAACGTCATAATCAAGTTATTATATTGCAAACGCTAAACATATTACTTTAGCCTCAAAATAAATAGAAATATATATAAATTTGCTAAACATGTCAAATATGATTTAAAATAATATAAATATTGATACAAGCTTTTTTTTATTTTAACTGAAAGTAAATGACTATATAATCATTTTAATTATACCTGATTTGGAATTTAGGTATTTTTAAAATTAGATAAAAAGTCATTAAAAAAATAAAAATTAGTTATGTATTTTGCGAAGCCATCCAAAATGAAGTCATTATTTGAAATAATATTTTTTTTTCAAAAGGGTATTTAACATATGATTGAATACAGATTTTGGTTAAAAAAAGACTAGTTAGCTTTTGAGAAGTTATAAGTTCAAAAATGTTGAAATAAAACAAATAAAAAAAAATATTACTTTTTCAAGATCAAGGGTATGATTTTGTCAAAGTTTGACCAGTCATGTTGACCAAGATTCCAGACAGGAGTAGCTATTGCCAATGGTAACCCATGAACTCAATTATTATTTTTTCGAAGTATTTTAATACCATACATTCAATGAAAATGCATTTAGCTCTTGTCTTTTAATCCTCATTGGTATAAAGACAATTAGGCCTTGGACCATTGTTTGTTTGTTTGTTTATATACGTATAACAAGATATAGAACTGCTGTCACCTCAATAAAGTTATGGTGTTAATTTTATAAAAGTTTAATTAAATGATTTATGTATGTGTAGAGATTGATAGATAAACCACTAGGTGTCAGCCCAGTGGTCACTGACACCCATCTTAAAACCTGCAAGGGGGATGTCGCAAGTTCGATTCTTACCATGAGCAGACTGGGGAATTCACCGCCAGGGCGCTTGGTCGGGTAGCAAACTGGGGAGGGGGAACCCTCCCGCGGTCAGGGGTACCGTGCATTTACCCTTTTCTTTACCAAAAAAAAAGATTGATAGATAGAGGGGATGTGCAATGGCAAAGCTTAAGATTTTCGACCGGTGGTCGAAAACGTATATACCTAAAAAATTATAAAACCGGGGGTCGAAAACGTATATACCTAAGAAATTCTATACGAAAACTACATACCGGGCACTACTGAGCGAAAAGTTCTTCGGTGGGTCACCCCCCCTGTCGCAACCCTCGTCCCCTATTTACCCGGGAACGGGCGGCCGCGGCCAGTTTCAGTGGTATCGGTGTTTATCAGTTTGGCAGCGAAAATTACATCAGGACCGTCGTGTTAGGAAATATTTTATCAGAATAAAATACCACACTTTTATAATATTAAACACGTGGGAAATTCCCAAGTTTCCAGTACATACATTTTCATAGGGATAAACCCTATTTTATTTAAATAAAAACATCTCTTTATTTAGGTAACTTTTATAGCCACTTTTCTAAGCCTTCAGTGCTGTCCAGCTGGCTTCTATTTGGCTTTCACATTTTGTTACCTGAAACGCGTTTAAAAACATTTTGTCAGTGGGAAATACTGGCGAGTGAATCCCAGTTTAATCAAGGCAGGTAAAACCGTTTACAGCATTGAGGGCGGTCGCGCAATTACATTTGTTTCTTTTCTACTTTAATTACCACCCACGGTACTGTCAACCCGACTTGTGGTCATGTTACTACTCACAGTGTAGTAACAAATTTTGTATACAAAACCCCAACATACCGACGATAATTGTACAATACAAATACTCAATCACTGTTTAATATAATGTAAAACATTTGAGGTTTTGTAAAAATAGTTTGCAAAAAGGAGGATTACTCACATTGCTATCTTAGGGTTTTCCTTTGTGATTTCCTGATGATTATCTATTAATTACACAATGCACACGCGTTAGTATAATAACCCAATATTTACATTAGTAATACCCTCCCCGAGACAGAATTCCAACGACTACGTCGGGCAGAGCCTCGACAGCCGTTACGGAATCCTAGATCAATCGGGCAGCGTATCTAATACGTAACCGGGGGTTATGATATTTACAACGAGGCAGAACTTCGTTAATTAGGGGGGTATAATGCCCGGGTATAGTGCCTACTATAGAGAAATTTGAGAGAGAAAGTCGTGAATGAGCGAATTTCGATTGAAGGCCGATGGCCCTTATTTATAGTGTCTGATCGACACTTTGTCCCGCCCCGCGTAGACATCAGCAAAGGGCTTCGCGTCCCGCGACATAGGGTACGTAGGCCCTAGCCTTGACCAATCACCGGGTAGACTTGCCACGAAGCCGACACGTGGCACGCTAGGGTTTCCGCCTGATCTCCTAGCTATCGCGGCCCGCGTAGGAGATGACTAAGGTCTTCGCGGTCCGCGAGCGACCCCAGATTCTTGTTTTTATTTAATTTTTAATTATATAAGGTATTTTGGGCTCGGTTTTCGTATACGAGGTCCATTTAAAGACGTATAGGTGCATTCTAAATATATTAGGGGTGACGAAAATAATTTTGGAGGGTTGTTATATCCTCCCCACCTTGTTTTAGAACTCGTCTTCGAGGTCTACTGGAATAAGTGCGGGTATTTCCTTTGCATTTCTGATTCAAGCTCCCAAGTGTATTCTGGTCCTCTCTTAGAATCCCATTTCACTTTGACCAGAACTAATCTCTTGTGTTTGAGATTCTTGACTTTTCTATCTTTAATCTGTAGAGGCTTTTCTACAAACTTAAGCTTTTCATTTACCTCTATATCCTTAAGAGGCACTACTAGTGATTCATCGGCTAAGCATTTTTTGAGATTAGATACATGAAATACATCATGTATTCCTGCCATTTCCTCTGGCAGTTGTAGCTGATAGGCTACATGTCCTATTCTTCCAATAATCTCAAAAGGTCCAATATATCCTGGGCTTAGCTTTCCCCTTTTGATGAATCTTACCACTCATTGTGACAACTGTCAAAAATTCAGGTATCCGTACGATTAATTAACCATGATTAAGTGCTTAATGACTGTGCTAAATTGCAATTAACTGCTTTCTGATTTCTGCTTAATACATGCATATGCATCACATATTGTTTAATGTCATGCCAATATTGCATGAAAGCTATATTGCCTTGAATGATACATTAAGTATAGTTAGCACAGTTATCTGATAGATCAGGAAAATGCTGACAGATCTCAGCACATAGACAGATAGTGCATTTAGACACAGGATGAGCCAGAAATTAAGTATTAGACTAGTATAGTGTGTAGGAAAGTAATGATCATAAAGCTGCCTTGATAGTGATAAGTTTAAAGTGCCGGAAAGTGCCTAAACTCACCCAAAGTGTTGAATTCAGCAAAATTCAGCAAAAATCAGCAAATTAACACACTAATATTATGCAGAAAAATGGTAAAATGGTCCTGGATGCTTTCCTAAGTGTCAGGAATCAAAAGTGTCACAAAAAGATACATAAAGCACACTAAACTGCAAAGCCTGGCACTTTAATGAACCAGTAACCAACCGAACAACCGGACACTACACGAAACACCAAATTTACACTAGAAGCACTGTTTTAACATTACCAAGCTAGTTATGGTCCCCGAACATCATAACACCTCCTAAAAATAACTAATAACTAAAACACGTAACTAGAAACTTGGATTCCAACCATGATCTAACCATAACATTACAACCTAGCCTAAGACTCCCCCCCCCCACCTATGAAATCGGCCAACACATGGCCCACCTAAAGATTTGCTTAAATATTTTAATGGATCATGTTTATACTTTATGTAACATATTATACAAGAGGTAAACATGATGAAATGGATTATAAATGAACATGTAGGATTATAACTTCATAAGCTTCACACTCCAAAACCCAAACTCTTTCTCCTCTCCCTCTTGGAGTTCTCGGCCGAAACCAAACCCCCATACACTCACCTTCATTCATCCAATCTCATCAAATCTAAGCATATACAAGGATGTTAAAGGTCGCATAAAGGAGCTAGGAGCTTTCGGAAGTTCAAGGACTTTCACCGTTGACTTTTATCCTCTTGTTTTCTACTCTTGAATCATCCCTAGCCTTGTGCTAGTGGTAAGAGTCTTGATCTTGCTATTTTACTTCCATTATTAGTAGTTAAAGAAGAAACATAATCAAAATCTTAAAGAACACTAAAGATTATAAGAAGTAAACATGAACATAAGCTTGTTTAATGAAGTAATCTTGATGAAGATGAGTTGTTATGCTTGTTGATCATTGATTGTTTGTAGAAATAATGTTGATCATCATAAGATCTTGCTAGATCATGATTAAAAACATAATCTAGCAAGAAGAGAAAGTAGAAATGTTGTAGGATGATGGATCATCCACACATGAATCATGAACTTGAAAGAATACTTTGATTTCTTGAAAAATAATGATCAAAGTAAGTTGTTAATCATGTAGATCTAAAGATTTATGAATGATCTTTCAAAGAAACCAAGTTAAAAATATAAGTTTTAGTAAATCTTGATTCTTACAAAAACAAACTCTATTTTTACTGGTTAAACAAGTGTAGAAACACTTGTGAAACAAAAAAATTTCATAAAGAAACATTTTTAGAAAACATGATTTGAAGTTGTAAACATCAATCTTCTTTAAAAATGAAGCTCTTAAAGAACTAATCACATTTTAAAGGGGTAACAAGACTTACTAAGAACACTAGTAAGTTACTATAAATTTTTACAAATATTCAAGTTCATGAAGTAGTAGTTATTACTTGTTTATGGAAAAATTGGTAAGTAAAGGTTGTTTGTTGATGATTATGAATTGATTGTGTTGATTTTTTTACAAAAGAAAATGATATGCTTGAAAGCATGGAAACCTCCATTTTTAGGGGAAACTATGGCAAAATTTTCTAAAAATATAAACACTTAGAAAAATATTTTTAAACAAACATTTACAAGTGTATTTTAAACCATGAGCTTCCTACAAAAACTTTGCCATAATTTTTGTTACAAAAATATAATTATTGGAGGTTGATTTTCGTAAATAAAAATGACTAAATACGTATTTAGGGAAAATATATTTAGAAGACACCATGTGTGTGATTATCTGTATATTTTGTGTATTAGTTACATTATTTTAGGACATGAAAAAAATATAACACATCAAAATACCAAGAATTACAATTCAAAATATTACCAAAATTCCAACGAATAAATGTACCCATTTACACAGAATGTTGGCGAAACCGAACAAGGAATATAACCTACAAAATATTCCGGAATTTATTCACAAAGTATGTTTTGGTAAATAATGTTTTGGACACCAAGGAAACGAAAATATGATTTTTACAATTACTACAAAAATATATCATATTTTTTACAAGGAAAAATATATTATTTTTGACAAGTATGAAATATATATTTTTCTTGAAATTTTTAGAAGATATATTATTATTTTTAAGTAATATATGCCTTCTTACACAAACATGAAATACAATATTTTGAGATGAAAGATGTATTTTCTCAAATAAATATGAAGAATATCATTTTTGGAGAAAATGAGTTTATATATATATTTCTATGTTGGACATGAAAATATATTATTTTTGAAACCTATGAAGAAATACAAATATTTTTACCAAAGAAAAATTATAAATAATTTTCTAAGTAATATTCCTTAAAATATATATTGGATCTTTATTAAAGACAATATTCCGGAATAATTAATATAAAATTTAGTATAAAGGATACTTAATAAATACCGTAAAAAAATACGTATTCTCGTACGTATAAATACACACCGGAATACGACCCCGATATAAGGCAAAAATATACAAGTGAAAGATACCCCCATCCTTGGGGAGGATATACATGTGTAAATACCCGAAGTGTATCAAGCCAAAAACATATTATTATTCCAAAAATATAATAAATATAATTTAGCTTAAAATATTAATTATTTTAACAAATAATTATATAACTTGGGATAATAACGAAGACACAAAAGAATCGTAACTCAAAGACATTAATACCAAGTCAAGGCACTGCCCGTTCGTCTAATAGGCATTAGTACGTTGTAGGTAGTCGTGTTTATTCGAAGAGCTTGAGTTACGGTGATTGAAGACGCAAACCCGTGAGTTCATGTTCCCCCTTTTCTTTAACTGTTTTCGGTTTTATGACTTCGGGGGTGAAGTACATGTTTCAACTGTTTACAAACGTTATTATTTGGTATGGTTAGCTAAGGAAGGGTACTTCTAGATCATGTGAGTGGTGGGTATGACGCTTAAGGCCATCAATCCTCTTGTAGGACCGAGGGACATGAGTGATAGATCTATTTGGGTGTAGCGAGCCCACACCCATGCGGACCAGGGTGGCCTATGTGGTGACTATGTCTTATTCCCGGAGACAAATTTGCTAGGTTTGAGCTTTCCTGCATCACTTCACACATATCAATGGCCTTGCAAACCATTGGTGATCTGTTTTCCTTGTTGCTTTCATACCAGAAGTTTTACAAACACGCATTCATACTTTCAATGATTATAAAGGTTTATTCATGCACACTAACACACACATTAACTCGCTCAACTTTTGTTGATGTTTTTAAACTACATGTATTTCAGGAAATTAAGTAGGGATCTGGCGGGCATTTGGATGTTTCAAGTAAAGTTGAGAATAAGAGGTGTCGTCCTATGTCTGAGGATTTGGATTGTGTGTCTTATTCTAGATAAGACACAACCTTCAAAGCCTAGTTTTAATTAATGTCTTTTGTCGAGTCTTTGTGAACTTTAAAACAAGTTGCATGGTTTGTACTCAAATTTGATGTCTGTGTTTTAAACAATGTTGCCATGTTCTAAACTAAGTTAATGGATGATCACCTTCGGTTTTAATCATATAGTTGTGTTATGATTGAATGCAATGATATTAATCAAGTCACACCATAATCACGCTTCCGCAAAAGTCAGGGTGTGACACTCCTTTCCAAGGAGAAACTTTCAATAACACCTTATCTCCTACTTGAAATTCCAACGGCTTTCGCCTGTTATCAGCATAACTCTTTTGTCGATCACGTGCTGCTTTCAGTCTTTCCTTGACTTGGACAATCTTGTCGGTTGTTTCTTGTACTATCTCGGGTCCTGATAGTTGCTTTTCCCCAATTTCTGCCCAACAGACTGGAGTTCGGCACTTTCGTCCATAAAGTGCCTCGAATGGTGCAGCATTGATACTGGTATGATAGCTGTTATTGTAAGAAAATCCTATCAATGGTAAGTGATCGTCCCAATTACCTGCAAAATCAATTACACAAGCTCTAAGCATGTCTTCCATTGTCTGAATTGTCCTTTCGCTTTGTCCATCTGTTTGAGGATGATAAGCGGTACTTAGATTTAGCTTGGTTCCCATTGCTTTTTGGAAACTTGTCCAAAAATGAGAGGTAAAACGGCTATCTCTATCAGAAACAATTGATAAAGGAATTCCATGTAATGAAACTATTTCATTTACATACAACTTAGCTAACTATTCCATACTGAAAGTTTCCTTCATTGGTAGGAAATGGGCAAACTTAGTTAGCCTGTCTACAATCACCCAGATTGTATCATTACCTTTTCTTGTCTTGGGTAATTTGGTAACAAAATCCATTGTTATCAATTCCCATTTCCATACTGGCATTTCTAACTGCTGCAACAAACCGGAGGGTTTCTGATGTTCAGCTTTAACTTGCGAACAGGTTAAACACTTAGCAACATAAGCTGCTATATCCCTTTTCATTCCTATCCACCAGAAATTCTTTCTTAAATCTTGATACATCTTATCACTTCCAGGATGCATCGTATACTTAGATTTATGTGCTTCTTCTAATATACGGTGTCGTAGGCTTCCTAATTTGGGTATCCACATTCTTTTCTTATGGAATCTCCAAATTCCATCTGCTCCTTGTTCTAATTCCTTAATCATTCCTTTCAATTTCTCAGTATCATCCTTGATTACTGATTCTTGTTTTTTTCTAATCTGTTCATTTAAATCTACTTGTAGATTTAATTTAAGAGAACGCACTCTTTTTGGCGTCTCATGATACTTCCGACTTAAAGCATCGGCTACTACATTAGCCTTTCCTGCATGATACTGAATATTACAATCATAATCACTAAGAATTTCCATCCATCATCTTTGTCTCATGTTTAATTCCTTTTGCCCGAAAACATACTTTAAACTCTTATGATCAGTGAAAATGGTAAACTTACTACCGTAAAGGTAATGTCTCCAAATCTTAAGGGAAAAAATTATGGCTCCTAATTCCAAATCATGGGTTGAATAATTCTCTTCATGATTCTTAAGTTGTCTAGATGCATAGGCTATAACCTTTTGACATTGCATCAACACACATCCATAATCTAACTTAGAAGCGTCACAATAGACTACAAAGTCTTCAGTTCCTTCTGGTAATGCTAGTATGAGTGCGTTGGTTAGTCTTTGCTTAAGAATTCTAAAGGCTTCTTCTTGTTTTGGTCCCCATTCAAACTTAACAAATTTACAGGTTAGCTTAGTTAAGGGATTGGCTATTCTAGAAAAATCTCGGATAAATCTTCTGTAATAACCGACCAATCCTAAGAAACTTCTAACCTCGGTTGGTGACTCAGGGGTTTTCCATTTGGTAATCGCCTCAATCTTTGTGGGATCCACATGAATTCCTTCATGATTGACTAAATGCCCAAGAAACTGTATTTCTTCTAACCAAAATTCACACTTCGAGAACTTGGCATAAAGCTTTTCTTTTCTCAATAAACTTAGGAGTGCATGCAGATGCTTTGCATGTTCCTCTTTGCTCTTAGAGTAAATGAGAATATCATCTATAAAGACAATTATGAATTTATCCAAATATGGCTTACATATTCGGTTCATCATGTCCATAAATGCAGCTGGGGCATTGGTTAAATCGAATGGCATGACAGTAAATTCAAAATGGTCATACCTTGTTCTAAAAGCGGTCTTAGGAATGTCCTATTCCTGTACCTTTAATTGATGATATCCTGATCGTAAATCGATTTTAGAGAAAAATCAAGCTCCTTGTGTCGCAACCCCTGTCCCCTAACAATCCCGGGAACGGGCGGCCGCGACCAGTTTTGGTGGTATCTGTTTTTATCCATTTTGGCAGCGGAAATTTCATCAGGACCGTAGTTAGGAAATATTTTATCAGAGTAAAATACCACACTTTCATAATATTAAACATGTGGGAATACTCCCAAGTTTTAAGTACACACATTTTCATATGGGTAAACCCTATTTTATTTAATAAAACGTCTCTTTATTTTTAAGTAACTTTATGGCCACTTTTCCAAGCCTTCAGTGCTGTCCAGCTGGCTTCTATTTGGCTTTCACATTTTGTTACCTGAAACGCGTTTAAAAACATTTTGTCAGTGGGAAATACTGGTGAGTGAATCCCAGTTTATTCAAGTTTAATAAAGACCATTGTACAGTATTGAGGGCGGTCGCGCAATTACATTTGTTTCCATCTATTCAATTACCACCCACGGTACTGTCAACCCGACTTGTGGTCATGTTACTCCTCACAAGGCAGTAACAAATTTTGTATACAAAACCCCAACATACCGAAGATAATTGTAGAATACAAATACTCAATAACTGTTTAATATATTATTAATTGTGTGAGATTTTGTAAAAACAATTTGCAAAAAAGGAGATTACTCACATTGCTATCTTAGGTTTCCTTTAGGGGTTTCCTGGTAATTATCTATAAGTTACACCAATGCACACACGTTAGTATAATAACCCAATATTTATATTAATGATACCCTCCCCGAGACGGCATTCCAACGACTACGTCGGGCAGAGCCACGACAGCCGTTACGGAACCCTGGATCAATCAGGCAGCGTATCTAATACGTAACCGGGGTTATGATACTTACAACGGAGCAGAACTTCGTTATTTAGGGGGGGTATTATACCCAAGAATTATGCCTACTATGTGAAATTTTGAGAGAAAGAAAAGATTGTGAGCGAATTCGACTGAAGGCACGAGCTCCAAATTTATAGGAGCTGATTTTGGTTTTGTTGCGCCCCGCGTAAGACGTAGCCAGGGGCTACGCGGCCCATGAGGGCAGCTAGGGTAGGCCCTAGCTTTTCCGACTCAGCCCTAGCTTCGACACGCTGCACGACACGTGGCAGCACCGGGTGTCGCCCCGCCTTGGAGCTATCGCGCCCCGCGTGAGAGACCCTAATGGTCTACGCGGCTTGCGAGCGCCACATAAAACTTGATTTTATTTTATTTTTAATTATATAATGTATTATGAGCTCGTTTTCGCATACGGGGTGTATTTTAGGACATATTGGGATACTATTCTTATATTAGGGGTGTCGAAAAAATATTTTGAGGGTTGTTATATCCTCCCCACCTTATTTTTGAGCTCGTCCTCGAGATCTACTGGAGCAGGTGTGGATATTTCCTTCGCATTTCTGATTCAAGTTCCTATGTGTATTCTGGTCCTCTTTTGGAGTCCCATTTCACTTTGACCAGAACTAATCTCTTGTGCTTGAGGTTCTTAACTTTCATGTCTTCAATTTATAGAGGCCTTTCTACAAATTTTAATTGCTCGTTTACCTCTATGTCCTTAAGAGGTACTACCAGTGATTCAACGGCTAAGCATTTCTTGAGATTAGATACATGAAATACATCATGTATTCATGTCATTTCCTCTGGAAGCTGTAGCTGATAGGCTACAGGTCCTACTCTTCTAATAATCTCAAAAGATCCAATATACCTGGGGCTTAGCTTTCCCCTTTTGATGAATCTGACAACTCCTTTCCAAGGAGAGACCTTTAATAGCACTTTGTCTCCTACTTGAAATTCCAATGGCTTGCGCCTGTTATATGCATAACTCTTTTGTCGATCACGTGCTGCTTTTAGTCGTTCCTTGACTTGGATGATCTTGTCGGTTGTTTCTTGTACTATCTCAGGTCCTGATAGTTGCATTTCCCCAATTTCTGCCCAACAGACTGGGGTTCGGCACTTTCGTCCATAAAGTGCTTCAAATGGTGCAGCATTGATACTTGTGTGATAACTATTATTATAAGAAAATTCTATTAATGGTAAGTGATCATCCCAATTACCTCCGAAATCCATTACACATGCTCTAAGCATGTCTTCCATTGTCTGAATCATCCTTTCACTTTGTCCGTCCATTTGAGGATGATAAGCGGTGCTTAGATTTAGCTTAGTTCCCATTGCTTTTTGGAAACTTGCCCAAAAATGAGAGGTAAAATGACTATCCCTATTAGAAACAATTGATAAAGGAATTCCATGTAATGAAACTATTTCATTTACATATACTTTAGCTAACTGTTCCATACTGAAAGTTTCATTCATTGGTAGGAAATGAGCTGACTTAGTTAGCCTGTCTACAATCACCCAGATTGTATCATTACCTTTTCTTGTTTTGGGTAATTTGGTAACAAAATCCATTGTTATCAATTCCCATTTCCATACTGGCATTTCTAACTACTACAATAAACCTGAGGGTTTCTGATGTTCAGCTTTAACTTGTGAACAAGTTAAACACTTAGAAACATAAGCTGCTATGTCATTCTTCATTCCTATCCACCAAAAATTCTTTCTTAAATCCTGATACATCTTATTACTTCCGGGATGCATCTTATACTTAGACTTATGGGCTTCTTCTAATATACGGTGGCGTAGGTTTCCTAATTTAGGTATCCACATTCTTTTCTTATGGAATCTCCAAATTCCATCTGTTCCTTGTTCTAATTCCTTGATCATTCCTTTTAACTTTTCAGTATCATCCTTGATTACTGATTCTTGTGCTTCTCTAATCTGATCATTTAAATCTACTTGCAGATTTAACTTAAGAGAACGCACCCTTTTTGGCTTATCATGATACTTTCGACTTAAAGCATCAGCCACTACATTTGCCTTTCCTGCATGATACTGGATATTACAATCATAATCACTAAGAATTTCCATCCAGCGTCTTTGTCTCATATTTAACTCTTTTTGTCCGAAAACATACTTTAAACTCTTATGATCGGTGAAAATAGTAAACTTACTACCATAAAGGTAATGTCTCCAAATGTTAAAGGAAAAAGTTATAGCTCCTAATTCTAGATCATGGGTTGAATAGTTTTCTTTATGGTTCTTAAGTTCTCTAGATGCGTAAGCTATAGCCTTTTGACGTTGCATCAACACACATCCATAACCTAACTTAGAAGCGTCACAATAGATTACAAAATCTTTAGTTCCTTCTGGTAACGCTAGTATGGGTGCATGGGTTAGTCTTTGCTTAAGAATTCTAAAGGCTTCTTCCTGTGTTGGTCCCCATTCAAACTTAACTGATTTACAGGTTAGCTTAGTTAAAGGAATGGCTATTCTAGAAAAATCTCGAATAAATCTTCTATAATAACCGGCCAGTCCTAAGAAACTTCTAACCTCGGTTGGTGACTCAGGGGTTTTCCATTTGGTAATCGCCTCGATCTTGGTGGGATCTACATGAATTCCTTCATGATCGACTAAATGTCCAAGAAACTGTACTTGTTCTAACCAAACCTCGCACTTTGAAAACTTGGCATAAAGCTTGTCTTTCCTTAATAAACTTAGAAGTGCGTGCAAATGCTTTGCATGTTCCTCTTTACTCTTAGAGTAAATAAGAATATAATCTATAAAGACAATTATGAATTTATCCAAATATGGCTTACATATTCGGTTCATCATGTCCATAAATGCAGCTGGGGCATTGGTTAAACCAAATGGCATGACAATAAATTCATAATGGCTGTACCTTGTTCTAAAAGCAGTCTTAGGAATGTCCTCTTCCTGTACCTTTAATTGATGATATCCTGACCGTAGATCGATTTTTGAGAAAAATCGAGCTCCTTGCAATTGATCGAACAGATCATCAATTCTTGGTAATGGATACCAATTCTTAATCGTGACCTTGTTCAATTCACGGTAGTCAATGCACATACGCATCGACCCGTCTTTCTTTTTGACGAATAAAATTGGTGCTTCCCATGGCGATGAACTTGGCTGTATGAATCCTTTCTCTAACAATTCATCTAACTGTTTCTTCAGTTCTTGCATTTCTACGGGCGCCAAACGGTAAGGTGCTTTGGCAATCGGTGTTGTCCCTGGTAGCAGATGGATTCTGAATTCGACTTCCCTGTCCAGCGGTAGTCCTGGTAATTCTTCTGGGAATACATCCGAAAACTGAGATACTATTGGAATATCTTTTAGTTCTTTTCCTTTAATGTTAGTGGTTATGGGAATTAAATATACTATAGATCCTTTTCTTATACAACTTGCTGTTTTCATCAAAGAGATGAATTTTGTGGATCTAGATGGCTTATCTCCTTTAATTGTGATCTTTTCACCCTTTGGTGAATTTACTTGAATTGACTTTTGATCACATAAAATACTGGCTTTATTGGCTATTAACCAATCCATTCCTAATACAACATCAAATCCTGCCAGACTCATTGGGTAAAGGTTTGCAATAAACTTTTGGTTTAAAAATTTTATTCTTGCTCCCTGCAAGATTTCAGAAATCTTAATGGTTTCTCCATTTGCTGTCTCTACTAGACATTCTTGTGAGAGTTTAGTTAATGGTTGATTGAGAAGTTTGCAAAATAAAGTATTAATAAAACTTTGGTTCGCACCAGAGTCAAATAATACTTTAGCAAAAACATCATTAACTAAAAACATACCGGCTATCACGTCCGGAATCATCTTGGCTTCATCTGCCGTCAGAACAAATGCTCTAGCATTTTTAGTGTTCTTGTTGCCCATGGCTGGAACTAGTTTTGGACAGTTGGGCTTGATGTGGCCTTTTTCTCCACAGTTGAAGCACATTCCATTGTTCGGTTTTCTCCTACAATCTTCTTCCTTGTGTCCTGGTATCTTGCAAAAATTGCAGTAAGTGGAGCATTTTCCCGAATGCTTTTTCTTGCAAGCCTTGCAGTAGGGTGCAGAGTTAGAACCTACATTCCTACGATTGGAATTTCCATAACGAAATTCTTGGGTAAGCCTCTGAGCTAGGTTCCTTCTCTGGTCTTCTTCTCGTGTTCGCACTAATTCATCTGTCAAGGTATTTGCTAGTTCTACAGCTTCTTCTATGGTTTGGGGTCTAGCTGTCTTGACTACATGCCTAATTTCCCCGATTAATCCCAGATGTAATGGGAGATTAATACTGGTTCAGGTGATGCAAGGGTTGGTACTATTCTAGCATATTCAAAGAATCTAGTAGTATAACCCCTACTATCCACCCCAGTCATTCTAAGGTTTAGGAATTTATTCGCTATCTGTTCTTTTTCATTGGGAGGGCATAATTTCCTTTCTACCATATTTTTAAATTCCTCCCATTCCATATTATAAACCCTATCACTTCCTCTAGACTGGAGGATAGTTCTTAAACAGATTGGAGGCAAACATTATCTTATCCTCTTCCGTACATTTGCTTATTTTTAAGAATGCCTCAGTCTTTTATATCCAGCGTAGAGTTGCAATGGGTCCCTCATTGCCTGAGAATTCTATTGGTTTGCAGGACTAGAATTCTTTATAGGAACAACCATAAGGCATGGTTCTTCTTCTTTTGGGAATGGGCGCTTGAAGTATGGGTCCATTGTTTACGCTGTATTCCGGTTCAGTTGGTCGCTTACTGCTATGTTTACTTTTATTATCCGCTTCCCTAACAGTTTGAATGATAAATGGCATTGCATCTATTATCCCTTGTGCTACTATGTGTTGGATAGCACTGTTATCCACTTGGTTTCCATTGTTATTGTTGTTCGGATTCTCATTATTCGGGTTATTGTCGTTCTGGTTATTATCATTCTTGTTTTCCTGGTTCACTTCGTTGTCCATCTGAATTTTAAACATTTACCACGTATTAATATCACAAGACAATATTTAATACAACCAATCACACAACACGCATGTTGATAAAAAATGTCGAGCATTGCGACTTACTCTTTTCTTATATATAATATGCATCTAATACAAACCAGTACTGAAATTAAAAATTACAATACGAGTGAAATAAAGATTACACTACTAGTAGGCATCCATAGCTATGTTTTTTTTCAAACATACACGCATTTTATATATTATTATATTATTATTATTATTACCACCACCACTATCACCTTCACGGATATGTATTCATCCAGAAATCCATATTGCGCTCGTCGTACTTCCAGACGAGTCGCTCTCCAACCTGCCTCATCTCTCACTACTCTCTAAAATCTCTTCTCTGAAAGTTCGGAGCTCTTGCACATTTTCTTCACTCATTGGGGGTGCAGGTGCTAGGGCTGGGTTTGGGAATTGGGGTGCGGGTTCCTGGTACGGGTAAGGATTCTCTAAAATTTCCCTAATGTACTGATCACTATCATAGTAGGGATCTAGAGGGTCCAAACCTGGGTAAGCTCCTAGATTCGGCATGGGCATGTCTTCTAGAATTGGGTATCGTTGCACATAGTCCCTATTATCATCTAGCCACAGGTCGTAGTCTGGGTTTAAGGGATTAGGTGCTGGTACCCTAGGTATCTCCTCCAGGTCAAAATCATGCATTTCGACTTGATTTTCTGGGTTTTTTTCTATTTCCATTGGCTGATTGGGAAATAGTGGTAGTGGTTGGGGTGCTATCAGTTGCTCCAGGTTAGGGTCGGAAGCTGTGGTTGCTAGGATATGGAAATTGGCTAAACTCCTATTAAGCATATCCTGTGTATGGGCATCTGTCTCTCTTTTAGTGGCTGCGTACCCTGAGCCTTAAACACGAATATCTCGTCTTCATTATCAGCTGAGTACCCTGAGAGGGCAGGCTGTGAAGAGGTGCCTTCACTTCTAGGCGAGCCAGCCAACTGACGAAACGCGTCGGATGGTCCTTGGTCGCTCATACTGTAAACTAACAAATAGTCAAATAACACACAACAATAAAATACAAATATGCACGTATTTCCGTAATTTATTTTCTAACACTTTAGATACATTTTGGTGTCAGCAGAACACTTCTGTGGCTGAATCAGTGGCTTAGCTCTGATACCACCTTCTGTCGCAACCCCCGTCCCCTAACAATCCCGGGAACTGGCGGCCGCGGCCAGTTTTGGTGGTATCTATTTTTATCCATTTTGGCAGCGGATATTTCATCAGGACTGTAGTTAGGAAATATTTTATCAGAGTAAAATACCACACTTTCATAATATTAAACATGTGGGAATAATCCCAAGTTTTAAGTACACACATTTTCATAGGGGTAAACCCTATTTTATTTAATAAAACGTCTCTTTATTTTTAGGTAACTTTATGGCCACTTTTCCAAGCCTTCAGTGCTGTCCAGCTGGCTTCTATTTGGCTTTCAGATTTTGTTACCTGAAACGCGTTTAAAAACATTTTGTCAGTGGGAAATACTAGTGAGTGAATCCCAGTTTATTCAAGTTTAATAAAGACCATTGTACATTATTGAGGGCGGTCGCGCAATTGCATTTGTTTCCATCTATTCAATTACCACCCACGGTACTGTCAACCCGACTTGTGGTCATGTTACTCCTCGCAAGGCAGTACCAAATTTTGTATACAAAACCCCAACATACCGACGATAATTGTAGAATACAAATACTCAATAATTGTTTAATATATTATTAATTGTGTGAGGTTTTGTAAAAACAATTTTCAAAAAGGAGATTACTCACATTGCTGTCTTAGGTTTCCTTTAAGGGTTTCCTAGTAATTATCTATAAGTTACACCAATGCACACGTGTTAGTATAATAACCCAATATTTATGTTAATGATACCCTCCCCGAGACGACATTCCAACGACTACGTTGGGCAGAACCACGACAGCCGTTACGAAACCCTGGATCAATCGGGCAGCGTATCTAATACGTAACCGGGGTTATGATACTTACAACGGAGCAGAACTTCATTATTTAGGGGGGGGGGGTATTATACCCGAGAATTATGCCTACTATGTGAAATTTTGAGAGAAAGAAAAGATTGTGAGCGAATTCGACTGAAGGCCCGAGCTCCAAATTTATAGGAGCTGATTTTGGTTTTGTCGCGCCCCGCGTAAGACGTAGCCAGGGGCTACGCGGCCCGTGAGGGCAGCTAGGGTAGGCCCTAGCTTGTCCGACTCAGCCCTAGCTTCGACACGCTGCACGACACGTGGCAGCACCGGGTTTCGCCCCGCCTTGGAGCTGTCGTGCCCCGCGTAAGAGACCTTAATGGTCTACGCGGCCCGCGAGCACCACATAAAACTTGATTTTATTTTAATTTTAATTATATAATGTATTTTGGGCTCGGTTTTCGCATACGGGGTGTATTTTAGGACATATTGGGATACTATTATTATATTAGGGATGTCAAAAAAATATTTTGAGGGTTGTTATACCTTGCAACTGATCAAATAAATCATCGATCCTCGGTAATGGGCACCGATTTTTAATCGTGACTTTGTTCAATTCGCGGTAATCAATGCACATTCGCATTGACCCGTCTTTCTTTTTAACGAATTAGATTGGTGCTCCCCAAGGCGATGATCTTGGCTGTATGAATCCTTTTTCCAATAATTCGTCCAATTGTTTCTTTAATTCTTGCATTTCTGCGGGAGCCAAACGGTAAGGTGCTTTGGCAATCGGCGCTGTTCCTGGTAGTAGATGAATTCGGAATTCGACTTCCCTGTCCCGCGGTAGTCCTGGTAGTTCTTCTGGAAACACTTCTGGAAACTGAGATACTACTGGAATATCTTTCAATTCCTTTCCTTTAGTGTTAATGATTATGGAAATCAAATACACTAATGATCCTTTTCTCACATAACTGGCAGTTTTTATCACAGAGATGAATTTTGTGGATCTAGGCGGCTTATCTCCTTTAATTGTGATCTTTCCACCCTTTGGTGAATTTAATTGGATTGACTTTTGATCACATAGAATACTGGCTTTATTGGCTATTAACCAATCCATTCCTAATACAACATCAATTCCGGCCAGATTCATCGGGTAAAGGTTTGCAATAAACTTTTGATTTAAAAATTCTATTCTTGCTCCCTGCAAGATTTCAGAAATCTCAATGGTTTCCCCATTTGTTGTTTCTACTAGACATTCTTGTGGGAGTTTAGTTAATGGTTGATTGAGAAGTTTTCAAAATGAAGTATTAATAAAACTTTGGTTTGCACCAGAGTCAAATAATACTTTATCAAAAACATCATTAACTAAAAACGTACCGGCAATCACGTCCGGAATCATCTTGGCTTCTTCTGCGGTTAGCACAAATGCTCTAGCATTTTTAGTAGTCTTGTTGTTCATGGCTGGAGCTAGTTTCGGACAGTGTGGTTTGATGTGCCCATTTTCTCCACAGTTGAAGCACACTCCATTACTAGGTTTCTTCCTACAATCTTCTTCCTTGTGTCCTGGTATCTTACAGAAGTTGCAGTAGGTGGAGCATCTTCCTGAATGCTTCTTCTTGCAGGCCTTACAGTAAGGTGCAGAGGTAGAACCTACATTTTTCCCACGATTGGAATTTCCATAACGAAATTCCTGGGTAATCCTTTGAGCTAGGTTCCTCCTCTAGTCCTCTTCTCGTGTGCGTACTAATTCATCAGTCAAGGTGTTTGCTAGTTCTACAGCCTCTTCTATGGTTTGGGGTCTAGCTGCCTTGACTACATGTCTAATCTCATTGATTAATCCCCAGATGTAACAGGAGATTAATACTGGTTCTGGTGATGCAAGAGTTGACACTATTCTAGCATATTCAAAGAATGTAGTAGTGTAACCCTTACTATCTACTCCATTCATTCTAAGGTTTAAGAACTTATTTGCTATCTGTTCTTTTTCATTGGGAGGACAAAATTTCCTTTCCACCATATTCTTAAATTCCTCTCATTCCATATTGTAAACCCTGTCACTTCCCTTAGATTGGAGGATAGTGTTCCACCATTCTAAGGCTGAGTTCTTAAAAACATTGGAGGCAAATATTATCTTATCCTCTTCTGTGCATTTGCTTATTTTTAAGACTGCCTCAGTCTTTTCTATCCAGCGTAGAGCTGCAATGGGTCCTTCATTGCCCGAGAATTCTATTGGTTTACAGGACCAGAATTCTTTATAAGAACAACCATAAGACATGGTTCTTCTTCTTTTGGGAATGGGCACTTGAAGTATTGGTCCATTGTTTACGCTGTGTTCTGGTTCAGTTGGTCGTTTACTGCCATTATTACTTTTATTATCCGCTTCCTTAACTGTTTTGGTAATATATGGCATTGCATCTATAATTCCTTGTGCCACTATGTGTTGGATGGCACTGTGATCTACTTGGTTTCCATTATTATCGTTATTCTGGTTTTCTTGATTCACTTTATTGTTCATCTGGATTTTAGACATTTACCACCCATTAATATCATAAGATAATATTTAATGTAAACAATCACACAACAAGCATATTGATCAAAATCGTCGAACATTGCGACCTTTACTCTATTTTATATTATGCATCTATATCTATTACAAACACAACTGGAATTGAAAATGCAATACTAGTATGCATCCGTAACTGTTATCTAGATATTACACATATATATATATATATATATTACTACTACTGATAGGGGTTCATCCAAAAATCCATATTACGCTCGTCATATTTCCAGACGAGTCATTCCCCTATTTGTCTCATCCTTTCACTTCCTTCTAAAATCTCCTCACCAAAGGTTCGGAGTTCTTGCACATTCTTAGTGCTCATGGGTGGTGCGGGTGCTGTTATTGGGTTTGGGACCTGGGGCATCGGTTCCTCAGGTGGGTAAGGGTTCTCTAGGATTTCCCTAATGTATTGGTCATTATCAAAATATGGGTCCAGGGGGTCCAGGTTTGGGTAGGCTGCTAGGTTTGGCATGGGTTCGTCTGGTATTGGGTAGCGTTGTTCATAATCTCTATGGTCATCAAACCATGGGTCATAGTCTGGGGGATGGGGTGCTGGTACTCTAGGTATTTCTGCTAGGTCAAAATCAGGCATTGGAATTTGGTCTACAGGGTTTGGTTCCAAATCCATAGGTTGTGTGGGAAATAGTGGCAACGGTTGGGGTGTTATGAGTTGTTCTAGATTCGGGTCTGCAGCTGTAGTTGCTAAGATATGAAAATTTGCTAGACTCCTATTGAGCATATCCTGGGTGTGAGCATTTGTTTCTCTATTCGCGGCTGCTAAAGCACGCTGCTGCTGAAGTTTTCTCATTGTTTTTCTACGTTCATTGGCTCCTCTGCTGAACCATCCTCTCTTCTTAGAAGGGAATGGCTCTTCAAATTGTGCTTTGAACACGAAAATCCTGTCTTCAGTGTCAGCCGAATACCCTGAGAGGGTAGGCTATGAAGAGGTGCCTTTGTCCCTAGGTGAGCTGGACAACTGACGGTAAGCGTCGGAAGGTCCTTGGTCGCTCATACTGTAAACTAACAAATAGTCAAATAACACAAAACAATAAAATATGCACGTAGTTCCGTAAATAATTTCCTAACATATTGAATAATATCTTGTTGTCAGCAGAACACTTCTGTGGCTGAATCAATGGCTGTTGCTCTGATACCACCTTCTATCGTAACCCTCGTCCCCTATTTACCCGGGAACGGGCGGCCGTGGCCAGTTTCAGTTGTATCAGTGTTTATCAGTTTGGCAGCGGAAATTACATCAGGACCGTAGTTAGGAAATATTTTATCAGAGTAAAATACCACACTTTTATAATATTAAACACATAGGAAATTCCTAAGTTTCCAGTACACACATTTTCATAGGGATAAACCCTATTTTATTTAAATAAAAACATCTCTTTATTTAGGTAACTTTTATAGCCACTTTTCCAAGCCTTCAGTGCTGTCCAGCTGGCTTCTATTTGGCTTTCACATTTTGTTACCTGAAACGCGTTTAAAAACATTTTGTCAGTGGGAAATACTGGTGAGTGAATCCCAGTTTAATCAAGGCAGGTAAAACCATTTACAGCATTGAGGGCGGTAGCGCAATTACAGTTGTTTATTTTCTACTTTAATTACCACCCACGATACTGTTAACCCGACTTATGGTCATGTTACTACTCACAGTGTAGTAACAAATTTTGTATACAAAACCCCAACATACCGACGATAATTGTAGAATAAAAATGCTCAATCACTGTTTAATATAATGTAAAACATTTGAGGTTTTGTAAAAACAGTTTGCATAAAGGAAGATTACTCACATTGCTATCTTAGGGTTTTCCTTTGTGATTTCCTGGTGATTATCTGTTAATCACACAATGCACACGCGTTAGTATAATAACCCAATATTTACATTAGTAATACCCTCCCCGAGACAGAATTCCAACGACTACGTCGGGCAGAGCCTCGACAGCTATTACGGAATCCTAGATCAATCGGGCAGCGTATCTAATACGTAACGGGGGGTTATGATACTTACAACGAGGCAGAACTTCGTTAGTTAGGGGGTATAATGCCCGGGTATAGTGCTTACTATAGAGAAATTTTAGAGAGAAAGTCGTGAATGAGCGAATTTCGACTGAAGGCCGATGGCCCTTATTTATAGTGTCTGATCGACACTTTGTCACGCCCCGCGTAGACATCAGCAAAGGGCTTCACGGCCCGCGACATAGGGTACGTAGGCCCTAGCCTTGACCAATCACCGGGTAGACTTGCCACGAAGCCGACACGTGGCACGCTAGGGTTTCCGCCTGATCTCCTAGCTGTCGCGGCCCGCGTAGAAGACGACTAAGGTCTTCGCGGCCCGCGAGCGACCCCAGATTCTTGTTTTTATTTAATTTTTAATTATATAAGGTATTTTGGGCTCGATTTTCATATACGGGGTGCATTTTAAGACGTATAGGTGCATTCTAAATATATTAGGGGTGTCGAAAATAATTTTGGAGGGTTGTTATACCCCCCGGCCCCCACAAAGTTACGCCCCTGTGGGTGTGTGAATATTAACTCCCCCTTTTTAATAGCAAAGTTTGCTCCTACTATATAATCTTAAATTAATCGTCCTTGTTCAGGTTTAAACCTAAAACATCCCCTTTAAGAGGTATATGTCTTTACTAAGTGGGCTAGCATTAATTAAATAATCAATAAACTATGTTCATTTATATCCATTTTTATTTAACCTTCTGAGTCAAGCTGATTGGAAGGAGTGGAGGGAGTTTAAGGTTGCTTGGCAATTCCCTTATGTTATAGGGTATGATCATGACTCTCAAGATCCCTATTACTTTTCATTTCACTCTCTTGTCACTCCATGCTCATCCACCATCCAAATCCACCATCCTATATGGTGTGGTAATGACCAAACCACCATCCCCATTTTTGAAGAAAAAATATTTTGTGTAAAATATATTTCACTAATTAAGGAAAAGGATGTACATAGTTGCCATGGTTTAATTCATGCCACCATTCTAGATGGTAATCCATAACTCATGTCACCTACGCCCCTTAGCCTTATGTCACAAAACTAGTATGTACTACGCATTTTGTTTTCATGTATTACGTTTCCTGTGACTTTATCCATTTCTTCAAGCGGCTCGCTTGAGTTTCTTTTGATAACTCGTCTTTTTCAATATAGAGTAAATTACAAGTTTTGTCCTTTATGTTTGTACCAAATTGCAGGCGGTGTCCTTTGCTTTTAAAATTGATAACCTTTGTACTTAATGTTTGAAAATGTTGTACGTTATGTCCTTTAGCCCTAACTCAATTATTTTTTTCTGTTAAATATAATCATGTGCAAGGCAAATGAGGGCATTTTTGTCACTTCATATTACCAGGGCCTATTGTGTAGATAACTTATGCGTAGGGACTATTATATAAAAAAATATATAAAAGTTATATCACCTACCACCGGCCATCTCTACAGCTTCGGCCACCCACCAGCCACCGCCCCCACCCCAATCTGCAAAACCCATCGAGCTATCATCCTCTCACAATTTTCTATGGAAAGTTTGACTTTTTTCCAATATCATTTTCCATATAGTTGCACCATGACACAAATTTACAAACCTTATTTAATTATTCACATCATTTTTTACTTCTACAGATAAATGAAATACAACAATAAAACCCTAAACCATTTTCAATCAGTCGTCACTATACACCAATAATGATACACAAATCTAGTTTCCTATCCCTGTCTACGTTTCAATTTGTTGTCGTCTACAAATCAATTATGTTGCAAAAACCAGCCACTGAAGAAAATGAAGGGCAGAGTAACCGTGATCTCAACGACATTCTCACTTTCGGACAACGAAACAAATCGCCGTTATACCCTTTAGAAGCACTGTCGTCGAACACGTCACCGTTAAACATCGTCGTTAAACCCTTCAGAAGCACCGCGGTACCGACAACCGAACACATCACCATTAAACCCTTCAGAAGCTCTGCCGAACATACTGCCATTATACAATGGGTTATCGGTGCAGGTGGGTTATGTGTGGTGGGGTTGCAGCGGTGGATGTGGGATGATGGCGAATTTGGTAATGGGGAAGATGTGATTTGTTATTTTTGTTGTTTTCGCAGTGGTGGTTGTCGGATTTAAGGTGAAATTTGTTGTTTGTGTTGTTTTTCACAGTGATGTTGTTTAGAGCATTCACATCCAACCCACTAAAATCTGTGAGTGCAGTTTTTATAGTATAAAGAGTATAAAAAGTGGTTGTGAGTGGAGGAGAGAGAAAATGTTATTGTTCATCTGTATATTTGAGGGGACACTGTTCACCCCCTATAATTTTTTAATATATTTTGAAAGTGATTGTGAGTGGAGGAGATGTAGTGTTTTTTAGTGTAATTTAAGGTGAAAAATTGATGGAATGGATGTGAATGCTCTAAGAGAGAGAAGAGAGGGAGACAAATTGTAGAAGATATATGAAAACTAGATTTTTAATTAAACAAAAATAGATTAAATTAAGTAGATTGACAAAATTACCCTCATGTGCAAGGCACATGATCAGATTTAACAAAAAAATTAACTAAGTTAGGGCTAAAGGACATAACGTGCAACATTTTCAAACATTAAGTACAAAAGTCATCAATTTTAAACGCAAAGGACAACACTAGCAATTTGGTACAAACTTAAAGGACAAAACTTTTAATTTACTCTTCAATATATATATATATATATATATATATATATATATTCGGAAAACACCTTTAACTTGCTATAAATATATAAAAATTTCTTTAAATTGCTGTGTGACATCTGTGCTTGTAATCATTGTATAAACTCTGAACAGTTCAATTATCAATAAAACATTGTGATTTGACCCCAATATTTGTTTATTTATGTTTGACATTTTCTCGTTTTGATTTTTGTTCGATTTCAAACTCTATATCGCTTTCTAGAAAGTTCTACGCAAACTGTTGCGTAAACGTAATCAGTTTAACACGATAAACACTCTGGAACATCAACATATGCTTAACATACCTTAAATAACCTTTATATAACTTAGAAATAAGTTTTAAAGGGTTTGGTATGGCAAAATCAAGTTCATTCGCTTACAGGGATTGTTTTCAACAAACTGTGAAAGTCTGCCGATTCGTATAGTAACATACAATCCGGAACATGATCATAAGTTAAACATACCATAAATATCCTTTACATAGCTTAGAAATAGGTTTTGAGGGGTTCGGTGTGCAAAAATAAACTTATTTGGTCAATCAAGGACTAAAAGCGTCAAAAAATGCATAAGTTTGCATTTACGCGCATATCTTACGTTCTGAACATATCCGGACATCCAAAAATTTTTGTAATCATTAAAATATTTTATTTTAGTGATTGGAATGAAAAATTGTGCGACGAATCGTAATTTGGATCGTTTTTCGCGTCCGTTCGTGTTTCGTCGTAATTAACCGAATAACGTGACCGTACGACCAAACGAACCGACATCCGAGATATTTCAAGCATATTTCATGTTCCCTACACTTTGGCATCATTGTAGAGCCTTGAAAGTGGCTTAACGGGGCTTAAACGAGTCAAAAATGAGCTTAGATGCATGCAGCGACCAAAGTTGTAATTTATCAAACTGTTGCTGAAACCACAAGCGCTCGCGGGCCGTGAACGAGTAGGCTTCTGCCTATGCGGGGCGCAAGACACTCCCAGTACTGCAAAACTGGGTTTTTTTTTTTCAAACAACAGCCTTTCCTTGGTTTATATACATGGTTTTAACATACCATATGCTGGTTTTTGAGGTCCCATAGTATTCAAAACCATGTGCAACACATGGATTGCCAAGATCAAACTCAAATTACGAGAAACAATCTTAACGGTTCGTGAAAATCTATAAATACCCACATATTCATTCATTCCAACATGCCCATTTGATCTCAATTCTGCTCTAAGTTGAAGCTCTCACTTGTGAAGCTCCATACCTGAGTATTTTGAGTTCAAATCTTCCAAGCTTGGACCCTTTCTAAGTTTCTTTCATGCTTTTTATGCATTTCAAGCATGAAAATCAAACAGTGTTTGACTTTCTGCTTTGACCAGTTTATGGTCAGCACAAAGATCGTTTGAACTTTGCAACGTGAGCCTAATCACGATGGTTATAGTTCCTTGTGACTATGCCTACTGATTACCACGTCGATTAGTCGAAGTGACGAGTCAAAGTTTCGGTCGAAATACGTGTTTATGCGTATTTTGAGACGAAACTATTTTTGGGTATCAAAACACTTTGTTTTGATATCAAACCTGTTTTCTAACTTAGTTAAACATGTTTTAACATGTTTAACTCGTCACTTTTAGTCTAGTGCTTGTTTAGGGTCGTAAGATAAGCGGTCTAAACAACCGCTTAGACTTTTGAACCCGACCCGTTTGGTCGATCATTAAGATCCGACCAAACACATTTTGTGACCATAGTTGTATAGGGAATAACCTTCCGAGGTTATACCTTATGGTCACTACGTTTAGTTAGTTGTATGATAGGTAGTTTATATGCCTTAGGAAAATGACCAAAATGCCCTTTTTGCGCATAATTTCATTTTAAGCATATGTAACCTAAATTTTGACATCTAAACTGATTAGGCAATATTATTAGACATGTTAAGGCATATAATACTTGTCATAGGACTAGTTAGGCGGTCCGAACGCATTTTGCGCGAACGACACGTTAAAGTAGCGTAGACTACCTTAACGAGTCGTAACGGGTCGTAAGCACTTAGGATAGGTTCCGATTTAGAGTGTAGGCTTTGTTAAACCATATTACATGAGTTCCTATACTCATTTGGTTTACGAAACCTCATTTTATCCGATCTTCCGATTTAGGTCCGTTTTATTAACGTAGTTACCTATATTAGGTGCCGATTGATTTCGTGATCCTTCTAGCGTTGTTTGATTGTTATTACAAGACTTCTAAGCATTATCAAGTGAGTACATAGTCCCCTCTTTTACCGCTTCCAAATATTTTAGGGTGAAACACATGTGCCTACTTGTTACTTTCGTGCTTTTTCGTGCTTTTATGACATAAACTTGCTATGTTCATTAGTACGCATATAGTAGATGATTTAAATTGCCATTTGCTATGTATGTTGACTGAGCATGCTAGCACATTGATTACATAAACACATTTGTTGCATATGTTTACTCAGCATATGGTTGATTTACATTACATTTCTGCTATGTATGTTTACTAAGCATGCTAGCACATTGATTTACATGAACATTTCTGCTTTGTATGTTTACTTAGCATACTTAGTACATTGTTTTTACATAACATGCTTACATTTGGTATGACATTTGGTTTGTTTAACGGAACTAAAATACGTTCATTAACATTGATCACGCCGCTCGGTAGTATGTAGTGGTTCCATAGGACTTGACAACTCCCATTCCTGTAATCCTAGGTTTGTTTGGACGTAAGGAATGACAAAATCCAAAAACATTTTGATAAACCTTTAACTTGTTAAGGGTTTTTCCTACAGTCTCAAGGCTTGAATGTATGCGATAAACATTACCACATAAGTGTTTGTATCAGTAAAGCATGGATTTTGCAAAACATAACTTTTGACTTAAACTATGATTTATATCAAATACATTGTTTTGTACATTTTACCTATGGGGTTGAGTAATACTATTATTCACCATACATTTCATTTGATTAAACATAAACGTTATACATATGGTTTGGGTAGTTACTTTTTACTTGCCATACATAACATTTGATTATACAGGACACGATTTACATTTAACAATTGGACATTTATCATACATAAACATTTTGACATTTGTTCAAACAAGAAAATTTTGATGGTTATTGATAAATGATTTTCATAACGAGGCGACGTGTAATATGATAAAAGCATGGTGGATACGCCGCTGGTACTTCCTATATATAAGTGCTTTTATGATATTACATATCGTGGCGTTATTTAAATCATTTCGACAAAAACATGTTACATTTATACAAATAACATATTTTCACAAGACATTGTTTTACAAACGACATAACTTATACAAATTCATTATTACTTGGTTATTTATTTAACCATGCATTACTCTTTTATATCATCTGATTTTCATACCGAATTTTATAAGATTTTATAAAAGAAAACATTCTCCTAAGATTCATGACTAACTTTTTGTTAAACATTTCTTTCAACTACAAGTCATGAATCCTAAATCAATAAACCTATGTATCTCACGGGCATTTTTATGCTGACGTACCTATTTTCACATGTGTTTTCAGGAGCTGATGCATAGGGTTGTTCGTGATACACTTAGGCAGACTCGGACCTTAGTGACATAAAAGAAGCAAGACTAGTTTATCTTATGTTGTGATTCCTTTTGTTCTAAGACAATGTAACCACTATTAATTCAATAAAATGAAACTTAAAATACCATGGTTGTGAAACAATAATTCTGTTGCTCCACTCCCCGACGTTTCTGCCGCTGTTTGTTGTTTTACGCGGTTGGGGTGTGATAGAAGAGTTGGTATCAAAGCCAATGGTTATAGGGAATTAGGTTATTAGTAATGCTTTGACCTAGACTATAACTTTTCTAGGACCCCAACACAAGTTATCTTGTGTTTTGATCTTAAACATACACGTCACCTATCTTTAGGCGATTACCAAAACAAGAACACAATTTTCCAAAACGATATTTGAAAATCAATAATCTATTCTTAGATGATTTGTTATAAGGTTTTGAACCCTCCAAAATTCTAAAACGATTTTGAAAATAATCACCCACCCTTTGGACGATTCGTTTTTGGCTTAATGCCTTCCAAATTTTCAAAATCTCGTCAAAGTTTGGGTCTAAATAATGTGAACACGTGCAATCTGGAAGGGTGGATGCCTGTACCTAGAGTTTTCTGTCTAGGTTAGAGTGTTCGTACAAATCTACATATGTCACACCCTGGCTTTGCGGAAGCGTGGTTAATTTGGTGTGACTTCTTAATACCATAGCTTAACCATAACAAAGCTATATGAAATAAAACCATGCAAGATCATCCATTTAATTAAGTTTTAAAACCGAATACAACCATATTGTCTTAACGGAAACACATCCTAACGACATAAACATTGTTCAACAAACATAACATAAGCATAGTTTAAGGACTGTGACTTGTCCAGGAAAGAGTCACATTTCCCCAACCCGGATGACCTCGTAACTAGTGCAGCGGGAAAACGTATCATACCGCGCCAGATCCTTTAATTCCCTGAAATACATGTAAGTTGAAAAATCAACAATAATGTTGAGCGAGTTCATGTGTAAGTGAGTAAGTAAACCTTTGTGAGTTATAAAAATAGTCTTGGTATGTAGCAAATAAGGGAATTGAGATCACCAATGGTTTGCAAGGCCACTGATATATGTGAAGTGCAAGTAGGGAGACTCAAACCTAGCAGATTTCGCCACGGCATTAGTATGTGGACAAAGTCACCCCGAGGTCCGTTTCTAGTTTGGCCTGGGGCTGGGCTCGCTACACCCAGATAGATCTACCGCTCCTGTCCCTCGGTCCTGCCATGAGGACTAATGGCCTCATATTGCTCCTACCCACTCACATGATCTAAGTAGTAAACCTCCTTACGCTAACCATACCATGTATAAAGTACTTGTAATCGAAGTAACATGTATTTCACCCCCGCAGTTAAGAAAACTGAAAACAGTTAGAGAAAAGGGGGACATGAACTCACCGTGGTGCGTCTCTACCAAGTATGCCTCCAAATCAAACAGCTGTGTGACGACCTACACGTACTAATTCTATTAGACGGACGGCCGTGCCTTAGCTTTATGGTTTAAGTTTTTGGGAAATAGTTAGGCAACTATTTCGTGTTTACATTCTGTATATACTTGGTAGTCATTTTTCCTTCCCAAGGATGGGGGATTTAATACATGTGTGTTCGTATAATTTCGAAGTATATTATTAAGTCTCACTTAAAATATATCTTATTTCCAACTTCAAAATATAAATATTCTTCTCAAAAATATTATACTTTAATACATGTGATTTTCCCAAAATAATACTTAGTAATATTATTTTTTTTACCCTAAAAATAATATTTACGTAGTTCACAAAATTATCATGAACACTTATACAAGTGACGTTGTGAAAAATACATACTAAATATATACATGTATCACGTTTTATTTTGTGAAAATCCCACCTCCGATGTTTTGTGGCGAAACTTATATTTTGAAAACAAGTCAAAATGTATTTCTAACACTTATAGTGAAAATATTTCTAAGTGTTAGGCTTTTGGAAAAATTTCGCCAGAGTTTCCTCTGTAACTGGAGGTGGCCACGCTTTCAAGCGTATCATTTTCTTTTACAAATCACCCAACAATTTTCTCATTCAACCAAAACAATGTCCAACGTATCAAACCAGTTAATAAACATGTAGTTTGAAAAGAATCTCATGAACTTGTAATCTTCTAATATTATGAAGTAAATCCCATTACTTTTAGTGGATCTTTATATAAATCGACTCGGTTTCGTAAAAGTCTTGTTTTTAAAGAAATTCCATCGTTACAACTTCTTGTCAACTTTTACAAAAATAGCTATTTTGTCGAAACTTTTTGTTACACAAGTGTTTACACACTTGTGTGTTTACTAAAATCATTCTTGTTTATGAAAGATCCGTCTTTAAAAGTATGTTTTCTCTTGACACGTGGTCCTTTGAAAATACCGCTTGTAGATTCGTAGATCTACTAGTTTTGAACATTATTTCACAAGTAAGATCGCTTTTACACAAGTTCATGATTCGTGTGTGGTAGAGTTTCATCCTTTAACCCTTGTTACTTCCAAAACAACCTTATGTCATGATCCAAGATCATGACCAACCCGGGTTAAATGACGATCCGAGCTACCACAACATAGATCGGGTCCAAATAATTACACAAATCAAATACTACAAGATTTACACAACATATGAGCTTTTATCCAACACTTATAGCATTTTTAGTAGACTTTTGTGTGTCATCTTGTATGTTAACGAGTTTTAACCGTTACAAATCATATTAACCACTTCAAAATAGTTCGAGTAGGTGATTTAAGTAACATACCACTAGCTCGAGGCTAGGGAAGAATCTAAGCGCAAATAGAGTGGATAAAAGCAATGTAGTGAGGTCCTTCGCCTTCCGATTGCACCAAGGTTCCTTATACGCGATCCTTATCACTTGTATGAGCTTGGAATGTGAAGAACAAAACTCGAAATATGATGGATGGTAGAGGGGTGTTCGGCCGAGAGTTGTAGAGAGGGAGAGAGAGCTTGAGTGTTGGTGAGTTGTGTAGTGAAGATTATGGAGAAGTATGATTAGAACTTATAGACAATTTATAAGATAATTATCCAAAGGTCCATATGTCTACTAGATTTTAAACACACAAGGTTATAATAATCTTGCAAGGACAAGGGGTGTCCCCCTTCATGGGGACGGTTGTAAAGGGGGGGGGGGGGTCTTGGTCCGATTCCAACTAGAGGTTAAGTATATAGTTAGGTTAACCTAGTTAAGTTTAGGGATTAACCCGGTTACTAGTGTGTAGTGTGTTATGACGGGTGTTAGGGTATTCAAGGACCCTAACTGGCTCAGAAAAAGACAAATAATGTAAATGACAATATTTTCATGTTCCGGGTAAAGTCCGGTTGTTCGGTTGGATAGTAATCCGTTAATGTGCTTAAACAAGCTTTAAAGTGTCGTTAATACCCTTTTTAGTGACACAACTTATTTCTAACACTTTGGAAAGTGTCTAGTAATGTTTTTCTCATGTTTTGGCACTTTATTAGTTAGCTAAAAGCTGAATTATTAAGTAAAGTGCTGAATTTTGTGCTTAGAGCACGTTTTAGGCACATCCAGTCATTATAACTTATTCCTAGAGACGCAGTTCTACAACCCTTGTATCCCTACACTCACCACTAGTGTAGTAAAATATTTCTGGCTCATATAGGCCTTAGGGGCAGTGTCTGCCTGATGCTGGCTTTATCAGCATGTCAAATAAGTTATCCGTTTATTGTGCTACTGTGCTTTTGTGCATCATGTTTGTCACTAAGGTTCAGCATGTAAATATGTAGTGACGGTAAGTAAAGTATGATGCAAGTAAGTACATGTATCAGTATTCAAGTAGCAGTTTATTCACAAGTTCAAGCAAGCATAGTAATTAAGCAGTAATTAATTATTAATTAAGTCATACGGATACCTGGTTTAGCGAGGGTTGTCACAACATAATCGGACCAGTCACTCTTACCTGGGAACTCTTGGGGTGAGTGTCCACTTATAGGCTAAAGCATGTCTTCGCGATACATTATTATGACCCATTTACTTTGATTAGTCACTGTGTCTCGTTTGTTTGCTTTGTGGTACAAACGAATGACCACCATCCATGCTTTTCGTTGATATTTGTAACATTCTATTCTTATCCAATGTCATCTCACTCGTTTTCTCTCATATTTTCCTCTTTTAGAATGCCTCCTCGACGCGATGCTCAGCCACCTAATGCCGAACTGGCAGCTATCATTGCGCAGCAAATGGCTGTTGCACTCCTGAATATCATTGCTCAAGTTAACCAAGCCAACAAAAACAATAATGCACCTGCTCCGTGCAACTTTAAAAGTTTCAATTCGGCTAAACCGCTCAAGTTTAGTGGTTCTGAAGGAGCAACTGGGCTCCTACAGTGGTTTGAAAGCATTGAGAGTACTTTCCGTCATGTTCAGTGTCCTGATAATCGTAAGGTCGAGTTTGCTTCTAGTGTGTTTCAAAAGAGGGCCCTTACTTGGTGGAATGGGGTAATGAGAGATCGTGGTGCTGATGTTGCTATATCACAAACCTAGGAAGAGCTTAGGCTCTTATGATGAGGGAATTCTGTCCTCGTCATGAACAGAGGGCGTTGGAAAGGGAATTTGATGATCTAAAACAGGACAGTGGTGAACATCGGGCTTATACTGACAGATATGAGGAGCTGAGTTTGTTATGCCCCACAATGGTTACCCCGCTTGATGAAGCTATCGAGAGGTATGTCGATGGATTACCTGACCCCGTGCAAGATATCGTCACTGGTAGCAACCCTACCACCGTTCAACAAGCCATTGAGTTGGCTGCGACTTTGACCGAGTCGCAAATCAGGAAGGGTAAACTTCATAGGAAGGGCGACAAGAAACAGAACCAGTCGTCTGACAAGAGTGAGAGTAAGAAGGGTAAGAAATCTGAGTCTTCAAAGAGGTCTAGGAAGTGCAAGGCTTCCAAGAACTTTGCTGTTACCGCGCAGGCAAATCAGGCAGCTATAAATCAGCCAGCGCAACCACCTGCCAAGAAACAGTACATTGGCAACGCACCTTTGTGCAACAGGTGTAACAGTCACCATCAGCCGCAAGTTCAATGTCGTTATTGTACCAATTGTGGAAGATCTGGTCATCTTGCCGCCACTTGTCGTCTTCCTCCTAACCAGAACCAAGCAGCTCAAAACCTTGCTCAGCAACCTGCCCAACAGCCTGCTCAACAACCAGCACAAGCTGCACGACCTCACTATCCTCCTGGTTCATGCTACAATTGTGGGGATTTGACCCACTATCGAAATCAGTGTCCAAGGTTGGCGAACGCGAATCAGGCCCAGGCTCGTGGACGAGTCTTTAATATGAATGCTAATGAAGCGCGCGCAGACAATGAGGTGGTCAATGGTACGTTCTTTGTTAACAACCAGCCTGCATCTGTTCTTTTTTATTCGGGTGCCGATAAGAGTTTTGTGTTATTATCTTTTGAACCTTTGCTTTACATGACTAGAACAAAACTAGGAAAGCCCTTGACAGTAGAAGTTGCTAGTGGTGAACCCGTTGTTCTCAATTCTGTCCTTCGAAATTGCCAGTTGAACTTTAATAACCATCTTTTTCCTATTGACGTCACGCCTATGCAACTCGGGAGTTTCGACATTATAGTGGGAATGGATTGGTTAGCCAAGTACCACGCAGAGGTAGTTTGTTTTGAGAAGATTGTCCGTATACCTCTTTCAACTGGCGAGATCTTAGAGGTTCGTGGTGAGAAACCTGATAGTAGTCTCAAACTCATGTCTTGTACTCAAGCTCAGAAGTACCTGCGAAATAACTATGTTGCCTTCTTGACACATGTCATAGAGGAGAAAGGCAAAGGTAAGTCTATTCGAGATATCCCTGTTGTTCGGGATTATCCTGAAGTGTTTCCTGAAGAATTACCTGGTTTACCCCCAGCTCGTCAAGTTGAGTTCCGTATCGATCTTGTACCTGGTGCTAATCCTATTGCTAAATCTCCATATCGTCTTGCACCGTCTGAGATGCAAGAGTTATCTATATGCAGCTTCAGGAGCTTTCTGACAAAGGTTTTATTCATCCTAGCTTTTTACCTTGGGGTGCTCCTGTTCGTTTTGTCAAGAAGTAAGATGGCTCTTTCAGAATGTGCGTCGATTATCGTGAGCTTAACAAGCTTACCATCAAGAATCGATATCCCCTACCTTGCATGGATGATCTCTTTGATCAGTTACAAGGTGCTACTTGCTTCTCAAAGATTGATCTACGTTCTGGGTATCATCAACTTCGTGTGCTTGAAGAAGATATTCCCAATACTGCATTCCGCACAAGATATGGTCATTTTGAGTTCATTGTTATGCCATTCGGTTTGACTAATGCTCCTGCTGTTTTCATGGATTTGATGAATAGGGTCTGTAAGCCTTATTTGGACAAGTTCATCATCGTTTTCATTGATGACATCTTGATTTATTCTAAGACGCGAGCCGATCATGAGCAACATCTTCGTCTTACTATGGAACTCCTGAAGAAAGAGCAACTTTTCGCCAAATTCTCCAAGTGTGAATTTTGGCTTAAGGAAGTTTAATTTTTGGGTCACATCGTTAACGAACAAGGTATTCATGTAGATCCTGCCAAGATCAGTGCGATTATGGATTGGGATACGCCTACTACTCCTACTGAAGTTCGTTCATTTCTCGGTCTCGTGGGTTATTACCGCCGCTTTATTGAAAACTTCTCCAAGATTGCAGTTCCTCACACTGCTCTAACTCAGAAGAATAAACCCTTTGAATGGGGATCCAAACAGGAAGAAGCTTTTCAGACCTTAAAACAGAAACTTTGTGATGCACCTATTCTATCTTTACCTGAGGGCAATGACGAATTTGTGGTTTATTGTGATGCATCCAACTTAGGCCTTCTGTGTTCTCATGCAAAGGAACAAAGTCATAGCTTACGCATCGAGACAGTTGAAGATACACGAGAAGAACTACACGACTCATGATCTTGATTTAGGTGCAGTAGTTTTTGCTCTCAAAATCTGGAGACACTACTTGTATGGTACAAAATGTGTGGTTTTCACTGACCACGAAAGTCTTCAGCATATTTTCAATCAGAAGGAACTTAATATGAGGCAACGACGTTGGGTTGAACTTCTAAACGACTACGATTGCGAAATTCGCTTCCATCCTGGTAAGGCGAATGTCGTGGCTGATGCATTAGTCGTAAAGAGCGTGTCAAGCTTCATTGTGTACAAGTTCGATCTGATCTTCAAACCCGCATTTCTCAGGCTCAACATAGTTGTGTTACACAAGACTTGATGGCTAAAGAATTACCATATCATATCAAGCCTGATCTTGAACTGAAGGACAATGGATTGTTTTATTTCATGGACCGTTTGTGGGTCCCAAGTCAAGACAATCTTCGCACCTTGCTTATAGATGAAGCTCATAAGTCTCGTTATTCTATTCATACTGGTGCAGATAAAATGTATAAGGATCTTTGAACCCAGTATTGGTGGCCGGGTATGAAGAAAGACATTGCCTTGTACGTGTCCAAATGCCTTACTTGTCTTAAGGTTAAGGCTGAACATCAACATCCCTCTGGATTATTGGAGCAACCAGAGATACCAGTTTGGAAATGGGAAAACATTGCTATGGATCTCGTTACCAAGTTGCCACGCATTAAGAAAGGTCATGATGCCATTTGGGTAGTTGTTGACCGTCTTACAAAATCAGCGCATTTCTTGCCGATCCGTGAGGATCTATCTGCTGAAAAACTTGCTAAAATCGATGTGTATGAGATTGTATCCCGACATGGTGTTCCTTTGAACATTATATCTGACAGAGACGCTCGATTTTCGTCTCACTTTTGGAGAACCATGCAATCTGCAATGGGAACCCAACTTAATTTGAGCACAGCTTATCATCCGCAATCAGATGGTCAATCTGAAAGAACAATCCAGACATTGGAGGATATGATTAGAGCTTGTGTGATCGATTTTGGTGGTAGTTGGGATTCGTATCTTCTGTTGATTGAATTCTCCTACAACAATAGTTATCACTCCAGCATCAACATGGCTCCTTTCGAGGCTTTATACGGTCAAAAATGTCGTTCACCAGTATGCTGGAATGAGATTGGTAAGGCTCAGCTTACTGGACATGAGCTCATTCTAGAGACTACAAATAAGGTTAAGAAAGTTCGCGATAACCTTCAGACAGCTAGAAGCCGTCAAAAGAGTTAAGCGGATCGACGACGCAAGCCCTTGGAATTTCAAGTCGGTGATCGCGTTCTACTCAAGGTTTCACCTCGGAAAGGTGTGATTAGATTTGGAAAGAAAGGAAAACTTGCACCTAGATATGTTGGACCATTCAAGATCGTCGAAAGATTCAGAAAGGTAGCCTACAGGCTAGAATTACCTCCTGAACTCAGAAATGTGCATCCAACCTTCCACGTGTCCAATCTAAAAAAGTGTTTAGCTGATGAGAACTTCTACATACCACTTGATGAAATTCGTGTTGGTGACCCGATGCACTTTGTTGAGAAGCCTGTGGAAATCATGGACCGTGAAGTCAAGAAAATCAAATGCAAGCGCATACCTATTGTCAAAGTTCGCTGGGAATCTAAACATGGACCAGAATTTACTTGGGAACGTGAAGATCAAATGAAGGCGAAATATCCATATCTATTCTCACATGTTTCCTCTAAATAAATTTCAGGACGAAATTTATAAAGTAGGGGAGACTGTGACATCTGTGCTTGTAACCATTGTATAAACTCTGAACAGTTCAATTATAAAAAAAATGTGATTTGACCCCAATATTTGTTTATTTTTTTGTTTGACATTTTCTCGTTTTGATTTTTGTTCGATTTCAAACTCTATATCGCTTTCTGGAAAGTTATACGCAAACTGATGTGTAAACGTAATCAGTTTAACACGATAAACACTCCGTAACATTAACATATGCTTAACATACCTTAAATAACCTTTACATAACTTAGAAATAAGTTTTAAAGGGTTTGGTATGGCAAAATCAAGTTTATTCGCTTACAGGGACTCTTTTCGACAGACTGCGAAAGTCTGCCAATTTGTATAGTAACAAACAATCCGGAACACGATCATAAGTTAAACATACTATAAATATCCTTTACATAGCTTAGAAATAGGCTTTGAGGGGTTTGGTGTGCAAAAATAAACTTATTTGGTCAATCAAGGACTAAAAGCGTCAAAAAGTGCATAAGTTTACATTTACGTGCATATCTTATGTTCTGAACATATCCGGACATCCAAAAATTTTTTTAATCATTAAAATATTTTATTTTAGTGATTGGAATGAAAAATTTCGCGACGAATCGTAATTTGGATCGTTTTTCGCGTCCGTTCGTGTTTCGTCGTAATTAACCGAATAACGTGACCGTACGACAAAACGAACTGATATCCGAGATATTTTCAAGCATATTTCATGTTCCCTACACTTTGGCATCATTGTAGAGCCTTGAAAATCATTGTAGAGCCTTGAAAATGGCTTAACGGGGCTTAAACGAGTCAAAAATGAGCTTAGATGCA
This sequence comes from Helianthus tuberosus, assembly GCA_030545235.1. Taxonomy (NCBI): domain Eukaryota; kingdom Viridiplantae; phylum Streptophyta; class Magnoliopsida; order Asterales; family Asteraceae; genus Helianthus; species Helianthus tuberosus. The sequence continues at coordinate 98,068,353 of CM060357.1, read as the reverse complement.
TGCAGGGACCAAAGTTGTAATTTATCAAACTGTTGCTGAAACCACAAGTGCTCGCGGGCCGCGAACTGGTAGGCTTCAGCCAACGCGGGGCGCGAGAGACCCCCAGAACTGCAAAACTGGTTTTTTTTTTCAAACAGCAGCCTTTCCTTGGTTTATATACATGGTTTTAACATACCATATGCTGGTTTTTTAGGTCCCATAGTATTCAAAACCATGTGCAACACATGGATGGCCAAGATCAAAGCTCAAATTACGAGAAACAATCTGAACGGTTCTTGAAAATCCATAAATACCCACCAATTTCATTCATTCCAACTTGCCCATTTGATCTCAATTCTGCTCTAAGTTGAAGCTCTCACTTGTGAAGCTTCATACCTGAGCATTTCAAGCATGAAAGTCAAACAGTGTTTGACTTTCTGCTTTGACCAGTTTATGGTCAACACAAAGTTCGTTTGAACTTTTCAACGTGAGCGTAATCACGATGGTTATAGTTCCTTGTGACTATGCCAACTGATTACCACGTCGATTAGTCGAAGTGACGAGTCAAAGTTTAGGTCAAAATACGTGTTTATGCGTATTTTGCGACGAAAATTTTTTTGGGTATCAAAACACTTTGTTTTAATATCAAACATATTTTCTAACTTAGTTAAACATGTTTTAACATGTTTAACTTGTCACTTTTAGTCTAGTGCTTGTTTAGGGTCGTAAGATAAGCGGTCTAAATAACCGCTTAGACTTTCGAACCCGACCCGTTTGGTCGATCATTAGGATCCGACCAAACACATTTTGTGACCATAGTTGTATAGGGAATAACCTTCTGAGGTTAAACCTTATGGTCACTACGTTTAGTTAGTTGTATGATAGGTAGTTTAAATGCCTTAGAAAAATGACCAAAATGCCCTTTTTGCGCATAATTTCATTTTAAGCATATGTAACCTAAATTTTGACATCTAAACTGATTAGGAAATATTATTAGACATGTTAAGGCATATAATACTTTTCATAGGACTAGTTAGGCGGTCCGAACGCGTTTTGCGCGAACGACGCGTTAAAGTAGCGTAGACTACCTTAACGAGTCGTAACGGGTCGTAAGCACTTAGGATAGGTTCCGATTTAGAGTGTAGGCTTTGTTAAACCATATTACATGAGTTCCTATACTCATTTGGTTTACGAAACCTCATTTTATTCGATCTTCCGATTTAGGTCCGGTTTATTAACGTAGTTAACTATATTAGGTGCCGATTAATTCCGTGATCCTTCTAGCGTTGTTTGATTGTTATTACAAGACTTCTAAGCATTATCAAGTGAGTACATAGTCCCCTCTTTTACCGCTTCCAAATATTTTTGGGTGAAACACATGTGCCTACTTGTTACTTTCGTGCTTTCATGACATAAACTTGCTATGTTCATTAGTACGCATATAGTAGATTATTTAAATTGCCATTTGCTATGTATGTTGACTGAGCATGCTAGCACATTGATTACATAAACACATTTATTGCATATGTTTACTCAGCATATGGTTGATATACATTACATTTCTGCTATGTATGTTTACTGAGCATGCCAGCACATTGATTTACATGAACATTTCTGCTTCGTATATTTACTTAGCATACTTAGTACATTGTTTTTACATAACATTCTTACATTTAGTATGCCATTTGATTTGTTTAACAGGACTAAAATACGTTCATTAGCATTGATCACGTCGCTCGGTAGTATGTAGTGGTACCATAGGACTTGACAGCTCCCATTCCTGGAATCCTAGGTTTGTTTGGACGTAAGGAATGACAGAATCCGAAAACATTTTCAAAAACCTTTAACTTGTTAAGGGTTTTCCTACAGTCTCAAGGCTTGAATGTATGCTATAAATATTACCACATAAGTGTTTGTATCAGTAACGCATGGAATTTGCAAAACATAACTTTTGACTTAAACTATGATTTATATCAAATACATTGTTTTGTACATTTTACCTATGGGGTTGAGTAATACTATTATTCACCATACATTTCATTTGATTATACATAAACATTATAGATATGGTTTGAGTAGTTACTTTTTACTTGCCATACATAACATTTGATTATACAGGACATGGTTTACATTTAACAATTAGACATTTATCATACATAAACATTTTGACATTTGTTCAAACAAGACAATTATGATGGTTATTGATAAATGATTTACATAACGAGGCGACGTGTAATATGATAAAAGCATGGTGGATACGCCGCTGGTACTTCCTATATATAAGTGCTTTTATGATATTACATATCGTGGCCTTATTTAAATCATTTCGACAAAAACATGTTACATTTTATACAAATAACATATTTTCACAAGACATTGTTTTACAAACGACATAACTTATACAAATTCATTATTACTTGGTTATTTATTTAACCATGCATTACTCTTTTATATCATCTGATTTTCATATCGAATTTCATAAGATTTTATAAAAGAAAACATTTTTCTAAGATTCATGACTAACTTTTTGTTAAACATTTCTTTCAACTACAAGTCATGAATCCTAAATCAATAAACCTATGTATCTCACAGGCATTTTTATGCTAACGTACCTATTTTCATATGTGTTTTTAGGAGCTGATGCATAGGGTTGTTCGTGATACACTTAGGCGGACTCGGACCTTAGTGACATAAAAGAAGCAAGACTAGTTTATCTTATGTTGTGATTCCTTTATTTTAAGAAAATGTAACCACTTTTAATTCAATAAAATGAAACTTTAAATACCATGGTTGTGAAACAATAATTCTGTTGCTCCACTCCCCGACATTTCCGCCGCGGTTTGTTGTTTTATGAGGTCGGGGTGTGACAGAAGACCAACTCTTCTGTCACACCCTGATCGCGTAAAACAACGAAACCGCGACGGAAACGTCAGGGAGTGGAGCGACAGAATTATTGTTTCACAACCATGGATTCAAAAAGTTTCGTTTTATTGATTCATTAAACATTTACATTGTCTTAAAGTTAAAACAAAAAAGCTCCCATATCTTCTATCATCGTTATTTAGTCACTAAGGCCTCGTCCAGTCCTAAGTGAGCATACATCCTAGTCGCATTCAACATCATTCAACACCACCTGAAACATACGTGAAAATAAAGTCAGCAAAGAAATGCCGGCGAGCACATAGGTTTTGTGGGAGTGTCAGATTGATTGCTCGTATACGTGTTGCAAAATCTCGTACTACTACATAAGTTGGTATTTGAAAACCTTGTTTTGTGAAACATTTGTATTGTAAAATGAATAACCAACTCAAAACAAATTGGTTATAGTTTATAAAACCTTGATGCCATGAATCTTAACCCAAAACATTTATTTATGTAAACCAAATCGTAAATCGTTCTCGTAATAAAACTCGTATGGTTTATATCGTTTAGTAAACATCGTTGCATGTCTCGTTTGAAAATCGTTCATCCAAGTGAACTAAATAATGCCACGATATGTAATATGATAAAAGCACTTATACATAAGAAGTACCAGCAGCGTATCTACTATGCTTTTATCACATTACACCCGTCCCGTTGTCTAATCACATACCAAAAACCCATCGTTTAAATCGTTTAAATTGTTTAACTCGTTCTCGTTATAGACCATCGTTCATTTGTTTAAATCGTTCAAATCGTTCCAAATCGTTCAAATCATTTTCGTTTTAATTATGAAAACTAACTTTTGGTCGTCTCGCTTATAACATTCAAACCTTCGCAACTCGTCCATCGTTCAACTCGTATTAACAAACCACCAAAGGGTAAGTTAACAGTCATCAGGTTCAGTCGTTACCCACATAACCCCCAGACATAACCATGGTGGCAGTCCGATAACGGGATTTGTCAGATCCTATGGTACCATAACCTAATACTGGTCGGCTTGATCATTGTTAATGAATGTCATTCGTTATGTAAATACGTCCAACAAGTTCGTTCACATTATCGAAATCATTATTGTTTAATATAAACCATAGTATTCGTTTTTTTAAATCATCGTTGAAAGCATCGAAATTATTTAACACATATGAATCACCCCAAAACAATCGAAAACAATAAAATAGGGGAACTATGTACTCACTTGAAGTGCAAAGTATCCTTTAACGATGCTCACGCAAACCAAGGAAATCAAGTAGCACCTAGTAATCGGATCGCTAAGTTAATAAATAGACACCTAAATCGGAAGATCAGGTAGAATGAGGTCTTGTAAACTAAATGAGTATTGGAACTCATGTGATATGGTTTAACAAAGCCTACATTCTAAATCGGAACCTATCCTAAGTGCTTACAACCCGTTACGACCCATTAAGGTAGCTAATGCTACTTTAACGCGTTGTTCGCGCGAATGCGCGTTCGAGACGCCTAACTAGTCCTATGAAAAGTATTATATGCCTTAATATGTTTAAATATGTTGCATAATCAGTTTAAGCGACAAAAATTTAGGTTATATATGCTTAAAATCCAATTATGCATCAAAAGGGCATTTTGGTCATTTTTCTAAGCCATACAAACTACCTATCATACAACTAATTAAACTAAGTGACCATAAGGTATAACCTCGGAAGGTTATTCCCTATACAACTATGGTCACAAAACATGATTGGTCAGATCCTAACGATCGACCAAACGGGTCGGGTTCGAAAGTCTAAGCGGTTGTCAGGACCGCTTGACTTACGACCCTAAACAAGCACTAGACTAAAAGTGACGAGTTAAACATTTTAAAACATGTCTAACTAAGTTAGAAAACAGGTTTGATATCAAAACAAAGTGTTTTGATACCTGAAAATAGCTTCGTCGCAAAATACGCATAAACACGTATTTTGACCGAAACTTTGACTCGTCACTTCTACTAATCGACGTGGTAATCAGTAGGTATGGAATTTAATAAAATTTTTAAAAAACTCACATCATCATACTTTATCATGATTATTCACGGAATATCTTAAAGTTCGGTAAAAATAACTTCTATACCAATCTTAATAAAGAACGTAAAAGCATTCAAGTTGAATTCCTTATTTGCATTTCTATGATTACAATAAAAATCACTATTTTTTTGCTTTTATTTCAGTTAAATAATAAGTATTATACCTTTTCTCTCTCCATTCTCTCTTCTTTTTAATTTAGATAATAGTTTTTATACATTTATCTTTACCTTTTCTCTCTTCTCCACTTTCAAATATATTAAAAAGTTTATAAGGGTGAACTTTATTTCTCGTATATTTACAAATGAAAAGTAATGTTTTCTCTGTCCCCACTCACAACCATTTACAATCACTCTTTATAATATAAGTAACTCACTCCCAAATATATAAGAAATTTGTAAATAAAAAACATGAAAAATTATAAATTATAAATAAAAAATATAAAAAACTACAAAACCTTCTATGTTATTTCGATTTTTTGACTTAGACTATGTGTTGTATGGTGTTATCAATGGACTTTAAGATGAAAAAGTGTTGCCATGTGGTCAAGTAAGTTTGGTAGAAGGGGCTCTAAAGGAGGTGTTGTGTGGCTTTATTGGGGACTTATATGAAATGTGGTATTAAGGTTGAGCTGGCTAAATATAAATGGATGAAATTTAAATTAAATACAAAAGCACCTCACGCCCTTTACTCTCCCAATATCCTTCTTTTTCACAAACAGCACCGGAGCACCACAGGGTGAGAAACTTGGACGGATAAATCCTTTGTCCGAAAGTTCTTAGAGTTGTTTCGACAATTCTTGCATCTCAGATGGTGTGATGTGGGGTAAAATACACATATTTGTCCAGTGTAAATTGTATAATTATTGTATAGTTTTTGTTTGTTTTTATTTAGTTTTAGTATTATATTATATTATATTGTGTTTTGGCAGGTCCTGGTGCAAATGGATCAAAAACAAGTAATATGGAAATAATCATCGAGTTGGGCAGAATGGGGTGCCAGGGACCGAATGAAATTGCCGCTATTTTCTGTGAGTGGGCCAAGGCTACTATCTCTATTTTATAAGTTGGATGGCCAAATTAAATAAAGTTGAGGGTTGTTTAAAAATAGTCCATTAAAGTCGAGGGACTATTATTGTCAAAGTCATGGAACTTAATTAATTTACACATCACGACAAAAAAAGAAAGAAAATTGTTATTTTGATGTGCATGAACATTAAAAATAGGTTGTCATATTTTGAAGACATTGACATCGATCAGAAGGAAAAAAACAAACATATTTATATGAGGTATTTAATGAGGTGATCAATATTGAAAGGAGCACACGTAGAGAAATAAAATAACAAGGCAACATGTATTTTGAGAGGAAGTTAGATTGGGCCGCAAGAAGTATATAGAGGGATTCCATATATTAATAAGTGAGGCGGCTATTAGTTTTCGAATGGGCCAAGCCCAAGATCGATAACACACGAAACAGAGATATACAAGATCAGAAGGGGGACGCACAGAACAACATTAGACGGCCATAATTGATATATACGAATTAGAGAGAAAGACAAAACATCGGACGCAAGAAAAGGACATCAGACGCACGTAGACGATCAGAAAGAGAGAACAGCGAATTCTGAAGGGTAGTTGAGCAAGAAATCAAGTTCGGGAATCATTGGGGTCAAGTGGGAAGCTTAGAGATCAAGAAATTTACGGGTTCTATCTCACGATTTCTTTTATTTTCTAGTTTCTTGTTCTTACTTCAATGAATTCTTGTTCTAGACTTTGTGTTTTTATTTTTAAGACTATGATTCTTGGCTAAACACCTTAAACTACCTAGGCTATGACGATTGTTCGACAAAGTTTGGATTTTTATTCGTTATTAATGTTGATTTATGGATTTTCTTGAAAAGTAAAGAACTTTGGAACCTTTAATTTGGTGTGTATGCGTGCTTGATATTGTTTGAATATTTATTATTACTTCGTATGATTCTTGGTGATGGTCTTTATCACATAATAGAGTCATGCTAGGGTTCTAGATTTAGGTGAGTGTCTATATCACATAATAAATCTTTAACTCTTTAAGGTGAAATTACGTAACTAACCTCAGAAGTAATATTCGGTAATCTTATAAAATCAAGTGTTCAACTAATCTTGTTGTTGTAAGGCTCGAGGTTATTAATAGGTCTCGGTTTGGTATATAGCTAGGATTAGGTTTTGTAAGAAATCGGTCTTAGTTCCCTAATCATACTCGTGTCTATTAAACCAAGTTAAAATCCATAGTTGCCTTAGACTTTCGCGCTGTAAGGTAGATTGTCATATTAGGGCACTTTTCAAGAAGTTAGAGGTCTGTAAGGAAATCTAACAACCGGTAGTCGTAACAGCCTTGTAGAGTCTCACAAGTTTCTTCCTTAGAAGGGTCGGGAGGTCTTAGTAGGGATTTCTTAGGGTTTAGCATTAAAAGATCCCGGTTCCATACCACGTTAATTTCGAATAGAAATCTAATCCGAGTTAAACATGAGTCTAGCTGTCACACCCGCTTATAGCGGAAGCGCAAGGTGTGATCTGATCGGTTCTCATTGCATAACAATATAAGTGAACAATACTAAATGAATATAAACAAGCTCCAATGCCATTGTCATAATTGTTTCGAAAGAACGCAACATAAGTTAAATGTATTTGTTACAAACCATAAATGAAAATATGTTTTCATCGTTCTATACATCAAAATGTAAGTCTTAAAATGTCAAGGCTTTGACCACTATATCACCGCAAAGAGGCGGTATATAACGGGCAAACCCTTCAAATGGTGGCATGGAGTCTTGATACTTGCTTTCCTTGACTGAAATGTCTGCCAGGTCCACTAATTTCCTGAAATACATGTTAAGTTTGAAAACATCAACAAAAGTTGGCGAGTTCATGCAGTTTAGTTATATGAGATGTATCTGTAAAATGTGAGTTGTATAAAATGTATCCGTAAAATGTAAGTTGTATAAAATGTATCCATAAAATGTTAGTTGTATAAAATGTATCTGTATGTAATGATGTAGTATGTAAAGCTTCAATGAAATCGTTGATCATTAATGTTTCGCGAGGACATTAATATGTGTGACGAATTAGGAAGCAATCCAAACCTAGACGATTTTATGTCGACTACTATCGACTGGGACACAAACGCACTCTTCTGTATGGGTCCACGACCAAGAGTGGGGCTCGCCAATACCCATTAGATCTAACCCTCTGTACCTAGGTCCAAACTGGATTAATGGTGCTTAGATGTATGACCCTAATTCGCACATGATCTAAGGTGTTTCATTCCCTAACTTTAACATACGTTGAACATGTATTTTCCCCGATAGTTGTAAAGTTGTAAAACATTTAAATGAATAGGGGACATGAACTCACAGTATTGCGTCCGTGAATGATAAGTGTTTGTGATCTTACGCGCGGTCGTCCTGAACAATGTTGCGACCTACAAATGTTCTTATATTTGTTAGACACTTCGGTCTTGTAATGACTTGAGTACAAGTCTTTTATCTTGAATATGTGTTAAGACTTATATGTCTTTGTTATCCATTGAACTGTGTCTTAGATGTACTAATTGATAACTGTTTAGTGTATATATTTCGCCAAATATATATTCTTGTATCTCGTGAGTTGTATCATCGGATCTTGTCTGAATAAATTGTATTTTCTTCAATTATATGACATTGGGCTTAGCCCAAGAATTCATGTTATTGGGCCCAAATAGTGTTGGGCCTAAATAGTGTTGGGTCTAAATAGTATTGGGCTTAAATAGTGTTGGGCCTAAATAGTGTTGGGCCTAAATAGTATTGGGCCTAATAGTATTGGGCCTCAATAGTGTTGGGCCTAAACAATATTGGGCCTTAATAGTGTTGGGCCTCGATAGTGTTGGGCCTCAATAGTGTTGGGCCTCAATAGTATTGGGCCTTGGCCCATATGTTTGGTATTGGGCTTAGCCCATGAGTTTTTGATATTGGGCTTAGCCCATGTATTTAAGTTAAGCCCATTATGAAAGTAAGCCCATTAAGAAGTGTAAGCCCATTTGTATAAAATAGCCCATTAAGAAGTGTAAGCCCATTTGTATAAAATAGCCCATTTGAAAGTATAAGTCTTTCATTTTTATAAAAATAACTAAGTATACTTTTTAGTAAATAAAAACATAATAGTTTTTATAAATTTCAAAATGTCCGAATTTTGTTAATGGTAACGAAATTCTGGTGTCCGCGTCGAAAGATTGTCTAAACGTCGTAGTAAGTCCTCGGATTGGCGATATGTTCATAGGTTCGTCCGTCGTCCGATTTGACCATAATTTGTATCCGATTATTTGGATCGTCCGTAACTCGTTTTAAGGCGTAGTTATGTGAAGTCTTGTAAGACTTTGATTATTATGTATCATGTGTTCATTATTACCATTGTAATAAAGTTCCTATCTTTGATATATATAACTAATACATCAAATACCACACATCACTTAAGCTGTTAAAATGATCAAATATATATTTTCTAAAAAAAATATATATTTATCTTGTCTTTTCTTTTATAAAAGCCTTTCTTTAAAAACTTTTTAATCTAATAAAGATTTAACCAAAAAAAAAATGTTGGTTCTTATAACATAAAGTTTTTAAGAAAAATTGGCCATATAACCTTTGTATTAATCATTTGGCCATGTTTAATCAAACATATCATTTTCTTTTCAATATCACCATCAATTTACTCATAACATCTTAACTAAAACATATGAGATTTTTATCACATAAGCTTATCAAAATGATCTCCAAATCATGTAGGGTTTTAAACATGATCATAATATATGTTAACTAGTTCAAAAACCAAGTTTACTTCTAGTTTTAACAACTTTTATAAAAATCCCAAGTTGTATGTTACTTTTTATAATCTTGTAAAAGTCTTGTTTTTAAATAAAAACATTAAGTAAATTAACAACACCAAAAATTATGATCATCCATTCATCCTTTAAGTTTAACAAAAACCCTTCAACATAAACATGTATAATTGTTAGATCATATTTTTAAAACATCATCTAACAATTTATTTATATCATAATCATCATAACAAGATCAAATATGCATATTACAAGTCTTAGATCACAATATAAACAAACATAATATATCATGATTATTATCTTTGCTTCTTTGTATTTTTCATGTTTATTATGTATGATTACTTAGTTATTATTAGTTATAATAACAATCATAGACATAATATAAGTATGAAAAAAAAAATAGATCTAGAAGCTTACTTCTAGCACTAGGCTAGGGATGATCTTAGAGAATGATTAAGAGTTAAGAAGATGAAGATCTTGATGGTAGAATGCTTTTGAATGGGTGAAAACCCTTGCTTTAACTTGTAAGTGCTTTAGACCTTCTTATGTTACTTGGAAATCCATCTTGATCAACATAGAAAGTGATAAAATAAAATGGGTTTTTGAGGTGTTCTTGGTAAAAAAAAAAATAAAGATGAAGATGATGAGAGAGTTTGTTTGTGTAATAAAAGATGAACTATGGAATAATGTGCTAGTAAACCTTAATGGTTAAGTGTTATAATCATGCACCATCATCATCCACTTGCAAGTTAAACATAAATATCTAAGATATTTAACAAGTAAACAAGGGGTGTGGGACCCCTTGTTCACGGTCACACATGAGGGGGGGGGGGGGTCTTATGTGGTAAAATGTGTAAGTAATTTTTATGGTTCCTAAATGAAATAAAAATGGTTAAGTATTTAGGTGTAAGTTTTTGCAAGGTTTCGTGATGATTCATGACTTGAAATGATCATAAACTAGCTTTACAAGACCAAAAATAATGTTCACTAGTTCGCTACATGTGCCAAAATATAGTTCGGCTAGATGTTTAGCGCTCGTTTCGCAAGAAGATAGTCGAAAGGTTAACATATATAAGTTATACGAAATATTCGGTTATGTATTTATATGATATTCCCTATGTATTTTTTATATGGAATTTGTGTTTAAACAACACTTTTGCATCTTGTAATAAAAATACCAATGCTGAATTTTGCGGAAAAATTATTGAAATGGTAACTTTTAGCGCTTTTCGGCACTTTTCGAGCAGTTTTTTGGTGCTACCGAACATTGGTAATATATTAAACCAAACCCTTGTATTCCCATATAGTTTAATGTATATTTGATGTTGGACTTTCGTCTAAGTCCTAAAGATGTAATTTAGATGGTTTATGCGGATCCTGAGTTCTCGTCAGCACACTAGTTTACTAGGTACTACTCTAGTTGTTTCGATGCATTGTTTACACTATTTCAAATGTAACCAATAAAAATGAATAATATGCATCATAAATGAATATTCCTTGAGTGTTCTAAGATGTATATCATGTAATCATGCAGTTCGAATATTCAAAACACGTACTTGTATAATGTAAATCATTGCTTTAAATGTACGTAAATTACCCAAAAGTGGCAGTTGTCACATTCTCCCCCTGTTATTGAGAAATTCGTCCCGAAATTCAAGCTGAGTCATCCTTTGCAGGAGTATTCTCGAACAGGTGGGGGTATTTTGGTTTTGATTTGATTTTCACGTTCCCAAGTATATTCGGGTCCGTGTCGAGAGTTCCAATGAATTTTTGTTAATATGTTACGACTCCTTCATGTTTCCTGGACCTTCCGGTCCATGACCTCAACAGGTGCTTTGGCAAATTGGAGTTTGTCGTCAATGTGAATTTCATCCGCAGGGATGATAACGTTTTCTTGTGTTGGACTCTTTTTAAGATTCGACACATGAAACGTGTCGTGGACACTGCTAAGTTCATCTGGTAACTTCAACTTGTAGGCAACAGTGCCAATCTTTTCTAAGATTTCAAATAGTCCAATGTAACGTGGGTTAAGCTTTCCACGCTTACCGAATCTCGCTACGCCTTTTTTCAAGGCGAGACTTTCAACAAGACTTTGTCTCCATCCTCGAAAGATAATGGTTTTTCGTCTTTTATCTGCGTAGCTATTTTTTCGATCGCGAGCCGCCTGGATATGGTCTCGGATCTGAAAAAATTCTATCCGTAGTTTCTTGGACTAGTTCCGGACCAATTAATTAACTATCGCCAGTTTCCGCCCAACATAGCGGAGAGCGACACTTTCGACCATAAAGAGCTTCAAACGGTGCAGATTGTATACTAGTATGGTAGCTGTTATTGTAGGAAAACTCAACTAAAGGTAGATGAGTATCCCAATTGCCTCCTAAATCCATAACACATGCGCGAAGCATATTTTCGAGTGCTTGGATTGTCCGTTCGCTCTGGCCGTCAGTTTGTGGATGAAAGGCCGTACTTAGATTCAAATGAGATCCAAAGGCCTGTTGAAATGATTTCCAAATTCTTGAAACAAAACGACCATCTTGGTTAGAGATGATTGAAATAGGTACTCCATGACGAGCCACTATTTCCTTGAGATAGGGTTCCGCTAGTTTCTCTGTACTATCCTCCTCTCGAATCGGTAAGAATTGTGCGGACTTTGTTAGTCTATCGATGATTACCCAATCATGTCATGACCGCATGAGGTCCTGGGTAACTTCGTAATGACGTTCATCGATATTTGTTCCCATTTCCAAATGGGAATCTTGGGTTGTTGTAACAAGTCCGAGGGATTTTGCTACTCGACTTTGACTTTCGCGCAAGTCAAGCATTCTCCGACATAAGTCGCGATATCACTTTTGAGGTTAGGCAACCAATAGTATTCTTTCAATACTTAGGCCTGTGTGCTTCCTCAAAATATCATCTCGAAGGCCGCCAAAGAATGGAACCCAATTTCGACCTATAAGGTATAAAGTTCCATCTTCTTTCGGCACTAATTGTTCCCTCATGCCTCGAAGTATTTCTGCTTGAATATGCTCTTCCTTGAGCACTTGTGAATAATCTTCTCTAATGCTTGAACTCTCAGTGTTCTAACTCGCTCCTTGTGGCTCAAGGCGTCAGCTACAACGTTTGCCTTGCCCGGATGGTACTTTATTTCACAATCATAGTCGTTCAACAATTCAACCAACATCGTTGACGCATATTTAATTCTTTTTGGTTGAATATGTGTTGAAGACTTTTATGATCCGTGAAAATAATGCATTGAGTACCATATAAATAATGTCGCCATAATTTTTAAAGCGAATATCACCACGCCTAACTCAAGGTCGAGAGTGGTATAGTTCTTCTCATGAACTTTTTAATTGGCGCGACATGTATACGATAACTTTTTCATGTTGCACGAGTACACAACCCAATCCTTGATGCGAAGCATCATAGTTTACAACAAAGTCATCGGCATCGTCGGATAATGATAAGATTGTAAAATGCTATGCACCAATCTTGAGAATAACTTGAAATGCTATATCTTGTTTTTCGATTGGGGCGAAATTATTGTCTTTATGGGTGAGGGAGGTTAGCAATTGAGTAAATAAAAAAAAATCTCAATAGATCTCCGATGATATCACGCTAATCCCAAAATTTGTCGGACTCCAGTTGGAGTCTTGGGCACTTCCAAATTCTCATTTGCTTCAATCTTAGCTGGGTCTACTTGAATGCCTTTCTCGTTCACTACATGCCTGAGGAATTGTACTTCGCGAATCCAAAATTCACACTTGGAAAATTTCGCGTATAGTTTCTCCGTCTTTAACAACTCTAAAATGGTTCTCAAATGTTGCTCATGTTCATCAGTCGATCGAGAGTATATCAAAATGTCGTCAATAAACATTATGACGAATTTGTCGAGATACGGCTTGCACACACGATTCATTAAATCCATGAAGACCGCTGGTGCATTCGTTAAACCAAAAGGCATAACGAGAAACTCGTAATGACCGTAACGAGTCTTAAAAGCCGTTTTCGGTATGCTTTCCTCTTGAATTCGTAACTGATGATACTCCGATCGTAAGTCTATCTTAGAGTAGAAGCTATAACCTTTCATAAACCATTTGAGTTAGTTGGAAATTCATTTGTAACATGGTTTAGAAATATGAATTTTCATTCATCGAAATGTTGTGCACATTTGCAAAACTTGCATGTCTTTCCACCCCCAAAACCTTTATAAAGATGTATAGTGGTAAAGAGTGGGGGTTATGAACTCACAACATCCTTATTCGGTCAACTACAAGGTTCAGAAGGTGCTAATCGACATGGAGATTTTGCTATGGGTGCGGCTCCCGGTACCAAGTCGATCTGAAACTCGACTTGTTGATATGGTGGTAGTCCTGGCAAGTCTTTAAGAAAGACTTCAGGAAATTATTTTACCACAGGAATATCTGTCAGCTGCGGCCCAACGGCCTCCTTATCGACAACTTGTGCTAGGAAGGTAGTACAACCTTTTCGTAAGCACTTCTATGCCTTCATGCAATTGATGATCCGCAATGATGTGTTGCGCTTCCCTCCATGGATAACAAGTGTATCTTTGTTAGGTAGTGGTAAGCGAATGATCTTCTCATGACAGAGAACTTCGGCTTGATTATTGGATAGCTAATCCATGCCAACCACTACGTCAAAAATACCCAACTCAATGGGTAAGAGATCGATATGAAATTTCTGCTCCTGACTCGGCTAGTTTACCGTTTGCCAATTCTATAGAATGAGGAGACGTCTAGCTTACTTGACTCTAGGCCAAGTACATTTTGAATTCTATGTAGTAAAGACTTCCCTGTACAGATATAGAGGACAACCCAATCCCTATGTTTAGATGTAGGATAACCCAATCCCTAATTGTAGCTAAGACAATCCCGTCACTAGCCATGAAACTATGCATGTGAGATGTTGAGATAAAGCTAAAAATCGGCAATGGTATCAAATAATATGGATGTGAAATGTTGATTGATAGAATACGTACCGGTGACCCTTAATGATTTGATATGTCTCAGCTAATTCCCCATTAGCTAACTTGATATTGTAATGTGTGTCCAACATGACTCTAATTCGAGTATATGCTTAACATTTAAAGACACTAGCTAAGCTAGGTGTTGGTATTAAAAGAGTTGATACATGATGATCGTAGAGTGTTACTGACTCATGTAATCATTGGGATTTTGTGGAGGATTCATAGTTCTAACCATACACGCACTTATTCATTAGCTTGATTCATTCTTAAGTATTACCGTCTTACTAGTCTTTGTTTTGAGCCCGGTCTCAGCATACTGCTACTCTTGGCACTTTTGTAAGTGTTCCCATGATGAACGTCTCACTTGTCGTATTTAGAATTTCGGCAAGTTACCAGCATACCTCTTGATGCCAAAATCGTTTATGGCAGGAAATGCCTTCGTTTCTCTCATCGCGAGAGTTATCGTTTGAGTGACCGAGGTAGGGTGAGAAGATGTGACCATACTTTGGATTCTAGGGCTAAACTTAAATTGTAACGCTCAACGCGTTTGAATTCGGGTGTTACTCAGTATGGAACAACCCTTGAGAGACCATGAAAACATCAAGTGTAACCAACAACATTGGCTCTAGTCATGATCGAGTTCTTTTATAAAGTCATATGAAAATAGATATGAAAATCAGATGATATCAAAGAATGATGTATGGTTAAATAATAACCAAATGAAATGTAGTGTATAATATATATCATGTCTTGAAATTGAATATCATGTCTTGTGCAGAAGATGTCGTGTCTTGTCTTTGTCGAAGTGGTTTGGATAACACCACGATATGCAATATAATATAAGCACTTATATATAGGAAGTACCAGCGGCGTATCCACCATGCTTTTATCATATTACACACGTCTCATCACTTACAAATAACCACCAAAAATGTCTTGTGTATACCAACGTCAAATGCCATGTATAACAATGTCTTGCGTAACAATGTCATGTATAAACCATGTCTTGTGTAAAAGCAATGATTTTCAACACATAACTTTTGACTTAAACATTTGATTCTTTTGGCTCCATGATCCTTTTAATACACACTATTAAAAGTATCTAGACATGTATTTGGATAAATAAAGTCTATCATGTGCCCAAGAATGAAGAATGCAATCAATCGGTCATGGAAACCTCAAGACCGCATTGTTCATACATGTTTAAATAAATGATAATGTGGATAACCAAAACCAAAAGGTGTAATGGCTCTTGCGTGTATTGGTAATATGTCTAAATGGAAAAAGAAAAATAATTCGTTGAGGAGGGGAAACCAACCAGTGGTCTTCGTCCATATAATATGTATTCCCTACTCTATGGACCTCGATCGTCCTAAGTAGAGAAAATCCTTTGTCTTACTTATTCATGTGACAATTATGGTAATAGTGCTTGAGTTTCACGAGCTCTAGCAAGATTATTGGAATCTCCAAAAATGTCGAATAGAATGCAATGAAGGAGTTGCAGCATGGCTCATGCCATACCATTCCTTGGGAAAAGACAAATGTCAAGCGACGGAATTTATTGTATCATTTCCAATAAATATGATAAGGTGGAATATGATAAGGTAATGTAAAGTAGGGTAAAGTGTCATAGACACCATGGAACCAACCCATGTTCAAGAATTTCGAGAATGTTGAGGAAAATCCCCCATGAGTGGCTAACAAGTTTTGTTTGTTTAAATGACTAGTCTCAACTGAATCGTGATATAGATCGAATGTTAGGTATGAACAAATACGTGTCGTCTTCCTGTATTGTATTGTATTGTATTGTACTGTACTGTACTGTACTGTACTGTACTGTACTGTACTGTACTGTACTGTACTGTACTGTACTGTACTGTACTGTACTGTACTGTACTGTACTGTATTTGTATTGTATTGTATTGTAGGGTGTTATATTAACCACCCCAGTTCGTGTTCTACTAGATAAGAAAAATTGAATCTCAAGTAATAACTTAAGAATTTTGAACGAATAGTGATCATTAGCTTGGCCCGCAGAGTCAACCAGAATTCCCATGCACTACAAGTTGTTATTACGTTGGCCACCGTAATAATAAATTGCCTTGCATGGTCACCCTAGCGTTCTCTCATACGAAGCAGCCGATCAGTAAGAGAGGAAACACTATTGTCAATATACCTTCAACATAGGAGGGACCTTCGTGATAGCTCACGTGTCAACATTCGTTGTCATTACTCACAGAACGGCACGGCGTTAGATGAAATAGAAATGGAAAGAATCTGTAACAATAACAACTGAAGGGGCACATTCAAGATGAGTACTTCATCTTCTTTGTAGGGACAAGAGTGTATCAACCTTGATTAGTATGAGTCACAGGGATCTCGTCCCACTAATGGAGTTGTTGTCCAAGGTTACCACCTCCGCCTCGTCGTCATTATCAGGGTCAGGTATCTCAGCATTCGCGAGAAAGCAACCATATTTTACGGAATTAAGTTTAAGATTTCACTTAGGAATCTTGTTCGCCATAAGCTCCGCAGTAGACGCGAGGTCTATATTTTCATCGTGTGAGTAAAGATTAATAATAGAGTTTGAAGTCGAAGGTATTTTGTTCTTGGCAAATTATTTTGTACAACACATATATAAATAAATCATATATATATATAATCACATGAAATCCTATCTAACAAGGATTTCTATCTTGCATAAGTTGAAAATGTATATGCTGAAATTGTAAACTGTTTATGATGTGTAAACTGATAATGTAATGTATTGTAGGCACATAGTCTATTAATGTAATGCGCCTATCTCTCATAGACTTCACCCATGGAAATGTCCTCGCTTGATTTATGTGAAGTGAATTTTTGTTGTAGTGGATCTTGAAAAATGTTTATGCAATGAAAACCTTTTGACCTGTCCAATTTTATTTATAATCTGTTCAACATGAACAAGAGGTTTTCGTGAGAGGTCCCTAGTGATTGTAGACTTAGACTCGAGAAAGAATCATGGTTCACTACAATCGATGCTCTGATGCCAATCTGTCACACCCGCTCATAGCGGAAGCGCAAGGTGTGATCTGATCGGTTCTCATTGCATAACAATATAAGTGAACAATACTAAATGAATATAAACAAGCTCCAATGCCATTGTCATAATTGCTTCGAAAGAACGCAACATAAGTTAAATGTATTTGTTACAAACCATAAATGAAAATATGTTTTCATCGTTCTATACATCAAAATGTAAGTCTTAAAATGTCAAGGCTTTGACCACTATATCACCGCAAAGAGGCGGTATATAACGGGCAAACCCTTCAAATGGTGGCATGGAGTCTTGATACTTGCTTTCCTTGACTGAAATGTCTGCCAGGTCCACTAATTTCCTGAAATACATGTTAAGTTTGAAAACATCAACAAAAGTTGGCGAGTTCATGCAGTTTAGTTATATGAGATGTATCTGTAAAATGTGAGTTGTATAAAATGTATCCGTAAAATGTAAGTTGTATAAAATGTATCCATAAAATGTTAGTTGTATAGAATGTATCTGTATGTAATGATGTAGTATGTAAAGCTTCAATGAAATCGTTGATCATTAATGTTTCGCGAGGACATTAATATGTGTGACGAATTAGGAAGCAATCCAAACCTGGACGATTTTATGTCGACTACTATCGACTGGGACACTATCGCCAATACCCATTAGATCTAACCCTCTGTACCTAGGTCCAAACTGGATTAATGGTGCTTAGATGTATGACCCTAATTCGCACATGATCTAAGGTGTTTCATTCCCTAACTTTAACATACGTTGAACATGTATTTTCCCCGATAGTTGTAAAGTTGTAAAAAATTTAAATGAATAGGGGACATGAACTCACAGTATTGCGTCCGTGAATGATAAGTGTTTGTGATCTTACGCGTGGTCATCCTGAACAATGTTGCGACCTACAAATGTTCTTATATTTGTTAGACACTTCGGTCTTGTAATGACTTGAGTACAAGTCTTTTATCTTGAATATGTGTTAAGACTTGTATGTCTTTGTTATCCATTGAACCGTGTCTTAGATGTATTAATTGATAACTGTTTAGTGTATATATTTCGCCAAATATATATTCTTGTATCTCGTGAGTTGTATCATCGGATCTTGTCTGAATAAATTGTATTTTCTTCAATTATATGACATTGGGCTTAGCCCAAGAATTCATGTTATTGGGCCCAAATAGTGTTGGGCCTAAATAGTGTTGGGTCTAAATAGTATTGGGCTTAAATAGTGTTGGGCCTAAATAGTGTTGGGCCTAAATAGTATTGGGCCTAATAGTATTGGGCCTCAATAGTGTTGGGCCTAAATAGTATTGGGCCTTAATAGTGTTGGGCCTCAATAGTGTTGGGCCTCAATAGTGTTGGGCCTCAATAGTATTGGGCCTTGGCCCATATGTTTGGTATTGGGCTTAGCCCATGAGTTTTTGATATTGGGCTTAGCCCATGTATTTAAGTTAAGCCCATTATGAAAGTAAGCCCATTAAGAAGTGTAAGCCCATTTGTATAAAATAGCCCATTTGAAAGTATAAGTCTTTCATTTTTATAAAAATAACTAAGTATACTTTTTAGTAAATAAAAACATAATAGTTTTTATAAATTTCAAAATGTCCGAATTTTGTTAATGGTAACGAAATTCTGGTGTCCGCGTCGAAAGATTGTCTAAACGTCGTAGTAAGTCCTCGGATTGGCGATATGTTCATAGGTTCGTCCGTCGTCCGATTTGACCATAATTTGTATCCGATTATTTGGATCGTCCGTAACTCGTTTTAAGGCGTAGTTATGTGAAGTCTTGTAAGACTTTGATTATTATGTATCATGTGTTCATTATTACCATTGTACTAAAGTTCCTATCTTTGATATATATAACTAATACATCAAATACCACACATCACTTAAGCTGTTAAAATGATCAAATATATATTTTCTAAAAAAATATATATTTATCTTGTCTTTTCTTTTATAAAAGCCTTTCTTTAAAAACTTTTTAATCTAATAAAGATTTAACCAAAAAAAATGTTGGTTCTTATAACATAAAGTTTTTAAGAAAAATTGGCCATATAACCTTTGTATTAATCATTTGGCCATGTTTAATCACACATATCATTTTCTTTTCAATATCACCATCAATTTACTCATAACATCTTAACTAAAACATATGAGATTTTTATCACATAAGCTTATCAAAATGATCTCCAAATCATGTAGGGTTTTAAACATGATCATAATATATGTTAACTAGTTCAAAAACCAAGTTTACTTCTAGTTTTAACAACTTTTATAAAAATCCCAAGTTGTATGTTACTTTTTATAATCTTGTAAAAGTTTTGTTTTTAAATAAAAACATTAAGTAAATTAACAACACCAAAAATTATGATCATCCATTCATCCTTTAAGTTTAACAAAAACCCTTTAACATAAACATGTATAATTGTTAGATCATATTTTTAAAACATCATCTAACAATTTATTTATATCATAATCATCATAACAAGATCAAATATGCATATTACAAGTCTTAGATCACAATATAAACAAACATAAATACATCATGATTATTATCTTTGCTTCTTTGTATTTTTCATGTTTATTATGTATGATTACTTAGTTATTATTAGTTATAATAACAATCATAGACATAATATAAGTATGAAAAAAAAATAGATCTAGAAGCTTACTTCTAGCACTAGGCTAGGGATGATCTTAGAGAATGATTAAGAGTTAAGAAGATGAAGATCTTGATGGTAGAATGCTTTTGAATGGGTGAAAACCCTTGCTTTAACTTGTAAGTGCTTTAGACCTTCTTATGTTACTTGGAAATCCATCTTGATCAACATAGAAAGTGATAAAATAAAATGGGTTTTTGAGGTGTTCTTGGTAAAAAAAAAATAAAGATGAAGATGATGAGAGAGTTTGTTTGTGTAATAAAAGATGAACTATGGAATAATGTGCTAGTAAACCTTAATGGTTAAGTGTTATAATCATGCACCATCATCATCCACTTGCAAGTTAAACATAAATATCTAAGATATTTAACAAGTAAACAAGGGGTGTGGGACCCCTTGTTCACGGTCACACATGAGGGGGGGGGGGGGGGGTCTTATGTGGTAAAATGTGTTAGTAATTTTTATGGTTCCTAAATGAACTAAAAATGGTTAAGTATTTAGGTGTAAGTTTTTGCAAGGTTTCGTGATGATTCATGACTTGAAATGATCATAAACTAGCTTTACAAGACCAAAAATAATGTTCACTAGTTCGCTACATGTGCCAAAATATAGTTCGGCTAGATGTTTAGCGCTCGTTTCGCAAGAAGATAGTCGAAAGGTTAACATTATAAGTTATACGAAATATTCGGTTATGTATTTATATGATATTCCCTATGTATTTTTTTATATGGAATTTGTGTTTAAACAACACTTTTGCATCTTGTAATAAAAATACCAATGCTGAATTTTGCGGAAAAATTATTGAAATGGTAACTTTTAGCGCTTTTCGGCACTTTTCGAGCAGTTTTTTGGTGCTACCGAACATTGGTAATATATTAAACCAAACCCTTGTATTCCCATATAGTTTAATGTATATTTGATGTTGGACTTTCGTCTAAGTCCTAAAGATGTAATTTAGATGGTTTATGCGGATCCTGAGTTCTCGTCAGCACACTAGTTTACTAGGTACTACTCTAGTTGTTTCGATGCATTGTTTACACTATTTCAAATGTAACCAATAAAAATGAATAATATGCATCATAAATGAATATTCCTTGAGTGTTCTAAGATGTATATCATGTAATCACGCAGTTCGAATATTCAAAACACATACTTGTATAATGTAAATCATTGCTTTAAATGTACGTAAATTACCCGAAAGTGGCAGTTGTCACACTAGCCTAGGTAGCCTTCATCGCCACTGAGTTAAGTCTTCGTCCAAGTTCGTGTCTAATTAATCTAGTTAATTTAGTTTAATAATTTAATCGTAATTTTAGGATTTTTAGTAAACCCCCCTCAAATATAAAAACAGTTAGAGTCCGTGTCAGTCTAGGTCTAGATAGAGTCTAATTAGTGTAAATAGAGAGTCTTGTGGGTTCGATACCCGGACTTACTGTAGCTATACTGCATTAACCGGTACACTTGCTGGTGGTGTGGTCTAGGTTTTAGAGAGTCTGTTTTTATAAATTTAAAACTTAGAGTGTCTAATTTAGGGTTAAAATTAGTTAGTTTAATTAGACCACTTTTAGCACATCATGGTGCAAGACGCTAAGGGCATTTAGCAATTGGGTTGGCACCAGGTACAAGGTCTATTCGAAATTCCACTTAGCGTACTGGGGGTAAGCCAGGTAGTTCTTCCGGAAACACTTCGGGATAATCTCGAACAATGGGGATGTCTTGAATACTCTTACTCTTGCCTTTCTCCTCTATGATATGTGCCAAAAAGGTTACATAATTCTTTCGGAGGTATTTTTGGGCTTGGGTACAAGTCATGAGTTTTAGGATACTAGATCTCCATGAACTTCTAAGATTTCGCCAGATGGAAGAGGTATGCGAACAATCTTATCGAAATAGATAACTTCAGCATGATGTTTGGTTAACCAGTCCATGCCTACTATGAAATCAAAACTCCCAAGTTGCATTAGCATGAGGTCAATGGGAAAAAAGATGGGTATTGAGGTTTTATTGGAAACTACGAATGATAGAATCAAGTACAAGAGGTTCACCACTAACTATCTCTTCTGTTTAAGGTTTTCCTAGTTTAGTCCGAGGCATAGATAGAAAAAGGTTCAAAGGCTAGGGATTCAAAACTTGTATCGGCACCCGAATAAAAAAGAATAGAAGTAGGATGATTAATGACAAGGAATGTACCGTTAACCACATCATTGTCAGCACGAGTCTCGTTAGCATTTATGTTAAATGCTCGTCAACGGGCTGGATTAGCATTAACGAGCTTCGGGCAATCATTTCGGTAGTGAGTAAGACCACCACAATTGTAGCAGGATCCGGGTGGATAATGAGGACGAGTAGGATGTGTTTGAGGAACAATGGGTTGATTAGGGTTTGCGATAGTTTGGTTTTGGGTGTTAGTAGCAAAACGGCTTGCGTTGATTAAATGTCCCAGTCATCCATAGAGGGTGCATTGGCGGCATGGTGATTGGTATAGGTGGTGACAATTGCAACCGTTGCACTAAGGTGCAGTGCCATCATAGGGTCTCTTAGCACGAGGTGAAGCTGGTTGGTTGAGAGCAACTTGATTGACAGAAGCTGGGGTAACAACTGCAAAATTCTTGGAAGCCTTACCCTTCCTTGAATTTTTGGAGGGTTCGGTTTTGGTTTCCTTTGGTTTCTTCTGAGTAGTCATGGCAGATTGTTTCTTGTCACCTTTTCGAAAGAGTTTCCCTTTCTTGACTTGAGAATCAGTTAGAGTTGGGGCTCCTTCGATAGCCTCCCTAACTATAGCGGGTTTACTACCAGTGCTATGTCTTGAACTGGATCAGGTAAACCATCAATGTATTTCTCAATGGACTTATCCAAAGGCGTGACCATGGTGGGACAAAGTAAGCTTAACTCTTCATAACTGTCGGTATACGCACGTTGTTCCCCACTATCTTGCTTAAGATCGTGGAATTCGTTCTCGAGTGCCCTTAATTCATTGCGTCTCTATTGATGCTTTTTTATTACAATTTGACAGAGTTTCGACACCTAGCACATGAACAGGTTTCGCTCCAACATCCCCAAATGAAGACACACATCAGCTTTATATAGACTAGCTGGTTCGCTTATATGGACAGTCCATATAAGCGAAAGCTCATGTGTTCTTATAAGCGAAACCATCCAAGTGACCACATAAGCGAAATACCTATATATCCTATTTCGCTTTTAATGACTAACATGTCATTATAAGCGAAATTAACATCTTTAACCCTAATTTCACTTTCAAACTCTAATCTAATCTAACTTGACCTAAGACTTAATGTAGACGTAGTCAACAGACATTCTGTGCACCAACAGACTCCCCCTTGGATGTTGACGAAGTCTTCAGCTCTGAGTCTTCAGTCTTGGTCTTTTCTCCAACTCTCTGTCTTCACATCATAAGCATTCTATCTTCACAGGTTTAGAATCACAACCTAGCTCCATCTTCAAACTTCCCTTTGACTGTTGATCCAGACTCCCCCTTTCACAGACTCCCCCTCTCAATATACTAGAATATGAGGTCTTGATCTGGTTCAAGCTTTGACAATTAGCTCCCGTGGGAATAATGAAGTCCAAAACCTGTGTCTCAAACATCAAACATTACAAACTATCTTTTCAACAATAAATCAAAAACTCAATCAGCTTTAGAAATCCACTCAAATATTCAGGTCCAAGTTAATGACCCTGATCACTTGATTAATCTACCAAGTTCAATTTAATGACCTCGGTTGATCATTTGACGAATCAAACTGATTTTGTAAAATATTTTCAAATATTTTTATGAAAATATAACAAGCATCAAATTAATGAATTGTTTTAACTTTAATAGCAATCCAATCTCTATCAAAGTAAGCTCTCCTCATTCTTCAGCTCAGAACTTTTCCTGCATCTGCTTCAAACATCTGAGAATCCAACAATCAACTCTCTACTTTGGTTTGTCGGAAAATAAAGCAGAAATAAAATCTTTTTGGATTTTATAAAGTGTTCTAAACTAAGAAATGAAATACAAAAAACTTAAATTGCAGAAAGTAAACAAAGTAAACTATTTACAACATATTTTTGGCGAGCGTGTCAGGAAATCATATCAGCTATCAGACAAATTACAAGTACCGTTAAGCTTCATTTCATACTCAGATTTAAACAATTCACCTCGATTGTCGATATACTGATCCATCTTAAATTCCCACACAAATTTCAATTTACTCAGGATACGAATTAGATGTCTTATGAACTTAGCTCATTCATGTGTCCCACCTCTTGAATATACTCCCGTATCTAGAATCCCAATATTCAGTCTTACAGGTGAGTATACTACAATGATATGTGTACATAAATTAGGTAATGCGAGGGCCGAGGGATCTCAGGTCGATACTTCCGTATACGCAGAGAGATATCAGCTTCGACTTTACGGTATGTCCCCTTTAGAGGATCTTTTAGCTACAACAGCAGCGACTATCAATTTTATTGTTTCATCTGCATGCTGAGGGTTTATGCTATGTTTCAAGCATTTGCAGAAAGTATTATTCGGGGACTAGGTCAGAACTTCCATTCAGCAGAAGTCCCGGAATAATACCCCAGACATCATTGAGTATAAAAACCTAGTATATCAGATTATGAGACCTTTCAAACGAGATTTCAGGGGTTACCTATATATCCAAGTAGTGTTCCCCACGAATTTCACAAGTTTGAAATTTTAGGTTTATATCCCGAATAAATCTAGTAAATGTGCGAAAACCTATCGACACATCATTAGTGAGACTGTTTAACTCATTTAAACTTTACAAATCTTTAGCATACTGTAATTGTCAAGCCGATGTATTATCATTTTCCCTATATACACAAGCTCTTTTTCAGATTTTATCATGTTTTTGTATTTTTGCATTTTTTACTGTTTTTGTATTTTCTGAAAATATATCTATATACATCTATCTACTCCCCCTAAATAACAAAACAAGTAAAAAATCGAGAAACCATTGCAGATTGTTTCTCGTCTTCATCCACAACAGTACTCTCATCAACGCCCACAATTCCATCCAACACCGAAAGAAGCTTCATACCGTTCAGTTTTAACAAATATTGAAACCAATTTTTATCAAAAGCTTTGGTATGTAAATCAGCTTTCTGTTCGTCAGTGTGGATTTTCTCAATTCGTATCAACTTTTTCTCAAAACAATCACGAATAAAGTGATGACGAATTTCTATGTGTTTAGTTTTAGCGTGATGTACTGGATTCTTTGTTATATTTATTGCGGCCTCATTATCAACAAAAAGAGGTGTGTTAAGAAACTGCAAACCGTAGTCGCGCATCTGTTGCTGTATCCACAGGATCTGAGAGCAGCAACTGCTAGCAGAAACGTACTCTGCTTCACATGTAGATAACGCCACAGACGTTTGTTTCTTACACTGCCAGGTAACCAATCTAGGTCCAAAGAACTGACATCCTGCAGCTGTTGATTTGGAATTGACTTTGCAGCATCCGAAATCCGAATCGGAATACCCTTCGAGCGTAAAGTCGCCTTTTCTAGGATACCACAACCCCAATGAAGGAGTTCCTTTCAGGTAGCGCAATATCCTCTTCACAATAATCATATGCGAAGCTCTCGGGTTAGATTGATATCTTGCTGCGAGGCACGTTGGGTACATGATATCAGGACGTGAAGCTGTTAAGTACATCAAAGAACCTATCATGGATCGGTAAAACGTTTCATCAGCCCTGTCTCCGGTGAGATCTGGGTGAATCCCATGATTTGTTGCAAGTGGGGTAGCAGCTGGAGTAGAACTTGACATCCCAAATTTCTCTAGAACATCACGAACATACTTCGTCTAGTGAATGAAAATTCCCTCAGGTAGTTGTTCAACTTGTAGACCCAGAAAGAATTTCATCTCCCCCATTGATGACATTTCAAACTTTTGCTTCATCACTGATTCAAAATCTTTGCATAGACTTTCATTCGTTGACCCAAAAATTATATCGTCCACATAAATCTGAACTATCAGAAGATGATCGTCGACCTCTTTAGTGAAGAGAGTGGCATCCACTTTTCCACGAATGAACGCGTTGGCTAGTAGGTGTTGAGACAAAGTCTCATACCAAGCTCTCGGTGCCTGGTGTAAACCATACAGCGCTTTGTCCAATAAGTAGACCTTATTTTTGTGGATTGGATCGGTGAAGCCCGGCGGTTGTCCGACATAAACCTCCTCTTTGACCTTCCCATAAAGAAACGGCGATTTTACATCTAGCTGATATACTTTGAAGTTCTTCCAAGACGCAAATGCAAGGAAAATTCTGATTGCCTCTAGTCGTGCCACAGGAGCATAGACTTCTGTAAAATCAATCCCCTCCTGTTGACTAAAGCCCTGAACAACGAGTCAAGCTTTGTTACGAATAACAACTCCTCTATCGTCTCTCTTACACTTGAACACCCACTTGGTGTTAATCTTCCTCTGACCATCTGGCAAATCCACTAACTTCCACACTCCCAACTTTTCGAATTGGCTCAGTTCCTCCTGCATTGCATTGACCCAATAATCTTCTGTAAGTGCCTCTTTGTAAGTTCTTGGTTCAACCTGCGAGATAAAACAACTCAATGAAAATTCAGTTTGCAAAGGAGCAACTTTTGTATAAAAACATGTAAGTCCTTTATCAATCTGTCTTCGAGTGCGAACGCCTGTCTGCAATTCTCCTATGATCAACTCCTCTGGATGATATGAAAAAGTTCGCGGCATCACTTCGCTTGGAACATCTACATTGCCCTCCAGATTAGTAACATTCTGATCTGCATCTTGTTCACCAACTTGGTTTGTTTGACTTGAAATCTGAATTTGTTCCCCCTCAGGATCTGAATCACCACGATCAAATACTGGCATGTTTTCAGCTTCTTGATTATCATTCTGATCCGACTGATTATCCTGAGCAACTTCATTTTGTTGGACCTCATCATGTTCACCAGCATTACTCGGACCTGCTTCATCGTCATTTGAAGTTTCCCATGGTCTTCTAGAATACTCGGCTGGGAACCTTAGTTGTGACTCGTATTCGCGCAAAATATCCAACTCATCAAAGAAATCTTCATCATCCTCTGATTCTTCTCTCATGTCAAACGAATCCCAAAGTTTGTCATAATGATAACGCCATGAATCACCAGGATTCTGCGGCGGCATAGTATAACCTTGGCATTCAACATTTGCAGCTTCAATAATCCGCTTCTCACTTGGAACGAAGACACGTCGCATCGGATTTGCATAACCAACAAATATTCCCTCAATGCACTTCGGACCAAACTTTCCATGAGGCTCTATAACAGTACAGGGTGACCCGAACGGTTCTAGATACTTCAAATTCGGTTTGCGGTTATTGATTAGCTCAAAGCATGTTTTGTTGAACTTCTTGACAGTGAGAACTCTGCTGAGCGTATAGCATGCGGCGGAAACAGCTTCAGCCCAAAAATTTATCGGTAACTTTGAATCTGCGAGCATAGTTCTAGCCGTCTCGATTAGTGTCCGGTTTTTGCGTTCTGCGACTCCATTCTGCTGCGGAGTGTACGGAGCACTAAACTCATGCAATATACCTCTTTCATCACAAAATTCTTCCATCTTACTGTTCTTGAATTCAGTACCATTATCATTTCGAATTCTTTTAATACGCCGTTGGTACAGATTCTCAATCTTTTTGAACAACGCCATCAAACTGTCAAACGTTTCGTCTTTCGTCTTCAAGAAAGAAACCCACGAAAATCTGGAATAATCATCAGTAACGACCAAACAGTAGTAATCTCCTGTAATACTTTTGACATTCACAGGATCAAACAAATCCATGTGAAGTCTTTCCAGAGGTCTCGAAACTGAATTGACTTGCTTTGTAGGGTGTGACTTTTTCTTCTGCTTGCCTTTAATACAGCTAATGCACTCCCCTTCCAGATGAAAACCTTTGACATGAACTCCAAGAACCAAATCATTGTGCACCAAGTGATTCATTTTTCTAAGATGTATATGCCCCATCTTCCGGTGCCACAATATTGATTCTTTCTCAGTTGCTCTAGACACAAAACAATGTGCTTGACCTGTAGTTGTAGTTGCTACACTCATATCTAACACATATAAATCATTCACTCTAGGTGCCCACATGATAATCCATTCTTCAGGGATAACAAATCCTGGTTTCAAGATCAAACATTCTTTATCAGTGAAGTGAGTAGTATACATATTGTCACAAATCTGTGAGATACTCAGCAGATTGTTCTCCAGCTCAGTAATGTAGTTAACTCTCTCAAACGTAACAATCCCGTTGGATAACGTTCCTTCACCAATAATTCTACCACCTTCATGACCAGCAAATCCCACATAACCACCATTAATATTTCTAACATCATACAGCAACGCAGTCTTCCCTGTCATATGTCTTGAAGCTCCACTATCCATGATCCATCTGGATACAAGTTTTGGAAGATCCTGCACATAACAAAATATGACTTAACCAACTTCAATAAAGATGCCGATTCATGCTTCGCGATCAAGGAAGCTCCGGCAATTCAAACTGCTTATTCGAACATGGTGTCCACCCAGGCTTCATCAGCCTTAGGTGTAACCTTGACTCTCGCAATTTGAATTTTGAAGTTTTCAACCTTAAGAGGTGGAAAATTTGCATCATAATCAATTTGAATTGAATCCTCAGAAGGTGAAATCTTTTTCTCAGTTTTAGGTTTCCAAACTTGTTGAGATAATGCAACCCGTTTGTAAAATTTGTCATTTTTAGTTACCAATTTCTTTACAGGTTCATTTTTCACTTTGGTGTTGTCATTTTTCCCACTCTTTTTCTCAACAACGATTGGTGCTTTACCCTTTTCGTCAACTTTCTTCTTTTGAATCTTCACAGTTTCAGTCTTAGGCTTCACATTGGTACACTTTCATGCAATGTGACCAACTTGATTACATCTGAAACATGTTCGAGTATCAAGAACTCGACTTGTGCCTTCAGACTAAGACTGTGAAGCTCTTTTCTCAAAGAACTCTACATTCGATTTTGAAAAAATCTCTTTCTCTTCATCAGCAAGTGAACTCGAACTGTTCACAAACTTTTTCTTTTCAGCAAACCTCTTGTTTGGAACATTTCTTTTCTGATAAGACTTACCCCCCTGATAACCACCCGACCAATTGTTTCTATTGTTATTATAAAAACGCGGTGGAACTACAGATTTCTTGTAGTAAGCTTTATTTTTCTCAAAACTCATTTTTCTCTTTGTTTGACTCAGATTGTTCACTTCTGACAACTCAACTTCAACCAACTTGAAAACATTTGTCAATTTGTTCATATTAACATTCTCAATCGGAAACTCAGAATCCGAAAACAACTTATCTGAACCCAACATCTTGTACATGACAAGATTTGATTCTTCATTTAAGTTGTTCTTGGACTTTTGTTTCGGAATGTAGTTGTCCAAGAAACACCCATCTTCCTCAGTAGTGTCACTATCCGTTTTTAGCACATTTTCAACAACACCTTTTACAATATCATTTTGGACACTATCGTCATTGGAAGATGTGAACGTGACATCAATTGAATCCAGAAGATTCATTTCATTTTCTTCTTCAATTTCAACCAACCCTGATTGCTTTTTCGTGTAATTATCAAGAACAGGTGGTGGAACTTGATGAAAACCCACCCCAGTTCCATCAGAGTACACATCTTCGCCTGCTTTGTCTTTCCCGATGGGTTTGGGAATAATGTGTTGCAAAACAAAGCTTGCAGAGCTGTAACTGTTAAGCTTCAACTGGATTCGCTCGTTTTCAATTTCAGCCTCTTGAAATTTAAGTTTTAGTTTAGCGATTTCATCCAGTTGTTGGTTGATTGATTCTTCTTTTACTCTAAGCACTGCTTTTAGGTGAACATTTTCTTTATGAGTTTTACCATTCCGATCATCATTATCTTTCATTGTGCTTTTTAGTTTTTCAAACTTTTCAGAAATCTGACGGTTTTCAAAAATTAACTTTTCATTTTCCTTTTCAACTTTTTCATGATCAATTTTATCATTTTCAATTTGGCTAGTTAATTCTCTTATCCGTTCAGTTGAAGCTTTAACTGTTTTGTCACGATCAAGAATCTGATTCTCAACGCTTCTGACTTTTGCTGTCAGATCATCAACTTTCTTACCGTTTAGATACGTGACTGTATTACAAAATTTGCACTCTTTGTTGCAATTTTTGCAATCAGCATTTCCATCAATTTGTTTACCTGACGCATTTGTTGACAAGTTTGAACTGACCTGGCTTTTTGACTCAGACACGGAGTTAGAGTCTACCTCAAGTGCCTTAGCAGCCAGCACTTTGTCAGCCATTTTTCCGAGGTTCTCAGCAGTCAACTCCTGCGTTATGTCAATAACTCCAGTATCAACTTTCTTTGATTTCTCCTGCTCTTCTTTCTCCTTTTTCTCTTTCTCTTCTTTCTCCTTCCTCTCTTTTTCTTCTTTCTCTTTCACGTCTCCAGTTCCCCACCATTTATTCTGCCAATACTCATCCTCTTCTTTGTACTCCTTGATTATGGCTTCGATATCAAGCGTTTTGTCATCGATTGCAATATTTCCATATGGATCAAGATAACACTCCCTGTCCGGATCCCATCTTCTCGCTCTCCTCGCTTCCAGATAGATACCAGAAATTCTAATGATTTTGTTTTCAGCCAACATTTTTCTGTATCTATACTTCTGATCTTCAGTTTGGTTATCTTTCCAAGGAATAGGTTCGTCGTTTTTCGCCATGAATGCGTAACCAACCGCATCTTCCTCAGGTAGAACCTCTTGACTCCAATCATACCCTTCATCATCATAAATCACGACAAGAGCTCTAGATTTCTCTTTGTTGTCTTCAACCTGCTTCAATCTAGGCGGCTCAGATTTATTCTGATGATAAATTGCCTTCTTGTAGTAATCATCTCTGAACGGGTTCTCCGACTCATCAGCATAAGCGTTTCTGCATTCTCGCTTGAAGTGACCTTTCTGCTTACACTTGAAGCATGTCACCTTGGACTTATTAAACCCTAATTTGGTAGATGGACCACCAATTGTCTTCCTGCCGGTAATTTCCATGAAACGCTGTGCTCGACGAACAGCACTGGCCATAGCCCAACGAATATCGATCAGCTCCATTTCTTCAGGATCTATCTGATCATAATCTTCTTTCGTTAAGTTGGTGTTGCCTATCTTTCCAGCTACTAACCCTTCATACGATTCCAACACCGATGCTAGGAAGATCATCTGCTGTTTGGCCGACTCCTCATCAAAATTCTGAGAATTCTTCAAGTCTATTGCAATGTTGCATTGAAAACGATTCTTTGCATCAGAATGACTTGCAGATGATGAAGATCCACTGTGATAACCACTGTGACTTCCACTGCTTTGACCACTTTGACTTTCTTTGCTTGCTGTGGACACATTATCAGCAGAAAATGCAGTCTTGGGAGAAGTTGCTTTTGGCATCATACTCTTTGGATAATACAAATCCAAATTTTGTTGATAAGATGAGTGATTGACTTTAAATGTCTTCTTCAGTTCCAACTCGTGACTCTCGAGTTTCTCAATCAACAAGTCTAATGTCAACTTTTCTGGTGCCTTGATGGTATTCTTCAGCATCAGCGCATAATATCTCCAATCCATCTCATCAGGCAACGAATCGAACAATTTGTCGATAAGCTCATCATCAGGATACTTAATACCATGTCTAGATAATTCCAGCTTCAGGTGCCCAAACCTCTCGATCATTTTTGAAACTGATTCATTCTTTAAGCACCCAAACATATCAAACTCTTTCCTAAGTAGTTTTATTTTGTTTTTCTTTATTTCTTCACTACCTATACATTTCTTTTCTAACTTTTTCCAAAGATCTTTTGCATTTGAATAATCGATCAAAGCAATAATGTCTTCCCGGACGGACTGAAATAACAATGCCACACATTTTTGTTCATCTACAAATGAATCAATCTCCTCAGCTGATCTTAAAGTTTCACCATTTTTGTTTCCATTTTCATAACCGTTTTTCAAACTCTTCCAGCTGGGAAATGCGAATGCCATTAACCAATCTTCAAACTTTCTTGACCACCGACTGTATTCCTCGATAGCCATTAGCTTTGGAGGTTTATTGAATGTTCCGAAGGCACTTTCCGATTCCCAAGTTTCCTTTTTCCTCTCTTTTGGCAGATTCTCATTGTTGTTGCTAGACGAAGAATCATCGTTTCTGGAATTTCCAGCGAATGCGTACATGTCGCTAAACAGGTTCAAGAAAATGTCATCCATCTTGAGTGTACCTGCAAAATCAGCAAACACTTAGAAAAATTTTCGAATTTTTGAAAAACAGTGACACAAAAGCGAAATCAATAGTATGACTGATAAGAGAAATCAGTTAGTCTTGACAAATAAGCGAAATAGTATTTGACAAATAAGCGAAATCACATATGTTCGAATAAGCGAAATAGGCAATGTCTGAATAAGCGAAACTAGATTGTCCTTATGAGCGAAATCAGGTTTATGTCCTTATGAGCGAAATAGTAATGATGTCCGAATAAGCGAAATCAGATGAATTAGGTTCTTATCAGCGAAATTAGACAACTGGAATGTCCTAATCAGCGAAATCAGATGAATTATGTTCTTATCAGCAAAATTAAACAACTGGAATGTTCTAATCAGCAAAATCAGGCAACTAGAATGTCCGTAAAAGCGAGATGTCTGTAAAAGCGAAACCTTTGATGTTCGAAAAAGCGAAATCACGTTTTTAACTGATTTTTACCATTCTTAAGCCGTATTTTAACCTGAATCTTTCTAGGGTTTGTTATTACTGTATTTTACATGTTATACTCGAATTTCAGACCATTTCAACCGTAGGAACTAGTTCAAATCGAAAAAGTATGAGAGAAAGTGAGTAGAAATGAGAGAATTTTGTCGAATCAGCTGTAGTAGTATGAACTCCTCGTCCTGAAGCTCTGATACCACTTGTTGGACCGTGTTCCGACCCTGAAAAGTCAGTCAAGGTAGTTCATCTTCACGTATAAAGGCGGAATCAGTATACACGAAGTTACACAGCTTTTCTCTTTCAATTTCCTTCTCTATTGATGCTTTTTTATTACAATTTGACAGAGTTTCGACACCTAGCACATGAACAGGTTTCGCTCCAACGTCCCCAAATGAAGACACACATCAGATTTATATAGACTAGCTGGTTCGCTTATATGGACAGTCCATATAAGCGAAACCTCATGTGTTCTTATAAGCGAAACCATCCAAGTGACCACATAAGCGAAATACCTATATATCCTATTTCGCTTTTAATGACTAACATGTCATTATAAGCGAAATTAACATCTTTAAACCTAATTTCACTTTCAAACTCTAATCTAATCTAACTTGACCTAAGACTTAATGTAGACGTAGTCAACAGACATTCTGTGCACCAACAGTGGGCAGAACTCTTTCATCATTAGAGCTCTAAGTTCTTCCCACGTTTGTGCCACAGCCACATCCGCACCTCTATCTCTCATAATCCCATTCCACCATGCATGTGCTCTCTTTTGGAAAACACTCGAAGCAAATTCTACCTTGCACTCATTACAACACTGACAATGGCGGAAAATGCTCCCGATGCTTTCAAACCATTGTAGGAGCCCAGTAACTCCCTTAGACCCATTGAACTTGAGTGGTTTAGCTGAATTGAATTGTTTGAAATTACATGATAGGGGTACATTTTTTGTTTTTATTGTTATTGTTGGCTTGATTGAGTTGGGTCACAACGTTTGGTAGTATCGCAACCATTTGCTGAGCGATCATAGCCGCCATTTCGGCATCTTGGGTAGCGTTACGACGAGGTGGCATTCTAAAAGAGAAGGAAAATATGAGAGGAAATGAGTGAGATTGAATTGGATAGTAAAAAAGAAACGTTAAAAATATCGACAAAACATAAAGATTGTGATCGTTTAGTTGTTACTTAAAACGAACAAACGACACAGTGACTAATCAAAGTAAATGGGTCTTTATAATGTATCGCAAAGACATGCTTTAGCCTATAAGTGGACACTCACCCTAAGAGTTCCCAGGTAAGAGTGACTGGTCCGATTAAGTGGATTTGTACGAACACTCTAGTCTTAGACAGAAAACTCAGGGTACAGGCATCCACCCTTCCGGATTGCACGTATTCACATTATTAAAACCCAAACTTTGATGGGATTTTGAAAACTTTCAAGGCTTAAAGCCTAAAAACAAATCATCTAAGGATAGATGATGAATTCTTGCAAAAGTTTTGGGAAAAAATTGACTTTTAAAATTGATTACTGGTTTTGCATTGTTTTGTAATCACCTAAGGATATGTGATAGTATTGTATTAAGAATCTATACACGAGTTACCTCACATTAGGGTCCTAGGAAGGTTATAGTCTAGGTCAAAAGCATTAATAATAACCTAGTTCCCTACAATCATGGCTCTGATGCCAATCTTTGTAACACCCCGACCGCGTATAAAACAACCCGCGGCGGAAACGTCGGGGAGTCACGTTACAATAATTGTTTCAAACGCATGGTATTCAAGGTTTTGTTTCATTGTATTCATAATTTACATTGTCTTTGAAATATAAGTAATACACAAACAACTACAAATGTCTTGCTCTTTATTTTAAGCAACTAAGGCCCGAGTCTAGGTCCTAAGTGTACCATACTTGATCATGCATTAGTACCTGAAACATATGTGAAAATAACGTCAACATTGAATGCTGCTGAGTAACATAGTTTTTGTAGACAAGAATATGGAAAAAAGTTTAGTATTTGCAATACTTTGGTCAACTATAAAAGTTGTTATGGAAATTTATTTTGTAATCAAGCTTTGTCGTGAAAATAATTAGTATTGCAATACTTTGGTTTTTAATAAAAGAACTTATAGTTTATATAAAATAAACTTTGGTTTTTGGGTAATAGAACTTATAATATACGTAAAGTATACTTTGGTTTTTGAGAAATAGAACTTGTAGTATACATAAAGTATACCTTGGTTTTGAGAACAAAACATTTAGTATTCAAAAAAAGATAAGTTGTATGGCTTAATTAGAAAAACCTTGTATAAACAAGTGTGGTCGTTTGGTACTACATTCAAGCCTTTTTGCTGACGTTTAGATTAACCACAAAGGTATATCCATTTTGGGTAACTCTGTTTCTATCATTCCCTAATCAAACTTCCAAATAAACCTAGGAAGCGGGATTGGGGTGTCAAATCCTATAGCGCTATATCATACTACCGATCGGCTTGATCAAAGTTAATGAATGTATTTTAGACATTGATACAATTACGCACCAACAAGAGTCATACAAGTTTAAGAAATCATTGAATTTAAGCCATATGTAGTGGTTTTGAAATTTATTGAATAAGGTACTACGTATATAAATCATATTGTTTTGAAACCTTGAAAATAGTGATAGGCACATATGAATCACCCCAAAACATTTAGAAGTCGTAAAAGATGGGACTATGTACTCACTTGGATTGCGTAGATGTCTTTGTTCAATTATATATGCAAAGCTCAAATGGGGTCAAGTGTCTCCTAATATTTCAGATAACTATAAGTTAGTGTATATTCTGACTTAAACGGAAGAACAAATAGAATGAGGTGTATAAACCAAACGAGTGAAGGATCTCGTGTAATATGGTTTGTTAAACCTTGCATTCTGATTTGGAAGTATCTAGGAGTGTTTTGACTTGTTACAACTTGTTAAAGTGGTTTACGCCACTTTATGTGACACCCTAACACGTTTTAACCAAAAAGACACAACGGAAATTCGTTTTATAAGATTTCTTTCTTAAAATGTTCCTTTATACTTGAAAATCATTTAAAACAACTTTTTATAGAATTACATCGTTTATCCTTCATTAATGTATCAATTATAACATACTAAATACATATTACATGACCACCAATTCCGTACAATCCATGTCTCTTTAACTCGATCTTCAATCACTTGCCCTTCATGATGTTGATCCATAATTTTGTACAACCTGCACTCACCACATACATTCGTAACATTAGTACACATTATATATAATTAAAATTCATAATTATAGAGTCTTATCACGTTCTATCCTCGTATACTTTCCATTCTGTTATCTTTTTAAATTCAAGCATTTCATCTGGGTGTCTAATTCTTGGTGAGACAACAATAATATACCTGCATTATATTTCATTCTCAAGGCACATCATTAGTAACGTAAATATTCGAACGTATTGAAATCATGTATATATATATATATATATATATATATAGGGAAGAGTTCATTGGGGAACACTAAAAAAGTGG
The DNA here is from genome assembly GCA_030545235.1 of Helianthus tuberosus. Taxonomy (NCBI): domain Eukaryota; kingdom Viridiplantae; phylum Streptophyta; class Magnoliopsida; order Asterales; family Asteraceae; genus Helianthus; species Helianthus tuberosus. Next base: position 98,031,553 of record CM060357.1, on the reverse strand, counting down.
GGAACGGGGGAACACTCATAAAAATTATACTTAACATGTTAAAAATTATTTTTTTTTCTAAATTTTTTCGGCGCTTTTTCTTATAAATATAAGTAGAAACATTTTTAATAAAAAAATCAAAAACTAAAAATATAAAAAAAAATGTTTAAAAAACAGTTATATCTTATAGAATTAACTTAACATGTTAAAAATCAAATTTTTTTTTAAAAAATTTCAGCGCTTTTCTTTATAAAAAGGAGGAGAAACTAGTCGAATAAAAAAAAATTTCTAAAAAAAAATTTTTAGCCTGTTTTTAATTGTTTTTTTAATACTTTTAGTTTTTGATTTTTTTTTATTAAAAATGCTTCTACAAGTATATATAAGGAGAAGCGCAGAAAAATATTTAAAAAAAAAAATAATTTTTAACATGTTAAGTTAAATTTTTAAGAGTGTTCCCTGGTTCCCTACTTTTTTAGTGTTCCCTAATGAGCCTCACACTATATATATATATATACTAGGTTATTGCCCCGTGTAATATACGGGGTGAATCATAATTATAATGTGAAATAAAAAAATATGTTCATAATATAATCTAAGTATATATAATATACAGTAATATGCAGACCAAATACGATAAATATTGAAGTTTGTATAGTCATTCATAATAATATGATGTGTTATTTGTTTTAGGATTTGTCATAGGAACTTAATATTTTGTACGACTACTAATATTTATTGTGACATTTTCTTGTTCAAAGGTAACATGTCTGATTTTATCAGATAATATATTATTCTGACGGTTAATGTTGGCATAATATTATATTTTCTACCATCCAAATATAGTTTCCTCACTTTCGCTATCATTAACATTAATATAAGGTATGCTCGTATGCAAAGCTATAAACCAATATGAATTGTACGAAATAATTACATTTATCACAATTAGTAAGGAAACCGCCCCCTGGGCGTGATTGGTCATTTTTTTTTTTTTGACGTGTTTTAAATCACGCTTTCGGGGAAAGTTGTTGGCCAATCAGCTTTATCTTCCTTTTCATTGTACAATGAGATTATTTGATGTTTTTTATTTAATTTTATTATAAACATAACGCCCCACAATGCACACAACCCCATTACACTCATTTTAGAAAACGCTCCATAATGCATCATTGCTGACTGGGCTGCCACATGGCATAAAACGCCTAAGGATTAGGTGTTAACCACTACTAATGGTCTTATAAATATTAGAATTAACCCTTTTTCTAACAAACCTGCTTTAAAAGATAGTTTTCTTAAAAACCTGTATATACTAATTCCAATTGTACAGTAACTTTTATTTGACTTGAAATTTTTATACAAATATGTAACTGGAAAAAAAAAAGTTTTTTCTTCTTACGAATTGATTAAATGATTACTAATTTTATGGGTTTTTTTTAATAATTTCAAATCAAAACTAAATCCATAAATTATAGATTAGATTTAAAACACATATTAGACTTTAGATTTACAATCAAAATAAAATTCTAATATAATATTTAAATCTTTTTAATTTAAAATTTATCAATAAATTATTGATGCCGTCATTGAATGACATGTGTCCCAAATCAGGTTTCTTTTATTATATAGTATAGATGGTAAGGTTCATGCGAGAACCACCCTTATTGCGAGAACCAATGTGAACACAAAATAAAATCTAAAAAAAATCAAAAAAAACACTCAAATTTTTTTAATATTTTTCTTAAAAAAATCGCTATATTTCGTTACCATAACAAAAACTTTTTTTTTCGAGTAACAGTTATCCATGCACATGTACATATGTTTCATTACTTCGACAAATTTGGTAATACGTTATCAGGAATAGACAATTGCACTTTAATTTACAATACCATTCGTAATACACTACTTTTTACATTACCAATATTCAAAATGCATATGTGCATCATTAGGTATAACCTTGATATAACGTGTTTTGGTACAAAAAGTTTGTGATTTTGAATGGAGAAGTAGGCCCATATACATGTTTTTTGGTTAGTTATATCTAGTAGTTGATGGTTTGGTTATAGTTGTCAATTTATGATGTAATATGTTGATTGGATGATATAAATGGTGTTTACATACATGTAATAAAGTGAAAATATTGGTAATGCTATTGTATTATGGATGGTAGGAGGTAATGGTAGTGTATTATGGATGGTATGATAGATGAAAGGGAAAGTGTATTCAAAGTAGTGTACCAAAACACCTTATTTCATGTTGATACATATAGATACACATGTGCATTTCTAATATTGGTAATGTAAAAAGTATTGTATTACACATGGTAGTGTAAATGAAAGTGCAATTGTCTAATAGTTGTAATGAATTACGGAATTTGTCAAAGAAATGACAAAAATGCACATGTGCATTATGAATGGAATGATAGATGAAAGAGAAAGTAGTGTACCAAAACACCTTATTTCATGTTGATACATATAGATCCACATGTGCATTTCTAATATTGTTAACGTAAAAAGTAGTGTATTACATGTGGTAGTGTAAATGAGAGTGCAATTGTCTAATATTTGTAATGAATTACGGAATTTGTCAAAGAAATGATACAAATGCACATGTGCATGGATAAATGTGACTCGGAAATATATATATATTTTTTTGAAATTATTTTTTATTGTAAACTTAATATAGCGATTTTTACAAAAAAAAATAGTAAAAAAAAATTTTTGGGTGTTTTTTAGATTTTTTTAGGTATTACTGTTTGTGTTCACACTGGTTCTCGCGGTTCTCGCAATAAAGGGTGGTTCCTAACGGATCCTTCTCCTATATATATATATATATATATAGTGGAGGGTTCAAATGAGAAGAATTTTTTTGTAAGAAGAAAAAAGAAGAAGTTTCAACCAATAAGAATGCTTAATTTTACTTCATTTAATATTTGTATTTAATTTTAATATAAGGGTATATTGGTAAACTTACATAAATCATTAATGTGTATTCTTCCCCTTTAATAACTAGCTAAATTAAATTTGTAACTCCTTTTCAAAATATATACTTTTTTCAAATTAAAAAAATAACTTAATTTAAAGTGTAGAATAAATTACTAGTTGTGTAGGATAAATCACGAGTTGTGTAGGATATATTTTGAGGTGTGTAGGATAAATTTCCACTGTGTAGGATAAAATTCTATAATGTGTAGGGTATATGTAGGAAAATTTTGATATCTGTAGGTTTTGTAGATTATATGTAGGATAATTAATAATTAGTTGACTAATTAATTAAAGAGAGAAAAATTAATGATATGAGTTATAAATTAAATAGCATTTTACAAATATGTCATTTCTTCTTTTTCTTCTCACATTAAATTTCTTCTCAAATGAACCTTCCCCTATATATATATATATATATATATATATATATATATATATATATATATATATATTCATACACGCATACATACTTTCATAGATACACACATACCTTCATGCATACAAGTTCCTACGTATCACTTACACTCTCATATGATTATACTAACATATCTTAGCCACAAACACCCATATAAATAGATCTCATGCATATCAACCTACGTGCGTACTCATTTCTAATCGTGCTTACCTATGGATTCCATTGCTAACATGTAAGTAAATCCATACCCATACTTATATATGCCTCTAAACTTATTTCATTCCCTGATATACTTACGTACACGCTCGTCACACCTTATAAACATTCCTCAGTGAGTTTGGAATACATTTCGGGACTCTTTAAAGGTTACGGGATAAGTTTCGGAAGGCACGGAACTCATGGTGGTTCAATTTTACAAAATTAGTGTTTCTAGACCTGTATGGGGCGTCGGCGACGCTCCCTTTAAACCTGCATCGGAGAAATTTTGCGTAGGCAGTGGAATATTGTGTCGGAAGCAGAACAGGGTGTCGGCGACGCCTCCCCCATGTTCCAAACGCTGTTTAGCTTTATTTTGGCTCGTTCGACCCGTTTCTGAGTACCGTTTCAACCCAAACTGACCCAAAACATTTCGAAACGTCCCGTAACATCCCGTAGCACCCCTTAATGCCCCATAACATCCCGTAACATTATTTGTTGTATGAAACCTTTAAAATTTCAAAGTTACTTACTAGCTTTGCATTCCGAAGCGAACCACATTACGTATTATTTCGTTCGTTCAATTCTCTAACCGTGTGTTCTGAGCCGGGCTTCTAGGATGTGAAATAATCATTAATCAAATCCCCAGTTCATTCCATACCATTTCCAATTCAAATCCCATTTTCTTTGGCTAAATCTTTCAACTAAAGGTTTTGACCCATTTATCCCTATGACGAGGATTCACCAAGTTAACCTCATACGACTATCACAACCATTATAGTCCTAACATTTCCGTTATTTGCTAATCCTTACTTGGTTTCAATTATCATACTTTAATAACTGATAAATTACTTAAACAAAACAAGAAGTGATTCCGGAAATCACTTACCTTGAGTGCCCGTTTCGTACATGCTTCCTCATATCCTTTTCGTTAGCCTTCCATGTTTTCCCCACCTTGACATGATCCTATGCTTTCATGTCAATCATGGTTACCACATCATTAGTATAAACGCACATTCTAAAATTGCATTAATTTCACATTCATATCCTACATTGACCTTTACTCGTCAAATTCCAACAACATAATGTATAAGCTAAAAGTCGCATATTTTCATTCCACATAATTCTTCGTGTCGTCACATATAGCACATATTGATATAGCATGTACCTAATGATTTCCCTAACCTAACATTCGTGATAAAAGCCTTACCACGCTATTTATGCGTAGTTGACTTTCAGAAAGTCAACTGTCTATCATATGAATTATCAAATTAATCTCATACATCCACGTCATTATAGTCGATTATACTACTGACATCATATACATTTCCTACTCACGTAGTAAAACACACATACAACCATAAGATCACGTATGCACACACAACATAACCAATTCATTCCATACTAGTCATCTCATAATTCCACAACTAACAACATCATACTAACAATCCATTTTTCCACATGATTTCTATCTAAAACAAACCTTTCATGTTAGTTTGTTAACAAATATATCATTTTCTCCTTCTATACTTATTTACCCTCACAATTTGCATACAATTTTCACATATTGTTATCGTTTAGACATTTCATCAAACACCTTGTGTGCGCATTACTCTATAAGCATAATGTACAAGTAGTCTATGCACATTCTTCCTATTTCGTAACATGGATGATTATAATCAATCAATTTCATATAAACTTCACCCTACATCAATTTATCTAACAATACTTCATAATATACAAGTTCATACATCAACATTAATCCTATTTGCACCTACATAATCATCATACTTCATCATATTCCTACTACAAGTGGGTTTTCACTTTTAGTCATCAAGATGAACAAATTTAAGCATAATACTTGTTCTATGAGGTGAATCTAACTCATAACCATGCTAATTTCACATAAACTCATGGATTGATTGCAACCCACTTTCTACAATAATCACCAAATCATGAAATTCGACTTACCTTATGTTAAGCAAGCATAGATGATCACTTATTAAGGCTCATGCATAAGATTGGCATGGATTTCACCCTTCAATTTGTTAGAATTGCAGATTTTAGGTTATGAAGAACTTGTTCTTCATTTCTTCTCTCTCTCTAGTCCATGCACAGACACACCCACACATACCTAAATTCTGCATTTTACCTTTCTTATATTCTAACTTTCTCATATGCCATATTCAGCCCCTCATGTTTAATCTAATATTTAATTTGATCAATACCTCTTATCTTTTGCTAGAAGACATATGCATAGGTATTTTAACTAGGTTAGTTAGCATCAACCAACGAACTCCATACTAAACGCTAGGATTTAACAACATGTTAGCTATTGGCCACGATTCGCAATATAATATCATTTGTACATGTGACATTATTAACAAAAACTAAGATACTAACATGTACACATTTTGGGGTGTTACAAGTCTACCCCCTTTAAAAGAGGTTTCGTCCCCGAAACCTTGTTTATTTTCAACAGATGGTACCTGCCTTTTCTTCCCGGTCATTGATATTCCTTAAATCAGCATACATACCTTTAGACTTCGAATTCTTACATAATGCGAATTACTAGCGAGTATCATTACTACCGGTTCTTTTATTTAATTGATTCAAAATACATACTACAGCAAGAAAGCCCTTATGGTTTATATGAAGAGTTTCATTCATGTAGAAATTTAATTATAGGACTTGCTACTACTTTCGAAAATGAGCATAAGACTTTCATCTAATTATCAATCTTAATGAATCGACTAAATTCATTCTCGCTCATGCATTATACATGGTATTCCATTATAACATTAGCCCTACGAGTACTTATCGTGAGTTTACCTCGGTGTTCTATTATTAGCGTTCTTTCTAAGTACTTTCATTGGCACATGGTAATTTAGACCATCTACATACACTTAATGTCACACCCCGGCCGCGTAAAACAACAAACCGCGACGGAAACGTCGGGGAGTCGAGTAACAGAATTATTGTTTCATAACACATGGTATTTAAAGTTTGGTTTTATTAGAATAGATGTTTACATTGTCTTGAAATTGAACTGAAAACATAACGTAAATTAAATGGTCTTGCTTCATTTTAAGTCACTAAGGCCCAAGTTCGCCTAAGTGTGTCATGATCGTCCTCATACATTAGCTCCTGAAACACATGTGAAAATAGGTACGTCAGCATAAAAATGCCTGTGAGATATATAGGTTTTGTTGATGAAAGACTCATGACTTGAAAGTTAAAACAAGTGTTTAACAAAAAGTAGTCATGAATCTAGTAAAATGTTTTCTTTTATAAAATCATGTGAAAATCAATATGAAAGTCAAATGATATAAAAGAATGATGTATAGTTAAATAATTAACCAAATGAAAATGAATTGTATAAAATATGTCATTTGTAAAACAATGCCTTGTGAACAATATATCATGTCTTTGTATAAAATGTATCATGTCTTTGTCTTTGTCTTTGTCGAAGTGGTTTAGATAACACTAAGATATGTAATATCATGAAAGCACTTGTATATAGGAAGTACCAGCGGCGTATCCACCATGCTTCTATCATATTACACATGCCTCGTTATTTAAATCACTTACCAATAACCACCAAAAATGTCTTGTCAAAACCAATGTCAAATGTCATGTGTAAACAATGTGTAATGTCACAATGTCAGGTATAAAACATGTCTTGTATAACAAATGTCTTGTATGGCAAGTAAAAAGACTTTACTCAAACCACATGTAAATAATGTCAAAATGTCTTGTGTAACAAACTGTCATGTACAAAACAATGTATTTGAATAAACTAAAAGTTTAAATCAAAAGTTATTTTTTGAAAACCAATGCTTTTAATTGATATGAACGTTTATGTGGTTGTGTTTATCGCAAACATTGAAGCCTTGAGACTGTCGGATAAACCCTTATCAAGTCAAAGGTTTATCAAAAATGTATTCGGATTCTGTCATTCCCTACTTACAAACAAACCTAGGAAGCGGGGAACAGGATTTGTCAAGTCCTATGGTACCATTACATACTACCGAGCGGCGTGATCAATGTTAATGAATGTATTCTTGTCCCGTTAAACATACCAAATTTCATAACCAATGTAAGCATGTCATGTAAAAACCATGTACTAAGTTTGCTAAGTAAACATACGAAGTAGAAATGTCCATGAAATCAATGTGCTAGCACGCTCAGTCAACATACATATCAAAATGCAATGTAAATCAATGTGCTCATATGCTGAGTAAACATATGATGCAAAAAGTATCTTTGAAATCAATGTGCTAGCATGCTTAGTCAGCATAGCAAAACATAATTGAAACCACGCACTATATGTGTACTAGATGAACATAGCAAGTATATGTCATGAAAAACATGAAAAGCATGAAAAGCATGAAAGTAACAAGCAGGCACATGTGTATCACGCCAAAATATTTGCAAAAAGTAAAAGAAGGTACTATGTACTCACTTGAGATTGCAAGTATCCTTGATCTAGTGAACTAACAAAGCTCGGGAAGTCAAGGAATCAAGTGGCACCTAGTATGGAATCACTATGTTAATAATCGGGACCTAAATAGGGAGATCAGATAGAATGAGGTCTTGTAAACCAAATGAGTGTTGGAACTTATATGAAATGGTTTAACAAAGCCTACATTTTGATTTTAAAGTAATCCTAAGTGCGTATGACCCGTTACGACTCGTTAAGGTAGTTTATGCTACTTTAACGTGACGTTTGCGCAAAAGCGCGTTCAGATAGTCTAACTAGTCATATGATAAGTTTTATATTCCTAAACATGTTTAATAATGTTTCATAATCAGTTTAAATGTCAAAATTTAGGTTACATATGCTTAAATTGAATTTATGCGCAAAAAGGGCATTTTGGTCATTTTCCTAAGGCATATAAACTACCTATCATACAACTAATTAAACGAAGTGACTATAAGGTGTAACCTCGGAAGGTTATTCCCTATACAACTATGGTTACATAATGTGTTTGGTTGGATCCTAATGATCGACCAAACGGGTCTGGTTTGAAAGTTTAAGCGGTTGTTAAGACCGCTTGACTTACGACCCTAAATAAGCACTAAACTAGAAGTGATGAGTTAAACATGTTAAAACATGTTTAAGTAAGTTAGAAAACTGATTTGGTATCAAAACAAAGTGTTTTGATACCCGAAAATAGTTTCGTCGCAAAATGCACACAATCGTTCATTTTGACCAAAACTTTAACTCGTCACTTCGACTAGTCAACGTGGTAATCAGTAGGTATAGTCGCAATGGACTATAACCATCGTGATTACGATCACGTTGCAAAGTTCAAACGAACTTTGTCTTGACCAATTTATGGTCAAAGCTGAAAGTTAAACACTGTTTGACTTTTAGCTTGAAATAAATTACCAAGACTAGGAAGAACACTTACAAGTGTTCTAGGATGGAAAGAAGACTAGAAAACTCAGGTAAGAAGCCTCTAACAAATGTGGTAGCCTCTACATAGAGCTTATAGAGAAGAAGATGGGAAATGAGCAAGTTTGAAGGTTGATAGACATGGGTATTTATAGTGTTTCTTTAATTTCCAAGATCATTACAAGTGTAAATGTGTTCTCCAAGGAATGATCCACACCATACATGTGTTAGGAACTGATTAGGGGGCTTGTAGAACACTTTACTTGTTCCTCAAACAAGGAAACAAGCAGCCAAAACCATCAAACCAGCTGTTTTAAACAGAAAACAGGTTCTTCCAGCTCCAGGAGTCGTTCCCCACAACCCATATGGCCTCAGGAGTCGCGCCCCGCCAGCCAGCTGCTGTTCTGAAGTTTCAATGTTTGGCTGAATTGGCCCCTGTAGCCTGAAACTTGTTTTTTGACGCGTTTAACCCCCGTTAACCCAATTTCAAGGATTTATAAGGATATTTAAGCATAGGGGACTTGAAATATGCTTGGAAATATCATGGATGTCGGTTCGTTTGATCGTACGATCGCTTTTTTCGGTTAATTACGACGAAACTCGAACGGACGCGAAACGATTCAAATTACGCGACGAATGGGATTTTTACATTCCCATCACTAAAATACAATATTTTAATGATTAAAATTTTTTTTGGATGTCCGGATATGGTTAGAACGCAAGATATGCACGCATTTGCATACTTTCGTTGTTTTGACGCTTTTAGTCCCTGTGATCAAATAAGCGTATTTTGACATACCGAATCCCTCAAAACTTATTTCTAAGCTATGTAAAGGGTATTTAGGGTATGTTTAGCTTATGACCTTGTTCCGGAGTGTACGTTGCTATGCGAATCGACAGACTTTTGAAGTTTGTCGTAAATAGTCCATGTGATCGAATAAACTTGTTTTTGCCATACCGAATCCTTCAAAACTCATTCCAAAGTTATGTAAAGGATATTTAGGATATGTTTAGCTTATGTCACTGTTCCGGAGTGTATGTCATGTTCAACTGATTACGTTTACGTAATAGTTCACGTATAACTTTCCAGAAAGTGTTTAAGAGTTTGAAATCGAACAAAATCGAAACGTGCAAAATGTCAAACATAAATAAACAAATTTTGGGATCAAAGCACATTTTTTCATTGATAATTTGAATTTTTTGGAGTTATATACTGATTACACAAGCACAAATGTCACAGTCTCCCCTACTTTAGGAAATTTCATCCCGAAATTTATTTAGAGGAAACTTGTGAGAATAGATGTGGATATTTTGCTTTCATTTGATCTTCACGTTCCCAAGTAAATTCTTGGTGACCTTTGGATTCCCAGCGAACTTTAACAATTGGTATGCGCTTGCGTTTGAACTTCTTGACTTCACGGTCCATGATTTCCACAAGTTTCTCGACAAAATGCATCCTGTCATCGACACGAATTTCATCAAGTGGTATGTGGAGGTTTTCATCGGCTAAACACTTTTTAAGATTGGACACGTGGTAGGTTGGATGAACATTTCCAAGTTCTGGAGGTAGCTCTAGTCTGTAGTCCACTTTTCCGATTCTTTCAACGATCTTAAATGGTCCAACATATCTAGGTGCAAGTTTTCCTTTCTCTCTAAATCTGATCACACCTTTCCAAGGGGATACCTTGAGTAGGACGTGATCACCGACTTGAAATGCTAAGGGCTTGCGTCGTCTATCCGCGTAACTCTTTTGACGGCTTCTAGCTATCTAAAGGTTATCGCAAATCTTTTTGACTTTGTCTGTAGTCTCTAGAATGAGTTCAGATCCGGTAAGATGAGCTTCACCGATCTCATTCCAGCAGACTGGTGAACGACATTTTCGACCGTAAAAAGCCTCGAAAGGAGCCATGTTGATGCTGGAGTGATAACTATTGTTGTAGGAGAATTCGATCAACGGTAGATGCGAATCCCAGCTACCGCCAAAATCGATCACACAAGCTCTAAACATATCCTCCAATGTCTGGATTGTTCTTTCAGATTGACCATCCGTTTGAGGATGATAAGCTGTGCTCAAATTAAGTTGGTTCCCATGGCAGATTGCATGGTTCTCCAGAAGTGAGACGAGAATCGTGCATCTCCGTCAGATATAATGTTCAAAGGAACACCATGTCGGGATACAATCTTATCCACACAGATCTTAGCAAGTTTGTCAGCAGATAGTTCCTCACGTATCGATAAGAAATGTGCTGACTTTGTTAGAAGATCAACCACTACCCAAATGGCATCATGACCTCTATTAGTGCGTGGCAGCTTTGCAATGAGATCCATAGAAATGTTTTCCCATTTCCAAACCGGTATCTCTGGTTGCTCCAATAATCCAGAGGAATGTCGATATTCTGCCTTAACCTTAAGACAAGTAAGGCATTTGGACATGTATAAGGCAATGTCTTTCTTCATACTCGGCCACAATTACTGGGTTCGAAGATCCTTATACATTTTGTCTGCACCAGGATGAAGTGAATAACGAGACTTATGAGCTTCATCCATTAACAAGGTGTGGAGATTTTCTTGACTTGGTACCCACAAACGGTCCATGAAATAATATAACCCATTGTTTTTCAGTTCTAGATGAGGCTCAAGATGATATGGTAATTCCTTACCCATCAAGTCTTGTGAAACACAAGTACGTTGAGCTTGAGAAATGCGGGTTTGAATATAAGATCGAACTTGAACACAGTGAAGCTTGACACGTTCCTTACGACTCAATGCATCAGCCACGACATTCGCCTTTCCAGGATGGTAGCGAATTTTGCAATCGTTGTCGTTTAGAAGTTCAACCCAACGTCGTTGCCTCATGTTTAGTTCTTTCTAATTGAAAATGTACTAGAGACTTTTTTGGTCAGTGAACACTACACATTTTGTACCATACAGGTAGTGTCTCCATATTTTGAGAGCAAAAACTACTGCGCCTAACTAAAGATCATGAGTCGTGTAGTTCTTCTCGTGTACCTTCAGCTGTCTTGATGCATAGGCTATGACTTTGTTTCTTTGCATGAGAATGCAACCAAGGCCTAAGTTGGATGCATCACAGTATACGACAAAATCGTCGTTGCCCTCAGGTAAAGATAAGATAGGTGCATCACAGAGTTTCTGTTTCAAGGTCTGAAAAGCTTCTTCATGTTTGGGTCCCCACTCAAAAGGTTTATTCTTTTGAGTTAAAGCTGTGAGAGGAACCGCAATCTTGGAGAAGTTTGCAATAAAACGAAGGTAATAACCCGCGAGACCAAGAAATGAACCAACCTCGGTAGGAGTAGTAGGTGTATCCCAATCCTTAATCGTACTAATTTTGGCGGGATCTATATGAATACCTTGTTCGTTAATGTGTCCCAAAAATTGAACTTCCTTAAGCCAAAATTCGCACTTGGAGAACTTGGCGAAAAGTTGTTCTTTCTTTAGGAGTTCCATTGTAAGACGGAGATGTTGTTCATGATCAGCTCGTGTCTTTGAATAGATCAAAATATCATCAATGAAAACAATGATGAACTTGTCCCAATAAGGCTTACAAACCCTATTCATCAAGTCCATGAAAACAAAAGGAGCATTTGTCAAACCAAAGGGCATAACAGTAAACTCATAGTGACCATATCTTGTGCGATGTAGTCTTGGGAATATCTTCTTGGAGTACACAAAGTTGATGATACCCAGAACGTAGATTAATCTTTGAATATCACGTAGCACCTTGTAGCTGATCAAAGGGATCATCAATGCGAGGTAGGGGATATCGATTCTTGATTGTGAGTTTGTTGAGCTCATGGTAATCGATACACATTCTGAAAGATCCATCTTTCTTTTTCACAAATAGGACAGGAGCACCCCAAGGTGAAAAGCTTGGACGGATGAATCCTTTGTCAGAGAGTTCCTGAAGCTGTTTAGATAACTCTTGCATCTCAGACAGTGCAAGACGATATGGAGATTTAGCAATTGGATTTGCACCAGGTACAAGATCAATACGAAACTCAACTTGTCGCATTAGGGGTAAACCAGGTAATTCTTCAGGAAATACCTCGGGATAATCCCGAACAACATGGATATCTTGAATAGTCTTATCTTTGCCTTTCTCCTCTACGACATGTGCCAAGAAGGCCACATAATTCTTTCGTAGGTATTTTTGGGCTTGGGTACATGTCATGAATTTAAGACTACTAGCAGGTTTCTCACCATGAACCTCTAAGATCTCACCAGTTGAAAGAGGCACACAAACAATTTTATCAAAACAAACCACCTCTGCATGGTATTTGGCTAACCCATACATTCCTACTATAATGTCGAAGCTTCCAAGTTGCATTGGCATGAGGTCAATAGGAAAAAGATGGTTATTAAGGTTCAACTGGCAATTTCGAATGACAGAATCGAGTACAACGGGTTCACCACTAGCTACTTCTACTGCTAAGGGCTTTCCTAGTTTTGTTCAAGTCATGGAAAGCAAAGGCTCAAAAGCTAAGGATACAAAACTTTTATCGGCACCCGAATAAAAAAGAACAGAAGTAGGTTGGTTGTTAACAAAGAACGTACCATTCACCACTTTGTTGTCTGCACGCGCCTCATTTGTATTCATGTTAAAGACTCGTCCACGAGCCTGAGCCTGATTTGCATTTGCCAACTTCGGGCATTGGTTCCTGTAGTGGGTCAGATCCCCACAATTAAGCATGAACCAAGAGGATAGTGAGGTCGTGCAGGTTGCTGAGCAGGGTTTTGAACTGCTTGATTCGGTGCAGAAGCGAAACGAAAACTATTGGCATGATGACCAGATTTTCCATAGTTAGTGCAGATGCGGCACTATACATGGGGTTGATGGTGGCTGTTACATTTGTTGCACAAGGGTGCATTGCCAGGATACTGCTTCTTAGCTGGTGGTTATGCAGGCTGATTTGGAGCTGCCTGATTTGGTTGTGCCACCACAGCGAAATTCTTGGAAGCCATATACTTCCTGGATTTCTTCGAAGACTCAGCTTTCTTGCCCTTTTGTTTCTCAGGCTGTGGAGTTTACCTTTCTTGACTTGTGAGTCAGTCAAGGTAGCAGCGAGCTCGATGGCCTGTCGGACGGTAGTAGGGTTGCTGCCAGTGACAATATCCTGAACAGGATCTGGCAAACCGTCAATGTATTTCTCAATCGCCTTCTCTAAAGGCGTGACCATCGTCAGACAGAGCAAGCTTAACTCCTCATATCTGTGGCTATAAGCACGGTGTTCACCACTGTCTTGCTTAAGGTTATGGAACTCATTTTCAAGTGCCCTCTGCTCGTGACGAGGTCAGAACTCTTTCATCATCAGAGCCCTGAGTTCCTCCCATGTTTGACCCATAGCAATATCAGCACCTCGATCTCTCATCACTCTGTTCCACCACGTGAGCGCCCTCTTTTGAAACACACTAGAAGCAAACTCGACTTTACGATTGTCAGGACACTGAACATGGAAAAAAGTACGCTCAAGACTCTCAAACCACTGTAAGAGCCCAGTTGCTCCTTCAGAACCACTAAACTTGAGCGGTTTAGCCGAATTAAACTGTGTAAAGTTGTACGGAGCAGGTGCATTATTGTTATTGTTGTTGTCTTGGTTAATTTGAGTAATGAGATTTGGTAGCATAGCAGCCATCTGCTGTGCTATGATAGTTGCCAGTTCGGCATCAGGTTGTTGTACGTTTCGTCGAGGAGGCATTCTAAAAGAGGAAAACATGAGAGAAAATGAGTGAGATGATATGATGAAAAATGAGATGTCATAAATATCGGCAAAATGTAAGGATGGTGGTCATTTGTTCGTTACCTTAAATAAACAAATGCCACACAGTGACTAATCAAGGTAAATGGGTCATTATAATGTATCGCGAAGACATGCTTTAGCCTATAAGTGGACACTCACCCCAAGAGTTCCCAGGTAAGAGTGACTGGTCTGATACTGCGGATTTGTACGAACACTCTAGCCTAGATAGAAAACTCGAGGTACAGGCACCCACCCATCCAGATGCATGTGTTCACATTATTTAGACCCAAACTTTGATGAGATTTTGAAAACTTGGAAGGCTTAAAGCCAAAAAGAAATCATCCAAGAATAGATGATTGGTTTTCAAAATTTATTTGGAAATTTGTGTTCTTGTTTTGGTAATCACCTAAGGATAGGTGATGTTTATTGTTTTAAGTTCTAAACACAAGATAACTTGTGTTAGGGTCCTAGAAAGGTTATAGTCTAGGTCAAAGCATTACTAATAACCTAATTCCCTATAACCATGAGCTCTGATACCAACTCTTCTGTCACACCCCGACCGCGTAAAACAACAAACCGCGGCGGAAACGTCGGGGAGTCGAGTAACAGAATTATTGTTTCATAACACATGGTATTTAAAGTTTGGTTTTATTAGAAAAGATGTTTACATTATCTTGAAATTAAACTGAAAACATAACGTAATTTAAATTGTCTTGCTTCATTTTAAGTCACTAAGGCCCAAGTTCGCCTAAGTGTGTCATGATCGTCCTCATACATTAGCTCCTGAAACACATGTGAAAATAGGTACGTCAGCATAAAAATGCCTGTGAGATACATAGGTTTTGTTGCTGAAAGACTCGTGACTTGAAAGTTAAAATAAGTGTTTAACAAAAAGTAGTCATGAATCTATTAAAATGTTTTCTTTTATAAAATCATGTGAAAATCAATATGAAAATCAAATGATATAAAAGAATGATGTATGGTTAAATAATTAACCAAATGAAATGAATTGTATAAAATATATCATTTGTAAAACAATGCCTTGTGAATAATATATCATGTCTTTGTATAAAATGTATCATGTCTTTGTCTTTGTCTTTGTCGAAGTGGTTTAGATAACGCTACGAAATGTAATATCATGAAAGCACTTATATATAGGAAGTACCAGCGGCGTATCCACCATGCTTTTATCATATTACATATGCCTCATTATTTAAATCACTTACCAATAACCACCAAAAATGTCTTGTTAAAACCAATGTCAAATGTCATGTGTAAACAATGTCTAATGTCACAATGTCAGGTATAAACCATGTCTTGTATAACAAATGTCTTGCATGGCAAGTAAAAAGACTTTACTTAAACCACATGTAAATAATGTCAAAATGTCTTATGTAACCAACTGTCATGTACAAAACAATGTCTTTGAATAAACTAAAAGTTTAAATCAAAAGTTATGTTTTGAAAACCATTGCTTTTATTTGATATGAACATTTATGTAGTTGTGTTTATCGCATACATTCAAGCATTGAGACTGTCGGATAAACCCTTATCAAGTTAAAGGTTTATCAAAAATGTATTCGGATTCTGTCATTCCCTACTTCCAAACAAACCAACGAAGCGGGGAACGGGATTTGTCTAGTCCTATGGTACCATTAGATACTACCGAGCAGCGTGATCAATGTTAATGAATGTATTCTTGTCCCGTTAAACATACCCAATGTCATAACCAATGTAAGCATGTCATGTAAAAACCATGTACTAAGTATGCTAAGTAAACGTACAAAGTAGAAATGTCCATGAAATCAATGTGCTAGCATGCTCAGTCAACATACATAGCAAAATGCAATGTAAATCAATGTGCTCATATGCTGAGTAAACATATGCCATAAAAAGTATCTTTGAAATCAATGTGCTAGCATGCTCAGTCAACATACATAGCAAAACATAATTGAAATCATGTTCTATATGTGTACTAGATGAACATAGCAAGTATATGTCATGAAAAGCATGAAAGTAACACGTAGGCACATGTGTATCACCCCAAAATAATTGAAAAAAGTAAAAGAGGGGACTATGTACTCACTTGAGATTGCAAGTATCCTTGATCTAGTGAACTAACAAAGCTCGGGAAGTCAAGGAATCAAGTGGCACCTAGTATGGAATCACTATGTTAATAATCGGGACCTAAATTGGGAGATCGGATAGAATGAGGTCTTGTAAACCAAATGAGTGTTGCAACTCATATGAAATGGTTTAAGCCTACATTCTGATTTGAAAGTAATCCTAAGTGCTTATGACCCCTTACGACTCGTTAAGGTAGTTTATGCTACTTTAACGTGTCGTTTGCGCAAAAGCGCGTTCAGATAGTCTAACTAGTCCTATGATAAGTTTTATATGCCTAAACATGTTCAATAATGTTGCATAATCAGTTTAAGTGTCAAAATTTAGGTTACATATGCATAAATTAAATTTACGCGCAAAAAGGGCATTTTGGCCATTTTCCTAAGGCATATAAACTACCTATCATACAACTAAATAAACGAAGTGACCATAAGGTATAACCTCGGAAGGTTATTCCCTATACAACTATGGTCACATAATGTGTTTGGTCGGATCCTAATGATCGATCAAACGGGTCGGGTTCGAAAGTCTAAGCGGTTGTTAAGACCACTTGACTCACGACCCTAAATAAGCACTAAACTAGAAGTGACGAGTTAAACATGTTAAAATATGTTTAACAAAGTTAGAAAACTGATTTGGTATCAAAACAAAGTGTTTTGATACCCGAAATTAGTTCCGTTGTAAAATGCACATAATCGTGCATTTTGAACGAAACTTTGACTCGTCACTTCGACTAGTTAACGTGGTAATCAGTAGGTATAGTCGCAAGGGACTATAACCATCGTGATTACGATCACGTTGCAAAGTTTAAACGAACTTTGTCTTGACCAATTTATGGTCAAAGCTAAAAGTCAAACACTGTTTGACTTTTAGCTTGAAATAAATAAACAAGACTAGAAAGAACAGTTACAAGTGTTCTAGGATGGAAAGAAGACTAGAAAACTCAAGTAAGAAGCCTCCAACAAATGTGGTGGCCTCTACTTAGAGCTTATAGAGAAGAAGATGGGAAATGAGCAAGTTTGAAGGTTGATAGACATGGGTATTTATAGTGTTTCATGAATTTCCAAGATCATTGCAAGTGTAAATGTGTTCTCCAAGGAATGATCCACACCATACATGTGTTAGGAACAGATTAGGGGGCTTGTTGAACACTTAATTGGTCCTCAAACAAGGAAACAAGCAGCCAAAACCATCAAACCAGTTGTTTTAAATAGAAAACAGGTTCTGCCAGCTCAAGGAGTTGCGCCCCACGACCCATATGGCCTCAAGAGTCGCGCCCCGCCAGCCAGCTGTTGTTCTGAAGTTTCAATGTTTGGCTGAATTGGTCCATGCAGCCCGAAACTTGTTTTTCGACGCGTTTAACCCCCGTTAACCCAATTTTGGGCTTTATAAGGATGTTAAAGCATAGGGGACTTGAAATATGCTTGGAAATATCATGGATGTCGGTTCGTGTGATCGTACGATCGCGTTTTTCGGTTAATTACGACGAAACTCGAACAGACGCGAAAACGATCCAAATTACGCGAAGAATGGTATTTTTACATTCCCATCACTAAAATACAATATTTTAATGATTACAAAAATTTTTGGATGTCCGGGTATGGTCAGAACGCGAGATATGCACGCATTTGCATGCTTTCACTGTTTTGACGCTTTTAGTCCCTGTGATCAAATAAGCGTATTTTCACATACCGAATCCCTCAAAACTTATTCTAAGCTATGTAAAGGGTATTTAGGGTATGTTTTGCTTATGACCTTGTTCCGGAGTGTACGTTGCTATGCGAATCGGCAGACTTTTGCAGTTTCTCGCAAATAGTCCCTGTGATCGAATAAACTTGTTTTTGCCATACCGAATCCTTCAAAACTCATTTCTAAGTTATGTAAAGGATATTTAGGGTATGTTTAGATTATGTAACTGTTACGGAGTGTATGTCGCATTAAATTGATTACGTTTACGTAATAGTTCGCGTATAACTTTCCAGAAAATGTTTAAGAGTTTGAAATCGAACAAAATCGAAACGTGCAAAATGTCAAACATAAATAAACAAATTTTGGGATCAAAACACATTGTTTCATTGATAATTTTAATTGTTTGGAGTTATATACTGATTACACAAGCACAAATGTCACACTTAATGTCAACATCCATTTAGGGTTGACGCTATCACTAGGTAGTTATTATTTCATTTTCATTCATCTTGAGCGAACTACAACATTCCACTACTAACGTTGATACTAATTAATTTCATAATTATATGAGGGATCAACATATCAACATACGCATACTATAAACATTCAATGATCTTTTGATACTACAACAATATTACCCTTTCTATTCTTACTTATTCGTACTTGACACAAATGAAGTATCATTCTACATTTGCTATCGTTACTTATACTACGTACACCTTTAAGTCTAGTCTAGCCTCAATTCAATTCATTCATATCACTTTATTATTAACTCTTTCCATGCACTACTTATTATACTAAACAAGTATGTCGTGCAAGTGCATCGTACGAGCGTTTAACCAATTTGTCCAAATTTTCACTCAAGGCTTTTGGGATTTCCTCTTAATGCCATAAATATCTTCTTATGTTGATTATTAAAAGTCGAACATTTCATACCATGCCATATTTATCCTGCCGTTCATTTCATTCACAAGTACTAATCAATCTTCGATTTCTTACTTATCAATCAAGAACTAAACATTATACTAACCTTGATTTCATTGCATAAACCAATGATCCGCGACCCGGATCAGACTGCTCCTTCACGAGTCCATAGCATAACCGGATTGACCTCATTCATCCGTGTGATGAGCTTTCACTCGTGCACATCCTTCCCAACTCTACTGGTTTTATCACACCGGGAGTTTTACCACCCTTATCTACAAAATTAAGGATTAGCATATTTCGTTCAAATTCCTTCAAGTATGGCGTTTATCAAATCATCTTGTTTACATACTAATCCTTTCTAGATTCTTCTAAAAACATTAGTTCATCTGACCCATTCATAACGGGTCAATACATGACCGTTCCTTAGCATATCATTTCCATTCGTTTGACCCGTTCACAACTGGTCAATACATGACCGTTCCTTGACATATCATTTCCATTCTTTCATTCATTGTATTCGGTGTTAACTCACCTATATTCTTTCACAATTTCTTACTTATAAGCTATACTACATTGTTCATTTTTGTTTCTGACGAACTATTCTTACACCTCGTTAATTATCGTCAACTTCTATAGTTTGACTTTTCAAAGTCAACCGCTATTTATTACTTATTGTTTATACATTTTGGAGTACGTGGTGTACTTATTTTCAGTTCGAACATACTTACAAAAAGCCATTTCATCATTTTAACGTTTTCTTGCAAAAACCTTCCATTTTTGTCCATACTTAAGCTATTCGTTCGGGTCTTAACCGTCATTTATTCTAACTCTCTCATGAATTACTTTTCCAATATGTACATTTCATAGCTTTATTCAATAATTTATTCACACAATGCATATATGTTTATTTATCACGACAACAACTTTCGATGGTTTGTTTAGTTAGCATATCAAACATTTCATGTTATATTAACATTACTTGCTTTCTAACTAACAATATCATCATCATCATCATCATCATCTTCTTTTGACTTTTTCAGAAACTCAACTCGTACGTACTTTCTGATTCACGTTTTTATCAGTTGGCTACAATCGTACCCAAGCGTGTTATTAACTCGTACGTACATGTTTAATCCGTACCCACCTACGAGTTTATTTTTCATCCATACTTTTCATTCCCTAATTTCATTCTGACTTGTTTGATTCATACTTACTTACGGATTCAAACATCTTAATTCTTACCATTCATTCTTAATTGTTTGATTCGTACTTAAAGAATCGTTGGACCCCTTCCCTCCCACACGACCCCTATTTCCCAATTCGTCCGGACATACATGTGATGATTCTCATGGTCTCATGAGCGTCCTATACTTCTTGCACACTGACCAGGCATGCAATCCACATACTAGTCTCGTGTCTTCATGATATGTAAAGTAGGGATGGGGAACAAAGTATTATTTTGGTTGGGTAAGGGGGAAGGGGCACCCCCCAAGGGTACTACACTTGCCTCAACCAATCAACTGGCGCCATGTCAAATTCTTTACAAAGTACCCGTGCACTAAAAAACACTAGCGGCACCCTACCCCAAGTACCCTTAAACCATGGACCCTACTCTTTTACTCCACCCACCAATCACACACACCCTTAAAACTTAAACTCATCAAACATCCCAATGCTTAACCCTTACCCTTGCGGCTTCCACAACAACTTAACCTCAACCCTTACCCTTGGGATTGGCAACGATGTTGTAGTGAAGGTTAGAACCCTTACCCATGAGGTGCCTCTCCCCCACCCACAAATGGACAAGTGAAGGTTTGTTATGTAACTGATTTCCTTTGCCATATCAATTGTCAAGGAATAAAAAAGCAAGGGTCTACATATTAACACACCCAAATGCCTATTCACACACCCTCATATACGCCTCGTATAGGTCTATACGTCGCGTATAACCTTTTTCAATTTCCAAGAGAGTATTTGATTATGTCATATTTTGTCTTATATGCCCCGTATATGCCTCGTATAGGCCTATACGGGGCGTATAGATGAACAAGACCATTTTACCCCTGATTTGGGGTTGTACGCATGGGTAAATTGGTGTTTTTTTTGCATCTCTTAGATGCCTAGTATAGGCCTATATGAGGAGTATGCATATAAAGGGTTTTTTTAAAAACACTTTTATAAATGGCAAATTACCATTTTAGCCTTGAGTTAGGCCTAGACTGGGGTGTCTTAGGGCTAAAATGGTAATTTGCCATTTTATTTTTTAATTTTTTTAATCCATTAAGCAAACTTTTAAAAAGATAAAACAAGTCGTGTGTCGTGTTTTTCGAACATTTTTTCTTGAAGGTTTCTCAGTAAGTTTATGTGCTTTGAATGTATAATGGGTTAAACTTGAAAAACTTGTTGTTTGCTCAAAATTTTATAAAACCCTGTTTAAATACATGGAGAAATGTTAAAATCAGGTCTTTCTTGAAATTTTCTGCGAAAAAAAAAAAGTCGTGTTCGAAAATTTTTCCGGTAAAGTGATTTAACCAGAAAAGTAACCAGAATTCTCTGTAGAAAGATATGTTCCATACGTTTTCTGAAAAGCTAAAATATTTTTGAATATTTTTCACCAACTTTTACCAACCCACCATTCTGTCAAAAGATAAGACTTTGCTGTAATCAGAACTTTCTCACCTACTATCACCAACCTTGTTAGACTTCCATTCCTACGAAAATCCTTGGTCAACAAAAAAACTGCTCCTTATCTCATTCTCACGGAAAACCCAATTAAGTGTCTAGTGGGATTTTACTCTTTGGGCTTTACATCTTTCGTTGAAATTAGGAGTGGGCTCAACACAATCTTTGGTGAAAATTGGGCCCAGTTTCACATCTATTCTTCGTAGACAACTTCCAATCCATTAATTATTCTTCAGGCTATCTTTCGTGAGTTTGTTTGATCATTTTTATCTTTCCACGAAACACTTATTCTTCTTTGGACCTCACGAAAAACCCTCCAGTTCTTCGTGGAATTTAATGGGTTTACTAGTGGGCCTCCTTTAAACATTATTTGTGTAATATGGTTTTTCATTGGGCTGTTTTCATTGGGCTCCCACGAAAAATGTTGTTTCATCTGATTTGATTATTTGTATCGTAAATTATATTTTGTGTTTGGGGCCTAGTAATTCTTTTTACAGTTGGGCTTGAGAAACAATTGTTTGTCTGGTTTTTATCTTTGGTGGATATTGGTTCGTTCACAGTTGGTATTTAAGTTATTTCTTTTCAATTCGTCATGAGTTCAGATTGGTGGGGTTGGAAACCTGACCCTAATGCGGATATGTATACGGGTAAAGGTTTAGTGCCTTCATGGGCTCAGTCTCCCACAACCTCGTCCTCATCACAAACGAGTTCTATTATGGCAAACTAGTGGGCATTTGTTACTAACCAAAATCAAAGTATACAAAGTCTTCTTTTGAGTAAAAATGAAACCGGTAGTAATAACCGTCCACCAAAAATGATGCATATGAACGAGTATCCCGGTTGGGAAGAGAGATTTCATACGTATATTCTTGGGAAAAACACGGAGTTGTGGTTGTCTTTTACCACAGAATTCGATCAAGCACTTAAAGAAGCCGGTTCAAATGCCGCGACATTTGCAGATCTTTCTGTCGATGACAAAAAGGCATATGATTTAGAAAAGAAAGCATTTTCAATTCTAACTCAAGCCTTAAAGAAAGATATTTATCATCAGTTTGTGAGATTTAAAATGACAAAAAGTATATGGGATGCATTAAAGGCGAGAGGTCAAGGAAATGCTTCGTCATGCAAGCTGAGACATGATCGGCTCAAAAAGGAATTCGACGGCTTCATGTGTATGGAAAGGGAGTCACTGGGAGATATGCCAAGTTGATATTATCATCTGCCGAGTGAAATGGGTAATTTTAGGGCTGTGGTAACTCCAGAAGAGGTGGTCGCAAAGTTTGCCGATGCATTGCCAGCTCAATGGAGTGGTTTCTTGGAGATTCTGAAGTATAATGGCACGTTAGCTACAACCAACATCCATGATTTTATTCAACTCTTGGAGAACAAAAATCAAGAGGAAATCAGGAAAGCAAAAAGAGTGTCGGTACCACAAAATCCTGAGATGTACTACGGAAATTGTGGAGGTACTAGCACGGTTGCAAGACCTACTCAACATGCTCAGCTACAAACGGCTTTTGTCTCGAGCACCGATATGTATGGAACACCACAACCAGCTGCCTCTGAGCAAAGCTATCAGCCTACTGGAGTACCATCATTTCTTGATCCAAACTACAAAGGTCAACAACAAGCCTGTTATGGAAACACTTCATCAATAGTCAATGTTGGTCCGTCAACTAATCCAAACACAGTTCGGCTAGACACTTCAAGTTTCTCGAAAGTGAGTGTTGATGTGGCGAAGGAACATATGAAGCTTCTAAACACTTTGGTGAGCGCGTACTGTGGGTTAGTAGTAGGACAAATTGGGAACATCAATTTGACTCAGGAAGATTATCAGCAAATCGATAAGGATGAAATGGATTTGATGGATATCAAGTGGGCATTTGCTAGTGCAGTGAGGCGAGCAAAAGATTTCATGGAAAAACTGGTAGAACCAGCTTGGAAAGAAGGAAAGATACCAAGTATGGGTTCGATAAGCAAGCGGTCAAGTGTTTCAACTGTGGTGAACGAGGCCATTTCAAACGTGAATGTACTAAGCCAGCTCAACATGGGAACCAGAATCCGTTCAGAAATCAAGACAATCAACAGAATCAGAATCAGACCAGGAATAATGAACGTGCCTTTATGTCTGCAAACAATTCACATCAAGCCGGCCCATTAAACAACAACCGAGCTCTTGTGGTACAAGTTGATGAAGGTTGTGACTGGTCAATTCCACTGGGTAGCGGTGATCACGGTAGAACAACTTGTTTTGCTGAAGTTGTCAAGGATCTAAAACAAGCGTGTGGTGGAGAATCTTCATATAAAGACAGTTCTAGTTATAGTGGAAGCTCAGATAAGGAAACCTCAAGTTCAGGTGAAGACGGCATGGATGAAGTGTCACATAAGACCATTGATGCAGATGTTGAGAAGCTTTTGAGTGAAGCTAAAGCAGGGAATGACCGAAGATCAATTCTAGTGGATCAAGCTGCTTATTCTTCTTCTTCTCATCATTCAACCTTTATGGCTAATGTTGGCGGTTCGTCAAGTCAGGTACGTGTCGATGAACCAAAATCTGATCAATCTGATAAATGTGATAATTGTGTTGATTTAGGTGCTAGGTCTGACTTGCAAAGCAAATATGATGATTTGCAAAGCAAGTATGACGTGACATTTATCCACAATCAAAAATTGATCATGGATCTTTCAAAATGCACAGAGGCCAACTAGTTCCATAAAAATCATGAAAAGGAATTTAAAAAGGTAATTGACACATTAAAAGCAGATAAGTTCGAGCTAGTAAAATCAGTTTCAAGAAAACAAACTGCTATAAACAATTACATCACTAGGCTCAAGGAAGCACAAAAGGAGTTGGCCTGTGTAAAGTTTGAAAATGAGGCGATCCAGCTTAGGTTAGATAGTTACTCAAACTCTAGGTATATGCTGGATCACATCATTGACATACAGAAAAAGAAGAATGATGTCACGTGCATTGGATATAAGAAGTGTCCTCCACCTGTTAGACACAATTATACCGCAATGCCTGATAAGGAGGATAAACCTAAATTTGAGCCATCTGTTCCTTTAGATGTTGAGGAATTCGCAGCTGGACTTGGTTACAAAACGGAAGTATCATCAGATTCGGATGTGTCAGCAGATACGAAAGTGACAGCTGCTGAACAAAATCAGGATCCTCCAGTCATTGTTGAGGATGCTGATTCTTCAGATGATACTGACTCAGCACAGTCTGATGCGGTAATCAAAGAAGAGGACATACCTCTCGAGAATCATATTCTATGTGATCCTCCCGCAAAACCTGCTAAGACTGTTCTGGAAGAGTCCACCTCTGCACAAGAGTCTGAGAGTGTGAATTTGCTGTATACTTTAGTTGGTGATGATAGAGTTTATTCAAACAAAGATTTTCCGATTAAAAATGTAAATCAATCTTTAATCAGTAAAGTTTTTGAGGATTCGACTAGTAAGTTTTTCGGAGAGTCAAGTTCACGAGTTGTGGTAACACAATGTCCTCCGATTCCAAAAGCTAAAATTCAAAAACAATATGGGAATCAGAAATTACCAACAGAGAAAATTCAGCAAAATCACACTAAACCAAAAAGAAAATCGATAACTCAAGGTCGAAAGGAGAAGAACCAGAGAATGAACAAAAAGGTGAACTTTGTGAAGTCGAAAGGAACCGATAAACTTGAAACATTTGAAAACAAATCTAACGTAGATTATGTTAATCAAGTTAAAATTTTGAAAAGAAATGGTCAAAACAATTCAGGACCAAGTACATCGAAATCACAAAGTTCATCAACATGATACTTCGGGGTTTGTTGAACGAAGATCATGTTTCGAGTGTGGTGAGTTTGGACATATCATTCGAAATTGTCCATATCTTCATAAGTTAAAAGCTAAAGTTGATGTTCCCCGTGAGCAAAATTACCAAAAGCGATCTGTTTCTCCAAAACAAGATCCCCGTCTTGTGAAAGAAAGGGAGAAGAAACAGAAACGCAAGCAAATCAAGGTAATTGAAAAGGCTCTTAAAACCAATGTGGTTCAAAAACAACCTGTTTCAGTCAAACCAAAAATTTCAAAAACTTCAAACAATCACGAAGTTAAAATTTCAAACAATCAAACTGGTAAATCTCAACAGACATGGAAACCTAAATTGGCCACAAACTCACGGGGAACATCACCATTTCCAAATCATCGCGAAATTGAAATAACTTTTGTCGATGAAAATGGAAGACCCAAGTCCACGAAGGCTTGGGTCCCCATCTCCAACTGATCATTTGAGTAAATGTGCAGGGTGTTCCAGGAGGAACTATCAGTAGTCTTTGGATTACCTCTCCCCCTGTCATGTATTGGCTCTTTCTCTCTTTCCGCTGATAGAGCAGTTTGCTAGAGTAAATGTGCAGGGTGTTCCAGGAGGAACTATCAGTAGTCTTTGGATTGTTGATAGTGGGGCATCCAGGCACATGACCAGCGACTTGAGGCTTCTCTACGATGTCAAATCTATTAGAGGAGGTTATGTTGCTTTTGCTGGAGATAAAAACGGGTATATTACTGGTGAAGGAATGGTATCCAACAGTGTTGTCAGTTTTGACAAGATCAACTTTGTGCAACAGCTTGATCACAATCTTCTAAGTGTTTCTCAAATCTGTGATAAGAAGTTTTTAGTACACTTTGATGCTAATGGATGTTATGTGCTAAAGCCCGGTTTTAAGATCCCCAAAGACTAGATTCTCTTATCAGCACCAAGGATTAATGATTTGTATGTCCTTGATATGAGCCAAGCAATTACAACGTCTGCTCAAGTAACCTGTTTTGTCTCTAAAGCCGTAGAAAAGGAAACAATCTCTTGGCACAGGCGGATGGGACACATTCACCTAAGGAAAATTAATCATCTGGTGAAGAATGATTTAGTAACTGGTGTTCCCGTTAAGAACTTTCATCTTTAAGACGTCTGTGTTTCGTGCCAAAAAGGAAAGCAAAGTAAGAAATCGCACCCGATAAAGAAGATCAACACGGTTGCAGTGTCGCTTGAACGCCTGCACATGGATTTATTCGGTCCGGTCAAGTATAAAAGCATCAGTAATGACTCGTACTGCCTAGTAGTGACAAATGATTATTCAAGATTTTCTTGGGTGGCGTTTATGGCACACAAGAGTGAAACTTTCGAAATTATCAAAAACTTGATCACTACGATTGAGAATTTGTATACTTTGAAAGTGAGACGCATACGCAGCGAGAATGGAACTGAATTTAAGAATCGTGCTATGGAGGAGTTCTATAGATCCAAAGGCATTCTTCATGAATTCAGTGCTAGATACACTCCTCAACAAAATGGCGTCCCTGAGCGTAAAAACCGTACTTTGATCGAAACTACAAGGACTATGTTAGTAGAGTCACAGTTTCCCATTCCCTTCTGGAGTGAAGCTATGGCCTCTGCATGCTACACGATGAACCGAATCCTTACAGTAAAAAGACATAACAAGACCTGCTTTGAGCTACTGCACAAACGGAAACCAGACTTACAATTTCTTGAACCGTTTGGGCTCCTCGCACTATGATCGATCCGGATGGAAAATTTGGGGCAAAAGCAATTGAGGGATTCTTTCTTGGGTATGCCACCCCGAATTTAAGAGTTTGGAATCTCGAGACTAAAAGGATCGAGGAATGGTCTGAAGTCAGAGTACAAAGGCACACTTTTCCAGTCAGATGTCCAGGTCAGCCATGGATGTTTGAGTATGATGACTTTTTCAATTCGTTCAATATTCAAGAAGAAGTAGTAGATGTTGCGGTATAGATGTTTTTTGAGAGTGACAACACAACAGATTCACCATCGGTTCGTTCAATTATTGTCAACAATCAAGAATCATCTTCAGTTAACAATAATGCTCTCGAGAATGAGGATTTTCACGATGCTACTGAACTGAACGAATCTTCAGAGGATGATGAATTTCTTGATGTAGACCAAGAAGCTCCTACAATAGTTGTGCATGGTACTTCTGAGGCTACACCTCCTGAGGACTGCCCTAAAACAGTAGAAGCTACTGCATCATCCTCTTCGCCAGTTCAGGGTATTGATTTAGTTGTTGATCTCAACTTCAACAATCTGGGTATAAATATTCCAGTTCCGGATAATCCAGAAACGAGAATCCATAACACCCATCCTCAAGAAAACATCATTGGTAATGTTCAAAGTGGCGTGTAGACGAGAAATCAGTTGAGAAACAACAACAATGTTTGCTTGTATGCAGCAATCAGAGATTCGGGTTTACAGAATGATTGGTCCTTCGCGTGTTATGTCTCACAAGAAGAACCAAGGTCTCGGAATGAAGCGATAAAGGATAATTCTTGGGTGGAAGCTATGCAGGACGAACTGCAACAATTCCAGAAGCTAGGTGTCTGGAAACTGGTTGAGAAACCTGAGAACTACAAGAAGATTGGCACCCGTTGGGTTTTCAAATGCAAGAATGATGACCATGGAGTAGTTGTCCTAAACAAGGCGAGATTAGTTGTTCAAGGTTTTCGTCAGGTAAAAGAGATAGACTACAACGAAGTTCATGCACCGGTTGCACGTCTTGAAGCTATTCGGATCTTTCTAGCCTATGCTTCCTTCAAAGGATTCCAGGTTTACCAAATAGACGTGAAAAGTGCATTTCTTTATGGTGTGGTTAAAGAAGAGGTGTATGTCGAACAACCTCCGGGTTTTGAAGATCCTATTCATCCTGATCGAGTTTGGTTGCTCAACAAAGCTCTTTATGGATTACATCAAGAACCGAGAGCTTGGTATGCATCCTTATCTAATTATCTGCTGGTGAATGGTTTTCACCGGGGTCTTATCGATTGCACTCTTTTCATCAAAGAAAAGGATGGAGATCTTCTGTTGGTTCAGGTATACATAGATGATATTATTTTTGGTTCAACTAACGATGTTTAGTGTAGGGACTTCGAGCGTGTTATGCAAGAGAAATTCGAGATGAGCGCCATGGGGGAAATGAATTTCTTTTTGGGCCTACAAGTTCAACAATCGGAGTCTGGGATAACCAAATATGTCAGAGACATCTTGAGCCGGTTCCAGATGTCCGAAGCGACGCCCATTGGTACCCCACTTCCGCAAAATCACGGGATTACTCCAGACTTGAAGGGTGAAAGCGTTAACTCTTCACTTTATCACACATTGATAGGATCTCTTATGTATCTCACAGCCTCGGGGCCCGACATCATGTATCCTACGTGCCTGCTCGCCCGATATCAAGCCAACCCGAAGGCTTCACATCTAGCAGCTGTAAAAAGGATTTTCCGCTATTTGAAGGGTTGCCCGGACACCGGTCTCTGGTACCCTAGGGATGATAGTTTTCAGTGATTATGATTTTGGTGGCTGCAAAATCGGCGGAAAATCCACAACGGCTGGATGTCAGTTTTTATGAAATCGCCTGGTCACATGGTAGTGCAAGAAGCAGACTTGTGTTGCTACATCAACCTGTGAAGCTGAGTACATTCCTGCCTCAAGTTGTTGCTCCCAAGTCCTGTGGATCCAACAACAAATGCACGACTACGGTTTTGAATTCCTATCTACTCCTATTTTCGTTGATAATTCTTCTGCCTTACATATCACTAGAAATCTTGTGCAGCATTCAAAGACCAAACACATCGAGATCAAATATCACTTCATACGTGATTATTTTGATAAAGACTTATCAATGTTGTTAAGGTCCACACTGATGACCAACGTGCCGACCTTTTTACCAAAGCTTTTGACAAATCACGATTTGAATTTTTACTTATGGTAAACGACATTAAGGTCAAGCAAGAGTAAAACCAACGTCGGAAAATCATTTTTGTAAATATTTATTTGTGTTTTCTTAATTTCTCATACTTTTTGCATTTTAGGGGGAGTAAAAACGAAATATACAAAAACATTGAAATTGTTTTTCAAAAATACAAAAACATCGAAAAATTTAAAAAACACAAAAACAATAGAAAAACAAAAATGAGTTTCCTGGCGAGCAAAAGAGAAAATGATAGTACATAAGTGGTCTGTCGAAATCTCTTAAAACTTAAAATGAAAAACGATAAGCAGCTCTATATAAGATATATCGGTAGGCTCACAATCATTTTAAAGTGTGCAGGGTGATATAAACCTAAATCGGCGGAAGACTGTGTGGGAACCGCTCATTGGCATATGGTCTTGGTACCGAAATTTCATTTGATAGATTGCCGAGGTTCTGAGATACGTGGTCTTTATGCTTTTTATCATCTGGGTATCATGGTTGTTTCTTTTAGCGAAAAGAACGGGGACGCAAGTCTAGAGTTTCCATGATACCATACATACGTGTACATATCATACATACATGTATATAATACATGATGCATACGACCTCAATAAGTGATAAACAATCACATGTCCCTATCAATAAGTGATAATATATCACAGCTTTTATGCGGGAGTCAAGTTCGTCTCTTTGTCGGTACGATGGTACTAACCTGTTCATGGACTTGCTCTTGTGCTCTGCATGCATTGAATATCAAGTTCCTCATAAATAAGTGATTTAATCACATAGGGCTTGTATTCATCCAAAAATAAGTGAGTATCTCACATCACATATGTTGAAAACATATGATAAATGGTATACTCACCAGTAAGATGAACCCTCGTGCATACCTTGATACGGGAATGTGTCGTGTGTGGATGAACACCAGTCGGTAAGTATAAATCATACCCTAACGTATCTCCTAACCGCGAGTACATCTGATAAGTTGAGCTTAAGTGGACAACAATACCGATAATCGTTATAGGATAGTTATCTTAATATTAACTAATTGAACAACAAGAGCGTTTTGGCGTGACCGTACACTGATATGATTCTCTTACCCTCGAAACTCACAAAAAGAATATCTGTAAATATAAATTTACTGTTTTCCGTTTCTACATCTCTGTATATATATTTATTTACTGCTTTCTGTCTTTACATTTAAAAATGCAAAAATACCAAAAAGATTTTAGGTGTGTTTTAATATAAACTTTATAAAAACCAAAAATATATTATTTCTACTTTATTTTTTATTTTTTATTGCCCGATGTTGGATCTCGAGTCTTTACCACCTGAAACCTGTTCGAAATCTCAAACAATTGCATCTTCATAAACGGTCAAAATTAATAAGTTGTGAAAGTTAAAACCTAAAATTATTCAAATTTTTAAACTTTCAAACTGTTGAAGGTCGGTAGTTGTTTGAGTGTTGGTCACATGTGTGTCGTTTAACTATATTCCAAGCGGCTATTCTCATTACGCGTTTAGCTTTCTTGTATGTGCAGATGCGATATTCGAACCAGCTAAAGGCGAAGAGAACGTGTTAGATGACAAGCTTGGAATGAAGACCTACATGGATGCAATCAAAGGATCAAGATGATCGAGTTGCCGCTGACCACTTCTCAACACCACAAGGATCTAAAATTCGAAGATCAACGTTTCACGAGCAACGTTTAGGGCTGTCCAAACTGCTCGACGATCTAGGATCGCTCGACGATAGCTCGAAAAATGCTCATTCGATTCCCGCTCAGTTTGTAAATGAGCCACTCAGATCGGTTCGATTCAAATTCAATCCAAGCATGAGCAAAGGTCCGCTCGCTCGTCGATAGCTCGGTTTCGCTCGAATTATTTTTATTAATAGTTAATATATATATATATTATAGATTTTAAAAATTAAAAGCCCAAAAAATATACTAGCTTAAAGAAGAAGTTTATGGCTTTTGAGCTAAATGTCAATTTATATTTCGCACTTTATTTTGTGCTTCTTGATATTGTTAAGAACATTTTTAGAATCATGATTTTAGTTATGTATTGCTTTTGTTAGTAAGGTGTTGGACATGTTTTAATTAAGTTAGGATTTGTTTTTGTTGAACGCAGCCTTATAATTCAATCGAGCGAAACCGAGTGAAAACGATCCGCTCAATTTTTGTTAGGATTTGAGAAAAACCGAGCGAAAACGATCCGGTTCGATTCAAATTCAATCCGAGCATGAGCATCACTTTTGTGCTCGGTTTTGCAAATTCGATCCGATCAGATCGGATCGGTTATAATTCAATCCGAGCATGAGCAGACCCTCGATCGGATCGGATCAGCTCATGAACACCCCTAGCAACGTTCAAGCGGAGTTTGCTAATACACCTCCTGTCTGTGACACATGAAGACTCTAAAGGTCCGACAACTATGTGAAGAACGAACCTTCACGAGAAGCATCCAAGGGGGAGTTTGTTGATACACTTTGTGGATACGGCTCGTTTGGTTCGCCCGCATTACGAATGAAGGCCGAGGTCAAGATTGTGACAACTGGCACAAAACAGGTAATTTCCGTACTCTTTAATTATTACTTAATGACTGCAATTATGTGCTTAAACGTCAACATTGATTGATTACATTATATACAAGTGAATTCATGCACGTTTAATACTACAAAATATTGCTTTATGCCTTAACAAGAGCGTTGCGTCAGAAATACTAGTAAACTCACCGGTAAAACACAATATGTCAACAACTCTGCAGAAAGCAGTCAGACATTAGAACTAAGGCCTAGGTGTAGGTCCAACGTCAAAAATACATTAAAACCCTAGAGTACATACAATGGTTAACATATAGACGCTCCGAAAGCTAAAATACGCACTAAAAAGCACCCGAAACGCACTGTAAGTGCAGAATTTTATTAAATTCAGCTATGACCAGCTTTTAAGCATATAAAAATCATGCAGAAATTATGTCTTATCGTCCAAAATATTTCCCTAAGTGTTGGGAATTAAAAGGGTTACAAAAGGACACTAAACGGTGCAATTTAGCACTTTAACGGAACGGTATTTAACCGAACAACCGGACATTACCCGGGACACCAAATTATTGCCAAACACATTGTTATTTATTTCTTGGCTAGTCTTGATCCCCATTTATCTTAACACCCATTAAAAACCAACAAACTAATATATATGAATCATACTTGAGATGTAACTACCATTTACATATTAGTTGCAAATTTTACAATCTACCCCCCCCCAACCGAATTTCCAGCCATTGGGACCCACCCCATCATTACATTATATTTTATTTAGATTTTATCTTATTCTCTCAAGTTTTGGTTGGCCAAAATCTAGAATATCATGACACTAGGGTTAGGGTGGCTCACGAATTCCAAGAAATCCTCATCATCACCTTAAGATCCACACTCAACCTCACTCTCTCTCCCTATTTTCGGTTCTTCATAACCGAACCCACCCCCATCTCTTTCATACCTTCATCTTCTTCACTACAAGTCCCCTTTCAAAGCTTGAAGATCATCCATAGAAGTGCAAGTTGAAGGGCTCTCAAGAAAGCTTTGTTCAAGTCTTTATCACCATCTTTCTCTCTACATATTTGCACTAGATTTCTTCCCTAGCTTGAAGCTAGTGGTAAGTCTCTACACCTCGTTCCATCTCGTTCTTGGTTATGTTATGTAATAGGATGATAATGTTCAAATCACAAAACTAAAACACTAAAAAGATGAACATGAAACTCTACATAAAATCCTACATAAAAGTTTTGCATAAAGATGAAATCAGGTTGGATTAGGTTTGGATAAAACATGCGTGATATTTGATCATTGATTTCGTGGTAAATCCGTTGTTAGGACACTTGTTGATACGATCTAGCAACATTTAAACCATAAAGAGACATGCTGATTGACATTTTCAGCCACCTTCAAATGGCTATAAACAGACCATAATAACTTGAAAAACTGATTTTCTGAAGCCTAAATTATGTATTTTCGAAAAACTGATCAAATGGCACTGGAATCGTAATTTTTCGAGGTCGTTTACTATTTTTAAAGGACTATTTTTGGACAGCAGCTCAAGCTGCGATTTTACTGCTGAAAAAGTGTGTTGTGTTCGGAGTCATAACTTAAAAACTGAGTAGAATCAGCTCATGAAATTTTTACTGTAGATGGTCACTGTTGTCGCCGTAATTCTCCCACTGGAATTTCGTCAATCGGACTTACGATTAATTTTAAGTGAATTATTCTGTAGACTGCAGTCAGAAAGTGACAAATCTGATTGCAATCCGGGAAATAAATTTTTATAAAATATTGGTAATGAACTGGACCCCGAAATTTTTTCACAATAAAACTTAGATCGTATATGACATTCTATAAAAATTTGGGAATTTATGGAGAAGGTTAACTATTTTATTAAAATGCTCGAAAACAATCCAGTTTTAATGAATAATGCTGAAATGACATAAGTAGTTTATTGCATGTCCGATTGTCGGGTTGGTTATGTGAGAACAATCTACGGGATATATGTAAAAGAAAATGGTATGCTATTAAGCATGGACACCTCCATTTACAAAGGAGACTATGGCGAAACTTTCTGAAAAACCTAACACTTAGTAAATAGTTTCTAGACAAATGTTTGCTAGTGTGTTCTAAACTATGATTTTCGAATACAAACCTCGTCATAATTTTTGGTAACAAAAATATATACATCATACAAAATACATAACTCGGGTGCAAAGTGCAAAATACAAGAAACTTATATTTATTTTTGAGAAAGTAATATAAGTAAGACAATTAGTTAAAAATATAGAATGTTTTTAACACAAGAATATACATAAAGACAGTGACTTGTACTTGTACGAAACAAGTCTAGTGACTAACGTTAAGAAAACACGTATAGGTCACGACGTTAATTAAGCAAACCCGGTGAAGTTTACGATGCAAGGAACGCAAAGTTGTGAGTTCATGCTCCCCCTTTTCTTTTAACTGTTTTCAGTTTTATAACTTCGGGGGTGAAATACATGTTACAAATATTACAATGTTTACAAATGGTATGATGGATACAAGAAGGATACGAGAAATCGTGTCACGAATAGGGTACCATAAGCACCATTAATCATGTACATACTAAGACCGCAGAACAAACGGTTAGATCTAATGGGTTTCAGGGCAGCCCCACTCTTGGTGACAACTAGTACCGAGTAGTGTTTTTGTGTCTCAGTCGTAAATCGACTACAGAAAAATGCTTATGGTTTGGTGACTTCCTATGTCGTGTCACATGTTAATGGCTTTGCAACCCATTAACACTTGATACATATAGAAATACTTGGTTTATACAAGATACAAATTATGATTTCATACAAAGTATACAAACGTGAAATACAAATATTGCATGAATTCACACCAACATTATGTTGACGTTTTTCCAAAAACTCATATGTATTTCAGGTAACTAGGATGGATGTGCGCGCGGTTTTACTCATGCTCTTGGATGTCGCTTTTGTTTATCTTTGAATAAAGTTGTAAACTTATCAGACAAAATGTTGTCTTGTGTTGTAAACACTTAAACTACGATTTCAGTTATGTAATGTGTTGCATTTAAAGCTATTTTTATGAGCATGTAGTATGTTTACCTTTCGTATGCAATGAGAACCTTTCATGATCACACATCGTGCTTCCGCCGCAGAAAGGGGTGTGACAGATTGGTATCAGAGCTGCGATTGTAGTGAACCAGGATTTCTTCTCGAGTCTAGTCTCCAATCACTAGGATCCTTTCACAAAAACAATTTTTCAAAGAGTTTTCATTGCATAAAACTTTCCGCGACATCCACTACCTGAAACTGTTTACAGGAGTCTAGAAAAGACACTACGAGGCTTAGAGTGCACAGAAGTAGCACTTGGCTTTAACTGAGAAATTACTTGCAATTATGTGTGATAATTAGCATATACTTATACTAGGAGTAGAATACCACTAGTATACGTGACCTTACCTGAAAACAATGGCCTATATGAAGGAAGAGATACGAGGATGAAACGAACTGTGCGGACTGTGCAAGGGGTTACGTAATTATGGATGCATACATAATTATGGAATTCAGTGCACAGAAATCACAGCAAGTCTTGTCACGTATAGATTCCCTCAGTGCAAGAAAAGGTCAAACGTGAACACCAGCCTATTAATATACTCTGCTAGAGCAAAATTGTTTGATGTCACTTATGTCGTATATGCCTGTGTATATATACTACTACTGTCTAGTACGACAATATCAAACAAATATCTAAACATATTGTGTTATGTTCTGTCAGAACATGGCACCCAGGAAAGCTGTGAACGCTCGTGATCAACCTCCTCCTCCCCCACTGCCAAAGACTGCTGAAGAGCTGAACGCTCTACTGGAGGAAAGAATCTCCGCTGCTATCGCCCAATACGAGGCAACCCGTACTGCAGACAGTGGTGGACCGAGCAACGCCAGACGTAATGGGAATGGAGATTCATCTGGAGGAAACGCAGCTCAGGGTTGTGCTTTCAAGCAGTTTCTCGACTGCAAACCAATGAACTATGACGGCACAGGAGGTGCAGTAGCGTTTGTACGTTGGACTGAGAAAACTGAAGCCACTATCCGCATGAGCAAGTGTACTGCGGATCAGCAAGTCACTTTTGCTACTGGGTTATTTGTCGATGAAGCTTTGACCTGGGGGAACTTGCAGGTCCAAACCTTGGGCGATGATACCGCTTATGGCCTAACTTGGGAAGAACTAAAGGAAAGAATGAGAGAAAAGTACTGCTCCCGTGCTGAACTCCAAAGGCTGGAAACGAAGTTCTGGCACTTGACTATGGAAGGTGCTGACATTAATGGTTATACTCGAAGGTTCCACGATCTGTCTAGAGTGCTTCCCTACATGGTGACTCCCGAATTCAAGCGCGTTGAACGCTACATTTGGGGACTGGCCCCAGAATTTCGCGGCATGGTAACTTCGGCCAAACCTCAAACAATCACCGAGGCTGTAACTCTGGCTGTCAGCCTTACTGAAGATTGCGTTCGTATGAAGAAGCTATCACTAAACCCAACAGAAGAGACCGAGACGCATGCTGAGTCGTCCGGCGACAAGAAAAGGAAACATGCAAACCTGAACCAAGCAACTCGTAACAATAGGGGTTCCAACAAGAAGCGTGACACCAACCCGCCTCATGGGGCGAGATCCCTTGCAGCCATGAATGACACTCCAGCCAAGGGATACCGGGGCACTCTGCCCAAATGCAATCATTGCAAGCGTCACCACGAAGGGGTGTGTCGCGTTTCAAAATGCGACAAGTGTGGAAAGTTGGGTCACCGCACTGAAGACTGTTGGGGAAAAGGAAGGAACGGAAATGGAAATCGCAACGGTGCTGGTAATGCGAATGGTGGGAATGGAAATGGTAATGGCAACCGGATTGGGAATGGAGCTGGGCGTAACTAAGGATGCTTCAGATGTGGAAGCAAGGAGCACTTCATGAAAGAATGCCCAGAGGGAAACAATGCTCAAGCTCGAGCATTTGTAATTGGAGCAAGGGACGCACGCGAGGACCCTAATGTGGTCAACGGTACGTTCCTCATTAACAATCACTTTGCATCCATACTATTTGACACTGGCGCCGATTATAGCTTCATGTCTGTGGAATTTAAACGCATGCTTGGAATAGAATCTAGTAGATTAGAAATTCCTTATTCCATAGAACTAGCCAATGGTAAACTTGTTGAGTCGGGCGAAGTGGTTAGAGGTTGCACATTAGAACTTGGTGAACGAAGATTTAGCATCGACCTCTTACCTATTCAATTAGGTAGCTTCGATGTAGTAGTCGGGATGGACTGGTTATCCAAGAACAAAGCTGAAGTTATTTGTCACGAGAAAATCATTCGCATCCCTTTGGCGAATGATGAAACTCTCATCGTACATGGAGAAAGACGAAACGCGCCTCTTTGAATCATCAGTTGCATGAAGGCACAAAAGTTCTTAAGGAAAGGATGTGTTGCTTTCCTAGCACACGTTGTAGATAAGAAGGTTGTGGAGCCGAAGCTCGAGGATATTCCTGTGGTAAAGGAATTCCCTGATGTTTTTCCCGAAGATCTGCCAGGACTACCTCCGCAACGATAAGTCGAATTTCATATAGACCTGGTTCCAAGAGCCGCTCCTGTAGCCAAGGCGCCCTATCGACTTGCACTATCCGAAATGCAAGAATTATCTACACAACTCCAGGAGTTGTTGGATAAAGGATTCATAAGGCCAAGCTTCTCACCCTGGGGAGCTCCAGTATTGTTCGTGAAGAAAAAGGATGGAACTCTGCGGATGTGTATCGATTACAGAGAACTGAACAAGCTCACAATCAAGAATCGGTACCCGCTACCGAGGATTGATGACTTATTTGATCAGTTGCAAGGATCAAGCTACTATTCCAAGATCGATCTTCGATCTGGATACCATCAGCTAAGGATACAAGAAGAAAGCGTACCAAAGACTGCATTTCGAACGCGCTATGGGCATTACGAGTTTCTTGTAATGCCATTCGGATTGACGAACGCACCAGCGGTCTTTATGGACCTAATGAACCGCGTTTGCAAACCATATCTCGATAAATTCGTGATTGTATTTATCGATGATATCCTGATTTACTCGCGAACGAAAGACGAGCACGAGCAACATCTCAGGACCATTTTGGAACTACTGAAGAAAGAGAGACTTTATGCGAAGTTCTCGAAATGCGAATTCTGGATTCGCGAAGTACAATTTCTAGGTCATGTTGTGAATAAGAAGGGTATTCATGTAGACCCATCCAAGATTGAAGCAATAAAGAATTGGGAAGCTCCCAAAACCCCAACTGAAGTTCGTCAATTCTTGGGTTTAGCGAGCTATTACCGACGTTTCATCGAGAACTTCTCAAAGATAGCTCAACCGCTAACCTCCCTTACTCAGAAAGACAAGAAGTACGACTGGGGTGACAAGCAGGAAGAAGCCTTCCAACTGCTCAAAAACAAACTATGCGATGCACCGATACTATCATTACCTAAAGGCACGGA
This sequence comes from Helianthus tuberosus, assembly GCA_030545235.1. Lineage (NCBI taxonomy): Eukaryota > Viridiplantae > Streptophyta > Magnoliopsida > Asterales > Asteraceae > Helianthus > Helianthus tuberosus. The sequence goes on along the minus strand of CM060357.1, from coordinate 97,992,569 downwards.
AGACTTCGTGGTATATTGTGATGCCTCACGACAAGGCCTGGGTTGTGTGCTCATGCAACGCCAGAAAGTCATCGCTTATGCTTCAAGACAATTGAAGGTACATGAAAAGAATTATACCATGCACGACTTGGAACTCGGCGCGGTGGTATTCGCCTTGAAGATTTGGCGACATTATTTATATGGTACTCGATGTACAATCTTCACAGATCACAAAATCCTACAACACATATTTGATCAGAAGGAATTAAATATGCGTCAACGCCGTTGGGTCGAGTTACTGAATGATTACGACTGTGAGATTAAGTACCATCCTGGAAAAGCAAACGTTGTAGCAGACGCGTTAAGCCGAAAAGAAAGGGTTAAGACCCTAAGGGTTCGAGCATTGGAAATGACGATTCAAACGAACCTCACTGCACGTATTCGTGACGCACAACAAGAAGCTCTTAAGGAAGAAAATCGCAAAGCTGAATACCTCCGGGGTGCATTGAAATATATGGTGCCAAATGAAGAGGGAGCCTTATACTTTGAGAAACGTATCTGGGTTCCACTCTATGGTGGCATACGAGAAGTCATCCTTGATGAAGCGCACAAGTCAAGATACTCGATCCATCCAGGATCGGACAAAATGTATCAAGACCTAAAGGAATACTACTGGTGGCCGAGACTTAAAAGCGATGTTGCTATTTATGTTGGAAAATGCTTAACCTGTGCCAAGGTTAAGGCTGAATATCAGAAACCGTCCGGCCTACTACAACAACCAGAGATACCCATGTGGAAGTGGGAGCAAATCTCAATGGACTTCATCACAAAATTACCCAAGACCCCAAGAGGGCACGACATGATATGGGTGATAGTCGATCGGTTAACAAAGTCTGCGCACTTCCTACCGATCCGAGAGAAGGATAACACTGGAAAGCTTGCCGAGATATACTTGAAAGAAATCGTGGCACGTCATGGAGTGCCAATCTCAATTATTTCAGACAGAGATGGACACTTTGTCTCAAGAATCTGGCAATCCTTTCAGGAAGCCTTTGGATCTCAGTTAGATCTAAGCACGGCATTCCATCCACAAACAGACGGCCAGAGCGAACGGACTATACAAACGTTAGAAGATATGCTTCGTGCATGTGTCATGGACCTGGGTGGCAGCTGGGATACTCATCTACCTTTAGTTGAGTTTTCCTACAATAACAGTTATCATACAAGTATAAAAGCCGCACCGTTCGAAGCTCTGTATAGCCGCAAGTGCCGATCGCCCTTATGTTGGGCAGACGCTGGAGATAAGCGCAAGGTTGGTCCTGAACTTGTGCAAGAGACAACCGACAAGATTACGCAAATCCGAGAGCGCATTAAGGCGGCCCGGGATCGACAAAAGAGCTACGCCGATCTAGAACGAAAGCCACTAGATTTCGAGGTGGGAGACAAAGTGTTGCTAAAAGTCTCACCCTGGAAGGGCGTAGTAAGATTTGGAAAACGTGGAAAGCTGAATCCACGATACATCGGACCATTCAATATTTTGGAAAGAATTGGTACCGTGGCATACAAATTGGAATTACCGGAAGAACTTAATGGAGTACATGATACGTTTCATGTATCCAACCTCAAGAAGAGTCCAACACAAGAAGACGTGATCATCCCTGCGGATGAAGTACACATTGATGACGCACTCCGATTTACAGAACAACCCGTTGAGGTTACCGACTGGAAAGTCAACAAGACCAGGAGGAGCACTGTTAAACTTGTCAAAGTACGTTGGAACTCTAAGCACGGACCCGAGTACACATGGGAACGTGAAGACCAGTTCAAAGAAAAGTATCCCCACCTATTCAAGAAGACTCCTGCGAGAGTTAGTTCAGCCTGAATTTCGGGACGAAATTCTTCTAACGGGGGGAGACTGTGACAACTGGCACAAAACCGGTAATTTCCGTACTCTTTAATTATTACTTAATGACTGCAATTATGTGCTTAAATGTCAACATTGATTGATTACATTATATACAAGTGAATTCATGCACGTTTAATACTACAAAATATTGCTTTATGCCTTAACAAGAGCGTTGCGTCAGAAATACTAGTAAACTCACCGGTAAAACACAATATGTCAACAACTCTGCAGAAAGCAGTCAGACATTAGAACTGAGGCCTAGGTGTAGGTCCAACGTCAAAAATACATTAAAACCCTAGAGTACATACAAGGGTTAACATATAGACGCTCCGAAAGCTAAAATACGCACTAAAAAGCACCCGAAACGCACTGTAAGTGCAGAATTTTATTAAATTCAGCTATGACCAGCTTTTAAGTATATAAAAATCATGCAGAAATTATGTCTTATCGTCCAAAATATTTCCCTAAGTGTTGGGAATTAAAAGGGTTACAAAAGGACACTAAACGGTGCAATTTAGCACTTTAACGAAACGGTATTTAACCGAACAACCGGACATTACCCGGGACACCAAATTATTGCCAAAAACATTGTTATTTATTTCTTGGCTAGTCTTGATCCCCGTTTATCTTAACACCCATTAAAAACCAACAAACTAATATATATGAATCATACTTAAGATGTAACTACCATTTACATATTAGTTGCAAATTTTACAATCTACCCCCCCCCCCCAACCGAATTTCCAGCCATTGGGACCCACCCCATTATTACATTATATTTTATTTAGATTTTATGTTATTCTCTCAAGTTTTGGTTGGCCAAAATCTAGAATATCATGACACTAGGGTTAGGGTGGCTCATGAATTCCAAGAAATCCTCATCATCACCTTAAGATCCACACTCAACCTCACTCTCTCTCCCTATTTTCGGTTCTTCATAACCGAACCCACCCCCCATCTCTTTCATACCTTCATCTTCTTCACTACAAGTCCCCTTTCCAAGCTTGAAGATCATCCATAGAAGTGCAAGTTGAAGGGCTCTCAAGAAAGCTTTGTTCAAGTCTTTATCACCATCTTTCTCTCTACATATTTGCACTAGATTTCTTCCCTAGCTTGAAGCTAGTGGTAAGTCTCTACACCTCGTTCCATCTCGTTCTTGGTTATGTTATGTAATAGGATGATAATGTTCAAATCACAAAACTAAAACACTAAAAAGATGAACATGGAACTCTACATAAAATCCTACATAAAAGTTTTGCATAAAGATGAAATCGGGTTGGATTAGGTTTGGAAAAAACATGCATGATATTTGATCATTGATTTCGTGGTAAATCCATTGTTAGGACACTTGTTGATACGATCTAGCAACATTTAAACCATAAAGAGACATGCTGATTGACATTTTCAGCCACCTTCAAATGGCTGTAAACAGACCATAATAACTCGAAAAACTGATTTTCTGAAGACTAAATTATGTATTTTCGAAAAACTGATCAAATGGCACTGGAATCGTAATTTTTCGAGGTCGTTTACTATTTTTAAATGACTATTTTTGGACAGCAGCTCAAGCTGCGATTTTACTGCTGAAAAAGTGTGTTGTGTTCGGAGTCATAACTTAAAAACTGAGTAGAATCAGCTCATGAAATTTTTACTGAAGATGGTCACTGTTGTTGCCGTAATTCTCCCACTGGAATTTCGTCAATCGGACTTACGATTAATTTTAAGTGAATTATTCTGTAGACTGCAGTCAGAAAGTGACAAATCTGATTGCAGTCCGGGAAATAAATTTTTATAAAATATTGGTAATGAACTGGACCCCGAAATTTTTACACAATAAAATTTGGATCGTATATCACATTCTGTAAAAATTTGGGAATTTATGGAGAAGGTTAACTATTTTATTAAAATGCTCGAAAACAATCCAGTTTTGATGAATAAAGCTGAAATGACATAAGTAGTTTATTGCTTGTCCGATTGTCGGGTTGGTTATGTGAGAACAAACTACGGGATATATGTAAAAGAAAATGGTATGCTATTAAGCATGGACACCTCCATTTACAAAGGAGACTATGGCGAAACTTTCTGAAAAACCTAACACTTAGTAAATAGTTTCTAGACAAATGTTTGCTAGTGTGTTCTAAACTATGATTTTCGAATACAAACCTCGTCATAATTTTTGGTAACAAAAATATATACATCATACAAAATACATAACTCGGGTGCAAAGTGCAAAATACAAGAAACTTATATTTATTTTTGAGAAAATAATATAAGTAAGACACTTAGTTAAAAATATAGAATGTTTTTAACACAAGAATATACATAAAGACAGTGACTTGTACTTGTACGAAACAAGTCTAGTGACTAACGTTAAGAAAACACGTATAGCTCACGACGTTAATTAAGCAAACCCGGTGAAGTTTACGACGCAAGGAACGCAAAGTTGTGAGTTCACGCTCCCCCTTTTCTTTTAACCGTTTTCAGTTTTATAACTTCGGGGTTGAAATACATGTTACAAATATTACAATGTTTACAAATGGTATGATGGATACAAGAAGGATACGAGAAATCGTGTCACGAATAGGGTACCATAAGCACCATCAATCGTGTACATACTAAGACCGCAGAACAAAAGGTTAGATCTAATGGGTTTCAGGGCAGCCCCACTCTTGGTGACAACTAGTACCGAGTAGTGTTTTTGTGTCTCAGTCGTGAATCGACTACAGAAAAATGCCTATGGTTTGGTGACTTCCTATGTCGTGTCACATGTTAATGGCTTTGCAACCCATTAACATTTGATACATATAGAAATACTTGATTTATACAAGATACAAATTATGATTTCATACAAAGTATACAAACGTGAAATACAAATATTGCATGAATTCACACCAACATTATGTTGACGTTTTTCCAAAAACTCACATGTATTTCAGGTAACTAGGATGGATGTGCGTGCGGTTTTACTCATGCTCTTGGATGTCGCTTTTGTTTATCTTTGAATAAAGTTGTAAACTTATCAGACAAAATGCTGTCTTGTGTTGTAAACACTTAAACTACGATTTCAGTTATGTAATGTGTTGCATTTAAAGCTATTTTTATGAGCATGTAGTATGTTTACCTTTCGTATGCAATGAGAACCTTTCATGATCACACCTCGTGCTTCCGCCGCAGAAAGGGGTGTGACAAAGATGTCCTCCTATCTTGACCCGGTATGGTGTTTTTGATATAAAACAGTTTGTTATGTGCAAACTGTTATGCTGCTGCTGTGTGTATCTATCTGCATGTCTGTTGGTTCTATTTGTTGCTTGTATCCCCAAGAAAGACCATGCATGTACACTGCATATAACTCCACACGAAGAATGTCAATAAAAGAACAACACATGCTTGGCGAAGAACCTGCCTTGGCCGAAGAACCTGCCATGGCCGAAGAACCCCTCATACGAAGAACCTTGCATGCAACGAAGAACACATTGGCCGAAGAACCCAGCAATGGCGAAGAACCTATGTTCTTCATGAGTCCTGGTTCTTCGTGGGCTTTGGATCAGGCCTAGTAGGTTATTCGGTGGCTGTAGATAAGGTTTGGTATAAAAAGAACATGTTGCAGACAGTTTACACACAGAACACAGTGTGAGAACAGAGAGAGTTTTGAGAGAGTATTCTTGTATTATCTACTTGTATCAAAACCTTTCTGTAAAATACAAGTTGTGCGTTTAACTTTGAATCTTTGTCTTGTTTGTATGTTCTTGTCTCGGTTGCATACCTGTTCAGATTCCGCACTTGCGGGAGTGTTCGGTAACAAGAATAGGTTGTTCTAGATCCTCCTCTAGTGGACCTTCATATAACATATGTCACACCCCAACCGATGGCGGAAACATCGGGGTGCGAGCACTAAGCGTTCAGATTGCTCCTGAGATTCCATAACACTATATAGTTTCATTATAATTTAGATTGATTCAACGTTGTCTAAAACCAACAACCGTCACAAAATATCAAAGTACATCAAGTCTCAAATATTATTCGTAACTTAATTATCTAGATGAGTTTCTAAGCATCATCCTAGCTTGATTCCAAGAATCCTAGCATCTTGTCAGCCTGCAACATGTATTAAAATAGAGTCAGTACAAAAATGTACCGGTGAGTATACAAGTTTGAGTAATAGCATAATAGATTAAAAGACTCATATCCATATGTAAATGTTAACAAAATAGTTTCAGCCATGCTAGTGTTCGCAGTCCAACAGGTGATAGCCCAAGTATCCCGATGCTTTGTTGTTTTCCCAAGTCTCAAGGAAAACTAGAATCCTCCTAACAATACCCCCGATAATAATGGGGAGGTGCATCTCCTATAGTGCTACTATTGTTAAGGCGGAACTACACACCCTGGATTAAACGTCCACATAGCACAAATAGAATACAAGAATCACAAGAATCACATACACATAGGATAGAGTTTAGTTTCCAAAAAGTCTCAAGCATCATAGTTTAATAGAATACATGTTGCATCCCAAAGTTTAAAGCAAAAAGGGATCGAGTATACTCACAGTGATTGCTTAACATTTAAGACTGTTATTGGATCAAAGGGAGCTCTTTAGGTTTAGCCTGATTAGATTACAACAGTTATGTATTGGGCATAATAACGAGATTCAAACCAAGTGTCGGATCAGTCATCTTCATCGGATGGTTGTTCGATCGGATGGCTATCCGATTGGATTGCCACTCGATCGAGGTGACATAAGTGTGTGGGACAGATTGCCATCCGATCGGATGGTCATCCATACGGATGACCATTCGATCGAATGGTCATTCGATTCAAGTGTTGAGATTCTCAAAATGTTAAGCCAAATGTTCAACTCATGTTACTTTGATCGGATGGTTGTTCGATCGGATGGCTATCCGATCGGATTGCCACTCGACCCAAAGTTCCAAGTTTTCAAAGATTCAAAGTTTCAAAGTGTAAAAGGGGTTACAAGGCAAGTATCACCTGATCGGATGGTTGTTCGATCGGTTGGCTATCCGATCGGATTTCCACTCGATCGGGTTGTCCTTGTCCCGTTCATAACCTTGCGAAGTTTCTAACTTTCTGTTTATCAGCAACGACATGGTACGTACTGAGACAACTGTAAACTCATCAGTGTACAGCCGATCTGATCGGGTAGGAATCACCCCAGTCCATTCAGCCGCCTGTTCGTAATGGTGCTTATGTCAGAATCCGTACTCCGGTCATCTCCTCCGGCAATAATCCTTTTCTAAACCAACTCCAGACCAATAATCAAGTCTATAGTCCGTTTAGATCCAGATCTCACCGTTTTAAGGGAAAAGTTCAAGAAAGATGAAGGTAAACCTAAGTTTTTAGTCAAAAGTCTAGATTTAGTTGAGATTTAGTGTAAAAACACATGAAATTCCTTAGATCTGAGCTAGATCTTGAACGGAATGACATCACTTAACAGTTTATACAAACCGCCATGGTGACGTCACCCTCAAGGGCTCAAATCTCAGAGATTTCACGTTGAAAAGTGAGATTTCAAAGGAGAATCATGTGGAGAACGATGTGTAGATCAAGGATGTACAAGAATCTAGTGTAAAACGTACCGAAATTGCCGAGAAATGGAAGAAAAGAGGAGTGCGTGCGTCTGTTCGAGTGAGGCTGTCACATCAGTGAGAATGATGATGTGACAGGCCTATTTATAGTGTCAGAGTGAGTGAAGGCGATGTGCAGCGGATCGGATGGTAGCTCGGTCGAATGGCCATCCGATTAGTTAGTCATCCGATAGGATGGCTATCCGATCGGATGGCTATCCGATCGGATGGTCATCCGATCGGATTGCCATTCGGTCAATCCCATCTTTTCCGTTTAATCATCTTTGATTCGTTTTGCAAGTTAAATTAAGCGTTGCGTTGCGTATTATTGGGTATTAGTATCTCATAACTAGATTATATCATTAACACAAAAGTATCCATAGTTTCCATAGTTTGCACCAGTGACAAGACTCCAGTCTCTCGTTCAACCAAGTCTCAAGTTTCACGAGCCTCAAGAGTCAAGCACCAAAGTATCAAGAGTCAAGAATCTAGCTTCCAAGTATCAAGAATCATAGAATCAAGTCTCATAGAATCATAGTGTCGCAGAATCATAGTGTCATAGAATCATAGTATCATAGAATCATAGTGTCAAGCATCATAGTTTCCTTAGTTTCATAGCATAAGATTCATCAAGTATTAATAGTATCCATTATCACATAGTATAGGGGCTAAAAGTGTCAATAAGTAAAAGTCTAGGGACGTAGGCGTTACAACATAACTGATCTTATGTCATGAATTAAACTGAGCTTCTTTCTAAAAGACAAAAGCCTCTTTATCCAACCAAAGTTAGAATGGTCTTGAGTTCATTTATTGCATGTTGAGAAGAAAATAATTGAGGATGACGACGACTTGGGTTTACTATATTTGAATGTGATACAGCTGCATATTAATTAATTCATTAATTTTTCTACGAATGTTTTTTTATTTCACCCAAACAAAAAAGGATTTATATAAACTTTATGAACTTAATTAATTACATATTAAATTAAATTACACTTTTCATAAGGATGATTATGCTTTGAGTAAATTAAAATAGGATTAGATTCATATTAGAAATGTTTTTCTTATAAACTCTCATTTTGATTTGAAAGTCATACTATGTAATGTCAAAGCACTGTGATATATTCATTATATATAACTACTAGTAAAACTCGTGTGCAAACACGGGTGGTCGTTAGAAAATCGTTCATACCATATTTTTTTAGTCGATGAATGATTATACATTTTTTAAGGTTTAATTAAAAATGGATTATAAAGAAAGGGAACATCAATTAAATAACAAATAAAGGATACTTTACGGACTGAACGAAGAACTATATGTCATAACTCTATTAATAAATGAAATTTGGGATACTTTGGGTAAGTATCTTTAATTTCAAAAGATTCATTAGTGATCGTTTCGTTAACTATATATTGAAAGAGGGTACAATTTTTTCTCCATGATCAATTTTCACCATGGTATATTCTATGTTCTTTTTGACATACATTTAGCGATAACTAATTACGAAAACCTAAACATGAATGGTTTCGCCTTTTGCTAAAGTGGTCATCAATAATCTTAAAGATAAAAAGAGAAAAGTTATTGGTTCAAAACTCATTTAAACCTAAAAATGAAACGGGTTAAAATGGTTTAAAAAAATAAATCATTTAAAAAGAAAAAAAAATAGGAACCCTAAAATAAAAGTGTAAACTAAATGGCATAAATGCATATACTATTATAAAGATTAACTTGTAAAAAACTAAATATCTTTAAGTGAAATAAAGAATTACACAAAACCTAGTCATATCAAGTGTTGAAGAACGTCTCTTCCTTTCTTTCTTGCAATGTAAACTTTTTCAATAAATTGCATTGCACAGACATACCAACAAATATAAAACCTTGAACAGAATTGTGATTGATAAATTCACAAACAAACAAAAACTTGTACCATACAAATTTGTTTAGTGTATTATTTACAAAGTTTTTAAACAAATTAAGAATAATATAAAAGAAAATATCTTGCTAAACATTCTTAATACAACAGGCTCCCAACACGTAACTTGAAGAGCCTTCTGAAAGGAGATCACAAGCTGACCAAGAGATGACGGGTTCATCCTAATACAAACCCGAAAATTTTACACAAAAAAAAACATTACGATACATCCGTCACATGTATGAAGGAGTCTATGATCAACCTCACTTCGCATATAAGCAGAGTTAACTTCTTCAAACTCACTCAATAATTGAGCAGCATTCCATGGTAGACAATATCTTACAGCATTACCAGGTTGAAAGTTAATTTCACTTTGTTTCAGCAAACGCCAATTGGGCATAACCGCCTGGTCTTGCAGCAAGGCTGATCCATTGAGGCGATTGCCTTCCCTCTCAAGACTATATCATGCTCTTCTTCCGGTCTCTCTCTCTTCTCGTTCTCTTGTCTTCTTTTTCTCTAATTTCTCTCTACAATTATAATGAAAGAAAGGGTATAATGGTGTGTTAAGATAAGTAAAGTTTTATCCATAATACGTCAATTTTGCACCATGCTCCAGCTATTCACATCTCAAATTAAGCCATTTATACCATCACCTAAGTATGCAACTCGTTGTTTCATCCATATCAGCCCCTTCTTATTAGCATCTAAGAATACCAATATCTGAAAGTGAAACATTAAAAGCTAGTAATTATATAGCCGAATCGATAAGGATGGTATCCAAGGTCGACACTACACATGCTGAATTTTAAAAAGTCTTTTGAACTCAATTCTATCCCACTGAATACACATGTGAATGCACAGTGAATAGCGCTAATGAACATAAACATGAAAAACCAAGGGCAATAGGATCAAATACTCAAAATGGTAAACAATTTGTAACGAATTGCAAACAATCTAATGATCATAACCATGATATTTACCTTTTCTCTTCACTTTTTCCAGCCGTCATTATGTGATTAAGACCAAATCTAAGGTAACTAATATTGGCTGATCTATGATTAAAAAAAACCACTGTTGGGTAATTTTTTATTGGGTTAAAACAATGTTTTGTGGAGAAAACAGTAGTTGAAACCACTGTTAGGTTAAAACTGTGGTTCAATGGTTTCAACCATTGTTTTCTCCACAAAACACTGTTTTAGCTGAACAACGGTTTCAAACCACAGTTTTAACCCAACAGTGGTTTCAACCACTGTTTTCTCCACAAAACAATGTTTTAACCCAATAAACACAATAAAATATTACCCAATAGTAGTTTCAACCACTGTTTTCTCCAAGCCCAATAAATAAAATATTACCTTAGCTTCAAAATCCACTTCTCCAATGCTTACGACGTTGCACCGTTTTCAACATCGAACAGATTCATTGCACTGCTTTCGACATTGTGGGTCCACTAATGGCTACAACCTACAACAGTGATAGAAATTTCTAACTTCTTCTAAATTAGGTATTCAATTCGTATCAAATTGAACGCTTCTACAATTCTACCACTACAGCTAAAATTCATCATAAACAGGTATTCAATTCGTATCAATACTCAAATATACAGTCCTTCAAGTTTAAAACAGATATAGTATAAGTGAATAACTATACAATATCAATACACAAACAAATTAAACTTACATATCCTAGCAATATGCGCATCTTATGCGCATCTTCAGTTAAATCTCATCAGTGTGAAATCCAAGACAAATATTAAGCATACCAGTTTTAATGTGAAATCAAAGACAAATATTAAGGTTTAACATGGAGACAAAAAAAGTCAACTAACAAATTTCATACAGGAGCTGCATCTTCCGATGATACCACTGCCGGCGTGGTATCGACAACTGGTGTGTGCAAAGCGTGATATATTTTTATTGATATTTTAAGCCCATTTTACACATTAGTCAAGTTTTAAATTTATAAAACACGATATTCTACTAACACTAGACACACACTTGGGCCAGTGCACCCATCGTGAGCGTAGTATAGCGTTGGTAAGATACCAAGGTCATCCAAGGACACAAGAGCTTTTAGTGCTGGTTTATTCTCAACGTCTAATCAATCTAAATTTTTGAGAAAAGGTTTAAAACATAAAAAATTAAAAACTAAAAATAGATAGACAAGATGAATCACTTGGATCTGACTCGCCTATAATGTACCCTTTGATGATTTTCGCACTTTCGGACTTTTTAAGAGATTATCTTACTTATAGTAGTAGGCCCCTCTTTTGAAGGTGACATTACCCTCAACCCAGTAGTTTGAGTCAGCAAGGATACAATCCCAAAGGGTCGGAATATTGAAATATAATTAATTAAGTTATTAATGCGAAAAGTGATAGTCTCCTCTTTTGAAGGTGACGTTACCCTCGGCTAAGTGGTTTGAGTCAGCAGAGATACAATTCCAAGTAGCCGGTTTAATGTATTAATAGTAGTTTACATATGAGGGGATCAAGCTATTCGCACCCCCGCCATCTAATACCAATGGGTATTGAAGGAGGTCCTAGTAAGCTTGACTCAGGTCCTTGTAGGATCTATACACTGAACAAGGCAACAACCTTACTAAACCATTCCCTTAACCCTCGACCAGGTAGCCAACATGCCTCTATATAGACCGTAGAGACATGAATGGTGTAAATTTTTTACTTTATATAGACAGTAAAGTAATGCCAAGACACCACGTACAAATGATAAAGAAAATTTACCTTCAACATAAGAAACTAGTTATTAAAGTCATTAATACAAAACCAAATAAAAAGTGCCGAAAGATTAAAAATCAAAAGTAATACATAAAAGACTTGTCTTCACCAAGTGATGAAAGAGGCTTAGCCAAACATGGCCTTTGATTGACAAGAACGCTTACTATCAATTTTGGATCCCGAGACTACTACACACTCTAAAGATGGATGATGGATGATGGTGGTGGGTGTTGGTGGTGTAGTGGTGGTGGAGTGGTGGCAAAGTGGAAGAGTAGTGGTTTGCCAAGGGATGCCTTTGAAGTGAACCAAACACCTCTATTTATAGCCTGCACAGAGCCCTGGCCACGGCCCCGTGTCCAGTGGGCACGTCCCCGTGGCCAGCCTTTTCTCTTCCTTCATTAAATGCATTTGTCAGCAGAGGGCCCCACTCCGCCTCATGTCCAGCGGGCACGACCCCGTGGGCAGAATCGTATCTGTACTATCAAGATTTTGCGTATCTTAGCGTTGACCACGCCCAGTGTCAAGTTGGGCACGCCCCCGTGGTGGGCGTGGAAGCTTCTATAACTTTGTCTTTTCTGCAGGCATCTGACCATGCCCCGTGTCCAGTGGGCACGGCCCCGTGTTCAGTCTTCTGTTTACTTGTTTTTGCTTTGGGGGATGCTACCGAGGAGTTGGGCATGTCACGTTTATTCCTTTTCTTTGTATTTGTGTTGGTTTTGGTTGTATATTTGTTCCTTTTGCTCGTTTAAGCTCATTTGGTCTTGTAAATTCAAAAGGAAGACAAAAACACACTTTTTCCAACATTAGTACAAAAAATGAGTTAGTTTTATATCTCATTTGATGTAATTTATACGTTACATTTTGCACACATCAACAACTTGACAACCTGTAGAAACAGAAAACAAATAAATTTACTATATATAAAAAAGGGATCTTTTAATTCCTAAATTATACCTTTTTCTGCACCGAAGCACTTTCGGCGTTATTTTCAGCAAAGCGAGCAGTGCATTCACAAACAGATGTTAGAACTTGACTGTACTAAGCCAATGAATCGTTCAAATCGGTCATTGCTTTATAAAGGTATGGCTGAATTTTATCTGGAGACCTTTTAATCACTTCTTCTCCCAACTTTCTGGCGACCTGTAAAACGCCCTACATAGAGGAAAGTAGTTTAGTAGAAAAGAATTAGGTTTACTACTCTAGTTACAAAAAATAATTAATCCCATACCTCGTTGTTGTTTTTAACACTTTTTAAAAAGGGTTTGAGCATATCGAGTGAAATATCTTCACTTTCTTCCAACACAAGAGCCATGATATTCACCATTAACGAAAATACCATACCATGGTGATGGTCCCTGAAAAGAAAAAAGAAACAACACGTTATAGTCTTATCATAACTGATAAAAAAAGAAGAAGAATGAATGCATTCTATTTTACAAGAAACGTCATACCGTACTGCATTCAGAAAGTGCTCAAACATTTTCACGATCAAATCATAACATTCGAGATCAAGCATTATAATACACGACCTAACTTTGGAAATACTGTCAAGAATTGAGACCCTTTTGTCGTAAAATCGGCTCGATTTGTCTGATAGGTTTTCTAAAGAAGAAACAATACACTGGAAAACACCCTGTGGATATTTAAAAATTTATACATAAATTAAGTAAAATAACATAAACATGCTAAACGGAAATAATGTAAGAAAAACATATGGAATGGTCTAATGTAGTAATGTTTACGTTGCTCTACCTTCAATTCTTCGTCACTATACGGGGCCTTGGGCGCTGTAATTCTCGTTATCTCACAGAGGCATGAAGCTACCGAAACTTTCACGTCCATACTCGGATGTTCTAAAAGGCTCCCCGCAACCAAGGCCTTCATCGGTGAACTAAGTGTTTCTTTCATTACGTTATTCGGTGATTGGTCCACGAATAACAGAAGTTTCCATAGTTTCTGAAGCCAAAAATTATATCAAAAACACAATCAAATTAACAAATTTTAAATTTCAAGTTCTAAAACATGATCAAGGGCCATTAACTCCGGAAAACCCTAACAGTTGTCTACGTCATTTATCTTTTTCATGCTAGAATTTGCAGGTAACTAATAGGATTTAATTCAAAATTCTTAAATTACGACTCCGCTATTAGATTCACAAACTTACTAAATCGACCTGTACATCACAATTTTCATATCACAAGGCTAGCTATAAATCTAGTAATATAGATAAAAATCCATTAGCCTTTAACTACTCTTTCCAAATTTTACCAAACACCACGCAGTCACGCACCAGTTTCATTAGCTTTCATAATTATAAAAGTCCTTGACATCCCATTATCTCCCCAAAACCCTGACCACTGTTTACATCATTTATCTTTTCCATGCTTGAATTTACAAGTAACTAACTAACAACATTTAATCCAAAATCTTGAATTACAACTCCGCTATTGGATTCGCAAACTTACTAAATCGACCTGTACATCATAATTTTCATATCACAAGGCTAGCAATAAATCTAATAACATAGATGAAAATCCATTAGCCTTTAGCTACTCTTTCCAAATTTTATCAAACACCACGCAGTCACGCACCAGCCTCATTAGCTTTCGTAATTACAACAATCGTTGTCATTATCCATTTTAACATATTTTAAGTTCTAAAACGTGATCAAGAGCCACTAACTCCCAAAAATCCTAACCATTATCTACATCATTTATATTTTCCATGCTTGAATTTACAACTAACTAACTAACCGAGAGCATTTAGGGGCTGTTTGGTAGCCTCTGAATGGTCATTAAGAGGCTACCTCTTAATGAAACCATTAAGAATTTTACCAATGAGAAGGTAGAAGAATGTGACATGTGATGATTTATCATTCAGAGGTTACCTCTTAACCATTCAGACTTGAGGTTACCTCTTATTCATTCAGAGGTTTTAAACCATTAAGAGGTAGCATCTGAATGGTCATTAAGAGGCTACCAAACAGCCCCTTAGTCTAAAATCTTGTATTACTACTCCACTGTTAGATCGCAAACTTACCTAAATCGATTGGTATATCACATGCCATCAATAAATCTAATAACATAGATGAAAATTCATGAGCCTTTAACTACTCTTAAAACTGTATCTAACATGAAGACAAATATTAAGGTTTAACATGAACTGAAATCAAACATATTTACAATAAACCTAATCAATCAACACATGAAGGTTTATTATGAAATCGAAGAATAAATAGTAAAACAAAGCGAGGTAGGTAATATAAACTCACTTTAGATGAGAGGAAGTGAAAACAACAATAATTAAACCAAGACGGATTGGCTGGATTGTCTGTATTAGAGGAAATGTTACGTCTCCATTAGGGCTTGATGTATGAGAGGAAATTTGGAACCCTAATTTGGGGATTTGTTATAAAGCTAACACAGGGGAACAAACATAATCATCAGCAATCACCCTATTACAATTGCCTCACTGAAGTTGGAAACCACGTTCTCTACCCGTCTAACCTTTATAACCCTAGGTTTCCGACGCCGTTAACCACCGTGTAGGTTTCCGACGCCGTCAAGTAATTAAGGATTCCGGTAGGTTTCCGACACAGTCTGTGTATTTGCGATATTGCCGGTGGAAGGAAGGACTTGAAAAATGATGAGTCACACGGTGGTTAACGGGTCGCATTTAAACCTCCGCTCTTTCGTCGGAAAACACACGATTTCAGCCGGCGACTTCTTTTTGGGAGAGGTGTGGTTTGAATGTCTCATGTAAACTCAACAGAATCAGACTTCATATCTCCACCATTATCTGCCTCTCTTCCTGCCATAACAAACCGAAGTTCATCTTCAAATGTCGAGTATTGAGAGGGGGGATTTGAGTCTCGATTTGTGGGAGAGGTGTGGTTTGAATTTTGAATGTGGAGCCTGAATGATGTATCTTATATATGTGGAGCCAGAATTTTGAATGTGATAGAGGTTTTGAATTTTGAATATGGGGCAGTGCTTTGAAATTTGTATGTGCAGAGCTTTGAAAGTTGAATGTGGGCTAGAGCTTTGAAATTTGAATGTCGGACACTGCTTTGAAATTTAAAGTGATTTTATATATTAAGATCAATAATGCAATAATGATATAAGAAGACATTGTTGGACAGCCTCTATGGCTGCCATCTCAACTTTTCTTATGTCATTAGGTTTTCTCTTTTTATAGAAAGTATGGATATTAAAGAAGAGAAGACTAATAGTGTTGTACAACATCTAATGCATGTTTTACAAATTCATCAATTTTTTGTCCTTTATTCTATTTTCTCATTTAGTGTAAACTTTTTCATCTACAGCCCATGTAGTTTAAATACTTTTTTCTTTTACTTTAACCAAATTACTTTTGTACCCCTAAATAGTTTTTTAACAACCACGTTAGTACTGTTTTAGACATATTTTTTTTCTTTTTCTTTGCTATAACGAGTGTGGCAAATGTTTTTTTAGTTTAATATTTTTTAACGAACACACCGATACTCTTTTGAACATAATTTTTAACTTTTTTTCTTTGCTATAACAACGAGCGCGCCAAAACCGACCAAGTTTCTATCGGTTTTTTTCGTTTACCTTAATTTTACCTTTATTATTTACTATATCGTTTTACCTTTTGTTACTATTTTGGTGTTCAGAGCCGAGTTACGACACAAACCGAGTTACGACACAAATAGCATAACCCATTAATATATTTGTTTAATTAACTTTACAAATTTATTTATCGGTTGTCATGGAATTTCAACTGCGTCCCTGCGTAACGCGTGGGTAACTACGACCCTAGTTATAGTTTATATGAATGTTAGAATATGCACTTTGACCGGTTAGTTAGTTCAGAAACCGCCAACATATTCATATTCGGTTCACTTAGGTGCTCTTGAATCATATTCATATAAAGTGTGGTTATGGTCCGGACCGGTTGAAGCACAGAATCGGTTATGTAATTGGACCAGAGTTGTAAAATATATTAATTACTTCATAATTTTTCTAAGAATTTTTTATCTCATCCAAACAAATCATTTTAATTTAAACTTTGTTAACTTAATGAATTATATATTAAATTAAATTACACTTTTCATAAGGATGATTATGCTACGAGTAAATTAAAATAGGATATATTAGAAATGATAGCTCTTCTAGATTTGCAAGTCATACTATGTAATATCAAAGTTATGTGGTATATTCATTATAGTTCATATGAATGTTAGACAATGTTCTCAGACCGGTTGGTTAGTTCAGAAACCGTCTACATATTCAGTCCATTTGAGTACTCTTGAATTGTTTTTATATGGAGTGTGGTTATGATCCGGACCAGTTGAAGTCACTGAACTGATATGTAGTTGGACCGGGATCGTAAAATATTTATTTTTTTAGAAAATCAAATTTACTGATTTATTTATTGCTCTAGACTTATAAGCATCGTAAATCCACACTAAAGTTATGTTAGATGACGAAGACCAAGCAGCAATATTTCTTACATCTCTGCCACAAACGTATTACTAACATTTTATGAATACCTTATTCTATGGCATAGAAACTTTGACCATGGAGGAGGTTCTAACAACCCTAAGTTACAAGGAATTAAAAAGAAATTTTGATCATAACGAAGAAGGTGGAAAGGGTTTAAATGAAAAGGCAGGCCTAATAAAAGAATCTTCAAATCAAATGGTTTATCAAGAATTAAGTCAAGATTCAAGAGGAAGCGTTTTGTACGTAATTCGAAGAAACATCTAAAAAGTGATTGTCCTGAATGGAAAGGAAAGATGGGAGGATCAAGTGGTTCAAAGAGTAACAACAGTCATGCTCCTCATGATGATTCATCATATGTGTTTATTGTTTATAATGGTGATACCAAAAATGATTGGGTAATGGATTCTGGATGCTCATTCCACATGACACTACTGAAAGTATATTTTATAGACTTCAAAGAAGAGACATGGGTTCTATAAAGCTTGGGAACAACAGACTACTTTAAATTCTTGGGAGTGTATTTGTTACTTTTAAATTAGAGAATGACACGGAGGTAGATATTTAATAAGTGAGGTATATTCTTAGTCTTCAAAGAGGTTTGCTGGCATTTAAGGATGAGCATTTCGGTACTCGTATTAAAAAATACCAATACTGAATGGTACCGTACCGACCAAATTCCAGTACCAAATTGTTCACACATTTTGGCATTTTCGGTTAACTATGGTACGGTACTTATATTTTACCAAATTATACCTTCAAGTAACGTACCGTACTAAACGTTTTCAGTACCAGTACCTGTCTTTGGCTATTTTCGGGATCAGAATTCTCAGTACTGGTACCGGGTACTTTCGATACTGAGCTCATCACTAGTGTCATTCGGTAATTTTGAATAGGCAGGGTATGGGGGTAGTCTGAAAGGCAAAAATAGTCAAGAGTTCCATGGTAATGTTGTATGGTACAAGATGTGACAACAATATCTACTTACTCGATGATAAAGCAATAAATGGCGATTGTTGTAGACTTAGAAAGAAGGA
Source organism: Helianthus tuberosus (assembly GCA_030545235.1). NCBI lineage: Eukaryota > Viridiplantae > Streptophyta > Magnoliopsida > Asterales > Asteraceae > Helianthus > Helianthus tuberosus. Next base: position 97,973,935 of record CM060357.1, on the reverse strand, counting down.
AGTGAGACATGCCTCTTATGGCATAAAAACTTGGTATTATTAGTAACCAAGGCCTTGTTGAGCTTAGCAAACAAGTTATTGATGACATTAAAAATATGACTTAAGTTTTTGTGAACATTGTATCATAGGTAAACAAAAGAGGGTAAAGTGTTTTAGGGGTAAACATTATGCAAAAGGTGTGTTAGATTACATACACTCTGATTTGAGGGGTCCTACAAGAACATAAACACTTGGTGAGGCTAGATATTTTCTGACAAGAGATGACTACTTAAAGAGATTCTAGATTTTTTATTAGGGGTTAGGGGTGCTCCACTTTCCATCACTGACCACACCCAATCATGTTTCGACATGTCATCGAACTTGGTTTCATCATTAGTGATGGATTTTAGTGGGGGTGCCCATCACTCACCACATGTGAAGGAGAAGGAAGCAGGGAGTGAAGGAGTAGGAAGCAGGAAGAAATCTTTAACGCGTTGTGGGTATAACGAGTTATCAAGTTCACGCGTGGTCGAATAGGGCCTGTGTTGGAGACTAATATTTTGTCTTTTGTCTCCAATATAGATGGTACATACTAGGAACTACTAATAGTACTAGGTATCCGGGACTGGCTGGGGACTAGCAAATCACTCTCTGATAACCATTAGAGACTGATTTTGACGCATATATTTTGGTACCCAAAAGTCTTCTTTTTTTTTTGTAGTGTCAAATTTGTTAAATTCGGTTATGTGCAAAATTCAGTCATGTGTGCAATTGCATTACACACTAAAACAATTTATTCTTTTCACCCTTAGTATATAAGCTTCTTTCTATTCATTTTCCAGGCACCCCGTCCTGTGGTGCTAAGGTGGAGGGGGCACCAAAAGTTAGAGAGAGAGAAGATGGTTTATGTGTTCGTATCTCTCTCTCTCACTATCTATCTATCTATATCTATATATATATATATATATATATACACACTAGCAAGAGAATCCGCTCTTTACGGCAGGGGACTTAATAATTTTCAACAAAATTAAAATAAAAACATAGATAGAAATAAAAAGTTTCTTAATGAAAACTTTACATAAGAAAAAGCAAAACGTAACACACGCTTTTCCTAACTTTTTACTTTGTTTAAATTAAATTTACTCCGTCCCGGAACACCACTCCCGATCTCGTGGTGGATTGTTGCACTAAGACACTTATATAATAGTTAAAATACAAATTAAACCCTCTTGATTGATTTCTTTTCACTTAAGCCTATATATTAATAGGTAAAATTCGAATTAAATCATCTTGTTTATTTTAAAGTAAATTTCACCGTAAAGTTATAAAATCAAACCTAATTTATATAATTTTCTTATAATTATAATAGTTATTATTATTATTATTATTATTATTACTATTATTATTATTATTATTATTATTATTATTATTATTTGGTTGTTTGTTTATTATTTGATGTTATTTTAGGTTTTTTAAACTAATTAAAAGAAGCCTTTTTAGCTTATTGATGAAATTAATTTCTCCTAAAGGAAGATGAGACGAAAAATGTGTAAAAGTACTAACTCTTTATTTGAAGTTATAAATAAATCAACCAAAAATGAACTAACAAATTACATGTGTATGTGGATGTGTAAAAACACTATTAAACACCATAGTAGAAAACTATCACAAGCTAATTATCAATTTTCCTAACAAGTTATGTGGTATGAAAAAAATTCAAATGTAAGAGTTTAAGGTTTTGGGATTTTTAGAGCATTATTCGAACCTAATCCCCATGTCCATCCAAAATTATGAAGCAATTATGATCACTAAATGCTAATTATCAATTTTTCCTAAAAGGTTAGGTTATGATCATACCTTAAAACAATCGATCTGCCAATGAGGACGTCTTGCAGCGAGCAAAATGTTGAATTGCATCATCTAGAATTCCATGATTTCGCTGTCAATTTCAAGCGTCAACTCTTAAATAAGTTATTTCGAATCTAAAGCTTTAAAAAACGTCATTGAATTTGAAACAGATGAAGGTGGTGAAGTATATAGAAATCAAATGCCATGGGTTACAAGCTTTCTAGGTTATTTTGCTTTCCGCCGTTACCAAACCTTGAATCTGAACAGGGGGATTTGGTAATCGGCTAAACCCTAGATAGGTAGATGATATTAACGGAACTTAATGAGGCTTAAATAGAAGGGACCGTGACTCGTTTGAACCGGGTCACAAAGCTTCTTTATTTGTGAGTTTATTAAAACTAATAATAAGAAAATCTTGACTTGAAAATTGAAAATAATTAAAATTTTTACTAGGACAATATTCATGTTGGAGATGAGATATGAGAATAGTTATGTCATTTTACGGGTTTAAACACTTGTATGGTATTTAGGTGATACTTGTACGATTATCCACTACTGTTTAGGCCAAGTGTCTTTTATTTTTTTATTTTTTATAAACTTTCAATTTCACCCTTAAATTATAAATAATATACACATTTAACCAATTTGGTTATTATTTCATTTTATTTTTCTTTATTAACTTACGTTTGTTAACTTTAAAAAATAAATAAAAGTTATGTTTAATATTTCATTCTCTATATTCCGATATAAATATTAATGAAAACTATACCGAGTAAAGAAATCGATGGAACAAAATCGGTATTCGCTTTTATGGTTTTTGATAGATGTATAACACCTCTTTTAGCCATATAACAACTTTAATTTTTGAATTTACCTTTTGGTTACATGGAGGCGGCATATTGTTTAAGTGAAAAGTATTATTATTATTATTATTATTATTACTATTATATTATTAATATTTTTATTATAATAATAATTATTATTATTATTTATATATTATATATCATACCATATTTTCATAAAAAAATATCTGAGATGTAAACATTGTAATAAGTTTGTACACATTTTTATTATTTTAATCACAAATTCCAAATAAAAATGATTGAAAATAAAGTAAAGAGATTGTATTATATTCGTTCATTCTAATAATAATTTCATATAAAAATGATTGAAAATAATGTAATGAAATTGTATCACATTTTACCGTATTACTATTAAATGTCATGTAAAAGAAAATTTAAATCCAAAATATTGTAATTAGATTATATCATATTACCATTTTAATAGGCTCTCCAATTAGCTTGTTTAAAACAAAAATAAGTATTATCGTTGCACTTGGCAAATAGGAAACAAAATTGTGAGTTCCTAGGTGGACAAATTCATCGGTAGTAAAGCAAACAATATTGGTGGTCCGAGGGGTCGGATGTTACATATATACACATTACGTAACTTACCTATATATATGTGCGTGCACACACAAACACATACAATATATATATACACACATACACACACATACGTGGCGTCATTTTGGACGTAATTACTTATATAAGTTGTGTAACTATGGTGTGAAACCATATTGACATATACACCATTCTCTCAAAATACATGACTTGAAAATTGAAAATAATTAAAATTTTTACTAGGACAATATTCATGTTGGAGATGAGATATGAGAATAGTTATGTCATTTTACGGGTTTAAACACTTGTATGGTATTTAGGTGATACTTGTACGATTATCCACTACTGTTTAGGCCAAGTGTCTTTTATTTTTTATTTTTTATAAACTTTCAATTTCACCCTTAAATTATAAATAATATACACATTTAACCAATTTGGTTATTATTTCATTTTATTTTTCTTTATTAACTTACGTTTGTTAACTTTAAAAAATAAATAAAAGTTATGTTTAATATTTCATTCTCTATATTCCGATATAAATATTAATGAAAACTATACCGAGTAAAGAAATCGATGGAACAAAATCGGTATTCGCTTTTATGGTTTTTGATAGATGTATAACACCTCTTTTAGCCATATAACAACTTTAATTTTTGAATTTACCTTTTGGTTACATGGAGGCGGCATATTGTTTAAGTGAAAAGTATTATTATTATTATTATTATTATTACTATTATATTATTAATATTTTTATTATAATAATAATAATTATTATTATTTATATATTATATATCATACCATATTTTCATAAAAAAATATCTGAGATGTAAACATTGTAATAAGTTTGTACACATTTTTATTATTTTAATCACAAATTCCAAATAAAAATGATTGAAAATAAAGTAAAGAGATTGTATTATATCCGTTCATTCTAATAATAATTTCATATAAAAATGATTGAAAATAATGTAATGAAATTGTATCACATTTTACCGTATTACTATTAAATGTCATGTAAAAGAAAATTTAAATCCAAAATATTGTAATTAGATTATATCATATTACCATTTTAATAGGCTCTCCAATTAGCTTGTTTAAAACAAAAATAAGTATTATCGTTGCACTTGGCAAATAGGAAACAAAATTGTGAGTTCCTAGGTGGACAAATTCATCGGGAGTAAAGCAAACAATATTGGTGGTCTGAGGGGTCGGATGTTACATATATACACATTACGTAACTTACCTATATATATGTGCGTGCACACACAAACACATACAATATATATATACACACATACACACACATACGTGGCGTCATTTTGGACGTAATTACTTATATAAGTTGTGTAACTATGGTGTGAAACCATATTGACATATACACCATTCTCTCAAAATACATGATGGGTGGTGACTTTCTATATTTTGTAGGTTAAAAAATAATTTGTAACCCTCCGCTTTAGGATCATTCGTGGGATCAATAATGCTACTTCATTTTGTGATATACCTTTGATGTGTGCAAAATGTAACATATAAATTACATCAATTGTGGCATAAAACTAACCCCTTTTTAGTACTAATGTTGGAAAAAGCATGGTTTTGTCTTCCTTTTGTATTTTCAGGATTAAATGAGCTCAAATGAACAAAAGAAGCAAAAAGGCAACTAAATCTAACATAAATACAAGAAAAGGAATAAACGTGGCATGCCCAGCCTCCCCGACAGCATCTTCCCAAGCAAAACAAGAGAACAGAAGGCTGAACACGCCCCGTGCTCAATGAGCACGGGGGCGTGCCCAAGTGTCAGCAGAAAGGACAAACCTGTAGAAGCTTCTATCAGTCACCACGGGGTCATGCTCAGCGGACACGGGGCCGTGGTCAACTCTAAGATTCGCAGAATCTGAGGAAATCTTGATAGTACAGATACGCTTCTGCACACGGGGGCGTGCCCAGCGGACACAGGGGCGTGGTCAACTAATGCAGACAAACTGCAGTTAATGAAGAAAGAGAAGGAAGGTGGACACGGTGACGTGCCCAATGGACACGGGGCCGTGCCCGAGCCTCTGTTCAGCCTATAAATAGGGGTGCTTGGCTCATTTGCAAACCATCCCTTGGCACACCACCTCTCTCACACTTCACCCACCACCCACCACCATCACAACACCATCATCCACCACCATCATCCATCGTCCATCATAGAGTGTGTGACTCGTCTCGGGATCCAAGATTGATCGTAAGAGTTCTTGACAATCAAGGCCATGTTTGCCTAAGTCTCTTACATCACTTGGTGAAGACAAGTGTCTAGTGTATTCCTTTTTATTTTTAATCTTTTCGCACTTTTTACTTGGTTATGTATTAATGACTTTAATAACTAGTTTCTTATGTTGAAGGTGATTCTTCTTTATCGTTTGTCCGTGGTGTCTTGGCATTATTTTACTGTCAATATAAAATAAAATATTTTCACCATTCATATCTCCACGGTCTATATGGAGATAAGTTGGCTACCTGGTCGGGGGTTAAGGGAACGGTTTGGTAAGAGTCTTGCCTTATTCAGTGTATAGATCCTGCAAGGACCTGAGTCAAATTTAGTAGGACCTCCTTCAATACTCACCGGTATTGGATGGCGGGGGTCCAAACTCTTTGATCCCCTCATATGTAAGCTACTATTAATACTTTAACCTGACTACTTAGGACTGTATCCCTGCTGACTCAGACTACTTAGCCGAGGGTAACGTCACCTTCAAAAGAGGGGCCTACCATAATATGCATTAATAACTTAATTAATTATCTTTCAATAATCCAACCCTTTAGGATTGTATCCTTGCTGACTCAAACTACTGGGTTGAGGGTAACGTCACCTTCAAAAGAGGGGCCTACTACAATAACTAAGATAATCTCTTAAAAAGTGCAAAAGTGCGGAAATAATCAAAGGTTACACTAAACACGAGTCGGAGCCAAGTGATTCATCTTGTCTATCTGTTTTTACTTTTATTTTATTTTTCAGCATTTTAGTTAGTTTTTATTTTTCTAGTTTAAAACATTTTTCTAACCATTTGATTTTGATTAGACGTTGAGGATAAACCGGTACTAAAAGCTCTTGTGTCCTTGGACGACCTCGGTATCTTACCAACACTATACTACGCTCACGATGGGTGCACTTGCCCATATGTGTGTTTAGTGTTAGTAAATATCGTGTTTTATAAATTTAAAACTTGACTAAAAAGTGTAAAAGGGCTTAAAATATACTTAAACTTATATACACACTACACACGCATCACCTTCTCTCAAAATCCGTGACGACACTTCTTTCAAAATACGTGACGACACTCAGTACATCATCCACCCAAAAGTGAATTTAGAAAAAAATTAGTTGTGATATACCTAAGAGGATACCTACACATGTTTTACATCGGTCAAACTATTAAAAAAGCAAATACCGGCATAGTTTCGATAATGATAATACTGATATCTATAATAGATAATAATGATCATAGTACCGGTACGACACTGACACTTGCCACAACTTACGGTACCGGAAATGTACTTTATCGGTTTTAAGCAAAATTTAAATCTAACCTTGATAAATTAATCACATCACAACAAGATATTCAAAATTTTATAAAAAACATGTTATCTTAAAAGTTATGAGTGAAAAACAAAATATACTAAAAAGTAATTATAATAATTAAATATTATAATAATAATATAATTTTAACAATAAAATTATTATAACTATAATATAATATAATAATTAAAAAAATTAACTATCCATTGTTGTTCAGAATTCATATATATAAAATATTATATAATATAATTTTTTAAATATATAAGTTTAAAAATACCAAATACCTCTTAATTCAATTGTTATTGGATTTTATTTTAGTTTTTTTTTTAAATTAATGAAAATATTTTAAATATATAAGCTCAAATCAGATTTAAAGAATTTAGTTTTGGTTAAATCAGAGTTGGTTGAATTTCGAAAGGTTTACAATCGATCCACTTTTAAGAGAGCTTTCCGCAAGCTCGATTCAAGCCATTTACTCATAAACAACACCATTTTTTTAAATTAACACTTAAATTTTTTGGATGAGATACTACAACCCGTATTTTAAAAACCTAACATGCACGTTGCGTATTATTTTTATTTAGTTAAAAGCACTTCTCAATGAAAACATTATATAAGAAAACACAAACGTAACACACGCTTTCCGTAATGTTTTATTTTGTTAAAATCAAATTTACCAAACACCGCCCCCCATTCCGAGTGGATTTTATTATTTAGACCCTTATATTAATAATTAAGATCTCACACCCTTAAATTCCACATGCGGAGTATTACCGCGAGGCGTGCGACTGACCAGGATTAAGCCACCAATCATATTGAACAATTTATCGAAATAAAATAATCGGAATAAGATAAACTCATCACTATCAATACGATACGTGACTAAGAAAACTCAAGTCTAAAAACAATTGTTTAAGTCAACAGCGGAAGCATATAGTTTAAAACCCGAATAATAGTTTAAAGTTCATAAATGTTTAATAAGAACCCAACAATGGTTCTCCGCCTCAACGACACTCCCCTCTCAGGCTCTTGCAGGGCGTGACGTCTTATTGCGTGGCACGCCAGGATATGTTTCCTCCGTCGCGTGGTGCGAGGAGGGCATTTTTCCAACAGGTTTCATTTTGAAACCTGCATTTTTCCAGCCAATTCATTTTTTTACTAAAACGGACATAATTCATTCGTTATTGATCCGATTTAAGTCATGTTTCTTCCTACGTGATCGTAATTTAATTCTCCATCATACGGAGTTAAAATCCGATATCCGGATTAACAATTTTCTACATTTTTTAGCTCTCGGCTTTATAATAAATTACCAATTTTGACCCATTCATGATTTTATCAAACAAAAACTAGTTTGTTGCATACAAATTATCATGAACATCATCTTATATCAGTTTCCTATTATTCAAGGTCCAAACCACGAGTTTCTTACGTATTCTTAACCCGTTTTCGCTCGTATGCTTATTTTGACCCGTTAAGGGTATTTAAGCATATTTTAAGCACGAATCGCTTTCATTCATTTCTAGCTTCATATTTCCACATTCCTTATCAAAGGATCTTCCAGCACAACTATATTTGTGGTGGATTTAATGTGGTGATCTATATATTCCGAGCTTTACTCCTCGGATTATCATTTTACGACAAAGACTCATATAGAGTCATTTGACCCAAAGATTCACATCTTTCGCTTTTTATACTTATTCTAAGTATTTATTTGATCATAAAACTCATTTCCAAAAAACCTTTAGGGGTCGTTTGCTAAATTTAGCTTACAAGGGTATTTTGGTCACTTTTAACCCTTCTTTTACGACGAAGGACTTTTAAAGCCATGTTTGACCAAACTTCCACTTTTAAAACTATGATCTTGTTTAAAAATCATTATGTTTTCAAGACATAATGATTATAATTTAAATCATTGGGTTTACCTATTAAGATGACCAAATGTCCATTTTTAATTTTGTCTAACTCTCATAGAACCTCAAGTTCTAAATGAGTAGTTAACCTATTACGCATACCTGGCTCGGATCAATATATTGACCCGTTAATACCTTGCTTTAATAACTGCTAATTACTATCGAAGCGGATATCCATTAGATGTTTACTCCTATAAACATACAGCTCGACAAATAATCATTAGTCGATATTGTCAAAGGGTGATATCTTCACCTTTTGACCCGTTTAGTCTAAGTGATCGTTGATCTTTGCGAGATGACATTTATTACCATCTCATCTACATGACTCGCTCCGGTTTACACCGTACGGTCATTTTACTTATAAACCATTTCTTAACTCTTTTGACCCATTATGGCTTATGTCGTAAAGTGTCTTTTCAAAACTAACGGTTCTTGTCAACGTGTGACCAATTTACCGTTTTACCCTTATTATTCGTTTTGGTTTACCATATAAGGTAACCATTAAAACTTCATTTTCTATTCGTCATAGTATACCTGAATTACCAATTTACTCCTTATTAGCCATCGATATGGTTTCGTATCATTTCGCTTATCTTGTTCCGTACGACTACACGTCGGAACATCATATTTCAATTGCTTATTTATCTTATTGGTAATTAATACGATAAGAGAATATTCTACTAATTAAGAATAGTGTAAGCTATACTTACCTTGCATCCAAATTAGGTTTTTTCTTCATACTTGATTCGTTTGACCCGTTTCATTCCCAAGCTTCCACCTAGCTTGTCAAGCGTCAAACTATCATCATAATTCGTAAGATGGTTAGCTTAGTCATTATCAATCACGACTATTCCATCTTACGGGTTTTATGTCGATTATAACATTCAATCATATCATTGGTCAGTTTGACTTTTTAAAGTCAACTGCCCATTAACTTAAGTAATTACACGATATAGTTCAACTACTCGTTTAATTACTTGGTTAATTATCCGGTAAGCATCATTCTTATGATACCGTTTTTAACCACTTTATTAACCAAGTTCATGTAATCGAAATTTTTATCGAATTTACACATCGTACGTCATTGTACGCTAAATTCTTAATATCATACAAGGATTTGGGATTGTTTTATGAATATAAACAATTCCTTCCATCATATACATATAAAATTCACCTAAACATCTAGTTTAGCCAATACCTTAATCATTCATAGCACATGTTGAATCTCAACATCATTTTACTATTATGTATGATGATTCTAACATAATTATATCATCAATTTCATCATATGATTAAAACCCACTTATCTTAGTGTTGTAAATCCCCAAATCATTCAATTCATGACAATGTATGTATAATTTTCACTTAAGGTTTTGTTCCTAAGCAATTATACATCACAATTGAACCGTAGCTTCAATAATTAATTCGTGATTATGATGTTTCTTAGTTTTTCACAACTTCATAAATCATCAAAAATTTTCATACCTTATGATCCCCTAGCTTGGGTGATCATTGATTCACGTTCAATTGTGAATTTGGGCTTCGTTTAGACCTTCATTTTGATGATTTTCTTGAGTTTAGGGTTATGAGCTCTTGGGGAGTATGTTCTGATCGAACAGAAGACACATATGTGTGTGTTTTGTTTTGAATCTTCTTTTATTAAAATAAACTTTCAAGTTTATCCAAATTTGACCCCTTATGTTTGGTTAGTTATTAAGTAGGCCACAACCCACTTATTTCTAACAATGTTCCCACTTGTTAACTAGGTTAAACATTCCTATTAACTTAGTGGGATGGGGGAATTTATGACTCAGTTTATTTTAAGTCTGTTTAACTCGGTCCTTTTATAAACTTTATTTCTTCAAAAGCCTTTATTCAACTTTTATTAAATATTAGATTTATTTATTTAAAATCCTAATATTCACCGGGTTACTTTTACCACTAACGGTACTTTACCCGTCTTTTAGTATTAACATGGTTTGATTACCAAACCCATTTCGGGGTGTTACAAGTCTACCCCCCTTAAAGAGGTTTCGTCCTCGAAACCTTTCTTACATAGTTCATTGAGTTTAAACTCAATGCACTTGATCTCAGAAATCTTTTGAGCATTGCTCATATTTTAACCAATTGTTAGTATTACCAGAAAAATATGGTAATATCTTTTTGGTTACTAAGCATATACGTTTTGCATACAAAATAATGCAACTCGAACTAACGTAATCTCGTTATTTCCACCAGTTTGGTTAACTTAGCGAAATCCATCGTTTTTATACTTTCGGACTCTTCATGAATCCGCTATTTTAACCTGTTTAGTGGTTTTTAGTGAAATCTTTCACTTTCAACAAACAAACTCTTTTTTTTTCGAATTCATTCATTCGATTTATTTATATGGAATCCACCGCTTACGAAAAAACCGAATTTCTTGATTTTATCTTAATTACTTAACACAATTTAATAGGTGATATTAACGAAATTTTATAAAGTATATAACCGCATACTTATAGCTTTATCTTTCAATCGTGCTTTTGCTCGATTTGACTTCCCGACACTTCGCTTGGGTTGTCTCATGATCCCTCAATATAGGTGATCAGTATTTTCTGTTAGTGAGGTCTCATGGGCCATCACTTTTATCTTGTATCTATATACCTTTGTTGTTTACTTGACCGAGTCGCCAATTTGGCCACTTGATCATATAAATCTATTGATTTTATTTATTCCATGCTATTCTCATAATAAATAGCGTATTAACCAAATTCTTAATTTGAATTTTGACCTTAACCGGTCTCACTAACTCGACTTATTAGTCCAGTTACTTTATACCCATCTCTCGGGCTACTATGTGATTATATTTCACATTACCTTTCTTGATCGTGATCATGTCACGTCATGTTTAGGTTTATTTCAACCTTTCCTTATCGAAAATATTCCTTTCAAATGTATCGTCTTGCACCTATCGGTGTCAAGACCTGTATCTTTAAATATTAGTCATTTCCCAATCATCTCATACTATAAATGTTTGATAAAACGATGTTTTTGACTAAAACTGAATTTTAGTTTAACGTTTTATGGTTAATTTATGTCAAGAAATTTTGATGCCTTGGCATTTATTATTTTACTGTTCTTGTTTTACGCGGGGATTCTCAACTGGTTCCCTCGCTTTGTCTAAGTAAACCGTAGATTCTTTCACTTAGCCTCCTAGGCTATTTCTTTAGGCTTTCACCTCTTTAAGACGAGGCCTTTATGATCCAATTCTTTCTATTCATGACCCGTGGGTCATTTTGGTCCCGTGTACCTTTACACTGTTTATAATCCGAAGGTTATGATGATCCCGTAGATCATTTCTTTACTCATGTATTTTTTTTTTAAAATACATGTTTGGTGTCAAAACACCCTATTTATGTTTGAAAATCTTTTGTTTTCACGTTTAAAATCCGTTAACTTTGACTGTAGTTCATGACTACAATCGTTTTATTTCGGACTATTCTGCCGACTCTATGACTTCTCACGTCATTTATGCGTCGGTATGTCTTATGCTTATCGTTATCCGGTTTACATATATATTTCTTGCAACCCATTTTCTAGTTTGCATTTTTCTTTCAAGCATTATGTTTTTATTTAACCCGTTCAACCTCAAAATAGTTGAACATATTTATTCAAAATTTATGTTTGAGAAATTTTATAGTCTGTTAGTCATAACTCATAATCCGAGTCTTTTGACTTTTAACCCGCGTTCCCATTTCTTGGTTTACGCATAAGTTTAATTTCATACCCATCAACCGGGTATATTTTTACCGAAGTCTTCTTTAATGCACCCATCCTGGAATGCATTAATACTTCGTTTGACCTGTTTGGTTATCTTAGCGAAATCCATCACTTTATTCAACCAAACCTTTATTCTTTATGTTACCATGCTTGAAGGTCTTATAAATTCTGAATGATGATTATCATCATCATCATCCTTTCTTTACTACGACCAAAGTCAACGACTTTGATCGTCTTTACGTATGGGCAATACCTTTGTTTCTATGACCTCGCGGGTCAATTATCCTTTGGTTTTACATGCCCTTTTTTGTCAACCATGACTCTTTCATCCATAATGACTTATTTCACAATTCACTTGGGTCATTTATTTCTATGCGCGCCATACATCGTTTTTATGGTTCCCTCGAAAACCATTTGTACGAGTATGCCCATAAGATTTCTTGACCCAAGGTTCTTTTAACTTTTTCATTCGTCCCGACCTTACCACATCGGACATAATTGTGCTCATTATAATAAGCTTATGAGCTCTTGTGTTCACTACTTACTTGGCCAGAGTAAGCGATCAACACATGGTACGCATGACCTTATTATAATTACCACATCACGCCCCATGTAAGTAATCACTCGATTTATTCATTTTTATGATTTCATTTGGTAAAATTTTATTTAATTGTCAATTAACAATTATTAGTTTAACCGTTTTATCCTTGAACATATAAAATGTCCCTTTTTATAACCATTTATACAATCACATTCGTTGATGTGATCATTACTTTTTTTCAATAAGATCTATATTGAGATTACTTACTTGGATGATTACATTCGTCCAAGTTTATATTTAAGCTAAATTCAGTTATTGTCTTGTTATTCACGACTGTGAATAATACGTATCTCTACTGAATTTCTCTTGGAAAATTCATCCTGGATAGGTAAGGTATCCAGGTTTTCCAAGTTTCATATTCTATATGCAACTGTTATTCACTATATATGTATTTGTTGCATATTACTGTTTGTATTAGAAGTTTAAGACGTGTACCTTAAATATACTCGCCCTGATAACTCTCCTTCTTGTTCGATCTCTCATTTGAGATCATTTCTTGATTCATGTCTTTGACATGTATGACTTACTTGTCACACTTCAGACCATATCTTCATCGTATCGATAGATCCTTAAACTCTCGTCATCTTCAGATGCGAGGATCCTTTATTTTAAAACGTCTACAAATGTTAATAACGTTGACATTAACAAGCACCCATATTATAATACAAGGCTTTCTACGACACGTGTTAACAAACGTAAATCGTTTAACTATATCGGTCTTTTATCATTTTATTTGGGGTAACATGTTTTACACGATAACCCTATGTGTTGTTTTCAACACTTTACATGGTAGACCGTTAATGTACAGAATAACTTACTGGATTTTGCTATCAAGTCTCGAACCAAACACTAACCTGGGGCTCTGATTACCAACTTGTAAGACCATTACTGGATTTATACGATTTACATATAAACATCGACTATAATTGTGTATTATCGATTACAAACACACTAGAAATTATGAGTTTGTTAAAACATTTTAAGAAATAAAACATTTTAATATCTTATATGTAAATTTGCCGTTTAAAACGGGACGACGAAAATTAACGCGGAAGCTTGAATCTTGATCGTGTTCGGTTCTTCGTTGAGCTTGATTGTCATCCAGGATCCCAAGTTATCCCTACATTTCATAACCCATGAATTGGTTAGTTATACGAACTAATAACGTATTTAAATCAAGTCCGAATATAAAAACAGACATAAAACAACATTTTGCCAGCTACATGGTCCCTCGCGGGGCGCGACCGAACCCTCTCAGGCTCTCGCGGGGCGCGACGTCTTGTTGCGTGGCGCGCCATGATATGTTTCCTCCGTCGAGTGGCGTGGTGCGAGGAGCGCATTTTTCCAGCAGGTTTCAATATGAAACCTGCATTTTTCCAGCCAATTCAAATATTTACGAAAACAGACATAATTCATTCGTTATTGATCCGATTTAAGTCACGTTTCTTCCTACGTGATCGTAATTTAATTCTCCATCATATGGAGTTAAAATCTGATATCCGGATTAACAATTTTCTACATTTTTGAGCTCTCGGCTTTATAATAAATTACCAATTTTTGACTCGATCATGATTTTATCAAACAAAAACTAGTTTGTTGCATACAAATTATCATGAACCTCATCTTATATCAATTTCTCCTTCTTGTTCGATCTCTCATTTGAGATCATTTCTTGATTCATGTCTTTGACATGTATGACTTACTTGTCACACTTCAGACCATATCTTCATCGTATCGATAGATCCTTAAACTCTCGTCATCTTCAGATGCAAGGATCCTTTATTTTAAAACGTCTACAAATGTTAATAACGTTGACATTAACAAGCACCCATATTATAATACAAGGCTTTCTACGACACGTGTTAACAAACGTAATTCGTTTAACTATATCGGTCTTTTATCGTTTTATTTGGGGTAAAATGTTTTACACGATAACCCTATGTGTTGTTTTCAACACTTTACATGCTAGACCGTTAATGTACAGAATAACTTACTGGATTTTGCTATCAAGTCTCGAACTGAACACTAACCTGGGGCTCTGATTACCAACTTGTAAGACCATTACTGGATTTATACGATTTACATATAAACATCGACTATAATTGTGTATTATCGATTACAAACACACTTGAAATTATGAGTTTGTTAAAACATTTTAAGAAATAAAACATTTTAATATCTTATATGTAAATTTGCCGTTTAAAACGGGACGACGAAAATTAACACGGAAGCTTGAATCTTGATCGTGTTCGGTTCTTCGTTGAGCTTGATTGTCATCCAGGATCCCAAGTTATCCCTACATTTCATAACCCATGAATTGGTTAGTTATACGAACTAATAACGTATTTAAATCAAGTTCGAATATAAAAACAGACATAAAACAACATTTTGCCAGCTACATGGTCCCTCGCGGGGCGCGACCGAACCCTCAAAGGCTCTCGCGGGGCGCGACGTCTTGTTGCGTGGCGCGCCATGATATATTTCCTCCGTCGAGTGGCGTGGCGCGAGTAGCGCATTTTTCCAGCAGGTTTCAGTATGAAACCTGCCTGCATTTTTCCAGCCAATTCAAATATTTACGAAAACGGACATAATTCATTCGTTATTGATCCGATTTAAGTCACGTTTCTTCCTACGTGATCGTAATTTAATTCTCCATCATATGGAGTTAAAATCTGATATCCGGAGTAACAATTTTCTACATTTTTGAGCTCTCGGCTTTATAATAAATTACCAATTTTTGACTCGTTCATGATTTTATCAAACAAAAACTAGTTTGTTGCATACAAATTATCATGAACCTCATCTTATATCAATTTCCTATTATTAAAGGTCCAAACCATGGGTTTCTTGCATATTCTTAACCTGTTTTTGCTCATATGCTTATTTTGACTCGTTAAGGGTATTTAAGAACGAATCACTTTCATTCGTTTCAAGCTTCATATTTCCACATTCCTTGTCAAATGATTTTCCACCACAACTATATTTGTTGTGTATTTAATGTGGTGATCTATATATTCCGAGTTTTACCTCTCAGATTGTCATTTTACGGCAAAGACTCATATAGAGTCATTTGACCCAAAGATTCACATCTTTCACTTTTTATACTTATTATAAGTATTTATTTGATCATAAAAATTGTTTCCAAACAACCTTTAGGGTTCGTTTGCTCAATTTAGCTTACAAGGGTATTTTGGTCACTTTTAACCCTTCTTTTACGACGAAGGACTTTTAAAGCCATGTTTGACCAAAATTCCACTTTTAAAACTATGATATTGTTTAAAAAATCATTATGTTTTCAAGATATAATGATTATAATTTAAATCATTCGGTTTACCTATTAAGATGACCAAATGTCCATTTTTGATTTTGTCTAACTCTGATAGAACCTCAAATTCTAAATGAGTTGTTAACCTATTACGCATACCTGGCTCGGATCAATATATTGACCTGTTAATACCTTGATTTAATAACTGCTAATTATTATCGAAGCGGATATCCATTAGATGTTTACTCCAGTAAACATACAGCTCGACAAATAATCATTAGTCGATATTGTCAAAGGGCGATATCTTCACCCTTTGACCCGTTTAGTCTAAGTGACCGTTTATCTTTGCAAGATGACATTTATTACCATCTCATCTACATGACTCGCTCCGGTTTACACCGTACGGTCATTTTACTTATAAACCATTTCTTAACACTTTTGACCCATTATGGCTTACATCGTAAAGTGTCTTTTCAAAACTAACGGTTGTTGTCAATGTGTGACCAATTTACCGTTTTACCCTTATTATTTATTTTGGTTTACCATATAAGGTAACCATTAAAAGTTCATTTTCTATTCGTCATAGTATGTCCGATTTACCAATTTGCTCCTTTTTAACCATCGATATGGTTTCGTATCATTTCGCTTATCTTGTTCCGTACGACTACACGTCAGAACATCATATTTCAATTGCTTATTTATCTTATTGGTAATTAATACGATAAGAGAATATTCTACTAATTAAGAATAGTGTAAGCTTGACTTACCTTGCATCCAAATTAGGCTTTTTCTTCATACTTGATTCGTTTGACCCGCATCCTTCCCAAGCTTCCACCTAGCTTGTCAAGCGTCAAACTATCATCATAATTCGTAAGATGGTTAGCTTAGTCATAATCAATCACGACTATTCCATCTTACGGGTTTTATGTCGAATATAACATTCAATCATATCATTGGTCAGTTTGACTTTTTAAAGTCAACTGCATATTAACTTAAGTTATTACACGATATAGTTCAACAGCTCGTTTAATTACTTGGTCAATTATCCGGTAAGCATCATTCTTATGATACCGTTTTTAACCACTTTATTAACCAAGTTCATGTAATCGATTTTTTTATCGATTTTACACATCGTACGTCATTGTATGCTAAATTCTTAATATCATACAAGGATTTGGGATTGTTTTATCAATATAAAAGAATTCCTTCCATCATATACATATAAAATTCACCTAAACATCAAGTTTAGCCAATACCTTAATCATTCATAACACATGTTGAATCTCAACATCATTTTACTATTATGTATGATGATTCTAACATAATTATTTCGTCAATTTCATCATATGATTAAAACCCACTTATCTTAGTGTGGTAAATCATCAAATCATTCAATTCATGACAATACATGTATAAATTTCACTTAAGGTTTTGTTCCTAAGCAATTATACATCACAATTCAACCATAGCTTCAATAATTCATCCATAATTCGTGATTATGATGTTTCTTAAATTTTCACAACTTCATAAATCATCAAAATTTTACATACCTTATGATCCCCTAGCTTGGGTGATCATTAATTCACGTTCAATTGTGAATTTAGGCTTCGTTTAGACCTTCAATTTGATGATTTTGTTGAGATTAGGGTTGTGAGCTCCTGAGGAGTATGTTCTGGTCGAACAGAACACACATATGTGTGTGTTTTGTTTTGAACCTTCTTTTATTTAAATAAAATTTCAAGTTTATCCAAATTTGACCCCGATATGTTTGGTTAGTTATTAAGTAGGCCACAACCCACTTATTTCTAACAATGTTCCCACTTATTAACTAGGTTAAACATTCCTAGTTAACTTAGTGAGTTCGGGGAATTTATGACTCAGTTTATTTTAAGTCCCGTTAACTCGGGCCTTTTATAAACTTTATTTCTTGAAAAGCCTTTATTCAACTTTCATTAAATCTTAGATTTATTTATTTATTTAAAATGCTAATATTCACCGGGTTACTTTTACCACTAACGGTACCTTACCCGTCTTTTAGTATTAACGTGGTTTGATTACAAAACCTGTTTTCAAGGTGTTACAGTTTGTTTAGTCTACTAAAGTGTAACACCCCGAAAACGGGTTTGGTAATCAAACCACGTTAATACTACAGGACGGGTAAAATACAGTTAGTGGTAAAACCTACCTGGTAAATTTAGGATTTAATAAATAAATCTAATATTTATTAAAAGGATGAGAAATACTTTGAGAAAGCAAAGTATATAAAAGGCCCGAGATTTAACGGGACTTAAAATAAAAAGGATTATAACTTCCAGGACCCATCAAGTAACTAGGAATATTAACCTAGTTAGTTAATGTCTTGACATAATAGAACAAATGTGGTTAAGATACCCTTTAAATAACTTGTGTAAAGTTGAGGGACCTATGTTGATAAAATTGAAACTTATATTATTAAGTTTAGTAAAAATAAAAACCAAACACCCCATTTTGAGATGTCTGGTTCGATCAAGGCAGGAGAAGGGCGACCAGGTTCTCCAAAACCCTAACATCCACAAAACTCATCAATTGAAGGTTCAAATCTGATCCAAAACGAAATCCGAGCTAGGATTAGTGATCTTCATTTCAAGAGGGTTACAAGGTATGTAAAATTTGATGAAAATTCTCTGATTGAAATTCTCATGAATTTGGGAAATCTGAAATTAGATGTTGCATGTTTGCTATGTGGATAGAATAGGGATGATATAGTGTCTATGAGTAAAACCTAGACAACAACATGTGAAATAATGTCTAAATTCAGGAAATCTCATGAACACATTGAAGGTGGTTCATGGGTTTTGTGAGAAAATGATGAACACTAGGGTTTAGAAGACTATTCTAGTGCAAATTGATTCATAGAAACTAAATTCTGAAAAATATGATGTTTAATTTTATATATGATAGCTCAATGTTTGTTAATCTAGGCTAAGTGACAAGCCATGAATTAGAATATAAAAGATATAAAATTCTGCATGTTAAGTGTTTGTAAAAATGCCCCAAAGAAGGCTTGAAAGTTGAATTTCGGACAAAAAAGCATGTTTGATGGATATGGAAAATTGTGCGTTAAGACTTATAAAAAGGGTTCTAAACGGATTGTGAATTGAACTCTTTAGGCGAAGAACCCGGATCGTCAAGTGGACAAGCCGGTGGAAATACGCGTTTGAAAAAGGATGCTTAAAAGGTACGTAACTACGATCTTGTTACGTTATGTTTGATTTCGTATTTTCGCTAGTAGACTTTAAATTAGCATAACACATGAAAATTTATATTTAGTTGAAGTGACGAAGATCACTAGGTAAATAAACGGGTCAAAAGGTGAAATTATCACCCTTTGACAATATCGACTAATGGTTTGTCAAGTTACTTGCTTATAGGAATAAATATCAAATGGATTCGTACATCGCTATCGTTTAGCGGCTACTAAGGCAAGGTATCGAAATGGGTCAATATAATGATCCGAGTCAGGTATGTAAAATGGTTCAACTCATAACTTAGAACTTGAGGTTCTCTAAGAGTTAAACAAGGTCAAAATTTGATATTCGGTTATCTTAAAGGTAAACCGAATGATTTATGTTATAATCATGGTATTTTAGAGGAATAATGGTTTCTAATCAGAATTATAGTTAAAAGGTCGGATTTTGGGTCAAACAAGTATTTAAAAGTTCCTTGTAGTAAAAGAAGGACTAAAATTGACCAAAACGCCCTCGTAGGCTAAATTGAACAAAACAACCCTTAAAAGTTGTTTGGAAATGAGTTTTACGATTAGAAAGATACTTAGGACGAGTATAGAAGTTGAAAGATGTAACACGTTAGTCAAATGGCTCTATTTGAGTTTTTGGTCGTAAAATAATGTGTTGAGGGGGTAAAACTCGATTTATATAGATTACTAAAGTATACCCACCATAATTACAGTTGTGGTGGAAAATTTTATGATAAGAAATGTGGTAATGTAATGTTAGAAACAATCGAAGGCGATTTTAAGTTAGAAGGTGCTTAAATACCCTTAACGGGTCAAAATATGAATTTGAACGTAAACGGGTTTCTATTATGTAAGAAACCCGTGATTTGAGATTAATATGATAGGGGATGTGGAATTTATGAATTTCATGAGTTTAGAGAGCAAATAAACATGTTTGTTTGATAAAAATCGAATGGGTCAAATTTTGGTAAAAAGTGCAATTAGCCGAAGACTTAAAAGTCTGAATTTTTGTTAAACCGGATGTTGGATTTTAACCTCATAAGGTGGGAAATCAAATTACAAACACGTAGGAAGAAACGGTAGGTCAAACGGACAAGCGGATTGAAAGATACGAAAGTTTTCGTGTAAAAAAGCGGCAAAATGGAAAGGTTGGATGCAGGGGCCACCGTAACTTACGTTGCCACCGTAAGTTACGGTGGAGCCAAAAGTGTTACGGTAGGATACCCCTGATTTACGGTAGGGGAAATTGACATTCAGGGGCCACCGTAACTTACGGTGACCACCGTAAGTTACGGTGGAGGTCATAATTAAGTTATTGTTTTGGGATCAAGATGTCAATGTTGGATTTTTCTAATTTCCTCGTTGTATTAGTTATTTAATTATCAAAACTGACCTTTAAGTTGGTTTTGATCACAGGTGAATGTCGAGAGTCCCGGATGAAGATCAAGCATCGAGCAAGAACCGAACACACGTTAAACAAAGCTTCCGCAACGTTGTTTTGTCGTTATTCTAAACGGCGAATTAAATCACATTATGTATATTACTTAAATTGTAAAAGTTTTTAACAAACCCGTATTTCCAATGCATATGTAATCTTAATTACATGACTGTTTAACGTAAATAATACGTTAAACCTTAATTTATAAGAACGGGTGTTACATAAAGACATGCAGTATAAATAGTAAATTAACAGTATTCCATCCCTAGGAATACTAGGCAATTCCGAACCAGGGAAAGTGTTCTTCATTCCCAACCACCGGGAATACATGATTTTAGTAAAATGTGTGAACTCACCTTAGATTAGCTCGGCAGATTAAGTAATGCGAGCTAGTATGTTCAACCACGTCCTATTACGGTTACCAAGAGCATTAGGGGTCGTTTATGTAATTCACGCAAATCTTACACACATCTAACAGTTAACATTCATACAAGTTGTCACAACCGAGTAGGTTTTAGGCATATGTTCGTATATACACTACGATGCGTGATACACCATTTATACAGTCTTTAAGCATGCACGAGTACCAAAAATCATAACTCAATTCACTGAAAATAGGCTGCTTTGGGGTGTCCGTTTACCACACTTAAGAAATTTAAAAAATTACGATATTTTTATGTGACGTGCCCCTCGGAGGGATTGGTCTTGTGTTAAATTTTTATAGTCTAACTCTTTACCAAAGATTTATAAAAATCATTTACTCAGCGAAAAATTCATTTAAAAATCCTTGTTTATCCAATTGACGAAATTCCAGTTGGACGTTTGCACGGACACTTAAGACCATCTATAGTATTAATTTCATGGTCTAACTCTAAGTATTCATCAAGTTATGACTTAAAACATAACACGTAAAATCTGCAGAAAAACGCAACTTTAATTGCTGAAACGAAATAACTTATTTAAAATAGCAAACGATGTCCAAAAATCATGATTCCAGCGCCATTAGAAGCATATTTCGAAATATCAAATTATAGACTCAAGAAAGCCCAGTTTTCGTTATATTACAACCCAGTTATAGCCAACTGAATTCGGCTGTAACCTCCTACGCAGAACCGTTTCATTACCCGACTTCATAAAAAACGAGTTTTATGACTTTATCCCATCCCTAACAAACAACAATGATATTTAAACATCATGTACAGCAGATTATCGTCCCAGCACAGATTATATACCATGAAAAACATCAACCATTTAACAATCTTCCGAAAAGCTAACCGAGTTATCTATAAGATTTCAAACTCTTATACCCAACCGATACCCCATAAACAACCCGATCATCAATACACATAACTCCTAGAAATCTTGAACTATAATATCATCCTAACACCAATAATATGCAATGAAAACTAGAAATGCAGCCAAGATGCTTGAAACTAAATCAGGAATCAAAACTATAATACGTTGTATACCGAGTTATTGAGTGACGAGAGTTGCTAGAGACTTGAAAACGGCGAACTTGAGAGTCTCCTTGATCCCGTTTCACGTCAACAATGGAAAGAGAGGGAGAGCAGGTTGGTCGCAAGTTTGTGTGCGCTGTTTAGGGTTTTGGAAGTTGTGTATTATGAAGGAACATGCAAAATACGTAACCTATTATACAATCTAATGGCTGGGGCGGTTTGGAGCTGCACATGGGCCGAAAATAATATAAACTTGGCTAGGTGTTGGTTGTTCCAATTGGATAGAGGTGCAAAGTGTGGGTTGCACCCCAAGCATGCATAAGATGGGGTGTGTATGCTGTAAATGGGAAAAAGAGTGGCAATTATTAGGAACTTGTTATTTTGTTTATTTATATATTTTTTACATAACAAACAATATAATTCAAGACGATTATTGCATAGGTGGTTCGGACGCCATGAGTTTCGGGTTATGCGCGTGGGTTGGATCGTCAAGCGAGAGAGAGACGTGGCTTCGGGTTGGATCGCAACCGAGCTACACGATTGGTCGAGGATTGGTACGGCTAAATAATAATACGTACTAATTTAGAATCATTGTTGATGTCATAATCACATATCACACATATAATTTAATCGCATATTGTAACAATAACACGTATAGGTAACGTAAAAAAATATCCTAGTGAAGTGACTGGTTTACCTCGGAATTACGGGTTGTCACATCATCCCCAAGTTGAAAGAAATTTCATCCCGAAATTTAGCATACAGTCACTGAAGAAGCTAATGTGTTTGAGCGTTTTCGTGGGGTGTCACATCATCCCCAAGTTGATTTGGAATTTCGTCCTGAAATTCAGTAGTAGCTTCCGTACTGGATGCATTATTCTAAAAAAACTGAGGATACTTGCGCATCATCTGATCTTCCTGTTCCCAAGTAAACTCTGGGCCACATTTTGAGTTCCAAAGAACTCAATCTATAGAAATCTTGTTGCGCTTGAGTATTTTGATTTCCCGATCCATGATCTCAACTGGTTCCTTAACGAAACGAAGCTGATCATCAATCGTGAGTTCTTTGAAGGGAACTACGAGTGTCTCATCAGATAGGCACTTCTTCAGATTAGATACATAGAAGACATTGTGCACACTACTAAGCTCTTCATGTAGGTTCAGTCGATGAGCCACTGTGCCAATTCTTTCCGTGATCTCGAATGGTCCAAATTAAGATACAAATTAAACCCTCTTGATTTGATTTTTTTTCTTTTGGCCTTTATATTAATAGATAAAATACAAACTAAACCCTTTTGTTTGCATTAAAAAAATTAACCCTAAAGTTAAAAAATCAAACCTAATTAAAATGTAATTCTTATAATTTTAATTATCATTTTAAAATACCATATTTCACCTCTTAAATTTATTTATTATTTGATATTATTTTAGGGTCTTTTTAAATTAATGAAAAATGAAAGTTTTTTTTGGAACGTGAAAACAATTGAAAGATTTACATGCTATTAATAAGGGTTAAATGGGAATAAACAATTGTCCGCACCAATAAATTCTACTATACACATTTAAATTTGTGTTAGGTGTCTTATTATTATTATTATTATTATTATTATTATTATTATTTTGTAAAATTACAAATGAGGGCAAAGAGATTCTTTATATAATAATATAGATATATAATTGTTTTAAAGTTTTATTTACTATTTTTTATGTTTATTTATTTGAGTAAACAATTTAAAACGACCCAAATACCATCACACAGGGTCCATCTAACAGTAGTTAAAATTAAAAAATAAATGAGAGGCGTCCATCTTTGTAGTCTCCACATAACTCAAACCGATACATGAATCAAAGAACTACTAAATGAATATATGAACTTGTATAATAACCGAATGAAAAACAACTTGAAAGTAACTTCGATAACAACCTTCAATCGATCAGAACATGCATATATTCAACTGTTTATCGAAACCCTATTTATACTTGTGAACCGTTGTGTTTTTGGAGAGAGGCGTCGATTGGATTGGAATCGACATGTCATAACCACCAAAACAGTTATATCTCCATGCACGCACCGATTTACATGTTGAGCCCAAACTAAACAAGAAACATAAAAACAAATTGTTCGACCCATTCAAAACTATGAACATAAGTGGAACTTGCTGCTGCGTTTCTTGTATTCAAACACGAATTTCTTTGATTATAACTTCAGTGAGCATGAAGGAAGAAAAGGCACGAAAGCTTGTTTAAATATTTTTTTTTCATTTCTTTTGTATTTGTGGTTTCTTTAAAGTCTTATTTACACTATATTACACAATAAACAGAGAATCTAAAGAAAAATTAACAGAAACTTAAAAACAAACCTAATAAAAAGGAGTCCTATTTTTCTTTTCTTTTTTTGGTATTTTACACCTGTCTACCCTAGAAGATATTGAACAAAGAATTTGAACTACAACAGTCTTTATACATGCTGCGTCTCATCTTCCTTACTCAACCCAAAAAACGAAGGAACTCATTTTCATCCATTAGTGGTAAAGAGTTGTTCATGGAGACTCGGCCAAAAGACCCAAACACAAGCCTCCTTTCTCGTCTAGGCACCTGGCTGGGTGCACTAGACTGTCCATGACCTTGTGAGGACTATGGGTCTGGACTATTACTGGTAGAACCCAAAGATGAGCCTGCTTCAAAAGTAGGTCCATAGCCCCAGTTCAGCGGATGGACAAGCAATCATGGCACACGACCCCTTCCACTTGCTCTCCAGGACGGGCCCTATAGAATCATGAATTTATCATTAATAATATTACAAATAAGACATTGAAACACATCTTTGTTTTTACACAGCTAACGCGAGCCAACCCACAAGAAATAAAAATGTATAGACATAGCTAAATTCAACATACCATAGGAGGCCGGCTCAATGGGCCAGTTCAGTGAATCGGTTGATTTGGGGCAGGAAGCATTACCGAACCATTAATTGAGTATGATTGACCAGCCAATCGATGATGCTCATGACCAGCTGAGTAAGGAAAACCTAGAGTACATTTGCTGGATAGAAGACTCCTCAAATTAGCATTAAAATCTCCTAAGAGGTCTGCCAAATTTAAATTATCACTGTCAAGATTAGCATTCAGATCATCTAACTGAATGTCATCTTCATCGAAGCAATCAGTTAACAAAGAGTTGAATGTTAATCGCGGCCTGAGACCGAATTTAGATCTGTTCACCTTCAATGTGTTACCAAAGAAGTTCTTGATCCTTTCTTCGATTTTCTCCATCGGTAATTCCAAAATCTCAGCAAGCGTACCAGCACCAAGAAATTATCCACCGAATAAGGCATGACGGTTGGGATTCTTAACTACACAAAATGAGAGATAGAATAAGAAAACAAGTATACGGACATTACTCAAATAATGAACTTCATAGAGGTGTATGGCATATACATTCGTAATTAATTATGCTATGACAAATAGTTTTGGATTGATTTTGCTGTTTAAGATATGATAAGTAGACAGTGAGTTTTTTGAATGCTTGAAAACAAAATAATTAGGTAATCACATTTAAAACGCAATGCCAAACACACCAAGTTTAATTATTTCTTTCTTACCAACTATGTTAGGCAGTAAAGATAAGTTAACTGGACCATCAATACTAATGCCGAATTTATCCCAGTTAAATTGAATTTGCTGTAATACTCCAAGAACACGTAAAGAACCTAGAATTTCGAAAAAAAAGAAACCTAAAATTGTGAGCTTATATAAAGCTAGAAAAACCGACTTCTTTTCACAAGGTTTGAAAAGAATACCATTGGGCTGGCAAGAGATGCATTATACATACGGAATATGTATAGAACTAAAGTTTCCAAGGCATATGTAGATAGGAGGCCAAACATCGCACCCATAATATGGCTTTCATAGTAACACCATGATTTTATCAAGATGATACTGCATTTGAAAAGATGGTTTTTACCGATAAGGCAATCCACCTGCATTAGTAAAAATAAAAATGATCAAAATGGTAACAAAAAGATGCGCGCTTTTCAGGAATTTGGAAAAAAGCTGATCATACCTGCTCAA
Source organism: Helianthus tuberosus (assembly GCA_030545235.1). Lineage (NCBI taxonomy): Eukaryota > Viridiplantae > Streptophyta > Magnoliopsida > Asterales > Asteraceae > Helianthus > Helianthus tuberosus. The sequence continues at coordinate 97,947,402 of CM060357.1, read as the reverse complement.
GAAAACAAAGTGCACAAAGCCCACTCAGCTGGTTGAAGGATATATCAATTGTAATGTCGTTAACGACACATTTAACCAGTTTCACCTGTCATTGGAAACGTTATAGCAACAAATTATGATAATAATGAAGATTCGTAGCATGTAGAACTTAAGCATATCAATGTTTAATGGGGGTTAATATGACAAAGGAACAAGACCCCCTTTTATATGTAACACAACATTATATAATGCAAAGAAAGTCGAGTTACTTAAGGAGAGTTTGGATTTTGTTTATAAATTATATAATGCAAAGGAACAAGACCACCTTTTATATGTAACATAACACTATATAATGCAAAGAAATTCGAGTTAGCTAAGAGTAATTTACATTTTCTATCCTTTATGTTTATACCAATTTTTAGTGGTTGTTCTTTGCCATAAAAAATGTTGGAACTTGTCCTCTATGTGTAAAAACCTTGCAAGTTACACCCTTTCCACTAACGTCCATCAAATTTGTTAAATTCGGTTATGTGCAAAATTTAGTCATGTGCATTGCACACGAAGACAATTTAGTCCTTTCACCCTTTGTATATAAGCTTCTATCCTTTCATTTCCCATACACCCCCTTGATTTCGTGGTAAGGTGGAGTGGGGCACCAAATGTTAGAGAGAGAAGATGGTTTATGCGTGTATCTCTCTCTCTCTCTCTCTCTATATATATATATATATATATATATATACTAGCAAGAGAATCCGCTCTTTGCGGCAGGAGACTAAATGATTTTCAAGAAAATTAAAATAAAAACATAGATAAAAAAGCATTTTTTAACTAAAACTTTATATAAGAAAAAACAAAATGTAAAACGCGCTTTGCGTAACTTTTTTACTTTATTAAAATTAAATTTACTTTATCCCGGAACACCACTCCCGGTCTTGTGGTGCGTTTTTTCACTAAGACAATTATATTAATAGTTAAAATACAAATTAAACCCTATTGATTTAATTTCTTTTCACTTAGGCCTTTATATTAATAGGTAAAATTCAAATTAAACCATTTTGTTTATTAGTAAATTTTACCCAAAAGTTATAAAATCAAACTTAATTCATTATTATTATTATTATTATTATTATTATTATTACTATTATTGTTGTTGTTGTTATTATTATTATTATTGTTTGTTTGTTTGTTTATTATTTGATGTTATTTTAGGTTTTCTTTTTTAAATTAATTAAAAGAAGCCTTTGTAGATCATGGATGAAATTAACTTCTCCCTAAGGAAGATGATATGCAAAATGTGTAAAAGTACTAAATCTTTATTTAAACTTATAAACAAATCAACCAAAAATGAACAACTAACAAATTACGTGTGTAAGTTGATGTGTAAAAACACTATTAAACATCTATCACCTGCTAATTGTCAAATTCCTAACAGGTTAGGTTGTATGAAATTTTCAAATGTAAGAGTTTAAGGATTTGGGATTTTTAGAGCATGATTCGAACCTAATCCCAGATCCATCCAAAATTATGAAGCAATTATGATCACTAAATGCTAATTATCAATTTTCCTAAAAGGTTAGGTTATGATCATACCTTAAAACAATTGATCGGCCAATGAGGACATCTTGCTCCGAGCAAAATGTTGAATTCCGTCATCTGGAATTCCATGATTCCGCACTCGATTTCAAGCGTCAACTCTAAATAAGTGATTTTATATCTAAAGCTTTAAAAAACGTCATTGAAGTTCAAACAAATGAATGTGGTGAAGTATATGGAAATCAAATTCCATGGGTTATAAGCTTTCATTGTTATTATGTTTTCCGCCGTTACCAAACCTTGAATCTAAACAAGGGGATTTGGTAGCTGGCTAAACCCTAGATAAGTAGATGAAATTAACTGAACTTAGCGAGGCTTAAATAGAAGGGAATGTGACTCGTTTGAACCGGGTCAGAAAGCTTCTCTGTTTGTGAGTTTATTAAAAACAATAATAAGAAAATCTTGACTTGATAAATTAAAAATACTTAAAATATTTAATGGGACAGTATTCAAGTTGGAAATGAGATATGAGAATATTTATGTCATTTTTACGGGTTTAGATATATGGTATTTAGGTGATACTTGTTTGATTATCTAATTCCGTTTAGGCCAAGTGTCTTTTCGTTTTTTAATTTTAATAAACTTTCAATTTCACCCTTAAATTATAAATAATATACACATTTAACCCATTTGGTTATTATTTAATTTATTTTTCTCTATTAACTTACGTTCGTTAACTTTAAAAAATATATAAACAGTTATGTTTAATATTTTATTCTAAACATTCAGATATAAATATTAATGAAAACTATAATGAGTAAAGAATTCGATCTAACAAAATCGCTATTCGCTTTTCTGGTTTTTGATAGATGTATAACACGTCTTTCAGCCATATAACAACTATGATTTTTGAATTACCTTTTGGTGACATGGAGGCGTCGTATTATGTAAGTGAAAAAGTATGCATTATTATTACTATTATTATTATTATTAATTATATATGATATGTGATATGTGATATCATATTTTCATGCAAAAAAAGTATTTATGATTTTAACATGTTCATAAAAATCGCTATTATTATTAATTATATATTATATATCATATCATATTTTCATTAAAACAAATATCTAAGATTTAAACATTGTAAGAAATTTGTATACAATTTATTATTTTAATCATAAAGTCCATATAAAAATGATTCAAATTAATGTAATGTGATTGTATCACATTCTATCATTTTAATAATAATTCCATGTAAAAATGATTGAAAATAATGTAATGAGATTGTATCACATTTTACGGTATTACTAATAAATTTCATGTAAAACTATGGAATCAAATGCAATGGGTTACAAGGTTTCTAGGTTATTTTGCTTTCCACCGTTACCAAACCATTAATCTGATCAAGGAGATTGTGGTAGTTGGCTAAACCCTAGATGAGTAGATGACATTAACGAAACTTAGTAAGGCTTAAATAGAAGGGACTGTGACGCGTTTGAACCGGGTCACAAAGCTTCTCTATTTGTGAGTTTATTAAAAACAATAATAAGAAAATCTTGACTTGAAAATTGAAAATATATAAAATATACGGTGGGACCATATTCAAGTTGGAGACGGGATATGAGAATAATTAAGTCATTTTTACGGGTTTGGACATCAGTATGATATTTAGGTGATAGTTATTTGATTATCCAATATTTTTTAGGCCAAGTGTCTTTTCTTTTTTTAATTTTTTTATAAACTTTGAATTTCACCCCTTAAATTATAAATAATATACACATGTAACCCATTTGGTTATTATTTAATTTATTTTTCTCTATTAACTTATGTTCGTTAACTTTAAAAAATATATAACCAGTTATGTTTAATATTGTATTCTAAACATTCCGATATAAATATTAATGAAAACTATAACGAGTAAAGAAATCGATCTAACCAAATCGCTATTCGCTAGTTGACGGGTAGTCCGTAGGACAACCCTTAAATGTTATAAACGATAATTTAATCTCTCGTTTATCCATGTATTTATCTTGAATTAGATAACTACGGTTGCTCATGTTCCAGGTGTGTTCGGGGCTTTAAAAGTGTGGAAATGAAGCTTCGAATAGGCGCGGCAGGATTGGTGATTGAAAGATGGAGAATAAATGAAAAAAATAATTTATTAGAATTGAATAATTAAGAAGATGACATGATAGAGGATGAAATTACGAGAACGTGGGCCAAAACGGTGAAGAAAACGGAGTTGAAACGAAAAAGTTATGCCGAAAACAAAATTGCATGCTGAAACCTACCGTAGCTTACGGTAGCTACCGTAAATTACGGTAGCCTCCATCATTTTTCATCCACCGTAAGGCAGTAGAGACCCACCGTAGCCACTTGAAAGCTACCGTAAGCTACGGTAGCTACCGTAGCTTACGGTAGACCCTGACGAAAAATGTAACTCCTCACTTTTAATGACCATTTGATGAGTCAATCATTGTTTTTTTGTTTTGTAACTCATGAGAGGTGAATTAGGGGTGTTCGAAGGTGTTCTTGAGTGATTGAAACATGAAGACTTTGTTTTTGATTCCAATGGACAAAGATTTGATTGTGCTGATGGTTCATAACACTATGAGCGGCTAGGTTTGCTTGGTGATCGTCTCGAATGTAAGGTTTTATTTGTGACAATTATGTTTGATCTTTAATTTTTGGAGTAATAAACTTTGCATGTGTTGTTTAGTTGATTACGGTGTATGAATGATTATTTGTAAATTGTTGATGTGTGTTTGATCATAGTTCTAAACCATACGTTCTTGGTGCTGTTGGCAATCGAGATATCATGGGAGGGATTAGGGTTGGATATATGTTGATTGATCATCGGGTAACAACCTCGCGCTCTAGGAATCCGAGTACTTAGTTCCCTTTCATCACAAATAATTGATCTTACATGAGCCATGTCTATATGGTTCTTTCCAGTTGAACATGAACGTTAGTTGTCACTTAAAACCTAAAACTCGGGATGATCACTACCCTCTTATCCTGTTACAAAACTTGACTTTGATTTGTATTCTAATTTAGTAATTCTAGATAATTAAAACCAATCAACCCAAACATTGAAATTTACATTTCTTGCAAATTAGATTAATCTAGTTAGTTGGACATACATTGAGATAACACATATTCCACAAACTCCCTGTGTTCGATACCCACTTGCTACTCTCTATTAGTTGTAATTGGATTAAATTTGAGTGTGACTACGACAGCACGTCAAATTTTGGCGCCGTTGCCGGGGAGTAGTGCGCAACGTGTGTTATCTTGTGTATTAGTTAAAAAAATGTAAAAATCCCAAAAAGATTTTCTTTGATGTTCGTGATTTACACTTGGTAGTTGAGTTGTGTTGTGCAGGATGATAGAGCATTATACAGATTTCAGCTTTTCTACGTGTATATTGTGCGGGGGTCCACGTCATCCGTGTATTGGTTTCCACGAGGCCCACTATAGGAGGGCACATGGAAAACCGATGTCTTATGTTTCACAGCTTCCACCTCCATCATACGCTGATGATTATGACTTAGAGATGGAGGATGATTATTACTCGGATGGATATGATCGGGACGAGGATGTTTATTATGTGACAAGGACGGATGGTCTGTGTTTCTGTTGTGGTCGCGATCATACTTATGATTATGATGTGTGCACGGTGTATTAAAAAACCCAAAGTATTGGAATAAAAAAATGATGGATGCGCACATCTTAAAACCGTATCAGGGATATCAACAATATCATCCCGGAGAATATTCTGAGCCCGATGGTGTTTATACTTATTAGACCGAGGTGGAGAAAGAGCTTGCTATATTAGAAGTAACTTTGTCCAAACTCGAGCAGTATTTATCAGCACCCAACCTTTCCGATGAAGATCGAATAAGCTGTTTAGTTTCTAAGTGTCAGAATTTAAAAATGAAGATAGAGATAGAACAACGCCTCTCACTATTACCTGATGATATTAGAGATTATTCTCACATGAAGGAGGAGGTTGTGGAGAATAATACCACACCAATGAGTCCTTTATCTGATGAAGAGTCACTGGTGGATCAGATGGTGTGTGCAGATGATGAGGCAGAACAGTCTGATGAGATGAATATGTGTACCGAACCTCCTCCCATATTAATCATTCAAATTAACAAGTGTGGGGATGAGGGTTCGAGGAAGAAGATGAGAAGGGTGAAATTACAAGACATCAGGGTATACATCATGAAGTGGATTAGCGAAACCCGCAGGTGCAGTATGAACATGCCAATTATACTGACAAACCTATGGAGATGGCATGTAAATTTCCGGGCATTCGTTGGAAATGTTTTGGGTAAGTGTGCGTTGAGACCACTATAATGCATATCAGGTACGGTCTGGCTGAAGACCTTTAAACATAGCGCTCTCAAGAGGCAGCCCGAGGATGTAGAGTATTGTATTCGTGTTTGTTTGGTTTTGTTTTGGTGTTGTGTTTTGGCAGGTTATTACGTTTCAATCCTCGCGGATGCAATGATTCAAGTGTGGGGATGTTTGGCAACATCCCCGTTGAGATATCAGCGAATCCAAGAGATGTTAATGTTCTTGTCCGATTACCGCAGCTGCATCACTACCAACACTGCTGATTTACTGATCAGGTTGTGTCTTGTTCTCATTTTGTGCACCTTTGTATATATTCATGTTTATGATCATGGTTGGGCGGAAGGGTGGTGTATTGGTTTATGACGTTTATGTTATTGGTTGTGGTAGTTTTGGTAGTGTTAGTGTGTTTTCATATATATATATATATATATATATATATATATATATAAAGAAAAAAAGATAAAATAACAAAAAGAAATTTGGGGTTTGAGTGGATAAGCAAAAATTGATGTTAGGTTGAGTTTTAGCGATCATTCCCTTCTAAAGCCATACATTGGGGTCAATGTATCCCATGTGTGGGGATGGGGGGAAATTTTGATGATTTTGAAAAATTTTAAATCAAGCGAAAAATGGTCCAAATTGAACAGTTGAGTATTAAATTGCATGACACACAGGCAACCCATATCCCCTTGTTCTTTCTTGGTGAGAGTTGAGCCACTACTTGAATTTATTATAATACACTTTTTCTTGATGAGAGTGGCAATGGGTGGGGGTGCATTAGAACTTGTGCTTAAATGAGATTTGAGGCCTTAGCTTGATATACATGTGAAAGGGATTAGGGCAACTAGGTAGCCTCGTCTTGGTGAGTGCGAGTGTGGGATTTGGGGGGTTGGACCTCATAAGTTATATATATGAGCTTGGTAGCGAGAGGGGCGGGGGTTTGGACTTTAGTAGCCCATTTGAGCTTTGAGCCGATCTTTTGTTAACCCGTGCCTACTTTCCCTTAAAAAATTAACCCGTGTTTGACCCGGTCTATTAGTATAATCATCTTGTTCTAGTATGCTTGTTTGTTATGTTTGTTAAATCGAAAGAAAAAAAAGAGATATGAAAAGAAATGAAAAAAAAAGAGAAAAAGCAATGAAAAATGAAAAAAATAAATGCATGAGATAGTTTGTATATAGTTGTTTATGTTTTGTTTAATTAGAAATAAAGACCGGGTTGAATCGTTAGCTACTTCGCATATGTATTTCCATTTCCTACCCATTTGCCTTGCCACGTTACAACCTCTAAGTTCCTTTGATTCACGTGCATGTTTAGCAAATCATTTAGGCGAGGAACCGATTTAATTACAAGCTTATTGTCGTGCAACCACCCGTTTGCTTTAAGTGTGATCTAGCTTATCTTTGCTAGTTATTACTTGTCGCCGAGAGGAGTGTTTTGTGAGGGGTGTGTCATGTGCAATTTTAAGAAAAAGTTAGTAAATGAGGACATTTGTTTGCTTGGTTTGTGCTTGATCGCTTGAATAAATTGTGTTTTGTTGAACGGGTTGCTTGGGGCAAGCAACGGTTAAGTGTGGGGATGTGACGGTTAGTCTGTAGGACAACCCTTAAATGTTATAAACGATAATTTAATCTCTCATTTATCCATGTATTTATCTTGAATTAGATAACTACGGTTGCTCATGTTCCAGGTGTGTTCGGGGCTTTAAAAGTGTGGAAATGAAGCTTCGAATATGCGCGGCTGGATTGGAGATTGAAATATGGAGAATAAATGAAGAAAATAATTTATTATAATTGAAGAATTAAGAAGATGACATGATAGAGGATTAAATTACGAGAACGTGGGCGAAAACGGTGAAGAAAACGGAGTTGAAACGAAAAAGTTATGCTGAAAACAAAATTGCATGCTGAAGCCTACCGTAGCTTACGGTAGCTACCGTAAATTACGGTAGCCCCCATCATTTTTCATCCACCGTAAGGCAGTAGAGACCCACCGTAGCCACTTGAAAGCTACCGTAAGCTACGGTAGCTACCGTAGCTTACGGTAGACCCTGACGAAAAATGTAACTCCTCACTTTTAATGACCATTTAATGAGACAATCATTGTTTTTTGTTTTGTAACTCATGAGAGGCGAATTAGGGGTGTTCGAAGGTGTTCTTGAGTGATTGAAACATGAAGACTTTGTTTTTTATTCCAATGGACAAAGATTTGATTGTGATGATGGTTCATAACACTATGAGCGGCTAGGTTTGCTTGGTGATCGTCTCGAATGTAAGGTTTTATTTGTGACAATTATGTTTGATCTTTAATTTCTGGAGTAATAAACTTTGCATGTGTTGTTTAGTTGATTACGGTGTATGAATGATTATTTGTAAATTGTTGATGTGTGTTTGATCATAGTTCTAAACCATACGTTCTTGGTGCCGTTGGCAATCGAGATATCATGGGAGGGATTAGGGTTGGATATATGTTGATTGATCATCGGGTAACAACCTCGCGCTCTAGGAATCCGAGTACTTAGTTCCCTTTCATCACAAATAATTGATCTTACATGAGCCATGTCTATATGGTTCTTTCCAGTTGAACATGAACGTTAGTTGTCACTTAAAACCTGAAACTCGGGATGATCACTACCCTCTTATCCTGTTACAAAACTTGACTTTGATTTGTATTCTAATTTAGTAATTCTAGATAATTAAAACCAATCAACCCAAACATTGAAATTTACATTTCTTGCAAATTAGATTAATCTAGTTAGTTGGACATACATTGAGATAGCACATATTCCACAAACTCCCTGTGTTCGATACCCACTTGCTACTATCTGTTAGTTATAATTGTATTAAATTTGCGTGTGACTACGACAACACGTCACTAGTCTGGTTTTTGATAGATGTATAACACGTCTTTCAGCCATATAACAATTATAATTTTTGAATTACCTTTTGGTTACATGGAGGCGTCGTATTATGTAAGTGAAAAAGTATGCATTATCATAACTATTATTATTAATTATATATGATATGTGATATCATATTTTCATGCAAAAAAAGTATTTATGATTTAAACATTTTCATACAAAATCGCTATTATTATTAATTTTATATTATATATCATATGGTATTTTCATTAAAACAAATATCTAAGATTTAAACATTGTAAGAAATTTGTTTACAATTTATTATTTTAATCATAAATTCCATATAAAAATGATTGAAAATAATGTAATGAGATTGTATCACATTTTACGATATTACTAATAAATTTCATGTAAAAATATGGAATCAAATGCAATGGGTTACAAGCTTTCTAGGTTATTTTGCTTTTCACCGTTACCAAACCTTTAATCTGAACATGGGGATTTTGGTAGTTGGCTAAACCCTAGATGAGTAGATGACATTAACGAAACTTAGTAAGGCTTAAATAGAAGGGACTGTGACTCGCTCTATTTGTGAGTTTATTAAAAACAATAATAAGAAAATCTTGACTTGAAAATTGAAAATGTATAAAATACATGGTGGGACCATATAAGATGGAGACGAGATATGAGAATAATTAAGTCATTTTTACGGGTTTGGACATTAGTATGGTATTTAGGTGATACTTATTTGATTATCCAATATTTTTTAAGCCAAGTGTCTTTTCTTTTTTTAATTTTTTATAAACTTTGAATTTCACCCCTTAAATTATAAATAATATACATATTTAACCCATTTGGTTATATTTAATTATTTTTCTCCATCAACTTACGTTCTTTAACTTTACAAAATAAATAAACAGTTATGTTTCATATTTTAATCTCTACATTCCCATATAAATATTATTGAAGACCATACGGAGTAAGGAATACGGAACAAAATTGGTATTCGCTTTTATAATTTTTGATAGATGTATTCTTTTAGCCATATAACAACTTTAATTTTTGTATTGACCTTTTGGTTACATGGGAAGCCATATCATGTAAGTGAAAAGTATGCATTATTATTATTATTAATTATATATTATATATCATATCATATTTTCATGCAAAAAAAAACTAAATATCTAAGATTTAAACATTGTAATAAGTTTGTATACATTTTATTCTTTTAATAATAAATTCCATACAAAAATGATTTAAAATAATGTAATGAGATTGTATCACATTTTATCATTTTAATAATCGTTCCATATAAAAATGATTTAAAATAATGTAATGAGATTGTATCACATTCTACCGTATTACTAATAAATATCATGTAAAAGAATAATTAGAATCCAAAATGTGTAATAAGATTGTATCATATTACCATTTTAATAGACTCTTCGAATAGCTTGTTTAAAAACAAAATTAAGTATTACGGTTGCATCTAGCAAACAGGAAACAAAATGGTGAATTCTTAGGTGAACAATCCATCAGAAGTAAAGCAAACAATATTGGTGATATGAGGGTTTGGATGCTACATATATACACATTACGTAATTTACCTTTATATATGTGTGTGTACACACAAACACGTATAATATACACACATACACACGCACATATGTGGCGTAATTTGGACGTAATTATTTATATAAGCTGTGTAACTATGGTGTGAAACTATATTATGACGTGTGGTGACTTTCTATATTTTGTGTTAAAAATACTTCGTAAACCCTCCGCTTTGTGGATCATTCATTGGATCAATAATGCAACTTCATTTTAAACTGGTGGGATTGCCCCACGCTACGAAGTGGATATTTGAGTAGTATGTATTTGGGTGGTTACTGCATCGGTACAATACCGGCACTTAGTACATCATCCACAGAAAGAAAATGTTACATCCTGACCCGCAACAGGTTTAGGTGACCGAGGCATTAGTGATTGTTTACAGCTTATGACAAGATATTTAAAGGTTGAAATATTATTAATAACCAAATTTACACCTTATCACATTACAACTAATTCAAATAATCTCTCAAATCAAATAATACATAACATAGGTCGTTTTATTCTCTAAGGCCCTGTCATACCTTATTTCCCGTGGGCCCGAACTAGGGTTTATGTGTCACACCCTGGCTTTTACGGAAGCGTGGGTTTATTTTGGTGTGACTTCTTAATACCATAGCACAATCATAACAATGCTATATGAATTAAAACACATGATAGTCATCCATTCATTTGATTTTAAAAGTTACCACAACAACATTGTTTTAAAAGTCGACACATGAAACAACATACAACCATGACGTAATAAAAAAAAACATGTTCATACGACATGACAAAAGACTTGACTAGTAATACGGTTTAAGACTTGTAACCCGTCCAGGCAGGGGTCACACTTCCTAAACCTGGATGACATCATTATTCCTTACGCAGCTTGACGAGATTGCATACCTTGCCAGATCCACTAATTTCCTGAAATACATGTAGTTTGAAAAATCAACAAAAGTTGAGCGAGTTCATGTAAAAGTGAGTATGTATAAACCTTTGTAGTATGTATGAAAAATCCCTAGTATGTAGCAATTAAGGAAAAAGAGATCACCACTGGGTTGCAAAGCCAATGATATGTGTGAAGTGATGCAGGAAGACTCAAACCTAGCAGATTTTTGCGTCGGGCTCAAAGTTACCCCATGGTCCGTTCAGTGGACTCAGGAGTTGGGCTCGCTACACCCAAATAGATCTATCACTCATGACCCTCGGTCCTACAACGAGGATTAATGGCCCCAAGTACCACCTACCCACTCACATGATCTAAGTAGTATACCCTCCTTAAGCTAACCATACCATGTATAAAAGTGTCTGTAATTACTGTAACATGTATTCCACCCCCGAAGTATAAAAACTGAAAACAGTTAAGAGAAAAGGGGGACATGAACTCACTGAAGTGCATATCCTGTAACGTCAATCTCAAACTTGAACTGCTGCGTGACGACCTACACGTACTAATGTTTATTAGACGAATGGGCCGTGCCTTGGCTTAGGGTTTAGTGTTTTGAGTTGCGTTACTATGATATTATACTTGTTAAAATAATATTAATTATTTTAACTAAACTTTTGTTTTTAGGAAAAATAGTTAGGCAACTATTTTGTATCCACACTTCTTAATTATTTTATAAGTGTATTTCCTTCCCAAGGATGGGGGTATTTATACATGTACACTTGTAATTCCGAAAAATATATTTTAAGTCCCACTTAGAAAAATATATTTTAATCATTTGTCTAAAACATCTTAATTCCAAAGTATATATTTTTCCCAAAAATATTATATTTTACTTCATAAAGTTTCCCAAAATAATACTTTACCAAAAATATACGTATAAGAGTATTTTTCTGAAATATACATAAGTTACATTTTAGCGCTTCGTAATACAACAATACTTGCGTAACTTAAATGTTTATTTTGTGAGAGTTTTAGTATTATTCTGGAGTCATAATATCATGGTGTTATAAGTTATATTATTTTTACTCTAAAAATAATATATTTAGTTCACGTAATAAACAAACAATCATTCAAGAGTTTTAGTATGGGATATATATTCTAAATATATATTTAACAAATTTTATTTACAAAAATCAACCTCCGGCACTTAGTGTCTTTGTAGTAAAAATCATGACGAAGTTTATTTTGAAAACCAAGTTAAAAATATATTTGTAAACACTTACTAGAAAAATATATTCTAAGTGTTAAAATTCTAGAAAAATTTTGCCAGAGTTTCCTTTGTAAATGGAGGCGTCCACGCTTACTAGCGTATCATTTTCTTTTGTAAAATCATTCAATCAATCATCATCCAACAATACACAATTTCTAATCATCAATCTTGACAAAATAAGCATAAATCATAAGCTTATGAACTTGAAATATTTATAAAAGCAAGTAGTAACTTACTAGCACAATTAGTAAGTCTTGTTATCTTTAAAAATATGTTTGGTTCTTTAAAAACTTTATTTTTAAAGGATTTGAAGATTTGCAACTTCTAGTCATGATTTCCAAAAATATTTCTTTGTAAAATTTTCTTGTTACACAAGTGTTTATTCACTTGTTTATTTACTAAAAATGTGTTTATTTCATGTAACATCCAAGTTTTAACAAAACTCGTTCCTTTCACTTGGTTCTTTCGAAAAACCGCTCATAGATCTTTAGATCTACAAGTTTATAACTTTATTTTTCAAGAAAACTTATATTTGTTCAAGTTCAAAGTTCATGTGTGGATGGTTTCATCATCCTTCATATCTTTAACCTTTACATCTTGCTAGTTTATGTTCTTAAACATGATCTAGCAAGTCTAGGTGATGAACCATCTTACTTCTACTAACAAACAACATGTATTAAGCATAACAACACAAGATCAACATGATTTCAACATCATTTAACCATACATCTTCTCTAGTTAGTTTAAACTTCAAGACTTTGATGATGTTCTTTAGAGTTCTTAATATTTTATCATTCTTTCAACTATTGACCACTAAAAATAAGAACAAGATGAAGATTTAAAACACTTACTACTAGCACAAGGCTAGGGGAGTTTCAAGGCGTAAAAGCGGTGGATAAAAGAAAACGAGAGCGGTCCTTGAGCTTCCGAACACACCAAGCTTGCTTGTAGGATCTCTTGCACCTTTGGATGTATGTGGATTGCTTAGAATGAAACTTGATGATGGTGATGGTGGTGTGTATGGTTTCGGCCGAACACAAGCAAGAAGGAAGGAGAGTGTAGGTCCCCTTGATGTGTATGGATCTTAACAGAATTGTTAATCCAATCAAGAGTGCGGAATCCTCTTGATCAGAATATAGCAGAAAACGTGTAGGAAACAGAAACATCAATTCACTTTCAAACTGGGTTTCTATTGATTATCGATTACAAGAATTACAATCAATCAAACCCTAACCAACACTCCAAATTCGTCCAAACCCTAAAGTTCTCACGAATTCTCACTCTAAATCTGTTTTGGCTGATTAACCTAAACCCTAAAGCCTAACCTTGTTTATATAACACAAGGTTTGCAACTTGGGCCAAGGTTTCCAACATGGACTGCGAATTGGTGTAAGCCCAATTCGCCCCCCATCACCCAATCTGGTGGGTTTGGTTACAACTCACTAATACAAAGCTAAACCCGCTAACTGTTTATCGTTTATCTAATTACAAGATATCCAAAGACCAAATCTAAGCTGTTGTCACAAACATGCACCAACAAACTCCCCCTTGACAATAGCTTCATAAAATAACTTTGTCTTCAGTCATCTTGCAATCTTCATGTAGTCTTGCACTGTCTTTGGTCTTTGGATAGCTTCAGCTTCAATAGCTTCTGTCAGCAACAGACTCCCCCTAAGCTGATGCATCCAATCACCAAATCTTCAAAAACTTTAGCGTTTGAGTAAACTCCAGTTCAGCATATGTATAGAAATCTTCAAACTCTTCAACTTTGTCTGCAATGTAGAAAGGAGGTTCTACCATGCATCCAATCAAACTCTCATCTTCACAGCAACTCAACACTTTAACTTCTCAGCAACATACCGCTTCAATCTGTATACTATAAAACAAACATCTCGAGAAACCATAAGAATTTTTCAACAAAGTTAAATAAATTATTATTTTTCAAGAGATAGTTAAACTGTATAACAGATTAAGCATTTTCAATTTTATCACCAACACGCAAAACTTTTTTAAACACACACCCTATAACCCGCCTGATTTAAAATTTTGAACTCACTTTCCAACACCGTCTCCCCCTATCAGTAACAATTCCTCCAAGAATAACAGTTTTCCGTACATTAAGAATTTTAAACAGAAAAAGACACTATTTTTGTATTTTTTATGTTTTCTGAAAGCAAGTAAATAACAAAAGCAATAAACACTCTGTTTTTGTGAGAATCACTGGTAAGAAGATCATATCAGCAAAATCAAACTGTTTCACACAATTAGATAATTCTTTATTTAATTTTTCATGAAAAGCAGTCCAAGACGATTACCAGTATGTTTGTCCACTTAAACAAAATGCATGAACATTTCAAGTACCATTACCATATGATACGTTAAGGTAATTTTATTTACTGACATACTAGTGTGTCCCATTTCAGGATATACCCCCGAGATCAAGGTATGCACAAAGATTCATCGTAGTAGGTGAGTATACTGAATTCATCCGTTTTATTTTTCATCGTTTAGATAATTGGTGATCAGGTCAGTACTTCCGTACAGCAAAGAGACCAAAATATCTAACGAGGGCTAAGACAAATACCATTTTTGGTACGAATTATGCATTTTGCATTTTTGAATAACTCTCTTTGAGAGCTTCTTCATTTAAGGGTTTTGGCATTTTTAGCTCTTTTAAGATATCCTGGGTGTGTCTAGGTCAGCATATATCTAGATGCAGCAGAAGGACACCCCTGATATCCCTAGATGAAATAACAGTATAAAGACCCAAAACTTCAGATTTTGGCAATCTATCAACGCAAGATTTAAGGTCATTAAACCATACACCACTGATGTGTTCCCCACTCATACACAGTTCATTTAAGTTTATATCACATTGGTAAGTTGATTATTTCATGCTTTTTGCCTACTGGTACATCATATAATGAAGCTGCTATCACACTTAAGCAATTTAAGTTCAATTTGAGTGTGACAGTCTAACTTGCTGATTTACTATCATCTCTTCTTTTTCACACAGTGATAACTCATTTTTTATTTTCTTGATTTTTCAATGTTTTTGTATTTTTGATTTTTAAGAAAGCAGTAAACTATTTACAAAATTCTTATGAAAAATCAGTTATTCAGGATTCCTCATCCCGTTGAGTTCGACTAAATGTTCAAAGCGAGCCCTGTCAAATGCTTTAGTATAAAGATCTGCCAGGTTATCTAGTGTGTCGACTCAGCACTTTGAACTTCAATTTAAATCATTTAATATAAATATATCAACAATCTCACATCCCCCTTCATGTGCCTAGAGCAGCCACTATCAACATAAGTTGATAATCCTCCTTAGCAGCTCCTGCACACACCAACTAAGAAATTAGTTAGATTGGGGGACCCAAGCCTTAATGGTCTTGGGTCGTCCAAATTCACCAACCACTTGAACATCCATCCAATATCCATTACTCCTAACAGGAGTCTTGGATCTCAGACCTGTTGATGGAATTTGATTTTGATTTCCACTAGGTCTTTGGTCCTGAGGGTTCCTATATGTGTTTGGACTATTTGACCTTTGAAAAATTTGATTTTGATATCTTGAATTTTGATTCCAAGAAGCTTGATTATCATAATTTCTAAAGCCATTGTTATAAAAAGTTCGACCACCATTATTTTGGTATCGATTTTGATATTGACCTTGACTTCTGAAATTATTTGAATTATTATTGTTCATTCTTGGTGAACTGCTTCTAGGTCTCTCGTATCTGCCTGGTGGAGATCTAGGTTGAAATCTTGGTTGATTTCTTTGAAAACGAGGAACTTGTGGAGTTCCTTTTTCAGCCTTATCTTCACCAACAGCAACATTTTCTGGTTGCTCAGAAGCAGATTTCTTTGGAGAATTTGATCCTTTCTCCTCACTATCACCTTTCGTCTCTGGTGATTTCCCTTTCTGTTTTTCACTAATTTGTGCTTCACTCTTTTTGTTAGGACAGCAGCTAGCTACATGTCCCTTGGTGTGACACTTGAAGCACGATCTCCTTTTCAAAGACTTCTTAGCTGGAGTCTCTGAGGTAGATCCCTTATCCGATGGTGATGATCCCTTGGATGAACCTTGTTTAGTTTGCTTGGATTCAGATTTTTCTTTGTTTTTATTTTTAGCAAACTCTACATTTGATTCATTTTCAATAACAGTTGTTTCATTTTTCATATCACTACCTTGAACAAAATTAATCTTTTTAACAAAAGCTTGATTTTTATTCTTAGGCGGTGAATTTTTCCTTTTCAAAGGTTCCCTGTTATTGTTCTTCTTAGCATCATCACTCTCAGATCCATCACCTTGACTTGATGTGGATCCGAAACTACTTGGTGCAGATGCCATAAAGTCTGCTAGCTCATCTTCACTAGGCAGGAATGAATAGTCATGACTAAGAGGAGGTGGAACTTCATTAAAGCCCTGGAAGCCCACACTGGTCTTGTCATTACTCTTCTTTAACCCACCCATCATGTGTTTCATTACAAAAGATGAATCTCTGAATTGACTCAATTTCTTTTCAAGTTCAACAATTTTGAGTTGTGCATCTGACAACTCTTTGCATTTTTCAGAAATCTCTTTTGTTTTCTCAGCCATCACGTCATGAGCTAAGTCTATGACTTGAAGTTTTTCATTTAGTTTGCAAGTTAAAGCTTCAATTTCAGCTTCACAACCTTTTATTTTCTTCAAGTATGACGATTCATTTCTTTTAGCAAAAAAGTTTGACTCTTTAATGTTAGACATCTCGCTTATTAAACTTTGGTTTTGCGTTGACAACCTGTCAACCTCACCCTGTAGTTCACGACATCTCAGACATACAGAATTAGATTGTACCTCTTTCTCATGAACTTCTATATTTTCATCAGCAACAACCTGTTCAGCTTCACTCTCTCTCTCTACCTCAGCATCCACTTTTGCTTCAGCATTCTTCACTTCAGATTCAGCATCACTCACAGTAGTTTCAGCCTCATCAACTGGCACTATCTCTGCCATGAATGCCTAAGTGGCACTCTCATTTCCCTGATATCGCTTTTGTAATGCATCCCACATATCCTTTGAATTAGTGTACTTTTTGAAGGTATGGTTGATGCTATCAGGTAATGACATCTTTATCGCAGCCAAGGCTCTCTTTTCAGCCTCATACATCTTTTTATCATCCTCTTGCATGTTCACATAGTCTGTTCGACGTGGTCTGCCCTCATAATCGTGTGTTGGGTTTGTGTACCCATCTTCTATACAGATCCACATGCGTGCATCCTGAGATTCAATGAAGGATTGAAAACGATCCTTCCATGTTAAATAGTTCTCCACCTTCATCATCTTTGGTGGTTTGTTGGTAGTGCCAACCTCATGCTCCATCTTCAACAGCTCATTCAAAGTAGACATGTTCGACATTTTAAACGTTGCAGACTGAGAAAACCGTACAAAATATCTCCGAAAACAGTGATTACCAAATTACACCTTTAGAATCGTCTCGAAAAGACAAATCCAATGATATATAATGTCGAAAACCGAATTCGGGATTTTCCAGAGTCTGTTTTTTTTTCCTAAAAATGCAAGGAATTTAACGGTCCAAACGGTTCTGTCAAACGGGCTACGGATCAATTTCTATTTGCAAAACACTGAAATTTTATCGACGCTTGCCAACGAAATTCCACCACTTTAATTATGCTGGTAATTTCGCTGGAAAGTCAAGTTAAATTCGCTGGTTTGTTACTCGTCCAATTTCGCTGATCAAGTTCACTGGTCAATTTCGCTGAAAGGTCAATTTCGCTGGTCTATTTTCGCTATTACGACGACCAGTAAATTCACCGAAAACCGTAATAATTTCGCTGTAGAAAATTATACGGTTACCAAAGTCGCCTTTGGATTTAACGTCGCCGGTAACTTCGCTGGTCTGTTAATTTCGCAAGTCCAGTTAATTTCGCAGGTCTGTAAATTAGGAAATTCAATCTTCTCGAAACTTTGATGATTTTTCCGGATTCCTTAACAGTTTCTGCAAAATCAAAACAGCAAAATATCAGTGATTTTCGAAGAAACAGTGAAGAACAGAACGAAGAACTTGAAGAACACGAAGAACAGTCTTCGAATCTTCAAGTCTATCAGCCGAAAACTTTTCCAGAATCAATAAATTCTTTCCAGAAATCCTGCAAAACAGCAATAAAACAAAGCAGAAGATCAAAACAGCCAAAGAATTTTGAAAATTTTATCAAACACACCAAAAATTTCGAAACCCTAATTTTTCAGGTTTCAAGATTTTCGAAAATACTCCCTGTTTCTGCGAATCACAATTCTGAACCGAGCCTTCAAGAGCCTAATGCTCTTATACCAATTGTAGGTCCCCTTGATGTGTATGGATCTTAACAGAATTGTTAATCCAATCAAGAGTGCGGAATCCTCTTGATCAGAATATAGCAGAAAACGTGTAGGAAACAGAAACAACAATTCACTTTCAAACTGGGTTTCTATTGATTATCGATTACAAGAATTACAATCAATCAAACCCTAACCAACACTCCAAATTCGTCCAAACCCTAAAGTTCTCACGAATTCTCACTCTAAATCTGTTTTGGCTGATTAACCTAAACCCTAAAGCCTAACCTTGTTTATATAACACAAGGTTTGCAACTTGGGCCAAGGTTTCCAACATGGACTGCGAATTGGTGTAAGCCCAATTCGCCCCCCATCACCCAATCTGGTGGGTTTGGTTAGCCCAAACATTACAACTCACTAATACAAAGCAAAACCCGCTAACTGTTTATCGTTTATCTAATTACAAGATATCCAAAGACCAAATCTAAGCTGTTGTCACAAACATGCACCAACAAACTCCCCCTTGACAATAGCTTCATAAAATAACTTTGTCTTCAGTCATCTTGCAATCTTCATGTAGTCTTGCATTGTCTTTGGTATTTGGATAGCTTCAGCTTCAATAGCTTCTGTCAGCCACAACCAACCTGTCACACCCAGATATTTCGACGTATTACCGGTGGGCCTGGTGGGGAGTATCGTGACGTAGTTGATATCATCATAGTCAAATAATCACAGTTAATGCACAGCGGAAGTCTAAAGTAAAAATATTACAAACCGATTCGAAAGTATCATAAAGTATTACACAACGGGTTGTAAAAAGATCCACAGACGAATCAAAACATAAAGAAATATCATTCAACAGATTTAAGCATCAAAATCTTGCAAGACTCTTTGTTTGATACTAGGAGTAGCCAGCCCATTTCGTTTAGTACCTGCACTTAACCTTTTTGGAAAATACGTCAGTTTACACTGGTAAATACAACTAACCGACTCTTTTGACAACTGTTTATAAAATTGATTTAAATGCACAAGGCACAAATATTCTTTTATAACTTGGGATAATTATTTTAGGATAATCTTGTAAAAGAATTATATGTTTGTTATACATTCAGTAGCCCGGGTTAGAAATACCGGGTTAAAGATTAATAGACACACCACATAATATAACCCACGGTGAGTTATTCTCGAACAAGCAGGTATATCTTTTTACATACGCACCGGCAGGTGTATGCCTACACCTCGTGCTTAAGTCATGGCCATTTCAATGAATGAGCCGAGGATATCCAGGACATGGTCATTAACCCCCCAAAGGTTTAAAACAAACAAAACAGATTAAACGTGTTATCTCAATGTTCTAACCATTATTCGATTAAAGATTCAATACCCGACCAAGCGGTATTTTATATACCGTACCCCAAGCCCGTATAAGGGAAATTAAGTTAAAAGTATTTACCTGAGCAAAATACAAATTTATCTCAGCCGTATAACAATCAGCAAGTGCAAATATCTTTTACTGGGCTCCTAAATCTGGAACGAAGGTTTTAATAACCTATTAGATTCCTAACGGGTCTTACTTAAGTTTAAACTTAGACCGGTTAGTTTTAAAGAAAGGTATACGGTTCAAAACGCAAGATTAAGCGAAGACCGGATTAGAATGTGATTTAGATCCGAAAAGTATGAAAACTTGTATAATATGGGTATACTAAACACATTCTGGATTTTGAAGTGAAAATGATATGGTTTGACCCGTTTTGGTCAATTTATGCAAACTAGTCACATAAACCGTACCGAACGTGAAATATGCATAACGGGTAACCAAATGAGTCATGTACAGGTTTCACAAGTTAATATGCCTTAAATATGTTGTGATATCAGTAGGATACCTTCCATTATGCCAAAACGGATTTAAAATCGATTTAAGCCCCGTAGGGGTATTTTGGTCATTTTATAGTTTATAAAAGAGGTTTAAATATAAACTGAAGGTCTAGTCCAAAACCTTCTGTAAAAAATATTTTTTTAAGTGGTCACAACAGCAAGATATCATATATATGTGTATTTGATCGTTTATGGCCAAACTATGCGCCGTAGGGGGCATTTTGGTCATTTCACATATGCTTTAAGGGTCAAATTTGGAAATCTGAGTTCAATATTTTAGCTTACTGTTAAAGTATAGAAATTTACTTAAAACATCAGTAGATAATGAGTCTTAAGTGTCAAATATAGTTTTAACCCATACTATGCATTTAAAAAGCGTAAAAGTCGGTATATTGGCGATTTTCGGGTTATATAGGGAAGGCTAAGGTTTTGATCAGTCTATAAGGCTTAAAATATTTTATTTAACATATGAAATCAGTAGGAAAAGTTTTGGTATCAAAACGATTCATAAAACTCATTTAATCAATGAAAAGGGCAATTTCGTCAATACCGAATTTACACTAGAACTCCATGTTTTGATCAGTTTAAAATTCAACAAAAATTTCCAAAAATCCCTAAATATTATATCTTAACAGTAGGAATAAATTTTGGTGTCGAAATTTGGGTTTAATTATGATTTATGCGGAAAATGCCATTTAATTAAAAAAAAGCTTTTATTTACGATATCTTGCATAACTCCTATTTTGGACCAAGAACTGATGTCAAATTTTTAGGACATGTTTATAAATCAGTAATAAAGGTTTTTGTCCTCTCATATTTGTAAAAATCTCGTTTTTATATCAAAAGGGCATAATGATCAACAATTAAGCATTTAACGGAAACATGCAAATGATTTGGATTAAATAGGAACCATATAGTATAATCTCAGAGGGTTATACTAACATGTAATATGGTCCTAATGGAACCCTAAGGCATATCTAAACCAAGCTTAATCGGGTCAGAACTGAAAGTCAAAGCAAAAGTCTACTTTTGCGACTTTCGGTTGCGAACCGAGCCTAAACTCAGAATTGTCGGGTTGAACATGCCTAAACATGTTCTTATATTATTTACCAAGTTATTTTACTATTTTAACATGTTCCATAACCTCTGCATTACTAGTTATGGATTTATTTGTAAAAACAGATTTTGTTGACTTTTTAATAACAAGTTTGACCCAATAATTGACCAAGTTAGAGTGAGAATCAGTAGGTGCCCTTTTAAGGGTTTATTACCTAGATAATTACCAACTCATAGCCACTTTCAATTCGAATAATGGCTGGACCATTAGTGATTAATCACTAAGTCAAAGCAGAATTACGTCAACTTTGACTTTCGGTTATTACACTAAAAAAAACTAAATTACAGAGGCTAAGTAAACTTACAAGAGTCCTTAGCATGAATAATAAGACTAATAGAGCTTCCTTCCAATGTAGGATGCTCCAGAAAATGATTTAAAATGCTCCAAAGCTTGAGAGTAAGTTTGAGAGTGTGAATTTGATCATGCAAGTGAGAATGGTAGCCAAAAACCCACATATATATACTAATTGAAGGTAAGGCTGGCAAATCGTGTCTTAACAGGTTTAACAGGTTTCTGACGGCGCGCACAACATAAGTTTCAAACATGATTACGACTCGTTTAACTACTTTCTACCTCATGTTTATAAAACAGTTTTATGTTTTATGTACAAAGATGAATAAATGATAGATCCTAACATTGTAATTTTAATTATTTTAAAAATTAAAAAAGTCAAAGGGTGTATTTTTCAGTCAAACAGGTCTAATCGTGTCTTAACAGGTACCCAATTGCCAGCCCTAATTGAAGGTGCCACCCGATCACTACAGGTGTTATAGCTCTTCCTTGATCAGTACATGTGTCCAAAATGGTTTTTAAAACCATCAAACAGTCCCTAGATTTGAGTTAAACCATGCAAGGGTGAAGAGAGGTGCAGTGACCTGCACCTGTGCATGCTTCTGCCCAGATCAGGCCGTCGCGACGGCAGAGGGTGTTGGTTGTGGCGTGACACCACCATAGGGGTAACCAGATCAACAAGTTTCAAAATTGACATTTTCACCCCCTGGACCTTCTAAAGTGTAAGATCTTTCATTTTAAGCTCATTTAACCCATTTAACTTTTATTTTTATGATCCAAGAGATATAACCAAACACCGTTAGGTCCGGTTTCATTAAATGATTATCGAAAACACAAGTTTTGCCTTGTTGATGCTTTTAACCCCTTAATTACGAAAGTTAACGTATTTTCCTCATACGATATCGAAACCTTGTGAAATTTTTATCACTTATTCTTGGGAGCATAATTAATCGTTAAACGGCTCCGGGTTTGTTAAAAGGTCACTCAGAGGTATTATTTAAACATGTTGACACATTTAACCCTTGCGTCTTGTAACTTTCACTTTCTTCCACAAACGGTTTCATACAATCTTTATTCCTTTAAGGGTATAAACATCGTGTAGGGTTGTTGAAACGCAAAATTATCATTTGTTGACACTTTGAATCCTTCTACACACATACTTTCTTCGTTTGTCCACTTTAGTTCCTCGTAATCAATTCGTTAAACGTTTAAAGTCCATGACACGTGTCGACTATATTGGACATGATTTTGCGAGGTGTTACAGGTATCGACTCAAGCTCTAAGACTCTACGACTCATAACCTCAAATCAAAGCTGAAGCGAATAAAGTAACTCATCCTGTGTATAGCCAACAAAACGTAAGGAATGGTAGGGGTCTGATGTCGGCATGGAATACCACGGGGACCCTCTAAGTGACTCATTAGTTGGTGAAGAAGTAAAAGGAGCAAAAGGTGCAGACAGGGGAATGTGTGGATAAGCTGCTGAAACATGAAGGTCATAACTAGGTTGCTGGCCTGAAGTGCCTTCCCCTGGACGAAGTGCGGGTATGCCTTGCAAGGAATCGATGGGTAAATCTACACGATGAAGGTCAGACTCCACAGAGTGAAAAGGAGCAGCATCAGCGGGTGCAGGTGGAGGAACAAAAGGCTCAACAGCAGGAGGATCAACGGGCACAGGAACTGGATCAGGTATGAGGGGTGTAGGGTTAGGTATGCTAGAAGGAACAGGGTCATGATCAGGCAAATGCTCAGGTGCAAGTATCGGCTCAGGATCAGCGGGTACATCAATAGGCTGATCGACAGGGATAAAATCAAACTCAAGTCCAGGCTCAATGTCATGCGGAGGAATCGATGCAGCTGACATGGCCATCTCCTCACCAGAATCAGTAGTATAACGTCGCAAACCAACTGCCTGTAAGGCGGAAGAAGTCACAGACTCAAAGGAATCTGAGATAGAGTGTAAACTAGTGTCAGAGGAAATCTCAATAACGGGGATCTCAAATAGTGGAATAGCAGCAACGTCCTCGTCTAGTTTTTCATCACCATGGGCATCATCAAAAGGAGCATCAACCAACTAATCAACGTCAATATCAATCAATCGTCAAAAGGCAAATCCTCGAGGGGAATAGCCACTAAAGGAGCGGGAGTGAGGATTGGTGCCACGACATGCTCACCATCGGGATGATCGATGATAAGATGATCATGGACAGGATTGGGAATAACAAAAGGATCCTAGTCTGGAATGCCATCAGTAGTTGGTAAATCATCTCCCAAGTCGGGCAGCGCAAAAGGCTGGAAATCGTCATCGTCGTCGGACATCATCTCCGGGTCACTCTCTTCATCGAAAGTAAAGATCTCTGGCTTACACGCCCCTGAGCCAATAGCCATAGGTCGCCAGCATCGGGTAATCCATTCTCGGATGATGACATAGTGTCTGTAACATAACAATCACAATATATGCACATATATCAACTACTAACATTAAACAGGCAATCAATGATAATGCAAACATGTTCCCTTCCTAGTCTCCCAGACTAAACCACCCAGTCTCTCAGGCTGAAACACCTAGTCTCACAGACTAAACCACCCAGTCTCTCAGGCTGAAACACCTAGTCTCACAGACTAAACCACCCAGTCTCTCAGGCTGAAACACCTAGTCTCCCTGACTAAACCACCCAGTCTCCCAGACTGAAACACCTAGTCTCCCAGACTAAACCACCCAGTCTCTCAGACTGAAACACCTAATCTCTCAGACTGAAACTCCTAGTCTCTCAGACTAAACCACAAACATGAACCCTGAAATGTGTTTCGTGTATTTTCTAAAAAAATGTTTGTTTCTTGGATCTGGACGTTTCGTGTATGCAATGAAAACATGTCGGAAAAATATTTTCGTGGGAGCCCTAACGATTGTAGTCTAGACTCGAGAATGAATCCTAGTTAGCTACAATCGAAGCTCTGATACCAAACTGTCACACCCTGACTTTTGCGGAAGCGTGATTATGGTGTGACTTGCTTAATATCATTGTATTCAATCATAACACAACTATATGATAAAACCGAAGGTGATCATCCATTAACTTAGTTTAGAACATGACAACATTGTTTAAAACACAGACATCAAATTTGAGTACAAACCATGCAACTTGTTTTAGAGTTCTCAAAGACTCGACAAAAACATTAATTTAAACTAGGCTTTGAAAGTTGTGTCTTATCTAGGATAAGACACACAATCCAAACCCTCAGACATAGGACGACACCTTTCATTCTCAACTTTACTTGAAACATCCAAACGCCCGCCGGATCCATACTTAATTTCCTAAAATACATGTAGTTTAAAAACATAAACAAAGGTTGAGCAAGTTCATGTGTGTGTTTGTGTGCACGAATAAACCTTTATAATCATTGAAAGTATGAATGTGTGTTTGTAAAACCCCTGGTATGAAAGCAACAAGGAAAACAGATCACCAATGGTTTCCATGAGCGTCATCTGGGGGACCATCAACAAACAAATCAAAATCATCATAAAAAAGATCATCAAAAGGAAAATCCTCAGGTGGAATAACCATGAGAGGAACAGGAGCGAAGATCGGTGCCACGACATGCTCACCATCGGGGTGACCGATGATAAGATGATCGTGAACTGGTATGGGAATAACAAAAGGATCCTTGTCTGGGATACCATCAGCAATCGGTAAATCAACTCCAAAATCAGGCAGTGCAAATGGCTGGAAATCGTCGTCGTCGTCGGACATCATCTCTGGATCGCTCTCGGTATCGGAAGTAAAGATCACTGGCTCGGGT
This sequence comes from Helianthus tuberosus, assembly GCA_030545235.1. Taxonomy (NCBI): domain Eukaryota; kingdom Viridiplantae; phylum Streptophyta; class Magnoliopsida; order Asterales; family Asteraceae; genus Helianthus; species Helianthus tuberosus. Next base: position 97,921,506 of record CM060357.1, on the reverse strand, counting down.
TCAATCTCGTCATCCGAGACTACAGCCATGGGGTCATCGGTATCGGACAATCCACTCTCGGATGATGACATAGTGTCTGTAACAAAACAATCACAACATATGCACATATATCAACTACTAACATTAAAAATGCAATCAATGACAATGCTAACATGTATCCCTCCTAGTCTCCCAGACTAAACCACCCAGTCTCCCAGACTGAACTACCTAGTCTCCCAGACTAACCCACACAGTCTCACAGACTGAACTACCTAGTCTCTCAGACTAAACCAACCAAGTAACTGTGCATTGTGTTTTTCGTCTTTTCATTTGTAAAAATGTTTGTTTCCCTGGATCTGGGCGTTCCGTGTATGCAATGAAAACATGTTGTGAAAGAATTTTCATGACAGCCCTAATGATTGTAGTCTAGACTCGAGAAAGAATCCTAGTTCGCTACAATCGAAGCTCTGATACCAAACTGTCACACCCTGACTTTTGCGGAAGCGTGATTTGGTGTGACTTGCTTAATATCATTGCATTCAATCATAACAACAACTATATGATAATACTAACGATGATCATCCATTAAATAATTTTAAAAACGTAACACAACATTGTTCTAAAACATAAAATTCTAATTCGAGTACAAACCACGCAACTTGTTTTTGGAGTTCACAAGGACTCGACAAAAGACATTAAATAAAACCAAGATTTGGAAGTGGTGTCTTGTCCAGGCTAGGACACCCAAAACCAAACCTCAAGACCATGGATGACATCTTTTATTCTTAACAACACTTGAAACCTCCGAACACCCGCCAGATCCACATTTTAATTCCCTGAAATACATGTATTTTGAAAACATCAATAAAAGTTGAGCGAGTTCATGCATTTGTTTGTGAGTATGAATAAACCTTTGTAATCATTGAAAATTTGTATGTATGTTTGTATGTGAAAATGAACAGATCAATTAATGGTTTACAAGGCCATCAACAAGTGTGCAACGGTGTAGGAAGGCTCAATCCTTTGCGTATTTCATACCGGGCCTCCCGGCTGGAACGACATTGTCACTATATGCGGTCAACTCGCGGACCCATGGGTGGGGCTCGCAACACCCAAATAGATCTATCACTCATGCCCCTCGGTCCTTCTAAAGGATTAATGGTCTCAAGCTAACGCCTATGTTGGATCGTCGTGTGACCCGAATGAGTCGTTCAGAAGAGTTTTGAGTCAGAATCAAAGGCGGAATCAGTGATTCTAACTTGATACAGCTTGATTCTCCCTAATTATCTTCTTATTAATGATTTCAAAGCTTTTACAGATCGTTTGACAAATCGGCAGCACCTCGGCTCTGAAATCGGAAAGTTACAAATGACAACCGGCTCAAGCTATTTATAGAGGTGGCTATTTCGTACGAAACCAAATATGCTATTTCGTACGAAATCAAACATCACTATTTCGTGTGAAATACCTTTGTTTCATTTCGTACGAAATGACTCTTGTCATTTCATGCGAAATGCCCCTTTGACATGCAAACCCTAATTTCTAACCTACTGAGCACTGGTTTATCCTATCTAGACACAAGACTCGATATAAGACAAAGTTAACAGACGTTAATGCACCAACAGACTCCCCCTTGGATGTTGACGAAGTCTTTGGCATCGAGACTTCAATAAACTTTAGTCTTGGTCTATGTTTTCGCCTTCTCCAATTTGTCTTGACACTGTAAGCATCCTTCAATCTCTAATCTTCAAACTCCCCTTTGAATGTTGATCCAGAATGTAGACTCCCCCTTTCAATATGCTGGAGCTTGAATTCTGGTTCAATCTTTACACAAACTTTGCCATGGGGATCTTGCTTACCTGCTTCTCAAGAATTTGACATTACAATCTATTGATTTTTAACATCTTTTCTTGTTTTTATCAGTTTTAATAATCCACTTAAGTATTCAGGTCCAAGTTAATGACCCTGAGTACTCAATTTGTCTTCCAAGTCCAAATTAATGACCTTGGTTGATCCAAGACGAAACAAAAACTGACTTTTGTTCAACATTTTTCTGAAAATTACAAGTTTCAATTTAATGAACTTGTTTTGACTTTCCATTTTCTTAGATGAAACATATTAAGCTCCCAACTCATCTTCCAGCTCAGAAACTTCTTGCATCTTCTTCAAACTACGAATCTGAAGATCATCTTTCCACTTTGGTTTGTCGGAAAATAAAGCAGAAATGAAAAATCTTTTTGGATTTTGAATAAAGTTTCTAAACTAGAAAGCTAAACAGAAATAAAATGCAGTAAATGTAAACTATTTACAAACATATTTTTGGTGAGCGTGTTAGGGAATCATATCAGCTGTCGACAAGTCACAAGTACCGTTAAGCTTTGATTTCATATTCAGAATTAAACAATTCGCTTAGATTGTCGATATACTGATCCTCTTAAATTCTCACACAAATTTCAATCTGTTCAGGATACGAATTAGGTGTATTAAGAACTTAAACTCATTCATGTGTCCCACCTCTTGAATATACTCCCGTATCCAGATCCCAATATTCAGTCTTATAGGTGAGTATACCACAGATGATATCTGTAAGGGATTAAATGCGAAGGCCATGAGAGCTCAGGCTATTGCTTTCGCAAAATCAGAGAGATGATGGCTTCGACTTTAGGTGTGTCCCCTTTAGAGGATCTTTTTTACAACAGCACATGATTAACATTTTTCAATGTTTCATCATTTTTATGCTGAGGGCAGGCTATTATTTCAAGCAGCAGTAAAGTATTATACGGGGACTAGGCCATTGCTTCCGCATTATCAGAAGTACCGGGATAATACCCCAGATATCACTGAGTATAAAGACCTAGTATTTCAGAAAGAGGGGTCCTTCAAACGAGATTTCAGGGGTTACCTATATATCCAAGTAGTGTTCCCCACGAAACAAGCAAGTTTTAATTTAAGTTTATATCCCGAACAAACCTACTAAATGTGTGAAAACCTACCGGCATATCATCAGCGAGACTGTTTAACACTTTTAGAGTTTACATTTCTTTAGCATACTGCAACTGTCAAGCTATTTCAGAAGTTTGAATTTAAGTTTATATCCCGAACAAACCTACTAAATGTGTAAAAACCTACCGGCATATCATCAGCGAGACTGTTTAACACTTTTAGACTTTACATTTCTTTAGCATACTGCAACTGTCAAGCTGATGTATTATCATTTTCCCTTTTTACACAAGCTCTTTTCCGGTTTTCTATTGTTTTTGGATTTTGAAATATCTCATGTTTTTGGATTTTTGAACATTTTTTAATGTTTTTGTACTTTCTAAAAATATAACCTACCTCCCCCTAAATACCAAAACAAGTAAAAAATTGACAAACCATTGCAGATTGCTTTTCAACATCCTCTACAGTGGTACCTTCATCTACGCCAAGAATCTCCTCCGTCACCGATAAAAGCTTCATACCGTTTAATTTTAAAAGATATTGAAATCGAGTTTTATCAAAAGCTTTGGTATGTAAATCAGCTTTTTGTTCATCAGTGTGGATTTTCTCAATTCGTATCAACTTCTTCTCGAAACAGTCTCGGATGAAGTGATGACGAATTTCAATGTGTTTCATTTTAGCGTGTTGAACAGGATTTTTCGTTATGTTTATCGCTGCCTCATTATCAACAAAGATAGGAGTGTTAAGAAATTGCAAACCATAGTCTCGCATCTGTTGCTGGATCCACAAGATCTGAGAGCAGCAGCTGCTAGCAGATACATACTCAGCTTCAGATGTGGACAAAGCTACAGAGGTCTGCTTCTTGCATTGCCAGGTGACCAATCGTGGTCCGAAAAACTGGCACCCCGCTGTTGTTGACTTAGCGTTCACTTTGCAGCATCCGAAATCAGAATCAGAATACCCTTCGAGCATGAAATCGCCTTTTCTTGGATACCACAACCCCAATGATGGAGTTCCTTTCAGGTAGCGTAATAGCCGTTTCACAATCACCATATGCGAAGCTCTGGGGTTTGACTGAAACCGCGCTGCGAGGAAGGTTGGATACATGATATCAAGTCTTGAAGCAGTCAAGTACATCAGCGATCCGATCATGGAATGATATAACGTTTCATCTACCTTCTCTCCGGTGAGATCAGGGTTTATCCCATGGTTCGTCGCTAATGGGGTGGAAGCTGGAGTAGTCCCGGACATCCCAAATTTCTCTAAGATATCATGAACATACTTCGTCTGATGTATGAAAATTCCCTTAGACAGTTGATCAACCTGAAGTCCCAAGAAGAATTTCATCTCACCCATCGATGACATTTCAAATTTTTGCTTCATAACTCTTTCGAAATCTTTGCACAGATTTTCATTTGTTGACCCAAATATGATGTTGTCCACGTATATTTGAACTATCAGAAGATGTCCGTCGACTTCTTTGGTGAAGAGAGTTGCATCCACTTTTCCACGGATGAAGCTGTTGGCAAGCAGATGTTGAGACAATGTCTCGTACCAGGCTCTCGGGGCCTGGTGTAAACCATACAACACTTTATCCAGAAAAATAGACCTTGTCTTTGTGGATTGGATCAGTGAAGCCCGGTGGCTGTTCGACATATACCTCCTCTTTTACCTTCCCGTAGAGAAAATCCGATTTAACATCTAGCTGATAAACTTTAAAACCTTTCCAAGATGCAAATGCTAGGAAGATTCTGATCGCTTCAAGTCTAGCAATCGAAGCATACACTTCAGTGAAATCTATCCCCTCATGCTGACTGAAACCTTGGACAACGAGTCGAGCTTTATTGCGAATAATAACCCCTCGATCATCCCTCTTACACTTGAACACCCACTTGGTGTTTATCTTCCTATGACCATCAGGCAAGCCTACCAATTTCCACACTCCCAACTTTTCAAACTGACTCAGCTCCTCTTGCATCGCGTTGACCCAAGAATCTTCAGTTAGTTATTCCTTATATGTTCTTGGTTCAATCTGCGAAATAAAACAACTAAGTGAAAACTGTGTTTGTAAAGGAGCAACTGTAGAATAAAAACAAGTAAGGCCTTGGTCAATTTGACGACTTGTGCAGACGCCTGATTGCAATTCTCCAATAATCAGCTCTTCTGGATGGTGCGAAAGAGTTCTCGGCATCACCTCGCCTGGAACATCTACCTCGCCTTCCAAAGTTGTGACATTCTGATTTGCACCTTGTTCACTGACTGGAATTGTTTGACTAGAAATCTGGATCTGCTCTCCCTCAGAATCTGATGATCGAATATTGGTCTATCTTCTGATTCTAGATTATCGTTGACTGCCGTCTGATTGTCAAGAGATTGCTGAATATCATCATGTTCTCCAGCATTACTAGGACCGGCTTCATCGTCATTTGAAGCTTGAAATTGACGTCTAGATGACTCAGCTGGGAATCTTTCTTGTGATGCTTCATATTCCCTCAGAATATCTAACTCGTCAAAGAAATATGTTTCTTCTTCTTCTTCCATGTCAAACGAATTCCACAAAGTATCATAGTTAAAACGCCATGAGTCACCGGGATTCTGAGCTGGCATGGTATAACTTTGACACTCAACATTATGTGCTTCGATGATCCGCTTCAAGCTTGGAACAAAGACTCTTTTCAATGGACTAGCATAACCCACGAAAATTCCTTCAATGCACTTTGCACCAAATTTGCCATAAGGTTCTAGAACTGTACAGGGAGACCCAAACGGTTCCAGATACTTCAAATTAGGTTTGCGGTTGTTGATCAGCTCGAAACATGTCTTGTTGAATTTCTTCACTGTAAGAACCCGGTTGAGTGTATAGCAAGCGGCTGACACTGCTTCTGCCCAAAAGTTGACTGGTAATTTTGAATCAGCAAGCATCGTCCTAGCCGTTTCAATTAGTGTCCTATTCTTTCTTTCAGCTACTCCATTTTGTTGTGGAGTGTAAGGAGCACTAAATTCTTGCAATATACCTCTCTCATCACAATACTCTTCCATCTTGTTGTTCTTAAACTCTGTACCATTATCACTCCTGATTCTTCTAATTCGAGTTTGGTACAAGTTTTCAATTTTTCTGAACGTCATCAAACTTTCAAATGTCTCATCTTTTGTCTTTAGAAATGATACCCATGAAAATCTCGAGTAGTCGTCTGTTACTACTAGATAGTAAAGATCACCAGTTATGCTTTTGACGTTCACTGGACCAAAAAGATCCATATGAAGTCTCTCCAACGGTCTCGAGACTGAGTTAACCTTCTTCCCAGGGTGAGATTTCTTCTTTTGCTTGACTTTGACACAACTAATACACTCCCCCTCAAGATGAAAACCTTTCACGTGAACACCAATTACTAAGTCATTATGCACCAGATGATTCATTTTTCGCAGGTGAATGTGACCCGTCTTTCGATGCCACAATTGTGATTCTTTTTCTGTTGCTCTTGACATAAAACAGTGAGCCTGACCCATGGTTGTAGTTGCTACACTCATGGCCAACACGTACAGATCGTTGACTCTAGGTGCTCTCATGATAACCCACTCTTCGGGAACAACAAATCCTGGTTTCAATATCAAACATTCCTTATCTGTAAAGTGCGTTGTATACATACGATCACAGATCTGAGAAATGCTTAGAAGATTGTTTTCAAGCTCGGCGATGTAGTTTACTCTTTCAAACGTGACAATACCATTCGATAGAGTTCCTTCACCAACTATTCGACCACCTTAATTGCCTGCAAATCCCACATATCCTCCATTAAACCCTCGAACATCGTACAGTAGAGTCTTCTTCCCCGTCATGTGCCGAGAAGCTCCATTATCCATAATCCAACGTGAAACGGATGTTGGAAGCTCCTGCACATATCACAAACACTTTAGTTAGATTTTGATGCCACCCAAGCCTCTTTTGACTCAGGTAGCTTGACTTTGATGTGAGTTTTAGCAGTGTAAAGTGGTGGAAAATTTTTGTCATTCATCTTTAAGCTCTCTTCAGACCCAATCTCAACTTTTTTGTATAAAAAGAAATCATTTTTAGGAGGTTGACCAGATGATTGGTCTTTCTTTGGTACATACTTCTTTTCAGAAGTAGTAGACTTTTGATCCTCAAGTTTCTCATAGTAATCCAAAGGAACATTCATCTTTAACGGAGTGGTAGAGGATGATTGTTTTTCCATCTCAGAAACGTTTGGTTTTGGAGAACTTGATTTCTTTTCACCTGATTTTGGTTTCCATGCTTGTTAAGGCGAAGAAACCCGTTTGTAAAATTTGTCAGTTTTAGTTACCACATTCTTTACGGGTTCAGTTTTGATCTTGGTGTTTTCATTTTTCAAAACTTTCTTCTCAACAACCATTAGAGCTTTTCCTTTTGCAACAACTTTCCTTTTCTGCCTCTCAACAACTTCAGACTTAGGCTTTAAGTTGGTGCACTTTCGTGCAATGTGTCCAACTTGATTGCACTTAAAGCATGTTCGGGTGTCAATAACCCGACTTGTGCCTTCAGTCTGAGGCTGTGAGGCCTTTTCTTCAAAAAAACTCTTCATTTGATTTTGAAAAAATTTCAGATTCCTGCTCGGAATGAGAACTCGAGCTTTTCACAAACACCTTTTTCTCAACAAACTTCTTGTTTTGAAAGTTTCTTCTTTGATAATTCTTACCACCCTTATAACCACCCGACCATTTGTTTTGATTATTGTTAGAAAAACGCGGCGGTACAACAGGTTTTGTGTAGTAAGCTTTATCTTTTTCAAAGTTTAATTGCCTTTTGGAACGTTTCAAACCTTCGATCTCAGACACATCAATTTCAACCAACTTGAACACATTTTTCAATTTGTCAATATTCACATTTTCCAACGGAAACTCAAAATCCGAATACAACTTATCCGATCCCGACATCTTGTACATCACAAGATTAGGTTCTTCACTTAAGTTGTTTTTGGATTTTGATTTCAGAATGTATTTATCCAGAAAACATTCTTCATCCTCAGTTGAATCACTCTCAGATTTTAAAACATTTTCAGCCATGCTTTTAACAATTTCAGACAGAACACTGTCCTCATCGGATGATGAATTGAATGTGACATCAATTGATTCTGGAAGTTTAACCTCATTTGTATCTTCATGATTAACCAACCCGGACTTTTTCTTTGAGAAATTATTTAACACTGGCGGTGGAACCTGATGATACCCAACCCCAGTTCCGTCCAAATAAACATCTTCGCCAGCTTTGTTCTTCCCGATTGGTTTAGGAACAATATATTGAAGAACAAAACTTGCAGAGTTGTAACTGTTGAGTTTCAGATTGATGCATTCATTTTCAATCTTAGCTTCTTGAACCCGAAGCTTTAGATTAGCAATCTCATCCAACTGTTGGTTGATTTGCCTCTCTTTTGACTGAAGTACTCCTGTCAGTTGGAGGTTTTCTTTAAATGTTTTATCATTTCTTTCATCAAAATCTTTTACCGTTCTTTTTAGCTTCTCATAATTTTCCAAAAGTTGACGGTTTTCATGAACTAGTTTTTCATTTTCTTTCCTGATTCGTTCTACGTCAATTTTATCATTTTCAAGTTTATCAGTTAATTATTTTATTCGATCATTGGAAGCTTTTACCAGTTTGTCACGACTTAAGATCTGATTTTCAACTTCTTTGACTCTATCTGTCAGCTCTTCAGTCTTTTTACCACTAAGGTAAGCATATGTACTACAAACCTTGCAGTCTTTCATGCAATTTTTGCAGTCCCTTTCACTTTTGGCTTTCTTACCTGACTCTTTGGTTGAATCACTAGAACTGACCTTGCTTTTAGACTCAATTCCAGACTCAGAAACTACCTCTAACTCTTTTGCTGCGAGCACTTTGTCCGCCATTTTCTTCAGGTTATCTGCAGTGAACTCTTTGGTCGTGTCAATTATCCCGTCATCGACCTTCTTTGACTGTAGCTCCTTTTCTTTCTCTTCATCACTTCCCCACCACAATCTTTGATTTGCTTCTTCTTCTTCTGTAATTTGCTCAATCAGAGTCTCAACAAGAAGTGTTGATGGTTCCACAAGTATATTTCCCTTAGGATCCAAATAGCATTCTCTGTCAGCGTCCCATCTCTTCGCGCTTTTTGCTTCTTTCCATGCACGAAAATGTCTGTCTTTCATTGTTAAAGCTAAACTCTTTCTGTTGACATATTTTACTTCCTCTGATCGGGTATCTTTCCAAGGAACAATTTTTGCCATGAAGGCATATCCCACTGCGTCTTCTTCTGGTAACACATCACTCCAATCATATCCCTCATCATCATGGATAACAACTAATGCTCTCAACTTTTCTTTGGGAGCCTCTTCTATCTGCTTCATTCTGGGAGATTCTGCTTTGTTTTGATGATAGATGGCTCTTTTGTAACAATCTTCACGGAAAGGGTTGGTTGTTTCATCAGCGGCTGCATTTCGACATTCTCGTTTAAAGTGCCCTTTTTGCTTGCACTTGAAACAGGTAACCTTCGATTTGTCAAAACCTAGCTTCGTTGAAGGTCCACTAATGGAGTGTCTGCCTGTTATCTCCATGAATCTTTGAGCCCTTCTGACCGCACTTGCCATACACCATCTTATATCAATTAACTCCATCTCCTCAGGGTCTATTTGATCATAATCTTCCTTGGTAAGATTGGTGTTTCCGGTCTTTCCTGCAACAAGGCTTTCATATGATTCCAAGAGAGATGCTAAAAACACCATTTGCTGCTTAGCGGATTCTTCACTGAAATTTTATGCATTTTTAGATCAACAACAATATTGCACTGAAACAAATTTTTCGGAACTGGTTGATTTGGAGAAGTTGAAGATGATCCTCCATAATAACCACTGCTTGGACTTTCTTGATTTGACTTGTTTGAATTTTCTGCTGAGAAGGCAGTTTTCGGGGACACAGTTTTAGGAATCATACTTCCTCGATAATATAAGTCAACATTTTGCTGATACGAGGAATTGTTAACTTTGTTCGTTTTCCTGATCTCCAATTCATGATTCTCCAACCTTTCGATTAGTAAATCAACTGTCAGATCAGCCGACTTCACTGTGTTCTTTATCATTAAAGCAAAGTACTGCCAGTCTTTCTCATCAGGCAGTGAGTCAAACAACTTATCAACCAATTCTTCCTGCGAATACACAATATCATATCTTGCAAGTTCCAGCTTTAAGTAACCAAATTTTTCTATCATCTTTGAAACACTCTCATTTTTCAAACACCCAAACAGATCAAATTCTTTTCTTAACAACTTTTTCTTGTTTTTAACAATTTCGGCACCACCCACACATTTCATCTTTAATTTCTCCCATAGATCTCTGGAATCTTTGTATTCAATCAATGATATAATATCATCTCTCACTAATTGATGAAGTAAAGCGATGCATTTCTGTTCTGCAATGAAATTCTCTTTTGGAGTTTCCGTTAAGTTCTCATAATCAGTTCTTCCGATGTCAAAACCAGTTTTCATGCTTTTCCAACTTAGATATGCAAATGCCTGTAGCCATTCCTCAAATCTGCTTGCCCATCTATTGTAATCCTCTATGGCGATTAGCTTGGGCGGTTTGATGTAGGTATCGTAGGCATTATCAACACTCAAAGAATCAGCAATGGTTTTCTTCGGACTCGGGTTTGGTGCATTTTCATTTGTATTGCTGGTTGTGCCATCTCCTGAATTGCTAGTGTAAGCAAACATGTTACTGAAAGGATTGAGAAAACCATCCTCCATCTTGACGTACCTGAAACAATCAACAAACACTTAGAAAATTTTTTGTGATTTTAGAAACAATTTCAAACGAAATAGATTCAAACGAAATAGAGCAATCTTCAAGCGAAATGAATCTCAAGCGAAATGATCCTCAAACGAAATGATCTTCACGCAAAATGAGCTTTCACACGAAATGACTATTTCGTGCGGAATAGCCAAACGAAATCACCCTCTTCAAGCGAAATAGCAGTTTTGGTGCAAAATAGCGACTTTCGTACGAAATGAATCTGTATTTCGTACGAAATGAGGTCCAATATTTTGATTCCGTGCGAAATGACATTCCAAATGTTGATTTCGCGCGAAATAAAGTTCCAGATGTTGATTTTGTGCGAAATAAGGCTCCTCAAAGTTGATTCCGTACGAAATGAGATGTTGTTTTCGTGCGGAATGATGCTGACGTCACTCAATCGGCCACCATTTTGTCCAATTGATCCGGTTTTTGGTCGATTTTAGGTCCAATTCTTTCAAGGATTCGTTAAAATAGTATTTTACGTGATATATGTGAAATTCAAGCCATTTTATCCATTAAATCCTGATTAATTTTGAAAAGAAGGTGTAGAAGTCAGAAAATCAGATGAAAACAAGCTGAATCGGTATGAACTCTTCCTCCAGAGCTCTGATACCACTTGTTGGATCGTCGTGTGACCCGAATGAGTCGTTCAGAAGAGTTTTGAGTCAGAATCAAAGGCGGAATCAGTGATTCTAACTTGATACAGCTTGATTCTCCCTAATTATCTTCTTATTAATGATTTCAAAGCTTTTACAGATCGTTTGACAAATCGGCAGCACCTCGGCTCTGAAATCGGAAAGTTACAAATGACAACCGGCTCAAGCTATTTATAGAGGTGGCTATTTCGTACAAAACCAAATATGTTATTTCGTACGAAATCAAACATCACTATTTCGTGCGAAATACCTTTGTTTCATTTCGTACGAAATGACTCTTGTCATTTCGTGCGAAATGCCCCTTTGATATGCAAACCCTAATTTCTAACCTACTGAGCACTGGTTTATCCTATCTACACACAAGACTCGATATAAGACAAAGTTAACGGACCCCCGAAGTTATAAAACGAAAACAGTTAAACAAAAGGGGGACATGAACTCACAGTCTTGCGTCTTCAATCACCGTAACTCAAGCTTCTTCAGATAAACACGACTACCTACAACGTACTAATGTCTATTAGACGAACGGGCCGTGCCTTGACTTAGTATGGATTAGTGTCTTTGAGTTACTTTCTTGTGTCTTCATTATTATTCCATGTTATAATTACTTGTTAAAATATTACATATTTTAACTTAAACTTTATTTATTGAATTTTGGAATAATAATGTATTTTTTAACTTGATACTTCTCAAGTATTTGCACATGTATTTCCTTCCCAAGGATGGGTGTAATCGTATTCATGTATTTGTATATTTTTGCCATGTATTGGGGTTGTGTTCCGGTGTGTATTCATACGTACGAGAATACGTATTTTTATTGTAGTCATTAAGTATTTAACTTTTCCGGAATATTATCTTTAATAAAAGTTCATCAATATATATTTCCAAAATATATATTTTAAGAAATATTATTTAGAAAAATTATTTATAATTCTTCTTTGGCAAAATATTTGTATTTTCATATAAGTTCTAAAAATAATATATTTTCAAGTCTAACTTGGAATATATATATATATATATATATATATATATATATATATATATATATAAACTTTTTTTCTCCAAAAAAAATGATATATTTCATATTTATGTGAGAAAATATGTATTTAACCCCAAAAATATTGTATTTCATGTTTGTTGAGAAAATATATATTTCTTTCAAAAATAATATATCTTCTAAAAATTTCAAGAAAAATATATATTTATACTTGCCAAAAAATAATATATTTTTCCTTGTCAAAATATGATATATTCTTGTAGTGATAGTAAAAATCATATTTTTGTTCATTTGGTGTCCAAAATATAATTGTGAATTAAATCCCGGAATATTTTTGTAAGTTATATTCCTTGTTCGGTTTCACTAATATTTTGGATGTAATTTGTGTATTTAATTCTTGGAATTCTTGGTAATATTTTGGATTGTAATTTCTTGGTATTTTAATGAGTTATATTATTTCAAGTCCTAAAATAATATAACTAATACACATAATATACAAATAATCACACACATGGTGACTTCTAAATATATATTCTCCTAAATACATATTTAGTCACTTTTATTTATAAAAACCATCCTCCAATATTTTTATTTTTGTAACAAAAATTATGGCAAAGTTTGTGTGAAAAATTCATGGTTTAAAATACACTTGTAAATATTTGTTTAGAAATATTTTTCTAAGTGTTTACATTTTTAGAAAATTTTGTCATAGTTTCCCCTAAAAATGGATGTTTCCATGCTTTCAAGCATATCATTTTCTTTTGTAAAAATCAACACAATCAATTCACCATCAATAATAAACAACCTTTACTTACCAATTTTGCCAAAAACAAGCATAATCTAATACTTCATGAACTTGAAAATTTGTAAAAATTTGTAGTAACTTACTAGTGTTCTTAGTAAGCTTTGTTACCTTCTAAAGTGTGATTGATTCTTTAAAAACTTCATTTTTAAAGAATATGGATCTTTACAACTTGTATTTATATTTTTCAAAAATGTTTCTTCTTTGATTTTTCTTGTTAACCACATATCCCTACACTTATTTTAGCACTAAAAATAAGGTTTGTTTATGTAAGAACCAAGATTTAATAAAAATTATATTTTTAACTTGGTTTCTTTGAAAAACCATTCATGAATCTTTAGATCTACATGATTAACAACTTACTTTGATCATTATTTTTCAAGAGAACCACTTGTTCATTCAAGTTCATGCTTCATGTGTGGATGATTTATCATCCCACAACATTTCTATTCTCTCATCTTGCTAGATTATGTTTTTAATCATGATCTAGCAAGATCATATGATGATCTACATCATATACATGAATAAATAACAATCAACAAGCAAAACAACACATAAACAACTTAGTTTCTTCATTAATCATGCTTATGTTCAAGTTTACTTCTTGTGATTCTTAGTGTTCTTCATGATTAACATTATGAACCATCTTTTAACCACTTAAAATGGAAGTAAAATAGCAAGATTAAGGTTCTTACCACTAGTACAAGGCTAGGGATGATCAAGTGAAGAAAACAAGTGGGTAAAAGCAAATAAGAGAGGTCCTTGAACTTCTGCAAGCTCCTAGCTCCTTTGTATGTCTTCTAACACCTTTGTATAAGCTTGGATTGTATGAGAATGGATGAATGATGGTGGATGTTTGTGGGGTTGAGTTCGGCCGAGAACACCAAGGGGAGGAGAAGAGAAGTTTGTGTGTGTTTCAAGTGTTTGAAGTTATGAGCTCATGTTCTCAATGCGCCTTCTTATAATCCATACTCTCACTTTAACTCTTGTATAATGTGCTTATCATTAGGGAACATGATCCATTATTTAATTTAAACAAATCAAAGTGTGGATCCCATGTTGGGGCCGTAAATAGGTGGGTGGGGGGGGGGGGTAGTAGATTAGATTTGAACTAAGTTGGTTACATTAAGGTTAAAATGTAAGTATTAGTTAGGTTTCTAGTTAGTTGATATTTTAATGATTTGTTATGATGTTCGGGGATCATAACTAGCTTGGTAATGTTAAAACAGTGCTTCTAGTGTAAATTTGATAGTGTCCGGTTGTTCGGTTGGTTACCGGTTCGTTAAGGTGCTAAACTACGCAGTTTAGGGTGCTTTATGTTACATTTTGTGACACTTTTGATTCCCGACACTTAGGAAAGCATTCAGGACCATTTTACCATATTTCTGCATAATTTTAGTTTGTTTAAATGCTGATTTGTGCTGAATTTTGCTGAATTCAGCACTTTATGTGAGCTTTAGGCACTTTCCGGCACTTAAACTATCTCTAAAAAGGCAGTTTTATGATCCTTACTTTCCTACACACTATACTAGTGTAATACTTGGTTTCTGGCTCATTCTGTGTCTCTACACACTGTCTGTCTATGTACTGAACTGCGTCAGCATATTTCTGATTTATCTGATAACTGTGCTAACTATGTTTCGTGCATCACTTTAGGCCAAATAAGCTTTCATGCAATAATGGTATGACATTAAGCAATATATGATGCACATGTATGTATATGGCAATAATCAGTAAGCAGTTAATTGCAATTCAGCACAGTCATTAAGCACTAATCATGGTTTAATAATTGTACGGATACCTGAATTTTTGACAGTTGTCACAGTTGAGGGGCTGATTGTGTCAATGTTGCAAAGTTTTTGGCTGAAGACAGAGGTCGTCACGGGGCGCGACCCCTTGGTTGTTTTCGGTCGCAGGGCGCGAGGAACACATTTGGGCAGAATGTTTGCAACAGCTGCTGCATTTTGCCTTGATCACCACTCATACCACAACTCACGTAATTCGAACCCATGGACTCATAGCTGGTATTAGACACATCCCTAGACACCTGGAGTGATCTTGTAACCTCTCAAACACCTAGCTTGATCCAAGAAACTCAACTTCAAGTATAAATAGGTGCCTTGGGGGCCATTTATCCTTGCACCTTCTCAATTCACTTCTTCTTACTCTTCTGGAGATTCCCAGCTGAAGGGAGACTCCACCTCAGTTCCAGTTTTGAGGTAGGACCTTTTGTAAGTGTCCCTAACTCCTGCATTTTTCGTTTATAGGCCTTTAAAAGCGAAAAGTCAAGCTTTTTTGATAAAAGCTTTGACTTTCGGTTTAGACCTTAATGGTCCAGCCATTGTTCGAGGCGAACATGTCTACGTGATCGTAATTAGGTAGGTGTTAATCCCTCAAAAAGGCACCTCCTAAGAATCACGTTTGCTTGGTCAATTGACGGGTCAAAGTTATTAATACTAAAAAGTCAAACGGGTCAGTTTTTAAAATAATTAAAATCTAATAATTTAGGTGTTATAAAGTATGTTTTATCACTTTAATAACTTGGTAATAATTATTAGAACATGTGTAAACATGTTCAGCCCGTCAATTTCAGGTTTAAGGTCGGTTCGCAACCGAAAGTCGCGAAGTTTGACTTCTTCTTTGACTTCCGATTCTGGCCCGAATTAGATTAGTTTCTTACTTTTTTAAGGTTTCCATTATGACCATATTATTATGTAGTATAATCCTCAGAGGTTATATTACATGGTCATATAGTAATCTGAGTTTATTTGCAAGTTCCGTTATTATACTCAATTTTGACTAACATGCCCTTTTGTTTAAAAATAAGGTTTTAAACATTAATGAGCATGCAAATGAATTATTGTAACATTCATCAAAATCGGACCTCCGAAATCCGACCCGGATTGTAAAACCGGACCTTTATCAATAAAATAAAAATAAGAATTTATTTTATTTTATTATGTAATTAGTCGTCACGTTTTGCGTTGGATTAAAACTAGACTAAAAGTGGAGGTTTATAAGCGAGACTCAGTTAACTTGGTTAATAGTTAAAAGGGAAAAATTAACTATGTTAAAATTGGTGGTTAAAACAAGTTTTCAACTCAAAAGGGTTAAAACCGTCAAGATATCAAAGTTACAAGTTAAGGGGTTGTTTTGTAATTAATGAAAACTATAAAGTAAACAAATCAACTAACTAGGTTAGTCAAATCGGTTAGTTCAGTTAGTTATTTTCTTTTTTTCTATATGAGGTTAACAAGGTTAGTTTGTTTGTTAATTTAATAAAGCAAACTCATTAACTAAGTTAGTGTTATTGGTTAGTCAAGTTAGTAGGTTACATAAACATTAGGGGCCAATGTGTAGTTTATTAAAAAACCCTATAATAAAAAGAATTAAAAAAGTGACCTGAGTGAGACTCGAACCAGGGTCTACCTGGAAAACAAGTACTGCGTGACCAGCTGCTCTGCAGCGTGATTTATTGATTAGATTCAGTACGCGCTAGTTAAGTATTCACCCGAACCTGAAAACCTAGCTGCTTATTCTTTCTTTCTTCCTCACCTGCGCAACCCAACCCAAATCCCTTAACCCGAACCGACTCAATGGCTCTTTTCACGCGACGTTTGGTCATCCATCAGGGCCGTTTATGTTTGAAATGTATGGGGAAACCGAACCAATCATAGAAACGTTCATTCTCATCACTTAATTGATGAATTTAAGGTTCAAATTAAAACTCTTTTTGTATCCATTATAGAACACTAAGAGCACATTTGTGATTTTAATCAATACGCGAAATTGCTTTCCCTAACCTGTACCATTTGTTCTCTTGATCAATCCATGCAAAACCCCACTGAAATTTCTTCATTTCATCACATCTACATCCCAAATTTGAGGGCTCGTAACTTCACACGACGATATCTCCTTCAATTCTCGTCCTTTTCAGGTGATTCCAAAGCCTAAACTTATTTATTTTTCGTGATCTACAAATCCCTATCATCAATTTCTGCATTTGTAGACTTTAGGGATTCGGATTTAATTCCTTGATAAACTAGGGTTCTTGAGTTCTTGAAATTGGGGCTTTTGATCTTAGACACCTATTTTAGTGAAATTGAATTTACCCTACTGTTCTATATCATATTAGATTAGTTCATGTAAATTTTGAGAATTTCCGAACTTGTTATGGATTTATTATGAATTTTAGCATGTTATATTAATTTATAGATTATGGGAAAAATACTAGTTCATGAGAATATTATGGGGGTGTTTGGCCTAGCTTTTATTTTTTTGGTTTATGCTTATATTTTAAAGTAGCTTATACTTATTTTCTTTCATTTGATAAGCTATTTTTAAGTGTTTGGATTAGCTTATATTCTACAAGTTGAGTTAATCCATTGTGTATTATGGGAAGAGGTATAATACCATTGTGTGTATCATATTCAAATGAGTTAATCCACCATTTGAGGGCAAATGAGTAAAAAACCATCTTGTTCAAATAAGCTTATTCAAATAAGCTAAAAAACCATCAACCCATAAGCTTCTTGAAATTAGCTTATATAAGCTAATAAGCATAAGCTTAAAAAGCTAAACCAAAGACCCACTAGTGCTTATTTTGTAAAATTATTTTGTAAAAATAAGCTAAAAAAGCTATAAGCTTAGATAAAAAAGCTAGGCCAAACACCCCCTATATCCCAAGCTACATAATATGAATTTCTCAGTTATTCGTTAGATGTGAAATTTTAACAACAAAATTCATATTTAATCTACTTATTGATCATACTATATAATTTGATTAAATTGGACGACTAGTTATAATATTTTCTCTAAAAAAGACTAAATTGTTATTACCAAAATAATTCTTGTGACAACAATAATATTTTCTTTTAGTTATTATGATTGCCAAATGGTTACAAAATTGGTGGATAGTCATTTAGATTTTTGTTAGAAATAATAACCACAAAAATGTAACAACATATACCAAGTGTAAGACTTTCGAAAACGATAAAATTGATTAACGATGCCATGAATCAATATATATATTTAAAAAAATAATATTTGTTACAAAGGTCCCCAAATCAAGAACCCGAATCACTAGACCCATTATATCGTTCCTTTAGTTTAGAATATATATATTATATCCAATTTAGGGTGATTTGGTCATTTGACTCACCTCGTATGCTCGTGCGGTAATTCTCGTGGATTGTTTCTTCGCAACCAGTGAGTAGATTTGACTATTTTCCCCTTTTTGCCACTTACTCGTTTTTGGGTGTATCTCGTGCTTGATTTCAAATTTATTATTTAATTTGATAAAATGTTATTCGATGTGTTTCTATGTGTCACTTGTTGGTAATTTCTATTATTTCTCTATACGTGCATCTATGTGTTACTCGCTTTATGTCACAGGTTTCGCGTGGATCCACCTGGCTGACCGGTTCCCCACGGCCATGGGTCGAACTCGGTATCGCCATCATTGTTTCGCAGATTTGCCTTTCGGGGCTTGAATCTCTGTGTCTATGGTTACTAATATTGTTATGTTTGTGTTGCTTATGAGATATGTGTTGAATTCTTGTTATATTGAAAGACCTAGTTTCACATTTGATAATGCATGTTATAAAATAAGGTTTTTCTCAAAATAATATAACAAAAACGTTCTTAAATAAAAATCAAATCTATTCACTAACATGTTTGTTGACCCCAAAACTTTTTTTTACGCGTGATACAGGTACACAAGGGTGGGCGGATTTTGAGTTGAAGACATGTAGGATTGCCTTAGTAATAAACCGGCTATGATATGTTGCTTTTATGTATTTGATTTTGTATCTTGGTAATAATATTTGAATTCTATGTTATGTGTGACAATATAATATTGATGCTTTAAATATTTAAACTTATAATAGTGTCATAAGCTATGGGCAATCATCATGCCCCGTACCATTCCGCTACAGATCGGGGTGTGACAATTATGTATTGATATGTTAACATGTATAACATATTTTTATGTTATAAGTCTGATCATAAACTGAGTTTTTATATATTATCGTAAATTATGTCTTTAAAGGACCAAAATGCCCTTTTGGCATCTAAAATGGTTTTAAACATAATTTCATCATAAAACTCAATACCTACTGATGTGATATCATAATTAGGATTATTTGGGATGTCAAGTCAGATTACATTCTGAGTTTAAGAACAAGTTCTAGTATTATACCGGTAAATGACGATAATGCCCTTATGGCACTTAAAATGGTTTTTAAACATGATGTTCATACAAAACCTTTTACTTACTGATATGTTATGATAAATAACATATTTTAACTATTTAAACCTGGTCATAACATCATATTTCATAGACCGTTGTAAATATCGTCATTTAACGTCTTTAACGCCGTTTAGGCGCATAATATGGTTTTAAACCATATTTATCAACCAAGACTTGTTACCTACTGATTTTATAACTTATTTAAAATGTTTTTATAATAGGTACATGATATAAACTCAGAATCCCAAATAAGCTTTTAAACTATGTGTGAAATGACCAAAATGCCCGTACGGTGCATAGCTTGGTCTTAAAACATAAGCCACACATATATTTGATATCCTACTGATATTATATCATATTTAAACTATTTTCCAGAATGTTTATGATCATAAGATCAGTTTACATGCAACCTCCTTTTATAAGTCGCAAAATTACCAAAACGCCCTTATGGGGCTTAATTCAATTTTAAAACCTTAACGGGCATACATGTTGATATCCTACTGATATTATAACATGTTTAAAGTATAATAACATATGGAACTTATAGATGACTCATCCGGTTACCCGTTATTGCTTATACGCACACGGTTTGACTTTTGTAACTAGTTTACATAAGTCTACCGAAACGGGTTTAACCTTATCAATTTAACCTCAATATCCAGAATGAACTTGGTTTACCCATAATATTCAAGTCTTCATATTTTTTGGGTTTAAACTACATTCTATTCCGGTCATCGCTTAATCTAGCGTATTGTACCGTATTTCATTCTTTAAGCTAGCCGGTCTAAGTCTATGACTTAAATAGGACCCGTTAGCATTCTAATTGGTTATTATTACCATCATTATAGACTAGATCCTTCCAGTAAATGCTACCTACACTTGTTTAATTTGAATACGGCTGAGTTATTTAAATCTTGCACTTGAATCGAGTTTTATCTCAGGTAAATACTTTTAACTTATTTTCCCTATAAGAGCTTGGGATATGGTAAATTTTTACCGCTTGGTCGGGAATGGGATCACTTAGCCGGGTTGTGGCTACCAAATCTGCATAACCCGTTTTAATCTGTTTTATTTGATAACTTAAACATTGGGGGTTAACACGACCGTGTCATGGATATCCTCGGCTCATTTAAGTTACTAATGCCCACGACCTAAATACGGGGTGTAGGCATACACCCGACAGATGTGAAAGCTAAAATATTTTTACTAGGGGATAACTCCTTTGTGGGTTTATAAGTGGTGTGTTGGTTAATCATGTCTTGGTTTCTATACTGGGCCCCATATGTATTGACAAACATGTTAAACTGTATACAAGATTAAAATTCTTAATTGTCCCAAGATATAAAAGATTTTCATGTGCCTTGTGCACCTAAATCAATTTTGGAAATGTTTTCAAAATGTGTCGGTTAATTGTATTTACTAGTGTAAACTAACGTATTTCCAAAAGACTAAGTTACAGGTGTTTTGGTCAAAAATCTGATTAAGGATAATGTGACCAAACTTTGATTGTGAGGTAGAGTGCGTGATGTGTTGAACAATTGAGTGAAAAAATATGAAATATAAACAACGATGAACACATGGATTTATACGAGGAAAAAACCCTTGATCAATGATTGATCTCCGGTATAAAAAACCTCGGGTGATGGAAACTACTGATCACCAAATATATTGCACAAAAATGATTACAACTTTGGATGATATTGAGCTTGTTACAAGAGAATTCTAATGTGTATGAGATCAGTTTTCGAGAGTGTATTATATGCGAGTGTGTGTAATGTTGTGTAATTATCTAATCAAGCTCAATATCCCATTCAAATAACTAGCCTATCCTAGCTAACTAACTATCCGAGTTTCATGCAAGCCACCCATGTTCACCACTAACGGTCATTAGCTTCCTACACGTGCTTGAATAAGAGCATATATTTCGATATTCTAGCTTAGAATAGGTCCACCTCGTAATGTACCTGCGAAATGTTAGCTAATAAGGATAACAATAAGGATCCGTGGTCCTTAGTCTTCCTGCACCATTCACCGAGGATCAATGATTCAGGCTGATCTAAGGATACGTCATCCATAAGTATTAAAAATTTATCCCTAACAACAGGTACAATATGAAATAGGATGGAAGCTGCTTGGTATTGATAAGAAGATCTTGCAAATCCTTAGAATGCCTAAAGTCTATTGAACATCATTTGTACATTTTATGATCCGCCTGTGGATCTGTTATTACAACCATCTGTATAATCACCTATACAATATTGTTAGTCATAGATCCCACCGGTTCCTCTTTAAAGCAAAGCCTCAACACCCCCTCCACTTCTCAAAACCACCAAAAATGACACGAACTGGAAAAACCTGTTCTCCTTTGTGAGGAGAGACTCTATTCCTAATGGGAATTGTCTTCCTAAAAAGTGGAACTTGAAGGGTAGGATTTAGGATCCTTAGGATAAGGCTGTAGAAAATTCTTTTCTTTTTCAAAGAGGATAACTGATCCTTATATTACTTATTTGTGTAGTGACCAGCTTTGCTTCTTTGAGAGACACTCCTCCTACTACTGAAAGGGTTGCTGCTTTCTAGGCCCTAGACACAACAGTTAGAACGTTCCAGCCAAGAGTTAAAGATCCAGAAGAGACCACCTCTGCCTCCTACACCATGTCAAATAAGTATCCATACACATATATGTAGGTGTTCAATTAAATTAATAGATTATGGACACTTATCTGAGTTTTATCCTTGTAGGTGCTTCTAAATCCTCGTCCAAGTCTGCTTCCAAATTTGTCCTCGGAGATGTTGAGGGCATCATGTCTCCCCGGTCCATTAAGAAGGAGCTGGTCACAAGCACAAGACAGGCGGAGATTAAGAGCATGACCACCCGTGCCAAAGCTGGGTCTAAGAGGAAGTAGCCAAGCGAACCATCAGGAGATGCCTCCCAGCTCGAACAACAGATCCACGAGTTCATCTCTGAGGTAAGGATCACTGATTCTCAAATATGGAATTCACTTTAAGGATCACTGATCCTAATCGTTATCCTTTGTTGTTTGCAGAAACTTGCTCAAATCCAATCCATCCAGGGCAAGCGCTTGGCTGAAGCTGAAGAGGGTCTGCTTGACCTCCAGACCATTGCTACTGCCAAAGACAAAAAGGATCTCCCAACTAGAGAAGGAGGTGAAGGCTCTGGAAAAGCAGGTCACGGTGGCTGAAATCCAAGCTAGCAAGGATCAGTTGGAGATTGCTGAGGAGGCCAAAGTCTCTACTGCCATAGTCATTCTGAAGGAAAAGATCAAAATGGTCCGAGAGGCTATGGATCCTGCCTTCGATAGGGCTGAATGGGACGTTGCTGGTTAGAAGCAGAGGCTTCAGGAGCTTGGTGATGAAGAGGACCCTAATCCGATGTTATTACTGGATGTTGAGCCAAGTGGCACGAAGGATCCGGTGGAGGCAGCGGCTAGTGGTGATGGCGAACGTGGTGAAGCGAAGGGTGATGAAGCAGCGGCAATGTAGGCTGCTGAAGTGGGCGATGAAGGATAATTTAGACGAGGCCTGAGCCCGCTATTTATGTTTTTTTTGTGGTTGTTGATGTTTTGATTCGAACAATATGGTCTGTAATTAAACAATAGCTTCAGGGTTGAGGATCACTGATCCTTCAAACAATAGGGGGTGGCAAAGGTGGATGGGTCCTTCTGTTTGTGGAGGATGAAGCCTTTGACGCCCCTCACTTTTAATTTCCCGCACTTATCAAACAGTTAGTATGGACACCCTTTACCAACCCAAGTGGACGGGCCACATACTGCTAGTAGAAACTTGGGTTGGTAATTTTAACAACCTTTTAAAGGGTTCTTTATAAATAAAACTTAATCTTTTTCTTTATAAATAAAACTTAATCTTTTGGCTATACTTGGTGTTGTGCATTTCTTTTATGTTTGAAATATTGTTATGCTGGGTTCATGTTTATTGATCTTGTTCCATAAAACTTAGAAAATCTTAAATTGTTAAAAAGGATACTAAGTGTTTATCATAACAATTTCCTTACAAGGCGGAATATTATATGATCAAGGATCACATATTCTCAATTTAAAGGTTGAGGGTAACATAAATATACGAAAAATAAACTAAGAGTAAATCATACCAGGGAATCCAAGTTAGGATTCTATATCCTCAAAACTTACTATTGTATCAATAGAGCATAGAAATTAGTTAATCAATATGGTAATACATAACACAACAGTCCATGTATATTAGAAAGTAAAACGTATTGCAAAGATAAAAATAATTAAAATATATAAAAACGTAGATTTATATATCAGGTATTGGAAATACCCAATCCGGGTGCGGAAAAAACCCGATTCCGGATATGGACCTGACGTGGTGTGGTGTAGGTATATTTTTTTATATAGTTTAGCTATTTTTGCTCGCAAATTCAAGTTTTAAATTTATAAAACACGATATAATACTATCACTCTACACACACGTTAGGGCAAGTGCACCCATCGCGGACGTAGTATAATGATGGCAAGATACCGAGGTCGTCAAAGGACACAAGAGCTTTTAATACCGGCTTATCGTTAACGTCTAATCTAGCCAAATTTTGATAAAAAGTTTTTATAGTTATAAAAAGTTAATACTAAAAAGCATAAATAAAATATAAGGAAAAAACAAATAGACAAGAAGGAATCACTTGGTTCCAATTCCTCTTTTAAGTATCCTTTAATGATTTCCGCACTTTGGGAATTTTAAAAGATTATCTTTAATTTATAGTAGTAGGCCCCCTTCCAGGCAGCGTTACCCTCAACCTATTGGTCTGAGTCAGCAGGGATACAGTCCCACAAGGTTGAATTATTAAAAGATAATTAAGTAAGTTATTAATGCGAAAAGTGGTAGGCCCCCTTCCAAGCAGCGTTACCCTCAACCCTTTGGTCCGAGTCAGCAGGGATACAATCCTCGCAGGATTGGTTTAAAGTTGTAGTGGTGGCAAGTGTGAGAGAAGTGGTTAGCCAAGGTATGGATTGGAGGGAACCAAGCACCCCTATAAATAGCTGAAGTCAGACGCTCAACACGGCACGTGCCCGCCTGGCACGGCCCCGTGGCCATCTTTCTATCTCTTCCTCATTAACTGCAGTGTCAGGTCTTGTACTAACACGACCCCGTGTGTCAACGGCACAGCCCGTGGCCATTGTACTTGCTGTACTATCTCGGATTCTGCGAATCTTAGAGTTGACCACACCCTGTGTTGCCTTAGCACGGCCCTGTGTTGTTTGTCTGGTTTGTCCTTTGCTGTTTGTCTTTTCTTCTGCAGGGAATCTTGCCTTGGGCACGACCTCGTGTCAGAGCTTCTGATCTTGCTATTTTCTTGGTTTGGATGTGGATGAGGGCTTGGCAAGTTGTGTCCATCCTCCTTTATTGCATTTATGTTGGTTTTTGCTGTTATTTTGCTCCTTTTGTGCGTTTAAGCTCTTTTGACCCTGTAAATTAAAAAGGAACAAAGAAACAAGCTTTTTCCAACATTAGTACCGAAAAGGGTTGATTTTACACCGTATTTGATATAATTTATATGTTGTATTTTACGCACATCAAAACCCACACACTTAAATCTTTGCTTGTCCTCAAGCAAACTCTAAAATGTGGCTTACACACCCAAACGGAAAAGGTATAAGAGGAGGTTTTGGACTTATCTTTAGAGTGCCGGGAATCCAAGTTCTAAAATTATTTTGTTTTTATTTTATTTACAATCTTTTCCGTCATGATTTATTTAAAACACAAATTAAGAAAAAATATTTATTTTGGGCATAACATGCCTATATAAAATTCTATTTAATTATATACAAATTTACACACCTCATAAGTGGTCACTCAACACTCGGCCGAAGTTTTGTAAGTGAGAACGCTCGTGCCCGGTTTGGAACTTACTCCTACCATAGGCATGGCAAACAATCAAACCTCCTCCTTTTTGACGGTTAATCCTTGTAAATATCATGAGGTCTTTAAAGGGTAGTTTGTGGTTCGGGTAGGTATGTTTTATTGAAATGGCGGAAGGCGTAAAAAGTATTGGTTTTTTCCATTGCTTTTTGGCTTAGCAAAAAAATACTTTGTTTTTTTTTACCAAAGTTGAAACTGAGCCATAATTGTAATTTTATAATTGATATCTTTACAAAAATAAAAGGTGAAAATAAAAAGGTTTGCGGTGAGGGTATTTTTTCAAAAATGTTTTTGCGGGTTTAGAAATGAAAGTGTTAAGGCTCAAATTGGTTTATCTAGGGGGATGTTTTTGGTAAAGAAAAGAAAAATAAAGGTTCTGAAGTGAAAAATGGGTTTGATCCTAATGCCTCCATCATTTACTTACTTGGACTTGTGTCGGTAAGGAATTAGGATGCATCGGTTTGGCAAGTTCTAGAATTGTAAGAACCAAATGAGCTATTCACACAAGAAACGAAAATTGAGCAATTAGGATAGATGTGTATTTATATGTTTAGTAAAGGCTCAAAAGTAACTTGTGTGAGAAAAAGGGTTATAGTGTAAAAATGTATATATAGTCAAATTTTACAAAGATTTGTTATGCCCGTTTTTATAAATTTCTTAATTGGTTCTTCTTATCATGACGCTATCAGGTGTAAATTAGTAAAACCATAATTTTTAGAACTTATTATACCCGACTAAACCAAGATAGGTAAAAGAAAATAATTGTTTTTTAAAAAGTTTGGGGTGATTAGCGGTTTTCCAAGGCGAGTTTTGTGTAAGACTTGTTTTTAGGACAAACGAATCAAGGTTTTATCATCCCCCCCCCATACTTAAATTACACATTGCTCTCAATGTGTCCCAAATAGGATTTATTTTGGTTAGATGTGTAAAAAGTGTATGAAAATAGCAATTTTTATAGTTACTGGCACTTACAGCACGGGGGTATGCTATGGGGACACGGCCTCGTGTCCTGAGTGCAAGTAAAAATCTGAACAGAAGACTTAAAGTATGGTGGACACGGGGGCGTGCTGGATGAGCACGACCCATGCCACCTTCTCGGCAGAAAATTTTTGGACATCGGATAGTTGAGCACGGGGGCGTGCCTGGTGGGCACGGCCCCGTGCTACAGACACTGTTTTGTAGTCTTTGAGTCGGGAGGCTTTGGTTTACGTGCATGGGTTCCATTTTTTATTGTCCATCATCCTCTTTTGAGTGTGCTTTATTCCTACAAAGATAAAACTTAAAAGAAAACATTAAACTAAAGATTAAACTAAGATTTAAACTACTTAACTAATGGATAGTCCATGGAATGCCTCCATGGTGCGCCACGTTTATAAGGGTCCTTGGCTAGACCCAAAGTCGGTCAAATGTCACCCGAGCGGGATGACTCGCATCCCGAGTTGTATCGTTGTAGGGCATCGTCTAGGCTTGAGTCATCGCTTTGAGATATTTGACCGGATCATCATCAGCTCGCTGTCCCACTTCAAACTTGATCTCCTTTTCTCCAACCCTCAATGTTAGTCGTCCATCGCTCATATCCACCATAGCACCTGCGGTGGAAAGGAATGGTCTTCCTAATATGAGAGGGATTTCGGTGTCTTCTTCTATGTCTAGGATAACAAAGTCGGTCGGGAAACCAAATTCTCCGACCTTTACCAATAGATTGTCTATGACACCTTGAGCGTATTTTACCGACCTATCCGCAAGTTGTATGCTCATCCTTGTAGGGCATGGCTTTCCTAACTCAAGTCGGTTAAACATAGAGGCCGGTATTATATTAATGCTAGCCCCCAAGTCGGCTAGTGCATTGCTTATTGGTGATCCACCAATAGAGCAAGGAATGGTGAAGCTTCCGGGATCAATTCTCTTTTGCGGGAGTTTGTTCAGGATTGCCGCCGGGCATTCTTCATTTAAGGTGACTTGTTGAATGGATTCAGTTTTTCTTTTGTGAGTGATGAAGTCTCTCATGAACTTGGAGTACTTTGGCATTTGAGTGAGGACTTCCACAAAAGGGAGATTGATGTGAAGTTGTTTAAGCAAGCTCACGAACTTAGTGAATTGCTCGTCGGTCTTTTGCCGAAGTAAACGACTGCGATAGGGGACCGAGGGTGGTTTGGTTGGTTGTGTTGTGTTGGTGTTTTGGGGTTGGTATTTTCTTGGTTATTGGTAATGGGTGTTTTAATGGGGATTGGATCAGGTTGTTGTAGTGTTGATTCAATCTCGGGCCCTACCTTCTGGCTTCTTAGGTTGATTACGTTTACTTGGGCTTTTGGGTTTGTTTAGGTAAGGCTCCTTGTGGTCTCTCGGCGAAATTTTGGGCAAGTTGGCTTATTTGTTTTTCTATATTTTGAGCACTAGCCCGTTGGTTTCTAATTTCAGCTTCAGTTTGTAGGAACCTTTTCTGAGTATCTTTTACCGGATTTGGAGAAGAGGCAAGTGATAATATCCTCAAGCCTTTCTCTTCCTCCTTGTTGTTGTGGTTGGAAACCTTGTTGCTCATTTCGTGGTTGTTGTTGAAAGTTAGATCGTTGATTTTGATTTTGTTGGTTATTACCTCCCGATTCCCTCCAACTAAAGTTGGGATGATTATGCCACTCGGGAGTGAAAGTGTTACTTGGAGCTCCCGATGGTCGTGGCTGGTTATTTCGGTAATTTACCACTTCCGTTTGATTTTCTAAATCTTTCATACAACTCCAGTTTTCATGGGGGCCGCCGCATCCTTCGCATGACATAACCGAAGCCGTTTTGTTTAATTCAAGTTTCTTTATTTTAGTAGTTAAGGCTTTGATTTGGGCTTACAAAGAAGTGGTTTCATCCACTTTGTGGGCGCCCGGGGCTATGGATTTTTAGCCCATAGGAGTGTTTGATGTGCGTTAGGTGTGATATATTTTTATTAATATTTTAAGCCCTTTTTAACACTTTGGTCAAGTTTTAAATTTATAAAACAAGATATTCTACTAACACTAAACACACATATGGGCAAGTGCACCCATCGTGAGCGTAGTATAGCGTTGGTAAGATACCGAGGTCGTCCAAGGACACAAGAGCTTTTAGTACCGGTTTATCCTCAACGTCTAATCAAATCAAAAGTTTAGAAAAGGTTTTAAACATGAAAATAAAAACTAAAAATGCTAAAAAATAAAATAAAATAAAAACAGATAGACAAGATGAATCACTTGGATCCGACTCGCCTTTAATGTAACCTTTGATGATTTCCGCACTTTTGCACTTTTTAAGAGATTATCTTAGTTATAGTAGTAGGCCCCTCTTTTGAAGGTGACGTTACCCTCAACCCAGTGGTTTGAGTCAGCAAGGGTACAATCCCAAAGGGTCGAAATATTGGAAGATAATTCATTAAGTTATTAATGCGTAATGTGGTAGGCCCCTCTTTTGAGGGTGACGTTACCCTCGGCTAAGTGGTTTGAGTCAGCAGGGATACAATCCCAAGTAACCGGGTTAATGTATTAATAGTAGTTTACATATGAGGGGATCAAGCCATTCGCACCCCCGCCATCCAATACCAGTGGGTATTAAAGGAGGTCCTAGTAAGCTTGACCCAGGTCCATGCAGGATCTATACACTGAACAAGGCAAGAACCTTACCAACCCATTCCCTTAACCCCCGACCAGGTAGCCAACATATCTCTATATAGACCGTAGAGATATGAATGGTGAAAATCTTTTATTTTATATCGACAGTAAAATAATACCAAGACACCACAGACAAATGATAAGGAAGTTTCACCTTCAACATAAGAAACTAGTTATTAAAGTCATTAATACAAAACCAAATAAAAAGTGCGAAAAGACTAAAAATCAAGAGTATTACATTAAATGCTTGTTTTCACCAAGTGATGTAAGAGACTTAGGCAAACATGGCCTTTGATTGTCAAGAACTCTTACTATCAATCTTGGATCCCGAGACTACTACACACACTCTAGGATGGATGATGGTGGTGGATGTGGGTGTTGTAGTAGTGGTGGAGTGTGGGTGAAGTGGGAGAGAGGTGGTTTGCCAAGGGATGCCTTTGAAGTGAACCAAGCACCCCTATTTATAGCCTGCACAGAAGCCCGGACACGGCCCCGTGTCCATTGGGCATAGCCCCGTGTCCATCCTCTTTCTCTTTCTTCATTTATTGCAATTTGTCTGCATTAGCTCCACACGCCCCCGTTTTGGCTGGGCACGGCCCCGTGTGCAGAAGTGTATCAGTACCATCAAGATTTGCAAGATTCTTCGAATCTTAGCGTTGACCATGGCCCGTGTTGTGTTGAGCTAGGCACGCCCCCGTGCTGGGAATAGAAGCTTCTATAGCTTTCTCTTTTCTGCAGCCTTGTGTTTCTTTGTTTTTGCTTGGGAAGATGCTGTCGAGGGGTCGGGCATGCCATGTTTATTCCTTTTCTTGTATTTATGTTAGTTTTTGCTGCATATTTGTTCCTTTTGTTCATTTAAGCTCATTTGGTCCTGAAAATACAAAAGGAAGACAAAAGCACACTTTTTCCAACATTAGTACTAAAAAAAGAATAGTTTTATGCCTCATTTGATGTGACTTATATGTTGCATTTTACACACATCAAATACTCACACACTTGAATCTTTGCTTGTCCTCAAGCAAAACTCTTTATAATGTGGCTTACACACCCAAATGGAATGGGTAGAAGAGAAGTTTTGGGCTTGTCTTGAGTGTCGGTAATCTAAGATCTTTATTGGGTTTTATTTTTATGCTATTTAAAATCCTATTTGTTATGATTTATTCAGAACATTTCATAAGAGAAATTACTTATTTGGGCATAACATTTCTCTTTAAAATTCCATTTATATACAAGTTCATATACGTCACGGGAGATCACTCAACACTCGGCCGAAGATGTCTTTTTGTGAAACACTCGAGACCGGCATGAAACTTATTTCTACCATATGCTTGCCAAGCAATCAATCCTCCTCCTTTTTAACTATAAACTTTTTAAATATCAAGAGGACTTGGGGAAGGGTTACGCTTGGGTTAAAGGTAGATGGTTTTAGGTTAGTGGTTAGTAAAAAGGGCTAAAAGCGTAAAAAGCGTCGGTCGTCGTAAAACTTTTTGTTTTTGTGACTTTTATTCAAACTAAGCATTTTCAAACAAAGTTTCTTTGAGGAACTTGTTTTTTTATTGCTAGACTTCATTTTTTTATAGGGAATCGTCACATGAAAACCGAGTTTTTTACTAAAATAAAGGGTTTAAAAGAAATAGGGTTTGGTGGGTGAAGGGTGTTTGTTTTGTGGGTTTAGAAACGAAAAGGTTTTAGGCTCAAAGGGGTTAACTAGGGGGATTTTTGGGTAGGTGATAAAAAAAATAAAAAATAATGGTGTTGACAAGAAAATGGGTTAGTCCTAATGCCTCCATTATTTACTTACTTGGGTTTAAGTTGGTAAGGAACGGGAATGTATCATCATGGCAAGTTCTAGAGTCGTAAGAAACCAAGCGGCTATTCACACAAGAAACGAAAAATGAGCATTTAGTTTAAAGATGTATGCTTGTATGCTCAATAAATGCTCAAAACTCACTTTTTGTGGGAATGGGTTTATAATGTGATCAAGTATATATAATCAAATTTTAACTAGATTTGTCATGCCTTTTCATAATTTTCTTATGTTGGTTCTTTTTATCACAACGCTATCGGTTGTAAATTTGTAAAAATATAACCTTTTAAGAACTTGTTATTCCCAATTAAACCAAGACACGTAAAAAAAATGAAAGTTTTTGAAAAAAAAAAAAATTTGGGGTGATTAGCGTTTCCAATAGAGTTTTGTGTAAGGCTTGTTATTAGGACTTGCAAAATTCAAGGTTTTAGCATCCCCCCCACACTTAAATTCCACATTCTCCTCAATGTGTCCCAAAAATAAGTTTTTAGGTTGATTGAATGTGTAAAAATGTGTTTAGAAACAACATTTTATGTTACTGGGCGTCTGGGCATGGGTCCGTGTTGGTCCGGGCACGACCCCGTGTTCAGATCGCCAGTATCATTTTTAATAGAAGGCTGGGCACGGGGGCGTGTTCGGTTAACACGACCCCGTGTCCAGTTACCTGAACTGGGCGTTTTCTGCAGAGCCTTGGGCACGGGGCATGTTGGGCTGAGCACGGCCCCGTGCTGAACTTGCTGTAATGAAGAAAAATTGTCGGGAGGCTCTGTTTTTATGCATGGGGTGTGGGTTCAAGTTTCCCTTAGTAACCTCCACTAATTCGAGTGTGTTTTATCCATTACAACATCATCCAAACACCATTTAATACTTAAAAACCATCATTCATTCAAGAGTAAATTACATAATTTCCTAGAAAATAAAAACATAAACTAAATCTGGATAAGTAGGTCATGAAACACAAGAAATCTCAAACCTCAAAGAATTCCTAGCCTATATAATTTTATTTTAAGAGAAAATTTTCCGAAAAGATAATTATTTCGGTTGAGTGCGGCTTGAAGCACTTCTTCTCCGGAAAGGGCTCCTCACACATCGTTAAGCCATTCTTCTATCTCCCGAGGGAGAATGAAGGCGGGCTCATTGGCGTCCTCGTTTAGAGGAGGTGTGACTTCCACCGGAACCTCTTGTAAATTGTCAAGAGGAGGTTCCGCGGGGATGTCATCCCACCCGGTGGGGTTAATGAATTCTTGTGCCAAGTTCCAATCTTCTTGGGGAAAGATTGGTTCCATAGGAGGCATTGCAAGAATATTCAACCTTTGGTGCAAAAGGTTGATTTCTTGGAAGCTATTTTCTAGCCCCACCATTAGATAGTTGATACGGTCAATAAGGACTTCTTCTACAGATGTCATTTCATCGAGAGCTTATTGTAGTGCCATCACATAGCGCACAAGAGTTGCTTCGATCGAAGGCCTTCCTTCCCTGCGGCTGTTCCTTGAATGTGTTGAAGAGGTTCCGCTATTCTGGCTTGACATTCTAAGAAAACAAACCGAAAATTTTCAAATCAATGAAACAGTACTCCGGCCACGGCCCCCTACTTACTGAGCACGGCCCCGTGGCCACCTCTCTGCAGGTTTTTTGAAACAAGGAATCTTGGAGTTTTAAATTATTTTTCTGACTTTTGAAACATTTTTAAGCAGAAATAACTTAAAACAGTGTTGTAAAACTTATTTTTGACAAGATTCCTTGAATAAAAACCTAACAAATATCACAATAAAGCTTGAAAACATGGAGATTTCAAGTTTTAATGGAGGTTGTTTGGAGAAAATGAAGAAGAAGGCAATAGACAAAAGTAGAAAAGACAAGATGGTTGTTGAGAAACTTCTATAGAATATACCTTATAGGGTATATGTGAAGATCCCACCAGATCTTTGTCTTTGGAATGGGTCCAAGAGTGTAGGAATCTTGCTGCATTTATAGAAAATGACAGCACGCTGGACACGGCCCCGTGTCGGCTGGACACGACCCCGTGTGCAGACAAAATTCTGACACTTTTTGTCCGTATTCTGACCTAAAGTCAGACGGGAATCTTCAGGAGGACACGGGGGCGTGTTGACCTGGACACGACCCCGTGGCTAGAGGTTTTTATGAAGTTATGTCTTATTTTAAGGAATTTATTTGGATCGGGTGGTTCCTTACTGGACGGAACAACACCGAAGTGCCTGAGATACCTAAGTTGCCCTAGTTTTAGATAAGAACGCAAGAGGTTATCGGAAAGGGTGATTCCTAAGCTAAATACTGGTGGGTAGGACCAACCTTTATTTCCCTTATCCGGGCTCTCATTAAAGAAGGTATATGTCGAATCATTCAGGTCTATGTATGCATCGGCGGA
The DNA here is from genome assembly GCA_030545235.1 of Helianthus tuberosus. NCBI lineage: Eukaryota > Viridiplantae > Streptophyta > Magnoliopsida > Asterales > Asteraceae > Helianthus > Helianthus tuberosus. Next base: position 97,888,332 of record CM060357.1, on the reverse strand, counting down.
AACCGATGGGGAGTCCTTCACGGCATAATCGACACAGGGACGACTATCGCTCAAGTCCTCACAAGAGTTAGAGGTGATTTTGGGAGCAACGATGCTGTTATAATCCGAATGCGATCTCAATAATTCACCTTGATCGTCGTCTTGAGATGAATTAGTTATTTCCATCTCAATTTCTTTTATCAATTGGAGAATTAGTTCTTCCATTTGAAATAATTCTTCGAGAATCATTTCATCTAGAAGGGACGATTAAGAGCATTCGAGGGAGAGATATGGATTATCTTTACTTTCGCCCATCTTAAGGCTACAGGAAAACGATGGGTCTATATAGTGGGGAATATAATTTAAAAAATAACATTTTAAATCTTCATGAGATCCGCCACATATTTGACACCACGTACCATAAGAGGAGCGAAAGTAAAAATGATCAGTATCACTCATGTTTGTGTTAGAAATTACCAACCGTCAGGATCTTACAGTTCTGTTTTCAGTATCTGAAGCTTGGGCACGGCCCCGTGTTCAGTGGGCACGGCCCCGTGTTCAGCTACTGTCTGACTTAAAACAGGATTGCCATTACCAAAGATTGGGCATGGGGGCGTGTTCAGCGGGAATGGCCCCGTGCTGCAGTCTGCAGAAGCTGAAAAATTCTAGAAAACCCTAAAAAACAGAAAAATAAGAAAAACGATTAGGCCGTTGATTCCTAACTTTCTTAAAATCCATGTGTCCCCGGCAACGGCGCCAAAAACTTGATGTGCCTTAGGTCTGATATATTTTTATTAATATTTTAAGCCATTTTTAGCACTTTAGTCAAGTTTTAAATTTATAAAACACGATATTCTACTAACACTAAACACACATATGGGCAAGTGCACCCATCGTGAGCGTAGCATATCGGTGGTAAGATACCGAGGTCGTCCAAGAACACAAGAGCTTTTAGTACCGGTTTATCCTCAACATCTAATCAAATCAAAAGTTTAGAAAAGGTTTTAAACATGAAAATAAAAACTAAAAATGCTGAAAAATAAAATAAAATAAAAACAGATAAACAAGATGAATCACTTGGATCTGACTCGCCTTTAATGTAATCTCTGATGATTTCCGCACTTTTGCACATTTTAAGAGATTATCTTAGTTATAGTAGTAGGCCCCTCTTTTGAAGGTGACGTTACCCTCAACCCAGTGGTTTGAGTCAGCAAGGATACAATCCCAAAGGGTCGGAATATTGGAAGATAATTAATTAAGTTATTAATGCGTAATGTGGTAGGCCCCTCTTTTGAAGGTGACGTTACCCTCGGCTAAGTGGGTTGAGTTAGCAGGGATACAATCCCAAGTAGCTGGGCTAATGTATTAATAGTAGTTTACATATGAGGGGATCAAGCAATTCGCACCCCCGCCATCCAATACCAGTGGGTATTGAAGGAGGTCCTAGTAAGCTTGACCAAGGTCCTTGCAGGATCTATACAATGAACAAGACAAGAACCTTACCAAACCATTCCCTTAACCCCCGACCAGGTAGCCAACATATCTCTATATAGACCGTAGAGATATGAATGGTGAAAATCTTTTACTTTATATAGACAGTAAAATAATGCCAAGACACCACGGACAAATGATAAGGAAGTTTCACCTTCAACATAAGAAACTAGTTATTAAAGTAATTAATACAAAACCAAATAAAAAGTGCGAAAAGATTAAAAATCAAAAGTATTACATTAAATGCTTGTCTTCACCAAGTGATGTAAGAGACTTAGGCAAACATGGCCTTTGATTGTCAAGAACTCTTACTATCAATCTTGGATCCCGAGACTACTACACACACTCTAGGATGGATGATGGATGATGGATGATGGTGGTGGATGTGGGTGTTGTAGTGGTGGTGGTGGAGTGTGGGTGAAGTGGGATAGAGGTGGTTTGCCAAGGGATGCCTTTGAAGTTAACCAATCACCCCTATTTATAGCCTGCACAGAAGCCCGGAAACGGCCCCGTCTCCCTCCTCTTTCTCTTTCTTCATTAATTGTAATTTGTCTGCATTAGCTCCACACGCCCCCGTGTTGGCTGGGCACGGCCCCGTGTGCAGAAGCGTATCTGTACTATCAAGATTTGCAAGATTCTGCGAGTCTTAGCGTTGACCATGGCCCGTGTTGTGTTGAGCTGGGCACGCCCCCGTGCTAGGAATAGAAGCTTCTATAGCTTTGTCTTTTCTGCAGGCTTCTGGCCTCGCCCCCGTGTCCGCTGGGCACGGGGCCGTGGTCAGCCTTCTGTTTCTTTGTTTTTGCTTGGGAAGATGTTGTCGAGGGGTCGGGCATGCCACGTTTATTCCTTTTCTTGTATTTATGTTAGTTTTTGATGCATATTTGTTCCTTTTGTTCATTTAAGCTCATTTGGTCCTAAAAATACAAAAGGAAGACAAAAGCACACTTTTTCCAACATTAGTACTAAAAAGGGTTAGTATTATGCCTCATTTGATGTGATTTATATGTTGCATTTTACACACATTAAATACCCCCACACTTGAATCTTTGCTTGTCCTCAAGCAAAACTCTTTATAATGTGGCTTACACACCCCAATGGAAGGGGTAGAAGAGAAATTTTGGGCTTGTCTTGATTGTCGGGAATCCAAGATCTTTATTGGGTTTTATTTTTATGCTATTTACAATCCTATTCGTTATGATTTATTCAGAAAGTTTCATAAGAGAAATTACTTATTTGGGCATAACATGTCTCTTTAAAATTCCATTTATATACAAGCTCACATATCTCACGGGAGATCACTCAACACTCGGCCGAAGATGTGTTTTTGTGAAACACTCAAGACCGGCATGGAACTTATTTCTACCATATGCTTGCCAAGCAATCAATCCTCCTCCTTTTTAACTATAAACCTTTGTAAATATCAAGAGGACTTGGGGAAGGGTTAGGCTTGGGTTAAAGGTAGGTGGTTTTGGGTTAGTGGTTAGTAAAAAGGGATAAAAGTGTAAAAAGCGTCGGTCGTCGTAAAACTTTTTGTTTTTATGACTTTTATTCAAACTAAGCATTTTCAAACAAAGTTTCTTTGAGGAACTTGTTTGTTTATTACTAGACTTCATTTTTTTTTATAAGGAATCGTTACAAGAAAACCGAGCTTTTTACTAAAATAAAGGGTTTAAAAGAAAAAGGGTTTGGTGGGTGAAGGGTATTTGTTTTGTGGGTTTAGAAACGAAAAGATTTTAGGCTCAAAGGGGTTAACTAGGGTGATTTTTGGGTAGGTGATAAAAAAAATGAAAAATAACGGTGTTGACAAGAAAATGGGTTAGTCCTAATACCTCCATCATTTACTTACTTGGGTTTAAGTTGGTAAGGACCGTGAATGTATCATCGTGGCAAGTTCTAGAGTCGTAAGAAACCAAGCGGCTATTCACACAATAAACGAAAAATGAGCATTTAGTTTAAAGATGTATGCTTCTATGCTCAATAAAGGCTCAAAACTCACTTTTTTGTGGGAATGGGCTTATAATATGATCAAATATATATAATCAAATTTTAACTAGATTTGTCATGCCTTTTCATAATTTTCTTATGTTGGTTCTTTTTATCACGATGCTATCGGTTGTAAATTTGAAAAAATATAACATTTTTAGAACTTGTTATTCCCAAATTAAACCAAGACAAGTAAAAAAAATGAAAGTGTTTGAAAAAAAAAATTAAGTGATTAGCGTTTCCAATAGAGTTTTGTGTAAGACTTGTTATTAGGACTTGCAAAATTCAATGTTTTAGCATCCCCCCCCACACTTGAATTACACATTGTCCTCAATGTGTCCTAAAAATAAGTTTTTAGGTTGATTGAATGTGTAAAAAGGTGTTTAGAAACAAAATTTTATGTTACTGGGCGTCTAGGCACGGGTACGTGTTGGTCCGGGCATGGCCCCGTGTTCAGATCGCTAGTATCATTTTTAACAGAAGGCTGGGCACGGGGGCATGTTTGGTGAACACAGCCCCGTGTCCAGTTACCTGAACTGGGCGTTTTCTGCAGAGCCTTGGGCACGGGGCGTGTTGGGCTGAGCACGGCCCCGTGCTGAACTTGCTGTAATGAAGAAAAATTGTCAGGAGGCTCTATTTTTGTGCATGGAGTGTGGGTTCAAGTTTCCCTTAGTAACCTCCACTAATTCGAGTGCGTTTTATCCATTACAACATCATCCAAACACCATTTAATACTTAAAAACCATCATTCATTCAAGAGTAAATTACATAATTTCCTAGAAAATAAAAACATAAACTAAATCTGGATAAGTAGGTCATGAAACACAAGAAATCTCAAACCTCAAAGAAGTCCTAGCCTATATAATTTTATTTTAAAAGAAAAATTTCTGAAAAGATAATTTTTTCGGTAGAGTGCGGCTTGAAGAACTTCTTCTCCGGAAAGGGCACCTCACACATCGTTAAGCCATTCTTCGATCTCCCGAGGGAGAAGGAAGGCGGGCTCATTGGCATCCTCGTTTTGAGGAGGTGTGACTTCCACCGGAACCTCTTGTAAATTGTCAAGAGGATCTTCCTTGGGGATGTCATCCCACCCAGTGGGGTTAATGACTTCTTGTTCCAAGTTCCAATCTTCTTGGGGAAAGATGGGTTCCATAGGAGGCATTGCAAGAATGTTCAACCTTTGGTGCAAAAGGTTGATTTCTTGGAAGCTATTTTCTACCCACACCGTTAGATAGTTGATACGGTCGATAAGGACTTCTTCTACGGATGTCATTTCATCGATAGCTTCTTGTAGTGCCATCACAAAGCGCACAAGAGTTGCTTCGATCGAAGGCCTTCGTTCCCTGCGGCTGTTCTTTGAATGTGCTGAAGAGGTTCCGCTATTCTTGCTTGACATTCTAAGAAAACAAACCGAAAAATTTCAAATCAATGAAACAGTACTCCGGCCACGGCCCCGTGCTTGCTGAGCACGGCCCCGTGGCCACCTCTCTGCAGGTTTTTTGAAACAAGGAATCTTGGAGTTTTAAATTATTTTTCTGACTTTTGAAGCATTTTTAAGAAAAAATAACTTAAAACAGTGTTGTAAAACTTATTTTTGACAAGATTCCTTGAATAAAAACCTAACAAATATCACAATAAAGCTTGAAAACATGGAGATTTCAAGTTTTAATGGAGGTTGTGAGGAGAAAATGAAGAAGAAGGCAATAGACAAAAGTAGAAAAGACAAGATGGTTGTTGAGAACCTTCTATAGAATATACCTTATAGGGTATATGTGAAGATCCCACCAGATCTTTGTCTTCGGAATGGGTCCAAGAGTGAAGGAATCTTGCTGCATTTATAGAAAATGACAGCACGCTGGACACGGCCCCGTGTCGGCTGGACACTGCCCCGTGTGCAGACAAAATTCTGACATTTTTTATCCGTATTCTGACCTAAAGTCAGACAGGAATCTTCAGGCGGACACGGGGGCGTGTTGACCTGGACATGGCCCCGTGGCTAGAGGTTTTTATGAAGTTATGTCTTATTTTAAGGAATTTATTCGGATCGGGTGGTTCCTTGCTGGACGGAGGGATACAATCCCAAATAGCCGGGTTAATGTATTAATAGTAGTTTACATATGAGGGGATCAAGCCATTCGCACCCTCGCCATCCAATAGCAGTGGGTATTGAAGGAGGTCCTAGTAAGCTTGACCCAGGTCCTTGCAGGATCTATATACTGAACAAGGCAAGAACCTTACCAAATCATTCCCTTAACCCCCGACCAGGTAGCCAACATAACTCTATATAGACCGTAGAGATATGAATGGTGAAAATCTTTTATTTTATATAGACAGTAAAATAATGCCAAGACACTACGGACAAATGATACGGAAGTTTCACCTTCAACATAAGAAACAAGTTATTAAAGTCATTAATACAAAACCAAATAAAAAGTGTGAAAAGATTAAAAATCAAAAGTATTACATTAAATGCTTGTCTTCACCAAGTGATGTAAGAGACAGAGGCAAACATGACCTTTGATTGTCAAGAACTCTTACTATCAATCTTGGATCCCGAGACTACTACACACACTCTAGGATGGATGATGGATGATGGTGGTGGATGTGGGTGTTGTAGTGGTGGTGGAGTGTGGGTGAAGTGGGAGAGAGGTGGTTTGCCAAGGGATGCCTTTGAAGTGAACCAAGCACCCCTATTTATAGCCTGCACAGAAGCCCAGACATGGCCCCGTGTCCATTGGGCATGGCCCCGTGTCCATTGGGCACGACCCCGTGTCCATCCTCTTTCTCTTTCTTCATTAATTGCAATTTGTCTACATTAGCTCCACACGCCCACGTGTTGGCTGGGCACGGCCCCGTGTGTAGAAACGTATCTGTACTATCAAGATTTGCAAGATTCTGCGAATCATAGCGTTGACCATGGCCCGTGTTGAGCTGGGCACGCCCCCGTGCTGGGAATAGATGCTTCTATAGCTTTGTCTTTTCTGTAGGCTTCTTGCCACGCCCCTGTGTCTGCTGGGCATGGGGCCGTGGTCAGCCTTCTGTTTCTTTGTTTTTGCTTGGGAAGATGCTGTCGAGGGGTCGGGCACGCGACGTTTATTCCTTTTCTTGTATTTATGTTAGTTTTTGTTGCATATTTGTTCCTTTTGTTCCTTTAAGCTCATTTGGTCCTGAAAATACAAAAGGAAGACAAAAGCACACTTTTTCCAACATTAGTACTAAAAAGGGTTAGTTTTTTGCCTCATTTGATGTGATTTATATGTTGGATTTTACACACATTAGTGTTCCATTGAAAACTTTTTTGAGCAAGTTCTTCAATTTGATTAGTGTTCCTAGGGACACCGATTCCCAAGGTGTCCTAGGGACGCCGATTTATATGTTGGATTTATATGTTGGATTTTACACACATTAGTGTTCCTAGGGACGCCGATTCCCAAGGTGTCCCCCGGAGCCGAAATCAAGGATTTGCCTTGTGTGTGGCAAGAGTCCATTGTAGAAAGTGGACTCTTGTTACCAACGTTCAAGACCGTGATGTTGCCATTTCCTTAGTAGCTCCTTGAATCTTTCCCAAGTCTCGTACAATGATTCCCCATCTTCTTGAGAGTATGTGTTGATCTCGGTCATGAGTTTGGCGGTTTTAGCGAGAGGGAAATATTTGTAGAGAAATTTTGGGCAAGTTCATCCCAAGTGTGTACGGACCCACTTGGGAGGGTATTTGACCAAGCTTTCGCTCGGCCTTTGAGGGAAAAAGGGAACATACGAAGCTGAATAGCATCGTTAGAGGCTCCGTTGATTCGAAAAGTTTCACATATTCCAAAAAGTTGGTAATATGTAAATGGGGATCTTCATCGGATAGGCCTTGGAAAGTGGTGGAAGTTTGGAGCATTTGGATTAAGTGTGGTCGAAGCACAAAGTTATTAGCATCGACATTAGGAGGGTTAATAGCGGCTCCAAGATTACCGACCGTAGGCCGTAGGTAATCCATGAGAGTTCGTTGATCCGCCATAAGGGGGTTTCTTTTTCTCAAAAAGCGCTCGGGTTCGTCAAGCGGTACTTTTATGTCTTTTCGGAGGTGGAGGTCATGCACCAAACTGTATCTCCTGCGAATTATACAAAATTGTGTGATTTTCTGCGAAAAAAAAACAAAAGGAATGCCTAGTCAGAAGAATAGCACGACCCCATGCTGGTGTTAGCATGGCCCGTGCTGTCTAGAAAAAGTTTATGTTTTCAAGTTCCTCGATACTGGAAGTTTAGCATGGCCCTGTGCTCCTGTAACACGGCCACGTGTCTCTGTTCCAGTAACAAGAAAACATCTCTTCCCAGATACTGTAGGTCTGACATGCCCCATGTTGATCAAACACGACCCCGTGTTTTTCCTGCAGAAGGTAGAAAATTGAAAGAAAAAGAAGAAAAACCTTAAAATAAGATAAAAATGATTAGGCGGTTAATTTTAAGCTTTCTCAAAATTCTTGTGTCCCCGGCAACGACGCCAAAAACTTGACATGGTGCGGTGTAGGTATATTTTTTTGATATATATTAGCTCTTTTTACTCACAAATTCATGTTTTAAATTTATAAAACACGATATAATACTATCACTCTACACACACGTTAGGGAAAGTGCACCGATCGTGGACGTAGTATAGTGATGGCAAGATACCGAGGTCATCCAATGACACAAAAGCTTTTAATACCGGCTTATCGTTAACGTCTAATCTTGCCAAATTTTGATAAAAAGTTTTTATAGTTATAAAAAGTTAATACTAAAAAGCAAAAAATAAAATATAAGGAAAAAAACAAATAGACAAGAAGGAATCACTTGGTTCCAACTCCTCTTTTAAGTATTCTTTAATGATTTCCGCATTTTGGGCATTTTAAGAGATTATCTTTAAGTTATAGTAGTGTGCCCCCTTCCAAGCAGCGTTACCCTCAACCTATTGGTCCGAGTCAGCAGGGATACAGTCCCGCAAGGTCGAATTATTGAAAGATAATTAAGTAAGTTATTAATGTGAAAAGTGGTAGGCCCCCTTCCAAGCAGCGTTACCCTCAACCCTTTGGTTTGAGTCAGCAGGGATACTGTCCTCGCAGGGTTGGTTTAAAGTTTTAATAGTAGTTTATAGATAAGGGATTCAAGCGGTTTCTTGCTTTCTTCCGGGGAGGACAGTACCACCCATCCGTGAAGTATTACTAAGCTTGAACCAGGTTCTCGCATGATCTATACACTGAACGAGACATAAAATTACCCAAACACCCTTCTAACCCCCTTCCAAGTAGTTAACGCACTTTTTACAGACCGTAAAGACATGAATATGTGAATCAATAACGTATGAAGAAAGGTTAGATAAATTCGCCTTCAATATAAAAAACTAGTTATTAAAGTCATTAATTCATAGCCAAATAAAAAGGAGCCAAAGATTTGAAATCAAAATGTAATACATAAAAGATTTGTCCTCACCAAATGATGTAAGAGTTTAGCCAAGCATGGCCTTTGTTTCACAAGAACTCTTACGATCGATCTTGGATCCAGAGACTACTACACACTCTGAATGATGGAAGATGGATGATGGTGGTGGATGTTGGTGTTGGTGTTGTAGTGGTGGTGTAGTGGTGGCAAGTGTGAGAGAAGTGGTTTACCAAGGGATAGATTGGAAAGAAACCAAGCAACCCTATTTATAGCTGAAGTCAGACCCTCAACACGGCCCATGCCCCCTGGCATGGCCCTGTCACCATCTTTCTCTCTCTTCCTCATTAACTACAGTGTCAGGTCTTGTACTAACATGACCTCGTGTGTCAACGGCGTGGCCCGTGGCCATTATACTTGCTGTACTATCTCAGATTTTACGAATCTTAGTGTTGACCATGACCCGTGTTGCCTTAGCACGGCCCCGTGTTGGTTGTCTAGTTTATCCTTTGCTGTTTTTCTTTTCTTCTGTAGAGAATCTTGCCTTGGGCACGGCCCATGCCTGGTGGGCACGACCCCGTGTCAGAGCTTCTGATCTTGCTATTTTCTTGGTTTGGATGTTGATGAGGGCTTGGCGAGTTGTTTCAATCCTCTTTTATTGCATTTATGTTGGTTTTTGCTGTAATTTTGCTTTTTTTCGTGCGTTTAAGCTCTTTTGACCCTATAAATTAAAAAGGAACAAAGAAACAAGCTTTTTCCAACATTAGTACTGAAAAAGGGTTGATTTTATGCCGTATTTGATATAATTTTATGTTTTATTTTACGCACATCAGGACCCAGAACCGGTTTTCACGTATGATCAGATATGGATCGAGTCCGGTTCCGGGTATGGGTTTTTGTATTGAAGTCCATACCGTATAAGTAGGGTCGGGTATGGGTTTGCGTACCCAATACACGGATATATAAAACCCGGTTCTGGGTTTTTTTCTTATCAGGTTCGGGTTTTTTGTGTACCACTAATCATGGGTGATGATTCGGTGTACCATTGAGCTTATATAACCTTATTCCTACAAACTGGGTGTTCTTTTCTCCTAAACATGTTCTGATTGCGGTTTCAAACCAGCTCCCAATCGAGAAGGATAGATTTAACCAGTTTTAATGGAAGTGTTCCCAACCTGATTACAAATCGGCAATTCAGTCGGTTCCTAACTTGTTCTTGCCAAACCGATTTGAATACCCGGTTCTGAGTTACAATCCAGAAGAGTAGAAATGATGGTTGGGGTTTTTGGGAAAAAGTTCTCCTATAGTAGGGATCTATCCCTATTTATACTATCCTGTCCACCTTTTCTAAATTCAAAATTTGGAGCCCAAACATACACGTGTATTCACAGGTACTCATTAGCAGGTCCTATCATATGACAGCTAGCGCCGCCAGTTGAGTTCTCAGCTGTACCTTGAGAATGATTTTTTATGTTTCCTATCTTTTATTTATTATTTTTGTTTTTTTCTTTTTTGTGGTTCATTATTTTCTTAAGTCCGACCCCATACCAAGTTCCCATAGCATCGAGCTGAGGGACATGTGGAGGAATGACCCGCTCGGTCGCCAGTTGAGTTCTCAGCTGTACCTTGAGAATGATTTTTTCTGTTTCCTATCTTTTATTTATTATTTTTGTTTTTTTCTTTTTTGTGGTTCATTATTTTCTTAAGTCCGACCCCATACCAAGTTCCCATAGCATCGAGCTGAGGGACATGTGGAGGAATGACCTGCTCGGTCAAACCATCATTAAATAAAGGATATTAATAACAATAATATCTAAATATCCCCATGCAAATAGAAGATTTGCACGATCTCTGAGAAAATAGGAGACGTTGCACAACCGACTCTCTGAACCCTAATTTGCCAAAAAGTATAAAAAAGGATGCAATCGCTAGGTAAACTCACTCAACTCCTCTCTCAAACACTTTTACTACCAAATATGAATATTTATTCTCACGCCGGAGGATGGTTACAGGAATAACCTCATTCCTGTAACGAGTCATAATAGAGAGGATATTGCAGGGATCAGACGCGTATATACAGAGAGTGTTAGTATTAGAGTTTGATGGTTCCCAGGACCATGTTGAACGAGGAGAAGGATGATAACATCAATCTTTGCTGTCTCCACATAACTCACACCAATACATGATTCAAAGAACTAGTAAACGCATATATGAACTTGTATACTAACCGGATGAATAACAACTTGAAAGTAACTTCGATAAGAGCCTTCAATCGATCAGAACATGCATGTATACAACTGTATATCGAAACCCTATTTGTACTTATGAACCGTTGTGTTTTTAGAGAGAGGCGTCGAGTGGAATCGACATCTTGTTCCATGATAACCACCAAAACAGTTATATCTCCATACACGCACCGATTCACATATTGAGCCCAAACTAAACAAGAAACATAAAAACAAAATTTTAAACCCATTCAAAACTACACACTCTAAATGATGGAAGATGGATGCTGGTGGTGGATGTTAGTGTTGTAGTGGTGGTGGAGTGGTGGCAAGTGTGAGAGAAGTGGTTTGCCAAGGTATGGATTGGATTGGAACCAAGCACCCCTATTTATAGCTGAAGTCAGACACTCAACATGGCCTGTGCCCACCTGGCACGGCCCCATGGCCATCTTTCTCTCTCTTCCTCATTATCTGTAGTGTCAGGTCTTGTACTAACACGACCCCGTGTATCAACGGCACGGCCCGTGGCCATTGTACTTGCTGTACTATCTCAGATTCTATGAATCTTAGAGTTGACCACGCCCCGTGTTACCTTAGCAAGGCCCCGTGTTGGTTGTCTGGTTTGTCCTTTGCTATTTCTCTTTTCTTCTGCAGAGAATCTTGCCTTGGGCACAACCCATGCCTGGTGGCCACGGCCCCGTGTCAGAGCCTCTGATCTTGCTATTTTCTTGGTTTGGATGTGAATGAGGGCTTGGCAAGTTGTGTCAATCCTCCTTTATTGCATTTATATTGGTTTTTGCTGTTTTTTTGCTCCTTTCGTGCGTTTAAGCTCTTTTGACCCTGTAAATTAAAAAGGAACAAAGAAACAAGCATTTTCCAACATTAGTACTCAAAAAGGGTTGATTTTACGCCGTATTTGATATAATTTATATGTTGTATTTTACGCACATCAAATTCCCCCACACTTGAATCTTTGCTTGTCCTCGAGCAAACTCTAAAATGTGGCTTACACACTCAAACGGAATAGGTATAAGAGAAGGTTTTGGACTTATCTTTAGAGTGTCGGGAATCCAAGTTCTAAATTTATTTTGTTTTTGTTTTATTTACAATCATATTCGTCATGATTTATTTAAAACACAAATTAAGAAAAATTATTTATTTTGGGCATAACATGCCTTTATAAAATTCTATTTAATTTTATACAAATTTACACACCTCATAAGTGGTCACTCAACACTTGGCCGAAGTTGTGTAAGTGAGAATGCTCGTGCCCGGTTTGGAACTTACTCCTACCATAGGCTTGACAAACAATCAAACCTCCTCCTTTTTGACGTTTAATCCTTGTAAATATCAAGAGGGCTGGTGTGCGTATAGCGTGATATGATTTTATTAATATTTTAAGCCCGTTTTACGTGTTAGTCAACTTTTAATTTATAAAACACGATATTATACTAACACTAAACACACACTTGGGCAAGTGCACCCATCGCGAGCGTATTATAGTGTTGGTAAGATACCGAGGTCGTCTTAGGACACAAGGGCTTTTAATACCGGTTTATCCTCAACGTCTAATCGATCCAATTTTTGAGAAAAGAGTTTTTAAACATGAAAACAAAACTAAAAATGAAAAGATAAATAAAATGAAAAGCAAATAGACAAGATAGAATCACTTGAATCCAACTAATCTTTAATGTATCCTTTGATGATTTTCGCACTTTCAGACTTTTTAAAAGATTATCTTAGTTATAGTAGTACGCCCCTCTTTTGAAGGTGACGTTACCCTCAACCCAATGGTTTGAATTAGCAGGGATACAATCCCAAAGGGTCGGAATATTGAAAGACAATTAAGTTAGTTATTAATGCGAAAAGTGGTAGGCCCCTCTTTTGAAGGTGACGTTACCCTCGGCTAAGTGGTTTGAGTTAGCAAGGATACAATCGCAAGAAGCCGGTTTAAAGTATTAATAGTAGTTTAAAATATAAGGGGTTTAAGCTGTTTGCACCCCCTCCATCCAATACCGTTGGGAATTGAAGGAGGTCCTAGTAAGCTTGAACCAAGTCCTCGTAGGATCAATACACTGATTGAGACAAGAACTTTACCAAACCACCCTCCTAACCCCCTTCCAGGTAGTTAACACGCTTTATATAGACCGTAAAGACACGAATGAGCAAATCAATGACATCATGAAGAAATGGTAAAGAAAATTCACTTTCAAAATCAGAAACTAGTTATTAAAGTCATTAATACAAACCCAATTAAAAAGTGAAGAAAGATTAAAAATCAAAAGTAATACATTAAAGACTTGTCTTCACCAAGTGATGTAAGAGATTAGCCAACCATGGCCTTTGATTGACAAGAACTCTTACGATCAATCTTGTATCCCGAGACTACTACACACTCTAAAGATGGTTGATGGATGATGGTGGTGGGTGTTGGTGTTGTAGTGGTGGTGGATTGGTGGCAAAGTGGGAGAGAAGTGGTTTGCCAAGGGAAACCAAGCACCCCTATTTATAGCCGGAATAGAGCCCTGACCACAGCCCCGTGTCCAGTGGGCACGGCCTGTGGCCATCCTTTTCTCTTCCTTCGTTAATTGCATTTGTCAGCAGAGGGCCCCACACGACCCCGTGTCTTCTGGGCACGGCCCCGTGGTCAACTCTTTGTTGTAGTATCAAGATTCTACAAATCTAAGAGTTGGCCACGCCCCGTGGAGAGCTGGGCACGGCCACGTGGTGGGCGTAGAAGCTTCTACAACTTTTGTCTTGATGTGCCAGGGCTGACCACGCCCCATGTCCAGCTGGGCACGACCCCGTGGTTAGTTTCTGTCTTCTTGTTTTTGCTTTGGGGATGCTGCCGAGTGGTCGGGCATGTCACTTTATTCCTTCTTCTTGTATTTATGTTGGTTTTGGCTGCTTATTTGTTCCTTTTGTACTTTTAAGCTCGTTTAGTCCTGTAAATTCAAAAGGAAGAAAGAAACGCGCTTTTTCCAACATTAGTACTAAAAATGGTGGTTTTATGCCTCGATTGATGTAATTTATATGTTGCATTTTGCACACATCAAGGGCTTTAACGGGTAGTTTGTGGTTCGGGTAGGTGTGTTTTATTGAAATGGCGAAAGGCGTAAAAAGTATCGGTTTTTTCATTGCTTTTGGGTTTAGCAAAAAAAATACTTTGTTTTTTTTACCAAAGTTGAAACTGAGCCATGATTGTAATTTTATAACAGATATCTTTACAAAAATAAAAAAGGTGAAAATAAAAAGGTTTGCGGTGAGGGTATTTTTGCAAAAATATTTTTCGGGTTTAGAAATGAAAGGGTTAAGGCTCAAATTGGTTTATCTAGGGGGTGTTTTTGGTAAAGAAAAGAAAAATAAAGGTTTTGAAGTGAAAAATGGGTTTGATCCTAATGCCTCCATCATTTACTTACTTGGATTTGTATCGGTAAGCACTTGGGATGCATCGCTTTGGCAAGTTCTAGATTTGTAAGAACCAAATGGGCCATTCACACAAGAAACGAAAATTGAGCAATTAGGATAGATGTGTATTTATATGCTCAGTAACGGCTCAAAACTCACTTTTGTGAGAAAAAGGGTTATAGTGTAAAAATATATATATATATATATAATAAAATTTTACAAAGATTTGTTATGCTTGTTTTTATAAATTTCTTAATTGGTTTTTTTATCACGACGCTATCAGGTGTAAATTTGTAAAAACATAATTTTTAGAACGTATTATACCCGACTAAACCAAGATAAGTAAAAAAATATTTTTTTTTAAAGTTTGGGGTGATTAGCGGTTTTAAAAGGCGAATTTTGTGTAAGGTTTTATCATCCACCCACCCCCACACTTAAATTACACATTGCCCTCAATGTGTCCCAAATAGGATTTATTTTGGTTAGATATGTAAAAAGTGTGTGAAAATAGCAATTTTTATGGTTACTGGCACTTACAGCACTGGGGCATGCAATGGGGACACGACCTCGTGTCCAGAGTGTAAGTAACAAATTTAAACAGAAGACTTAAAGTATGGTGGACACGGGGGCGTGCTGGATGAGCACAGCCCATGCCACCTTCTCGGCAGAAAATTTTTGGACATTAGACAGTTGAGCACGGGGCCGTGCCTGGTGGGCATGGCCCCGTGCTACAGACATTGTTTTGTAGTCTTTGAGTCGGGAAACTCTAGTTTACGTGCATGGGTTCCATTTTTGATTGTCCAACATCCTCTTTTGAGCGTGCTTTATTCCTACAAAGATAAAACTTAAAAGAAAACATTTAACTAAAGATTAAATTAAGATTTAAACTACTTAGCTAATGGATAATCCATGGAATCTATCCCTATTTATACTATATTGTGCACCTTTTCGAATTTCAAAATTTGGATCCCAAACATACACGTGTATTCACAGGTACTCATTAGCAGGTCCTATCATATGACAGCTAGTGCTGCCAGTTGAGTTCTCAGGTGTACCTTGAGAATGATTTTTTCTATTTCCTATCTTTTTTTTTTTTTCTGTTTTTTCTGTTTTGTGGTTCATTATTTTCTTAAGTCCGACCCCATGCCAAGTTCCCATAGCATCGAGCTGGGGGACATGTGGAGGAATGATCCGCTCGGTCATCCCGGGTCGGGCAAACTATCATTAAATAAAGGATATTAATAACAATAATATCTAAATATCCCCATGCAAATAGAAGATTTGCACGATCTCTGAGAAAATAGGAGGCGTTGCACAACCGACTCTCCGATTTAAGGGGAAACCCTAATTTACCAAAAAGTATAAAAAAGGATGCAATCGCTAGGTAAACTCAATCAATTCCTCTCTCAAACACTTTTACTCCCAAATATGAATATTTATTCTCATGCCGGAGGATGGTTATAGGGATAACCTCATTCGTGTAACGAGTCATAACGGTGTTCTATTTTGTAGAATGAAGTTCAGGCCATTCACGATCGGATCATCCAGCCTACGGACGTATCTCAGATGAAGTTTCTTCAATTAATGTAAACAAATAGGTTTTAAACATGTACACAATGTGGTGCTTTTATAGCTCTAGCCATCACCACCCATTGCTCACTCTCAGCCACCATCACTGGCCCTCCTACCACCACATGTCATGACATCATGCCAAGGTGGTGGTGGGTGGTGATCACAATGGTGCAAGTGACAAACAAAACAATGAATCATTAGTGTCGATTAAGGATGACACTTAGATAGCTTTGAAACAATAATTGAAAACGGAGGGTGGTGATCACAATGGTTTATGCCTAGAATGGTTATTGTACTCACGCGAACTGCACTATAGCAAAAGTAAGTAGACGACGAATGGCTCATTTTCCTCTGCAACAAGTTTTATGATTGTGGTTTAGTAAAATACGTAGATTTTGTCAATTTATGCTCACTTATGTAAAAGCTTTTTGAGTTTATAAACATAAGGAAATTTGATAAACCAAAATCCTTTTAGCATTCATAGGAAATATATTCACCCAAAATTGTGTAAAGACGAATTTGTAAAATTAACCACTCTCTTTACACGTCCTGTTGCTTGTGTAACTTGAAATTATAATGCTTTTACATGTATGCTTATAAGTGTTTGCACACACATATGTATGAATACACCATTCCTCAAAACCTGATACTTTGATAGATCTTAAAACCTGATAGTTTGATAGATCATAGTTAGTAAAATAATTTCAAAACCAAAAGAAAAAAAAAATACTTGAACGAGGAGAAGGATGATAACATCCATCTTTGTTGTCTCCACATAACTCACACCAATAGAGAGAGGATGTTGCAGGGATCAGACGCGTATATACAGAGAGTGTTAGTATCAGAGTTTGATGGTTCCCAGGACCATGTTGAAAGAGGAGAAGGATGATAACATCCATCTTTGTTGTCTCCACATAACTCACACCAATACATGATTCAAAGAACTAGTAAACGAATATATGAACTTGTATACTAACCAAATGAATAACGACTTGAAAGTAACTTTGATAGAGCCTTCAATCGATCAGAACATGCATATATACAACTATATAACGAAACCCTATTTATACTTGTGAACCGTTGTGTTTTTGGAGAGAGGCGTCAATTGGAATCGACATGTAGTTCCACGATAACCGCCAAAACAGTTATATCTCCATACATGCACCGATTCACATGTTGAGCCCAAACTAAACAAGAAACATAAAAACAAATTGTTCGACCCATTCAAAACTACACACTCTAAATGATGGAAGATGGATGGTGGTGGCGATGTTAGTGTTGTAGTGGTGGTGGAGTGGTGGCAAGTGTTAGAGAAGTGGTTTGCCAAGGTATGGATTGGAATGGAACCAAGCACCCCTATTTATAGCTGAAGTCAGACGCTCAACACGTCCCGTGCCCGCCTGGCACGGCCCCGTGGCCATCTTTCTCTCTCTTCCTCATTAACTGTAGTGTCAGGTCTTGTACTAACACGACCACGTGTGTCAACGGCACGGCCCGTGGCCATTGTACTTGATGTACTATCTTAGATTTTACGAATCTTAGAGTTGACCACGCCTCGTGTTGCCTTAGCACGACCCAGTGTTGGTTGTCTGGTTTGTCCTTTGTTGTTTGTCTTTTCTTCTACAGAGAATCTTGCCTTAGGCACGGCCTATGCCTGGTGGGCACGACCCCATGTCAGAGCTTTTGATCTTGCTATTTTCTTGGTTTGGATGTGAATGAGGGCTTGGCAAGTTGTGTCAATCCTCCTTTATTGCATTTATGTTGGTTTTTGCTGTTATTTTGCTCCTTTTGTGCGTTTAAGCTCTTTTGATCCTGTAAATTTAAAAGAAACAAAGAAACAAGCTTTTTCCAACATTAGTACTAAACAAGGGTTTATTTTACGCCGTATTTGATATAATTCATATGTTGTATTTTACGCATCAAATACCCCCACACTTAAATCTTTGATTTTCCTCAAGCAAACTCTAAAATGTGGCTTACACACCAAAACGGAATAGGTATAAGAGAAGGTTTTGGACTTATCTTTAGAGTATCGGGAATCCAAGTTCTAAATTTACTTGGTTTTTATTTTATTTAAAATCTTATTCGTCATGATTTATTTAAAACACAAATTAAGAAAAAATATTCATTTTGGGCATAACATGCCTTTATAAAATTCTATTTAATTATATACAAATTTACACATCTCATAAGTGGTCACTAAACACTTGGCCGAAGTTGTGTAAGTGAGAACGCTCGTGCCCGGTTTGGAACTTAATCCTACCATAGGCTTCACAAACAATCAAACCTCCTCCTTTTTGACGCTTAATCCTTGTAAATATCAAGAGGGCTTTAAAGGGTAGTTTGTGGTTTGGGTAGGTGTTTTTTATTGAAATGGCGAAAGGAGAAAAAAGTATCGGTTTTTTCCATTGCTTTTTGGCTTAGCAAAAAAAATCTTTGTTTTTTACCAAAGTTGAAACTGAGCCATAATTGTAATTTTATAACTGATATCTTTACAAAAATAAAAAGGTTTGCAGTGAGGGTATTTTTGCAAAAATATTTTTGCTGGGTTAGAAATGAAAGGGATAAGGCTCAAATTAGTTTATCTAGGGGGATGTTTTTGGTAAAGAAAAGAAAATAAAGGTTTTGAAGTGAAAAATGGGTTTGATCCTAATGACTCCATCATTTACTTACTTTGATTTATGTCAATAAGGACTTGGGATGCATCGCTTTGGCAAGTTCTAGATTTGTAAGAACCAAATGGGCTATTCACACAAGAAACAAAAATTGAGCAATTAGGATAGATGTGTATTTATACGCTCAGTAAAGGCTCAAAACTCACTTTTGTGAGAAAAAGGATTATAGTGTAAAAATGTATATATAATCAAATTTTACAAAGATTTGTTATGCCCGTTTTTATAAATTTCTTAATTGGTTCTTTTTATCACGATGCTATCAGGTGTAAATTAGTAGAAACATAATTTTTAGAACTTATTATACCCGACTAAACCAAGATAGGTAAAGAAAATAATTTTTTTTAAAGTTTGGGGTGATTAGCGGTTTTCCAAGGCGAGTTTTGTGTAAGGCTTGTTTTTAGGACAAACGAATCAAGGTTTTATCATGCCCCCCACCCCCACACTTAAATTACACATTGCCCTGAATGTGTCCCAAATATGATTTATTTCGGTTAGATGTGTAAAAAGTGTGTGAAAATAACAATTTTTATGGTTACTGGCACTTACAGCACGAGGGCATGCTATGGGGACACGGCCCCGTGTCCTGGGTGCAAGTAACAAATTTGAACAGAAGACTTAAAGTATGGTGGACACGGGGGCGTGCTGGATGAGAACAGCCCATGCCACCTTCTTGGCAGAAAATTTTTGGACATCAGACAGTTGAGCACGGGGGCGTGCCTGGTGGGCACAGCCCCAGGCTACAGACACTGTTTTGTAGTCTTTGAGTCAGGAGGCTCTGGTTTATGTGCATAGGTTCCATTTTTCATTGTCCATCATCCTCTTTTGAGCATGCTTTAATTCTACAAAGATAAAACTTAAAAGAAAAGATTAAACTAAAGATTAAACTAAGATTTAAACTACCTAGCTAATGGATAGTCCATGGAATCTATCCCTATTTATACTATCATGTCCACCTTTTTGAATTTCAAAATTTGGATCCCAAACATACATGTGTATTCACAGGTACTCATTAGCAGGTCCTATCATATGATAACTAGCACCACCAGTTGAGTTCTCAGGTGTACCTTGAGAATGATTTTCTCTGTTTCCTATCTTTTATTTTTTATTTCTGTTTTTCTTTTCTGTTGGTGCATTTAATGTCTGTTAACTTCGTCTTATGTCTACATAGGATAAACGAGCACACAACAGGATTGAAATTAGGGTTTGTTCATGTGAAAGTGGGTAATTCCGCTTGAAAGTGTCAGTGGTTAGTTCAAGCGAAATTAACATGTTAATTCCGCTTGAAATGAACAATGGCAGCTTCAAGCGAAATCACCTAATTCCGCTTGAAACTCATGTCACATTCAAGCGGAATCAGAACTCTATATATAGGTGTGTGCTGAGTTCATTTGGAGCGGAATTAGAGGTTATTGTTTATGAGCCGTGGTGCTGCCGAATTGTAATCAGATTTGTAAAAGCTCAAGAAATCAATAATAGATAAAGATTAGAAAGGAACAAGCTGTGTTGACATCATTTACATTGATTCCGCCTTTGTTTTTTATGATGAACTACTCAGATTGACTCATTAGGGTCACACGACGATCCAACAAGTGGTATCAGAGCTCAGGACGAGGAGTTCATACCAATTCGGCTTGATTTCATCGGATTCTATCACTTCTACTCATTCTTTTCTGATTTGAACAAAATTTAACGGATGAAATGGCTTAAAACTCACATATATCAAGCGAAACATAGTTTTAACTAATCCTTGAAAGTATTGGACCAAAATTCGATCAAAATCTGATAAAAACTTGTAATTCCGCTTGAACAACTATTCGAACATGCTGACATCATCTTGATTTCGCTTGAACTTGCTCGTGTAATTTCAAACGAAATTAGAGTCTTTGGCTAATTCCGCTTGAAACTGTTGTGGATTTCAAGTGAAATCAGATTCCGCTTGAAAGTTCAAGAGAAATAAGTGATTTCGCTTTAAACTTGATTCCGCTTGAGTGCTATTTCGCTTGAAAGATAATTCTGCTTGAAAGCTATTTCCGTTTGAAGAAGTATTCCGCTTGAAAGGCAATCTCACTTGAAAGCTGATTTCGCTTGAGATAATTCCGCTTGAAATTGTTGTTTTCAAAATTTCAAAAATTTGTCTAAGTGTTTGTTGACTGTTTCAGGTACGTGAAAGATGGATGATTTCATGAATCCTTTCTGTGATGTGTTTGGATTTACTAGTGGTTCGGGAGATGGCACTTCAAATAATACGAATGAAACTACACCAACACCGAGTGCAAAGAAAATTCTTCAGGATGCTATGAGTGTAGACAGTGCATACGGAACAGGTGGGCTACCAGATTCGAAGAATGGCTTAAAGCGTTTGCGTATCCCAGTTGGAGAAGTTTGAAAAATGGATTTGATATGGGGAGAGATGATTATGAGAACTTAGAGGAAAATCAGATTGAAAGATACGTTGCTGAACAGAAGTGTATTGCTCTACTTCATCAATCTGTCCGAGATGACATTATCGCACTGATCGAATACAAAGATTCGAGAGACCTTTGGGAAAAATTAAAAATAAAATGTATTGGTAGTGCTGAAATAGTGAAGAACAAAAAGAAACTGTCACGAAAAGAGTTTGATTTGTTTGGTTGTTTAAAGAACGAGTATGTTTCCAAGATGATTGAAAGATTTGGGCATCTGAAGATGGAGCTGGCTAGACATGATATCATTTACAGTCAAGAAGAGCTGGTAGACAAATTGTTTGATGCTCTACCGAATGAGCAAGACTGGCAATATTTTGCATTGATGCTGAAGAATACGATAAAGCCTGCTGATTTGAAAGTTGATCTGCTTATAGAAAGACTGGAAAGCCAGGAATTGGAGATCAAAAAATCCAATAAAGTCAATAACACATCTTATCAGCAGAATGTGGAGTTGTATTACAGAGGAAGTATGCTTCCTAAGACTGCATCTCCAAAGACAGCCTTTTCAGCTGAAAGCTCAAATACAAAGAATCAAGAAAATTCTAGCAGTGGCTACCATGGTGGTTCTTCGTCAAATACTTCAAATCAATCTGCATCAAAGAATCTCTTTCAATGCAACATTGCTGTTGATCTGAAGAATGGTCAGAATTTCAGTGAAGAGTCTGCTAAACAACAGATGGTGTTCTTAGAGTCCGTGTTAGAATCGTACGAAAGTCTCGTTGCAGGAAAGATAGGCAACACTAACCTAACAAAGGAGGACTACGATCAGATCGATCCTGAGGAGATGGAATTGATCGATATAAGGTGGTGTATGGCCAGTGCAGTGAGAAGAGTGCAGCGTTTCATGGAGATTACAGGAAGACAGTCTATTGGTGGACCTTCTACCAAGTTAGGCTTTGATAAGTCAAAAGTGATGTGTTTCAAGTGTAAACAGAAAGGTCACTTTAAGCGTGACTGCAGGAATGCTTACACTGATGATACTGCAAATCCTTTTCGAGAGGATTATTACAAGAGAGCAATCTATCATCAGAATAAATCAGAACCTCCCAGGATGAAGCAGATAGAGGAGGCACCCAAAGAGAAATCCAGGGCACTTGCAGTTTTTCATGACGATGAAGGTTATGATTGGAGTGATGTTTTACCTAAGGAAGACGCAGTTGGTTATGCCTTCACTGCAGCAAAGATTGTTCCACTTAAAGATAAGAGAACTGAAGAAGTGAAGTATGTAAACAGGAAGGAAACAACTCGATACATAAAAGCCAAAATCTATCGTACCTGGATGGAAGCAAAGAAGGCAAGGCGATGGGATCCTGATAGAGAATGTTATCTTGATCCTAATGGTAACATAGCTGTGGATCCAGATACTGTTGATCTTGAAGTTCTCACCAAACAAATTGCTGATGAAGAAGAAGCCAGACAGAGAGAATGGTGGGGAGGAGGAGAAACCGTTGAGAAAGAAAAAGAAAAAGAGACAGCAAAATAACCGGAGCCAAAGAAGATTGATGACGGAGTTATTGATACGTCACAAGAACTCACCGCTGAAAACTTGAAGAAGATGGCTGACAAAGTTCTAGCTGCAAAAGAACTAGAGGTAGTTTCTGGTTCTGGAACTGAGTCCAAAAACAAGGTCAGTTCAAATGATACACATGAGTCAGGTAAGAATGTTAAATCTGAGAACAACTGCAAAAATTGCATGAAAGAGTGCAAAATTTGTAGTACAGTTGCTTACCTTAGTGGTAAGAAGGTTGAAGAACTGACTAGTAGAGTCAGAAGTCTTGAAGATCAGATCTTAAACCGTGATAAACTGTTAAAAGCTTCGAACAACAAACTAAAAGAATTAACTGAGAAAATCTAAAATGATAAAAATGACGTAGAAAGAATTAGGAAAGAAAATGAAAAATTGATTCTTGAAAATCGTCAAATCTCAGAAAATTTTGAAAAGCTAAAACGAACGGTTAAAGATTGTGATGAAAGAAATGGTAAGACAGACAAAGAAAATCTTCAGCTGACCGGTGTTCTTAGAGTGAAAGAAGAGTTACTCAATCAGCAATTGGATGAAATTGCTAAGTTGAAGCTTCAATTTCAAGAAGCCAAAATTGAAAATGAACGCATCCAGTTGAAATTGAACAGTTACAACTCTGCAAGCTTTGTTTTACAACACATTGTTCCCAAACCCATCGGGAAAAACAAAGCAGGCGAAGATGTATACTTTGATGGAACTGGGGTTGGGTTTCACCAGGTTCCACCACCAGTTTTAAAAAATTATTCTAAGAAAAAGTCAGGGTTGGTTAATGATGAAGATGTTCATGAAGTGAAACTTCCAGAGTCAATTGATGTCACATTCACTTCATCTTCCGATAAAGATAGTGTCCAATCTGAAATAGTTAAAAGTATGGCTGAAAATGTTTTAAAATCTGAAAGTGAAACTACTGAGGAAGATGAATGTTTTTTGGACAAATACATTCCGAAACCAAAATTCAAAAACAACTTAAATGAAGAACCTACTCGTGTCATGTACAAGATGTCGGGATCGGATAAGTTGTATTCAGATTCTGAGTTTCCACTGGAGAATGTTAATGTTGCTAAATTGAAAAGTGTGTTCAAACAGGTTGAAATTGATCTGTCTGAAATAGAAGGATTAAATCAGACAAAGAGGCAAATGAATTTCGAAAAAGATAAAGCTTACTACAAGAAACCAGTTGTTCCACCACGTTTTTATAACAATAATCAAAACATATATTTGGGTGGATATCAGGGTGGTAAGAATTATCAGAAAAAGAATGTTCAAAACAGAAAGTTTGCTGACAAAAAGGTGTTTGTGAACAGTTCAAGTTCACTTTCTGATGAAGAATCTGAGATTTTTTCAAAATCAAACAAAGAGTTCTTTGAGAAGAAAGCATCGCAGCCTCAGTCTGAAGGCACAAGTCGAGTAGTTGATACTCGTACATGCTTTAAATGCAACAAAGTTGGGCATATTGCACGAAAGTGTACCAACTTGAAGCCTAAGACTGAAGTTGTGATGAATTCAAGAAAGAAAGATGATGTGAAGGGAAAAGCTCCATTGGTTGTTGAGAAAAAGGTTTTGAAAAATGACAACAACAAAATCAAAACTGAACCGGTTAAGAAGTTGGAAACTAAAAATGACAAATTTTATAAACGAGTTGCTTCATCTCAACAAACATGGAAGCCAAAAATTTCTCAAAAACCAAAGGTTTCAGAGTCAGAAAAACAATCGTCTTCTACCATTCCGGTAAAGATGGATGTTCCTTTGGATTATTATGAACAGTTGGAGAAAAAATCTTCTACTCCACCAGAGAAGAAGAATGTTCAAAACAAAGATCAACCAACCGATCAACTTAAGAAAGATGAGTTTTTCTTATATAAAAAGGTTGAGGTTGGATCTGAAGAAAGCTTGAAGATTAATGACAAAAATTTTCCGCCACTTTACATTGCAAAATCTCACATCAATGTCAAGTTACCCGAGTCAAAAGAGGCTTGGGTAGCATCAAAATCTCACTAAATGTTTTTGATATGTGTAGGAGCTTCCAAGATCCTTTTTACGTTGGATTATGGATAGTGGAGCTTCTCGGCACGTGACAGGGAAGAAAACCCTACTGTATGATGTTAGAGGGTTTAATGAAGGTTACGTGGGATTCGCATGTAATCAGGGTGGTCGAATCGTTGGAGAAGGAACTTTATCAAATGGGATTGTCACGTTTGAAAGAGTTAACTACATTGCTGAGCTTGAAAACAATCTTCTGAGCATATCTCAGATCTGTGATCGCATGTATACAACGCACTTTACAGATAAAGAATGTTTGATTTTGAAACCAAGATTTGTTATCTCCGAAGAGTGGATTATCATGAGGGCACCAAGAGTCAATGATCTGTATGTGTTGGACATGAGTGTAGCAACTACTACCATGGGTCAGGCTCATTGTTTTATGTCTAGAGCAACAGAGAAAGAATCACAGCTGTGGCACCGAAAAATGGGTCATATACATTTGAGAAAAATGAATCATCTAGTGCATAATGATTTGGTTACTGGTGTTCATGTGAAAGGTTTTCATCTTGAGGGGGACTGCATTAGCTGCATCAAAGGAAAGCAAAAGAAGAAATCGCACCCCGGGAAGAAAGAAAATTCAATCTTAAGACCGTTAGAGAGACTCCATATGGATTTGTTTGGTCCAGTAAACGTCAAAAGTAATACAGGGGATCTCTACTGTCTAGTGGTAACAGATGATTATTCAAGATTTTATTGGGTATTATTTCTAAAGACAAAAGATGAGACGTTTGATCGTTTGATCGTTTGATGACGCTTTTCAAAAAGATGGAAAATTTGTACCAGACACGCATTAGAAGATTACGTAGTGACAATGGTACTGAGTTCAAGAATATCCAGATGGAAGAGTATTGTGATGAAAGAGGTATATTACATGAATTTAGTGCTCCTTACACTCCGCAGCAGAATGGAGTAGCTGAAAGAAAGAATAGGACACTAATCGAAACAGCCAGGACGATGCTTGCTGATTCAAAACTACCTGTAAATTTTTGGGCAGAAGTAGTCTCAGCTGCGTGTTATACACTCAACCGGGTTCTCACAGTGATGAAATTCAACAAGACATGTTTTGAGCTAATCAATAACCGCAAACCGAACCTGAAGTATTTAGAACCGTTTGGGTCACCCTGCACAGTTCTAGAGCCTTTTGGTAAATTTGGTGCAAAGAGTATTGAAGGAATATTTGTGGGATATTCAAGTCCATCAAAACAAGTTTTTGTTCCTAGCTTGAAGCGGATTATTGAAGCACATAATGTTGAATGCCAGGGTCACACAATGCCACCGCAAAATCCAGGCGATTCATGGCGTTTTCACTATGATACTTTATGGGATTCGTTTGACATGAAAGAAGAAGAAGAAGACTTCTTTGACGAGTTGGATATTCTGAGAGAGTATGAGTCATCGCAGGAAAGGTTCCCAGCTGAGTATTCAAGACGACAACGACAAACTTCAAATGATGATGAAGCAGGTCCAAGTAATGCTGGAGAACATGATGATATTCAACAAGATGAAGTTGTTCATGATAATCAGACGGCAGTTAATGATAATTTAGAATCTGATGATAGACCCATATTCGATCATGGTGATTCAGATTCTGAGGGGGAGCAAATTCAGATTTCAAGTCAAACAGTTCCAGTCGATGAACAAGGTGCAAATCAAAATATCACAAATCTGGAGGGCGAGGTAGATGTTCCAGGCGAGGTGATGCCAAGAACTCTTTCGTACCATCCAGAAGAATTGATCGTTGGAGAATTGCAGACAGGCGTTCGAACTAGACGACAAATTGACCAAGGCCTTACTTGTTTTTATTCTACAGTAGCTCCTTTACAAACTGAGTTTTCACTAAGTTGTTTTATTTCGCAGATCGAACCACGAACATACAAAGAGGCGCTAACTGAAGATTCTTGGGTCAATGCCATGCAAGAAGAGTTGAGTCAGTTTGAGAAGTTAGGTGTGTGGAAGTTAGTAGACTTGCCTGATGGTCAGAGGAAGATAAACACCAAGTGGGTGTTCAAGTGCAAGAGAGATAATCGAGGGGTTATTATTCGTAACAAAGCTCGACTCGTAGTCCAGGGTTTCAGTCAGCAGGAGGGAATAGATTTCACTGAAGTATATGCTCCGGTTGCTAGACTAGAAGCGATCAGAATCTTCCTAGCATTTGCATCTTGGAAAAATTTTAAAGTATATCAGCTAGATGTGAAATCGGCGTTTCTCTATGGGAAGGTAAAAGAGGAGGTATATGTCGGACAACCACCGGGCTTCACCGATCCAATCCACAAAGACAAGGTCTACTTACTGGACAAAGCGCTGTATGGTTTACACCAGGCCTCGAGAGCTTGGTACGAGACATTGTCTCAACACCTACTAGCCAACAGTTTCATTCATGGAAAAGTGGATGCCACTCTCTTCACCAAAGAAGTCGACGGACATCTTCTGATTGTTCAGATATACGTGGACGACATCATATTTGGGTCAACAAATGAGAATCTATGCAAAGATTTTGAACGAGTTATGAAGCAAAAATTCGAAATGTCATCGATGGGTGAGATGAAATTCTTTTTGGGATTGTAGGTTGATCAACTATCCAAAGGAGTTTTCATACATCAAACGAAGTACGTTCATGATATCTTGGAGAAATTCGGGATGTCAGGTTCTACTCCAGCTTCCACCCCATTAGCGACGAATCATGGGATAAACCCTGATCTTATCGGAGAGAAGGTAGATGAAACGTTGTATCGTTCTATGATCGAATCGTTAATGTATTTGACAGCTTCAAGACCCGATATTATGTACCCAACCTGCCTCGTAGCAAGATTTCAGTCTAATCCTAGAGCTTCGCATATGTGATTGTGAAAAGGATATTACGCTGCCTGAAAGGAACTTCATCATTGGGGTTGTGGTATCCAAGAGAAGGCGATTTCACGCTCGAAGGGTATTCTGATTCTGATTTCGGATGCTGCAAAGTTAATGCTAAATCAACAACAGCGGGATGCCAGTTTTTCGGACCAAGATTGGTTACCTGGCAATGTAAGAAGCAGACCTCTGTGGCTCTATCCACATGTGAAGCGGAGTATGTATCTGCTAGCAGTTGCTACTCTCAGATCTTGTGGATCCAGCAACAGATGCGTGACTATGGTTTGCAATTTCTTAACACCCCTATCTTTGTTGATAATGAGGCAGCGATAAACATTACTAAAAATCCTGTTCATCACGCTAAAACGAAACACATTGAAATTCGTCATCACTTCATCCGAGATTGTTTTGAGAAGAAGTTGATTCGAATTGAGAAAATCCACATTGATGAACAAAAAGCTGATTTACATACCAAAGCATTTGATAAAACACGTTTTCAATATTTGCTAAAGCAGAACGGTATGAAGCTTTTATCGGTGATGGAGGAGATTCTTGGCGTTGATGAAGGAGACATTGTAGATGATGTTGAGAAGCAATCTGCAATGGTTTGTCGATTTTTTACTTGTTTTGGTATTTAGGGGGAGAGTATAGGGTAATATTTTCAGAAAATACAAAAACAGTAAAAAAAAATTTCAAAAATACAAAAACATGAGATATTTTAAATTCCAAAAACAATAGAAAACCAGAAAAGAGCTTGTGTAAAAAGGGAAAATGATAGTACATCGGCTAGACAGTTACGGTATGCTAAAGATATGTAAAGTTTAAAAAAGTCTTAAACAGCCTCGCTGATGATGTGCCGATAGGTTTTTACACATTTAGTAGGTTTGTTCGGGATATAAACCTAAATCTTTACTTACTTATATAGGTAACCCCTGAAATCTTGTTTGAAAGATCCCTCTTTCTGAGATACTAGGTCTTTATACTCAGTGATAGCTGGGGTATTATCCCGGGACTTCTGATTTTGCGGAAGCAATGGCCTAGATAAAGGTGAGGTTAGAGCCTAGGTATTCCTACAGAAAACCTTATTCGCTGTAACCTATAGCTCTGATACCAATCTGTCACACCCTGAAATTATCAGAGCTGGCGTGACTGGACTGGTATCTTCATTGCACAGCGGAAGCAAATAAGCTAAGACTTCTAGAAAGTGAACGCCCGCTAAGTACTCGAATCCCCAATGGTTCTCCTATTCCAACCGTGCCAAAATTTCTGAAGTGCAACCTGAGAAAGAAACATGCGAAAAAGTCAACATAAAGTTGAGCGAGTTCATAGTTTGTTTGTAAAAGATTTGAAATAATCTTTTGAATAACCGGTTTGTGAAATATTATTGAGAAAACAAATTTAGAAATCATTTTCTTGTCAGGTATATGGAAACTTTGTATTTGTAACGCATTATGTCTGTAAAACCATGTATTTGTAAACTCTCGTATTTGTAATGTTCGTATAACCATCAATGCCCACCCTGACTTTGACTTCATGCCCGCATGATCCTATGCTTTGAATTTGTATAAAACATGGTATGTAATTTGTAAAACCCCGGTATGAAAAGCATTTATGAACAAATTAAATTAAGGTTTTGCAAGGAGATTAAAACATGTGAAAGCATAGGGAGCACTCGAATGAGTAGGCTTATACCCTTGTCGATTTTCCTCGACTGTGTCGATTAACCTCGACTGTGTCGATTCACCTCGACTGTGTCGATTCACCTTGACTGTGTCGATTCACCTCGACTGGGACACCGAAGCACTCAAGTGGTCACAAGTACCATGAGTGGGGTTCGGCCGTACCCGTTAGATCTAACCTTCGTCCCTAATTAAGAATTTATGGCATTTCAAATTTAATCTATGCTCACATGATTTAATAGTTCATTTCATACCGTTTAAGCATCCGTAACATGTATTTTACCCCAGCCTCAAAGGCTAAACCTCCCCAGCCTCTAAGACTGAACCTCCCCAGCCTCTAAGGCTGAACCTCCCCAGCCTCTAAGGCCAACTCCCAGTCTCTCTATATTATCACCAGACGATCCATCCCTAGTCATGAAAATCATTCCCATTTCGATAATACGCATTTGTTTTATAAAAACCGGTATATTTAGTATGATCCATTCGTAACCCATTTGAGTTCCTTGAAATCCGTTCGTGACATGTCTTAAAAATATGAGTTTTTGTTCGTCCAAAACTTTGTATGTTCTTGCAAAACGTGCATGTCTAAAAATATGCAGTCTTTGTTTATCGAAAACTTTGTATGTTTTTGAAAAACGTGCATGTCTTTCCACCCCGAAAACATAAAAATGTAAAACCGTAAAAAGGTGGGGTTATGAACTCACCTGGATTTCCATATGCAAAGCTAGCTAAATACGACCTTGTGATGTCGTTTCAAGAATGTGAACTCGCTAGCGTGCAACTAAAGCATTCCAAAACTGTCGTCGAGTCGTTGAAACGTGGACTGAGTTGACCGGGTCAACTGAGTTAACCAGGTTTGACTTGCCGAGTTGACCGAGTAAAACCCAAACCGCTTTCTGAAGCTGACAAATCTGACCGAACCGGACCCGCCAAAACTGCCGTTGATCGCTTTGACCGAAACCGAACTTGACCGCTGCTGACCAGGTTTGACCTGGTGTTAACCAGGTTAACCCGAACAGAATCTGAACGAGTTAACCGACAATAACCACCACTGCCATGAAATCCACTCGAGCCGCACCTGTGTAGAACCTGAACCGAATCGAGTGACCTGGTTGACCATGGTCTGACTCGAGACGGAAAAACTCGTCGGAATAAAATGCCACTGTCGGAGTTCAACCGGTCGCCTGAAAATCTGCCGCCATCACCCCTTCATCTCCGATTTCTCTTTCTTCTCAGACTCTATCTCTCTCTCTCTCTCTCTCCCTCTCTCTTCTGGTCGTCGGAACCACACATGACCGCCGCAGTCATCGAAAGGGGGGGGGGGTGTCGCTTGCTGGGAGAACCACCGCCGACAGGTTAATCGGCTCTGGCAGCCGACTATCGAGATGGGTAGGGGATCGAGTGGGTGAGGATGATGAAGGTGAAAGATCAGTGAGTGTATGTTTGGTTTGAGTTTGTCTAATGGGAGCCCTGATCTCCATTTTGTGTTTTGAGAAGATGAAATCTTTGTGTGTGTGTTAATATGCAGACAAAGACAAAGAGAGAGAGGAGAGAGTGTTGAGAGTTTGTGTGAGATCCATGGATTTTATAGAAATCTAATTGAGATTCTGAAAATATTTTGTAAGATTTTTGCAGATCTTGAAAAGATCTTGGTAAGATTTACAAGAAAGCCTTGTAGTAAAGATCTATATTATATGCAGGTTTAGGCTTGTGGGTTTTGGGCTTGGGCCCAGGGCCTACAAGCCCATCTCGTGTGTAAGTGGCCCGTAATTCCTACGAGACCCGTTGTTAAAATCCAAACTCCGTTTAACATCAAAAGATAAAATTTTAGTATTAAAATACATAAAACACAGTCGGTAGTCGTTGTTTGTGCGTTTAGTCGTGTGACGCGTTCGTTTGTCGATTACGGTAATAATCGCGAAAAATTATATCGTTGTCGTCTTTAATCCGTTTTTCGATCTGGTTTCGACTGTAGTTATTAAAATTTTATTACAGAGCTAATATAGCGTAAAATGTAAGTTTCAAAGGTGACAGGCATCTCCGTCGCTTCCGTTTCGTTGCCGATGCATTTCTTGCTATCACGTTTTAGTTCACGTTTGCGTTTGTGTCGTACGGAAGCCCAATAAATTCACAAAAGTAATTTCATAAGCATAAAATATTCGTGTAACATTCATACTTGTCGGCGTCGTCAGTATTTTGTACGGCATCAGTTCGTTGTCGTTCGATGTTCCGCAGATTCCACGCGAATCTTCATACGCGTACTGCAAAGTCGGATAAACGTTCCTAGGCACTCCAAAGGCCCAATTAAGTTAATCTACGCTGTAAACACTATTCATTATCACCTTAATCACCTGTTAATCACGTAATTAGGTACCGTAAATTACCGGTTGTCACATTCTCCCCCTGTTACAGAAATTTCGTCCTCGAAATTTAGAATATGTTATCTCCTCAGAATTGTGTTGTTCGCAGGTAAGTCCGAATAATAATAAAGTGAATGACCACGTAATCGAAAGAAGACTTATTCGAATCATGTGAATTTAATGACATTCCTTAACAATAAGAACCCAATGTTTAAAAGAAATGTGTTTCAAAAATTGATGTCAAAGGAAACAAGACGTATAGGTACAGTCACTAATGTGACTAATTTAACAGGGATCCAACAATGAACAGGAACTTCGACCAATCGAAATCCATATGAACGTTTATAACATGTAAATGAGTTCTAGAAGCAATAACATCCCCTGGATGAACTTAGAATCAACAATCTCAAATATAATAGTTTGCATGAAACGCTCGATCGTGATCAGCACAAGCTGCAAGTTATACCGACGCAACAAGGTGTCGCAATGAATGAAACAATTCAATAATAGGGGTGATCGAACAAGTATCACCTGTGTTTTGCAGTCAATTTAAAGCTGTCACACCCTGACCACGTAGGACAACCAAACGTGGCGGAAACATCGGGGAGTGTTGTAACAGAATTAAATGTTTCAAATCCATGGCAATTGAAGTTTCGTTTTATTGATTAAAAGGGTTACAATGTCTTAACAAACAAGAAATACAACATAATTAACTAGTCTTGCATCTTTTATTGTCACTAAAGCCCAAGTCTGCCTATGTGTATCTTGATCATCTTATGCAACAGTTCCTGAAAAACACATGTGAAAATAGGTACGTCAGCATAAAAATGCCTGTGAGATACATAGGTTTTGTGAAAATAGGTTTCATGACTTATGTTTGAGAAAATGTTTAGTCATGAACCTTGTTATTTGCTTTGCTTTGTAAATCATTTGAAAATCGATAAGATCAGATGATAAGTATAAATCAATGTCTTGTGAAAAGTATGTTATTTGTATAAAATGTTCTATGTCTCAAACTTAAATGATTCAAATAACGGTATGATATGTAATACCATACAAACACTTATATATAGGAAGTACCAGCGGCGTATCCACCATGCTTGTATCATATTACACACGCATCGTTACATAATCACTTAATCAAACCAAACCAACCAATGTAAGAAGTCTATGTTTAAATCAATTGTCAAATGTATTGGGTAATATGTCAAAGTGTTCATGTCAAGATGTAAATCATATCATAATGTCTATGTCAAATATCCATGTCAAATGTCTATGTCAAATATCCATGTCAAACGTCTATGTCAAGATGTCATGTATGGCAAGTGAAATGTCTCAACTAAACCATATGCACAAAAACAAAGTATTGAAGTAAATCTTGGTTTAAATCAAAGTTATGTTTTGTGGGAAATGCATGATCAAATGTCAATCATGTTAAAATGTCTATGCCGAAATGTCTATGTCAAATGTCTATGTCAAAATGTCATGTAAAACGATGTACTAAGTAATGCACACAATTGGGCACACCTAGCATGAAATGTCATAAAATCATGTACTATAATGTACTAACGAACATAGCAGTATATGATGTTAAAACAGGAAAGCATGAAAGTAACAAGTAGGCACATGTGTTCCACCCCAAAACAGTTTGGAAAACAGTAAAAGAGGGGTCTATGTACTCACCTGAGATTGCTCAGTAGTTCTGGAGTGACAACTAAACAATGCTAGAGATCGCGGATATCAAACGGCACCTAGTATAGGTAACTATGTTAATAAACCGGACCTAGATCGGAAGATTGGGTAGCATTAGGGTTTGTAAACCAAACGAGTGTAGAGACTCGTGTCATTTGGTTTAACAAAGCCTACATACTAAATGAAACTTAACCTGAGTGATTTCGACCCATTACGACTCGTTTAGGTAGCTTATGCTACTTTAACGCGTCGTTCGCGTGAAACGCTTTCGGACCGCCTAACTAGCCCTATGACAAGTGTTATATGCCTAAACATATTACATAATCAGTTATGTGACAAAGGTTTAGGTTACATATGCTTAATTACCAATTATACATGAAAAGGGTATTCTGGTAATTTACCTAAGGCATATAAACTACCTATCATACAACTACTTAAACGATGTGACCATAGGGTATAACCTCGGAAGGTTATTCCCTACCTACTATGGTCACCTAATGTGTTTGGTCGGATCCTAATGATCGACCAAACTGGGTCGGGTTCGAAGGTATAAGCGATTTATTAGATCGCTTACCCTACGACCCTAGACAACGTGGTAATCAGTAGGCATAGTCCCAAGGGACTATAACCAACGTGATTACACTCACGTTGCGAAGTTCAAACGAACTTCGCATTGACCATTACTGGTCAACGCTGAAAGTCAAACAAAGTTTGACTTTCTGACTCGAAAAGCAATAAAATAAGGAAAAGAACGAAAGAAGACTTACGAAGGGTCCCCGAATGCTAACCTCGATTCAAAAATCTCAGGTATGAAACAATAGTTTCAACTTAGAGTTTCTCAAATCAAAGTTCTAGTGATTTTAGCAATGGGGGTGGATGGGTATTTATAGGAATACCCGAACCGTTAAGATCGATTCATGGAAAACGTGCCTTAATCCCATCCGTACATGTGTTGAAATGTCATGGTGTTTAGGTGTTTAAATTCCATCCATACATGTGTTGAAATGTCATGGTGTTTAGGTGTTTAAATTCCATCCATACATGTGTTGAAATGTCATGGTGTTTAGGTGTTTAAATTCCATCCATACATGTGTTGAAATGTCATGGTGTTTAGGTGTTTAAATTCCATCCATACATGTGTTGAAATGTCATGGTGTTTAGGTGTTTAAATTCCATCCATACATGTGTTGAAATGTCATGGTACCAAAATTCCATCCTTATCCGCTGACTAAGCAAGTTTAGAATGTGTGGTTGTGAATTAAACAACGGCTAATACATCGAATCTGGTCCCGAATGCGAAAAACGAACCAAATGACGCGACGAATGGATTTTTCTTATGGTGAACACTAAAATAAAATATTTTAGTGCTTACATAAATTTTTGGATGTCCGGATGTATTCAGAACGTAAGTTATGCGCGAAAATGCAAACTTGTGCACTTTTTGACACTTTTAGTCCCTGAATGACCCAAAAGTTTATTTTAGCACACCGAACCCCTCAAAGCCTATTTCTAAGCTATGTAAAGGATATTTATGGTGTGTTTAACTTATGGTCATGTTCCGGAAGGTCTGTTACAGTTCAAATTGGCATACTTTCGCAGTTTGTCAACTTTAGTCCCTGTAAGCGATTAAACTTGATTTCACCACACCAAACCTTCCAAAACTTATATCTAAGTTATGTAAAGGTTATTTAAGGTATGTTAAGCCTATTTCACTATTCCGGAGTGTTCGTTGCATTAAACTGGCTATATTTACGCATTAGTGCGTGTATAACCTTCCAGAAAGCGATTTAGAGCTTGAAATCGAAACAAGAGTTGATATGTGAAATCGATACACATATTTTTACAAATCCCAAGTATGAAATACAATATTTCATTGGTTTGGCATTTGTTTGATGGTCGCAGTGACACGGGTGTCACAGTCTCCCCTACTTTAGGAAATTTCGTCCCGAAATTAATTCGTAGGAGTCTATTTGTGACTTTGTGTTAAATAACCATCAAAGATGAACAAGACGTAATCCTGTAATTTCTCTTTAACGAACATTTTTCAGAAATGAAAAATGAACAGAGTTATTCTCAACAGGCATTCTTTAGAAACAAAAATGAACAGAATAGTCATTTTCCACAACATCTTCAGAAACAAAAATGAACAGAATAGTCATTTTACATCTTCAGAAACAAAAATGAACAGAATAGTCATCTTCAGAAACAAAAATGAACAGAATAGTCATTTTACATCTTCAGAAACAAAATGAACAGAATAGTCATTTTACATCTTCAGAAACAAAATGAACAGAATAGTCATTTTACATCTTCAGAAACAAAAATGAACAGAATAGTCATTTTACATCTTCAGAAACAAAAATGAACAGAATAGTCATTTTACATCTTCAGAAACAAAATGAACAGAATAGTCATTTTACTTCTTCAGAAACAAAAATGAACAGAATAGTCATTTTACATCTTCAGAAACAAAAATGAACAGAATAGTCATTTTACATCTTCAGAAACAAAATGAACAGAATAGTCATTTTACATCTACAGAAACAAAAATGAACGGAATAGTCATTTTACTTCTTCAGAAACAAAAATGAACGGAATAGTCATTTTACATCTTCAGAAACAAAAATGAACGGAATAGTCATTTTACATCTTCAGAAACAAAAATGAACGGAATAGTCATTTTACATCTTCAGAAACAAAAATGAACGGAATAGTCATTTTACATCTTCAGAAACAAAAATGAACGGAATAGTCATTTTACTTCTTCAGAAACAAAAATGAACAGAATAGTCATTTTACATCTTCAGAAACAAAAATGAACAGAATAGTCATTTTACATCTTCAGAAACAAAATGAACAGAATAGTCATTTTACATCTTCAGAAACAAAAATGAACGGAATAGTCATTTTACATCTTCAGAAACAAAAATGAACGGAATAGTCATTTTACATCTTCAGAAACAAAAATGAACGGAATAGTCATTTTACATCTTCAGAAACAAAAATGAACGGAATAGACTCTAGACACATGACAAAATTCACTGTGGTTTCTATGCACTGAATTTCATAATTATGTATGCATCCATAATTACGCAATTCCTTGCATAGTCCGCACAATTTGTCTGAAATGTGAAGGGGAGGAAAAATCAAACCTGATGATGAGTGTGACTAAACTACCATAGGGTCCTTTTAATTAGATCGCCAAGGGATCCTTTTAAATTAGGCCACCAAGGAGTCCTTTCAGCTATATCATCACATGATATTCCTAACCAGATTTTTGGATCAATCTGTTTACCTAGACCTCTCAGGATCTAATTATGGAATGGTACAATATAATCCAAGGGTCTTTACTATTACGTACAAGCCCGTTGAGGGTTTAATATAGCACCCAAAGATATGGAAGATTCTACGAGGATTTGAATGACAAGAATTTGGATCACACAAAAACATAAAAGGGAACACATAAACACATAATCACATAGTTGTTTGTTAACTTGTTATTAATTTGTTATCTTTGGACGCGGATACTTAAAGCACACCAGGAATCCAATTCGTGGATTTCATTTGGCACTTTAATCATTTCAAGAATCTATCTATGAAGATAGGATAATCTTAAAAGGAATTCGGCTTTGTCCTTATTGAATTGTGATGTACGTATTGAATCATACAAAGAATTCAATTAAGGATTCCGATGAATGATACCCATCCACAAGGATCTAATTATGAGGATAGAAAGATCCTACATGGATTTTGGAATTTGTGTAACGAGAGGTGTTCCGACACCTTGCACTAGGCGTGCTTAATTTGATACACAAGGTAGAAAGTTCATGAGGTTGAGGCGCCAGATATGCCAAGCAACATATGAAGCAGAGTTTGAAGGTTGAGCAGCAGCAGGATTTGTAACAGCTTTGCTTTGGATTGCAAAGCGGCACATGTTAACCAAATGTCTCCATCGTCCACCGTGGGTACATTTGAAACAGGGTATTTGGTTTGGATAATGACAGTTGCATTGATTGCACCAAGGAGCAGTTCCCTTACGGCTTCATCCCTGAGGCGAGTCATGGTGATAGCTAAGTCAACGGTCCTCTGGAGTACGACGCCTATTCGCTGGGTAATTGCAGCACCTGGTTCGGACATTGTTGTTGCGATGAAGAGGCACCATGAAGAAAATAGAAGACATGGGAGGAAACAAGGGAAAGATAGTCGAGAGAAAATGACAACGCATGAAGATTGTGACCATTTGTTTGTTACCAAAGGCAAACAAATGAGACAGTGACTAATCAAAGTAAATGGGTCAATATAATGTATCGCGAAGACATGCTCGCCTATAAGTGAACGCTCATCCCAAGAATTCCCAGGTAAGCACAACTGGTCTCGCGTCTGATGAGATGTATACGAAGTGCTTGCCTAGACAGAAAACCCAGAATACAGGCATTCACCCTTCCAGTTTGCACGTGTTCACATTATTAAAAACCCAAAACCTTGACGAGAGTTTTGAAAACTCAAAGGGATTCAAAACCTTACAATTGAGGGTTCAAAACCTT
Source organism: Helianthus tuberosus (assembly GCA_030545235.1). NCBI lineage: Eukaryota > Viridiplantae > Streptophyta > Magnoliopsida > Asterales > Asteraceae > Helianthus > Helianthus tuberosus. The sequence continues at coordinate 97,850,450 of CM060357.1, read as the reverse complement.
GTAATCAATCATCCTAGAACAGATGATTAGTTTTCAAAGCGGTTTTGAAATTTATGTTCTTGTTGTGGTCGTCGCCTAAGGATAGGTGACGGTATTGTTTTATGACTAAACGCAAGTAAACTCGCGTTAGGGTCCTAAGAAGGTTATAGACTAGGTCAAAGCATTACTAATAACCTAATTCCCTATAACCATTGGCTCTGATACCACTTTTCTGTCACACCCCGACCACGTAGGACAACCAAACGTGGCGGAAACATCGGGGAGTGTTGTAACAGAATTAAATGTTTCAAATCCATGGCAATTGAAGTTTCGTTTTATTGATTAAAAGGGTTACAATGTCTTAACAAACAAGAAATACAACATAATTAACTAGTCTTGCATCTTTTATTGTCACTAAAGCCCAAGTCTGCCTATGTGTATCTTGATCATCTTATGCAACAGTTCCTGAAAAACACATGTGAAAATAGGTACGTCAGCATAAAAATGCCTGTGAGATACATAGGTTTTGTGAAAATAGGTTTCATGACTTATGTTTGAGAAAATGTTTAGTCATGAACCTTGTTATTTGCTTTGCTTTGTAAATCATTTGAAAATCGATAAGATCAGATGATAAGTATAAATCAATGTCTTGTGAAAAGTATGTTATTTGTATAAAATGTTCTATGTCTCAAACTTAAATGATTCAAATAACGGTATGATATGTAATACCATACAAACACTTATATATAGGAAGTACCAGCGGCGTATCCACCATGCTTGTATCATATTACACACGCATCGTTACTTAATCACTTAATCAAACCAAACCAACCAATGTAAGAAGTCTATGTTTAAATCAATTGTCAAATGTATTGGGTAATATGTCAAAGTGTTCATGTCAAGATGTAAATCATATCAAAATGTCTATGTCAAATATCCATGTCAAATGTCTATGTCAAATATCCATGTCAAACGTCTATGTCAAGATGTCATGTATGGCAAGTGAAATGTCTCAACTAAACCATATGCACAAAAACAAAGTATTGAAGTAAATCTTGGTTTAAATCAAAGTTATGTTTTGTGGGAAATGCATGATCAAATGTCAATCATGTTAAAATGTCTATGCCGAAATGTCTATGTCAAATGTCTATGTCAAAATGTCATGTAAAACGATGTACTAAGTAATGCACACAATTGGGCACACCTAGCATGAAATGTCATAAAATCATGTACTATAATGTACTAACGAACATAGCAGTATATGATGTTAAAACAGGAAAGCATGAAAGTAACAAGTAGGCACATGTGTTCCACCTCAAAACAGTTTGGAAAACAGTAAAAGAGGGGTCTATGTACTCACCTGAGATTGCTCAGTAGTTCTGGAGTGACAACTAAACAATGCTAGAGATCGCGGATATCAAACGGCACCTAGTATAGGTAACTATGTTAATAAACCGGACCTAGATCGGAAGATTGGGTAGCATTAGGGTTTGTAAACCAAACGAGTGTAGAGACTCGTGTCATTTGGTTTAACAAAGCCTACATACTAAATGAAACTTAACCTGAGTGATTTCGACCCATTACGACCCGTTTTGGTAGCTTATGCTACTTTAACGCGTCGTTCGCGTGAAACGCGTTCGGACCGCCTAACTAGCCCTATGACAAGTGTTATATGCCTAAACATATTACATAATCAGTTATGTGACAAAGGTTTAGGTTACATATGCTTAATTACCAATTATACATGAAAAGGGTATTCTGGTAATTTACCTAAGGCATATAAACTACCTATCATACAACTACTTAAACGATGTGACCATAGGGTATAACCTCGGAAGGTTATTCCCTACCTACTATGGTCACCTAATGTGTTTGGTCGGATCCTAATGATCGACCAAACTGGGTCGGGTTCGAAGGTATAAGCGATTTATTAGATCGCTTACCCTACGACCCTAGACAACGTGGTAATCAGTAGGCATAGTCCCAAGGGACTATAACCAACGTGATTACACTCACGTTGCGAAGTTCAAACGAACTTCGCATTGACCATTACTGGTCAACGCTGAAAGTCAAACAAAGTTTGACTTTCTGACTCGAAAAGCAATAAAATAAGGAAAAGAACGAAAGAAGACTTACGAAGGGTCCCCGAATGCTAACCTCGATTCAAAAATCTCAGGTATGAAACAATAGTTTCAACTTAGAGTTTCTCAAATCAAAGTTCTAGTGATTTTAGCAATGGGGGTGGATGGGTATTTATAGGAATACCCGAACCGTTAAGATCGATTCATGGAAAACGTGCCTTAATCCCATCCGTACATGTGTTGAAATGTCATGGTGTTTAGGTGTTTAAATTCCATCCATACATGTGTTGAAATGTCATGGTGTTTAGGTGTTTAAATTCCATCCATACATGTGTTGAAATGTCATGGTGTTTAGGTGTTTAAATTCCATCCATACATGTGTTGAAATGTCATGGTGTTTAGGTGTTTAAATTCCATCCATACATGTGTTGAAATGTCATGGTACCAAAATTCCATCCTTATCCGCTGACTAAGCAAGTTTAGAATGTGTGGTTGTGAATTAAACGGCTAATACATCGAATCTGGTCCCGAATGCGAAAAACGAACCAAATGACGCGACGAATGGATTTTTCTTATGGCGAACACTAAAATAAAATATTTTAGTGCTTACATAAATTTTTGGATGTCCGGATGTATTCAGAACGTAAGTTATGCGCGAAAATGCAAACTTGTGCACTTTTTGACACTTTTAGTCCCTGAATGACCCAAAAGTTTATTTTAGCACACCGAACCCCTCAAAGCCTATTTCTAAGCTATGTAAAGGATATTTATGGTGTGTTTAACTTATGGTCATGTTCCGGAAGGTCTGTTACAGTTCAAATTGGCATACTTTCGCAGTTTGTCAACTTTAGTCCCTGTAAGCGATTAAACTTGATTTCACCACACCAAACCTTCCAAAACTTATATCTAAGTTATGTAAAGGTTATTTAAGGTATGTTAAGCCTATTTCACTATTCCGGAGTGTTCGTTGCATTAAACTGGCTATATTTACGCATTAGTGCGTGTATAACCTTCCAGAAAGCGATTTAGAGCTTGAAATCGAAACAAGAGTTGATATGTGAAATCGATACACATATTTTTACAAATCCCAAGTATGAAATACAATATTTCATTGGTTTGGCATTTGTTTGATGGTCGCAGTGACACGGGTGTCACAGTCTCCCCTACTTTAGGAAATTTCGTCCCGAAATTAATTCGTAGGAGTCTATTTGTGACTTTGTGTTAAATAACCATCAAAGATGAACAAGACGTAATCCTGTAATTTCTCTTTAACGAACATTTTTCAGAAATGAAAAATGAACAGAGTTATTCTCAACAGGCATTCTTTAGAAACAAAAATGAACAGAATAGTCATTTTCCACAACATCTTCAGAAACAAAAATGAACAGAATAGTCATTTTACATCTTCAGAAACAAAAATGAACAGAATAGTCATTTTACATCTTCAGAAACAAAAATGAACAGAATAGTCATTTTACATCTTCAGAAACAAAATGAACAGAATAGTCATTTTACTTCTTCAGAAACAAAAATGAACAGAATAGTCATTTTACATCTTCAGAAACAAAAATGAACAGAATAGTCATTTTACATCTTCAGAAACAAAATGAACAGAATAGTCATTTTACATCTACAGAAACAAAAATGAACGGAATAGTCATTTTACATCTTCAGAAACAAAAATGAACGGAATAGTCATTTTACATCTTCAGAAACAAAAATGAACGGAATAGTCATTTTACATCTTCAGAAACAAAAATGAACGGAATAGTCATTTTACATCTTCAGAAACAAAAATGAACGGAATAGTCATTTTACTTCTTCAGAAACAAAAATGAACAGAATAGTCATTTTACATCTTCAGAAACAAAAATGAACAGAATAGTCATTTTACATCTTCAGAAACAAAATGAACAGAATAGTCATTTTACATCTTCAGAAACAAAAATGAACGGAATAGTCATTTTACATCTTCAGAAACAAAAATGAACGGAATAGTCATTTTACATCTTCAGAAACAAAAATGAACGGAATAGTCATTTTACATCTTCAGAAACAAAAATGAACGGAATAGTCATTTTACATCTTCAGAAACAAAAATGAACGGAATAGTCATTTTACATCTTCAGAAACAAAAATGAACGGAATAGACTCTAGACACATGACAAAATTCACTGTGGTTTCTATGCACTGAATTTCATAATTATGTATGCATCCATAATTACGCAATTCCTTGCATAGTCCGCACAATTTGTCTGAAATGTGAAGGGGAGGAAAAATCAAACCTGATGATGAGTGTGACTAAACTACCATAGGGTCCTTTTAATTAGATCGCCAAGGGATCCTTTTAAATTAGGCCACCAAGGAGTCCTTTCAGCTATATCATCACATGATATTCCTAACCAGATTTTTGGATCAATCTGTTTACCTAGACCTCTCAGGATCTAATTATGGAATGGTACAATATAATCCAAGGGTCTTTACTATTACGTACAAGCCCGTTGAGGGTTTAATATAGCACCCAAAGATATGGAAGATTCTACGAGGATTTGAATGACAAGAATTTGGATCACACAAAAACATAAAAGGGAACACATAAACACATAATCACATAGTTGTTTGTTAACTTGTTATTAATTTGTTATCTTTGGACGCGGATACTTAAAGCACACCAGGAATCCAATTCGTGGATTTCATTTGGCACTTTAATCATTTCAAGAATCTATCTATGAAGATAGGATAATCTTAAAAGGAATTCGGCTTTGTCCTTATTGAATTGTGATGTACGTATTGAATCATACAAAGAATTCAATTAAGGATTCCGATGAATGATACCCATCCACAAGGATCTAATTATGAGGATAGAAAGATCCTACATGGATTTTGGAATTTGTGTAACGAGAGGTGTTCCGACACCTTGCACTAGGCGTGCTTAATTTGATACACAAGGTAGAAAGTTCATGAGGTTGAGGCGCCAGATATGCCAAGCAACATATGAAGCAGAGTTTGAAGGTTGAGCAGCAGCAGGATTTGTAACAGCTTTGCTTTGGATTGCAAAGCGGCACATGTTAACCAAATGTCTCCATCGTCCACCGTGGGTACATTTGAAACAGGGTATTTGGTTTGGATAATGACAGTTGCATTGATTGCACCAAGGAGCAGTTCCCTTACGGCTTCATCCCTGAGGCGAGTCATGGTGATAGCTAAGTCAACGGTCCTCTGGAGTACGACGCCTATTCGCTGGGTAATTGCAGCACCTGGTTCGGACATTGTTGTTGCGATGAAGAGGCACCATGAAGAAAATAGAAGACATGGGAGGAAACAAGGGAAAGATAGTCGAGAGAAAATGACAACGCATGAAGATTGTGACCATTTGTTTGTTACCAAAGGCAAACAAATGAGACAGTGACTAATCAAAGTAAATGGGTCAATATAATGTATCGCGAAGACATGCTCGCCTATAAGTGAACGCTCATCCCAAGAATTCCCAGGTAAGCACAACTGGTCTCGCGTCTGATGAGATGTATACGAAGTGCTTGCCTAGACAGAAAACCCAGAATACAGGCATTCACCCTTCCAGTTTGCACGTGTTCACATTATTAAAAACCCAAAACCTTGACGAGAGTTTTGAAAACTCAAAGGGATTCAAAACCTTACAATTGAGGGTTCAAAACCTTGTAATCAATCATCCTTGAAAAGAAAAGAAATTTCAAGAAAATGTGTTGACTTGATAACAAAGGAGCCAACAATTACAATAATGCGGGTCATTCGAATCACAAATCAATAATTAAATTTAGCGAAATAATATTTGAACTTCGATGAAGCGCTTATTTGAAACGAAACCACATGCGCAACAAACGATGCATGCATAACATATGAATTTTCAAGAAATGAAGCAAATGAATATTCACTATATTGGTAGAAATGATCGTGACACAATGACCATTATGAGGAGTAGAGATACAAAAATCTACTCAGTAAATGTGAAAGTCGATATTTCAATAAAAGAAAGTTAAGGACTTTACCTGGGGTTGCATGTGACGTCCGGTTGTTAGGTGACATTACCATGGAATGTCGAACATAGCGTATTTGTCATTAACTGAAATAGGGGGAATACGGTGACTTGCGTCTTTTCCTTGCTGTGATTCGTGTCGCTGCAGGATCGCGTGACAAGCTGTCGCATCCTGATCGGTAATTCCCCTGCTGTCGGAATTAGCATCGTTGCTTAAGTGCTCAATCGTGTCTTCTCAAAGACCTTGTCTCAAAAGTCGTATGTAATCGTACTTCAACCTCTGTCGACATGTAGATTAAGTTTCATGAAATCTTGCACTCCCGTGCTTTGTTTTGCGTAGGTTACCTGCTCGGTTAAATGAAATAGCATAGACGGCATAATAATGGCATTTTCCCGAGTTAATAAACGTGGTTCCTATGTGATGACCTTTAATGAACTCCAACATAAGTTTCCGAAGGTCTTAAATGCATGTTTCCTAAACTCTCAGAGTTTTGTGTACTGTATGTAATTGTTTTATGCACCGTGTATGAAACACCATAATAGCGTATGTTTGAAAACAAAATTTTGACTGTTTGCTTTTTGGCAACGGTTGGAGACCATATTCGAGTACTAGGCGTTTTGTATGTGTTCAAAGTATCCATAGTCTAAGTCCCAGATAAAGGTGAGGTTAGAGCCAAGGTATTCCTACAGAAAACCTTATTCGCTGTAACCTATAGCTCTGATACCAATCTGTCACACCCCGAAATTATCAGAGCTGGCGTGACTGGACTGGTATCTTCATTGCACAATGGAAGCAAATAAGCTAAGACTTCTAGAAAGTGAACGCCCGCTAAGTACTCGAATCCCCAATGGTTCTCCTATTCCAACCGTGCAATAATTTCTGAAATGCAACCTGAGAAAGAAACATGCGAAAAAGTCAACATAAAGTTGAGCGAGTTCATAGTTTGTTTGTAAAAGATTTGAAATAATCTTTTGAATAACCGGTTTATGAAATATTATTGAGAAAACGAATTTAGAAATCATTTTCTTGTCAGGTATATGGAAACTTTGTATTTGTAACGCATTATGTCCGTAAAACCATGTATTTGTAAACTCTCGTATTTGTAATGTTCGTATAACCGTCAATGCCCACCCTGACTTTGACTTCATGCCCACATGATCCTATGCTTTGAATTTGTATAAAACATGGTATGTAATTTGTAAAACCCCGGTATGAAAAGCATTTATGAACAAATTAAATTAAGGTTTTGCAAGGAGATTAAAACATGTGAAAGCATAGGGAGCACTCGAATGAGTAGGCTTATACCCTTGTCGATTTTCCTCGACTGTGTCGATTAACCTCGACTGTGTCGATTCACCTCGACTGTGTCGATTCACCTCGACTGGGACACCGAAGCACTCAAGTGGTCACAAGTACCATGAGTGGGGTTCGGCCGTACCCGTTAGATCTAACCTTCGTCCCTAATTAAGAATTTATGGCATTTCAAATTTAATCTATGCTCACATGATTTAATAGTTCATTTCATACCGTTTAAGCATCCGTAACATGTATTTTACCCCAGCCTCAAAGGCTAAACCTCCCCAGCCTCTAAGACTGAACCTCCCCAGCCTCTAAGGCTGAACCTCCCCAGCCTCTAAGGCCAACTCCCAGTCTCTCTATATTATCACTAGACGATCCATCCCTAGTCATGAAAATCATTCCCATTTCGATAATACACATTTGTTTTATAAAAACCGGTATATTTAGTATGATCCATTCGTAAACCATTTGAGTTCCTTGAAATCCGTTCGTGACATGTCTTAAAAATATGAGTTTTCGTTCGTCCAAAACTTTGTATGTTCTTACAAAACGTGCATGTCTAAAAATATGCAGTCTTTGTTTATCGAAAACTTTGTATGTTTTTGAAAAACGTGCATGTCTTTCCACCCCGAAAACATAAAAATGTAAAACCGTAAAAAGGTGGGGTTATGAACTCACCTGGATTTCCATATGCAAAGCTAGCTAAATACGACCTTGTGATGTCGTTTCAAGAATGTGAACTCGCTAGCGTGCAACTAAAGCATTCCAAAACTGTCGTCGAGTCGTTGAAACGTGGACTGAGTTGACCGGGTCAACTGAGTTGACCAGGTTTGACTTGCTGAGTTGACCGAGTAAAACCCAAACCGCTTTCTGAAGCTGACAAATCTGACAGAACCGGACCCGCCAAAACTGCCGTTGATCGCTTTGACCGAAACCGAACTTGACCCCTGCTGACCAGGTTTGACCCGGTGTTAACCGGGTTAACCCGAACAGAATCTGAACGAGTTAACCGACAATAACCACCACTGCCATGAAATCCACTCGAGCCGCACCTGTGTAGAACCTGAACCGAATCGAGTGACTTGGTTGACCATGGTCTGACTCGAGACGGAAAAACTCGTTGGAATAAAATGCCACTGTCGGAGTTCAACCAGTCGCCTGAAAATCTGCCGCCATCACCCCTTCATCTCCGATTTCTCTTTCTTCTCAGACTCTCTCTCTCTCTCTTCTGGTCGTCGGAACCACACATCACCGCCGCAGTCATCGAAAGGGGGGTGTCGCTTGCTGGGAGAACCACCGCCGACAGGTTAATCGACTCTGGCAGCCGACTATCGAGATGGGTAGGGGATCGAGTGGGTGAGGATGATGAAGGTGAAAGATCAGTGAGTGTATGTTTGGTTTGAGTTTGTCTAATGGGAGCCCTGATCTCCATTTTGTGTTTTGAGAAGATGAAATCTTTGTGTGTGTGTTAATATGCAGACAAAGACAAAGAGAGAGAGAGGAGAGAGTGTTGAGAGTTTGTGTGAGATCCATGGATTTTATAGAAATCTAATTGAGATTCTGAAAATATTTTGTAAGATTTTTGCAGATCTTGAAAAGATCTTGGTAAGATTTACAAGAAAGCCTTGTAGTAAAGATCTATATTATATGCAGGTTTAGGCTTGTGGGTTTTGGGCTTGGGCCCAGGGCCTACAAGCCCATCTCGTGTGTAAGTGGCCCGTAATTCCTACGAGACCCGTTGTTAAAATCCGAACTCCGTTTAACATCAAAAGATAAAATTTTAGTATTAAAATACATAAAACACAGTCGGTAGTCGTTGTTTGTGCGTTTAGTCGTGTGACGCGTTCGTTTGTCGATTACGGTAATAATCGCGAAAAATTATATCGTTGCCGTCTTTAATCCGTTTTTCGATCTGGTTTCGACTGTAGTTATTAAAATTTTATTACAGAGCTAATATAGCGTAAAATGTAAGTTTCAAAGGTGACAGGCATCTCCGTCGCTTCCGTTTCGTTGCCGATGCATTTCCTGCTATCGCGTTTTAGTTCACGTTTGCGTTTGTGTCGTACGGAAGCCCAATAAATTCAAAAAAGTAATTTCATAAGCATAAAATATTCGTGTAACATTCATACTTGTCGGCGTCGTCAGTATTTTGTACGGCATCAGTTCGTTGTCGTTCGATGTTCCGCAGATTCCACGCGAATCTTCATACGCGTACTGCAAAGTCGGATAAACGTTCCTAGGCACTCCAAAGGCCCAATTAAGTTAATCTACGCTGTAAACACTATTCATTATCACGTTAATCACCTGTTAATCACTTAATTAGGTGCCGTAAATGACCGGTTGTCACACTAGTCCCCGGAGAATACTTTACCGATTGCTTAAAATATAACGCCGCCCTCAGCATAAAATGATGAGACAATAAAATTGCTAATCAATGTTGTTGTAAAAAAGATCCTCTAAAGAGGACCCACTAAAGTCGAACCGTCATCTCTCTGCTGAACGGAAGTTCTGACCTGAGCTCTCACGGTCTCACAATTAACCCTTTACAGATATCATCTGTGGTATACTCACCTGTAAGACTGAATATTGGGATCTGGATACGGGAGTATATTCAAGAGGTGGGATACATGAATGAGTTTAAGTCTCTAAAACACTAAATCCGTATCCTGGACAGATTGAAATGTGTGTGAGAATTTAAGTGGATCAGTATATCGACAATCTAAGTGAATTGTTTAATTCTGAGTATGTAATTAAAGCTTAACGGTACTTGTGACTTGTCGAATAGCTGATATGATTCCCTAACACGCTCACCAAAAATATGTTTGTAAATAGTTTACATTCTGCATTTTATTTCTGTTATTCATTTCTAGTTTAGAAACTTTATTATAAATACAAAAAGATTTTACATTTCTTCTTTATTTTCCGACAAACCAAAGTGGAGAGTTAATCTTCAGATTTGAATTGAAGCAGATGCAGGAAGTTTCTGGGCTGGAGGATGAGTTTGGAGCTTAATCTTGTTAAACTTGAGAAATTGAAAAGTTAAAACAAGTTCATTAATTTGAAACTTGTAAATTTTCAGAAAAATTGTTTGAATATATTGAACAATAGTCAGTGTGATTTATCTCAGGTCAACCAAAGTCATTAAGTTGAACTTGGTAGACTAATTGAGTAATCAGGGTCATTAATTTGGACCTGAATACTTAAGTGGATTTCTAATTCTGATAAGATCATCAAATTGAAGGTAAATGGTAAGTTTGAATTGAAACTGTTATTGTCATATATCTTATAGTTAGGTAGAGATTGTGCAGGTAACAGGTATGAATTTGATAAAGCAGCTAAACAAAATCCCAGCCTACTGATAGGGGGAGTCTGAAGACTTAAAGTCAAATGCAGTTCCTGGATCTACATTCAAGGGGGAGCTTGAAGGTGTTAAAGATTCAGATTCTGTGATTCATGTTAGCTGTTGATAGAAGAGAAGAATTGAAGGAAGCTTTTACAATGTCAAGATAATTTGGAAAGAGACAAAGACTAAAGACTCGACGCTGAAGACTTCGTCAACATCCAAGGGGGAGTCTGTTGGTGCATTTAATGTCTGTTAACTTCGTCTTTATCGAGTCTTATGTCTAGATAAGATAAACGAGCACACAACAGGATTGAAATTAGGGTTTGTTCATGTGAAAGTGGGTAATTCCGCTTGAAAGTGTCAGTGGTTAGTTCAAGCGAAATTAACATGTTAGTTCCGCTTGAAATGAACAATGGCAGCTTCAAGCGAAATCACCTAATTCCGCTTGAAACTCATGTCACATTCAAGCGGAATCAGAACTCTATATATAGGTGTGTGCTGAGTTCATTTGGAGCGGAATTAGAGGTTATTGTTTGTGAGCCGAGGTGCTGCCGAATTGTAATCAGATCTGTAAAAGCTCAGGAAATCAATAATAGATAAAGATTAGAAAGGAACAAGCTGTGTTGACATCATTTACATTGATTCCGCCTTTTTTTTTATGATGAACTACTCAGATTGACTCATTAGGGTCACACGACGATCCAACATTTTCTTTTTTGTGGTTCATTATTTTCTTAAGTCCGACCCCATGCTAAGTTTCCATAGCATCGAGTTGGGGGACATATGGAGGAATGACCCGCTCCGTCATCCTGGGTCGGGCAAACCATCATTAAATAAAGGATATTAATAACAATAATATCTAAATATCCCCATGCAAATAGAAGATTTGCATGATCTCCGAGAAAATAGGAGGCGTTGCACAACCGACTCTCCGATTTAAGGGGAAACCCTAATTCCCCAAAAAGTATAAAAAAGGATGCAATCGCTAGGTAAACTCACTCAATTCCTCTCTCAAAAACTTTTACTCCCAAATATGATTATTTATTCTCACGTCGGAGGATGGTTACAGGAATAACCTCATTCCTGCAACGAGTCATAACGGTGTTCAGTTTTGCAGACCGAAGTTCAGGCCATTCACGATCGGATCATCCTGCCTACGGACGTATCTCAGATGACGTTTCTACAATTAATGCAAACAAAAAGGTTTTAAACCTGTACACAATGTGGTGCTTTTATAGCTCTAGCCATCACCTCCCCATGCTCACTCTCAACCACCATCACTGGCCCTCCTACCACCACATGTCATGACATCATGCCAAAGTGGTAGAGGGTGGTGATCACATTGGTGCAAGTGAAAAACAAATCAATCAATCATTAGTGTTGATTAAGGACGACACTTAGATAGCTTTAAAACAATAATTGAAAGTGAAGGGTGGTGATCACAATGGTTTATGCCTAGAATGGTTACTGTACTCGCGTGAACCGCGCTATAGCAAAAGTAAGTAGACGACGAATAGCTCATTTTCCTCTACAACAAATTTTACGACTATGGTTTAGTAAAATACGTAGATTTTGTCAATTTATGCTCACTTATGTAAAAGATTTTTGAGTTTATGAACATAAGGAAATTTAAATAAACCAAAATCTTTTTAGCATTCATAGGAAATATATTCACCCAAAATTGTGTAAAGACGAATTTGTAAAATTAACCACTCTCTTTACATGTCATGTTGCTTGTGTAAATTGAAATTATAATGCTTTTACATGTATGCTTATAAGTGTTTGCACACAGATATGTATGAATACACTGTTCCTCAAAACCTGATACTTTGATAGATCTCAAAACCTGATAGTTTGATAGATCATAGTTAGTAAAATAATTTCAAAACCAAAAGAAAAAAAATACTTGAACGAGGAGAAGGATGATAACATCCATCGTTGTTGTCTCCACATAACTCACACCAATAGAGAGAGGATGTTGCAGGGATCAGACGCGTCTATACAGAGAGTGTTAGTATCAGAGTTTGATGTTTCCCAGGACCATGTTGAACGAGGAGAAGGATGATAACATCCATCTTTGTTGTCTCCACAAAACTCACACCAATACATGATTCAAAGAACTAGTAAACGAATATATGAACTTGTATACTAACCGAATGAATAACAACTTGAAAGTAACTTTGATAGAGCCTTCAATCGATCAGAACATGCATATATACAACTGTATATCGAAACCCTATTTATACTTGTGAACCGTTGTGTTTTCGAAGAGAGGCGTCGATTGGAATCGACGTGTAGTTCCACGATGACCGCCAAAACAGTTATATCTCCATACACGCACCTATTCACATGTTGAGCCCATACTAAACAAGAAACATAAAAACAAATTGTTCGACCTAAACTACACACTCTAAATGATGGAAGATGGATGATGGTGGTGGATGTTAGTGTTGTAGTGGTGGTGGAGTGGTGGCAAGTGTGAGAGAAATGGTTTGCCAAGGTATTGATTGGAATGGAACCAAGCACCCCTATTTATAGCTGAAGTCAGACGCTCAACACGGCTCGTGCCCGCCTGGCATGGCCTCGTGGCCATCTTTCTCTCTCTTCCTCATTAACTGTAGTGTCAGGTCTTGTACTAACACGACCCCGTGTGTCAACGGCACGGCCCGTGGCCATTGTACTTGTTGTTCTATCTCAGATTCTGTGAATCTTAGAGTTGACCATGCCTCGTGTTGCCTTAGCACAGCCCCGTGTTGGTTGTCTGGTTTGTCCTTTGCTGTTTGTCTTTACTTCTACAGAGAATCTTGCCTTGGACACGGCCCATGCCTGGTGGGCACGACCCTGTGTCAGAGCCTCTAATCTTGCTATTTTCTTGATTTGGATGTGGGCGAGGGCTTGGCAAGTTGTGTCAATCCTCCTTTAAGCTCTTTTGACCCTGTAAATTAAAAAGGAACAAAGAAACAAGCTTTTTCCAACATTAGTACTGAAAAATGGTTGATTTTACGCCGTATTTGATATAATTTATATGTTGTATTTTATGCACATCAAATACCGCCACACTTAAATCTTTGCTTGTTCTCAAGCACACTCTAAAATGTGGCTTACAAACCCAAACGAAATAGGTATAAGGGAAGGTTTTGGACTTATCTTTAGAGTGTCAGGAATCCAAGTTCTAAATTTATTTTGTTTTTATTTTATTTACAATCTTATTTGTCATGATTTATTTAAAACAAAATTAAGAAAAAATATTTATTTTGGGCATAACATGCCTTTATAAAATTCTATTTAATTATATACAAATTTACACACCTCATAAGTGGTCACTCAACACTTGGCCGAAGTTGTGTAAGTGAGAACGCTCGTGCCCGGTTTGGAACTTACTCCTACTATAGGCTTGACAAACAATCAAACCTCCTCCTTTTTGACGTTTAATCCATGTAAATATCAAGAGGGCTTTAAAGGATAGTTTGTGGTTCGGGTAGGTGTGTTTTATTGAAATGGCGAAAAGGCGTAAAAATTATCGGTTTTTTCCATTGCTTTTTGGTTTAGCAAAAAAATATTTTGATTTTTTACCAAAGTTGAAACTGAGCAATAATTGTAATTTTACAACTGCTATCTTTACAAAAATTGTGTAAACACCAATTTGTAAAATTAACCACTTTCTTTACACGTCCTGTTGCTTGTGTAAATTGAAATTATAATGCTTTTACATGTATGCTTATCAGTGTTTGCACACACATATGTATGAATACACCGTTCCTCAAAACCTGATATTTTGATAGATCTCAAAACCTGATAATTTGATAGATTATAGTTAGTAAAATAATTTCAAAACCAAAAGAAAAAAAAATCATACTTGAACGAGGAGAAGGATGATAACATCCATCTTTGTTGTCTCAACATAACTCACACCAATACAGAGAGGATGTTGCAGGGATCATACGCGTATATACAGAGAGTATTAGTATCAAAGTTTGATGGTTCCCAGGGCCATGTTGAACGAGGAGAAGGATGATAACATCCATCTTTGTTGTCTCCACATAACTCACACCAATACATGATTCAAAGAACTAGTAAACGAATATATTAACTTGTATACTAACCGAATGAATAACGACTTGAAAGTAACTTAGATAAGAGCCTTCAATCAATCAGAATAAGCATATATACAACTGTGTATCAAAACCCTATTTATACTTGTGAACCGTTGTGTTTTTGGAGAGAGGCGTCGATTGGAATCGACATGTTGTTCCACTATAAACGCCAAAACAGTTATATCTCCATACACGCACCGATTGACATGTTGAGCCCAAACTAAACAAGAAACCTAGAAACAAATTGTTCGACCCATTCAAAACTACACACTCTAAATGATGGAAAATGGACGATGATGGTGGATGTTAGTGTTGTAGTGGTGGTGGAGTGGTGGCAAGTGTGAGAGAAGGGGTTTGCTAAGATATTAATTGGAATGGAACCAAGCACCCCTATTTATAGGTGAAGTCAGACGCTCAACATGGCCCGTGCCCGCCTGGCACGGCCCCGTGGCCATCTTTCTCTCTCTTCCTCGTTAACTGCAGTGTCAGGTCTTGTACAAACACGGTCCCGTGTGTCAACGGCACGGCCCGTGGCCATTGTACTTGTTGTACTATCTCAGATTCTGCGAATCTTAGAGTTGACCACACCCCGTGTTGCCTTAGCACGGCCCCGTGTTGGTTGTCTGGTTTGTCTTTTGATGTTTGTCTTTTCTTCTGTAGAGAATCTTGCCTTGGGCACGACCCATGCCTGGGCACGGCCCCGTGTCAAAGCTTCTCATCTTGCTATTTTCTTGGTTTTGATGTGGATGAGGGCTTGGCAAGTTGTGTCACTCCTCCTTTATTGCATTTATGTTGGTTTTTACTGTTATTTTGCTCCTTTCGTGCGTTTAAGCTCTTTTGACCCTGTAAATTAAAAAGGAACAAAGAGACCAGCTTTTTCCAATATTAGTACTGAAAAAGGGTTGATTTTACGCCATATTTGATATAATTTATATGTTGTATTTTACGCACATCAAATACCGACACACTTAAATCTTTGCTTGTTCTCAAGCAAACTCTAAATTGTGGCTTACACATCCAAACGGAAATAGGTATAGGAGAAGGTTTTGGACTTATCTTTAGAGTGTCGGGAATCCAAGTACTATATTTATTTTGTTTTTATTTTATTTATAATCTTATTCGTCATGATTTATTTAAAACACAAATTAAGAAAAAATATTTATTTTGGGCGTAACATGCCTTTATAAAATTCTATTTAATTATATACAAATTTACACACCCCATAAGTGGTCACTCAACACTTGGCCGAAGTTGTGTAAGTGAGAACGCTCGTGCCCGGTTTGGAACTTATTCCAACCTTAGGCTTGACAAACAATCAAACCTCCTCCTTTTTGACGTTTAATCCTTGTAAATATCAAGAGGGCTTTAAAGGATAGTTTGTGGTTCGGGTAGGTGTGGTTTATTAAAATGGCGAAAAGGCGTAAAAAGTATCGGTTTTTTCCATTGCTTTTTGGCTTAGCAAAAAAATACTTTGTTTTTTTTATGAAAGTTGAAACTGTGCAATAATTGTAATTTTATAACTGATATCTTTACAAAAAGAAAAGGTGAAAATAAAAAGGTTTGCGGTGAGGGTATTTTTGCAAAAATATTTTTGCGGGTTTAGAATGAAAGGGTTAAGCCTCAAATTGGTTTATCTAGGGGGATGTTTTTGGTAAAGAAAAGAAAAATAAAGGTTTTGAAGTGAAAAATGGGTTTGATCCTAATGCCTCCATCATTTATTTACTTGTATTTGTGTCGGTAAGGACTTGGGATGCATCGCTTTGGCAAGTTCTATATTTGTAAGAATCAAATGTGCTATTCACACAAGAAACAAAAATTGAGCAATTAGGATACATGTGTATTTATATGCCCAGTAAAGACTCAAAACTCGCTTTTGTGAGACAAAAGGTTATAGTGTAAAAATGTATATATATTCAAATTTTACAAAGATTTTGGATAGATGAGAAAAATAAAGGTTTGATAAAAATAATAATAAAATATTGATCTGGAATGGCCCACCATCTCGAATGGGACCCATCAGTTTTGACCAATTCATAGCCTGAACAGGCCCATCATCTCGGACCAATCATCCGAGATGGGCCTAGCCCATAGTCCCATTCGAGATCATTAAATACTAAAATGAGAAATGTCCGAGACACAGATCTCGAACCATTCCGGACAAATTCTGAATTCTCTCTGAATACTTCCTCATCTCGGACGATCTTGGATTCATCCCGGATTGAAGGTATATCGTCCCGGACTAAAAAGGAGCATCACGGATGATCTCGGACTGGGAGGTCATCATCACGGATGATCTCGACCTAGGAGATCACCATCTCGGATGATTTCGGATGAGATGACTATGTCATCTCGGATGAAGAGGTCCATCCGAGATGAACCTTCATCATCCCGGACCTTGACCAGGGTTGACCTAAACCCTTTTTTGACCTGAACCTTTGACCTGCTAATCTGGACTGCTTTTGAACCTTCTTCTTGACATGTTGGCTGATGTTTGAACTATTTGACGTGTTGACTTTGTTGACTCGTCAATAATTCAAATATAAGTTAAAACGTTTCTAAAAAAATCCAACGTTGAATGTTTAGTGCAGAAAATGGCTGGCGTTATGATGCAGGAGAAAAATCAAAGGCAGTTAGAAGTGGAGCTCTTTCACAATCAAGCGGGTTACCTGACGGATCCTCCAGTGGAACACATGGAAATGTTTGGATCACTGATTCGGGGCCTAAACAACTACCCCATTACTCACGCCTTACGAGCAGAGCCGGCAATATGCAACAGTTGCATAAACACCGTCTGGAACACAGCAAAAATCAACAGACAAGGAGCAGAAGGAGCTGGAACCATTGAAGCTACCGTTCAAAAGAAGAAGATTGTTGTGTCCGAAGTGATAGTGCGAGAAGTTTAAAGGTTGGGAGATCAGCCACATCATCCAATATCTTACAATCAAACTAGAGTTCTCACTGCACTTCGAAGGATGAGTTATAAAGGGAGTTATCCAACAGTTCTAAAGAAATTATTTCCACCATACTGGAGGCTGCTGGTACACTTCTTCTTATAATGCATCGCAAAAAATAAAGGCGGGTTCGATCAACTTAACAAAACACAAACATCTGCGATCGTGGCGTTGGTGAGTGAATGGGATTTCAACTTTTATGCATTCATTTTTGATAATATGAAGAAGATGCTTGAAGATCCAAAGAAGAAGATATTCATGTTGTATCCAAGGTTCATCCAGATGATTCTTGATAACAGATACCCAGAGTTGGTCAAGGGCCTAAACTACATCAATTTAAAGTCGATGGGGCCAAGCTGCTTTAAGAATGCTTGCAGAAACAAAAGAGCTAAACATCACAACTTTGAAGGAAAGTTTTGTGACAACCCGCACTAAACCAGGTATCCGTACGACTTAATTAATGATTAATTACTGCTTAATTACTGTGCTTGTTTGAACTAGCTGTTGAACTGCTACTTGATATCTGATACATGTACTTACTTGCATCATACTTTACTTATCGTCACTACATTATTTACATACGGCACCTTAGTGACAAACATGATGCACAAAAAGCACAGTAGCACAATACACGGATAACCTATTGAACATGCTGATAAAGCCAGCATCAGGCAAACACTGCCTCTAAGGCCTGTATGAGCCAGAAATGTTTTGCTACACTGATAGTGAGTGTAGGGATATAAGGGTTGTGGAACTGCGTCTCTAGGAATAAGTCACAGTGACTGGATGTGCCTAAAACGTACTCTAAGTACAAAACTCAGCACTTTAAAAAAAAATAATTCAGCTTTTAGCTAACTAATAAAGTGCCAATACATGAGAAAATAACACTAGACACTTTCCAAAGTGTCAGGAATGAGTAGTGTCACTAAAAAGAACAATAACGACACTTTAAAGCTTTGTTAAGCGCTTTAACGGATTACTATCCAACCGAACAACCGGACTTTACCCGGAATATGAAAATATTATTATTTTCACTATTAATATTTTTCTGAGCCAGTTAGGGTCCCTGATTACCCTAACACCCGCCATAACACATAACATACAAGTAACTAAGTTTAACACTTAACTTACTTAACTTAACCAATCTATGCTTAACTACCTAGTTGATTTCGAACCAAGACCCCCCCCCCTCTTGACCGAATTCGGTCCCCTAGGGGACATACTTGTACCTTGCAAGATTTACTTGATCACCTTGGTTTAGTATCTAGGGTACACAATTACCATTGGGTAATAACATTAATCTTTGCCTATAAGTAACCACTAAACACCTAAGATCATTCACACACTTAACCAACAACTCACACCTCTCTCTCTTGCTCTTGAACTCTCGGCCGAACACCCCACCCCCCTTATCCATCATTTTCGATTTCCATCTTGCCATTCCAACATCATACATACATCAAAGGTCACATATTAGGAGTCTTGGAGCAAGCGGAACACGAAGGACCTCGTTGCTTTGCTTTTATCCACGCCATTCTCGCCAAGAATCTTCCCTAGCCTTGAGCTAGAGGTATAACACTTAAAACTCGTTTTTGAACTAATCTAAAGTGGTTAAAAGGAATTATGTCGGTTAAATCTCGTTAAAATGCAAGATGATGCACAAAAGTTCACTAAAAACATGAGAAATGGTGGTTAATAGCATATAAGTGGTGTAAAAGTTGTAGTATTTGAAATATGTGGTTATTTAGACCCGATCTATGATGTGGTAGCTCGGATCACCGTTTAACCCGGTTTGGTAAGATCATGGATCTTAACATAAGCTTGTTTTGAATGATACAAGGGTTAAAAGGTGAAACTCTACCACACATGAAACATGAACTTGTGTAAAAGTATTTTAACATGTACACTAGTGTTTAAAACTAGCAGATCTACGTATCTGCAAGTGGTATTTTCAAAGGACCACGCGTCAAAGAAATCATGTTTTCTAAAAGACGGATCTTACACTAACAAATATGATTTTATAAACCACAAGTGTGTAAACACTTGTGAAATGAAAAGATCCGACAAACAACCGTTTTTGTAAAAGATGACGAGAAGTTGTAAAGACGGATTTCTCTAAGAACAAGGTTTTTACGAGAACAAAATTTCTTTATATAAAGATCCACAAAATATAATGGGATTTACACTATAGTTTCGGAAAAACTACAAGTTCATGCGATTTACATACTTGTCGACTAGTTTGATGTGTCGGAAATTGTTTGATTGAATAAGGAAGTTGTTGAATTGATTTTGTAAAAGAAAATGATACGCTTGAAAGCGTGGCCGCCTCCAGTTACAGAGGAAACTCTGGCGAAATTTTTCTAAAAACCTAACACTTAGAACTATTTACACAACAAGTGTTAGAATTATTTTTGACATGTTTTCAAAATATAAATCTCGCCATGACTTTATTTATTAAATATTCGGAGGTGGGATTTTCACAAAATTTAACGTGATAAATATATATTGTCACAACACTGTTTATGATTATTTTGTGAAAATACATGAATATTATTTTTAGAGTAAAAATAATATTTACAAACGTTAACGATTCCAAAATAATACGAACGCTTTCACCAAAATTATATAAGTTACACTGGTAATTATATTACCACTCGATTGTTAAAAACGTAACTTACGCACATGTATTAAATCTCCCATCCTTGGGAAGGAGTTTAACTACCAAGTATATACAGAACATAAACACGAAATAGTTGTCTAACTATTTCCCAAAAACTTAAACTATAAAGCTAAGGCACGGCCGTCCGTCTAATAGAATTAGCACTTGTAGGTCGTCGCACAGCTTTCTGATTTGGAGATACTTGGTAGAGACGCTTCACTGTGAGTTCATGTCCCCCCTTTTCTCTAACTGTTTTCAGTTTTCTTAACTGCGGGGGTGAAATACATGTTACTTTGTTCACAAGTACTTTATAAACGGTATGGGTAGCGTAAGGAGGTGTATTACTCAGATCATGTGAGTGGGTAGGAGCAATATGAGGCCATTAGTCCTCATGTCGGGACCGAGGGACAGGAGCGGTAGATCTATCTGGGTGTAGCGAGCCCAGCCCCAGGCCAAACTAGAAACGGACCTTGGGGTGACTTTGTCCACATACAAATGCCGTGGCGAAATCTGCTAGGTTTGAGTCTCCCTATTTGCACTTCACATATATCAGTGGCCTTGCAAACCATTGGTGATCACAAGTCCCCTTATTTGCTACATACCACGACTATTTTTATACTCACAAAGGTTTACTTACTCACTTACACATGAACTCGCTCAACATTATTGTTGATTTTTCAACTTACATGTATTTCAGGAAATTGACGAGATCTGGCACGGTATGGCATGTTTTTCCGCTGCACTAGTTTCCGAGGTCATCCGGGGTTTAGGGGATGTGTCTCTTTCCTGGACAAGACACAATCCTTAAACCATGTTTATGTTATCTTTTAAGTTGTATTGTCTGTTGAGCAAAGGTTATGGTTGTTAGGGTATGTTCCCGTTAAAACAATGGTACTGTATTTGGTTTTCAAAACTTAATGGATGATCTTGCATGTTTTTACTTCATATAGCTTTGTTATGATTAAGCTATGGTATTGAGAAGTCACACCAAATTAACCACGCTTCCGCAAAGCCAGGGTGTGACAGCTTGGTATCAGAGCTCTGATCATAGCGAACTAGGATTCTTTCTCGAGTCTAGACTATGATCACTAGGGCTCTCACGAAAACATTTTACTGCATACCACTTAAGTCCAGATCCAAAACTTTTTACAAACAAATGTTGAGCACATTTTATTATTTATAGGCTCAGCTTGGAGGGCTGAGGCTCGGTCTGGAGGATCGAGGCTCGGTCTAGGTGACCGAGGTAGTTGAGTACGTTGATTTATTATAGGCTCAGCCTGGAGGGTTGAGGCTCGGTCTGGAGGATCGAGGCTCGGTCTAGGTGACCGAGGTAGTGGCTAGCAAGGCTAGGAAGAGTAGGCTCAGTCTTGAAGGCTGAGGCTCGGTCAAGGGGACCGAGGCTCGATCTAAGTGGTCGAGGTGGAGGAAAGAGCAGTCTAGGAAGACTGGGAGGCTAGTGAAACTAGGAGAATTATGTGATATCTTACTTGGTGACTTATGTGATTATCTGATTGTATGATTGATTATTTGAGCATATTTGTGTTACAGACTCATGGATTCGGCTGGTACTAACGATTCGGGCACCACAGGACCTATACACACTGTATCTGATGACTTTACACCCTCCGAGCACGAGGTGTACACGTCCGACTATACCAGCACTGATGAGGACGATTTCCAGCCCTTCGCACTACCCGATGGTGCTGATGAGCGTGCAGATGACCTTCCTGCCGAGTACCTACCTTTAGTGGAGATTCCTGCTCCCGTACCACTTGCTTCATATCCCGCCCATGGTTTGTTTCTCGACGACGGAGATGATGACGACATCGATCTACTCGATGACGAGCCTTTAGAGGAGGATGCTCAGGGCGAGGCCCTTCCTGTTGCTGATGATCTCTTGATGATCGCAGATGCTCCCGCCGCGGAGTCACCTGCTCATTCACCTGTCCCAGACTCCTTCGAGTCTGTGGCATCCGCACCTTCTCATACTTTGAGCGCACATCACCTTGCGCACGATTCTGATCCTGACCAGGCATCATCTGTTGCACCTATTCCCAGCTTTATGTTTGACCATGATGACATAGAGGATTCTGACCCTATCTTTCCCCCGGGATACGACCCAGATCGTGATATCGAGTTCATACCTATGGATCAGCCCATGGAGGATCTAGCTGACCCAGTAGATCCTATCGACCCAGAGTTTGACTTCGAGATGGCATTTGATGACCCTGAGCCTGCCGTCGCCTTTGAGCAGGCAGCCGCTCTAGACCCCATGCTTGAGCATGATCCCGTACATGCTGATATACCTTTTGAGCCTGTTATAGCAGATCCACTTGTTGGCGATCTCCCCGTGGATGTTCCTTTGTTAGAGGGCGATCATGTTGTTGTTGATCCTGTTGTTCCCTTACCTGTTGTTGATATACCTATTGACCATCCTGTTGAGCACATTGCACCTGTTCACCCTTTGGTTGCACCTGATCCCGTTCCACTAGAGCCCGAGCATGCACTGTTCGCAGCACGCATGGATCCACCAGATGAGCACGCACAGCACGGTTGGATACCTGCTGATGAGGATGTTCCACCATTTCCCCCTCATATCCCTGATACACGACATGTTGATTTTTCTTTCCAGGTTCCACCGTTTGTACCTCCAGCGAGGCCTGGACAGGGTTCTTCAGCCCATCCTTTTGGGCATGTACCGATGTCTATCCCTTTCATGCCCCAGATGTCATCTGTTCCACCCTCTGTTGCTCCATTTCATGTGGCACCTTTTGACCCCACCAGTGAGCCGTTCCTTTGGGCACCAGACTCTGGTGTACCACCTACTGACCCCTACCATTCTTTCCCCATGGGGTATACTATCGAGGACGTTTTGATGTCCTTTGTCGCTCAGCACGAGTCGCACACGCAGCGCATCCAGGAGCTTGAGAGAGCTCAGCTGCCACCTTGCCAGTGTCATGGTCGGACACACTCTCCTCTGCAGCCGTTTCGACCTTTACCTCCAGATTATGCTGCTCGTCTCTTTACACTAGAGCAGCAGGTTGCCTCTATCATTCGTACTCAGCAAGCCCAGGAGGAGGACCGGCTCCAGTTACGTCGTTTGTTTTACACCCACTTTCCCCCTCCTCCACCACCATGTGTATAGAGCTCATCAGTGCTGTTTGGGTAGACGAGGATGAGAAGGCGGCGATTGCTTTTGACTGCACAACATTTTTGGGAGACTACCTTATGATTCTGATTTTTGTTGACATATATTTGATGTTGTATTGACACTGATGTAGTTTTTGGACAGGGGTGATGTAACCCCTAGTTGATTGATGATTGTATGACACAGGGATGTATTGATACACTTACTACGTGGTCTCGATATATGGCAATCGCAGTATTCTCATCGTATTTGATTCGCTTGATTACTTATTTGTATTTTTGTGACATGGGATGATGTGTGATTGGTATTTGTGATGTGTTGATGACATGAGATGTTATGTGCTATTACTGTTACTATATACGTACATTTTACTATGGCCTGACCAACTTAAACCATCTTTTAGAAGATGCCGCCAAGACGTGAGACACGTATGCCTACTACTGAGGCAGAACTACAACAAGTCATTGCTGCTGCCATAGCACAATACGCAGCATCTCAGCCCGGAACGAGCGGGAGTATTAACCAAGGCAATAACAATCCCCCTCACGGATGTACTTTCAAACAGTTTCTAGACTGCAAACCGGTCAACTTTGATGGCACTGGAGGTGCTGTCGCCTTTGTTCGTTGGGCTGAGAAAACCGAATCTGTTCTACGCATGAGCAAGTGCGCGCTGGATCAGCAAGTCACCTATATCTCAGGGCTATTTCTAGATGGAGCCCTATCCTGGTGGAATCTACAAGTACAAACACTAGGCGAAGCTGCTGCCTACGCGCTGACCTGGACCGAACTGAAGGAACTCATGCGCAAAAAGTACTGTTCCCGCGCAGAGATCCAGCGATTGGAGACCGAGTTCTGGCACTTGAAAATGGACGGTCCAAAGATAGCGGAGTACGTTCAAAGGTTCCATGACTTATCGCATATGGTACCCTACATGGTCACTCCTGAGTTCAAGAGAATTGAACGCTTCATTTGGGGATTAGCTCCTCAAATCATAAGCATGGTAACCTCATCCAAGCCTGCAACCATTACTGAGGCGATCGATTTGAG
This sequence comes from Helianthus tuberosus, assembly GCA_030545235.1. NCBI lineage: Eukaryota > Viridiplantae > Streptophyta > Magnoliopsida > Asterales > Asteraceae > Helianthus > Helianthus tuberosus. The sequence continues at coordinate 97,825,836 of CM060357.1, read as the reverse complement.
CGTAGCTCTCACCGAGGAGGCTGTTCGTTTGAACAAGTTTGATGAAGCAGAACCAAGGAAGAAAGAGACTCACGTCGAGTCGTCAGGAGGTAGTAAACGGAAATTCTCAAACTTCAAGCAAGGCGCCAGTGTGGCGGTTAAGAAAGGAGGATCAGCTGGTAATGGAAAGAAAGGAAAAGGATACCAGGGCACCCAGCCCAAGTGTAATGTCTGTCAACGCCATCATACTGGGCATTGTAATGTGAAAATGTGTGAAGCATGTGGAAAGCTGGGGCACTCAAAAGATTCTTGTTGGGCTAGTGCTGGCCGAGGAGGCCAGGGAGGATTTGGGAATAGGAATAATAACCGTGGTGGGAATGGAAATCGCTCGCAAGGAAACAATGGAGGAGACGAAAATCGAGGCAACAATGCTAACCAAGCGGGCGCTGTGAATCGTAATCAGAAGAATGATCAAGCTGGTGGAAACGGGCAAAGACTTGGATGTTATAACTGCGGAGATATCGGGCATTTCAAGAAGAACTGCCCAGAGTTAAACCAAGCCCGTGGAAGAGTGTTCCAACTCGAAGCTAGGGAAGCGCGCCAGGACCCCAATGTCGTTACTGGTACGTTCCCTGTCAATCAACGCTATGCATCCGTTTTATTTGATACTGGTGCCGATTATAGCTTCGTATCGTTAGAGTTTATGAAAATGCTTGGGTTAGCCGCTAATAAGTTAGATATTCCCTACTCGATCGAATTAGCTAATGGGAAGTTACTAGAAGCCAATGAAGTTATCAGAGGTTGTGTGATCGAATTAGGAGAGCGTGAGTTTGCTTTAGATCTACTACCAGTCCAGTTGGGAAGCTTCGACGTGGTGGTAGGAATGGATTGGTTATCATGCAACAAAGCAGAGATCGTTTGTCATGAAAAGGTTGTTCGTATCCCAATCGAAGATGGCGAGACAATTGTGGTTCACGGAGAGAAGCGTGATACGCCGTTAAGGATTATCAGCTGCTTGAAAGCAAGGAAGTGTTTGCAGAAAGGATGTGTTGCTTTTCTGGCACACATTGTGGATAAAAAGGCTGCTGAGCCAAAGATCGAAGACATCCCTGTCGTGAGGGAGTATCCAGAAGTCTTTCCAGAAGACTTACCTGGACTGCCACCTCAGAGGCAAGTAGAGTTTCACATTGACTTAGTTCCAGGCGTCGCGCCTGTGGCTAAGGCACCATATAGACTTGCTCCGTCTGAGATGCAGGAACTGTCGACACAACTTCAAGAGTTGTTAGACAAGGGTTTTATCCGACCAAGCTTCTCGCCTTGGGGAGCTCCGGTCCTGTTTGTCAAGAAGAAGGACGGTAGTTTCCGTATGTGCATCGACTACCGGGAGCTGAACAAGCTGACGATCAAGAATAGGTATCCTCTGCCAAGAATTGATGATCTGTTCGACCAACTGCAGGGCTCGAACTATTATTCAAAGATCGATCTTCGATTTGGATACCATCAACTAAGGATACAAGAGGAAAGCATTCCGAAAACAGCCTTCAGAACTCGTTATGGACACTACGAGTTCCTCGTTATGCCATTTGGTTTGACAAACGCACCTGCGGTATTCATGGATCTAATGAATAGAGTTTGCAAACCGTACTTGGATAAGTTCGTGATTGTGTTTATCGACGACATCTTGATTTATTCAAAGACAAAGGCTGAACACGAGCAGCATCTTAGAGCCATTCTAGAGCTACTGAAGAAGGAACAGCTGTATGCCAAATTCTCCAAGTGCGAATTTTGGCTACGTGAAGTCCAATTCCTTGGGCACGTGGTAAATGGAGATGGAATCCACGTGGATCCAACCAAGATCGAGGCGATCAAGGATTGGGAAACGCCAAAGACGCCAACCGAGATTCGGCAATTCTTGGGTTTGGCTGGCTATTATCGAAGGTTCATTGAGGATTTTTCAAAAATCGCTCAACCTTTGACGCTCCTCACCCAGAAAGATAAGAAGTTTGATTGGGGAATCAAACAGGATGAAGCGTTTCAGATATTGAAAGATAAGCTCTGCAATGCGCCAATCTTAGCTCTACCGGAAGGTACTGATGATTTTGTGGTATACTTCGACGCATCGCGTCAAGGATTGGGTTGTGTGTTGATGCAACGCCAAAAGGTTATTGCTTACGCATCGCGTCAACTGAAAGAGCACGAGAAAAACTATACCACACATGATTTGGAACTTGGCGCAGTGGTTTTTGCTTTAAAGATCTGGAGACACTACCTTTATGGTACAAAGTGTACAATCTTTACAGATCACAAGAGCCTACAGCACATATTCAACCAGAAGGAGTTGAATATGAGGCAAAGACGATGGGTTGAGTTGCTGAATGACTACGACTGCGAGATAAAGTATCATCCAGGGAAGGCGAACGTGGTCGCCGATGCCCTAAGTCGTAAAGAAAGAATCAAGCCCATAAGGGTTAGAGCTTTGGAAATGATTATCCAAACCGATCTTTCCTTGCGCATTCGTGCCGCGCAAAAGGAAGCTCTCAAGGAAGGAAACCTTGAAGAAGAACATCTCCGTAGAATGGAGAAGCTACTGGTACCAAACGAGGAAGGAACGTTATGTTTTGAGAAAAGGATTTGGGTTCCTCTGTTTGGTGGTTTAAGAAAAGTTATTTTTGACGAAGCTCACAAGTCACGGTACTCTATCCACCCTGGATCGGATAAGATGTACCAGGATCTCAAAGATTACTATTGGTGGCCTAGGATGAAAGGCGATGTTGCTGTTTACGTGAGCAAATGTTTAACGTGTGCTAAAGTGAAGGCCGAATACCAGAAGCCTTCAGGACTTCTGCAACAACCTGAAATTCCCAAGTGGAAATGGGAACAAATCTCCATGGATTTTATTACGAAGTTGCCAAGAACGCCAAGAGGCCATGATATGATTTGGGTGATAGTTGACCGCCTAACAAAGTCCGCACACTTTCTGCCAATCAAAGAGAAAGACAGTACTAGTAAACTTGCGGAAATATACATGAGAGAGATTGTCGCACGCCATGGAGTACCTCTCTCAATCATCTCTGATAGAGACGGAAGGTTTGTGTCAAGGATATGGCAATCCTTCCAAGAAGCCTTTGGCTCACAATTGAATCTGAGCACTGCGTTTCATCCGCAAACTGACGGCCAGAGCGAGCGAGCGAACGATACAGACTTTGGAAGACATGCTAAGGGCGTGTGTTATGGATTTGGGCGGTAGCTGGGATAAACATTTACCTTTGGTCGAATTTTCATACAACAACAGCTACCACACCAGTATTGGTGTCGCGCCATTCGAAGCCCTTTACGGACGCAAGTGCCGATCACCTCTATGTTGGGCTGACGCAGGTGATAGGCAACTTGCTGGTCCCGAAATCGTCCAAGAGACGACAGACAAGATCGCGCAGATTCTTAAACGCATCGAAGCAGCTCGCCACAGACAGAAGGCCTATGCGGATCCAAACCGGAAACATGTGGATTTCCAAGTTAGAGAAATGGTGTTATTGAAAGTTTCACCCTGGAAGGGGGTGGCACGCTTCGGAAAGCGTGGGAAGTTAAATCCGCGCTACATTGGTCCCTTCAGAATTCTGGAAAGAATAGGACTAGTAGCATACAAGTTGGACCTACCTGCTGAACTGAATGGTGTTCATGATACATTTCATGTATCCAACCTGAAGAAAAGTCCAACTCAAGTTGACGTTGCCATTCCCATCGACGAGATTCATGTTGACGACACGCTCCACTTCGTTGAAGAACCTGTTGAGGTCACGGATTGGAAAGTGAACAAGACCCGCCGGAGCAGTGTCAAACTCGTCAAAGTTCGTTGGAATGCCAGACATGGTCCTGAATACACCTGGGAACGTGAGGACCGGATGAAAGAGAAATACCCCCACCTTTTTCCTAAGAACCCTGCTTCTACCAGCAGAACTTAAATTTCGGGACGAAATTTATTTAACGGGGGGAGAATGTGACAACCCGCACTAAACCAGGTATCCGTACGACTTAATTAATGATTAATTACTGCTTAATTACTGTGCTTGTTTGAACTAGCTGTTGAACTGCTACTTGATATCTGATACATGTACTTACTTGCATCATACTTTACTTATCGTCACTACATTATTTACATACGACACCTTAGTGACAAACATGATGCACAAAAAGCACAGTAGCACAATACACGGATAACCTATTGAACATGCTGATAAAGCCAGCATCAGGCAAACACTGCCTCTAAGGCCTGTATGAGCCAGAAATGTTTTGCTACACTGATAGTGAGTGTAGGGATATAAGGGTTGTGGAACTGCGTCTCTAGGAATAAGTCACAGTGACTGGATGTGCCTAAAACGTACTCTAAGTACAAAACTCAGCACTTTAAAAAAAAATAATTCAGCTTTTAGCTAACTAATAAAGTGCCAATACATGAGAAAATAACACTAGACACTTTCCAAAGTGTCAGGAATGAGTAGTGTCACTAAAAAGAACAATAACGACACTTTAAAGCTTTGTTAAGCGCTTTAACGGATTACTATCCAACCGAACAACCGGACTTTACCCGGAATATGAAAATATTATTATTTTCACTATTAATATTTTTCTGAGCCAGTTAGGGTCCCTGATTACCCTAACACCCGCCATAACACATAACATACAAGTAACTAAGTTTAACACTTAACTTACTTAACTTAACCAATCTATGCTTAACTACCTAGTTGATTTCGAACCAAGACCCTCCCCCCTCTTGACCGAATTCGGTCCCCTAGGGGACATACTTGTACCTTGCAAGATTTACTTGATCACCTTGGTTTAGTATCTAGGGTACACAATTACCATTGGGTAATAACATTAATCTTTGCCTATAAGTAACCACTAAACACCTAAGATCATTCACACACTTAACCAACAACTCACACCTCTCTCTCTTGCTCTTGAACTCTCGGCCGAACACCCCACCCCCCTTATCCATCATTTTCGATTTCCATCTTGCCATTCCAACATCATACATACATCAAAGGTCACATATTAGGAGTCTTGGAGCAAGCGGAACACGAAGGACCTCGTTGCTTTGCTTTTATCCACGCCATTCTCGCCAAGAATCTTCCCTAGCCTTGAGCTAGAGGTATAACACTTAAAACTCGTTTTTGAACTAATCTAAAGTGGTTAAAAGGAATTATGTCGGTTAAATCTCGTTAAAATGCAAGATGATGCACAAAAGTTCACTAAAAACATGAGAAATGGTGGTTAATAGCATATAAGTGGTGTAAAAGTTGTAGTATTTGAAATATGTGGTTATTTAGACCCGATCTATGATGTGGTAGCTCGGATCACCGTTTAACCCGGTTTGGTAAGATCATGGATCTTAACATAAGCTTGTTTTGAATGATACAAGGGTTAAAAGGTGAAACTCTACCACACATGAAACATGAACTTGTGTAAAAGTATTTTAACATGTACAATAGTGTTTAAAACTAGCAGATCTACGTATCTGCAAGTGGTATTTTCAAAGGACCACGCGTCAAAGAAATCATGTTTTCTAAAAGACGGATCTTACACTAACAAATATGATTTTATAAACCACAAGTGTGTAAACACTTGTGAAATGAAAAGATCCGACAAACAACCGTTTTTGTAAAAGATGACGAGAAGTTGTAAAGACGGATTTCTCTAAGAACAAGGTTTTTACGAGAACAAAATTTCTTTATATAAAGATCCACAAAATATAATGGGATTTACACTATAGTTTCGGAAAAACTACAAGTTCATGCGATTATGCGATTTACATACTTGTCGACTAGTTTGATGTGTCGGAAATTGTTTGATTGAATAAGGAAGTTGTTGAATTGATTTTGTAAAAGAAAATGATACGCTTGAAAGCGTGGCCGCCTCCAGTTACAGAGGAAACTCTGGCGAAATTTTTCTAAAAACCTAACACTTAGAACTATTTACACAACAAGTGTTAGAATTATTTTTGACATGTTTTCAAAATATAAATCTCGCCATGACTTTATTTATTAAATATTCGGAGGTGGGATTTTCACAAAATTTAACGTGATAAATATATATTGTCACAACACTGTTTATGATTATTTTGTGAAAATACATGAATATTATTTTTAGAGTAAAAATAATATTTACAAACGTTAACGATTCCAAAATAATACGAACGCTTTCACCAAAATTATATAAGTTACACTGGTAATTATATTACCACTCGATTGTTAAAAACGTAACTTACGCACATGTATTAAATCTCCCATCCTTGGGAAGGAGTTTAACTACCAAGTATATACAAAACATAAACACGAAATAGTTGTCTAACTATTTCCCAAAAACTTAAACTATAAAGCTAATGCACGGCCGTCCGTCTAATAGAATTAGCACTTGTAGGTCGTCGCACAGCTTTCTGATTTGGAGATACTTGGTAGAGACGCTTCACTGTGAGTTCATGTCCCCCCTTTTCTCTAACTGTTTTCAGTTTTCTTAACTGCGGGGGTGAAATACATGTTACTTTGTTCACAAGTACTTTATAAACGGTATGGGTAGCGTAAGGAGGTGTATTACTCAGATCATGTGAGTGGGTAGGAGCAATATGAGGCCATTAGTCCTCATGTCGGGACCGAGGGACAGGAGCGGTAGATCTATCTGGGTGTAGCGAGCCCAGCCCCAGGCCAAACTAGAAACGGACCTTGGGGTGACTTTGTCCACATACAAATGCCGTGGCGAAATCTGCTAGGTTTGAGTCTCCCTATTTGCACTTCACATATATCAGTGGCCTTGCAAACCTTTGGTGATCACAAGTCCCCTTATTTGCTACATACCACGACTATTTTTATACTCACAAAGGTTTACTTACTCACTTACACATGAACTCGCTCAACATTATTGTTGATTTTTCAACTTACATGTATTTCATGAAATTGACGAGATCTGGCACGGTATGGCATGTTTTTCCGCTGCACTAGTTTCCGAGGTCATCCGGGGTTTAGGGGATGTGTCTCTTTCCTGGACAAGACACAATCCTTAAACCATGTTTATGTTATCTTTTAAGTTGTATTGTCTGTTGAGCAAAGGTTATGGTTGTTAGGGTATGTTCCCGTTAAAACAATGGTACTGTATTTGGTTTTCAAAACTTAATGGATGATCTTGCATGTTTTTACTTCATATAGCTTTGTTATGATTAAGCTATGGTATTGAGAAGTCACACCAAATTAACCACGCTTGCGCAAAGCCAGGGTGTGACAAGTTTGCTCTTGAAAAGCACGGAAGATTTGTTGATGTTGTGCAAGGGGCTCATGTTGCCCCAGTTCCTCCAGTTGCTCCAGCTCCACCACCGATCAACGCACAAATTGCTAAAGAATACAATGTGTAGCTTATGCAACAAGTGCAACAAGTAGCTGGCAATGAAGAAGAGGTTGAAGAACTTGATTCAGAATCAGGGACAGGCTCTAGTGAGGAAGAAACCAATTCTGAATGCGAGGTGGAGATAGTTATGTCTGAGAAGGAAGAGGAAGTTTTTTGAGAACCTATGCCTATGACTGCTGAGAATTTGGCAGCTTTGCTTTTGAGTTTACAGGGTGGTGAACAAGATGCTGCTGCTACTTCACAGATTGAAACTGAAATTGAAGCGATTACTGATGATGCTGAAGAAGCAGCTAGAAAGAAACAGAGAACCAACTCTGCACCTGATGACGTCCTTTCTGGCCCATCAACTGATCCTGAGCCTACTCCATCAATTGACCCACAACCTGATCCCCAAACAGAAGATGCATCAAAGAAGAAAAGAACAGAGGATCCAGATCTGTATGACTTCAACTTTGATTTTGAATCCACACCCTCAGAGCCAGGCAGTTCTAGTAGTGTTTGATTCAAAGCAGGAAGTTGTAGTGGAGCAGGTGATACTGAGCATGATGAAGCAGCTTTTCGTTATGCAACTGAGAAAAGACAAATATTTAAAAGCAATAGCGACAGTGATGAAGATGCTTACGTCAAAAGGTTGAAAAGACGTGTGGTTATATTAGAACAAGATGCAGAGCTGAAGAATGCTCAGATCACATCTCTTTAACAGGATGCTGCTTTAAAGGAAGCTCAGATCCCTCACTACAATCACAGCTCACTAGCAGATATCTCACATTAGATCAGTTGGAAGATGATTTGGGGATGCTGATGTCCACTGTGTATGTTCTAAAGGCGAAGTTAGAGAAGAAGTTTGGGAACGAGTTTGCTGATAAGGAAGATGAACAATTCTACATTGGCAGAACTGAACAAACTCTTGAACAGAGAGCATCAGCTCATACAGCTACGGAGGAAGAGCGTGAAGCTATTAGAAGCGTATCTGGTTGCCAAGCCAAAGAAAGAAACAGCAAGTCAAAGAAAAAGCAAGAGAAACAGAGCAGCAAACAATTGTTGGTGATGAAGAATCAGGATATGAATCCTCTCGATGAAAACTTTCAGTTGAAGGATCCCACGAAGAGGCCCGACAAACTTGTGATGGAATTGGGATCTTCTCACTATGATGAGGTTGGAAACAAGTCTGAGGTTACTTGCTGGAGGTATGAGCATGACAAGAAGATGTGGTTGATTACACGCAAGAGTGGTCATAGAGAATATTATGCTAAGGAAAGTCAATTTGAGTCCTGGACGAATGTTGATTTGAAGAGCCTTATGCATGCTCCTTATTACGACCCAGAGCTAAACCAAAGAGGTAGAGGTTGGGCTTTCCACTCAAGACTCGAAAGGGAAGTGAAAACCAACTTTGCCACAATGAAGACTCCTGAACCCACCATCAAGAGAAATCCTGGAGTTCGTGACCCTCATACCAAGCGCACTATCAAATCTGTAATATGGCCTGCAACCGACAAAGAGAAGATCATTCCACTTGCAAAGAAGTTTGAGAGGGGAATGCTAAGGAACTTCAAGTTCTGTGCCTATGATCCGAAAATGGCCGAAGCTGTTATTGTCACTGAAGAGCAATCCATCAGGATTCCCAACTCTTACGACCTGATGAGTATTCATGAGGAAGATGTTCTAATTCTCACTAATCATCAAATCCGCACCAACGAGAAATATGAAGAATGTTCTAAAGCCTGGATGAGTGCTGCTGCTAACATCCTTGTGCATCATCTGTTTGCTCCAGATCAAGAACAAGGCGGTCCTCTAGTCTAATGCAGCTACTAATCCATTAAACCTGGGGGGAGATTGTTAGACCCTTGAAGGTTTATGGATAAGTAGCTTAGTGGATTGGTAGGCATTTTGGGTTGATTTTGTAATTTGGCTTTTGGGGAAGTTTGGCCTAGGGTTTAGGGAGCCTACTCCCTAAACACTTACTATAAATAGTAGTGGTATGTCATTAAGAGTATGGTTGGTGACTTAAGCTTCCTTGTATTAGACAAACACCTTTGTATGCAAGTTGAAGCAATCATTTGAATCCAAGAATCTTTCTTTTCATCTCTTTTATTTCGTTCATAGCTTGTTTGTGTGATTCCGCCACCTTACAAGTTAGTGTGATATCATTGTGATCTCGTTACGGGACTTACAGATTTGTTATGCCCGTTTTATAAATTTCTTAATTAGTTCTTTTTATCACGATGATATCAGGTGTAAATTAGTAAAAACATAATTTTTAGAACTTATTATACCCGACTAAACCAAGATAAGTAAAAGAAAATAAAAAATTTTGGGGTGATTAGCGGTTTTCCAAGGCGAGTTTTGTGGAAGGTTTGTTTTTAGGACAAACAAATCAAGGTTTTATCACCCCCCCCCCCCCACACTTAAATTACACATTACCCTCAATGTGTCCCAAATAGGATTTAGTTTTGTTAGCTGTGTAAAAAGTGTGTGAAAATAGCAATTTTTATGGTTACTGGCACTTACAGCACTGGGTCGTGCTATGGGACACAGCCCCGTGTCTAGAGTGCAAGTAACAAATTTGAACACAAGACTTAAAGTATGGTGGACACGGGGCATGCTGGATGAGCACGACCCATGCCACCTTCTCGGCATAAAATTTTTGGACATTAGATAGTTGAGCACAGGCATGCCTGATGGGCACGGCCCCGTGCTACAGACATTGTTTTGTAGTCTTTGAGTCGGGAGGCTCCGGTTTATGTGCATGGGTTCCATTTTTCATTGTCCATCATCCTCTTTTGAGCGTGCTTTATTCCTACAAAGATAAAAACTTAAAAGAAAACATTAAACTAAAGATTAAACTAATATTTAAACTACTTAGCTAATGGATAGTCCATGGAATCTATCCCTATTTATACTATCTTGTCCACCTTATCGAATTTCAAAATTTGGAGCCCAAACATACACGAGTGTTCACAGGTACCTTATTAGCAGGTCCTATCATATGACAGCTAGCGCCACCAGTTGAGTTCTCAGGTGTACCTTGAGAATGATTTTTTCTGTTTCCTGTCTTTTATTTTTTATTTCTGTTTTTTTTCTATTTTGTGGTTCATTATTTTCTTAAGTCCGACCCCATGCTAAGTTCCCATAGCATCGAGCTGGGGGACATGTGGAGGAATGACCCGCTCGGTCATCCCGGGTCGGGGAAACCATTATTAAGTAAAGGATATTAATAACAATAATATCTAAATATCCCCATGCAAATAGAAGATTTGCACGATCTCCGAGAAAATAGGAGGCGTTGCACAATCGACTCTCCGATTTAAGGGGAAACCCTAATTCGCCAAAAAGTATAAAAAAAAGGATGCAATAGCTAGGTAAACTCACTCAATTCCTCTCTCAAACACTTTTACTCCCAAATATGAATATTTATTCTCACGCAGGAGGATGGTTACATGAATAACCTTATTCCTGTAACGAGTCATAACGGTGTTTTGTTTTGCAGACCGAAATTCAGGCCATTCACGATCGGATCATCTAGCCTACGAACGTATCTCAGATGACGTTTCTACAATTAATGTAAACAAAAAGGTTTTAAACCTGTACACAATGTGGTGCTTTTATAGCTCTAGCCATCACCACCCCATGCTCACTCTTAGCTACCATCACTGGCCCTCCTACCACCACATGTCATGACATCATGTCAAGGTGGTCGAGGGTGGTGATCACAATGGTGCAAGTGACAAACAAATCCATGAATCATTAGTGTCGATTAAGGACGACACTTAGATAGCTTTAAAACAATAATTGAAAGCGGAGGGTGGTGATCACAATGGTTTATGCCTAGAATGGTTACTGTACTCGCGCGAACCGCGCTATAGAAAAAGTAAGTAGACGACGAATGCCTCATTTTCCGCTACAACAAATTTTATGATTATGGTTTAGTAAAATACGTAGATTTTGTCAATTTATGCTCACTTATGTAAAAGCTTTTTGAGGTTATAAACATAAGGAAATTTGATAAACCAAAATCTTTTTAGCATTCATAGGAAATATATTCACCCAAAATTGTGTAAAGACCAATTTGTAAAATTAACCACTTTCTTTACACCTCCTGTTGCTTGTGTAAATTGAAATTATAATGCTTTTACATGTATGCTTATAAGTGTTTGCACACACATACGTATGAATACACCGTTCCTCAAAACCTGATACTTTGATAGATCTCAAAACCTGATAATTTGATAGATAATAGTTAGTAAAATAATTTCAAAACCAAAAGAAAAAAAAATCATATTTGAACGAGGAGATGGATGATAACATCCATCTTTGTTGTCTCCACACAACTCACACCAATACAGAGAGGATGTTGCAGGGATCATACGCGTATATACAAAGAGTGTTAGTATCAGAGTTTGATGGTTCCCAGGACAATGTTGAACGAGGAGAAGGATGATAACATCCATCTTTGTTGTCTCCACATAACTCACACCAATACATGATTCAAAGAACTAGTAAACGAATATATGAACTTGTATACTAACCGAATGAATAACAACTTGAAAGTAACTTCGATAAGAGCCTTCAATCAATCAGAACATGCATATATACAACTGTATATCGAAACCCTATTTACACTTGTGAACCATTGTATTTTTGGAGAGAGGCGTCGATTGGAATCGACATGTACGATAACCGCCAAAACAGTTATATCTCCATACACGCACCGATTCACATGTTGAGCCCAAACTAAACAAGAAACATAAAAACAAATTGTTCGCCCCATTCAAAACTATAAACATAAACGGAACTTGGTGCTGCGTTTCTTGTATTCGAACACGGATTGCTTTGATTATAACTTCAGAGAGCATGAAGGAAGAAAAGGGCACGGAAGCTTGTTTAAATATATTTTTTTCATTTCTTTGGTAGTTTTGGTCTCTTTAAAGTCTTATTTCCTACACTATATTACACAACAAACAGAGAGTCAAAGAAAAATTGATAGAAACTTAAAAACAAACCTAATAAAAAAGGAGTCCTATTTTTTTTTTTTTTTGGTATTTTACACCTGTCTACCCTAAAAGATATTGAACAAAGAATTTGAACTACAACAGTCTTTATACATGCTGTGTCACATATTCCTTACTCAACCCAACAAACGGGGGAACTCATTTTCATCCATTAGCGGTAAAGAGTTGTTCATGGAGACTCGGCCAAAAGACCCAACCACAAGCCTCCTTTCTCGTCTAGGCACCTTGCTGGGTGCACTAGACTGTCCATGACCTTGTGAGGACTGCGGGTCTGGATTATTACTGGTAGAACCCAAAGATGAGCCTACTTCAAAAGTAGGTCCATAGCCCCAGTTCAGCGAATGGACAAGCAATCATGTGGCACACGACCCCTTCCACTTGCTCTCAAGGACGGGCCCTACAGAATAGTGAATTTACCATTAATAATATTACAAATAAGACATTGAAACACATCTTTGTTTTTGGACAGCTAACGCGAGCCAACCCACAAGAAATAAAAATGTATGGACATAGATAAATTCAACATACCATAGGAGGCCGGCTCGATCAATGGGCCAATTCGGTGAATATATTGATTTGGGACAGGAAGCATTACCGAACCATTAACTGCGTATGATTGACCAGCCAACCGATGATGCTCATGACCAGCTATGTAAGGAAAACCTAGAGTACATTGGCTGGATAGAAGACTCCTCAGGTTACCATTAAAATCTCCTAAAGAGGTCTGCCAAATTTAAATTATCACTGTTAAGATTAGCATTCATATCATCTAACTGAATGTCATCTTCATTGAAGCAATCAGTTAACAAAGAGTCAAATGTTAACCGCGGCCTAAGACCGAATTTAGATATGTTCATCTTCAATGTGATACCAAAGAAGTTGTTGATCCTTTCTTCGATTTTCTCCATCGGTAATTCCAAAATCTCATCAAGCGTACCAGCACCAAGACGTAAAGCAAGCTTTATACGTAAACATATTCCTGTAAGATTCGTACATTTATAATGTTTAAATTACAAACAAATGGTATTTAAATTTGTATAAATTAACAAGATTTCGAAATTTCTAATCTACCCGCTTTTGTGTTAGCTTTTTTTCGGTCTGCTATCAATTATATACATTTTAAGTATGAATTTTTCCAACCATCTTTATCTACTTGTTTAACTGTTTTTCTGTATATTAATGTGACATCGATTTATTAACTTTATGTGTTACATGGTATGGAAAGATCACATATTTGATATGGTGAAAAGTTTCCATGTAATACTTGCTCAACTGAAATAATTTTATCACTTACCAAAATTAACGCTTCACCCAAGATTGTTATTTGTTTTCAGCGGATCTAAGATGTTAACAACCTTCTGCATAAAAGGTGGCCTATTTTCCACAGGTATCTTACAAGGCACGGTGTACAAGTTTATGAGTTCCCTAAGAAATTGTCCACCGAATAAGGCATGATGGGTGGGATTCTCTGTTGGCCCGAACTTGGATCTTGATCTCTAAATGAGCGTGAATAACTTTGAATAACAACAACTTGAATAACTTGATGATAACCGAATGTATACAATATCGAATTGAGAGTATATACAATTGATTTCGTATGTTATGAACAACTACAAATGAATCTAACTATCCCTATTTATAGTTTCCTACGGGTACGAGTGAATAGTTGCGTCTCTTCGTGAATGGACACGTCTCTTGGATATGTGGTTGAGATTGGATCTTGAAGAGGTGTGTTGATTCTCGTCCGCATGATCAACAGTCGCGTCCCTTTATGTTTGCCTTGTATTGATTTCGAAATGGTGTGTGTGTAGAGACACACCCATTCGGTTAGTGAGGGTAGTTTCAAACTTCCATCTTGTCAACTTTTGGTCCTCGTACTTTGTAACCGCTACTTAATAATAATTCTAACTGTCTAATGATGTTAAGAGATTAACCGGTTTCATTCACCCCCTTAATCTCGAACATCCATGAGTTGCTTTAAATCTTGAATTCCGAGCAGTTCCCTCATTGTAGCAAACTTGATCCTTGCTAGTGCCTTCGTTAGTATATCTGCTCGTTGTAGTTCTCCACTTATGTGTTCCACAGTGATATCTTCGTTTTCCACGCATTCTCTTATGAAGTGATAGCGTGTGTCAATGTGCTTGCTTCTTCCATGAAAGACTGGATTTCTCATAAGTGCTATTGCTGAAACGTTATCTACTCTGAGTGTTATCTTTTCTTCCTTCCAGCCTGTGATTTCACTTAACAATCTTTTAAGCCATAGTGCTTGACATGCTGCTGCAGTGGCTGCCATGAATTCTGATTCGCATGATGATAGTGCCACTGTTTGTTGCTTTTGTGTACACCAGGTTATAGGTGATTCTCCAAAGTAGAATACCAGACCAGTTGTTCCTTTTCCTTTGTCTGTATTAACTCCAAAACTACTATCACTATAACCTGTGATCTTACATCCTCCTTGTCTTCTGTAGATGATTCCATGTTCTTTAGTTCCTTTGATGTAACGTAGTATTTGCTTTACTGCTTTCAGGTGTTGCTCCTTTGGTTCTTGCATGAATCTACTAAGTAGACTGACTGGGTAACATAGATCTGGTCTTGTATGCAATAAGTACCTGAGAGAACCTATCAGGCTTCTGTAATGTGTTGCATCTACTAGATCTCCTTCTTCAGTCTTTGTTAATTGAATTCCTGGAGTCATGGGTGTCTTCGTGTCATTGCAGGATAACATATCGGCATCTTTGAGTATCTTGTTGATATATCCTGTCTGTTTGATGCCAATCTCACCCCCTGCTTGAATTACTTCTATTCCCAGATAGTATGCTAGCAATCCTAGATCGCTCATATCAAATTTGTTCTTCATCTGAGATTTAAAGATGTCTATCTCCTTCTTTGATGTTCCAGTGACTATCAAGTCATCAACATAGACTCCAACTATTAGTGTAGAGGCTTCTCTTGTTCTTGTATAGATTGCATTCTCTAAAGTGCACTTCTTGAAGTTAAGTGACTTTAGGGTTTGATCTAACTTCGTATTCCAAGCTCTTGGTGCTTGTCTCAATCCATACAGTGCTTTTGATAGTCTGTAAACATTTTCTTCATTTTCTGGCTTTATAAATCCTTCTGGTTGTGATACATAGACTTCCTCTTTGAGGTCTCCGTGTAAGAATGCAGATTTCACATCTAGATGATGTACCTCCCAACCTTGATATGCTGCTAAAGCCAACATTAGTCGTACTGTTTCCATACGTGCTACTGGTGCAAAGACTTCGTCAAAGTCTATTCCGTGTTGCTGAACATATCCTTTCGCAACTAGCCTTGCTTTGTATCTGATAATGTTTCCGCTTGCGTCTTTCTTAGTCTTGAATACCCACTTTAAACCTATTGCTTTGTGATCTCTTGGCAATTCCGTCAAACTCCAAGTGTTATTCTTGTTTATTGAGTCTAATTCAGCCTTCATTGCTTCAATCCACTTTCTGTCACTAGATGCTTCCTTGTAATTCCTTGGTTCTTCTTCAGCGAGTAATAATTCATGTGGATCTAGTTGAATTTCTTATGTTTCTTCATACAGGTCTTCGAGACTTCTTAATCTTACTGGAGTGTCACTAATACTCTCTGTTGTACTTTCGGAAGTGGATGGACCTCCACTTGATAAATTGCTTGAACTTCCTGCTGAGTTCTGATTGTATGAATATGCTGGCGGGGTTACATAGGAGTCTGGTTCTTCTGTCTGATCTACTCCTGAATCGTCATGATGTGGCCCGCTACTGCCTGGACTACTTGGCTCATTTTCTTCTAATTCTGGTGGTATGTCATCTTCTTGAATGACAAAGTTTGTCCATTCGGGATTCCCTGAATCTACCGTCTCCATATAACTATTCCAGTTCCATGGTTGTCCTTCCATGAACTTTACATCTCTACTGACACATATCTTATTCTTTGCTGGATCATATAATCTGTATGCTTTTGATCCTTCTTCTATTCCAAGGTAAACCATAGGTGCACTTCTATCATCTAACTTCTTTTGTTGAAGTGGTAGTACCTTAGCGTAAGCAGTGCAACCAAAAACCTTCAAGTGTTCTAAATTTGGCTTCCTTCCTTTTAGTGCTTCATATGGTGTCTTGTTCACCAGGGCTTTTGTCGGAACCCTGTTTAGTACGTATATCGCGTGTCGTACTGCTTCACCCCAAAAGTTCTGTGGCATGTTCATTGCCTTCAACATACTGCGAGTAGTTGACAACATCGTCCTGTTTCTTCTTTCCACTACTCCATTTTGCTGTGGGGAATATGGTGCTGTAAGCTGTCTTGTTATGCCGTTGGTTTTGCAATACTTGTTGAATTCAGCCGATGTGAATTCACCTCCTCTATCCGTCCTTAGCATCTTTAACTTGGTCTGCGCTTCCTTTTCCACCTTTTCTTTGAACTCCTTAAATGTTTCGAATGCTTGATCCTTGGAAGTCAGTAAATATGCCCACATGTAGCGAGTACAGTCGTCTACAAGTAAGAATATATACTTCTTCCCAGCATGTGTTGGTGGAGTTATAGGACCACACAAATCTCCATAGACTAAGTCCAGAGGTTTTAAAGATCTGAACTTTGCCTGATTTGGAAATGGTGCCCTACTATGCTTTCCTAATAAGCATGCGTCACAGACTTGACTAGCATGACTTATTTGTGGAACTCCATGTACCAAGTTCTTACGAGTCATTTCTTTAATAGCGTCGAAATGTAAATGGCCTAACCTTGCGTGCCATAACCATGCTGTATCTTCGGTCTTTGATAGTAAGCAGATTGGTTTTCCCGTCTTCAGTTTGACTTTGTATAGCCTGTTCTTCATTCTCTTGACTCGCATTAGTAGCTTTCTATTTCGATTTCGGATAGTAAGTAAATCTCCGTCCATAACCACTTTGCAACCGATTTCTGTAAGTTGTCCGAGGCTCAATATATTGGTTTTCAGACTTGGAATGTAGTAGACATGTGAAACAATCTTTTGTTCTTGGTTCAGACATTCCAGTAGTATTGAACCTTTGCCTTTAATTTCTACGTGTGACCCATCACCAAATCGTACTTGCCCTGTCACCGTTTCATCTAACTCCTTGAAGTGACTTCGCACTCCTGTCATGTGGTTGCTTGCCCCGTTATCTAAGTACCATAGATTCTCATTTTCTGAGGCATAACTTGTCGGTTTTATATGTTCCTCGTTTAGCAGAGCCCTTTCTTGAACATTTTCTTCTTGTATTGTCATTAACAATACGGGTGCTTCGTCTTCCTCGACGAGGTTTGAATGTTCTTGCACTTCGTCTTTCTCAGAACAGTCCTTCTTGTAGTGTCCAAACTTTTGACACTTAAAGCATTGGATCTTACTTAGGTCGGTTCTCGCAAACTTCTTCCAATTTCTAGAACTTCCATTTCTAGATCTAGATGTAGATCCTTCGTTTCTGGGACTTTGCCTATTTCTGTTGTTTCGCCAATTTCCACGCGTCTGGTTAAATCTACCAGGACCGCGGTTTCCAGATTGCCTTCCTCTGTTGTTATCCTGATGTGTAAACATAAGCCTATCTTGGCTTTCTCCTTGACTTCCTTTCTTTAACTTGAGACGTTCTTCATACGTCTTTAGTCTTCCGACCGCTTCCTGTAGCGTCATGGTATCTAGATCGGAGTATTGTTCCATAGAGGCAACGATTTGAGTAAACCTATCCGGTACGCCATTTAAGAGTTTGCGTACTAGAGTCGATTGATTCATAGTCGATCCTACTTCTGTTGCTCGGGTAACGATACTATTGATCTTTGCGGTAAACGAATCAATAGTGTCGTCATCCCTCATTTGCAACATTTCAAATTCTGACATTAGCGTGTGCATACGCGCCTTTTGTACCCGATCTACGCCAACATGTCTAATCTTTAGATTATCCCAAATCTCCTTTGCAGTTTTACAACTTGCGACTTGCAATACAACGTCTTCTGGTATTGCTTGAAACAGATATGCAATTGTAGACTTATCTTTCTTAGCGTCTACCGTTGCATTTTCTGCCGGTTCAATCGTTTCCCATAAACCATTCGCTTCAAGAATCGTCTTGATACGAATAGCCCAAACCGTATAGTTTGTTGGTTTCAGAATCGGACACTGAAACTGGGAAAGAGAATTTCCATTTATCGGACTTTGACCGGATGATCCTGCCATATCTTCCTGTCGAATAATCTTCACTTCTAATAAACTTTCTTTTGGTTTCAATATATCTCAACAACCCCGATTACCCGAATCGTGTAATAACCAAATAACCAAAAACAATCTAATTCGCACTAAAACCCCGGAATCAAAACAAACGAACCCTAGATTCCTAACCGTTCGGTTCGACCGACTTTCCTAGAACCGAAAATAAATAATTCTGAAATGAAACTTTTGCGAATTTAAACGAAATTGAAACCTGATCGCGAATTCCCTGCGATGCCTTGCGATTCCCACGCCTAGAGCCTGATGCTCTGATACCAATTTGTTGGCCCGAACTTGGATCTTGATCTCTAAATAAGCGTGAATAACTTTGAATAACAACAACTTGAATAACTTGATGATAACCGAATGTATACAATATCGAATTGAGAGTATATACAATTGATTTCGTATGTTATGAACAACTACAAATGAATCTAACTATCCCTATTTATAGTTTCCTACGGGTAC
This sequence comes from Helianthus tuberosus, assembly GCA_030545235.1. Taxonomy (NCBI): domain Eukaryota; kingdom Viridiplantae; phylum Streptophyta; class Magnoliopsida; order Asterales; family Asteraceae; genus Helianthus; species Helianthus tuberosus. The sequence continues at coordinate 97,806,789 of CM060357.1, read as the reverse complement.
GAGTGAATAGTTGCGTCTCTTCGTGAATGGACACGTCTCTTGGATATGTGGTTGAGATTGGATCTTGAAGAGGTGTGTTGATTCTCGTCCGCATGATCAACAGTCGCGTCCCTTTATGTTTGCCTTGTATTGATTTCGAAATGGTGTGTGTGTAGAGACACACCCATTCGGTTAGTGAGGGTAGTTTCAAACTTCCATCTTGTCAACTTTTGGTCCTCGTACTTTGTAACCGCTACTTAATAATAATTCTAACTATCTAATGATGTTAAGAGATTAACCGGTTTCATTCTCAACTACACAAAATGAGAGATAGAATAAGAAAACAAGTATACAGACATTACTCAAATAATGAACTTCATAGAGGTGTATGGCATATACATTCGTTATTAATTATGCTATGTCAAATAGTTTTGGATTGATTTTGCTGTTTAAGTTGTGATAAGTAGACAGTGAGTTTTTTGAATGCTTGTAAACAAAATAATTAGGTAATCACTTTTAAAACGCAATGCCAAACACACCAAGTTTAATGATTTCTTTCTTACCAACTATGTCAGGCAGTAAAGATAAGTTAACCGGACCATCAATGCTAATGCCGAATTTATCCTAGTTAAATTTGATGTAATACTCCAAGAACACGTAAAGAACCTAGAATTTGGCACAAAGAAACCAAAAATTGTGAGCTTATATGAAGTTAGAAAAACCGACTTCTTTTTCACAAGGTTCGAAAAGATTACCATCAGTGGGCTGGCAAGAGATGCATCATACATACGGAATATGTATAGAACTAAGGGTCTGTTTGGTATGGCGTAATGGAATAGATGAGAGAATGGAATGGACAAAGGAATGAAATGGATCATTACATTCCATAGTCTTGTTTGGTTACCATGCAGGAAAGGAATAAATCATTACCTTGTGTTGTTTGGTAGGTAAGAAAAGAGGAATGAATTAAATCGGCGATGGGTGGTGGCGGCTAGTGGTGGTGGCAGCGATGGGTGGCGGTGGTCAGTGGTAGCGGTGGTGGGTGGCGGTGGTCAGTGGTAGCGGTGGTGGTGGCGGTGGTCGGTGGGTGACGGTTGTTAGCGGTGACAGCGGCGATGGTTGGGGTTGGCGGTGGTCTGCGGTGGCGACGACGGTGGGTGGTGGTGGTCGACGGTAGCGGGTGGTGGCCGAGGAGGATAGTGGTAGTGGCCGGCGGAGGGGGCGGTAGTGGTCGGGGTGGCGGTGGTTGGTGGTGGCGGGTGGCGGGTGGCGGCGATGGTGGTGGCGACGGGTGGTGTTGGCGGCGACGACGATGGGTGGTGGTGGTCGACGGTAGCGGGTGGTGGAAACGGAGGATGGTGGTGGTGGTCGGCGGAGGGTGGCGATAGTGGTCGGGTTGGCGGTGGTTTGCGATGGCGGGTGGCAGCAATGGTAGTCGATGGCGGTGTCGGTGGCGGTGGCGGCGGAGGACGGTGGTGGAGGTCGGTGGAGGTTGGTGGCGGGTGGTGACGACGGCAGGTGATGGTGGTGGTGTTAGATGGTGGAGGTGATGGGCGGTGTTTGTGACGTAGTCTGAGAGAGGGAATGGAATAGAAAAAAAAACAGGGGGAGTGGATGGAATGAATTTCAGGGAATGGAATGACTTATGTAATAGGTGATTCCATTACATTGACCAACTAAACACATTTTTTTTCATTCTCTCGCAATAGTTCATTCCATTCCACCTTCCATTCCTGCATACCAAACACTACCTAAAGTTTCCAAGGCATATGTAGATAAGAGGCCATACATCGCACCCATAATATGGCTTTCATAGTAAAACCATGATTTTATCAAGACGATACTGCGTTTAAACAAATGATTTCTACCAAGAAGGTGATCCACCTGCATTAGTCAATATACAAACGATCATGAATAGTAAAAAAAAGATGTGCGCTTTTCAGGAATATGTAAATAAAGCTTGATCATACGTGCTCAAGAAAACACAGTGCACAAAGACCACTCAGCTGGTTGAAGGATATATCAATTGTAATGTCGTTAACGAGACACTTAACTAGTTTCACCTGTCATTGGAAACGTTATGAGCAAAAAAATATCAAAATGATCAAGATTCTTAACATTTAAAAGACCACCTTTTATATGTAACATAACACTATAATGCAAAGCTTATTCATACTATATTATATAATAAACAAAACTTATTCATTTACAAGCATAATATATATGAAATCCAATGCTAATCTAATGCTAACATGAGCCACATGTTCTTAATATTCTCAATATTATACAGAATATAATCACAAAGATGACCTCAACATCAATGAATCGGATGTCTTTTAGCTTGTATTCATCATTTCCATTCCACTATTCAGCCAGAAGAGCATGATAAACGTTAAGAGGCAAAGTACGCGAGTCAGGAACACTAATAACCGTCAGGTCAATATCGCCCTCAGGAAGATACGTTTTGAGTGGCACAGAACCGTACTGCACGACCTACAAGCATAAATTTAGTTAAACAAAAATTGTGTTACAAAAATAATCAGTTCTTCAATTTATCATAGCATTTAGCAAGAAACCCTTAGACTATCCTCATTAACAACCTAACTCAACCCAACTTTTAATAAAAAACTAATTTCTCTCTTCCACATATACAACCCAACCCAAGTCAATTTTTGACACACATTCACAACCCAACCCAACCCAACCCAACCTAATTTTTTTTATTAAATAAATATAACACATGGTTATTATTTATTGTATTAAAAATAATAATATTAGAAACAGTTATTTTATTTCAAACAATTAAAAGTTATTTATTTTTAATATAAAAATTAAAAACTTAATCCGTCAATATATATAATATACTAGAATATATATTTTTTCCAACGAACTCCGTTTTTAATAAAGTTTATATTGTAATGTTGACAAATTTTTTTAAGAAATACGGTGTATTTAGTTTTTTTATTAAGTTTATACATTACAAATTTGAGTTATTAAATTATTGAGTGAATTACAAGTTTTGTTATTTATCTTTATACCAAATTTTAGAAGGTGTCCTTTGCTTTTAAAATTGATTAGTTTTGTACTTTATCTTTCAAAATGTTGACCCACTTAATTTTTTTTGTTAAGTCAGATCACAAAAGGGTAGTGTCGTCTTTTTGCCTATTTATTTAAAAGTGTTATAATATTTATCTGTTTACCCATTTAAAAGTTTTTCTTCAATTTTGAGTAATCAAGTTTTACCCATTTATAAGTTTCCCTTCAATTTTGGGTCATCAAAATCATCGTCAACAGCAGCTTCAAATCTAGAACTTGGGCTTTCTCAAGATGGGGTAATATGGGAGTTTTAAATCAAAAACATTTGACTCAGATTTACCAAATGGGTCAAGCTAGATTGCATACTTCAAAGGATGATGATTCTCAAGGTTCAGAGGGCCAATAGAAGTTTTAAATGAGTTGTTTCAGATTATGAATCGTGATGGTCAGATCTACTCGGTGACGGCACCGCTGAATCACTATTACAACCTTCAACCCATTCTTCTGTATAAATCTCCGCCATTATGACCTTCGGCTTGTTCTCCGGCGTGACGGAACCGCTTATAGATCTGAGCTCCGTGATTGAAATCATACCGTCACCGATAGCGTCAAACTTCCGGAAAACCTTCTTGTAGTCGTTTGTGTCACCTACGGAAGAATTTTTCTTGGAGATCTGTTTCATTATTTTGTAGTGACAAACTAGAGTTCTGGCGGTGGTCACAGGTGGTGGTGGTGGTTGGTGGTTAATGCCCGGTGGTTGGGGATATATATAGCAGGCTGAAGTTAGGAGAGAATAGGGCTTCGAAATGGGGTGTGAATTGTTGCAGGTTGTTGAAGACAAATTAGGGTTTTGAAATGGGATTGATTTGGGGAAGAAGAGGGTTTTGTTATGATATATAATATTTTTTTCTTTTATATGTATTTTTAAAGAATAGGGTGAAAAGACAATTTTACCCTCATGTGCATTGCACATGACCAGATTTGACAGAAAAATTTAACTGGGTTAGGGCTAAAGACAAAACGTGTATGATTTGAAAACATAAAGTACAAAACTCGTCAATTTTGAACATAAAGGACAACGCCTGAAAATAGGTATAAAGATAAAAGACAATCCTTGAAATTCACTCTTATCTAAAAGCAACATGGGATTGAACATGTGACAGAAATCATGGCAACTAGATGTTTAAAAACTTTAAATCAAGCACAAAACATATGCAACACACAAGAAAAACTCTAATCGATGGGTTTTATCTCCAAACCATCCAACACCGGGAGGGTGAGGCAATGGCCTCCGGTAACGTTTACAGCTACGGTCGGATGTGACGCTTGATGGTGTGAAAATTCGGGTTCACAAAGACGACGATGATGGATGGTTGTGAGGAGACAGTTCCCGCGGTTTTAGATGTAGACTTCCAGCGAATGAGTTAAACTTGATGACCTTCTTATGGTAATGGTCCTTCAATTCGAAGGCTGTGATGGCGGTGGCGTTCCCATTAGAGGCCAGAACAAAGGAGATTGTGTGTCAAGAATTGTACTTATCTTACTTTTTTGGGGGTGTCAAGACTGTGGAGGTGAACCTGCTGATGATTTGATGAGAGATGAAGAAGAAAGGGGGTAGAGGGTGTGACAATTGTCAAATTTGCATGTATCCGTACAATAATTAGACAATGATTAATGCTTAATGACTGTGCTAATTTAACATTTATGACATGAATGTTTTCTGATTTTTGTTGTCATACATACATGTGCATCATGTATTGCATAATGTCATATCATTATTGCATGCAACACTTATTGTTTCAAATGATGCATGAAACAAAGATAACACAGTTATCAGATAAATCAGAAAGTGCTGACGGAGTTCAGTACATAGACAGACATGGTATTGAGACAAAGAATGTGCCAGAAACCAAGAGTTACACTAGTATAGTGTGTAGGAAAGTAAGGATCATAAAACTGCCTTCCTAGTGATAGTTTAAGTGCCGGAAAGTGCCTAAAACTCACATAAATTGCTGAATTCAGCAAAATCCAGCTTTTAAACAACTAAATATCATGCAGAAATATGGTTAAATGGTCCAGAATGCTTTCCTAAGTGTCGGGAATCAAAACTGTCACAAAAGGTAACATAAAGCACACTAAACTGCGTCGTTTAGCACCTTAACGAACCGGTAACCAACCGAACAACCGGACACTACCCGAAACACCAAATTTTCACTAGAATCATAGTTTTACCATTTCTGAGCTAGTTATAGTCCCCGAACATCATAACACACTATATAACATCCTAATAACTAAACACCTAACTAAAATCATTAGATTTCAACTAAATAACCTAACCAACAATTACAAACTAACCAAGACCCCCCCCTTTGTTGGACGGTTAGACAATGGTGGCCCACCCTTGATTTCTTTTAATTGTTTATGTGATATTGTTGCTAGTCCATGAAACACATTACCCATAAGACTAACACTTGTTGGTGGATATTATAAGACTAACCATTAGAACATAACTCTCATTCTCATCACAACATCTCACCAACACAACTCTCCCTCTCTTCCACTTTCTTTCGGCCGTGAACCCACACACACATACAACCACCATCATCATTCAATCTTCATCCATTGTCTACTCATACAAAGGTGTAAGAAGCATCACAAAGAAGCTAGGAGCTCTTGAAGTGGAAGGACCTCTTGCAAGTGCTATTAACTACCTTATTCATCATCATCATCATCTTGTGTTCATCCCTAGCCTTGAGCTAGTAGTAAGATCATCCACATCTCATTCTACATCTTGTTTAGTAGGTTAAAGATGTTACATGTAAATAAACATGAAGAACTCTAATGATCAAGAACATGAAACTTAAACATAAGACTAAAAATCATAAGAATACATGTTGTTAAGTGTATGTGTGAGTATTGATTGATGATTATTTGTGTTAATGATGTTAAACATCATATGAACTTGCTAGATGGTGATTAAAGACATAATCTAGCAAGTTGAGAGGATGATTATGTAAGAAATCAAAGTGATCATCCTTATGTAAAAGCATGAACTTGAAGTATTAAATGTTTTTCTTGAATAATGATGATCAAAGTGAATATAGGTGTTGTAAACATGTGATTTTAAGAATGATTTTCTCAAGAAACTAAGTTAAAATACAAGATTTATATAAACTTGGTTCTTAAAGAAATTAATCACATTTTTAGTGGTTAATCAAGTGTAGAATCATGCATTTAACAAGAAAAACTCAAGAAGAAATATTTTTAGAAAAATATTTTACAAGTTGTAAACATCCAAATTCTTCAAGAATGACGTTTTTAAATAAACAACCACACTTTAAAGGGTAACTAAGCTTACTAAACACACTACCAAGTTACTACAAATGTTTATAAATTTTCAAGTTCATGAAGTAGTGATTATAGCTTGATTTTGGCACTTGGTAAGTATTGTTTGATTTGTTGTTGATTGTGATGATTTATAAAAGAAAATGATATGCTTTGAAAGCAAGGAAACCTCCATTTTTAAGGGGAAACTATGGCAAAATTTTTCTAGAAATTAAACACTTAGAAAAATATTTTTAAACAAAAATTTACAAGTATATTTTTAACCATGATTTTTATATAAAATTTGCCATAATTTTTGTTACAAAAATTACAAAATATTGGAGGTTGGTTTTTGATAATAAAAGTGACTAAATATGTATTTAGGAGAATATATATTTAGATGTCACCATGTGTGTGATTATTTGTATATTATGTGTATTAGTTATATTATTTTAGGGCTTGAAATAATATAACTCACCAAAATACCAAGAAATTTACAATCCAAAATATTACCAAAATTCCAAGAAATGAATATATAATTTATACCCAAAATATTGGATAAACCGAACAAGGAATATAACTTATACAATAATATTCCGGAATTTAATTCATAACTATATTTTAGTAAATGGTATTTTGGACACCAAGAAAACAAAAAAATATGATTTTTACAATTATTACAAAATTATATCATATTTTTATATTTTTGACAAGAAGAAATCATATTATTTTTGGGAAAGAAAAATATATATGTTTTTCATGAATTACTAGAAAATATATTATTTTTGGAGAAATATATATTTTCTTAAATAAACTTAGAATAAATTATTTTGGGAGAAAAATGGATTATAAGTATTTTCTAAAGATAAACTTGAAAATATATTATTTTTGAGATTTATATGAAAATATGAACATTTTTGCCAAGAAGAAGTATAAAAAGATTTCTATAAATAATTTCTTAAAAATATATATTTTAAGAATACATATTGGTGAATTTTTATTAGAAATATTATTCTGGAAAAATAAATGCGAAAATTAAGTATAAGATACTTAATAAACACAATTAGAATACGTATTCTCGTACGTATAAATACACCGGAATACGCCACCGATACTTGGAAAAAATATACAAGAATAAGAATACGGGTATGAATACACCCATCATTGGGGAAATTATACATGTACAAATACATAAATGTGTCAAGATAAAATATATTATTTTAACTAATATTCCAAAATTTAATAAATGTAATTTAAGTTAAAATATTTATTATTTTAACAAATAATTATATAACTTAGAATAATATCGATGACACAAAGAAACGTAACTCAAAGACGCTAATTAAGAATAAGGTCAAGGCACGACCCACCCGTCTAATAAATCGTAGTACGTTTGTAGGTAGTCGTGCACACTAAGGGAAGCTTTGGGTTATTTGATTGAAGAACGCAAGACTCTGAGTTCATGTCCCCCTTTTCTTTTAACTGTTTTCAGTTTTATAACTTCGGGGGTGAAATGCATGTTACAAAATATTTACAAACGTTTAAAATGGTATGGTTAGCTAAGGAATGAATTGTTAGATCATGTGAATGGGTAGGCGCACACTTAAGACCATTAATCCTCGTATAAGGACCGAGGGACATGAGTGGTAGATCTATTTGGGTGTAGCGAGCCCCACCCATGAGGACTGGGATTTGGCCCATGTGATGACTATGTCTTCCAGCCGGAAGCCCGGTACAAAATCTGCTAGGTTTGAGCCTTCCTACGCCATTGCACACATGTTAATGGCCTTGCAAACCATTAATTGATATGTTTCCTTGTTGCTTTCATTCCAGGTTTACAAATACATACATACTTACAATGATTACAAGGTTTAATCATGCACACATACAAAACACATGAACTCGCTCAACTTTTGTTGATATTTTCAAACTACATGTATTTCAGGAAACTAAATGTAGATCTGTTGGGCGTTGAAGTTTTCAAGTCGTGTCTTTAATAAAAGATGTCATCCGAGGTCGAAGGGTTTGAGTAATGTATTTTATCTTGGATAAGATACATGGCTCAAAACCTAGTTTGTTAGTGTCTTTTGTGAAGTCCTATTTGGAACTTAAAACTTTGTGGGTTTGAAACAATGTTGATTGTAAGGTTTGAAACTATCTAATGGATGAACATCTTGGGTTTTATCATATAGTTGTTTGTTATGGTTGAATGCAATGATATTAAGCAAGTCACACATAATCACGCTTCTGCAAAAGTTAGGGTGTGACAGTTTGGTATCAGAGCCTCGATTGTAGCGAACTAGGATTCTTTCTCGATTCTAGACTACAATCATTAGGGCTCTCATGAAAATATTTTTACAACATGTTTTCATTGCATACACAAGATGCCCAGATCCATGGAACAAACATTTTTACAAAAGAAAAGACAAGAAACACAATGCAAGGTCACATTGGTGGTTTAGTCCAGGGTAGACTAGGAAAGATAGAATAGTTTCATGAAAGATAATGTAAATACATGATAGAGTGATAATTGCCTTGATTGCATACTAAGTGTTAGTGGTTAATATATGTGCACATGCTATGATTATGTTGTTGCACGATTGTTTGATATGGTGATTGTTCATATATATATATATATATAGGGAGGGGCTCATGCGAGAACCACCCTTATTGTGAGAACCTTGAGAACCAATGTGAACACAACCTAAAATAGCTAAAAAACCTAAAAAAACCTAACCCCCACCCCCCCCCCCCACCCAAAAACCTAAACCCCCCACCCCCCCCCCCCCAAAAAAAAACCTAACCCCCCCCCCCCAAGCTAAAAAAAACCTAACCCCACCCCCCCCCCAAAAAAAAAGCTAAACCCCCCCTCCCCCCACCCCCCAAAAACCTAAACCCCCCCCCCCACCCCCCCCCCCCCCCAAGCTAAAATGCTAAAAACTAAACCCCCAAAAAACCTAAAAAAATCAAAAAAAAATCTAAAAAAATCAAAACAAAATCCAAAAATTTTTTTTTGATTTTTTTAATATTTTTTAGGTTAAAATCGCTACTTTTAGAAGCAAAAAAAAAAAAAAAATTTTTAAAAAAAAAAAAAATTTAAAAAAAAAAAAATTTTTTTTTTTTTGGGTGCGAAAAGTAGCGATTTTAACCTAAAAAATATTAAAAAAATCAAAAAAAAAATTTTTGTGTGATTTTTAGCTATTTTTAGGCATTTTTGGTGTGTTCACATTGGTTCTCGCGGTTCTCGCAATAAGAGGTGGTTCTCGCATGATCTTCTCCCTATATATATATATATATATATATACATACATACGACCTCTAGACAATTACTTATTTACTTAACAAATAAGACCTGACCCATCAAATCTTCTTATTAGAAGAAAAGTGCCTCCTCGAAGGAACAATCAACTGCCCATGACCGAGGCAGAATTACAGGAACGCATCTCACAGGAAATCGCACAACATGAGGCCCTTCGCTCCGAACACAGCGGAGGCACCTCAGGGAATAACCCACCTAACAGTTGTACTTACAAGCAGTTTTTGGACTGCAAGCCTCTGAACTTCGATGGCACTAGAGGTGCCGTAGCTTTTGTGAGATGGGTTGAGAAGACAAATTCTATTTTGCGGATGAGTAAATGTGCGCCAGAGATCAAGTTACGTACGTTTCTGGACTGTTTCTAGATGGGGCTCTGTCATGGTGGAACCTTCAGGTTCAAACTTTGGGTGAGGCTGCGGCGTATGCTCTGACGTGTGATGAATTGAAAGAACTGATGCGAAAGAAGTATTGTTCCCGAGCCAAAATTCAGAAATTGGAAACTAAATTTTGGAATCTGAAAATGGAAGGTCCCAAAGTAGCTGAATATGTTCAGAGATTTCATGATTTGTCTCGTGTTGTCCCCTATTTGGTAGAACAAGAGTTCAAGGGAATTGAACATTTCATCTGGGGATTGGCACCCTAGATTCTCAGCATGGTAACTGCTTCTAAGCCTCCAACAATCACTAAGGAAATCGACTTGAGTGTGGCACTGACTGAAGAAACGATCAGGTTGGACAAGTTCATGATTTCTGAGACCAAGAAGAAGGACACTCATGTAGAGTCGTCTGGGGAAAACAAAAGGAAGTTTTCAAATTTCAAGAAGGGTACTCGGGCGAACAACAACAACAATGCCAACAAGCATAGAGATGCTAATCCGCCAGTTGAGGCACAAGCTAGCACTGCAAATGCTGAGAATAGGGGAAGAGGGTATATGGGCACCCTGCCCAAGTGTGATGTATGTCAGTTTCATCATGCTGGTCGATGCAGAAGTGGGAAATGTGAAACTTGTGGAAAAGTTGGTCACTCTAAGGAAACATCCTGGCATGGAACCGGTCGCGGAAATGGAGGAAAAGGCGGTAACGGTAATGGCAACCGTGGTGGAAATGGTTATGGGAATAGAAATCAGGGAGGACACAATAATCAGGAAGGTAATGGAAACAGGAACGGAAATGGGAATCAGGCGGGAAATGGAAACCGCGGGGGGGGGGGAATAATAACAACAACCAAGGCGGTAATGGGAATGGACGCGGCCAAGGTTGTTATGGTTGCGGTGATGTAGGGCACTTCAAGCGGGATTGCCCAAAGAATAACCAAGCTTGTGGAAGAGTGTTCAACATTGGAGCTAGGGAAGCTCACCAGGATCCGAACGTGGTTACTTGTACGTTCCCTATTAATCAACATTTTGCTTCTATGCTATTTGATACCGGTGCCGACTATAGCTTCGTATCTCTAGAGTTTAAGAATATACTTGGTTTAGTAGCAAGTAAGTTAGACATCCCGTACTCAATAGAACTAGCTAATGGAAAGCTAGTAGAAGCCAATGAAGTGATTAGAGGCTGTGTTATAGAGCTTGGAGAGCGTGAGTTTTCGATAGATCTTCTGCCATTTGAATTGGGAAGCTTCGATGTCGTAGTTGGGATGGATTGGTTGTCGTGTAATCGCGCAGAGATTGTATGCCATGAGAAGATTATCCGCATCCAGATGGCGAATGAAGAGACGATCGTGATCCACGGGGAGAAGCATGATACGCCTCTACGGATTATTAGTTGTTTGAAGGCACGAAAGTTTTTGCGTAAAGGATGTGTTGCCATCTTGGCTCACGTTGTGGATAAGTAGGCCGAAGAACCGAAGCTAGAAGATATCCCTGTGGTAAGGGAATATCCTGAAGTCTTCCCCGAAGACTTGCCTGGGTTACCTCCTCAACGACAAGTCGAATTTCACATTGACTTGGTTCAAGGAGCCGCGCCAGTAGCCAAGGCACCTTATAGACTTGCGCCTTCAGAGATGCAAGAGTTATCAACGCAGCTTCAGGAGTTACTAGATAAGGGATTTATAAGGCCAAGCTTCTCGCCTTGGGGAGCTCCAGTGCTGTTCGTCAAGAAGAAGGACGGTAGTTTCCGCATGTGTATCGACTACCGGGAGCTAAACAAGTTAACCATCAAGAATCGGTATCCCTTGCCAAGGATTGATGATTTATTCGACCAACTTCAGGGATCAAGTTACTATTCCAAGATCAATCTTCGATCAGGTTATCACCAGCTGCGGATTCAAGAAGAAAGTATATCGAAGACTGCCTTCAGAACTCGTTATGGACATTACGAGTTTCTAGTGATGCCGTTTGGGTTGACTAATGCACCGGCAGTATTTATGGACTTGATGAATAGGGTTTGCAAGCCATATCTCGATAAATTCGTGATCGTATTTATCGATGATATTTTGATCTATTCGCGGACAAAGGAAGACCATGAGCAACACCTTAGAGCCATCTTAGAGCTGCTAAAGAAGGAGAAACTCTACGCTAAGTTCTCGAAGTGCGAGTTTTGGATACGCGAAGTGCAGTTCCTCGGTCACGTGGTAAATGAGAATGGAATTTATGTGGATCCCACCAAGATCGAGGCAATCAGGAATTGGGAAACTCCGAAGACGCCGACCGAGATCTGACAGTTCTTGGGTTTAGCAGGGTACTATCGCAGATTCATAGAGGATTTCTCCAAGATAGCTCAACCGTTGACCTCCCTTGCTCAGAAAGACAGGAAGTATGAATGGGGAGATAAACAAGAAGAAGTTTTTCAGCTGCTCAAGAATAAGCTATGCGATGCACCTATATTATCCCTACCCGAAGGCACCGGCGAATTCATGGTATATTGTGACGCCTCGCGTCAGGGTTTGGGTTGTGTGCTAATGCAACGCCAGAAGGTTATGGCTTATGCTTCAAACCAACTGAAGGTCCATGAGAAGAACTATACCACGCATGACTTGGAATTAGGCGCAGTGGTATTCGCATTGAAGATTTGGCGACATTATCTATATGGTACTCGATGTACTATTTTCACGGATCACAAGAGCCTTCAGCACATATTCGATCAGAAAGAGCTTAATATAAGACATCGACGATGGGTTGAATTGTTAAATGATTATGACTGCGAGATTTAGTATCATCCAGGAAAGGCGAATGTGGTGGCAGACGCCATAAGTCGAAAGGAAAGGATCAAGCCCATAAGGGTTAGGGCTTTAGAGATAATTATTCAGACAGATCTCTCATTGCGTATTCGTGCTGCACCTTAAGAAGCTCTTAAGAAAGAGAACATTAAGGCTGAATATCTCCGAGGAATGGAGAAAAGGTTGGAGCCTAACGAGGAAGGAACCTTGTATTTTATGGGACGCATTTGGGTTTCACTTTTTGGTGGTATTAGAGAGGTTATTTTTTATGAAGCTCATAAATCGAGGTACTCGATCCATCCAGGATCGGACAAGAAGTACCAAGATTTGAAGGATTATTATTGGTGGCCAAGACTTAAAGGTGATTGATGTATACAAAATGCAACATATAAATTACATCAATTGTGGCATAAAACTAACCCTTTTTTAGTACTAATGTTGGAAAAAGTGTGTTTTTGTCTTCCTTTTGTATTTTCAGGATTAAATGAGCTCAAATTAACAAAAGAAGCAAAAAGGCCGCTAAATCTAACATAAATACAAGAAAAGGAACAAAAATGGCATGCCCGACCTCCCCGAAAGCATCTTCCCAAGCAAAACAAGAGAACAGAAGGCTGAACAGGCCCCGTGCTCAGTGAACACGGGGGCGTGCCCAAGTGTCAGCATAAAAGACAAAGTTGTAGAAGCTTCCATCGCCCACCACGGGGCCGTGCTCAGCGGACACGGGGCCGTGGTCAACTAAAAGATTCGCAGAATCTAGGCAAATATAGATAGTACAGATATGCTTCTGCACACGGGGTCGTGCCCAGTGGACACGGGGCCGTGGTCAACTAATGCAGACAAAAGCAATTAATGAAGACAGAGAAGAGGATGGACACGGGGCCGTGCCCAGCGGACACGGGGCCGTGCCCGAGCTTCTGTTCAGCCTATAAATAGGAGTGCTTGGCTCAAGCTCAAATCATCCCTTGGCACACCACCTCTCTCACACTTCACCCACCACCCACCACCACCATAACACCATCATCCACCACCATCATCCATTGTCCATCATAGAGTGTGTGAGTCATCTCGGGATCCAAGATTGATCGTAAGAGTTCTAGACAATCAAGGCCATGTTTGCCTAAGTCTCTTTTTATTTGGGTAAAGGGTTACCCCGTTGATTCTATTAAAGACAACCGCCAAATAAGTACAAGTAGTGAGGATGAGTTCCCCACTAGTTCATATACAGGACAGGCCCCATATATGTAAGCAAAAAAACAAAACAAACCATGATACCACCTCGACCTAGCCTACTACAATCATGATTATGTCTAAAATAGTAGACAAAACGAACATAAATCAAACAACCACGTCAACCGCCATCATCAAAAATGAAATTGCCACCAACCGGCAGCCCCCTAGTATGAAACGGAAACGACCTATCCATTGGATGACGTTGTGGAAGAGGTGCTTGCCCCTGTACTGGAAGACGTAGGATGTGTACCCGATGTCATAAACTCTTTCATTTCATCATATACAACCTCTACCTCGTCATCGTCAGACTCCTCATTTAGCTCACGTCCCCCTTTATAATTACCTTTAAAGGAACCCCCATTCCCCCCAACAAACCCAAGAGCACTAAACGAATTGTGTGTTTGAACCTTGGACGAACTAGTACCCCGTGCATTCACATAGGTAGAACTCACTGCCTTTTTCTTTTTATCCACAGGTCTATATTTAAGCTTGGGCTTCTGGTTGTTTACTTGAAATCCGCTCTTCTTTGATTTCTTCTTTGTCTTAACTTCCGTATAACCATCCTCATCTACTTTCGGACTGTTAGTAGGAGGTCTCACTGTTGATCGAATGCATTTTGGACACTCCTCAGAGTCATGCCCAAATACACAACAGCGGGCACATCTCGGGGGTTTCCATTCATATTCCACACGAATAGTTTCATTGATATACTTGTTCTCATCCAGCTCAGGAATAGCCATGGTTAGGACCTGTTTAAAATCATGATCAACAGATATATCAATAAGGGCCCTAGCATAGCTGCTTCGTACCCAAGCCTCGTTGCACATATCAATAGTATACGAATCCAACCGCAAAGGAGAACCAATTTTAGACGCCAACATGCTTAACCCATCATCAGAATACGCCACTAGGGGAACATCATGCAGCTTGACCCAAACCGCTACTTTTTTAAACTCTTCTTTTTTAAGGGTATTTGTAGGAGACCACATGTTACAAATATGCATGAAATAAAAATTTATATAAACGTAACAAATATACATACATTAACATATTATTTAGAAGGAAACAAATACGATATAGAATATATAATATCTAATAATAGTTTGAATTTTTAAATATTTAGTAATATTTTTTTGTTTATTAATATTGAATAATATAATTTTTTCATGAGAATATTATTTGAGTAAAAAGTTTTGGATGAAATATTTTGGGGGGGAAGTTTAAGTTTTTAGATGAAATATTTTGGGGGAAAGTTTTAGAATGAAATATTTTGTGGGGAAGTTTAAATGTTATGATAAAATATTTGGGGGGAATATTTAAAGATGTTGTACATTTGGTCACACATTTTCTCCATGACATTTAATAACATTTCGGCACACAAAATAAATAAAGTGACGATAGTGTGACGAATGTTTATTTAAAGCCACACGAAATTTTGCATTTTAAGTGTGGCGATCATATATACTTTGGTTACACAAAATAATATATGTGGCCGTATATCACATTTCGCCACACTTTTCTAGTGTGGTTGTTTTTTCTTAACGTGTGGTTAAAGATTTCGAATATATATGGTTTTTAGTCACATGAAACAAATATTGTGGCCGTATATCACATTTGGCCACACTTTTTTAGTGTGACTACTAAATATCACAATTTTTTTCCTTAAAATATGGCTAAAGGTTTTGAGTAAATATGTAGTTGGTCACATGAAAACAAATAATGTGATTGTAGATAACATTTGGCCACACCTTCTTACTGTGGCTAATATTTGTCATTGTTTTTTCTTAAAGTGTGGCTAAAGGTGTCAATTTTAGATCACACTAAACAAAAATATGTGGGTATAGATAACATACAGTCACACATGTCGAGTTGTGGCTAATAAATGTCACATTATTTTCTAAAAGTGTGACTAATGGTTCTGAACCGGTATAAATGGTCACATTCATAATAAAATGTGTGGCTAAAGGTGTTTTAAAATGTTATGAATGACCTTTAGCCACACATTTTTTAAATGTGTGGCAGGGCGGTTTTGCCAAAAGTGTGACCGTAGCCCCTTTTTCACATAGTGGAAGGTGATTCTTCCTTATCGTTTGTCCATGGTGTCTTGGCATTATTTTACTGTCTATATAAAATAAAATATTTTCACCATTCATATCTCCACGGTCTATATGGAGGTATGTTGGCTACCTGGTCGGGGGTTAAGGGAACGGTTTGGTAAGAGTCTTGCCATTGTTTAGTGTATAGATCCTGCAAAGGACCTGGGTCAAATTTAGTAGGACCTCCTTCAATACTTAACGGTATTGGATGGCGGGGGTCCAAACTCTTTGATCCCCTCATAAGTTAAACTACTATTAAAACTTTAACCCGGCTACCTAGGACTGTATCCCTGCTGACTCAGACTACTTAGCCGAGGGTAACGTCGCCTTCAAAAGAGGGGCCTACCACATTATGCATTAATAACTTAATTAATTATCTTTCAATAATCCAACCCTTTAGGATTGTATCCCTGCTGACTCAAACTACTGGGTTGAGGGTAACGTCACCTCCAAAAGAGGGGCCTACTACAATAACTAAGATAATATCTTAATAAAGGGCAAAAGTGCGGAAATAATCAAAGGTTACACTAAACACGAGTCGGAACCAAGTGATTCATCTTGTCTATATGTTTTATTTTTATTTTTATTTTCAGCATTTTAGTTAGTTTTTATTTTCTTAGTTTAAAACCTTTTTCTAACTTTTTGATTTGATTAGACGTTGAGGATAAACCGGTACTAAAAGCTCTTGTGTCCTTGGATGACCTCGGTATCTTACCAACACTATACTACGCTCACGATGGGTGCACTTGCCCATATGTGTGTTTAGTGTTAGTAAATATCGTGTTTTATAAATTTAAAACTTGGCTAAAAAAGTGTAAAAGGGCTTAAAATATACTTAAACTTATATATACACTTCACACCCATCAGTGATATTGCTGCTTATGTTGGGAATTGCTTAACTTGTGCCAGGGTGAAGGCCGAGTATCAGAAGCCTTCAGGTCTTCTGCAACAGCCAGAAATACCCATGTGGAAGTGGGAGCAGATTTCTATGGACATCATAAACAAGTTACCCAGAACTCCCAGAGGTCATGATACGATTTCGGTAATCGTGGATCGGTTGACGAAGTCTGCACACTTCTTGCCGATTAGAAAGAATGATAACACTGGTAAGCTAGCTGAGCTTTACCTAAGGGAGATAGTGGCACGTCATGGAGTGCCTATCTCGATAATATCAGACAGAGATGGTCGGTTTGTGTCAAGGATTTGGCAATCCTTTTAAGAAGCTTTTGGTTCTCAGTTGAATCTGAGTACAGCTTTTCACCCGCTGACGGACGGACAGAGCGAGAGAACTATTCAGACGCTAGAAGATATGCTATGTGCTTGTGTAATGGATTTAGGTGGCAGTTGGGATACTCACCTGCCTTTGGTTGAGTTCTCCTATAACAACAGCTACCATACAAGCATCCAAGCTGCACCGTTCGAGGCTCTCTACGGACGCAAGTGCCGATCACCGTTATGCTGGGCAGATGCAGGTGACAGGTATATGGTTGGTCCCAAACTGGTCCAAGAAACAACTGATAAGATCATGTAGATCCGAGAGCGCATCAAGGCGGCTCGTGATCGACATAAGAGTTATGCGGACCAACGACGAAAACCCTTGGAATTTGAAGTGGGCGATATGGTGTTGTAAAAAGTCTCACCTTGGAAAGGTGTAGCACGCTTTGGGAAGCGTGGCAAGTTAAACCCACCGCCATTCAGGATTCTGGAAAGGGTTGGTTGAGTAGCGTACAAGTTGTAGTTACCAGCAGAACTTAATGGTGTTCATGATACATTTCATGTATCTAATCTGGAGAAAAGTCTGTTATGGGTCATTTTCTGAGCGTACATATCTTGACTAATATCCTGCTTTTAATTGTTTATTTGTGACCAGGATACTGGACTAGGATATTGCTAACATCCTGGGCGATATCCTGAGGTTAATTGAATTAACCACGTGCAGGTTAGAGGTTGTTGGTTACTAACGGTCAGATGGACTTCTTCTCCTCAAGACTCGGGCGTATCTGTTATGTGAGAGACGTTGAACCCGAAAGAACAGGTCTACAACGTTCGAGTAGAGAATATTCGCCGGATCCCGGTTTATTAGGATAGTTTGTTACACTTCTTTTACTATAAATAGATGGGGGCGGATCAGATTAAGGCACGCAACTCATACACACACATTCGAACACTTTTGCTCTCTAGCTCACTACAAACACTACACACCAACACTTGTATTCAAATTACTTTGTAACACCTAGTTGATCCGCACCACATCCTGCACTGTATCCTGATATTTGAAGTAATAGAAGAAGAAGGAAGCTGCGATTGTCAGCTCCCGAGGTTTTGTGTCGGCGATCTAAATTGATCAAGGGCTTTCCTCGTATATCCTGTGTCACCCTTACATTTTTGCTCATCGTTTGATCAAAGATACAGCTCTATATCCTGAGCCGTATCCTAAAACTGTTTTTGCAAATAACTTGAATAACGTATTTTCGACACACTTTTCTAGCACACTACCTCACTTAACTAATTTGATCACTTAATTGCTTCGGTAATTTTTGACCAAAACAATTTGGCGCCCACCATGGGGAAAGTGGTGCTATTTTTGCTAAAAACTTTAGTAAAATCATTATTCGGTTTTCTTTTGTCAAAACTTTTTTCTAACTTGTTTTCAATGGCCTCAAGATCAAACATGAGCTCCTCCACTATGTCCGCTACGACTTCTGCTACTACTGGTTCGGTGCTTCCACCGCCTCCTCCAAGGATGCCAGTTTCTTCACAACCTCAGGATATTATCCCTACTCGGAGTGTTCAGGGATCTGCTCCCGTTTTAGCCTCTAATGATGAAATTCTAACTTTATTTGGAAGTGTGCAGGAACAAATGAGGCAGCAACAGGAAACTAACCAAATGCTGTTAAGAGAAATACAACTCTTAAAAGCTAGCTCGAGTAGACCTGCTGAAGAAACTGTCACTCCTATACAGCCCAGGGCTTCGAACTTCAGTTCTGCAGTTTACACTGAGGATAACCGGGGGAACATCGTCCCAAGCCATTCTTAGAATCATACCCCTGAGATACCCTCCTCGGTCAGGATGTCAACTGTGAGGAGCTCAGGATATGTTTCAGGAAATGGACAAAATCCTCAGACTGGTAACGTGTCAAATAATAATATTCTTGCTACTAACAACAATGGATCTTTGCAGGATGCAGGTATGACATCAACATTTACTAGGGAGCTTCAGAAATTGAAGGACATGATATCCAGTGTACCTGGAGTGGTCCAGCCAATTCCGGAAGTATCTCAAGACAGCCACAGGATATCCCGCTTTGCATATCCTATCTGTGATGCTGAAATCCCAAAAAGATTTCAGACCCCCAACATGAAACTGTATGACGGGACTACAGATCCTGAAGAGCATATTGCCCAGTATAGGGAAAGGATGGAAATCAATCCTATCCCTCCAGATCTCAAGGAAGCATGCTTATGCAAGGGATTCAGTTCTACCTTGACAGGATCAGCCTTAAAATGGCTGTTAAATGTTCCTCCTCACTCAATTACTTCGTTTGCTCATTTGATTAATTTATTTAACAGTCAATTTTCTTGCAGTCGGAGTTTTGAGAAACTAACCAGTGATCTTTACAGGATAACTCAAGGACCTCAGGAATCCTTGAGGGATTATGTGAACAAGTTTAGTCGAGAATCCTTGGATATCCCACATCTTGATGTTGCAACAGCTGTGCAGGCTTTTAAGATGGGGTTACAAAAGGATTCTCAGTTTTATCAGGATCTTGTAATGAATCCCTGCAGGAATCTCGACGAAGCTCGTAACAGGGCTTTGAGATATATCCGCTTGGAAGATGACAAAAAGATGCAAGAAAGGATGAATTCTACCTCAACCTACGAATCAACCAACAGGAAATCAGAATCCTCGTATAAACCATATCGCTCCAAGCCATATGGTAGAAATGATAACAAGAAAGTGAATGTTGTTGAAGACGAGGATCCTGAAGAATATCCTGACTTATCTGAATACTGCTTTTCTGTTAATATACCTGAGTTAATGTATGCTATGCAGGGTTTAGGAGACAAAGCTAGGTGGCCTCGAAAGAACCAGCAGAAAGCTGATTGGAAGGATAAATCCAAGTGGTGTGCCTTCCATGAAGACTTCGGACATGTGACCGAGGATTGCATTGCTTTAAGGAAAGAAATAAGTTACCTGTTAAGCAAAGGGTATCTGAAGGATTTGCTGGGAAGAAAGAAGAATAAAGGGCAGGATCCTGAGAAGGATCTTGAACGAGCAGCATCACCCCCAGCAGATGCCAAAATAATTAACTTTATTTCAGGAGGATCCGACATTTGTGGACTTCGTATTCGGCGGCCAAGAGACATGCAAAGGAAGCTAAGACTGAGAGGGGAGACAAACCAGTCAGGATGACTACCCTCACAACTGATAAAGTGATCACTTTCGATAGTGATGACAGGGATACTGTTCAGGATCCTCACCATGATGCTTTGGTAATAACATTATATGTGGCTAACCATTTTGTACGCAGGATATTGGCGGACAACGGTAGTTCTGTCAATATAATTCAGCTGGAAACATTGAAAAGGATGAATGTATCTCCGATGGACATTACTTCTAAGTCCACTGTGCTCGTTGGTTTCAGTGGAGAAGCTAGAAATACCGTAGGAGAGATAAAGTTACCAGTATATGTTGAAGGGGTCAACTCGATACAACACTTCTGTGTGATGGACTCATTATCCTGCTATAACATCATACTAGGCAGGCCATGGATCCATGACATGAAGGTTGTGCCTTCGACTTATCACCAATGCATCAAGATTCCAACCCCTTGGGGGGTCGTCAAAGTTGATAGTGATCAGCAGGAGGCGAAGGAATGCTACTCATCCTCAATGAAATCCTTAACCAAGCCTAATCCAGCATAGCAATTAAAGATGCGGGCCCGGGATACCTTGGAGGCTTCAGAGCAGGATGTGAAGAAAGTTATCCTGGATCAGGATAATCCTGATATCTCGGTGCTCGTAGGAACCAATATCCCTCAAGATATTGAAGAACAATTAACTAACTTTTTGAAGTGCAGGATGTCAACATTTGCATGGAAGCATGAGGATATGACAGGTATATCCAAAGACATTATTACCCACAAGCTTGGAATTGACAGGTCGTTCAAGCCTATACAGCAAAAGAGAAGGAAGTTTGCTACTGAACGAAATGCAATTATCCAGGAGGAAGTTGAAAGATTATTGAAGTCCAAAATGATCAGGGAGGTCAAGTTTCCAAGATGGCTAGCAAATGTAGTCGTAGTACAGAAGAAAAATGGGAAATGGAGGGTCTGTGTAGATTACACGGACTTGAATAAGGCTTGTCCTAAAGACCCGTTTCCTCTTCCTCATATTGATGCAATGGTGGATGCTACTTCCGGGCATGAGATGTTAACATTCATGGACGCATCCTCAGGATTTCAGCAGATTCAAATGGAGCCTTCGGATCAGGATGATACGGCCTTCATGACACCGACAGGTATTTATTGCTATACTGCTATGCCTTTCGGTTTGAAAAATGCAGGTGCAACATACCAGAGATTGGTGAACATGATGTTCAAAGATAAGCTGGGGGACACCATGGAGGTATATATTGATGATATGGTGGTGAAATCTAAAAGGGCTGAGGATCACCTCTAGGATATCAAGGGAGCATTTGATATCTTGGATCAGTATAATATGAAACTGAATCCTGCTAAGTGCCATTTCGGAGTGGGGGCAGGAAAGTTTCTATGATATATGGTGACGAAAAGGGGCATAGAAGCAAGCCCGGAGCAGATTAGAGCTATCCTGGATATAAAATCACCTTCGAATATAAAGGATGTTCAACGGTTAACAGGCCGAGTAGCAGCACTGAACAGATTTATTTCAAGATCTTCGGAAAAATGCAAGGAATTCTATGATATCCTTAAGAAGAATAAGAAGTTTGAATGGGAAGCAAAGCATGAAGCAGCCTTGCAGGATTTGAAGCGATATCTCTCAACTGCACCTCTATTGATGAAGCCTGAAAATGGTGAACCACTATCCCTATACCTCGCTGTATCGGGGAATGCTGTAAGTGTCGTTCTTATAAAGGACCATGAAGGTCAGCAATATCATGTCTATTATGTTAGTAAAAGTTTGTTAGATGCAGAAACTAGATATTCTCATTTAGAAAAGTTGATATTAGCCCTAGTTATGGCATCAACAAAACTTAGACATTATTTTGAGACGCATAGGATTCATGTTAGAACCAATTATCCTGTTAAAAATGTGCTTAGGAAACCCGAGATGTCGGGTAGGATGGCTAAATGGTCAGTAAAATTAAGTGCTTATGATTTAGTATATGAGCCTAGAAATGCCATAAAGTCTCAGGCTTTAGCTGACTTTGTGGCTGATTTCAGTAGTGATATTCAAAACGAAGTAGATTTAGAAGTATAGCAGCTAGGAGAAAATTTAGAATGCTGGACATTGTATACTGATGGTGCATCTAATGTAAGAGGTGTAGGTTTAGGTATACTACTAAAATCGCCACAAGGGGACATATTACCCCAGGCTATTAGGTGTGAATTTCCTGCCGCTAATAATGAGGCAGAATATGAGGCTTTAATTGCAGGATTAGCGTTGGCCAAAAATATGAATATCAAGAATTTGCAAGTATATGTTGACTCCTTATTAATCACTAATCATTTTAATGGAACCTATGCAGTTAAAGGAAAGAAGTTAATCGAGTATCTCGAAATTCTCAAAAAATTATCAGGATATTTCGATATTTTTACACTTGAACAGGTACCAAGAGAGGATAATGCTGAAGCTGATGCCTTGGCAAATCTATGATCATCAGTCAGGATACCGGAAGGAACCCGAATACCAATATTACATTTCCTATATCCTGCGACGGATCCTCAGGATAAGGAAGTAGTAAGTGTTCAGGATCCTGATGATGAGTATCCTGACGAGGATCTTAAGTCTTGGATGGCTCCAATCATAACATATCTCAAGGAAGGACACATCCCAAAGGATGAGAATCCTAAGGCCTTTCGAATGAAGGTATCACGATTTACTATTATAAATAATGTCTTGTATAAGAAATCTCTTGCAGGACCATATCTGAGGTGCTTAGAGGATCCCGAAACCAAGGAAGTGCTTCAGGATATACACGAAGGGGATTGTGGTAACCATACTGGGGGCAGGTCGTTATTCTCAAAGGTATTAAGAACAGGATATTATTGGCCGACGATGAGGAAAGATGCCGCAGAATATGCCCGAAGATGTGATGCATGTCAAAGACATAGTAACATATTACATCAGCCTGCTGAACCGCTGTATCCTATTGTTTCCCCTTGGCCGTTTATGAAGTGGGGTATGGATATAGTGGGAAAGCTTCCAAAGGCTCCAGGAGGAAAGGTTTTCATGTTGGCAATGACGGATTATTTCTCCAAGTGGGTTGAAGCAGAAGCATTTGTTCAAGTTAGAGATCAGGAAGTAGTATCCTTCATAAAAAGGAATATCCTGACTAGGTTTGGAGTACCAGCTGAAATAATTTGTGACAACGGATCTCAATTTATAAGTAAAAGGACTACTGACTTCTGCAAGAGTTGGGGAATCAAAATGATTACATCTACCCCGGTACATCCTCAAGCAAATGGACAAGCTGAATCCTCAAACAAGATAATTGTTAACAACTTGAAGAAGAGATTAGGGGCCAAGAAAGGAAGATGGGCAGAAGAACTACCCTTTGTTTTGTGGGCTGATAAAACGACGGTAAAAAATGCAACTGGTCAAACCCCATTTTCCTTAGTATTCGGAGCAGAAGCAGTAATCCCGACAGAAATGGTGATACCCACAGCAAGATCCAACCTCAGGAATCCTGAGCAGAATCCTGAAGTCCTATGCCAGGAGCTGGATACTATTGATGAGACAAGAGATGCAGCACGGCTAAGAATGGCGGCATATCAACAAAGGATATCCAGAGCATACAACAAGGATATAAGAACTAGAAGGTTCAAAGTTGGAGATTGGGTGTTAAGAAAAGCTTTTCAAAATACTCTTAATCCTGCTGATGGAAAGTTGGCTCCGAAATGGGAAGGACCATATGAGGTTGAATCAGAATCAGGAAAAGGTGCATACCGACTCAAGAATATGGAGGGGGATATGCTATCGAGATCTTGGTATGCTATACACCTTAAACTTTATTTCAACTGAGTTTAGAATTTAATTTCTAACTCAATATGGTATGAATTCTATCTCTTTTAAATATGTTTGATTTGATTTATTCTTTGAAACCCAATACTGACTTAAGCATCGGAGGGGTGTTAGCCAAGCTAACACCCACCTTAGTTTAAGGATGTTTTGCAGTATATGCTTCGGGATATAGCACCAGGATACTCACTCAGGATACTTCGGAAGATTAGAGGATTGGCCCCCTCTCTCACGTATAAGGGATCCTGATTCCTTCACAGGTTTAAAGGTATTCACCTTTCTTCCGAATTGGGTTTAAACACCCCGCCTGGAGCGCAAGTTATTCAGGAATAGTTCAAGGTGGCAGGACCAGTCCATGTAAAAGTGGCTGACAATTTCGTTGCTATTGGCTATATCTTGAATCCTAAAGGTATATGAGGATTGATCACCCTCTCTCACGAAAGAGTATTTTCATACTCTCTAAGGTTTGAAGGTTTTCACCTTTCTAAGTCTTGGAGTTTATACACTCCCGCCTGTAGCGCACGAAAATTTGGGATTTCCCCCTGGATACGAGGGATTTGTCTCCAGTACATTTTTGGGTTTTACCCCTGTAACACAAAAAACTGTCTATACAATTGAAACTGATTTCCAGGAAATTTCTAAGTATTTGAGGACATTATGCACAGGGGACATTCCATCTGAAAGCAATTGTATGATACATAAAGAATCAAAGTTAAGCTAAGAGTCTCGAACTGGGGACATCTTAGTAGGAGAAGTCGCAAAAGGGATTGGAGATTGATACTAGGGTTAGACTCAGTTCCTGGTATGATCTTTCCTTTATAAACTTTACATAAATTCTATAACCCAGGTTAATGTTTAAGTATCCTGAAAAGGATATATCTTCAGGATATATCTGTAAAATGTGTTTTTGGGATGCGTTTCAGGATATTTGATTAAAGTATTTGGAAGTAATACTAGTTTGAAATTGAAACCTTGATCAAACAAGTATTATCAAAATGAGTTTGAGAAAGTGGACTATCTTTTATTCTTTAAAAGTGTTCTCTAAAGATGATTGAATTTTTGGGAGTTATATTTAACAAAAAAATTTTAGTATATCACTGAGTATATTGATCAGGATATTTTTGAAAGATAGTTGTACAAAATTTTGCAAAGCTAAAATATACATTAAGGAATGCATGACATAAATTAAAAGGCAACAATAAATAAGTCAAAAGAAGTTATATTATTAACATGTCAAAAGTTGTGCTTTTGGATTCACCTCAAACCGAGGCCCATCCACCAAAGCACAATTAGTCTTTACCATACTTGTGTAACGGTTAAAGGTTCTATCTCAAAACGGGACCTGTCCACCTTCAACCGTTACGACAATCAAAACAGGTTATACTAACCGATGACCAAGGGCTTCATCCTGAAACCCAGGACCCATCCACCTTTGGTCATCGTATTGTTTTAGTACAGGAAATATAAATTGTTCAATGACGGGAAAAGTAAATTGTTTGTACAAACCACAACCATGAAATTTAAAAAATGGGCTCCGGCCTTGGCACGTATATCCATCATCGCCCACTTCGCCGCCTAAGGAGCGGCACCTTCTTGATCAGCAGCCTCTTTCCCAGCATCCGCGCCAGCATCAGCCTCAGGATTCTTCTCGGCATCATCATCACCAGCATTGACCACTTCCTCTGCCACCTTAGAAGGCTCTTCACCAGCATGCTTTGCAGGATGAGCAACGGGATGACCTCCAAGATCCTGTAGTTTCGCTTCCCAAGCCTTTACATTCCAGGAGGGGCATTCGAAGCCCAAGCTCTTGGCCTCATAAGCCATCCTTAACCTAGCTTGGAGAAGCGAGATAACAACGGATGCTTTGAGGCTGTCCTGATATGAACTCATATCCTGCTGGTATTGAAGAAGAGCGGCGTCTAGTTTGGCCTGAGCATCCACATTGGCTTTGTGGAGGGCAGCTTGGTGTTCTTGGGTCATTGCTTTGTATTTGTCTTCATAATGCTGGGACTTGGCGGCTGCGATTGTTCCTTGATCGGCTATAGTGGCTTCAGCTTTTTCGAGCTTGATCTCCAGCATCTTGTTAAGCCCACAGGCGTCTTCATACAAGTGCATGAGACGTTCCAAGCCCTGCAGTTAAAGACACATGTATCGATGTAAAATAAGCAGGATGAGGATTAACATACATGTGCAGGATATCGAAAGGGAATTTTTACCTGCTTGAGGAATGAAGTGGCTTCACTAAATCCATGATTCTCGAGAGAGAATGTCTCGGAGGCGGCTGGAGAATCCATTTTCTTTCTCTTCCGGGAGCTAGAGGCCCGGGTCCTGGATGCCGGAAGAGCTTTAGGAGCGGTAGTAGTCTTTGAAGAGGTAGGCTTTGGTGTGGCAGACGACTTCGGCTTGGATTCTTGTTTAGCAGGTACAAGGCTGGAGTAACTGTCCAACTCATCGAGTTGAAAGCCTTCAAGGTTGACAACTGGTACTGCATAAGGGAAGATATTTTCAAACTTATAATACCTCTGAAAGATAATCGGTTTAATGGATAAAGATAATTACTGAGAATATACTTACCAGACATCTCTGAACTTGACTTTTGGCTTAAATCTGCAATAGACAGGGAGAAAGTTCTTTCACTAGCAGGAAGTCGGTATATTTCTTTGATCCTGGACTCGGATTCCGCGCTTGGGGGTGCTAAGTCTCTGAAGTTTGCTGCATAAAACATCAGGATATAAGTTTAGGATATAGTTTAAGGATACACTTGGGGATATTCCTAAAACCCTAGATCCTACCCTTGGTTAACCATCTAATCGGCAGATCGAAACCCTTGTCGATGGAATCTCTTTTCACTAAAAAGAACTTTCGCCGCCATCGGTCTTCGTTCTTGGTGGCCTTTAGGACTAAAGGGTTTTTGGAGGTGGAAAACAAAAGAAAACGGCTGTCACCATGGGATCTCAACCGGTATGCTATAGGAAGGTCTTCAATACACAGGTCAGGGCAATGGTGAGATCTGATTTGATCCAGTACCCTCAAAACTCGCCAGACCATTGGCATAGTTTGGGCATAACTAAGGCCGGTGAGGTCGAAAAAACAAGAGATAAAAGGTGGAAATGGGTACCGGAGTCCCAAAGAAAAGGGGTAGGCGAAAAAACAGACCCATTCGTCTGACGACACGTCTTATCGGATCTCCCGATCAAAAGGACGAATGACTGTTCCAGCAGGAAAGGCGCCGGAATCCTTGAGGGCAGCGATATCGGCATTGTTGAAGCAGCAGATTTCTTTTTCTGGTTCTCGTATGAGGTTTTGACTCATGAGGGTTGGGACTGGTTCATCCGAACGAGATCTTGTCCGTGATGCCATGGAGAGTATTAAAGCAAACAAAAAGAAACCCTGGAAAGAAAAAAGAGGATGAAGAAGAGAATAGTTACCTGAAAATTGCTTGGAGAGTAATGATAGCAAAAGGAAATATCTTAGCTAATTATAGGCTGAGTATAGGGGAGTTAAAAGTAAATATTGCATTGAAAATAGCGCAAGGTCACCTCAGCCGTCGTTTCATCTTAATTGCCTTGAATTACGAAATAGAATTTCTAAAATATATCCGTTGGATTGGTATCCCAACAGATATATTTTGGGGACAATTGTTATGGGTCATTTTCTGAGCGTACATATCTTGACTAATATCCTGCTTTTAATTGTTTATTTGTGACCAGGATACTGGACTGGGATATTGCTAACATCCTGGGCGATATCCTGAGGTTAATTGAATTAACCACGTGCAGGTTAGAGGCTGTGGGTTACTAACGGTCAGATGGACTTCTTCTCCTCAAGACTCAGGCATATCTGTTATGTGAGAGACGTTCAACCCGAAAGACGAGGTCTACAACTTTCGAGTAGAGAATATTCGTCGGATCCCAGTTTATTACGATAGTTTGTTACACTTCTTTTACTATAAATAGATGGGGGCGGATCAGATTAAGGCACGCAACTCATACACACACATTCAAACACTTTTGCTCTCTAGCTCACTGCAAACACTACACACCAACATTTGTATTCAAATTACTTTGTAACACCTAGTTGATCCGCACCACATCCTGCACTGTATCCTGATATTTGAAGTAATAGAAGAACAAGGCAGCTGCGATTGTCAGCTCCCGAGGTTTTGTGCCGGCGATCTAAATTGATCAAGGGCTTTCCTCGTATATCCTGTGTCACCCTTTACATTTTTGCTCATCGTTTGATCAAAGATACAGCTCTATATCCTAAGCCGTATCCTGAAACTGTTTTTACAAATAACTTGAATAACGTATTTTCGACACACTTTGCTAGCACACTACCTCACTTAACTAATTTGATCACTTAATTGCTTCGGTAATTTTTGACCAAAACAAAGTCCAACACAAGAGACAGTGGTCATCCCTGCGGATGAAGTGTGTATTGACGACACACTCCACTTCACCGAATAACCCGTTGAGCTTACAGATTGGAAGGTTAACAAGACTTGGAGGAGTAGTGTTAAGCTTGTCAAGGTTCGATGGAATGCACGTCACGGCCTAGAGTTTACTTGGGAGCGTGAAGACCGTATGAAAGCAAAATACCCACATTTGTTTCCTAACTCCCCTGCAGCTAATAGCAAAGCTTAAAATTTCGGGACGAAATTTTCTTAACAGCGGGAGAATGTGACAATTGTCAAATTTGCATGTATCCATACAATAATTAGACAATGATTAGTGCTTAATGACTGTGCTGATTTAACATTTATGACATGAATGTTTTCTGATTTTTGTTATCATACATACATGTGCATCATGTATTGCCTAATGTCATATCATGATTGCATGCAACACCTATTGATTCAAATGATGCACGAAACAAAGATAGCACAGTTATTAGATAAATCAGATAGCGCTGACAGAGTTTAGTACATAGACAGACATGGTATTAAGACACAGGATGGGCTAGAAACCAAGAGTTACACTAGTATAGTGCGTAGGAAAGTAAGGATCATAAAACTTCCTTCCTAGTGATAGTTTAAGTGCCGGAAAGTGCCTAAAACTCACATAAATTACTGAATTCAGCAAAATTCAACTTTTAAACAACTAAATATCATGCAGAAATATGGTTAAATGGTCCAGAATGCTTTCCTAAGTGTCGGGAATCAAAACTGTCACAAAAGGTAACATATAGCACACTAAACTGCGTAGTTTAGCACCTTAACGAACCGGTAACCAACCGAACAACCGGACACTACCCGAAACACCAAATTTTCACTAGAAGCATAGTTTTACCATTTCTGAGCTAGTTATGGTCTCATAACATCATAACACACTATATAACATCCTAATAACTAAACTCCTAACTAAAATCATTAGATTTCAACTAAATAACCTAACCAACAATTACAAACTAACCAAGACCCCCCACCCCCCTTTGTTGGACGGTTAGACAAGGGTGGCCCACCCTTGATTTCTTTTAATTCTTTATGTGATATTGTTGCTAGTCCATGAAACACATTACCCATAAGACTAACACTTGTTGGTGGATATTATAAGACTAACCATTAGAACATAACTCTCATTCTCATCACAACATCTCACCAACATAACTCTCCCTCTCTTCCTCTTGCTTTCGGCCGTGAACCCACACACACACAACCACCATCATCATTCAATCTTCATCCATTGTCTACTCATACAAAGGTGTAAGAAGCATCACAAAGAAGCTAGGAGCTCTTGGAAGTGGAAGGACCTCTTGCAAGTGCTATTAGCCACCTTATTCATCATTTTCATCTTGTGTTCATCCCTAGCCTTGAGCTAGTAGTAAGATCATCCACATCTCATTCTACATCTTGATTAGTTGGTTAAAGATGTTACAAGTAAATAAACATGAAGAACTCTAATGATCAAGAGCATGAAACTTCAACATAAGACTAAAAATCATAAGAATACATGTTGTTAAGTGTATGTCTGAGTATTGATTGATGATTATTTGTGTTAATGATGTTAAACATCATATGAAATTGTTAGATGGTGATTAAAGACATAATCTAGCAAGTTGAGAGGATGATTATGTTAGAAATCAAAGTGATCATCCTTATGTAAAAGCATGAACTTGAAGTATTAAATGTTTTTCTTGAATAATGATGATCAAAGTGAATATAGGTCTTGTAAAGATGTGATTTTAAGAATGATTTTCTCAAGAAACTAAGTTAAAATACAAGATTTATATAAACTTGGTTCTTAAAGAAATTAATCACATTTTTAGTGGTTAATCAAGTGTAGAATCATGCATTTAACAAGAAAAACTCAAGAAGAAATATTTTTAGAAAAATATTTTACAAGTTCTAAACATCCAAATTCTTCAAGAATGATGTTTTTAAATAAATAACCACACATTAAAGGGTAACTAAGCTTACTAAACACACTACCAAGTTACTACAAATTTTTATAAATTTTCAAGTTCATGAAGTAGTGATTATAGCTTGATTTTGGCACTTGGTAAGTATTGTTTGATTTGTTGTTGATTGTGATGATTTATAAAAGAAAATGATATGCTTTGAAAGCATGGAAACCTTCATTTTTAAGGGGAAACTATGGCAAAATTTTTCTAGAAATTAAACACTTAGAAAAATATTTTTAAACAAACATTTACAAGTATATTTTTAACCATGATTTTTATATAAAATTTGCCATAGTTTTTGTTACAAAAGTTACAAAATATTGGAGGTTGGTTTTTGATAATAAAAGTGACTAAATATGTATTTAGGAGAATATATATTTAGATGTCACCATGTGTGTGATTATTTGTATATTATGTGTATTAGTTATATTATTTTAGGGCTTGAAATAATATAACTCACCAAAATACCAAGAAATTTACAATCCAAAATATTACAAAAATTCCAAGAAAAGAATATATAATTTATACCCAAAATATTGGATACACCGAACAAGGAATATAACTTATACAAAAATATTCCAGAATTTAATTCATAAGTATATTTGGTAAACGGTATTTTGGACACCAAGAAAACAAAAATATGATTTTTACAATTATTACAAAATTATATCGTATTTTTGACAATAAGAAATCATATTATTTTTGGGAAAGAAAAATATATATGTTTTTCATGAATTACTAGAAAATATATTATTTTTGGAGAAATATATATTTTCTTAAATAAACTTAGAATAAATTATTTTGGGAGAAAAATGGATTATAAATATTTTCTAAAGATAAACTTGAAAATATATTATTTTTTGAGATATATATGAAAATATGAACATTTTTGCCAAGAAGAAGTATAAATAGATTTCTATAAATAATTTCTTAAAAGTATATATTTTAAGAATATATATTGGTGAATTTTTATTAGAAATATTATTCCGGAAAAATAAATGTGAAAATTAAGTATAAGATACTTAATAAACACAATAAGAATACGTATTCTCGTACGTATAAATACATCGGAATACGCCACCGATACTTGGCAAAAATATACAAGAATAAGAATACGGGTATGAATACACCCATCCTTGGGGAAATTATACATGTACAAATACATAAATGTGTCAAGATAAAATATATTATTTTAACTAATATTCCAAAATTTAATAAATATAATTTAAGTTAAAATATTATTATTTTAACAAATAATTATTTGACTTGGAATAATATCGATGACACAAAGAAACGTAACTCAAAGACGCTAATTAAGACTAAGGTCAAGGCACGACCCACCCGTCTAATAAACCTTAGTACGTTTTGTAGGTAGTCGTGCACTCTAAGGGAAGCTCTGGGTTGTTCGATTGAAGAACGCAAGACTGTGAGTTCATGTCCCCCTTTTCTTTTAACTGTTTTCAGTTTTATAACTTCGAGGGTGAAATGCATGTTACAAAATATTTACAAACGTTTACAAATGGTATGGTTAGCTAAGGAATGAATTGTTAGATCATGTGAATGGGTAGGCGCACACTTAAGACCATTAATCCTCGTATAAGGACCGAGGGACATGAGTGATAGATCTATTTGGGTGTAGCGAGCCCCACCCATGAGGACCGGGATTTGGCCCATGTGGTGACTATGTCTTCCAGCCAGAAACCCGGTACAAAATCTGCTAGGTTTGAGCCTTCCTACGCCGTTGCACACATGTTAATGGCCTTGCAAACCATTAATTGATGTGTTTCCTTGTTGCTTTCATACCGGGTTTACAAATACATACATACTTACAATGATTACAAGGTTTAATCGTGCACACATACAAAACCCATGAACTAGCTCAACTTTTGTTGATGTTTTCAAACTACATGTATTTCAGGAAACTAAATGTAGATCTGGCGGGCGCTAAAGTTTTCAAGTCGTGTCTTTAATAAAAGATGTCATCCGAGGTCGAAGGGTTTGAGTTATGTATTTTATCTTGGATAAGATACATGGCTCAAAACCTAGTTTGTTAGTGTCTTTTGTGAAGTCCTATTTGGAACTTAAAACTTTGTGGGTGTTGTATTTTGAACATGAAGTCTGTGTTTGGGATTTAAAACAATGTTGATTGTAAGGTTTGAAACTATCTAATGGATGAACATTTTGGGTTTTATCATATAGTTGTTTGTTATGGTTGAATGCAATGATATTAAGCAAGTCACACATAATCATGCTTCCGCAAAAGTCAGGGTGTGACAGTTTGGTATCAGAGCCTCGATTGTAGCGAACTAGGATTTTTTCTCGAGTCTAGACTACAATCATTAGGGCTCTCACGAAAATATTTTTACAACATTTTTTCATTGCATACACAAGATGCCCAGATCCACGGAACAAACATTTTTACAAAAGGAAAGACAAGAAACACAATGCAAGGTCACAATGGTGGTTTAGTCCAGGGTAGACTAGGAAAGATAGAATAGTTTCATGAAAGATAATGTGAATACATGATAGAGTGATAATTGCCTTGATTGCATACTAAGTGTTAGTGGTTAATATATGTGCACATGCTATGATTATGTTGTTGCACGATTGTTTGATATGATGATTGTTTATATATATATATATACGACCTCTAGACAATTACTTATTTACTTAACGAATAAGACCTGGCCCCTCAAATCTTCTTATTAGAAGAAAAATACCTCCTCGAAGGAACAATCAACTGCCCACGACCGAGGCAGAATTACAGGAACGCATCTCACAGGCAACGCATAACATGAGGCCCTTCGCTCCGAACACAGCGGAGGCACCTCAAGGAATAACCCACCTAACGGTTGTACTTACAAGCAGTTTTTGGACTGTAAGCCTCTGAACTTCGACGGCACTAGAGGTGCCGTAGCTTTTGTGAGATGGGTTGAGAAGACAAATTCTATTTTGCGGATGAGTAAATATGCGCCAGAGCATCAAGTCACGTACATTTCTGGACTGTTTCTAGATGGGGCTCTGTCATGGTGGAACCTTCAGGTTCAAACTTTTGGTGAGGCTGCGGCATATGCTCTGACGTGGGATCAATTGAAAGAACTGATGCGAAAGAAGTATTGTTCCCGAGCCGAAATTCAGAAATTGGAAACTGAATTCTAGAATCTGAAAATGGAAGGTCCCAAAGTAGCTGAATATGTTCAGAGATTTCATGATTTGTCTCGTGTTGTCCCCTATTTGGTAGAACTAGAGTTCAAGGGAATCGAACGTTTCATCTAGGGATTGGCACCCCAGATTCTCAGCATGGTAACTGCTTCTAAGCCTCCAAAAATCATTGAGGCAATCGACTTAAGTGTGGCACCGACTGAAGAAGCGATCAGGTTGGACAAGTTCATGATTACTGAGACCAAGAAGGAGACTCGCATAGAGTCGTCTGGGGAAAACAAAAGGAAGTTTTCAAATTTCAAGAAGGGTACTCGAGCGAACAACAACAACAATGCCAACAAGCGTAGAGACGCTAATCTGCCAGTTGAGGCACAAGCTAGCACTGCAAATGATGAGAATAGGGGAAGAGGGTATATGGGTACCCTGCCCAAGTGTGATGTATGTCAGTTTCATCATGCTGGTCGATGCAGAAGTGGGAAATGTGAAACTTGTGGAAAAGTCGGTCACTCTAAGGAAACATGCTGGCATGGAACCGGTCGCGGAAATGGAGGAAAAGGAGGTAACGGTAATGGAAACCGTGGTGGAAATGGTTATGGGAATAGAAATCAGGGAGGAAATAATAATCAGGAAGGTAATGGAAACAGGAACGGAAATGGGAATCAGGCGGGAAATGGAAACCGCGGGGGGGATAATAACAACAACCAAGGCGGTAATGGGAATGGACGCAGCCAAGGTTGTTATGGTTGCGGTGATGTAGGGCACTTCAAGCGGGATTACCCAAAGAATAACGAAGCTCGTGGAAGAGTGTTCAACATTGGAGCTAGGGAAGCTCACCAGGATCCAAACGTGGTTACTTGTACATTCCCTATTAATCAACATTTTGCATATGTGCTATTTGATACCGGTGCCGACTATAGCTTCTTATCTCTAGAGTTTAAGAATATACTTGGTTTAGTAGCAAGTAAGTTAGACATCCCGTACTCAATAGAACTAGCTAATGGAAAGCTAGTAGAAGCCAATGAAGTGATTAGAGGCTGTGTTATAGAGCTTGGAGAGCGTGAGTTTTCGATAGATCTTCTGCCAGTTGAATTGGGAAGCTTCGACGTCGTAGTTGGGATGGATTGGTTGTCATGTATTCGCGCAGAGATTGTATGCCATGAGAAGATTATCCGCATCCCGATGGCGAATGAATAGACGATCGAGATCCACGGGGAGAAGCATGACACGCCTCTACGGATTATTAGTTGTTTGAAGGCACGGAAGTTTTTGCGTAAAGGATGTGTTGCCATCTTGGCTCACGTTATGGATAACGAGGCCGAAGAACCGAAGCTAGAAGATATCCCTGTGGTAAGGGAATATCCTGAAGTCTTCCCCGAAGACTTTCTAGGGTTACCTCCTCAACGACAAGTCGAATTTCACATTGACTTGTTTCCAGGCGTCGCGTCTGTAGCCAAGGCACCTTATCGACTTGCGCCTTCAGAGATGCAAGAGTTATCAATGCAGCTTCAGGAGTTACTAGATAAGGGATTTATAAGGCCAAGCTTCTCGCCTTGGGGAGCTCCAGTGCTGTTCATCAAGAAGAAGGACGGTAGTTTCCGCATGTGTATCGACTACCGGGAGCTAAACAAGTTAACCATCAAGAATCGGTATCCTTTGCCGAGGATTGATGATTTATTCGACCAACTTCAGGGATCAAGTTACTATTCCAAGATCGATCTTCGATCAGGTTATCACCAGCTGCGGATTCAAGAAGAAAGTATACCGAAGACTGCCTTCAAAACTCGTTATGGACATTACGAGTTTCTAGTGATGCCGTTTGGGTTGACTAATGCACCGGCAGTATTTATGGACTTGATGAATCGGGTTTGCAAGCCATATCTCGATAAATTCGTGATCGTATTTATCGATGATATTTTGATCTACTCAAGGACAAAGGAAGACCATGAGCAACACCTCAGAGCCATCTTAGAGCTGCTAAAGAAGGAGAAACTCTACGCTATGTTCTCGAAGTGCGAGTTTTGGATACCCGAATTGCAGTTCCTCGGTCACGTGGTAAATGAGAATGGAATTCAGGTGGATCCCACCAAGTTCGAGGCAATCAAGAATTGGGAAACTCCGAAGACGCCGAACGAGATCCGACAGTTCTTGGGTTTAGTAGGGTAATATCGCAGATTCATAGAGGATTTCTCCAAGATAGCTCAACCGTTGACCTCCCTTGCTCAGAAAGACAGGAAGTATGAATGGGGAGATAAACAAGAAGAAGCTTTTCAGCTGCTCAAGAATAAGCTATGCGATGCACCTATATTATCCCTACCCGAAGGCACCGACGAATTCGTGGTATATTGTGACGCCTCGCGTCAGGGTTTGGGTTGTGTGCTAATGCAACGCCAGAAGGTTATCGCTTATGCTTCAAGCCAACTGAAGGTCCAGGAGAAGAACTATACCACGCATGACTTGGAATTAGGCGCAGTGGTATTCGCATTGAAGATTTGACGACATTATCTATATGGTACTCGATGTACTATTTTCACGGATCACAAGAGCCTTCAGCACATATTCGATCAGAAAGAGCTTAATATAAGACATCAACGATGGGTTGAATTGTTAAATGATTATGACTGCGAGATTTAGTATCATCCAGGAAAGGCGAATGTGGTGGCAGACGCCTTAAGTAGAAAGGAAAGGATCAAGCCCATAAGGGTTAGGGCTTTAGAGATGATTATTCAGACAGATCTCTCGTTGCATATTCGTGCTGCACAGAAAGAAGCTCTTAAGAAATAGAACATTAAGGCTGAATATCTCTGAGGAATGGAGAAAAGGTTGGAGCCTAACGAGGAAGGAACCTTGTATTTTATGGGACGCATTTGGGTTCCGCTTTTTGGTGGTATTAGAGAGGTTATTTTTTATGAAGCTCATAAATCGAGGTACTCGATCCATCCAGGATCGGACAAGATGTACCAAGATTTGAAGGATTATTATTGGTGGCCAAGACTTAAAGGTGATATTGCTGCTTATGTTGGGAATTGCTTAACTTGTGCCAAGGTGAAGGCCGAGTATCAGAAGCCTTCAGGTCTTCTGCAACAGCCAGAAATACCCATGTGGAAGTGGGAGCAGATTTCTATGGACTTCATAACCAAGTTACCCAGAACTCCCAGAGGTCATGATACGATTTCGGTAATCGTGGATCGGTTGACGAAGTCTGCACACTTCTTGCCAATTAGAGAGAAGGATAACACTGGTAAGCTAGCTGAGCTTTACCTAAGGGAGATAGTGGCACGTCATGGAGTGCCTATCTCGATAATATCAGACAGAGATGGTCGGTTTGTGTCAAGGATTTGTCAATCCTTTCAAGAAGCTTTTGGTTCTCAGTTGAATCTGAGTACAACTTTTCACCCGCAGACGGACGGGACAGAGCAAGAGAACTATTCAGACGCTAGAAGATATGCTACGTGCTTGTGTAATGGATTTAGGTGGCAGTTGGGATACTCACCTGCCTTTGGTTGAGTTCTCCTATAACAACAGCTACCATACAAGCATCCAAGCTGCACCGTTCGAGGCTCTCTACGGACGCAAGTGTCGATCACCGTTATGCTGGGCAGATGCAGGTGACAGGCAGATGGTTGGTCCCGAACTGGTCCAAGAAACAACTGATAAGATCATGCAGATCCGAGAGTGCATCAAGGTGGCTCGTGGTCGAAATAAGAGTTATGCGGACCAAAGACGAAAACCCTTGGAATTTGAAGTGGGCGATATGGTGTTGTAAAAAGTCTCACCTTGGAAAGGTGTAGCACGCTTTGGGAAGCGTGGCAAGTTAAACCCACGTTATATCGGGCCATTCAGGATTCTAGAAAGGGTTGGTTGAGTAGCGTACAAGTGGGAGTTACCAGCAGAACTTAATGGTGTTCATGATACATTTCATGTATCGAATCTGAAGAAAAGTCCAACACAAGAGACAGTGGTCATCCCTGCGGATGAAGTGTATATTGACGACACACTCCACTTCACCGAAGAACCCGTTGAGGTTACAGATTGCAAGGTTAACAAGACTCGGAGGAGTAGTGTTAAGCTTGTCAAGGTTCGATGGAATGCACGTCACGGCCCAGAGTTTACTTGGGAGCGTGAAGACCGTATGAAAGCAAAATACCCACATTTGTTTCCTAACTCCCCTGCAGCTAATAGCAAAGCTTAAAATTTCGGGACGAAATTTTCTTAACAGGGGGAGAATGTGACAATTGTCAAATTTGCATGTATCCGTACAATAATTAGACAATGATTAGTGCTTAATGACTGTGTTGATTTAACATTTATGACATGAATGTTTTCTGATTTTTGTTATCATCCATACATGTGCATCATGTATTGCATAATGTCATATCATTATTGCATGCAACACCTATTGATTCAAATGATGCACGAAACAAAGATAGCACAGTTATTAGATAAATCAGAAAGTGCTGACAGAGTTTAGTACATAGACAGACATGGTATTGAGACACAGAATGTGCCAGAAACCAAGAGTTACACTAGTATAGTGTGTAGGAAAGTAAGGATCATAAAACTTCCGTCCTAGTGATAGTTTAAGTGCCGGAAAGTGCCTAAAACTCACATAAATTGCTGAATTCAGCAAAATTCAGCTTTTAAACAACTAAATATCATGCAAAAATATGGTTAAATGGTCCAGAATGCTTTCCTAAGTGTCGGGAATCAAAACTGTCACAAAAGGTAACATACAGCACACTAAACTGCGTAGTTTAGCACCTTAACGAACCGGTAACCAACCGAACAACCGGACACTACCCGAAACACCAAATTTTCACTAGAAGCATAGTTTTACCATTTCTGAGCTAGTTATGGTCCCATAACATCATAACACACTATATAACATCCTAATAAGTAAACACCTAATTAAAATCATTAGATTTCAACTAAATAACCTAACCAACAATTACAAACTAACCAAGACCCCCCACCCCCCTTTGTTGGACGGTTAGACAAGGGTGGCCCACCCTTGATTTCTTTTAATTCTTTATGTGATATTGTTGCTAGTCCATGAAACACATTACCCATAAGACTAACACTTATTGGTGGATATTATAAGACTAACCATTAGAACATAACTCTCATTCTCATCACAAATCTCACCAACATAACTCTCCCTCTCTTCCTCTTGCTTTCGGCCGTGAACCCACACACACACAACCACCATCATCATTCAATCTTCATCCATTGTCTACTCATACAAAGGTGTAAGAAGCATCACAAAGAAGCTAGGAGCTCTTGGAAGTGGAAGGACCTCTTGCAAGTGCTATTAGCCACCTGATTCATCATCTTCATCTTGTGTTCATCCCTAGCATTGAGCTAGTAGTAAGATCATCCACATCTCATTCTACATCTTGTTTAGTTGGTTAAAGATGTTACAAGTAAATAAACATGAAGAACTCTAATGATCAAGAACATGAAACTTAAACATAAAACTAAAAATCATAAGAATACATGTTGTTAAGTGTATGTCTGAGTATTGATTGATGATTATTTGTGTTAATGATGTTAAACATCATATGAACTTGTTAGATGGTGATTAAAGACATAATCTAGCAAGTTGAGAGGATGATTATGTTAGAAATCAAAGTGATCATCCTTATGTAAAAGCATGAACTTGAAGTATTAAATGTTTTTCTTGAATAATGATGATCAAAGTGAATATAGGTCTTGTAAAGATGTGATTTTAAGAATGATTTTCTCAAGAAACTAAGT
Organism: Helianthus tuberosus; assembly: GCA_030545235.1. Taxonomy (NCBI): domain Eukaryota; kingdom Viridiplantae; phylum Streptophyta; class Magnoliopsida; order Asterales; family Asteraceae; genus Helianthus; species Helianthus tuberosus. Next base: position 97,767,111 of record CM060357.1, on the reverse strand, counting down.
TAAAATACAAGATTTATATAAACTTGGTTCTTAAAGAAATTAATCACATTTTTAGTCGTTAATCAAGTGTAGAATCATGCATTTAACAAGAAAAACTCAAGAAGAAATATTTTTAGAAAAATATTGTACAAGTTCTAAACATCCAAATTCTTCAAGAATGATGTTTTTAAATAAACAACCACGCATTAAAGGGTAACTAAGCTTACTAAACACACTACCAAGTTACTACAAATTTTTATAAATTTTCAAGTTCATGAAGTAGTGATTATAGCTTGATTTTGGCACTTGGTAAGTATTGTTTGATTTGTTGTTGATTGTGATGATTTATAAAAGAAAATAATATGCTTTGAAAGCATGGAAACCTTTATTTTTAAGGGGAAACTATGGCAAAATTTTTCTAGAAATTAAACACTTAGAAAAATATTTTTAAACAAACATTTACAAGTATATTTTTAACCATGATTTTTATATAAAATTTGCCATAGTTTTTGTTACAAAAGTTACAAAATATTGGAGGTTGGTTTTTGATAATAAAAGTGACTAAATATGTATTTAGGAGAATATATATTTAGATGTCACCATGTGTGTGATTATTTGTATATTATGTGTATTAGTTATATTATTTTAGGGCTTGAAATAATATAACTCACCAAAATACCAAGAAATTTACAATCCAAAATATTACCAAAATTCCAAGAAATGAATATATAATTTATACCCAAAATATTGGATAAACCAAACAAGGAATATAACTTATACAAAAATATTCCGGAATTTAATTCATAAGTATATTTTGGTAAATGGTATTTTGGACACCAAGAAAACAAAAATATGATTTTTACAATTATTACAAAAATATATCATATTTTTTACAAGAAGAAATCATATTATTTTTTGGAAAGAAAAATATATATGTTTTTCATGAATTACTAGAAAATATATTATTTTTGGAAAAATATATATTTTCTTAAACAAACTTAGAATAAATTATTTTGGGAGAAAAATGGATTATAAATATTTTCTAAAGATAAACTTGAAAATATATTATTTTGGAGATTTATATGAAAATATGTACATTTTTGCCAAGAAGAAGTATAAATAGATTTCTATAAATAATTTCTTAAAAGTATATATTTTAAGAATATATATTAGTGAATTTTTATTAGAAATATTATTCCGGAAAAATAAATGTGAAAATTAAGTATAAGATACTTAATAAACACAATAAGAATACGTATTCTCGTACGTATAAATACACCGGAATACGCCACCGATACTTGGCAAAAATATAAAAGAATAAGAATACGGGTATGAATACACCCATCCTTGGGGAAATTATACATGTACAAATACATAAATGTGTCAAGATAAAATATATTATTTTAACTAATATTCCAAAATTTAATAAATATAATTTAAGTTAAAATATTATTATTTTAACAAGTAATTATATAACTTGGAATAATATCGATGACACAAAGAAACGTAACTCAAAGACGCTAATTAAGACTAAGGTCAAGGCACGACACACCCGTCTAATAAACCTTAGTATGTTTGTAGGTAGTCGTGCACTCTAAGGGAAGCTTTGGGTTGTTTGATTGAAGAACGCAAGACTGTGAGTTCATGTCCCCCTTTTCTTTTAACTGTTTTCAGTTTTATAACTTCGGGGGTGAAATGCATGTTACAAAATATTTACAAACGTTTACAAATGGTATGGTTAGCTAAGGAATGAATTGTTAGATCATGTGAATGGGTAGGCGCACACTAAAGACCATTAATCCTCGTACAATGACCGAGGGACATGAGTGATAGATCTATTTGGGTGTAGCGAGCCCCACCCATGAGGACCGGGATTTGGCCCATGTGGTGACTATGTCTTCCAGCCGGAAACCCGGTACAAAATCTGCTAGGTTTGAGCCTTCCTACGCCGTTGCACACATGTTAATGGCCTTGCAAACCATTAATTGGTGTGTTTCCTTGTTGCTTTCATATCGGGTTTACAAATACATACATACTTACAATGATTACAATGTTTAATCGTGCACACATACAAAACACTTGAACTCGCTCAACTTTTGTTGATGTTTTCAAACTACATGTATTTCAGGAAACTAAATGTAGATCTGGCGGGCGCTAAAGTTTTCAAGTCGTGTCTTTAATAAAAGATGTCATCCGAGGTCGAAGGGTTTGAGTTATGTATTTTATCTTGGATAAGATACATGGCTCAAAACCTAGTTTGTTAGTGTCTTTTGTGAAGTCCTATTTGGAACTTAAAACTTTGTGGGTGTTGTATTTTGAACATGAAGTCTGTGTTTGGGATTTAAAACAATGTTGATTGTAAGGTTTGAAACTATCTAATGGATGAACATCTTGGGTTTTATCATATAGTTGTTTGTTATGGTTGAATGCAATGATATTAAGCAAGTCACACATAATAACGCTTCCGCAAAAGTCAGGGTGTGACAGAGGGTGGGGGTGTGAGTTAAAATTTTATATTTCTATAAATAATAAGGGCATTATAGTAATTTCATACCCACTTAACTGAGAAAAATAATCTACATCCGCTTCAGGGAATATCCGAGAACTAATTTGCAAAAGTTAGGGACTATAGCTGTAATTTTGAAAATGTAGGGACTAAAGGTGAAATCGGAGCAAACCACAGGGACTATCCGGGCACTTTTCTCTTAATTAAAACAGTGAAAAATTAAATATTCTTGTATTGTCGCGTAACTAAATTGGAATCCACACAATTTGGACTAGGTTAATAGATATTATCTAAGCTGTTCATATGGAAAACGGTCCTCATACCTGAAATCACCGACCTTTGTGTTGACACTTGATTTTTACATGTTATTCAGGTACATGAGTTTGGCTTCGAGATTTTGGCATATCTTGTGGTAGTTGATGCAAGTCATAGACAACTTTTAAAACTATTTGGCACCAAGTGTAGTAAGATCCATAAGGATCAAACAACTATATTGTGGTTGTGGTTATGTTTAAACTTATGTTTTAGTTACGTTATGTGTCCAAAATTTATATTGCATCGTCCACTAAGATACTTATGCGTACCAACCTTTGTCACCGACACATTTGTATTTCCGCTGTGACGTTTTTAGGGTGTGACAGGACCAGCTTGGTTAGTGGCGTATATATATATATATATATATATATATATATATATATATATATATATATAGTGGAGGGTTCAAATGAGAAGAATTTTTTTGTAAGAAGAAAAAAGAAGAAGTTTCAACCAATAAGAATGCTTCATTTTACTTCATTTAATATTTGTATTTAATTTTAATATAAGGGCATACTGGTAAACTTACATAAATCATTAATATGTATTTTTCCCTTTTAATAACTAGCTAAATTAAATTTGTAACTCCTTTTCAAAATATAAACTTTTTGCAAATTAAAAAAAAAAACAACTTAATTTAATGTTTTGAATAAATTACTAGTTATGTAGGATAAATTACGAGTTGTGTAGGATATATTTCGATGTGTTTAGGATAAATTTTGACTGTGTAGGATAAAATTCTATAATGTGTAGGCTATATGTAGGAAAATTTTGATATGTGTAGGTTTTGTAGATTATATGTAGGATAACTAATGATTAGTTTAATAAATTACTAATGAAATATCATTTTACTAATATGTCATTTCTTTTTTTTTCTTCTCACATTAAATTTCTTCTCGGATTAACCTTCATATATATATATATATATATATATATATATATATATAGGATAATGCTAGGTAGAAAACCCTCCATTTTGAGAAAACCCAACCTCCCGACATTTTTTTTTTTGAAAAAAATAACACATGTAATATACATGTTTTTAAGAGTTTTGGGACAAAAAAAAACAAAAAAGCGCCGAAGGAAAGTTTAAAAAAAAAACAAATTTCAGCAAGTTTCTGCCTTTTGTGCCTAACACATGTTAGTCACCCGAAGTTTGCTGAAATTTGTTTATTTTTTTTAAAAACATCCCTTCGGCGCTTTTTTGTTTTTTTTGGCCCAAAACACTTTAAAACATGTATATTACATTTGTTATTTAAAAAAAAAAAAAATGTCGGGAGGTTGGGTAAAAATGGGGGGAGATTTGAGTTTCCAGAGTTTTCTAAAAACTTAAGGGTTTTCTATCTAGCTCCCCCTATATATATATATATATATATATATATATATATATATATATATATATATATATATATATATATATAGGGGAAGGTTCAAATGAAAACCACTAGTTAACGCGAAAACTAACTAAAAAAAGCCTAAAAAACACACAAATTTTTTTTTTTTTTTTTTTTGCAAACCAAATTTCGCAGGTTTTTTTATATAAAAAAAATTTCAAAAAAAAAAAAAAAAATTTTTTGTGTAGTGCACATGTGTAATCTGTACTACACATGTGCACTACACAAAAGAAAATATTTTTTTTTTTTGAAATTTTTTTTATATATAAAACCAGCGATTTTTATTAAAAAAATTGAAAAAAAAAAATTTTGTGTGTTTTTTAGGCTTTTTTTAGTTAGTTTTCGAGTTTTCGCGTTAAAAGTGGTTTTCATTTGAACCATTCCCTATATATATATATATAAAGATCAACCAATTAGTGGCATTCATAACCTAAATACCCCTACGCCAGTAAAAAAAACCCTCTGCCTTCACCACTACGCCATGTCGACACCACTACAAGGGATGGTGTTCCCGACGTGAAAGAGCCTCCACGCCTACACCATATGATCTTATACCCTTACATCTAACCGTTATTTTTATTTTACCACTTCCTCTTGTATTTGTTAATTCTGAAAATATCTATTAAATACCTATTTTGATTCAAATATTATGTTACAAATAATTTTTTTAATATATATAGATTTTTTATTGTATGTGTTTTTTTATTAACGTATCAGGTAATTATTGGAAACTACTTATGATTTTTTTAACTCTTGCCTAACCGCTTTTCTCCGCCCGTACTAAAAAATACTAGATTCACCAATGCTCAGTGGTTCATTTATCAGACCAATCAGACTAGATTAAAAAATCAGACGATGTCAAAATTAATTTAATAAATTTAAAATATGAAATAGCGGCTTTAATTAGACTTGCAAGAAAAAAAAGAAGACATGTTCATATATATGTTTTTTACCCTTTTCTAACTATATACATGTTAGTTTTAATATATAAAAATATCTTATCGCAATGTATAGCAATCGATAATAAATATAGAATTATAGAATTAATAAAATATGATAGATTATATGGTTATATATTTATATATTTTAGTTACATGATAGATTTTATTATGACATTTATATATATATATATATATATATATATATATATATATTTTTTTTTTTTTGAACGGCAAATTTCTTTACTTCCATTGTCTATAAGATTTGAACACAACCTTCCCCTCCCAAGGTGTTTAAAGACTTTGTCTTTGCCAACGGACCACCACCCCGTTGGTAATATATTTATATATTTTAGTTACCTATTTAACTATAACAACTTGATACCTGAACTGATTGAAACATTTAACCTTTAATCATGAGTTCACTGCTAACATGAAATCTGGTTTAGTTTAAGGGTAGAAGATAAACAAGCTAAAAACAACACAAGTAACACATGAAGATACACAAGTCACACATGAAGATTTAGTTAACAAAAACAAAAATTCGTTTTATTCCAATCATTTCAACATTGCATCATATCAAAATTTTGAGCCCTCAAGCATGGTTGGTTGTGGCAGCGGTGCGCCACCACAATAACCTCGAAGAATATCACCTTCCTCGGAAGTGATACCAAGAGAAGTAAGCATCGAGGGCCAACACCCAAGTGTTATAACACGAATGGCTCTACAACAATCCGTTGACAAGTAACTATCTCCATTAAAAAAGAAAAGTACGATCTCATTCGTGCATGATTTTAACTCAAATAATGCATTCCAACAGTCCATTAGCTCGCCGCTGTTTTCTCCTTGAAGCCGAACAATGAGGCCTTTATCGGGCTTGTTCATGTGCACTTTCCCAGCCATTGAACCAACTTGGAATGTAACAAGGCATGATAGTAAAAGTAGAGTGATGGGAAGAACCCTAATTGCAGCCATGGGTTAGGTTAAGGAAGCAATTGTAAAATATAGGGCTTTGTAAGGGGTTATATATAGACATATACATGTGTGTGTGAATAAATGATTAAGTTTATATTAATGTCCGAAGGAAACCCAAAAGATTAAAAACAGCCATCCGTAGCATTTGATGCTTAAAAACTTACTAGGGCTAATGTGAAAAAACCATTAAAGTATTAAAGTTAAAAACTTACTAGGGCTAATGTGAAAAAACCATTAAAGTAGATAAATGAATATCAAATAATCAAATAACGAATGGCTGGTATATGAAAGAAACCCAAAAGATGAAAGATTAAAATGCACCAACTAGTAGATGATATATAAAGGGTGCTACTTTCTACACCCCCTAATTACTTTTTACACCCCCTCCTCTCACATAGTTACAGGTGGGGCCCGCGTGAGACCGGCAGTTTTCCTCTCACAAGGGGGGGGGGGGGGGGGAGGGGGGTATAATCTGGAAGGGGGGAGGGTGTGTTTAGAATAAGCCTATATAAAGCTCATTAACTTCATATCATCATTTTCTTTACACATCTATAATCTATATCTATATCTATAATACATTATTAAATGGGAAGCATTGGCACAAAAGTAATTTACACACATTTTAAGATGGCATATGAAAGGTTCCATTCACAAATTACTCTTTAACCTAAATTATCTATACTATTATAAAAAGGAGAAGTGATGTACAAAGTTGTAATTTTGCATCACGTACATATTTTAATACAACATGTACAAAGGAATTATGGTGGAATTTTAAGGGTAAAATAGTCTGAACAGAATAAATTAAGACGCCTATGAGGGTATTAAAGTAATTTAAGCATCTGTTTTTTACACTTTTCTTCCAAGAATTCCCCTGCTCAATCTTGACAATGAAACCGGCGTCCCTTTGTTTCCCCTTCGTCCCTTGAAACCCTACCATTGTATAACTGCTTCACTAATGATTTCATTAGCATCCCCTCCTTCAATTCCCATTCAAAACTCCTGGTGATGTTCCAAGGCGAGAAGAAACGGGGACGACGATGACGATGGGCACTCCGGTAACATTATGGGTTTTTAAATTGATCTTGTACGAGGATGACGATGATGACGCGCACTCAGGTAATGTTATGGGGTTTGATAATCGATGTTGTTGCACATAACTATCACTCCACATCAAGGATTTTGTACTTAGGGTTTTAAATGATGTCTATTAAGCAGTCTCCTTTATGGCTTTCATATATTTTACCTTTCTTTTTTTTTGTAGATAATGGGGTTTCTTCATGTTCTTCAACAATTTATTCTTCATACTTATTTTGGCTTGTCACAAAAGGGTTAATGAGTTTATTTGAGTTGGTCCTATATATCCTCCACAGCCGATCTATTTCACAGAGCTGCAATCGCAATCCGCATATATCAGGTGCAAATTATGCCCTCCTTGGAATCCTATGAATTTGAGACTTAATTTTGGTATATTTGATGAGTTCTGGTAGGTTTTAGGGGTGTGTTTGGGAAAGCCTATGATTGGTGGTTTTAGTGATTTTAGGTAATCTATGTGTACAGGTCAATCTTGAAGTGTCATTGAGGATCCTAGCTGTGATAGTTTTCGTGTATAGTCCATAGGACTTACTTTGAACTAATCTAAGTTGTGATAGATATTAGGTTGGTTTTGTTTAATTGTTTCATGGAGAGGTTAATCAACTAGAAAAGTTTATATCCTGTTCTATATTGGAAAATGAATTATCAATGTGTGGATGTTTTAATATGAACAACCAGTTAAGATATTGCCTGAACTATTTTGATCCACATACCAAATAATATAAAAAGACAAAGGTGTTGCAGATCACCCTCAAAAACACCATCAAAACAAACCGAAAACCGATTCATTCATTTCCAAGAACAAAGTCCCTGTGCATCCTTGCCCTAAAGTTTGAAGATCAAGACTACAGTCGTTGAACAACAAGATGAAAAAGAAGTCGGAATAAAAAATAGAGGTGCACAAATCGGGTTACGGTTCAAACCGGGTTCGATTCATACACTGTTGGGGTAATAGAGAACCGAACCCTGTAAAACCGATTCAGGCTGGGTTCTTTCAACCCTCTCTACTTAAAAATAAACTCTCAAAAATAATAAATAATAGACATACATTATTACTTACTTAAAAAGTAGCGATGAACATTTAATACCGGATACCGGCATCCGTACGATCATTTTCGGTACCGGCCCGTATTTTGGTTGATAAACCAGTAAATAACAGATACCTATTTACCCCGTTTTTATACCATACCGATCATTTTCGGTAAAGATACCGGTATTTTGGTTGATTTACCGGTAAATACCGATACCAGTACTGATACCCGTTTTCCTCGTTTTTCGATACCGATGCTTTCAATACCGCGGTGGTTCGGTACCGGTACTTGCTCATCCCTGCTTAAAAGTTCATACTTTAATTATTTTTAGTTGGTTAAGAATTGTAAAATTATATTCTGGTTACAGATTCTGGTGACAGTAGTAGTAGTGAAGAGCAAAAAGATGAAAAAGATACTATTATTGATTTGGGTATATCAATGGATCGGGTAAACTTCGGTTCGAAAAAGAAACTTCTGGCGATTCCTCTACGTGGAATCTTTGTTCACCGAGCACATCGTTGGTGGCCGGCAACAATTCCGAGAAATCGCTAGCCCGATTTTTGTTACGGCAACTTTATCGGCCAGTCAAGACAATCAAGAGTAAAAACATTGGATATGTTACTATATTGTCTGTTTATAACTTTATATATTCCTAAGTTGGATTGTGGTCTTCTGCTAGAGAGTTAGTATCATCTAACATAGTATTTATTTTAATGAAATTACCAAAACAGTCAAAGTTGACCAGAAGTTTTTAAACTAGACTTTTAGCAGCTGATGTGACGGTTCCAGTTATTCACTTTAAACGGTTCGGTTGATAACCGCGTTTTCCCGGTTTATTAACCGGTTTTATCTGTATTTTTTGGGTTTTTTGGGTTAACCGGTAAAATCGGTTAAAAACCAGTTAAAAATCGTTTCCTTCTAAAAAATCCATCACCGCTTATAAACCTACAGTTAAAAAACCACTAACTGGTTACTTTTCGGTCGGTTATTAACCGGTTACGGTTTCGGTTATTTAACTGGTTATTTTGTGCACCTCTAGGTCTGGCTCGGCACAAATTATTAAAATAATCATATTTTTTAGATAATTTAGGATGTTGTAAGTATTTAAATACACGTTTGAGTGAACCGTTACAGTCTGAGATACATCTTATTACTTGACCCGTTTTGTCAAACAAATCTATAACCCAATTGACCCTTTTTTCATATAACTGCGTTGAAATTGCCACCTTTGTTTTAAACGTATAGTGAATGGAAAATGAGCCCGTTTGACCAGAAAAATCAAAAGAAGTATATATTTTGGAACTAAGCATTGAATTTCCTCACATTAATCGTTCTTTTATATACGACATTCCTGTTCTTAGTTTCGTATGGCATTGTTGAAAGTAGATCTGCTGCAGTGGAATCAATCGAGGCTATAGTGGGTTGACCATAAAAAGTCAAAGATTAGTGCAAAAACTCAAGAACACATTTTAAGGTTCCAAGATTTCTACCATTTGTTTACTTTACTTACTATGTTTTTTGTAATTGTTTTGAGATATTAAAAATGGAGGGAGGGTAACCGTTCTTTATTGAATGTTTACAAATATGGCATACTCTCGGAACAATTAGGTTTAAAAAAGATTGCTTTTAAATTCGGATATAGTGGAAAAAGTGTTACATACATTGGAAAAAGGTGAAATCATTGTTACATACAAAATGTAAGTATATTATGGTAATGCCATTGTGTTTAATCTACTGTGTTGTTATAGGGACACTACATACGAAAGCTTACTTGGTACCGCCGAAACATTTCCTCATTCAATCCCTCTCTCGGTAAGTTGCCGTTCCATTTTCTCTAAGATTCTCTACTAGAGGTGGCATATTGGGTAGGTTGGGCGAGTTGGGAAACGACTCAAAATGGGTAATTTTTGTACGGGCCAGGTTGGGTTGACTTAAAACAAAAAAAAAAGTTTGTTTGATTTTATTAGTAAAAAAGAGGGTTGCGGACAGTGGAGGATCTAGAAAATCCTTAGAGGGGCAACGTTTCAAAAAAAAAGGGTAACGAAATCGAAAAAACGTCAATTTTTTCCAAAATTTGCACTACCGTCGGAGTGTCAAGGGGCAACGGCGGTTACCCCTTGTCAAGAGGTAGGTCAGCCCCTGGTTGTGGAGCAACTTTTTTAAATTTATTCGTCTTGTACTTTAGGCTGATTAGTCAGGGTCGTGAGGTCCAATGAGTTGAGTAACGGCTCAAAACAGACAAATTTTAGCTGGATTCAGTCAGGATTGACCCAAAACACATTTTGTCTAGCAGTTGTTTTCTTATAATTAATTTTATGTTGTATATGATAACGAATTTTTTAAACTATTTTACTGATAGGGTAAAGTTCTTGTACAAATAATCTTAACATACTAAACATACAAATTGAAGGAAAACTCAAAAAGACAAGGTGGCATTTTTGTAATTATCAATAACTATCAAAGTTACTCTACAAATATACCTAAAAAACCTAACCACCCCCCCACCCCCCAAAAACCTAAAAAAAACCTAAACCCCCCACCCCCAAAAACCTAAAAAAAACCTAACCCCCCCCCCCCCCCCCAAAAAAAAACCTAAAAAAACCTAACCCCCCCCCCCCCCAAAAAAAAAACCTAAAAAAACCTAACCCCCCCCCCCCCCCCCGCACCCCCCAAAAACCTAAAAAAAAACCTAACCCCCCCCCCCCCCCCCCCCAACCCAAGCTAAAATGCTAAAAACTAAACCCCCAAAAAACCTAAAAAAAATAAAAAAAAACACACAAATTATTTTATTTTATTTTTTTTAACATTTTTTATTAAAAAATCGCTACTTTTAGTAGCAGCAAAAAAAAAAAAAAAAACATTTTTTTTTTGCTAACGAAATGTAGCGATTTTTTAATAAAAAATGTTAAAAAAAAAATTGTGTTTTTTTAGGTATTTTTGGTTGTAACTTTGATAGTTGGTGGTAATTACAAAAATGCCACCTTGTCTTTTTGGGTTTTCCTTCAATTTGTATGTTTAGTATGTTAAGATTATTTGTATTTGATCTTTTGCCTTTACTGATAATCTGTTTTTTTTTTTCCAATCAAATGATTTATAGGAGGTTTTATGCAGTTGAATGAAAGATTCAAATGATGAGAAACTTTCAGCAAAGATAAAATTCTTTGATGTTATAATTTGACCCGTTAAACATAACCCGAACTGGCCATACAGAAACAATGTCCACAGGGTATCACAATCGTTCGTATATCAGGTGACATAGTTCATAGCAAATTCATTTCATCCCAATTGATTATGTCCTATGTATCGGCCATTTTGTAGGGATGGTATGTACTATAAAAAGTTTGGACCATGGGCGGACCCAAGCCCAGCCCAAGGTGGGCGGGCGCACCCCCGGGGAAAAAAAAATTTAGTGCTAAGTTCCGTCGAAAATCCCGTCCGCACCCCTTGAAATTTTTCGTCCGCACCCCTTGGAATTTTTCGACCGCACCCCTTAGGTAAAAAGTGTTATCAATTTATATTTTAAATTTTTTTTGGTAAACTCTTATTTAAAAAAAATACTACCTAAATTATATAACTTTTAATACCTGACTAACTAAACCCAAATACCCATACATTTACCCACTTATAATTCCTAACTAGCTAGCCCACTAAGTCTTAGCCCATTAACCAAACCCAACAATATTTCAAACTATAATAAAATAATTAAAGCCTAAAACCTTTAGAAATTATCTCCCTCTCTCTCTCTTGCGTCTCTGCACTGCCAACGAACAACATCACCCAGCGACAACAGTCCAGCAGCCGGCGACCACCATAATCAGCCACCATACCACCGTCGTTCGACACCAAATCTAACTGGAATCCGAACACGGGTAAGTTTCTTTGTTATTTTGATGATTTTGGTTGATATTATAGGAGAAAAACGGAAATAAAGTTGCTAAATAGGTTTGAAATTTTGTGTGTTTTGACGTTGTTTATGGTTGTTTAGATGATTTTTAGGGTGATTATGTTGTTTATATATTTTTAGGGTGATTACAACTTACGTTATGATTTATAGGGCTTGAATAGTTGAAAATTAAAATTGAAATATTATGTTATGGAGCGATGAACTTATGTTATATAGAGAAAGAATTGCTTAAGAAATTAGCTTTAGATGATGTTTTGGATAGATTTCAAAAAATGAAAACTCGTAGGGCGTCGACGTTTTAATTATGTTTGTAACAAGGTTTGACATGTTTTTGATGATTATATAAAATTAGTTTGATGTCCGTTTGTTTTACATGACCCGACCCGATACGAACCGATTTTTTTACTTATATACCTAGGGGCCTAAAATTTTTAAAAATATTCCGCACCCCCATGGAAAAATTTCTGGGTCCGCCACTGGTTTGGACCCGACTTCTAAATATTAATACTTAAAACAAAAATGTTTTAAGATTTTATATATTTTCAGGTTGAAGATATTTACACTTTTTTTGGCGCTCGAGCTTCCCTATAATGGCATGGATATTCCACGACCCAAACTAAATGATGTTGCAAAGGGACGTGGAGACAAAAGAAGCCTGGTAAACGCAGGTCAAAATGATATGTGCCATGTTCTAAAAGCCATGCACATCACGTTCCTATTTGCCAACGGCTATTATTTTTCTTTTGCATTATAGATAGTGCCATAGTCGGTTAGTGGTGATGGTTTTCTTAGTTACAAGTTAGCCATTTTTGTTAATTTCGTATTGCTTCTGTAAGGCTATATATGAGCCATATGTACTTAGATTAAGGGAATGAAGAAATGAATTATTAAAAATCTGTCTTCTCTTAACTATAAGTTTCTCTTTGGCTTCTCTCTATTTTCTAAGGACCATTTGATTAACGATTTGGTTTGTATCGCAAAATCATCTCAAAAGCAACGATATCATCCGAAACTATGTGTGCCAAAAAAGCTAATGTACCCGCAGCAACGAGCGGGCATTCCCACTAGTTTTCTAAAATGCCCCTCCTCACAAAAAAACCAAAGATTGATAAGTATAAATTAAGCAATACAATTAAATCCATAAAATAATTATACACATAATATCATGAGTTAATGAGCCTATATATTTATTAAATAAATATTTTGTAAATGTTTTGAACACTCTATTTAATTGAAAGTCAGTCAATAGGTATATAATAAATAAACATTTTATAAAATAAATTGCATCCTCAAAAAACTAATAAAATATCAATGATGAATTGAAATGCAAACTAATAAACATTTTATTGATGACTTAAAACTACGCATATATATTCTTAATAAATATTTTATTATTTTATAGTTAACTATATTATAAAAGTTAGTATAATTTAATAAACTTTATGTTGCTACGTGAGTATATATCATTTTACTTGTGAATAAGACCGGGTCATGCTATTAACACACGGCCAAAATTATTTTCACACCTCAAAGCGCCGCGCTTTGGCCATAGCGCGGCGCTATGATCGACAAAAGTGCTTCGATTGACGTTTGAGACATTCCCTACTGTTTGACAGACATAAAGCTGATTGACATGTTTTGTCGTTAACCCTAAGCGCCGCGCTTTGGCCATAGCGCGGCGCTTCGATCCAAATTTTCACTTTTAAAAGCAAACTACTGATTGAGGTTCTTCTTCAGCAAAAACTCGGTCTTCTTCTTCTTCACGTTGTTTACAAACATACGTGGGTATTCGAGTGTTTTGTTGTTTGTTGTTTACAAAAAACGATGTCGTGGTTAAACAACTATATTTTTCGGTCAATATTCTGACGAGACAGTTGTTCCTGATTCTTACGAGGGGACCGCTATTTCTGACTCGTATGAGAAACCGGTCTCGTCCAACTTGAGGGAGGCAGAGGTTGTATCTGGCATTCGTTATCGTGATAACACGGTGACGCTGGATTTGAATACCCCTGTGGAGGACCCTTACGCACAACAAGGTTATTCGAATTTCGGTTACGGTGGCGAGTACAGCTTTGTACAGCAGGAGTGTGGTCCAAACGACAGTTACGGTTGTCAACAGAGCTTACAAGGTTATTCGAATTTCGGTTACGGTGGCGAGCACAACTTTGAACATCAAGTATATTCGGACCTCGGTGACGATGGTGAGCCGGGGGATGTGTCTATTGACGAGGAAGGTTGTTACCCGGTTACGTTTTCGTTTGATACAACGCAAACCTTTACGTCACGTAAAGAGTTGGTGCGTTGGGTACAAGACACGGCAAAAGACAACGGTTACCTCATTGTGACTAAGAGGTCGAATAAAAGAGGAGAGAATTACAAGATTTGGTTTCAATGTACTTTTGGTGGGGAGCATAAGAGTATAGCTACACAGAGGAAAACGGGTAGCAAGAAAATAGGCTGCCTGTTCGAGATGATCGGGTTTTCGGAATCATCCGGAAGTGTTTGGAGGATCGAGGTGACGAAGGCGAAGCATAACCACACTCCTATTGAAAACTTAGAGGGTCACGCGTATGCGAGAAGGCTTTCTTCGGAGGATACAAAACTGGTTAAGGAGCTGGCAGAGCAAGACATTCCCAACCAAAGTATCTAGCGAACTCTGACAAAAAACAATCCGGCTAGAAAGCTTATTCCGAAAGATATACACAACGCTGTTCAGAAGATCAACGCCGAAAAAAATGTCGGTAAGTCTCCGATGCAAAAACTTGAAAGCATTCTTCTCGAAAAAAAATTACACTTATTACATGCGCACGAATGAGATATCAAACGAAGTTGAAGATGTCTTCTTTGTTCACGAAAGATCATTCAATATGTGGTGTGCCTTCCCGCATGTGCTAATGATTGACGCCACCTACAAAACGAACATGTACAACCTGCCATTTGTTCAGGTCGTAGGCATGACGTCGACAAACAAATCGTTTACGGCTGCTTGTGCGGTAATTTCCGCTGAGAAGTCAGAGAACTACCTATGGGTGTTGCAGAGGATCAAGTCTATGCTGGTAGGATGTATGGAACCGCGCGTGATTTTAACAGACAGGGATTTTGCGCTAATGAACGCGTGTGAACATGTTTTTCCAAAAGCGCATAAGTATCTTTGTCGGTTCCATATTCAACAAAATATTAATAAGAACAGCAAGAAGAAATTCTCTGACAAGGAATGGAAAGAATTCGTACGTAGATTTTGGTTATTGTGCGAGTCTACGACCGAGGAAATATACAGGTATAACTTGAAAAACCTTGAAGCACAGCTGAAAGAAGATGACCGTGAACGTAGGTATTTCTTACATAATTATGTTCAAATTTTATATAATAACAAAAACTGACTATTTACGTTTTTTTTAATTTTAGAGGTTTTTGATTATTTGAAGAAATCCTGGTTGGATCCGTACCGTGAAAAGTTTGTATCATGCTGGATTAACAAAACTATCAACTTTCACCAAACTACGACCAACAGGGTTTGAAACAAGTCACTTTCCAAGTCATCGCAACACACTGGATAAACTTGTACTGTATGTTGATCATGTTGTTGATAGACAATACACCGAGATTAGTACAAGCTTTGAAACAAGCCTCCGAAAAGTGATGACGCACCACAAGAAGCAGCCCATGCTTGCATATATTCTCAGAAAGGTTTCAATATATGCGATTGAGCTTTTGAGTAGGGAACTAAAACGTAAGGAAGACGGGTTGAGAGCCTACGGTGCAAGCTGTGGTTGCCAACTTTTTACCAGCTGTGGTTTGCCATGTGCCTGTCGTTTGGAAAAGTTGGAAAATAAAGGTAATTAATATCTTTGACCTTTCTCGTTATGATTCTGCCACCTAATTTGTTTTCATCCACAGGTCAGCAACTCCGGATCACACACATAGACGTGTTCTGGAAGAAGCTTAACTTCAAGCATGCAAAGAAAAACATAGAGGATATCGATGTAGACGCGGAATTTGAAAAATTGAAACAAAAGATCGATCCAACACCCCCTCAAGTGAAAAGGAGCTTCTTTGAAAAGTTTCAGCAAATCCTCAATCCAGGGAACAATAACAAAAAACCTCCTGCTGTTTTGAAGAAAACTCGTGGTCGCCCAACATTGAAAACGCAGGAAGAAAGAAAGGTTGAAGCCGCTAGAAAAAGCTCGTACATTCCGTCGGAAGAAACTTGGGTCGAGGCCTCAGATGATCTTCCCCGTCACAGCTCGTACATATCACTCGAAGATTCTAGAAGACAAAAGAATACCAAACCGATCAACCTGCACCCTGATTTCCCGATGATCAAGCTCGGTCCTAAGACGGATATAGCGATCCGCAACTACGCATCTCAGATTCCCGAAGTGATCCATCCATACATCGTTAGAATAAAGGACGTGAAACCAGATGGTCATTGTGGGTTTCGATCGGTGGCTGTTGGGTTAGGAGTGAAACAAAATTCATATTTAATGATCCGGAAACAACTTATAAAGGAGTTACGTACGAACGAATCGCTTTAGAGGCAGTTTTTCGATCCGGAAAACATAGGACATTATGATGCGCTGCTTAGACGGATCAATTTCAAGGGGGTGGGACGAGCAGATATCGAAAATTACATGACGATGCCTGAGACGGGGTTTCTTATTGCCCAACGATACGGTGTGATTGTTCACACCTTCGACATGCGTGGGAGGTGTACAATTTTCCCTCTGCTGGGCGGGCCAAACGAAGCTGAGGAACCTCACCTGGTGGTTGCGGTTGTGTTCGTCGACCATGGGCATTTCATACATGTAGAGCTTGGAGGTTGTTATCCAATGCCTCCCCCAAACCCACTCTGGACAGCACACAGAACAGAGCGCGCAGCAGCCTGGCATACATTATACAGGGATCAGATCAACACGTACGAAATGCTTACGTATCGTGCCCCTAACCTTAATGTAACCCCATATGTTCACGATGTAGGTTAAATGTGTTTAATAATAATCACGTTTGTGTTTGTTCAATATATGCGTTACATCACGTTAAAAACCGAATGTCACCGACACGACCCAATCAGATTCAATACGCACTTGTACGACCCAAAATGACCATATACATCATAATACTACAATTAATGAAAAATTACGTCATGTTCATGTGCGGTAGGCGGCTGATACACATAACACCTCTCACAGGAGTACTTGTGCTTTCAAACCAAAATGATACGATATAACGGAATAAGACATCACACGTAACCGATTTGATCCGGAACTTGCAGTATAGTCCATATATAATAAAGAATGATGTATAATGGAAAAAACGTAAAATTTAGACTATTATCGACGCGTTTGTGAATTAAAAACAATTTTAAAAAATTTAAAAAAGGCCCAAAGCGCCCCGCTATGTCCAAAGCGGAGCGCTTTGCCCTTAAATAAGAACAGAAGCGCCCCGCTTTGGCCATAGCGGGGCGCTTTGGTCCCTCGTTATACCTGAAGCGAGGCAGCTTCTCCCCCATTTCAACACAAAACACAAAACACACACAAAAGGTGCGATTACACACACTGATCTCCGGATATCTTCGTTTTCAATCTTTCGACCGCTAAAAGTTAAGATCGAACACACTTAATCGTTTTGGTTAAATGTAGATGTTTGATATTGTTTTGATTGGGCCGGATTTGATCGATTGCTGGATCTGTTCTTCAAAATGAAGAACCAAAACGCCGCGCCAAGGCCAAAGCGCGGCGCTTTGGTTCAAGTTTATTTTTTTTATTATTTGTTTAATAATATTTGTTTAATAATATTTGTTTAATATTATTTGTTTAATATTATTTGTTTATTATTTAAATTATATTTAATATTATTTGTTTATTATTTAAATTATATTTAATATTATTTGTTTATTATTTAAATTGTTTAAATAATATTATTTGTTTATTATTTTATATTTAATATTATCTTATCAACGTGCAGGGATGGATTCCTCCCGATGACGAGATTGAGCATATGGAGGCTGAGGGAGATGAGGGAGAGTAGGAAGAGCCGACATGTCCGTACCTGCAGTTTCCGCCGGGGTCACGGGCGAGGGGGAGATGCGCGAGGTTGCGCACCATCCCCATTGGGGAGCATGTAGGGATAGACTGGGGCCTGCTGGAAACCGTGGGAGAGGCCGCGCGGGCGCGTGAGATAGTTGGACTAGATACTCCTTGGTCGCGCCTATTTGAGTTAGCGATGGAGGACTCGTACCCTGAGCTTACGTGGGAGTTTCTTTCCACGTTTACATACGTGCCGCATCCGGCGGATTACGTGGAGGACCCGGATTTTCCAGTCTACGAGGTTACATTCCGTCTCGCCGGTCAGGAGTTTCGGATGAGTGTGCGGAAGTTTGTTGTCCATACAGGTTTGTTTAAATAATATTATTTATTATTTTATATTTAATATCATTTGTTTATATAATGTTATTTGTTTATTTAATGTTATTTATTTATTTAATATTATTTGTTTATTATTATTATTTGTTTATTTAATGTTATTTGTTTATTTAATATTATTTGTTTATTTAATATTATTTGTTTATACAGGTTTGTACACAGAGGCCGAGCTTGATACTGATTTATATACGCAGGCGGTTAGGATGATGGACAGGCAGACGCTTATCAGTTTCTGGAGGTCCATTTCCAGGGTTCCCTTTGGGAAATCCTGGCAAAAGGCCACCACCATTAGAGACCCCTTGTTCCGATACCTGCAGCATATTATCGCGGCAACTATCGTGCCGCGGGGTGCCAGCAGGGAGAAGGTCAACCTCAGTGACCTTTTCTTTCTATACTGCCTACTGCGCCGCCAGCCCTGCGATCTAGCAGCCTGCCTGGCAGATTACTTTGCCACAGCATACCACCGGCAGCTCCGCGGGTGGGTGCACACTGGCTCATTCATCACCGCCATCGCACGCTCGCTCGGGCTCGTGCCCGAGCATGATCCGGAGCTGTCCGATCCGGTCCCGTCTATCAGGTTGGGCCGCGCGTCAGTATCTGCCATGCAGATTACCCGTACCTTTGATGTTGGTCTGAGGTTTCGGGGACGTGACGGGCTGATTTGGCAGCCGGAGCCGGTGCCGGAGGTCATCCCGGTTGTTATTGAGGTGAGGCCTGGAGTGTTGGCCCCTCCTGATGTTCAGGCGGCCGCTCGGCAGGCTCAGCTACAGGCTCTGGGACTCGATCAGTTCCCGGGCCAGCCTCAGGCTGAGGCTCAGGCTCAGCCTCAGCCTCAGCCTCAGGCTGAGGCTCAGGCTCAGGCTCAGCCTCAGGCTCAGCCTGTATTAGAGGATCCGGCTCAGGAGGAGCATATCGAGGAGATCCCGGTACCACCAGTTCAGCCAGCTCCTGAGCCGCCACAGTACCCGCAGCACGTTTACGCTGACCTGCCTCCGGTAGCGCGTGAGGTGGCTCGGGACTTCGACCGGCGCCTCAGACGCCAGGCCGCACGCCAGGACTGGATCATCGAGACGCTCGTTTCTCTACGAGAGCTCGCTGGGTTGCCTCCACTTCCCCTCCCACCGTCCCCACCGCACGAGGATTAGTACCTTAGTTTGTTTGTATAGTGTTTTGTTATGTATTATGTAGTCAGTTGTACCTTTTTGTTTTGTATGTACAAACTGATATATATATATATATATATATTGCAGTTAATCTTCTATTTACATCACGTTGGTTTTGGATTGTTTACGTTTAATTCTTATGGCTTTCTGTACAATTTATTTAACGTGTTCGTTTAATTTAACAAAATAAACTAGGTTAACAGTTTATAAAGACGCACTTATATTATATACGTTCTATAAAAATAATGACGTAAAAAAACGTAATTATAAAACAACGTATTATAAAACTCAAATACAATTTTTTCCTCCAAAAAACACTACCAAACTAACCCATATCCCACCTATTTCAAAAAATAAACAACACAACTTCCAGCCAACGCTTTTTGTCTTTTTGCACACTCAAAGCGCCCCGCTTTGGCCATAGCGGGGCGCTTTGACCAAAGTCAACAGACAAGGACTGACAAAGCGCCCCGCTTTTTGCACACTCAAAGCGCCCCGCTTTTTGTCTTTTTGCACACTCAAAGCGCCCCGCTATGGCCAAAGCGGGGCGCTTCTGTTCTTATTTAAGGGCAAAGCGCTCCGCTTTGGACATAGCGGGGCGCTTTGGGCCTTTTTTAAATTTTTTAAAATTGTTTTTAATTCACAAACGCGTCGATAATAGTCTAAATTTTACGTTTTTTCCATTATACATCATTTTTTATTATATATGGACTATACTGCAAGTTCCGGATCAAATCGGTTACGTGTGATGTCTTATTCCGTTATATCGTATCATTTTGGTTTGAAAGCACAAGTACTCCTGTGAGAGGTGTTATGTGTATCAGCCGCCTACCGCACATGAACATGACGTAATTTTTCATTAATTGTAGTATTATGATGTATATGGTCATTTTGGGTCGTACAAGTGCGTATTGAATCTGATTGGGTCGTGTCGGTGACATTCGGTTTTTAACGTGATGTAACGCATATATTGAACAAACACAAACGTGATTATTATTAAACACATTTAACCTACATCGTGAACATATGGGGTTACATTAAGGTCAGGGGCACGATACGTAAGCATTTCGTACGTGTTGATCTGATCCCTGTATAATGTATGCCAGGCTGCTGCGCGCTCTGTTCTGTGTGCTGTCCAGAGTGGGTTTGGGGGAGGCATTGGATAACAACCTCCAAGCTCTACATGTATGAAATGCCCATGGTCGACGAACACAACCGCAACCACCAGGTGAGGTTCCTCAGCTTCGTTTGGCCCGCCCAGCAGAGGGAAAATTGTACAGCTCCAACGCATGTCGAAGGTGTGAACAATCACACCGTATCGTTGGGCAATAAGAAACCCCGTCTCAGGCATCGTCATGTAATTTTCGATA
Source organism: Helianthus tuberosus (assembly GCA_030545235.1). Classification (NCBI taxonomy): domain Eukaryota; kingdom Viridiplantae; phylum Streptophyta; class Magnoliopsida; order Asterales; family Asteraceae; genus Helianthus; species Helianthus tuberosus. The sequence continues at coordinate 97,746,019 of CM060357.1, read as the reverse complement.
TCTGCTCGTCCCACCCCCTTGAAATTGATCCGTCTAAGCAGCGCATCATAATGTCCTATGTTTTCCGGATCGAAAAACTACCTCCAAAGCGATTCGTTCGTACGTAACTCCTTTATAAGTTGTTTCCGGATCATCATATATGAATTTTGTTTCACTCCTAACCCAACAGCCACCGATCGAAACCCACAATGACCATCTGGTTTCACGTCCTTTATTCTAACGATGTATGGATGGATCACTTCGGGAATCTGAGATGCGTAGTTGCGGATCGCTATATCCGTCTTAGGACCGAGCTTGATCATCGGGAAATCAGGGTGCAGGTTGATCGGTTTGGTATTCTTTTGTCTTCTAGAATCTTCGAGTGATATGTACGAGCTGTGACGGGGAAGATCATCTGAGGCCTCGACCCAAGTTTCTTCCGACGGAATGTACGAGCTTTTTCTAGCGGCTTCAACCTTTCTTTCTTCCTGCGTTTTCAATGTTGGGCGACCACGAGTTTTCTTCAGAACAGCAGGGGAGGTTTTTTGTTATTGTTCCCTGGATTGAGGATTTGCTGAAACTTTTCAAAGAAGCTCCTTTTCACTTGAGGGGGTGTTGGATCGATCTTTTGTTTCAATTTTTCAAATTCCGCGTCTACATCGATATCCTCTATGTTTTTCTTTGCAGGCTTGAAGTTAAGCTTCTTCCAGAACACGTCTATGTGTGTGATCCAGAGTTGCTGACCTGTGGATGAAAACAAATTAGGTGGCAGAATCATAACGAGAAAGGTCAAAGATATTAATTACCTTTATTTTCCAACTTTTCCAAACGACAGGCACATGGCAAACCACAGCTGGTAAAAAGTTGGCAACCACAGCTTGCACCGTAGGCTCTCAACCCGTCTTCCTTACGTTTTAGTTCCCTACTCAAAAGCTCAATCGCATATATTGAAACCTTTCTGAGAATATATGCAAGCATGGGCTGCTTCTTGTGGTGCGTCATCACTTTTCGGAGGCTTGTTTCAAAGCTTGTACTAATCTCGGTGTATTGTCTATCAACAACATGATCAACATAAAGTACAAGTTTATCCAGTGTGTTGCGATGACTTGGAAAGTGACTTTTTAGTGTTGCATGCATGCCCTCAACCCTGTTGGTCGTAGTTTGGTGAAAGTTGATAGTTTTGTTAATCCAGCATGATACAAACTTTTCACGGTACGGATCCAACCAGGATTTCTTCAAATAATCAAAAACCTCTAAAATTAAAAAAAACGTAAATAGTCAGTTTTTGTTATTATATAAAATTTGAACATAATTATGTAAGAAATACCTACGTTCACGGTCATCTTCTTTCAGCTGTGCTTCAAGGTTTTCCAAGTTATACCTGTATATTTCCTCGGTCGTAGACTCGCACAATAACCAAAATCTACGTACGAATTCTTTCCATTCCTTGTCAGAGAATTTCTTCTTGCTGTTCTTATTAATATTTTGTTGAATATGGAACCGACAAAGATACTTATGCGATTTTGGAAAAACTTGTTCACACGCGTTCATTAGCGCAAAATCCCTGTCTGCTAAAATCACGCGCGGTTCCATACATCCTACCAGCATAGACTTGATCCTCTGCAACACCCATAGGTAGTTCTCTGACTTCTCAGCGGAAATTACCGCACAAGCAGCCGTAAACGATTTGTTTGTCGACGTCATGCCTACGACCTGAACAAATGGCAGGTTGTACATGTTCGTTTTGTAGGTGGCGTCAATCATTAGCACATGCGGGAAGGTACACCACATATTGAATGATCTTTCGTGAACAAAGAAGACATCTTCAACTTCATTTGATATCTCATTCGTGCGCATGTAATAAGTGTAATTTTTTTCGAGAAGAATGCTTTCAAGTTTTTGCATCGGAGACTTACCGACATTTTTTTCGGCGTTGATCTTCTGAACAGCGTTGTGTATATCTTTCGGAATAAGCTTTCTAGCCGGATTGTTTTTTGTTAGAGTTCGCCAGATACTTTGGTTGGGAATGTCTTGCTCTGCCAGCTCCTTAACCAGTTTTGTATCCTCCGAAGAAAGCCTTCTCGCATACGCGTGACCCTCTAAGTTTTCAATAGGAGTGTGGTTATGCTTCGCCTTCGTCACCTCGATCCTCCAAACACTTCCGGATGATTCCGAAAACCCGATCATCTCGAACGGGCAGCCTATTTTCTTGCTACCCATTTTCCTCTGTGTAGCTATACTCTTATGCTCCCCACCAAAAGTACATTGAAACCAAATCTTGTAATTCTCTCCTCTTTTATTCGACCTCTTAGTCACAATGAGGTAACCGTTGTCTTTTGCCGTGTCTTATACCCAACGCACCAACTCTTTACGTGACGTAATGGTTTGCGTTGTATCAAACGAAAACGTAACCGGGTAACAGCCTTCCTCGTCAATAGACACATCCCCCGGCTCACCATCGTCACCGAGATCCGAATATACTTGATGTTCAAAGTTGTGCTCGCCACCGTAACCGAAATTCGAATAACCTTGTAAGCTCTGTTGACAACCGTAACTGTCGTTTGGACCACACTCCTGCTGTACAAAGCTGTACTCGCCACCGTAACCGAAATTCGAATAACCTTGTTGTGCGTAAGGGTCCTCCACAGGGGTATTCAAATCCAGCGTCACCGTGTTATCACGATAACGAATGCCAGATACAACCTCTGCCTCCCTCAAGTTGGACGAGACCGGTTTCTCATACGGGTCAGAAATAGCGGTCCCCTCGTAAGAATCAGGAACAACTGTCTCGTCAGAATATTGACCGAAAATATAGTTGTTTAACCACGACATCGTTTTTTGTAAACAACAAACAACAAAACACTCGAATACCCACGTATGTTTGTAAACAACGTGAAGAAGAAGAAGAAGACCGAGTTTTTGCTGAAGAAGAACCTCAATCAGTAGTTTGCTTTTAAAAGTGAAAATTTGGATCGAAGCGCCGCGCTATGGCCAAAGCGCGGCGCTTAGGGTTAACGACAAAACATGTCAATCAGCTTTATGTCTGTCAAACAGTAGGGAATGTCTCAAACGTCAATCGAAGCACTTTTGTCGATCATAGCGCCGCGCTATGGCCAAAGCGCGGCGCTTTGAGGTGTGAAAATAATTTTGGCCGTGTGTTAATATCATGACCCTTTAACATATCAAAAACTTTGATCAAGTGCATAACATATAAAAACTAGAGTAATAATTATAATAACAATAAAAAAACCCAAAAAAAATAACATTTTACTTTTTTGCCACTTTTAAGGTATTTAGTTGTTTAGTGAACTCAACTTTCATTAGACTGTGGGGTATGGGGCGTGGGTGGGCTGAAATCGCCCAAGCCACCACCCCGGGTGGGCTTGGGTTTCGGCGTGGCCCAAGGGGCGGGTCTATCAGTATGACATGGCGGGTTCTCGTTGGCCAAACCAAACTAGCAGTTGGCCAACGGCTATGTTAAAAAAAACTTTTTCACTATAAAACTCACACTTCTATTCCTTTTTTTTTTTACCACATTCAACCACAATACACTCCACATCTTCTATAATCATCTCTATTCTCATTCTACAAAACGAAAAATGCATCCTCATAATCGTGGTTATGACCCGAACAACCCGTGGGCATTTCAAGAAATTCCTAGCCCACCACCCAATCGTCCAATGCCTCGTCCATTTTTAATACCCTCCTCTATGCCCGATATGGCGGGTTATGCATCGTATCTCGGAAATCGTCCCACACACCGATGATTCTATACCTAGCCCGATTCCACAAACGCCCATCAACCTTTCACCAACCTCCATCAACCATTCCCAAACCGAAACCGTCCCCGAAACTCAACCACCCAACGATGGTCCTTCCGCATCCAAACCCATCAAAAAGAGAAGTCACAAGAAAAAAACCAAGGCGGAGAAAGCACTTGAAACCGCCAAATGAAAACAACAAAGATGGGTCGTTAATGAAGAACTTGATGTCACACCCCTTTCTGCGGCGGAAGCACGAGGTGTGATCATGAAAGGTTCTCATTGCATACGAAAAGTAAACATACTACATGCTCGTAAAAATAACTTCAAATACCAAGCATTTCATAACTTGAAAACATAAGTTTAACGTTTACATCACGAGATAGCATAATACAATGTCCTGAAAGTTTAAACTTTATTTAAAGATAAACATAGACGACATCCAAGAGCATGAGTGAGACCGCGCGCACATCCACTTTTAGTTACCTGAAATACATGTGAGTTTTGGAAAACGTCAACATAATGTTGGTGTGAATTCATGCAGTTCTTGTATTGAACGTTTGTATACTTTGTATGAAAAACATGGTATGTATCTTGTATAAATCAAGTGTTCATGTATAAATCAAGTATTCCTGTAAGTATCAAGGTGTTAATGGGTTGCAAGGCCATTAACATGTGACACGACATAGGAAGCAACCAAACCATAGGCACTTTTCTAGTTGTCGATTCACGACGGAGACACAAAAACACTACTCGGTACTAGTTATCACCAAGAGTGGGGCTGGCCTTGTACCCATTAGATCTAACCTTTTGTTCTGCGGTCTAAGTATGTACACGATTAATGGTGCTTATGGTACCCTATTCGTGACACGACTTCTCGTATCGTTTCTCGTATCATTTCTCAAGACGCATCATACTTGGTACTAGTTATCACCAAGAGTGCTTCTTGTTTTTGTATCATGCCATTTATAAACATTGTAATATTTGTAACATATATTTCACCCCCGAAGTTATAAAACTGAAAACAGTTAAAAGAAAAGGGGGAGCATGAACTCACAACTTTGCGTTCCTTGCGTCGTAAACTTCATCGGGTTTTGCTTATAATGCGTCGTGACCTAAACGTGTTTTATTATCGTTTGTCACTAGACTTGTATCGCACAAGCACAAGTCACTATCTTTTGTATATGTATTCTTGTGTTAAAAATAGTTTATATTTTTAACTATGTGTCTTACTTATATTATTTTCTCAACAATAAATATAAGTATCTTGTATTTTGCACCCGAATTATGTATCTTGTCTACAGCTTCATTTCGTGCTTATAACTTGTCCAAGTTATTTATTCCATCAAGTAATATATTTTCATAAATATATTTTCTTGTATTTGTCTAAGCATGTTGTATGTGTATTTTTGTATTTTCATTCCTTAGGAGCTTTTAGTGTATTTTCAAGTCCTAATACACTATCATGTATAATACATACTACATACACTTAGCACAAAATTTGGTGATCAAATAATATATATATTTTTCTCAGAAATATACATTCTTTATATCAATTTTAACCTTGAAGAAATCATCATTTCTTAACACAAAAATTAGGGAAACCCTGATAAATGTTTTTAGATACATTTTTTTTGGGGAATAAGTTTCTCAAAACTTATATTTTTCTAAGTATCAAAATTTTACAGAGTTTCCCCTAAAAATGGAGGTTTCCCATGTTTTCAAAACATGTGTTTATTTTCTTTTAAAATCAACACAATCAATCATCAACACATTCAACGCTTACCAAGTGTCCAAAATCAAGTAACTTACACTATGTCATGAACTTGAAGTTTTGTAAAAACTTGTAGTAACTTACCATGTTATTTAGTAGGTCTAGTTACCCTTAAAGACATGGTTATTTGTTTGTAAATCACTTTCTTGAAAGAGTTAGTCATTTACAAATTGTGATATGATTTTTCTAAAAATATTTCTTTTCTATTTTTCTTGTTTCATAAGTGTTTTTACACTTGTTTTTCTAAAAAAAATAGACTAGGTTTAAGTAAAAACCAAGATCTTCCAAAAATCATATCTTAAACTTGGTTATCTTGGAAAATCATTCATAAATCTTGGATCTATAAGTTTACTAGCTCACTTTGTTCATTACTTTACAAGAAATCATTTTTACTCATCAAGTTCATGTTCTTACAAGAAGATGATTATTTCATGTCGTTACATAATCGTCTCCTAACTTGCTAGATCATGTGTTTAATCACCATCTAGCAAGCTTCATGTAATTATCATCATCAAGATCTCAAATAAACAACAACAACAAACATCACACATAAGCAAAACATTACTATTTCATCAAGATTCATCATGTATATAAGCTTTATGTTCAAGTTTCATGTGCATGTCTTTTAGTGTTCTTATGATAATCAACATAACAAGTCTTTTAACCACTAAAAATAGAAGTAAATGAGAGTGTTCAAGATGCTTACAACTAGCTTAAAGCTAGGGAAGAACAATGATGAAGATTGAGTGGTTAAAAGCAAACGGTTAAGGTCCTTCAAGATCCGAGTCCACCAAGCTCCGTTAGTGACCTTCTAGCACCATGAAATAACCTTGGATTGGGTGGTTGATAGCCGAAAATGGTGGTGGTGTTGAGGGGGTGTTCGGCCGAAGGTATTAAGAGGGAGAGAGAGTGAAAGTGAGGTGGTGAGGAAGATGAATGAATGCTCTTGTGATCTCATAGTACTTATAATATCTTCCACCATATCTTACTAAATCATATAATATCAAAATAAATCTTTCCAAATCCAAATAAAATCATAACATATCTAAGCAAGATATTTGAGATTTGGTGAAGATATTGGTGGGGTCCCATGACCGGCCACACTAAGGGGGGGGGGGGGGGTTAAAATGAAACTTCCAACTTCTAATTTCATTTGTAAGTTAAGTTCCCAGTATATAGTTTAGGGATTTAGTGTGTTACTATGTTATAAGGGGTGTTATGGTGTTCGGGGACCATAACTAGCTCAGAAACATTAAAATAATGCTTCTAGTAATATTTTTGTGTTCCGGGTAATGTCCGGTTGTTCTGTTAAATATCAGTTCGTTAAAGTGCTAAATTGCATCGTTTAGTGTCCTTTAAGTATCCTTTTGTAACGCTTTTAATTCCCGACACTCAGGGAAGTATTCTGAATGATAAATCATGATTTCTGCATAACATTTGTGTGTTAAAAGCTGATTTATTGCTGAATTTAATAAAATTCTGCACTTAAAGTGCGTTTCGGGTGCTTTTTAGTGCGTATTTTAGTCTCCGGAAAGTCTATATATAAACCCTTGTATGTACTCTTGGATTTTAATGTATTCTTGATGTTGGACCTACACCTAGGCTCCAATTTTATTGTCTGACTGCTTTCTGCAGAATTGTTGACACAATGTGTCTTACCGGTGAGTTTACTAGTATTTATGACGCAATGCTATCATTAATGCATAAAGCAAATTTTTGTAGTATAAAACGTGCATGAGTTCACTTGTATAGTATGTAATCAGACAATGTTGACATTTAAGCACATAATTGCAGTCGTTAAATAATAATTAAAGTGTACGAAAATTACCGGTTTGTGCCAGTTGTCATAGTCTCCCCCCATTAAAAGAATTTCGTCCCGAAATTCAGGCTGAACTAACCCTCGCAGGAGTCTTCTTGAACAGGTGGGGATACTTTTCTTTGAACTGGTCTTCACGTTCCCACGTGTACTCGGGTTCGTGCTTAGAGTTCCAACGTACTATGACAAGTTTCACACTGCTCCTCCTGGTCTTGTTGACTTTCCAGTCGGTAACCTCAACGGGTTGTTCTGTAAATCGGAGGGCCTCATCAATATGCACTTCATCCGCAGGGATGATCACGTTTTCTTGTGTTGGACTCTTCTTGAGGTTGGATACATGAAACGTATCATGTACTCCATTAAGTTCTTCCGGTAACTCCAACTTGTATGCCACGGTACCAATTCTTTCTAGAATCTTGAATGGTCCGATGTATCGGGGATTCAGCTTTCCACGTTTTCCAAATCTGACTACGCCCTTCCAAGGTGAGACCTTCAACAAAACTTTGTCTCCAACCTCGAACTGTAATGGTTTTCGTCTTCGATTAGCGTAACTCTTTTGTCGATCTCGAGCCGCCTTAATGCGCTCTCGGATCTGCATAATCTTGTCGGTTGTCTCTTGTACAAGTTCAGGACCAACCATACGTTTATCTCCAGCGTCTGCCCAACATAAGGGCGATCGGCACTTGCGGCCATACAGAGCTTTGAACGGTGCGGCTTTTATGCTTGTATGATAACTGTGATTATAGGAAAATTCAACTAAAGGTAAATGAGTATCCCAGCTGCCGCCTAAGTCCATAACACATGTGCGAAGCATATCTTCTAACGTTTGTATAGTCCGTTCGCTCTGGCCGTCTGTTTGTGGGTGGAAGGCCGTGCTTAGATCTAGCTGAGATCCAAAGGCCTCCTGGAAGGATTGCCAGATTCTTGAGACAAAACGTCCATCTCTGTCTGAAATAATTGAGATAGGCACTCCATGACGTGCCATGATTTCTTTTAAGTATATCTCAGCAAGCTTTCCAGTGCTGTCTTTTTCTCGGATCGGTAGGAAATGCGCAGATTTCGTTAATCGATCAACTATCACCCATATCATGTCGTGCCCTCTAGGGGTCCTGGGTAATTTTGTTATGAAGTCCATCGAGATTTGCTCCCATTTTCACAGGTTAGGCATTTTCCAACATAGACAGCAACGTCGCTCTTGAGTCTCGGCCACCAATAGTATTCTTTTAAGTCTTGATACATCTTGTCCGATCCTGGATGGATCAAGTATCTCGATTTATGCGCTTCATCAAGGATGACTTCTCGTAGGCCACCATAGAGCGGAACCCAAATACGTTTCTTAAAATATAAGGCTCCCTCTTCATTTGGCACCATATATTTCAACATACCCCGGAGGTACTCAGCTTTACGGTTTTCTCCCTTAAGAGCTTCTTGTTGAGCATCACGAATGCGTGCAGTGAGGTTTGTTCGAATAGTCATTTCCAGTGCTCGAACCCTTAGGGTCTTAACCCTTTCTTTTTGGCTTAACACGTCTGCTACAACGTTTTCCTTTCCCGGATGGTACTTAATCTCACAGTCGTAATCAATCAGTAACTCGACCCATCGTCGCTGTCGCATGTTTAATTCTTTCTGGTCAAATATGTGTTGTAAGCTTTTGTGATCTGTGAAGATTGTACATCGAGTACCATACAAATAGTGTCGCTAGATCTTCAAGGAGAATACCACATTGCCGAGTTCCAAGTCGTGCGTGGTATAGTTTCTTTCATGTACCTTCAATTGTCTTGAAGCGTAAGCGATGACTTTTTGGCGTTGCATGAGCACGCAACCCAAGCCTTGACGTGAAGCGTCGCAGTATACCACGAAGTCTTCAGTGCCTTCGGGTAATGATAGTATTGGTGCATCGCATAGCTTGTTTTTAAGTAGTTGGAAGGCTTCTTCCTGCTTGTCACCCCAGTCGTACTTCTTGTCTTTCTGCATGAGGGTAGTTAGCGGTTGAGCGATCTTTGAGAAATTCTCAATAAACCGTTGGTAATATCCCGCTAAGCCCAAAAATTGTTGAACTTCAGTTGGGGTTTTGGGGGCTTCCCAATTCTTTATTGCTTCAATCTTGGATGGGTCTACATGAATGCCCTTCTCATTCACAATGTGACCAAGAAATTGTACTTCGCGAATCCAGAATTCGCACTTTGAGAACTTTGCATAAAGTTTCTCTTTCTTTAGTAGTTCTAGAATGGTTCTGAGGTGTTGCTCATGTTCTTCTTTCGTTCGCGAGTAAATCAGGATATCATCGATGAATACAATCACGAATTTATCAAGATATGGTTTGCATACACGGTTCATCAGATCCATAAATACCGCTGGCGCGTTCGTTAGTCCGAATGGCATCACAAGAAACTCATAATGCCCATAGCGTGTTCTGAATGCAGTCTTTGGTACGCTTTCCTCTTGAATCCTTAACTGATGGTATCCAGATCAAAGATCGATCTTGGAGTAGTAGCTTGATCCTTGTAACTGATCAAATAAGTCATCAATCCTCGGTAATGGGTACCGATTCTTGATTGTGAGCTTGTTCAGTTCTCTGTAGTCGATACACATCCGCAGAGTTCCATCCTTTTTCTTCACGAACAATACTGGAGCTCCCCAAGGCGAGAAGCTTGGCCTTATGAATCCTTTATCCAACAACTCCTGGAGTTGTGTAGATAATTCTTGCATCTCGGATGGTGCAAGCCGATAGGGTGCCTTGGCTACAGGAGCGGCTCCTGGAACCAAGTCTATACAGAATTCGACTTGTCGTTGCGGAGGTAGTCCTGGCAGATCTTCGGGAAAAACATCAAGGAATTCCTTCACCACAGGAATGTCTTCGAGTTTTGGCTCCTCCGTCTTCTTATCTACAACGTGTGCTAGGAAAGCAACACATCCTTTTCTTAAGCACTTTTGTGCCTTCATGCAACTGATGATTCGCAGAGGCGCGTCTCGTCTTTCTCCATGTACGATGAGAGTTTCATCATTTGCCAAAGGGATGCGAATGATTTTCTCATGACAAATAACTTCAGCTTTGTTCTTGGACAACCAGTCCATTCCGACCACTACATCGAAGCTACCCAATTGAATAGGTAAGAGGTCGATGCTAAATCTTCGTTCACCAAGTTCTAGTATGCAGCCTCTAACAACTTCGCCCGATTCAACAAGTTTACCATTGGCTAGTTCTATGGAGTAGGGAATATCCAATCTACTAGACTCTATCCCAAGCATACGTTTAAATTCCACAGACATGAAACTATAATCAGCACCAGTGTCAAATAATATGGATGCAAAGTGATTGTTAACGAGAAACGTACCGGTGACCACATTAGGGTCCTCGCGTGCGTTCTTTGCTCCAATTACAAATTCTCGAGCCTGAGCATTGTTTCCCTTTGGGCAATCTTTCATGAAATGATCGTTGCTTACACAACTAAAGCATCCTTGATTTCGCCCAGCTCCATTCCCAATCCGGTTACCATTACCATTTCCATTCCCACCATTCGCATTACCAGCACCGTTGCGATTTCCATTCCCGTTCTTTCCTTTACCCCAACAGTCTTCAGTGCGGTGACCCAGCTTTCCACACTTGTCACACTTTAGAATGCGACAAACTCCTTCGTGATGACGCTTGCACTGATTGCATTTGGGCAGAATGCCCAGGTATCCCTTAGCAGGAGCGTCATTCATGGCTGCAAGAGATATCGCCTCCTGAGACGGGTTGGTGTCACGCTTCTTGTTGAAACCCTTGTTGTTGCGAGTTGCTTGATTCAGATTCACATGTTTCCTTTTCTTGTCCCCAGAAGACTCAGCATGCGTTTCAGACTTTTCAGTGGGGTTCAGCGATAACTTCTTCATACGAACACAATCTTCAGTAAGGCTGACAGCCAGAGTTACAGCCTCAGTGATTGTTTGAGGTTAGGCCGAAGTTACCATGCCGCGAAACTCTGGGGCCAGTCCCAAAATGTAGCGTTCAACGCGCTTAAATTCGAGAGTCACCATGTAGGGAAGCACTCTAGACAGATCGTGGAACCTTCGAGTATACCCATTAATGTCAGCACCTTCCATGGTCAAGTGCCAGAACTCCGTTTCCAGTCTTTGGAGTTTAGCACGGGAGCAATACTTTTCTCTCATTTTCTCTTTCAGTTCATCCCAAGTCATGCCATACGCGGCATCATCGCCCAGAGTTTGGACTTGCAAGTTCCACCAAGTCAGAGCTTCATCGACGAACAACCCAGTAGCAAAAGTGACTTGTTGGTCCGCGGTACACTTGCTCATGCGGATAGTGGCTTCAGTCTTTTTCGTCCAACGTACAAATGCCACTGCACCTCCAATGCCATCGTAGTTCAGCGGTTTGCTGTCGAGGAACTGCTTGAAAGTACATCCCTGAGCTGTGTTTCCTCCAGACGAATCTCCATTCCCATTACGCCTAGCATTGCTTGGTCCTCCACTTTGTTCGGTGCGGTTCGCCTCGTACTGGGCGATAGCTGCGGAGATTCTCTCTTCCAGTAGAGCGTTAAGCTCTTCAGCAGTTCTTGGCAGTGGGGGAGGAGGAGGTTGATCACGAGCGTTCACAGCTTTTCTGGGTGCCATGTTCTGACAGAACATAACACAATAGGGTTAGACATTTGTTTGATATCATCTTACGAGATAGTAGTATATATATATACACATGCATATACCACATAAATGACATCAAATAATCCGCCAAATGTATCAATTCATACAGCAACAAGCATGCATAAATAGATAAGTACTGTTGTGTTATAAGATATTCACATTAGCGGTTCTTGTCTTTATACCCTAAGTCATTACTCCCAAGGAGTATTTAATAGTCTGGGGGAAAGGTGTTCATGTTTGACCTTTTCTTATACTGAGGGAATCCATACGTGACAAGACTTGCTGTGATTTCTGTGCACTGAATTCCATAATTATGTATGCATCCATAATCACGTAACTCCTTGCACAGTCCGCACAGTTCATTTCATCCTCGTATCTCTTCCTTCAGATAGGCCATTGTTTTCAGGTAAAGTCACGTATACTTGTGACATTCTACTTCTAGCATATGTAAATATCAATTATCACACATAATCGCAAGTAATTCTTAGTCATAGACAAGTGCTACTCTAGTGCACCCTAAGTCTCGTGGTGTCTTTTCTTGACTCTTGTAAACAGTTTCAGGTAGTGGATGTCGCGGAAAGTTTTATGCAATGAAAACTTTTTGAAAAATTGTTTTCGTGAAAGGATCCTAGAGATTGTAGACTAGACTCGAGAAGGAATCCTGGTTTACTACAATCGCAGCTCTGATACCAATCTGTCACACCCCTTTCTGCGGCAGAAGCACGAGGTGTGATCATCAAAGGTTCTCATTGCATACGAAAGGTAAACATACTACATGCTCGTAAAAATAACTTCAAATACCAAGCATTTCATAACTTGAAAACATAAGTTTAACGTTTACATCACGAGATAGCATAAAACAATGTCCTGAAAGTTTACAACTTTATTTAAAGATAAACATAGACGACATCCAAGAGCATGAGTGAGACCGCGCGCACATCCACTTTTAGTTACCTGAAATACATGTGAGTTTTGGAAAACGTCAACATAATGTTGGTGTGAATTGAAACTCTTGTGATCGCGCGCACATCCACTTTTAGTTACCTGAAATACTTGTGACCCAGAAAACTTTAACGGCTTAGCAGAATTGAAACTCTTGAAATTACATTGTGCATTGTTATTGTTGTTGTTGTTGTACAGCTCGTGGATTTGGGTCACAACGCCTGGAAGCATAGCAGCCATTTGCTGAGTGACAAGGGCTGCGAGTTCTTCAGCAGTAAAAGATTATGCATCACGTCGAGGAGGCATTGTCTAACAAGGAAATATGAGAAACAAGTAAGGTCGACAATTAGGAAAAACGAGAGAGGTATTGAAAATATCGACGAAACATAAGGAAGGCGATCATTTGTTCGTTACTTCGAACAAACAAACGACACGCAATGACTAATCAAAGTAATGAATCAAAATAATGTATCGCGAAGACATGCTCGCCTATAAGTGAACACTCACCCCAAGAGTTCCCAGGTAAGAGTGACTGGTCCGATTATGTGGATTTGTACGAACACTCTAGCCTTAGACAGAAAACTCAGGGTACAGGCATTCACTCTTCCAGTTTGCACGTGTTCACATTATTTAGACCCAAACTTTGACGAGATTTTGAAAACTCAAAAGGCACTAAGCCAAAAAATGAGTCAAACTGGAAGGGTTCAAAACCTTACAACAGAGGGTTCAAAACCTAGTAATCAATCATCCTAGAACGGATGATTAATTTTCAAAGAAGATTCGTATTCTGTTTTTTAAATCTAAACGTAAATCAACTTGCGTTGGGGTCCTAGAAAGTTATAGTCTAGGTCAAAATTTTACTAATAACCTAATTCCCTATAACCATTGGCTCTGATACCAACTCTTTTGTCACACCCCGACCACGTAAAACAACAAACCGTGGCGGAAACGTCGGGGAGTGTTGTAACATAATTATTGTTTCAAACCATGGATACAAAGAGTCTCATTTTATTAAATATTAAACATTGTCTTAAAGTTAAACAAGCAAATCAAACATAGACTATTATCGTTAAATCACTAAGGCCTCGTCCAGTCCTAAGTGAGCATGCATCCTATTCGTAATCATCATTAAGCAACATCACCTGAAACATATGTAAAAACAAAGTCAGCAAAGAAATGCTGGCGAGTACATAGGTTTTGTGAGAGTGTCAGATTCATGGCTAGTTTTCATGTCGAAATAACTCGTACAACTTCGTTAATCGACATTAGAAAACCTTGTTTTGTAAAATATTTGTATCGTAAAATGAATAACCAAATCAAAACAGTTTGGTTATAATTTATAAACCTCGATGCCATGAATCTTAACCCAAAACATTTGTTTTCGTAAACCAAATCGTAAATCGTTCTCGTAATAAAACTCGTATGGTTTATATAGTTTGTAAACATCGTTGTGTGAGATCGTTTAACTCGTTCTCGTTATAGATCATCGTTCATTTGTTTAAATCATTCATAATCATTCAAAAATCGTACAATCGTTTAATATCGTTCTCGTTCCCAATCGTTCTCGTTTTAATTGTGAAAACTACTTTTGGTCGTCTCGCTAATAACATTCAAACCTTTGTGACTCGTTCATCGTTCCACTCATTCTCGTGTTAACAAACCACCAAAGGGTAAGTTAACAATCATCAGATTCAGTCGTTACCCACTTAACCCACACATAACCATGGGTCCAGTCTGATAACGGGATTTGTCGGATCCTATGGTACCATAACCTAATACTGGTCTGTTTGGCCGAAATTAAGGAATGTCATTCGTTATGTAACTACAACCACAAGTTCGTTCACATCATTGAAATCGTTCTTAGTTTTGTATAAACCATCTTACTCGTTTTGAAACCATCGTTAAAACATCGAAATCGTTTAGATACATATGAATCACCCCAAAATAATTGAAAATAGTAAAATAGGGGACTATGTACTCACCTTCGGGTGTGTTTTTAATTGTTAACACAATCCCTCAAATTGTTTATCCGCCCTAAATTAAATAAGAATGATTTTAATAATCAAAAACCCACACTTTGACATTGCAAAATACTACTTATGTTGTTTCTGTTTTAATATATGAAACT
This sequence comes from Helianthus tuberosus, assembly GCA_030545235.1. Lineage (NCBI taxonomy): Eukaryota > Viridiplantae > Streptophyta > Magnoliopsida > Asterales > Asteraceae > Helianthus > Helianthus tuberosus. The sequence continues at coordinate 97,730,984 of CM060357.1, read as the reverse complement.
GGACTGTTTTCGGACATTTAAATAAAATGGTTAACTTATTCCAAAAATTCCCAAATTTTTACAGAACGTATCACACGAACCAAATATTATTGTGTAAAAATATCGGGGTCCAGTTCATTACCAATATTTTAAAAAAATTCATTTTCCGGACTGAAATCAGATTTATCTTTTTCTGACTGCAGTCCACAGAATAATTTATTTAAAATTCATCGAGAGTCCGATTTACGAAATTCCAGTGAGAGAATTACAAATACATCGGTGGTCATCTACAGTACGAATTGCGTGATCTAACTCTACACAGAATTCAAGTTATGACAGAAAACAGAACGCATATTTTTAGCAGCAAAAATGCAGCTCTAGCTGCTGTTACGAAATGACACTTTAAAATTAGTAAACGGAGTCCAAAAATTATGATTCCAGTGCCATTAGAACCGTATTTCATAATACTTAAATCTAGACTTCAGAAAATACATTTTTCGTTAAGTTACGGTCTGGTTACAGCCAACTGAAGTTGGCTGTAATTACTAAACAGCTTTCTGTTTTCAGTCTTTTAACATTATAAAGTGTGTTCGATTGATTCCGTTAACATGTTTAGCGATCAAAACAATACTTACAGCAGATTATCACTTATATATTTCAGATTTATCATGCATTATCATATTTCATTATCATTTTAATCACTACTTTATCATATGTTAGATGATGTTCAAGACTTGTTTAAGTTCTTTAGACTTTCTATCTTTTTGATCTTTAAACATCATTAACCACTCAACAATCATGTAAAATGAAAGGATCTAAGTGCTTACCACTAGCACAAGGCTAGGGGAGTTCGAGTGTAGAAAAGTGGTGGATAGAAGAAAACTAGAGCGGTCCTTGAGCTTCCGAGTGCACCAAGCTTACTTGTTCGGTCTCTAGCACCTTTGTGTATGTATGGTTTGCTAGAAAAAGGCTTAAAGGTGGTTGTATGGTGGTGTGGTGATGGCTGCCGAAAGCAAGGGAAGAAGGAAGGAGAGAGTTTAAGTTGTTGAGTGTTTAGTGAAATGAAAATTCAAGTCCTAAGTGTTAACTTATAACCCATGTTCCTCTAATATCCAACATATAATGTGTCTACTAGATATCCAACATTTGGATTAAAATATTCAAGAAAGGCAAGGGTGTGTCTCACCCTTGGAAACCGTCAAGATGGGGGGGGGGGGGGGATTTAGGGTTGGGTGGTGATGGAACTTGTTAGGATTTAGTTGAAGTCTAATGGGTTTAGTTAGTATATTAGTGTGTGTGTAATAATATAACGGGTGTTAGGGTGTTCGGGGACCCTAACTAGCTCAGAAAAATAGGAACAATGCTTCTAGCGTTGTTTTAGTGTTCCGGGTAAAGTCTGATTGTCTGGTTAGATAGCGTTCCGTTAAAGTGTTTAACTATGTACCGGGTATTTTATCTAGCGTTCAAATCCCGATTTATGGTGTTCTAAATTATTTTTATTATTCTATAAAAATAAACTCACCAAAATATTACTGAAATAAATTTCAGTTGCCAAGACTGGCTACGTTGTCTGTGTTTCGCAGTAAAAGCACTGTGTCGCGCAGAAACACACGGTACGCACTTAAACTTGAAAAAAAAATAACGTTTTTAAGCGTTCTAATTTATTTTTCAAAATGAACCTGATTAAAATAAGATTTTAGTCATAACAGAATATTTGTGGGATTTAAATATTATCCGGGCGGTCACCAACGTTCGTTTCGCAGTTTTGTCGTAATTAGTTCTTTAGTTCAAATAAACGTGTTTTCGCCATACCGAATCCTTCGAAACTTATTTCTAAGTTATGTAAGGGATATTTAGGGTATGTTTGGCTTACGTCATAGTTCCGGAGTGTATGTCGCGTTAAACTGATTGCGTTTAAGCACCAGTTTGTGTATAACCTTCCAGAAAGTGATTTAAAGCTTGAAATCGGAATCGAATCAAATTGTAAAATCATTAAACACAATTGCACATACATTAACACCAAAACACATATAATAACACCTAAACACATCATTTTATTGATAACCAACATTGTTTTATATTGTACATCGATCACAGAGCACAGTTGTCACAGTCTCCCCTACTTTAGGATATTTCGTCCTGAAATTTTATTTAGAGGATTCTTGTGAAAACAAATGCGGATATTTCGCCTTCATCTGGTCCTTACGTTCCCAAGTAAACTCGGGGCCACGTTTGGATTCCCAGCGAACCTTGACTAAATGAATCCGTTTGTTCTTCAACTGTTTGTATGTACGTTCCACTATCTCCACAGGTTTCTCAACAAAGTGTATCGTTTCATCAATTTGAATCTCGTCGAGAGAAATGTGAAGATCAGCGTCCGCTAAACACTTTCGCAAATTGGACACGTGAAAAGTCGGATGAACATTTCCAAGCTCTGGAGGTAGCTCTAGTCGATAGGCAACTTTTCCAATTCTTTCAACAATATTAAATGGTCCAACATATCGTGGTGCAAATTTTCCTTTCTTTCCAAATCTCACCACTCCCTTCCAAGGTGAAACCTTGAGTAGGACAGGGTCTCCGATTTGAAATTCCATGGGCTTGCGTCCCAAATCTGCATAACTCTTTTGACGGCTTCTAGCGGTCACAAGATTATCACGGATTTTCTTGATTTTGTCTGTTGTTTCCAGAATGAGCTCAGGTCCAGTAAGCTGAGCTTCACCGATCTCATTCCAACAGACAGGTGAACGACATTTTCGACCGTAGAGAGCTTCGAATGGTGCCATCTTAATGCTAGCATGATAACTATTATTGTATGAGAACTCGATCAATGGTAGATGAGAATCCCAATTACCACCAAAGTCTATCACGCATGTTCTAAGCATATCCTCCAAAGTTTGAATCGTCCTCTCAGATTGACCATCTGTTTGGGGATGATAAGCAGTGCTTAGATTCAGTTGGGTTCCCAAAGCAAATTGCATGGTCTTCCAAAAATGAGATGAAAATCGAGCATCACGATCGGAAATGATATCTAAAGGAACACCATGTCGTGATACAATCTCGTCTACATAGATCTTGGCAAGCTTTTCAGCAGAGAAGTCCTCACGGATTGGTAAGAAGTGAGCATATTTTATCAAACGATCAACTACAACCCAAATAGCATCGTGACCTTTAGACGTACGCGGTAACTTAGTAATAAGATCCATTGCAGTGTTCTCCCATTTCCAAACCGGTATCTCTGGTTGTACAAGCAAACCAGAAGGTCGTTGATGTTCCGCCTTGACTTTGAGACAAGTTAGGCATTTCGATACATACAAGGCAACATCCTTCTTCATACCAGGCCACCAATACTTGGTACGAAGATCCTTGTACATTTTATCAGCACCAGGATGGATAGAATATCGAGACTTGTGAGATTAGTCCATTACTAAGGTGCGAAGATCATCCTGATTCGGAATCCATAAACGATTCTCAAAATAGAGTAAACCATCGTCTTTCCTTTAGAGTTTAAGCTCAAGTTGAAGCGGTAGCTCATATTTCAATAAGTCATTGATCACACAAGATCGTTGAGTTTGAAGAACACGAGATTGAATATCAGATAGAGTTCGAACAGAATGAAGCTTAACTCGTTCCTTTCAACTAAGCGCATCTGCTACGACATTCGCCTTACCAGGATGGTAGCGGATCTCGCAATCATAATCGTTTAAGAGTTCAACCCAACGTCGTTGCCTCATGTTCAGTTCCTTCTGATTGAGAATATGCTGGAGACTTTTATGGTCTGTGAAAACCACACACTTCGTTCCATAGAGGTAGTGTCTCTAGATTTTAAGCGCAAAAACTACAGCCCCTAACTCAAGATCATGAGTCGTATAGTTCTTCTCGTGAATTTTCAACTGTCTAGACACATAAGCTATGACTTTACCACGTTGCATAAGACCACAACCAAGTCCTAGGTTCGACGCGTCACAATAGACAACAAAATCATCGTTTCCCTCAGGTAGAGATAAAACAGGAGCATCACAGAGTTTCCGTTTCAGCGTCCGGAACGCTTCTTCTTGCTTAGGTCCCCACTCAAAAGGCTTATTCTTCTGCGTCAAAGCAGTGAGTGGAACCTCGATCTTTGAAAAGTTAGAAATAAACCGTCAATAATAACCAGCAAGACCAAGAAAAGAACTAACTTCTGTAGGTGTCGTTGGTGTATTCCAATCCTTAATTGCAACAATCTTGGATGGATCTACATGAATACCCTGCTCATTGACAATATGACCCAAGAACTGAACTTCTTTAAGCCAGAATTCACACTTGGAGAATTTAGCAAAAAGTTGTTCCTTCTTCAGAAGTTCTAACGTCAAACGAAGGTGTTGTTCGTGATCGGCTCGAGACTTTGAATAAATAAGAATATCGTCGATGAACACAATGATGAACTTATCTAAATAAGGTTTACAAACCCTATTCATTAAGTCCATGAAGATAGCTGTGGCATTTGTCAAACCAAAGGGCATGACAGTGAACTCGTAGTGCCCATATCTTGTACGGAAAGCAGTTTTGGGGATATCTTCTTCGAACACGCGAAGTTGATGATACCCAGATCGCAGATCGATCTTGGAAAAGCATGAAGCACCTTGCAGCTGGTCGAAGATATCATCAATTCTAGGTAGGGGATATCGATTCTTGATGGTAAGCTTATTAAGCTCACGATAATCGATACACATTCGAAAAGATCCATCTTTCTTTTTCACAAAGAGAACAGGACCTCCCCAAGGCGAAAAGCTCGGATGGATGAATCCTTTATCAGACAACTCTTGAAGCTGTTTCGATAACTCTTGCATCTCCGATGGTGCAAGACGATAAGGCGCTTTCGCAACCGGGTTGGCATTAGGTATAAGGTCAATATGAAACTCGACTTGACGAGCTGGAGGCAAACCAGGCAGTTCATCGGGAAACACCTCTGGATAATCCCGAACAATCGGAATATCCTGAATACTCTTGCTCTTGCCTTTCTCCTCGGTGACATGTTCCAGGAAAGCAACATATCCTTTTCGCAAGTAACTCTGGGCCCTTGTACACGACATAAGCTTCAAACCACCAGATGGCTTCTCTCCACCAACTTCCAGAATATCGCCAGACGGAAGAGGAATACGAACAATATTATCAAAATAAACCACCTCAGCATGATGTTTGGTTAACCAATCCATCCCCACGATAATATCAAAACTCCCAAGTTGCATCGGCGTGAGATCGATGGGAAAAAGATGGTTATCAAGGTTTAACTGACAATCACGGATAACAGAATCGAGAACAAGAGGTTTACCAGTAGCAACTTCGACAGATAAGGGTTTCCTCAGTTTAGTTCTAGGTATCGCAAGCAAAGGTTCAAAAGACAATGAAACAAAACTTCTATCGGCACCAGAATCAAAAAGAATGGATGCAGGTCGATTGTTAACAAGAAACATACCATTGACGACGAGGTTGTCAGCTCGCGCCTCGTTTGCATTCAGATTGAATACTCGTCCACGAGCGGGATTCGCATTCGCATTGACATTGACATTCACGTTCGGATTTGCATTCGCATTTGCCAACCTCGGACAGTTGTTGCGGAAATGACCATACTCTCCACAGTTGAAGCATGAACCAGGTGGGAATCTAGCAGCATTCCCCTGAACTGGGGCTTGATTCTGAACAATCTGATTCTGACCCGAACGACAGACGTTGGCCAGATGCCCAAGCTTACCACACGTTGTGCATTGCCTACAAGCTTGTTGTGCAACATGATGACCGTTGCAGCGAGCACAATGAGGTGCGGTACCAGCATACACTTTCTTCGCAGGAGGTTGAGCTGGTGGGTTCTGAGGGTTCTGAGCATTTTGTGCAGTTACTGCAAAGTTCTGAGCACCCTTTAGCTTTCTCGACTTCTTCGAAGACTCACCCTTCTTACCCTTACCCTTTTCCTTGTCTTTAGCAGAATCAGTTGACTTCTTCTTATCACCCTTGCAGGTAAGTTTACCCTTCCTGACTTGCGACTCAGTCAGGGTAGCAGATAACTCGATCGCTTGACGAACAGTAGCAGGATTGACGCCAGTCACAATATCCTGTATGGAATCGGGTAGACCATCGATATACCTCTCTATCGCTTTCTCCAACGGGGTAACCATAGTAGGACACAAAAGACTGAGCTCCTCAAATCGATCCGTATACGCACGGTGTTCTCCCCCGTCTTGTTTCAGATCGTCAAACTCTCGTTCCAAAGCTCGAATTTCGTGACGGGGACAGAACTCTCTCATCATGAGAGCTCGAAGCTCTTCCCATGTTTGTGCCAACGCCACTTCGGCACCCCTGTCGCGCATCACTCCGTTCCACCAAGTAAGAGCACGCTTCTCGAACACACTTGATGCAAATTCCACCTTACGCCCATTCGGACATTGCACATGTCTGAATGTGTTCTTGATACTTTCAAACCATTGAAGGAGTGCAGTCGCTCCTTGTGACCCAGAAAACTTTAACGGCTTAGCAGAATTGAAACTCTTGAAATTACATTGTGCATTGTTATTGTTGTTGTTGTTGTACAGCTCGTGGATTTGGGTCACAACGCCTGGAAGTATAGCAGCCATTTGCTGAGTGACAAGGGTTGCGAGTTCTTCAGCAGTAAAAGATTATGCATCACGTCGAGGAGGCATTGTCTAACAAGGAAATATGAGAAACAAGTGAGGTCGACAATTAGGAAAAACGAGAGAGGTATTGAAAATATTGACGAAACATAAGGAAGGCGATCATTTGTTCGTTACTTCGAACAAACAAATGACACGCAGTGACTAATCAAAGTAATGAATCAAAATAATGTATCGCGAAGACATGCTCGCCTATAAGTGAACACTCACCCCAAGAGTTCCCAGGTAAGAGTGACTGGTCCGATTAGGTGGATTTGTACGAACACTCTAGCCTTAGACAGAAAACTCAGGGTACAGGCATTCACTCTTCCAGTTTGCACGTGTTCACATTATTTAGACCCAAACTTTGACGAGATTTTGAAAATTCAAAAGGCACTAGGCCAAAAATTGAGTCAAACTGGAAGGGTTCAAAACCTTACAACAGAGGGTTCAAAACCTAGTAATCAATCATCCTAGAACGGATGATTAATTTTCGAAGAAGATTCGTATTCTGTTTTTTTTTTAAATCTAAACGTAAATCAACTTGCGTTGGGGTCCTAGAAAGTTATAGTCTAGGTCAAAATTTTACTAATAACCTAATTCCCTATAACCATTGGCTCTGATACCAACTCTTCTGTCACACCCCGACCACGTAAAACAACAAACCGTGGCGGAAACGTCGGGGAGTGTTGTAACATAATTATTGTTTCAAACCATGGATACAAAGAGTCTCATTTTATTAAATATTAAACATTGTCTTAAAGTTAAACAAGCAAATCAAACATAGACTATTATCGTTAAATCACTAAGGCCTCGTCCAGTCCTAAGTGAGCATGCATCCTATTCGTAATCATCATTAAGCAACATCACCTGAAACATATGTAAAAACAAAGTCAGCAAAGAAATGCTGGCGAGTACATAGGTTTTGTGAGAGTGTCAGATTCATGGTTCGTTTTCATGTCGAAATAACTCGTACAACTTCGTTAATCGACATTAGAAAACCTTGTTTTGTAAAATATTTGTATCGTAAAATGAATAACCAAATCAAAACAATTTGGTTATAATTTATAAACCTCGATGCCATGAATCTTAACCCAAAACATTTGTTTTCGTAAACCAAATCGTCAATCGTTCTCGTAATAAAACTCGTATGATTTATATAGTTTGTAAACATCGTTGTGTGACATCGTTTAACTCGTTCTCGTTATAGATCATCGTTCATTTGTTTAAATCATTCATAATCGTTCAAAAATCGTACAATCGTTTAATATCGTTCTCGTTCCCAATCGTTCTCGTTTTAATTGTGAAAACTACTTTTGGTCGTCTCGCTAATAACTTTCAAACCTTTGTGACTCGTTCATCGTTCCACTCGTTCTCGTGTTAACAAACCACCAAAGGGTAAGTTAACAATCATCAGATTCAGTCGTTACCCACTTAACCCACACATAACCATGGGTCCAGTCTGATAACGGGATTTGTCGGATCCTATGGTACCATAACCTAATACTGGTCGGTTTGGCCGAAATTAATGAATGTCATTCGTTATGTAACTACAACCACAAGTTCGTTCACATCATTGAAATCATTCTTAGTTTTGTATAAACCATCTTACTCGTTTTGAAACCATCGTTAAAACATCGAAATCGTTTAGATACATATGAATCACCCCAAAACAATTGAAAATAGTAAAATAGGGGACTATAGGGGACTATGTACTCACCTTCGGGTGCGTTTTTAATTGTTAAAACAATCTCTCAAATTGTTTATCCGCCCTAAATTAAATAAGAATGATTTTAATAATCAAAAACCCACACTTTGACATTGCAAAATACTACTTATGTAGTTTCTGTTTTAATATATGAAACTGGACTGTTTTCGGACATTTAAATAAAATGGTTAACTTATTCCAAAAATTCCCAAATTTTTACAGAACGTCTCACACGAACCAAATATTATTGTGTAAAAATATCGGGGTCCAGTTCATTACCAATATTTTATAAAAATTCATTTTCCGAACTGAAATCAGATTTATCTTTTTCTGACTGCAGTCCACAGAATAATTTATTTAAAATTCATCAAGAGTCCGATTTACGAAATTAAAGTGAGAGAATTACAAATACATCGGTGGTCATCTACAGTACGAATTGCGTGATCTAACTCTACACAGAATTCAAGTTATGACAGAAAACAGAACTCATATTTTCAGCAGCAAAAATGCAGCTCTAGCTGCTGTTACGAAATGACACTTTAAAATTCGTAAACGGAGTCCAAGAATTATGATTCCAGTGCCATTAGAACCGTATTTCATAATACTTAAATCTATACTTCAGAAAATACATTTTTCGTTAAGTTACGGTCTGGTTACAGCCAACTGAAGTTGGCTGTAATTACTAAACAACTTTCTGTTTTCAGTCTTTTAACATTATAAAGTATGTTCAATTGATTTCGTTAACATGTTTAGCGATCACAACAATACTTACAGCAGATTATCACTTATATATTTTAGATTTATCATGCATTATCATATTTCATCATCATTTTAATCACTACTTTATCATATGTTAGATGATGTTCAAGACTTGTTTAAGTTCTTTAGACTTTCTATCTTTTTGATCTTTAAACATCATTAACCACTCAACAATCATGTAAAATGCAAGGATCTAAGTTCTTACCACTAGCACAAGGCTAGGGGAGTTCGAGTGTAGAAAAGTGGTGGATAGAAGAAAACGAGAGCGGTCCTTGAGCTTCCGAGTGCACCAAGCTTACTTGTTCGGTCTCTAGCACCATTGTGTATGTATGGTTTGCTAGAAAAAAGGCTTGAAGGTGGTTATATGGTGGTGTGGTGATGGCTGCCGAAAGCAAGGGAAGAAGGAAGGAGAGAGTTTAAGTTGTTGAGTGTTTAGTGAAATGAAAATTCAAGTCCTAAGTGTTAACTTATAACCCATGTTCCTCTAATATCCAGCATATAATGTGTCTACTAGATATCCAACATTTGGATTAAAATATTCAAGAAAGGCAAGGGTGTGTCTCACCCTTGGAAACCGTCAAGATGGGGGGGGGGGGTATAGGGTTGGGTGGTGATGGAACTTGTTAGGATTTAGTTGAAGTCTAATGGGTTTAGTTAGTATATTAGTGTGTGTGTAATAATATAACGGGTGTTAGGGTGTTCGGGGACCCTAACTAGCTCAGAAAAATAGGAACAATGCTTCTAGCATTATTTTAGTGTTCCGGGTAAAGTCCGATTGTCTGGTTAGATAACGTTCCGTTAAAGTGTTTAACTATGTACCGGGTATTTTATCTAGCGTTCAAATCCTGATTTATGGCGTTCTAAATTATTTTTATTATTCAATAAAAATAAACTCGCCAAAATATTACTGAAATAAATTTCAGTTGCCAAGCCTGGCTATGTTGTCTGTGTTTCGCAGTAAAAGCACTGTGTCGCGCATAAACACACGGTACGCGCTTAAACTTGAAAAAATAACGTTTTTAAGCGTTTTAATTTATTTTTCAACACGAACCTGATTAAAATAAGATTTTAATCATAACAAAATATTTGTGGGATTTAAATATTATCCGGGCGGTCACCAACGTTCGTTTCGCAGTTTTGTTGTAATTAGTTCTTTAGTTCAAATAAACGTGTTTTTGCCATACCGAATCCTTCGAAACTTATTTCTAAGTTATGTAAGGGATATTTAGGGTATGTTTGGCTTACGTCACAGTTCCGGAGTGTATGTCGCGTTAAACTGATTGCGTTTAAGCACCAGTTTGCGTATAACCTTCCAGAAAGTGATTTAAAGCTTGAAATCGGAATTGAATCAAATTGTAAAATCGTTAAACACAATTGCACATACATTCACACCAAAACACATATAATAAGACCTAAACACATCGTTTTATTGATAACCAACATTGTTTTATATTGTACATCGATCACAGAGCACAATTGTCACACAACTCTTAGTAAAACCAACACTTTCAAATATTTCCGACACCCTATTATATTTAAAAATGTTCCAATATGTCTTTAAATACACCCCCTAGTGCAAACCGAGCCCGAAATACAATATAACATTTAAAAATAAAATTTAAATCTGAAATATAAGTTGAGACGGGCCGCGTGGACCTACCCCAAACCCTTACGCGAGCGGTATCAAGGCTCAAAACTAACTTCGTTGATTTCTTAAGTTAAGGCGGGCCGCGTAAGATCTCGTTTAAGCTAACGCGGGCCGCGTGAGATCAATATAGTGGCGCAACCTGGTGATGACACATGTCAGCATCGTGTCAAGCCTAGTGGTGATCCGGACGAGCTACGCATTGACCCAACGTTGACGTGGGCCGCGTAAGCCTTGTGCTTGTCTTACGCGGGGCGCGAGAGGACCAGATTTCAGTCCTATATAAGAAGGCCTCGGGATTTCATTTCAACTCGTTCATTTCTGTTTCTCAATCTCAAAATCTCTGATAATAGGCATAATTTTCAAGTATTATACCCCCTAATTAGCGAGGTTCTGCTCCGTTGTAAGTATTATAACCCCGGTTTTGTAATAGATACGCTGCCCGATTGATTTAGGGTTCCGTAATAACTGTCGTGGTTCTGCCCGACGTAGTTGTTGGAATGTCGTCTCGGGGAAGGTATCATTAATATTTTTCAAAGGGTTATGATACTAACCAATGTACATTTGTATAAATTATAGATTATATCCAGGAAACCCTTACGCGAAGTCTAAGATAGCAATGTGAGTTTATCCTCTTTTTGTTAACTTTTTGGAATATTTTACAAAACCTTAATTATTTTACAATGTAATTAAGCGGTGATTGAGTCTTTGTAGTTCTTCAATTACTGCCGGTGTGTTGGGATTTTGTATACAAAATTTACTACCTTGTGAGTAGTAAGTCGGGGATGACAATACGTTACCATTGGACAACGAGTTAGCCAATGTGTAATATGACCCACAAGTCAGGATTAACAGTACTGAATGAGTAATTATGTAGAAATAAACAATGTGATCGCTCTCAATACTGTTTTAATTGATAAAATGTTTCTTGATTAAACTGGGATTCACTCACCAGTATTTCCCACTGAGAAATGTTTTTAAAACGCGTTTCAGGTAACACAATGTGACAGCCAATTAGTAAAAAGGCAGCTGGAGAGCACTGAAGGCTTGGGAAAAATGTGGCTATAAAAGTTACCTAAAAGACGATGTTTTAAATTCAATAAAATAGGGTTTATCCCTATAAATATATTGTAATAAGAAACTTGGGTTTTACCCATGTGATTATTAATATCAAATATGGTGGTTTTACTCTGATAAACATTTCCTAACTACAGTCCTGATGTAAATTCCGCTGCCAAATTAACTAACCTGATACCACCGAAATTCTGAGTTCGCGTCCGCCCGTTCCCGGGGATCAGGGATCGGGGGTTGTGACAGGAGGTGGTATCAGAGCCTAGCCACTGGTCTGAGCCAAAGAAGTGTTCTGCTGACACTTAAATTCTAAATTTTGTGTTAGGAAATAAATTATGGAAATTTGTGCATAACTGTATTTATTTGTTTTGTGTTATTTGACTATTTGTTAGTTTACAGTATGAGTGATCAAGGACCCTCAGAAATGAGTCGTCAGTTGTCTGATTCACCTAGGAGTGAAGGTACCTCATCACAGCCTGCCCTTTCGGGGTATTCTGCTGATCAAGAAGACGGAATGTTTAATTTTAAAGCCCAGTCAGAAGAGCCATTCCCTCATAAGAAACGAGGATGGTTCAGTAAGGCAGCGTTTGCACGTAGGAAAAGAATGCGATAGTTGCAACAGCAAAGAGCCTTAGCAGCTCTTAAGCGAGAAACAGATGCCCATACACAGGATATGCTCAATAGAAGCCTAGCCAATTTCCATATCTTAGCCACAACTGCTGCTGACCCAAGTCTGGAACAACTAGTAGCCCCACAACCACAATTGCAAATCCCTGACCAACCAATGGAGATAGAAAACCCTGAAAACCAAGTGGAGATGCATGACTTCAATCCAGAAGAAATCCCTAGGATACCTGCACCAAATCCCCTAGACCCAAATTATGATCCTTGGTGGGATGACGTTAGGGATTATGTGCAACGTTACCCAATCCATGAAGACACACCTATACAGAACATAGGAGCCTACCCAGGTATGGACCCTTTAGATCCCTATTACCAAGATGATTATATTTGGGAGATCTTAGAAGATCCTTACCGATTTCAGGCACTTTCACCCCCATATCAGGAAACCGCACCCCAGATTCCGAACCCAGTCCTAGAACCTGCACCCCCAATGAGTGCAGAAAACGTGCAAGAACTTAGGACTTTTGGGAAAGAAATTTTAGAAAGCAGTGAGAGAATGAGACAGGTGGGAGAGCGTCTCGTATGGAAATACGATGAGCGCAATATGGATTTTTGGATAAATCCATATCCGTGATGTGACGGAGGAGACGGTAATAGTAAAAATAATAAAATATAATAAAAATAAAATAAAATAAAATATGTGTGTACTGATGCATATTACTATTAGTGTGATTCTATTTCTGTTGGTATTGTAATTTTTATTTCAGTACTAGAATGTAATAGATGCATAATAGTATATGGAAATAGAGTAAAAGTCGCAATGATCGACGTTTTTGGCTAGATTGCGTATCATGTGATTAACTATATTAAATATTATCTTGTGATATTAATATGGGGTAAATGTTTAAAATTCAGATGGCCGACGAAGGAAATCAAGGGAATCTGAATAATGATAACCAAAGTAACATTAACGTGGTTAATGAGAATCCAAGCATCAATAACAATGGAAACCAAATGGATAATAGTGCTGTTCAACGCATAGTGGCACAAGGAATCATAGATGCAATGCCATTTATTATTCAAACGATTCAAGAAGCGAATAATAAAAGTAAGCATAGCAGTAAGCGACCCATTGAACCTGAAAACAACGTGAACAATGAACCTGTACTTCAAATGCCCATTCCTAAAAGAAGAAGAACCGTGTCTTACGGTTGTTCTTATAAAGAATTTTGGTCTTGTAAACCAATGGAATTCTCGGGCAGTGAAGGGGCCATTGCAACCCTACGCTAGATAGAGAAGACTGAGGCAGTCTTAAGAATAAGCAAGTGTGCTGAAGAAGATAAGATACTGTTTGCTTCTAATTTATTTAAGAATTCAGCACTAGAATGGTGGAACACTATCCTCCAAACAAGAGGAAGTGATAGAACCTACAATATGGAATGGGAAGAATTTAAGAACAAGGTAGAAAGGAAGTTCTGCCCACCCAATGAAAATGAGCAGATAGCAAACAAATTCTTAAACCTTAGAATGACTGGTGTGGATAGTAAGGGATACACTAAAATATTCTTCGAATATGCTAGAATAGCGTCAACTTTTGCTTCACCTGAACCAGTGTTAATCTCCCGTTATATCTGGGGATTAATTGGAGAAATAAGACATGTAGTCAAGGCAGCTAGACCTCAAACCATAGAAGAAGCTGTAGAACTAGCAAATACCTTGACAGATGAATTAGTTCGTACCCGAGTGGAGGATCAAAGGAGGAACCTAACCCAGAAACTCACACAAGAATTTCGTTCTGGAAATTTTAATCGTGGGAGAAATATAGGTTCTACCTCTGCACCTTACTGTAAGAATTGCAAAAGAAAGCATTCAGGAAGATGCTCTATATACTGTAACTTTTGCAAAATATCGGGACACAAGGAAGAGAACTGTAGGAAGAAAGCTAATAACAAGATATGTTACAACTGCTGAGAACAAGGTCATATCAAGCTTAATTGTCCAAAATTAGCTCCAGCTACAAATAACAAGAATACTCATGAAGCCAAAATGATTCCAGATGTTATAGCTGGTACGTTTTTAGTTAATGATATTTTTGCTAAAGTATTATTTGACTCTGGTGCAAACCAAAGTTTTATTAATACATCATTTTGCAAATTTCTAAATCAGTCATTAACTAAACTACCACAAGAATGTTTAGTAGAGACGGCTAATGGAGAAACCGTTAGGATTTCTGAAATCTTGCAGGGAGCAAGAATAGAAATTTTAAATCAGAAATTTATTGCAAATCTTTATCCCATGAATCTGGAAGGATTCGATGTTGTTTTAGGAATGGATTGGTTAATAGCCAATAGAGCCAATATTTTATGTGATCAAAAGTCATTTCAAGTAAATGCACCAATAGGTAAAACGATCATAATTAAAGGAGATAAACCAAATAGATCCACAAAATTCATCTCTGTGATGAAAACTGCAAGTTATATAAGAAAAGGTTCTATAGTGTATTTGATTTCTATAATCACTAACACTAAAGGAAAAGATTTAAAAGATATTTCCGTAGTATCTCAGATTTCAGATGTATTTCCAGAAGAATTGCCAGGACAACCTCCAGATAGAGAAGTTGAATTCAGGATCCATTTGATACCAGGAACGGCACCGATTGCCAAAGCACCTTACCGTTTGGCACCCGCAGAAATGCAGGAATTAAAGAAACAATTAGATGAATTGTTGGAAAAAGGATTTGTACAGCCAAGTTCGTCGCCATAGGGAGCGCCGATATTGTCTGTTAAAAAGAAAGACGGATCAATGCGTATGTGCATTGACTACCGTGAATTAAACAAGGTTACGATTAAGAACCGGTACCCATTACCGAGAATCGATGATCTGTTTGACCAACTACAAGGAGCTCGATTTTTCTCTAAAATTGATTTAAGATCAGGATATCATCAATTAAAGGTACAGGAAGAGGATATTCCTAAAACCGCATTCAGAACAAGGTATGGTCATTATGAATTTACTGTCATGCCATTTGGTTTAACCAATGCCCCAGCTGCATTTATGGACATGATGAACCGAATATGTAAGCCATATTTGGATAAATTCATAATCGTCTTTATAGATGATATTCTCATTTACTCTAAGAATAAAGAGGATCATGCAAAGCATTTGCACGCACTTTTAAGTTTATTAAGAAAGGAAAAGCTTTATGCTAAATTTTCTAAGTGCGAATTTTGGTTAGAACAAGTACAATTTCTTGGACACCTAGTCAATCATGAAGGAATTCATGTAGATCCGAAAAAGATCGAGGCAATTACTAAATGGAAAACCCCTGAGTCGCCAACTGAGGTTAGAAGTTTCTTAGGATTGGTCGGTTATTATAGAAGATTTATTCAAGATTTTTCTAGAATAGCCATTCCCTTAACTAAGCTAACCTATAAATCTGTTAAGTTTGAATGGAGATTAAAACAAGAAGAAGCTTTTAGAATTCTTAAGCAAAGATTAACCTATACACCCATATTAGCGTTACCAGAAGGAACTGAAGACTTTGTAGTATATTGTGACGCTTCTAAATTAGGTTATGGATGTGTATTGATGCAACGACAAAAGGTTATAGCTTACGCATCTAGACAACTTAAGAATCATGAAGAGAATTATTCAACCCATGATTTAGAATTAGGAGCTATAATTTTTGCTCTTAAGATTTGGAGACATTACCTTTATGGTAGTAAGTTTACCATATTCACTGATCATAAGAGTTTAAGGTATATTTTCAAGCAAAAGGAGTTGAATATGAGACAAAGACACTGGATGGAAATGCTTAGTGATTATGATTGTGATATCCAGTATCATGAAGGAAAAGCAAATGTAGTAGCAGATGCTTTAAGTCGAAAGTATCATGAAAAGCCAAAAAGGGTACGTTCTCTTAAATTAAATCTACAAGTAGATTTAAATGATCAAATAAGAGAAGCATAAGAATCAGTAATCAAGGATGATACTGAAAAATTAAAAGGTATGCTAAAAGAGTTAGAACAAGGAACAGACGGAATTTGGAGATTCCATGAAAAGAGAATGTGGATACCTAAATTAGGAAACCTACGTTATCGTATTTTAGAAGAAGCACATAAATCTAAGTATACGATGCATCCAGGTAGTGATAAAATGTACCAGGATTTAAGGAAGAATTTCTAGTAGATAGGAATGAAAAAGGACATAGCAGCCTATGTTTCTAAATGTTTAACCTGTTCACAAGTTAAAGCTGAACACCAGAAACCCTCAGGATTTCTACAATAGTTAGAAATTCCAGTGTGGAAATGGGAATTGATAACAATGGATTTTGTTACTAAATTACCCAAAACAAAGAAAGGAAATGATACAATCTGGGTGATTGTAGATAGACTAACCAAGTCAGCTCATTTCCTACCAATGAAGGAAACTTTCAGTATGGAACAGTTAGCTAAATTATATGTAAATGAAATTGTTTCTTTACATGGAATTCCTTTATCAATTGTTTCTGATAGGGATAGCCGATTTACCTCTCATTTTTTGTCAAGTTTCCAAAAGGCAATGGGAACCAAGTTAAAATTGAGCACAACTTATCATCCTCAAACGGATGGACAAAGCGAAAGAACTATTCAGACGATGGAAGACATGCTTAGAGCTTGTGTAATTGATTTCGGAGGTAATTGGGACGATCACTTACCTTTAATAGAATTTTCTTATAACAATAGTTATCACACAAGTATCAATGCTGCACCATTCGAAGCACTTTATGGACGTAAGTGCCGAACCCCAGTCTGTTGGGCAGAAATTAGGGAAAAGCAACTATCTGGACCTGAGATAGTGCAAGAAACAACTGACAAGATTATTCATGTCAAGGAACGACTGAAAGCAGCACGTGATCGACAAAAGAGCTATGCTGATAACTGACGCAAACCATTAGAATTTCAAATAGGAGATAAAGTATTATTAAAGGTCTCTCCTTGGAAAGGAGTAGTAAGATTCATCAAACGGGGAAAACTAAGTCCCAGGTATGTTGGACCTTTTGAAATTATTAAAAGAATAGGACATGTAGCCTATCAGCTACAACTGCCAGAAGAAATGGCAGGGATACATAATGTATTTCATGTATCAAACCTCAAAAAAGTGTTTAACTGATGAGTCACTGATAGTACCTCTTAAGGATATAGAGGTAAATGAACAACTCATGTTTGTAGAAAGGCCTCTACAGATTGAAGACAGAAAAGTCAAGAACCTCAAGCATAAGAGACTAGTTCTGGTCAAAGTGAAGTGGGACTCCAAAAGAGGACCTGAGTATACATGGGAACTCGAATCTGAAATGCAAAGGAAATATCCGTATTTATTCCAGTAGATCTCGAGGACGAGCTCTAAAACAAGGTGGGGAGAATGTAACAACCCTCAGTAAAACCAACACTCTCAAATATTTCCGACACCCTATTATATTTAAAAATGTTCCAATATGTCTTTAAATACACCCCGTATGTGCAAACCGAGCCCGAAATACAATATAACATTTAAAAATAAAATTTAAATCTGAAATATAAGTTGAGACGGGCCGCGTGGACCTACCCCAAACCCTTACGCGGGCGGTATCAAGGCTCAAAACTAACTTCGTTGATTTCTTAAGTTAAGGCGGGCCGCGTAAGATCTCGTTTAAGCTAACGTAGGCCGCGTGAGATCAATATAGTGGCGCAACCTGGTGATGACACATGTCAGCATCGTGTCAAGCCTAGTGGTGATCCGGACGAGCTACGCATTGACCCAACGTTGACGTGGGCCGCGTAAGCCTTGTGCTTGTCTTACGCGGGGCGCGAGAGGACCAGATTTCAGTCCTATATAAGAAGGCCTCGGGATTTCATTTCAACTCGTTCATTTCTGTTTCTCAATCTCAAAATCTCTGATAATAGGCATAATTTTCAAGTATTATACCCCCTAATTAGCGAGGTTCTGCTCCGTTGTAAGTATTATAACCCCGGTTTTGTAATAGATACGCTACCCGATTGATTTAGGGTTCCGTAATAACTGTCGTGGTTCTGCCCGACGTAGTTGTTGGAATGTCGTCTCGGGGAAGGTATCATTAATATTTTTCAAAGGGTTATGATACTAACCAATGTACATTTTTATAAATTATAGATTATATCCAGGAAACCCTTACGCGAAGTCTAAGATAGCAATGTGAGTTTATCCTCTTTTTGTTAACTTTTTGGAATATTTTACAAAACCTTAATTATTTTACAATGTAATTAAGCGGTGATTGAGTCTTTGTAGTTCTTCAATTACTGCCGGTATGTTGGGGTTTTGTATACAAAATTTACTACCTTGTGAGTAGTAAGTCGGGGATGACAGTACGTTACCATTGGACAACGAGTTAGCCAATGTGTAATATGACCCACAAGTCAGGATTGACAGTACTGAATGAGTAATTGTGTAGAAATAAACAATGTGATCGCTCTCAATACTGTTTTAATTGATAAAATGTTTCTTGATTAAACTGGGATTCACTCACCAGTATTTCCCACTGACAAATGTTTTTAAAACGCGTTTCAGGTAACACAATGTGACAGCCAATTAGTAAAAAGCCAGCTGGAGAGCACTGAAGGCTTGGGAAAATGTGGCTATAAAAGTTACCTAAAAGACGATGTTCTAAATTCAATAAAATAGGGTTTATCCCTATAAATATATTGTAATAAGAAACTTGGGTTTTACCCATGTGATTATTAATATCAAATATGGTGGTTTTACTCTGATAAACATTTCCTAACTACGGTCCTGATGTAAATTCAGCTGCCAAATTAACTAACCTGATACCACCGAAATTCTGAGTTCGCGTCCGCCTGTTCCCGGGGATCAGGGATCGGGGGTTGCGACAGTAAAAATCAAGTGTTCATGTATAAATCAAGTATTCCTGTAAGTACCAAGGTGTTAATGGGTTGCAAGGCCATTAACATGTGACACGACATAGGAAGCAACCAAACCATAGGCACTTTTCTAGTTGTCGATTCACGACGGAGACACAAAAACACTACTCGGTACTAGTTATCACCAAGAGTGGGGCTGCCCTTGTACCCATTAGATCTAACCTTTTGTTCTGTGGTCTAAGTATGTACACGATTAATGGTGCTTATGATACCCTATTCGTGACACGACTTCTCGTATCGTTTCTCAAAACGCATCATACTTGGTACTAGTTATCACCAAGAGTGCTTCTTGTTTTTGTATCATGCCATTTATAAACATTGTAATATTTGTAACATGTATTTCACCCCCGAAGTTATAAAACTGAAAACAGTTAAAAGAAAAGGGGGAGCATGAACTCACAACTTTGTGTTCCTTGCGTCGTAAACTTCACCGGGTTTTGCTTATAATGCGTCGTGACCTAAACGTGTTTTATTATCGTTAGTCACTAGACTTGTATCACACAAGCACAAGTCACTATCTTTTGTATATGTATTCTTGTGTTAAAAATAGTTTATATTTTTAACTATGTGTCTTACTTATATTATTTTCTCAACAATAAATATAAGTATCTTGTATTTTGCACCCGAATTATGTATCTTGTCTACAGCTTCATTTCGTGCTTATAACTTGTCCAAGTTATTTATTTCATCAAGTAATATATTTTCATAAATATATTTTCTTGTATTTGTCTAAGCATGTTGTATGTGTATTTTTGTATTTTCACTCCTTAGAAGCTTTTAGTGTATTTTCAAATCCTAATACACTATCATGTATAATACATACTACATACACTTAGCACAAAATTTGGTGATCAAATAATATATATATTTTTCTCAGAAATATACATTCTTTATATCAATTTTAACCTTGAAAAAATCATCATTTCTTAACACAAAAATTAGGGAAACCCTGGTAAATGTTTTTAGATACATTTTTTTGGGGGAATAAGTTTCTCAAAACTTATATTTTTCTAAGTATCAAAATTTCTATAATTTTATAGAAATTTTGACAGAGTTTCCCCTAAAAATGGAGGTTTCCCATGTTTTCAAAACATGTGTTTATTTTCTTTTAAAATCAACACAATCAATCATCAACACATTCAACGCTTACCAAGTGTCCAAAATCAAGTAACTTACACTATGTCATGAACTTGAAGTTTTGTAAAAACTTGTAGTAACTTACCATGTTATTTAGTAGGTCTAGTTACCCTTAAAGACATGGTTATTTGTTTGTAAATCACTTTCTTGAAAGAGTTAGTCATTTACAACTTGTGATATGATTTTTCTAAAAATATTTCTTTTGTATTTTTCTTGTTTCATAAGTGTTTTTACAATTGTTTTTCTAAAAAAAATAGAGTAGGTTTAAGTAAAAACCAAGATCTTCCAAAAATCATATCTTAAACTTGGTTTTCTTGGAAAATCATTCATAAATCTTGGATCTATAAGTTTACTAGCTCACTTTGTTCATTACTTTACAAGAAATCATTTTTACTCATCAAGTTCATGTTCTTACAAGAAGATGATTATTTCATGTTCGTTACATAATCGTCTCCTAACTTGCTAGATCATGTGTTTAATCACCATCTAGCAAGCTTCATGTAATTATCATCATCAAGATCTCAAATAAACAACAACAACAAACATCACACATAAGCAAAACATCACTATTTCATCAAGATTCATCATGTATATAAGCTTTATGTTCAAGTTTCATGTGCATGTCTTTTAGTGTTCTTATGATAATCAACATAACAAGTCTTTTAACCACTAAAAATAGAAGTAAATGAGAGTGTTCAAGATGCTTACAACTAGCTTAAAGCTAGGGAAGAACAATGATGAAGATTGAGTGGTTAAAAGCAAACGGTTAAGGTCCTTCAAGATCCGAGTCCACCAAGCTCCGTTAGTGACCTTCTAGCACCATGAAATAACCTTGGATTGGGTGGTTGATAGCCGAAAATGGTGGTGGTGTTGAGGGGGTGTTCGGCCGAAGGTATTGAGAGGGAGAGAGTGAGAGAGAGGTGGTGAGGAAGATGAATGAATGCTCTTGTGATCTCATAGTACTTATAATATCTTCCACCATATCTTACTAAATCATATAATATCAAAATAAATCTTTCCAAATCCAAATAAAATCATAACATATCTAAGCAAGATATTTGAGATTTGGTGAAGATTTTGGTGGGGTCCCATGACCGGCCACACTAAGGGGGGGGGGGGGTAAAATGAAACTTCCAACTTCTAATTTCATTTGTAAGTTAAGTTCCCAGTATATAGTTTAGGGATTTAGTGTGTTACTATGTTATAAGGGGTGTTATGGTGTTCGGGGACCATAACTAGCTCAGAAACATTAAAACAATGCTTCTAGTAATATTTTTGTGTTCCGGGTAATGTCCGGTTGTTCGGTTAAATATCAGTTCGTTAAAGTGCTAAATTGCACCGTTTAGTGTCCTTTAAGTATCCTTTTGAAACGCTTTTAATTCTCGACACTCAGGGAAGTATTCTGAATGATAAATCATGATTTCTGCATAACATTTGTGTGTTAAAAGCTTATTTATAGCTGAATTTAATAAAATTTTGCACTTAAAGTGCGTTTCGGGTGCTTTTTAGTGCGTATTTTAGTCTCCGGAAAGTCTATATATAAACCCTTGTATGTACTCTTGGGTTTTAATGTATTCTTGACGTTGGACCTACACCTAGGCTCCAATTTTATTGTCTGACTGCTTTCTGCAGAATTGTTGACACAATGTGTCTTACCGGTGAGTTTACTAGTATTTCTGACGCAATGCTATCATTAATGCATAAAGCAAATTTTTGTAGTATAAAACGTGCATGAGTTCACTTGTATAGTATGTAATCAGACAATGTTGACATTTAAGCACATAATTGCAGTTGTTAAATAATAATTAAAGTGTACGGAAATTACCGGTTTGTGCCAGTTGTCACACTTGCATTGGCGAGGGCTTGGCTTCAACAATCGCTACATCCAACTTTAGGTATTTTTAAATATTTTGTAGCCCTTAGTATTTATGGTTTTTTTTATATAACTTTCTAATATATTAAATTTTGTTTTGATTAAAATGGGAAATTCTCAACATAGAAGCCATTTGTGGGAAGCGATTAGTAAAGCATTCCATGAAGAAATGGAAAGGGAGGTTTATCGTGAAAACGATAGCTTATCCTCGAATTGGACCGAGATAAGCGGTCAACTTACCAAATTTAGTGCTTTTTTAAATAAAGCAAAGCAAAACCCAAAAAGTGGTGAAACCGAAGCCGAATTTGTGACAAATGCATTGGTTACATTCAAAACAAATGTGGGGAGCGACTTCCGTTTCATGCATTGTTGGGAGATTTGTAAGTTCCATCCAAAGTGGACGAATATCCCCAGTGGTAGCGAAACTAACACGTCTTCCAAAAGGTCAAGGACACCGTCGTCCCAATCCCAATCGGATGCACGAGATCAAGAGTTGGAGGACTTATTGGATGATTCGCCAAACCGGCCTAAATACGGAAGAGATGCCGCAAAAAGGCGCGCTCAAAAATCAAGATCGGGTACGGCATCGCCTTCAGTTGGGAGTTCGGGCTCGCGTAGGGGGTATACAGTGATCAGTTGGATGACATTGCATACAAGTTAGATACATTCAACGTATTCCAACAACAAAGGGCCGAAATTCGGAAGAGCAAAGAAGCTAGGGATGCCCTGAAACAAAGACGAGATGATATGAAATTTCTAGCCCAGCCCATTGATCACCTAGAGGGTGAAGAGTTGGAACTAATGTTGGAGACGAGAGAAGAGATAAAGAAAAAATATAAGCTTTAGGAATTTTTTATGTAATTTTCTTTATTTAAAAAACATTAAAAAAGTTAATTTTTTTGTTTTAAAAAATATAAAAAACACCCGTTTGGGTTGGCCACGCCCCAAACCCCTGCCCCACCATACCGTCTTCAATGTGGGTCAGCCCAGCGAAGCCCTCCCAAGCCACGTGTCAACCCATGCCCCAAACCCCCGCCCCATCATACCCCACGGTCTTACAACACTAGCAAAAATACAATTAATACTACATTTACTTTTAAGTTTTAATGTATCACGTGAAAAACTCAATAATAATAACTTCTTATCAGTATTAATAGGAGAACTTTTCATTAAAAAAGGTAGAACTAAAGTGATTTTAATAGGAGAACTCAAGGGATTTTGGTAATTAACTTTATGGAACCTCTAAGGGCTCTTAATAACTTATTTCAATTACTTTTAGTAATAAAAAAACCCTATATAAATACCTTGTAATGTGGTATAAACCTATATGTATCTTTGTGTTGAGTGCTAGAAATGGTGTTGGAAATCTTTCTTCACTTTGAGCTCGGTTGCATGGTACATTTTCTTGTACTTCAGAAATTATCTTATTTTTTGACCTCAAGAGCTTGAGTGGACCGGTCTTAGCTACACTCTACTTAGGTTACACGCTCTTGATGGTTCTAGCCATCATGCTAGCCATGAGCATCGCTGGGTTCCTTTCTTCTTTCTGGTCCGTGCATTACTTGGTTCTAGCCAAGATGGTACAATAGTGTTGGGCCAACGCACAGTTTTATTCTTCTTGTACCGGCCATGCTCAATTTGATATACGAATAAGTTAGAATTTTATTTGTTTATTTATGTTATCATAGTTTCATAGCAAAAAGTTATATACGTATGGTAGGAGAAGGAGATAGATAGTTTGTATGTGGGATTTATTTCTTGTTTTGTTGTATGCATTTTTATTGAACATGGGTTCAATTTATGGGCTTCATCGATATCTGGATTTCATGGGTTGAAGGAGATTCATAGGATATAATACTTAGGTCATCTGGTTCATTGAATCATTAAATTTCCGGCGAAAAAAGTTTTTGAAACTTCTTAATCAATTACAAATGCATATCGTGATAATCTCTTTTGTTGCTTACATGAAGAGTCTAGGTTTTGCATGGTTATTTTAGAGGTAAAAGGGGTTTGAGGCAGGGAGACCCTATGTCTCCATATCTGTTCACGTTAGTTATGGAGGTCCTTTCGTTATTACTCCAACGTGGTGCCCGTTCTAGCACAAGGTTTAAGTTCCATGCTCATTGTGCGAAGCAAAAGATTATTAATATTTCGTTTGCGGACGATCTTTTCATTTTTGTGCATGGAGATATTGTTTCGGTCAAGATGGTTAGAGATGGTCTTGAGAAGTTCACAAATGTTTCAAGCTTGGTGCCGAGTCCAGCTAAAAGCACAGCTTACTTCTGTAATGTGCCGCAAATTATTAAACAGGAAATTCTTCACGTCATGCCTTTCCGGGAAGGGACGCTTCCTGTTCGATACTTGGGGGTGCCACTAATTACTACAAAGCTAATTTTTAAGGATTGTAAACCGCTTGTTGATCGCATGGAGAAGAAGATTGATAGTTGGCTAAATAAGTCTTTATCTTTTGCGGGTAGACTGCAACTTATCAACTCGGTCTTATCGTCTATGCATATTTATTGGGCGTCAGTCTTTATCATTCCAACTCGAGTCATAAATGATCTGGAGAAGTTTATGCGCCGGTTTTTGTAGAATGCTAGCAGTCAGGGTAGGGTCAAAGCGAAGGTTGCTTGGTCTGAGGTTTGTTTACCAAAGGACGAAGGTGGTTTGGGCATTAGGAGCATTTCGGATGTGAATAAGGCTCTTATGACCAATCATTTATGGAGTATCATTACCAAAAGGAAACCCCTTTGGGTTCAATGGATCTACTTGCATAAGCTGAAGGGCAGGAGCTTGTGGGATATCCAGTCTCGTGGTAGCATTAGCTGGGGATGGAGGAAAATTCTATCCATTCGAAATGTGGTTCGGCCGTTCATATGGAAATTTGTTCGGAGTGGCTCTCAAATAAACGCTTGGAGTGACAACTGGTGCCACCTTAGTCCGCTCAGCTCGTTTATGTCACACCCTGACCACGTAGAACAACCAAAGGTGGCGGAAAACGTCGGGGAGTGTTGTAACAGAATCATTGTTTCATAACACATGGAAATTGAAATATTGTTTTATTGAATAAAATAGTTACAATGTCTTGACAATCAAAGAAACATAACATAAATAACTAGTCTTGCATCTTTTATTGTCGCTAAGGCCCAAGTCCGCCTAAGTGTATCTTGACAAGTCCTATGCATCATATCCTGAAAACACATGTGAAAATAGGTACGTCAGCATAAAAATGCATGTGAGATACATAGGTTTTGTGAAAATAGAATTCATGACTTATGTTTGAGAAAATGTTTAGTCATGAACCTTGTAATTTGCTTTGTCTTGTAAATCATTTGAAAAACGATAAGATCAGATGATATGTATAAATAAATGTAAGGTTAAATGAATAACCATGTAAAAATGAGTTTGTATAAGATAAGTTGTTTGTAAAACAATGTATTGTGAAAAGTATGTTATTTGTATAAAATGTTATATGTCCAAATTGAAATGATTCAAATAACGCCACGATATGTAATATCATACAATCACTTATATATAGGAAGTACCAGCGGCGTATCCACCATGCTTGTATCATATTACACACACCTCGTTACTTAAATCACTTACTCAAACCAAACCAACAATGTAAGATGTCTATGTTTAAACCAATTGTCAAATGTATTGAATAATATACCAAAATGCTTATGTCAAGATGTAAATCATGCAACGTATAACCAATGTCGAAAATGTTTATGTGTCAAATGTAAATCATGTAATGTGTAACCAAAATGATATGTATGGCTAGTGAAATGCATCAACTAAACCATAGGTGAAATGCACAAAACAAAGTATTGAAGTAAAACTTGGTTTAAATCAAAGTTATGTTTTGTGTAGTAAATGCATGCTATACTGATATAGACATTTATGCGGTATTGTGAAAATTCATACATCCAAGCCTTGCGACAGTCGGATAACCCTTTTAGTAAAGGTTATCAAAATATGTATTCGGATTCGGTCATTCCTTCCATACAAACAAACCCGAGATTACAGGAATGGGATTTGTCAAGTCCTATGGTACCACTACCTACTACCGAGCGGCATGATCGGTGTTAATGAATGTATAGTATAGTTTAAACAAACCAAATGTCATACCAAAATGTAAGCATATGATGAATAAGAAATGTACTAAGTATGCTAAGTTAACATATAAAGCAGAAAAGTCATGTAAATCAATGTGCTAGCATGCTATCAGTTAACATACATAGCAGAAATGTAATGTAGAACCATGTACTAAGTATGCACACAATGGACATACATAGCATAAAATGTAATGAAATCATGTACTATAATGTACTAATGAACATAGGAAGTATATGATGTGAAAACAGAAAAGCATGAAAGTAACAAGTAGGCACATGTGTTTCACCCCAAATCAGTTTGGAAAACAGTAAAAGAGGGGTCTATGTACTCACTTGAGATTGCTCAGAAGTCCTAAGATAACCACCAAGCAATGCTAGAGATCACGGAATCAAACGGCACCTAATATAGGTAACTACATTAATAAACCGGACCTAAATCGGAAGATCGGATAGAATGAGGGTTCGTAAACCAAACGAGTATGGGAACTCGTGTAATATGGTTTAACATAGCCCACATACTAAAACGAAACTTAACCTAAGTGTTTGTGACCCGTTACGACCCGTTTAGGTAGCTTATGCTACTTTAACGCGTCGTTCGCGTGAAACGCGTTCGGAATGCCTAACTAGTCCTATGACAAGTAAAATATGCCTTAACATGTCTAATATTGTTACCAAATCAGTTTAGATCCCAAAGATTATGTTACATATGCTTAAAATGAATTTTGGCGTCAAAAGGGCATTTTGGTAATTTACCTAAGGCATATAAACTACCTATCATACAACTACTTAAACGAAGCGACCATAAGGTATAACCTCAGAAGGTTATTCCCTATATACTATGGTCACCTAATGTATTTGGTCGGATCCTAATGATCGACCAAATGGGTCGGGTTCGAAGGTATAAGCGATTTATTAGATCGCTTACCCTACGACCCTAGACAACGTGGTAATCAGTAGGCATAGTCACAAGGGACTATAACCATCGTGATTACAATCACGTTGCGAAGTTAAAACGAACTTCGCATTGACCATAAACTGGTCAACGCAGAAAGTCAAACAAAGTTTGACTTTCGGGCTCGAAAAAAAAACAATAAAAGAAAGAAAGAATACTTACGAAGGGTCCCCGAATGCTAATCTCGATCAAAGTAGCTCAGGTATGAAACAATGGTTTCAACTTAGAGCTTCTCAAATCAAGATTCTTGTGGGTTTTGCAAAATGAAGGCATGGGGTATTTATAGGATTTCCCGAACCGTTAGGATCGTTTCTAGGAAAACGTGCTTCAATCTTGGCCATACACTTGCACCCATGGTATTGTAATACCATGTGCACATCAAACCAGCACATAGTATTGCCCAAAACCATGTGCAAAGGTGGTATAGGCCAGATTCAATGTTTCTGCACAGAAAGTTTCAAAAATGGCAGTTTTGGTCCCTGTAGTGTAATAAGGCCTTTTCCGACGCGTTTAAGGCCCGTTAACCCCATTTCAAAGCTCTAAAATGAAGTTAAAGTAAAGGGAACTTAAAATGTTCTAAAAAATATCTCGGATGTCGGTTCGTTTAGCCGTACGGTTGCGTTGTTCGGCTAATTATGACGGAATGCGCATAAACGCGAAAAACGATCCAAATGACGCGACGAATGGATTTTTCTTATGACAAACACTAAAATAAAATGTTTTAGTGCTTAAATAAATTTTTGGATGTCCGGATGTATTCAGAAAGTAAGTTATGCGCGAAAATGCAAACTTGTGCACTTTTTGACGCTTTTAGTCCCTGAATGACCCAAAAGTTTATTTTAGCACACCGAACCCCTCAAAGCCAATTTCTAAGCTATATAAAGGATATTTATGGTATGTTTAACTTTTGGTCATGTTCCAGAATGTCTGTTACAGTTCAAATTGGCATACTTTCGCAGTTTGTCAATTTTAGTCCCTGTAAGCGAATTAACTTGTTTTTGCCATACCAAAGCCTTCAAAACTTATTTCTAAGTTATGTAAAGGTTATTTAAGGTATGTTAAGCCTATGTCACTATTCCGGAGTGTTTATTGCATTAAACCGGTTATATTTACGCATCGGTGCGCGTATAACCTCCCAGAAAGCGATTTAGAGTTTGGAATTGAACAAAAATTGATATCTGCAAATGATACACATATTTTTACAAATCCCAAGTATGAAATATAATATTTCATTGGTTCGGTATTTGTTTGATGGCCGTGGAGGCACAGGTGTTACAGTCTCCCCTACTTTAGGAAATTTCGTCCCGAAATTTTATCTAGAGGAAACTTGTGTGAGTTTGAAAACATGAAGTTGAAAAGATCGAACAACATTGGTTAGGGTTCTGAACTTCTAGTAACTTTAATAACATCATGCTTTCAATGTAAGAGGGATACTTATATACAAGTATATGAAGCGTCATTGGTGCGTCCACCATACCTCCATTACATCGTTCTCATTTCGTTATTGTTGTCACTATCGGTTCTTACACATAATAAATCTTACTGTGGTTACCATGCACTGAATCTCATAATTATGTACGCGTCCATAATTAGACAATTCCTTGCACAATTCACACAGTCTATTTTATAATATGTAGGGTAAAACCAAATGAACAATCCTGTGATGAGTGTGACTAGACCGCCATAGAGTCCTTTTAATTAAATCAATAAATGATCTAAATAGACTATCAAGGAGTCTGTTCAGCTATATCACTAGATGTCATTCTTTAACCAAATCGTGAATCAATCTTTTTTACTAGACCACTTAAGGGTCTCTTATGAATCATGGAATAGTACTATATAATCCAAGGGTCTTAACTATTACATAGAAGCCCATTCAGGATTTAAGGTAGTACCTTTTTGAATATCCTACTACGAATCCCTCATATAAAGATATGAAAGATTCTACGAGGATTTGGATAACTAATACCCAGAGTATAAAAACATAAAAAGTATAAAAGAAAACACAAGATGCATAAACACATAGTCATATAACCACAAGGATTGTTTATCTAGATCTTTAATTTGTTAATTTGTTTTGCTACAGAGCGCATGTATTTAAAGCACACTAGGAATCCATCTCATGGATTTCATTTGGTACTTTAAACATTATCAAGAATCTAACTATAAAGATAGAAAGATTTTTAAAAGAAAAATTCGATTTCGATTATAAGGAACCGAAATGTTCGAATTTAGGTACATAAGGAATCCAATCAAGGACTCTGGTTTGAAAGATAATCATCCATAAGGGTCTAAATGTGAAGATAAAAAGATCCCATATGGATTTTAGAAGTTGAAGATGTTTTGAAACCTGTTTTGAAACCTTGCATTGGACGTGCTTGATTCAAAACATGAAGTAAAATGCTTATGAAGTTGAGATGCTAGCTATGTCAAGGCGACATATGAAGCGGAATTTGAAGGCTAAGTCAATGTATGAGGAAAATATTTTTGAAAACTATGCATGAGGTTCTAAAAAAACGTGTTCAATGTTTTTGAAACCTTATATATAATACATTTGAAATTATAAAGTAGGTGTACTAGGTAAGTATATTTATAAAAATGTTTTAAAATCATGCGAGATGAATTTTGAAATTATGTATAAGGTTTTTGAAAGACATGAATGATGCTTTTCGAAATCATGCAATTGATAAGAAAATGTACTGTGTTAATATTGTTTTCAGACTATATGAAACATTTTGAAATTATGAAAGTTGTTTTTGAAAACATAACCAATGTTTTTGAAATAACATAGACATTGCATTTAGAAAAATTGTTTTCAAACTATATGAAATGTTTTGAGATCATGAAGATTGTTTTTGAAATACTTGTACTGTATATGTAAAAAAAAATCAAAACGTAACGGGTATGAGATTTGGAAATACCCTTAGTTATTTAACCAAGGATTCAAAGGTACAGATGTGCAGAAGCATGATTACTCATAATATCACTTTATTTTCTGTACTTTGTTTCTTAGAGTGAAACGAGTACTTAAAATTTTCGAGGGAATCATGAGCGATCATTTGAAAGAGAGAATCACAAGAGTAGTTTGTAAGGAACATAGGTATTATAGGGAAATGCCATAAACACATGTAATTATACTTGTATATCATAATTGCGAACAACAACTTTTATTTATGAACGAGACATATTGTTTCACAATACATGAAAACAAAAGAAACAAAGGCATAAGACAGCATCATCCTTTGTTCAGCCGAATGCTCATCCAAGGGTTGGATTTGCATTAGCAAGCTTTGGGCATTTGTTCCTGAAATGGCTTGTCTCGCCACAGTTGTAGCACGTTCCAGGCGGAAAGCGAGCTTGAGTAGGGTTGACTTGGAGTTGGGTAGCAGCAAGGTTTATAGCAGCTTTTTTTTGGATAGCAAAGCGGCATGTGTTGACCAAATGTCCCCTCCGTCCACAGTAGGTACATTTGGAGCAGGGTATGAGGTTTGAATGATGACGGTTGCATCATTTGCACAAAGGGGCAGTTCCTATGTATGGCTTCCTAGCTGGTGGCCTTGCCACATGGCTAGGTCCCGCTTGATTAGGTGTAACCACTGCGGGTTTCCTTGAAGCCTTACGCTTCCTTGATTTTGGTGCTGGCTTGACTTCTGCTTCCTTTGGTGGCTCTTGAGTGGCTTCATTGTCCAGACGAGAGGCTTCATTGTTGAGACGAGCCACGGCAATGCCTAAATCCACAGTCTTCTGAATCACTTCGCCTATTTGCTGGGCAAATTTGGTTGTTCACTCGGACATTTGACCAGTGCTGAGAGGAATAGACATTCTAGAAGAAAATGAAAGACGTAGGAAGAAACAAGTGAAAGGTTATTGGATAATCAATACAGAATGGTAACGAATGAAAATTGTGATCATTTGTTTGTTACCTAAGGCAAACAAATGAGATGGTGACAAATCAAAGTAAATGGGTCAAAAATAATGTATCGCGAAGATATGCTCGCCTATAAGTGAACACTCATCCCAAGAATTCCCAGGTAAGCACAACTGGTCTCGCGTCTGATGAGATGTATACGAAGTGCTTGCCTAGACAGAAAACCCAGAATACAGGCATTCACCCTTCCAGTTTGCACGTGTTCACATTATTTAAAACCCAAAACCTTGACGAGGTTTTGAAAACACAAAGGGGTTCAAAACCATATAACAGAGAGTTCAAAACCTTACAATAGAGGGTTCAAAACCTAGTAATCAATCATCCTAGAACAGATGATTAGTTTTCAAAGCGGTTTTGAATTTTATGTTCTTGTTGTGGTTGTCGCCTAAGGATAGGTGACAGCATTGTTTTATGACTAAACGCAAGTAAACTCGCGTTAGGGTCTTAGAAAGGTTATAGACTAGGTCAAAAGTATTACTAATAACCTAATTCCCTATAACCATGAGCTCTGATACCAACTTTTCTGT
Source organism: Helianthus tuberosus (assembly GCA_030545235.1). NCBI lineage: Eukaryota > Viridiplantae > Streptophyta > Magnoliopsida > Asterales > Asteraceae > Helianthus > Helianthus tuberosus. The sequence continues at coordinate 97,699,090 of CM060357.1, read as the reverse complement.
CACACCCCGACCACGTAGAACAACCAAACGTGGCGGAAAACGTCGAGGAGTGTTGTAACAGAATCATTGTTTCATAACACATGGAAATTGAAATATTGTTTTATTGAATAAAATAGTTACAATGTCTTGACAATCAAAGAAACATAACATAAATAACTAGTCTTGCATCTTTTATTGTCGCTAAGGCCCAAGTCCGCCTAAGTGTATCTTGACAAGTCCTATGCATCATATCCTGAAAACACATGTGAAAATAGGTACGTCAGCATAAAAATGCCTGTGAGATACATAGGTTTTGTGAAAATAGAATTCATGACTTATGTTTGAGAAAATGTTTAGTCATGAACCTTGTAATTTGCTTTGTCTTGTAAATCATTTGAAAAACGATAAGATCAGATGATATGTATAAATAAATGTAAGGTTAAATGAATAACCATGTAAAAATGAGTTTGTATAAGATAAGTTGTTTGTAAAACAATGTATTGTGAAAAGTATGTTATTTGTATAAAATGTTATATGTCCAAATTGAAATGATTCAAATAACGCCACGATATGTAATATCATACAATCACTTATATATAGGAAGTACCAGCGGCGTATCCACCATGCTTGTATCATATTACACACACCTCGTTACTTAAATCACTTACTCAAACCAAACCAACAATGTAAGATGTCTATGTTTAAACCAATTGTCAAATGTATTGAATAATATACCAAAATGTTTATGTCAAGATGTAAATCATGCAACGTATAACCAATGTCGAAAATGTTTATGTGTCAAATGTAAATCATGTAATGTGTAACCAAAATGATATGTATGGCTAGTGAAATGCATCAACTAAACCATAGGTGAAATGCACAAAACAAAGTATTGAAGTAAAACTTGGTTTAAATCAAAGTTATGTTTTGTGTAGTAAATGCATGCTATACTGATATAGACATTTATGCGGTATTGTGAAAATTCATACATCCAAGCCTTGCGACAGTCGGATAACCCTTTTAGTAAAGGTTATCAAAATATGTATTCGGATTCGGTCATTCCTTCCATCCAAACAAACCCGAGATTACAGGAATGGGATTTGTCAAGTCCTATGGTACCACTACCTACTACCGAGCGGCATGATCAGTGTTAATGAATGTATAGTATAGTTTAAACAAACCAAATGTCATACCAAAATGTAAGCATATGATGAATAAGAAATGTACTAAGTATGCTAAGTTAACATATAAAGCAGAAAAGTCATGTAAATCAATGTGCTAGCATGCTATCAGTTAACATACATAGCAGAAATGTAATGTAGAACCATGTACTAAGTATGCACACAATGGACATACATAGCATAAAATGTAATGAAATCATGTACTATAATGTACTAATGAACATAGGAAGTATATGATGTGAAAACAGAAAAGCATGAAAGTAACAAGTAGGCACATGTGTTTCACCCCAAAACAGTTTGGAAAACAGTAAAAGAGGGGTCTATGTACTCACTTGAGATTGCTCAGAAGTCCTAAGATAACCACCAAGCAATGCTAGAGATCACGGAATCAAACGACACCTAATATAGGTAACTACATTAATAAACCGGACCTAAATCGGAAGATCGGATAGAATGAGGGTTCGTAAACCAAACGAGTATGGGAACTCGTGTAATATGGTTTAACATAGCCCACATACTAAAACGAAACTTAACCTAAGTGTTTGTGACCCGTTACGACCCGTTTAGGTAGCTTATGCTACTTTAACGCGTCGTTCGCGTGAAACGCGTTCGGAACGCCTAACTAGTCCTATGACAAGTAAAATATGCCTTAACATGTCTAATATTGTTACCAAATCAGTTTAGATCCCAAAGATTATGTTACATATGCTTAAAATGAATTTTGGCGTCAAAAGGGCATTTTGGTAATTTACCTAAGGCATATAAACTACCTATCATACAACTACTTAAACGAAGCGACCATAAGGTATAACCTCGGAAGGTTATTCCCTATATACTATGGTCACCTAATGTATTTGGTCGGATCCTAATGATCGACCAAATGGGTCGGGTTCGAAGGTATAAGCGATTTATTAGATCGCTTACCCTACGACCCTAGACAACGTGGTAATCAGTAGGCATAGTCACAAGGGACTATAACCATCGTGATTACAATCACGTTGCGAAGTTCAAACGAACTTTGCATTGACCATAAACTGGTCAACGCAGAAAGTCAAACAAAGTTTGACTTTCGGACTCGAAAAAAAAAACAATAAAAGAACGAAAGAATACTTACGAAGGGTCCCCGAATGCTAATCTCGATCCAAGTAGCTCAGGTATGAAACAATGGTTTCAACTTAGAGCTTCTCAAATCAAGATTCTTGTGGGTTTTGCAAAATGAAGGCATGGGGTATTTATAGGATTTCCCGAACCGTTAGGATCGTTTCTAGGAAAACGTGCTTCAATCTTGGCCATACACTTGCACCCATGGTATTGTAATACCATGTGCACATCAAACCAGCCCATAGTATTGCCCAAAACCATGTGCAAAGGTGGTATAGGCCAGATTCAATGTTTCTGCACAGAAAGTTTAAAAAATGGCAGTTTTGGTCCCTGTAGTGTAATAAGGCCTTTTCCGACGCGTTTAAGGCCCGTTAACCCCATTTCAAAGCTCTAAAATGAAGTTAAAGTAAAGGGAACTTAAAATGTTCTCAAAAATATCTCGGATGTCGGTTCGTTTAGCCGTACGGTTGCGTTGTTCGGCTAATTACGACGGAATGCGCATAAACGCGAAAAACGATCCAAATGACGCGACGAATGGATTTTTCTTATGACAAACACTAAAATAAAATGTTTTAGTGCTTAAATAAATTTTTGGATGTCCGGATGTATTCAGAAAGTAAGTTATGCGCGAAAATGCAAACTTGTGCACTTTTTGACGCTTTTAGTCCCTGAATGACCCAAAAGTTTATTTTAGCACACCGAACCCCTCAAAGCCAATTTCTAAGCTATATAAAGGATATTTATGGTATGTTTAACTTATGTTCATGTTCCGGAATGTCTGTTACAGTTCAAATTGGCATACTTTCGCAGTTTGTCAATTTTAGTCCCTGTAAGCGAATTAACTTGTTTTTGCCATACCAAAGCCTTCAAAACTTATTTCTAAGTTATGTAAAGGTTATTTAAGGTATGTTAAGCCTATGTCACTATTCCGGAGTGTTTATTGCATTAAACTGGTTATATTTACGCATCGGTGCGCGTATAACCTCCCAGAAAGCGATTTAGAGTTTGGAATTGAACAAAAATTGATATGTGCAAATGATACACATATTTTTACAAATCCCAAGTATGAAATATAATATTTCATTGGTTCGGTATTTGTTTGATGGCCGTGGAGGCACAGGTGTTACAGTTTATTACACCGCGAAGCATTGCAAATGCGGGTTTTAGTCTTACTTCTTCTCTAGCGGATCTTATTGATAATAATGGCCAATGGAAGTGGCCTACAGCTTGGTATGATATTTATCCGGTTTTGATTGGATTAAATGTTCCTCAGTTGATTCAGAATATGGAAGATCGTACAATCTGGAAAGACTTAGAGGGCAATGCTCGTCCTTTCGGGTAGATGGAAGTCTGGCATAACACTCGGCATCGTGAACATCCTGTCACTTGGGTTAATGGGATTTGGTTTAGTCAATGCATTCCAAGACATTCTTTCCATTTATGGTTGGTCATTAAAAACAAGCTCAAGACGCAGGACCGGTTAGCAGTTTGGGAGGCGGGGAGCGAAACAAACTTGAAGCTTATGTGCTGTCCTTTATGTAGGTACGATCGGGATTCTAGAGACCATCTTTTCTTCCAATGTTCGTTTGCGTCACAAGTTTGGCATGATGTTAAAATAATGGTGAACATGGGGGATGTTGACGACTCGTGGCAATCTATCATGGCTTGGATGGAACAAAAGGGTACTTCAAAGAAGACGGAACACATTGTTTGCAAGCTAGTCATTGCTGCGGCTACGTATTTTATCTGGCAAAAGAGGAATAATTGTTTATTCTCCAATACAAATGCCAACGTGGCTGCGGTGAGTGAGAGAATTGTGACAACTGTCAAATTTCCATGTATCCGTACAATGATTAAACAGTAATTTGTAGCTTAATGACTGTGCTTGATTTAAATTAATGACATGAATGCTTTCTGATTATTGTCAGATACATACAAGTGCATCACATATTGCATGATGTCATATCATTATTGCATGCAACACTTTATGATTCAAATGATGCACGAAACAAAGTTAGCACAGTTATCAGACAAACTAGAATTACTGACGGGAGTTCAGTACTCATGCAGACATGATGATAAGACACATAATGAGCCAGAAACCAAGAGTTACACTAGTATAGTGTATAGGAAAGTAAGGATCATAAAACTGCCTTCCCAGTGATAGTTTATGTGCCGGAAAGTGCCTAAAACTCACACAAACTGCAGAATTCTGCAATTTTCAGCAAAAATCAGCATTCTAACAACACAATATTATGCAGAATTATGGTTTAATGGTCCAGAATACTTTCCCAAGTGTCGGGAATCAAAACTGTCATAAAAGGGAACATAAAGCACACTAAACTGCGTAATTTAGCACCTTAACGAACCGTTAACCAACCGAACAACCGGACACTACCCGAAACACCAAATTTTCACTAGAAGCATTGTTTTATCATTTCCGAGCTAGTTATGGTCACCGAACATCACAATGTATCATATAAATTACATAACTCATAAAACACTAAACCTTAAACTTGAAATCTAACTGAGCATCTAACTATCCATTACAACCCAACCCTATACCCCCCCCCCCTTAGCGATGGATATCATGGGTGGACCCACCCATGATTTTCTAGCAATTGTTTATGTTGATTGTTGGAAACTTTAGGAACACATTATACAATGGATTAAGTGTTGTTGGAGACAAGTTTATATTAACCTCAAGACCACACTAACTTCTCATTTTCACAAACTTCACAAACTCAACTCTCTCTCCCTCCTTCTCTTGGTCTTGGCCGATAACAACCACAACACCACCACCACTTTCAAGTTTCATTCATATAATCTCAAGTGTTACAAAGGTGCTAGGAGCTAAATTAAGGAGCTTGATGCCATTGGAAGTTGAAGGACCTTTCTCAAGAGCTATTAACCACCTAGTTCATCATCTTCTTCATCTTTGGTTTCTTCCCTAGCCTTGTGCTAGTAGTAAGACTCTTGAAACTCCATTTTACTTCTTATAATGTTGGTTAAAAGGATATGTAAGATGTTAAACATGAAGATCATGGAAGAACAAGAAGATAACTCTTACCATAAAGCTTAAAATCATAAGAAACTATGTTGTTTAGGTGTATGTGTGCATCTTGATGGTTGATTACTTGTGTTTATGATGTTAAACATCATAAGAGACTTGCTAGATTGTGATTAAACACATGATCTAGCAAGTGAGAGGGTGATCTTGTGAAAAACCAAGATGATCATCCTTTATGTTTCACATGAACTTGAATATGAAGATGTTTTTATGAATGATGATGATTGAAACATGACATAAGTCTTGTAGAAGAATGATTTCAAAGATGATTTTCGCAAGAAACCAAGTCTATATATAAGATTTACATAGTCTTGATTTTTAAAGAAACTAACCATGTTTTTAGTGTTAAGTCAAGTATAGAAACATGTTATTAACAAGAAAAATTCAAGAAGAAATATTTTTGAAAAATCATTTTATAAGTTGTGAAAGACTAAATTCTTCAAGAATGTGATTTACAAACAAATAACCATGTTTTAAAGGGTAACTAAGTCTACTAATTAACATAGTAAGTTACTACAAGTTTTTACAAAATTTCAAGTTCATGAAGTAGTGTAAATCGCATGATTTTGGCACCTGGTAAGTGTTGAATGAATTGTTGTTGATTGGTGATGATTTTAAAACAAAATGATATGCTTTGAAAGCATGGAAACCTCCATTTTTAAGGGGAAACTATGGCAAAATTTTTTAGAATTTAAACACTTAGAAAAATATTTTTAAACAAGTGTTTATAAGTAAATTTTAATCATTGTTTTTCATATAAAATTTGCCATAAGTTTTGTTACAAAAATTACAAATATTGGAGGTTGGTTTTTGATAAATAAAAGTGACTAAGTATATATTTAGGAAAACATATATTTAGATGTCACAATTTGTGTGATTACTTGTATATTATGTGTATTATTTATATTATTTTTGTACTTAAAAATAATATAACTTACCAAAATACCAAGAATTATAATACAAAAATATTACCAGAATTCCAAGAAAATAAATATATAATTTATACCCGAATATTGGACAAACCGAACAAGGAATATGAACTACATAAATATTCCGGAATTAAATCCATATATATATTTTGACAAATGAGTAAAACGGTATTTTGGAAACTAAGGAAACGAAAATATGATTTTTATATTTATTACAAAAATATATCATATTTTGTCAAGAAGAAAATATATTATTTTTGATGTAAATATATATATATATATATATATATATATATATATATATATATGTCTTCTTGAACAATTAGAAATATAATTTTTTTGAAGAAAATATATATTTTCTTAAACAAATTTAGAATATATTGTTTTTGGGTGGAAAATGAATTTACAAATACTTTCTAAGACAATCTTGAAAATATATTATTTTTGAGGATTATATGAAAATATAATTATTTTTGCCAAGGAAGGATTATAGATAATTTTCTATAAAAGATTTCTTAAAATATATATATATTTTAAGAATATAAATTGGTGATTTTTGTTGGTTAAAAATAATATTCCGGAAATTTAAATACAAAATTTAAGTATAAGAATACTTAATGAATACAATAAAATACGCATTTTCGTACGTACAAATACACAGCGGAATACACCATCAAAACTTGGCAAAAATACACAAGTCTAAAAATATAAGTATAAGTATACCCATCCTTGGGGAAAATATTCATGGAAGGTTTACAAAACAAATAAGTTAAAATATATTATTTTAACAAATATTCCAATAAACAATAAATATAATTTAAGTTAAAATATTATTATTTTAACAAATAATTATGTACTTTGGAATAATATTTATTACATCAAAAACGTAACACAAAGATTCTAAAACTTAACAGTTAAGACTAAAAGTCATGGCACGACCCATCCATCTAATAGAGCGTACCACGTGTGTAGGTAGTCGTGCGACCGAGGAAAAGCTTTGAGTTACACCAGTTGCAGGATGCAAGATTGTGAGTTCATGTCCTTCTTTTCTTTTAACTGTTTTCAGTTTTATAACTTCGGGGGTGAAATACATGTTACAACTGTTTACAAACGTTTACATATGGTATGGTTAGATAAGGAATTAACTGTTAGATCATGTGAGTGGTGGGTATAACGCTTAAGACCATTAATCCTCGTATAAGGACCGAGCGACATGAGTGATAGTTCTATTTGGGTGTAGCGAGCCCCACCCTTGGGCCGGATGTGGCCGAAGGTGGTGACTATGTCTTCTAGCCGGAAGCCCGGTACAAAATCTGCTAGGTTTGAGCCTTCCTGCACCATTGCATACATATTAATGACTTTGCAAATCATTAATTGATCTGTTCATATACGCTTTCATACCGGGTTTACAAATACATACTTACAGTGATTACAAGTTTATTTCTAGCTCACATACAAAACACATGAACTCGCTTAACTTTTGTTGATGTTTTCAAACTACATGTATTTCAGGAAATTGATCATGGATCTGGCGGGCGTTCAAGGTTTCCAAGATGTGTCTACAATAAACGATGCCATCCAGTATTGGAGGTTTTGAATCGTGTATTTTTATCTTTGATAGGATACATGGTTCAAATCCTCGTTTTATTAGCGTCTTTTGTTATAGTCCATTATGGAACTCGAAACATTTGGTTGGTTTATATTTTGAAATCGAAGTCTCTGTTGGTGTTAAACAATATGGTTTGTATTATTTTGAAAATCAGTAATGGATGAACATCGTGGTTTTAATCATTTTGTTGTTTGGTATAATTGAATGCAATGATATTAAGCGAGTCACACATAACACGCTTCCGCAAAAGTCAGGGTGTGACAGTTTGGTATCACAGCTTCGATTGTAGCGAACTAGGATTCCTTCTCGAGTCTAGACTACAATCATTAGGGCTCTCTCATGAAAATATTTTTACAAAATATTTTTCATTGCATTTACAAAACGCCAAGATCCATGGAACAAATATTTTACAAAAGGAAAGACAAGAAACACGAGCAAGGTCACAGTGGTGGTTTGGTTTGCATGGGGTAGACTAGTTAAGATAGAAAAAGTTTCATGAAGGATAATGTGAATACATGATTAAGTGATGATTGTCTTTGTTTACATACACCGAGTGTTAGTAGGTTAACATATGTGCACATGTTATGATTGTTATGCTACAGGTATACATGTCCTCATCTGAGAGCAGTCTATCAGAGGAGCACGATCTGATGGCAATCGTCTCCGACGACGAGGTAGCGCCTATACCAGAGGTTTTGACTTCAGACACCGACAGCGACCCAGAGATGTTATCTGAGGATGACGATGACTTTCAGCCTTTCGCTCTCCCGGACTTTGGAGACGACGTACCTATCGCTGATGGCATTCCTGTCGAGGATCTTTTTGATTTCCCTACTCCTATCCACGATCACCTCATCATCGGTCACCCCGATGGTGAGCATATTGTCGCACCTATCCTCGACGTTGTTCCCCTCATGGTCATTCCTCCTGAGGATTGGCCCTTTGATGATCTCTTTGGCGATGATGTCGATTTATTTTTGGATGGTCCCCCAGCTGATGTCCAGGGTGATGGGGAGGTTGATGATGATGTTGCTATACTAGATGTACCTCCTCTAGTCATACCCGTTGTTGAGATATCTTCTGACTCCAGCTTACATTCAGTTTCAGACTCCTTTGAGTCTGTGACTTCCTCGGCCCTGCAGGCGGCAGGACTGCAGCTTTATGCCACAGATTCTGATGATGACACTACGATGTCTGCTGCACCACTATCCCCTGCTCGAGTCCCCACACCTCCACACGTGCCAGAGCCTGTTCCTGAGCCAGACCCTGTTCCGTTTGGTCAGCCTGATATTGCACCGCTTATCCCAGAGCCGATGCCTACACCCCTTGATCTCCCACTTGTTGATCCATTCATTCCACTACCCCCACCCACTGATGTTGCTCCCCCACCTCCTGTTGAGTCTGATGCTCACCGTACTGACCTTCCAATTGTATTCCTCCAGGAGATCCCTGCTCCCTGACCAGGGGAGGGTACCTCGGGACAGCCCCCGAGATTTGACCCGTTTGCCTCAGCCGATTTCCCTCCGATCCCACAGACTACACCTTTTACTCCACATACATCTGCATCCCTTGATGAGCCATTTCGATGGTTCCAACCATATACCATGCCTATCTCAGACCCTTACCATCCCTCACACTACGTTGGGTACACTCGGGATGAGTTACTTTTGTCGCTTCAGTTGCAGTTTGAGATTTTGAGTCGTAGAGTTCTTGAGTTGGAGTTTGGAGAGGGTGCTAGACGGTCACCCTGCACCTGTCATTCTGCTTCTGTCCCTCCACATACTTCATCATCTTCTTTTGCACATCCACCTGCTGCTCCTGCACCTATCTCGGGTTTTGATGCCCGCTTTCTCACTATCGAGCAACCGATTAGCGTTTTGCTTCGCCGTGTATACGAGCTCGAGGAGGGGCTCGCACATGTCCGTAGTTTGCTTTTCTTCCCTCCCCCTCCTCCGCCATCAGCACAGTAGGTTTTTGGTTTTCTGCAGATGCACTACTTTTGGTGAGAGCACTAAAATTGAGCCGAGATTGTGAAGAATGGAAGACCACTTTTTGACTATATTATTTTTGTATATTGACAGACTTATCTGACAAGGGTAGTGTGACCCTATGTCTCTTTTGATATGATACAATGTGAAAACAATGTAACTGGTGGTTGATGATTAATGAAAGCTCAATAGTCGTGTTCTCATTAAATACATTGTTGGTTTACATGTTCGTGCTATGATTATGTTGTTGCATAATTGCTTGCTATGATGATTGCTTATGTATATAGATACATACGACACCTAGACAATTATTTATTTATTTAACGAATAAGGCCTGACCTACCCGAATCTTCTAACTAGAAGAAGAATGCCGCCTCAAAGGAACACCAATACCAACAATCCACTGCCAACGACAGAGGCATAGTTACAAGAGCGCATCTCACAAGCCATCGCACAGCACGAGGCACTCCACTCCGAACACAGCGGAGGTACCTCTGGGAATAATCCCCTAATTGGTAATGTTAAGTCACCTAAGACACATTACAATTCGTTTGGATATTTCCAATTGTGCTTTGCTAATGCTCTCTGTGAATGATGTTGCTTGTGTTACAGGCTGCACCTACAAACAGTTCTTGGACTGCAAGCCCCTAAATTTCGATGGCACTAGGGGTGCTGTCGCCTTCGTACGCTGGGTGGAGAAGACGGACTCTGTTTTGAGAATGAGTAAATGTGCTCCAGAGCAAAGAGTCACGTATATTTCTGGGTTGTTTCTAGACGGAGCACTGTCGTGGTGGAACCTCCAGGTGCAGACTTTGGGTGAAGCTGCTGCGTATGCATTAACGTGGGATGAACTGTGTGACATCTGTGCTTGTGTAATCATTATACAAACTCTGAATAATTCAATTATCAATGAAACAATGTATTTTGATCCCTATATCTATTTATTTATGTTAGACAATCTCTCATTTCAATTCTTGTTCGATTTCAAACTCTAAATCATTTTCTGGAAAGTCATACGCAAACTGATGCGTAAACGTAATCAGTTTAACACGAAAAACACTCCGGAACATCAACATAAGCTTAACATACCTTAAATAACCTTTACATAACTTAGAAATAAGTTTTGAAGGGTTTGGTATGGCAAAAACAAGTTTATTCGCTCACAGGGACTATTTGCGACAAACTGCGAAATCTGCCAAATCGTATAGTAACACACACTTCGGAACATGATCATAAGTTAAACATACCATAAATATCCTTTACATAGCTTAGAAATAGGCTATGAGGGGTTCGGTATGCGAAAATAAACTTATTGGATCAGCAGGACTAAAAGAGTAAAAAATTGCATAAGTTTGCATTTACGCGCATATCTTACGGTCTGAACATGTCCGGACATCCAAAAATTTTTGTAACCATTAAAATATTTTATTTTAGTGATTGGAATGCTAAAATACCATTCGTCGCGTAATTTGGATCGTTTTTCACGTCCGTTCGTGTTTCGTCGTAATTAACCGAACAACGAGGTCGTACGACCAAACAAATCGACATCTGAGATGTTTTCAAGCATATTTCATGTTCCCTATACTTTGACATCATTATTGAGCCTTGAAAATGGGTTAACGAGGCTTAAACATGTCAAAATCTAGCTTATATGCATGCAGGGACCAAAGCTGTAATTCCTGAAACTGTTGCTGAGTTTCTGGTCGCTCGCGGGGTGCGTAAGACTCTGCTGAGTCTTACGCAGGGCGCGATAGCCACCTGTCTGGGCAGAAAACTGATTTCAGGAAACAGCAGCTGTTCCTTGGGTTTTTTTGACATGGTTTTCAATGCTATGGGCTTGTTTTTGGACTCCCCTGGTATTCTAAACCATGTGCTACACATATAGGGCCAAGATTAATCCTAGAAACACTTGGAATGATCTCAATGGCACTTGATTTCCTATATAAACCCATGAAATCTCAAACCCAAATTGCTCATTCATTCCATTTCTTCTCCATGATGTGCTCGAAACGAGTTAACTAAACTACCTAAATTTACCCTAATTCTAGACTCTCTAAGTTTTAAATTTTTAAAACTAAGACTCTCTAAACCCTAAATCACACGAACGGCAAGTGTACCGATCGAATGTAGTATAGCCTAAGGAAGTCCGAGTATCGAACCCAAGAGACTCTACTGATTACGCTAACGACTCTATCTAGACTCAAACTGACACGACTTAACTAAATGTTTATCGATGGGGGGGGGGGGGTTTCTAAAAATCCTAATAATACAAATAACAAATACTAACTAGACTAGACGAACTAGACACGAACTCACACGAAGACTTTGACCAGTGGGGAATGAAGACTACCTAGGCTAGACGCAAGCTAAACTCAGAATGGATCTCTATTCGATGATTTTGTGGTGTGGAACCGGGATCTTAAGATGCTAAACCTATTAAGACACCACTAAGCCCCTCAAACACTCTCAAGGCGATTCTTGTGGCACTACCTAGGCTGTTACGCTTACCGGTTTTCTAGATTTCTTTTCCGTCCTCTAGTTTCTTGAAAGTGCTTATGTAAGACGCTCTACTTTGCCGCGCGAACGTCTAAAGCGACAATGGGTTCTAATCTTGGTTTAATAAGCTATGGAATGTTAAGGACTTATAACAAAACCTAGACCTATTAATATCCTCGAGCCTTTCCGCGACGAGTCTAGCAGCACACTTGATTTTATTGAATTACCGAATATTACTTCTAAGGTTACTTACTAGATTTTCACCCTAAAGGATTAATGATCTATTATGTGAATATAGACAGTCACCTAAATCAAGAACCCTAGCCCGAAACTATTCCGTGATAAAGACCGTCACCAAGATTCGAACGAAGCAACAAATAATAATAAAATAATCACAAGCACACATACGCACCAAGTTAGAAATCCAAAGCTTTTACAATACAAGAAAGATCCACAACCACGCTAAAATCAAATAAAGATCCAAACTTTGTTAAGCTATTGTCATTAACCTAGGTAGTACGAGAAGTTTAGCCGGAAAACATGGTCTTAAAAACAATCAAACAAGGTCTCAAATAAGAATTCATCGAAGTAAAACAAGAAACTAGAAAATAAAAGAAATCGTAAGGTATAACCCGTAAATTCCTTGATCTCTAAGCTTCCCACTTGACCCCAATGATTCCCGAACTTAATTTCTTGCAAAATAATCTTCAAAACTGATGTTTTTGCGTCTGATCTCCGTGATGATTTCTTTTCCTGTTCGTCCGTCTCTATTTAATAATATGTCAGCCGCCTCCCCTCTTGTTTTATCGTATCCAAGACCCAATAAAATCTCTAGTATTGCACTTTGAATCATATCCAAATTACACGAACTGGGCTTCTCATCTTGCTTCTCCACGAACCGGCCCAAATCAAATAGAAAATAATATATACGGTTAACTTTTCTTAATTTTGGTCAACATAGAAACTTGAATTCTTTTCTTTATTTTTCGTACACCTTTGGCTTGGCTTTGCATCCAATAATATTTGTCTAGATATTAGTCAACAAGCACAAAACCACAAAAATCATGACATCTGAATGTCTTTGACGGCCCATGTGGTCAGAAAGAATAATAATTCATTCTTTTAATTTGTCCCTTTCAGAAATAATATGCAGCCTCTAACTTCAAAATAGAGATGGTAGTTTCGGCCCACTCACAGAAAATAGCGCCAATTTTACTTCAGTTTCTGGCACCCCACTCTGTCCAACTGGCATGTCATTTCCATATTACTCGTTTTCGCTCCATTTGCACCAGGACCTAGCAAAACACAAAATAATATAATATAAACTAAAAACTAAAATAAAACAAATAAAAACTATACAAAAATTACACAATCTACACGGGACAAATATGTGTGTTTTACCCCACATCAAATATCCCCACACTTAACCTTTTTTCGTCCTCGAAAAAGAATTATGCAAACGGAATCATAGTCGGAATAAATGAACGGGCCAAAGTATAAGTTATTTTATTAGAATCGAAACTCATGTTAGCCGCGATTGCAAGTATATCGATCCACTTAAACCCAACCCGATTCCAAGCCCTTATCATGCAAGTTTAGTTCAAGTGCGGTCAATCTACCTAGGGTCTCACACTAAGAATCGCAAGTCCACCTAATCCCTCCTCAAGCTTATAGGACAAAAGGAACAACCACTGGGTTATTTCCTAACCGTTTTATACCAAGATAAAGAGAGTTTAAAATCAAATCTATTTTTTTCCATATTTTTTTCTTTCTATTTCTTTGCTTGCTTTTTCTCTTTTTTTTTTTTTTTTTTTCATTCGTGAGGCTAGACGATGCTTTCCCTAACCCAGCGGTATTCCGACTGTAGAGTCGCTATCCCCAATCACAGATTACATAGGTTTCGGTACTTTTATTCGGCAAGTCGATTTCACACATCCCAGAGGCATTCCGGCTGTAGAGTCGCTATCCCCAACTCGGATTACATAGGCCTGTGCTACTTTCATTTAGTTTCTAGCTCACTTTTTATTCTATTTTTTTTTTCAGCGAGATAATGACTAAAAACTCTAACTATCTTAGCTTATAACGGCATCCCTTATACTATTTTTGGCGGTTTCAATTTCCCCACTTTCCCTAGATAAGAACCCACTAGTAGACCGACAATTAGGTATATTTTAAGATCAAAGGAACCCAGAACCGAATCGAGCCTACCCGCACATCCCAAACTAGACACAAGCACGATTATTTTAATCTCATATTATCATTATTTGAACCCGAACAAAAATCCGACTTTTCTATCATTTTCCGTTTTTATTTTGCAAACTCCTTATTTCAAAAGACATTTTTCTGATTTTTTTTTAATTTTTTTGGATTTTTGAAAATTTTTAATTAATTTTTTTTTTTATTTTTCGACTTTTTATGACTCAAGACTCTACTAACTAAAGACACTAAACGATAGTTCCCATCCCCACACTTAAACTCTACATTGCCCTCAATGTAGGATGAAAACCGACTCAAAAACTAAAAATAAATAAGAAATTAAAGACTAAGGGCAAATTGGAAAGGACTTAGCTGGTTTTTTTCGCGTGTGCTCCAAAACTCTTGTCCAATCCAGCTCGATCGTATAGCATTTCGTTCGCGATCGGCTTGACTCCAACTGACTAGTATGCTCGATAAATGCCCGAAATTTGAATAAACAGCTCCAAACTCACCCGAATGGAGATTGCGTACGGGTGGTACATATTCAAACCTGCATCAACAAAAACAAGCAAAATACCAAAGCAATACCGACTCGACACAAATGACTGACTCAAAACTACTAAATTAGACTCATAGTACAAAATAAAAGACTCAAAATACAAACTCTACAAGACCTCCCCACACTTGAATTTAATCAGGAGGTTTCTCTTTGACCTGGACCCGGTCCAACCCGTTTAATTCCACCCGAACCTCAAAAATTTTCAAAAATAAAGTGGTGGAATTATAAAATATTTTAAAAAATCGAAACGGGTCAAACCACCAAAATTTAAACATACCTGGAAGAAACCGGATGCGTGGCATGTAATGATAAGAATGATCGTGCGTGAACGACTTCTTCCTCTCCATCTTGCCCCAACCTTCGATCCTCTTCCGGTTCAGAACCTTTTCCTTTCTTTTCTTTGCCTTCTCTCGTGGCTTTTCTGATTTTTCAGTTACCCCTACCACGGGCCAGCTGTGGTGCTCTTCTTCTTCCACCACTCTCGCGGGATGATCCCCACACTTAGTCTCTTTGTCTAGGGTAGGTTCTTCTTCATCAACTTTTAAACCCTCTAACTCTAAATCTAAAAGCTTATCCTCTCTAGACAACTTAATTTCGACCTCTTCATCTTCTTCCTCTACACCAAACATCAAACCTATTGATTCTCCTAAATCTACTTCCTCTTCCATCACTTTTTCTTTTTCTACTTCATCAAACATCCAACCAATGGAATCCCCCAATTCCACTTCTTCTTCAATTACTTCTTTCTTCACTAACGACCTCTGATACGCTACCCATTCTTCTTCATCTATTTCATCATCAGAGTCACTCCCGAAGTCATATATAATACCCTTCTGAACCGGAGGTGGGACTTCGTCGTCCATTATCGTCTCCGTGACTGGAATGATCTCCTCATCTGACTCTTCTTCTACTTCCTCTAGGTCTTCTCCCTTCCATCTCTTATATGCAACCAATTGGGCATCTATCTCTTCATCACTACACGAGAAATCAATTATTAACTGACCCGTATTCTCTTCTCGGTCTTCCTCTAACTCACCCCGCTCTCGAACTAACTCCTCTACTGTTTTTTTACTTCTCTCTGTAATTTCAGCCATACTTTCCAGGGTAGCCTGATTTTGCGCCATTATTTGAGCGAACATCCCTTCTATCCTACTCATACTACCCTCAAAACCTCTATCGCTCGTCTGAACCAGGTTACGTTGCGGCTGCTGATACAGATCATTGTAATATGGCCGATGATCATAACCTTGCAAAGAATACCCCTGTGAAAAATATGGTTGCGGCTGCACAAAAGGGTTAGCATAATATGGCGTAGAGGACCCCTCATATTGGGGGCATTTAACAGTAAAATGAGGTCCTCCACAAATTTCACACATATTTACAAGACTCAAGAAAAATAAAAGACACGGACAATTAGACTCCTACGACTCCAACAAATGAACAAATAGCACGTAATATGTCAATTAAGTCCAAACAAAGTAATCAACGCAATCGCCAAGAGTCCCCGGCAACGGCGCCAAAAACTTGATGTGCTCGAAACGGGTTAACTAAACTACCTAAATTTACCCTAATTCTAGACTCTCTAAGTTTTAAATTTTTAAAACTAAGACTCTCTAAACCCTAAATCACACGAACGGCAAGTGTACCGATCGAATGTAGTATAGCCTAAGGAAGTCCGAGTATCGAACCCAAGAGACTCTACTGATTACGCTAACGACTCTATCTAGACTCAAACTGACACGACTTAACTAAATGTTTATCGATGGGGGGGGGGGGGGTTTCTAAAAATCCTAATAATGCAAATAACAAATACTAACTAGACTAGACGAACTAGACACGAACTCACACGAAGACTTTGACCAGTGGGGAATGAAGACTACCTAGGCTAGACGCAAGCTAAACTCAGAATGGATCTCTATTCGATGATTTTGTGGTGTGGAACCGGGATCTTAAGATGCTAAACCTATTAAGACACCACTAAGCCCCTCAAACACTCTCAAGGCGATTCTTGTGGCACTACCTAGGCTGTTACGCTTACCGGTTTTCTAGATTTCTTTTCCGTCCTCTAGTTTCTTGAAAGTGCTTATGTAAGACGCTCTACTTTGCCGCGCGAACGTCTAAAGCGACAATGGGTTCTAATCTTGGTTTAATAAGCTATGGAATGTTAAGGACTTATAACCAAACCTAGACCTATTAATATCCTCGAGCCTTTCCGCGACGAGTCTAGCAGCACACTTGATTTTATTGAATTACCGAATATTACTTCTAAGGTTACTTACTAGATTTTCACCCTAAAGGATTAATGATCTATTATGTGAATATAGACAGTCACCTAAATCAAGAACCCTAGCCCGAAACTATTCCGTGATAAAGACCGTCACCAAGATTCGAACGAAGCAACAAATAATAATAAAATAATCACAAGCACACATACGCACCAAGTTAGAAATCCAAAGCTTTTACAATACAAGAAAGATCCACAACCACGCTAAAATCAAATAAAGATCCAAACTTTGTTAAGCTATTGTCATTAACCTAGGTAGTACGAGAAGTTTAGCCGGAAAACATGGTCTTCTTAAAAACAATCAAACAAGGTCTCAAATAAGAATTCATCGAAGTAAAACAAGAAACTAGAAAATAAAAGAAATCGTAAGGTATAACCCGTAAATTCCTTGATCTCTAAGCTTCCCACTTGACCCCAATGATTCCCGAACTTAATTTCTTGCAAAATAATCTTCAAAACTGATGTTTTTGCGTCTGATCTCCGTGATGATTTCTTTTCCTGTTCGTCCGTCTCTATTTAATAATATGTCAGCCGCCTCCCCTCTTGTTTTATCGTATCCAAGACCCAATAAAATCTCTAGTATTGCACTTTGAATCATATCCAAATTACACGAACTGGGCTTCTCATCTTGCTTCTCCACGAACCGGCCCAAATCAAATAGAAAATAATATATACGGTTAACTTTTCTTAATTTTGGTCAACATAGAAACTTGAATTCTTTTCTTTATTTTTCGTACACCTTTGGCTTGGCTTTGCATCCAATAATATTTGTCTAGATATTAGTCAACAAGCACAAAACCACAAAAATCATGACATCTGAATGTCTTTGACGGCCCATGTGGTCAGAAAGAATAATAATTCATTCTTTTAATTTGTCCCTTTCAGAAATAATATGCAGCCTCTAACTTCAAAATAGAGATGGTAGTTTCGGCCCACTCACAGAAAATAGCGCCAATTTTACTTCAGTTTCTGGCACCCCACTCTGTCCAACTGGCATGTCATTTCCATATTACTCGTTTTCGCTCCATTTGCACCAGGACCTAGCAAAACACAAAATAATATAATATAAACTAAAAACTAAAATAAAACAAATAAAAACTATACAAAAATTACACAATCTACACGGGACAAATATGTGTGTTTTACCCCACATCACTCCATCTGATCTTTGGGGCTATCCCTTCTAGGTTGAAGGCTCCTTTCTTCAGTTTTCTTGTTCTTGATCCAAGCTTGGACCCTTTGTAAGTCTCTTTCATGCTTGGTTATGCATTTCAAGCATGAAAGTCAAACAGTGTATGACTTTCTGCTTTGACCAGGTTATGGTCAACACAAAGTTCGTTTTAACTTTGTAACGTGAGCGTAATCACGATGGTTATAGTCCCTTATGACTATACCTACTTATTACCACGTTGATTAGGCGTAGTGACGAGTCAAAGTTTCGGTCAAAATACGTATTTATGCGTATTTTGCAACGGAGCCATTTTTGGGTATCAAAACACTTTGTTTTGGTATCAAACTTGTTTTCTAACTTAGTTAAACATGTTTTAACATGTTTAACTCGTCACTTTTAGTCTAGTGCTTATATAGGGTCGTAAGTTAATCGATCTTAACCACCGCTTAGACTTTCGAACATGGACCGTTTGGTCGATCATTAGGATCCGACCAAACATATTTTTTTACCGTAGTTGTATAGGGAATAACCTTCCAAGGTTATACCTTATGGTCACTTCGTTTAGTTAGTTGCATGATAGGTAGTTTATATGCCTTTGGAAAATGACCAAAATGCCCTTTTTACGCATAATTTCATTTTAAGCATATGTAACCTAAATTTTGACATCTAAACTGATTATTCAATGTTATTAGACATGTTAAGACATATAATACTTGTCATAGGACTTGTTAGGCGGTCCGAACGCGCTTTGGGCTAACGACACGTTAAAGTAGCGTAAGCTACTTTAACAAAATCGTAACGGGTCATAAGCACTTAGGATAGGTTCCGATTTAGAATTTAGGCTTTGTTAAACCATATTATATGAGTTCCAATACTCATTTGGTTTACGAGACCTCATTTTATCCGATCTTCCAATTTAGGTCCGGTTTATTAACGTAGTTACCTATATTAGGTGCCGATTGATTCCGTGATCCTTCTAGCGTTACTTGGTTGTTATTTCAAGACTACTAAGCAATATCAAGTGAGTACATAGTCTCCTCTTTTACTGTTTTTAAATATTTTGGGGTGATACATATGTGCCTACTTGTTACTTTCGTGCTTTTTGTGCTTTCATGACATATACTTGCTATATTCATTAGTACGCATATAGTACATGATTTCATTTATGCTTTGTTATGTATGTTTACTTAGCATGCTAGCACATTGATTTCATAAACATTTTTGTTACATATGTTTACTTAGCATATGAACACATTGATTTACATTACATTTCTGCTATGTATGTTTACTAAGCATGCTAGCACATTGATTTACATTACATTTCTGCTTCGTATGTTTACCTAGCATACTTAGTACATTATTTTCATATAACATGCTTACATTTGGTATGACATTTGGTTTATTTAACAAAACTAAAATACGTTCATTAACATTGATCATGCCGCTCGGTAGTATGTAGTGGTACCATAGGAATTGACAACTCCCATTCCTGGAATCCTAGGTTTGTTTGGACGTAAGAGATGACAAAATCCATAAACATTTTGATAAACCTTTAACTTGTTAAGGGTTTGTCCTTCAGTCTCAAGGCTTGGATGTATACGATAAACATTACCACATAAATGTTCTTATCAGTAAAGCATTGATTTTACAAAACATAACTTTTGACTTAAACTATGATTTATTCAAATACATTGTTTTGTACATTTTACATACGGGGTTGAGTAAATACTTTTATTCACCGTACATAACATTTGATCTCATATGACATTTGATTATACATTGACATTTTACACATGACATGGAAACATTAAACATTGTTATACATGAACATTTGACATTAGTTTAAACAAAGACATCTTTGGTGGTTTACTTGGTAAGTGATTCAAGTAACGAGGCATGTGTAATATGATAAAAGCATGGTGGATACGCCGCTGGTACTTCCTATATATAAGTGTTTTTATGATATTACATATTGTAGCGTTATCTAAATCATTTCGACAAGATATGTTACATTTTATACAAATAACATATTTTCACAAGACATTGTTTTACAAACGACATATTTCATACAAATTCATTTTTACTTGGTTATTTATTTAACCATGCATTATTCTTTTATATCATCTGATTTCTTATCGGTTTTCTTATGATTTATAAAAGAAAACATATTTATAAAGTTCATGACTACTTTTTGTTAAACTTTTCTTTAAATTTACAAGTCATGAATCCTGCATCAACAAAACCTATGTATCTCACATGCATTTTTATGCCGACGTACCTATTTTCACATGTGTTTCAGGTGCTGTTGTTAGATGATCATGATGCAAAACATAGGATTGGACGAGGGCCTTAGTAACATAAAACAAGAAAGAAAATGTGTTTAAATTTGTTTATTTCACTTAAAGACTTTGTCAATCAATTATTAATTCAATAAAATGGAACTTCAATTACCATGTGTTGTTAAATAATGATTCTGTTACGACACTCCCCGACGTTTCCGCCGCGGTTTGTTGTTTTACGCGGTCGGGGTGTGACAGAAGAGTTGGTATCAGAGCTCATGGTTATAGGGAATTAGGTTATTAGTAATGCTTTGACCTAGACTATAACCTTCCTAGGACCCTAACACAAGATTCTTGTGTTTAGATCTTAAAACAATACCGTCACCTATCTTTAGGCGACAACCACAACAAGAACACAAATTACAAATCCGTTTTTGAAAACCAATCATCTATTCTTAGATAATTTATTATAAGGTTTTGAACCTTCAAAGTTTTCAAAATATCGTCAAAGTTCGGGTTTTTATAATGTGAACACGTGCAATCTGGAAGGGTGGGTGCCTGTATCCCGAGTTTTCTGTCTAAGGCAAGAGTGTTCGTACAAATCCACATAATCAGACCAGTCACTCTTACCTTGGAACTCTTGGGGTGAGTGTCCACTTATAGGCTAAAGCATGTCTTCGCGATACATTAATATGACCCGCTTACTTTGATTAGTCACCGTGTCGTTTGTTTGCCTTAGGTAACAAACAAATGATCACAATCTTTATGCGTTGTCGATATATTTAAACATTCTGTTTTGATTATCCGATAACATCTCACTTGTTTCTTCCCATGACTTCCACTATCTTTAGGATGCCTCTTCATCACAGCGACACTCAAAAGTCTGAACTGGCTGCTACAATTGCCCAATAAATAGGCTTAGTACTCCAGAGGACCGTTGAATTAGCTGTTACCATGTCTCGTCTCAAGGATGAAACCACCCAAGAGACACCAAAGGAAACAAAAGCCAAGCCTTCACGAAAATCAAGGAAGCGTAAAGCTTCAAAGAATCTTACAGCGGTTGCTCCAAATTAAGCGGGACCTAGCCAGGTGGCAACACCACCAGCTAAGAAGCCATACAGAGGAAAAGCTCCTCTATGCAATCAACGCAATCGTCATCATCCGAATCAAAGACCATGTTTCAAATGTACCCACTGTGGACGATGGGGACATTTAGTTAAAACATGCCATTTTGCTATCCAAAACAAAACTAATGCAAATCCTACTATTGCTCAAGCACCATACGAAGGAAAAGCCCCTTTGTGCAGTCAATGTAACCTTCATCACCATGCCAGTGTCAAATGCCGAAAATGTTCGAACTGTGGACTTTTTGGCCATATGGCAAAAATCTGTCGTTCGGCCACTACGCCAAACCAAGCTATTCAGAACCCTGTTCAACTTCAAGCAGATCTAGCACAAGCTCGTTTTCCGTCTGGATCATGCTACAACTGTGGTGAGATGGGTCATTTTAGGAACAAATGCCCAAAGCTGGTCAATGCAAACCCGACCCATGAATGAG
This sequence comes from Helianthus tuberosus, assembly GCA_030545235.1. Classification (NCBI taxonomy): domain Eukaryota; kingdom Viridiplantae; phylum Streptophyta; class Magnoliopsida; order Asterales; family Asteraceae; genus Helianthus; species Helianthus tuberosus. The sequence goes on along the minus strand of CM060357.1, from coordinate 97,676,690 downwards.
CATGTGGCTGACTGGAAGATGATACTGCTTTGAAATAACTAAAATATTATGTTTTGTTTCTTTTGTTTTGTTTTCCAAAAACTTCGAAACAATTTGGTTGGTTTATAAATAAATTGTTGTTCACAATTTTGATGTACAAAAACAAATATGGTTACATATGTGTATGACATACCCCTACGATACCGACACCAAGGAACTGTATTCTTTGCAAGATAAACTACCCTTGTAGTTCTCCCATTCATGTGATCGCTCCCGATCTCCTCAAAAATCCTAAGTACTTGTTTCCTTCTAAGAAACAAAATACAAGGTACAAGTTGCAACTCTGGACGAATACTCAAAGTACCACTTTAAATCCTTGGATATCTAAGGGTACTTTTTGTAAGTCCTTCAATAGTCTCATGCGATATGTCTATGTACATATCATTACATTCTGGTTTTCATAACAACATACAGAGTATATGTTTTCAAAACACCCTTCATGATTTCAAAAACATTTCATATAGTTTAAAAACATTTTAACATAGTATATTTACTTAATATACCAAGTGCATAATTTCAAAAACATTACCCGTGTTTTCAAAAACCTTATACATGATTTCAAAATCCATCTCACATGGTTTGAAACATTTTATAAACACATTTACCTAATACACCTATCATATGATTTCAAAAGCATTTCGAAAGGTTTCAAAAGCATTAAACACATTTAAAAGAACCCCATGCATAGTTTTCAAGAACACTCTGCTCGTATGTTGACTTAACGTACGTAGTACACGACCTCCAAATTCAGCTTCATATGTCACATTGGCATATCTATCACCTCAACTTCATGAATACTTTACCTCGTGTATTAACTTAAGCACGTCTAGTACAAGGTTTCGAAACATCTCCCACTACACACATTTCAAAATCCTTATGGGATCTTTCTATCTTCATAATTTGATCCTTATGGATGTTTAAAGCGCAAAATCAGAATCATTAATTGAATTCTTTGCACGCTTTAATACGTATATTACGATTCAATAAGGACAAAGCCGAATTTCCAATTAAGATCTTCCTATCTTCATAGTTAAATTCTTGAGGATGTTTAAAGTACTAATTGAAGTCCATGAATTGGATTCCTGGTGCACTTTAAATACACGTATACAAATAAATAACGAGTTGACGAACAAATTATTAACAAGTTGATAATGAATTGAAAACCAAGTTAAACAATTATGTTTTTATATGATTAGGTGTTTTTGTGTGAATCCAATCACTCGCTATCCAAATCCTCATAGAATTTTCCATATCTTTATGTGATGGATTCTTAGAAGGATATCCAAAGGTACTATCTTAAAATCCTTAATGGGCTTCTACGTAATAGTTAAGACCCTTGGATTATAAAGTACTATTCCAAATTTAGAAAGACCCCTTGGGTGGTCTGGTTAAAAAGATTGATTCATCAATCTAGTTAAAGATATCATATGATGATGTAGCTGAAGAGACTCCTTAGTGGTCTATTTAAAGATGTCAATTGCTGATCTAATTAAAAGGACCCTATGGTGCACTAGTCACAGTCATCGCAGGTTTTATTTTTCCCCTACACATTATAAAATGTACTGTGTGGACTGTGCAAGGAATTACGTAATTACGAATGCATACATAATTATGGAATTCAGTGCACAGAAACCACAGCAAGTTTTTTCATGTGTAAGAACCTATAGTGATAAGAATAATGAAACATGAACAATGTAATGAGGACACGGTGGATACACCGATGGTGCCTCCTATTTATATATATTTATATATATATATATATAAGTGTCCCTTATTACATTGCAAGCGTGACATTATTTAAGTTACTAAAAGCTTAGGACCTTGACCAATGTTGTTTTATCTCTTCGATTTCAAGTTTCGAGCTCACACAAGTTTCCTATGATAGCCTTCACAAGAAACATTCTCCCTATCCGTTGTTCGAGAGTTCAACTTCTTGTTAAATTCACACGCTCTCTACATTTTACTACAACAAGGACATCATTTTGACAATTTCATGACACTCTTGAGGTTCGATACAACCATACACAAACTCATTAGAATGGAGTTGAAATTTTCGGATCTAACCCCTTCCATATAAACAACAAACTGATGCAAATAACAAAATCTAGCTAGAAATCCAAACGTGACCCAGAGATTCTACTTAGGGAATGGAGGATTTATTTGAAAGCAAAACATCCACATCTACTCTTACAAGTTTCCTCTAAATAAATTTCGGGATGGAATTTCCTAAAGTAGGGGAGACTGTGACATCTGTGCTTGTGTAACAATTATACAAACTCTGAATAGTTCAATTATCAATGAACAATGTATTTTGATCCCTATATCTATTTATTTATGTTCGATAATCTCTCATTTCAATTCTTGTTCGATTTCAAACTCTAAATCGTTTTCTGGAAAGTTATACGCAAACTGATGTGTAAATGTAATCAGTTTAACATGAAAAATAATTCGGAACCTCAACATAAGCTTAACATACCTTAAATAAACATAACTTAGAAATAAGTTTTGAAGGGTTTGGTATGGCAAAAACAAGTTTATTCGCTCACAGGGACTATTGCGACAAACTGCGAAAGTCTGACGATTCGTATAGTAACACACACTCTAGAACATGATCAGAAGTTAAACATACCATAAATATCCTTTACATATCTTAGAAATAGGCTATGAGGGGTTCGGTATGCGAAAATAAACTTATTGGATCAACAGGGACTAAAAGCGTCAAAAATTGCATAAGTTTGCATTTAAGTATTTTACGTTCTGAACATGTCCGGACATCTAAAAATTTTTGTAATCATTAAAATATTTTATTTTAGTGATTGGAATGCTAAAATACCATTCGTCGCGTAATTTGGATCGTTTTTCGCGTCTGTTCGTGTTTCGTCATAATTAACCGAACAGCGAGGTCGTACGACCAAACGAACTGACATCTGAGATGTTTTCAAGCATATTTCATGTTCCCTATACTTTGACATCATTATTGAGCCTTGAAAATGGTTTAACGGGGCGTAAACGTGTCAAAATCTAGCTTATATGCATGCAGGGACCAAAGCTGTAATTTCTAAAACTGTTGCTGAGTTTCTGGTCGCTCGCGGGGCGCGTAAGACTCTGCTGAGTCTTACGCGGGGCGCGACAGCCCCCTGTCTAGGCAGAAAATTGATTTCAGCAAACAGCAGCTGTTCCTTGGGTTTTAGACATGGGTTTCAATGCTATGGGCTTGTTTTTGGACTCCCCTGGTATTCTAAACCATGTGCTACACATGTAGGGCCAAGATTAATCCTAGAAACACTTGGAATGATCTCAATGGCACTTGCTTTCCTATATAAGCCCATGAAATCTCAAACCTAAATTGCTCATTCATTCTATTTCTTCTCCATCTGATCTTTGGGGCTATCCCTTCTTGGTTGAAGGCTCCTTTCTTTAGTTTTCTTGTTCTTAATCCAAGCTTGGACCCTTTGTAAGTCTCTTTCATGCTTGGTTATGCATTTCAAGCATGAAAGTCAAACAATGTTTGACTTTCTACTTTGACCAGGTTATGGTCAACACAAAGTTCGTTTGAACTTTGCCACGTGAGCGTTATCACGATGGTTATAGTCCCTTGTGACTATACCTATTGATTACCACGTTGATTAGGCGTAGTGACGAGTCAAAGTTTCGGTCAAAATACGTATTTATGCGTATTTTGCAATGGAGCCATTTTTGGGTATCAAAACACTTTGTTTTGATATCAAACTTGTTTTCTAACTTAGTTAAACATGTTTTAACATGTTTAACTCGTCACTTTTAGTCTAGTGCTTATGTAGGGTCGTAAGTTAATCGATCTTAACCACCGCTTAGACTTTCGAACATGGACCGTTTGGTCGATCATTAGGATCCGACCAAACATATTTTTTGACCGTAGTTGTATAGGGAATAACCTTCCAAGGTTATACCTTATGGTCACTTCGTTTAGTTAGTTGTATGATAGGTAGTTTATATGCCTTTGGAAAATGACCAAAATGCCCTTTTTTACGCATAATTTCATTTTAAGCATATGTAACCTAAATTTTGACATCTAAACTGATTATGGAATGTTATTAGACATGTTAAGGCATATAATACTTGTCATAGGACTAGTTAGGCGGTCCGAACGCGCTTTGCGCGAATGACACGTTAAAGTAGCGTAAACTACTTTAACAAGTCGTAACGGGTCATAAGCACTTAGGATAGGTTCCGATTTAGAATGTAGGCATTGTTAAACCATATTATATGAGTTCCAATACTCATTTGGTTTACGAGACCTCATTTTATTCGATCTTGCGATTTAGGTCCGGTTTATTAACGTAGTTACCTATATTAGGTGCCGATTGATTCCGTGATCCTTCTAGCGTTACTTGGTTGTTATTTCAAGACTACTAAGCAATATCAAGTGAGTACATAGTCCCCTCTTTTACTGTTTTCAAATATTTTGGGGTGATATACATGTGCCTACTTGTTACTTCCGTGCTTTTCGTGCTTTCATGACATATACTTGCTATGTTCATTAGTACGCATATAGTACATGATTTCATTTATGCTTTGCTATGTATGTTTACTTAGCATGCTAGCACATTGATTTCATAAACATTTTTGTTACATATGTTTACTTAGCATATGAACACATTGATTTACATTACATTTCTGCTATGTATGTTTACTGAGCATGCTAGCACATTGATTTACATTACATTTCTGCTTCGTATGTTTACCTAGCATACTTAGTACATTATTTTCATATAACATGCTTACATTTGGTATGACATTTGGTATGACATTTGGTTTGTTTAACGAAACTAAAATACGTTCATTAACACTGATCATGCCGCTCGGTAGTATGTAGTGGTACCATAGGAATTGACAACTCCCATTCCTCGAATCCTAGGTTTGTTTGGACGTAAGGAATGACAGAATCCGAAAACATTTTGATAAACCTTTAACTTGTTAAGGGTTTATCCTTAAATCTCGAGGCTTGGATGTATACGATAAACATTATCACATAAATGTTCTTATCAGTAAAGCATTGATTTTACAAAACATAACTTTTCACTTAAACTATGATTTATTCAAATACATTGTTTTGTACATTTTACATACGGGGTTGAGTAAATACTTTTATTCAACGTACATAACATTTGATTTCATATGACATTGGATTATACATTGACATTTTACACATGACATGGAAACATTAAAACAGAACTTCAATTACCATGTATTGTGAAACAATGATTCTGTTACGACACTCCCCGATGTTTCCGCCGCGGTTTGTTGTTTTACGCGGTCGGGGTGTGACAAACTAAAGGAGTTAATGCGTAAAAAGTATTGTTCTCGAGCAGAGATCCAGAAGTTGGAAATGGAATTTTGGAACTTAAAAATGGATGGTCCTAAGGTGGCAGAATATATTCAGAGATTTCATGATTTGTCGAGTGTTGTTCCTTATTTGGTGGAACCGGAGTTTAAAAGGATTGAATGTTTCATCTAGGGAATGGCACCTCAGAATTTTCTGAGCATGGTGACAGCTTCCAAGCCTCCAACCATTACTGAGGCAATTGACTTAAGTGTGGCGCTTACGGAGGAAGCAGTTAGGTTGGCAAAGTTTTCAATTTCTGAAACGAAGAAGAAGGAGACTCATATGGAGTCATCTGGGGATAACAAGAGAAAGTTTACTAACTTCAAGAAGGGCACTCGACTGAACAACAACAACGCCAACAAGCGAAGAGATGCTAACCCACCAGCTGAGGCACAGACTGGCGCTGCAAATGCTGAAAACAAGGGAAAGGGGTACATGGGTACCCTACCAAAGTGTGACATTTGCCAATTTCATCATGTCGGTCCGTGCAGGTATAGGAAGTGTGATGACTTTGGAAAGATTGGGCATTCTAAGGAGACCTGTTGGTATGGAACGGGTCGTGGAAATGGAGGGCAAGGTGGTAATGGTAATGGCAATAGTAATCGTGGTGGTAACGGAAATCAGTATGGTAATCAGAACCGTGGTAGAAACGGGAATCAAACGGGAAATGGAAACCGTGGAGGACACAACAACAACAACAACAACAACAACAACCAGGGTGGTAATGGGAATGGACGTGGTCAGGGTTGCTTTGGTTGTGGTGACATGGGGCACTTTAAGCGGGACTGTCTCAAAAATAATCAAGCACGTGGAAGGGTGTTCACCATTGGAGCTAGGGAAGCACGCCAGGATCCAAACGTGGTTACTGGTACGTTCCCTATTAATCAACGTTATGCATATGTGTTGTTTGATACTGGTGCTAATTTTAGCTTCGTATCCCTACACTTTAAGAATATACTTGGTTTAGTTGCTAGTAAGTTAGACATCCCGTACTCGATAGAACTGGCTAATGGAAAGCTAGTAGAAGCTAATGAGGTGATTAGAGGTTGTATTATGGAGCTTGGAGAGCGTGAGTTCTCGATAGATCTTCTGCCAGTCGACTTAGGAAGTTTTGATGTCGTGGTTGGGATGGATTGGTTGTCTAGCAACCATGCGGAAATAGTGTGCCATGAGAAGATCATTCGCATTCCGATGGCAAATGAGGAGACGATTGTGATTCACGGAGAGAAGCATGATACGCCCTTACGGATTATTAGTTGTATGAAAGCACAGAAGTGTCTACGTAAAGGATGCGTTGCCTTCTTAGCTCATGTAGTGGATAAGGAAGTCGAAGAGCCGAAGCTTGAAGATATCCCTGTGGTAAGGGAATATCCTGAGGTCTTCCCCGAAGACTTGCCAGGATTACCTCCTCAAAGACAAGTCGAGTTCCACATTGACTTGGTTCCAGGCACCGTGCCTGTAGCCAAGGCACCTTATCGACTTGCGCCATCAGAGATGCAAGAGTTGTCCACCCAGCTTCAGGAGTTATTGGACAAGGGATTCATAAGGCCGAGCTTCTCGACTTGGGGAGCTCCAGTGTTGTTCGTTAAGAAGAAGGATGGTAGCTTTCGAATGTGTATCGACTACCGGGAGCTGAACAAGTTAACAATCAAGAATCGGTATCCCTTGCCGAGGATTGATGATTTATTTGACCAACTGCAAGGATCAAGCTACTATTCCAAGATTGATCTTCGATCGGGTTATCATCAGTTGCGGATTCAAGAAGAGAGTATACCAAAAACTGCGTTCAGAACTCGTTATGGGCACTACGAGTTCCTAGTGATGCCGTCGGATTGACTAACGCACCCGCAGTGTTTAAGGATTTGATGAATCGGGTGTGCAAGCCATATCTCGATAAATTTGTGATCGTATTTATCAACGATATTCTGATTTACTCGCAGACGAAGGAAGAGCACGAGCAACACCGCAGAGCCATTCTAGAGCTGCTAAACAAGGAAAAGCTCTACGCTAAGTTCTCAAAGTGCGAATTTTGAATTCGCGAAGTACAGTTTCTTGGTCATGTGTAAAAGAAAATGGCATTCATGTGGATCCCACAAAGATTGAGGCAATCAAGAACTGGGAAACTCTGAAGACACTGACTGAGATCTGACAGTTTTTGGGTTTAGCAGAGTATTACCGCAGGTTCATCGAGAATTTCTCCAAGATAGCCTAACCGTTGACCTCCCTTACTCGGAATGACAAGAAGTACGAATGGGGAGACAAGCAAGAAGAAGCCTTTTAGCTGCTCAAGAACAAGCAATGCGATGCACCGATACTATTCCTACCCGAAGGCACGGAAGACTTCGTGGTATATTGTGACGCTTCGCATCAGGGATTGGGTTTCGTGCTCATGCAACGCCAAAAGGTTATCGCTTATGTTTCACGCCAACTGAAGGTACATGAGAAGAACTATACCACTCACGATCTGGAGCTAGGTGCAGTGGTATTTGCCCTGAAGATCTGGCGACATTATCTGTATGGTACTCAATGTACTATTTTCACGGATCACAAGAGCCTGTAGCACATATTTGATCAGAAAGAGCTTAATATGCGACAACGATGATGGGTTGAGTTACTGAATGATTATGACTATGAGATCAAGTATCATCCCGGAAAGGCCGATGTGGTAGCAGACGCCTTAAGTCGAAAGGAAAGGATTAAGCCCATAAGGGTTCAGACTTTAGAAATGACTATTCAGACGAATCTCACTTCACGTATACGTGCCGCATAACAAGAAGCTCTTAAGAAAGAAAACCTTAAGGCTGAATATCTCCGAGGAATGGAGAAGAAGTTGGTGCCTAACGAGGAAGGAACCTTGTATTTCATGGGACGCATTTGGGTTCCGCTCTATGGCAGTATACGAGAGGTTATTTTTGGCAAGGCTCATAAGTCAAGGTACTCGATCCATCCAGGATCGGACAAGATGTACCAAGATCTGAAGGATTATTATTGGTGGCCCAAGCTCAAGAGTGACGTTGCGATTTATGTTGGAAAGTGCCTAACATGTGCTAAGGTTAAGGCCGAGTATCAGAAACCTTCAGGACTTTTGCAACAACCTGAAATACCCATGTGGAAGTGGGAACAGATTTCGATGGACTTCATAACAAAGTTACCCAGAACTCCTAGAGGGCATGATATGATATGGGTAATAGTGGACCGATTGACAAAGTCTGCGCACTTCCTACCTATTCGAGAAAAGGATTGCACAGGGAAGCAAGCTGAGCTTTACCTCAAGGAGATAGTAGCATGTCATGGAGTGCCTATCTCGATAATATCAGATAGAAATGGACGGTTTGTGTCAAGGATTTGGCAATCCTTTCAAGAATCCTTTGGGTCTCAGTTGAATCTGAGTACGGCTTTTCACCGACAGACAGACGGTCAGAGCGAGCGAACTATTCAAACACTGGAAGACATGCTTCGCGCTTGTGTGATGGATTTGGGTGGCAGTTGGGATACTCATCTACCTCTAGTCGAGTTCTCCTACAATAACAGCTACCATACAAGTATTCAAGTCGCACCGTTCGAAGCTCTCTATGGCCGTAAGTGTCGTTCACTGTTGTGTTGGGCAGATGCAGGAGATAGATAGATGGTTGGCCCCGAACTGGTCCAAGAAACGACTGACAATATCATGCAGATCCGAGAGCGCATCAAGGCGGCTCGTGATCGATAAAAGAGTTACGCAGACCAAAGATGAAAACCGTTGGAATTCGAAGTAGGAGACATGGTTTTGTTAAAAGTCTCACCCTGGAAAGGTGTAGCACGATTTGGGAAATGTGGCAAGTTAAACTCACGTTACATTGGGCCATTCAGGATACTGGAAAGGGTTGGTACCGTAGCGTACAAGTTAGAATTACCAGAAGAACTTAACGGTGTTCACGACACATTTCATGTGTCAAGCCTGAAGAAAAGCCCAACTCAAGAGACAGTCATCATCCCTGCGGATGAAGTGCATATAGACGACACTCTCCACTTTACTGAAGAACCCGTTGAGGCTACAGACTAGAAAGTTAACAAGACTCGGAGGAGTAGTGTTAAGCTTGTCAAGGTTCGCTGGAATTCACGTCACGGCCCAGAGTTTACTTGGGAGCGTGAAGATCGAATGAAATCAAAGTATCCACACTTGTTCCCTAACTCCCCTACAGCCGATAACGTAGCTTAAAATTTTTGGACAAAATTTTCTTACCATGGGGAGAATGTGACAATTGTCAAATTTCCATGTATCCGTACAATGATTAAACAGTAATTTGTAGCTTAATGATTGTGCTTGATTTAAATTAATGACATGAATGCTTTCTGATTATTGTCATATACATACAAGTGCATCACATATTGCATGATGTCATATCATTATTGCATGCAACAATTTATGATTCAAATGATGCACGAAACAAAGTTAGCACAATTATCAGACAAACTAGAAGTACTGACGGGAGTTCAGTACTCATGCAGACATGATGATAAGATACAGAATGAGCCAGAAACCAAGAGTTACACTAGTATAGTGTGTAGGAAAATAAGGATCATAAAACTACCTTCCTAGTGATAGTTTAAGTGCCGGAAAGTGCCTAAAACTCACACAAACTGCAGAATTTTGCAATTTTCAGCAAAAATCAGCATTCTAACAACACAATATTATGCAGAATTATGGTTAACTGTCCATAATACTTTCCCAAGTGTCGGGAATCAAAACTGTCATAAAAGGGAACATAAAGCACACTAAACTGCGTAATTTAGCACCTTAACGAACCGGTTACCAACCGAACAACCGAACACTACCCGAAACACCAAATTTTCACTAGAAGCATTGTTTTATTATTTCTGAGCTAGTTATGGTCACCGAACATCATAATGTATCATATAAATTACATAACACATAAAACACTAAACCTTAAACTTGAAGTCTAACTAAGCATCTAACTATCCATTACAACCCAACCCTATACCCCCCCCTTGGCGACGGATATCATGGGTGGACCCACCCATGGTTTTCTAGCAATTGTTTATGTTGTGTGACAACCCGAACTTTCAAGGTTAGTGATGTGTAATCTTGCGATCCTAACACCGTTAAACATAAACGTTTGATAACTCGATTACATAACTTAGTGGAATTTGTTGGGCCGCGTATATTTTGGGTTTTTATAATTATACCTTACAAGTAGCACCATATCAGCCCAAAAAGGATCTCTTGAGCCCAAAATATGTTCTTTGGTTGTGTTGATTAACTCGGCCCAATGAATAGCCGAGGTAAACAGGTTGATCGGCCCATTGGGTTTAATTGTTACCATTATAAACTCAATTGTAGCACATGTACGTAAGTTTATTGTTAATCCCTAAATCACATAACAAACCCTACTCTCCTTTCTCTAGAGCACGCACGGCAAAGCAGACGCCCCCCCCCCCTCGTGAAGTCTTACTTCAGATTCATTATACCTTAACTCTTTTGGTTAGTATAATCTCTTCATGTATTGAATGAAATCTCTTTGTATCGCATGCCTAGTTGTACTGATTCGTGACCTTGATTACTGATTATGTTGTATGCTATCGCTAATATGTTATTTGTTTACATGATGTATCGATGATTGCTTGTGATCCGATCTAAACGTGTTAACTATATTTTTGATATGATATGTTTGTGTTAACAATGATGTGATGCATGACTTCGAATGGTTTGATAATAGATGGCAGCAAGTGTTTGTAAATATAATGTATGTGCATGTCAATAAGGCTGAACTAAAAGTGCACGTGATATTGCGGGTTAGTTGTAATCACGTCGGTTGTTGTAGATCTTGTAATCATTGATTGTTTTGGTGGCCCATGTGTTTGTGTGTGTTGTGGTCTTGATCAAATCAAACATGTGAATACTAATAAAGTTTTCAGAAACAATATGATGAGAATTAAATTATGAGTATGATAAAGCAACATGAACAATTGTTTTATCTGACATATATCTCGAGAATTAAAGTGAAAGGCACAATTAAATCATTTGTTTTATTAGTCTCAATCTAGTAATATTTTGTTTGTATCAGACTTCACGTGGTTCAAGTTGAGGTCCAATAAAATTTCGATTTCAAGTTTATGACAAGGAACTAGGGTCCCTTAGTTAAATAATGGTTGTGCTATTGGGCCAATTAATTTCTGTTCTTGAATGCCGAATATTACTGATGATCAAATATTGAGTCCATGATTTATGATAAATAAAAATCATATGATAGTTATGTAAACTGTTGTGAGTATATGAAACTTGATGAGAATTAGAGCACACCTACTGGGGCCGGATAACAGTGCGAGGTAACATCCTCGCAGGGGCTATTTCGGAAGCCGGGCCACCCACTTTCTGTTCGGGCCTTGCTTAAGTAATGGGCCGCACATGTTTATTAGTTGGGCTTGTAGTGTATTCGAGTAAAGTATATATGTATGCGCATAATATGTTCTGGGCCGTTAATAGTTTTATTCGTAAACTAGAGTTAGCATTTGAGCTATGTTTGTAAATGAGATCGGAAATCTAGTACAACCACAACGTGTGGGCCGAAGCCTCGGTGGGCCATTACGTGCTAAGTGACTAGTCGATGATACTGGGTTAACTGTTATGACTTGAAATTGCATGAGTGTGCTACATGAAAAATGACTGTGTATTATGTGAACAAGGAATACGTGTATTAACTGTATGTGTAACACGCGGATTATGTGCATCTGAGACTGATTATTGTCGGTAACCATGTTAGGACGTCTATGGTCAACTGTTAAACAAGTAACTAATCTTACCGAGCAAACCAAGGTGAGTTCACACTTTCTACAAGGCATGGGATTCCCAAGGGTTGGGAATGGGTTAAATAACTAAAACGGAAACTACATATTCTCCTTGGGTAGGATATGTACGGCCATCCTCCATGGGTAGGATGCCAAGATTAAACCTCACGTATTCTCCTTGGGTAGGATACGTACGTTCGTCCTCCTTGGGTAGGACAACAAGATTAAACACACTGGACCAAAACTCTATCATGAAGTCCCTCATTTTATATCGACTTAATCGCCGAGGCCGATGGCGAGCGGGTCATTAGTTGATAGCGCTATTAGGTTTAACAAACCTCACACCGTGTCGTTCGAACGGGCGTGTACTAATGGACTAAAGGCAAAGGGTCAATGCTGATAGACATTGACTTAGGGCACAACTTATTTTCGTAGTAGTCGATATGGTACGGTCTGGTAACGCACATGGGAAGCCCCCACTAAATATCGTAAAAGGTTTGGGAAACAGGGTAACCTAGTAATTCACATGGGAAGCCCCCACCAGCTATGGATATGTTTGGGAAACAGGGTAAACTGGTTAATTATATTTTCAACTATGGGGTAAACCCCACGGCAAGTAAGCCAACTAAAGACAAACTATGTTTTTGTAAACAACTTAAACGAACACCCAACTGTGAACTCGCTCAACTTTGTTGTTGACTCGTTGTTACATGCCTTGCAGGTCTTTAGGTGCATATCATTGGAACCTGCTGTCTGGTATGCTGGAGTGGTCATGGGTCGAGATACATGGAAACATAACACAACACAAATGGCTTTTACTTGTGGTTATAAACTCTTAACGAATGAATTATGCTTCCGCTGTAAACTGTGAAATATTGTAACGTTGTAACACTTACTGTTAATCAATGAAAGTTTTATTTATATATACCTATGAGTTCAATGTGATTGATGGCTAAGATCCTGGTCAGTCACGCCTCTTGCGGTGATACTCCGCTTTTGGATTTTGGGGGTGTGACAGATTGGTATCAGAGCCATTGGTTATAGTGAACTTGGTTTTAAAAAGGGGAAAATATTTTTTGTAAAACCAGACTATAACCGAACAGTTCTGAAAACGTGAATACGACCATGACACTCAGCTCCAGATTGCAAGGTTCGTCTCTCGTATACGCATTGTACTGCATAACTAGTGAACACCTACATATGATATTGCATTTGATTGCACGTCTAGCACACCAGTATGAATTCATGTATACTTGCATGTGTTATGTGAATGATAGGGTGGTGTTTCCCTAAACCTTCACGACTTACGCTTCATGATACCCTTTGATTTCTACTCGAGTTTGGGGAACCATTTGACATGAGTTAAGAGGAGCTGAGATGAGCATGCAAATCACAATATTATTGTGGGTGCACACATAATAATAATGTGGGGTGCATGTGAGTCCCGGTGAGGCTTAACAAGTGGAAAAGGGGTTCCGTTCCGCCAATTGATTGATGAGAAACATAACAAACCTATAGGGGCCATAGCAGTAATTGTCCCCTACTCAAACCCAAACGCGAACATTTCATTTATCACTGGATCCTTTCGAAACTCGATGCTATCGAGTGTTACCTGAACACCCCTCTGAGCTCAGCAAACTGTGTAGAATGTTAGGTGCTTATACGAATGTCCATGTGCTGGATGTCGCAGCGTTGAATGATTTATCGATATCTTTCTCACCTTTCTTCGTTTGCTGGAACTTAACGTATTGACGCCTTAGATTCTGAAGTACGATCACTTCTGCAACACTCCCGCAACATACTGAGCATTACTCGAACCCCTTGCAACATCGATGGACAGGAGGATGAGCGTAGCACCTTACCGACCTCAATACTTTGACGACCCTGATTACCGGCAATGAACACTGGCGAATTGGCTTCAATCGAATCCTTAACCCTTGTCAGTGACTCATGGGAGTCAACTCTTATGAATCAATCCAGACATAAGTGATGATAATTGACCTTAGTGTGGTATGCGTAACTGCCAGCACAGTGAGTAGCGCTTTAGGACGTGGCTCAGGATGTGAAAAGATGGACTATGATGGTGAAGAATCGTAGGGCTTCGTTTCGAGCAACAACATTAGAGGCAACAGTCATGGCAACATCAAGGTATTCGTAATCATAGCATGGAAACGAAGGTGACATTGGCAAGGAATGACTGCTGTTAAGTCAAGACGTCAACAACCCAGGGAACAATGGCAGTTTTGGGAAGTTCTAGTAGCAGTAGCAACAACCCAAGATTGTAACAACATGGTGGTCTACATGTTCTTAGTAACAAGTCGCTTCGTCACTGTTTTGCTCAACCCTGATACATCTTGAAACCGAACCTGCTGTGGAATCGGCAGATGGCAAGCCCACTGAAACCTCATATGATTGTTGGAATGCAAACTCGACCTTGTGGGACAAGTGTTCGACGTCGACCATCCTTCTACTACCTTTGATAGTTTTGATGCAGTAGTCCGTGTGGATTGGTTATCCAGATATCGCGCAGATACACCCAGTGAGGAGGAAATTTTGTGTGGAGAATTGTTATCTGTTCCAACGCGTCAGAGTGGCACAACGATTAGCGTCATTTCAGCAAGGAAAGCCAGGAGTGTCGACGGAAGGATTACCCCGCCATGATAGCACTCGTTACTGATGTCAGGACTAAGAAAAGGAGGATCGAGGATCCACCAATTGTTCGTGATTTCCCCCTAAGTACTACCAGAAGAACTATCAGGTTTACTTTCACATCGTCAGGTGGAATATCAGAATGGCATCATGTCAAAAGTAGCCCTTGTTACTAGTATATCCTATTGTCTTACACTAGGAAGGTTGCAGGAACTGCCTAATCAACTTCAGGAATTATTGGACATGAGTTTCATCGGGTCTAGCTTTTCGCTCTGGGGAGACTCAGTTATACCAGTAAAGATAAGCCTTTTCGTATACGTACTGATTATCGAGAACTCAACAAGGTGACAGTCAGGAACCGTTTGCCTCGACTACGTATTGACAACCCGTCGACCAGTTGCGAGGAACAAACTTCCATTCGAGGATTCGCTAGTGAACGAGCTATTGTCAGATGGTAGTCCAATGGGAGAATGCTCTTAGAACAGCATGTCGAATGTAATGCAGCCATTTCAACGTTATGCACCATGATCATTGAGTTGATCAACACACCCGCAGCTTCAGGGATCACATGAATCGACCTCATTTGTTGACAACATTCTGAATCCTGACCCGGGGAATGGAACGCCATGGGTGGCGTTTGTATCTTATTTTAGAACTCCCGAGGGAGGGGTCACTCCGCTCAAAGTATTGCTAAATGTAATTTTCTGCGTTCGAGAGGTACCTTTTGGATATATAATCAGCGAAGTGGAAATGCACGTGGGTCTCGCTAAGATCCGTCTTTCGTGGACACAGCAATTTCTTGGTCACACTTGATGCTATCACAGATAAATCACAGGGTTTGCGAAGGCCGCACAGCTTAAATCTCTCTAACACAGCAGGGTGCTGTGTTCGTGAAAGACAGTACATGAGGACGCCCTTTCAGCTTTCGGATCCCAACTCTGCAATGCTCTGAGCATCGTTTTACCCGAGGATGCGGGTGATTCAGTGGTATATCCTTATGGTCCGAATCAGCGTCCCAGCTGCACAACGACGCAACACGAGAGAGTGATGACATACGTGACGAAGTTACAAAGAGAAACTACGCGACACACTCGACTGACGGTGAAAACCATGGCTTTGGGATTTTTGATGGAGGCATCACTTGGACGGTACCAGATGCGTTATTTAGACCGATCGCAAGGGTCTCCCATGTACCGATGTTCGAAGGAGCTAAAGCATACAATGGCATCGCTGGACGGAACTTCTAGATAAGTGCGACTGCGAAACCTGAACGTACACGAGCTCTGCAGCTCGCTATCGACTCTAACTTATCGAATCAGACTCGCTCTGGTCAAACTGGAGGACTGAAGGAAGAGGAATTTCAATTTGAACCCATGCGGGGCGTGGAGAATCAATCTTTGACCGGTCGGATGATACTCGTTACTTCATGAGACGAGTGCGGGTCACATTACGCGACAACTATAGGGAACTCGCGTTGAGCAAGCACACCAGTTTCGACATTCTAGCCGTCTGGGTTTAGATGGGAGGCATTAGGATTTACAAACCTTGTACTGGTAATCGGACATGAAGGCTCATCTAGTTAAGTATGTGAATGATGGATCGGCTTGTGGATAGTCAAGGGGTAGCATCAGCAACCAGCAACACTCACATGGAAATAAAAACGGACTGCCATGGATTTGGTCGACAGTCTACTTACAACTCGAAACGGAAACAACATTACCTGGATACTTATTGATTGTCTTGCGCAACCAGCACACCTTCTAGCCATCAAAGAAACGGATAAGTTTTCTACACTTGCAGTCATCTACATAGAAGAAGTGGTCATTAGGCACGGGGTGCCAACCTCCATTATCTCTGATTGCGACCCACGATTGGCATTTGATTTGTGGCAAGCGATGCACAAATCCTTTAGCTCACGTCTAGACATGAGCACGACATATCATTCGCAGACAGATGGGCAGACTAAACGCACCATCCAAACTCTTGAGGACATGCTTCGAGCATGTGTAATCAACCTTGTTAACGGCTGGGAGTGGCATCTACCTTTAGTGGAATTTTCATATAACAACAGTTACCACACCAGCATCCAGGCTGCTCCGTTTGGGGCATTGCACGGGCGTAAGTGCCGATCACCTCCTTGTTGGGGAGAGGTTGGGGACAGCCAAATCATAGGTCCAGAACTCGTCGTAGAAACAACAGAGAAGATTGCTCAGATACGTCAATGAATGGTGACAGCTTGTGGCCGTCAGAAAAGCTAAGCTGATTAGCGCAGGAAACCGTTCGAATTCCAGGTTGGGGATCGAGTACTACTCAAAGTCTCACCTTGGAAAGGATTTGTCCGTTTTGGTAAACGAGGCAAACTCAACCCGCGATATGTCAGACCTTTCGAAATCACTGAGAAAATTGGCAAGGTGGCCTACAAGCTGAATCTACCTGAAGAACTCACTAGAGTTCACAATGTATTCCATATGTCGAATCTGAAGAAGTTTCCGTCAGATGAAACCCTCATAGTTCCTTTCAAGGAGCTCACCATCGACGATCAGTTGCGATTTGTCGAAGAACCAGTGGAAATCTTGGACCGGGAGGTCAAGATTCTCAAAAGCACTAGGATACCAATTGTTCGAGTTCGTTGGAACTCCCGTCGTGGCCCAGAGGTTACCTGGGAACGAGAAAACCAAATGAGACACACATATCCCCATTGTTCGGGAACAATGAAACCACTACTGAGGCTGAAGCTACTGCGGAATTTCGGGAAAAAATTCCAAACCAACGGGGGAATGATGTGACACCCCAGGAAAACCAGGAGAACTACGCAACCTAACTAGCTTCCTCAGTAACTACGTGCAAAATTTCGGGACGAAATTTCTTTCAAGTTGGGGATGATGTGACAACCCGAACTTTCAAGGTTAGTGACGTGTAATCTTGCGATCCTAACACCGTTAAACATAAACGTTTGATAACTCGATTACATAACTTAGTGGAATTTGTTGGGCCGCGTATATTTTGGGTTTTCATAATTATACCTTACAAGTAGCACCATATCAGCCCAAAAAGGATCTCTTGAGCCCAAAATATGTTCTTTGGTTGTGTTGATTAACTCGGCCCAATGAATAGCCGAGGTAAACAGGTTGATCGGCCCATTGGGTTTAATTGTTACCATTATAAACTCAATTGTAGCACATGTACGTAAGTTTATTGTTAATCCCTAAATCACATAACAAACCCTACTCTCATTTCTCTAGAGCACGCACGGCAAAGCAGACGCCCCCCCCCCCTCGTGAAGTCTTACTTCAGATTCATTATACCTTAACTCTTTTGGTTAGTATAATCTCTTCATGTATTGAATGAAATCTCTTTGTATCGCATGCCTAGTTATACTGATTCGTGACCTTGATTACTGATTATGTTGTATGCTATCGCTAATATGTTATTTGTTTACATGATGTATCGATGATTGCTTGTGATCCGATCTAAACGTGTTAACTATATTTTTGATATGATATGTATGTGTTAACAATGATGTGATGCATGACTTCGAATGGTTTGATAATAGATGGCAGCAAGTGTTTGTAAATATAATGTATGTGCATGTCAATAAGGCTGAACTGATGTTGCGGGTTAGTTGTAATCACGTCGGTTGTTGTAGATCTTGTAATCATTGATTGTTTTGGTGGCCCATGTGTTTGTGTGTGTTGTGGTCTTGATCAAATCAAACATGTGAATACTAATAAAGTTGTCAGAAACAATATGATGAGAATTAAATGATAAGTATGATAAAGCAACATGAAAAATTGTTTTATCTGACATATATCTCGAGAATTAAAGTGAAAGGCACAATTAAATCATTTATTTTATTAGTCTCAATCTAGTTGAGGTCCAATAAGATTTCGATTTCAAGTTTATGACAAGGAACTAGGGTCCCTTAATTAAATAATGGTTGTGCTATTGGGCCAATTAATTTCTGTTCTTGAATGCCGAATATTACTGATGATCAAATATTGAGTCCATGATTTATGATAAATAAAAATCATATGATAGTTATGTAAAATGTTGTGAGTATATAAAACTTGATGAGACTTAGAGCACACCTACTGGGGCCGGATAACAGTGCGAGGTAACATCCTCGCAGGGGCTGTTTCGGAAGCCGGGCCACCCACTTTCTGTTCGGGCCTTGCTTAAGTAATGGGCCGCACATGTTTATTAGTTGGGCTTGTAGTGTATTCGAGTAAAGTATATATGTATGCGCATAATATGTTCTGGGCCGTTAATAGTTTTATTCGTAAACTAGAGTTAGCATTTGAGCTATGTTTGTAAATGAGATCGGAAATCTAGTACAACCACAACGTGTGGGCAGAAGCCTCGGTGGGCCATTAGGTGCTAAGTGACTAGTCGATGATACTGGGTTAACTGTTATGACTTGAAATTGCATGAGTGTGCTACATGAAAAATGACTGTGTATTATGTGAACAAGGAATACGTGTATTAACTGTATGTGTAACACGCGGATTATGTGCATCTGAGACTGATTATTATCGGTAACCATGTTAGGACGTCTATGGTCAACTGTTAAACAAGTAACTAATCTTACCGAGCAAACCAAGGTGAGTTCACACTTTCTACAAGGCATGGGATTCCCAAGGGTTGGGAATGGGTTAAATAACTAAAACGGAAACTACATATTCTCCTTGGGAAGGATATGTGCGGCCATCCTCCATGGGTAGGATGCCAACATTAAACCTCGCGTATTCTCCTTGGGTAGGATACGTACGTTCGTCCTCCTTGGGTAGGACAACAAGATTAAACACACTGGACCAAAACTTTATCATGAAGTCCTTCATTTTATATCGACTTAATCGCCGTGGCCGATGGCGAGCGGGTCATTAGTTGATAGCGCTATTAGGTTTAACAAACCTCACACCGTGTCATTCGAACGGGCATGTACTAATGGACTAAAGGCAAAGGGTCAATGCTGATAGACATTGACTTAGGGCACAACTTATTTTCGTAGTAGTCGATATGGTACGGTCTGGTAACGCACATGGGAAGCCCCCACTAAATATCATAAAAGGTTTGGGAAACAGGGTAACCTAGTAATTCACATGGGAAGCCCCCACCAACTATGGATATGATTGGGAAACAGGGTAAACTGGTTAATTATATTTTCAACTATGGGGTAAACCCCACGGCAAGTAAGCCAACTAAAGACAAACTATGTTTTTGTAAACAACTTAAACGAACACCCAACTGTGAACTCGCTCAACTTTGTTGTTAACTCGTTGTTACATGCCTTGCAGGTCTTTAGGTGCATATCATTGGAACCTGCTGTCTGGGATGCTGGAGTGGTCATGGGTCGAGATACATGGAAACTTAACACAACACAAATGGCTTTTACTTGTGGTTATAAACTCTTAACGAATGAATTATGCTTCCACTGTAAACTGTGAAATATTGTAACGTTGTAACACTTACTGTTAATCAATGAAAGTTTTATTTACATATACCTATGAGTTCAATGTGATTGATGGCTAAGATCCTGGTCAGTCACGCCTCCTGCGGTGATACTCCGCTTGTGGATTTTGGGGGTGTGACATGTTGATTGTTGGAAACTTTAGGAACACATTATACAATGGATTAAGTGTTGTTGGAGACAAGTTTATATTAACCTCAAGACCACACTAACTTCTCATTTTCACAAACTTCACAAACTCAACTCTCTCTCCCTCCTTCTCTTGGTCTCGGCCGAGAATAACCACAACACCACCACCACTTTCAAGTTTCATTCATACAATCTCAATTGTTACAAAGGTGCTAGGAGCTAAACTAAGGAGCTTGGTGCCATTGGAAGTTGAAGGACCTTTCTCAAGAGCTATTAACCACCTAGTTCATCATCTTCTTCATCTTTGGTTTTTTCCCTAGCCTTGTGCTAGTAGTAAGACTCTTGAATCTCCATTTTACTTCTTATAATGTTGGTTAAAAGGATATGTAAGATGTTAAACATGAAGATCATGGAAGAACAAGAAGATAACTCTTAACATAAAGCTTAAAATCATAAGAAACTAAGTTGTTTAGGTGTATGTGTGCATCTTGATGGTTGATTACTTGTGTTTATGATGTTAAATATCATAAGAGACTTGCTAGATTGTGATTAAACACATGATCTAGCAAGTGAGAGGGTGATCTTGTGAAAAACCAAGATGATCATCCCTTATGTTTCACATGAACATGAATATGAAGATGTTTTTATGAATGATGATGATTGAAACATGACATAAGTCTTGTAGAAGAATGATTTCAAAGATGATATTCTCAATAAACCAAGTCTATATATAAGATTTACATAGTCTTGGTTTTTAAAGAAACTAACCTTGTTTTTTAGTGTTAACTCAAGTATAGAAACATGTTATTAACAAGAAAAATTCAAGAAGAAATATTTTGAAAAATCATTTTATAAGTTGTGAAAGACTAAATTCTTCAAGAATGTGATTTACAAACAAATAACCATGTTTTAAAGGGTAACTAAGTCTACTAATTAACATGGTAAGTTACTACAAGTTTTTACAAAATTTCAAGTTCATGAAGTTGTGTAAATGGCATGATTTTGGCACATGGTAAGTGTTGAATGAATTGTTGTTGATTGGTGATGATTTTAAAACAAAATGATATGCTTTGAAAGCATGGAAACCTCCATTTTTAAGGGGAAACTATGGCAATTTTTTTGTAGAATTTAAACACTTAGAAAAATATTTTTAAACAAGTGTTTATAAGTAAATTTTAATCATGGTTTTTCATATAAAATTTGTCATAATTTTTGTTACAAAAATTACAAATATTGGAGGTTGGTTTTTGATAAATATAAGTGACTAATTATATATTTAGGAAAACATATATTTAGATGTCACAATTTGTGTGATTACTTGTATATTATGTGTATTAGTTATATTATTTTAGGACTTGAAAATAATATAACTTACCAAAATACCAAGAATTATAATACAAAAATATTACTAAAATTCCAAGAAAATAAATATATAATTTATACCCGAATATTGGACAACCCGAACAAGTAATATGAACTACATAAATATTCCGGAATTAAATCCATATATATATTTTGACAAATGAGTAAAACGGTATTTTGGAAACCAAGGAAAAGAAAATATGATTTTTATAATTATTACAAAAATATATCATATTTTGTCAAGAAGAAAATATATTATTTTTGATGTAAAAAAATATATATGTTTTCTTGAACAATTAGAAATATAATATTTTTGAAGAAAATATATATTTTCTTAAACAAATTTAGAATATATTGTTTTTGGGTGGAAAATGAATTTACAAATATTTTCTAAGACAATCTTGAAAATATATTATTTTTCGGGATTATATGAAAATATAATTATTTTTGCCAAGGAAGGATTATAGATAATTTTCTATAAAAGATTTCTTAAAATATATATATTTTAAGAAAATAAATTGGTGATTTTTGTTGGTTAAAAATAATATTCCGAAATTTTAAATACAAAAATTAAGTATAAGAATACTTAATAAATACAATAAAATACGTATTTTTGTTCGTACAAATACACACCGCAATACACCACCAAAACTTGGCAAAAATACACAAGTTTAAAAATATAAGTATAAGTATACCCATCCTTGGGGAAAATATTCATGGAAGGTTTACAAAACAAATAAGTTAAAATATATTATTTTAACAAATATTCCAATAAACAATAAATATAATATAATTTAAGTTAAAATATTATTATTTTAACAAATAATTATATACTTTGGAATAATATTTATCACATCAAAAACGTAACTTAAAGATACTAAAACTTAACAGTTAAGACTAAAAGTCATGGCACGACCCATCCGTCTAATAGAGCGTAGCACGTGTGTAGGTAGTCATGCGACCGAGGAAAAGCTTTGAGTTACACCAGTTGCAGGACGCAAGATTGTGAGTTCATGTCCCCCTTTTCTTTTAACTGTTTTCAGGTTTATAACTTCGGGGGTGAAATACATGCTACAATTGTTTACAAACGTTTACATATGGTATGGTTAGCTAAGGAATGAACTGTTAGATCATGTGAGTGGTGGGTATAATGCTTAAGACCATTAATCCTCATATAAGGACCTAGGGACATGAGTGATAGATCTATTTGGGTGTAGCGAGCCCCACCCCTGGGCCGGATGTGGCCTAAGGTGGTGACTATGTCTTCCAGCCGGAAGCACGGTACAAAATCTGCTAGGTTTGAGCCTTCCTGCACCATTGCATACATATTAATGACTTTGCAAATCATTGATTGATCTGTTCATAGACGCTTTCATACCGGGTTTACAAATACATACTTACAGTGATTTCAAGTTTATTTCGAGATCACATACAAAACACATGAACTCGCTCAACTTTTGTTGATGTTTTCAAACTACATGTATTTCAGGAAATTGATCATGGATCTGGCAGGCGTTCAAGGTTTCCAAGATGTGTCTATAATAAACGATGTCATCCAGTATTGGAGGTTTTGAATCGTGTATTTTATCTTTGATAGGATACATGGTTCAAAGCCTCGTTTTATTAGCGTCTTTTGTTATAGTCCACTACGGAACTCGAAACATTTGGTTGGTTTGTATTTTGAACTCGAAGTCTCTGTTGGTGTTAAACAATATGGTTTGTATTATTTTGAAACTCAGTAATGGATGAACATCGTGGTTTTAATCATTTAGTTGTTTGGTATAATTGAATGCAATGATATTAAGCAAGTCACACATAACACGCTTCCGCAAAAGTCAGGGTGTGACGAGAATAAAGAATACAGTTCGGTTACGATTGATGGTGTCACACCCCCAAATTCCACAAGCGGAATTTCACCGCAGGAGGCGTGACTGACCAGGATCAAGCCACCAATCTTATTGAACAATAAAAGTCCAACCACACAATATAATTGGTGTTCAAAAACAGTTTAACAAGTCTAAGTGATCAGCGGAAGCAAATAGTTCAAAACCCAAATCATAAGTTAAAAGTGTTTAAGTTTATCATGAACACTCGATGTCCATGCTCCACAACGACACCTCCCATGCAAGCTCCTGCTAAGTACCTATCGACCTGTAAGGCATGTAACAACGAGTCAACAACAAAGTTGAGCGAGTTCACAGTTGGTTGTCCAGTTTAAAGTCGTTTCAAAAACCATATGTTCATTCGAAAACCAATAGTTAATCAATTCCTTGTTTCCCAAACCATAACCAGTGGGGGCTACCCCATGTTGTAAACCACTAGACCGTTACCATATCGACAACTGACTGAGGAAGTTGTGCCCTACGTCAATGTCTATAATCATTGACTAAGTGCCCAGATCCATTAGTACACGCCCGTCCTACCGGCACGGTGTGAGGCTTGTCAACCCTAATAGCGCTATTAACTAATGACCCGCTCGCCATTGGCCAGACGATTAAGTCGATATAAAAATGAGGGACTTCATGATAGAGTTTTGTCTAGTAAGTTATATGTTGTCGTCCTTCCCAACCGAGGACGGAGGTACGTACTCTACCCAACCGAGAATACGCAGGTTAAATGTAGTCGTCCTTCCCAACCGAGGACGGAGGTACATATTCTGTTAGAGGTGAATATGTAGGTCCGTTTTAGTTCCTTAACCCATTCCCAAACCACCGGGAATCCCATGCCTTATAGAAAGTGTGAACTCACCTTAGGGTGCTCAACAATTAAGTAAATCGACAGTAGAAGCCTCTATGTTTGGTATGCCCTGATATCGATGCCAATTTAGTATTAGCTATATAACTTTTAAATGTCTTCGCCTCGTTTCATGTGGTTGTCTTGGTTTCAAAGTCGGGAACTCTAATCAATACACTAAAACCCTATCGTCTAAATCACTAGCACATTCGCAGTTATCGCATACAACTTTATTTACATGCACCCTTAGAAACTCAATTCTTCACATAACATTAGCAGTCAAACCATGAAAGGTATGCATATTGATTTTATATATCTCATAGTTGTTTACACAAAGAGACACAAATAAATTCCAGGGTACAAAAGAACAAAACAAAAATTGCATAACCAAGGCCATACTTTCTGTGATATCTAAACCACACCTTGAAGATATAGTTCATTGCACCTTGTTAGTCTCGCATGAACCATTGCCATATACATAAGGTACACATCTAACACTCGCATATCTTATGTGCATAATATTGATTGCATACTAAATATTTTATCGCGTGAGAATATATATATATAAGTGAACACAGCTACACACATACCCTCATCGCTCACCTACGATACATTCCTAAATTTGGTAGTCTTACGTTCATACAGTACACCTCCAACCGAGTATGAGTAGGATTTCAATCACGTACACAAGAACCATTCACATTCCGATACATTGTGAACACTTAGCTATGGCATTAAAATCAAGCATATAAGCATAATCAAGTACATAAGCACAGTCAAATATAATCACCTTCATGATGTCAAGCATACAAGCACTCCAACTCATCCATAGTTTATTATTATATACATCTCGGTTCCACAATGCACCTATATAATCACTTACAGTCACCGACATGTTTCACAAGGCATCATATATTTTACATGTATTGAGTGTAAACTATACACGCATGCAACCTACACACTTATCATTCATACCTTCATGTATAACATCGAGCATGAACAGCACATGTACAGATCATCGAACAAATATATATATATATATATATTTTCATATAGTTCCATATAATCACTCAATCGCAGGCACCAAACAACGCTATGGTTGGACCAAAACCGAGACAACGCGTTCGAAAACGAAGTAACGAAATTTGTGGGACTTACTGGCGATCGGTGACAGAGGAGCGTGGCAGAGGAGTGGTGAAGTTCTCCGGTTTCCGAGGGAGGGAGGGAGAGAGAGACGAGAGGTGGTATGCGTGATGGTGAAGAAAGCTACTGCCGATTGCCGTAGGGTTTGTTTTTCGGGTGAGGATATAACAGTACATGCATCTTATACGTAAATTGTGAATGGCGGTTGAGGGGGGGTGAGTGTGGGCTGAAGATAATAAGGTATGGGACATGGGGTTGGGCCGTAACTAATAGTAACAAATTTGGGGTGGCTGTGTGTGTCGCACACAAGGGAACAAGATGGCAAATTGTCAAATGTGATTTATATATATATATCTATTTTAATTTAATTTTTTTTATAACCATAATCTAACAATTAAAAATAATTAAAAATCCCACAATTAGTAACAATTATAACCAAATAGATTAATGTATGACAATATATATGTACAAAACATATTTGTGCAGACGTGGTACGATGTGTTGCACAGAACGTAAAGGAAATGTAAATAAAATGCTCGAAAGAATTGACTGGTTTATACCTCAAAAATACGGTTTGTCACATCATCCCCAAGTTAAAAGAAATTTCGTCCCGAAATTTAGCACGTAGTTACTGAGGAAGCTAGTTATGTTGCGTATTTTCCTGGTTTTCCTGGGGTGTCACATCATCCCCCCGTTGGTTTGAAATTTCGTCCCGAAATTCCGCAGTAGCTTCAGCCTCAGTAATGGTTGCACTTTTCTCTTGAACAACTGGGGATACTTGGGTTTCATTTGGTCTTCTCGTTCCCAGGTAAACTCTGGGCCATGACGGGAGTTCCAACGAACTCGAACAAGAGGTATTCTGGTGCGTTTTAAAATCTTGATGTCTCGATCTGTAATCTCTACTGGTTCCTCGACGAATCGCAACTGATCGTCGATAGTGAGTTCCTTGAGAGGAACTATGAGGGTCTCATCTGACAGACACTTCTTCAGATTCGACACATGGAATACGTTGTGAACTCCACTGAGTTCTTCGGGTAGGTTCAGTTTGTAGGCCACTTTGCCTTTTTTCTCTATGATTTCAAAAGGTCCGACGTATCGCGGGTTGAGTTTGCCTCGTTTACCAAAACGAACTACACCTTTCCAAGGTGAGACTTTAAGTAGTACTCGATCCCCAACCTGGAACTCGAGTGGTTTCCTTCGCTTATCAGCGTAGCTTTTCTGACGGTCACGAGTTGTCGCCATTCGTTGTCGTATCTGAGCAATCTTCTCGTTTGTGTCTACGACGAGTTTTGGGCCAGTGATTTGGCTGTCGCCAACCTCTGCCCAGCAAAGAGGTGATCGGCACTTATGCCCGTACAATGCTTCAAACGGGGCAGCCTGGATACTGGTGTGGTAACTGTTGTTATACGAAAACTCCACTAACGGGAGGTGTCTTTCCCAGCCATTACCGAAGTCGATTACACATGCTCGAAGCATGTTCTCAAGGGTTTGGATGGTGCGTTCAGACTGCCCATCCATCTGTGGATGATACGCCGTGCTCATGTCTAATCGAGAGCCAAAGGACTTGTGCATAGCTTGCCACAATTCAGATGTAAAACGTGAGTCACGATCAGAAATGATGGAGGTTGGCACCCCATGCCTTGATACTACTTCCTTTAGGTAGATGTCTACTAGAGCAGAAAACTTATCTGTTTCCTTGATAGCCAGAAAATGTGCAGACTTGGTCAGTCGATCCACGATCACCCAAATGGTATCATTTCCGCGTTGAGATCTAGGTAGGCCAGTAACAAAATCCATGGAAATTTGCTCCCATTTCCATGTCGGTATCTCTGGTTGTTGAAGTAGGCCTGATGGTTTCTGGTACTCGATTTTGATTCTCGCACAAGTCAAGCATTTACTAACGTAGGTTGCTATGTTGGCTTTCATACTAGGCCACCAATATGTAGTCTTGAGATCGTGGTACATCTTATCCGAACCAGGATGTACCGAGTAACGAGACTTGTGTGCTTCATCCATCACAAGCTCACGTAGATTACCATAGAGTGGAACCCAAATGCGCCCTGTCACGTAATAAGCGCCGTCTTCCTTTTGTTCTAACCGTTTCTTCGATCCACGCAGGGATTCAGCCCTAATGTTCTCTGCTTTCAATGCTTCAACCTGAGCATCTCGTATCTGAGCGGGAAGATTAGAGTGAATGGTAAGCTGTAACGCACGTACACGCTTAGGTTTAGACTCCTTCCGGCTGAGGGCATCGGCCACAACATTGGCTTTGCCCGGATGATACTTGATCGCGCATTCGTAATCATTTAGGAGTTCGACCCATCGATGTTGTCGCATGTTCAACTCCTTCTGTTCGAAGATATGTTGGAGACTCATGTGATCGGTGTAAATGGTGCACTTGGTACCGTACAGGTAATGCCTCCATATCTTGAGTGCAAAAACAACAGCTCCCAGCTCCAGATCGTGCGTAGTGTAGTTCCTTTCGTGGACCTTAAGTTGGCGTGATGCATAGGCGATGACTTTCTCACGTTGCATCAATACACAACTAAGTCCTTGAATTGATGCGTCGCAATAAACCACAAAATCGTATATGCCTTCAGGTAACGAGAGAATAGGCGCACTACAAAGTCTCTCCTTTAAGTGCTGAAACGCGGACTCCTGTGCATCACCCCAACGATAGGTGACACCCTTCTGAGTTAGTGAAGTAAGAGGTTGCGCAATCTTGGAGAAATCCTTAATAAACCTTCTGTAGTAACCCACCAATCCCAAAAACTAGCGAATTTCGGTTGGTGTACGGGGCGCAGGCCAGTTCTTGATCGAGTCAACCTTGGATAGATCCACATGAATCCCATCCTCATTTACCACATGGCCTAAGAAATGGACTTCACGAAGCCAAAAGTCGTATTTCGAGAACTTAGCATAAAGCTGCTCTGTTCGAAGAAGTTCCAGAATAAGTCGCAGATGCTGCTCGTGTTCCCCCTGACTCTTAGAATAGATCAGGATGTCATCGATGAAAACAATAACGAACTTATCCAGATAAGGTTTGCACACTCGGTTCATAAGATCCATGAAGACCGCAGGTGCGTTTGTCAGCCCGAAAGGCATAACCAGAAACTCGTAGTGCCCGTAACGAGTCCTGAATGCTGTTTTGGAGACGTCCTCATCTCGGACTATCAGCTGATGATATCCCGATCTCAGATCAATCTTTGAGTAATAGCTCGACCCTTGCAACTGGTCGAACAAGTCGTCAATACGTGGGAGAGGATAACGATTCTTCACGGTCACCTTGTTGAGTTCGCGATAGTCAATACACATTCGGAAGGTATCGTCTTTCTTCTTCACAAACAAGACTGGAGCTCCCCAGGGCGAAGAGCTAGGACGAATGAAACCTTTGTCTAATAGCTCTTGTAGTTGCGCGGACAATTCTTCTAATTCTGATGGAGCCAGGCGATAAGGTGCACGAGCTATTGGTGCTGCTCCAGGAGCTAGCTCGATTTGAAATTCGACCTGACGATGAGGCGGAAGACCAGGTAATTCCTCAGGAAATACCTCAGGAAAATCGCGTACGATGGGAATGTCTTCTATCTTCTTCTCTTTCGTTGAGGTGTCAGTAACGAGGGCTAGAATAGCAGTGTGGCCCTTTCCCAAACACTTCTGGGCCTTAAGGAAAGAAAGATAATGCCTACGACTGCACCACTCTTGTCACCACGAATCACGAGGGGTTCTTCACCAGAATGAGGGATGCGGACAATTTTCTCCTTGCAAAGAATTTTCGCTTGATGTTGAGATAACCAATCCATCCCAATAACAACGTCGAAACTACCCAGAACGATAGGAATGAGGTCGATAGAGAAGGTCTGATCAGCAAGAACAAGATTACAACCCTTAACTATGTGTGTAGCCTTTAAACTTTTACCATTTGCTAGTTCTACAATGTGCTTGGTGTTCAAAAGTGTTGGAGTACGCTTAAGCATCTGACTAACTTTTAAGGACACGTAGCTAGTATCGACACCCGAATCAAATAAAATAGTAACATAAAAGTCGTCCAGTAGGAACTTACCCGTCACAACATTGGGATCGTTCCTTGCATCCCCCTGACCAATCACGAAGACACGTCCCCTGGCACCATTACCGTCGTTGTTACCCCCATTGTTGTTCCCATTTCCTTGGTTGTTGTTGCTGTTGTTCTGATTCTGATTCAACTGTGGACAGTGTCTCTTGAAATAACCCTCAGCACCACACTGAAAACATCCCTTATTACCCTGCTGTTGCTGTTGTTGGTTATGTGGAGCTTGTGGCTGCTGTTGACGATTCTGATTCACAGGACGTGAGCTCCTGCAATCCTTGGCTTCATGACCAAGCTTGTTACATCTCTGACAATGAGCCTTGTTGCACGGCCCGCTGTGGTGCAAATTACATTGATTGCACTTAGGGTGATTTCCCCTGTATCCACCCTGACCCTGATTCTGATTACCTGAAGATTGCTGACCAGGGCTCTTGAAGTCGTCAGTCCTTCGCTGTTGAGACTGAGACTGAACCGAAGTAGAACCCTTTCTCGAATATCCATCCCACTTGCGCTTGTTGTCGCTAGGAGTATCCGAAGTAGTTGTAGCACTAATACGTTTGGGCAGCCTGTTTTGCTCAACGGCCTGATCAGTGAGACGGTGGGCTAGCCGTATGACCTGCTGGATAGTACCAAGGTTAGCCGCAGTCACATGGCTCTGAATTTCTGGCACTAGACCCTTGAGGTACAGCTCGATATTCTTGATAGGAGGATCTACCATAGTTGGACACAGTGCAGCCAGCTCGTTCGATCTCTTCGTATACGCCTCTATTTCAGACCCCGTCATCTTCAAGTTATAAAACTCTACTTCCAACTTATGAATGTCGTCGCGATGACAGTACTCCTCTTTGATTAGATCTTTGAAGTCGTTCCAGGGGGTGGCATTAGCAGCTGCCAACCCTAGCATTTGTACTTGCGCGTTCCACCATGTCAACGCAACTCCTTCGAGTGTTCCAATAGAAAATTTTACCCTACGAGACTCAGGGCATCCACACAACTCAAAAACAGACTCGATCTTCTCAAACCAGTGAAGAAGACCTACAACTCCTTTTGTACCACTGAAGGTACTAGGTCGACAGTCCATAAAGATCTTGAAGGTACATACGGGAGGCTGAGCATGCTGACCTGTCGCATGAGAAAGAAAAGACAAGGTTAAGCACAAGAGTTGGTTCGCAAGAGTAGGATCTAAACATCCTAGGATAGGGCGGAATGGCAGGTTATACCTCCTGCAGGGGCTGCTGCGAGTGCCTCAGCAACTCGTTCATTGATAAGAGCCGTCAGCTGGGCTTGAGTCAAGTTCAAACGTCCACTCATGATCTTCACATCAAAGAAAGCACAAGTGAGAGAAGTGTCGTGAAAGTGCATAAGTGTGTGATGACAGAAGAGAGTAAGCACACAGGTTTTCAAACATCAATTGTTATGCTAACTAAGCATACCATGATCAATGCACTATGTAAACTAACAGATAGGCAACATAAACACAAACCATATCACCAATAATGTTGAGTCTTGCACGTGGAGCAAAGCGTCGTTGTGGATCGTTGAGCACTGTACAGGTTATAGTCTG
Source organism: Helianthus tuberosus (assembly GCA_030545235.1). Lineage (NCBI taxonomy): Eukaryota > Viridiplantae > Streptophyta > Magnoliopsida > Asterales > Asteraceae > Helianthus > Helianthus tuberosus. The sequence continues at coordinate 97,645,387 of CM060357.1, read as the reverse complement.
GTTTTGTTAAAAACCTTTTCCCTTTTTAAAACCAAGTTCACTATAACCAATGGCTCTGATACCAATTTGTCACACCCCCAAATTCCACAAGCGGAGTTTCACCACAGGAGGCGTGACTGACCATGATCAAGCCACCAATCTTATTGAACAATATAGTAAAGTAAATAAAAGTCCAACCACACAATATAATTGGTGTTCAAAAACAGTTTAACAAGTCTAAGTGATCAGCGGAAGCAAATAGTTCAAAACCCAAATCATAAGTTAAAAGTGTTTAAGTTTATCATGAACACTCAATGTCCATGCTCCACAACGACACCTCCCATGCAAGCTCCTGCTAAGTACCTATTGACCTGTAAGGCATGTAACAACGAGTCAACAACAAAGTTGAGCGAGTTCACAGTTGGTTGTCCAGTTTAAAGTCGTTTCAAAAACCATATGTTCATTCGAAAACCAATAGTTAATCAATTCCTTGTTTCCCAAACCATAACCAGTGGGGGCTACCCCATGTTGTAAACCACTAGACCGTTACCATATCGACAACTGACTAAGGAACTTGTGCCCTATTTCAATGTCTATCATCATTGACTAAGTGCCCAGATCCATTAGTACACGCCCGTCCTACCGGCATGGTGTGAGGCTTGTCAACCCTAATAGCGCTATTAACAAATGACCCACTCGCCATTGGCCCGGCGACTAAGTCGATATAAAAATGAGGGACTTCATGATAGAGTTTTGTCTAGTAAGTTATATGTTGTCGTCCTTCCCAACCGAGGACGGAGGTACGTACTCTACCCAACCGAGAATACGCAGGTTAAATGTAGTCGTCCTTCCCAACCGAGGACGGAGGTACATATTCTGTTAGAGGTGAATATGTAGGTTCCGTTTTAGTTCCTTAACCCATTCCCAAACCACCGGGAATCCCATGCCTTATAGAAAGTGTGAACTCACCTTAGGGTGCTCAACAATTAAGTAAATCGAGAGTAGAAGCCTCTATGTTTGGTATGCCCTGATATCGATGCCAATTTACTATTAGCTATATAACTTTTAAATGTCTTCGCCTCGTTTCATGTGGTTGTCTTGGTTTCAAAGTCGGGAACTCTAATCAATACACTAAAACCCTATCGTCTAAATCACTAGCACATTCGCAGTTATCGCATACAACTTTATTTACATGCACCCTTAGAAACTCAATTCTTCACATAACATTAGCAGTCAAACCATGAAAGGTATGCATATTGATTTTATACATCTCACAGTTGTTTACACAAAGAGACACAAATAAATTCCAGGGTACAAAAGAACAAAACAAAAATTGCATAACCAAGGCCATACTTTCTGTGATATCTAAACCACACCTTGAAGATACAGTTCATTGCACCTTGTTAGTCTCGCATGAACCATTGCCATATACATAAGGTACACATCTAACACTCGCATATCTTATGTGCATAATATTGATTGCATACTAAATATTTTATCGCGTGAGAATATATATATATATATATATATATATATATATATATATATATATATATATATATATATATATAAGTGAACACAGCTACACACATACCCTCATCGCTCACCTACGATACATTCCTAAATTTGATAGTCTTACGTCATACAGTACACCTCCAACAGAGTATGAATACGATTTCAATCACGTACACAAGAACCACTCACATTCCGATACGTTCTGAACACTTAGCTATGGCATTAAAATCAAGCATATAAGCATAATCAAGTACATAAGCACAGTCAAATATAATCACCTTCATGATGTCAAGCATACAAGCACTCCAACTCATCCACTGTTTATTATTATATACATCTCGGTTCCATAATGCACCTATATAAACACTTACAGTCACCGACATGTTTCACAAGGCATCATATATTTTACATGTATTGAGTGTAAACTATACACGCATGCAACCTACACACTTATCATTCATACCTTCATGTATAACATCGAGCATGAACAGCACATGTACAGATCATCGAACAAATATATATATATATATATATATATATATATATATACTTTCATATAGTTCCATATAATCACTCAATCGCAGGCACCAAACAACGCTATGGTTGGACCGAAACCGAGACAACGCGTTCGAAAACGAAGTAACGAAATTTGTGGGACTTACCGGCGATCGGTGACGGAGGAGCGTGGCGGAGGAGTGGTGATGTTCTCCGGTTGCCGAGGGAGGGAGAGAGAGACGAGAGGTGGTATGCGTGATGGTGAAGAAAGCTATTGCCGATTGCCGTAGGGTTTGTTTTTGGGGTGTGGATATAACAGTGCATGCATCTTATACGTAAATTGTGAATGGCGGTTGAGGGGGGTGAGTGTGGGCCGAAGATAATAAGGTATGGGACATGGGGTTGGGCCGTAACTAATAGTAACAAATTTGGGGTGGCTGTGTGTGTCGCACACAAGGGAACAAGATGGCAAATTGTCAAATGTGATTTATATATATCTATTTTAATTTAATTTTTTTATAACCATAATCTAACAATTAATAATAATTAAAAATCCCACAATTAGTAACAATTATAACCAAATAGATTAATGTATGACAATATATATGTACAATACATATTTTTGCAGACGTGGTACGATGTGTTTCACAGAACGTAATGGAAATGTAAATAAAATGCTCGAAATAATTGACTGGTTTATACCTCAAAAATATGGTTTGTCACATCATCCCCAAGTTAAAAGAAATTTCGTCCCGAAATTTAGCACGTAGTTACTGAGGAAGCTAGTTATATTGTGTGTTTTCCTGGTTTTCCTGGGGTGTCACAGATGGGGTTCAAGTTTAAAGGGGAAGCCAACAATCAAAGACTGCTAAAGAAGTGGAAGCTCCTTCCTAGTGACGAAGACAATGACCCGGGCTAGATGCTAGGTTGTTTGTTTTTTAGTTTCTGATGTGATCGGGTTGTGTTTTCGTTTGTCTGTTATTTTCATTTGGTACTGTTTATGGTTGTGTTTCGTGTTTTCCTAGACTTGGTATGCCAAGTCTAGTTGGTATGTCCATTCTGGCATACCTTTGATATTATTTGGTTATTTATAAAATTCACCTTTGGTAACCCTTTACCCAAAAAAAAAAAGAAGAGTCTAGGTTTTGCAAATGTTTGCATATTTATTTGGAATAAATAGACGAAACTTGGTTTTGATGATTTTAGCAAATCCATTACTAAATAGTATAAGAAATTTTTATCAACTATACTTGTATAATCTATGTAAACCATATTTCGCTTCAAAGTGTATTTTTCCTCATGATAGTTGACATATCAAAGCCTTTGATAATCTAGGTTATTTATTATCATTGACATTAGCATAACTACCATTCCAAGTTATAGTAGTTACAGGAATCCAAAAATCAAGAAAATGAATAAGTTGTTTATTATACAACTTATTAATTGTTGGGTAAATTACACTTTTCGTCCTTTATGTTTGTATCGGATTGCAATAGATAACCTTTAACTTCAATAATTACAGTCATAATCCTCTATTTGTAAAACTCATTACACCCTACGTCCTTTACCACTAATCAAGTTCAAATTTTAAGTTAAGTCTGATCATGTGCCTTGCACATGAGGGTAGATTGGTAATTTTACTCATTTGTTTACAAAATTAAAAAAACATATATATAAATGCACATAAACCTTATCTTCTTCTTCAGAAATCTCAATCCCTCTTTCTCTCTCTCTCTCTCACTCTTCAACCAACCTCCATCACCATATACCAGCCACTCCACCGTATCCAATAACCGGCACCACCAAATCCATCTAGAACCACCACCAACCGCCGTATCTGAATATGTTGTTTCTCTTCTTCTACAAGCATAATTTGATCCTGAATTACAGTTTAGATATAATTATAGGCCCTAATTTCATCAACAAACACTCAATTGCAAAATTTAGTTCATCACAATTAGGTTAATCACAGTTTATACCTTCAAATCTCTGTTCTTCCTTTCACCGACGACATTAACGTGAAAATTCTTCTTATCAATAACCTCCGATTCATCGGAGAATGTATGGAAACATTCCTGCGAATCACCGATGGTGAAATCACTATCGCACCAGCTACGGCTACAACTATTACTCCTCGGCGAACCGGTGGACGTTGTACAACGAGGAGACTCCGGTGAGATTCAACCGGATCTGACAGATCTCAGAAGGATTTCTAGCGGAGAATGTCCTTGACTGTTACGGAGGTTGTTCCGGTGATTGTAGCCTCCGGAAGAGGTGGTGTGGAGCGGTTTTTGGTGGAGAAACAGCGGGAGATGATACGGATGGATGAGTATTTGACGGCGGCATGGAGGAAGACGGAGATGGAGGATTTGCGAGAGCGCAGGAACGGGAGGTTTTGGTCTTGAAGGAAGTCTTTGAGCCTGCGAGCAACCTATCATATAACTAACCAAACGAAGTGACCATAAGGTATAACCTCAGGAGGTTATTCTCAATACAACTATAGTCTCATATATGTTTTGGTCAGATCCTAAGATTGACCAAACGGGTCGGATTCGAAAGTCAAAGCGGTGGTCAAGACCGCTCGACTTACTACCCTAAATAAGCACTAAACTAGAAGTGACGAGTTAAACATGTCAAAACATGTTTAACTAAGTTGGAAAACTGATTTGGTATTGATGTGTGCAAAATGCAACATATAAATTATATCAAATGAGGCATAAAACTAACCCTTTTTAGTACTAATGTTGGAAAAAGCATGTTTCTTTCTTCCTTTTGAATTTACAGGACCAAACGAGCTTAAACGAACAAAAGGAGCAAATAAGCAGCCAAAACCAACATAAATACAAAAAGAAGGAATAAACGTGACATGCCCGACCCCTCGGCAGCATCCCCAAAGCAAAAACAAGGCAACAAAAGCTTGACCACGGGGCCGTGCCCAGCGGGGCATGGGGCGTGGTCAGAGGCCTGCACAAAAGACAAACCTGTAGAAGCTTCCACACCCACCACAGGGGCGTGCCAAGCTCAACACGGGGCGTGGTCAACGCAAAGATACGCAGAATCTTGATAGTACAGATAAGAGTTGACCACGGGGCCATGCCCAAGAGACACAGGGTCGTGTGGGGCCCTCTGCTGACAATTGCAATTAATGAAGGAAGAGAAAAGGCTAGCCACGGGGCATGCCGCTGGACACGGGGCTGTGGCCAGAGCTCTGTTCAGGCTATAAATAGGGGTGCTTGGTTCACTTGAAAGGCATCCCTTGGCAAACCATTACTCTCCCACTTTGCCACCACTCCACCACCACTACAACACCAACACCCACCACCATCATCCATCGTCCATCTTTAGAGTGTGTAGTAGTCTCGGGATCCAATATTGATTCTAAGGGTTCTTACCAATCAAAGGCCATGTTTGGTTAAGCCTCTTACATCACCTGGTGAAGATAAGTCTTTATTGTATTACTTTTAATTTTTTATCTTTCGGCACTTTTTATTTGGGTTTGTATTAATGACTTTAATAACCAGTTTCTTATGTTGAAGGTAAATTTTCTTTATCATTTTTCCGTGGTGTATTGAGGTTACTTTACTGTCTACATAAAGTAAAAGATTGCATCATTTGTGTCTTTACGGTCTATATAAAGGCACATTGACTACCTGGTCGGGGGTTAGGGGAATGGTTTGGTAAAGGTCTTGTCTCGTTCAGTGTATAGATCCTGCGAGGACCTGGTTCAAGCTTACTAGGACCTCCTTCAATACCCACTGGTATTGGATGGCGGGGGTGCGAATAGCTTGAACCCCTCATATGTAAACTACTTTTAATACTTTAAACCGGCTTCTTGGGATTGTATCCTTGCTGACTCAAACCACTTAGCCGAGGGTAACGTCACCTTCAAAAGAGGGGCCTACCACTTTTCGCACTAATAACTTACTTAATTGTCTTTCAAAATTCCGACCCTTTGGGATTGTATCCCTGCTGACTCAAACCACTGGGTTGAGGGTAACGTCACCTTCAAAAGAGGGGCCTACTACTATAACTAAGATAATCTCTTAAAAAGTCTGAAAGTGCGAAAATCATCAAAGGATACCTTAAAGACGAGTTGGATCTAAGTGATTCTATCTTGTCTATCTGTTTTTATTTTTATTTATCTTTTCATTTTTAGTTTTATTTTCATGTTTCAAAACTTTTCTCAAAAAAAAAATTAGATTGATTAGACGTTGAGGATAAACCGGTACTAAAAGCTCTTGTGTCCTTGGACGACCTAGGTATCTTACCAACACTATATTACGTTCACGATGGGTGCACTTGCCCAAGTGTGTGTTTAGTGTTAGTAGAATATCGTGTTTTATAAATTTAAAACTTGACTAATGCGTAAAATGGGCTCAAAATATTAATAAAAACATATCACGCTTCGCACACACCAAGTTTTTGGCGCTGTTGTCGGGGACACAAGGATTTTAAGAAAGGTTAAAATCAACGGCCTAATTATTTTTATTTATTTTTCTATTTTTAGGATTTTTCTTAATTTTTTTTAGTTTCTGCAGAGTTCAGCACGGGCCGTGCTCAGCCAGACACGGGGCCATGTCCATCAATGTTACTAGCAATCCTGTTTTAAGTCAGACAGTAGCTGACCACGGGGCCGTGCCCACTCGACACGCCCCCGTGTCCACCCTCCAGTTGCTGAAAACAGAACCGTATGATCCCGACGGTTGGTAAATTCTGACAAAAATATGAGTGATATTGATTATTTTTACTTTCGCTCCTCTTACGGTGAGTGGTGTCAAATATGTGGTGGATTCCATAAAAATTTAGAATGTTTCTTTCTAAATTGCGAACCCCACTATTTAGACCCATCGTTGTCCTGTAATCACCTTAAGATGGGCGAAAGTAAAAACGATCACTATCTCTTACCCGAATGCCCTCAACCATCTATTTCAAACGACATAACCTCCGAAGAATTATGTCGACTTGAAGAAATAATTCTCCTAAAACTAAAAGAATTAGAGCTTGAGGTGAAAACAAGTTATTCATCACAAGACAACGATCAAGGAGAATTTTTGGGGTCACATTCGGATTCTACCAACATCGTGTAGGATCGAGAGACGATCGAAACGAGTCTATCAGAAGAGTTATTGGTCTAATCAGAGGCGGAATTCATTGATTAGACTTTGTAACAGCTTGTTTCACTTCTAATTGTCTTGTTTTATTGATTTAACATGTTTACAGATCAGTAGACACGTCGGCAGCACTTTGGTACCGGAAACATGAACGTTACAAATGAAATCTTATCAAGGGTATATATAGGAGTTGTAATTTCGCACGGAATTACCAATTGCTATTTTGTGCGAAATAGCAGATTGCTATTTCGTGCGAAATAGCTAGATACTATTTCGTGCGAAATTAACCTTCACACACAAAACCTAGATTTCTCAAACTACGTGCCCTGATCTAACATTTCTAGTACAAGACTCGATACAAGACGAAGTCGACAGACGTATGCACCAACAGACTCCCCCTCGGATGTTGACGAAGTCTTCAGTGTCGAGTCTTCACAATCTTCAGTCTTGATCAGTCTTCGGGCTTTCTCCAAAGTATCTAATAGTGTAAGCATCTTTCATCTTTAACACTTCTGAAACTCAATCTATCTCTTCACATTCTCTTGATCAGATCTCTTGATTCCTTAAACTCTTCATCATCAGACTCCCCCTTAAAGAATTCTTGGGATCGTAGTCTGGCTTTCACAATTTCTAGAATCGCAACCTGGCTCTCTCATAGCCATAACCTACACATTCTCTACCTCAAAGTAAATTTCAAAAATTTAAAATTTGACAAATTTAAACTTTCTGCTTACTACTTGTATTAATTAAATTCAAAACATCATCTTGTAATAATATGACATTTCACAAATTCTCTTAACCACTTGAATATGACACTTTCAAATTTGGTTTCAACTGAATGAACCATTTAACCATTTCAATAACATTTTTCATTTCAACAAATTCTCCCAACCCTATTGTTCATCATGTTTAGCACTTGAATTTTGAAAATCAGCTTTTCATTATCAGTTGTCGAAAATCTTTTTGAATTTTTCAAAATTTATGCTAAAACATTCCGAAAATCTTTTTGGATTTCTGATATTAATGAAATGCTGTAAAGAAATATTTACAAACAATATTTTTTATGTTTTTGTGAGTTTGCGGAAGAGGATCATATTAGTTTTTGAGACAAATCACCAACACCGTTAAGCTTTAAACATTTTAAGTTCTAAACAATTCACTTAGATTGTTAGTATACTGATCCACTTAAATTTTCACACAAAGTTCAATTGTTTCGAGATACAAGATTAATGTTTTAGAGACTTAAACTTATTCGCGTGTCCCATCTCAGAATATACTCCCGTATCCAGATCCCAATATTCAGTCTTACAGGTGAGTATACCTAGATGATATATGTAAAGGGTTCAATGCGAGGGCCATGAGAGCTCAGGCTATTGCTTCCACAAAATCAGAGAGATGATGGCTTCAACTTTTGGTGTGTTCCCTTTAGAGAATCTTTTCTTCAACAGCACATGATTAGCATTTTGCAATGTTTCACCATTTTTATGCTGAGGGCGGTGCTATATTTCAAGCAAGCGAAAAGTATTATACGGGGACTAGGCCATTGCTTCCGCAAAATCAGAAGTCCCGGGATAATACCCCAGATATCACTAAGCATAAAGACCTAGTATCTCAGAAAGAGGGGTCTTTCAAACAAGATTTCGGGGGTTACCCATATATCCGAGAGATGTTCCCCACGAGATAAGCAAGTTTGATATTTAGGTTTATATCTCGTCACAATTTACTAAATGTGCAAAAACCTACTGGCACATCATCAGTGAGACCGTTTATCACATTTGACTTTCCAATTCTTTAGCATGTTGTGATTGTTCACTGATGTACTATCATTTCCTCTTTTTCACAACAAAACTCATTTTGATTTTATCATGTTTTTTGAATGTTTCAAATTTTCTAAATGTTTTTTGGATTTTCCACAGAATTTCTTACTCCCCCTAAAATTCAAAATCATTTAAAGGAAATTTGAAAATAAACTGTACAAATAAAGTGACAACTGTTTTTCAAGCTTCAATTCGCCACCCACTTGGCGTAAACAATCAGAACTCCCCCTGACACCAAACTATTTTCCCATTATGATTTCAAAACACTTAAGTTTGTTTTAATCAAAAATGGTTTTTCCGGAAAATACATTTTGTTGATTTTACCACCTGTAAGATTAGGGATTCATTCATCACTTTGTTTTTTCCAACCACTAGAATAAAAGTTAAATCAAGTTCAACTTAATGACCTTGATTAACCACTTATAGGTTTAAATTCCTTTCAGCTACTTGTAGATTAATTACCACATGTAGAAAGATATAACAATGTTAATCACAACTTCCACGAATTGTTTGAAATACCACATGTAGGAAGATGCCGATTCCTACTCCACACTTACCAACCAGGGAGTTTCGGCAAGTCCACAACCTGTAGAATTTAACAATTTTTAAATGTTTCACAAAAACAATTTTTCAAGAATGATGCCGATTCATGCTCCACGATTATTAACTTGGGAGCTCCGGCAAGTCAGGATTTTAGTTTGAAAAAACTGTCACCCAAGCCTGACCAGCCTTGGGTGATTTTGGTACACATCTATCCCACCATTTTTTCGATTTGTAAAAATCTTTTACATCCTTCACTTTCCCATCAACCATCTTTCCAAAAATATGTTTAACTTTTCCATTAAACACCTTTTCAGCATCAAATTCTTTCTTACTAGCAAAGAATTGATCTGAAATCTCAGTTTTACCAACTTTTAACTTCAAGTTTTCTTTTGACAATGGCGGAAAATTTTCATCGTTCATTTCCGGAATGGAATTCTCATTCTTTTTCTCAACAGATGACTCCTCTGATTTTATAGAATCAGATTCATTGTCAGAACTACTCTCAGATTTTACAACCCATCTTTGTTTGTTCAAATCAACTTTTCTTTTGTAAAAACGTTTCGAACTTTCACCTTCTTCGAAAGTTGAATCTTTGAACTTTTTAAAATTTTCAGTTTGTTGTTTCTTTTCATCAACACATTTCTTTTTTATTTCAAAGTTATAAGAAACTCCTTGTTATGAATAAGTGGACTCGTGGCAATTCCAAGCAATGTGTCCAGCTTTTTGACATTTAAAACAGATTCTTTTGTCAACTCTTGAAATAATTTTTTTCATATTCTTCTTCCTTTCAGCAAGAAACTCTTGGTTTGACTGTCTCCAGAATGGTTTCTTCTGCTCTTCTTCAGAACTTCCTCCTACAACAAATTTTGTTTTTGATTTATAATTTTTCTTATTTTTATAATTTTTCGGGGGAATGAAACCTAATCCCTGCTTTTTGAAATTACCGTTATGGTTTGGTTTCTTTCGATAACCTGAACCAGAACTGTAACCCTTTTTCTTGTTCAATCTCTGTTGAACTCTCGAAGTGTACTTTTTAGATTTTTCATGAAGATTTAAATCTTTTATTTCAGAAATATTAATTTCTGTTAATTTGAAAACCTGTTTAATCATTTCAGATTTGACACTTCTTATTGGAAATTCCTCATCAGAATATAATTTGTCTGAATCATTCAAAGTATATGCTACTTTGATTGGTCCGTCATTCAAATTAAATTTTGATAACAGGAATTCTTTATTGTAAAGCCGCTTGACTGGTGAACTCGGACTCTTTTCTGACAAACTCGAACTTTTAGATTTAGACTCCGACTTTGACTCTTCATCCGTATATAACACCTGATCGACCACTTTCTTTAACAACTCAGACTCATGATCAGTGTCAGACGCTGTGAATGTGACATCAATATTGTCTGGTAACTCATCAATGGTTTCAGACTTTAACTTTATGTTGAGAGCCTTATTTAAACATTCCTCATTTGGCTTTCTGGGAGAATAACTATTCCAAATTGGGGCGGACACTTGTTATACTTAACACTTTGTTTCTTACCAGTATCTTCTTCATTCTCCTTATCTTGGAAAGCTTCAAGACCTGCAATGGTAGGATAAACTCGATCAATCAAATAATCACACGTTGTATAACTCAACAACAAGCGTTTGATTCTTTCACTCTCAATCTTTTCGAGTTCCAAATCCTGCTTCAGCTTTGCACAGTCTTCAATATACTCATTGATGACCTTCTGCTTTGTCATTAATGTGGAACTCATCATTGTCATAGCAGCATCAACTTCTAAATTTGTCTTTTCAGGCTATCAACTGTTCTGTTCAGCACATCATATGATTCCTTTACATACTTCAAATCAGACAACAATTTTTCTTTCAACTCTTCCAGTTCACGAATCTTCTTGTCTTTTTCCTCACAATGTTTGCAAGACTCCAAACATTTCTGACAAGGTTTAATGATCTCAACTATCTTTTCAACCTCGATGATTTTCTCAACTTCAACGATTTTTTCAACAATCTTCTCAACCTCAACTATTTTTTCCACTTTCTCAATCACTGGTTCATCATCTTTGCTCTTTTTCGTCAAATTTTCTTCAACATTTGCTTCTTCATCTTCCATCTTTGCCTTTTCATCAGCTATTCTTCTTATTTCCAGCTCTCTCTTCAATCTGGCAATCTTCTTCTCATTCAGCATCTCAACTTTATCTGCAAAAAACAAATTAAAACTATCAGGATCTAAACCTTTTCTAGCTTTGTTTATATATTCTTCTTCATCATCGGTATCTACATCACTTCCAAGATCTGGAAAAATCGGTATTCTTTTCGGACTAGATTTGACTTCATCTTCTCCCAGAATTCTAGCAACAAGACCTGAACCAGATGGAATGTATTTATCCCAGCTAAAACCCTCTGCAACCTTTTCATCGTCTTGGTCAATTATACCATAACAAGCTCTTTTCTCTTTTTCTTCAATGGCACGTGCATGTGCAGTTTGTGGTTGTTAAGTAATCTGATGAAAAATTTATTTTTGATAATAATGTTTTTTCCAGATTGATCTTGTCTTCCATTTGCTTCTTTTTTTTTTTTGCATTCACGCTTAAAATGACCTTTTTCTCGACAACGGAAACACGTGACCTTTGATTTGTCAAATCCTAATGGGGATTTAGACATCTCACTAAACTCATCTCTACCAGTGATTTGTTGAAATTTTTCTGCCCTTCTGACAGCACTGGCCAAACACCATTTGACATCCATCAACTCGAGTTCTTCAGCATCTATTTGGTCATAATCCTCTTTCGTGAGCATCGGATTTCCAATTCTGCCAGCAATTAAACTTTCATATGATTCTAACATAGCAACGAGTGATGCCATGTGTTGCTTAGCTATTTCTGGAGAAAGATTTTGACCATTTTGAATGTTCAAAGTAACATTGCATTGCAGATTCGTTGAATTCTATCGTTGAGGACTTGGTGTTGTATAATTTGGATCAAAACTTGAATACGAAAAATGAATTTCCACCACTTTGAGTCACAGTACTACCCTTTGTTCCAGAAGAACTATCAGCACTGAAACCAGTCTGAATCTTTGGACTTGGAGTGGTTTCAAATTTATTTCCTCGATAGTACAAACTGACATCTTGTTGAGCATTTGGATTTTTCATGATTGCCGTTTTCTGGATATCTAACTCATGCTCCTCAATCTTCTGAATAAACTTTGCCAGATTCATATTTTCTGACTTTCTCATGTGCTTTAAGATCAACAAATAAGCTCCCCATTTCTTCTGTGGTAATGCATCGGCTAGCTTATCAACCCATTCTTCGTCGTCTTTCTTTATTTCCAATCTTCCCATTTCCAGAACCAGATGACAATATCTGTCGATAGTCATTTTTGTTGTTTCATTTTCAAAGGCTGTAAACATATCAAATGATTTCTTCAGCAAAGCCTTTTTGTTTTTTATCATATCAGCGCTTCCTTTGAATTTTTTAATCAATGCAGTCCAAATTGATCTTGCAGTACCCGAATGTTGGAGTAAAACAAAGATATCTTCTTTAACTGCTTGTTGAAGAATACTGATCATCATTTTTTCACTCGTATATTTTAATTTTTCACCATCTGAATAGTCACTAAATTCTTTTTCAAGCCCACGTTCATTTTTCGGTTTTTCATAATCTTTCTCTAATGAACACCATGCGTCAAACTTATAAGCTTGCACCCAGTTCTCAAATCGATTTTGCCATCCTCTAAAATCTTCGATGTACATAAGCTTTGGCGGTTTTTGATAAGTTCCCGTTTCATTCTCACTGTAAAGAGTTTCAGCAGCTGTAACAGGAGCAACTGATGTAGCAAACGCATTGTAGAATTCCTCTTCCATGATTCAGTGATCTGTATCGCAAAGTCAACAAAGTTCAAACAACAATGAAGATTCACACGAAATAAGAATTCAAACGAAAATACTTGGTGAGAAATAATCACTCTCAAATGAAATCAGAATCGGTGCAAAATAAAGAATTTCACACGAAATACAACTTTTGGTGCGAAATAACCTCTTTTAAGCGAAATCAATTTTCACACGAAATACAGCTTTCAAACGGAATTACTATTTTGTGCGAAAATAGTCAAGCGAAATGAAAACTTGATGCGAAATTATCTATTTCGTGCGAAATAAGGTAATTTCGTGCGAAATTAAGGGGTTGATTTCGTATGAAATGAGTTTCAAACAGGTAATTTCGTACGAAATGGTGCTGACGTCACTTAATCCGAAACCATTTTCAAACGAAATTATCAATTTTATCACTTTTAGATCGAATATAAGTCCAATTCTTTCAAGGATTCATTAAAACAGTGTTTCGCATGTAATATGTGAAATTCAATCCATTTTAACCGTGAAATTTTGTGGATTTTGAAAAAGAAGGTGTAGAAGTCAGATTTTTGAAGAAAACAAGCTGATTTTGGTAAGAACTCTTCCTCCTGAGCTCTGATACCACTTGTAGGATCGAGAGACGATCGAAACGAGTCTATCAAAAGAGTTCTTGGTTTAATCAGAGGCGGAATTCATTGATTAGACTTTGTAACAGCTTGTTTCACTTCTAATTGTCTGGTTTTATTGATTTAACATGTTTACAGATCAGTAGACACGTCGGCAGCACTTTGGTACCGGAAACATGAACGTTACAAATGAAATCTCATCAAGGGTATATATAGGAGTTGTAATTTCGCACGGAATTACCAACTGCTATTTCGTGCGAAATTAACCTTTCACACACAAACCCTAGATTTCTCGAACTACGTGCCCTGATCTAACATTTCTAGTACAAGACTCGATACAAGACGAAGTCGACAGACGTATGCACCAACACATCGACGACAACAAAAGTACCTCAACCTCTTGTGAAAACGTGAGCGATAGTCGTCCCTGTGTCGATTGCGCCGTGAAGGACTCTCCATCGGCTCCCACCGATGCGCTCATAGACCTGAGCGATTCGACATATACCTTCTTTAACAAGAGCCCGGATAAGGGGAATAAATTTGGGTTTCACCCACCGGTATTTAGTTTAGGTTTTACCCTTTCCGATAACTTCTTGTGTTCTTGTTTAAATCGAGAGCAATTAAGGTACCTTGGGCACTTCGGTGTTGTTCCCTCCAGTAAGGAACCGCCTAATCCGAATAAAAACCTTAAAATAAGATGCCGCTTCATAAAAACTCTAACCACGGGGCCGTGCTCAGGTCGACACGCCCCGTGCCCACCTCAATACTAACCACGGGGTCGTGTCCAGACCAACACACCCCGTGCTCATAATACGGACAAAATATGTCAGAACCTTGTTTGACCACGGGGCCGTGGTCAGCGTGCTATCATTTTCTATAAAGTCAGCATGATTCATGCACATTTGGATCCATTCCAAAGACCAAGATTTGTTGGGATCTTCACACATACCTTAAAAGGTATATTCCAAAGAAGGTTTCTCACCAACCATCTTGTCTTTGCCACTTTTGTCACTTACTTTCTTCTCGAAAAACACTCCAACCTCCATTAAAGCTTGAAACATTTATAACTTCAAGCTTTATTGTAATATTTGCAAGGTTTTTAACCATGGAATCTTATTAAAAATAAGTTTTACAACACTGTTTTAAGTTATTTATGTTCAGAAAGGTTTCAAAATACAGAAAAATAATTTAAAACAATAATATTCATTGATTCAAAAACCTGCAGATGTGTGACCACAGGGCCGTGCCCAGCGGGAAAACGACATTTGAGGGGCATCCTCCGGTTTGAAGTTCTAAAAGCCCTTAGACAACGGAAAATCATTTCTGGGTTTTTATCATCCTTATCATTCAAACATCTAGGGAAGAACTTCACCATGATTTAAATTTCCTGCATTTCATGACCTATCTATCTTAGGACTTTTGTAGTTTTTCATTTTTAGGACTTTTAATTTTAATTTTTTTAGGAACTGTGTTACTTGCACTCTTAATGAATGATGGTTTAAATTATTATATGGTGTTTGGATGATGTTATAATGGTTTAACAAACGAGGGAAGATGGAAATTGCCAAAGGGATGTTAAAACCACACCACATGCACGAAAACAGAGCCTTCCGTCAACTTTTCCAGCATTTCAGCATGTGCAGCACGGGGCCGTGCTCAGCCCAACACGCCCCACGCCTAAGCTCTGCAGAAAAAGTCCAAGTTCAGGTAAGTGGCCGTGGGCCGCGCTCACCGAACACGCCCCGTGGCTAGCCTTCTGTTAAATTTTGATACTAGCGATCTGACCACGGGGCCGTGCCCGGACCACACGGGGCCATGGCCAGACGCCAGTAAGAGAAAAACTTGTTTTTAATCACCATTTACACATTCGAATCAACCTAAAAACTTATTTTTGGGACACATTGAGGACAATGTGTAATTTAAGTGTGGGGGATGCTAAAACCTTGAATCGTGTAAGTCCTAATAACAAGCCTTACAGAAAACTCTATTGGAACCACTAATCACCCCAAATTTTTTCAAAAGTTTTCATTTTTTTACTTGTCTTGGTTTAATTCGGAAATAACAAGTTCTAAAAAGGTTATGTTTTTACAAAATTTACAACCGATAGCGTCGTGATAAAAAGAACCAAATAGGAAAATTATGAAATAGCATGACAAATCTAATTAAAATTTGATTATATATACATGATCACATTATAAACTCATTCCCACAACAAGTGAGTTTTGAGCATTTATTGAGCATACATGCAGATATCTTTAAACTAAATGCTCATTTTTCGTTTCTTGTGTGAATAGCCGCTTGGTTCTTACAACTCTAGAACTTGCCAAGACGATACATTCCCGGTCCTTACCAACTTGAACCCAAGTAAGTAAATGATAGAGGCATTAGGACTAACCCATTTTCCTTTCAACGCCATTATTTTTCATTTTTTTCATCACCTACCCAAAACCCCCCTAGTTAACCCCTTTGAGCCTAAACCTTTTCGTTTCAAAACCCACAAAACAAACACCCATTACCCACCAAAACCATTTTCTTTTCAACCCCTATTGTTTTAGTAAAAAGCTTGGTTATCTTGTGACATAAAAAAAATGAAAGTCTTGCAATAAACAAACAAATTCCTCAAAGAAATCTTGTTTGAATGTGCTTAGTTTGAATAACAGTCAGAAAAACAAAAAGTTTTACGACGACCAATGCTTTTTACTCTTTTCACCATTTTCACTAACCACTAACCAAAACCACCTACCTTTAGCCCAAGCCTAACCCTTCCCTAAGTCCTCTTGATATATACGAAGGTGTATAGTAAAAAGGGAGGAGGATTGATCGCTTAGCAAGCATATGGTAGAAGTAAGTTCCATGCCGGTCTCGAGTGCTTCACAAAAAAATATACAAATCGGCCGAGTGTTGAGTGATCTCCCATGAGGTATGAGAACTTGTACATAAATGAAATTTTAAAAAGGCATGTTATGTCCAAATAAATAATTTTTCTTATAAAATGTTTTAAATAAATCATGACGAATAGGATTGTAAATATAATAAAAATAAAACCCAATAAAGATCTTGGATTCCCGATACTCAAGATGAGCCCAAAACTTCTCCTCTACCTTTTCCATTTGGGTGTGTAAAGCCACATATTAAAGAGTTTTGCTTGAGGACAAGCAAAGATTCAAGTGTGGGGGTATTTGATGTGTGCAAAATGCAACATATAAATTACATCAAATGAGGCATAAAACTAACCCTTTTTTACTATTAATGTTGGAAAAAGCTTGTTTCTTTCTTCCTTTTGAATTTACAGGACCAAACGAGCTTAAACGAACAAAAGGAGCAAATAAGCAGCCAAAACCAACATAAATACAAAAAGAAGGAATAAACGTGACATGCCTGACCCCTCGGCAGCATCCCCAAAGCAAAAACAAGGCAACAAAAGCTTGACCACGGGGCCGTGCCCAGCGGGGCATGGGGCGTGGTCAGAGGCCTGCACAAAAGACAAACCTGTAGAAGCTTCCACACCCACCACAGGGGCGTGCCAAGCTCAACACGGGGCGTGGTCAACGCAAAGATACGCAGAATCTTGCTAGTACAGATAAGAGTTGACCACGGGGCCGCTCCCAGGAGACACGGGGTCGTGTGGGGCCCCTGCTGACAATTGCAATTAATGAAGGAAGAGAAAAGGCTGGCCACGGGGTGTGCCCGCTGGACACAGGGTCGTGGCCAGAGCTCTGTTCAGGCTATAAATAGGGGTTCTTGGTTCACTTGAAAGGCATCCCTTGGCAAACCACTACTCTCCCACTTTGCCACCACTCCACCACCAATACAATACCAATACCCACCACCATCATCCATCTTTAGAGTGTGTAGTAGTCTCGGGATCCAACATTGATTGTAAGGGTTCTTGCCAATCAAAGGCCATGTTTGGTTAATCCTCTTAAATCACTTGGTGAAGACAAGTCTTTATTGTATTACTTTTGATTTTTTATCTTTCGGCACTTTTTATTTGGGTTTGTAATAATGACATTAATAACTAGTTTCTTATGTTGAAGGTGAATTTTCTTTATCATTTTTCCATGGTGTCTTGAGGTTACTTTACTGTCTATATAAAGTAAAAGATTGCATCATTCGTGTCTTTACGGTCTATATAAAGGCATGTTGACTACCTGGTCGGGGGTTAGGGGAATGGTTTGGTAAAGTTCTTGTCTCGTTCAGTGTATAGATCCTGCGAGGATCTGGTTCAAGCTTACTAGGACCTCCTTCAATACCCAATGGTATTGAATGGCGGGGGTGCGAATAGTTTGAACCCCTCATATGTAAACTACTATTAATACTTTAAACCGGCTTCTTGGGATTGTATCCTTGCTGACTCAAACCACTTAGTCGAGGGTAACGTCACCTTCAAAAGAGGGGCCTACCACTTTTCGCATTAATAACTTACTTAATTGTCTTTCAATATTCCGACCCTTTGGGATTGTATCCCTGCTGACTCAAACCACTGGGTTGAGGGTAGCGTCACCTTCAAAAGAGGGGCCTACTACTATAACTAAGATAATCTCTTAAAAAGTCTGAAAGTGCGAAAATCATCAAAGGATACATTAAAGACGAGTTGGATCCAAGTGATTCTATCTTGTCTATCTGTTTTTATTTTTATTTATCTTTTCATTTATAGTTTTATTTTCATGTTTCAAAACTTTTCTCAAAAAAAATTAGATTGATTAGACGTTGAGGATAAACCTGTACTAAAAGTTGTTGTGTCCTTGGACGACCTCGGTATCTTACCAACGCTATACTATGCTCACGATGGGTGCACTTGCCCAAGTGTGTGTTTAGTGTTAGTAGAATCTCGTGTTTTATAAATTTAAAACTTGACTAATGCGTAAAATGGGCTCAAAATATTAATAAAAACATATCACGCTTCGCACACACCGTGCATTTTGACCAAAACTTTGACTCGTCACTTTGCTAGTAAACGTGGTAATTAGTAGGTATAATCGCAAGGGATTATAACCATCGTGATTATGATCACGTTGCAAAGTTCAATTGAAATTTGAGTTGACCAATTATGGTCAGAACCGAAAGTCAAACAGTAAGTCAAACTGTTTGACTTTTAGCTCAAAATAGCTAAAAGAATGAACAAGACTATGAAAGAACACTTACTTGTGTTCTCGGATGCAAAAATAACTCAGTAGGAGGTCTCCAAATGATGATAGCACTCCAATTAGAGGAGATGAGTGAAGAATGAAAGAAATGAGCAAGTTGTGGTGTTGAATAAGCTTGATATTTATAGTTGTTTAGGAGCTACAAGATCATGCCACATGTTTTGAGTGTTGCCCAAGGATGAATAAGATCATTACAAGTGTTAGAATCAGGTTAAAAGGCTTGGGGATCACTTATCTTGGCCTCCACACATGTAAAAACAAAGGGCTGATCAAAAACAGCTGTTGGGGAGGGTTTACGAACCGCAAAGGGTCCTGGTTTGAGGACCGTAAGCCTGCAGCAAGGGCAAAAGTTTGAAATTGACAGCTTTGGTCCCTGAACTTGTTTTGTCGTGTTTTGGCACTTCTAACACCCGTTAACCCCATTTTAAGGCTCCATAAGGAAGTTAAAGTATATTTAACATGAATTATGCCCAAAAATGTCATGGATGTCAGTTCGTTCGGTTGTACGGTTGCGATTTTCGCTTAATTACGACGAACGCTTTAACGAACGCGAAAACGACCCAAATTGCGCAACGAATGAAATTTTTTCATTCTAATCAATAAAATTCAAGATTTTAATGATTAAAATTTTTTTTGGATGTGCGTACGTTGTTCGTATTAAGAAATACGCGAATTGGTTGACTTTCACAGTTTGTCACAAATAGTCCATGTGATCGAATAAACTTGTTTTTGCCATACCGAACCCTTCAAAACTTATTTCTAAGCTATGTAAAGGGTATTTAGGGTATGTTTAGCTTATGTCACTGCTCTGGAGTGTATGCCGCGTTAAACTGATTACGTTTGTGTAACAGTTTACATATAACTTCCAGAAAAGCTTTTGAGAGTTCGAAATCGCACAAGAATTGAAATGTGTAATTGTCATATGTAATTATACAAATTATGGAAATGAAACACAAGATTTCATTAGATTCGAAATTGTTCGGAATTGTATACTGGTTATAAAGCCATAAATGTCACAAGTAAAACATTACTTTAAGTTATTTACGTTCAGAAAAGTAAAAATCAAACAAATTTAACTTAAAATAAAAATTTCTTGAGCTAAGCATCCAGCACTGGTAATGCAGAATGGGGTCGTGCCACATGGGCACGGGGCCGTGCTACATGGGCACGTGGCCGTGCTAAAGGTTCTGATATCCCATAAATTGTTAACGGTTAGCCATTTTTCCTAGAATGTCGAGCCAGCAAAGCGGGACTTCATTAACCAGCCCAGGAATAACAAAAGGGGGAGGAGACTCTCCCTTGAGGCTACTCTTGTTAGATACGTGAGTGCTTTGAAGGAGTCTCTCTATGAAATGACCTTTGTGGAAGAAGTTCTTATCGACCGGGTTAACTACCTCTCAATGGGTCTAGAGGATTGCTCCAGGGATATCAACCTTTTGCACCAAAGGTTGAACATCTTGGCCATGCATCCGATGGAACCGATCTGGCCAAAAGAAGATTGGAACCTCGCAAATTAGGTCATTCAACCCACCGGGTGGGAAGATGAGATCCCGGAACCTCCCCTCTCAACATTTTTTTTTGAGGTTCCGGTGACTCCCACTCCTCCTCAAGAAGAGATCGAAGAGGAGCCCTACATCTTCCTTCCAAGGGAGATCGACTAGATGCTCAATGACCTCTAATTATGTACTCCCAGGAATAGCTCAAGTCCTCCAACGTCTAACCTTCTTAGATCTAGGAAAGTAGCTATAGGGTTTTTAAATAATGATCTCAGGGAGGCATTCCTCAAGAATTTATATATCTATCTTAGGTTAATTTAGGATTGTAGTCTTTATTTTCTTGTACTTGTCTTTTATTTAAACGAAATGGAAATGTGGTTGATGATGGTTTCAAAAAACATGTTAAACAAATTGGAAATGCCAAAAAGGTGACGAAAAATGGAACCCATGCACGTAAACCAGGGCCTCCCGACTCAAAAACTGCAAAACAGGGTTTATAGCACGGGGTCGTGCTCACCCAGCACGCCCCCATGCCCAACTTACTGATGTCTAAAATCTTCAGCCCAGAAGGTGGCACGGGCCGTGCTCACCCAGCACGCCCCCGTGGCCACCTCACTCTAAGTCTTCTGATTTTAATTATTACTGGCACTCTGGACACCGGGTCGTGTCCCTATAGCACGCCCCCTGCTGCAAGTGCCAATAACCAAAAATTTTGCTATTTTTCACACTTTTTACACATTTAACCAAAATAAATCCTATTTGAGACGCATTGAGGGCAATGTGTAATTTAAGTGTGGAAGGGGATGATAAAACCTTGAATCGTTTGTCCTAAAACAAGTCTTACACAAAACTCGCCTTGGGACCGCTAATCACCCCAAACTTTTTCAAAAAAAAATTATTTTCTTTTACTTATCTTGGTTTAGTTGGGTAAAATAAATTCTAAAAATTATGTTTTTATAAATTTACACCTGATAGCGACGTGATAAAAAGAAACAATTAAGAAAATTACGAAAATAGGCATAACAAATCTTTGTAAAATTTGATTATATATACATTTTTACACTACAACCCTTTTCCCACAAAAGTGAGCTTTGAGCCTTTACCGAGAATATAAATGCATATCTATACTAATTGCTCAATTTTCGTTTCTTGTGTGAATAACCCGTTTGGTTCTCACGAATCTAGAACTTGACAATGTGATACGTTCCAAGTCCTTTCCGACACAAATCCAAGTAAGTAAATGATGGAGGCATTAGGATCAACACATTTTTCATTTCAAAACCTTTATTTTCTTTTCTTTACCAAAAACATCCCCCTAGATAAACCCCTTGAACCTTAAACCTTTCATTTCTAAAAACCACAAAAACAAACCTTTTCATTTTTCATCTTTTATTTTTGTAAAGATATCGATTATAGAAATTACGATTATGGCTTAGTTTCAACTTTGGCAAAAAAAAAGAATCAGAAAATTTGCCCAAAGTATTTTTTTTTTTTTTTGCTAAGCCACAAAGCAATAGAAAAACCGATATCTTTACGCCTTTCGCCATTTCAATAAAACATACCAAACCCGAACCACAACCTACCCTTTAATGTCCTCTTGATATTTACAAGGATTTAAATGTCAAAAAGGATGAGGTTTGATTGATTGTCAAGCCTATGGTATGAGTAAGTTCCAAAACCGGGCACGAGCGTTCTCACTTACACAACTTCGGCCGAGTGTTGAGTGACCACTTGTGAGGTGTGTAAATTTGTATATAACTAAATGGAATTTTATAAAGGCATGTTATGCCCAAAGTAAATAATAATTCTTAAATTGTGTTTTAAATAAATCATGACGAATAAGATTGTAGATAAAATTAAAAAAAATTAGAACTTGGATTCCCGACACTCTAAAGATGAGACCAAAACCTTCTCTTCTACCTATTTTGTTTGGGTGTGTAGGCTACGTAATAGAGTTTTGCTTGAGGACAAGCAAAGATTCAAGTGTGGGGGTATTTGATGTGCATAAAATACAACATATAAATTATATCAAATACGACATAAAATCAACCCTTTTTCGGTACTAATGTTGGAAAGAGCTTGTTTCTTTGTTCCTTTTTAATTTACAGGGTCAAAAGAGCTTAAATGTGCAAAAGGAACAAAATAACAGCAAAAACCAACATAAATACAAAGAAGGGGGATTGACGCAACTCGCCAAGCCCCAATCCATATCCAAACCAACAAAATAGCAAGAACAGAAGACCTGACACGGGGCTTTGTCCACCGGACACGGGCCGTGTCCAAGGCTGGAATCTCTGTAGAAGAAAAGACAACAGCAAAGGACAAAACAGACAACCAACACGGGGCCGTGCTAAGGCAACACGGGGCGTGGTCAACTCTAAGATTTGCATAATCTGAGATAGTACAGCAAGTACATTGGCCACGGGCCGTGCTGTTGACACACGGGGGCATGTTAGTACAAGACCTGACACTACATTTAATGAGGAAGAGAGAAAGAGATGGCCACGGGGCTGTGCCAAGCGGGCACGAGCCGTGGTGAACGTCTGTCTTTAGCCTATAAATAGGGGTGCTTGGTTCCATTCTAATCCATCCCTTGGCAACCCACTTTTCTCTCACTTGCCATCACTCCACCACCACTACAACACCATCATCCACCACCATCATCCACCACCATCATCCATCTTCCATCATTTAGAGTGTGTAGTAGTCTTGGGATCCAAGATTGATCGAAAGAGTCTTTGTCAAACAAAGGCCATGCTTGGCTAAACTCTTACATCACTTGGTGAAGACAATTTTTTTATGTATTACTTTTTGATTTCCAATCTTTGGCTACTTTTTAATTAGGTATGTATTAATGACTTTAATAACTAGTTTTTTATATTGAAGTCGAATTTATCTAATCATTCTTCATATGTTGTTGACTCACATATTCGTGTCTTTACGGTCTATATAAAGTGTATTAATTGCCTCGAAGGGGTTAGAAGGGTGGTTGGGTAAATTCTATGTCTCGTTCAGTGTATAGATCCCGCGAGAACCTGGTTCAAGCTTAGTAGTATTTCACGAGCGGACGGTCTTAACCCCCGTAGGAGAAGTAAGAACCGCTTGAATCCCTTATCTTTAAACCAACCCTACGAGGATTGTATCCCTGCTGACTCAGACCAAAGAGTTGAGGGTTACGCTGCCTGGAAGGGGGGCCTACCACTTTTCGCATTAATAACTTACTTAATTATCTTTCAATAATCCGACCTTGAGGGACTGTATCCTTGCTTACTCAGACCAATAGGTTGAGGGTAACGTTGCCTGGAAGGGGGCCTACTAATATAACTTAAAGATAATCTCTTAAAATGCCCAAAGTGCGAAAATCATTAAAAGGAAACATAAAGAGGAGTTGGAACCAAGTGATTCCTTCTTGTCTATTTGTTTTTCCTTATAGTTTATTTTTGCCCTTATTTCTTTAGTCTCTTTATAATCATTTTCATTCTGTATTAAACATTTTGAAAAAATCAACAAATATATAGTCCAACCAAATTAAATTATGAATCAAACAAATATGTACATACTTACCCACATGTTAACCGAACAAAATAGGCGTGATAGTTGAGAACAGTTGACCATGCACTTATCGCACTAACATGTATTTAAATGCCAGGCAACAATGATTCCAGCGGAGATCTCATGACCGAGACACCTTTTGCAGTTTTAGATACGACATCTTTAACATTAAACAAAATGACATTTGTTTCATATTGTCAAGGTTATACAGTGGTTTTATTCTACTGTACAACTGTGTTTCAGACAAGGCAACCACAAAAAAATTGTTTTAATTGTTCTGATATTGTGCAGGTGTGTTTTAACTGAATAGATAATGTATAAAAACATGTATGAAAATGTTACATACCACATACTTACCCAAGCCGAAAACATATAAGCACTGACTTATTCTTCAGTCGTATCAAGCCTAGTTCTAAAATCAACCACCCTCTTTACATATGGAGACCTCAGTGCTTCAGGAAATTCTACCTGTCTTTGTGGCCTCACCAGTCTTTTCCTCGTGTCAAGTTGTTGAACAACTTGGTCCCGTTTGATCACAAACTCGTATTCTGCAACCGTTTTTTGAGAGAGTGGTGTGACGTCAAGTGGCTGATTGTTGAAAACCTTAACTAATTGATCTTTAGGTGTGTTATCATGATCAACACTCCTTATGTCCCTAATTTCTTTGCTCTTATCTAGTGATCTAGCATCAGGAGTTTGCGCTTGACCACGTGTTGTATTTGCCCGCACATTTTTCATCAGAATATCATCCCACTGTGTTTGCTTTTGCTTAATTGTTTCATTGTCTAGGTATAACCCCAATCCCTCAGCCAACGTGTCATTTATTCTATTTACACATTCTTCGAATTGATTAAAAAAACATCCAACATACCCACATGCGCTTGCATTTTCAGGTAATACAGTTAAAACGGTAAATAAAACAGTTTTCGAAGGAAATTAATCAAATATGTGTTTTATGCTTAAATGTGTACAATTTAAACAATAAGTATAACGTTAGAGATAATACCTAATCACTTTGATTGGCAGGTTGTGTAGATTCATATTGTGATTTCATCGGGATCCTAACTTCTCCTTCAGTGCCTACGTATAACCCATAATCCTCGCTCTCATTATGTGTTTGTCCATATTCCTCGAAGTTAAAATAGTATTGGGCGATGTCGTCTACATTCACCTCACCAGCCTTTTGCCGTCAACCACACTCACATTACCAACATTTTCGCCATTAAACACATTCACATCAGCTGCTTTTTCAACATCACCGGCGTTTTCCCCCATCAACCACACTCACATCACCAGGATTTTCGCCACTAACCACATTCACATCAACTGCTTTTTCAATAATACCAGCCTTTTCCCCATCAACCACATTCACATCAGCAACCTTTTCGCCATCAACCAAAGTTGGGTCCTTTCCTTGTGGTTCCCCAACGTCTTTTATAGTTGTTTTGTCAATTGGTTGTTTTTTCTGAAGAACTTTAGTACGTTTTTTTACATTTTTCCTTACACCTTTAGTCGGACGTTGTGTTTTGTTTTCATCAACTTTTGTATATGCTTTCTCACACCCGCTGACACTCGGTCGAACCTTCTACTCGGCTTTCATTTCAGTATTCTTATCATTTTGATCTATATCGTCATCATCTTTTTTTCATAAAAGGAAACTCTTGTGGCGGATACAAACCCTTATCGTTCTCGAGAATTTGTGTAAACTTAACCGTGTTCAACTTAATACTTAGTGAGTCTATATCGTTTTACGTGATATCCTCAATAAGATGTCTCGACCTCTGTTGACGTGGCTTGAACTTCTTTTGGTCTCTCACTAATGTCGCCTGTACATGCAACAAATGTGTTACCCTGTGTTTTAAAATGTAACTACAAACAGCCAATGTCTTTTCCAAAGTAAATAAACATGTTTAGTCCTACTATGTTTTATGGTGTTCCTTTTATGTAGTTGTCTTTTAGGTTACATATATTCTACAAATAAGAGAATCAGCAATGTCAGTATCTTTGCCAATGTGTTTCCAACATCACTGTTTAGTCTAGATAATAATACAAATGTAACACCTTTGTATTTACATTCTAAAACATAGTGTAACACATTTGTTTAGTCATACTATTACTTTATGTGTTACTGTTTTTAGATTGTAAGTACAAACAACCAATGTGTTTCCAACATCACGGTTTAGTCTAAATAATAATAAAAATGTGCGTACATATTAAAAAGATATAGCTAGCAAATTTATATCCAAACACTTGATCATGTACTCACACCAGTTGAAGCTCCTAATATTAAACCCCACGATGCAACGATGAAAGAAACCTCATATTTATCGAGGAATTGTGTGTTGTTTCGCCAAGAATTGTGTTGTAGAAGATCAGAAAGTTCAATTCAAAGATTCAGCCTCTTGCATTTTGGGTTTCCATGTATATTTTAGACTGAACTGGTGTGTGTTTTTTAGGAGGGTCTTCAAACTCGCTTTTCCATTCAACAACCATTTCATCAAGTCGGCTCTTGCTCGCTCTACCTCTTCAACTTCTTTACCACCCCTTGGTACACCAAAAATGTCATGAACCAATTCTCAATAATATGTATTTGGTGACTCCCAACGTTCAAGACATGTGTGTTATGATCATAGTTTTTGACCAGCCACCACCCGGATTGTTCTCATTTTAAACCCAAGAATCGATCCAAATCCAATGTTTACAACCGACTTCGTTTGATACGTGTTGAAAGTTTGCACCAGATTTTCCATTTGTCTCAAAGTTGTTCGTAGTGTCAGTTTCCCGTCCAGCAGTGGCAGGTAAGGTTTAATTCTTGTCGCCATTTGTCGTGCGTTGGATAATGTACTCACTCGTGCAACTTGTGATTTTGTAAACTGTGGCTTGACTGTTGGTTTAGACATAGTTTTCACCTTCTTTAGTGGTGAGTTCACAAAATCATCATCAGAGTCTTATCTCACATTTTCAGCAACACATTCCAGAACTCAAGGATTGAAACCACAAAGACAGTTTTATTATAAATCTCAGCAACCAGATACAAGCAATAGACGAACCAGTTAACACAGATTGAAATACAAGTAAGGATCTCCAGTAGGATGATCCGTATAAGATGAAAGCAAACCCTAGTCTCACGAATGAACGTGTGAGGAAAGGGAATCAAGACAAATGACGAAAGATGAAACCGAATGAAGTAATAAGCTCGTATATCCAGCACACCAACCTCCCTCCTTTTTATAAGGGGCCAAGCCCTAAGAGGCCACCGAGAAACACGGGAGCCCAATGACAGCAACAACTTGACATAACGGCTATAAGCTCAAAGATCAGCATCCCACACCTCACAAACAATAAACAAGGAAATATTTAGAGAAAAGGAAATAAATAAAGGGCAAAAGGAAATAAGATAATGAGCATTTAAACTGTATTATCAGTATTTTTAACACCCCCCCCCCCCTCAGTTTAAATGTGAAAAAGATTAGACAGCCCTAAAGACTTACACATGTCTGCATGAGCTTTAGGCAGCAGTCCTTTGGTAAATATATCTGCCAGTTGATGTTCAGACTTGACACCAGTAGTTTTAATCACTCCTGAAGCGATTTTTTCTCTCAAAAAGAAAAGGTCAACCTCGAAGTGTTTTGTTCTGTTGTGAAAGACAGGATTGGCAGCAATGGATAAGGATGCTGAGTTATCACACTTTAGCACAACAGGAATATCCACATCAACTTACAGTTCCCTTAAGATGTTTAACAGCCATAAAACTTCACATGTAGCACTACACATGGACCGATATTCTGCTTCGGCAGAAGATCTCGATACAACGTTTTGTTTTTTGCTTTTCCTGGAAATCAATGAGCTGCCAAGGAATATACAAAAGCCGGTGACAGATCTGCAGCTTTCAACACATTTTACCCAGTCTGAATCTGCAAATGCTGTCAAGTGAAAGGTGCTACTCTTTTGAAATAGTATGCCAGTACCAGGGGCACCTTTTAAGTAGCGCAGCACCTTGAAGGCAATTTGGGTATGAGCCTCAGTTGGCTTATGCATAACCTGAGACAAATAATGAACAGAATAGGCAATGTCTGGTCTTGTATGTGATAGGTAAATCAATTTTCCTATCAGTTTTTGATACTGTGTGACATCAACAGGTTTTGAATTATTTAGAGTTAGATTTGTCAAAACATGATTTTGGTCTATGGGACAGCTATTGGGCTTACTTCCACTCATCCCATATTCATTTAATAGGTCCATACAGTACTTCCTTTGAGAGAGAGACAAATACCATCGTTAGCTTTAATTACCTCAATGCCCAGAAAATATTTAAGTAGACCAAGATCTTTGATTAAAAACTCAGTTTTCAAAAGTTTCTTAATTTTATTTATCTCGTCTTCACAGTTCCCAGTTAGAACAATATCATCCACATAAACAAGCAGAACAACAAATACAAAATTCACAGATTTAATGAACATGGAATGATCACACTTAGACTGTGTAAAGCCAATTTTGACCAACACTTGAACAAGTCTTTCATTCCACATCCGTGGAGCTTGCTTTAGACCATATAAAGACTTGTTCAACTTACATACTTTATTCCCTTTTTCAACATTCAACCCGTTAGGTAAAGTCATATAAACTTCCTCCCTAAGGTTACCATATAGAAAATCATTATTAATATCAAGTTGGTACAATGGCCAATTATTTTAGACAGATAGGCTAATAACACATCGGACAGTTACCATTTTAACAACAGGGGAGAATGTTTCCTCAAAGTCAATCCCCTCTCATTGGTTAAAGCCTTTGGCTACAAGCCTAGCTTTGAACCTATCTATTTCTCCTGTTGACTTGTATTTAACTTTAAATACCCATTTACACCCAATAGGTTTTTTACCACTAGGAAGATCATCAATATCCCATGTATGATTTTTATACAAAGCAGACAATTCATCATTCATAGCATCAATCCACCTTTTATCATTAAGAGCATCTTTATAAGTGCATGGTTCAATTATTTTATTAATATTAGCAGCAAGGCAAATGTTTTCACTAGGTAAGTTTGAATAATTGACAACGTTATCATAACTATATCTAGCATTCCCAGCAACATAATCATCGAATCTTTTAGGAACAGAGGTTGACCTAGTGGATCTTCTAATGTTTTGAGTACCCTCAGGAAGGTTTGACTCATTACTAATGCCACTAGACTCAGCCCTCACAGGTTCAGTTGCAACACCCATGGACTCATTCTTCTCAGGCACATCATCAGTTCCTGATGATTGCTGAGTATCACTATCGACAGTTGACTCAACTGCATCACTGTGTTACTGAGTCACAGTGGTTGAGTCAGTTACACCCTTCTCTTCATCATTGGGATTTGTATCAATTGAGGTTTCAAGATTGTCAAAAAAGTTGAGTTGGTTTAAAAGGTTTGTACTTATTTGTTCATGAGTGTTATTTTTAAAAGGGAAGACAGTTTCATGAAAACTGACATCCCTAGAGAAAATGAATTTTCTTTGTTCTAGACTCCAGACCTTATATCCTTTTTTTAGGTTGGAATATCCCATAAAAACACATTTTTCAGCTCGTTCCTTAAGTTTATCAGAATTGTCTAAAATGGTAAAATAGCAAAGACAACCAAAAACTTTCAAGTGATTAAGAGAAGGTTTAAAACCAAACAGCATTTCATAAGGAGAACAACCATGCAACACAGAAGAAGGAAGCCTGTTAATTAAGTAGGAAGCAATAAGCACACATTCAGACCAGTATTTAAGAGGGACTTTAGACTGAAATAATAAAGCTCTTGCAACATTTAGCAAGTGTCTATGTTTTCTCTCCACAACACCATTTTGTTGTGGAGTATATGTGCATGAGGTTTGATGAATGATCCCTTTGTTTTTAACAAAAGTGGACATTTGAGAATTAATGAACTCCGATCCGTTATCACTACGAAAAACCTTGATATTGACTTCAAATTGAGTTTTGACCAGATTGTAAAATCTTTGTATGTTTTCAAATACTTCTGATTTGGATTTCATTAAGTAGACCCAAACAGACTTGGTAAAATCATCAACAACTGTGAGGAAAAATTTTACCCATCTATGCTAGTGACTTTGTAGGGACCCCAAACATCCAAGTGAACTAGATCCCCTACTTTAGATGACCTATGGTCACTTAGAGGAAAAGGAACCCTATGTTGTTTGGCTTTGTGACAGATGTCACAAGGCTTGGTGTCATTTGACTCAGTTTTAATTTGTAAGACTTTTAAGACTTGTTCAGCTGGGTGACCCACCCTTGAGTGCCAGAGCTTTATGTTTTCAGTTTTACTTAAGCAAGAAAAATTAGTGCCTAGAGGGTTACCATAAAAGTACAAACCCTCAGTTTATCTACCAGTCACCAGGGTTTTCTTTGTGCAGGAATCCTGAATGTAACAAGTATTTTCATCAAAAATAACCCTAAGCTTGTTGTCCTTAGCTAACTTATAAACAGAAATATGATTCACATAGTACTCTGGCACAACAAAGACATCTTTTAAAATCACAGAATCTGATAGCTTAAAGGATCCAATTTTAGTGACTTTAGCATTTGTCCCATTTGGATGTTTAATGGTAATATTATATTTAGAAACATCAACCAAGTTAAACATGTTTTCACTGGTCATGACCATATGTTGGTTTGCACCAGAGTCAATGATCCAATTCAGATTCTGTGTTGAAGGCCCCACAGAGTTAAAACAGAAAAAAAAAATTGTAATCTCCTAGAGTAGAGAAGGAGTTAAAGCATTTACCTCCTACATTGGACTCTTCTGTTTTATTTTCATTCAGCATTCCTAGCAACTTAGAAAACTGGTCAGCAGACAGAGTGTTTAAAGAGCTAGCACTTTTGTCACCCACAGAGTTATTCACAGAATGACCATTGTTGTTACTAGTAGAATTATTAGACCTAGACTATTGACCATTTTGATTTGGTTTTTGTCTATAATTGGTAGGGTAGCCATGAAGCTCATAACATTTATCAATAGTATGCCCAATTTTGTTGCAATGAGTACATTTAAGATTAGGATTAGGGCCCTTGTTAAACCTTTTTTTATTGCCATTGAAGTTATTTGTTTTAGCAGCAAAACCAACATTAGGAACTTTGGACACAATATTTGATCCTCTATGAGATTCTTCTCTAGAAATGATAGAGAAGGCAGTTTTGATAGTTGGTAGAGGATCCCTGGTTAAAAGATTAGTCCTAACAGGTTGATAAATATCATCAAGGCCCATCAAGAATTGCATAAGTTTGATTAACTGATTGAATTCATTAAACTTAGTGGAAGCATTGCAAGTACAAGAGGGCAGCTGTAACATGGCATCAAATTGTTTCCACATTGTGTTAATCTTATGATAATACTCAGAGACACTAGCACCATTTTGACTCACAGAGTTGATTTTTTGAAACAGACCAAACACAACAGAACCATCAACTTTATCATAAGTGTCTTTTAAATCATCCCAAACTTTAGATGCAAGTCTAGAGTAAACTTGTCCAACATATAATTCCTCAGAAACAGAGTTCAAAATCCATGTTAACACAATTGAATTGCATCTGTCCCATTGACTAGCTAGAACATCGTCAGTTTTAGATTTAACACAGGTACCATCAATAAAACCTAGTTTGTTTTTAGCCACTAGAGCAAGTTTCATAGCATTTGACCAAACCACGTAATTTGCAGTTCCTTTCAATTTTATGTTCACAACAGTAAGACCACTAGAATCACTAGCATGTAGATATAGAGGATCACTAGCATCAAGCTTACTAACCAAAGTAACAGATGATTCAGATTTATCAGTCCTATTAAGCAGATAAACTCAGAAAGTAACACAAGAACAGAAGCAAGCAAAGACAGTCAATAGAAAACACAACCAGCAATAGCACAAAGGACCGGCGAAGCCTGGACAGAGGTCCGATCATAGGTTCGTCACTCAAGGTGCCTCCGCAGACGTAATCCAGGGAGCCACGACACAACTGACCAACTAAATGCAACAGAGTGAACCCTCTCTGTGTCCCAATATCAAACCGGTCTTGCCTAAAACCCGGTATCAAGATGCCTAGACTCAAACAGATAAAATGATGCAGGAAAAAATTAAAAAAGGAGAGAAGGAACGAACTCACAGCGGGTGCAATAATCTCCGACAAATCAGGACTGTAACCTTCACTTAGTGTTACAAGCTTCTGATTAGAAAACCAAGCACAAGATCTGTTGGTTTGCCCTAAAGAGGGACCAACGAGAGTCTTCTTCGAGAGTAATACAAAGCCCCCAAAAAATAGGGTTTCAACCTTCAAGAACAGATCCGTCTCCAGGAAGTCAAAAGGCTTCGGAAACAGAAGAGAACCACAAACCCTAGAAAATAGGGTTTCAATCTTCACGAACGGCGGCGAGACCAGAATCAGAGCAGCGGAAGAGCACCAGAGCACCGGCTTAACCTCGGGGCTCTGATACCATGTCAGAACTCAAGGATTGAAACCACAAAGACAGTTTTATTATAATCTCAGCAATCAGATACAAGCAATAGACGAACCAGTCAACACAGATTGAAATACAAGTAAGGATCTCCAGGAGGATGATCCGTATAAGATGAAAGCAAACCCTAGTCTCACGAATGAACGTGTGAGGAAAGGGAATCAAGACAAATGACGAAAGATGAAACCGAGTGAAGTAATGAGCTCGTATATCCAGCACACCAACCTCCCTCCTTTTTATAAGGGGCCAAGCCCTAAGAGGCCACCGAGAAACACGGGAGCCCAATGACAGCAACAACTTGACATAACGGCTATAAGCTCAAAGATCAGCAGCCCACACCTCACAAACAATAAACAAGGAAATATTTAGAGAAAAGGAAATAAATAAAGGGCAAAAGGAAATAAGATAATGAGCATTTAAACTATATTATCAGTATTTTTAACACACATACTACAACACATTCAATGGAATTGCCTTGTTAGCATCATAACTATTACTGCTTCCTACATTTTTTAGGAAAAAGAAAAAAACACTTTGTACCCGAACTTCACCTAACTTTTTATATATGATAACTATTATTATATACTTATGTAAAAAATAAAACAAGTAAATAATATTCAGCATCTTGTGTATATAATTATAAATATAAAACATGTAATACATATACACATGTAAAGTTTATTGAATCTCATTGGGCCGTTTTAAAGCCGGCTGATGGGCCCAAGCCCCTCAAGCATTTCAGCCCTTTACAAAAATTATAGAAATTAACGTGTAAAACTCCATTGCTCGAATCAACCTAATGTATAGTGTAAAAGTAACTAAAGTGTCATGTTAGACTGTGGGGCGTAGGTTGGGGTGGAGGTTGCCAAACAACGCTGGCTAGATCACACTGGGCTGGCATTGGCTATGACGTTGCCCTGCTGGCATGAGGGATTGAGCCTGGGGGAGGTGAAATGGCTAGCTTTGGTTGGCTGGTCCAATATAGTCATTTACAAACATCTACTTTAATTAAAAAAAATACATATAAACCAATATAAATACCCACGAATTTTTATA
Organism: Helianthus tuberosus; assembly: GCA_030545235.1. NCBI lineage: Eukaryota > Viridiplantae > Streptophyta > Magnoliopsida > Asterales > Asteraceae > Helianthus > Helianthus tuberosus. Next base: position 97,611,703 of record CM060357.1, on the reverse strand, counting down.
AAATCAACCCACAACATCCTACAATGCATCATTTTAACCGAATCTACGACCCAAACAACCCCTTTGGATAACAAGAGAACCCGAACCCTAGCCCGCCACCAAACCGTCCACCACCAAACCCGACCCCAAGGATCGAGATGAGGAAAAATATCCAAGCGTCATACAATAAAAATATATCTCTAAAAGAAAAACACGAAGATATGAAATTTCCCGTCATGCCCGTCGATCATCTAACCTACCGGCCCACAATTGGCAATGATGTTGGAATGAAAGAAGAAATCATGAAAAAAATATAACATGGAGAAATCATGAGTTTTTATTTATTTATTTTTTTAATTTTATGTAGTTTTTTTTTAATTTTATGTAGTTTTTTTTTAATTTTATTTGTAGTTTTTTAAAATATTATATGTAATCTTCTCTTTTATTTTAATTAGTGTGTTATTTTAATTAAATTAAATTTAAAATCGTTTAAAAAAAATTCACATAGCTAGCGTGGCCACACCTCACCCCATGTTTTTTAATATTACCTGGTAAATCTCACACTTGTTTCACACTTGTTACGTATCGAGCAAAGCTTCCAACCCAATACTCTATAGATGATAAAAGAGAAAAAAAAGGGAAAACAACAAGAAATTTGCATACGAATAATTTTGAATTCTGATCGGCTGGTAGAGTTTTAGCTTTCAGGCTGATCGGTATGGTGGCGTCGTCCACCCCGTCTCCGCCCGGCGCCGGCGTCACCCCATCCCGCCCCCTCCCGTCGAGCTCCGTCCCCGTCTTCAACGTCGGAATATCGACGTTGAGGACGATCCAAATGGTGGGCCCCCTTTCTTCTCTCTCCGACGTCCTCTCCGTCACCCCATCCCGCCCCCTCCGTCTTCATCCCATCTCGTCTTCATCTCCGTCACCATACCGAAGAGCCTCACAGTTTCACCAAACATCCTTTGACCGAGTTCAGCTTTTTAGTTGTTTTACCCCTGAATCAATCCATGATCTCTGTTCTCTGCAGCCATGCTGGTACAACGACAATGACAACACATGGAAATCCCTGATTTTCTTTTTTTTTTTTTTTTTTTTTTTTTTTTTTGATTTTCTACTGCTTCATTTTGTTCCAAACTTCACACATAAATCCAGCCTAAACCTCTCCTTCTCTATCCTTTATCCCCCATTTCTTACAATAAAATCAAAAGCGACACCACACCACTATGATCAACCTTTCTTCCCTACATGCGTTACAGATCTTCGGCGATCGAGGTACTAAAATTCAAACCCATAAACATAAAAACATTTAAATTTAGCGTTAGTATATTTAAGTATCCATAACTGAAATCATGCATTGTTATAGTTTTACATGTTTAATTCCGAATGGGGTGTTTGTATATATGTTTCCAAAACGAAGAAGATGATAACCCTATATAATCAAGTTAAATCTGTAACATCGCTAAAATGCTTGCAGATTCAGTGTTCATTTTTAACGCTTGTTTCGTTCGTAAAAAGTCTTATATTTACTTCACACACAAAAAAAAAAAAAAAAGCTCTTCTGGGCTTAGCCGTTTTATAACTATTTGGTTTGAGTGCACACAATTAACCAAAGTATAATATTTTAGGTTGTTTAGTTTAATGAATTTGGTTTCCATTATCTTTTCTTGAATCTGAGTTGATTTTGTTTAAACAATTCTTAGTTTTGTTATGTGGTTCAGTTTTGAGTTTGTAATTGAGCACCTCTAACTCGAAATCAAATGTTTGGTTGGGTTAAGGTTGCTTGAAAAATGAAACAAGCCAAGTCAGTCACTTTAACTTGGCGTGAACAATTGAAAAATTATGAACTACAAGTGATGTACGTGTTTTGTAACCTAAATTTTGTTATTCGTGATAATTTCAGAATGGAGATAACTTGGGTTCGGTGCTCTAGAAGGCATACCAATGACCGGATATGCAGAATTTATAAATTTGTATGAACATTCAAGTGTACAACTATTAAATACTATAACACAAGGAATAAGTGGACTACGCTAGAGGACGTTTTAATCGATTTGAATACACAAGAATTGAATTTCTCTACGTAAAACGGGAGACTTCTTTGGTGGGTTTGTATATCATTGTTATTTTCTTAATTTATTTATTTATAATTTTGTTTTGTTCATTTGGTAACATTAACTTCCTGTTGTAGGCGTGCTCAAATAACGTTTACGGATAATAAAAGGAGACGTGAAATTCTGAGAACAACTGAGGAAAGCTCCGGGCATTGCCTTGTCAATGCACAAAAATATGTAAGTAGTGTTTCTATAGGATCTTACTAAGACACATGGGCTTAAAAGACTGCAAAAGCAACATTTTCTTGAAATACGTGAGATTAATCCGGAACCATTAGACGCACAGAAACAAAAATATGTCATTAAAAGTTTAACCTATTATGAGACCAAAGCAAAATTCAGAAAGCTTTAGAACTCAAATGAAAGACCGAAATACCCGATAATTGCAGTGTGTGACATGTATGATTTCCAATGGTCTTCTGCACGTATAGAAACTCCAAAGTACCCATTTGGTCATCATTGTGTCGTTATAACTAACTGGTATATACGTGTGTGCCATCTTCTGAGGCTAAAAAATTGGGGTTCAAATTAAAAACTCCTATGACGAAGTGTGAGGAAATCAAGGAAAAAACCAAGTAACCGAAGATTATTTTAAAGTCATCGGGGTACTAAAGATGGCAAACTAAAAGCCATCTTGATGTTGAAGAACCCTAAGCAGTATGCGAAGTTGTTGGCTACACGGTCTATGTTTCATGTTCAGTAAGAAACTATTGTGAATTTTGATGATTGTTAAAACTTGGGGTTCAAATTAAAAAACTCATATGACGAAGTGTGAGGAAATCAAGGAAAAAACTGAGTAACCGAAGATTATTTTAGTTACAAAGATGGAAAACTAAAAGTTATCTTGATAATGAAGAATCCTAAGCAGTGTGTGAAGTTGTTGGCTACACGGTCTATGTTTCATGTTTAGTAAGAAACTATTGTGAATTTTGATGATTGTTAACGTTTTGCGTCTTATAATTATGACGAATTATGTTAGTTGAAGTAGTGAGTGGTTAGCTTGTAGTTGTTTGTTTCTTCATAAACGTTGTTTATTTTTAAATATTATTATTGGATTCTTGCTTAATTACTTGGAATTTTGCATCTTGTTTTGTAACGCTTCGTATTTTTATACTTTCCTTACTTAGAAAGTGTAATGTTACTTCTATTTTTGGAAACTTATTATTGCATCGTATTCGTATTTCTTTTCCAAATATTGTAATCCGAGGCTTTGATTATAATGAAAATCCATGATTTTATATATAGTTGTGTTATACTATGTTGTCAAAAGCGCAAAAAGCGCGCGCCTAGGAGCCCGGGCGCAGCGAGGCGCACTTGTAGCGCCCGGTGGCAGCCTAGGCGCAAAAATGGGTTTTTTTTGAAAAAACGGCTTGAGGCGCAGGAAAGGCGCGCAAAAACGGCCTGAGGCGCAGGAAAGGCGCGCAAAAACGGCCTGAGGCGTAGCGCCATAAGCAGAAAAAAACAGAAAAGCAGGAAAAAAAACGAAACTGAGTGCGTATAAAAAGGCGCCTCACGCGGGCCCAGGTTTTTCGGAGCTGCATTCGTGTCTGCAGGTGCGGGCACGCATGAGTTCAACCAAATTCAAGCTCAGAAGCTCATTTTTGCACCCCCTGCGCGCGGGTATAACTTGTAGTAAAACATGTCATAAAGCTACAACAGAGTAGTAAAGACTTTACCTTATAAACAACCACTCACTTTGTTCCCACACCAATGTGGGACAAAGTATTTACCACCTTTTGAGAGTTTTATTCACATACCCAAAACTTACAACATATAAGTCCTAAACTTTTGCTACTAACTATTAGCTCCATGATCTTAAATGACATATATAATAGTTTTTTTAATTTTATATGTGGAATCTTATTTATTTTCAAAGCATACCATATTTTTTATATTTTTTTTTCTCTATGTGCGCTTTTCTTAAAAAAGCCCACGATTGCGCCTAGGCTCCGGGCGAGGCCGATGCGCCTCGCCTGCGCCTTGCGTCTTTGACAACATAGGTGTTATACGTTGCAAACTTAAATACATGCTCATACTCGAAAACTCATACTTGGAATACTTGAAACATCTATTATACATGCATTATGCTTATATACTTCACTTATATGCTTGAAATACTTAAAACCGGCTAAAATACGCGAAGCTGACTCAACCTAACTCCTACGCATGAATGAGCCCTTCGTCCGAGGGAACCCCATCCGTGCGGACTGACCTCAGTCGCACGAGCCAACTCCATCTGCACCAGTCTCTCATTCGCCTTATAAATACGTGTCCTCTCTCACTTCTCATACTTTCCAAACGCTCAAACTCTCTCCAAACTCTCTGAACTTGCACTCTTCGGACAGAACATTTCAACGGCTTCTAAGTGAGTCCTAGCTCACTTCTTAATCTTTTTCTTCTACTTTTCTTCTATTTTACTTCAATCTTGATACTTGGACAAACCTCTCGGATGGTTTTCACAGATTTGCGTTGGCAAGCTAAGGTGAAACTTCACCACATTGAGGACCAAAGTAAGATTTGAAGATCTGTTTTATTTAAAGTTCTTGTACAAAACCTTTCTGACTTGAAACTTGATAGAAATCTGGTACCCACCTAGGTCACAACTAAGTCTATAGTTGTGGGTTTGTGTTAAGGTTGAATTCCACCAAGAAACGAGACCATTCGTATGAAACAGGACCCTCTCGCATGAAACAGTCCTTTCGTGCGGACTGACTTCATTCGTGCGACTGAGTCCATTCGCAAGAACTGACTTTCTATTATTTTTTGTTCATACATAATTCCAAGTGTTGAAATCATCCAGGATTCTCCATCCTCGATATGGATGATCCTGTGATTTGGTAGAAGTGTGAACCGCGGGAGCTCTGGCTTTCCAAACTAGTTCCACTACCTCACTTGTGTACCTTGTAAATGAACACCCAAGCGGTTTCCTAGAATCAAAGTAAGTTAACCCCGCCTCGCCTCCAACACTTGCCATGTTGGGTATGACACGCCCGGGTTGTCCTTATTTGACTGTTTGGTTAATTTATTAATTATTTATGTTATACTTATTCATGACCAACCGGGTTTATCAACTACGTTGATAAACTTTGAGATTTGGTGAATCATACAATGAGGCGTTCGTACCTCCATACTTGACTTCCATGAAATCTGTGACAATACTGGACTGTTAATACTAACTAATATAATATATAAAATATAGATAACTTAGTAGAATTCATGATATTAACAAGGTTATGGTTAAAGTGTCACGTAAGGACTGATACCATTCGCACGAACAGGCCCCATTCGCACGAACTGGAACTTTCCATTCGTATGAACAGGCTCTTTCGCACGAACAGTCTCCTTTCGCACGAACTGAGACCTTTCGCACGAATTGATCCTCCATCCGCATGAACAGTGTTGTGAACTTCGGTTACTTTCTATCTCAGTTCTACGTTCTTCGTTTCTGATTCTAATGAGCAAATTAGGACCCATGAAATCACATAAACTTAGTGTCAGAACGGGTGCTTAGACGAGATATATTTTCGTGTATACATATTTTTTTGTACTTAACTTTCAATCTGAATCCTTTGTCAAAATCCGATAACTCACACCTTCGTTTACCCAAATGTAGGGTAACCTCAGTGTTCCAACTCTTATAATCGCCAACTCGCAGAATTAAACAGGAAAGCGTTGCAAAACCGTGAGTATACTCGACCCCTTTTTCTTTTTACACTTTTGGGTGCGTACGTTGCATGCTATTAAACACACAAACACACATACTTTATGCTTTATCACAAACAAACATTCCAACATGCATGTTTAATATGTTATGCATGAATTCATGTATGCTAGACTATTCTTATGCTTTATTGTAACACCCTTAATATTTGGACGGTATTTAATTAATAATTATATTAAATTCATACTAATCAGAGTTTACAAAAACTTTTCGTGTTTAAAGACCATACATATTTGTGATAGTACCCAAAATAAATCCAAGATAGTACATAACAAGTTTTAAGTTAACCCTTGCTAGTCAACTAACAACTAGTTTAAAGGATTCAAAACACGGTTAACAAACCATTTACTGTCACACCCCGACCACGTGAGACAACGAAACGTGGCGGAAACATCGGGGAGTGTTGTAACAGAATTAATTGTTTCAAATCCATGGCAATTGAAGTTTCATTTTATTAAACAATCATGAGAGTTTACATTGTTTTAAACAAGAAACAAAGAGTACATAACATAAATTAACTAGTTCTTGTCTCGTTTTAAGTCACTAAGGCACAGGTCCGCCTAAGTACGTCTTGATAAGTCCTATGCATCATCTCCTGAAAACACATGTGAAAATAGGTACGTCAGCATAAAAATGCCTGTGAGATACATAGGTTTTGTGAAAATAGGATTCATGACTTATGTTTGAGAAAATGTTTAGTCATGAACCTTGTTATTTGCTTTGTCTTGTAAATCAATTTGAAAAACGATGAGATCAGATGATATGTATAAATAAATGTAAGGTTAAATGAATAACCAAGTAAAATGAGTTTGTATAAGATAAGTTGTTTGTAAAACAATGTCTTGTGAAAAGTATGTTATTTGTATAAAATGCTATATGTCTCAAATTGAAATGATTCAAATAACTCTACGATATGTAATACCATACAAACACTTATATATAGGAAGTACCAGCGGCGTATCCACCATGCTTGTATCATATTACACACGCCTCGTTATTTAAATCACTTACTCAAACCAAACCACCAAGATGTAATGTTTAACAATTGTAGAAATGTTTATGTATGGTCAATTATGGTTCTCACGGTTCAACAGTTACAAACGGTTCATATAATCAAATGGTTACAACGGTTCACATAGTCAAATAGTTACAACGGTTCAGAATGTAATATAATGTGTTCATATGATGGATGAGCATATGCAACAAGATGTAATGTAAAACGATGTACGAAGTATGCACACAATGGACATACATAGCATGAAATGTAATGTAAAACAATGTACTAAGTATGCACACAATGGACATACATAGCATGAAATGTATTGTAAAGTGGTGTACTAAGTATGCACACAATGGGCATACATAGCATAAAATGTAATGTAAAACGATGTACTAAGTATGCACACAATGGGCGTACATAGCATGAAATGTATTGAAATCATGTACTATAAATGTACTAATAAACATAGCAAGTATATGATGTGAAAACAGGAAAGCATGAAAGTAACAAGTAGGCACATGTGTTTCACCCCAAAACAGTTTGGAAAACAGTAAAAGAGGGGTCTATGTACTCACTTGAGATTGCTTAGTAGTCCTTGAGTAACAACCAAACAATGCTAGAGATCACGGATATCAAACGGCACCTAATATAGGTAACTATGTTAATAAACCGGACCTAAATCGGAGGATTTAGATAGAATGAGGGTTCGTAAACCAAACGAGTATGGAAACTCGTGTAATATGGTTTAACAAAGCCTACATACTAATTGAAACCTAACATAAGTGCTTACGACCCATTACGACCCGTTTAGGTAGCTTATGCTACTTTAACGCGTCGTTCGCGTGAAACGCGTTCGCCTAACTAGTCCTATGACAAGTATTATATGCCTAAAATGTTTAATTATGTAACATAATCAGTTAAGTGACGAAAGTTTAGGTTACATATGCTTAATTACCAATTACACATGAAAAGGGTATTTAGGTAATTTACCTAAGGCATATAAACAACCTATCATACAACTACTTAACGAAGCGACCATAAGGTATAACCTCGGAAGGTTATTCCCTATATACTATGGTCACCTAAGGTATTTGGTCGGATCCTAATGATCGACCAAATGGGTCGGGTTCGAAGGTATAAGCAATTTATGAGATCGCTTACCCTTACGACCCTAGACAACGTGGTAATCAGTAGGCATAGTCCCAAGGGACTATAACCATCGTGATTACAATCACGTTGCGAAGTTCAAACGAACTTCGCATTGACCATAAACTGGTCAACGCAGAAAGTCAAACAAAGTTTGACTTTCGGACTCGAAAAGCAATAAAAGAACGAAGGAATACTTACAAAGGGTCCCCGAATGCTAATCTCGATCCAAGTAACTCAGGTATGAAACAATGGTTTCAACTTAGAATTTCTCAAATTAAAATTCTTGTGGGTTTTGCAAATGAAGGTATGGGGTATATATAGGATTTCCCGAACCGTTAGGATCGTTTCTTTGAAAACGTGCTTCAATCTTGGCCATACACTTGCACCCATGGTATTGTAATACCATGTGCACATCAAAACCAGCCCATAGATTCCCCAAAACCATGTGCAACAAGTGGAACGGACCAGATTCGATGTTTCTGCACATTCTGCTGTCTGGGACCCTGACGCGGGCCGCGTAAGGATACACCTTGGGTTTACGCGGGCCGCCTGGCCATCTATTACAGAATTGCAGTTTTGGTCCCTGAACTTGAGAAACATGCATATTGAGGTGTTTTTGACACGTTTAAGCCCCGTTAACCTCATTTAAAGGCTCTAAAATGATGTTAAAGTATTGGGAACTCAAAACATGCTCAAAAATATCTCGGATGTCGGTTCGTTTGGTCGTATGATCGCGATGTTCGCTTAATTACGACGGAATGCGCATAAGCGCGAAAAACGATCCAAAATGCGCGACGAATGGATTTTTCTTATGCCAAACACTAAAATAAAATATTTTAGTGCTTACATAAATTTTTGGATGTCCGGATGTAGTCAGAACGTACGTTATGCGCGAAAATGCAAACTTGTGCACTTTTTGACGCTTTTAGTCCCTGAATGGCCCAAAAGTTTATTTTAGCACACCGAACCCCTCAAAGCCTATTTCTAAGCTATGTAAAGGATATTTATGGTATGTTTAACTTATGGCCATGTTCCGGAATGTCTGTTACAGTTCAAATTGGCATACTTTCGCAGGTTGTCAACTTTAGTCCCTGTAAGCGATTTAACTTGATTTTTGCCATACCAAAGCCTTCAAAACTTATTTCTAAGTTATGTAAAGATTATTTAAGGTATGTTAAGCCTATTTCACTATTCCGGAGTGTTCGTTGCATTAAACTGGTTATATTTACGCATCAGTGCGCGTATAACCTTCCAGAAAGCGATTTAGAGCTTGAAATTGAACAAGAATTGATATGTGCAAAAGATACACATATTTATACAGCTCCCAAGTATGAAATACAATATTTCATTGGCTTGGCATTTGTTTGATGGTCGCAGTGACCCAGGTGTCACAGTCTCCCCTACTTTAGGAAATTCCGTCCCGAAATTTATTCGTAGGAGTCTATTTGTGACTTTGTGTCAAATAACCACCAGAGATATGTAAGGCATAATCCTGTCATTTCCTTAACGGACAATCTTTAGAAACGAAAATGAACAGACGGAGTCATTTTCCTCAACGAGTATTCTTCAGAAACGAAAATGGAGGAATAAACAAACGGGGATTCATTTCCTCAACGGACAATCTTCAGAAACGTAAAATGAACTTACGGAGTCATTTTCAACGGGTGCTTCATCAGAAATGGAAATATAAAGGATAATCAAACGGATATTCATTTCCTCAACGGACAATCTTCAGAAACAAAAATGAACAAACGGAGTCATTTTCAACGGGTGCTTCCTCAGAAATGGAAATGAAAAGGATAATCAAACGGATATTCATTTCCTCAACGGACAATCTTCATAAACGAAAATGAACAAACGGAGTCATTTTCAACGGGTGCTTCCTCAGAAATGGAAATGAAAAGAGTTAATCAAACGGATATTCATTTCCTCAACGGACAATCTTCAGAAACGAAAATGAACAAACGGAGTCATTTTCAACGGGTGCTTCCTCAGAAATGGAAATGAAAAGAGTTAATCAAACGGATATTCATTTCCTCAACGGACAATCTTCAGAAACGAAAATGAACAAACGGAGTCATTTTCAACGGGTGCTTTCTCAGAAATGGAAATGAAAAGAGTTAATCAAACGGATATTCATTTCCTCAACGGACAATCTTCAGAAACAAAAATGAACAAACGGAGTCATTTTCAACGGGTGCTTCCTCAGAAATGGAAATGAAAAGGATAATCAAACGGATATTCATTTCCTCAACGGACAATCTTCATAAACTAAAATGAACAAACGGAGTCATTTTCAACGGGTGCTTCCTCAGAAATGGAAATGAAAAGAGTTAACTTCTAGGCACATGAAAAATCTCGCTGTGGTTTCTGTGCACTAAATTTCATAATTATGTATGCATCCATAATTACGTAATTCCTTGCACAGTCCACACAGTTTGTCTTGTAATGTTTAGGGGAGGAAAATCAAAACTGTGATGAGGGTGACTAGACTACCATAGGGTCCTTTTAATTAGATCGACAGATGATCTTTATTAATTTGGCCACCAAGGAGTCCTTTCAGCTATATCATCACATGATGTTCCTAACCAGATTTTTGGATCAATCTGTTTAACTAGACCACTCAAGGGGTCTAATTATGGAGTAGTACTTTATAACCCAAGGGACTTAACTACAACGTAGAAGTCCATTAAGGATTTTAGATAACAAAAACTTGGATTACACCAAAAACATAAAAGGGAACACATAAGCGCATAATCACATAGTTGCTTAACTCAGTTATTAATTTGTTATTAACTTGTTATCGATTGAAAATGGATATGGAAACCAGTCGATGGACTTCAACATCCTTAAACATCTATTTGAAAAGATAGAATGATTTTCCAAAAATTTGATTTCTGATTACAAGGAATCACCACATTCGAATTAAGGTATACAACAATTAAGGACTTACGGAAATACCCTTAGGTACCCTATTAAGGATTTATAGTGGTACTTTGGGTATTCGTCCAGTGTTGTAACTTGCGCCTTGTACTTCGTATCCTTGGATGAAACGGGTACTTAGGAATTTCGTGGAAAACGCAAGAGATCATAGAAATGGGAAAATCTTGGGGGTAGTTTGTTCTTCAAGGAATACAGTTCCTTGATTGTCGGTATTGTAAGGGATATGTTGTTTATACATGCAACCACATAAATACATTGCAATGTAAATAAAAGATTTATTTATAAACAACGATAACAACTGTTTCTTGGACCTTGACAACAAAAAGAAAATAATACATAAGACGTGATTATTTCTAAACGATGTTGTCTTCTAGTCAGTCAGATGCTCATCCCTGTGCTAGATTTGCATTAGCAAGCTTTGGGCAATTTCTTTGGAAATGACCCATCTCGCCACAGTTGAAGCAAGAACCTGGTAGAAAACGACCTTGAGCAGGATTGTTGCCAGCTTGGTTTGGTGCAGCTGCAGCTGGGCAAACTCTTGCTGTATGGCCTATAACTCCACAAGTTTGGCATTTGCGGCACTTTACATTGGCATGATGATGGAGGCTACATTGGTTGCACAAGGGTGCAGTTCCATTGTATGGCTTCCTAGCAGGGGGTTGAGCTGGTTGGTTGGGGACGGCTTGATCATTGTGAGTAACCATGGAGAAGTTCTGAGAAGCCTTTCACTTCTTTGACTTCTTAGGAGATCCAGTCTGTTCATCCATGGTCTTTGATTCCTCGGTTGGGTTCGATTCCTCGACCGGTTTCTTGTCACCTTTTCGGAAAAGTTTACCTTTCCTGATCTTTGATTCAGTCAAGGTTGCAGATAGCTCAATGGCCTGTCTAACTGTAGTAGAGTTGCTACCAGTCACAATGTCTTGTATTGAGTCAGGGAGGCCATCAATGTACTTTTCTATTGCCTTATCCAAAGGCGTGACCATGTTTGGGCATAACAGACTTAACTCCTCATAACGGTCCGTGTAGGATCGATGCTCACCGCTAACTTGCGTAAGATTGTCAAATTCCCTTTCCAAGGCCCTGATCTCGTGACGAGGACAGAATTCCTTCATCATAAGGGCCCTAAGTTCAGCCCATGTCTGTGCTAGAGCAACTTCTGCACCACGATCTCTCATAAGCCCGTTCCACCATGTAAGGGCCCTCTTCTGGAACACACTCGAAGAAAACTCGACCTTGCGATTGTCAGGATACTGCACGTGGAGGAAAGTATTCTCAATGCTCTCGAACCATTGAAGAAGCCCAGTCGCTCCCTCAGAACCACTAAACTTGAGTGGTTTAGCCGAGTTAAAACTCTTGAAATTGCATGGACCATTGTTGTTGTTGTTGGCTTGGTTCCATTGAGCAAAGAGGTTTGGGAATTGAGCAGCCATTTGTTGCGCAATGATTTCTGCCAGTTCGGCAGTCGCTATCTGGTTCTCGCATCGAGGAGGCATTCTAAAAGAGAAACAAGAAAGAAAACAAATGAAATGGCATTGGGTAAGAATAGGATGTTACAATTACCGACCATAATCATGGTTGATGGTCATTTGTTTGAACCACGAAGCAAACAAACAACACAAAGGCTGAATCAAAGCAAATAGATCCTCATAGTGTATCGCGAAGACGTGCTCGCCTATAAGTGGACACTCACCCCAAGAGTTCCCAGGTAAGAGTGACTGGTCCGATTATGTGGATTTGTACGAACACTCTAGCCTTAGACAGAAAACTCAGGGTACAGGCATTCACTCTTCCAGTTTGCACGTGTTCACACTATTTAGGACCCAAAACTTTGACGAGATTTTGAAAACTCAAAGGGGTTCAAAACCTTATAACAGAGGGTTCAAAACCTTACAATAGAGGGTTCAAAACCTTACAATAGAGGGTTCAAAACCTAGTAATCAATCATCCTAGAACAGATGATTAGTTTTCAAAGCGGTTTTGAAATTTATGTTCTTGTTGTGGTCGTCGCCTAAGGATAGGTGACGGTATTGTTTTATGACTAAACGCAAGTAAACTCGCGTTAGGGTCCTAAGAAGGTTATAGACTAGGTCAACGCATTACTAATAACCTAATTCCCTATAACCATTGGCTCTGATACCAACTTTTCTGTCACACCCCGACCACGTGAGACAACGAAACGTGGCGGAAACATCGGGGAGTGTTGTAACAGAATTAATTGTTTCAAATCCATGGCAATTGAAGTTTCGTTTTATTAAACAATCATGAGAGTTTACATTGTTTTAAACAAGAAACAAAGAGTACATAACATAAATTAACTAGTTCTTGTCTCGTTTTAAGTCACTAAGGCACAGGTCCGCCTAAGTACGTCTTGATAAGTCCTATGCATCATCTCCTGAAAACACATGTGAAAATAGGTACGTCAGCATAAAAATGCCTGTGAGATACATAGGTTTTGTGAAAATAGGATTCATGACTTATGTTTGAGAAAATTTTTAGTCATGAACCTTGTTATTTGCTTTGTCTTGTAAATCAATTTGAAAAACGATGAGATCAGATGATATGTATAAATAAATGTAAGGTTAAATGAATAACCAAGTAAAATGAGTTTGTATAAGATAAGTTGTTTGTAAAACAATGTCTTGTGAAAAGTATGTTATTTGTATAAAATGCTATATGTCTCAAATTGAAATGATTCAAATAACTCTACGATATGTAATACCATACAAACACTTATATATAGGAAGTACCAGCGGCGTATCCACCATGCTTGTATCATATTACACACGCCTCGTTATTTAAATCACTTACTCAAACCAAACCACCAAGATGTAATGTTTAACAATTGTAGAAATGTTTATGTATGGTCAATTATGGTTCTCACGGTTCAACAGTTACAAACGGTTCATATAATCAAATGGTTACAACGGTTCACATAGTCAAATAGTTACAACGGTTCAGAATGTAATATAATGTGTTCATATGATGGATGAGCATATGCAACAAGATGTAATGTAAAACGATGTACGAAGTATGCACACAATGGACATACATAGCATGAAATGTAATGTAAAACAATGTACTAAGTATGCACACAATGGACATACATAGCATGAAATGTATTGTAAAGTGGTGTACTAAGTATGCACACAATGGGCATACATAGCATAAAATGTAATGTAAAACGATGTACTAAGTATGCACACAATGGGCGTACATAGCATGAAATGTATTGAAATCATGTACTATAAATGTACTAATAAACATAGCAAGTATATGATGTGAAAACAGGAAAGCATGAAAGTAACAAGTAGGCACATGTGTTTCACCCCAAAACAGTTTGGAAAACAGTAAAAGAGGGGTCTATGTACTCACTTGAGATTGCTTAGTAGTCCTTGAGTAACAACCAAACAATGCTAGAGATCACGGATATCAAACGGCACCTAATATAGGTAACTATGTTAATAAACCGGACCTAAATCGGAGGATTTAGATAGAATGAGGGTTCGTAAACCAAACGAGTATGGAAACTCGTGTAATATGGTTTAACAAAGCCTACATACTAATTGAAACCTAACATAAGTGCTTACGACCCATTACGACCCGTTTAGGTAGCTTATGCTACTTTAACGCGTCGTTCGCGTGAAACGCGTTCGCCTAACTAGTCCTATGACAAGTATTATATGCCTAAAATGTTTAATTATGTAACATAATCAGTTAAGTGACGAAAGTTTAGGTTACATATGCTTAATTACCAATTACACATGAAAAGGGTATTTAGGTAATTTACCTAAGGCATATAAACTACCTATCATACAACTTCTTAACGAAGCGACCATAAGGTATAACCTCGGAAGGTTATTCCCTATATACTATGGTCACCTAAGGTATTTGGTCGGATCCTAATGACCGAACAAATGGGTCGGGTTCGAAGGTATAAGCGATTTATGAGATCGCTTACCCTTACGACCCTAGACAACGTGGTAATCAGTAGGCATAGTCCCAAGGGACTATAACCATCGTGATTACAATCACGTTGCGAAGTTCAAACGAACTTCGCGCATTGACCATAAACTGGTCAACGCAGAAAGTAAAACAAAGTTTGACTTTCGGACTCGAAAAGCAATAAAAGAACGAAGGAATACTTACAAAGGGTCCCCGAATGCTAATCTCGATCCAAGTAACTCAGGTATGAAACAATGGTTTCAACTTAGAGTTTCTCAAATCAAAATTCTTGTGGGTTTTGCAAATGAAGGTATGGGGTATTTATAGGATTTCCCGAACCGTTAGGATCGTTTCTTGGAAAACGTGCTTCAATCTTGGCCATACACTTGCACCCATGGTATTGTAATACCATGTGCACATCAAAACCAGCCCATAGATTCCCCAAAACCATGTGCAACAAGTGGAACGGACCAGATTCGATGTTTCTGCACATTCTGCTGTCTGGGACCCTGACGCGGGCCGCGTAAGGATACACCTTGGGTTTACGCGGGCCGCCTGGCCATCTATTACAGAATTGCAGTTTTGGTCCCTGAACTTGAGAAACATGCATATTGAGGTGTTTTTGACACGTTTAAGCCCCGTTAACCTCATTTAAAGGCTCTAAAATGATGTTAAAGTATTGGGAACTCAAAACATGCTCAAAAATATCTCGGATGTCGGTTCGTTTGGTCGTATGATCGCGATGTTCGCTTAATTACGACGGAATGCGCATAAGCGCGAAAAACGATCCAAAATGCGCGACGAATAGATTTTTCTTATGCCAAACACTAAAATAAAATATTTTAGTGCTTACATAAATTTTTGGATGTCCGGATGTAGTCAGAACGTACGTTATGCGCGAAAATGCAAACTTGTGCACTTTTTGACGCTTTTAGTCCCTGAATGGCCCAAAAGTTTATTTTAGCACACCGAACCCCTCAAAGCCTATTTCTAAGCTATGTAAAGGATATTTATGGTATGTTTAACTTATGGCCATGTTCCGGAATGTCTGTTACAGTTCAAATTTGCATACTTTCGCAGGTTGTCAACTTTAGTCCCTTTAAGCGATTTAACTTGATTTTTGCCATACCAAAGCCTTCAAAACTTATTTCTAAGTTATGTAAAGATTATTTAAGGTATGTTAAGCCTATTTCACTATTCCGGAGTGTTCGTTGCATTAAACTGGTTATATTTACGCATCAGTGCGCGTATAACCTTCCAGAAAGCGATTTAGAGCTTGAAATTGAACAAGAATTGATATGTGCAAAAGATACACATATTTATACAGATCCCAAGTATGAAATACAATATTTCATTGGCTTGGCATTTGTTTGATGGTCTCATTGACCCAGGTGTCACATTTACAACACGATTAAAGTCTAGACAAGGTTAAGTTTGGTGCGGAAGCTTCAAAATACGTGTTCGGTTCTTGACAATGTACTTGATCACCATCCGGAAAGACCTCATCCATACCTAGGGACAAACCATTAAAACATTAGTTTTAACATTAGTATAATACATATAAACGAATTCCGACATCGAAAAGTGATAAATAAAATACAAGTTTTCTGGGCTCCACCGTAACTTACGGTGTCTACCGTAAGTTACGGTAGAGCCTGAATGGTTCTGGTCTGCCGTAACACAGGGGTGAACCACCGTAACATTTTGTTTTCCACCGTAAATTACATTGGTGGAGACCGTAATTTACGGTGGACTCTATGAATTTGCCATTTGACTATTTTGTTGATTTTGCCCAAAACCGCATACCGTTTTAGACTATTTCTTTCCTATATGTCTGTAAATTCATTACGGACATATTCATTTTGATTATCATACCAACAATTGATTCACCGATCATACGGCTAAAACTTTCTATACTATTATTTAGTCGACCCATTCCAACTATAAGTGTATATTTCCAGTTTCTTATTCTAAGACCTTTTAGATGCCATTACCCAAGTTCCCGGGCTTGTACATCTTGGTGTGTTTGCGCTATTCATGACTTTGTGTTCCCTTGGGACTAAAAGCTCGTTTCCTCGGAATTCAACATTCCGTTTTAAACGGCCTTTTCAACATACCCCCATTTATTAT
The DNA here is from genome assembly GCA_030545235.1 of Helianthus tuberosus. Lineage (NCBI taxonomy): Eukaryota > Viridiplantae > Streptophyta > Magnoliopsida > Asterales > Asteraceae > Helianthus > Helianthus tuberosus. The sequence goes on along the minus strand of CM060357.1, from coordinate 97,594,725 downwards.
TCCAATATCCTGGATTCACAACTCAAAGTATTATAGCTAGGTTCATAAGCGTAGTGCAATCCAACACTTAACAACTTATGAAACCATCATATCGCTATTGTCATGATTCCTTTTATGGTATCTATTCAACCCGTTTGACTATCTAGTGAAAACCATCACTTTATTAACAAGTCAAACCCAATCCCAAGTCTTTATTTTGACCCGTTTGATGTTCAAGTGAACTACGCCACTTTAGAACACATCAAACGCATCCTTTACACTACGATTCTGTCTATACACTAAACTCAACCATATATGCATAATTTAACAAGACTAAAGTCACGTACCTTTAGAGCACACCCTTCAAGCGCGTATCTCCTCCTCCGGCTTGTCCGCTTGACGATCCGGATGCTTGGCCTAAAGATTTCAATTCAACTTACATTTAGAACCCTTTTCGTAATTATAAACACATAAATGGCCACAATAGTCAATTATGCGTTTTTATTCGATTTTCAACATATTAATTCCCCACTTAGGCATTTCAACAAACACCTAGTGGGTCAAATTTTCACATGATTATTACCAAGTTTATGACTTGTTAACTTGTCTAAATCAACTTCAATTAGGCAAATATATACATATTTTCTACCGAAATATTTCAGAGATTATCACATAATTTCAGTTTACACTAAATCAAAAGTCTTAGTCCTAGTGTTTATCAAGTTCTACTAACTTGGTAATCACCCACTATAGTGATTATGAACCTTACAATCATCATGCAAGATTTTGACAAGAATTCATCTAGGGTTTGTCCCTAAACCTTATATCTCTTCCAATTTCATTCATGCATGACACAATCAAGCTCAATTTCAACTTTTCATGATTTGTCTAGAACTTGAGATGAATCGAAAATACCGAAATTTACATACCTTATGATCCCTACAACAAGGAGACCACTAATCCACATTCAGATTTTGATTTGAACTTGATTTGAGCCTTCAATTTGTGGTTTTTGTGAATACTAGGGTTTTGGAGAATGGGGGTCGCCCTTCTCTTGCTTCTGATCGACCAGACATCCCAAATGGGGTATTTGGTTTTGTTTTTAATTAAAAATCAATACTAAAAGTTTCAATTTTTACAACATGAGCCCCTCCACTCTTATTTAACATATAGTTTGGTCATTCTAACCCTATTTCGAGTTATTTCTAGACTTCTAGTTAACTAGGTTATAATTCCCTAGTTAAATAAATTCTTGTTTATTTATACTTTATAACTCTAATATAAAGTTTTATATTTTCGGGATGTTACAAGTCCACCCCCCTTAAAAAGGGTTTCGTCCCCGAAACCGAATTTACGTACCAAATAGTATGGGGTAGAGCCGTTGCATCTCTTCTTCGGATTCCCATGTGGTATCCGCACCTTTCCTGTGTTCCCATTTAACCTTCACTTGGTTAATCACTTTGTTCCTCAAACTCTTCTCTTTACGATCTAAAATCGCAATTGGTTTTACTGCATAGTTGAGGCTGTTATCCACCTCGATATCATCGTAGTGGATACGAGCAGTTTTGTCTGCTAAACATTTTCGGAGATGTGACACGTGGAAAGTGCTATGAATCCCACTCAACTCCTCGGGTAGTTCGAGGCGATATGCTACTTTGCCAACCCGTTCGGTGATCCTGAATGGTCCGATAAATCTTGGGCTCAACTTCCCTCTTTTTCTGAACCGTATTATTCCTTTCCACGGCGATACTTTCAGCATTACCTTATTGCCCACTTGAAACTCAATTGCCCTCTTTCGTTTATCCGCGTATGACTTTTGTCGGTCCTGAGCCGCTTTTAGGTGAGTTCGGACCATGTCGATCTTCTCATTCGTAGTTCGGATTATATCAGTAGGTGCTAGTCCTCGTGGACCCACTTCTCCCCAACACACCGGGGTTCGACACTTTCTACCATATAACATCTCATACGGGGCCATTTTAATGCTCGATTGATAGCTATTGTTATATGAAAATTTGACCAAGGGTAGATAGACATCCCAACTACCCCCGAAGTCAATAATGCAAGCCCGCAGCATATCCTCCAATGTTTGTATTGTTCTTTCACTCTGCCCATCCGTTTGTGGATGGTAAGCGGTGCTAATGAACAGTTTAGTCCCCATTTGTTCTTGGAAGTCGTGCCAAAAATTCGAAGTGAACCTAGTATCTCTGTCTGACACAATGGATATCGGTACCCCATGACGTGCTATGATTTCATTGGTGTACACCTCCGACATCTTCTCGGATGTATAAGTCTCACGAATCGGAATGAAGTGAGCACTTTACGTCAATCTATCCACGACTACCCATATAGCATCAAACCCGCGGTTGGTTTTGGGTAATTTGGTTAACAAATCCATAGTGATTTGTTCCCATTTCCAAACTGGGATGTCCAATGGTTGCAACTTACCATATGGCTTTTGGTGCTCCGCTTTGACTTGCAAGCAGGTCAAACACTTCTCCACATATTTCACGATGTCTCTTTTCATTCCTGGCCACCAATAATTTTGTTTTAAATCGTTATACATCTTGGTCGCCCCCGGATGTATCGAATAATGAGATTTATGGGCCTCGTCAAGTAGAAATGCCTTGGCCCCACATGAGTTCGGAACCCAAATTCTCCCAAATCGAGTTCTCAATCCTTGGTTATTATCCGCCAGGTCTTTTAACTGCCCAACTATTCTTTCCCTTTTCACATTTTCTTCCTTTATTGCTTAAATTTGAGATTTCCGAATTTGCTCAAGCAAACCCGATGTCACAATTAGTTGCATCGATCGTACTCGAATAGGCGTATAATCTGTCTTTCGGCTCAACGCATCTGCCACTACATTAGCCTTCCCGGGGTGGTAATGTATTTCACAATCAAAGTCTTTGACGGTTTCTAACCACCGCCTCTGCCTCATATTTAATTCCTTCTGATCGAAGAAATACTTCAAGCTTTTATGGTCGGTAAAGATAGTGCATTTCACCCCATATAAATAATGCCTCCATATTTTCAAGGCGAACACCACCGCCGCCAACTCGAAGTCATGGGTAGGATATCCCTTCTCATGAGTCTTTAGCTGCCTCGAGGCATAGGCTATAACCTTGCCCCGTTGCATCAAAACGCAGCCAAGCCCCGAATGTGATGCATCTGAGTAAACTACCATGTCGTCTGTTCCCTCCAGTAATGACAATACCGGTGCATGGGTCAGTTTTTCCTTAAGCGTTTGGAACGCCCTTTCTTGATCATTACCCCAGTTAAACTTTTCGTCCTTACGGGTTAATTTGGTTAATGGCATAGCAATTTTTGAGAAATCCTGAATGAATCTTCGATAATAACCCGCAAGCCCCAAAAAGCTTCTGATCTCCGAAGGATTCTTCGGTGGATCCCATCTCGCCACGGCTTCTATCTTTGACGGGTCTACTAACACCCCGTTTGCACTAATGATGTGCCCGAGAAATTGTACTTCTCACAACCAGAAAGCACATTTCGAGAACTTTGCGTACACTTTCTCTTTTCTGAGCGTCTCTAATACTTCACGCAAATGATTTGTATGTTCCACTTCATTCCTCGAGTATATCAAGATGTCATCAATGAACACTATTACCGACTTATCTAGCATAGGCTTACAGACCCGGTTCATGAGGTCCATGAAAGCCGCGAGTGCATTAATTAACCCAAAGGACATCACAAGGAACTCGTAATGTCCATACCGTGTACGGAAAGCCGTCTTCGGTATATCCTCATCCTTGAATTTCAACTGATGGTATCCCGATCTAAGGTCGATCTTGGAGAACCAACTTGCGCCTTGCAATTGATCAAATAAATCGTCAATTCTTGGGAGTGGGTATCGATTCTTCACCGTGAGTTTATTTAACTCCCTGTAATCGATACACATGCGCATGCTCCCATCCTTCTTTTTCACAAATAGCACCGGTGCGCCCCACGGAGACACACTAGGCCGGATAAACCCTTTGTCTAACAGATCTTGAATTTGCGACATCAATTCTTGTAATTCTGATGGCGCGAGTCGATACGGCACCTTGGCCACAGGTTTCGCGCCCGGAACCAATTCGATCCCGAACTCTACCTCCCGTTCTGGTGGTATTCCCGGTAGGTCCTCCGGAAATACGTCGGCATATTCGCGTACCACCGGTACATCTTCAATCTCTAGTGATCTCTTGTCTGATTCGTTCGCGTATATCATGAATGCCCTACAACCGTGCCTCATGAGCTTGCGAGCTTTTAGCATTGAACACATAACGGGATTACCCCTCTTTTCGCCGTATATGGTAACAGATTTTCCACTTGGAAATGTTAGTTTTATCTCCTTACGGAAACATACGACTCTCGCATGGTATCGGGATAGCCAATCCATCCCGACTACTACTTGGAATTCCCCCATCGACATAGGAATCAAGTCTAATGAATATTCTTCATCGTCAATGTTTATCTTACAATCTCGACATACATCACACACAAGGAAACTTTTGTTATCACCTATTTCTACTTCTAATGGCATAGGCAATTTTGTTAGTACAAAAGAAGGATGTCGAATAAATCCATGTGAAACAAAGGATTTATTCGCACTCGTATCAAATAACACATGTGCAGGAATTGAATTTATGGCAAATATACCTGAGACCACATCGGGCTCTGTTTTTGCCTCCACTGTTGTTAACTGGAAAGATCTTGCCTTTGCTCTTGGTGTCTCAGTGTGTGTATTCTTGTCATCTTTCTTTCCAATCAACTCTGGGCACTTAGATTTCTTGTGACCCGGTTGGTAGCATTTGTAACACACCGACACCTTCCCCGGGCACAATGCAGCCGTGTGTCCCGTTTTCCCACATATAGGACACGGTTTGTCCTTGAACCGGCACTCACCTTTGTGCCCCTTCCCGCATATCTTGCAGTTTGATGACCCGCTTTTCCCTTCTTGTTTCTTTGAGGATTCTGTTGTGCGCGCCTTTTCGTTGGGCTAGGATTGACTATCTGCGCCCTTCTTTCACCTCTTTCAATCTGTTTCTTCAACTCTATCTCCCGTTCCCGAGCAACGTTTATAATCTCGGTGAGAGTCTCATACTTTGAAGGAGTCATAAACTCCCTATACTCTACGCTCAACATATTATAATAATAATATATTTTCTGCTCCTCATTCGTTATCAATTCATCACAAAACTTCATCTTATCCATGAACATTCCCGTGATTTTATCAATAGATTCACCCTTGTGTCGAAGCTGCATGAATTCTTCCTTGATCTTGTTAATGACTGCCTTGGGACTGTGATGTTTAAGAAACGGCGTCTTAAACTCGTCCCATGTCATAGCTTTAGCCGCTTCGCTTCCAATTTCTTTCTTCTTGTTATCCCACCAGTCTTTCGCTTGACCCCTTAACTGACCCGTGCCATAGGCTACGTAGTAGTCTGGATCACAATGAGTCCTTTCGAATACTCCATCCATATCGCTTAGCCATCGCTGGCATATTATCGGGTCAACCTCCCCATTGTAAATTGGCGGTTTGCACGCCATGAACTCTTTATAAGAACAAGATTTTCGTCCTCCCGACTTCTCCTTTGCTAAATTGGTATTATCCTCCAATTTCTTGATTCTTTCTTCCACCACTGATAATACCGTGTTTTGGATTATGTCGATGAAACCCGACAGACTGTTTTCAATTTCCTTCCCTACCTCTTCAGCAATCACTTCTCTTGTTTGCTCAGTGACTCTTGGCACTGCATTATCATTACCTTTATCCGTCATCTTTAACTGAAATGTTTACATCAAGCGTTAAACATTTCATCTATAGCATATGGTTTATTTACTTCGGTTTATTCAAGTTCATAACTTGTTTTTACCGCTCTTATTTAATGCACTTTCCGGGTTTGAGTGTATTAACACGCTCTTCCCATGCATATCTATTCATCATTCCCTTTTTATACTTAGTAACTCTACTTAGAACAATTAACTTTTACCGGATGCTTGATCAAGCTTGAACCGAACACTTTGTTGACAACCTTAAGCTCTGATTACCAACTTATAACACCCTTAATATTTGGACGGTATTTAATTAATAATTATATTAACTTCATACTAATCAGAGTTTACAAAAACTTTTCGTGTTTAAAGACCACACATATTTGTGATAGTACCCAAAATAAATCCAAGATAGTACATAACAAGTTTTAAGTTAACCCTTGCTAGTCAACTAACAACTAGTTTAAAGGATTCAAAACACGGTTAACAAACCATTTACAACACGATTAAAGTCTAGACAAGGTTAAGTTTGGTGCGGAAGCTTCAAAATACGTGTTCGGTTCTTGACAATGTACTTGATCACCATCCGGAAAGACCTCATCCATACCTAGGGTCAAACCACTAAAAACATTAGTTTTAACATTAGTACAATACATATAAACGAATTCCGACATCGAAAAGTGATAAATAAAATACAAGTTTTCTGGGCCCCACCGTAACTTACGGTGTCTACCGTAAGTTACGGTAGACCCTGAATGGTTCTGGTCTACCGTAACACAGGGGTGAACCACTGTAACGTTTTGTTTTCCACTGTAAATTACGGTGGAGACTGTAATTTACGGTGGACTCTGTGAATTTGCCATTTGACTATTTTGTTGATTTTGCCCAAAACCGCATACCGTTTTAGACTATTTCTTTCCTATATGTCTGTAAATTCATTACGGACATATTCATTTTGATTATCATACCAACAATTGATTCACCAATCATACGGCTAAAAGTTTCTATACTATTATTTATTCGACCCATTCCAACTATAAGTGTATATTTCCAGTTTCTTATTCTAAGACCTTTTAGATGCCATTACCCAAGTTCCCGGGCTTGTACATCTTGGTGTGTTTGCGCTATTCATGACTTTGTGTTCCCTTGGGACTAAAAGCTCGTTTCCTCGGAATTCAACATTCCGTTTTAAACGGCCTTTTCAACATACCCCCATTTATTATTCTAATATCCTGGATTCACAACTCAAAGTATTATAGCTAGGTTCATAAGCGTAGTGCAATCCAACACTTAACAACTTATGAAACCATCATATCGCTATTGTCATGATTCCTTTTATGGTATCTATTCAACCCGTTTGACTATCTAGTGAAAACCATCACTTTATTAACAAGTCAAACCCAATCCCAAGTCTTTATTTTGACCCGTTTGATGTTCAAGTGAACTACGCCACTTTAGAACACATCAAACGCATCCTTTACACTACGATTCTGTCTATACACTAAACTCAGCCATATATGCATAATTTAACAAGACTAAAGTCACGTACCTTTAGAGCACACCCTTCAAGCGCGTATCTCCTCCTCCGGCTTGTCCGCTTGACGATCTGGATGCTTGGCCTAAAGAGTTCAATTCAACTTACATTTAGAACCCTTTTCGTAATTATAAACACATAAATGGCCACAATAGTCAATTATGCGTTTTTATTCGATTTTCAACATATTAATTCCCCACTTAGGCATTTCAACAAACACCTAGTGGGTCAAATTTTCACATGATTATTACCAAGTTTATGACTTGTTAACTTGTCTAAATCAACTTCAATTAGCCAAATATATACATATTTTCAACCGAAATATTTCAGAGATTATCACATAATTTCAGTTTACACTAAATCAAAAGTCTTAGTCCTAGTGTTTATCAAGTGCTACTAACTTGGTAATCACCCACTATAGTGATTATGAACCTTACAATCATCATGCAAGATTTTGACAAGAATTAATCTAGGGTTTGTCCCTAAACTTTATATCTCTTCCAATTTCATTCATGCATGACACAATCAAGCTCAATTTCAACTTTTCATGATTTGTCTAGAACTTGAGATGAATCGAAAATACTGAAATTTACATACCTTATGATCCCTACAACAAGGAGACCACTAATCCATATTCAGATTTTGATTTGAACTTGATTTGAGCCTTCAATTTGTTGTTTTTGTGAATACTAGGGTTTTGGAGAATGGGGGTCGCCCTTCTCTTGCTTCTGATCGACCAGACATCCCAAATGGGGTGTTTGGTTTTGTTTTTAATTAAAAATCAATAATACAAGTTTCAATTTTTACAACATGAGCCCCTCCACTTTTGTTTAACATATAGTTTGGTCATTCTAACCCTATTTCGAGTTATTTCTAGACTTCTAGTTAACTAGGTTATAATTCCCTAGTTAAATAAATTCTTGTTTATTTATACTTTATAACTCTAATATAAAGTTTTATATTTTCGGGATGTTACATTTATACTTGTCATTAACTTCGTACAAGCCTCCTTTAACATGTATAGTGCTATAGGAGTAACACACCGCCCGTATTCTTGAGGTCATGTTAAGTTAAACAAAATGCTCTATTCATTGCTATGACTAGATTACGCTAACGGGAATCTTTGGTTTGACTTCTATAGTTGCATGCTAGTATTGTACGTTAATTCTTGATAACAAATTTTGCCATGTGGATTGTTTAGATTTTTTATACTTATGCTAGTAGATAAACTTATATACTTGCCAATACTTTTTGTATTGAACTGTATTTTGAAACGTGTTGCAGGAATTTGATGACAATGATGATGATGACAACGACGACAACGACGATGAAATCTAGTAGGATGGACTAGAAACTCAATTTAGAATTTAGTATTATTGTTGTATTTGTTTCATGTACTCGAATGTTTATCAATGAAATGAAATTTGATTCTATCAAATATCACGAATTAGTGTTATGAAGTCTCTTACAATCTGTCACACCCAGACTTTTGCGAAAGCGTGATTATGTGTGACTTGCTTAATATCATTGCATTCAATCATAACAACAACTATATGATAAAACCCAAGATGGTCATCCATTAAATAAGTTTTAAAAAAACATAACGACATTGTCTTGAAACATCAACTTCAAATTCGAGTACAAACCATGCAACTTGTTTAAGAGTTCACAAAGACTCGACAAAAGACATTAAATAAAACGAGGCTTTGGAAGATGTGTCTTGTCCAGGATAGGACACACTGTCAAGACCCTAAGACCACGGATGACATCTTTTATTCTCAAACAACACTTGAAACTTCCGAACGCCCGCCAGATCCACATTTAATTCCCTGAAATACATGTAGTTTGAAAACATCAACAAAAGTTGAGCGAGTTCATGTGTTTGTTTGTGTGCACGAATAAACCTTTGTAATCATTGTATGTATGTATGTTTTGTAAATCCCGGTATGAAAGCAAACAAGGAAACAGATCAATTGATGGTTTGCAAGGCCATTAACATGTGTGCAACGGCGTAGGAAGGCTCAAACCTAGCAGATTTTGTATCGGGCCTCCGGCTGTAAGACATAGTCACCTCATGGGCCAAACCCCGGTCCGTATGGGTGTGGGCTCGCTACACCCAAATAGATCTATCACTCATGTCCCTCAGTTCTAACACGAGGATTAATGGTCTTAGGAGTGCGCCTACCAATTCACATGATCTACAGTGCATTCCATAGCTAACCATACCAATTGTAATTGTTTGTAAACATTTTGTAACATGTACTTCACCCCCGAAGTTATAAAACAAAAACAGTTAAAAGAAAAGGGGGACATGAACTCACAGTCTTGCGTTCTTCAAATCCGCCTGTAACTCAAAGTTTCCTCTAGTGTACACGACTACTTACAACGTACTAAGGTCTATTAGACGAGCGGGTCGTGCCTTGACTTATTATAGATTAGTGTCTTTGAGTTACGTTCTTTTGTATCTTCAATATTATTGCAAGTTGTATAATTATTTGTTAAAATAATAAATATTTTAACTTAAATTATATTTATTAAATTTCGGAATAATTGTTAAAACAACATATTCTAACTTGATACTCCTCAAGTATTTAAACATGTATATCCTTCCCAAGGATGGGTGTATTTGTATTTGTATCCTTACGCTTGTATATTTTTGCCATGTATTGGCGTCGTATTCCGGAGTGTATTTACGCGTACGAAAATACGTATTTCTTGTAATCGTTATGTATCCTTATACTTAATGTTATATTAACTTTTCCGAAATAATAACCTTGGTAAAAATCCATATATATTTCCAAAATATATATTTTAAGAAATACTACTTAGAAAAATTATTTATAATTTTTCCTTTGGCAAAAATATTTTTATTTTCATATAAATTAAAAAAAATAATATATTTTCAAGTCTAACTTGGAGAATATATATATATATATATATATATATATATATGCTTATTTTTCTCCAAAAATAATAAATTCGGTTTTTGTTTGATAAATATATATTTCTTCCAAAAACAATATATCTTCTAATATTTCCAAGAAAATACATATTTTTAATCACCCAAAAATAATATATTTTCTTCTTGTCAAAAATATGATATAACTTTGTAATAATTGTGAAAATCATATTTTCATTCACTTGGTGTCCAAAATATTAATTACCAAAATATACTCATGAATAATATTTCCGGAATATTTTTGTGAGTTAAATTCCTTTGTTCGATTTCACCAGTATTTTGTGTATTCTTGTATATTTATTCCTTGGAATTTTGGTAATATTTTATATTGTAATTTTTGGTATTTTGATGAGTTATATTATTTCAAGTCCTAAAATAATATAACTAATACACATAATATACAAATAATCACACACATGGTGTCTTCTAAATATATATTTCCCTAAATACATATTAAGTCACTTTTATTTATAAAAACCAACCTCCAATATTTATATTTTTGTAACAAAAATTATGGCAAACTTTTTGTGAAAAATCCATGGTTTGAAATATACTTGTAAATATTTGTTTAGAAATATTTTTCGAAGTGTTTAATTTTTAGAAACATTTTCCCATAGTTTCCCCTAAAAATGGAGGTTTCCATACCTTGAAGGTATATCATTTTCTTTTGTAAAATCAACACAATTAACCAACAATCAACAATAAACATTCTACACTTACCAACTTTGCCATTAACAAGCATAAACTACTACTTCATGAACTTGAAAATTTATAAAAATTTGTAGTAACTTACTAGTGTATTTAGTAAGCCTTGTTACCCCTTTAAAGTGTGGTTGAATCTTTAAAAACATTATTTTTAAAGAAAATAGATCTTCACAACTTGTGATCATATTTTCTAGAAATGTTTCTTCATGGATTTTTCTTGTTACATTAGTGTTTCTACACTTGTTTAACCTTTAAAAATGAGGGTTATTTATTTAAGAACCAAGATTAAGTAAAACTTGTATTTTTAAGTTGGTTTCTTGAAAATCCATTCATGAAATTTTAGATCCACAAGTATTACAACTTACTTTGATCATTATTTTTCAAGAAAACCACATATTCTTTCAAGTTCATGTTCTATGTGAGGATGATCTATGGATCTTTAACACTTCCATCCTCTCATCTTGCTAGATTATGTTTTTAATCATGATCTAGCAAGATCATATGATGATCAACATCAAATACATGAATAAATAACATTCAACAAGCATAACAACTCATAAACATCAAGATTTCTTCATTTTTTAAGCTTATGTTCATGTTTTATTTTTGTGATTCTTAGTGTTCTTCAAGATAATCAATATGTAACATCTTTTAACCACTTGAAATAGATGTAAAATGGAAGGATTAGCATTCTTACCACTAGCTCAAGGCTAGGGATGATCAAGAGAAGAAAAGAGATGGATAAAAGCAAATGAAGAAGGTCTTTCAACTTTCGTAAGCTCCTAGCTTCTTTATGCAACCTCTAACACCTTTGGATGTGCTTGGAATTAGTTGAAGATGATTGAAAGATGGTGGTGATGGTGGTTGTGGCTTCGGCCGAGAACAAGCAAGGAGGGAGGGAGAAAGAAGTGTGTGAAGTGGTGTGTGTAAGAATGATGCTTAGAACACTTAGGTTATACTTATAACCATTTCAAGACTTTATCTCATGGTTCTTATGTTCTTAATGGATAAACAAGATCTATTAAAATATTAGAACAAATCAAAAGAGTGGGGGCCATGTTGGCCGTCCATAGGTGGGGGGGTAGTAGGCTAGGTTCAAACCAATTAAGTTAGATTATGGTTGAAATGTAAGTATTAGTTAGATCTCTAGTTAGTTGATATTTATATAGGGTGTTATGATGTTCGGGGACCATAACTAGCTTGGTAATGTTAAAACAGTGCTTCTAGTGAAAATTTGGTGTTTCGGGTAGTGTTCGGTTGCTCGGTTGGTTACTAGTTCGTTAAGGTGCTAAACTATGCAGTTTAGTATGCTTTATGTACCCTTTTGTGACACTTTTGATTCCCGACACTTAGGAAAGCATTCAGGACCATTTAACCATATTTCTGCATGATATTAGTGTGTTTAAATGCTGAATTTTGCTGATTTCTGTAGAATTCTCCAGTTTGGGTGAGTTTTAGGCACTTTCCGGCACTTAAACTATCACTAGAAAGGCAGTTTTGTGATCCTTACTTTCCTACACACTAAGCTAGTGTAATACCTGGTTTCTGGCTCATTCTGTGTCTCATCACATTGTCTGTCTATGTACTGAACTCCGTCAGCATTTTCCTGATTTGTCTGATAACTGTGTTAACTGTGTTTCGTGCATCATTTGAGTCAAATAAAGTTCTCATGCAATAATGATATGACATTAAGCAATATGTGATGCACATGTATGTATAAAGCAGAAATCAGAAGGCAATTCAAATCATTAATTGAAATGCAGCACAGTCATTAAGCACTAATCACGGTTTTATAGTTGTACGGATACCTGAAATTTTGACAGTTGTTACATTTTCCCCCTGTTAAGAAAATTTCTTCTTGAAATTTTAAGCCTTACTACTAGCAGCAGGGGAGTTGGGGAACAAATGCAGGTATTTAGCTTTCATACGGTCCTCACGCTCCCAAGTAAACTCTGGGCTGTGACGCACATTCCATCGAACCTTGACAAGTTTAACACTACTCCTCCGAGTCTTATTAACTTTCCAATCAGTAACCTCGACTGGTTCTTCGGTAAAGTGGAGTGTGTCGTCTATGTGAACTTCGTCAGTAGGAATAACCACTGTCTCTTGAGCTGGACTCTTCTTCAGATTAGATACATGGAATGTATCATGAACACCATTAAATTCTGCTGGTAGCTCCAACTTGTATGCTACAGGGCCAATCCTTTCCAGGATTCTAAACGGTCCGATATATCGTGGGTTTAACTTACCACGCTTCCCAAAGCGTGACACACCTTTCCAAGGTGAAACTTTCAACAGAACCATATCACCCACTTCAAATTCCAAAGGTTTTCGTCTTTGGTCCGCGTAGCTCTTTTGTCGATCACGAGCCGCCTTGATGCGTTCTCAGATCTGCATGATCTTATCTATCGTTTCTTGGACCAATTCAGGACCAACCAGCTATCTATCACCTGCATCTGCCCAGCATAACGGTGTTCGATACTTGCGTCCGTAGAGAGCCTCGAACGGTGCAGCTTGAATGCTTGTATGGTAGTTGTTGTTATAGGAGAACTCAACCAAAGGTAGGTGAGTGCCCCAACTGCCACCCAAGTCCATTACGCAAGCACACAGCATGTCTTCTAGTGTCTGAATCGTTCTCTCACTTTGGTTGTCGGTTTGTGGATGAAATGTTGTGCTCAGATTCAACTGAGAACCAAACGCTTCTTGGAAGGATTGCCAAATCCTTGACACAAACCTTCCGTCTCTGTCAGATATAATCGAGATAGGCACTCCATGACGTGCGACTATCTCCCTTAGGTAAGCTCAGCTATCTTACCAGTGTTATCCTTCTCTTTAATCGGCAAGAAGTGCGCAGACTTCGTCAATCGGTCCACGATTACCCAAATCGTATCATGACCTCTGGGTGTCTTGGGAAACTTTGTTACGAAATCCATTGAGATCTGTTCTCATTTCCACATGGGTATCTCAGGTTGCTGTAGGAGACCTGAAGGCTTCTGATACTCGGCCTTTACTTTGGCACAAGTCAAACACTTCCCAACATAAGTAGCCACGTCGCCCTTAAGTCTTGGCTACCAGTAATAATCCTTCAAATCTTGGTACATCTTGTCCAATCCTGGATGGATCGAGTACCTCGATTTATGAGTTTCATCACAAATAACATCTCTAAGACCACCAGAAAGCGGAACCCAAATTCGTCCCATAAAACACAAGGTTCCTTCCTCGTTGGGTACCAATTTTTTCTCCATCCCACGGAGACATTCAGCCTTCAAGTTTACCTTCTTAAGAGCTTCTCTTTGTGTAGCACGAATGCGCAACGAGAGGTCTTTCTGTATAATCATCTCCAAAGCCCTAACCCTTATGGGCTTAATCCTCTCTTTTCGACTTAAGGCGTCTGCCACCACATTCGCCTTTCCTGGATGATATTTGATTTCGCAATCATAATCATTTAACAGCTCTACCCATCGTCTCTGTCGCATGTTAAGCTCTTTCTGATCTAATATGTGCTGAAGGCTCTTGTGATCTGTAAAAATCGTACATCGGGTGCCATACAAATAGTACTGCCAAATCTTCAAAGCAAACACCCCTGCGCCTAATTCCAAATCATGCGTGGTGTAATTCTTTTCATGAACCTTCAATTGACGCGAAGCATAAGCGATAACCTTTTGTCGCTGCATCAGCACACAGCCCAATCCCTGACGCGAGTCGTCACAGTATACCACGAAGTCGTCGGTGCCTTCGGGTAGGGATAAAATAGGTGCGTCGCAAAGCTTATTCTTAAGAAACTGAAAAGCTTCCTCTTGTTTGTCTCCCCATTCGTACTTCCTATCCTTTTGAGTAAGGGAGGTCAGCGGCTGAGCGATTTTAGAAAAATCCTCAATGAATCTGCGATAATACCCTGCTAAGCCTAAAAACTGTCGGATCTCGGTTGGCGTCTTCGGAGTTTCCTAATTCTTAATCACCTCGATCTTGGTGGGATCTACATGAATTCCATCTTCGTTCACTACATGACCAAGGAATTGTACCTCACGCAACCAAAACTCGCACTTTAAGAACTTAGCGTAGAGTTTCTCCTTCTTGAGCAGCTCTAAAATGGCTCTAAGGTGTTGCTCATGCTCTTCCTTTGTCCGTGAGTAGATCAAAATATCATCGATAAACACAATCATGAATTTATCGAGATATGGCTTGCAAGCTCGGTTCATCAAGTCCATAAATACTGTCGGCACGTTTGTCAGGCCAAACGACATCACTAGAAACTCGTAATATCCATAACGAGTCCTAAAGGCAGTCTTCGGAATACTCTCTTCTTGAATCCGCAGCTGGTGATAACCTGATCGAAGATCGATCTTGGAGTAGTAACTTGAACCTTGAAGTTGGTCGAATAAATCATCAATCCTCTGCAAAGGATACCGGTTCTTGATGGTTAACTTGTTCAGCTCTCGGTAGTCAATGCACATACGAAAACTACCATCCTTCTTCTTGACAAATAGTATCGGAGCTCCCCAAGGCGAGAAGCTTGGTCTAATAAAGCCCCTGTCCAAAAGCTCCTGAAGCTGCATTGACAACTCTTGCATCTCTGAAGGCGCAAGTCGATAAGGTTCCTTGGCTACAGGCGCGGCGCCTGGAACCAAGTCAATATGGAACTCGACTTGTCGTTGCGGCGGTAATCCTGGCAAGTCTTCGGGGAAGACTTCGGGATATTCCCTTACCACAGGGATTTCTTCGAGCTTCGGCTCTTCGGCTTCTTTATCAACAACGTGAGCTAAGAAGGCAACACATCCTTTTCGCATAAACCTCCGTGCCTTCAAGCAACTAATAATCCTTAGAGGCGTATCATGCTTTTCTCTGTGCACTACAATCGTCTCTTCATTCGCCATCGGGATGCGGATAATCTTCTCATGACATACGATCTCAGCTCGGTTACTCGACAACCAATCCATTCCAACTACCACGTCAAAGCTTCCCATTTCAACTGGCAGCAGATCAAGCGTAAACTCACGCTCTCCAAGCTCTATCACACAACCTCTAATCACTTCGTGCGCTTCTACTAGCTTTCCATTAGCTAGTTCTATTGAATACGGGATGTCTAACTTACTGGCGACTAACCCAAGTATATCCTTAAACTCTAGAGATACGAAGCTATAGTCGGCACCAGTATCAAATAGCACAGATGCAAAGTGTTGTTTGATAGGGAACGTACCAGTGACTACGTTCGGATCTTGACGAGCTTCCCTAGCTCCAATGTTGAAAACTCTTCCTTGGGCTTGATTGTTCTTCGGGCAATCTCGCTTGAAATGCCCTACATCACCACAGCTAAAGCAACCTTGTCCGTTTCCGATACCACCCTGGTTGTTGTTTGCTCCACGGTTTCCGTTACCAGCTTGATTTCCAGATCCACCATGATTTCCATTACCTCCCTGATTATTGTTTCCACCTTGGTTTCTATTCCCATAACCGTTTCCACCACAGTTTCCATTGCCATTACCATTTCCTCTCTGGCCACCATTCCCACGACCGGCTCCATACCAGCATGTTTCCTTGGCATGGCCAACTTTTCCGCACGTTTCACACTTTCCAGCTATGCATCGTCCAGTGTGATGAAACTGACACACACCACATTTGGGCAGGGTGCCCATATACCCTTTTCCTCTAATCTCAGCACCGGTAGCACCAGCTTGTGCCTCAACTGGTGTGTTAGCGTCCCTACGCTTGTTGGCATTGTTGTTCGCACGAGTGCCCTTCTGGAAGTTTGAGAACTTCCTTTTGTTCTCTCCTGACGACTCGACATGAGTCTCCTTCTTCTTTTGCTCAGAGATTGAGAACTTGCCCAATCTAACGGCTTCTTCAGTCAATGCCACACTCAAATCAATGGCCTCAGTGATCGTTGGAGGCTTCGAAGTAGTCACCATGCTCAGAATTTGGGGTGCCAATCCCCAAATGAAATGTTCAACCCGTTTGAACTCTGGCTCTACCATGTAAGGGACAACTCGAGACAAATCGTGGAATCTCTGCACGTACTCAGCTATCTTAGGGCCATCCATCTTAAGATTCCAAAACTCAGTATCCAACTTCTGAATCTCATCCCTTGAACAGTACTTCTTGCGCATCAGTTCTTTCATCTCATCCCATGTCATAGCATATGTTGCAGCCTCACCTAGAGTCTGAACCTGTAGGTTCCACCACGACAGGGCTCCATCGATGAATAGTCCAGAAATGTAAGTGACCTGGTGCTCTGGCGCACACTTGCTCATTCGCAGCACAGAATCTGTTTTCTCAGCCCATCTTACGAAAGCTACAGCACCTCCAGTGCCGTCAAAGTTCAGATGCTTGCAGTCAAGGAACTGCTTGTAAGTACAGCCTGTACAAGCAACATCATTCACAGAAAGCATTAGCAAACGCACATGGCAATGTCCAAACGTATCATAATGTGTCTTAAGTGACTTAAACATTACCGTGAGGTAGGTTATTTCCTGAGGTACCTCCGCTGTGTTCAGAGCGTAAGGCCTCATGTTGTGCGATTGTCTGTGAAATCCGTTATTGCAGTTCTGCCTCTGTTGCGGGCAACTGATTGTTCCTTCGAGGAGGCATCTTCTAAAAAGATGATTGTATCGGTCAGGTCGTATTCGTATGATAAATATATAGTGCGTATATAATAGCATTTATTGTAGCAAGCAATCGGTAATCAACAACATTATAGCACAAACATGTAATTTAACAACGTATTTAATGAGAACATGACGATTGAGCTTTCATTAATCATCGACCACAAATATTGTTACATGTTTTACAAAGTGTATCACATCAAAAGGAACACAGGGTCACACTACCCTTGTCCAACAAGTCTATCAGTCTACAACAGTCATACAATCAAAGAGTGATCTCCAAAAGGCTTCACAAGCTCAGCTCAATAGTGGTGCTCTCATCAAAAGCAAGATAAAACCAAAAACCAGCTATGCTGATGGTGGTGGAGGAGGAGGTGGAGGAAAGAAAAGCAAGATGCACACATGCGCAAGCTCCTCCTCAAGCTCATATACATGACGCAGCAGATAACTGATCTGCTGCTCGACGGTGAGAAATCGAGCATCAAACTCAGGAAATGGAGTAAACGGTGTAGGAGGATGTGAAAATGGGGATGGTGATGAACGAGGGGGAACAAAAGCAGGCTGGCAAGGACATGGTAAAGGACGTGGTGTCAACTCAAGCTCTAAAATCATGCGGCTCATAATCTCATACTGGAGCTGCAATGAGAGTAATAGCTCATCCCGTGTATAATCAACAAACTGTGAGGGATGGTAAGGATCTGAAATCGGCATGGTGTATGGTGGGAACCATCTGAGCGACTCATCAAGTGGTGAAGAAGTAAAATGAGCAAAAGGTGCAGACAGGGACATGTGTGGATAAGCTGCTGAAACATGAGGGTCATGACTAGGCTGTTGGCCTGAAGTGCCCTCCCTTGGACGGGGTGTGGGTATGTCCTGTAGGAATACGATAGGTAGGTCAACACGATGGACATCAGACTCCACAGGGTGAAAAGGAGCAACCTCAGTGGGTGTGGGTGCCGGTGGAGGAATGACTGGCTCAATAACGGAGGGTCAACGGGGGCAGGAACTGGATCAGGTATAAGGGGTGCAATGTCTGGTATGCCAAAAGGAATAGGGTCATGATCAGGCAAAGGCTCAGGATCAGCAGGTATCGGCTCAAGATCAGCAGGTGCTGCATCGGGCTGATCATCAGGAACAAAGTCTAGCTCAAGATCAAGATCAAGCTCAAAGTCATGTGGAGGGGTTGGTGCAACTGACATGGCTGTATCATCGTCAGAATCAGTGGCATAACGTCGCAAACCAACTGCCCGCAAGGCGGAAGATGTCACAGACTCAAAGGAATCTGAGACAGAGTGTAAGCTAGAGTCAGAGGAAATCTCAATAACAGGGATCTCAGGAAGTGGACTAGCAACAACGTCCTCATCTAGCTCTCCATCGCCATGGGCATCATTGGGAGGACCATCAACAAACAGATCAAAATCATCATCAAAGAGATCATCAAAAGGCCAATCCTCAGGAGGGATGACCACTAAAGGAACAGGAGCGAGGATCGGTGCCACAATATGCTCGCCATCGGGATGACCGATGATAAGATGATCGTGGACTGGAATGGGAATAACAAAAGGATCCTCGTCTGGGATACCATCAGCAAGCGATAAGTCGTCTCCAAAATCGGGCAGCGCAAATGGCTGAAAATCATCCTCGTCGTCGGACATCATCTCCGGGTCACTCTCTGTATCGGATGTGAAGATCTCTGGCTCGCTCGCCCCAGAGCCAATAGCCATAGGGTCATCAACATCGGACAATCCGCTCTCGGATGAAGACATGGTGTCAGTAACATAACAATCACAACATATGCACATATATTAACCACTAACATTAAGTATGCAAGCAAAGTCAATGTATCATGAAATCATGTATCCTCGTGATTCCTCACGAACCCTTTTTATCCTTCCTAGTCTCCCAGACTAGACCACCTAGTCTCCCAGACTAACCACCTAGTCTCCCAGACTAAACCACAACATAAACCTTGCAATCGCGTTTCTTGTCTTTTTGTTTGTAAAAAGTGTCTGTTTCCTAGATCTGGGCGTTTCGTGTATGCAATGAAAACATGTTGTAAAAATATTTTCGTGAGAGCCCTAATGATTGTAATCTAGACTCATGAAGGAATCCTAGTTCGCTACAACCGAAACTCTGATACCAAACTGTCACACCCTGACTTTTGCGGAAGCGTGATTATGTGTGACTTGCTTAATATCATTGCATTCAATCATAACAACAACTATATGATAAAACCCAAGATGGTCATCCATTAAATAAGTTTAAAAAAAATATAACGACATTGTCTTGAAACATAAACTTCAAATTCGAGTACAAACCATGCAACTTGTTTAAGAGTTCACAAGGACTCGACAAGAGACATTAAACAAAACGAGGCTTTGGAAGATGTGTCTTGTCCAGGATAGGACACACTATCCAGACCCTAAGACCACGGATGACATCTTTTATTCTCAAACAACACTTGAAACTTCCGAACGCCCGCCAGATCCACATTTAATTCCCTGAAATACATGTAGTTTGAAAACATCAACAAAAGTTGAGCGAGTTCATGTGTTTGTTTGTGTGCACGAATAAACCTTTGTAATCATTGTATGTATGTATGTTTTGTAAATCCCGGTATGAAAGCAAACAAGGAAACAGATCAATTGATGGTTTGCAAGGCCATTAACATGTGTGCAACGGCGTAGGAAGGCTCAAACCTAGCAGATTTTGTATCGGGCCTCCGGCTGTAAGACATAGTCACCTCATGGGCCAAACCCTGGTCCGTATGGGTGTGGGCTCGCTACACCCAAATAGATCTATCACTCATGTCCCTCAGTTCTAACACGAGGATTAATGGTCTTAGGAGTGCGCCTACCAATTCACATGATCTACAGTGCATTCCATAGCTAACCATACCAATTGTAATTGTTTGTAAACATTTTGTAACATGTACTTCACCCCCGAAGTTATAAAACAAAAACAGTTAAAAGAAAAGGGGGACATAAACTCACAGTCTTGCGTTCTTCGAATCCGCCTGTAACTCAAAGTTTCCTCTGGTGTACACGACTACCTACAACGTACTAAGGTCTATTAGACGAGCGGGTCGTGCCTTGACTTATTATAGATTAGTGTCTTTGAGTTACGTTCTTTGGTATCTTCAATATTATTCCAAGTTGTATAATTATTTGTTAAAATAATAAATATTTTAACTTAAATTATATTTATTAAATTTCGGAATAATTGTTAAAACAACATATTCTAACTTGATACTCCTCAAGTATTTAAACATGTATATCTTTCCTAAAGATGGGTGTATTTGTATTTGTATCCTTACTCTTGTATATTTTTGCCATGTATTGGTGCCGTATTCCGGAGTGTATTTACGCGTACGAAAATACGTATTTCTTGTAATCGTTATGTATCCTTATACTTAATGTTATATTAACTTTTCCGGAATAATATCCTTAGTAAAAATCCATATATATTTCCAAAATATATATTTTAAGAAATACTACTTAGAAAAATTATTTATAATTTTTCCTTTGCCAAAAATAGTTGTATTTTCATATAAGTTCCAAAAATAATATATTTTCAAGTCTAACTTGGAAAATATATATATATATATATATATATATATATATATATATATATATATGCTTATTTTTCTCCAAAAATAATATATTCCGTTTTTGTTTGAGAAATATATATTTCTTTCAAAAATAATATATCTTCTAATATTTCCAAGAAAATACATATTTTTATTCACACAAAAATAATATATTTTCTTCTTGTCAAAAATAATATATTTTCTTCTTGTCAAAAATATGATATAACTTTGTAATAATTGTGAAAATCCTATTTTCATTCACTTGGTGTCCAAAATATTAATTACCAAATTATACTCATGAATAATATTTCCGGAATATTTTTGTGAGTTAAATTCCTTTATTCGGTTTCACCAGTATTTTGTGTATTCTTGTATATTTATTCCTTGGAATTTTGGTAATATTTTGGATTGTAATTTTTGGTATTTTGATGAGTTATATTATTTCAAGTCCTAAAATAATATAACTAATACACATAATATACAAATAATCACACACATGGTGTCTTCTAAATATATTTCCCTAAATACATAGTTAGTCACTTTTATTTATAAAAACCAACCTCCAATATTTATATTTTTGTAACAAAAATTATGGCAAACTTTATGTGAAAAATCCATGGTTTGAAATATACTTGTAAATGTTTGTTTAGAAATATTTTTCTAAGTGTTTAATTTTTAGAAAAATTTTGCCATAGTTTCTCCTAAAAATGGAGGTTTCCATACCTTAAAGGTATATCATTTTCTTTTGTAAAATCAACACAGTCAACCAACAATCAACAATAAACATTCTACACTTACCAACTTTGCCATTAACAAGCATAAACTACTACTTCATGAACTTGAAAATTTATAAAAATTTGTAGTAACTTACTAGTGTGTTTAGTAAGCCTTGTTACCCCTTTAAAGTGTGGTTGATTCTTTAAAAACATTATTTTTAAAGAAAAATAGATCTTCACAACTTGTGATCATATTTTCTAAAAATGTTTCTTCATGGATTTTTCTTGTTACATAAGTGTTTCTACACTTGTTTAACCTTTAAAAATGAGGGTTATTTATTTAAGAACCAAGATTAAGTAAAACTTGTATTTTTAACTTGGTTTCTTGAAAATCCATCCATGAAATTTTAGATCCACAAGTATTACAACTTACTTTGATCATTATTTTTCAAGAAAACCACATATTCTTTCAAGTTCATGTTCTATGTGAGGATGATCTATGGATCTTTAACACTTCCATCTTCTCATCTTGCTAGATTATGTTTTTAATCATGATCTAGCAAGATCATATAATGATCAACATCAAATACATGAATAAACAACAATCAACAAGCATAACAACTCATATACATCAAGATTTCTTCATGATTTAAGCTTATGTTCATGTTTCATTCTTGTGATTCTTAGTGTTCTTCAAGTTAATCATTATGTAACATCTTTTAACCACTTAAAATAGATGTAAAATGGAAGGATTAGCATTCTTACCACTAGCTCAAGGCTAGGGATGATCAAGAGAAGAAAATAGATGGATAAAAGCAAATGAAGAAGGACTTTCAACTTCTGTAAGCTCCTAACTTCCTTATGCAACCTCTAACACCTTTGGATGTGCTTGGAATTAGTTGAAGATGATTGAAAGATGGTGGTGATGGTGGTTGTAGTTTTGGCCGAGAACAAGCAAGGAGGGAGGGAGAAAGAAGTGTGAGAAGTGGTGTGTGTAAGAATGATGCTTAGAACACTTAGGTTATACTTATAACCATTTCAAGACTTTATCTCATGGTTCTTATGTTCTTAATGGAGAAACAAGATCTATTAAAATATTAGAACAAATCAAATGGGTGGGGCCATGTTGGCCGTCCATAGGTGGGGGGGGGGGGGGGTAGTAGGCTAGGTTCTAACCAATTAAGTTAGATTATGGTTGAAATGTAAGTATTAGTTAGATGTCTAGTTAGTTGATATTTATATAGGGTGTTATGATGTTCGGGGACCATAACTAGCTTGGTAATGTTAAAACAGTGCTTCTAGTGAAAATTTGGTGTTTCGGGTAGTGTCCGGTTGTTTACTGGTTCGTTAAGGTGCTAAACTATGCAGTTTAGTGTGATTTATGTACCCTTTTGTGACACTTTTGATTCCCGACACTTAGGAAAGCATTCAGGACCATTTAACCATATTTTTGCATGATATTAGTGTGTTTAAATGCTGAATTTTGCTGATTTCTGCAGTTTGGGTGAGTTTTAGGTACTTTCCGGCACTTAAACTATCACTAGAAATGCAGTTTTGTGATCCTTACTTTCCTACACACTATACTAGTGTAATACCTGGTTTCTGGCTCATTCTGTGTCTCATCACATTATTTGTCTATGTAATGAACTCCGTCAGCATTTTCCTGATTTGTCTGATAACTGTGCTAACTGTGTTTTGTGCATCATTTGAGTCAAATAAAGTTCTCATGCAATAATGATATGACATTAAGCAATATGTGATGCACATGTATGTATAAAGCAGAAATCAGAAGGCAATTCAAATCATTAATTGAAATGCAGCACATTCATTAAGCACTAAGCACGGTTTAATAGTTGTACGGATACCTAGAATTTTGACAGTTGTCACACAATCTCGTTTTCGTCTCACTTCGATGTTTCCGCCATCGGTTGGGGTGTGACAGATTTTAAAAAAATTTATTAGTCTCTTTCGGGTACGCTTTCGATGTCGGTTCCTATTAGTCGGACTCTTCAGCTTCTTGGTTTTGTATATCAAATTCCAGACGTCTCCTATCAAATTCAAGTCTCTATCTTTCCCTCGCCGCCGCTTCTTCCTTTTCCCTCTCTTTATTTTTGTACCTATCCTCTTGCACTCATAAAGTGGTTGAATTTTTGTAGAATTGTATCAAGTTTAGAGGCATCACTCGAGCTCGTTCCCTTTGAACCCGAAGCCTTCTGAGCGGCCGTTTTTTAGCACGATCCCTTCCAGTTGGTCGCTCTGGTTCAGGAGTTGGAGCTTCGTCTTCGAACTCCGGGTCATCGTTTATATAGATAGCACAACGCGCATCCGAACCTCCCGTACTATAACTCCCCGACGCACTTGTTTTCGATCTTTTCGCTTCAGAAACCTCATTAGGCACCACCTTCCACTTCTCACATTTTTTCAATATTTCATACGGCCTCATGTAATTCCACGACCCGTGTTTAGTGGTGTATCTCTCAATCGCCAACGCCAAAATAATTGCATCATCTTCACCACTTTTTCGATTGTTCCACGCATGTTGAAAAATACCCCCAAACAACCCAATTTTGTGGTTCATCTCTCTAAATTTCGAACTAACGAAATGGACTAATCGATATGGCTCGCGTTGCATCAACTTGAAAAATTCTTTACACACTTGGTTCTAAAAGCCATCACGTTTTCGGTGGTTTGCTACAAATTAAAATTTAAAAAATATACCTAAAATCGGATCGGTAGAAGCTTTAACCCA
Organism: Helianthus tuberosus; assembly: GCA_030545235.1. Classification (NCBI taxonomy): domain Eukaryota; kingdom Viridiplantae; phylum Streptophyta; class Magnoliopsida; order Asterales; family Asteraceae; genus Helianthus; species Helianthus tuberosus. The sequence goes on along the minus strand of CM060357.1, from coordinate 97,570,123 downwards.
AGCTCGTGCAAGCGCTTCCAACTCGTCCGGGGTCCAAGGAATGCTTTCCGCCCTCCCGCTTCCTTTTTCTTGATCTCTTAGAGCTCGTTTTCCCCCCTCTTAGCGCTTGTTTATGGTTGTGTTTCGGGTATAACATCATCATCCGCGGCTAAAGAAATGAAATCGTGCTGGGTGCGGTTTGAGTGAACGCTTGTCATGGCGGCATTTGTACGCCTTGCGGTTGCATTTGCATAGCATGGTGGTGTTGTTGGTATTGCATTTGCCAAGGGTTTCGAGATTGACTAAAACCACCAAATGAAAACGGGTCCATCGGTGTCGTGTTGTAGACAAGTGGGGGTTGGGTCGTGGATGAGGACGGCATGTTAGCCACTGCTTATGTGAAAAACCTGCTGAATCAGGATGGTAGTGGGTCAAACAGTGAGCCGTTTGATTGGAACAGTTGGGCTCCGTTAAAGGTGTGTGCGTTTGGGTGGAGGCGTTGGCAGGATAGGCTTCAAACATCTAATAATCTGGCCAGAAGACGCATAATTCCAGCCACAGATATGTACAGCCTCTGTGGTGTTGATCCAGAATCAGCTGAGCATGTATTTACAGCTGACCGGTTTTGTGTTGCCTTTGCTAGCGGCTTGCAAGGAGGCGTGTTTTAATGAAAGTCGTCGTTCAATAAATAAATATACAATTAATAATAAAATAACCAAAACCAACGTGGATTAATATTCAATTATGAGCTGGAAATGTTATTCTTAACACTCCAACTCACTTTCAGCCTCCATCAGTTGCAGCTTCGAACAAAACTCAAGGCACCTGACATACTCTTTGTAAACACATCTGCTCTTTGTTCTCGAGTATCAATCCATTGCATACCAATGTCTCCCTTAAGAACTTTCTCTCGTATAATGTGTTTTGTACGAGCATGAAATACCAGATTATCTGCCAGTTTGATTGCCGAAACATTGTCACACCACAGGCTTACTTTGTAATCCACACTTTAAAACTGTGTCAGCCACTATAACATCTTAAGATAAGATCTAGTTTTTCTTAGTACCATAAACACATTCATAGTCCTTTGGAAATTAACACTAGGGGTCTAACTCTAATCCCACATTCATCAAACGCACATCCTCCTCTAAAGCGGCCTCTAAATGATCATATTCAATGCCAAAGCAGGAACATAGTTTACAATAGAATAATACATACCCCGGGGACATTTCCCAATATGCAGGTGTTTTCCGTGAGTGAATAATGCTCATAACATAAATCAGCTCACTTCGCGGGAGACGAATCTCCACATCAAACGCATGATTCACAAGCGGGCCTTCAAAAGAAGAGATAGGGGTGTAACTGGCCTTATCGTATCCATGTGTATGCGTGTGGTCATAGCTGGAAACAACATCGCTGGCAGTGTCCGGGTGGCTGCAAAAAGAAAGAAAAAAATGTGCATAAAAACTTAAAATGAAAAGAAAATATTATTTAGAAAAAAGAAAAGGCATGCTATTCCCAGCCAGTTGGCAGATGACAGTGAAAGTATTTACAAAAAAAAAACCGAATTTTTTCCTCGACCAATATCAATTTTATCACATCAATAGGGTTGCTGCTGCACCGCTCAAAAGGCTTCATGATATCAACTGCTTCCTTAACCAGCAGATACAAATGATAAGGAATACATTTAGGTTCACTCCCAGGAGAATAAGAACCGAATTCGAATGGCCCTTCCAGCTTCGGCCTTCAGAAACCCTCCACCTAAACAATGAATAAATTAGAATAGTAACATCCGTTAGCTTTGGCATGTCAACAAAGTCCAATGGCCTCTAAATGTCATTTTGCCCGAACCCGTTCTGACCCGAACCCGTTCCGACCTGAACCCGTTTTGACCCGAACCAAACAACCCTAATTTTAATTGACCCGTTTCGACCAGAACCCGTCTTGACCCATGACCCGACCCAACCCAACCCGACCCGACCCGTTTGCCAGGTCTAGTTTTTGGACAGGTCAATTTGAATTGTGTTTTATATCTTTTAAACATGTCATATGAGAAAAATCAAGAAAATTTATCAGGAGAAACCGGTCTTAAATGTAGTTTTAAACGTATAAAACTTAGTATATGCATTTACTCAAAAGTCACTTTTTTTACTGAAATAAAATAGCTTCGCCACACTAACTATTTGTAAAAATAAAATAAGTTTTTTGAACAAAAAAATTTGTTGGGAAAACCCAGCCCAGACAGACCCTTTGACCCGAACTACTTTATCCAATGGCTCCCTCGCCCGTTTTGCCACCTCTAATTGAATATAATATAATTATCAAATGGGTCAAAATTGTCTCACAGGGTGAATTTTATCACATCAAACATAATAAATCAATTTACTCAAAAAAAAAACGTGTAGAAATAATAAGGTGTTAGCAATCACATGTGACACTTGGATTAAAATCTCTGGACAAAAAGTGCTTTGGATTACTTGTTACTCAACTTACTCATCTTGACACCTCTTAACAAAATAAAGTTGCCTTGTAAAAAAATCAATGAAGTTTTAGTAATCATATTTGACACTAACTATTTTAAAAACTCAGCACAGAATGTGTTTTAGATTTTAGACCAATCCAACTCGAACCATACCCGTATAGAAAATCACCCATTTTGACCCCGAACAATTTTTACCCGTTACTCATCCCACCCATATCACCATATCTAACGCAAAAACGTACCTTTATCAATCCCAACACACTCTTGGACGCAGAAAACTGAAGATACACATCGAGCATCTCAATGCCATCTCCATTCTTGCTTGGAATTAGATTACCACCAAATGTTAGCAAAGCGTAATCCGATATACTTGTGGAGTCCCGAATGTATACGCTGCTGGTTTTCACCTTTTCACTATAAACCAAATAAGGAAGAGGATCACAAAAATTTAGTACAGACCAAATGGGCAGGTTGGAGTGGTAGGATAACAGGCCAAAAGGATAAATAACTATACATATTGGGCTGACCAGTAACACCCTTGTAAAAGAATATTAAAAAACAACTACTGTCGTGATATATGATTACAAAAACCAAATTATTTTAAACAATATTCTATATATTTTACTAAAATGATGAGATCATGTGTTTGGAGGTCACCCGCCTATATAACTTATTTCATCAAGTCCACCCGTATATTAAAACTAACTTGCGCTACCATGTAAGTATCTGGTTTCATACTTTCATTTATACCCATTTCGGAAAGTGTATGCTATGAATTGTGAAATGACAAAAAAATGCCCGAGTTTATAAAATTGTAGTAGTACAAATATAAAAATCTAAATGAGAACCAATTATACCCTTCATTTAGGTGTACCTTTCTCTTAATAAAATTGATTTAGGAAATGAAGAAAAACTGTCCACTGCATAAACACAGAAAACAGGATCAGTTATCCTCAATAAGAAAGAAGTAAAGTTCCTTGAGTATGTTTTTTGTACTTTTTGAAGACAAAGGATACACTTTGCAACTTTGTGTCAACATAAAGGACGATTTTTGTAATTTACTCTAAAAAAGCATCTAGGGACTCTGGGCGTTATACATTTTGATTTTGAACTCAAATGGTTAAAATCACTAAAACAAAATGACTCAAAAAGTAATTTATTCTTTATATTTATAGAGTTATGTCTTCTTTAATTTATATTGTTCAACCTGTGTATCACACGAGTAGATAACCTAATATATGTATATGTATGTGTATATATATATATATATATATATATATATACTCTCTTATATTAGTTTTTATCATGAATGTTTAATGTATATATCTGAAGAAACACTGACCTTATGTGTAAGCTCCGGCTAGGACTTCAACTCTTTGGCGATCCGAACAGCTGACTGCAAAACAGAACACCGTTAGGACTCGTTACAAGAATGGGGTTATTCCTGTAACCACCCTCCGACGTGAGAATAAGTCTCGGTTTGGGAGAAAGAAAGTATGAGTAGAGATAGAGAGTAAACGAGAACAAGATGATTCGTACCTTTGATGTTTACCTCTATTTATAGTTTACCATTAGGGTTTCCCCTAACTTAGGATGGGCTCCGATAAGTTAGGGATTTGCATGATCTTCCCAAAAGTTTGGGGATTTGGTTACGTGGTTTATCCATGCAGAATAGAACATTCTAGAGTAAACATGTGTAATTAAATATTTATAATAAAATAATAGATGATGACCGGGTCGGGTTAGCCGATCCGGGTCATACCTCGTCATGTCCCCCCAGTCCGAAGTTATGAAATGAAATTCATGAAATCGGACTAAAAAGGAAAAAGTCAAAATTCCCCCTTTGAGTGTAAGTTTCTCGAGTGGGGTACCGTTATGTTTTTTGAAAAAAGGCGGCGATGGGAAAGCATGTGACAGTTAAGTCATCATTAGGATGACAGTTGTACCTCCCTTGTCTTGACACGCGTTCCCCTCTGTTTACCTTTTTGAATTCGAAAGGTTGCAATCCCTTATAAATAGGTTTCCCGTTTAGGGTTTGGGATTTCATTTCCATCTTTGTTCACAACCACTTTCTTCTTCAACTTCCTGATTTCGAAAATGTCCTCCAAAACTGGCGAGTCTTCTTCCTCTGCCCAAGCAGGTTCTGATGCCCTATATGTCAAATGGGGGCTTGTATCTTTCAAAAACATTGTTCAAGAGTATGGTATTAGGGCAGAGTGGAATCCGGTGCTGCCGTCAAAGACAGACACGGCATTTCCGTTGAAAAAGGGTAAAATCACTCTGTTTAGTGATTTTTTCAAATTCTGCAACTTCCGATTGCCGATCACCAAGTTTTGTAAGTCTGTTCTTTACCATTATCCTATTCACATCTCCCAACTGCATCCATTAGGGTTGGTTAAACTTCGACAGTTTGAATTTGTTTGTACAGCCCTGGGTCATATCCCTGAACTTATCGTTTTAGGGCTTTTTTCGTTCTCGTTTAGAAATCCCCCATTTTCACCTTTGATAGGTGGGACATCGATGTGTCCTGCTTGAGGGACATCCCTGCCAGTTCCAGGGATAAGGACTGGAAGAAGAAGTTCTTATATATTGATGCCGGTGTTATCCCTAGAGAAATGCAGTGGAGGGAGATGGGACCCAAGGACAAGGTTAAAGACGGCGGTCCCCCAAAAGATGCATATACTACAAATGCTCTGTTTAAGAGATTGTGTCAATGTCCCTCCGAGTGCACAGTGATCCCGGAGGGAGCCTTGGTGATGGCGGGAATGAGCCTGCTATGGCGTGATATCAGGTTGTGTCCTTCCTTCCAAAGGGATGATGAAGGTATGTGGCCCTTTGCCTTGAATTTACTCTGCTAATTGTATTTGCATTAACGTGTGTAACTGTCACAGGTAAGTGGAGTTTGTTTGACTTTGTTGATCCTCCTCGGAATGCTGCTTTAAGGGTTGCGGACCGTGTGATTGGGGAACAAGAACCCGATGTGTTGAAGGTCCACCTGGATCAGTGTCTGCTGCCCGCTGTACCGGCGGATCCTTCTGCTTATAGTTCCCAGCCTCCCCCCAGCGGAGGGAGTAATGTTTCTGTTGCAGAAACGAAAAAACCAATCCGGGTGAAGGTTACCGGGAGGAAATACATGGTCGCGGGGGCCGCTACGTCTCATGTTGCAGATAGCATTTATGTGCCCTCGGGGGGCGTTGATGTGTCATCCGCTACTGCTGATTTGGTGAGTCCAACCCGCCCTCAGAAAAAACGAAGGATTGTGCCTCCTTTGACTGCTTTTCAAGCAATCCAAACCGCCCACGCCTTACCCACTGGTGAGTAATTTGATTTGTGTATGTAAGCGTTGACTGCTTGTACTGTTGTGCTGAATACCTGATTTGACACAGGTTCTATTACTGAAGCTCAAGTTGAGGGTGTGTCTTCTATGCCCTTGACATCCGGGGATGTTGTGTCCTCTGCTGTTGGCGGACTAAGTCCTGTAGACCTTATATCCCAGGCGAGTGTTGTCGCCGTTAGTTCCTCTATACCGCCACCGGTGTTTACGACAGCTGTTGTTGTTACACCCAATCCAGTTGCTACACCACCATCTACAAGTGCCACCCCCAAATCTTCGTTTGAGTCTCCTATCGGCATTTTCTCTGTGTCTGAGAAGGAAATTCCTACAGCGTTCGCTGCCTGTGAGTCAACAAGTGCCAAGGATACCGCCGTTAGCAATGCTGGAGGATCTAGCAACGGAATTGTTGATGATGGGGGCCGTTTGGGCGAGGATATTTATATGCCCAGTGTTAATTGGGATCCCAAGTGGAAAATAGCGGAATCGTCGAGATTGATCTTTCCTCCGGTGGTACATCACTAGGTTGAGCGAGCATACCCCCCGGCTGAGTCAGCCTATGTTGAGGGGTTAAAAAATGAGAATTTGATAAACGCCACGATGGTAGATTCCGTTAGTCAGCCCCGAAGGCTAGCAGAAATCTGACGCCGGTGGATGCACGATAATAATGAGCTCCACCAGGCACGGGTTGCTATTCAGGAGCTGAAGGATGAAAAGTACCGCTTAGAAAGTCAACTCCAAGCTTCCGGTCTGAGGGAGAGCAGGTTTGTTTCAGAGAAAAACAAGGCAGGGGATGATTTAAGGCGTGTGACGGCCCATCTTGCTGAAGAGAGAATACTGTGGGCTCGTGATATAACGGAGAAGGATCGAGTCCTTGCTCATGCTAAAACTGTCCAAGAAGAGTTGGAACGCAAGGCTATTGACGAGGCTCAAAAGGTGAGATCTGAGCTGTCTGCTAAAATGGAAAAGTTCCATATTGACACCGATTTTGTGTCTTAGGTGCAGGAGCGGTACCAAGCTCTAACTGTGGAGTTAGAGACGTCCCATTCCAAGGCTCAAGCCAAACAGGTTGAGTTGGAGGAGCGGGAGGCACAGCTTAGGGAGCTTCAGCAACATTGTGACTCCCTTGTCTCCAAGAAGAACAAACTTGTTGAGTCTTCCGCCACCCACCAGGCATGCCTTAAAGAGGTAGAAAGTGCACTGGAACAGTCAAACGCTGAGGTGGATAGCTTGACCAGCCACCTGGCGGGGTTACAAGGTGACAGGTATTGGTTGATAACCAATTGCCTGGTTGGGGCGTTTGAGTATCTACGCCAGTCAGAGTCCTTTGTGGCTCTTTTGGATCGCCTTTTCTGCTGCTGCCTATCAATCTGGTCATCATGATGGCGTTTACCATGGTTACTTTAATTGCCAAAGGCCTGACAAGATTACTCCCGTGTTCCAGGAGAACAGAGGCAAGTTGCAGGCAGAGATGGTGGATGCTCTTGAGGTAGCTTACAATGATCCGTTACCCGCGTATGCAGAGCTTTCTGACAAAGTGGCCGAAGACGGCGTGGACTCCCTACGCCAGATGCTGGACGTGGCAGAGGAGTCTGATGAAGAATGAGTGTTTTTATTTTGCTTGTAATGTACACTATTCCTTAGATATTTTGTTAAAACAATGTTTTTTTTGGGCTACATGCAAATAATTGATTTTCTGTCAGACATTTAATGTTATTATCATGATGAATGACGTTTCCGTTTGCCTAAGTGTGGCGATTTGACGTGTAATGATGACTTTTTATTAATTTTGCTATCGTCATCACTGTCAGGCCCCTTAGACTTGTATAAATTAAGCCATATTTTTTTCCAAATTTGGTGATTGAAAAAATGGGGCCAAAGTGCCATAAACAGAAGATTTCCCATGTTCTCCGTCGCTTGGATGCAGCTGATGGTCTGATTCATCTTCAATTTCCGGTGACAGAAGAGATTATTAGGGGTAGGGAGGTGAACTCCGGTGGTACTGTGCCCCGGGTAAGCCAGTCATGCAAAAGTATCGAAGATGAGGGCCATTCGAAAGCTGATACAGGTGTGATTTCTTTATCAGCTGACACCCTGTTACAAGCTTTTCCCTCCGATCATGTTCAACACTCTAGGATGGTGTACGAACGACGCCGTAATGGCCGTCGATGTGCAGGCCCAGTTGTTGATCAGAGTGTTTTGGCTTTTCCGGTAGATGAAGTGGATGTCGACGACCTGATCGTCGATCCTCATCCTCTGGAATATTACGGTGAAGCATTGTACACCCCTGCATAGGTGAGGGCAATGCTTTCCAATGATTAGATATTTAGAACATGTTCGTTTTTTGGTTCCCGTATATTGGTGTTTAGCAACAGGGACAAGTAGGTGGTTTTTGTAAGAGAGTTGTATGTATTTATTACCAAAATACCTATCTTTTTTGTAGTGGTTAATGTATCTATTACCAAGATACCCACTCTTAACGCTGTATAGTTTTGATCCTCTGACTTATATATGAAAAATATTTCATGTCAAGAATGCTTTTTTACCGTTATGTGCAGTTTAAATGCGATGGTAGTTTTTTGTACCGTAAAGTGCAGTATAAATGCGATGGTAGTTTTTTGTACCGTAAAGTGCAGTATGAATGCGATGGTAGTTGATATTGTGCATGTAAGTAATGAGGGAGGATAAAAAAAAAAAGAACTTTTATTAACTCAATACTTAAAGAAAAAAGAGACATCGTTAAAGATGAATTACACTTGTTCGTAAAAGGAAAAATAACCAAACCCACCGTTAGGGGCGGGGATTTACATGTAACATTTTTTTAGTTGAGCAGCTTTCCAGCTACATGGAACCGCTGTGCCATCTAGCCTGGATAGGCGGTAAGCCCCTTTGCCTAAGTCTTCTTGGATGATATAGGGACCTTCCCAGTTGGGTCCCAGTTTGCCTGAGGGCTCCGCTCTACTGGCCTCAATGTCCAGCATAACGTACTCGCCTTCCTTGAAAGTATGTTGCGCCACGCGCTGGTTGTAGTACTTTTCTAAAGTTCTCTTGTACTTTGCCTCGCTGATGGCGGCTGCCTCACACCGTTCTTCCAATAGGTCTAGGCCTTCCCTTAGGAGCCTGTCATTATCATCATTAGTGGTAAGGCGCCTTAGTGACGGTAATCCAACCTCCGCAGGTATCATTGCTTCCGCGCCATAGGTTAGGCTGAAGGGGGTTTCATTGTTGCTTGTCTTAGGCATGGTTCGATGTGCCCAGAGGACATTTGGCAATTCTTCCACCCAAGAGCTTCCTTCATAGCCTAACCTTCTTTTGATTCCATCAAGCAAGCTCCTATTTGCCCGCTCCACTTGGCCGTTTCCTTGGGGATGTGCAACCGATGTAAAGATTTGTTGAATCTGAAGCTCTGCACACCAATCTTGTAAGATCCTGTCTGTAAATTGTGTTCCAGTGTCGCTCACCAGGTATAGCGGCAATCCAAATCTGCACACTATGTGTTCCCATAGGAATTTTTTGGCGTTTTCAGCAGTTATTTTAGCCAAGGGCTTTGCTTCAACCCACTTGGTGAAATAATCAATCGCCACGATTAGGTACTTTAGCTTCCCGGGGGCCAGCGGGAACGGCCCCACGATATCGACCGCCCACTTTTGAAAAGGCCAGGCGGCCGTAACATGAATTAAGTTGATTTTAGGCCGGAGCGTTTGAGGAGCAAACTTTTGACAGCTGCGGCATTTTCTGAGTTCATCTATCGTGTCTTCGTGCCTCCCGGGCCAATAGTATCCGGCGTTTTGGATTTTAGCATCAACGGCCCGATGTCCGACGTGAAAGCCGCATATACCAGCGTGTATTTCCTGGATCAAGTACTTTGCTTCCGCTGGGGATACACACCGCAGGTGTGGTCCCAGGTACGATTTCCTGTATAGCACGCCATTGTTCACCTCATACTGCAAAGCTTTGGTTTGTATTTTCTGAGCTTCTCTTCGAGCGGGGGGTAATTCCCCCTTTGTGAGGAACTTTAGAATTGGAGTGTACCAACATGGTTCTTCCGCTGCGATGGCGGACACTTCCCGGGGTTCTATGGAAGGTGCTTGTAGTGTTTCCACCGTTACTTCCTTTTCCATGCCTGAGGTAGCTAATTTGCTCAGGGCATCAGCTATTTGGTTTTTTCCTCGATGGACATGATTAAGTGTGACGCTGTTGAAAGAAGCAATGAGTTCTTTGGTCTTAGCTAGGTACTTTTCCATCTTCTCATCCTTGGCTTCATAGGCCTCGTTCACCTGGTTATTGACTAACAGAGAGTCAAGATATGCATCAACCCTGGTTGCTCCCATAGATTGGGCCATTCTCAAACCCGCTAGCAGCGCTTCATACTCTGCTTCATTGTTAGAGCATTCAAAATTAAAGCGCATGGCGTACATCAATCTTACTTCGTCTGGGCTGATTAGCATGAGACCCGCCCCGGATCCTTTTCCACTGGAAGACCCGTCCGTGTATAACTTCCAGGTTTGCCTGGCTGTGCTGGACTCGGGTATGTCTTTGATCACAGGATCTTGTATCACTTCTCCATCAGGGATCTCTTCTAAGAAATCGGCGATCACTTGCCCTTTGACTGCTGTTCGGTTTCGATATTCAATATCTAGGGCTCCCAACTCAATCGCCCACTTGGCCAATCTTCCAGAGATTTCCGGCTTGTGTAAGATTTGCTGTAGGGGTAATTTGTTAGGACCTGCACGCGATGCCCTTGGAAGTATCTTCGGAGACGCCGCGTAGCATGAACCAAAGCGAGCACCAATTTTTCAAGGGTTGGATACCGCGTTTCCGGTCCCGCTAATACCCGGCTGATGTAATATATCGGCGATTGTTTGCCATCTCTTTCTACCATGAGTACCGCGCTAACAGCGTTGTGAGCTGCCGCCAGGTACATCTTTAGGAGCTCCTCTGGGTGTGGCGCTGTTAACATGGGTAACATTTCAATGAAACGCTTCATGTCTTGCAAAGCCTCTTCTGCTTCGTTAGTCCACTTGAAATTTTTCTTGTTAAGGCAGTCTTTCAACGTTTTTATGAACGGCAAAGATTTCTCGGCGTGTCTTGCCAAGAATCGATTTATGACTACCAAACGCCCATTCAATGCTTGTGCCTCTTTTAAAGTCCTGGGGGAGGGCATCCGCATTATAGCGGCTATCTTTTCCGGATTAGCTTTAAATCCATCCCGGGTGACCACTACCCCCAAAAACTTACCTTCTTCTACCCCGAACGAACACTTCTTGGGGTTAAGCTTGATATTGTACTCTCTCAGCTTTTGGAAGGTTTCTTCGATGTCTTCGAGCATTTGTTTCTCCTCTCTGCTCTTGATCACTAAATCTTCGACATACACTTCCAAGTTTCTGCCTATTTGCTTCTCAAAAGCCTTGTCCATGAGACGCTGATAAGTGGCCTCGGCGTTTAGTAGGCCAAAAGGCATTTTGGTATAGCAGAAGATGCCTATGTCGGTGTGAAACGCCATTTTATCTTCGTCTTCTCTTGACATTTTGATTTAGTGGTAACCCTTATAGGCGTCTAAGAAACACTTGTACCTATAAGGGACCAGAGAGTCAACTTTGAAATCCATTTCAGGCAGCGGATAGGCATCTTTAGGGCAAGCCATGTTCAAGTCTTTGAAGTCAATGCACATCCGCCATGTGCCATCTAGTTTCTAAACCATCACGGGGTTTGATACCCGTGTGTGATACTTAGTTTCTCTGAGAATTCCAGCTTCGACCAGCTTTCGTACTTCTTTCACTACCGCTGGTTTTCGATAAGGAGCCATGCTACGCTTTCTCTGGGCAGCTGGCTTAATACCCGGGAGCGTTGCTAACTTGTGCTCTGCCTTATCCCGGGGTATCCCAGTCATGTCAGAGTGTTCGAAAGCAAAGATATCGGCGTTCCTCCTCAGCAACTGTTTCAGGTTGGTTTTAACCTCAGGAGAAAGGCCATCTCCTATTGTCACTGTTTGCTCAGGATGGCGTGTGCTTAAAACCCACCTTTCCAGGCCGATGGCACCGGTAGGTCCTTAGCGACACCTCTTGGTGTCCAAAACTTCTCCCAGCTCATCCCAGTATACCGTTGCAATTCCCCGCGGGGTGGGGAACTTCATGAACCCACGCGTCGTGGAGAATATGGCGTCTAGTTTCCCCAGGGTGAACCTTCCAATAATTACATTGTGGCAAGACTCAGCGCGTACCACAAGAAACGCGAGGAATATAGTTCTTTCCCGGGGGGTCTGTCCGAATGTTACCAGGAAAGTAATTTGACCGATTGGATCAACCTTTTCTCCGGTGAACCCCTTAATAGGGGCGTGTATTGATTCGAGTGAATTTCGGTCTTCTGGTTGCATCCTGTTGAAACAGTGCTCGTAGATGATGTCTTTAGAACTCCCGGTGTCTACCAGGATTCTTCTCATATTATAATCGCCTACCGCGGCAGATATGATTAGGGGTCAGTGGTGAGGTGTAAATCCTCTACTCGTGGTTCGATTGTCATGGTTGCCAGCATCCAGGGTTCGAGTGTGGAGAAACTCTGTTTCGCTCCCTTTCCCTTATCGGCGTATATCATATTTAGCTCCCGCTGTCTCTTACCCGCCCCTTTGTCAGTCTCCTCTTTGTTGGGGGGCGGACCCTGCTTTATGTCTCGAACCAGGTGAGCCCACTTGCCCGCCTTTACGAAATACTCGATCTGCTTCTTCAATTGAAAGCAATCGTTGGTATCATGGTCGCTGCCTTTGTGGTATTCACAATATTTACTAGTGTCTTTGTTGGGAGCGTCCTTCAATGGCTTTGGAGGGTTAAATTTGAGGTTTTCAGAGGCCATGATTTGTGTCGGCGTTTTACTTAAGTTAGGATAATCAGACCGTGGCTTAGAAGAGGACTCATTTCTTGAGTATGAACTTCTAGATCTATCGTATCGCGAGTCTGATCTGTCACTTTTTTGGTACCTGTCTCCTCTACCTTTTCCCTTAGAGCTCCGTTGCACTCTATCATCCTGGTTTTTCTGGGCTTCCTTCTTCCTGTTAGCCGCATGACTGGCTGCAACAATCTTTTCTTGTGTAACGTATACCTTGGCTATCCTCAGGATTTCGTCTATGGTAGGGGCATGCCATCCCTTCCATAGAGCGTCCTTAACAATTCATCATCGTTTACTCCTTGTAGGAAAGCCCCGCAGGCTAGATCGTTTGTGACACCTGGGATTGCCAAGCTTTCTTTGTTGAATCTAACGATGAAACTCTCCACTGTTTCATTGTCCCGCCGACGGATGTGAAGGAGCTCGTTTCGATCCTTTGTGTGTCGCCTCTGTTGACTGAATTGCAACGTGAATTTGGACTCTAAGTCCTCAAAGCTATCGATTTCTCCAATAGGTAGCCTGTCCCACCATACCCGCGCTGCCCCTACGAGCGTCTGGACAAACATTTTGCACAAAAGGGGCATGGGCCAGCAAACTACTTCCCCGGCACTCTTGAACAAGTTAAGATGGTCATCAGGGTCACCTAAACCATCGTATTTACCCACTGTCTGAGGCATCTTGGGTTTTTCTTTAATTGGGGCTTCAGCTATTCTCCTTGTAAACTTGGACTTGAAAGTAGCGTCCATGGGTTTATAAGGTCTGGTGAGATCGTCATCTTCAACATTAATGGGTTGTACTGGAGGGGTTACTCCGCCCTGGCTGGTCCCCTGAGTGATAGGGGTTGGGTCGTGGTGATATTGAGCGTGGAGTTCTGACCCACGTTTTGAGAAAAACAAGGTCTTGACGCGTTTCCTCTGTCGTACACCGGTTCCGCCGTAGGCGGGGGTTGATTGTAAGCCGGTTGTGATGTTGGGAAAGTCCACCAAGGTGGCATATAGGCCGCGTATGGCGACTGCTGAGCATAACTCTGTGCCGCCGCCTGTGGAGTATACGTTTGAGTATTTTACGGGGGTAAGTACCCGTAAGGGGGTGCATAATAGTAACCTGGGAAGTAAGCTTGATTTCCAGGCGTGACTGGGGCATTCATGACCCCTGCAGGCATGATGACTGGCTGGTGTGGTGGTGTGGACAACGCCGCCGTTAGTGCTGCCGAGTATAGAGGTGGCATGGCGTATGTAGCCGAGGGCTGATAGTATTAAGCCATGCTCATCTGCGGTGTGGTAATACTTGGGCCCGCGGATGTGATAACAGGCATAGTGCTATGACGTATAGTCTGTGCACTTGTTGTTGATGCTGGGGTGGAGACATTGGTGTTTATTGTGGTCGGTACCACTGATCGCAACTGCCAGGAGGTGTATGAAAAAGGATCTGCTACTGTCATCCCAAAAGAAGCAGCAGAGGTGCTTGTAAACCCTGGTGGTGGTACTTCTGCTTCGAATTCCAAGTCAAGAGACCTAGTCACAGCAGGTGAAGCCGGTACGGTGGTGGCTACAGAACTCGTTTCCAGCACTGGGTTGCTGGTTATCATTGCCTGACTTGGTGTTACTGCCATGTTCTGATCGCTTACCATTGGGTTTAATCTTGCTGTTGTTACCGAAAGGTCCCACGGATGGCGCCAATGAAGAAACACTGACCTTATGGGTAAGCTCCAGCTAGGACTTCAACTCTTTGGCGATCCGAACAGCTGACTGCAAAACAGAACACGGTTAGGACTCGTTACAGGAATGAGGTTATTCATGTAACCACCCTCCCGCGTGAGAATAAGTATCGGTTTGGGAGAAAGAAAGTATGAGTAGAGATAGAGAGTAAACGAGAACAAGATGATTCGTACCTTTGATGTTTACCTCTATTTATAGTTTACCATTAGGGTTTCCCCTAACTTAGGATGAGCTCCGATAAGTTAGGGATTTGCATGATCTTCCCAAAAGTTTGGGGATTTGGTTACGTGGTTTATCCATGCAGAATAGAACATTCTAGAATAAACATGTGTAATTAAATATTTATAATAAAATAATAGGTGATGACCGGGTCGGGTTAGCCGATCCGGGTCATACCTCGTCAATATCGAATAGGGGTGCTCATCGATTCAGATGTTGATTTATTTGGTATTAAATTATTTTTGCCCTAACCGAATACTGAATCCATCTGACTTTGAATTGTGCCTAACCGAACCGAGTTCAATCATTAAAAAGAATAAATTTGGTTTATTCGATTCAGCTGTCCAAAAGTTTATTGAATTGAATTTGGTTTGGTTATTTAAATAAAGAAGATTTGTTGAACCGATAACCAAACCATTACCAATCGGATTTTGTTCACACCCCTAAATTATAAAATACTATTATCGTATTGCAACATAACTTTTGGAGTAAATTGTTAAAATGGTCCCCGAGATTTGGTCACTTTAACAAATTAAAAAATCTGACAATTTTGCCCTTCATTAAAAGGGAGGAAAAGGACAAAAAAACTGGATGTACACTAAAAATCTGACAAGATTTTGAATGAAAATGACAACAAAATTGAAACAATAGGGAACCAGATTCAGAAATGTTTTAATTTTGTACTAAAGTAGCAAAAAATTAGACAACCTTATTCTAAGGGGCTGTTTGGCTAAGCTTTTCAAAACTACTTATTTGCTTATTTGCTTTTCTGAAAAGCAAATAAGCAAATAAGTAGTTTTGAAAAGCTTTAAAATAGAGCTTTTCAAAATGACTTATTTGCTTATTTGCTTTTCAGAAAGCAAATAAGCAAATAAGTCATTTTGAAAAGCTTAGCCAAACATCCCCTAACTTTTGATTGTGAACTTTGGGACACGAGTTCCCAAAAGATGGGAGATGCTGTGTTCAACGCTCTGTCCTTCCTCCATCTTCAACTTCATAGCTTCAACCCATATAATCAATGTCATTCTACATTTCTTCATAATCAAACACACCCACCAACATCGTTTCATGCTCTCTGTCGTGGATATCACTCCAATTCACTTCTTGAGTCAGTAATAACATCTATAACCCTATGTTCTTCTATACCCTTTTGCCGGTTAATCCATTCTAGAGTCATCAAATGTTTAAACTACAACGACTGCTTCATTGGTGACAGATTGGTGTCACTTTATGCGAGACTGGGGTCCTTTTATGATGCACTCCACCTGTTCGATGAAATGCCTAACAGAGATTTGGTATCCTGGAATTCGTTTATTTCGGTGTTTTCGCAAATGGGGGAGGTGGGTTTGAGCTTAAATGTGTTTTGTAGGATGAGACATGAGGATGGGATGATCCCCAATGAGATAACGCGTATATCGTTGATTTCAGGTTGTGGGATTGTTGAGGGAGGTTAGACCGTGGGGTATGGTGGGGTGTGGGTTGGGGGCATGGTGCGACACGTGGAGTATGGGGCACCCAAGACCAAAAGCCAATTTCAAAGGGGTATGGTGGGGCGTGGCTGGGGTGGCGTGGCTAGTGCTCTTGGCCAATGAGGTTTCACCATGTCATGTGGGTAGCCCCGCCCCACGCCCGGGCTGAATCCCACGCCAATGGGGCCACGCCTAAACCCAAGACCACCCGGGGTGGTGACTTGGGCGTTTCTCTCCAACCCACGCCCCAACCCCCGCCCCATACCCCATAGTCTTATGTTCATGGATTTGCTGTGAAAAGCGGGTTGTTATCCGAAAGAAAAGTCGTTAATTCACTTATTAACATGTACGGAAAACATGGCTGTTTGAACACGGCGTGTACGCTGTTTCGAACAATCAAGTTACCGAATCTAGTATCGTGGAACTCGATGATTAAAATTCATGTTCAAATTGGTGTTTTAGAGAAGAGTGTTTTGTTTTTAATATGATGCGTGGAGTCGAGGTTTATCCTGGTCAAGCGACAATCGTCACGATTCTTCAGTGTTGTGCTGATATTGGAGTCGGGAAAGTGGTAGACGCGTTTCATGGTTATATTTTGTGCTCGGATTTGGATAAAACCATTCCTATGATGACCGCGTTGTTAAATGTTTATGCGAAATCTGGAAGATTAACGGCTTCGTGTGAAATTTTTAAAGAAATGAAAGAACCTGATATGATAGCTTGGACGGCCATGCTTGCTGCATACGCGATGCACGGGTATGATAGACACGCGATTGACCATTTTGACTTCATGGTCAAGAAAGGTTTTGAACCCGATCATGTAACTTTCACTCATTTGCTGAGTGCGTGTAGTCATTCGGGGCTTGTCTAGTGTATATAAAGTCAAACCTAGGTTGGACCATTACTCGTGTATGGTTGACCTTTTTGGTCGATCAGGACGTTTACAAGATGCACGTATTTTAATCGATAGCATGCTGCTGGAGCCCAACTCTGGTGTTTGGGGAGCACTGCTTAACGGTTGTAAGGTTTATGGAGACATAGAGCTCGGTGAGTTAGTTGCAAAGAAGTTAATAAATTTAAACCCGTTGGACCCAAGAAATTATATCATGCTTTCAAGCATATACTCTAAAGCGGGTCATTGGGTTGACTTTTCAAAAGTCAGAGCGTTAATGAAAGACCAAGGTGTTGTGAAAACTGATGGTTGCAGCTTTATGGAACATGATCACAAGATTCATAGGTTTGTAGTGAGTGATCAAGCGCACCCTGACATCGAGCGTATATATGCTAAGTTAAACGAATTAATGAACAAAATTGAGAAGGTTGGGTATGTAGCTAATACCGAGTTTGTTCTTCATGATGTAGAGGAGGGCGTTAAGGGCGATTTGGTAAAAATGCACAGTGAAAAACTTGCTATTGCATTTGGTATTTTGGTGTATAGTGACAATGCGCCTATTATAGTCGCTAAGAATTTGAGGATTTGTGGTGATTGTCATAACATGGCAAAGTTTGTATCGCGTGTTGAAAAGCGCATGATCATCATTGGGGATACAAGGAGATTTCACCATTTTGCTGATGGGTTGTGCTCTTGTGGAGATTATTGGTAATCTTTATTATGATGGCCAGCTCGATTAATCTGAGTTGGCAAAGTATGTGACCTGAATAATGGGTCAAACGCGAGCGGTTTTTTTCCAGGTCAAAATGTCTCATGGTAGATTGTGTTTAGCCACAAATGCTTTGTTTTTCTTCAACTAAGTGTATTTGGAGCAACCAGATAAATACAGATTGAATAGAAAAAGATCCAACTTAAAACGGACATAACTTTTCATCTGTTGGACAAAAACGGCCTAATAAGCCGGATGTTAGTGACAAAGTGCCACACCCAAAATTCCTGCACCCTTTATATAAAAAAATATTAAAAAGAATATTGTCTGTGTGTGGAGCCCACACGCGATGATACACATTATTATTCACTTACCCACAGTGATACATTATTATTCACTTACACAGTGATTTACAATCGTGTTCACCCACACGCGATGATACACGTTATTATTCATGCATACACGGGTATTTTGCTTTAGTGGGTATTTTTCTTTCATGTTAACCTATGCAAGACATTTCATATGTCTAAGACTAAGTGTAATGCATTAATGCCCCGGGTGAGGTGGCGGTCCTTTGGCATTATGCCGGGTGAGGTGGCAGCCCGGGGCGTTAAGCCAGTGTTATACACCACCCCAAGGGGCATTGTCGGGCGTGAAAAGGGGTTGTGGTCACTGTCCAATCGGGCTTATAAGCGAGCCACATTGTTGAGCGAAGAAAGTAGTGCTAAAGATAACATCCTAAAAAAAGACGCCCCACCCGTAGCTTTTACAACCTTTCAACTTTTTAACAAACGTTTCATACGAATGGGCCCAAAACCCTTGTACATAGTTGAACCGGCCACGACATGTCAAGATACTTGTATATTTACACACACATAACCAACATTTCAAGATAGTTGTATATTTACCATACACAACCAACAAAATGAAGACCGAAGCTATATACCAAATTATACAACACAAACAGCAAAGACTTTTAACACTAGAAATTCAGAAGATCAATGCAGACTTGGAGTGATCCAAATGGGAGGCGGCCATCGTCTCCCATTGTAAAACTTTCTTGTATAACAAGGCAAAGCTGCAACACTACCATCTTCCAAATCATAAACGCCTAAATCATGATCCCCATTCGCACCATCATAATTCCACTCCGAATAATCATCCGTAAAATAAATCTTATTCCCATTACACCCTTCAAAATCAGAAGCCCGAATCGCAACTGACGAATTCTCTCCCACAAACAAAGCCCAATCATCCAACTCAAGAACACTTTTCCACATCCACCCGTCCTTCAAAACCAGCTTAAACACACGAAACTCAGTCGTTTTGTAAGCATGAAACCCCAACTCCAAATACCGCGTCACCAACAGCAACTCGTCACCCAAACTAACAAGATACTGCATATCACCGCCAACCTGCAACGGCGTATGAATAAAAGAAACATTCGGCACACCATTAGACAAATCTCCACAAATGTCACAAACCGCAATCGTCCCATATTTACTCACAGCATAAAAACACCCTTTATGAAACACAACATCCTCACAATACAACTGCGCGTCATCTACAAACCTCCAAACATCATCCCCCTTCCTACAGTACGCAAGATCACCCGTCTGGTTAACAATCGCAAGCGCATAATAATCCAAATCCTCATCAGACGGACTCGACGAAAACACCACTTTTTTAATAAACGAGTTACGCATTTCTTTCAAACTACATGTATACACATCACCTTCTTCTGTTTTAAGAGTATATTCTCTTCCAACGTTATAGACACTAAAGTTGACAACATTAGGAAACGAACATAAAGGCGGAAGATGATGTTTCACACGTGTTAATGGATTTATAACAAAAACTGCAGGCGTTTCTTCGAGGTACACAAGCCAACCATGGCACGAACCGCATCTACGACGAACAGTGGAGGCTTCTGGAAGACTTATGCGGTAGATTTTGTCATCGGATAAGCTGAAGAATAACCGTAGATGTGATTGTTGGTTTTGATTGTTGCTGTGGGGAAACATTAGCCATGGGAGTTGGCAGGGGAGGTGTTTTGGGGTCTTTGAAGTTGATTTTCGCCAATTCGAACACACGGATCGAAAGTGGATGTAATCTTTGTGAATTTTGAGTTTGTGTGCGATTGATTCGATCAGTTCCGGTTGTAATTCTGACCAATCTACTGTTGTAGTCATTCTTCTGTTTCGATTACGTAACGTAAAATTCGGCTTCAGATGGATATGGTGATCAACATCAGTGTATATGGTGAGGAAACAGAGGATTTGATTATGGAGTTAAAATTATGATCAGTAAATTTTGCCAAATTGAATTGAATTTGAAGTAGAATCAGAGGGGGGATTCCTGGTGGAGAAGACGACACCCAACTGATATATATCATATGGTTAGGATGTGTCGGCTGGAATATAGGAAGTCGATTAGGCTGTATGGAGCGGAGGGGCTTGGTTTTGGGGCATTGTTCGACACGTGACGAGGATGGGATCCACAAGCTTATGGGAAAAATGAGGGGTGTGGTGTGACGTGGCTTAGCTTGGCGTGGCCAGCCATGTGATTTTTTTTAATTAAAGTAGCCAACCAAAGCCAGCCATATTGAACAAGCCAAGTCACCCTGCCCCCCGCCAGGCTAAATACCCACACCAAAGGGGCAACGCCAACCCAGGGTGGAGCCGCTGACGTTAAAGGGCATCCCCGCCCCAACCAACGTCCTCACTCCCCGCAGCCTTAAAATTTGGATTTTAATTAGGGTGCCACAAAATGCACTCTTTTTTTTTCATACCCCTTTTCAAAAAAAAAAAAATCAATTTAAACTTTTTAATGTCTATTCCTCTAAGAATTCATTCTTCACACCTTTTACACTATAGATTAACAACCAATCTCTGTTCTTCTAAATTTACAAACTCTAAATATGCAACTCAATGGCTGCTATGCAAGTTAGCAACGGCGGAAACTCACTATCCGCCTCTAAAAAAGTTGTTGTACGGGTACGGCTGGAAAAAGTTGGTAGCACGAACCGCTGCTAAGATAGACAATATGATTAATCATCTTTAAATTATGTTCGGTCGGAAAAATCTGTGATACGAACCGCCGTCGTGCCGGTATGGCTTAGATCCCACTCGTTTCGAACTCAACTGACTCAAAAATCAACTGCGAGCAAAAATTAGGTTATTAATGATCATGTTGATTGTAATTCTTAAATTGTTGTTCGGATTTGGTGTAGAACATAACTCTGTTGATCATACTCTGAATGGTAGTTCAATCTTGTTATGATTTATCGACACGAACTACTGCTCAATTGGCTAACGCGTTAAAAAAAGGTTAAAGAGTGAAGAGCTAAAGAAAGTCAACAACTTGTAGTACTTTGAACTTTACTAAGCTTAAAAGTCAACATTATGATAAAAAATCAGTCAAATGAACTCTCACTTAATGGCAATCAAATGAACTCTCTCTTAATATAATACAGAACTAGGTTATCACCCGGGTGCAACTCGGGTTGGAGAGAACTATTAAGATAAATATCAAGTGTATAAATAAAATAAAATACAAAGTCTCATGTTACATAAATTAGTGATATAGTGGATATACAATTTAAAGATAGTTGAGTCCCTTTGAAGATGCATATCCTTCGAGTTACCAAAACCTTTCCCTTAGTAAATTGAGTTCCCTCTAAAAAAAACAACCAAATTATAAGTGTTTAAATATATAATATAAACTTTAGTGTCGATACTATATAATATAAACTTTGGTGTCGATACTAAGTGTTAGTGCATTATCTGTCTATCGCCTTCGTCAATCTAGTACGTAGCAGAAACCGAAGAAGTCTAAGCTTTTATTGTAATATCTAGTTAAAAGGGCAAGGTGACAAACTTGTAAATAAGGAGAAATCCTTATATTCCTTGTGCCTATAAATAGGGAGTTATAGTGTTAGGTTTAAGACTTTTGCTCATTTGGTGGTTTAGGAGATCTTATCTTA
Organism: Helianthus tuberosus; assembly: GCA_030545235.1. NCBI lineage: Eukaryota > Viridiplantae > Streptophyta > Magnoliopsida > Asterales > Asteraceae > Helianthus > Helianthus tuberosus. Next base: position 97,548,463 of record CM060357.1, on the reverse strand, counting down.
GAGAGAGAAAGTCTAGAGAGAGAAAGTTTCTCCATGTGATTCACGGCTTTGTACACGACATCATATCAATAGAATCACGGTATTTGTACGTTCTTGTGTGTTCGGTCACGTACGTTCACGGATTCCGCACGTCAAACGTTCGTTACGCAATCGTACGGTGTCAAAACCGATCCTACAAGTGGTATCAGAGCTAGGAGCTCGATTGCGCTGACCAAATACATCGATTCGTACCAGATTTCATTGATTTCAGACCTGAATTTCATATATTTCTTCATCTTTTTCATTCTATCACGTGTTTTTTTCTGAAAAACGTAAAATTGAACGGGATTTTTCGGTCCGAATTGGCTGATTTTTTAGTATGTTGTGCGAAAATACTTGAATTACAATCCTACAAAGTTTCAGAATCTAACTCCTAGTCGTTTAGGAGAATTTCGATTTTTTGTGTCCGATTTCGTTGGAAACAGCAAGATTTCGCTTGATTCAGTCGTATTTCGCTTGAAAAATTCAAGCAAAATCCTTATAAGTGAGATTTCGCTTGAGATATCTGTTTGGTTTCGCTTGAAAAGTACAAATAATCGAGGTTTCGCTTGAGATATATGTTAGTTTCGCTTGAAAAAGGACTTTAAAATCGATTTCGCTTGAAAATAATCATAATCATTGAATTCGCTTGAGTTGATATTGCTATTTCAATTAAAGTGCAGTTCACGTGAAGTTCTTGAATAAAAGTTTGTCGACTTTTAATAGGTTGTCAGTCATTAATATTTGAATGAAATTCTCGGTCATATAAAAATCATAAGTGTTGTCAGTTCATTAATCAAAAGTCAAAGGTTGCTTGAATACATGTGAAATTGAATTGTGACTTAAAGAGTTGTCTGCCACTTGATGTATTCACGAGACTTAGTCATATGTGCATGTGACTATTGATGTTGTCCAACATTTGAGGTCCAATAAGATCATTTGAAAGTTAATGTTTACTTGTGTTTGTCGGATATAGTGGCCTAATCAGTAATTGTACACATTTAAAACAACTCATTAATTGTTTGAATTCATCGAGTTGTGTTAAAAGTGTTGACAGCCCATTTATTTGTCCAAGGAATTTGCACTTCCAATACAAGTTAAGGTCTAATACTTAGTTGTTTGTTTGTTTGCAGAATATTCCGAGATAATTCAAGGTTATAAAATCATGGCAAAATCTGAACCTATTCCGTGGAAAGACAACAGAACTGAAGAGCAGAAGTATAGATACAGAAAAATGATAGCTGAAAACAAAATCATTAGAATTTCCGGTATCTTTTCGGAAGCAAAGAGAGCAAATAGATGGGATCCGAACAGGAAGTGTTATCTTGACCCATATGGAAATATTGCAATCGATGACAAAACGCTTGATATCGAAGCCATAATCAAGGAGTACAAAGAAGAGGATGATTATTGGCAAAAGAAATGGTGGGGAGATGAAGAAGAGAAAAAGAAAAAGAAAGAGTTAATAGATGAAATAGAAAGAAACTCAGAAAATATGAGTTTGGTTGAATTTCTTGAATTAATCAAAAAGTTTAGAGAAGGAATGACAAAGAATGAAGAATCAAAGATGGATGAAACTTCAAAAAGTGAAGTTGTGTGCTCAAAATGCGAAAAATATGAAGCAGAAAATGTCAATCTCTTGAAAGATATGGAGAATTTGACATTGGAAAATAAAGCTTTGAAAGATGAGAAGAAAGCTGATGATGAACAGATTTTGGATTTGCGCTTGAACTGCGAAAAACTAAAATCTGAAAATGACAAATTTTTGAAGAATGTTGAGAGTTTGCCATTAGAAAACAAAAATTTTAAAGAAAAAGAAAATGTTTTTGAAAATGAAAAATTAAAGATTGAAAAAGATTTTCAAAGTCAAATAAAGATTTTAGAAGATGAAAAATCTGTTATTTTTAAAAATAATTTTGAAAAACAGATTGAAATAAATTCTCATCTTGATAAAATCATTCGACTTGAGCATGAAGCTGAAGATGCTCGAAAGAAAATTGCTGAGTTAGAGAATAAATTGAAAAGTTTTGTGACTTCTGCACCATATGTGTGTCCAAAACCGATCAATTCAGTTCCAATAAGTGACAATGTCACAAATTTTGACAAAGTCAAAATTGAGGATTGCGATGAAATATCTGATGATGAAAAGAAAAAGAAAAGAAAAATATTTTTAGATTTACAAGAAAAATTTAAAAATACTGTTTTGCAATCTACTGAAACAGGTGAATGTTCTAAACAAAAACTTGTTAAGAAGAGTGTAGAACAGAAACAAAAAGTTAAAAATTTGAAAAATGTTAAAAATGAAAATAAAAGCTCATCAGATAAGTCGTCCAATCATTATCAAAAATCACAAAAATCTAAAAATGAAAACTCACAAAATGTTGGTAATAAGTGGTGCAGGTTTGACCACAGTGCTCAAAAGCCAAATCCAGCATTGAAGAGGAGAAATGACTATAACCAAGCCAAACAATGTTATGATCTGAAGGTTTGGACTGACAGAAGTGGATGGTACGATAACAGAGTGTGCTACACCTGTGGTGTGAAAGGACACATTGCTGTTAACTGTCAGAATTGGAGTTATGAGACAAGAAGATGCTATAATTGTCAAATCAGAGGACATATTGCCAGAGATTGCCCAAGGAGATCAATGGGAAGATCGAGGGTTGAATTTCAAAGAATGGCAAAGAAGCCAGTCAACGTCAAGCCCCATGAACAGAAGATTCTAAAACCTAAAGTTCAGGATCAGAAAATTCAAGAAAAGAAAGTTAAACTTTCTCAGGGGCAGAAAGACAGACTGAGGAAGAAGGCAAGAGAATATCTGGAGAAAATTTTGTCTTCGGGTTCACCGGACAGATTGAATAAAAGTTCTGATAAATCAACTTACTTGACTGCAAAGACAAGTAAATTGAATTCTTCAGATGCAAATCTGAGGACAAAAGAAGAAAAGAAAAAGAAAATGGTCGGCGATGAATCTGATGTGTCAAAGTCAGACAAGCCACCATCAGGCAATGAATCTGACAGGTCAAAGTCAGACAAGCCACAATCAGGCAATGATTCTGGTTCGTCAAAACCAGAAGAGCCATCTGTTGAGGTAAAAACTGTCAAACCCAAGGCTGGTCAGGCTTGGGTGAATTTGTTTAAATGAAAAACCTGACTTGCCGGAGTTCCCAGGTTGGTAAGTGTGGAACAGGAATCGGCATATTTCTTGAGAAATTCACAGGTTGGTAACTGTGATATTTCGAATCACAAAAGACTAATCAAGGACATTAAGTTGTACTTGATTTATCTTTTCGATAAGTGGATAACGGTAAACAATGTGATGAAACCCCGAATTTGTGAAATGACACATAAAACTAATTTTCCGGAAAAACCATTTGATTAAAACAAACTTAAGTGTTTTGAAATCTACATGGGAAAATAGTTTGTTGTCAGGGGGAGTTCTGATTGTTAAGCCGAGTGAATGGCGAATTGAAGCGATTTGATATCAGTTTGTCACGTTTCTTGTATAGTTTGTTTTCAAATTTTCTCAGAAAATCAAAATTGAAACATATTTTGATTTTAGGGGGAGAAAATTAAAAAAAAATTCGAAAATTTGAAAATGCCAAAAACATTGAAAAATGAAAATGAGTTTTGTTGTGAAAAGAGGAAATGATAGTAAATCAGTAGACGATCACAGCATGCTAAAGATATGAAATGTCAAATGTGATAAACGGTCTCACTGATGATGTGTCAGTATGTTTTTGCACATTTAGTAGATTGTGACGAGATATAAACCTAAATTCAAACTTGCTTATATCGTGGGTAACATCTTTCGGATATATGGGTAACCCCCGAAATCTCGTTTGAAAGATTCCTTTTTCTGATATACTAGGTCTTTATACTCAATGATGTCTGGGGTATTATTCCGGGACTTCTGCTGAACGGTGGTTCTGACCTAGTCCTCGAATAATACTTTCTGCAAATGCTTGAAACATAGCATCACCCTCAGCATAAATGATAAGACAATAAAATTGCTTAGCAATGCTGTTGTAAAAAAGATCCTCTAAAGGGGACACACCGAAAGTTGAGTCATGATCTCTCTGCTGAACGGTAGTTCTGACATGAGCTCTCATGATTCTTCATAATTTATTACCCCTTACAGATATCATTTGTGTTATAATTACCTGTAAAACTGAATATTGGGATCTGGATACGGGAGTATATTCTGAGGTGGGACACGCGATTAAGTTTAAGTGTCTAAGACATTAAACTTGTATCTCGAAGCAGTTGAACTTTGTGTGAAAATTTAAGTGGAACAAGTATACTGACAATCTAAGTGAATCGTTTAGAACTTAAAATGATTAAAGCTTAACGATGCTAGTGATTTGTTTTATAAACTGATATGATCCTCTTACACAAACTCACAAAAATATTGTTTGTATATATTTGTTTACTGCATTTCATTTAAAAACAAAAATCCAAAAAGATTTTCGGAGTGTTTTAGCATAAAATTTTGAAAATTCAAAAAGATTTTCGACAACTGATGTTGAAGAGCTGATATTCAAAATTCCAAGTGCTAAACTTGATGAACTACATTGGATTGGGAGAATATGTTGAAAACTTTGAATGTCATATATAAATGTTTTGAAAGATTGTGTGTTTAGTTAATCAAGATCATTCATTTGAACTTGATGTAACTAGTATGTTTGTTGAATTAATGATTTCTACCAGTAAGTTTCTTAAATCTAACTGTTATAAATTTGTGAAACTTATGTTGAGGTAGAGGATGTGCAGGTTAACCAGGTTTCAAATCCTGAGCAGTTGCAGAACAAAGCCAGGAATTGATCCTGAACTTGCGAACCGATGAAAGCCAGACTACGATCCCGACAGCTGAGTCTAAGGGGGAGTCTGAAGATAAGCTCAACGCAAGAGGAAGCGTGGATTCAAAAAGCCAGATAAATATTTTGGAGGAGCTTGTATACGGAAATCCAGGTGTCGATCCCAAAAGCACGGAAGCTTGACGAAAGGGGGAGCCTGAAGAAAGAGACTATCGAGAGGGGGAGCAACGGAAGCTCGAAGACAGATCCACGGGGATTCTGTTCGAAAGAGAGAAAGACGGGACGCTACGAGATTGACTACGGCAATATCCAAGGGGGAGTCTGTTAGTGCATTATCTGTCTATCGCCTTCGTCAATCTAGTACGTAGCAGAAACCGAAGAAGTCTAAGCTTTTATTGTAATATCTAGTTAAAAGGGCAAGGTGGCAAACTTGTAAATAAGGAGAAATCCTTATATTCCTTGTGCCTATAAATAGGGAGTTATAGTGTTAGGTTTAAGACTTTTGGCTCATTTTGGAGATTTAGAGACATAATCCTAGAGAGAGAAAGTCTAGAGAGAGAAAGTCTCTCCATGTGATTCACGGCTTTGTACACGACATCATATCAATAGAATCACGGTTATTTGTACGTTCTTGTGTGTTCGGTCACGTACGTTCACGGATTCCGCACGTTGAACGTTCGTTACGCAATCGTACGGTGTCAAAACCGGTCCTACACTAAGCTTGCTGAGATATTTGTTGATTTATATATATTACGAGTTGACGTCATGTCGCGCATCCATCATCACCACAATAAAGCCAAAACTTACCATATTTTTGTTGCTTTTCCATTTTATCACATATGAGAACCCAAATCTTGATTCTTGTAAATTATGAGCAACTTTGTCAATGCATTTAGATACCTGATAAAAGATTAAAAAAAAGTAATACAAATGTGTTAAAAGGATGGTATATAAACCAAACCCCACCAAACTTCATGTTCCAACCGAAAATTTCATAGCTCACCTAGTCCCACCAAACTTTTGTTTTTCAAAAAATAATAAAAAATAATCAAGAATATAGAAATCTGGTGGCATTAAATATTGGTTCAAATATGCACAATAGTAAGGTTAGAGCTGCCTACTTCACAGTACAAGTTGCTTTTATAAGTTACCATTTGTTAGCAATGTATTGACGACTCGTGTGTTTTCCGGTGACATGTTCTCATCGTAATATAACTATATAAAAAGGTACAGTACCGGTACTGATATTTGAAGACAAAATTCGGTAAAATACCGATACTGTACCGAACCGGGACCAATACCATAAAACACCAAAAAGTGGGTACCGATTCGATACCGAATATAATTCGGTACCGGTACTCGGTACCAAATGCTCATCCTTACTCAGACTTTACATTGGCTGAAAGAGTATTGATGGGAGGCTGCACATGAGCTGCAAGGCATACTTGAAAACCTTTAAGAAAACCTCCAGTATTGCCTAAGTAGTATTGCCTAAGTACTGTACCTTTTAAGTCATCTGTATATTAAGAGACCAAAAGATGTCATAAACTATTTAAATAATATGTACATAAAAATGCCAAAAAGCCACATGACTCACCCACAAAATCGACATTCTCTTAAGCTTTCTTTTAGCCGAACAGAAGATATATCCCAAGCTCCAGTTGATCATGTTATCCATATAAGTGTTTCTTGATAATTTATGATGGTAAAATACGGTTCTGACTTTTTTCGTTATTACATGTGTGCTAACTCTTCCGTCAGATGTAACCGAGCCACCAAGATCCTCCATTATCAGTCATCAACAATAACATTGAACTTAAAGAAAGCAATTAAGAGAATAAAACCACTAAACCATATCACCTTTGTCACATTAGATATTTTAGCGCCATCCGCAATGTTCATCAACATGATTATATAGCAACTTGTTTTTTTTTGGGTATTGACCTTACAAATATACGACTACAAAGTTTTAAAATAAGTTTTAAGTTGAAAATGGGTTAGAATGGGTAATTATGTAAAATGAGTAAGGGTGGTAGAATAGGCGTTGCTTCGACCCGTTGTAGTGACACTTTGTCTTTCATTGTTATTTTTTATTTTTACAATTCCTCCTAAATCATGTCTCAGATCATAATTGCGTGCACAAGCATACGCCAATTCGTTTGATTCTGTTCATCCATTTTTTGTTTTCGAAAGCAAAAAAGGATGATGATAAATACACTATTGTCGTACTACTTGTATAGATTTCAAGTCTTGTTTCGTTTAAATATCTATCCTTTTTATTTTGAATATTATGAGCATTTATTTTATTTTGTTACTACGGCCCATTCTGACCCAACCCCATTGTGAACAGAACTCGATTTAACCCGAGCCAGTTAGATTTCTTTTAGTATCCCATTATGACTCGGACTAGGTATGACCTTTTACCTAACCCAACCTGGCCCGGTCATTTTGCCAGGGCTTACATATACCCAGGACACTGATATAAGAAACCTTAACATTTGACAAATTGAATTCAATTTTGGTATTCTAATCTGGGATATGTGCAACCCATAACGAGTAAGCACCTCCCCAAGAAACTTAATTGAGTTCCTTTGTCATGGTTTTGTAGGCGGTCATTGGTGCTTTTCTCGCAACCCCCGCTCCCTATCTGTCCCGGGAACGGGCGGCCGCGGCCAATTTTGGTGGTATCTGTACTTGTCATTATTTGGCAGGTGAAATTTAATCAGGACCGTAGTTAGGAAATATTTTATCAGAGTAAATACCACACTTTTATAATATTAAACATATTGGGGTAAAACCCAAGTTTTTATTACAAACATTTTCATATGGATCATCCCTATTTTATTGAATAAAACATCTTCTTTTTGTTTAGGTAACTTTTATAGCCACTTTTCCAAGCCTTCAGTGTTGTCCAGCTGGCTTCTATGTTGGCTTTCACATTTTGTTACCTGAAACTCGTTTAAAAACATTTTGTCAGTGGGAAATACTGGTGAGTGAATCCCAATTTAATCAAGATAGATTTTTATCATTCGCAGTATTGAGGGCGATCTCGCAATTATATTTGTTTCAAATTCTTACTTTAATTACCACCCACGGTACTGTCAATCTTGACTTATGGTCATGTTACTACTCACAGTGTAGTAACAAATTTTGTATACAAAACCCCAAATATACCGACGATAATTGTAGAATTACAAATACTCAATCACTGGTAATACAATGTAAATCAATTGAGGTTTTGTAAAAACAGTTTACAAAAAGGAGATTACTCACATTGTTGTCTTAGGTTTTCTTTAAGGGTTTCTTGGAGATTATCTATAAATTACACAAATGCACACGTGTTAGTATAATAACCCATTATTTATATTAATGATACCCTCCCCGAGACGGCATTCCAACGACTACGTCGGGCAGGACCTCGACAGCCGTTACGGAACCCTGGACCAATCGGGCAGCGTATTTAATACGTAACCGGGGTTATGATACTTACAACGGGGCAGAACTTCGTTATTTAGGGGGTTATTATGCCCGGAAATATCTTACACTATCAGAAATTTCGAGAGAGAAAAAGGAAATGAGCGAATTCGACTGAAGGCCCGAGCTCCCAATTTATAGGAGCTGATTTTGGTTTTGTCGCGCCCCGCGTAAGAAATGGAAGGGGCTTACGCGGCCCGCGTAGTAGACTGCATAGGCCCTAGCCTGGCCCAGTCATCGGACTAGCTTCAACACACGTTTGACACGTGGCGGCACCGGGTGCAGCCCTGACTCCGAGCTGTCGCGGCCCGCGTAGGTCAAGGGGTGGCTTACGCGCCCCGTGAGAGACCATTAAAATTTGTTTTTATTTTAATTTTAATAAAATAAAGGTATTTAGGGCCTGTTTTCGCGTATAGGGTATATTTAGGACGTATTGGGATATATTAGGGTGTCGAAAAATATTTTGGAGGGTTGTTATATCCTCCCCACCTTGTTTTAGAACTCGTCCTCGAGATCTACTGGAATAAGTGTGGGTATTTCCTTTGCATTTCTGATTCAAGCTCCCATGTGTACTCTGGTCCTCTTTTGGAGTCCCATTTCACTTTGACTAGAACTAATCTCTTGTGCTTGAGGTTCTTGACTTTCTTGTCTTCAATTTGTAAAGGCTTCTCTACAAACTTAAGTTGTTCATTTACCTCTATATCCTTAAGAGGTACTACGAGTGATTCATCAGCTAAGCATTTCTTAAGATTGGATACATAAAATACATCATGTATTCCTGCCATTTCCTCTAGCAGTTGTAGCTGATAGGCTACATATCCTATTTTTCTAACAATCTCAAAAGGTCCAACATACCTGGGGCTTAGCTTTCCCCTTTTGATGAATCTGACTACTCCTTTCCAAGGAGAGACTTTTATTAACACTTTGTCACCTACCTGAAATTCCAATGGCTTGCGTCTGTTATCAGCATAACTCTTCTGTCGATCACGTGCTGCTTTCAGTCGTTCCTTAACTTGAATGATTTTGTCTGTTGTTTCTTGTACTATCTCAGGTCCGAATAGTTGCTTTTCTCCAATTTCTGCCCAACAGACTGGGGTTCGGCACTTTCGTCCATAAAGTGCTTCGAAAGGTGCAGCATTGATACTTGTGTGATAACTATTATTATAAGAAAATTCTATCAATGGTAAGTGATCGTCCCAATTACCTCCGAAATCAATTACACAAGCTCTAAGCATATTTTCCATTGTCTGAATTGTCCTTTCGCTTTGTCTGTCCGTTTGAGGATGATAAGCTGTGCTTAGATTTAGCTTGGTTCCCATGGCTTTTTGGAAACTTGTCCAAAAATGAGAGGTAAAACGACTATCCCTGTCAGAAACAATTGATAAAGGAATTCCATGTAATAAAACTATTTCATTCACATACAGCTTAGCTAATTGTTCCATACTGAAAGTTTCCTTCATTGGTAGGAAATGAGCTAACTTAGTTAGTCTATCGACAATCACCCAGATTGTATCATTACCTTTCCTGGTTTTGGGTAATTTAGTAACAAAATACATTGTTATTAATTCCCACTTCCAAACTGGCATTTCTAACTGTTTCAATAAACCTGATGGTTTCTGATGTTCAGCCTTAACTTGTGAATAGGTTAAACATTTAGAAATATAAGCTGCTATATCTTTCTTCATTCCTATCCACCATAAATTTTTCCTTAAATCCTGGTACATTTTATCACTTCCAGGATGCATCGTATACTTAGATTTATGGGCTTCTTCTAGTATACGGTAACGTAGGTTTCCTAATTTAGGTATCCACATCCTTTTCTTATGGAATCTCCAAATTCCATATGTTCCTTGTTCTAATTCCTTAATCATTCCTTTTAATTTCTTAGTATCGTCCTTGATTACTGATTCTTGTGCTTTTCTAATCTGTTCATTTAAATCTACTTGTAGATTTAATTTTAGAGAACGCACTCTTTTTGGCTTTTCATGATACTTCTGACTCAAATCATCAGCTACTACATTTGCCTTACCTGCATGATACTGGATATTACAATCATAATCACTAAGTAATTCCATCCAACGTCTTTGTCTCATATTTAACTCCTTTTGCCCGAAAACATACCTTAAACTCTGATGGTCTGTGAAAATAGTAAACTTACTACCGTAAAGGTAATTTCTCCAAATTTTCAGGGCAAAAATTATGGCTCCTAATTCTAAATCATAAGTGGAATAATTTCCTTCATGATTCTTAAGTTATCTAGATGCGTAAGCTATAACCTTTTGACATTGCATCAATACACATCCATAACCTAACTTAGAAGCATCACAATAGACTACAAAGTCTTCAGTTCCTTTTGGTAATGCTAATATGGGTGCATTGGTTAATCTTTGCTTAAGAATTTTAAATGCTTCTTCTTGTTTTGATCCCCATTCAAACTTAACAGATTTACAGGTTAGCTTAGTTAAGGGAATGGTTATTCTAGAAAAATCTCGAATAAATCTTCTGTAATAACCGGCCAATCCTAAGAAACTTCTAATCTCGGTTGGTGATTCAGGGGTTTTCCATTTAGTAATTGCCTCGATCTTTGTAGGATCCACATGAATTCCTTCATGATCTACTAAGTGTCCAAGAAACTGTACCTGTTCTAACCAAAATTCACACTTTGAAAACTTTGCATAAAGCTTTTCTTTCCTTAATAAACTTAAAAGTGCGTGCAAATGCTTTGCATGTTCCTCTTTACTCTTAGAGTAAATGAGAATATCATCTATAAAGACAATTATGAATTTATCCAAATATGGCTTACATATTCGGTTCATCATGTCCATAAATGCAGCTGGGGCATTGGTTAAACCAAATGGCATGACAGTAAATTCATAATGACCATACATTGTTCTAAAAGCAGTCTTAGGAATGTCCTCTTCCTGTACCTTTAATTGATGATATCTCGATCGTAAATCGATTTTTGAGAAAAATCGAGCTCCTTGCAATTGATCGAACAGATCATCGATTCTTGGTAAGGGATACCGATTCTTAATCATGACCTTGTTCAACTCACGGTAGTCAATGCACATACGCATTGATCTGTCTTTCTTCTTAACGAATAAGATTGGCGCTCCCCATGGCGATGAACTTGGCTGTATGAATCCTTTCTCCAACAATTCATCTAATTGTTTCTTCAGTTCCTGCATTTCTGCGGGTGTCAAACGGTAAGGTGCTTTGGCAATTGGTGCTGTTCCTGGTAACAGGTGAATTCTGAATTCAACTTCCCTGTCTGGCGGTAGTCCTGGTAATTCTTTTGGAAATACATCTGAAAAATGAGATACTACTGGAATATCTTTTAGTTCTTTTCCTTTAGTGTTAATGATTATGGAAATCAAATACACTAATGATCCTTTTCTTATATAACTTGCTGTTTTTATCACAGAGACGAATTTTGTGGATCTAGAAGGCTTATCTCCTTTAATTGTGATCTTTTCACCCCTTGGTGAATTTACTTGAATTGACTTTTGATCACATAAAATATTGGCTTTATTAGCTATTAACCAATCCATTCCTAATACAACATCAAATCCTGCCAGATTCATTGGGTAAAGGTTTGCACTAAACTTTTGATTTAAAAATTCTATTCTTGCTCCCTGCAAGATTTCAGAAATCTTAATGCTTTCCCCCTTTGCTGTTTCTACCAAACATTCTTGTGGATGGCAACCTGGTCGGACAGCAGTCCGGTCTGATGACAACTCGTTCCAACGACTTGGTCGTGATGTTACTTGATCTTGCCTAAAGTGTTGTAACTTGAGCGAGACGTTGTGATGACTGGTTTGAACAATGGGAACCCTATCTCGTCCCAATGACCTGCCCGAGTAGGAATCACCCTAGTCCGACGGTGCACGGTCCGAGACGGTTGTTCATGTCCAAACCCGAAATCACCATCCTTCGGATGGAACCCGGATCTAGCACTGATACATCACTACGAACGAGTAGACGTTCAGTAGTAGTTTCGATTCCCACCGGGTTTGAGTGCATTGAGTGTAAAAGAGTTGAAAGAAAGTTGAAAAACCATCTTTCACCACTTTTCATTGTGAGTTTGTTTAGATCTATGAAAGATCTTTGTTTGTTTATGTGGAAATCGGTTAGATCTAACTTGTTCTTGGTGGATTAAGGCCAAAACATGAAGTTCTTCAAGAACACACGATGACGTCATCCTAGAACACCTTGAATCTTGATGATTTCATGGTTAAAAGTTAAGATTCAAAAGATAGAAAGGTGTAGGAGTGCGTGTAGATTAAGGAAGTACAAGATTTAGGACGAGATCTTACCGGAATTGCGAGAAATCGAAGGAAAAAGCGAGTAGGAGCACGGGTCGGACGTCACTTGCCAAAAGTAGAAAGAATGAAAGTGACAAGGGGTATTTATAGGATGCCCAAAGTGGAAAGGGTCGGTCGGTCGGATAGCATCTCGCTCGGATGGCAGCCAGGCCGAGTGGCTCCTCGGTCGGATGGCACTTCACTCGGGTGGCAGCCCGGTCAGATGACAATCCGGCCGGCTGGCACCTGGTTCGAGTGCTCGGTGCGACGAGTTTTGCCGTTTCGATTTCGATTGCGAGCGTTGCGATGTGATAGAGTTTCCTAGTCAAATTACTTTTAATCCCAACTACTCATATCTCGCACTATCTCTTCTCTACCAATTATCATACTGTTTCGTTTGCGATTGAGTTCGATTGTGTTTGAGTTTCGGTTGCGATTCGATTGATTACCACACATTACATAAAACATGCACAAGTAACACATAAGGCACACACACACATATACAATAACCAAAATGCGTAAATCGAGTTGCGAGTGCGATTGCGATAGCGATTAAGCGATTAAACATGCGATAAATAGCGATTAATATGCGATTATTAATAGATACTCCACATAATACAACTAAAACGAAAATAAAACAGCCTAATTACAAGTCAAAGAAGTCAAAACAGGAATTGAGCAAGGGGAGACAGATCGCAATTAGCAATCTTGTCTTCCTTTGACTTCAATCTTGACTTTGACTTTGACTTTGACTTCAGAAACACGGGGTGTTACAGCCTCCCCTAGTTGAGGGAATTTCGTCCCGAAATTAGTCCGAAGCCGTAACAAACAAACGTGGGTACTTCGCCTTCATGTCGCTTTCGAGTTCCCAAGTGAACTCTGCGCCTCGTTTGCCTTCCCATCGGACTTTCACAATAGGAATGCGCGAGCGTCTGAGCTGCTTGGTTTGGCGGTCCATGATTTCGACAGGCTTCTCCACGAAGTGTAGTGTCTCGTTTACTTGAAGGTCATCGAGAGGTACAATTAAATCATGCTCAGCCAGGCACTTTCGGAGGTTTGACACATGGAAAGTCGGGTGGACATTACTAAGCTCTTCCGGTAGTGCGAGTCTGTAGGCGAATTTTCCGATCCTTTCCAGAATCTTAAAAGGTCCAACATATCGAGGCGCTAGTTTCCCTTTCTTGCCGAATCTGACCACACCCTTCCAAGGTGATACCTTTAGGAGTACGTAGTCGCCAACGTCAAATTCAAGGGGCTTGCGTCGTCTATCGGCGTAACTTTTCTGTCAACTTCGAGCTTTCAACAAGTTGTCTCAAATTTGGAGGACTTTGTCAGTCGTTTCTTGCAATAGCTCGGGACCGGTTAGTTGCGAGTGACCGATCTCGTGCCACACAATAGGTGATCGACATTTTATTCCGTATAAAGCCTCGAATGGTGCCATTTGAATGTTGGAATGATAACTGTTGTTATACGAGAATTCGAATAACGGCAGATATGTGTCCCAATTACCACCGAAATCTATGACACACGAACGGAGCATGTATTCAAGAGTACGGATCGTTCTTTCAGTCTGTCCGTCAGTTTGAGGGTGGAAAGCGGTACTTAGATTAAGCGATGTACCGAGAGCCGTTTGAAACGTTTCCCACAGTCACGAGGTAAACCGAGCATCACGGTCAGAGATGATGTCACAAGGCGTCCCATGATTACAAATGATCTCATTGGTGTAGATTCGGGCTAATCGTTCCACCTTGTAGTCTTCCCGTATTGACAAAAAGTGAGCAGATTTGGTCAACCGGTCAACAACAACCCAGATGCTGTCGTGACCTGATGACGTGTGCGGAAGCTTTGTTATGAAGTCCATAGCTATACTCTCCCACTTGCACATAGGGATAGGCGGTTATTCGAGTAAGCCAGAGGGTCTTTGGTGTTCAGCCTTGACTCTTACACAAGTCAGGCACTTTCCAACGTAGAGAGCAATATCCCTTTTCATGCCAGGCCACCAGTACTTGTAGCGAAGGTCCTGGTACATTTTGTCGGCACCGGGATGAATAGAATACCGGGATTTGTGGGCTTCGTTCATCAAAATCTTTCGCAATTCGGTTCGTTTAGGGATCCAAATTCGGTCCAAAAAGTGGAATATCCCATTCGACTTGTTCACAAGCTGAGCTCCATCGTGGTAGATTCTTTCCTTCTTCAGAGTGCGCTCATTGAAACATGCATGCTGAGCTTCGTGGATGAGAGTTTCGAGATCGTATTGGGCTTGAGTATTACGAATGCTGAGAAAATAACTTCGTCTGCTGAGAGCGTCGGCTACAACATTTGCCTTGCCCGGGTGATAACGAATCTCACAGTCATAATCGTTGAGAAGTTCTACCCATCGGCGTTGACGCATATTAAGTTCTTTCTGATCAAAGATATGTTGTAGGCTCCTATGATCGGTGAAGATCGTACACTTGGTACCATACAGGTAGTGTCGCCAAATCTTTAACGCAAAAACAACTACGCCTAGCTTGAGGTCATGTGTTGTATAGTTCTTCTCGTGGATTTTGAGCTGACGAGATGCGTATGCTATAACCTTGTCTCATTGCATGAGAACACAACCAAGACCAAGGTTGGAAGCATCACAATAGATAATGAAATCGTCGTTTTCTTCGGGCAATGTGAGAACAGGAGCATTGCAGAGCATGTGCTTGAGGGTTTGAAAGGCAGACACTTGTTCAGTTCCCCAAACAAAAGGCTTGTCTTTATGCGTGAGAGCGGTAAGCGGCACAACGATCTTTGAGAATCCCTTGATAAATCATCGATAATAGCCCGCTAGTCCGAGAAAAGAACGGACTTCAGACGGGTTCTTAGGTGTAATCCAACTCTTAACTGCTTCAATCTTCGCCGGATCGACGTGGATACCTTGACTATTTACGATGTGACCCAGAAACTGAACCTCCTCCAGCCAGAATTCGCACTCGGAGAATTTGGCATAGGGTTGATTCCCCTGGAGTAGCTCGAGAACCAAACGTAGATGTTGCGCGTGTTCGGCTTTCGACTTGGAATAGATCAAGACATCGTCGATGAATACGATGACAAAACGGTCGAGATATGGTTTACACGCGCGATTCATCAGATCCATGAAAACCGCGGGTGCGTTGGTTAAACCAAAAGGCATAACAATGAATTCATAATGACCATAACGAGTGCAAAACGCGGTTTTGGGTATATCCTCCTCTTGAATGCGTAGTTGGTGATAGCCTGAGCGTAGATCGATCTTCGAGAAACACGTAGCACTTTGTAGCTGATCAAACAAATTGTCAATGCGAGGCAGGGGATAGCGGTTCTTGATAGTTAACTTATTCAATTCTCGATAGTCGATGCACATCCTGAACGACCCATCCTTCTTTTTGATGAAAAGGACTGGCGCGCCCCAAGGAGAGGTGCTCGGGCGAATGAAGCCTTTCTCAAGTAATTCCTGGAGTTGGTTCGAGAGTTCACGCATTTCGGACGGTGCGAGTCGGTAAGGAGCTTTGGCAACAGGATTGGCTCCAGGAATGAGGTCGATACGAAAGTCGATATCACGACTTGGCGGTAATCCTGGGAGATCGTCAGGAAAAACGTTGGGGAATTCGCAAACAACAGGTACGTCTTTCACTTCTGTCTTTCCTTTCTTTTCCTTCTCCGCTACTACAATGTTAGCCAAGAAAGCTCTGTATTCCTTGCGGAGATACTTGCTAGCTTGGACACATGACATGAGTTTGAGACCTTTCGAAGCAGTTTCACCATAAACACACAATAAATCACCATTCGCGAGCGAGAATCGGATCATCTTATCGAAGCATACAACTTCAGCATGGTTTTTGCGAAGAAAGTCCATGCCTACTATGACGTCAAAACTTCCGAGTTACATCGGAATAAGGTCGATTGGAAAGGTGTGATTGTTGAGCTCAAGAGTACAATCACGAAGAACAGAATTAACGGCGACAGTTCTTCCAGTGGCGACTTCAACATCGAATGTCGAGGGGAGATGGGAGCGTTTACGACTAAGAAGTTTCTCGAATTCGAACGACACAAAGCAATTATCGGCTCCAGTATCAAACAAACATGAAGCATAAATACCATTCACAAGGAACGTACCATTGACCACGTTGTTGTCAGCCTGGGCTTGGCGCACATTGATGTTGAAAGTTCTGGCACGTGCGGCTTGATGCTGCTGCTGAGGCTGTTGCTACTGGTGTTGCTGCTGCTGATGGGGCTCTTGTTTCACAACCCTGTTCGGGCACATGTTCGCAAAGTGGTTGAGGTCACCACATGCGAAGCAGACTCGGGCATTGACCGCGAGTGCCTGAGCCGCTTGTTGGCCTTGCGGGGCTGGGAGCAGAGCTTGATGTGCAGTGGCTTGAGCTGGCGCTTGACGAGGACCAGTACGGCAGTTAGCGGTGAAGTGGTCGTACATGTTGCAGTGAGCGCAGAAACGACAGGCGAGACCCACCGGGTGATGATAAGAGCATGTTGGGCAAGCCGGGTGGGGGCCTGTGTATGCACGTTTTGCTGGTGGTGCATAAGTAACTGGTGCTGGACGGTGGTGGTGCTGCTGCTGGGCCGGTACGGCCTGAAGAGGAGCAGTAGTGGTGGTGGTGACAGCACAGTTCTTGTTGCTGGAGCTGCTGTTGTTGTTCTTCTTCTTGCGGCGTGAGGACTTTGACGGTTGAGTGGTCAGCGGTTGGTGCGGCGGTGACTTGATGCAGGCTCTTTGAAGCTTTATCCCAAACACCAGCTTTTACCCGCTTGACGTTGATTTCAGCGGCAAGCAAGTAAGTTTCTTCAATCGTTGTTGTCTTTGCGGCATGCACAAAATCCGCAACACAGTCGGGTAGAGCTCGGATATACTTCTTGATTGCCATGTCGGGTGTCTTCACTTGATCGGGGTAGATGATGCTGAGCTGCTTAAAGCGAGCAGTCAGGGCAGCGTTGTCACCTTCTTTCTGCTTAATATTCCAGAACTCGTCCTCTAGCTTTTGGCGTTCATGTGGAGGACAGAACTCATCCATCATGATGGCCTTCAACTCTTCCCAGGTCAGCTCATAAGCTGCATCATTTCCGCGTTTGTTTCTCTCGGCCGTCCACCAGTCTAATGCGCGGGACTGGAAGACGCCGGTAGCGTTTAGGGTGCGGAGATTTTCCGGACATCCACTCTGGCACAGAGTGACTTCGATGGAATCGAACCATTGAAACATAGCCGTCGGGCCATCTTCTCCAGTGAATTCCTTTGGACCGCATGCCTTGAACTGCTTGAAACTGAAAGCAGTCTTGGTAGCAATTTTAGGAGCTTCGGTTCTAGAGTCCTCAGACGATTTGCTGACGTTCTCGTAAATCTCACTCACGATCTGGGGCACAACCTTGGCCACTTGTTTCGCGAGGATGGCAGCAAGGCGTTTGTCCCTCTGATCTTGACGAGAGAGTCGTGGGTGATGGGATCCAGATGATGGTCCAATTGACATTATCTGCAACAGACATCGTCATAGGTCTCAGACACGTCATAATCGAATCTCACCTCACACGTCTACTACTTCTAAAGCTCAGGAACACAATAAAACACGTATCACATAAACACATAGGCACATAATCACAGATTCACATAAACATAGAAGCACGTAATCACGTAAGCACGTAGAGCACAGAAGCACACAAGCACATAAGCGTGTAACTTGTCTAGATGCACACAGAGGCGGTCAGAATACAGAAACCTATCATTCACAGTTCGCGAGTGTTCGAATATAGCGATCGCGTTTAACATATCGAGTAGCATAGTATAAGCGTATCATAGCATAAGGTCGTCCATAATTTAGCGATTTGTCAGCGTTTTGGGGTAGAAATGCAGTGCGAATCGTGCGTATCGGTCGATGTGAAAGCAAAAATCGAATAAATCTCTAAAATTTAAACACATAAACAGGTAAATACACATACAAACACATATAATCAACGAATCATCAGATTCAGCAGTTGCGGGCTCAGAATCGAAACACATAAAAATCGGGAAATAGATCGTCTGCGGCTATTAGACATTGACTAACCAAAGTGATTCGACTATTCTCAAGGACTTGTTGTACACATTTTGACCTTCAGGACTGTGCCTTTTGCCTCGATTCTTGGGCGTTTGGCACGCATCCCATTAGTCATATCGTGACTTCAGGTCGTTGGAGTCCGTCGAGACTTTGGTGAGAGTTTTGTAAAACAAAATAAAGATCGGAACAAATTGTCAAGGTTAGGGTTTCACCCCTAGTTTAACAACTTCGTTCCTGTTTTGATAAAATAAAAGAGAACTATGCGTCAAAGTATGGGTTTCACTCCTATTTCAACGCAATCTCTCGTGTTCATAGATAAAAATATAGGTTGATCAAGCAATTTGGTCGAGAGTTTGCAGTTTTCACACCTAATCTCGACTTAATTGCTCATTCCTGACCTGAAAATTCGAGTGCAGTGATAGTGTAGCATAGGCGAGAATAGCGAGAAATGGTAGTAAGCTCCTACATAATCCCTAACGGATATGCACAAGTCGGTCTGTTGGTTCCTAACTATAGACTAGGTCTCTAAGACATCGACCCGGACTAGGTCGAGTCTTGCCTAGTTCCCTATAGTTATGGCTCTTATACCAATCTGTCACACCCCAACAGATGGAGGAAACATCGGGGCATGGCACTGAGCGAAACAGATTGTCCAGAAGTTTCCATAACAATTATCATTACCAATTAATTTAAAATAACATGTCCCATACCATGTCTTAAAAGGCAAACAAATTATTACAGACAAATCTAGTCAAGTAGTTCTGTTCTGACAACTCAGATTTATACATAGATAGTTTATTTATTGGTTTCTAGGACCTCTTTTCCTAGCTTCGATTTCATCACAGCACAGAGAGCATCCTAGACCTTTCCCAGCCTCAAGTTCACAGCAAGCTAAGAATGTAAACTTCTTAAGCACCTGTCACATACGTTAAAGTAACAGTCAATACACATAGTGTAAAGGTGAGCATACAAGTTTGATAATAGCATATAGAGTTCGAAATAGTTTACGCATAACCGGCACGTACACAGTGAAATGAGGCATGTTAGTTATCGACATGAACCTATCGATACCAATGACCGCGGGTTGACTGCCCAAGGCAGTTCGCGATACATTCTCACCACTGTGAGCCATGTAGGTAATTGTCCTTAACAACCCCCGAGTGAACGGGTGCTGAGTCCAAACTAATAGTACTACCGTCGCTAAGGCAGGTAGACAGCATTCCATGTGTAAACATAACAAACAAGCATTCATTAAGTCACGTATAACATGCGGTAACGATTAGCGTTTAAAGTATTGCGTAGTGTGTTCGATGTGATTTTAGTATAAGTAACGTATGTAACACCCAAAAGTGCATAAAGCAAAAAGGGATCGAATATACTCACAGCGGTTGATGGATTGAAGGGAGCGCTAGAGAGTAGGGTTAGCCTGAATAGATTGATAGCATAACGATAAGTGACGCGTAAAAAGAAGCCGGGTACAAGTGAGTCAGACAGCAGTTCGGTCGGATGGTAATCCGATCGGACAGCCAGTCGTGTGAGTGGTAATCCGTTCGGATAGTAGTCCGTTCGGACAGTAGTCCGGTCGGACAGCAGTCCGGTCGGATGACTGTTCGAGTGGATTGTTCCTTCCTTTGGAAAGGATGTGTTTGTGTATGATGGCTTGACTTTTGAAGTTTTCGTTGTAGCAATTTGAAAACATTGAAGTATCTCTACCTTTCAGGTCGGTCGATCGGACGGTCGTCCGGTCGGACGGCGACTCGAGTGGCGAGGTTACTCAGTGAGAACAAATCCACAGCAGGGCGGTCACTCAGTCGGATGTCCATCCGAGCGGGTGGCAGTCCTGTTGTTGAACATGTTCAAAATTGTTTAAGATTTAAATGAATCAAGATGCAACCCGATCGGATGGTGGGTCGAGCGGATGGCAACCCGGTCGGACAGCAGTCCGGTCGGATGACAACTCGTTCCAACGACTTGGTCGTGATGTTACTTGATCTTGCCTAAAGTGTTGTAACTTGAGCGAGACGTTGTGATGACTGGTTTGAACAATGGGAACCCTATCTCGTCCCAATGACCTGCCCGAGTAGGAATCACCCTAGTCCGACGGTGCACGGTCCGAGACGGTTGTTCATGTCCAAACCCGAAATCACCATCCTTCAGATGGAACCCGGATCTAGCACTGATACATCACTACGAATGAGTAGACGTTCAGTAGTAGTTCCGATTCCCACCGGGTTTGAGTGCATTGAGTGTAAAAGAGTTGAAAGAAAGTTGAAAAACCATCTTTCACCACTTTTCATTGTGAGTTTGTTTAGATCTATGAAAGATCTTTGTTTGTTTATGTGGAAATCGGTTAGATCTAAGTTGTTCTTGGTGGATTGAGGCCAAAACATGAAGTTCTTCAAGAACACATGTCACACCCCGACCACGTAAAACAACAAAACGTGGCGGAAACGTTGGGGAGTGTTGTAACAGAATCATTGTTTCATAACACATGGAAATTTGAATATTGTTTTATTGATAAAAAGTGTTATAATGTCTAGACAATCAAAGAAACATAACATAAATAACTAGTCTTGCATCTTTTATTGTCGCTAAGGCCCAAGTCCTCATAAGTGTATCTTGATAAATCATATCCTGAAACACATGTGAAAATAGGTACGTCAGCATAAAAATGCATGTGAGATACATAGGTTTTGTGAAAATAGAATTCATGACTTATGTTTAAGAAAAATGTTTAGTCATGAACCTTGTAATTTGCTTTGTCTTGTAAATCTTTTGAAAAGTGATAATTAAACCAAATGATATATATGTATAAAAGAATAATACATGGTTAAGTAAATAACCAAGTAAACTGAGTTTATATCAGATAAGTTGTTTGTAAAACAATGTATTGTGAAAAGTATGTTATTTGTATAAAATGTTATATGTCTAAATTGAAATAATTCAAATAACGCTACGATATGTAATACCATACAAGCACTTATATATAGGAAGTACCAGCGGCGTATCCACCATGCTTGTATCATATTACACACACCTCGTTACTTAAATCACTTACTCAAACCAAACCACCAAAGTAAAATGTTTATGTATAATCAAATGTCAAAATGTTTGTGAGGAAACCATGTCTAATGTCTATGTCTATGTCTAATGTAAATCATGAATTGTGTATATCAATGTCAAAATGTTTATGTCTGATGTAAATCATGAATTGTGTATATCAATGTCAAAATGTTTATGTCTAATGTAAATCATGAATTGTGTATATCAATGTCTCATGTATGGTAAGTGAAATATATCAACTAAACCATATGTAAAATGCACAAAAACAAGGTATTGAAGTAAAACATGGTTTAAATCAAAGTAATGTTTTGTGGAACAAATGCATGCTATACTGATATAAACATCTATGCGGTATTGTGAAAATGCATACATCCAAGCCTTGTGACTGTAGAATAAACCCTAGCACAAAGTCTAAGGTCCACCTAGAAATGTATTCGGATTCGGTCATTCCTTCCACCCAAACAAACCTAGGGTTCAGGAATGGGAGTTGTCAAGTCCTATGGTACCATTACCTACTAACGAGTGGCGTAGCTAATGTTAATGAATGTATATTGTCCCATTTAAACAACCCAAATGTCATACCAAAATGTAAGCATGTGATGAATAACAAATGTACTAAGTATGCAACAAATGAACATACATAGCATGTGATGTGATGTAATATAAAACAATGCACTAAGTATGCACACAATGCATATACATAGCATAAAATGTAATGTAAAACAATGTACTAAGTATGCACACAATGGACATACATAGCATAAAATGTAATGTAAAACAATGTACTAAGTATGCACACAATGGACATACATAGCATAAAATGTAATGTAAAACAATGTACTAAGTATGCACACAATGGACATACATAGCATAAAATATAATGTAAAACGATGTACTAAGTATGCAACAAAGGACATACATAGCAAAAACATAATGAAATCATGTACTATAAATGTAGTAATGAACATAACAAGCATATGATATGAAAACATGAAAGGCACGAAAGTAACAAGTAGGCACATGTGTTTCACCCCAAAATGTTTGGAAAAACAGTAAAAGAGGGGTCTATGTACTCACTTGAGATTGCCTAGAAGTCCTTGCGTAACAACCAAACAATGCTAGAGATCTCGGATATCAAACGGCACCTAATATAGGTAACTACGTTAATACACCGGACCTAAATCGGAGGATCGGAAAGAATGAGGGTTCGTAAACCAAATGAGTATGAGAACTCATGTAATATGGTTTAACAAAGCCTACATACTAAAATGAAACCTAACCTAGGTGCTTACGACCCATTACGACCCGTTTAGGTAGCTTAT
This sequence comes from Helianthus tuberosus, assembly GCA_030545235.1. NCBI lineage: Eukaryota > Viridiplantae > Streptophyta > Magnoliopsida > Asterales > Asteraceae > Helianthus > Helianthus tuberosus. The sequence continues at coordinate 97,525,415 of CM060357.1, read as the reverse complement.
GCTACTTTAACGCGTCGTTCGCGTGAAACGCGTTCGGAATGCCTAACTAGTCCTATGATAAGTAAAATATGCCTTAACATGTCTAATATTGTTACCAAATCAGTTTAGATACCAAAAGTTATGTTACATATGCTTAAAATAAATTTTGGCGTAAAAAAGGTATTTTGGTAATTTACCTAAGGCATATATACTACCTATCATACAACTACTCAAACGATGTGACCATAAGGTATAACCTCCGAAGGTTATTCCCTATACAACTATGGTCACCTAATGTGTTTGGTCGGATCCTAATGATCGACCAAACGGGTCGGGATCGAAAGTATAAGCGATTGTTTAGATCGCTTACCTTACGACCCTATATAAGCACTAAACTAAAAGTGACGAGCTAAGCATGTTAAAACATGCTTAACTAAGTTTAGAAAACAGGTTTGGTATCAAAACAAATGGCTTTGATACCTAAGATTAGTTTGGTTACAAAATACGCAAGAATACGCATTTTGGCCGAAACTACGACTCGTCACTGAGCCTAGATAAAGTGGTAATCAGTAGGTATAGCCACTAGGGACTATAACCATCGTGATTACGCTCACGTTAGGAAGTTCAAACGAACTTTGCGTTGACCATAAACTGGTTAATGCAGAAAGTCAAACATAGTTTGACTGTCGGACTCGAAAAGCGATAAAAGAACGAAGGAACACTTACAAAGGGTCCCCGCAAGCTAATCTTGATCTAAGTAGCTCAGGTATGAAGCAATGGCTTCAACTTAGAGCATTCTTAGATCAGATTTGTGGGTTTTGTGAGTGAATGGGTTGGGTATTTATAGGAATGTTAGCACACCGAACCCTTCAAAGCCTATTTCTAAGCTATGTAAAGGATATTTATGGTATGTTTAACTTATGGTCATGTTCCGGAATGTCTGTTACAGTTCAAATTGGCATACTTTCGTAGTTTGTCAAATTTAGTCCATGTAAGCGAATTAACTTGATTTTGTCATACCAAAGCTTTCAAAACTTATTTCTAAGTTATGTAAAGGTTATTTAAGGTATGTGAAGCCCATTTCACTATTCCGGAGTGTTCGTTGCATTAAATTGGTTATATTTACGCATCAGTGCGCGTATAACCTTCCAGAAAGCGATTTAGAGCCCGAAATCGAACAAGAATTGATATGTGCAAATGATACACATATTTGTACAAATCCCAAATATGAAATACAATATTTCATTGGTTTGGTATTTGTTTGATGGTCGCAGTGACCCAGGTGTCACAGTCTCCCCTACTTTAGGAAATTTCGTCCCGAAATTTATTCAGAGGAAACTTGTGAGAGCTTGAAACATGAAGTTGAAAAGATCAAACAACACTGGTTAGAGTCCTGAACTTCTAGTAACTTTACAATAACATCATGCTTGCAATGTGAGAGGGACACTTATATACAAGTATATAAAGCGTCATTGGTGCGTCCACCGTACTTCTATTACATTGTTCACATTTCGTTATGGTTGTCACTATCGGTTCTTACACATAATAAGTCTTACCGAGGTTTCCGTGCACTGAACTTCGCAATTATGTATGCATCCATAATTACGTAATTCCTTGCATAGTCACGTAGTGCGTCTTATAATGTGTAGGGGAAGAAAGCAATGAACGAGCTTGTGATGATTGTGACTAGACCACCATAGGGTCCTTTTAATTAAATCAATAAATGATTTAAATAGACTACCAAGGAGTCTGTTTAGCTACATCAGCGCATGTCATTTTTAACCAGATTCTGATTCAATCTTTTTTACTAGACCACTAGGAGGGTCTCTTATGAATCATGGAGTGGTACTATATAATCCAAGGGTCTTAACTAACATGTAGAAGCCCAATAAAGATTTAGGGTAGTACCTTTTTGAATATCCTACTACGAATCCCTCATATGAAGATACGAAAGGTTCTACGAGGATTTGGATAACGAATATCCAGAGTATACAAAAACACAAAAATGCATAAAAGAAAACACAAAATGCATAAACACATAATCACATAATTGTTTAACTTGATTTTAGATTTGTTATCATTTTGTTAATTTGTTCTGCTAACTGTGTACATGTATTCAAAGCACACCAGGTATCCAATCAGTGGATTTTGATTGGTGCTTTAAATATTTCTAAGAATCTAACTATAAAGATAGAAAGATCTTTTAAAGGGAAAATTCGATTTCGATTATAAGGAACCGAAATGTTCGAATTAAGGTACACAAGGATTCCAATTAAGGACTCTGATTTGAATGATAATCATCCACAAGGGTCTAATTGTGAAGATAAAAAGATCCCATATTGATTTTAGAAGTTGAAGATGTTTTGAAATCTTGCACTGGATGTGCTTAAGTCAAAACATGAAGTAAAAATGCTTATGAAGTTGAGATGCTCGATATGCCAAGGCGACATATGAAGCGAAATTTGAAGGTTAAGTCAATGTATGAGGAAAATATTTTTTTTGAAATCATAAAGTAAGTGTATTAGATAAGTATATTTATAAAATGTTTTAAAATCATGCGAGATGAGATTTTTGAAATTTTGTATGAGGTTTCTGAAAATATGAAAAATGCTTTTCGAAATCATGCACTTGATAAGAAAATGTACTGTGTTAATATTGTTTTCAGACTATATGAAACATTTTGAAATTATGAAGATTGTTTTTGAAATACTTGTACTGTGTATGTTGTTACGAAACCAGAATGAAATGATATAGGTACGAGATTGAACATACCCTCAGTTATCTAACCAAGGATTTCAAAGGCACAGATGTGCAAAAGCACGATCACTCATAATGTCACTTTATTTTCTGTACTTTGTTTCTTAGAGTGAAACGAGTACTTAAAATTTTCGAGGAAATCATGAGCGATTATTTGAAAGAGAGAATCACAAGAGTAGTTTGTAAGGAACATAGTTCCTTAATGTAGGTATTATAGGGAAATGCCATACACACATGTAACTACACTTGTATATCAGAATTTGTGATCAACGATTTATTTATAAACAAAACTGATTGTTTCACATTACAAGAAAAACAAAGAAATAAAAGCATAAGATTTAAAACAGTAACATCTTATACTCAGCCAAATGCTCATTCGTGGGTCAGATTTGCATTGACAATCTTTGTTCACTTGTTCCTGAAATAGCTCGTCTCGCCGTAGTTGTACCAAGTACCAGATGGTAAACGAGCTGGAGCAGGGTTGACTTGGGGTTGGTTTGGACCACCTTGGATTGGGTTGTATTGAGAAGCATTTGCCAGGTGACCGAGTTGTCCACATGATGCACACAGACGACACTGCAGGTAAGCTCGGTGAGGTGCATTACACTTGTTGCACATCAGTGCAGTACCGGCATAAGGTTTCCTAGCAGGAGGTTGAGCAGCAGCAAGGTTTATAACAGCTTTGTTTTGGATAGCAAAGCGGCATATGTTAACCAAATGTCCCCGCCGTCCACAGTAGGTACATTTGAAGCAGGGTATGAGGTTTGAATGATGACGGTGGCATCGTTTGCACCATGGGGCAGTTCCAAAGTACAGCTTCCTAGCTGGTGGCGCTGCCATTTGGCTAGGTCCCGCTTGATTAGGTGTAACTGCTGCGGGTTTCTTTGAAGCCTTACACTTCCTTGATTTTGGTGCAGGCTTGACTTCTGCTTCCTTTGGTGACTCTTGAGTGGCTTCATTGTTGAGACGCGACATGGCAATGCCTAAATCCATCGTCTTCAGAATCACTTCGCCTATTTGCTGAGCAAATTTGGCTGTTTGCTCGGACATTTGACAGTTGCTGAGAGGAAGAGAAATTCTAGAAGGAAATGAAAGACATAGGAAGAAACAAGTGAAATGACAACGCATAGAAATTGCGATCATTTGTTTGTTACCTAAGGCAAACAAATGAGACGGTGACTAATCAAAGTAAGCGGGTCATATTAATGTATCGCGAAGACATGCTTTAGCCTATAAGTGGACACTCACCCCAAGAGTTCCCAGGTAAGAGTGACTGGTCCGATTATGTGGATTTATACGAACACTCTAGCCTTAGACAGAAAACTCAGAGTACAGGCATCCACTCTTCCAGATTGCACGTGTTCACAGTATAAGACCCAAACTTTGACGAGGTTTTGAAAATTCAAAGGGGTTCAGAACCTTATAACAGAGGGTTCAAAACCTAGTAATCAATCATCCTAGAACAGATGATTAGTTTTCAAAGTGGTTTTAAAATTTATGTTCTTGTTGTGGTTATCACCTAAGAATAGGTGACGGTATTGTTTTATGTCTAAACGCAAGTAAACTCGCGTTAGGGTCCTAGGAAGGTTATAGACTAGGTCAAAGCATTACTAATAACCTAATTCCCTATAACCATGGGCTCTGATACCAACTTTTCTGTCACACCCCGACCACGTAAAACAACAAAACGTGGCGGAAACGTCAGGGAGTGTTGTAACAGAATCATTGTTTCATAACACATGGAAATTTGAATATTGTTTTATTGATTAAAAGTGTTACAATGTCTAGACAATCAAAGAAACATAACATAAATAACTAGTCTTGCATCTTTTATTGTCGCTAAGGCCCAAGTCCGCCTAAGTGTATCTTGATAAATCATATCCTGAAACACATGTGAAAATAGGAACGTCAGCATAAAAATGCCTGTGAGATACATAGGTTTTGTGAAAATAGAATTCATGACTTATGTTTAAGAAAAATGTTTAGTCATGAACCTTGTAATTTGCTTTGTCTTGTAAATCATTTGAAAAGTGATAATTAAACCAAATGATATATATGTATAAAAGAATAATACATGGTTAAGTAAATAACCAAGTAAACTGAGTTTATATCAGATAAGTTGTTTGTAAAACAATGTATTGTGAAAAGTATGTTATTTGTATAAAATGTTATATGTCTAAATTGAAATAATTCAAATAACGCTACGATATGTAATACCATACAAGCACTTATATATAGGAAGTACCAGCGGCGTATCCACCATGCTTGTATAATATTACACACGCCTCGTTACTTAAATCACTTACTCAAACCAAACCACAAAAGTAAAATGTTTATGTATAATCAAATGTCAAAATGTTTGTGTGGAAACCATGTCTAATGTCTATGTCTAATGTAAATCATGAATTGTGTATATCAATGTCAAAATGTTTATGTCTGATGTAAATCATGAATTGTGTATATCAATGTCAAAATGTTTATGTCTAATGTAAATCATAAATTGTGTATATCAATGTCTCATGTATGGTAAGTGAAATATATCAACTAAACCATATGTAAAATGCACAAAAACAAGGTATTGAAGTAAAACATGGTTTAAATCAAAGTAATGTTTTGTGGAACAAATGCATGCTATACTGATATAAACATCTATGTGGTATTGTGAAAATGCATACATCCAAGCCTTGTGACTGTAGAATAAACCCTAGCACAAAGTCTAAGGTCCACCTAGAAATGTATTCGGATTCGGTCATTCCTTCCACCCAAACAAACCTAGGGTTCAGGAATGGGAGTTGTCAAGTCCTATGGTACCATTACCTACTAACGAGTGGCGTAGCTAATGTTAATGAATGTATATTGTCCCATTTAAACAACCCAAATGTCATACCAAAATGTAAGCATGTGATGAATAACAAATGTACTAAGTATGCAACAAATGAACATACATAGCATGTGATGTGATGTAATGTAAAACAATGCACTAAGTATGCACACAATGGACATACATAGCATAAAATGTAATGTAAAACAATGTACTAAGTATGCACACAATGGACATACATAGCATAAAATGTAATGTAAAACAATGTAATAAGTATGCACACAATGGACATACATAGCATGAAATGTAATGTAAAACAATCTACTAAGTATGCACACAATGGACATACATAGCATAAAATATAATGTAAAACGATGTACTAAGTATGCAACAAAGGACATACATAGCAAAAACATAATGAAATCATGTACCATAAATGTACTAATGAACATAACAAGCATATGATATGAAAACATGAAAGGCACGAAAGTAACAAGTAGGCACATGTGTTTCACCCCCAAAATGTTTGGAAAAACAGTAAAAGAGGGGTCTATGTACTCACTTGAGATTGCCTAGAAGTCCTTGCGTAACAACCAAACAATGCTAGAGATCTCGGATATCAAACGGCACCTAATATAGGTAACTACGTTAATACACCGGACCTAAATCGGAGGATCGGAAAGAATGAGGGTTCGTAAACCAAATGAGTATGAGAACTCATGTAATATGGTTTAACAAAGCCTACATACTAAAATGAAACCTAACCTAGGTGCTTACGACCCGTTTAGGTAGCTTATGCTACTTTAACACGTCGTTCGCGTGAAACGCGTTCGGAATGCCTAACTAGTCCTATGATAAGTAAAATATGCCTTAACATGTCTAATATTGTTACCAAATCAGTTTAGATACCAAAAGTTATGTTACATATGCTTAAAATGAATTTTGGCGTAAAAAGGTATTTTGGTAATTTACCTAAGGCATATATACTACCTATCATACAACTACTCAAACGAAGTGACCATAAGGTATAACCTCGGAAGGTTATTCCCTATACAACTATGGTCACCTAATGTGTTTGGTCGGATCCTAATGATCAACCAAACGGGTCGGGTTCGAAAGTATAAGCGATTGTTTAGATCGCTTACCTTACGACTCTATATAAGCACTAAACTAAAAGTGACGAGCTAAGCATATTAAAACATGCTTAACTAAGTTTAGAAAACAGGTTTGGTATCAAAACAAACGGCTTTGATATCTAAGAGTAATTTGGTTACAAAATACGCAAGAATACGCATTTTGGCCGAAACTACGACTCGTCACTGAGCCTAGATAACGTGGTAATCAGTAGGTATAGCCACTAGGGACTATAACCATCGTGATTACGCTCACGTTAGGAAGTTCAAACGAACTTCGCGTTGACCATAAACTGGTCAATGCAGAAAGTCAAACATAGTTTGACTTTCGGACTCGAAAAGCGATAAAAGAACGAAGGAACACTTACAAAGGGTCCCCGCAAGCTAATCTTGATCTAAGTAGCTCAGGTATGAAGCAATGGCTTCAACTTAGAGCATTCTTAGATCAGATTTGTGGGTTTTGTGAGTGAATGGGTTGGGTATTTATAGGAATGTTAGAACCATTAAGATCGTTTCTTGAAAACCGTGCTTCAATCTCCACCCTACACTTGTTGGAATGTTAAGGTATGTCAATTGGCCCCCCATGATCAGGTAGAGGCAAGTGCAAAAGGGATTAAAGGTGGTTTAACAACTGGATCAAGCTGGAAACAAGTTTCTGCTGTCTGACCCCTGCTTACGGACCGTAAGACTCAGAACCATACGGTCCGTAACGACCTTGCAGGTCTGATACTTTCATATTTTGGCAGAACAGGCCCCTGTGCATCCAAACTTGCTATTTGTTGCATTTTTGACACGTTTAAGCCCCGTTAATCCCATTTCAAAGCTCTAAAATGAAGTTTAAGTATAGGGGACTTAAAATGTGCTCAAAAATATCTCGGATGTCGGTTCGTTTGGCCGTACAGTTGCGTTATTCGGTTAATTACGACGGAAGTCGTAACGGACGCGAAAACGGTCCAAATTGCGCGACGAATGAATTTTTCTTATGCCAAACATTAAAATAAAATATTTTAGTGCTTACATAAATTTTTGGATGTCCGGATGTATTCAGAACGTAAGTTATGCGCGAAAATGCAAACTTGTGCACTTTTTGACGCTTTTAGTCCCTGAATGACTCAAAAGTTTATTTTAGCACACCGAACCCTTCAAAGCCTATTTCTAAGCTATGTAAAGGATATTTATGGTATGTTTAAGTTATGGTCATGTTCCGGAATGTCTGTTACAGTTCAAATTGGCATACTTTCGCAGTTTGTCAAATTTAGTCCCTATAAGCGAATTAACTTGATTTTGTCATACCAAAGCCTTCAAAACTTATTTCTAAGTTATGTAAAGGTTATTTAAGGTATGTGAAGCCTATTTCACTATTCCGGAGTGTTCGTTGCATTAAACTGGTTATATTTACGCATCAGTGCGCGTATAACCTTCCAGAAAGCGATTTAGAGCCCGAAATCGAACAAGAATTGATATGTGCAAATGATACACATATTTGTACAAATACCAAGTATGAAATACAATATTTCATTGGTTTGGTATTTGTTTGATGGTCGCAGTGACCCAGGTGTCACAACACATGATGACGTCATCCTAGAACACCTTGAATCTTGATGATTTCACGGTTAAAAGTTAAGATTCAAAAGATAGAAAGGTGTAGGAGTGCGTGTAGATTAAGGAAGTACAAGATTTAGGATTAGATCTTACCGGAATTGCGAGAAATCGAAGGAAAAAGCGAGTAGGTGCACGGGTCGGACGTCACTTGCCAAAAGTAGAAAGAATGAAAGTGACAAGGGGTATTTATAGGATGCCCAAAGTGGAAAGGGCCGGTCGGTCGGATGGCATCTTGCCCGGATGGCAGCCCGGCCGAGTGGCTCCTCAGTCGGATGGCACCTCGCTCGGGTGGCAGCCCGGTCGGATGGCAATCCGGCCGGCTGGCACCTGGTTCGAGTGCTCGGCGCGACGAGTTTTGCCATTTCGATTTCGATTGCGAGTGTTGCGATGCGATAGAGTTTCCTAGTCAAATTACTTTTAATCCCAACTACTCATATCTCGCACTATCTCTTCTCTACCAATTATCATACTGTTTCGTTTGCGATTGAGTTCGATTGCGTTTGAGTTTCGGTTGCGATTCGATTGATTACTACACATAACATAAAACATGCACAAGTAACACATAAGGCACACACACACGTATACAATAACCAAAATGCGTAAATCGAGTTGCGAGTGCCATTGCGGTAGCGATTAAGCGATTAAATATGCGATAAATAACGATTAATATGCGATTATTAATAGATACTCCACATAATACAGCTAAAACGAAAATAAAACAGACTAATTACAAGTCAAAGAAGTCAAAACAGGAATTGAGCAAGGGGAGACAGATCGCAATTAGCAATCTTGTCTTCCTTTGACTTCAATCTTGACTTTGACTTTGACTTTGACTTCAGAAACACGGGGTGTTACCCAAATAATACTTTAGCAAAAACATCATTAACTAAAAACGTATCGGCGATCACATCCGGGATCATCTTGGCTTCATCTGCAGTCAGAACAAATGCTCTAGCATTTTTGGTATTCTTGTTGTTCGTGGCTGGAGCTAGTTTTGGACAGTTTGGCCTGATGTGACCTATTTCTCCACAGTTGAAGCACACTCCATTACTAGGTTTCTTCCTGCAATCTTCTTCCTTATGTTTTAGTATCTTGCAGAAATTACAGTAAGTGGAGCATCTTCCTGAATGCTTCTTCTTACAGGCCTTGCAGTAAGGTGCAGATGTAGAACCTACATTTCTCCCACGGTTGGAATTTCCAGAGCGAAATTCCTGGGTAAGCTTTTGAGCTAGATTCATCCTCTGGTCTTCTTCTCGTGTACGCACTAATTCATCTGTCAAGGTGTTTGCTTGTTCTACAGCTTCTTCTATGGTTTGAGGTCTAGCTGCCTTGACTACATGACTTATCTCACTAATTAATCCCCAGATGTAACGGGAGATTAATACCGGTTCAGGTGATGCAAGGGTTGGCACTATTCTAGCGTATTCAAAGAATAACATGGTATATCCCTTACTATCCACTCCAGTCATTCTAAGGTTTAGGAACTTATTTGCTATCTGTTCCTTTTCATTGGGAGGGCAAAATTTCCTTTCTACCATGTTCTTAAATTCCTCCCATTCCATATTGTAAATCCTATCACTTCCCCTAGACTGGAGGATAGTGTTCCACCATTCTAAGGCTGAGTTCTTAAACAGATTAGAAGCAAACATTATCTTATCCTCTTCCGCACACTTGCTTATTTTCAAGACTGCCTCAGTCTTTTCTATCCAGCGTAAAGCTGCAACGGCCCCTTCATTGCCCGAGAATTCAATTGGTTTACAAGACCAGAATTCCTTATAAGAACAGCCATATGATATGGTCCTTCTTCTTTTGGGAATGGGCATTTGAAGCATGGGTCCATTGTTTACGCTGTTTTCAGGTTCAGTTTGTCATTTACTGCTATGGTTACTTTTATTATCCGCTTCCCTAACTGTTTTGATAATATATGGCATTGCATCTATTATCCCTTGTGCCACTGTGTGTTGGATGGCACTGTTATCCACTGGATTTCAATTGTTATCATTGTTCGGGTTATCGTTATTCAGATTATTGTCATTCTGGTTTTCCGGGTTATTATCCGGGTTCTCTTGATTCACTTGGTCGGCCATCTGAATTTTAAACAATTATCACGTATTAATATCACAAGATAATATTTAATATAACCAATCACATAATACGCATTTTGGTCAAAAGCGTCGATCATTGCGACTTACTCTATTTTTATATAGTATACATCTAATACAAACTTAGAACTGGAAATTTAAAATTACAATACAACTGAAATAAAATTTATACTACTAGTAGGCATCCATAGTTTTTTTTTTCACACATACACACATATTATATATATTATATTATTATTATTATTATTATTATTATTATTATTATTACTACTACTTCCACCATCACCTTCACGGATATGGATTCATCCAGAAATCCATATTACGCTTGTCATACTTCCAGACGAGCCGTTCTCCTACCTGCCTCATTCTCTCACTACTTTCTAAAATCTCTTCTCTGAAAGTTCGGAGCTCTTGCACATTTTCTGCACTCATTGGGGGTGCAGGTGCTGGTACTGGGTTTGGAAACTGGGGTGCGGGTTCCTGGTATGGGTAAGGATTCTCTAAAATTTCCCTGATGTATTGATCACTGTCGTAGTAGGGATCTAGAGGGTCCAAACCTGGGTAGGCTCCTAGATTCGGCATGGGCATGTCTTCGGGTATCGGGTAACGTTGCACATAGTCCCTATTATCATCTAACCACGGGTCGTAATCTGGGTCTAAGGGATTAGGTGCTGGTACCCTAGGTATCTCCATTGGGTCGAAGTCATGCATTTGGACTTGGTTTTCTGGGTTGTTTTCTATCTCCATTGGTTGTAATGGTTGGGGTGCTATCAGTTGTTCCAGGTTAGGGTCGGCAGCTGTGGTTGCTAGGATATGAAAGTTGGCTAAACCCCTATTAAGCATATCCTGGGTATGGGCATCTGTTTCTCTTTTAATGGCTGCTAAGGCCCGCTGCTCTTGCAACTTTTTCATTCGTTTTCTACGTTTATGCGCTCCCTTACTGAACCATCCTCTCTTTTTAGGAGGGAATGGCTCTTCAGACTGAGCCTTAAACACGAATATCTTGTCTTCATTATCAGCTGAATACCCTGAGAGGGCAGGCTGTGAAGAGGTGCCTTCGCTCCTAGGTGAGCTGGACAAGTGACGCTACGTGTCGGAAGGTCCTTGGTCACTCATACTGTAAACTAACAAATAGTCAAATAACACATAATAATAAAATACAATTATGCACGTATTTCCATAATTTATTTCCTAACGTATGATATTTTGGTGTCAGCAGAACACTTCTGTGGCTGAATCAGTGGCTTAGCTCTGATACCACCTTCTGTCGCAACCCCCGACCCCTATCTGTCCCGGGAACGGGCGGCCGCGACCAGTTTTGGTGGTATCTGTACTTGTCATTATTTGGCAGCGGAAATTTCATCAGGACCGTAGTTAGGAAATATTTTATCAGAGTAAATACCACACTTTTATAATATTAAACATATTGGGGTAAAACCCAAGTTTTTATTACAAACATTTTCATAGGGATCATCCCTATTTTATTGAATAAAACATCTTCTTTTTATTTAGGTAACTTTTATAGCCACTTTTCCAAGCCTTCAGTGCTGTCCAGCTGACTTCTATGTTGGCTTTCACATTTTGTTACCTGAAACGCGTTTAAAAACATTTTGTCAGTGGGAAATACTGGTGAGTGAATCCCAATTTAATCAAGACAGATTTTTATCATTCGCAGTATTGAGGGCGATCTCGCAATTATATTTGTTTCAAATTCTTACTTTAATTACCACCCACAGTACTGTCAATCTTGACTTATGGTCATGTTACTACTCACAGTGTAGTAACAAATTTTGTATACAAAACCCCAAATATACCGACGATAATTGTAGAATTACAAATACTCAATCGCTGGTAATACAATGTAAATCAATTGAGGTTTTGTAAAAACAGTTTACAAAAAGGAGATTACTCACGTTGCTGTCTTAGGTTTTCTTTAAGGGTTTCTTGGAGATTATCTATAAATTACACAAATGCACACGTGTTAGTATAATAATCTATTATTTATATTAATGATACCCTCCCCGAGACGGCATTCCAACGACTACGTCGGGCAGGACCTCGACAGCCGTTACGGAACCCTGGACCAATCGGGCAGTGTATTTAATACGTAACCGGGGTTATGATACTTACAACGGGCCAGAACTTCGTTATTTAGGGGGTTATTATGCCCGGAAATAGCTTACACTATCAGAAATTTCGAGAGAGAAAAAGGAAATGAGCGAATTCGACTGAAGGCCCGAGCTCCCAATTTATAGGAGCTGATTTTGGTTTTGTCGCTCCCCGCGTAAGAAATGGAAGGGGCTTACGCGGCCCGCGTAGTAGACTGGGTAGGCCCTAGCCTGGCCCAGTCATCGGACTAGTTTCAACACGCGTTTGACACGTGGCGGCACCGGGTGCAGCCCTGACTCCGAGCTGTCGCGGCCCGCGTAGGTCAAGGGGGTGGCTTACGCGCCCTGCGAGAGACCATTAAAATTTGTTTTTATTTTAATTTTAATAAAATAAAGGTATTTAGGGCCCGTTTTCGCGTATAGGGTATATTTTAGGACGTATTGGGATATATTAGGGTGTCGAAAAATATTTTGAAGGGTTTTTATAGCTTTTGCGCCATTCCAGTTCGCATTACAATGTTTATGTAGGCGTTAAGATGAACTTCATTATGCAAATTTTCTTATGTGAGACAACTTGATCACCTTTTGGGTAACCATGGTACTTTTGATCTTGAACACTTCCATTAAACTACTTTAATATCAAGACAAACTTTTGGGTACATTTTAATATGAACAACATTAGAATGTAGATCCTTTCACTAAACTTATAATGTATGTTTTGTATAGCCTAATGCACAACCTCCAACTAAAAATTTGAATGTATGTTCTGTACGATCAGCTTTTTGTATATGTAACCATGGCCCTAGATAATCAAATGTGCGATGTTGTACTACCTTTGCTCCTAACATGCGTGGTTCAAATTCTAGTTACCTTTAAATACAAAATCACATTTCAAGTAGGAAATTATGATAATCGTATAGATATCGGTATCTATTGCTTTAATAATATTTAACATGATTACATAAGCGCATAACTTACTCTCTGCTAAACATTACGTATAAATGTTTATGGAATTCTCTATTTAAAGTGGTTATATAACGAATGCACCTGCACCACCCATATCAGGTATATGGTGTGCCAAGTGAAAAGTTGTAATTCAAGTTAAAATTTGACGTTAAGTTTATTCTTGGAAGTTTGCTAGTTTGTTTACTTTCAAGTAGTAAGGATCTTTGAAAAATTAACAGTCAAACAAAACTTTACTTTCAATATATATTCATTTGAAAAGTATAATCAGATAAAATTATAGGAAATATTAATTATGGTCCACCTAAAATGTTTATTTCTTTAATTTAGGTTTAGTTGTCCACGAGTCGAATCAGGGCGAGCTCGACTCAGATTTCAAACCGAACTGAAAACTTGAGCTCAAGCTTGGTTCGACACGATGTTAAAATAAATATGAACTCAACTAGATTTCAATGTTGAAATTTTAGAAATTAAAAGAAAGAAAAGGCATAGTGATATAATTTGGGCCAGATAATGATAGAAATTGGACTTAAAAAGATTGATTGTATATTACTTATTAAAAATTGGGATTAACACTTAACCTATAGAATATTAAAAATTAAGATTAATTTAAACAAGTCAACCAAACGAGTCATGTTGGCTCAATCTCGACTCTTTTACGAACCTTGCCAATTTGTTACAAGCTTTTCCTAACCTTCTTTTTTTTGGAAGGCAATTTTCATTAAAACAAACCAGCAGGGAGCTGGAAAGAGTACACAAAATCAAAACACAGAACAAACAAAATTAAGAAAAACATGACAAGGGGGAGCGACACCAGTTTTGCCAACACAACGACTTGTGCTTCGTTCTGTTAACAATCCATGTGAAGATCTGAGCGAAACAATCATCAATTAAGGAGTCGATATAGATGCTTTGCATCCTAAAAACTTTGTTATTTCGCGCCTTCCAAATAAACCACAAAGTGGAATAGAGAATGGTTGTCTTTAGATTCAAAAGTTCTTTTGATCCTCCAGACTGAGCAGCACCATCAAAAAGCTCTTTCACATTATTTGCCGCGTACCATCTAACATCGCTCCGCCAAGAAACTCGACTCCAAACTTCAGCAGCCATGGGACATTTAACAAACACATGGTCAGTAGTCTCATCCTCTAAACTGCAAAGAAGGCAACGGGTATCCGGAATGTGAATTCCTCTACTAGCCAAGTTCGACCAAACAGGAATTTTATTTAGCTTCAGCTTCCAACTAAAGCTTGACACCTTTAAAGGAACCCACTTACCCCACTGAAAGTTTTTAGTCTTTTCCACTTTTTCCAATTTTGACAACAACAATTTCCTCGCCGAGCTAACCGAAAAAATACCACTCGAGTCATGCACCCAATTCCACTTATCCTCGCTTGCCTCAAAGACGTAGCATTTTAACATTTCCACCAAGTCTTCCAGTTCAGATTTAATAACTTCAGGAATGTTTTTCCGCGACCACTTCCAAGAGAAATCAATAATCTTACCCGCATCAATCTTAATCCTTTCCGAGACTTTGCAGTTTTTTGACATATCCATAGCATAAAGGTTGGGAAAGAGGTCTCTAAGAGGAGTTCTTCCAAACCAGCCGTCCGTCCAAAAGCGAGTATTATTCCCGCTACCCACTTTCTTGTGAAAAAAATCCTGAGCCGAGACCCCAAAATCCAGAAAATCTCTATCAATTTTGGCGATGTTAAGCCAAGGGCCCTTGTAAACTGGGTTCGCGATTCTGCTAATGGCCAGATCTTTAATATTATGGGAAGCACAAACGATTTTTGCCCACAAGGAGGAGTCGTTATTAAGGATCTTCCACCACCACTTAGAAAGCAAGGCAAGGTTTTGGGCTTTTAAGTTGCACACGCCTAGACCCCCCGAAGACTTAGGAGTGGTAACCACGTCCCATGCTACCCAATTCAGCTTCCGAGTATTATCGGTGCCACCCCACAAAAAGGAATGTCTAATCTTGTCAAGTTTATTGATGACCGTTATGGGCGCTTTGAATATAGACAAGTAGTAAAGCGGGATACTAGTCAAAACTGCATTAACCAAAGTGAGTCTTCTGCCAAACGACAAAATATTAGCCTTCCATGAACTTAGCTTTGCGGAGAATTTATCAATAACCGGTTTCCATGCCTTACATAAGTTCATATTTTCGCCAATAGGAAGCCCCAGATGCACACAAGGCAGATTCCCTTTGTCACAGTTTAAAACATTCGCCATCCCGGCAACCTCTCTATCCTCCACACCAATACCGAAGAGGCGGCTTTTATGAAAATTCACTTTGAGCCTTGAGATCAAGTGAAAGCATTTAAGAATTCGTTTCAGCCCAAGTAAATTATTTAACGACCAGTCTCCCACAAAGACGACATCGTCGGCGTACATAACGTGGGAGATAGTAGGTCCACCATTGGTGAGAGATATGCCTTTGAAAATATGTTTCGACCCGGCCGCTTTCATCAACGCGTTAAGCCCCTCCATAGCCATTATGAACAAGAACGGAGAAAGCGGATCCCCTTACCGCACCCCTCGTTTTATAATGAATTCCGAGGTGGGCGAGCCATTAACGAGCACCGAGGCTTTACCCGATCTAAGGCAAGACGAGACCCACAATTTCCATTTAACCCCAAAGCCCATTTGCTCCATGATAACGAAAAGATAATTCCAGTTAACCGTATCGAAAGCCTTATCGAAGTCAACTTTAAATATCATACACTTTTTCTTCGACCTTTTTGCCTACGCAATGGTTTCGTTAACCGTGAGGTGACTTTCCAAAATGTTCCTCCCCGCAACATAAGCCGGTTGCTCAACTCCAATGATTTTATGTATGACCTCTTTCAGCCTGGAAGCCAAAATTTTAGAAATCAATTTTTGCATGCAGCCGATTAAACTGATGGGCCTATATTCCTTAAGAAGAGTAGGATCTCTCTTTTTTAGAATTAATGCAATAAAAGAGGCGTTCCAACCATGATTATCGATGCCTTTTTCGTCAAAGTCAGCCACAAAGTCTTTAACATCGTTTTTTATAAGGTCCCAAAACTCCTTAAGGAATTTAAAAGTGTACCCGAATGGAAATCGAGTGATATCCAAAACCCTAAAAAGTGTACAAGTAGACATGCATGGTGTACAAGTACAACAACACATGTTAAACCACATGTTTGGTTTTATAACAACAACAAACACTTTGACCGCACGTGACTATCTACCAAACCTTAAAACTGTTATACAGCAGAAAGTGAATGCGAGCTTTAAAGTCCTGAAACCCCACCACCATCATCTTCAAGATTCAGCCAAAAATACCATCTTCATTTTTCCATTTTACCCCTCTCCCCACTGTAAACCACCGCCCTACATCCAGCTGGCCACCACTTCCGTATATTACAAATCTTACGCCTTCAATCTTTACTGGTACCCCAATCTTTGTTTCATTATTATAATAATAATCTCACCACTTTGTTATAATAATATTAATTAATAAATAATAATTTGGGGTTTTATTCTATTGTGTTTTTTTTTTCAATGTGGGTTAGGGATTATTGTCGGGTTTCTTCAAGGGTTTTTGCAGATTGCATTCAAGGTTTCAAGTGGGTTCATGTTTTGTATGAGTGCGTGAATTAGTGTGTGTTCAATGGATACCCATGGAAGACTGATTGCTGGTTCACACAACAGAAATGAGTTTATTTTAATCAATGCAGATGAAGTTGGAAGGGTAAGTTTGGGCTCTAAAATGTTGCAGATCTTGATTATTTTGTTTTTATAAACTTAGGGGCCATTTGTTACCTCTTAACGAGGCTCTTAATGGTTCAGACCTCTTACTGGTTCGACACTTAATGGTTTAGACTTTTTGTTTCATGAGCAGATGTCTGAATGGTTCAGACATTTGCCTCTGAATGGTTAAGATTTATACAGAGTCTGAATGGTTAAGACCTCTAATCTGAATTGATCAAACATTTGCCTTTGAACGGTTAAGCATTATACAGGCTCTTAATGGTTCAGACTTTTACTGGTTCAACACTTAACCATTCAAATGTTGCCAAACAGCCCCTTAATTATTATCGGCCGCTGAGTCATAGTTTGAATTATTAAAATCCAATATGCCTAATTTTAACGTGACTTCCATTTGATTTCTTGTTATAAACTTAAGATTTGATTCCACATAGGTTACTTCTGTGAAAGAATTAAGTGGCCAAATATGTCAAATTTGCGGAGACGAAATCGAAATAACGACGGATGGGGAGCCTTTTGTGGCTTGCAATGAATGTGCATTGCCGGTTTGTAGAACTTGCTACGAGTATGAAAGAAGGGAGGGTAATCAAGCTTGCCCTCGGTGCAAAACCAGATACAAAAGGATCAAAGGTATTGAGTAATGAATTTTGTTATGTGTAATTCAGTGAAAGTAGAAGGACTGAATTGGACTTTTGATATTAGGGAGCCCAAGAGTTGATGGTGATGAAGAAGAAGATGAGTTTGATGATTTGGTTAATGAATTTGATCTCAGGAGAGACCCTCATCATAGTTTTTATGAGCATTCTTCGCGCCTGAATTTTGCTACTCATAAATCCTGTATTTCCGGTTTTGCCACTCCGTCTGAGGTGGATGCAGCCGGTCCTAGCCACGATGTCCCCCTTCTTACTTATGGTGAAGAGGTAATGGTAACATGAGTGCAATCTTTATTAGGGGCAGTGTTTGGATGTGTGCTTTAAATTTACTATGTAATATTAAATAAGCGTTGTATGATAATCAGCTGTAGTGTTCAAATCCAAATACTCCCTTAGTTCTATTTGCTTTGAAGGTAAAAAGATGTGATTTGTTTAGTTTTAAAAGTTTCAACTTGCAAAATTGTAGGATGATGACAGCCATGCTTTAATCATCCCACCATTCATGGATCCGTCGAAACGAGTCCATCCTATGCAGTGTTTTGATACCAGTTCATCAATATCTTGTAAGTGTCAAGTTTCCTGTTGAGATCTAGGTAGTTAAAGGCCAAAAAAGCGTACTCCGATACAAGCAAGACGCACGTCTATTCGGGCTGTTGCAGCCTTGCTTTAGTCCGGTCCAGGCCGTTTTGGCTTGTTTAGACTGGTTTTTTTTGGGCTAGTTCAGACCGTTTAAAAGAAGTTTTGGCCGGTTCAGGCGTTATTTCCCTCACCTGAACAAGCGCTTTTGACTACATAGGTTGAGAGTTGATTTTTGTTAGTAATTTTGCATGGCTTTTTTTGGTTAATCATTTTGTGGTTGTTGGTGGTTTGTACCAGTGCCCCCTAGGCCAATGGACCCAAAGAAAGATTTAGCGGTTTATGGGTATGGAACGGTTGCATGGAAGTATAGAATGGAGGAATGGAGGAGAAGACAGGCCGATAAACTTGAGATTATTAGTCACCAGGGGAGTGGTGGAGATCCAGATGATGCTGATTTACCCAAGTAGGTGTTTTCTTTCATTTCTAATAGTTATTTAGTTGTCTTTATAGTCATTTATGTTCATTACTTAAAGTATGTGTATTTCATTGTATCATGAATTACCTTAGATACTAAGATCCATAGCATAGCCACTTTGACTTTGAAGTCAAAAAAATATTTGTTGAATTTATATTTTATACAAGTATGTTTCATTATTTTTGAGAACAAGATCAATATTTAGTATCTACATCAAATAGCATGATGAGTGTTCTAAGTACAAAAAGTTGTGCTAAAATGTGGAAGATAACCAATAAAGAATGAATGGTATGTATGTTTTGTATGTGGAAAAGTTATAATATTGTGTTAATTTGGTATTACAGGATGGATGAGGGGAGGCAACCACTATCACGGAAGATACCGATTCCCTCAAGCAAGATAAGTCCGTATAGAATGGTGATAATGTTGCGTATGGTGATACTTGGTCTCTTCTTTCATTATAGAATCCTTCATCCCGTAAATGATGCATTTGGTTTGTGGCTCACATCAGTTATCTGTGAGATATGGTTTGCCGTTTCATGGGTCTTAGATCAATTCCCAAAATGGTTTCCTATCGAGCGTGAAACATACTTGGATCGTTTATCGTTAAGGTATACGCACCTCACTATGTCAGTAATTGCCACCTCTATACGGTCCCTTGTCTCTTTGAATGTTTAAAGTTGTTTTACTTCGTATATAGATATGAGAAAGATGGGAAGGCTTGTGAGCTAGCCCCTATAGATGTGTTTGTGAGCACAGTGGATCCCTTAAAAGAACCACCACTCATTACTGCAAACACGGTGCTATCCATCTTGGCCGTAGATTATCCCGTGGATAAAGTTGCTTGTTATGTCTCTGATGATGGTGCCGCCATGCTTACATTCGAAGCACTTTCAGAAACATCCGAGTTTGCAAGGAAGTGGGTCCCATTTTGCAAGAAGTTTAATATAGAACCACGTGCTCCCGAGTGGTATTTTGCTCAAAAGGTTGATTATCTTAAAGATAAAGTACATCCGGCATTTGTCCGCGAACGCCGCGCTATGAAGGTTTGGAAAAAGAAATTCTCATTTTTGTTTGTTGTTTGCTTTAAAAGTATTAAATTTTGGGCATAAGTTCTTTATATAATTATTGGAAATACAGAGGGATTATGAGGAGTTTAAGATACGGATTAACGGGCTTGTGTCCATGGCCCAAAAGGTTCCAGAGGACGGATGGACAATGCAAGATGGTACTCCATGGCCCGGAAACAATGTTAGGGATCATCCTGGAATGATCCAAGTTAGTGCATGATTTCTCAACTTTTTAACCTTTTGTTTTCATGATTCTACATGCTTCAAGGAATAATTATACGCGTACATAAAATTATTGAAATTTGTACATGTTCAACAGGTTTTTCTAGGAAATAATGGGGTTCAAGACGTCGAAGGAAACGAATTACCGCGTCTTGTTTATGTTTCTAGAGAGAAAAGGCCCGGATTTGACCACCACAAGAAAGCCGGTGCCATGAATGCTTTGGTATGAACTTATCTTCATAACTATCATGGATTATACTTTCAAATTTATTTTCTTGATTGCTTTTAACTTGTACGGTTTTCTTTTTGAAGATCCGAGTGTCGGCGGTTATTACAAATGCACCATACATGCTCAATGTAGATTGCGATCACTATATAAACAATAGTAAAGCTCTCAGGGAGGCTATGTGCTTCATGATGGACCCTATATGTGGAAAGAAAATTTGTTATGTTCAATTTCCCCAACGATTTGATGGGATCGATCGTCATGATAGATACTCAAATCGCAACGTTGTCTTCTTTGATGTATGTCACCACCTTATTCCATTCGGTATTATTGTAGCGGACCTATGTCGAGTTTGGTTTTTTTTTTCTTTTATGTTGTTTAATCTTTTTTCATTGTCGTGACAGATTAACATGAAGGGACTGGATGGAATCCAAGGACCGATATATGTTGGAACCGGATGTGTTTTCAGGAGACAAGCATTGTATGGATTTGACGCACCAACTAAAAAGAAACCACCTGGAAAAACGTGCAACTGTTTGCCAAAATGGTGTTTGTGTTGTTTCTCATCAAGAAATAAAAAGAAAAGCAATGAGAACTCAAAGAAAATAATGAAAAAGATGAAGAAAATGATGGAATCTTCAACTCGAATACACGCCTTGGAGAATATTGAAAAGGGAACTGAAGGTAGTTAATTGGTAGTTTGAAGTTTGGAATTTTTTATATATTTATTTTTATAAAATGGGCATTTGTTGCAGGATCTGATAGTGAAAAATTGTCACTTGTGTCTCAAATAAAGTCGGAAAATTCATCTATCATGACTCGGATAAAATTTGAAAAGAAACTCGGGCAATCTCCCGTGTTTGTCGCTTCAACATTTTTAGAAGAAGGTGGTGTTTTGCCAGGAGCATCATCTGCATCACTCTTGAAAGAAGCCATTCATGTCATAAGTTGCGGTTATGAAGATAAAACCGAATGGGGAAAAGAGGTTTGCAAGAAAATACATAAGTAGCTGTTTTCATTTCTTCTTATTTTTTTCCTTTTGAGTTAACAATGGAAAAGTAAAATGGTTGGGTCTAAACGGGTCAGGGAAGGTTGGGTCAAAACTTAAATGGGTCAGGTAGGGTTGGGTCAAGACGGGTCAGGTAGGGTTGAGTCAAAACGGGCCAGGCAGGCTTGAACGAATCTGTCTACGCCTTTTGAGTAAAGTGATTTTGAAGGGTGTAAACATTAGAATACACTTCATGCTACCTTTGAGCCGTTTCATTTTTATTCGAGTTTTAAAAGTTTTTCCCATTTGACCCACGGGAGCGAACGTTTAACCTAAATCAACCCATATTTAGATACACGGGTCAAAACTTTATTATGGTTTCTTGTAAAATACAGGTTGGATGGATTTATGGTTCGGTTACGGAGGATATCTTGACGGGGTTCAAGATGCATTGTCATGGTTGGCGGTCGGTTTATTGCATTCCGAAAAGGCCTGCCTTCAAGGGTTCGGCTCCAATTAATCTTTCGGATCGTCTTCACCAAGTTCTTAGGTGGGCCTTGGGGTTGGTTGAAATCTTGTTAAGCAGGCATTGTCCAATTTGGTACGGTTATGGGTGCGGTTTAAAGCCTTTGGAGAGACTGTCATACATAAATTCTGTGGTTTATCCGTTAACCTCCCTTCCATTGGTTGCTTACTGCACACTTCCCGCCGTTTGTCTCCTTACCGGGAAATTTATCGTTCCTGAGGTAAAATTACGTATATACCCTTGTTTAAGCAATATCACATATTACTCTAAAATATGTTTTACTAGAGCCCGGTTGTGTCTGATTTGATTATTCAATTCTATAATTGCGTCTCCAAACAACTTATACGTGTTTTATCTTTTGGTGCAGATAAGCAACTATGCTAGCATTATATTCATGCTCATGTTTCTCTCAATCGCGGTCACAAGTATTTTAGAAATACAATGGGGTGGTGTCGGGATCGACGACTTTTGGAGAAACGAGCAATTTTGGGTCATAGGTGGTGTCTCGTCTCATCTTTTCGCTCTATTTCAAGGTCTACTAAAAGTGTTGGCGGGAGTGGACACAAATTTCACGGTTACCTCTAAAGGAGGTGATGACGGGGAATTTTCGGAGCTCTATGTTTTCAAATGGACCACGCTTTTGGTCCCGCCATTGACATTACTATTCTTAAACATTGTGGGTGTGGTTGTTGGGATATCAGATGCAATTAGCAACGGGTACGAGTCGTGGGGCCCACTTTTCGGGAAACTATTTTTTGCTATATGGGTGATTCTTCATCTGTATCCTTTCCTCAAGGGTATGATGGGAAAACAAAAGAATGTTCCGTCGATAATAGTTGTTTGGTCGATCCTTTTAGCTTCGATCCTCACGCTTTTGTGGGTGCGGGTCAACCCGTTTGTAAGTAAAGACGGGATTGTGTTGGAAGTATGCGGGTTGGACTGTGATTAAGTATGCAGGTATGAAGTAGTTAGTATAGAATGACAGGAAGATGTTGGGTAGGGTTTGTAGATAGAAATGGGCAGGGCAGGAGTAAGTTTGTGGTAGATTTGAGGCTTTGACTTTGATTTTTAATTTTGACTTTAATGATTTTGATTGGTTCTATTTTATATTATTATTATTATTATTTTAATATTTTGTTTTTTAGTGCATTCAGTTTTGCACAAACTGTGTTTGGGGGTTGGACCCGTAACTCAAATCACTTGACATCCATTTGAAACAATTGGATTTTTGGTTAATGTTGATTTCAGACCGAAAAGTAGAGTTTTTAGCCAAATGGGAAAACTATTTACCAAATAGGTGTGATTTTAAAACTCTTTGTTCTTTGACTCTCCATGGTCTTGGCACCTTCATTGCCATTTGACCTATCCAGTGCCACTGTCATTTGTACTAAACAGACCAACGACCGTGTTCTCGAGTTTAATAAATGAAAGAGAAAGAAGGGAAAAGAAATTAGAATGAAAGCAAAAGAAATTAAGAGTCAAAATCCGTCTAATTTGAGGGGGAAAGCTAGGAAGAAGGATTATTTAAAAGTCTTTTTTTTTTTTCAATTGAAAAACTCATGAACAACACTTCCAATTTCTTTTTAGCTTCTTTCACGTCTCTAATTTAAAAGAACTTGGGAAAAGTGTAAGTGGCCAGATATTGAAAAACTATTTATACGGAAAAGATAAAGAAGCGAGAATCACGAATTAGAGAATAAAAATCGAGGTTGACAAATTAAGCTAGCGTTTGGTATGCAGGAATAAGAGATGGAATGAAATAGACCATTGAGAGGGAATGAAGAAAAGAGTGTTTGGTTGGAATTGCCCATTTCAAAATGCATTTCTTTTCCTCAAAATCATTTCATCCATCCCTCACCTGTTTTTTTTCCGTTCCATTTCCTCTTCACCCTTCATTAACAACACCACAACCCACTACCGTTGCCACCACCCACTACCACTGTCATCCGCCGCCGTCACCCACCTTCGCCGCCACCCACCTCCATCCCCGCCACCGCCGTCGCCGCCATCAACCATCTTCGTTGCCACCTCCGATCACCGTTACCACCCACCTCTGATCATCTCCGCCACCATCGCCGCTGCCACCTCCGATCACCGTCGTTCGTCGTCGCCACCCACCTCCGCCATCGCTATCAACCACCACCACCCACCGCTACCACCGCTGACCACCGTCGCCGTCTCCACTCGCCACCGTCTCCACCCAGCACCGCCGCTACAACTGCCACCTATCACCACCCACCATCGCCGCCCATCATTGACCACCGCCATCCGATTTTATTCCTTCGTCTTTTCTCGCATACCAAACAACAAAAAGTAATGGTTCATTCCATTCTCACATGGTAACCAAACAAGACATGCAATGGTAATGATCAATTCTATTACCTCATCCATTCCATTAACTCGTCCATTCCATTCTCCCGTCCATTCCGTTACCCCGTACCAAACAGAAAAGGTGGAAGGGGTGGTTATTCTCTTCAATCCAAAAAACTAAATTAAAAAAACATAATTTCATTAATTTTTATAAAAAACCAACACTACTTAAACAAACTTAGTAAACATGCAAAAAGAAAAACTACAACTAAAAATCCACGATACAAAAAATGCAAATAAATAAATAAATAAAAGAAAATAAAATAATTATGCTACAATAATTAAACTAATCGTCATCTGAATCGTTCCAATCTGGTAGGGTTGCAGCGTATTTTGTAAGATCGTATCAAAGTCTAAGGTGCTTTTCTTCATCCTGCAACTCCAAAATTACATTGTCGTTAATGACTATATCAATCAGAGACTCCAACATGTAATCATGGGATATTGCATTCCCATCATGCTTTTGTCTTAGCTTTCCCGTATCCTCAAGCTACTTTGCTGTGGCGGCCACTTAGGTAAAAGATTACATACCCATTGAGTCGGATGAGTCAGAAAGAAAATTTTCAAAATCTTTCGAATCTGATGCCTCCACATCTGATGGCAAACCAAGACTACTAGAACTGGACGCATCGATTGAAATTTTTTTTATGCAAGTGTAGATGGTAGATGTTGATGCAACAAATAATAGACCAAGGATAGTAGCTGGGCTGGTTAGGCAAAAGGGTTGAAGGGTTCAACTATGCCTAACGCAGGTCGTGGGGTCCCCCCACGTTTGCAAGACGTGGAGAGAGGTTCACTAGATTAATTTTATAGTTTGCTAAAGATCCTCCTCTGAAATGTGTTCAGATTCGGATGTGCAAGCAAAAGGAATGTGTGTGTTGAATGTGAGAGAAAGTATCTTGCATGAAGCAAGTACTCGTGATGTATGACCAGAGATTTCAGGAAATCAGGGCTGGCCAGGAATGTGTTCCTGAGTAAATGAAGTGTCTAATTTATAGGAGAAGACATCACTCAAAGAGGAATGTATTTGACTAGTGACCATGCTTGCAGTGGGGGTTTTGCCCTTTTTGGGGGTTGAAGGCTTTGACCTGCGGGTAAAAGAGTGTGTCATATGGATCCGTGTTGCTTTTGCGGCTGGTGAGTTGGTGAAGCAATCTGGAGATGTGACCATTTACTGTTCCCGTATTGCTTTACCTCATCTCCCCAGCTTTTCAACATTTGAACCGTTTAACCCTTTAAGCATTCATGTATTTAAGTCATTTTATTTAGTCTTGGGCTACCCCCGTCATCAGCCCCCCAAGTCAGAGGTTTTTGGGAAATGAGCTCAAAGACTTCTGACTTTTATACATGTGTTTTATTGACTAAAGGCTTCAAGGGTTCAAATCTTGAAGGCTTAAAGGGTTGGAGTCAGTTATTTTTTTAATTTTAAAAAACTGACAACTGATTTGATTGATGTGTGGCAGTTCATAGGGCGGCGGTTTTGCAGAACTATTTTCCATTATAACCTCTATTTTGGTTTTTCTTTTATTATTGAAGATAATCATTCGATTATTTCATTACTTCTTCAAGTTCCCTCCGCAATTCCTTTCCTTTCTTCAAGGTTAGTTCCGGCTTCTTTCTTATTTGCTTACTTACTTCATATTTTCTTGTAAAAATGGGTGCTCGTAAGGATTTGGCAAAGTCTGTCACACCCCCAAAATCCACACGCGGAGTACCACCGCTTGGAGGCGTGACATGATCAGGATCGAGCCATTAGAACCGTATTTCATAATACATAAATCTAGACTTCAGAAAATACATTTTTCGCTTTATTAAGGTCCGGTTACAGCTAACTGAAGTTGGCTGTAATCACTAAACAGCCATCCAGTTTCAGCTTTTAACATTCTAAAGTGTGTTCGATTGATTCCGTTAACATGTTTAGTGATCAACAACGACCTTTAACATCAATATTAGCAAGTAAATCATCAAGTGATCAACAACATGTTCACTACAACATTTCATCATGTAAATCTTCATGTAACTTTTATGTTCATCTTCTTGTTTAAACCCTTTTCGTGTTCTTGTAGATTTAACATACTACATCTTTTTAACTGCACAAAATAGACATGAACAAGGGTTAAATAGAGACTTACTACTAGCTTAAAGCTAGGGAAAAATCTAGTGAAGAAGATGATAAGAAATGATGATGAACAAGCATGAACAAAGATCCTTTGAAGCTCCACAAGTTGCAAGCCTTCTTGTATCACCTTCAAGCTTGTATGGAACTTGAATATGATGAAGATGATGGTGGTTATGTGGTGGTGAGGGTGGCGGTTTTGGGGGTGAACCGAAAGTGAGAGAGAGGAGAGTGATGAGAGAGGTGAAAGATTGAGGAATGATATGAAATGATGAAAGATCTAATGGTTCCATACTTATAATCTTCACTCCATATTTTGTTAACTAGCACAAGTAATATCCAAATAAAATATATGATATGAAGCATGGCGTAGATATATGGTGGGTCCATCATGGGACCGAATCGGTTAAGGGGGGGGGGGGGTTAAGGTAAAATTGTGACTAAATTGCAAAAGGTAGTTAGATTTGTAAGTAACTTGATAATATATGTTAGTGTGATGATTTTTGGTGGGTGTTATGGTAAACGGGGACCACGACTAGTCAAAAAATAATAAGACAATGTACTTGGCAAATATTTGGTGTCCCGGGTAATGTTCGGTTGTTCGGTCGGATACTGTTCCGTTAATTTGTTTAATTGTTCCGTAAGGTGTCTTATATATATATTTTTTTGTAACATAATTAATTCCTAACACATAGGAAAATATTCAGGACCATTTAGTAAATTTTCTGTATACTACTAGTATGTTAACACGCACATGTAAGTATAACATAGTAATCAGAGAGCAGTTAAATAATTCAACACAGTCACTAAGCACTTTAATTATCATTAAATAATTGTACGGATACATGTAATTACGAGGGTTGTCACATTCTCCCCCTGTTAAGAAAATTTCGTCCCGAAATTTAGTGCGTGGTTACTGAGGAAGCTAGTTAAGTTGCGTGGTTTACTGGTTTTTCCTGGGGTGTCACATCATCCCCCCGTTGATTTGGAATTTCGTCCCGAAATTCTGCAGTAGCTTCAGCCTCAGTAGTGGTTGCATTTTTCTTAAACAGCTGGGGATACTTGAGTTTCATTTGGTCTTCTCGTTCCCAGGTATACTCTGGGTGTCGCAACCCCCGATCCCTTATCTGTCCCGGGAATGGGCGGACGCGAACTCAGTGGTGGTGGTATCAGGTTTTGTTAATTTGGCAGCGGAATTTACATCAGGACCGTAGTTAGGAAATGTTTATCAGAGTAAAACCACCATAATTGATATTAATAAACACATGGGCAAAACCCAAGTTTCTTATTACAATACATTTATAGGGACAAACCCTATTTTATTGAATTTAAAACATCGTTATTAGGTAACTTTTATAGCCACTTATTTTCCAAGCCGTCAGTGCTCTCGAGCTGGCTTTTTCCCAGTTGGCTTTCACATTGTGTTACCTGAAACATGTTTTAAAAATATTTTGTCAGCGGGAAATACTGGTGAGTGAATCCCAGTTTAATCAAGAAACATTTTATCAATTAACACAGTATTGAGAGCGATCATATTGTTTATTTCTACACAATTACTCATTCAGTATTGTCAATCCTTGACTTGTGGGTTATATTACACATTGGCTAACTCGTTGTCCAATGGTAACGTATTGTCATTCCGACTTACTACTCGCAAGTAATAAATTTTGTATACAAAACCCCATAATACCGGCAGTAATTGAAGAACTACAAAGACTCAATCACTGCTTAATCACATTGTAAATAATTAAGGTTTTGTAAAAACTGTTTACAAAAAGGAGATTACTCACATTGCTATCTTAGACTTCGCGTAAGGGTTTCCTGGGAATAATCTATAATTTATACAAATGTACATTGGTTAGTATCATAACCCTTTGAAAATATTAATGATACCCTCCCCGAGACGGCATTCCAACAACTACGTCGGGCAGAACCACGACAGTTGTTACGGAACCCTAAATCAATCGGGCAGCGTAACTATTACGAAATTGGGGTTATAATACTTACAACGGAGCAGAACCTCGCTAATTAGGGGTATAATACCCGACTATTATAACTCTTCTACAGAAATTGTGATTTAGAATTTGAGAATGAGCGACGGAAAACGAAAACCCGTTGCTTTCTTATATAGGGCTGATATTGGACTCTCACGTGGCCCAGCGTGAAAGACAAGGGTCGCTTACGCGGCCCGCATCAAAGCTAGTCAAAGGACTAGCTTGTCCGGCTCACCAAGTAGACCCGCCACGATGACGACACGTGTCAGCTCAGGATGTCACCGCATTTGATGATCTCTCGCGGCCCGCGTTAATGTAAGCTTAAGCTTACGCGGCCCGCTTGAACTAAAGAAATCAGCGGAGTCAGGTTCCAGCCTTGATACCGCCCACGTAAGCTTGAGGTGAGGTCCTACGCGGCCCGCCTCAGCTTAATTTTTAATGTTTTTATTTTATATTATATGTTATAACATAATTTAGGCTCGGTTTTCACATACGGGGTGTATTAAAAGACATATTGGGACTTTTTACAATATACTAAGGTGTCGGAAAATTACGAGAGTGTCGGTTTTACCGAGGGTTGTTACATTCTCCCCACCTTGTTTTAGAGCTCGTCCTCGAGATCTACTGGAACAAATGCGGATATTTCCTTTGCATCTCTGACTCAAGTTCCCATGTGTACTCAGGTTGTGACAACCCGAACTTTCATGGTTAGTGACGTGTAATCTTGCGATCCTAACACCGTTAAACATAAACGTTTGATAACTCGATTACATAACTTAGTGGAATTTGTTGGGCCGCGTATATTTTGGGTTTTTATAATTATACCTTACAAGTAGCACCATATCAGCCCAAAAGGGATCTCTTGAGCCCAAAATATGTTCTTTGGTTGTGTTGATTAACTCGACCCAATGAATAGCCGAGGTAAACAGGTGGATCGGCCCATTGGGTTTAATTGCTACCATTATAAACTCAATTGTAGCACATGTACGTAAGTTTATTATTAATCTCTAAATCACATAGCAAACCCTACTCTCCTCTCTCTAGAGCACGCACGGCAAAGCAGCCCCCCCCCCCTCGTGAAGTCTTACTTCGGATTCATTATACCTTAACTCTTTTGGTTAGTATAATCTCTTCATGTATTGAATCAAATCTCTTTGTATCGCATGCCTAGTTGTACTGATTCGTGACCTTGATTACTGATTATGTTGTATGCTATCACTAATATGTTATTTGTTTACATGATGATCGATGCTTAGAATTGTAGACGATTTATGTATGATTGCGAGGCATGTTACGGGTTCTATATTGATGATATGGTTATGTGTGATCTTGACTAACAGAAGTAATGGTGTGTGTATTAAGAAGACATAAAGTGATGTTATGAATCGTTTAAGTGTAATCGAATTGGTATAACCTGTTGCTTCGAGTTGATGTCTTGACATTACCTGGCCGAGGACATGCTTGTTGATTAGTATTATATATTAGCCTATCTATAAATTTTAATGTTGTTAATTATGAATATATGTGAAAGTTGGGATGTTTCATCCACACAGTAGAATCGATGGATGGTTAGATTATGATCAGATTGACTTGATTTCATGAATTCTTGATAATAATAACTATGATCAAAATTAGTAATATCTTTATTGTTTTATTTATGCCTAGAATGTGCAGCCAAGTGGATAAGAATCACCTTATGATGTGGGCCATTGTGTTCATATGTGATTGTGTATTGTCAGAGAACATGTGATTGACTATATGTGTGCAATTGTTAAAGTTTCGCATGAGTAATTATATGAGATATAGTCTGCTAAAGTGTTCTCTTTAATCGATGATCATGTTTCTTGTTATAATAGTCCCTATTTGATGACCATGTGCACATTAATCTGATGTAACAAGTGGGTATATATGTAGACATATGAATGATTACCTAAGGATATTGTATACCGACATGAGATTCGATGATTATGATGTTCTTATCTGCTAATATGTAACGAATGAGGATAATGAATTAAATATATGGCAAGTTCATATTACATGCTATATGTGTTAAACAGTGGGCTAGGGTGTGGGGAACAACTGGGCCGTATCTGGGTCATATGCTGGAAGATTGAATGATTTTTAGTGCATGTATTAGTGGATGTATTATTATAATTTGACTGAATGCCATTCTATCGGTCCAATAGGGGATTACACGCCAGTAATCATATGATTCATTTTGAGTTTTATAAATTGATGGCCCATGTGCTAACTGAAAAGGGTAATAAATGAAATGTCAGCCCACTAAACCGATTGTATCATGTTAGTATTTTGACAGCCCACGTGATTGTACCTTGACTGGCCCGATAAATTGTCAGTCCATTAATCAATATAATCGGTCCAATAATATAACTTGAATGCTCTAACAGTTGCCGGCCATTATTGTGTGTTTAGATAATTAAATAAAGATAATCGGTTAGATTACGATGCATATTTACTTGTCACAATTAGCGGGTGTAAACCAAACCACTTGTGATGTAGAGTGATATGAGCTTGTGTTGTTTTTAGACGCAACTGCTCGTTATGATCTACGTAATAATATACGTGTTGTTTATTTGTAGTATGTGTAATAAATGTAAAAAGGACACATGTTTTATGTTTACATGAAACTGACTGATATTGATAACCATTGTTGAGAACATGAACATGTATTAAAACGGGCGTGAGATTTAACTGCTGGTTATGTGTCCGTTGTTTGTGTAATGTGAATATGGAATACATGAATTATGTGCATATAATCTGATTACCGTTGGTAACTATGCTAGGATTTGGTTGACCAAATGTAAACGTAAACAAAGCAACTAGTCATACCGAGCAAACCAATATGAGTTCACACTCCTAAGGCATGGGATTCCCGGTGGGTTGGGAATGAGATTGAATAACTACTCGTACTGTCATTACTATTAAACTACTTTTCACTGTCCCCGGATTGAAGGGCACGTATGTAAAACCTACGTACACTCATACTTGCTACGGTCCTTGGATCAAGAAGGCCACGTACGGATACGACTAGTCTAGTAACATACAACATGGGAAGCCCCCACTAATCATCGCAAACATGTTTGGGAAACCGCGATACGGATTAATACGATACACATGGGAAGCCCCCACTAATCATCGCAAACATGTTTGGGAAACCGCGATACGGATTAATACGATACATGGTTTACGAAATAAACATACGATTTACGAACACTATAACTAAACAACCAACTGTGAACTAGATCAACTTTGTTGTTGATTCGTTGTTACATGCCTTGCAGGCCTTTAGGTGCTTATCATTGGAACTTGCTATCTGGGAAGCTAGAGTGGTCATGGGTCGAGATACATGGAATCGCAACACAAGACTAATGGATTTTACATGTGGTTTATAAACACTTAACGAATGAATTATGCTTCCGCTGTACACTGTAATTTATTTGTAACGTTGTAACACTTAATGTTAATAAATGAAAGTTTTAATTAAATATACCTATGAGTTCAATATGATTGGTGGCTAGATCCTGGTACATCACACACCTCGCGGGGGTTTCCGCTTGTGGTATTTTGGGGGTGTGACAGATTGGTATCCGAGCCATTGGTTATAGTGAACTTGGTTTTATTTAAGAAGGGGAAAAACGTTTTTGTAAAACCAGACTATAACCGAACAGTTCTGAAGACGTGAATACGACCATGACACTCAGCTCCAGATTGCAAGGTTCGTCTCTCGTATACTCATTGTACTGCATAAATAGTGAACACCTACATATGATATTGCATGTGATTGCACGTTTAGCACAACAGTATGAATTCATGTATACTTGCATGTGTTATGTGACTGATAGGGTGGTATTTCCCTAAACCTTCATGACTTACGCTTCGTGATACTCGTTGTTTGCTACTCGAGTTTGAGGAACAATTTGACATGAGTTAAGAGGAGCTGAGATGAGCATGCAAATCACAATATTATTGTGGGTGCACACATAATAATAATGTGGGGTGCATGTGAGTCCCAGTGAGACTTAACAAGTGGAAAAGGGGTTCCGTTCCGTTATTTGATCGATGTGAAACACAACAAGCCTATAGGGGTCATGGCAGTGATTGTCCCCTACTCGAACGTGAACTTTTCATTCCTCTCTGAATCTTTTCGAATCTCGACGCTATCGGGTATTACCTGAATACCCATCTGAACGCCTGGAGAACTGTGTGTAATATTAGGTGCTTGTACGAACGTCTACGAGTTGGATGTTACAACGACAATGATTGGTCTACATCTTTCTCACCTTTCTTTGTTTGCTGGAGCTTAACGTATTGACGCCTTAGATTTCGAAGTGCGATCACTCCCGCAACACCCTCGTAACATATCGTGTATTACTCAGTCAACTTGTAAGAACGATGGACTTTAGCATTTGAAGGACCCTAGTTCCAACAATGAACCTCAACGATTTGACTCCAATCGAATACTTAACCCCAGCCAGCGACTCATGGGAGTCAACTTTTACGAATTAATCAGGAGATAAGCATGACAACTGACTGTAGAATGGAATGCGAAACACCCCCCCCCCCGCACAGTGAGTAGTGCCTTAGCACGTACCATGAAATGTGAAGAGGTGGACCCTGTCGGTAAAAGGTTGTAGAGCTCCGTTTCAAACAACAGCATTAGAGGCAACAGTCACGGCAACGACAAGGTATTTGTAATGGTAACCAACGGTATGGAAAGTGAAGGTGCCTACGGCATGGAGTGGCCGATGTTAAATCCAATGACAACAACTAAGGGAACGACGGCCGTACTGGAAATCCTCGCAACGAGTACAACAACACGGGAAATGATGCTCATGGTGGGACATTAGGGATTGGCGTGGGCGATGCCGGGATTATAACAACATGGTGGCCCACGTGTCCTTGGTGACTAATCACTTCGCCACTGTTCTGCTTAACCCTGATGCTTCTTGAAACCGAACCTGTTGTGGAATCGACTGATGGCAAGACAATGGAAACCTCATATGATCGTCGGGATGCAAACTCGACCTGGTGGGACAAGTGTTCGACATCGACCTTTCTTCTGTGGTTCTTGATAGATGTACCCGGTGAGGAGAAGATTCTACGAATCCCTCTTCTTAGTGGAGGATTGTTATCTGTTCTAACGCGTCAGAGCGGCGCAACGGTTAGTGTTATTTCAACAACGAAAGCCAGAAGTGTCTACGAAAGGATTACCCCGCTATGATAGCCCTCGTTATCGATGTTAAGACTAGGGAAAAGAGGATCGAGGATCCACCAATTGTTCGTGATTTCTCCCTAAGTGCTACCAGAAGAACTAACAGGTTTACCCTCACACCGTTAGGTGGAATATCAGATCGGTATCATGTCAGGAGCAGCCCTTGTTACTAGTGGCTAGTGAATGAACTATCATCAGATGGAAGCCCAAGAGGAGAATGTTCTCCAAGCAGCATGTCAAACGCAATGCGGCCATTACAACTTGTGCACCATAATCATTGAGTTGATCAACACACCAGCAGCTTCAAGGGTCACATAAATCGACCGTATTTGGTGACGATGTTCTGAATCATGACCAGGAGAAAGGAATGCCACGGACGGCATCTATATCTTATTTAGAGCCCTAGAGGGATGAGCCATTTCGTGTGAAGTCTTGCCAAATATAACATCTGGATTCAAGGGATTTTCGAGAATAGCACCGCTGTAATCTCTTTAGCACAGCAGGGTGCTGTGTTTGTAGGAGACCAAAACAGGAGGACGTCTCTCCAGCTTTCGAATTCCAACTCTGCAATGCACTGAGCACCGTGTTACCCGAGGGTGCGGGTGATTTAGTGGTATACCATGATGGTCTGAATCAGAGTCCCAGTTACACACCGACGCAACACGAGAGAGTAATGATTTACGTGATGGGGGTACAAGGAGGAGCTGCACGACACACAACTTGCGGTGAAAACCGTGATCTTGGGATTTTAGATGGAGGCATTACTTGGACGGTACCCGATGCGTTTTTTTAGACCGATCACAAGGGCCTCCCGCGTACCTTGGCTTCGACATAGCTAAATCACTTAATGACATGGCTGGAGAGAACTTTAGGATGATTACAACTATGAAATTCGAACGCACATGAGCTTTGCAGCTCGCTATCGACTCCAACTTGCCTAATCCGACTCGCTCTGTTCAAACTGGAGAACTGAAGGAAGAGGATTTTCAAGTTGAATCCACGTGGAGCATGGAGAAACAACCTTTGACAGGTCGGACGATACTCGTTAAACGAATGTGGGTCTCATTATACGGCAACGGTAGGTAACTTGTGTTGAGCAAAGCACACCGGCTTCGACATTCTTGCCGTCTGGGTTTTGATGAGAGGCATTAGGATTTATAAACCTTGTACTGGAAATCGGGCATAAAGGCCCACCTAGCTAGGTATGGGAATGATATTTGACTTATGGGAAAGTCAAGGTGAAGTGCTAGCAACCAGAAACACCTATACAGAAAGTGAAAACAGACTACCATGGATTTGGTCGCTAGTCTACTTACAACTCAAAACGGAAACAATATCACCTAGATGATTGTTGATTGTCTCACGTGACCAGCACGCTTTTTAGCCACCAAGGAAACGGATAAGTCTTCTACACTCGCAGTCATCTACCTGAAAGAAGTGGTTGCTAGGCACGAGGTGCCAACCTCCATTATCTCTGATCGCGACCCACGATTTGCATCTGATTTGTGGCAAGCGATGCACAAATCCTTCAGCTCACGTCTAGACATGAGCACAGCATGTCATCCACGGACGGATGGGCAGACTGAACGCAACATCCAAACCCCTTGAAGACATGCTTCGGGCATGTGTAATCGACTTTGCTAACGGCCGGGAGCGGAACCTACTTTTGGTGGAATTTTCGTATGACAACAGTTACCACATCAGTATCCAGGATGCTCTGTTCGAAGCATTGTGCGGGCAGAAGTGCCGACCACCTCTTTGTGGGTAAAAGTTGGAGACAACCAAGTCATTGGCCCAGAACTCGTCGTAGACACAACAGAGAAGATTGCTCAGATACGACAACAAATGGCGGCAGCTCGTGACCGTCAGAAAAGCTACGCTTATAAGCGCAGGAAACCACTCGAGTTCCAGGTTGGGGATCGAGTGCTACTTAAAGTCTTACCTTGGAAAGGTGTGGTTCATCTCGGTAAACGAGGCAAACTCAACACGCGATGTGTTGGACCTTTCAAAATCACCGAGAGATTTGGCAAGGTGGCCTACAGATTGAATCTACCCGAAGAACTCAGTGGAGTTCACAACGTATTCCATGTGTTGAATCCGAAGAAGTATCTGTCGGATGAAACCCCCATAGTTCCTTTCAAGGAGCTCACCATCGTCAATCAGTTGCGATTTCTCGAAGAATCAGTGGAAATCTTGGACTGGGAGGTCAAGATTCTCAAACGCACCGGGATAACTATTGTTCGAGTTCGTTGGAACTCCCGTCGTGGCCCAGAGTTTATCTGGGAATGAGAAGACCAAGTGAAACACAAATATCCCCAGTTGTTCGAGAACAATGAAACCACTACTGAGGCTGAAGCTACTACGGAATTTCGGGACGAAATTCCAAACCAACGGGGGGATGATGTGACACCCCAGGAAAACCAGGAAACCACGTAACTTGACTAGCTCCCTCAGTAACTACGTGCTAAATTTCGGGACGAAATTTCTTTCAAGTTGGGGATGATGTGACAACCCGAACTTTCAAGGTTAGTGACGTGTAATCTTGCGATCCTAACACCGTTAAACATAAACGTTTGATAACTCGATTACATAACTTAGTGGAATTTGTTGGGCCACGTATATTTTGGGTTTTTATAATTATACCTTACACGTAGCACCATATCAGCCCAAAAGGGATCTCTTGAGCCCAAAATATGTTCTTTGGTTGTGTTGATTAACTCGACCCAATGAATAGCCGAGGTAAACAGGTGGATCGGCCCATTGGGTTTAATTGCTACCATTATAAACTCAATTGTAGCACATATGTATGTAAGTTTATTATTAATCTCTAAATCACATAGCAAACCCTACTCTCCTCTCTCTAGAGCACGCACGGCAAAGCAGCCCCCCCCCCCCCCCCCCCTCGTGAAGTCTTACTTCGGATTCATTATACCTTAACTCTTTTGGTTAGTATAATCTCTTCATGTATTGAATCAAATCTCTTTGTATCGCATGCCTAGTTGTACTGATTCGTGACCTTGATTACTGATTATGTTGTATGCTATCACTAATATGTTATTTGTTTACATGATGATCGATGCTTAGAATTGTAGACGATTTATGTATGATTGCGAGGCATGTTACGGGTTCTATATTGATGATATGGTTATGTGTGATCTTGACTAACAGAAGTAATGGTGTGTGTATTAAGAAGACATAAAGTGATGTTATGAATCGTTTAAGTGTAATCGAATTGGTATAACCTGTTGCTTCGAGTTGATGTCTTGACATTACCTGGCCGAGGACATGCTTGTTGATTAGTATTATATATTAGCCTATCTATAAATTTTAATGTTGTTAATTATGAATATATGTGAAAGTTGGGATGTTTCATCCACACAGTAGAATCGATGGATGGTTAGATTATGATCAGATTGACTTGATTTCATGAATTCTTGATAATAATAACTATGATCAAAATTAGTAATATCTTTATTGTTTTATTTATGCCTAGAATGTGCAGCCAAGTGGATAAGAATCACCTTATGATGTGGGCCATTGTGTTCATATGTGATTGTGTATTGTCAGAGAACATGTGATTGACTATATGTGTGCAATTGTTAAAGTTTCGCATGAGTAATTATATGAGATATAGTCTGCTAAAGTGTTCTCTTTAATCGATGATCATGTTTCTTGTTATAATAGTCCCTATTTGATGACCATGTGCACATTAATCTGATGTAACAAGTGGGTATATATGTAGACATATGAATGATTACCTAAGGATATTGTATACCGACATGAGATTCGATGATTATGATGTTCTTATCTGCTAATATGTAACGAATGAGGATAATGAATTAAATATATGGCAAGTTCATATTACATGCTATATGTGTTAAACAGTGGGCTAGGGTGTGGGGAACAACTGGGCCGTATCTGGGTCATATGCCGGAAGATTGAATGATTTTTAGTGGATGTATTATTATAATTTGACTGAATGCCATTCTATCGGTCCAATAGGGGATTACACGCCAGTAATCATATGATTCACTTTGAGTTTTATAAATTGATGGCCCATGTGCTAACTGAAAAGGGTAATAAATGAAATGTCAGCCCATTAACCGATTGTATCATGTTAGTATTTTGACAGCCCACGTGATTGTACCTTGACTGGCCCGATAAATTGTCAGTCCATTAATCAATATAATCGGTCCAATAATAATAACTTGAATGCTCTAACAGTTGCCGGCCATTATTGTGTGTTTAGATAATTAAATAAAGATAATCGGTTAGATTACGATG
Organism: Helianthus tuberosus; assembly: GCA_030545235.1. Taxonomy (NCBI): domain Eukaryota; kingdom Viridiplantae; phylum Streptophyta; class Magnoliopsida; order Asterales; family Asteraceae; genus Helianthus; species Helianthus tuberosus. Next base: position 97,487,473 of record CM060357.1, on the reverse strand, counting down.
CATATTTACTTGTCACAATTAGCGGGTGTAAACCAAACCACTTGTGATGTAGAGTGATATGAGCTTGTGTTGTTTTTAGACGCAACTGCTCGTTATGATCTACGTAATAATATACGTGTTGTTTATTTGTAGTATGTGTAATAAATGTAAAAAGGACACATGTTTTATGTTTACATGAAACTGACTGATATTGATAACCATTGTTGAGAACATGAACATGTATTAAAACGGGCGTGAGATTTAACTGCTGGTTATGTGTCCGTTGTTTGTGTAATGTGAATATGGAATACATGAATTATGTGCATATAATCTGATTACCGTTGGTAACTATGCTAGGATTTGGTTGACCAAATGTAAACGTAAACAAAGCAACTAGTCATACCGAGCAAACCAATATGAGTTCACACTCCTAAGGCATGGGATTCCCGGTGGGTTGGGAATGAGATTGAATAACTACTCGTACTGTCATTACTATTAAACTACTTTTCACTGTCCCCGGATTGAAGGGCACGTATGTAAAACCTACGTACACTCATACTTGCTACGGTCCTTGGATCAAGAAGGCCACGTACGGATACGACTAGTCTAGTAACATACAACATGGGAAGCCCCCACTAATCATCGCAAACATGTTTGGGAAACCGCGATACGGATTAATACGATACACATGGGAAGCCCACACTAATCATCGCAAACATGTTTGGGAAACCGCGATACGGATTACTACGATACATGGTTTACGAAATAAACATATGATTTACGAACACTATAACTAAACAACCAACTGTGAACTCGCTCAACTTTGTTGTTGATTCGTTGTTACATGCCTTGCAGGCCTTTAGGTGCTTATCATTGGAACTTGCTATCTGGGAAGCTGGAGTGGTCATGAGTCGAGATACATGGAATCGCAACACAAGACTAATGGATTTTACATGTGGTTTATAAACACTTAACGAATGAATTATGCTTCCGCTGTACACTGTAATTTATTTGTAACGTTGTAACACTTAATGTTAATAAATGAAAGTTTTAATTAAATATACCTATGAGTTCAATATGATTGGTGGCTAGATGCTGGTACATCACACACCTCGCGGGGGTTTCCGCTTGTGGTATTTTGGGGGTGTGACAGATTGGTATCCGAGCCATTGGTTATAGTGAACTTGGTTTTATTTAAGAAGGGGAAAAACGTTTTTGTAAAACCAGACTATAACCGAACAGTTCTGAAGACGTGAATACGACCATGACACTCAGCTCCAGATTGCAAGGTTCGTCTCTCGTATACTCATTGTACTGCATAAATAGCGAACACCTACATATGATATTGCATGTGATTGCACGTTTAGCACAACAGTATGAATTCATGTATACTTGCATGTGTTATGTGACTGATAGGGTGGTATTTCCCTAAACCTTCATGACTTACGCTTCGTGATACTCGTTGTTTGCTACTCGAGTTTGAGGAACAATTTGACATGAGTTAAGAGGAGCTGAGATGAGCATGCAAATCACAATATTATTGTGGGTGCACACATAATAATAATGTGGGGTGCATGTGAGTCCCAGTGAGACTTAACAAGTGGAAAAGGGGTTCCGTTCCGTTATTTGATCGATGTGAAACACAACAAACCTATAGGGGTCATGGCAGTGATTGTCCCCTACTCGAACGTGAACTTTTCATTCCTCTCTGGATCCTTTCGAATCTCGACGCTATCGGGTATTACCTGAATACCCATCTGAACGCCTGGCGAACTGTGTGTAATATTAGGTGCTTGTACGAACGTCTCCGAGTTGGATGTTGCAACGACAATGATTGGTCTACATCTTTCTCACCTTTCTTTGTTTGCTGGAGCTTAACGTATTGACGCCTTAGATTTCGAAGTGCGATCACTCCCGCAACACCCTCGTAACATATCGTGTATTACTCAGTCAACTTGTAAGAACGATGGACTTTAGCATTTGAACGACCCTAGTTCCAACAATGAACCTCAACGATTTGACTCCAATCGAATACTTAACCCCAGCCAGCGACTCATGGGAGTCAACTTTTACGAATTAATCAGGAGATAAGCATGACAACTGACTGTAGAATGGAATGCGAAACACCCCCCCCCCCCCCCCCCCCCGCACAGTGAGTAGTGCCTTAACACGTACCATGAAATGTGAAGAGGTGGACCCTGTCGGTAAAAGGTTGTAGAGCTCCGTTTCAAACAACAGCATTAGAGGCAACAGTCACGACAACGACAAGGTATTTGTAATGGTAACCAATGGTATGGAAAGTGAAGGTGCCTACGGCATGGAGTGGCCGATGTTAAATCCAACGACAACAACCAAGGGAACGACGGCCGTACTGGAAATCCTCGCAACGAGTACAACAACACGGGAAATGATGCTCATGGAGGGACATTAGGGATTGGCGTGGGCGATGCCGGGATTATAACAACATGGTGGCCCACGTGTCCTTGGTGACTAATCACTTCGCCACTGTTCTGCTTAACCCTGATGCTTCTTGAAACCGAACCTGTTGTGGAATCGACTGATGGCAAGACAATGGAAACCTCATATGATCGTCGGGATGCAAACTCGACCTGGTGGGACAAGTGTTCGACATCGACCTTTCTTCTGTGGTTCTTGATAGATGTACCCGGTGAGGAGAAGATTCTACGAATCCCTCTTCTTAGTGGAGGATTGTTATCTGTTCTAACGCGTCAGAGCGGCGCAACGGTTAGTGTTATTTCAACAACGAAAGCCAGAAGTGTCTACGAAAGGATTACCCCGCTATGATAGCCCTCGTTACCGATGTTAAGACTAGGGAAAAGAGGATCGAGGATCCACCAATTGTTCGTGATTTCTCCCTAAGTGCTACCAGAAGAACTAACAGGTTTACCCTCACACCGTTAGGTGGAATATCAGATCAGTATCATGTCAGGAGCAGCCCTTGTTACTAGTGGCTAGTGAATGAACTATCATCAGATGGAAGCCCAAGAGGAGAATGTTCTCCAAGCAGCATGTCAAACGCAATGCGGCCATTACAACTTGTGCACCATAATCATTGAGTTGATCAACACACCAGCAGCTTCAAGGGTCAGATAAATCGACCGTATTTGGTGACGATGTTCTGAATCATGACCAGGGGAAAGGAACGCCACAGACGGCATCTATATCTTATTTAGAGCCCTAGAGGGATGAGCCATTTCGTGTGAAGTCTTGCCAAATATAACATCTGGATTCAAGGGATTTTCGAGAATAGCACCGCTGTAATCTCTTTAGCACAGCAGGGTGCTGTGTTTGTAGGAGACCAAAACAGGAGGACGTCTCTCCAGCTTTCGAATTCCAACTCTGCAATGCACTGAGCACCGTGTTACCCGAGGGTGCGGGTGATTTAGTGGTATACCATGATGGTCTGAATCAGAGTCCCAGTTACACACCGATGCAACACGAGAGAGTAATGATTTACGTGATGGGGGTACAAGGAGGAGCTGCACGACACACAACTTGCGGTGAAAACCGTGATCTTGGGATTTTAGATGGAGGCATTACTTGGACGGTACCCGATGCGTTTTTTTAGACCGATCACAAGGGCCTCCCGCGTACCTTGGCTTCAACATAGCTAAATCACTTAATGACATGGCTGGAGAGAACTTTAGGATGATTACAACTATGAAATTCGAACGCACATGAGCTTTGCAGCTCGCTATCGACTCTAACTTGCCTAATCCGACTCGCTCTGTTCAAACTGGAGAACTGAAGGAAGAGGATTTTCAAGTTGAATCCATGTGGAGCATGGAGAAACAACCTTTGACAGGTCGGACGATACTCGTTAAACGAATGTGGGTCTCATTGTACGGCAACGGTAGGTAACTTGTGTTGAGTAAAGCACACCGGCTTCGACATTCTTGCCGTCTGGGTTTTGATGAGAGGCATATAATCTGATTACCGTTGGTAACTATGCTAGGATTTGGTTGACCAACTGTAAACGTAAACAAAGCAACTAGTCATACCGAGCAAACCAAGGTGAGTTCACACTCCTAAGGCATGGGATTCCCGGTGGGTTGGGAATGGGATTGAATAACTACTCGTACTATCATTACTATTAAACTACTTTTCACTGCCCTCGGATTGAAGGGCACGTACGTAAAACCTACGTACACTCATACTTGCTACGTTCCTTGGATCAAGAAGGGCACATACGGATACAACTAGTCTAGTAACATACAACATGGGAAGCTGTAACCATCTTGGTTTTCATACATGTATTTGTTTATGGTATTGTAACACTCATCGTTTAATAAAGAGCAATTTGTTTGATACATGCTTAGTTTTTACATGATTTACCGGCCCAAAACGCGTGAATATTTGCAAATTTAATTGAGTTTCATACTTACAAACAAGGCTACATTAATTACAAGGGGCTAATGTGTCATTATGAGAAAATATAAGTTGAGGGACCTAATTGTCATTCCTTGAAACTTGCTTGAAAACTTTGATTTTAAGTCCGAGGACTAAAACCGTCATTTTTAGAAAGTACAAAAGTCCGGGGACTAAGTTGTCATTTCTGAAATCTTATAAGTTTGGGTTAAAAATGTAATTTTTGAAAACTTAAAGTTTAGGGTCCTTTATGATATTTTTGAAACTTATTTTATAAATAAAATAAATATATATATATTTTTGAAATAAAGTCAAGGGACCATTTAGTCATTTTCTTAAACTATGTTTCAGGGACCAAAATGGTCATTTTAGAAACTATTTTAAATAAATAGTCCTAACCGGGTTAGGTATTATAAGGGTTTTCTTATTTAAAAAACTAACCTAGTTAGTTTACTTAACTAACTGTTTCAGGGACTATCTGTGCATATACTAGAACCTCAGGGACAAAATTGTAAATAATAAAACATTAAAACCAAAAAAAAATGGTTTAAACCGGTCACCGGGGGGGGGGGGGGATCGAACTCGGGACCTTTCGCTTAAACATACGACGTTGTGACCGGTCGGCTATAAGCCTCATCCGGTAATTATCTTGGACCATATTATATATATAAGCACTTTACAATTTAAATATAATATTTCAAACCTGCAACCACCGCCCTTTCCACCATCGCCGGTTTTTGGCCATTTTCGTTTTAGTGGACTTCTCTGTCCAATGCTCCCTGTACGCGGAATCCTTTCATCGAAACCAATTCATTGTCGTTTTTATCCGACATACCTTCGTGCCTTACCACCATAAACTGAAATTTTTATATAAAATTCATAGTGGATCGATTCCACTGATTTTTGACGTTATGTGTCGAATCTATCGGCTATATAAGTTCCTCAGGCCTCTACGCATCTCCTGCAACCTCTGAATTTCACTAACACTTCGGGGGTGTTTGTTTTTTGACCAGAAGTACTTCTGGCCACTTATGTCTGCGCCGCGCAGACGCGGGCAGACGTTTGGATGCTGCAGATTGTTTGTTTTCTCGCAGACCTTTCATTAAAAAAGGTCTGCGAGACCTCTTCACCACGCAGACAATGACCCATGTCTTCTTGGAACCTCTTCACCACGCAGACCTCTTCTTCCCTGCCACCACCTCCACCACCACATCCCTGCCACCACCGCCACCACCTCCACCACCACATCCCTGCCACCACCGCCACCACCACATCCCTGCCACAACCACCGTCACCAACACCCACCTGCCATCACACCCCACCTGCAACCACCTCCACCTCCGCCACCATCTCCACCTCCAACCTCCTCTACCACCACCATCTCCACTCCGACACCATCTCCACCTCCGACACCATCTGCTCCACCTCCACTCCGCCACCACCTCCGCTGATCCAGCCCCAAATCGACATCACAAACAAAACCCCCAAATCTTCTCCACCTCCACCTCCACTCCGCCACCACCACCCCCGACATCATCATCAACATCACAAACAAAACCCCCAAATCGAAAACCCTAAATCGAAAACCCTCATCATCATCAACATCGACATCTGGAACGAAGAGAGAGGGAGAGATCATAGAGAGAGAAGGGGCGGCGGTGGTGGTGGGTTTTGATGGCGGTGGTCGATCTGCATCATCATCATCATAGATCCGTGGTGTAGTGGTGACGGTGGTGGCTGTGGTGCAGTGGTGACGGTGGTGAAGTGGTGGCGGTGGTGAAGTGGTGGCGGTGGTGACGGTGGTGGCGGTGGTGAAGTGAAAGCAGAGAGAAATGTCTGGTGTCTGTTGTGTGTGTAATGTGTGTGAAGAGGTTTATGTATAAAAAAAAAACCCTCTTCTTCTTGCAGACTGCAGACTTTTGGTCCACCTCTTCTCCTGCAGATGCCTGCAGATGTGGTCCGCAGACTGCAGACCTTTTCCTACAGAAAAAACAAACAGCACCTTCGAAACCACTCGTCTGTGATCTCTGCAACCTCGCCGGAATCGGAACTCGCCGGAATTAGCCGATACCTCGAATCCCATCGAAATCGGTTCGTTTTTATTACTTCAGTTAGTTCAATTATACTTATACATTGATTCCCTAAATTTAGTTTGCCTAAAACAGAGTAATTCCCCGTCAATTTGGACGTTTGACTTTCCTGTTGACCTTCAATTGGGGAAGACGACCCAACCGGGTCTGTGACTGAACCGGAGACCCGGGTTCGAACCCGGGTACCTCCAAACTGTTTTTTTAATCTATTTTAGCCATATTTTAACTATATCAATAATTTTTATAACCTTGTTGATCAGTATTACATTTGTTAAAAATATAAAAACTGTCAAAATGTTTATAAAACTAATTTTTATATTATTAAAACAGTTTAACATTTAAAAATTGATAATAAATCAAATTTTTAGAAATAAACACTGAAATTTTTATGATAATTATTTTAAGTAATAAACTTTACAAAAATAATATTCTTACTGATATTTTCTATAATCTTGATATTTATATAAATAAATCAGTATTTACACTTAAAAGTATAGTTTAATTGAATATATTTAAATTATATAACTATATAATTTTTGGCCGAAAATATTTTCATAACAAAATACACATGTTTCTGAGTTTATAAAAAGTCAGAAACTGTTTTGGGCATTTTCAGATTATTTGTGACAATTAAACTTTATAAACTTGTTTATTGTTATTTAACCATTTTAAATTCATTTTATTCATATAAAATTATTCAAGGGCCAAAATAATTATTTTTAATCAGTAATGTTTATGTCCAGTAATTAAAGATGTTATTCTTAATTTTTCTGATTTAAACTAATTATTTAGACAATTACTAGATGATTATCATGTTATTTCATTCTGAAACTATATATAATTGTTTATTTTAAAAATATATATATTTTGCCAGGATAACTATTTTAAATCAGATATATATATATATATATATATATATATATATATATATATATATATATATATGTTCAATAATTAAAAATGTTATTTTTAATCATTTTGGCTTAGATTAATTACTTAGATAATTAATGGAATAATTATCATGTTTATCTTAAATATATATATATATTTGTCTGTTTTAATTATACAAATATTATTTCTATGTCCATTATTTATATAACTTAATTATTTGTGTAAAATATATTTTCTTAAATAATCCCTTAAATCATAACCATGCTCCCTTGTCTTCACCAAATAGGATTGTTTACCGTCCTAGTCGAACCATACAAACACGATAGACATAGTTTCTCGCTTATACAGTTGCACATTTTACCCAATTGTTGATGCCAATTTCCGTGTTTCGTGCATGTTCAAATACAATTAGAGTGACGTGGAAATCTTGTTCCCGCAAAACTCTTACCCGTTTACTTGTTTGGAACTTTTGCAAACAAGGTGAGTTCATAGTTCCCATTTTCTTTTACAATATTTTTGGGATGAAACATATGAAATAATGTGATACAAACCAATTTGCATTTTGTGGCTATCTTGATTGTTTCTTGCAATTGCTTGATACTTGTTGCTTACACCTACATTCATTAACTCCGTACAAGCCCAGCGGTAATATTATAGCGCTATAGGTGTGACGCCCCATCCTAACTTCCAGTTCACCATTTGTTGTTGTTGATGTTGTTGTTCACATTTTGCAATTCAGAAGTTTGGATGATAGATCCGTGTTTACGTCTACAAGGTTTGAATGTTCCACCTAGCATACTTGTATTACTCATTTTGCTAAGATATATCAAATGCCACATTGTTAAACATTTCATTTTATTATCACATTATTTATTTATTACCAAACTAACCAAAACCTATGAATTCACTCAACCGTTTGTTGACCCAAATTGTTTTTAACATATGTTTCAGGTGAAAATGTTTGAAGTTAGCTTTTGCAAGGACCATATAGGATTGCTCAAGACAAGTGCCTTAGATTAAATAAAAACAAAGGCTTTTGTGAACAATGTGTTGTGTTGTGTTTGTTTTGTACTAGCTTGGATGTGAATGCAATCCTATTAACCAAACTTAATTATAATTCAACTTTAATTTAATCACCATGTGCTTATATGCATTCTACCAAGTTTCGTGATGCCCTCGACATTTCCGCCTCCGGTCAGGGTGTCACAGAAGCCCCCACTAATCATCGTAAACATGTTTGGGAAACCGCGATACGGATTAATACGATACACATGGGAAGCCCCTACTAATCATCGCAAACATGTTTGGGAAACCGCGATACGGATTAATACGATACATGGTTTACGAAATAAACATACGATTTACGATTTACGAACACTATAACTAAACAACCAACTGTGAACTCGCTCAACTTTGTTGTTGATTCGTTGTTACATGCCTTGCAGGCCTTTAGGTGCTTATCATTGGAACTTGCTATTTGGGAAGCTGGAGTGGTCATGGGTCGAGATACATGGAATCCCACTTCACTTTGACTAGAACTAGTCTTTTATGCTTGAGATTTTTGACTTTCCTGTCTTCAATCTGTAGAGGCCTTTCTACAAACTTGAGTTGTTCATTTACCTCTATATCCTTAAGATGGATTATCAGTGATTCATCAGCTAAACACTTTTTGAGATTAGATACATAAAACACGTCATGTATACCTGCCATTTCCTCTAGCAGTTGTAGCTGATAGGCTACAGGTCCTATTCTTTTAATAATCTCAAAGGGTCCAATATACCTGGGACTTAGCTTTCCCCTTTTGATGAATCTTACCACTCCTTTCCAAGGAGAGACTTTCAACAATACTTTATCTCCTACTTGAAATTCCAACGGTTTGCGTCGGTTATTGGCGTAACTCTTCTGTCGATCACGTGCTGTTTTCAGTCGTTCCTTGACTTGAATAATTTTGTCGGTTGTTTCTTGCACTATCTCAGGTCCAGATAGTTGCTTTCCCCAATTTCTGCCCAACAGACTGGGGTTCGGCACTTACGTCCATAAAGTGCTTCGAATGGTGCCGCAATGATACTTGTGTGATAACTATTATTATAAGAAAATTCTATTAAAGATAAGTGATCGTCCCAATTACCTCCGAAATCAATTACACAAGCCCTAAGCATGTCCTCCATTGTTTGAATTGTCCTTTCGCTTTGTCCGTCCGTTTGAGGATGATAAACTGTACTTAGTTTTAACTTGGTTCCCATTGCCTTTTGGAAACTTAACCAAAAATGAGAGGTAAATCGGCTATCCCTATCAGAAACAATTGATAAAGGAATGCCATGTAAAGAAATAATTTCATTTACATACAACTTAGCTAACTGTTCCATACTGAAAGTTTCTTTCATTGGTATGAAACGAGCTGACTTGGTTAGCCTATCTACAATCACCCAGATTGTATCATTTCCTTTCTTGGTTTTGGGTAATTTAGTAACAAAATCCATTGTTATCAATTCCTATTTCCACACTGGCATTTCTAATTGCTGTAACAAACCTGAGGGTTTCTGATGTTCAGCTTTAACTTGTGAGCAAGTTAAACATTTAGAAACATAGGCTGCTATATCTTTTTTCATTCCTATCCACCAGAAATTTTTCCTTAAATCCTGGTACATTTTATCACTTCATGGATGCATCGTATATTTAGACTTATGGGCTTCTTCTAAAATATAATGGCGTAGGTTTCCTAATTTAGGTATCCACATTCTCTTTTCATGGAATCTCCAAATTCCATCTGTTCCTTGTTTTAATTCTTTCAGCATAGCTTTTAGCTTTTCAGTATCTTCCTTGATTACTGATTCTTGTACTTCTCTTATTTGATCATTTAAATCTACTTGTAGATTTAATTTAAGAGAACGTACCCTTTTTGGCTTTTCATGATATTTTCGGCTTAAAGCATCTGCCACTACATTTGCTCTTCCTTCATGATACTGGATATCACAATCATAGTCACTAAGCATCTCCATCCAGCGTCTTTGTCTCATATTCAATTCCTTTTGCCCAAAAACATACCTTAAACTTTTATGATCAGTGAATATGGTAAACTTACTACCGTAAAGGTATTGTCTCCAAATCTTAAGAGCAAAAATTATAGCTCTTAATTCTATATCATGGGTGGAATAATTTTCTTCATGACTCTTAAGTTGTCTGGATGCGTAGGCTATAACCTTCTGTCGTTGCATTAATATACATCCATAGCCTAATTTAGAAGCATCACAATAGACTACAAAATCTTCAGTTCCTTCTGGTAATGCTAGTATGGGTGTGTTAGTTAATCTTTTCTTAAGGATTCTAAAGGCTTCTTCTTGTTTTAATCCCCATTCAAACTTAACGGATTTACAGGTTAACTTAGTTAAAGGAATGGCTATTCTAGAGAAATCTCGAATGAATCTTCTATAATAACCGGCCAATCCTAAGAAACTTCTAACCTCGGTTGGTGACTCAGGGGTTTTCCATTTAGTAATTGCCTCGATCTTTGTTGGATCAACATGAATTCCTTCATGATTAACTAAATGTCCAAGGAATTGTACCTGTTCTAACCAAAATTCGCACTTAGAGAATTTAGCATAAAGCTTTTCCTTTCTTAATAGACTTAAAAGTGCGTGCAAATGCCTTGCATGATCCTCTTTATTCTTAGAGTAAATTAGAATATCATCTATAAATACAATTATGAATTTATCCAAATTTGGCTTACATATTCGGTTCATCATGTCCATAAATGCAGCTGGGGCATTGGTTAAACCAAATGGCATGACATTAAATTCATAATGACCATACCTCGTTCTAAATGCGGTCTTAGGAATGTCCTCTTCCTGTACCTTTAATTGATGATATCCTGACCTTAAATCGATTTTAGAGAAAAATCGAGCTCCTTGCAGTTGATCAAACAAATCATCGATTCTTGGTAATGGATACCGATTCTTAATCGTAACCTTGTTTAATTCACGGTAATCAATGCACATACGCATCGACCCGTCATTCTTTTTAACAAATAAGATGGGTTCTCCCCATGGCGACGAACTGGGTTGTATAAATCCTTTTTCCAACAATTCATCTAATTGTTTCTTCAGCTCCTGCATTTCGGCGGGTACCAAACGGTAAGGTGCTTTGGCAATTGGTGTTGTTCCTGGCAGTAGATGGATTCTGAATTCAACTTCTCTGTCTGGCGGTAGTCCTGGTAATTCTTCTGGAAAGACATCTGAAAACTGGGATACTACTGGAATATCCTTGAGTTCTTTTCCTTTAGTGTTAGTGATTATAGAAATCAAATACACTATAGAACCTTTTCTTATATAGCTTGCAGTTTTCATCACAGAGATGAACTTAGTGGACCTAGAGGGCTTATCTCCTTTAATTGTGATCGCTTTACCTTTTGGTGAATTTACTTGAATTGACTTTTGATCACATAAAATACTGGCTTTATTAGCTATCAACCAATCCATTCCTAAAACAACATCAAATCCTGCCAGATTCATGGGATATAGGTTTGCTATAAATTTCTGATTTAAAATTTCTATGCTTGCTCCCTGCAAGATTTCAGAAATTCTAATGGTTTCTCCATTGGCTGTCTCTACTAAGCATTCTTGTGGTAGTTTAGTTAATGACTGATTTAGAAATTTGCAAAATGATGTATTAATAAAACTTTGGTTTGCACCAGAGTTAAATAATACTTTAGCAAAGACATCATTAACTAAAAACGTACCGGCTATGACATCTGGAATCATCTTGGCTTCATCTGCAGTCAGAACAAATGCTCTAGCATTTTTGGTATTCTTGTTGTCTGGAGCTGGAGCTAATTTTGGGCAATTAGGCTTGATATGGCCTTGTCCTCCGCAGTTGTAGCATATACTGCTGTTTTTCTTCCTGCAGTCTTCTTCCTTATGTCCCGATATTTTGCAAAAGTTACAGTATATAGAGCATCTTCCTGAATGCTTTCTTTTGCAATTCCTATAGTAAGGTGTAGAGGTAGAACCTATATTTTTCCCACGATTAAAATTTCTAGAACGAAATTCTTGTGTGAGCTTTTGGCTTAGGTTCCTTCTTTGATCCTCTTCTCGGGTACGGACTAATTCATCTGTCAAGGTATTGGCTAGTTCTACAGCTTCTTCTATGGTTTGAGGTCTAGCTGTCTTGACTACGTGTCTTATTTCCCCAATTAATCCCCAAATATAACGGGAAATTAACACTGGTTCTGGTGAAGCAATGGTTGGCACTATTCTAGCGTATTCAAAGAATATCTTAGTGTACCCTTTACTATCCACACCAGTTATCCTAAGGTTTAGGAATTTGTTTGCTATCTGTTCCTTCTCATTGGGTGGGCAAAATTTCCTTTCTACCTTGTCCTTAAATTCTTCCCATTCCATATTGTAAGTTCTATCACTTCCTCTTGTCTGGAGGATAGTGTTCCACCATTCTAGCGCTGAATTCTTAAACAGATTAGAAGCGAACAATATCTTATCTTCTTCAGCACACTTACTTATCCTTAAGACTGTCTCAGTCTTCTCTATCCAGCGTAGGGTTGCAAGGGCCCCTTCGTTGCCTGAGAATTCAATTGGTTTACAAGACCAGAATTCTTTATAAGAACAACCGTTAGGCACGGTTCTTCTTCTTTTGGGAATAGGCATTTGAAGTATAGGCCCATTGTTTACGCTGTTTTCTGGTTCAATTGGTCGCTTACTGCTATGTTTACTTTTATTATTCGCTTCTTGAATAGTTTGAATAATAAATGGCATGGCATCTATGATTCCTTGTGCTACTATATGTTGAACGACACTATTATCCATTTGGTTTTTGTTGTTATGGATGCTCGGATTCTCGTTAACCACGTTAATGTTACTCTGGTTATCATTATTCAGATTTCCTTGATTTCCTTCGTCGGCCATCTAAATTTTAAACATTTATCCCATATTAATATCACAAGATAATAAGCAATATAGTTAATCATATGACACGCAATTTAACCAAAAGCGTCGATCATTGCGACTTGTACTCTATTTTCATATACTATGCGTCTATTACACACTAGCACTGAAATAAAGATTACAATACCAACAGAAAGAAAATTATACTAATAGTACTATGCATCCGTACACATAATTTTATTTTATTTTTATTATTATTATTACTACCATTTCACCATCTTATTCAAGGATATGGATTCATCCAGAAATCCATATTGTGTTCATGCTCTCCCACCTGACGCATTCTCTCACTGCTTTCTAAAATTTCCTCCCCGAAAGTCCTAAGTTCTTGTACGTTTTCTGCACTCATTGGGGGTGCAGGTTCTAGGACTGGGTTTGGAATCTGGGGTGTTGGTTCCTGATATGGGGGTAAAAGTGCCTGAAATCGGTAAGGATCCTCTAAGATTTCCCTGATGTAGTTATCATGGTAATAGGGATCTAAAGGGTCCATACCTGAATAGGCTCCTATAGGTGTGTCTTCCGGGATAGAGTAACGTTGCACAAAGTCCCTATTTTCGTCCCACCAGGGGTCGTAATTTGGGTCTAGGGGGTTTGGTGCAGGTATCCTAGGAATTTCTTCTGGGTTAAAGTCATGCATCTCCACCTGGTTTTCAGGGTTTTCTATCTCCATGGGTTGTTCTGGGATTTGGGGTTGTGGGGCTACTAGTTGTTCCAGACTTGGGTCAGCCGCAGTTGTAGCTAGGATATGGAAATTAGCTAGGCTTCTATTAAGCATATCCTGTGTATGGGCATCTGTTTTTCGCTTAGCGGCTGCTATAACTCTTTGCTGTTGCAACTTTCGCATTCTCTTCCTACGAGCAAAAGCTTCCTTACTGAACCATCCTTTCTTTTTATTAGGAAATGGATCCTCCGACTGAGCTCTAAAGGCAAATATTCCTTCTTCTTGATCAGCAGTATACCCAGAGAGGGCAGGCTGTGAAAAGGTACCTTCACTTCTAGGTGATTCAGACAACTGACGATTCATGTTTGAGGGTCCTTGATCACTCGTACTGTAAACTAACAGATAGTCAAATAACACATAACAAATAAATACAGTTATGCATGTATTTCTGTAATTTATTTCCTAACACAAAATTTAGAATTTAAGTGTCAGCGGAACACTTCTTTGGCTCAGACCAGTGGCTAGGCTCTGATACCACCTTCTGTCGCAACCCCCGATCCCTTATCTGTCCCGGAAATGGGCGGACGCAAACTCAGTGGTGGTGGTATCAGGTTTTGTTAATTTGACAGCGGAATTTACATCAGGACCGTAGTTAGGAAATGTTTATCAGAGTAAAACCACCATAATTGATATTAATAAACACATGGGCAAAACCCAAGTTTCTTATTACAATACATTTATAGGGACAAACCCTATTTTATTGAATTTAAAACATCGTTATTAGGTAACTTTTATAGCCACTTATTTTCCAATCCGTCAGTGCTCTCGAGCTGGCTTTTTCCCAGTTGGCTTTCACATTGTGTTACCTGAAACATGTTTTAAAAATATTTTGTCAGCGGGAAATACTGGTGAGTGAATCCCAGTTTAATCAAGAAACATTTTATCAATTAACACAGTATTGAGAGCGATCATATTGTTTATTTCTACACAATTACTCATTCAGTATTGTCAATCCTTGACTTGTGGGTCATATTACACATTGGCTAACTCGTTGTCCAATGGTAACGTACTGTCATTCCGACTTACTACTCACAAGTAATAAATTTTGTATACAAAACCCCATAATGCCGGCAGTAATTGAAGAACTACAAAGACTCAATCACTGCTTAATCACATTGTAAATAATTAAGGTTTTGTAAAAACTGTTTACAAAATGGAGATTACTCACATTGCTATCTTAGACTTCGCGTAAGGGTTTCCTGGGAATAATCTATAATTTATACAAATGTACATTGCTTAGTATCATAACCCTTTGAAAATATTAATGATACCCTCCCCGAGACGGCATTCCAACAACTACGTCGGGCAGAACCACGACAGTTGTTACGGAACCCTAAATCAATCGAGCAGCGTAACTATTACGAAATTGGGGTTATAATACTTACAACGGAGCAGAACCTCACTAATTAGGGGTATAATACCCGACTATTATAACTCTTCTACAGAAATTGTGATTTAGAATTTGAGAATGAGCGACGGAAAATGAAAACCCGTTGCTTTCTTATATAGGGCTGATATTGGACTCTCACGCGGCCCGCGTGAAAGACAAGGGTCGCTTACGCGGCCCGCGTCAAAGCTAGTCAACGGACTAGCTTGTCCGGCTCACCAAGTAGACCCGCCACGATGACGACACGTGTCAGCTCAGGATGTCTCCGCATTTGATGATCTCTCGCGGCCCGCGTTAATGTAAGCTTAAGCTTACGCGGCCCGCTTGAACTAAAGAAATCAGCGGAGTCAGGTTCAAGCCTTGATACTGCCCGCGTAAGCTTGAGGTGAGGTCCTACGCGGCCCGCCTCAGCTTAATTTTTATTGTTTTTATTTTATATTATATGTTATAACATAATTTAGGCTCGTTTTTCACATACGGGGTGTATTAAAAGACATATTGGGACTTTTTACAATATACTAAGGTGTCGGGATATTACGAGAGTGTCGGTTTTACCGAGGGTTGTTACACTGGGCCACGACGGGAATCCCAACGAACTCGGACGAGAGGTATCCTGGTGCGCTTGAGAATTTTAACATCTCGATCCGTAATCTCTACTGGTTCTTCGACGAATCGCAGCTGGTCGTCGATAGTGAGCTCCTTTAAGGGAACTATGAGGGTCTCATCTGACAGACACTTCTTCAGATTCGACACATGGAACACATTGTGAACCCCGCTGAGTTCTTCAGGTAGATTCAACCTGTAGGCGACTTTGCCAATTTTCTCAATGATTTCAAAGGGTCCGACATAGCGCGGATTGAGTTTGCCTCGTTTTCCAAAACGAACTACACCTTTCCAAGGTGAGACTTTGAGTAGCACTCGATCCCAAACCTGGAATTCGAGTGGCTTTCTTCGCTTATCAGCATAGCTTTTCTGACGGTCACGAGCTGCCGCCATTCACTGTCGTATCTGAGCAATCCTCTCAGTCGTGTCTACCACAAGTTCTGGGCCTGTGATTTGGCTGTCACCAACTTCTGCCCAACAAAGAGGCGATCGGCACTTCCGTCCGTACAATGCCTCGAACGGAGCGGCCTGGATACTGGTGTGGTAACTGTTGTTATACGAAAACTCCACTAACGGGAGGTGTTTTTCCCAGCCATTACCAAAGTCGATTACACATGCCCTAAGCATGTCTTCAAGGGTTTGGATGGTGCGTTCAGATTGCCCATCCGTCTGTGGATGATACGCCGTGCTCATGTCTAATCGAGAGCCAAAGGATTTGTGCATAGCTTGCCACAACTCAGATGTAAAACGTGAGTCACGATCAAAGATGATGGAAGTTGGCACTTCGTGCCTTGACACCACTTCCTTTAGGTAGATGTCTGCTAGAGTAGAAAACTTATCCATTTCCTTGATGGCCAGAAAATGTGCAGACTTGGTCAGTCGATCCACGATCACCCAAATGGTATCATTTCCGCATTGAGATCTAGGCAGGCCAGTAACAAAATCCATGGAAATTTGCTCCCATTTCCATGTCTGGATCTCTGGTTGTTGAAGCAGGCCTGATGGTTTCTGATATTTGGTCTTGACTCTCGCACAAGTCAAGCATTTGCTAACGTAGGTTGCTATGTGGGCTTTCATACTAGGCCACCAATACGTAGTCTTGAGATCGTGGTACATCTTATCCGAACCAGGATGTACTGAATAACGAGACTTGTGTGCTTCATCCATCACAAGCTCGCGTAAGTTTCCATAAAGTGGAACCCAGATGCGCCCTGTTATGTAGTAAGCGCCGTCTTCCTTTTGTTCTAGCCGCTGCCTCGATCCTCGTAAGGACTCAGCCCTGATGTTTTCTATTTTCCATGCTTCAACCTGAGCATCGCGAATCTGAGCGGGAAGGTTAGATTGGATGGTAAGCTGTAACGCGCGTACACGCTTAGGTATAGTGTCCTTTCGACTGAGGGCCTCAGCCACAACATTGGCTTTACCCGGATGATACTTGATCGCACATTCGTAATCATTCAAGAGTTCGACCCATCATCGTTGTCGCATGTTTAATTCCTTTTGCTTGAAGATATGCTCGAGACTCCTGTGATCGGTGTAAATGGTGCACTTGGTACCGTACAGGTAATGTCTCCATATCTTAAGTGCGAAGACAACTGCTCCCAATTCTAGGTCGTGTGTAGTGTAGTTCCTTTCGTGAACTTTAAGTTGGCGTGATGCGTAGGCAATGACCTTGTCACATTGCATCAACACGCAACCAAGTCCTTGGATGGAAGCGTCGCAATAAACCACAAAATCACTTGTGCCTTCAGGCAATGAGAGGATAGGCGCGCTACAAAGTCTGTCTTTTAAGTGCTGAAAGGCAGATTCCTGTGCATCATCCCAATGATAGGTGACACCCTTCTGAGTCAGTGAAGTGAGAGGTTGCGCAATCTTTGAGAAATCCTTGATAAACCTTCTGTAATAACCTGCCAAACCCAAGAATTGGCGGATTTCTGTTGGTGTACGGGGTGCAGGCCAGTTCTTGATCGAGTCGACCTTGGATGGATCAACATGAATCCCATCCTTGTTTACCACATGGCCTAGAAAGTAGACTTCGCGTAGCCAGAAGTCACATTTCGAAAATTTAGCGTACAGTTGCTCTGCTCGAAGAAGTTCCAGCATAAGTCGTAGATGCTG
Organism: Helianthus tuberosus; assembly: GCA_030545235.1. Lineage (NCBI taxonomy): Eukaryota > Viridiplantae > Streptophyta > Magnoliopsida > Asterales > Asteraceae > Helianthus > Helianthus tuberosus. The sequence goes on along the minus strand of CM060357.1, from coordinate 97,469,341 downwards.
CTCGTGTTCCTCCTGACTCTTAGAATAGACCAGGATGTCATCGATGAAAACAATAACGAACTTATCCAGGTAAGGTTTACATACTCGGTTCATGAGATCCATGAAGACCGCTGGTGCATTCGTCAATCCGAATGGCATGACTAGAAACTCGAATGGCCATAACGAGTTCTGAATGCTGTTTTGGAGACGTCCTCATCCTGGACTCTCAGCTGATGGTAACCCGATCTCAAATCAATCTTAGAGTAGAAGCTCGACCCTTGCAACTGGTCGAATAAGTCATCAATGCGTGGAAGAGGATAACGATTCTTCACGGTCACCTTGTTAAGTTCGCGATAGTCAATACACGTTCTGAAAGTACCATCTTTCTTCTTCACAAACAAGACTGGAGCTCCCCAGGGCGAAGAGCTAGGACGTATGAAACCCTTTTCCAAGAGTTCTTGTAGTTGCGTGGACAATTCTTTAAGTTCTGATAGAGCTAGAGGATAAGATGCTCGAGCTATGGGCGCTGCTCCAGGAGCTAGCTCGATCTGAAACTCGACTTGTCGATGCGGCAGAAGACCAGGTAATTCCTCAGGAAATACCTCAGGAAAGTCGCGCACAATAGGAATGTCTTCAATTATCTTCTCTTCCGTTGATGCGTCGGTAACGAGTGCTAGAATGGCAGTGTGGCCCTTTCGCAAACACTTCTGGGCCTTAAGGAAAGAGATAATGCCTACAACAGCACCACTCTTATCGCCCTGAATCACGAGAGGTTCTTCACCAGAACGAGGAATACGGACGATTTTCTCCTTGCAAATAATCTCCGCTTGGTGTTGAGATAACCAATCCATCCCAATAACAACGTCGAAACTACCTAGAACGATAGGGATAAGATCGATAGTGAAGGTCTGACCAGCTAAGACGAGGTTACAACCCTTAATTATGTGTGTGGCTTCAAGACTTTAACCGTTTGCTAGCTCTACCGTGTGTTTGGTGTTCAAAAGTGTTGGAGTGCGCTTAAGCATTTGACTAACTTTTAAGGACACATAACTAGTATCGGCACTCGAATCGAATAAAACAGTAACAAAGAAGTCATCCAGAAGAAACTTACCCATCACAACGTTGGGGTCGTTCCTTGCATCACCCTGACCCAACACAAAGACACGTCCCCTGGCACCATTGCCGTTATTGTTACCCCCGTTGTTGCCTCCATTATTGCCTCCATTGTTGTTCCCGTTTCCCTGGTTGTTGTTGTTTTGATTCTGATTCAGCTGAGGGCAGTTCCTCTTAAAGTGGCCTTCAGCGCCACACTGAAAACATCCTTTATTGCCCTGCTGTTGCTGCTGGTGGTGGTTCTGTGGAGCTTGTTGTTGTTGTTGGCAATTCTGATTTGCTGGTCGTGTGCTCCTGCAATCCTTTGCTTCATGACCAAACTTGTTACACCTCAGGTAACGACCCTTGTTGCACTGCCCGCTATGTTGCTTGTGGCACCGGTTGCATTTGGGGTGGTTCCCTCGGTATCCACCCTATCCTTGATTACCAGAAGATTGCTGACCAGGACTCTGGTAGTCATCAGTCTTTCACTACTGAGACTGAACTGAAGTAGAACCCTTACTGGAATTCCCATCCCATTTTCGCTTGTTGTCGCTAGGAGCATCAGGAGTAGCTGTGGCACTGATACGTTTGGGCAGCCTGTTTTGCTCCACCGCCTGGTCAGTGAGACGATGAGCCAACTTGATGATTTGCTGAATGGTACCCAGGTTAGCTGAAGTCACGTGACTCTGAATCTCTGGTACAAGACCCTTGAGGTACAGCTCAATACGTTTGATGGGATGGTCTACCATAGTAGGGCACAAAATGGCCAGTTCGTTTGACCTCTTCGTATACGCCTCAATCTCAGACCCCATCATCTTCAGATTGAAAAATTCCACCTCTAGCTTGTGGATGTCGTCCCGACTACAGTACTCTTCTTTGATCAGTTCTTTGAAACCATTCCATGGGGTGGCATTAGCAACCGCCAGCCCCAGCTGTTGAACCTGTGCTTTCCACCAGGTTAACGCAGCACCTTCGAGCGTTCCAGTAGCATATTTCACCCTACATCTTCAGGGCATTCACACATCTCAAAAACAGACTCCAGCTTCTCGAACCAGTGAAGAAGGCCTACAGCTCCTTCAGTGCCACTGAAAGTAGTAGGTCGGCAGTCCATGAAGGTTTTGAACGTGCACACAGGAGGCTGAGCATGTTGACCTATTGCGCGAGAATAAAAGACAAGGTTAAGCACAAGAGTTGGTTCACGAGAGTAGGATCTAAACATCCTAAGATAGCTCGAAATGGCAGGTTATACCTCCTTCTGGTATTGCTGCGAGTGCCTCAGCCACTCGTTCGTTGATTAGAGCCGTTAACTGGGCTTGAGTTAGGTTGATACGTCCTCCGTGTCCGCTCATGATCTTCACAATGAAGCGATCATAAGTGAGAAACGTGTAGTGAAATTGCGTAAGTGTGGAGTGACAGAAGAGAGCAAGCACACAGGGTTTCAAGCAATAGTTGTTACGTTAACTAAGCATACCATGATCAAATGTACTACTAGCAGGTAGGCAATACAAACATAAACCATATTACCTATAGTGTTGAGTCTTGCACGTGGAGCGAAGCGTCGTTGTGGAACGTTGAGCACTGTACAGGTTATAGTCTGGTTTTATCAAAAAGCTTTTCCCTTTTTAAAACCAAGTTCACTATAACCAATGGCTCTGATACCAATCTGTCACACCCCTAAAATCCACACGCGGAGTACCACCGCTTGGAGGCGTGACATGACCAGGATCGAGCCATTAGAACCGTATTTCATAATACATAAATCTAGACTTCAGAAAATACATTTTTCGCTTTATTAAGGTCCGGTTACAGCCAACTGAAGTTGGCTGTAATCACTAAACAGCCATCCAGTTTCAGCTTTTAACATTCTAAAGTGTGTTCGATTGATTCCGTTTACATGTTTAGTGATCAACAACGACCTTTAACATCAATATTAGCAAGTAAATCATCAAGTAATCAACAACATGTTCACTACAACATCTCACTACAACATTTCATCATGTAAATCTTCATGTAACTTTTATGTTCATCTTCTTGTTTAAACCCTTTTAGTGTTCTTGTAGATTTAACATACTACATCTTTTTAACTACACAAAATAGACATGAACAAGGGTTAAATAGAGACTTACCACTAGCTTAAAGCTAGGGAAAAATCTAGTGAAGAAGATGATAAGAAATGATGATGAACAAGCAAGAACAAAGATCCTTTGAAGCTCCACAAGTTGCAAGCCTTCTTGTATCACCTTCAAGCTTGTATGGAACTTGAATATGATGAAGATGATGGTGGTTATGTGGTGGTGAGGGTGGCGGTTTTGGGGTGAACCGAAAGTGAGAGAGAGGAGAGTGATGAGAGAGGTGAAAGATTGAGGAATGATATGAAATGATGAAAGATCTAATGGTTCCATACTTATAATCTTCACTCCATATTTTGTTAACTAGCACAAGTAATATCCAAATAAAATATATGATATGAAGCATGGTGTAGATATATGGTGGGTCCATCATGGGACCAAATCGGTTAGGGGGGGGGGGTTAAGGTAAAATTGTGACTAAATTGCAAAAGGTAGTTAGATTTGTAAGTAACTTGATAATATATGTTAGTGTGATGATTTTTGGTGGGTGTTATGGTAAACGGGGACCACGACTAGTCAAAAAATAATAAGACAATGTACTTGGCAAATATTTGGTGTCCCGGGTAATGTCCGGTTGTTCGGTCGGATACTGTTCCGTTAATTTGTTTAATTGTTCCGTAAGGTGTCTTATATATATATATATATATTTTTGTAACATAATTAATTCCTAACACATAGGAAAATATTCAGGACCATTTAGTAAATTTTCTGTATACTACTAGTATGTTAACACGCACATGTAAGTATAACACAGTAATCAGAGAGCAGTTAAATAATTCAACACAGTCACTAAGCACTTTAATTATCATTAAATAATCGTACGGATACATGTAATTACGAGGGTTGTCACATTCTCCCCCTGTTAAGAAAATTTTGTCCCGAAATTTAGTGCGTGGTTACTGAGGAAGCTAGTTAAGTTGCGTGGTTTACTGGTTTTTCCAGGGGTGTCACAAAGTCCTTTTCTCGATTAACCCAATAAGAGGTAGAATTATTTTGTAAGAAATATGGTATTGGGAAAATGTTTAAACCGACTGCTCCTACTTGTGATGTTCCGATTGACAAATGTCCGGCTGGTTTTATTGCTCTTTATTGTCGTCACTTTGAGTTTTCGAACCTCCGTTATCCGTTTTCCCTCTTTGTTCTGAATTTATTGGAGTATTACCGAGTCTCCTTTGGTCAGATTCATCCAAAGGGCATGGCTAGGGTTTTGCATTTCGAAGTTTTATGCCGTGCCCTTGATTATGATCCTTCACTTTTGCTTTTTCGCCGATTTTTCCGACTGGCTAAAAACGGTGATTGGTTCACCTTTGAAACATCCAAGGTTGATGCTTGTCTTATTTCGTCTATGGTTACAACACTCAAAACTTGGAAGGATCGCTTTTTTCTGGGTTTCTGATTCTATTGTCCCATTCAAAATGGTGTGGAGGCACCCGGATGCCGTTCTCAATGAACCGGAGCCCTCTGAATCTGAGTTGAATGACAATTTTCTCAAAGCCATCCGGGAGTGCCCTTCGAGGGTTCGTCCCTTCCCTGAACATTTGCTAGTTTTGTTAGGGGTTAGTAATTTGTGGGAAAAGGCCGATCGGGATCCGGTTCTAATGAGGAGTGACACGGGTATACATTTTTCTTTTTTGCCCCCTTTGTGTTTTCCTTAATTTATGTCTTATGTGTTTTGTTTTGTTGGTTATTTGCAGTCATGTCTGCTCTAGATTTCATCAAGAGTGACGACACTTCTGATGTTGCGTTTGAAGATGTTCCAGTTATTCCTGATGAGAATGTTGTAGTTAAGGGTGCTGAGCAAAGGTTTGAGGGTACTGGGTATGTTAGTGTCTCCAATGTGAAGGGTTTTTCTAAGCCTATTGCCCCCAAGGCTTCAACCCGTCGATCTACTCGCCGTTTACTCAAGGGTGCTACTCAATCCACTTCCACTAAACCAGTGGAGTTGAGTGATAACATTGAAGCTTCTAGAGGTGAAGGTGTTGAAGTGGGTGTTGAGAAGGAAAAGAAGTTGGTTATTCATGGGAAGAAGAAGAAGACCCCGGCTCAGAAGGTTATCTCTACTCTTGTTCATGGTTCTTCGAGCACGGACGTTGAAGGGTTTGATCCGGATGAGGTGTATGTACCTAGTTGGTCGGTGAAGGTTGATGATAGTTTCAAGGATGCTGCTATTTGCGAAGATGTGTTGAGCCACATTGCTCCTCCTTCGGTTCATGATACCATTGCTGAGATGGATGATGATATGATGTTGTCCCGCATGATTTTGAGCACTTGCAACCTTGCTGCCATGCTTCCTCAGGGAATTGCTCGTTTTCGTAAGAGGATGCAGGAATATGAAGAGTTTTCTAAGAAGAAAGATAAAATGAAATCTTCAATGGCTTCAATGAAGAAGGAGATTAGTGGTTTTGCTGAGAAGGAGGAGGCTTGGGCTAAAAAGGTTGGTGAACTGACTAGAAGACATGAGATTGAAATAGGTGATCTTAAGAAAAACTTCGAGGCTGGTCGGTTGAAACTTAAAGCTGATAGGGAAGCTTTGTCTGTTCAACAAAGGGCTTTTGATGCAGAGAAGGAAGGGTTGAAGGCTGCGGTTGCTCAGACCACCGATGATAACCAATGGTTGATTGAGCAAGGCTTTCAACGGGTTGTCACCTACCTTCTCCACTCCAAGGAGTTCAATTCCGCACTTGGTGAAGTTTACACTAAATTACTTAACTTGGGGAAACATCAAGGCCTCATTGCTGGTTATAAGCTTCATGAATCTGGCCATCCTTTGGAGAAGTCTCCCTTGTTTCGTCCTGAGGCTTCCGATGTTTTCAAGGGCTCCATTGAACAGATGGAGAGGCTGACCTATCCGTATATTCATCAAGTTTCTACTTGTTTTGGTAAGCGTCTTACTGTGTTGCAGGATTTGTAACCGGAGGGCCTTAATGAGAAGGTCCGTGCTGAAGTCTTGGGTTATCTTTCAAGGAAGAGATCCTACTCGGGAGACAATGATGACACCTTTTCAGGTGGGCCGGATGCTTCAAAGGATGTAAGCTTGGAGGCTTCAGCGGTAGGTGGTGATGGTGGTGTAAAAGCTAAGAAGTCAAAGAAAGCAAAGAAGGTCAAGGGTGAAGGTTCTGGGGTTTCCAAGCCTTCTGCTGATGCTTGATGGATATTTGTAGCTTTCTTAGCACTCTTGAAAACAATTTATGGTTTGTATGTTAACTTTAAACAATATTAGGTTTTGCAGGAACCCTTAAGGTTCCTGTTATGTGGTTGTGTTTTAGGCCTGAATGGCCGTTTGAACAATTTCTGAACTTACAAGTCACTAGGACTTGTTTGGATGGTTGAAAGTCTTTCAAGGCTTTCTTTGCTATGATACTATGTTTAACTATTTTCTTTGTATTGTGTTTTTTATACTTATGCCCGTTTTGCTGAGGCAGTTTGCTTGGTATCAATCCTTCAAGCTTCTTGGCTATCCCGTATGTAGGTTGAAGCTTTTAAGGCTTTGAGTTGTCACGTAGCTTGGAGCCTTGAAGGCTTCTAAGTTTTGTGACTTAGCTTGGTTTGTATCTTAAAAATTTTTATAACTTAAGTTGTTGCATCATTCCTTTTTTGTTTTTTGTAGCTTTGTCTTTGTTGAGTTTGCGTTGCCTTTATGTTTTTTATACCTTAAAGGGTTCAGTGTTGCAGTCACTTAGCCTTGGCATTTATAACAAGAAGACATAGCACCTATCCTATTTATTTTCTTGTTTTCATTTGATTTCGTAAGCCTGTTTGCTGATTATTTTTCTAAGGCTTAAGGAACATTTGGTGTAGGCTGTTCAAACCCGTCTATGAGACAATTTTGTTTTTAGTAATAAGTCTCATGGAGTTGTATTGATTTAGGAACTCACCCCTTATATAGGTTCATTCAACCCTTGAACCTATTGAGCGATGTGGCCTGGGAGCTTATCCCCTTACATGGCCCTTGCCATGGAGTTTTTTGCTAGGTTCTCAACCTGATCTTAGGATAGAAAGACAAGTTTGATAAAACAACTTCATTTATTCAATAGATACTTGTTCTTACAAAAGGTGTTCGTAGTGTCATTCTCGAAATACAACTTGTGAAATACAAACCAATCTTTCATGTTTAGACATGGAACCTTTTCAAGGTTTTTCCATTCCAATGCCTTGGAAGCCTTTTACCCTCTGAGTCTGCTAGCTTGTAAGATCCACCCTTATGTGCTTCAAGGATGGTATACGGGCCTTCCCATTTTGGGCCAAGCTTTCCTTGATTCTCTTTTTTGCTAGCTTCGTCGTTTCTAAGGACCAGATCTCCTGGCTTGAAACGTTCGTTCTTGACTCTCTTGTTGTAGTATGCTTCCATTCGTTGCTTGTACTTGGCTTCTTGAATTGCGGCTTGGTCTCGTGCTTCCTCTAGGAGTTGTAAGTTCAACATGGTCTCTTTTTGGTTTGTTTTGGGATCCATGTTGACAATTCGTTGTGTTACAACTCCTACTTCAGCTGGGATCACGGCTTCAGATCCAAATACCAAGCTATAGGGTGTTCTTTTGTGACTTGTTTTTTTGGTTGTTCTTATGGCCCATAGAACACTCGGTAATTCTTCAAGCCAGTTGCTTTCGTACCTTCCCAATCTGGTTTTGATACCTTCCACTATGCTTTGATTCGTCCTTTCAACCTGACCGTTTGATTGCGGGTAAGCCACTGAGCTGAAAACCTGATTAATTCTATACTCGTTGCACCAAACGCTGAAAGGCTTCTCAGCAAATTGCTTTCCATTGTCGGTGACAAGTACTCCCGGCAATCCATAACGGCAGATAATGTTTTCCCAAACAAACTCAATTACCTGTTTGCCCGTGATCTTTGCAAGTGGTTTAACCTCAGGCCACTTGGTGAAATAATCTATGGCCACCAACAAGAATTTTACTCCACATTTGCTTGGGGGAAATGGACCGACAATGTCCATCCCCCACTTATAGAATGGCCAAGCTGAGGTTATTGGGACAAGATCATGCTTGGGACTTTTTATGATTGGTGCATGAATTTGGCAGGCATCACATTTCCTTAATTGCTCAGCGGTATCCCGGTGCATTGAGGGCCAAAAATACCCAAGGTTCATAAGTTTTGCAACCACCGACCTAGCTCCAAAATGAGCTCCGCATATACCTTCGTGAATTTCTTTGATCAAATACTGACTTTGCTCGGGACCCACACATCTTAGCAAGGGAGCAAGATAACCCTTTTTGTAAAGGGTTTCACCTTGTAGCACATATTGCCTTGCTTTGATCTTAACCCTTTCGGCTTCTATTTAATCACTTGGCAATTCACCATTTTTAAGGAATTTCTTGATTGGAGTCATCCAATTTGGATCTTCCTCGGTGACTACGTCTTGAACTTCCAACTCGTCGATTGATGGAGCCTTTAACACTTCTACCAACACCTTCTTTGTAAGGTGGGCAAAGGTGAGAGACGCAAGCTTACTCAAGGCATCCGCTTTTTTGTTTTGGGATCTAGGGATTTGCTTAATGTTGCATGCTTGGAAGGTACTCATCAGCTCCTTGGATTTTTCTTTGTATTTTTTCATGTTGGGCTCCTTTGCAACGTAGCTATCATTCAATTGGTTCGAGACCAGTAACGAATCTGTGAATACTTCAAGCTTTTGGACCTTCATTTCTTTAGCCAGTCTTAAGCCGGCGATCAGTGCCTCGTATTCAGCCTCGTTGTTAGTGGTCTGAAAATCAAAACGGAGAGCATACGTGAATTCCAACCCTTCTGGGTTAATCAAAATGAGCCCAGCCCTTGACCCTTCAATGCTTGAAGCCCCATCGGTGAAAAGCTTCCAGGCTTCAAGGTCTGAAGGTTCAGTGGAGGCGGTGTTCACTTCAGTGACTGTTTGCTTTGGGACTTCTACAATGAAATCAGCCAAGACTTGGGCTTTGATAGCTTTTCTTGGGACGTAGGTGATGTTATGCTCACCTAGTTCTACTGCCCATTTGGCTAATCGTCCCGAGTTTTCTGGTTTTTCAAGCACACTCTTAATAGGTTGGGCAGTGACCACTTGCATAGGGTGTGCTTGGAAATACCTTTGAAGCCTTCTAGTTATTTGAACTAGGGCTAGGGCAAGTTTTTCAAGAGGAGGATATTTGGTTTCAGCCAATTTTAGAGTTTTGCTAAAGAAATAAACGGATACCTGGACCTTGTCTCGCTTGATGGTGAGGACCGCGCTTATGGCCTCCTCAGCAACTGAAAGGTACACCGAGATTAACTCTCCCATTTCTGGAGCTGCAATGTCAGGTAAAGAAGCGAGATGTTGTTTCATCTGGTTGAAGGCTTCTTCAGCCTCCTCATTCCATTTGAAGTCCTTCTTATCAGAGTAGTTCTTGAGCGTTTTGTAAAAGGGTAAAGACCTTTCAGCCAACTTGGAGGTAAAACGCTTCAAGGTTGCAAGCTTCCCATTTAAACTCTCAACCTCTTTCTTGCTTCTTGGTGGTTTGGTTTCCAGAACAGCTTTCACCTTATTCGGATTGGCTTTAATGCTTTGTTTTCCCACAATGTGCCCAAGGAATTTACCTTCCTCAAACCCAAAAGAGCATTTCTCTGGGTTGAGTTTCATATTGACCTTCCTTAGGTTCTTGAAGGTTTCTTGGATGTCATCGAGCATTTGATACTCCGTCTTGCTTTTAATCACCAAGTCGTCGACATATGCCTCCATGTTTTTACCAATTTGACTTGCAAAGGCCTTGTCAACTAGGCGTTGATAGGTTGCTCCAGCGTTTTTGAGGCCAAAAGGCATCTTTTGGTAACAGAAGATCCCTTTGTCCGTATGAAAGGCTGTCTTTTCTTCATCCTCTTCCTTCATGAGGATTTGATGGTAACCTTTGTAGGCACCGAGAAAGCATTTGAACGGGTAACCCGTAAGGGAGTCGACCTTGAGATCAATTTCTGGTAACGGGTAGCAATCTTTGGGACAAGCCTTGTTAAGATCCTTGAAGTCTATGCACATTCTCCAAGAATTGTCTGGCTTTCGGACCATCACGGGTTTCCAACCCAGGATTGATACTTGACCTCGCGGAGAATGCCGGCTGACACAAGCTTTTCAACCTCTTGGCATGCAGCCAAGCTTCTTTCGGGTGCTAGACTTCGCTTCTTCTGGACGACAGGCTTGACATTGGGTGGTATCTTCAATTCATGTTCAGCGATACTTCGAGGGATGCCTGTCATATCTTCCGGGCACCAAGCAAAGACATCACTGTAATGTGTTAACAGCTTTTCAAGATACGAGATGGTCTCTTGTGAAAGGCTTGGATTGACCCTTATCCTCTGCTCAGGGTACTTAGGATTTATCATTAGCCTTTGTTTGTCTTCTTCACTTTTGGAACTTTCACCTTCAATCATGTAGGCCTCCTGAGAAGGTTGAAGGGTTGCGATTCCCCTCTCAGTGGGAAATTTGACAGTGCCATGGCCAACGGATATAGCCATATAAAATGCACACTGTCCCGGCCTTCCGATGATTACGTCATAGCTTGAAGGTATATTGATAATCACAAAGGTGAGTGGTTGGACTCTCTCCTTCTGACCTTCACTGAAACGAACATCAAGTGTCAGTTGCCCTAAAGGCTTGAGGGGTATGTTGGCAATACCTTTTATGGAGGTTCCAGAGGGTTGGAGCCTTGAACGTTCTTCATTGCTTAGACGGTTGAAGAACTTCTCAAACATGATTTCGGTGGCAGCACCAGTGTCTATGTATGCTCTACTTGTTTGCAACGTCCCCACAGTAGCCTCAACCACAAGAGGGTTTGAAAGAGGGTCTTTCTCAGTTGGGGGGAAACAAACACACTGAAGCTCCCAAGCTTCCAACCGCTGCCTTTTGTGCGGAACCCTTCCATCGAAATCTACCATATTGACTTCCTTGCCCTTTCCTTCAGCCATTTTGTCTCTTACTCCTTTAACCAAGTGAGCAAGTTCCCCAGACTTGACTGCTTCTTCGATCCTCTTTTTAAGTTGGAAGCAATCATTGGTATGGTGTCCCTTTTCTTCATGAAATTCACAATATTGTGTGGAGTTTTCATTCTTCATGCTTTTGGGGAGAGGCCTAGGAGGCCAAAATTTTTGCTTGACTTCTTCTGTTGCAAGGATTTCTTGAGGAGTTTTTGTGAGGGGTGTGAAACTTATGCCTTTCTCCCTGGTGGAAGAGTTCCGACGTTCAAGCCTTCGATGGTCTGAACCCTTTTGACGCCTGTCATAGGAGTTAAAGTTCCCTCTTTTCTGGCTGGGCTGTTGCTTCGCCAACTGGATCCTCTTTTCCTTTGTTCTTTAATATCTACTGCCTCCTCTCCCCGGATATGGGCTTCTGCTCTTTCGAGAGCTTCTTCCAAGGTCTTGGGCAGGGATTTGTTGAAATCTCTTGTGAGATATTTTGAGGTGATAGCATTCATAAAACCAGCTACCCTCATTTTCTCGTCTGCCCCTACATATGTTAGACCCTCCTTCTTGTATCGTTCGATAAACTCTCGAAGACTTTCATCATCACGTTGTTTTATCTGAAAGATCATTGTTGCATCTTTGACATATCGCCTTTGTTGGGAGAAATTGGCCAGAAAACCCTTGCTGAGGTCTTCGAACGCTTCAAGCAGGTAAATCATTGAACCAAATCCTGGCTGATCCGACAAGAGTTTGCATGAACATTAGACAACATTCAGCGTTTGACCATTTCTCAATCCTTGCTGCACCAGTGAAGATCTGAAGATGGTCCTCAGGATCTTCAGTCCTATCATACGTTTTGATGTGGGATGGCATCTTGATCTTCGTTTGAAAATCATAATTGGCTATTTGCTGTGAAAAGCCCGAGAAGTTACTCGGCTTGTAAGGCTTGGCCAAATCTTCTTCAGCCCTTGCAGCCGTGTTGTTGCCATTGTTGCTGTTCCCCTAAGTGGACAGCACCTGATTAATAAAGTGATGCCACGGGAAGCTGGCCATCATCTGGGTCATCATCTGGGGCATGAGGTTGAAGCCTTGAAGGCTTCCGGGTGCTACTGGGCAACTAACTCCCAAAGGGGTGCTCATAACAGCACTTTGTGCCAAGGGGAGCACGGACAAAGCTTGTTCCCATGAAGTTGTTGTTGAGGGTTGAAGGCTTGTTACCGGGGACTGCAGGAGCTGGTCAAAAGTCAGCTCATGCCCCAAAGGAGCACCACTTGTGGCTGGTTGAGATGAGAAGAGAGGATATGATGTAGGATTTGGCCTTATGGACAGATATGGGTTAGGGTTTGGAGGATTACTGGGACCAGCCTCATCCCTAGATGTAAAAGGAGGGACGGGAGGTCCGGGAGATAGCGTTGGTTCTGGCTCATCATAGTCTAGACGAATCCTCACTCCCTTGTCCCTTTCCCTACTCACATATTGGTTGAGGAGAGACCTCAACTCAAGGAAATTGTTGGCAACCCCCTCAGGGGTTAGTTCAACACGTGCTGGGGTCTCAGAAACACCAACATTGGGGGAAGGGACTCCGGATCTGGACGGAGTTGGAGTGTTGAAAGTGAGAAAGTCGGGAGTGCTCCCCGGAGTTGAGAAAGAAGTTGGTATAGCCACATGAGTTTGGCTAGTACCCGAGGTAGAGGTGTTTGGAACCTGATTTACTTCTCCTGGGGATCCACTTTCTGACATGGTAGTTTCAAGAGAAAAGAGCTACACTACTAGGTCTTTTTTGAGGAGAAATAGTGGCGTAGCCCCACGGTGGGCGCCAACTTGTTGATGCAACAAATAATAGACCAAGGATAGTAGCTGGGCTGGTTAGGCAAAAGGGTTGAATGGTTCAACTTTGCCTAACGCAGGTCGTGGGGTCCCCCCACGTTTGCAAGACGTGGAGAGAGGTTCACTAGATTAATTTTGTAGTTTGCTAAAGATCCTCCTCTGAAATGTGTTCAGATTCGGATGTGCAAGCAAAAGGAATGTGTGTGTTGAATGTGAGAGAAAGTATCTTGCATGAAGCTAGTACTCGTGATGTATGACTAGAGATTTCAGGAAATCAGGGCTGGCCAGGAATGTGTTCCTCAGTAAATGAAGTGTCTAATTTATAGGAGAAGACATCACTCAAAGAGGAATGTATTTGACTAGTGACCATGCTTGCAGTGGGGGTTTTGCCCTTTTTGGGGGTTGAAGGCTTTGACCTGCGGGTAAAATAGTGTGTTCTGTGGATCCGTGTTGCTTTTACGCCTGGTGAGTTGGTGAAGCAATCCGGAGATGTGACCATTTACTGTTCCCGTATTGCTTTACTTCACCTCCTCAGCTTTTCAACCTTTAAACCGTTTAACCCTTTGAGCATTCATGTATTTAAGTCATTTTATTTAGTCTTGGGCTACCCCCGTCATCAGTAGAAGAGTGTAGAGATGGGCATACCGGGTTTTTTTTATACCCGGAACCGGTTCTTGTATGAGTGTGGGTGTAACCGTTTCTTGTATGAGTGTGGGTGTAACCGGTTTGAGATCATTAATACTGGAGCAGATAGCAACCGATCCCGGGTAGGGTTATAACCGGTTCCTCTGAAGAACCGGTTCCATCGGGTAAGTCAATAAAAACGCTGCAAGTTACTGTAGGAATCGGTTCTTAAAAAAATACCTTAAATTGATAAAAACTTAATATCATAAAAAAAGACAATCACTAATACTTTGAATAAAAAATTACATATTAAAAAATGTAACGCCCCAAAATTTAATTATATGCATTTATATATACTGCTATAGTATGCTACAAGAAATAACTAGGAGTGTGAACCTAGTTAGAAGGAGAATTAGAACTTTAACTAAAAGGAATAAGTTTTTGGTCATTTAAAAATAAGTGTTCATACGTGAGGGGTTAAATGTGTAAAGAATGAAAGTTAATTTGATAAAACAAACAAAAACACACCACATACACCGTGTGCATGTGGGTGTCGTAGGAACAAGAAGGGAAGAAGGGAAGAAGGGAAGAAGGGAAAACCCTCATCAAAATTGAAGGGAAATCATGGCTTAAATCACTGCATGAACACATAGAATCGTTCATCTAAGCTAGTCTAACAAGAGGTAAGTTGAATTTTATGATTTGATGAACTTTTATAAGTGGGTTATAATCAAACAGTGAAATTGAGGGGGTGTTTGGCCTAGCTTTTACTTTGGCTTATGCTTATATTTTAAAGTAGCTTATAGCTTATTTTCTATCATTTGATAAGCTCTTTTTAAGTGTTTGGATTAGCTTATAACTTATTTCCTATCATTTGCCCTTACACAAATAAGCTTCTTCAAATAAGTTAAAAAACCATCTTCAAATAAACTTCATCAAATTAGCTTATATAATCTAATAAGCATAAGCTTAAAAAGCTAAACCAAACACCATGTTAAACTTATTTTGTAAAAAAAAAAAACTAAAAAGGCTATAAGCTTTGTTAAAGAAAGCTAGATCAAACACCCCCTGAATGAAGTTAAGTATGAACATTTGATAGAATCATTATATAAAAGCTGAATTATACTTGAATTTTGATGTTCTTTATGATTCGAAGTGAAACCCCACTTAAAGTACGAGTGTTATGAGATGTAATGAGGAATTCTTGTGTAAATTAATATAAGGGTCATGTATGATGCTGTTCATACATGACCCAATGGTTAGAGTAGTAGACACCCTTTGTGTGGAGGGTAGGAGGAGTAGAGGAAGGCCCAAACTGACTTGGGAGGAGCGGATTAGGCAAGATTTGCTAGAGTTGCACCTTTCTGAGGACATGGTCCAGGATAGGAGTTCGTGGAGACGTAGGATTAAGGTTAAAGATTTTTAGGAGAGAGTAATGAGGTGTCTGAGATTTTTGGGTTAGGGGTTAATATTTTCTACTTTTCGGGTGGACCTTACATGTGTTTATCATCTTGTGTGTATGTGTGTGTGTGTCTATATATATATATATATATATATATTGCTTTAGGGGCTATAGTTGTGTCTATTCTACTATATTAGTCGGTTACCACTTATTCTGTGACTGGTGGATTTCTATTGCTATATCTGTAGTTTGCATTGCTTGCTTGCTTGATGTTTGGTTTCGAGCCGGGGGTCTTTTTGGAAGCAGCCTCTTTATCCATATGGATAGAGGTAAGGTTTGTCTAGATCCTACCCTCCCCAGACCCCACCAATAGCTTTGTTATTTGTGGGACTTGCTAGGTAATATTGTTGTATGATGTTGTTCATAATGATAACTTGTTAGTTGGAATTGAATTAGATGGAAGGATATATGAAATTCGATTGAGTTCGATGTTCTTGTTAATCTTGATATGATTTAGTAAAATTATGCATATGATACTTGTACATTATGCTTTGAAAATGGTATGCACACCAAGTGTTTGTTAAAATGCTTGAATGAAATGAACATATGTTATTACAATGTTAAATGGTTAGAATTGGGAATTATTAGTTGCTAATTTGGTTATGTTGAGAACGGAATGAAAAGAATGACATGAGATTAAAATAAGTGATTTGGATTGTAGGAGTTAAGGAAGAAGGCTCAAGTCGTTCCGGATCGCAAACAAACAACAACAAAGGTAAGTCTTAATGCTTACAAATTTTAGTAATGTGTAATGTCCACGTTATGTTATTATTCTAGATTTGTAAATTGTTATATGTAAAAATGAGTTTATGCAAAAGTTCATATCATGGATACGGGTCGACCGAGTAGAATGTGCCATATGTCAAGTTTGGAAAACTTGATGTTAAACCAAGTATAAGATAATGTAGAAGATTCATGATGAATCCCATTAGAAACGAATGCTTGAAGTAATTACCAATAAGTCCGAATAAAGGTTTGAACCTTAAAGTTTGGTTGAATTAAAGTGACTAAATGTTTATTATGAATGTAGGTAAATCATCTTGATAGGCGACGTTATGTTGGAATGGACACACTATCTCAAAAGCTTCCGCTATGATACTCAGTGGCGGATCTTGCCCGTTGAACGTGCCAGGGCCGAAAGACAATGGCACTAAAAAAAGCCCGGGCATAAAAAATATCGATCGAAATGCGGAAAATTAGCACTACGGCCGAAAAACTTGCCCGGGCCGTGGCCCTGCCACAACCCTATTAAGATCCGCCCATGATGATACTTGACTAACGGGTCGAAACTTTTGTAACAAGACTTTATGTTATGTTTTAGCTTTTATAAACACTTAACTTTAAAAGATTTCGGAACTCATGTCGTTTATGTTTATAATGGTTATTTTGAAATTGGATGTAAACTTTTATGTAAGTTAAGCTGGGTGTTTATGTCAAAGTTTTATGGTCGATTTTATAAGTTTTATGTTCGACCTGTTTTATTTTCATGATTTAAGTTCTTATGTTTTAATAAGAATTTTAGTTCCTTACAAAAAAATACAAACACATTGCATTGTAACCGGTTTATTTCTTTGACCGTTTACTTGTTGTGGGTGCGGCCATTTGACTTGCGGCTCGCTTTGGTTGGGCCACTTCGGTACAATCGTCTTCGGAATCATTAGTCTCTACTTCGTCTTCCTCCTTTTCATCAACAATCTTCTTTCAAAGCTTTACAATACTTGTTCTTAATATGCTTCGTCAATGTAGAATTGGAGTAATTGCTTAACAAAGCTCCACAATGTTTGCATTGGGCCTTTTGAGTACCGTCGCTCATTTCCACCAAATCCCAATTGCACCATACCTCCATATTGTGATTATGTGTGAGTGTCCCAACAACATATGGAGCAGATTGAGGACCCTTGTTGACGGATGGAGAATTAGTTGTTTTGGAATTCTTGGATGCCATAGTATCAAATGAATCAAGAGCTTATTGAGTAGAAAAAGAATCAAGAAGAAGATGAAGACGGTGTGATAATCAAATGAATTTACTATATATACTAACTGGAATCGATTCCAACGGCTAGGAATCGATTCCAACGGTAACATAACATTAAATGGTAGAATTTAATGCACCAGGTTGGATTTGGTTACGGAGGAACCGGTTCCGGGTAGGAACCGGGTACAAACCAATTTTTTTTTTTATAAAACTAGTAATAAGACCCGCGCGCGTTGCGGCGCGGGTACTTCGCAAATATCGAACGAATTAGTCCAAGCGTTATGTGATACGTTAACCATATGAAAACGCACGTTCTGACGTATCCGATTGAACTCAATGTATGCTCTAGTTGCATTGCGATTGGATCAAAACTAGGAGTGGCAAAATGGGTGGGTTGGGTAGGTTTGGGTAATGGGTTAGGATGGGTATGAGTTAGAATGGGTTTGGGTTAGGATGGGTTTAGTAAGAAATGGGTTAAAATGGGTTTAGGTCAAGATAAGTTTTTGTCAAGATGTATTTGGGCATGATAAAAAATTGTAAAAAATCTAAAAAAATCAAAAAAATAATAAAAAATTCAAAAAAATTAAAAAAATTAAAAAAATTAAAAAATTAAAAAAATAATAAGAATCCAAAAAATTAAAAAATCAAAAAATTTCTAAAAAATCTAAAAAATCAAAAAAATTCTAAAAAATCAAAAAAATAATTCAAAATTCAAAAAATTTTAAAAAATAAAAAAAATTCTAAAAATTAAAAAAATACAAAAAAATCAGAAAAATAAAAAAATTCTAAAAAATCAAAAAAAATCTAAAAAATCTAAAAAATAAAAAAAAAATAGAAAAAATAATAAAAAAATCCAAAAAATTCTAAAAAATCATAATATTATAAAAAATTATAAAAAAATCCAAAAATTCAAAAATATAAAAATATAAAAAAATCCAAAAAAAAAATCAAAAAAATAATTAAAAAAAATCAAAAAAATTCTAAAAAAATCCAAAAATTCAACAATATAAAAAAATCCAAAAAAAAAATCAAAAAAATAATAAAAAATTCTAAAAATTTTCTAAAAAATAAAAAAATCCAAAAAATTGTAGAAAATCAAAAAAATTATAAAAAATAATAAGAATCCAAAAAATTCTAACAAATCAAAAAAATTAAAAAAATAATTAAAAAATCAAAAAATTCTAAAATATCAAAAAAAAAAAAAAAAAACAACACAAAAAAAAAATTCTAAAAAATCCAAAAAAGCTCTAAAAAATCTAAAAAATCATAAAATATTCTAAACAATAAAAAAAAACCTTAAAAATCCTAAAAGCTTTTTTTAAAATTTTTTGGATATGTTATTATTTTTTGTACTTTTTTTTAGATTTTTTAGTATTTTTTGGTTTTTTTAACATTTTTTTTATTTTTTTTATTTTTATGATTTTTTAGAATTTTTTGTATTTTTATAAATTTTTGATTTTTGATTTTTTAGTTTTTTTGGATTTTTATTTTTTTATATTTTAGAAATTTTTGGTTTTTTATAATTTTCTGATTTTTTAGAATTTTTTGATTTTTTTTATTATTTTTAGAATTTTTTTGAATTTTTAGAAATTTTTGGATTTTTTAGAATTTTTTGGGTTTTTTATTATTTTTTGGAATTTTAGAATTTTTTTGATTTTTTAGAATTTTTTTATTTTTTAGAATTTTTTGGATGTTTATTATTTTTTTGATTTTTGTTTGTTTTTTTATTTTTTAGATTTTTTTTTATTTTTTAGAATATTTTGGATTTTTTAGAATTTTTTTGATTTTTTTAGAAATTTTTTGATTTTTTAGAATTTTTTGGATTTTTTATTATTTTTTTAGAATTTTTTGGATTTTTTATCATTTTCGGATTTTTTAGAATTTTTTGGATTTTTATTGTTATTTTTTATTTTTTAGATTTTTTTTTATTTTTCTGATTTTTATAAATTTTTATTATTTTTAATTTTTATTATTTTTAAAATTTTTATTATTTGTGAAGCCAACATCTAGGAACACTCGAATAAGATGAAAAATCTGCCTGTGATGCTCTTTTTTGAGTTATCCATGTACCCTGCATAATACTCATCCCAACCCACGAATTATTTTAAATAGATATCATATAACCCATCCTGGTCCATCCTTAGTTATTTCTTAACTCATCCTAACCCATTCTCATTTTTAAAATGACCCAAAATAACCCAAAAAACCCAAATGGGTTTTATTTGCCAGACCTAATCAAAACGTAATGTAAATCGAATTTATATCATACAATCATAACGTATTATACGCGGCCCGACTAACTCGAATTTATATCGTCAAGCCAAAAACTCTCGAGGGGGTCAAAGTGCCATTTACAAAGTTCATAAAAAGTTAAGTG
The DNA here is from genome assembly GCA_030545235.1 of Helianthus tuberosus. NCBI lineage: Eukaryota > Viridiplantae > Streptophyta > Magnoliopsida > Asterales > Asteraceae > Helianthus > Helianthus tuberosus. Next base: position 97,449,968 of record CM060357.1, on the reverse strand, counting down.
GTTAAAAATTGCATTTCCTAAACTTAAGGGCTAATAAAGGGTAAAGATAAAATTTGATAAAGTTTTGGGATAAGAAGGAAACTATAACAAAGTTGGGGCTGAAAAGGAAACTACCACAAAGTTGGGGTGTCAAAAGCAAACTATTTGTAAAATATAGTAGTTTAAGGACTAAATTTGTCATTTTATAAAACTTTGAAGGTACCAAAATAAAGAGGCTAAAATTGCAACATCGTAAAAATATGAGGGAGGGGAGGCAAAGCCGGTGGGGTTTCCACCGACTTTGTCCTTTAAGGGTATATAGAATGTGGAACCGGGTAAGAACCTATGGGTTTTTTGAACCCAGAACCGGTTCTTCAATAAAGCGGGTAGGAACTGGAACAAGTTCCAGGTCGGGTTTACCGGGTCAGGTTTGGAACCGGTTATTATGCCCATCTCTAGAAGAGAGTGGTTTAAACTTGATTAAAAAATTGATATTTATAAGGTTAAATTTTTAAAAAGAATTCCGAACGGTCATTTTGTTCATTCCCCAATGGTACAATCCCCTAACCCTCACCCGAGTTGCCCACCTCAATTTCCCAGACCACATTGCGAACCCACAGAGGTTGGGGCTGTTTCCCCCCTTGAACTCACTGGAACCGGTGAAGCTCGCAAGCATGCGAGCTATCCACCCCATCCACCCTAAACAATTTATTTGATATGTTTTTATTTTAGTTTGTGTTTTGATATTTAAATGATTTTTTGAATATGTATTTGCCTTGTTTTATATAACGTGCATGTTTTATAGAAGTGTAATAGGTAAGAAAAAAAGTTACGTTGAATTGTTGGATAAAAAACAAAAAAAGTACGGATTGGTTAAAAAAATAAAAGGAAATAATACGAGATGATTGAAAGAAATAGAATAACATAAAGAGTTAAATTGTTTAAAACCACACCTTTGTGTTACACATTTTTTTATCTCCACCACATTGGTAAATATTTTTAAACACCAACTATTTGGTAAATAGTTTTTCCACTCATACTTGTTTGTCTATAAACTTTCGAAACTTGACCACTTCCTACTCACTCAGGCGGTTCGTTCCGGCCTAGACCAGGTTTTGCTCAGCCAACGGGTCTACTGGCATACTCGCGGACGTCAGTCATACCCATTTATAGTGTTATGTGATTAAAAATTACATGTTTAGGCACCCATTACCCGCCATTTGATCTTAAACTCACATTAAAACCAACTTGAAAACTTATATTCTAGTGAGTTAAATGTGATTTTAGTCCCTGTGGTTTGGGCCATTTTGCCAATTTAGTCCAAAGGTTTCATTTTTCGCCTGTATGTCCAAAAAGGTTTCATCGTTGCCATTTTAGTCCACTGGGTTAACTTCATCCATTTTTTCTGTTAACGAGAAGGGCAATTCGGTCATTTTATATGGCCGAATTGCTCTTCTAGTTAACAGAATTACATGTAAAATGACCGAATTGCCCTTCTCGTTAACAGAAAAAATGGATGAAGTTAACCCAGTGAACTAAACTGGCAACGATGAAACCTTTTTGGACCCACAGACGAAAAACGAAACCTTTGGACTAAGCTGACAAATTAGCCCAAACCACAGGGACTAAAATGACATTTAACTCTATTCTAGTAGTCTAGTACACTTGAAAATTTCAAGTTTCTAACCATTTCAATGTAGTGTTTATTGGAATTTCTTTCAAGATTATATAATATATTATAATATTCAGTTTCTATGTGGGTAAATGGTTTCGGGTAAACCTAATGCCATACCCGTGCCAAACCCGTGAAAGTTTTGAAACCAGTCCAATACCCGAATGCCCGTCCCAGATATTTTGGCTTTTCCTGCCGGGTCCGGGTCCGTATGCCATCCCTAGTCTGTATAAACATGCAAATATGTAACGTCTACTCTGTCAATGAATATTTCCTTGCCATATCAAAAGAGCAGCAGAATAGAACACAGACAAATAAAAGGCAAGTTATTTTTGAGATATAACTGATAATCTGCGGATCTTGATCGTTTTTTTGTCTAACATTAAAGTAGTACAGCTACCTTTGTACAATATACTAGAAACATGCGTTGTGGTAATCGTTTAATCACCTTAAAATCTATTTGAATATGGCATACAAAACAGACATCAAACAGACAAAACCATAGACATACATTCGCCTTTGCAGATATTGAACGCTGACCTCTAGCTTTTCCATCCGGGCTTCAACCCTGCTTATCCTTGCTTCCAAATGTGCAATTTGGGCTCGGATTTGTGGATCCATGCGGTCGGTTTCATTTACCATGCTTTGATGATGATCCAGTTCACCACCTGAATCATCTTCACCAGCAACCAATCTACACATTATTACAGCTGAAAAAGAAAAATATTAGAAGTAAAACTTTCCACTTATAAAAGTTAAAATCTGTTTGGTACTCTATGAATCAAACGTTTTTTGCTTAAATATAAAACAACCATTTGGATAAGGTAACAAGGCGGTCTTTATGGTAATAAGGTGCTAAGGCAGGAAACCGGTGAAAACAAGATTCAAAGACGACACACACTTACTAACAAGGCTTAAACATGATATGAAGTTGTACTTGATAACCATCAAACCACAAGGAGGTTGGTACCGCACTTAGCAAGCTTCTATTTTGATTCCCAACATCATGTTTACCGGTTCCATACTACCTAACTAAACCGATTAGTGTGATTTGGTAAATTACTATCGATAAGTAGGTTTTCAAAATCTGATTTCTTTTACCTTAAAATTCCAGAAAATCACAATCATATTCAGTTTTTTTTTTACACCCAAACACTCTAAAGTAACAATATTGAATATAGAATATGATCAAACTGAAATTGAAATTTAAAACAATTTAGATACAAACAAAAGAAGACAAAAAGAAATTGGACATACAAACACATACCAATGATGAACAAATTCATAGAACAAACAAGTATAATGATACGATGACTAAATTAACTAACTTGTTCGACAAGAAATAATCATAATCCTAAACAACGATGGCGATTACAACATTATTATTACAAAATTCGGGTTGAACAATGTTACAAACTGAGCATTCGATGGCCATTGAAAGTGAATGATGAAGAATTTGAGAAGGAATCTTACTCTGTAAGAAAATCGTTCGATGATTGAAACCCTAATTCTTGTGGAATTTGGGAAATTTTGAGGAGCGTTCTTCCTTTCTTTCAATTTTTGTTTGTTCCCTGATGTTTTTATGGGGTATATAAAAACCGAAACCGGTTTTTTTAACGGGTTTTAGAACCGAATTGAATTGTCGGTTGTATACCGGTTTGGGATATTTATCTTTGAAACCGGTTTTAAAACCGAAACCGGTTATAAAAAACGGGTAAAAACCATTTTTTTTTAATAAACCGGTTAAAAACCGACCCTAACCGGTTGGACCGATTATTGTTTTGAGTGAAAACCGGTTAGTAACGGAAACCAGTTATACAAAAAACGGTTTTTGTTTTTGATGAAAACAACCGGTTCGGTTAATAACCGGAACCAGGTTTTGAAAAAAACCGATTTGTACACTTCTAGGTATATTCATGATAAACAAATTGATTGATTGGTACCGGTTCGGTATCGAAAAACAACCAAAATTGAAGACGAGTGAAAGTATAAACCGAATATCATATCGATTTTGTCTGTTTAATATCGTTATCATTGAAAGTATTGAAACTGACAATTGAAGGGTACTGAAATTGGAAATATGAAAAACGAATATTGGCATCGATAGTGTTAAGTCAGAATCGATTTGATACTGTAGTGATACGGTACTCATAGTCGGCAGAAAATGGCATCCCTAAGTTGACCCCTCAACTGAAAACTTTGGTATGATAAATGAACCTAAACCCGATGGGTAAATGCAAAGCCTGGAAATTTAGGGACAGGCATTCGGGTAAAGGATCAAGTATGATGCTAGTTTTAAAAATTTTACAGGTATAGGACGTGTATGATTTTAGGTGATGTAACTAATTACGTGAAACACACATATCCATTTATCTGAACCATACTATAAACATTTTGGTTTTATTGTTCTTTACTCTTGGGTAATAGAATAATCTACTTATTTACTAGTTTTTAGTTTTATTTGAGGACACTCAGATCACCATTGATGCTCAAGTTATTCCGCAGATGACTCAGTCCAAGTATTTAGGATCGTCTGTATAAAGGGACGAGGAGATAGATAGTAATGTAGTCCACCGCATCCAAGCCGGATGATGTAGGTGCAGAGCATCCACTCGGGTATTGTGTGACATAAAGTTTCCTATTAAATTAAAGGGGAAATTTTATAAGGTTGCAATTATATCTGCTATGTTATATGAGACTGATTGTTGGGCCATTAAAAAAGCACAAGCATGCAAGATGGAGGTAGTAGAGATAAGGATGTTGAGGTGGCTTGGACACACAAGGTTAGACTAAACAAGAAATGAGGTTTTCTAAAGAAAGACTGAGAGTAACAAGTATATCAGATAAGATAAGTGATAGGAAATTGAGGTGGTTTCGGCATGTAAAGAGGAGGCAAACGACAGAGCCAGTTAGAGCGGAGCTCATTCTGGTCTTCTACTCATTTCTTTCAACTCTTTTACACTCAATACACTCAAAACCGATAGAATCAGAGCTCATTCTGGTCTTCTACTCATTTCTTAGTGAAGTGTCGGTTGAGATCTGATTTCTATCAAAGAGACAACCGACTTCGGAGTAAACATGAACAACCGTCAAAGAACAGTCAACTGGTCGGATTAGGGTGATTCCTGTTCGATCGGGTGACTTGGGACTTGACGAGGTTCCGTTGTGTCACACCCTGCTCGTAGCGGAAGCGCGAGGTGTGATCTGTTCGGTTCTCATTGCATAACGATATAAGTAAACATACTAAATGAATAAAACATACTCCATTGCCATTACCATACTTGTTCAAAAGATGCGCAACATACATTAAGTTTATAATTTACAAACCATCCAAAGAAAATAAGTTATTTTTGTTTCATAAATCCAAAACGAAGTTTTAAACACTAAGGCTTTGTCCACTATACCACCGCAAGAGACGATATATAATAGGCAAACCCTTCAAAAGATGGCACGGAGTCTTGACATTTGTTCCTTGAATTGAAATCCCCAACATGGTCCACTAATTCCCTGAAATACATGTTTAAGTGGAAAACATCAACAAAAATTGAGCGAGTTCATGCAGCTTAGTTGTAAATGATACATTCCGTAAAATGTGAATGTATTTGTATTTGTATTTGTATCAAAAGTAGTATGAAAAGCGTTAATGAAATCGTGGTCATTAATGTTTTGCAAGGACATTAATATGTGTGACGAAATAGGAAGCAATCCAACCCTAGACGATTTTAATTGTATCGACACCATGTCATAGGGCAACAAAAGCACTCCTAAGCAAATGAATGGCCATGAGTGGGGCTCGCCAAAACCCATTAGATCTAACCCTTTGTTCCTTGGTCCAAACTGGATTAATGGTGCTTTAGTTATGGCCCTAATTTCGCACATGATCTAAGGTGTTTCATTCCTTGACTTATCATACTATTGTACATGTATTTTCCCCGATAGTTGTAAAGCTTGAAAAGTATTTAAGATGAAAAGGGGACATGAACTCACAGAATTGCGTCTGTGAAATATAAGTATCTGAATACTCACTTGCGGTTGCCTTGTATTGTGTTGCGACCTACAAACGTTCTATATTTGTTAGACACATCGGTCTTTGTAATGACTCGTGTACAAGTCTTTGTTATATGTTGAACTTTGTATTAGATGTACGAATTGTTAAACTTGTTATATATTTTTCACCAAATATATATATATATATATATATGTAAGTAATCTTGTATCTTGTATGTTGTATCATCGGATTTCATCCTCATGATTTCGTGTCTTGTATGAATCAATTGTATACTTGTATTTTCACTAATTGTGTCATTGGGCCGAGTCCATGTTTTCATGTCATTGGGGCGAGCCCATGTCTTAATGTTATTAGGCCTAGCCCAAGAATTTATGTTATTGGGCTTAAATAGTATTGGGCCTAAATAGTATTGGGCTTAATGTTATTGGGCCTTGGCCCATATGTTTGGTATTGGGCTTAGCCCATGAGTTTTGATATTGGGTTTAGCCCATGTATTTATGTTAAGCCCATTTAGGAAGATAAGCCCATTAGAAAGATAGGCCCGTTTTAAAATATAAACCCATTATGAAGTTAAGCCCATTTGAAAATATATTCTTTCATTTTTATAAAAATCATTTTTATAAAAACCACTAAGTAAAGACTTTTTCGTTAAAAAAAATACATAAGAATTTTATAAGTTTATAAACCTTCGGATTTCGTTATCGGTAACATATTCATTTTTCGCCTCGAAAGATCGTCTAAACGTCTTAGTAACTCCTCGGATTGGCGATATGTTCATAGGTTCGTCCGTCGTCTGATTTGACCTTAAATTGTGTTCGATCATTCGGATCGTCCGTAACTCGTTCTTGAGGCGTATTTATAAGTAACCTTGTACATCTTTATTTGTGATATGTTATGTGTTTATTTGTGTCATTATATTCAAGTTCCTAATTGATACATATAACTAATACCACCAATTTACACATAGCATATAAGTTACTAAAATCACTAAATATATATTTCTCAAAAATATATATTTATAACTAGCTTTGTTTTTATAAAAACCATTCTTTAAAATCTTTTTATTCTTGTAAAGATTTAGCCAAAAATGATGGTTCTTATCACATATGATTTATAAGAAAATTTTGTCATATAACCTTTGTATTATGTACCTAGCCATGTTTAATGAACATATCATTTTCTTTTCAAATTCACCATCAATTTACTCATAACTTTCTTAACAAAAACATATGAGATTTTATAACATAAACTTTTCAAGATGAAATTAAAATCATGTAGGGTTTTTGGTATGATCATTTCATATGTTTACTAGATTAAAATCCATGTTTACTTCTAGTTTCATCAAGTTTTATAAAAAATCTCAACTTGTATGTTACTTTTCATAATCTTGTAAAAGTATTGTTTTTAAGGAAAAACATTAAATACCTTAACAACATCAAAGAATATGATCATCCATTAAACCTTTATGTTTAACAAAAACCCTTTTAACATAAACATGTATTCTTGTTAAATCATGTATTTAAACATCATCTAACAATATATTCTTATGATCTTCATCAAGAGTAGATCAAATATGCAAATAATAACTCTTATATCACAACATAATCAAACATATATATCATGATTTTTATTTTTGCTTCGTTGTATCTTCATAATATTTTGTATACTTCTTAAGTTATAACTAGTTATTTTAATCAATCATTAGCATAAATAAATATGAAAAAAATAGATTTAGAAGCTCACTTCTAGCACTTGTGGCTAGAGATGATCTAGGTGATGATAAGAAGCAAAGAAGATGAAGATCTTGTTGGTAGAAAACTCTTGAATGGATGAAAAAGCTTGCTTTAACTTGTAGGTGCTTTAGATCATCTTATGTTCCATGGAAATCCATCTTGATCATCAAGGAAGTGATAAAATAAAATGGGTTTTTGATGGTGTTCTTGGTTAAAATGATGAAGATGAGAGAGTGTTCTTATGTGTGGGTAATGAAGGTGAAAGATGATGGATAAAATGCTAGTAACTTAATGATTAAGTGTTTATAATTATCACCAATTTCATCCACTTGAACTAACCATAATATCTAGATATTTTTAACAAAAAATTAAGGTGTGGGACCCCCTAATTTACGACCCAAAATGTTATGGGGGGTGCCTTATGAGTTTTCAAATGTTAGTAAATTTCAAAAGTTTAAAATGTGATAAAAATGTTCAAGTGTTTTGGTGTTTTAAGGATTCAAAGTTTCAAGATGTTTCATGACCTAGAATGATCATAAACTAGCTTTATTTGGTCAAAAATAATATTCACTAGTTTGCAATCTATGTCAAAATATAGTTCGGATAGTTGTTTAGTGCTCGTTCCGCAAGTAGATAGTCGAAAGGTTAGCTTATGAGAGTTGTAGGGAAATATTCGGTTATGTATATAAATGATATTCCCAATGTGTTTTTATATGAAATTTGTGTTTAAACAACACTTTTGCACCTTGTAATAAGACCACTAATGCTGAATTTTGCGGAAAATTATTGAAATTGTAACTTTTAGCGCTTTTCGGGCAGTTTTTAGTGCTACCGGACATCGGGAAGGTATTAAACCAAACCCTTGCATTCCCAATTAGGGTTTAAGGTATATTTGATGTTGGACTTTCGTCTGAGTCCTAAAGATGTCATTTAAATGGTTTCTGGGGATCCTGAGTTTTCGTCAGCACGCTAGTTTACTAGGTACTACTCTAGTTGTTTCGATGCATTGTTTTAAACTTGTTTCAATTGTAATCAATAAAATGAATCATGTGCATCAAAAATGAGTGTTCAATGAGTATTCTAAGATGTATATCATGTAATCATGCAGTTCGGATATTCAAAACACGTATTTGTATAATGTAAATCATTGCTTTAAATGTACGTAAATTACCAGAAAGTGGCAGTTGTCACATTCTCCCCCTGTTATTGAGAATTTTGTCCCGAAATTCAAGCTTAGTTATTCATTGCAGGAGTCTTCTTGAACAGGTGGGGGTATTTGGCTTTAATTTGGTCTTCACGTTCCCTAGTTTCTCGGTACTATCCTTCTCCCGAATCGGCAAGAAGTGTGCAGATGTTGTCAACCTATCGACGATTACCCATATCATGTCGTGGCCTCTTGAGGTCCTGGGTAACTTCATAATGAAGTCCATCGATATCTGTTCCCATTTCCAAACGGGAATCTCGGGTTGTTGTAGTAAACCCGACGGTTTCTGATACTCTGCCTTGACCTTCGCTCAGGTCAAGCATTTTCCGACATAGATAGCAATATCCTTTTTGAGGTTAGGCCACCAATAGTACTCCTTTAAGTCTTGGTACATCTTATCTGATCCAGGATGGATCGAGTACTTTGACCTATGTGCTTCCTCAAAAATAAGATCTCGAAGGCCTCCAAAGAATGGAACCCAAATTCTACCTGCAATGTACAAAGTTCCATCCTCCTTTGGCACTAACCGTTTTTCCATGCCTCAAAGTGACTCTGCTTTAAGATGTTCTTCCTTAAGTGCTTCTTGTTGTGCATCACGGATTCGTGTGGTAAGATCCGTGTGAATTGTCATTTCCAAGGCTCGAACTCTCAAAGTTCTAACCCGTTCCTTGCGGCTCAAGGCGTCTGCTACAACGTTCTCCTTGCCCGGATGGTACTTAATTTCACAATCATAGTCGTTCAACAATTCAATCCAGCGTCGCTGACGCATATTAAGTTCCTTTTGATTGAATATGTGCTGAAGACTCTTATGATCCCTGAAAATTGTACACTGAGTACCGTATAAGTAATGTCGCCAAATTTTCAAAGCAAATACCACCGCGCCTAACTCTAGGTCATGAGTGGTATAGTTCTTCTCGTGAACTTTCAGTTGGCGAGACGCGTACGTGATAACTTTTTCACGTTGCATGAGTACACAACCCAAACCTTGATGCGAAGCATCACAGTATACAACAAAGTCATCGGTACCGTCGGGTAATGATAAGATTGGTGCAATGCACAACTTGTCTTTAAGAAGTTGAAATGCTGCTTCTTGTTTCTCTCCCCAATCGAATTTCTTGTCTTTCTGTGTAAGAGAAGTTAGCGGTTGAGCAATCTTTGAAAAATTCTCAATAAATCTCCGATAATATCCCGCTAAGCCCAAAAATTGTCGCACTTCAGTAGGAGTCTTGGGCGCTTCCCAATTCTTAATCGCTTCAATCTTCGATGGGTCTACTTGAATGCCCTTCTCGTTCACTACATGCCCGAGAAATTGTACCTCGCGAATCCAAAACTCGCACTTGGAAAATTTCGCGTATAGTTTGTCCGTCTTTAACAACTCCAAAACGGTTCTCAAATGTTGTTCATGTTCATCAGTCGATCGAGAGTATATCAAAATGTCGTCAATAAACACTATGACGAATTTGTCGAGATACGGCTTGCACACGCGATTCATTAAATCCATGAAGACCGCTGGTGCATTCATTAAACCAAAAGGCATAACGAGAAACTCGTAATGACCGTAACGAGTCTGAAAAGCCGTTTTCGGTATGCTTTCTTCTTGAATCCGTAGTTGATGATACCCCGATCGTAAGTCTATCTTTGAGTAGAAGCTCGACCCTTGCAGTTGATCGAATAGGTCATCAATCCTCGGTAATGGATACCGATTCTTGATGGTAAGTTTATTCAACTCGCGATAATCGATGCACATCCTGAAAGTTCCGTCCTTCTTCTTTACAAACAAGACTTGAGCTCCCCAAGGCGAGTAGCTCGGTCTAATGAATCCTTTATCCAACAACTCTTGAAGTTGTGTGGATAACTCTTGCATTTCAGAAGGTGTTAATCGATATGGAGATTTAGCTACGGGTGCGGCTCCTGGTACCAAGTCGATGTGAAATTCGACTTATCGATAAGGTGGTAGTCCTGGTAAGTCTTCAGGAAATTCTTTTACTACTGGAATATCTGTCAACTTCGGCCCATCGGCCTTCTTGTCCACAACATGTGCTAGAAAGGCAATACAACCTTTCCGTAAGCACTTCTGTGCTTTCATGCAATTGATGATCCGCAATGGGGTGTTGCGCTTCTCTCCATGTATCACAAGTGTCTCTTCGTTCAGTAGTGGTAGGCGAATGATCTTCTCGTGGCAAACGACTTCGGCTCGATTATTGGATAGCCAATCCATGCCAACCACTACGTCGAAACTACCCAACTCAACGGGTAAGAGATCGATATTGAATTTTTGTTCGCCAAGTTCTAAGGTGCACTCCTTAACAACTTCTCCCGACTCTACTAGTTTACCGTTAGCCAATTCTATAGAATATGGAACATCTAGCTTACTAGATTCTAAGCCCAGAATATTTTTAAATTCTATAGAAATAAAGCTAAAATCGGCACCAGTATCAAATAATATGGATGCAAAATGATTGTTTAGGAGAAACGTACCAGTGACCACATTAGGGTCTTGGCGCGCATCCTTGGCACCAATCACAAATGCCCTACCACGAGATTGGTTCTCCTTAGGACAATCCCTTTTGAACTGATCTTTGCTTCCGCATCCAAAGCATCCTCGATCACACCCATTTCCATTTCCGTTTCCGTTCTTGTTATTATTTCCATTCCCCATTCCTATTCTATTCCCTGTTCCCCAACAAGATTCAGTACGGTGGCCAAGCCTGCCACATTTATCACATTTCCGACAATTCCCCACATGATGATATGTGCATCGATCACACTTGGGCATAGTACCCACGTACTTCTTCAGGCCATTGTCATTGGTGGCTACAAATGCCCTTGCATCTCTTGCCTGAATAATCTCTTGCTTTATGTTATGATTGTTGGGGTTGTTGTGATTGCGGGTGTTGTTATTGTTGTTGTGATTGTTGGGGTTGTAGTTGTTGTTGTTGGGGTTGTTGTAGTAGTAGTTGTTGTTGTTATTCCCACGAGTTCCCTTTTAAAATTTGAGTACTTCCTTTTCCCGCCACTGGAAGACTCAACATGTGATTCCTTCTTCTCTACTCCCTTCACATCATACTTCTTCATCCTAATTGCATCTTCATTAAGACTCACAGCTATAGTCACCGCTTGCGTGATAGTTTTGGGATCTGCTGAAGTAACAAGGCTTCTGATCTCAGGAGCAAGTCCCCAAATGTAGCGTTCAATACGCTTAAATTCTGGGGTAACCAAATAAGGAATCACGCGAGACAGGTCGTGAAACCTTTGAGTATATCCAGTAATATCCGATCCAACCATGGTAAGCTTCCAAAACTCATTCTCCAATTTTTGGAGTTCAGCTCGGGAACAATATTTTTCCCTCATCCTTTCTTTTAACTCTTCCCACGTCAACCCATATGCAACGCTATCACCCAAAGTCTGCACTTGCAAGTTCCACCATGTGAGAGCCTCGTTAACGAACAGGCCAGTCACAAAGGTGACATGTTAATCAGCAGATCATCTGCTCATTCTTATGGTCGAATCTGTTTTCTCTGTCCAATGCACATAAGCCACGGCACTGCCTGTGCCGTCATAATTAAGTGGCTTGCAGTCTAGAAACTGCTTGAATGTGCATCCTGAAATAGACAATAAATGGATTAAGAATGAGCAAACAATGAAACGCACGAGTAGATTAAGAAAGGAATTGGAAAGTTGTAACAAAACAACTAAATGTTACCCGTGGTATTTGTTCCGCCTGAAGTAGCGCCTTGGCCTTGGCCTCCCGATCCGCCGGTGCCACCACTGTGTTCGGCACGGGATGCCTTATACAGTGCGATAGCTTGGGAGATTCTTTATTCTATTAGTACATTTAGTTCAGCCTCGTTCATAGGCATTGGTGGAGGTGGGGGTGGATTAACTATCCGTGAACGTAAGGCTCTCCTTGGTGGCATGATTCTTCCAAAGGAGAAATAGGATAAAGATTAGACGTTGGTTTGTTAATAAATATTTTTACTAAGCATATAAAATACATTTATAACATTAATAAAAATATAACCAAGCAATATATCTTGCGAAAAAAAAAAACCAAACAATGCAAGCAACAAAACATGTACAATATAACATTTCAGATGCATATAAAGGATAACACCAAGTTTTCATAGATATCACACAACTGATTACAAGATCGTTTAGAGAGAAACAAAATGGACACGGGATACATCATCCGGTCATACTAGTCTAGAATATATACAAAGTGGTAAAATCTTCCTTCAATCCATGCGATCTTTGGCCTTTCGGTTGTCTAGAAACTTGGTGTGGGTCTATGTACACAAAATGGATACCTATATTCGTCACAAAAGAAGTACCTGCAAATACACGGTCTATGGTGGAGGGAGGACTGGGGGTGGAGTCGGGAACAATAAACTGTCAAAATGAGTAACCCTCCCCTCCAGATCATGGACTAAGCGGATAAGGAAATCAATCTGCTGCTCGAGTGTCAAAACACGAGCAGGTAAACCAACTGGGGGTATATCAACTGGTGGCATCTGAGGTGGTAGTGGGGTAATGGTGGTGACCCTGGTGGTGGTGGTGAAGCATGGGGTGGTGAATGAGCTGGTGGTGGTGGAGGTCTGGCGTCAGCAAGCTGCTGAAGCTCATGAACACTGTGAAAAAGTATGTCAACCTGAGACTGCAGAGAGAGGATAAGGGCATCAGTAGAAATGCTCGGGTAGTGAACTGGATGGTACGGGTCTGTAGTAGGCATAACATGTGGTGGAGAGTGCTGTGCTGCCATATGCTCAGTAGGAACTGGTGGAACTGGACGAAACTGCTGGTAATATAGGTCAGTGATGCTGGGCGGTATGTGGACGTGACCGGATGGTCCTGCCTCATCGGTATGATCAGTAGGTGGTATGATAGGGGCAAAACGCATGAGTTGGATATGGTCAGTAGATCCCTCTGAAACAGGGGCCTGAATTGGCTCCTCAGCAGGTAAGTGAACCGGAGAATATGGTGGAGTAGGAATATGATCAGGTGTAGGAACAACTAGCTCATCTGGCATGAGTTCATCCTCAATAGCTGGATTCACCTCTAGGCCTACAGCCTGAAGTGCAGATGTAGTAATAGATGCATCAGAATGAGCATCTGAATCTGTGTCAGAATCAGAAGAAATAACAATAATTGGAACTACCGGTGCTACAACCTCTAGAATAACCAGATCATAAACATCCCCGTCTCCTAAATCATCATCTAAGTGCTCCACGGGAATCACTGGAACAACGTCGTCGTCATCCTCGTCAAGGTCGATGATAAAAGGCATAATCTCAAGGGGAAAGATATACAAGGGTATAACCTCGACTACATGTTCACCCTCAGGGTGACCTATGATAACTACGTCATTTAGCTGCGGAGGCATATCTAATATGTCATCATCAACAACATCACCTAGCAATGCAAATGGCTGAAAGTCGTCCATATCGCCATCTGATCCCGTCTCACTATCCGAAATAATAACCTGAACCTCAGGTACATAATCATCATCCGAAGAGGGTGTCATAGGATACACATCGTCATAAATGTTGCTTCCTTCGGAGGAAGACATGATATCCTGGAAAATAATTTGTTCGACATATGTATTAATAATTAATAGTTAATTAATATATATACACGAAATGTTGGAATCACATAAGTTCGTTTTACGTTATCCTATTAATTTTGTGTGGAATAACTTAATGATTCACGTCTACCATTTAGAGACTAAGGCACTTAATGTCCTTGCTTGATTGTATGAGATGAATTTTGTTTTTGTTGTAGTGGACCTTGAAAAAAAATGTTTATGCAATGAAAACTCTTGTTCTTGTATAAATTATTTTCGTGAGAGGTTCCTTAGTGATTGTAGACTAGACTCGAGAAAGAATCCTGGTTCACTACAACCGAAGCTCTGATACCAAACTGTCACACCCTGCTCGTAGCGGAAGCGCGAGGTGTGATCTGTTCGGTTCTCATTGCATAACAATATAAGTAAACATACTAAATGAATAAAACATACTCCATTGCCATTACCATACTTGTTCAAAAGATGCGCAACATACATTAAGTTTATAATTTACAAACCATCCAAAGAAAATAAGTTATTTTTGTTTCATACATCTAAAACGAAAGTTTTAAACACTAAGGCTTTGTCCACTAAACCACCGCAAGAGACGGTATATAATAGGCAAACCCTTCAAAAGATGGCACGGAGTCTTGACATTTGTTCCTTGAATTGAAATCCCCAACATGGTCAACTAATTCCCTGAAATAAATGTTTAAGTGGAAAACATCAACAAAAGTTGAGCGAGTTCATGCAGTTTAGTTGTAAATGATACATTCCGTAATATGTGAATGTATTTGTATTTGTATTTGTATTTGTATCAAAAGTAGTATGAAAAGCGTAAATGAAATCGTGATCATTAATGTTTTTCAAGGACATTAATATGTGTGACGAAATAGGAAGCAATCCAACCCTAGACGATTTTAATTGTATCGACATCATGTTGTAGGGCAACAAAAGCACTCCTAAGAAAATGAATGGCCATGAGTGGGGCTCGCCAAAACCCATTAGATCTAACCCTTTGTTCCTTGGTCCAAACTGGATTAATGGTGCTTTAGTTATGGCCCTAATTTCGCACATGATCTAAGGTGTTTCATTCCTTGACTTATCATACTATTGTACATGTATTTTCCCCGATAGTTGTAAAGCTTGAAAAGTATTTAAGATGAAAAAGGGACATGAACTCACAAAATTGCGTCTGTGAAATATAAGTATCTGAATCCTCACTTGCGGTTGCTTTGAATTGTGTCGCGACCTACAAACGTTCTATATTTGTTAGACACATCGGTCTTTGTAATGACTTGTGTACAAGTCTTTGTTATTTGTTGAACTTTGTATTAGATGTACGAATTGTTAAACTTGTTACATATATTTCACCAAATATATATATATGTAAGTAATCTTGTATCTTGTATGTTGTATCATCGGATTTTGTCCTCATGATTTCGTGTCTTGTATGAATCAATTGTATACTTGTATGTTCACTAATTGTGTCATTGGGCCAAGTCCATGTTTTCATGTCATTGGGCCGAGCCCATGTCTTAATGTTATTGGGCCTAGCCCAAGAATTTATGTTATTGGACTTAAATAGTATTGGGCCTAAATAGTATTGGGCCTGAATAGTATTGGGCCTAAATAGTATTAGGCCTGAATAGTATTGGGCCTAAATAGTATTGGGCCTAAATAGTATTGGGCTTAATGTTATTGGGCCTTGGCCCATATGTTTGGTATTGGGCTTATCCCATGAGTTTTGATATTGGGCTTAGCCCATGTATTTATGTTAAACCCATTTAGGAAGATAAGCCCATTAGAAAGATAGGCCCATTTTAAAATATAAACCCATTATGAAGTTAAGCCCATTTGAAAATATATTCTTTCATTTTTATAAAAATCATTTTTATAAAAACCACTAAGTAAAGACTTTTTAGTTAAAAAATACATAAGAATTTTATAAGTTTATAAACCTTCGGATTTCGTTATCGGTAACATATTCATTTTTCGCGTCGAAAGATCGTCTAAACGTCGTAGTAACTCCTCGGATTGGCGATATGTTCATAGGTTCGTCCGTCGTCTGATTTGACCGTAAATTGTGTCCGATCATTCGGATCGTCCGTAACTCATTCTTGAGGCGTATTTATATGTAACCTTGTACATCTTTATTTGTGATATGTTATGTGTTTATTTGTGTCATTATATTCAAGTTCCTAATTGATACATATAACTAATACCACCAATTTACACATAGCATATAAGTTACTAAAATCACTAAATATATATTTCTCAAAAATATATATTTATAACTAGCTTTGTTTTTATAAAAACCATTCTTTAAAATCTTTTTATTCTTGTAAATAGCCAAAAATGATGGTTCTTGTCACATATGATTTATAAGAAAATTTTGCCATATAACCTTTGTATTATGTACCTAGCCATGTTTAATAAACATATCATTTTCTTTTCAAATTCACCATAAATTTACTCATAACTTTCTTAACAAAAACATATGAGATTTTATAACATAAACTTTTCAAGATGAAATTAAAATCATGTAGGGTTTTTGGTATGATCATTTCATATGTTTACTAGATTAAAATCCATGTTTACTTCTAGTTTCATCAAGTTTTATAAAAATCTCAACTTGTATGTTACTTTTCATAATCTTGTAAAAGTATTGTTTTTAAGGAAAAACATTAAATACCTTAACAACATCAAAGAATATGATCATCCATTAAACCTTTATGTTTAACAAAAACCCTTTTAACATAAACATGTATTCTTGTTAAATCATGTATTTAAACATCATCTAACAATATATTCTTATGATCTTCATCAAGAGTAGATCAAATATGCAAATAATAACTCTTATATCACAACATAATCAAACATATATATAATGATTTTTATTTTTGCTTCTTTGTATCTTCATAATATTTTGTATGCTTCTTAAGTTATAACTAGATATTTTAATCAATCATTAGCATAAATAAATATGAAAAAAAAAATAGATTTAGAAGCTCACTTCTAGCACTTGTGGCTAGGGATGATCTAGGTGATGATAATAAGCAAAGAAGATGAAGATCTTGTTGGTAGAAAACTCTTGAATGGATGAAAAAGCTTGCTTTAACTTGTAGGTGCTTTAGATCATCTTATGTTCCATGGAAATCCATCTTGATCATCAAGGAAGTGATAAAATAAAATGGGTTTTTGATGGTCTTCTTGGTTAAAATGATGAAGATGAGAGAGTGTTCTTATGTGTGTGTAATGAAGGTGAAAGATGATGGATAAAATGCTAGTAACTTAATGATTAAGTGTTTATAATTATCACCAATTTCATCCACTTGAACTAACCATAATATCTAGATATTTTTAACAAAAAATTAAGGTGTGGGATCCCCTAATTTACGGCCCAAAATGTTATGGGGGGTGCCTTATGAGTTTTCAAATGTTAGTAAATTTCAAAAGTTTAAAATGTGATAAAAATGTTCAAGTGTTTTGGTATTTTAAGGATTCAAAGTTTCAAGATGTTTCATGACCTAGAATGATCATAAACTAGCTTTATTTGGTCAAAAATAATATTCACTAGTTTGCAATCTATGTCAAAATATAGTTCGGATTGTTGTTTAGTGCTCGTTCCGCAAGTAGATAGTCGAAAGGTTAGCTTATGAGAGTTGTTGGGAAATATTCGGTTATGTATATAAATGATATTCCCAATGTGTTTTTATATGAAATTTGTGTTTAAACAACACTTTTGCACCTTGTAATAAGACCACTAATGCTGAATTTTGCGGAAAATTATTGAAATTGTAACTTTTAGTGCTTTTCGGGCAGTTTTTAGTGCTACCGGACATCGGGAAGGTATTAAACCAAACCCTTGCATTTCCAATTAGGGTTTATGGTATATTTGATGTTGGACTTTCGTCTGAGTCCTAAAGATGTCATTTAAATGGTTTCTACGGATCCTGAGTTTTCGTCAGCACGCTAGTTTACTTGGTACTAATCTAGTTGTTTCGATGCATTGCTTTAAACTTGTTTCAATTGTAATCAATAAAATGAATCATGTGCATCAAAAATGAGTGTTCAATGAGTATTATAAGATGTATATCATGTAATCATGCAGTTCGGATATTCAAAACACGTATTTGTATAACGTAAATCATTGCTTTAAATGTACGTAAATTACCAGAAAGTGGCAGTTGTCACACGTTGTTTAGTACGTTATCATACCGTCTCGAACAAACCGCAAAACTGTCAAAATCATCAAGTCAAGATGATTAGATTAGTTGGGACGGATTGCCGTCCGATCGGATTGCACTTGGTTCCACACTTAACAATTTTCAAGTTTTCAAAAGATCTGAACGTCGAACGGATTGCCACCCGATCGGATTGCCATCTGATCGAACGACCATCCGACCAGTTGACATTTGGTACTTCAACACTTAATCAATTTCATAATTTTCAAAGACCATTAGTTCTAACGGATTGCCATCCGATCGGATTGCTATCCGATCGAGTGACCATCCTGCTGTGAACTTGTTCTCACTAAGTGTCCTGCCAATCGGATCGCTATCCGATTGAACGACCATTCGATCGATCGACCTGGAGGGTAGAGATACTTCTCTGTTTTCAAAAAATGCTACATCGAAAACTTCAAAGCCATCATACACAAACACATCCTTCTCAAACGAATGTCAATCTGACCGAATGGCCATCCGATCGGATGACCATCCGATCGGATTATCATCCGACACTTTTCCACTTCGCATCGCTTATCGCACCGTTCATTCGCTTATGTTATCAATAACTGTTCATGCTAATCACTCTAGCACTCCCTTCAATCCATTAACTTCCATCGCTGTGAGTATACTCGATCCCTTTTTGCTTTAAGCACTTTTGGGTGTTACATACGTTACTTATTCCAAATCACATCGACACACAATGCAAACACTATTTATACGCTGACCGTTATTGCATGTTACTTATTACTCGATGAATGCTTGTATGTTATGTTAACACAGTGATTGTTGCCTGAAGCCTTAGCAACGATAGTACTATTTGTTTGGACTCATCACCTGTCGTGGACAGGGGTTGTTAAGGTTACCTCTTCACGTGTCAGAGTGGTGATATGTGTTGCGCATTCTACAACACGCAGTCTTGTCTGTGCATATTTCATTGTTGATAACCTACTAGCTTCACACTATACATGTTACATGCTGGTTATGCATAAATGCTTTAGAACTCTATTATTACTATTAAACTTGGATGCTCACATTTACATTATGTGTATTGACCGTTATTGTTGGAACCTTGAGGTTTATGCATAGAGAAATACAATAGTTTAGGGTTGATCTTGTAATGTTTACTTAGTTATTTTGGGTCGCATATGTAATGGGTTTTAGGGGATCTCGAGTGGGCCTAGGGGTGGTTTCGACCCACCCTAGTTAGTATATAAGTAAACCCTCATTATGTTTAGAGGGTTGATCGGTTTGTTGAAGGTTGGAGGCCACTCGAGATCCTGTGCTTGTCTTGTATCAGTCATCGGTTCAAGGTGAATGCAAGAAAGTGTTTTGATTTGCTTATTTGATTTATTTTACTTTATAGTTTTCTTGAATCCACTTGTGTTTGGTTTCCGCACTTACACAAGTTAACTTGATATCATTGAAAGATCCTCTCGGGTTTTTACAATTGGTATCAGAGCCAAGAAACCAAGTCTTGGTTCAGTTTTGATATCATTCAGATCCAAGAGGACATTACTTGTTACTGATCTTGTTTTGCTAGTGTGTTTTACAGAATTTCCGTATTATTAGTCATTCGGATTCAAACTGTTCTTCACAAATCTTGATTAAAGTTGCTGATTTTGGTTTGTGATTCGTTGACAAAGGTGTTTGCTGAATTATCGGAAGTTTGTTGAAGATAAAAATTCAAAGATCTCATATCTTTGAATTTTGGAAGCAGCTGAAAATTAGGAATCACAGTTATTTTTATCTCACAAGTCTGTTTTGCAGGGTCTCGATTCACATTCAGCCCAGTCTCAACTCAAGATTCATCGGTCTCGAGGGCTTAATTCTTTCGTCTCGAGTGAAAATCTTGTTCTTGTCTCGACTCGCAATTGCAGTGGTCTCGAGTTGCCATCCTTGACTCGAAACCGCTTGTCTCGACTGGCTTCAAGTTTTGGTTGTTCTAGATCTAGACTCACAACACTGGTCTCGACTTAGGATTCAGTTCACTAGCAACAACTGTCTCGACTCATGATTAAATACACTTACTGATTCAGTCTCAACTCCTGTCTCGACTCGCAACGACATTTGCAACGTCATTCAGATTTTGAACTTTCGACTCTTGGACTCTTGAACTTAAATAATTAATTAATCATTAAATTAATTAAGTAATTGAGTAACCATGACTTCAAGTAATCAAAGTGTTGACCTGGCAGCTATGACTAAGCATCAAGAACTGGATTCCATCATTGGAACCACCACTCGTGTTCCCAGGTTGTTAGATGGAAATGACTTCCCTGAGTGGAAGTGGCGTTTCGAAAAACATGTTAAGGTCAAAGATGCAAAAATTTGGCGAAGTATTCTTAGAGGCCCAAGAGAAATTATGATGGAGAATCCTACTGATGCTGGTGTGAAAATGAAAAAGCCTGTTGATCAGTATACTGAAGAAGAATTCAAAATTGTTGAAGAAGATGATATGGCATTTTCTTACCTGACCATGGCTTTGGGACCAGACATTGCTATTGGTTTTCGCACTTGCAAATCTGCAAAGGAATTGTGGGAATCATTAATAGATGTCTATGAAGGTAATGAAGATATGAAAGAGAGTCGTAGAAATCTGCTAAGCCAAAATTTCAACAATTTTAACCATATATATGGAGAGACTGTCGATAATCAAATTCAGAGATTCGTTAAGTTGGTTACTCAAATGCAGATGGAGGAAATGCCCACGTCAAATGCTTCAACTAATAGACAGCTTCTAAATGCTTTACCTAAAAGTTGGGATCATCACGTTGCAATGATCAAGAAAACCAAGGATCTAGCAAGGTGTAGTTTATCCGAAATGATTTCTCACATTAAAGCATGCAAGCTAGACGATAAACAGAGAGAAACAAATTACAAGAATAGTATGCTGGCTACTGGATTCACTGCAACACCCTCTACATCAAGCAATAACACTGCTCTTGTGTCTCACACTGGTTTTCAAATGTTCAGCAACTCTGCTTCTGCTAAAGCTGCTCCTACCTCATCAAATGCTTACTACTCTAGAACTCCAGCACCTGCTGCTGCTGCTGCACCACCTTCTGCTAATGCTACTGCTGCTGCATCGTCAACTCCCACTGCTAAAAACGAGATAATCGCCTTCTTCTCGCAACAGTCAAAGGAAAATCTTGATATAGCTGCTTCTGTCATAAATTGCTTGAATGCTTTTGCTGCCGGTAAACTTGATCCTCCAAAGTTTTCTATGGATGACTTAGATCAAATTCATCCCGAAGATGTAGAAGAAATGGATATAACCTGGCAGATGGCTATGGCAGCATTTAGAGCCAAAAATTTTGTGAGAAAAACCGGGAGAAACAAATGGCAAGGTCTTACCTTTACTGGACCCACAAAAATGCCATTTGAGTTTCGTTGCTACAATTGTCATGAACCAGGTCATTTGGCAAGAAACTGTACCAAACCTAGAGTCAATAGTGAACAAACTCCAGCCCAACCTGCTTCACCTAATCGAGAGAGAGCTCTTGTGACCACATCGAGTATATCTACTGATGCTGCTGCTGGTGGAAGTCCTCAACCCCTGGGATTAGCTCAAGCCTTGGTGGTTCAGCCTGGTATCAGGTTTGATTGGAATTCGGAAATTGAGCGACTAAACATCTCAGCTCCAGAAAATCAAGCTGATTCAAACAACATTGCTTTCATGGCCTCAAATGATCAAGCTTCTGTTTCTAAGGATGAGACGTCAGAACCTGAGGAGGAGATTTCAGCTGAAAACCTTGCTTTCATGACTCAGATTCTTTCAGCTCCAGTGAAAGGTCTCACCAAAGAAGAGGTACTTTCTGTTTTCTGTATTCCTGAATGTAGAGAACGAGTTGAAGCCTATAGAATACACAACGCTGAGCTAATCGAAGATTATAATGACATTAAAAGAAAAAATTTCACTTTAACCTATAATGAAAAACTTTTTAAGGAGAAAATCAAAGCTCAGCGAAAAGACATCATCCAACTCAAAGATGATGTTAGTGTAAAACCAGCCCAACTCTTATATGTTCAGGAAAAATTATGCACTGTGACTAAAGAACTGGAGGATATCAGAGATAGATATCAAATAAATGAGCTAAATATTAAAAAATTTGATTCTTCCAGCAAATTAGTCAAAAATCTGTGTGATCAACAGCTTGCATACAAGAAAAAGAAAGGGTTGGGATTAGGTTTTAATCAGGCTCCTCCTCCTTATAATGACAATTATACTTACTTACCTATGACTGAGGAGGAGATGATGAATGAAAGCAAAATGATTTATGGTCCCAAAAACTATAAGCCATCAGTAAATGTCAGACCTGTTGAAAAACAGGTGGTTCAACCAGTTTGTTTTGTGTCCAAGGGTACTTTTGATCCTAACGTTTCTTCATCATGTGCAGATGAAGTACCTGAAGTGAGGTGGGGAGATATGTTTGGGAATGAACAACCTTTAGATTCTGATTTTTCTAAATCAACTTTTGATAAAACAGATTCTGGTTGTGTGTTTGGACAATCGTTTTTGAACTTGTTTCATAGTTATGTTTCGTCTTCTTTTGGGCCCGATGTTTTGGGCAAAACTGTGAATGCTTGTGATGAAACTTTGAATAATGTGTGTAATGATGGATGTTTTTCAGTAGCTGAAAATTGTGATTCTAATGTTTCTAACTCTTCAGCTGATGACAGTGTGACAGGTGAGGTCCCTCAGGACGCATTCAGTGAAACCACTGAAACTTCTTCTCAAGAGAATCAACAATGTTCTGATTCTTCTTCTGAATCGGTCTCAGTGGACGTCCCTAATGTTGAACCTAGTAGGACCCCATTGAAAACCGAGGTTGAAAAAGAATCATTATCAAACTCAGATGATACATGTGTTGATGAAATATGTGTTGATGAAGTTTCATCATCTTCCAAGATTAAAAATGAATCTGATTTTCAAAAGGAAGAAGTGGTTGTTTTAAATGAAAAATTGCAAGAAAATGTTTCTGAAGAGAAAATTAAAATGGAATCTGAAACATTCTTTCAAAATGGTTCTGATAAAATTATAAACAAAGATAAATCTACTCCATCTGAATCTCATACTTGTGCCAGTGCTAGTTCTGATCAACAGGTACCTAAATGTTCAGAAAAGGCACAAGTTAAACAAGCAAAAAAAATCAAGCAAGCTCATTCTTCTAAACCCAACAGATACACATCTGCTATGAAGCATCAAAACTTCCACACATTGAAACGACAAACATGTTTCAATTGTGGAGTTGCTGGACACATCGCCAGAAACTGTGTTCATTTCCCAAGTGTGCAGTCTAAAAATAAATATGCACAAAATCAGAAAGTCAAGCCAAACCGATATCGTTATTCAGAGTCAGTGACGACTGAAAAGTCTAAGACAATGAAGAATAACTATCGTAAGGCTAAGCCTTCTGATCAAAATTGGAATGCAGCCAAACGTAGAAATCAAAATCAACAAAATGATTTTCGAAAAAATCAATATAAAGCGTTTGGTAATTACAATTCTCAATGGTCAAATAAGCATTGGAAACCTAAAGCTAAGGGCACCAATTCGTCTCATACATCTCATCAAAATTCTGCCATTAAAAATCCTTCGAAATTTTTAAATAAAGACAATTTGGTGTGGCAGAGAGTGACTTATTTTGATGCACAAGGGAAACCCAGATCCACTATGGGCTGGGTTCCTAAATCTAACTGATCCCGCTAATCGTGCAGGAACAGCTGTGGAGGACTACCGTGCGCCTCTGGTACATGGATAGTGGTTGTTCCAGGCATATGACGGGGGATATGTCTCTTTTGCGGGAGGAGAATCAGGAAGAAGCACGTTGAAAGGAACAGTGAAAAACGGCTTTTTAAGCTTCGAAAATGTGAATTATGTCCCAGAAATGAAACACAATCTGTTGAGCATTTCACAAATTTATGATCGAGGAAATTCAGTTCATTTTACAAAGAAAGGATGCTACGTATTGAAGCCAGGGATTGTCATTCCTGAAGATTGGTTTTTGATGACAGCTGAGAGATGGGGAAATGCTTATGTCATTGATATGAACAAGAAGCCGTGTGAAGAAGTTACTTGTCTATTTTCGAAGATTTCAGAACATGATGGTTTATTGTGGCATCGTCGCTTTGGACATGTGAATATGAAGAACTTGAATCGTCTTGCCAAAGGTCAACTGGTCCGTGATCTACCAATCAAAGACTTTATGTTGGTAGAAAAGTGTGTTGCTTGTGCAAAGGGAAAAGCACATCGAAAGCCTCATAAATCCAAGCCTACACCCTCAACCAAAGCCGTGCTTGAATTACTTCACATGGATCTCTTTGGTCCGGTGAATGTGTTAAGTATTGGCAAGAAGGCTTATTGTCTCGTGATAGTCGATGATTTCTCACGCTACACCTGGGTGTACTTTCTAAGTCACAAGAATGAGGTTGCGGGTTTGATCAAACAATTCATTACTCTGGTGGAAAATCAAGCCAGTACGAAAGTAAAGGCTATTCGATCAGACAATGGGACGGAATTCAAAAATGTCACCATGGATACATTCTGTGCTGAAAAGAGAATTGAACAACAGTACAGTGCACCACGAACTCCACAACAAAATGGAGTGGCTGAAAGACGAAATCGTACTCTTTAGAGGCTGCGCGTACTATGCTGGCTGATTCGAAGCTTCCTAGTTTCTTTTGGGCTGAAGCTGTTAGCACGACTTGTTACGTCCAGAATCATGCTTTAGTAAACAAACGACATATGAAAACTCCTTATGAGATTCTGGAAGGACGTAAACCTTCGGTTTCACACTTTCGCATCTTTGGTTGTCCATGTGTGTTACTACTTATGGACGCTAATGGAAAGTTTGAAGTCAAAGGGGACGAGTGTTATTTTGTTGGATATGCTAAAGGTTCAGCCTATAGAGTATACAACAAGGTAACTAAAAATGTCGTCGAGTCGTGCAACATTGAATGGCTCGAAGAAAATGCTACAGACGCTAGAGTTGGACCAGATTGGTTATATGATTATGCTGAATTATTTAAATCGTTTAACATTTTGTCAAGTGTCCCTACAGCTGCAGGTGTGTCTACTCCCAAACAACCGCTGTCTTTTGGTGATACTGAAGAAGAAGAACAGGCTGAAGGAAGGTCAAGAAATCATACCATTGACCCACCGGGAATGGTTTTCACTCGGCACCCTACGCCTCAGCAAATGTCCCATCAATCCCCTGAAGGTGCTTCATCAAGCGGTGCTGCACCTAGTGGTTCAGGATCTGCACTATTTCCTGAATCCATTCCTGAAGACTGCATCGTTACAACTCCTTTAGTTCACCATACTGCAGCATCTAATGAGGGGGAGTCTAGCAACACCACTGATGATAATCAAAATGCTTCTACTGAAGACGAGACCGTACCTGACATGGCAATTCCTACAAGTGTCCAACGAAATCACCCTATAGAGAATGTGATTGGTCCTGTAGATGCAGGAGTGTTAACCAGGAGCCAATCAGGAACCATCAATACATGTTTATATTCTTGCTACATCTCACAAATAGAACCTAAAACTGTTGATATAGCTTTGCAGGAACCAGGCTGGGTAGATGCTATGCATGAAGAGCTGAACCAGTTTGAGAAGCTTGGAGTATGGAAACTTGTCGAGTTACCAAAGGGAAAGCGCAAACTTGGAACTAGATGGGTGTTCAGAAACAAGCAAGACTCTGCAGGGGTTATTGTTCGAAATAAAGCACGACTGGTGGTTCAGGGTTTTCGAAAAATAGAGGGTCTGGATTATGATGAAGTATATGCTCCGGTTGCCTGACTTGAAGCCATCCGGATCTTCTTAGCCTACGCGTCATATATGGGGTTCACTGTGTATCAGATGGACGTCAAGACAACGTTTTTATATGGAGATGTGAAGGAAGAAATTTTTGTTGAGCAGCCACCGGGTTTTGTTCATCCAGATCATCCAGAATATGCTTACAAGCTCGACAAGGCTTTGTATGGATTGCACCAAGCACCACGAGCTTGGTATGCTACTCTAACTGAGCATCTTCTAACTCATGGGTACACACGTGGCACGATAGACCAGACTCTGTTTATCAAGAAAGTGGGCAAGGATCAGATCTTGGTTCAAATTTATGTCGATGATATTATCTTCGGATCTACAAGTGAGGAGCTTTGCAAGGAGTTTGAGAGAGTTATGAAAAAGAAGTTTGAGATGAGTGCTCTCGGAGAAATGACACTGTTTCTGGGTTTACAAGTCAAACAAAATTCTCAAGGCATTCCCATTCATCAAGGGAAGTATGTGGATGATGTGCTAGCAAAATTTAAGCTTGCAGATGCAAAATCAGCTGAAACACCAATGGCAGAGAGACCGTTATTGAGTGGAGATGAAGAAGGATCCCCTGTTGAACAACGTCTTTATAGGTCTATGATTGGATCGTTAATGTATCTGACAGCGAGCCGTCCAGACATTATGTTTGCTGTCTGCAACTGCGCGAGATATCAGGCTAATCCTAAAACTTCTCATCTCACTGCTGTTAAACGAATCTTTCGGTACCTTAAAGGCCGACCTAGGTTTGGTCTGTGGTATCCGAGAGATTCCAAGTTTGATCTGTTTGCGTTTTCTGATAGCAATTTTGGAGGTACTAATAGTGACAGGAAATATACATCAGCTGGATGTCAATTTCTGGGTGACAGGCTCATTTCTTGGCAATGCAAGAAACAACAAACGGTGGCGATTTCCACAGCTGAAGCTGAGTATGTTGCCGCCTCTGCATCTTGCTCTCAAGTGGTGTGGATGCAACATCAATTGCAGGACTACGGTTTGACTTATCTCAATACTACTATTTACTACGATAATGATGCTGCCATACAAATTGTTAAAAATCCTGTTTTTCACTCCAAAACCAAGCACATTGACATAAAAGTTCATTTTATTAGAGACTGCTTCGACAGAGGTCTTATTAAACTGGAGCAAATCGATACAGATGCAAATGCTGCCGATTTGTTTACAAAACCTGTCAGCAGCTCCAAATTCAAAGTGCTTGTTGATTTTCTGAAAATGATCCGGTATACCGAATGAGCATGGTTAATTTTTTAAGTAAATTTGTTCATAAAGTTTTCTATTCTTAGGTAGTTTTTATTTATGCACAAATTTAGGGGGAGAAATTTTGAAAAATACAAAAACATTGAAAAATTTTAAAAATACAAAAACATTAAAAAATTAAAAAAAATCCAAAAAGAAACATTGCATGACTGGGAAATGAAATGAATTTTCACATTATGGTCGAGGGCTGACTCATGTAAGACCAGTATCGAAATAGTTTGACTCTAGTATGATGTCTGTATGTTGTCCTGATACACACATTGATTGTTTCTGTTCAGAATTAAATTAATACATGACCTTAGGAAAGAAAATCACTTGGAATTAGCTCATTTCTATTTGAATGTCTGTATGTTGTCCTGATACACACAATTTGGTCTGACTCTGAAATCTTCTCTGAAAAAGTCGTGTATCTCCTCTGCTGCATCCAGATATATGCTGACCTGGAGGTGCTAGGCAACGTCAGCTTCTGCTGCATCCAGATACATGCTGACCTAGTTGTACGTTGTCGCGCTATAGATCAATTAAACACTCGAAAGAGGCCCTCAAGTGCCCAAAAGAAACCCAAGAAACCTATATCAAATTGAGAAAAACTCATTTGATTTGTATATTATACCATCTCTGCTTATGATCTATTCTGTTCTCTTCTCAATCTATTCTTAGTTAAGATTTCAGAGATCTGGATTGGACTTGTGAAATATGTGGTAGGGAAGCTACTTGCATGATAGAGTGTGCTGTATATAACTCCAGGATTTGATTAGTATTTATTTGGGTGTTCATTGTTAAGAAATCAAAACATGATAAAATTTGTTACAGGCAGTTATATGGAAAAGGTCTAGGGAGATGAGTTTAGGTGGACAAATATACTGGCAGTCGTCTTGATCATTTGGTAGTAGATCAGTGTTGATAAGTGAAGTCAAGCCCGAAACCTCGTGATTTGATCCCTGAGCAATTGGGTTATTAAAGTTATAACTGATTCTCTAAAGGATTTTTGTTTTTAATTAAAATAATCAAAGAAATCCTTAAATTAAAGGGTTTGATATAATATTACCTTAAGCATATCACGAAGTTAAAAAAATTGAAAGTTGAGCGTTAAAGTTTAAGTGGACAAACATATTGGCAATCGCATAGACCAGTTTGATTAGGCTCGTACTGAAAAGTGTTCTTTAGTCTGCCTGAGAACGAATTTTGATCCCATTGCAATTGTAATTGTATATTATGGTAGTTGTTTATATTTTGAGTTCTTATTTGTTTCTTGCTCTTAAAATTAAAAAATTAAAAAATACAAAAATTCAAAAATGCAAAAATAGTGTCTTGTTTTTCTATAAAATCAAAAAAATCCAAAAATAGAGTGCCTATTTGTTTTTCTTAAAATTAAAAAAATATAACCGTTCTTGAAGATTTGACTGATCATCAAAAGTTGAAAGAATTTAAATTGTGAAATTTGATGTACCTAGTGTTTATATGGTACTCTCCCTGTTGCATAAGAAATGTTTGCTTATGAGTTTGTGAGAATGTGAAGAACTTGATTTCAATCAAGAACAGGGGTTGATGAAGACTGAGATGCTGTTAGTTGCTGAAGAAGCCTGAAGCAGCACAACAACAAGATGTACCTGAGTCAGAAGAACCAGATACGAAACGCCGTCTGATAATGAAAGTACATTTGAAGAAGTACCGTGAACTTGCTTGAAAGAGAAAGACTGAAGAAGAAAAGAGTTGTTGAGAATCCTCCTCTCACATTCTTTTTAACAAAGACTTTCAAGCAAAAGCTGATCGAGATCCTGATATAAAGCTAACCACTAGAGCTGAAGGAAGAGACCCAGTGCTGAGAGTTCAGATGTCAAGAACTTCCACAACATCTGTAGCATAGCGACTACCATAGACTTCGTTGAAGACGTTGCTGAATTCATGCTATGAAGACAATTTGATGGCATCAGTCTAGGGGGAGATTGTTAGGCCCTAAAGTGTGAGACTGACGCATCAAATTAACACAACGGGTTATGGTTACGAACTGGGCCTTACCGGGTTAGTTTATATTAGGTTGTGGACCTTTATAGGTCACTTGGGCCAAGCTTTAGGCCATGTGGGCCAAGCAGTCCCAAAGGGAGCCCATGTAGGGAAGTGGGCTTGAGTTAGTATAAAAACAAGTTTTTAACTTGTTTTTAGGTTGGAACTTTATTGTTACAACTTCTAGAGAGCTAGAGAGAGAGGCGATTTAGTGGTAGAATACTTGTACCAGACGTTTTGCTTATTCAAGTAATAGAACGTGTGCAAGTATTGAAAGTGATTCCGGTTTGTTCTTCGTTGTTCATATTTCTTGTTGATTTTCATTTATTTCTTGAATCACATCAAGTTTGGATTCCGCACAAACTTGGTGTAGTTTGATATCATTGAAAGATCCGGTTTTACGGGACTTACAGTTATTTTAAGGTATGTGACAGGTGCTTAGGATGTTGCTTGTTATCTGCTGGAATCAAGCTAGGATGGAGTCTAGAAACAAATTAAATAAAATCTGAGTTGTCGGAACATTTGATCTGTCTTTGAGAAAACAATGTCTGTAATAACTGCTTTTATTTGATATATTATGGTATGGGACATAATGATAAATATCTGGTAATTTTAGTTGTTATGGATTTCTCCTGGACAATCTATTTCGCTCAGTGCCGCACCCCGATGTTTCTGTCATCGGTTGGAGTGTGACAGATTGGTATCAGAGCCATAACTGTAGGGAATTAGGCAAGACTCGGCCTAGTCCGGGTCGATGTCTTAGAAACGACCTAGTCTATAGTCTAAGTACCCACAGACCGACTTGTGCGTACCCGGTATGGGTTTTGCATGAGCCTACTTGCTATTTCTCGCTCGAGCTCGCTGTATACTACACACTTGCGCGAACATTGGATACTACCGTTTCGCGCAAGACCAGCCTTTCCTAAGGCTGGGCACACACACAAATGGATGATCTGGTTAAGATTAGGTGTGAAAACCGCAAACTCTCGACCGGATCACTCGTTCGATTCGTTGTTTTTACTATAAGCAAGAGATTTTGTGTTGAATTAGGAGTGAAATCCATACTTCGACATGATTCTCCTTATCTATCTCGTGATTCTATCACACAAACATGGATGTAGTCATTAAGTCAAGGGTGAAACCCCAACCTTGATGACTCGTTCCGCTCTATAATTTTGGTTTTACAAAACTCTCACCAAAGTCGCAACGGACTCCAACGAATTGGGCCGCGCTGTAACCGGAAGGATACGTGCCGAACGCCCAAATTGAGGCGAGAGCACAGTCCAGAAGGCCAAAGTGTGCACTAAGGGTCCTTGTGAATAGTCGAATCACTTTGGGTAGTCGACGTCTCGCATCCAGGACAATCTCTCATCGATTTTATGTGTTACAATTCTGGATTTTTGCCGCCGCCAACTCTGAGATTTATTGTTTTTATGTGAATTTTATGTGATTTTGTGCGCTTATATGTTTCGAATTTTGATGATTTTCTCACTTTTCACTGTTCGCTTTGATCAACACGCACCACTCGCACTGCACATTTACCTCAAAACGCCAACAAATCGCTTGTGTTATTCGCTATCGCTGCTCGCTAATCGCAATCGCTATACTTAACCACTATACGCTGTTGTGAAAGATAGGTGAATACGTGCAAAATATGTGTTTAGGGGAGCTATGTGCTTATGTGCTACTGTGCTTACGTGAAATACGTGCTTATGTGCTTATGTGTTTCTGTGGTTTATGTGCCTACGTGAATTTTGTGAATGGCTGTGTTCCTGAGCTTTATGGTGAATCGCTAGTCTATACTAAGGTTAATCGAAATTTGTGTTTGAGTCCTATGACGATGTCTGTTGCAGACCATATCGTCATTTGGATCGTTTCATTCCCGAACTGCTCGCCGAAACCATGATGACAAACGAATCGCCGCTCTCGTCTCTAAGAAAATGGCGAAAGTCATCCCACAAATCGTCAGTGAGCTGAATGAGAATGCTAGCAAGTCCTCGGAGGAGTCCAGGACCGATACTCCTAAGGCCGCTTTTAACTTCAAGCAGTTCGAAGCCTGCGGTCCAAAAGAATTTACCGGCGAAGATGGGCCTACAGCCATGTTCCAATGGTTTGATTCTATCGAAGTCACCCTGCGCCAGAGTGGCTGTCCAGAAAACCTACGCACTGTTAACGCCACCGGCGTCTTCTAATCCCGCACTCTTGATTGGTAGACGGTCAAGAGGAACAAACGAGGAAATGATGCAACTTTCAGATTGTCGTGGGACGAGTTGAAGAACATCATAACGCAAGAGTTCTGCCCTCCCCATGAACTCCAAAAGCTCGAGGATGAATTCTGGCACATTAAGCAGGATGGCAGAGATAATGCTGGTTTAACTGCTCGCTTCAAGCAGTTGAGAACTGTGCAGATACTGCTGCCCCACTCCAAACAGTACCTGCCCAACCGCAACCTCAACACCGCCAAGTAGCGGCGCCCGTGGTCAATGCACCGCCCGCCAAGCGTGCATACACTGGACCACACCCGCTCTGCCCTACTTGTACTTATCACCACCCGGTTGGTATCGCATGCCGGTTCTGTGTTCATTGCAACATGTATGGTCACTTCACCGCTAACTGCCGTACAGGTCCACGTTAAGCTCCAGCTTCAGCTCAAGGTCAAGCTCCTGCACCACAAGCTCTACTTCCTGCTCCCCAGGGCCATCAAGCAGCTCCTGCACCCGCCGCTCATGCTAGAGCTTGCTTCGCATGTGGTGATCCCAACCAATTTGCAAACATGTGCCTCAACAGAGTAGTGAAACAAGAACCCCAGCAGCAGCCGCAACAACAGCTGCAGCAGCCAGCAGCCCGCGGGCGTGCTTTCAACATCAACGCCCGCCAGGCTCAAGCAGACAACAATGTGGTTAATAGTACGTTCCTTGTGAATGGTATATATGCTTCGTGTTTATTTGATACTGGAGCCGATAACTATTTTTGTATCATTTGAATTCGAAAAACTCCTTAATCGTCAGCACGCCCATCTCCCCTCGATGTTCGATGTTGAAGTTGCCACTGGAAGAACCGTCGCTGTCAATTCTGTTCTACGTGATTGTACGCTTGAACTCAACAATCACGTCTTCCCTATCGACCTTATTCCGATGCAGCTCGGTAGTTTTGACATCATAGTAGGCATGGATTTTCTTCGCGAAAATCGTGCTGAAGTTGTTTGCTTCGATAAGATGATTTGTTTCTCGCTCGCTAACGGTGATCAACTTTGTGTGTATGGCGAAACTCCTTTGAAAGGTCTTAAACTCATGTCATGTGTCCAAGCGAGCAAGTATCTCCGCAAGGAATACAGAGCCTTCTTGGCTAACATTGTAGTAGCGGAGAAGGAAAAGAAAGGAAACTCAGGAGTGAAAGACGTTCCCGTTGATTGTAAATTCCCTAACGTATTTCCTGATGATTTACCTGGTCTACCTCCCACTCGTGATATCGATTTCCGAATCGACCTCATCCCTGGAGCAAATCCTGTTGCTAAAGTTCCTTATCGTCTCGCTCCTTCTGAAATGCGCAAACTCTCGAGTCAGCTCCAGGAACTACTTGATAAAGGCTTCATTCTCCCTAGCACCTCTCCATGGGGCGCGCCTGTCCTTTTTGTCAAAAAGAAGGATGGATTGTTCCGGATGTGCATCGACTACAGGGAATTAAATAAGCTTACCATCAAGAATCGCTATCCCTTGCCACGAATCGATGATTTGTTTGACCAATTACAAGGTGCTACATATTTCTCGAAGATCGATCTACGCTCAGGCTATCACCAATTACGCATTCAAGAGGAAGATATCCCCAAAACCGCTTTTCTAACCCATTATGGTCATTACGAGTTTGTTGTCATGCCTTTTGGTTTGACTAACGCTCCCGCAGTCTTTATGGATCTAATGAATCGCGTGTGCAAACCCTTCCTTGACCGCTTCGTCATCTTGTTCATCGATGATATCCTGATCTATTCCAAGTCAAAAGCCGAACACTTGCAGCATCTACGTTTGGTTCTTGAGTTACTCCAGGGAAACCGTCTCTATGCCAAGTTCTCCAAGTGTGAATTTTGGCTGGAGGAGGTCCAATTCCTGGGTCACATTGTCAATAGTCAAGGTATTCACATCGACCCCGCGAAGATCAAAGTTGTTAAGAGTTGGGTTACACCCAAGAACCCGTCTGAAGTCCGTTCTTTTCTCGGACTAGTGGGCTATTATCGCCGATTTATCGAAGGTTTCTCTAAAATCGCTGTGCCGCTTACCTCACTTACGCATAAGGACAAACCTTTTGTTTGGGGAACTAAATAGGAGGAAGCCTTTCAAACTCTCAAAGCTATGCTTTGCAATGCTCCTGTGCTCTCACTGCCCGACGGAAACGACGATTTTGTAGTCTACTGTGATGCCTCCAGCCTTGGTCTTGGTTGTGTTCTCATGCAACGAGACAAGGTTATCGCGTACGCTTCTCGACAGCTTAAGATCCACAAGAAGAACTACACCACACATGACCTCGAGCTTGGCGCAGTTGTTTTTGCGTTAAAGATTTGGCGACACTACCTTTACGGTACCACGTGTACGGTCTTCATCGACCATAGGAGCCTACAACACATCTTTGACCAGAAAGAACTAAATATGCGTCAACGCTGGTGGGTAGAACTCCTCAACGATTACGACTGTGAGATACGTTACCACCCAAGCAAAGTAAACGTCGTTGCCGATGCTCTCAGTCGACGAAGCTATTTGCATAGCGTTCGTAATGTCCAAGCCCAGCATAACCTCGAAGCCCTCATCCGCGACGCGCAACATGCTTGTTTTACCGAACGTACTTTGAAGAAGGAAAGAATCATCAAGGATGGCGCTCAACTGGTGAATAAATCGAATAGGATATTCCATTATCTAGACCGAATTTAGATTCCCAACCGTACGAATTTGCGACAACTTCTGATGGACGAAGCCCACAAATCTCGGTATTTTGTTCATCCCGGTGCTGACAAGATGTACCAGGACGTGCTCTACAAGTACTGGTGGCCAGGCATGAAGAAGGATATCACTCTTTATGTTTCGAAGTGCCTGAGTTGTTCGAAGGTCAAGGCTGAGCATCAAAGACCCTCTGGCTTACTTGTCCAACCCGAGACCCCGATGTGGAAATGGGAGAGTATAGCTATGGACTTTATAACGAAACTCCCGCGCATGACGTCAGGACATGACAGCATCTGGGTTGTCATTGACCGTTTGACTAAATATGTCCACTTCCTGCCGATACGAGAAGACTTTAAGGTAGAAAAATTAGCCCGAATCTACACCGATGAGATCATTTGTCGAAACGGGATGCCTCGTGACATCATCTCTGACCGCGATGGTCGATTTACCTTGCGTCTTTGGGAAACGTTTCAATCTGCTCTCGGTACTACGCTTAATCTAAGTACCGCTTTCCATCCCCAAACCGGCGGTCAGACTGAAAGAACGATTCGCACCCTTGAAGACATGCTTCGCTCGTGTGTCATAGATTTCGGTGGTAATTAGGACGTGCACTTACCTTTGGTCGAATTCTCATACAATAACAGTTATCATTCTAGCATTCAAATGGCACCATTTGAGGCATTATACGGAAGGAAATGTCGATCGCCTATTGTATAACACGAGATCAGAGACGCACAAATTACCGGTCCTGAGCTGTTGCAAGAAACGACTGACAAAATCCTCCAAATTCGAGATAATTTGTTGAAAGCTCGGAGTCGTCAGAAAAGTTACGCCGATAGACGCCGCAAGCCCTTTGAATTTGACGTTGGTGATCACGTACTCCTAAAGGTTGCACCATGGAAGGGGGTGATCAGATTCGGCAAGAAAGGAAAGCTCGAACCTCGATATGATGGACCCTTTAAAATTCCGGAAAGGATTGGAAAAGTGGCCTACAGACTCGAACTACCAGAGGAACTTAGTAATGTCCACCCGACTTTCCACGTTTCGAACCACAGAAAGTGCTTAGCCGACCAGGAATTACATGTCACTCTTGAGGATTTACAAGTGGACGAAACATTACACTTCGTTGAAAAGCCTGTCGAGATCATGGGACGAGAAACCAAGGTGCTCAGACGCTCACGCATTCCCATTGTGAAGGTTCGCTGGGAAGGCAAACGCGGCGCCGAGTTCACCTGGGAACTCGAAAGTGACATGAAGGTGAAGTACCCACAACTGTTTGTTACGCCTACTTCTTAAATTTGGGATGAAATTTCCTAAAGTAGGGGAGGCTGTAACAAACCGCTTTT
This sequence comes from Helianthus tuberosus, assembly GCA_030545235.1. Taxonomy (NCBI): domain Eukaryota; kingdom Viridiplantae; phylum Streptophyta; class Magnoliopsida; order Asterales; family Asteraceae; genus Helianthus; species Helianthus tuberosus. The sequence goes on along the minus strand of CM060357.1, from coordinate 97,414,210 downwards.
TGGAAGGTCAAAGTGCAAGTCAAAGTCAAAGTCAAAGGAAGAAAAGATTGCTAATTGCGATCTGTCACTCCTTGCTTAACTACTGGCTGTGCTTTTTGACTTGTAATCGAATTCTATTATTTATTTTCTTTAGTTGTATTATGTGGAGTATCTATTAATAATCGAGGTTTAATCGATGTTTATCGCTAATCGTATCGCTATTGCATTCGCAACTCGAATTATGTGTTCTGGATATTGATTTACGTGTGTGTGCTATTATGTGTTACTTGTGCATGTTATGTTTATGTTGAGGTGTTTAATCGCAATCGCAATTCTATCGCAACGCAATCTAATCGCAAACGCTAAACACAAGTTATTTATAGTGATTGTATGTTAGATATAGTAGTTAGGTTATTTTTGTAACTAATGGGTAATATTATCGCATCGCTCGCTCGAAACGCATCGCAACGCTCAACACGCAAAACGAAACGCCGAAACTCAACTCGTCGGACCACTTCGATCGAATGGCCAATCGATCGTGAGCTATCCGACACTTGCACTCCACTTTCCCTTTTTGGCAACCTATAAATACCCCCTGTCACATCACTTGTGATGTGACAGCTCTCTCTCACTCGACTAGCATGCTCAAGGCCTTCTTTCTCTCGATTTCTCGCGATTCTTGTAAGTTTTCAACTCAAATCTTGTACTTCTATGATCTACACGCACTTCTTCAACATCTTCACCTTTGAATCCTAACTTTTAACCGTGAAATCAACGGATTTGAGGTGTTTTAGGATGACGTCATCATGGAGTTCTTATAAACTTTAAGATTTGGCTTCATTCCACCAAGAACAACTCAGATCTGAAGGATTTCCACATGATTTCACAACGATTTCGCATAGATCTAAACATTCTCAAATATAAAAGGATTGAAAGATGGTTTCTAACTTTCTTTCAACTCTTTTACACTCAATACACTCAAAACCGATAGAATCAGAGCTCATTCTGGTCTTCTACTCATTTCTTAGTGAAGTGTCGGTTGAGATCTGATTTCTATCAAAGAGACAACCGATTTCGGAGTAAACATGAACAACCGTCAAAGAACAGTCAACTGGTCAGATTAGAGTGATTCCTGTTCGATCGGGTGACTTGGGACTTGACGAGGTTCCATTGTTTAGTACATTATCATACCCTCTCGAACAAACCGCAAAACTGTCAAAATCATCAAGTCAAGATGATCAGATTCGTTGGGATGGATTGCCATCCGATCGAACTGCGAACAGATTGCCGCCCGATCGGATTGCCATCCGATCGAACGACCATCCGACCAGTTGACATTTGGAACTTCGACACTTAATCAATTTCATAATTTTCAAAGACCATTAGTTCTAACGGATTGCCATCCGATCGGATTGCTATCTGATCCAGTGACCATCCAGCTGTGAACTTGTTCTCACTAAGTGTCCTGCCAATCGGATCGCTATCCGATCGAACGACCATTCGATCGATCGACCTGGAGGGTAGAGATACTTCTCTGTTTTCAAAAATGCTACAACGAAAACTTCAAAGCCATCATACACAAACACATCCTTCTCAAATGAATGTCAATCCGACCGAATGGCCATCCGAACGGATTGATATCCGATCGGATTGCCGTCCGATCGGATTGCCATCCGACACTTTTCCACTTTGCACTGCTTATCGCGCCGTTCATTCGCTTATGCTATGATTAACTGTTCAGGCTAATCACTCTAGCGCACCCTTCAATCCATTAACTTCCATAGCTGTGAGTATACTCGATCCCTTTTTGCTTTAAGCACTTTTGGGTGTTACATACGTTACTTATTCCAAATCTGTGGGATTGTTTACTGACCCAAACGAGTCGTTCAGAAGAGTTTTTGCTCAATACGAGAGGCGGAAACAGACGTATCGAGGTAATTCAGCATGCAATTTACTTTAAACTGTCTTTAGATTGATATAAGATCGATTACAATGCTGTAGACACTTCGGCAGAGCTTCGCTACTGGAATCAGAATCGTTACAAATGACAAGGCACACTAGGTATTTATAGGCCCCCCTGATTTCGCATGAAACGGTTCATGCGAAATAGTAATTTCGCACGAAATTACTCAAACGAAATCAAGTTCACACGAAAACACTATTTCGTGCGAAATACCTGTTTAATTTCATATGAAATGACATAATGTCATTTCATGCAAAATACCTCATATCTCGATTTCCGTGCCCTGATCTATCAATTACAAAACAAGACTCGATACAAGACGAAGTCGACAGACGTATGCACCAACAGACTCCCCCTCGGATGTTGACGAAGTCTTCAGTGTCGAGTCTTCGGTTGTCAAACTTTCAATCTTTATTAGTCTTCTTGCTCGCTCCAAATATTCTCCGTTGTAAGCATCCTCAATCAATCTCTTTCTCTTTCTCTTAGAATCTCAACCTGGCTCTATACTCCTCTTGATCAGGTCTCTCGATTCCTTACGTTCATCAGCAACAGCAAATTGCATCTTCAGACTCCCTCTTGATGTCATCAGACTCCCCCTTTCAATAAGCTAGGATCGCAATCTAACTTCTACAGATTCAAGATCGTGACCTGGATCTCATCCTGCTCAGGATCAAAATCAGGCTATCCTGCACAATCTCTACCTCACAATAAATTTCACAAATTTAAAATTTGTCAAGTTTAGAAATCTCATGCAAGTACCAATCAATCAATAAATGATTTTACAATGTTGATCTCTGATGAACCACTTGTAAAAATATCAGGTTTCTTTTCAAAAATCTTTTTCATCTTAAACATCTCAAACAAACTCTCCCAAACCTTTTGTTCATCATGTTTAGCACTTAGAATTTTGAAAATCAGCTCTCCAACATCAGTTGAAGAAAATCTTTTTGAATTTTTCAAAAAAATTTATGCTAAAACACACTAAAATCTTTTTGGAATTTTGAGTTTAGAAAGAAATGCATTAAAGAAATATTTACAGACAATATTTTTTGTGAGTTTGCGTAAGAGGATCATATCAGTTTTTGAGACAAATCACCAACACCGTTAAGCTTTAAACATTTTAAGTTCTAAACGATTCACGTAGATTGTCAGTATACTGATCCACTTAAATTTTCAAACAAAGTTCAACTGTTTCGAGATACGAAATTAGTGTTTTAGAGACTTAAACTTATTCGCGTGTCCCACCTCAGAATATACTCCCGTATCCAGATCCCAATATTCAGTCTTACAGGTGAGTATACCTAGATGATATCTGTAAAGGGTTAAAATGCGAGGGCCATGAGAGCTCAGGCTATTGCTTCCGCAAAATCAGAGAGATGGTGGCTTCGACTTTTGGTGATGTAACCATCTTGGTTTTCGTACTTGTATTTGTTTTGACTTGCATTGTAACAATTACTATATTTGGAATGAAACTTATTTGATCCTACTTGCTTTGTGCTCATACCGATACAAACACGTGAAACAATTTCAAATTTGTTGAGTTTTTATGCTATTAAACACGGTTACATAAACTATAAGGGTTTATTGTGACTACTTGTGAAACTACTAGTTAAGGGACCTATTTGACATTTTTTTAAAACCTGCTTGAAATCTATTACTTTTTAAGTTCAAGGACTAAAATCCATAATTATTTGAAAGTACAAGTCCATGGGCTAAATTGTCATTTTTGAAACTATATAAGTACAAGGGTTAAAAGTGCAATTTTGCAAACTACAAGTTTAGGGTCCTTTGTATCATTTTTGAAACTTATTTTATAAAAGAAATAAAGATAAATAAATTGTTTTAAAAAGTCTAGGGTTCAAATGGTCATTTTCTTAAACTTAAACTATAGGGACTAAAACTGTTATTTTTAAACTTATATAAACTGAAAACCCTAACTGTGTTAGTCCTTTTATAAAGGTTTCCTTCTTTAAACATTAACTCAGTTAGCATACTTAACTGAACAGTACAGGGACTATTTGTGTCAATTTTTGAAACTTCAGGGACCAAAGTGTAAATATTAAAAACAATTAAACACTTTTGTTAATACACATTTTATATTGTTGCATGTTCAATCAATTAGCGTGACGTGGAATCTTGTTTCCAAAAACTCTTATACGTGTTTGGACTTACCCGCAATCAAGGTGAGTTCATAGTCCCTTTTTACATTATTTTTGGGATGAAACATATGATACAATGTGATACAAACTTATTTGCTATTTGTGGATATCCCGATTGTCCTTGCATTTGCTTAATACTTGTTGTTGTTGCTTTAACGTGTTTACGTTCATTAACTTGCAAAAGCCCAACGGTTATATTATAACGCTATAGGTGTGACGCCCCATCTCACTTCCAGTGAAACTATTTGTTGCAATTGTTGTTGTTGATACTCATGTGAAAATTTTTGAAAGTGTGGTGATAGACCCGTGTTACGTCATAACGAAGGTTTGAATGTACCACCAAGTGACTACTTGTATTACTCTTTTGCTTAAAGACATATCACATGCCACAGTGTTAAACCATTTTCATATCACATTGTTATTTTTGCCTAACAAAACCTATGAATTCACTCAACCGTTTGTTGACCCAATATTTTTCTAACATATGTTTCAGGTGACAATGTTTGATGCTATGATTTGCAAGAATATTTCATGTAGGATTGATCAAGATTTATGCCTTAGATTAAATCCGAATCTATCATTTGTGAAACAATTTGTTATGATGTATTTTGTTTATATACTCTTATTTACTCGGATGTGAATGCAATCTCTTTAATTGAATCTAAACTATATTTCAACTTAATTTAACCATCATGTGCTCAAATGCATTCTGCCATGTTTCGTGATGCCCTTGACTTTTCCGCCTCCGGTCAGGGTGTCACAGATTGGTATCAGAGCCATGGTTATAGGGATTTAGGTTATTAGTAATACTTTGACCTAGACTATAACTTACCTAGGACACTTTCCATTAGCAAACTCTTCCGTTATCTTTGCCTTTGTCTTCATCCCTTTCCTTATCTTTTGTAACCAATGCCTCATCACCGCGGATCTCATCTTTAGATTTTACAAATGCTCATCACCTATCCTTAGGTGATTATTTTCAAAACCTCTTCTGATTTTTAAATTCTCATCAAAGTCTTGGGCTCTAATAACGAACTCGTGCAATCTGGAAGGGTGGATGCCTGTATTTGGGGTTTTCTGTCTAGGCAAGCACTTCATATAAATTCCAACTCGAGGAACCAGTTGTGCTTACCTGGGAATTCTTTGGAAGAGTGTCCACTTATAGGCTAAAGCATGACTTCACTAAGTTATAAGAACCCAACTACTTTGACTTGTCATTGATGTCGTTTATTCGTGGAATAAATGATATCCATCTTGTTGCGTGTTTTCTCTTATCCTCATTGATTTTATGAAACTACTTTATCTCATTATGAAATCACCATGATCTTATGTTTTACCTACCTCGTGTAGATGCCTCCTCGACATGCACCACAAGACAATGTCCCGAACGCAGAATTGGCAGCACTTCTTGTTCAACAGATAGCTGCAGTACTTCCCGACCTTCTAACACAACTTTCTCAAGCCACCAATGGACAAAGTAGCAGCAGAACCAACGGAAACCATCATGACACTCCATGTAACTTCAAACAATTCAACTCTTGCCACCCCACTAAGTTTACGGGGAATGAAGGTGCTACTGGACTTCTTTAATGGACCGAAAGTATGGAGAATACATTCCACCACAGTCAGTGTACAAATGAACGCAAGGTCGAATTTGCTTCTAGCGTCTTCCAAAAGAGGGCGTTAACTTGGTGGAATGGAATCATGAAGGATCGCACAGCCGAAGTTTCTATGGCTTTGACCTGGGAAGAATTGAAAGTTCTCATGTTAAAGGAATTCTGCCCGCGAAACGAAATGAAAGCACTGGAAGATGAGTTCCACGACCTTAAACAAGATAGTGGAGAAAACCGCGCTTATATAAACCGGTTCGAAGAATTGTGCATTCTCTATCCCACAAACCTAGCTCTCGATCGCTTGATCGAGAAATTCATTAGTGGACTGCCTAGTTGCATCAAGCACATAGTGACTGGAAGCAGACCAGCCACACTTCGAGACGCTTATGAACTCTCTGCTATCTTGACAGATGCTCAAGTCAAGGAATGGAACTTATCCCGAAAGAGCGACAAGAAGACACCATCCAAAGCTGCACCCGACACTATCAAAGAGGCAAATGATGGAGCCCAATCTTTGAGGAAAACCAGGAATGCAAACAAACACAAAGTAGTCAGAAACTTTGCCATTACAACTCCTGCTCCCGCCAACCAGGCTCCTCCTGCCAAGAAGCCATATGTTGGTGAAGCACCGTTATGCAACCGTTGTAACTACCATCATCAAGCCCGTTTTCCTTGTAAACAGTGCACAAGTTGTGGGCGCTCCTGCTCCCGCCAACCAGGCTCCTCCTGCCAAGAAGCCATATGTTGGTGAAGCACCGTTATGCAACCGTTGTAACTACCATCATCAAGCCCATTTTCCTTGTAAACAGTGCACAAGTTGTGGGCGCTTTGGTCATCTTGCAACCACATGCCGTACACATCATGCTGTTGCTCCTCCTGCTATTCAAGCTGCTGCACCACCTCGTTATCCCATTGGAACTTGCTTCAATTGCAGTGATCCGAATCACTTCAAAAGGGAATGTCCCAAACTTGCAAATTCTCAACCCGCTAGAGGTCGTGCATTCAACCTGAATGTCAATGAGGCTTGTGCCGCAAATGATGTGGTCAACGGTACGTTTCTCGTTAACAATCGCTATGCTTCTGTTTTATTTGATCCGGGTGCAAATAGGAATTTTGTTTCACTTGAGTTTGAAACTTTGCTTGCCTTACCACGTACAAAACTGAGTGAATCATTTGAAGTTATAGTAGCTAGTGGCGATCACTCCGTGTTAAATTCCGTCATTACCAATTGTGAACTTGAACTTCATGGCCATGTTTTTCCGATCAACCTTATTCCCATGAAACTTGGATGTTTTGATATCATAGTAGGCATGGATTGGTTAGCTCCAAATCATGCCGAAGTTGTTTGTCATGATAAATTCGTTCGTTTACCATTGCCGTCTGGTGAAGTTCTGAAGGTCTATGGGGAAGGACCCTATAAAAGTCTCAACCTCATATCTTGCGTGCAAGCTCAAAAGTATTTGCGCAAGAACTACGTGGCTTTCCTAGCCCACGTGGGGGTGAAGAAGGAAGAAACCAAGAACATTAAAGATATTCCAATCATTTGAGATTTTCCTGAAATTTTTCCCGATGATCTACCTGGCTTACCTCCCGTGCGTCAAGTAGAATTTCGTATCGATCTTGTTCCTGGTGCTAATCCTATTGCCAAATCTCCCTATCGTCTTGCACCTTCGGAAATGCAAGAACTTGCTAACCAACTTCAAGAGCTTTCTGAAAAAGGTTTCATTCGCCCCAGTTTTTCTCCTTGGGGAGCTCCAGTTTTGTTCGTCAAGAAGAAAGATTGTTCCATGCGTATGTGTATCGATTACCGTGAGCTGAACAAACTCACCATCAAAAACCGTTATCCCCTGCCTCGCATTGATGATCTCTTCGATCAATTACAAGGTGCCACTTGCTTCTCAAAGATCGACTTACGCTCTGGTTATCACCAACTACGCATTTTTGAAGACGACATTCCTAAAACCGCTTTTCGCACACGCTATGGTCACTATGAGTTCACCGTTATGCCATTCGGTTTAACCAATGCCCCTGCGGTCTTCATGGATTTAATGAACCGTGTTTGCAAGCCCTACCTAGATAAATTTGTCATTGTTTTCATTGATGACATTCTTATCTATTCCAAAACCAAAGCTGATCATGAGAATCACCTTCGATTGATCTTAGACCTCCTAAAGAAAGAACAGCTTTATGCCAAATTCTCGAAATGCGAATTCTGGCTTAAAGAAGTTCAATTTTTGGGACACATCATAAACAACAAAGGAATTCATGTTGATCCTATGAAGATTGAAGCCATAAAGAATTGGAGTGTTCCTACCACTCCAACTGAAATCCGTTCTTTCCTTGGTTTAGCTGGGTATTATCGACGTTTCATTGCCAATTTTTCCAAACTTGCTGTTCCGCTTACGTCTTTAACTCACAAGGGTAAACCTTTTGAGTGGGGACCAAAACAAGATGAAGCTTTCCAAATTCTTAAACAGAAACTTTGTGATGCTCCTATTCTGACTCTCCCCGATGGTAACGATGATTTCGTGGTGTATTGTGATGCTTCCAAACTTGGCTTAGGCTGCGTCCTCATTCAACGAGGCAAAGTCATAGCCTATGCATCTCGACAACTGAAGGACCTGAAAAGAGATACACTACCCATGATCTTGAATTGGGTGCCGTAATCTTCGCTCTCAAAATCTGGAGACACTATATTTATGGTACAAAATGTGTGATTTTCACTCATCACAAAAGTCTCCGACACATCTTTGATCAGAAGGATTTAAACATGCGCCAACGTAGATGGATTGAACTTCTAAACGACTACGATTGCGAGATTCGCTATCACCCCGGAAAAGCGAATGTTGTTGCCGATGCTTTAAGTCGTAAAGAACGCATTCAACTTCATAGCATACAAATCCATTCTGACATCCAAACCCGTATTCTCCAAGCTCAGCAAGATGTTGTGGCCAGCGGTGATTTGCTTACTGAATTACCTCATAAACTTGATCTCCTTCTTGAGACCAAAGAAGATGGCTTACAACATTTCAAAAACCGTCTGTGGGTTCCTAATCGTAACAACCTTCGTACATTCTTGATGGACGAAGCCCACAAGTCCCGATATTCTATTCATCCCGGTGCGGACAAGATGTACATGGATCTTCGAAACCTTTACTGGTGGCCCAGAATGAAAAAGGATGTTGCTCTCTACGTGTCCAAATGCCTCACATGTTTGAAGGTTAAAGCTGAACACCAATGACCTTCGGGATTACTTGAACAACCCGAGATTCCTGTGTGGAAATGGGAGGAAATTGCTATGGATTTCGTAACCAAGTTGCCACGCACTTCTCGAGGTTATGACAGCATCTGGGTGATCGTTGACCGTCTAACCAAATCAGCTCACTTTTTGCCAATCCGAGAAGATTACTCTGTTACTAAACTTTCTAAACTCTACCTTGACGAGATTGTTGCTCGTCATGGTGTGCCCTTGAACATTATTTCTGATCGCGATGGCCGTTTTACCTCTCATTTTTGGGAAACTATGCAATCTGCTTTGGGAACTCGACTAAATCTCAGCACAGCTTATCACCCTCAAACTGATGGTCAGTCTGAACGAACCATTCAAACCCTTGAGGATATGTTACGAGCTTGCGTTATAGATTTTGGTGGTAATTGGGATTCACATCTACCTTTGATTGAATTCTCTTACAACAATAGTTACCACTCCAGTCTTGGAATGGCGCCTTTTGAAGCTCTCTATGGTCGCAAGTGTCGTTCTCCTGTTTGTTGGAACGAGATTACTGAGGCACAAATCACTGGTCCTGAACTAATCCAAGAAACGACTGACAAGATCTTTAAAATTCGTGACAACCTTACAGTGGCTAGAAGTCGTGAAAAGAGTTATGATGATAAACGACGCAAACCCCTTGAATTCCAAGTCGGTGAGATGGTACTTCTCAAGGTCTCTCCTTGGAAAGGTATTATACGCTTTGGAAAGAAAGGTAAACTAGCTCCACGATATGTTGGTCCTTTTAAGATCATCGAAAGGATTGGTAAAGTAGCCTACAAACTTGAGTTACCTTCCGAACTCAGCAACGTTCATCCTACCTTTCATGTCTCCAATCTCAGAATGTGTCTTGTTGATGAAAACCATCATGTACCACTCGACGACATTCACATCGACGACTCCATGCACTTTGTTGAAAAACCAGTAGAAATCATGGACCGCGAAGTGAAGAAACTAAGACGAAGCCGCATACCTATCGTTAAGGTACGTTGGGAATCCAAACGTGGCCCAGAATTCACTTGGGAACGTGAGGGTGACATGAAGACCAAGTATCCGCATCTCTTTGCAAAAGAATCTCCTACACCAATTTCGAGACGAAATTCTCAAAAGTAGGGGAGACTGTAACCATCTTGGTTTTCGCACTTGTATTTGTTTTGACGTGCATTATTACAATTACCGTATTTGGAATGAAACTTATTTGATCCTACTTGCTTTGTGCTCATACCGATACAAACACGTGAAACAATTTCAAATTTGTTGAGTTTTTATGCTATTAAACACGGTTACATAAACTATAAGGGTTTATTGTGACTACTTGTGAAACTACTAGTTAAGGGACCTATTTGACATTTTTTTTAAAACCTGCTTGAAATCTATTACTTTTTAAGTTCAAGGACTAAAATCCGTAATTATTTGAAAGTACAAGTCCATGGGCTAAATTGTCATTTTTGAAACTATATAAGTACAAGGGTTAAAAGTGAAATTTTGCAAACTACAAGTTTAGGGTCCTTTGTATCATTTTTGAAACTTATTTTATAAAAGAAATAAAGATATATAAATTGTTTTAAAAAGTCTAGGGTTCAAATGGTCATTTTCTTAAACTTAAACTGTAGGGACCAAAATTGTTATTTTTAAACTTATATAAACTGAATACCCTAACTGTGTTAGTCCTTTTATAAAGGTTTCCTTCTTTAAACATTAACTCAGTTAGCATACTTAACTGAACAGTATAGGGACTATTTGTGTCAATTTTCGAAACTTCAGGGACCAAAGTGTAAATATTCAAAAATTCGGTAAAAAGGGGGTCTTCTTTAAAGAACCGGCCCTTGTGGGATTCGAACTCGTGATCTCTCGTTTAGAACCGTAACGTCTTAACCAGTTTATCCTCCTAATAGGAGCTGATAGATTATAGTTTTTAATTCTTTTATACACTTATTATGATTATTATAATTATTAATTAAATTAAGATATTAAAAAGGTTTTAATTCCATTGAACCGGACAAGGACGGGACTCGAACCCGCGCCTTCCCGCAAACAAATCACGCGCACAAACCAACTGGTCTACCAGTTGGGATGTGTTATAATATAGATTATATTATATATATATACTCATTAAAACAGATATGTATATATATATATATATATATACAAAACAACAGGTCGCGGATCTCGACCAAAACCCACCAAATCCGACCAAAATCGAATTTTTCCACTTTCTTCATCACTTTTAACCTAACCCATTATGATTATAATTCTTTTCCTTAAACAATTCGCACTTAGAACGCATTAAACGGACAATAACCAGGATATATTTTAAAAATTAAAAGTAGTACATTCCACTACTGTTTGTCGAATCTGAGATCGAATTAGAATGCTATATAAGTCCCTCAGACTCCCACGAACCTCTTACACCCTTCACAATCCACCAACACTTCGCATATTCCCGAATTTAAACCTGCAACTCGCCCGAACAGTAACACCTCACCGGAATTAGTCGAACCGTCGATCCAGACGATAACGGTTAGTTTTTATCTGGTCATTTAGTTCAAATATGCTTGTACAATGATTCCTTAAAGTTAATTTAGATACAACATAGGTTTCCCGTAGAATTGAAAGGTTTGACTTTTCTGTTTGACTCGGTCTGAACAATTGGGGAAGATGACCAATTTCCATTTCTGTATTTATTTTATTTAAACTAAACTTCAACATAACCACCAGGCCTGGCCCAGTGGTTGTGTCTGTTTGTTTGCAACCGGTTGACCCGGGTTCGAATCCGGGGACAACCAAACCTTTTTATTCCTTTTATTTTTAATACTTTTAACATTTCAATAATTTTTATAACATTATTAGACAATGTTACTTTTATTAAAAATATAAAGTTAGTCAATTTATTTATAAAACTAATTTTTATGATATTAAAACAGTTTATTATTAAATAATTCATAATAAATCAATTTTCAAGAAATAAATACTGAAATTTTTATGATAATTATTTTAAGTGATAAACTTTACAAAAATAATATTGTTACTGATATTTTATATAATTTTGATATTTATATAATTAAATCAGTTTTAATACTTATGAATATAATTTAATTTAGTGTAATTAAATTATATAACTATATATCCAAAATTATTTTAGACTTATTACTGAGTTTTTATAAACTTAGAATCTGAATTTTTATTATATTTAATTATTTAGATAATTAAACTTATATAAACTTATTCATTGATATTTTAAACAAATTAATTCATTTTAATTATTTAAAATGAATCCAGGGCTATAATATTTATTTTAGATCAGTAATATTCAAGTTCAATAATTAAAATTATTAATTTTAATTATTCTGTTTTAATATAATTATTTTGATAATTAGATATATAATTATCATATTTAATCTTTTAAGCAATATATTTATCATATACCATTTTAAATATATATTTAGCCATCTAAATTAATTTATAATTTTTATAAATTAATAATATCACTTGTAAATATTTTGGTTATAATCAATTATTTAACTATGTTATTTAATTATACTAGTTAATTATATTTGATTTATTATTACAAATGTTTATATAAAATCAATTGTATAATTTTGCAATTTATGTTAATTGAAAATGTTCTTATAAATAATTCCTTTATATCATACTCATTTTCCGAGTTCTCTATTAGGTTATCCAAACCACATAATCACCGTTTATCCAAACCCTATTAAATTCTATAGATTTAGGATTTCCGTTCAAAAACAATTAAACACTTTTGTTAATACACATTCTATATTGTTGCATGTTCAATCAATTAGAGTGACGTGGAATCTTGTTTCCAAAAACTCTTATACGTGTTTGGACTTACCCGCAATCAAGGTGAGTTCATAGTCCCTTTTTACATTATTTTTGGGATGAAACATATGATACAATGTGATACAAACTTATTTGCTATTTGTGGATATCCCGATTGTCCTTGCATTTGCTTAATACTTGTTGTTGTTGCTTTAACGCGTTTACGTTCATTAACTTGCAAAAGCCCAACGGTTATATTATAACGCTATAGGTGTGACGCCCCATCTCACTTCCAGTGAAACTATTTGTTGCAATTGTTGTTGTTGATACTCATGTGAAACTTTTTGGAAGTGTGGTGATAGACTCGTGTTACATCATAACGAAGGTTTGAATGTACCACCAAGTGACTACTTGTATTACTCTTTTGCTTAAAGACATATCACATGCCACCGTGTTAAACCATTTTCATATCACATTGTTATTTTTGCCTAACAAAACCTATGAATTCACTCAACCGTTTGTTAACCCAATATTTTTCTAACATATGTTTCAGGTGACAATGTTTGATGCTATGATTTGCAAGAATATTTCATGTAGGATTGATCAAGATTTATGCCTTAGATTAAATCCGAATCTATCATTTGTGAAACAATTTGTTATGATGTATTTTTTTTATGTACTCTTATTTACTCGGATGTGAATGCAATCTCTTTAATTGAATCTAAACTATATTTCAACTTAATTTAACCATCATGTGCTCAAATGCATTCTGCCATGTTTCGTGATGCCCTTGACTTTTCCGCCTCCGGTCAGGGTGTCACAAGTGTGTTCCCTTTAGAGAATTTTTTCTTCAACAGCACATGATTAGCATTTTTCAATGTTATATCGTTTTTTGTACTGAGGGCGATGCTATATTTCAAGCAAGCAGAAAGTATTATACGGGGACTAGGCCATTGCTTCCGCAAAATCAGAAGTCCCGGGATAATACCCCAGATATCACTGAGTATAAAGACCTAGTATCTCAGAAAGAGGGACCTTTCAAACAAGATTTCGGGGGTTACCCATATATCCGAGAGATGTTCCCCACGATATAAGTAAGTTTGAATTTTAGGTTTATATCTCGTCACAATCTACTAAATGTGTAAAAACCTACTGGCACATCATCAGTGAGACCGTTTATCACATTTTGACTTTCCAATTCTTTAGCATGCTGTGATAGTCCACTGATGTACAATCATTTCCTCTTTTCAAAACAAAACTCATTTTTGAATTTTGTCATGTTTTTGGCTTTTTCAAATTTTTTAATGTTTTTGGATTTTCAGAAAAAACTTACTCCCCTAAAATGCAAAAGCATTTAAAAGAAATTTGAAAACAAACTGTACAAGGTAAATTGACAACTGATATCGAATCGCTTCAAATCGCCATCCACTTGGCATGAACAATCAGAACTCCCCCTTACAACAAACTATTTTCCCATTATGATTTCAAAACACTTAAGTTTGTTTTAATCAAATGGTTTTTCCGAAAAATAAGTTTTGTTGATTTCATAAAACCACTTGTAGGTTAGGGGATAAATTCATCATCTTGTTTTCCAAAATACCACTTGTAGGACCACTTGTAAGAAAGACAAATCAAGTACAACTTAATGTCCCTGATTAATCTTGAAGATAAAACCTCTCTTTCAACCACTTGTTGGTTTGCTTACCAACAATTACCACTTGTAGGTTGAAATCTCAAAATGCCGATTCCTACTCCACACTTACCAACCTGGGAGTTCCGGCAAATCAACCTCTTCAAAAACAATTTTTCAAGAATGATGCCGATTCATGCTCCACGATTACCAACTTGGAAGCTCCGGCAAGTCAGGTTTTTCAGTTAGAGATATTCTCCCAAGCCTGACAGTCCTTGGGAGATTCCGAGTTACCAACACTCGGTTGCTTACTTGCCATCTCTTTCTCATAGAATTCTTTTACCCCTTTGACCCTTCGATCAATCATTTTTCCAAAAATATTTTGTATTGTGGGGTTAAAAACCTTTTCAATGTCAAATTCTTTCTTTTCAGAAAAAAATTGATTTGATATTTCAACTTTTCCAACTTTTGTTTTAAAATTTTCAGCCCGCATTGGTGGAAAATTTACATCATCCATTGGTGGAACTGATGTTTCAATTTTTAGCTCAACTTGTGGCTCCTCTGACTTTGTGGAATCAGATTCATCACCAGAATTTTCACTTGAATTCTTAACAACCCATTTTTTGTTGTTAAGTTTCTCCTTTCTTTTGTAAACATCTTTAGAACATTCACCAACCTCAAAAGTTGAATTTTCAAAAAGTTTAAATCCGTTCGTTGGTGGTTCGGTTTTCTCAACAATCTTTTCTTTCAGTTTACCAGAGACTCCCTGTTTTGTTTGTATTGCCTTTGGACAATTCCTGGCAATGTGACCAACTGTTTTACATTGAAAACAGGTTCTCGTCTCTATCTTCTTCTGAGCAACACTTTTCTTCATTTCTTCTTGCTTCTTGATTAGGAATTCTTTGTTAGATTGCTTTCTGAACACTTGCTCTTTTTCTTCTTCAGATGTTTTTCCTGAAACAAAAACAGTTTTTGATTTATAAATTTTCTCATTTATATGATTTTTTGGTGGAATAAAACCCAGACCCTTCTTTTTGTAATTACCACTATGGTTTGGTCTCTTTTGAAAACCAGAACCAGAATTGTAACCCTTTTTCTTGTTTAACCTTTGTTGAACTCTTGGGGTGTAAGATTTAGTTTTCCAGAAAGATTTACATCTTTTATTTCAGAAAAATTAATTTCTGTTAGTTTGAAAACCTTTTTTATCATTTCAGGTTTAACACCTCTTATTGGAAATACCTCATCAAAATATAATTTGTCAGAATCTTTCAAAGTATATGCTACTTTGATAAGTTCGTCATTCAAATTAGATTTTGATAACAAAAATTCTTTATTATACACCCGTTTGTCCTTTTTGACTGTTGACTTTGACATGTTGGACTCAGACTTTGACTCTGATTTGGACTCCTCCATTTCATCCTTATCCAACACCTGATCGACCACTTTCTTTATTAACTCGGACTCATGATCAGTGTCAGACGACGTGAACGAGACATCAATATTTTCTGGCAAATTATCTGAAGACCCAGACTCCCACTGTAAGTTTGTTGCCTTTTTGACTCTTTCTGAATTTGGATTTCGAGGAGAATATCCATTTTCGACCGGGGGTGGACATTTGTTATAGACAACACTTGGTTTCTTACCAGAAATCTTCACTTCATCATCTTCTTTTGTTACAGACTTCTTCTCTTTAGAAGTCTTTTCTTCTTCGAACGTCTTCAATCCTTCTACGATCGGGTAAATCCTGTCAACCACAAAAGTAGAACATGAGTAACTTTTTAATAATCTGTTTACCCTCTCGGTTTCTATTCTCTGAGTTTCCAATTTCAATTCAAGCTCAGCACACTTCTCAGTGTAATGGTTGACATTGTCAAGCTGTCTCATGTATGCTCCTTTCAGTGTATTCATTGCTATGGCTTGTTCACTGCTTGTCTCATTGTATTGATTCATGGCAAGACATCATATGATTCTTTCAGTCTTTTTATGTTGTGGAGCAATTCATTGTTTTGCTTTATCAAAGATTCACAATTCATACACTTCTCAGAGACCTTGACTGCATCAGCATCTGTTTTAATTTCTGTTAGGATTGGAGGCTCTTGAGATTGTGTTTGTTTGTATATTTTGAACAATTTGTGAATATGAAACATGTAAAGTGCAGCGGAAATGAAAACAAACTTTGTAAACACAATCAAAGGAGAAAATAGTTTGATAAACAATTGCTTCACATAGAGTCAAAGGATTTACAAATCTAAGCAAAAGATTACAGATATGCTTACAAACTAAACTCCCCCTCAGCCTAATGCCCCAAGGTTGGTTGCACACAAGATGAAAGGATTAGACATGAGGAGAAGAACCCGCTCAGTCAATCAAATGTAACAGTACAGGGTACTGTTACATTTATAGGCAAACCAAACCACTGAGGTATCTCAGCTGACGTCACCATGAAAGCGACGTCTAACAGCCTAACAACCTGTATCTACTGTCCTTACACAAACACTGCTATCCTAACCACTGACTATACATAAACAAAACAATTCACTAAACAGCTGCTCTCCCTTTATGTCAGTGCTTTACTCAAGGTTGATCAGTCCTTGACTGGGCAGTGCTTTATCATCAGTAGATAGGACCAGCAGTGTTGGATACTTCAGGGTTTTGATCAGCAGTTGAAGGACCAGCAGTAGTTGTATCTGAACAGCGGATAAAGATCATCAGTTGTTATAAATCACTTTCAAGGGGAAAGCTTAATGTAAACTGCTGCTTATTATGAATCCACTGTTGTGACCTGGTTTTGGCTTTACATTATCTGTTCCTCTGGTAGGGTTCAATCCCAACAATCTCCCCCTGGAACAGATAATGCCAAAACCTGTCTTTATTCTGGATCTTTATTCCTCATCAAAAGTTCCTTTGCTTCTCTTTTAAAATATGCTTCAAAGTCTCTGGAACTTATATCATCTTCATCCCGGCACAGTGTAAGTTCAAGGAGATCCTGCAAATCTTGAACACTAAGGCCTAGTGCTTCTTTCCTTGATATGTACTTCACATCTCCATTGGATCTGACTATAGTCAATACGTGGGTCTTTTGGTCAGACATCCACTTTAGTACTTTCGAACCCAATGGATTTTTCGGGAGAGGGTTATTTGCAGATGAGTTGGGAGATGTTGGCCTTGTGAAAACTTGCAGACTTTCAGACATTCTTTTGAAAGCCATTTCTATGACATCATTTGCTGCAGCTATATCTTCTGCAGTTTCTCTTTCAATCAGCTCCTGTCTTTCAATGTCTGTCATGTCTGTTGAAGTGTCTGATGAAGCAGGTTTGGTTAACATCCCTTTTAAAAGGTGTTGAAGTTTTTCTGAGCTCTCTTCTTTTAAACCCATTTTCATGATGGATTCTTTGAAGTACTCAACTTCTTTTTCTTTTACCTCTTCATTGGTCAGCTGTTCTCCTTTTTCTTGATTTGTCACAAAAGTAGACCGGAACAGTGTTTTGAGGTTTTCTATCTGCTGTTCAAGATTCATTATTTGTTCATGCTTCTTTGAGGTGCTTGAAACAGTTATCTTTCTTTTCTTTAGCCTTTCATAGGCTTCATCTGTCTGCTGTTTTGACCATTTTGATATGGCTTCAGCAGTATCCATTTTTGCATCCACCAGCTCCTTTTTCTTTCTCTTATATTCAGCAGTTAAGTCAGCAATGAGCTTTTCATGTTTTCTCCAGTTAGGAGCATTCCTCTTCTTCGTAGGATCATTCTTAATCTTTTCAATCCTTTCTGCCTCACGCTTAAGAGCTACTACTGGCCATTCTTTGAACTGTTGTTCTTCAGCAGAATAGAATTTCTCTTTCATGATGTAGGCTAGATATTGTTTTCTTAACTCTTTCTTTTGATCAGCCTTTTCTTTGTTTAGGTCTTGTGCAAACCCTTCTATCTGCTTTACTTTTGTGAAGTAGAACTCCAGTCTTTTAGCAATGCCATCTTCGCTTAACCGTTCCTTTTCACTCTCAACTTTAGCTCTTAGTCTTGCTTGCCTTGCCTTGAGTTTGAGGTAATCATCCATATCATCTGGTGGCATGTAGCCTATGAGTGAGGAGAATCTTCTTTTTGAAGGATCTTCTTCTGTATAGAATTGCCTCATCTCATTTTTGATAGCTTCAAGTTCCAGTGGATATTGTGCAGCATTAGGATCATGTATACCCTCATCGGCAGGGATTGGCTTTCTTTTTCTGTTGAAGAGCTTTGGTTGTGATGTAGCAGAGGTAAGAGCAGTGGTGGATGACTGACTAACAGCTGTTGAAACAACTGGTGTCTCAAGATCTGTTGTCATTACAACTGCTGATATGTCAGCAGTTGTCTTCTGCTTTTGAGCAGGGGATGGAAGTGGTGAGGTAGTTTTTGATGGTGGTGATGTTGGTGGTGTCTCATCATCAGGAATGAAAACCCTCCTCCTTTTTAATGTAGGAGAGGCTGATGATGTTTTGGGTGGATTAGTGGTTTGAATGATGGGGAGTGTCTGACAAACAACTGTTGAAACAACTTGTGCTTCAACCGCTGCTGTCATTACAACAGATGTTGTAACATCTGTTGTCTTCTGTTTTATGACAGGAGGCAGTGGTGATGGTGTGATTGTAGATGATGGTGGTGGAGCAGTAGTTGTAGTAGTGTGTGGTAGAGTGGTGTGTGTTGATGACATAGCAGTTGTAACTACTGTTGTATCAGCTGTTTGGCTAACAGGTTTTGAGACCTGCTTTTCTTTTTCTTTTTCTTTTTCAGGTTCAATATAGAGGCCATGTTCTATTCCCTTCTTCTTCATTTGCTTCATTTTCTCCCCCTTTTTGGCATTATCTGCAAGGGGGTCATCAAGGAATAGTAAAGTTGAAGGAGCCTTGCCAGTGGCAGTTTGGATACTGGCCTTAATAGCCTTGATATCTGCTTGAGTGTCCTTGAACCTTGATTCCATCATGTTGGACAGCATTTGTACTTGAATAGCATGCTTTTGATCAGCCATTTGTTGCTGTTTTTCAAGCATGGGTTGGAAAATATTCCAAAGCTCATTTGCAGCAGGTGCTTGTTGTGGAGCATATGCTTGAGTTGGAACAGATGGTTGTGCTTTCTGAGCTTTTAAAATCTCTTGTACCATCTTCTTTATTTCAGAAACTGATTCTTCAAGTTTTTCAACTCTGTCCGTCAATTCCTGATATCTTGAATCATCACCCATTTTACTGGGATCATCTGAATCCCCACCAGCAGTGGTTATATCAATGTGTGACTTAGGAACAGAGTCCCAAAAATCACCCATTGATGCCCCTTGTTCTTGGTACTGGGGACTTCTTTCTTCAGCACTTGATAAGCCTTTGATGGTACCAGTGGTTAGATCCAACTCACTGGTGGTTATCGAAGTTGCCATGGAAGAAATTGCCTTCAAGGGAGTCTGATTTATGAAACAACTGGCCAACTGGGGACCTGTTGATCCACCAGTTGTAGTTGCTGCTCCACTTGAACTACCACCGAGAGTTACTTGTAACTCAGGGGGTGTAACCTCCTCAATTGTTGCTGGGATAGCAGGAGTAGTAGCATCAGACCCAGTCACCTGTGGGGGTATACTCTCAGTGACAGGTGATAGAGAGGAACTGGTTTGTGTCTGAGCTATAGCAGCTGCATGCAACAAGGGTAGCATGGATTGTGGCATTATTATTGGTGAGGGGATGGGAGTTGAAAGAGACATGTCCTTGGGATCAGGACTGAGGAAGATGGATCCGAGTGGATTCAGAACTTCATATTGTGGTGTCCCTGTGCTTACAACCTGATCCTTTTGTGAGGATGCAGGAGGAGTTTTAGGCATGGGTTGAGATCTTTCTTCCAACTGCTGTGAGGAAGTAGCAGCAGTGGTTTGTGGTGACTTTTGTGTTGTCACAAGCATTTCCTCTGGGATCTCATCTTCCAGAGTTGCCTTTGTTTTGGGTTTGGTGGGTTTTCTGGATGGTTTTCTTTTGGTCTTTTTGGTTATGTCAGGTGTGGGTTTCAAAGCAGTGGTTTTGCTGCTATGATCACCTGGAGCAGTGGGCTCAGCAGTTGATACCTGAGGAGCAGTTGTAACCGCTAAAATCTGCTCAGGTACCCCTGCTTTTGTTTTTATTGGTGCCAACATTCTAGAGAATGTTTCAGGTGTCAAGCTTTTTATTTGAAAATAGACACCTTGTTTAAGCAAACTTTCATTTTTCTTATCAAATTTTTGTAAAAAATAATAGCTCAAAAATCGTGGAAACAACAAAAATGCTTTACTTTCAACGTTTTTCACCATGTCATTGAAAATCTCCTGGGAGTAGTTGTAGTCCTTATTATTCAAAATAGCGTAACCCAGGCATTGAATTTTTAATGGTATTTCGTTAAAAGATGTTGTTTTATTAGAAGCACACATCAGAAGTGTGTGAAATAAAAATCTGGGTGCAGATGGAAAATAACCCTTTTGTAGGGTATCTACCTTTGACTATTCTGCATAGCCCTTTTTTAGAAAATCAGCTTTTAACTCGTTTTTGTCAAAGGAAGCTTTACCCTTTTGATCATCGAGTTTGAAGATTTCTGAAAGTGATTGCGGAGTGATTTGAATCGCCGTACCCTGTATCGAGGAGTTAATGGCTACTACTTTATCATCTTGTTTTTCAAGCGTAGCATTTTTCCAGAACTCTCTCTGGGTTTGCAGATATATGGGGGCGTCTATTGTCAACAAAGTTTTGTACTTTGATGAAGATATGGTGTCGAGAATGGAATCAAAGGTATGGTTGTTTGTGGGTTTTGTGAGTAAACCCAAATAGTTGTGAGACTGTTTGTATGGTATCTCGATGGGTTCTTCGGCCGTTTGATCGACCTCTTTGGAAGGTGATGGTGATTTAGGTTTTGATTTTGATTTTGACTTTGATTTTGTCATTTTTGCGGAGAAGAACGAAGAAGGATTTTGGAGATTTTGAGAAGAAGGGTTGAAAACTGCTATGAGAAGAGAATTTTGGAATTCAATTCGACAGTGTAAAACCCTGTTTGGGGTTTAGGGCAGGGTTTTATTTAGGAAGAAAAAAATGATCGCTGATGTGGCAGCGGTTATTACGATCTGAGGGCTAAAAACTGACCACGTGTCAAACACTGATGAAACGGATGAAGTAGGGAGAACAATTGTTTTAAGAGCCACTGACGTATCAAGTATCAGTGGTTACAACAGTAAAAAAAATTGTGGGCAGTGGATGATTTTTACTATCAGTGGATAGCTTATCAGTGGATAAGACACTGATTTTGAACATCAGTGCTTTTCAAGAAAATGAGGGATCAGTGGTTAACTTTCAGCAGTGGACAGTGTTTAGAGATCAGACGTTGGAACAAAACAGTGGTTAGGGTAAATGGTACAAATCTGAAGGACAGGTGTTTCAGCAACAGTTTTGAAGATTTTCATTCAAGGTTTTGCCACATGTCAATTTTGAAAGACAGTGGTTTAGTACCCCAGATGATGAAAACTTTTTGCTAAGGCAACTCATTTTCGTTTAATATTCAATTAAAACATGAGTACCCTAGTTATTCAAGCATAGTTTGCAATCAACCTTTGATTAAAAAATTTTGGGGCAAAACTGAGTATGACATGATTTTGGCATATGTACCATTTCCTTTTGACCCATTTATGAGGACAATAATACCACCAAAAATAAGGTATTACATCCTGACAGGAGCTGAAACTGTTGTCAACAAAAACAAGCAACAGTTCCAAATATATTATTTTAAAAAAATGAATAATATATCCTGGTTATTTGAGAAAATCCTTTGAACAACAACAAAAATAGTTAAAGGATTTTCTGAGAATAGTATCACAAAGGATCTGGTATAATTTCAATAGAGTATAAAATCATATCATTCACAAGTTTTTGAAAATGGTCAGTGGTTTGACAACAGTGGTAGGAAACTTTTGGATACATTTTGACCACTGTTTGATACCATTTTCTTTGTCGGTTGATTGCAAACATGAGGACACATGGATAAATTTTTGAACATTTGCCTAGTCCTCTTTGGAGTTCATTCACTTGTATCAAAACCTTTTCCTGAACAGATGAATGCACATAGTTGCTTAATGACCATTATTACCCTAAACTTTGACTCACAAGTGTTTTATGTTTATACTCTTTTCTTCTGACTTCAAAAGTTTTGAGATAGACACACTTCTGAGTTTTTGTGAATTTCCTCAATGTATTTTAACATAGTTGATTTTGTCCTTTTGAGGAACTCAACCTGTTTTCAACACATAAGATTTGAATGACTAAAGTTTTAATTCCCCTCTTTTTAAGTTAACAAGACATCAATGTTTTATCAACATAGGCTTTGTTAATCTGAGGTTCATACTTTAGTATTTAATGAAAACATCACAAATTTTACATCAACAATTGAGATCAATTTTAAAAACATGAAATAATCCCATAGTTTAACAAATATGTTTTCAGAACTAGAAACCATGAGTGTCTTGTGCATGAAATCACTTGTTGTGTGAATTTTGTGTGTCATATGACATCTTGGTTGATTTACAGAGTTTTTGAATAACCACTTTGAACATGATTTAATCGATACTCTGTTTTTCAACAAAATACAACCAACCTTAGTATCAATGAATTTTGAGCCGAACTGTTATGTCAAATTGATTGTTAGATCGAATTTGACTGTCCAAGCTCTGATACCAATTGTTAGGATCGGAGGCTCTTGAGATTGTGTTTGTTTGTATATTTTGAACAATTTGTGAATATGAAACATGTAAAGTGCAGCGGAAATGAAAACAAACTTTGTAAACACAATCAAAGGAGAAAATAGTTTGATAAACAATTGCTTCACATAGAGTCAACGGATTTACAAATCTAAGCAAAAGATTACAGATATGCTTACAAACTAAACTCCCCCTCAGCCTAATGCCCCAAGGTTGGTTGCACACAAGATGAAAGGATTAGACATGAGGAGAAGAACCCGCTCAGTCAATCAAATGTAACAGTACAGGGTACTGTTACATTTATAGGCAAACCAAACCACTGAGGTATCTCAGCTGACGTCACCATGAAAGCGACGTCTAACAGCCTAACAACCTGTATCTACTGTCCTTACACAAACACTGCTATCCTAACCACTGACTATACATAAACAAAACAATTCACTAAACAGCTGCTCTCCCTTTATGTCAGTGCTTTACTCAAGGTTGATCAGTCCTTGACTGGGCAGTGCTTTATCATCAGTAGATAGGACCAGCAGTGTTGGATACTTCAGGGTTTTGATCAGCAGTTGAAGGACCAGCAGTAGTTGTATCTGAACAACGGATAAAGATCATCAGTTGTTATAAATCACTTTCAAGGGGAAAGCTTAATGTAAACTGCTGCTTATTATGAATCCACTGTTGTGACCTGGTTTTGGCTTTACATTATCTGTTCCTCTGGTAGGGTTCAATCCCAACAATTTCAAATTCTGGAATTTCTTTGACTACTCTCAATTGAACTTCTTCTTCAACTTCCTTCTTTTTCTCAGTTTCAACATTTAGACGTTTTCTGATTTTTTCTGCCCAATAGTCATCAGTATAATCATTGATAACCTGAGCAACAACAGCTTTAGCTTTTAAAATCTCTTTGTCTGGACAAAACTTGTCCCAACTAAAGTTTTCCCAGCTAAAACCTTCTGGTAATCTCTCATCATCTTGATTTATCAAACAAGCTTTATTATCAGCTGGAATATATTTATCCCAACTGAAATCTTTTGATGAACTTCCATCATTTTTATTGACCCGACACGCTCTCTTTGAATCTTCAATCTCTTTTCTAGCATGTGCAGTTTGTGGCTGTTGTTGTTGATATGGCTGTTGAGCAACTTGATGATAAATCGCCTTTCGATAGTAGTCGTTGTTTCCGAAAGGATTTTGAGCTCTGCTTGCTTCGCGATTTATGCACTCCCTCTTGAAATGCCCCTTTTCCCTGCAACGAAAACAAGTAACTTTAGATTTATCAAAACCTAAAGTAGAAACATTCGCATCACGGAAATCGTCTCTTCCCGTAATTTGTTTAAACTTTTCGGCTCTTCTCAACACGCTTGCCAAGCACCACTTTATATCCATCAACTCCATTTCTTCAGCATCTACTTGATCGTAATCCTCTTTTGTAAGCATTGGATTCCCGATTCTCCCTGCAACTAAACTACCATAAGATTCAAGTACAGTCACCAACAAAGACATATGGCTCTTAGCTACTTCCTCTGAATAGTTTTGATCATTTTCCAGATTTAATGCAATGTTGCATTGAAGTACTTTGCCACTCTTTGTTGCTGTAAAATGTGGATCAAACGATGGAAATGAAGTAAATCCCGTTTTGCTACTTGATCCTTGAGATGACTTTTCAGAAGAACCCGTTGCATTGAAAGCAGTTTCAACTTTTGGAGATATATTGGTTTTATCACTAACACCACTTTTGTAATACAATCCAATATCTTGTTCTCCATCATAGTTCTTCATTCTAGCAATTTTCCTTTGTTCCATCTCTTGAGCTTCAAGATGTTTAATAAACTCGCTCAGCGTGATATTGTTAAAATCTGGTTTATTTTTCAACATCATCAAATACGTTCCCCAAACATCATGTGGCAACGCATCAGCCAGCTTCTCAATCAACTCATCTTTATCTTTGTTGATGCCCAATCTTTTCATATTCTTCAATAAATTACAGTATCTCTCAATGATCTGCTTGGTGCTTTCATTTCTTAAACCTCGGAACAAATCGAATTCTTTCTTCATAAGCGACTTTTTATTCTTTAGCATATCATCACTTCCAAGAAACTTTGATTCTAATTATTCCCATATCGAACATGCACTTCCATTGTGTTGAAGTAAGATCAAGATGTCTTCTTTAATGGCTTGCTGTAACAAACTAACCATCAACTTCTTATCTTTGTATTTCTTTTTCTCCTCAGCACTCAGGTCTCTAATTGGTATTTTCACATTGTTGTTCCCGACTGGTCTAGTATATTGAACTTCAGTATGTTCCCATGCATCTAAGTGATAAGCTTCAACCCAGTTACCAAAATCGTTCAGCCCATCCACTAAAATCATCAATATCCATAAGCTTAGGCGGTTTTTGTGTTGTTCCCGTCTCATTTTCAGGCATTGTACTCTGAGTAATTGTCATCGGACTAGTAAAAGCATTGTAAAACTCGTTCTCCATGAATAAATTTTCAAAAGTTCACAAACTGTCAGTTTCAAACGAAATATCTTACTCACACGAAATCACTTTTCACACGGAATTAGGTTTCAAACGAAATCAATCCTCTTTCAAGCGAAATTAACTTTCCAAGCGAAATCAGACTTTCATACGAAATAACCTTTGGTGCGAAATCAGCTTCAAACGAAATAGCTAATTTCGTGTGAAATCAACCACTATTTCGTACGGAACTTTCAAGCGAAATTAACCTCTGAAGCAAAATTACGATCTGATTCCGTGCGAAATTACACTTTCGAACAATTTTTTTTAAAAATTGATCATGTTTTACTTCGAATTAGATTCTGATTCTTTCAAGGGTTTGTTAAAACACTGTTTCGTATATAATGTGAGAAAATCAAGCCATTTTGACCGTGAAAAGTTGTTAATTTTGAAAAAGAAGGTGTAGAAAACAGAAATTGCAGCTAAATTGGTATGAACTCTTCCTCCTGAGCTCTGATACCACTTGTGGGATCGTTTACTGACCCAAACGAGTCGTTCAGAAGAGTTTTTGCTCAATACGAGAGACGGAAACAGACGTATCGAGGTAATTTAGCATGTAATTTACTTTAAACTGTCTTTAGATTGATATAAGATCGATTACAATGCTGTAGACACTTCGGCAGAGCTTCGCTACCGGAATCAGAATCGTTACAAATGACAAGGCACACCAGGTATTTATAGGCCCCCTGATTTCGCATTAAACGGTTCATGCGAAATAGTAATTTCGCACGAAATTACTCAAACGAAATCAAGTTCACACGAAAACACTATTTCGTGCGAAATACCTGTTTAATTTCGTATGAAATGACATAATGTCATTTCATGCGAAATAACTCATATCTCGATTTCCTTGCCCAGATCTACCAATTACAAAACAAGACTCGATACAAGACGAAGTCGACAGACGTATGCACCAACAAAATCACATCGACACACAACGCAAACACTATTTATATGCTGACCGTTATTGCATGTTACTTGTTACTCGATGAATGCTTGTATGTTATGTTAACATAGTGATTGTTGCCTGACGCCTTAGCAACAATAATACTATTTGTTTGGACTCAGCACTTGTCATGGACAGGGGTTGTTAAGGTTATCTCTTCACGTGTCAGAGTGGTGATATGTGTTGCGCATTCTACAACTCGCAGTCTTGTCTGTGCATATTTCATTGTCGATAACCTACTAGCTTCACACTATACATGTTACATGCTGGTTATGCGTAAACGCTTTCGAACTCTATTATTACTATTAAACTTGTATGCTCACCTTTACACTATGTGTATTGACCGCTATTTTAACGTATGTGACAGGTGCTTAGGATGTTGCTTGTTATCTGCTGGAATCAAACTAGGATGGAGTCTAGAAACAAATTAAATAAAATCTGAGTTGTCTAAACATTTGATCTGTCTTTAAGAAAACAATGTCTGTAATAACTGCTTTTATTTGATATATTATGGTATGGGACATAATGATAAATATCCGGTAATTTTAGTTGTTATGGATTTCTCCTGGACAATCTGTTTCGCTCAGTGCCGCGCCCCGATGTTTCCGTCATCGGTTGGGGTGTGACAGTAAGGTTTGGCTATATTCCACCCCCAGACCTTACCAATACTTGCGCTGTTTGTTAGATTTACTGGATATGGTTATTGTTGTTGTCGTTTTAATTTCCTTAAGTAATACAAATTTATAAAATAATATATATATTGTATAGTGCATAAAATTAGGACAAAAAGATAAATTTACATGATTTTAAGACTTTAAATAATACAACTTTTACTATAACAAGGTACAATCTTTTATAACATATTGTCAACTTTTAAATCAACTACTTTTATGATTTTTAAACGGGCATTACTTTTCATAAGTTCATTTTTAGGAAAACAACACACCATAAAACAGGCATTTTATTCTCTTTAGATTGAGTATGATATTGTTATAGTCTTTTTTTAATTAAAAAAACATGTTACATAATTACGAATGTGTTTCTCGGGGCATCATGCAGACACCCCTCTAGCTGTAAGAAATGCATTTAAAAAGCCCAACAACTAATTTTAATTAAATTAGTAGGTATTCTGACAACTGGCATTTTTCATGTAATTTCGTACGATGTGAACAATCTTTTGTAATATATGGTTGTGTATGTTGAACTTATGATATGAATGATTTCATTATTTACTTTCTAAGAACTCACAAATAGAATACATGATGCATGTTACTTACTGTTGTTAAGTGCAACTCGAAACAGTTTAATTAGTGCACAGAACGAAACTAGCACAATTATAAGATAAACAAGTAGTAATGACAGGAGCTCGGTACTCGGACAGACATCATGTTAGGACACAGATTGAGTCCCAGGACCAAAATTTATACTAGAACTCTATGTATGAAAGTAAGGGTTATGAAACTGCCTTCCCAGTGACGAATAAACACTAAAAAGTACCCGAAACACAATCTAAATGCAGAATTCTGCAAAATTCAGCAAATATCAGCAAATAAACATCAAAATATTGGGCAGAAATAAGGTTTAGATGTCTAGAATAACTTGTAAAGTGTGGGGAATGAAAACTGTCATAAAAAGCACTTCATAACTCACAAAACTGCACAATTTAGCACCTTATCAAACCGACAACCGAACGAATAACCGAACACTACCCGAAACACCAAAAATAAACTAGAAGCATTGTTATAATGCCATAAGACTAGTTGTTATCAATAAACACCTTATTGCACATCAAAATCCCTAAACACACTTAACCCTAAACACTTAAGATCTAACTAAATAATCTAACTAACTTAAAAAGCCAACTAGACACCCCCCCCATTACGGACGGTCAACATGGGGCCCACCCCATGTCCCCATGTTGTCCCCTAACTTTATTTTTAATATGATGGATAATGAGATTATATAATGGAGGTTAAGATTGCAAGAATGTTATAAACACACCATATCCCAACATAATCTTATCATTTCACCAACTCAAAAAAATCAAACAAACCTCCATCTTCACCCTCTAACTCTCGGCCATCATCACCTCCATTTTCTAGTCCATTTCAAGTTAGTCCAAGGGTGTTCTAAGGTGTATCAAGGCTACTTAAGAAGGTTGCAAGCAAGGGGACTTGAAGGACCACGCTTAGGAGCTATTAACCACCACTTTCTCATCATCTTCATCATCTTGTTCATCCCTAGCCTTTGTGCTAGTAGTAAGTGTTCTTAATCACATTTTTTACATCTTATTTTAGTGGTTAAAGTAGACATGTAACTAAAAATCTAAAGATCACACCAAATCAAGAAGATGAACATAAGAATAAAACTCAAAATCTCAAGAATATAAGTTGTTTAGTGTATGTGATGAACTTGTTTGTTGATTTCTTGAGTGTATGGTGTTAGTCACCACATAAAAGCTTGCTAGATGATGATTTAAAACATGATCTAGCAAATAACATGATAGATCTTGAAAGATCCATGTTAATCATCCTTTATGTTAACTATGAACTTGAAAGTAAACATGATTTTGTGTAGGATGATGGTTCCTACAAGTTGTAGGTTTTAAAAGTGAAAGATTTCAAACATAAAAGTTTCAAGAAAAACAAAGTTTACTTCAAGAATAACATGATTTGGTTTTTAAAGGAAAGTAAACAGGTTTTAAGTGTAAGAATGGAACTCTTGAAATGTTTAAGTCATGAAAAATCCAAGAAAATGAATTTTTACAAAAGTAGGTTACAAGTTGTGAAGATGAAATTTTATAGAAATGATTTTTATGAGATGAAAATCATTTTTTGATGTTAATAAATCATGTTAAACACTATGATAAAATACTACAATATTTTATAAAACTTCAAGTTCATGCCTTCATGTAGAAATATGTTTTATGGCATAAGGTAAGTGTAGTGTTGATATTGATGTTTATTGATGAATTTTTGAAAAAGAAAATGACATGATATAAGCATGGAAACCTCCATTTTCAAAGGAAACTATGGCAATTTTTTTTGTAAAAATCTAACACTTAGAAAAATATGTTT
This sequence comes from Helianthus tuberosus, assembly GCA_030545235.1. Lineage (NCBI taxonomy): Eukaryota > Viridiplantae > Streptophyta > Magnoliopsida > Asterales > Asteraceae > Helianthus > Helianthus tuberosus. The sequence goes on along the minus strand of CM060357.1, from coordinate 97,384,558 downwards.
AAACAAGTGCTTACAAGTAATTTTGGATCATGGTTTTGAGTATAAAATTGCCATAAATTTTTGGTACAAAAATTACAAGTATTGGAGGTTGATTTTCAAGAATAAAAATGACTAAGTATACATTTAGGGAAATATATATTTAGAAGTCACAAAAATTATGTGCTATGTGTATATTATTTGTATTAGTTATACTAAAAATTAGGAACTTAAAAAATAATATACCACACCAAAATACCAAAAATTGTAATTTGAAGAATTACAAAAATCACAAGAAAATAAAGATATAACTTGCACACAAATGTTGGGCGATTCGGACAATGGACACCTTGGACAAAATATATAATTATTCTGGAAGTATAATTCATATTTTGACAAGCTTGGTAAACGGTACCCTCAAAACCGAACAAATGACAAAGGATGTATTTTTACAATTATTATGAAAATATATAATATTTTGTCAACTTGAAAATATATTATTTTGGAGAATAAGAAATATATATTTTCATAAACAACTCAAAAATATATTATTTTGGTGAAAACTAAAGATATATATATTTTTCTAACTTTGGTCTTATAAATATATTTTAAGAATATAAAGTTGGTAATTTTTAAATGGTGCAAAAACAATATTCCAGAAAATTATACATAAATTAATTATGGAATACTTAAAACATATATAAGAAAATACGTATTCCTATACGTATAAATACATACCGACATACACTACCAACACTTGGTAAAATAGCCATATACAAGTGTTATGCATAAATATGAAAATACAAAATAACATACACATAATACAAGTATACCTATACTTGAAAATACGTATATGAGAACCGTATGACAAAAAAAGTTAAAAATATATTATTTTTAACAATACCCCGAATAATTGTATGAAAATAAATTAAGTTAAGATATCATTATTTTAACTAATATATATTAAATTTGGAATTATAAAATTACATATACAACATACACCGAGGGTGTAACTCAAAGTATACCAAAACTCCAAAATAAGTCTTAATAAAAATAACTAAGGCTAGGAGTCGTTACACGACCTAAGTGTCTAATAAAACATAGCACGTGTGTAGGTAGTGATACAACCCGTGGATAACAACTTTGAGTGCACAAGACTTCGGACGCAAATCAGTGAGTTCATGTCCCCCTTTTCTCTTAACTGTTTTCGGATTTATAACTCTCGGGGGTGAAATACAGGTTTCAATGGTATGGTTAAGCTAGGGAATGAACCGTTAGATCATGTGGATGGGTAGTATATCTCCTAAGTGCCATTAATCTTGTTTAAGACCGAGGGACAGAAGTGGTAGATCTATCGGGTGTAGCGGGCCTCACTCATGGGTCCTTGTGTGGCCGCATCTAGTGCTTTTGTTGTTCCAGCCGGATGGACCAGTGTAAATTTGCTAGGTTTGAGTGCTTCCTATGCCACCACACATATTAATGTCCTTGAAAAACATTAATGATCTGTTCATAGACGCTTTACATACCGGTTATCACAAGAATCTCTCAATTGTTTACAAGTTTATTGGAGCTCACATAAAACGCATGAACTCGCTTAACTTTTGTTGATTGTTTTCAAATTACATGTATTTCAGGAAACTAGATGGATCTTCGGAGTTGGAATTGTTTTCAAGAAGTGAATTTCAAGATTAGATGTCATCCATTTTTGAAGGGTTTGATTTGTATATCTTATCCTGGATAAGATATATGAAGTAAAGCCTTGGTTAAACTAGTCCTTTGTTAAAAAATCCATTTATGGAACTTATTATCTTTTGATGATTTGTAACTTAACTTGAAGTTGTGTTGGTTGAAACATAAACAACTTATGTTTGTAATATTTCTAAAACTTATGAATGGATGAACATCATTTTAGTCATATAGTTATTTATTATAATCGAATGCAATGAAAACTGATCAAATCACACGTATACGCTTCCGCAAAAGTTAGGGTGTGACAGGTTGGTATCAGAGCTTTGATTGTAGTGAACTTGCATTCCGTCTCGAGTCTAGACTACAATCAATAGGATTCTCTCACGAAAACATTTTTACAACCAACAAAATATTTTTCCTTGCATTTACGAAAATGCCAAGATCCATGGAACAAACATTTTCAAAGGAAAGAAAAACAAGCAAGGACATTAGTTGATGGTATAGTCTATATGGGGTAGACTTGCCAAACAAGAAATGACCTACGTAGGAACAACGTGAATACATGTGATATGTTACCTTTATTTGCCTGTATATACTAAGTAATATTATTATTCATTGATATATATGCATATATGTGCCCGAATTGTTTTTGACAGGACACCATGTCTTCATCTTAGAGTAGTGGTCTATCAGAGGAGCATGATCCCATGGCTATTGTTTCCAAAAACGAGATTGCACCAGCTCCCGAGATCTTTACTTCCGACTCAGAGACCGGTCCTGAGCTTATGTCTGATGACGACGACCTTGATGATTTCCAGCCTTTTGCATTACCCGACTTTGGTGACGACATTCCCGTCGTTGATGACGTTCTAGCTTTTCGTTTACCTATTCACGATCAGCTCATCATTGGACATCCCGCTGGCGAGCATCTTGTCGAGCCCATTCCGATCCACGCTGTTCCCCTCACTGCCATCCCTGCTGAGGATTGGCCTTTTGTTGTTGACTTGGACGATGATACCGATGTTCCTGTGAATGAGGTAGATCACATTAACGACGACCTGGGTGATGGTGAGGTATTCGACATCGCCATATTAGATGTAGCATCACCTGTTGTATCTTTCGTTGACATCTCTTCTGATTCGGACCCTGATTATGTTGCCGACTCTTTTGAGTCCGTGACCTCTTCAGCCCTACTAGCTGCTGGACTAGGGGCTTATCCCACTGACGATGATGGTGATGCTATGTCTATTGCACCAACCTCTCCTGTTCACGTTCCTACACCCGCTCATACACCTGATCACACACTCGCTCCTGTTACAGCTCCTGTTGATGCACTTCCATTCGCACCACTCGGCACATAGACACCTGATGTGTTCAAAATGTAACATATAAATTTCATCAATCGAGGCATAAAACTAACCCTTTTTTAGTACTAATGTTGGAAAAAGTGTGCCTTTGTCTTCCTTTTGTATTTTCAGGATTAAATGAGCTCAAATTAACAAAAGAAGCAAAAAGACATCAAAATCTAACATAAATACAAGAAAAGGAACAAGACGTGACATGCCCGACCCCTCGACAGCATCTCCCAAAGCAAAAACAAGAAGAAAGCTGAGCATGGGGCTGTGCCCAGCTCGACACGGGGCGTGCCCAGCTCGACACGGGGCGTGTCCAGCTCAACACGGGGCCGTGCTCAGCGAGCACGGGGCAGTGTCCAGGATAGTCAGCCCTGGCAGAAAAGACAAACCTATAGAAGCTTCTATTGCCCACCACGGGGCCGTGCCCAGCGGACACGGGGGCGTGGCGAAAGTACAGCAGGCGCATTAATTGTAATTGCGAATTACAATTAATGAAGAGAGAGAGTGTCAGACGGACACGGGGGCGTGCCCAGCGGACACGGGGGCGTGTGGAGCTAATAAAGACAAACTGTATTAATGAAGAAAGAGAAAAGGGTGGACACGGGGCCGTGTCCAGCGGACACGGGGCCGTGTCCAGGCTTCTGTACAGGCTATAAATAAGAGTGCTTGGCTCAAGCTCAAACCATCCCTTGGCACACCACCTCTCTCACACTTCATCCACCACCCACCACCATCACAACACCATCATCCACCACCATCATCCATTGTCCATCGTAGAGTGTGTGAGTCGTCTCGGGATCCAAGATTGATCGTAAGAGTTCTTGACAATCAAGGCCATGTTTGCCTAAGTCTCTTACATCACTTGGTGAAGACAAAGTGTCTAGTATAATACTTTTTATTTCTAATCTTTTGCACTTTTTATTTGGTTTTGTATTAATGACTTTAATAACTAGTTACTTATGTTGAAGGTGATCTTTCCTTATCGTTTGTCCGTGGTGTCTTGGCATTATTTTACTGTCTATATAAAATAAAGGATTTTCTGTAATAACCGAAAATTTAAAATCAAAATAAACTAATAATATTGAAAGACCTAATTATTTTATTAAATTAACCCATAGGAAACCCTAATTAAGACACCCAAGTAATTCCGTACAAACCCTAAAAATTTCAGAATTTTCAGAATCAGGATTAGGGCCCCTAAAACTCAGGGGGGGGTAAACTCTAGTTGATAATTATCTTCAAATTCTCGTTGTCACCTAATGAAATTTCGAAATTGTTGAGTCAGCTGAGCTAGTACCGAACGTGGCTACCCTATAGCCTATTATGAAGCCTTACGGACCGCAACACTACCAAGCTTACGGTCCGTATGGTGCCTTACGGACCGTAACGTTGGTAAGCTTACGGTCCGTAAGCTAAGTCAAATTCGTGTATAAATAGCAGGCTTTGGGACAGGTTTCTGGGCATTCTTTCGACGAAGAAACTCCAAAATTTCGTCGAGTTATTGTCTGATTACTCTCCTAACACACACTAAACACAAATTAAGAGTAGCGGGGTGCTGCAGAACAGGGTAATAACTCGATCGCTATTACGATTCATTGTCCGATCAATCAATATATCCAATTGATATTTTAGTGCTGCCCATATTAGGGTTATACTTTATCGTTCGTCATTAATTTGACGGATTGTCGTTAATTCGATAGGTAAAGTATTATACTTTATCGTTCGTCATTAATTTGACGGATTGTCGTTAATTCGATGGGTAAAGTATTATACCTTGTCATTCGTTGTTAATTCAACGGATCATCGTTCATTCGATGGACAAAGTATTGCATTTTGACATTCATTGTGAAAATTTGATATCGTGAGTTATCGTAAAGGCTGTATTAAGTTACTAACCTAGTTTGTATGCATGTTATTTAAATTAGGTTAAAAGACTAATCTATAGTCTAAACTCTGCCCGTATAAATCTGAATTATTATCACAAGGTAGCATCAATTTGGAATTATTAAGGTACGGATCCTACCCCACTCCTTATTGCTTCATATTCAAATTGTTATAAACCACTAAATTACTATATATATTTTAAAATACTCCTCACGTCTTTGAGTATCGATTCATTTGACAGTCCGTTCGAATTCTATTCTAATCATTTGATTTAAGCTTTCATGTCATGCGATAGTATTATGTTAGTTGTAATCATTATCGCATGTTCCAATATAAGTTCTGTTTTGTTATGAAAATAAGTTCTGTTCTGTTATGAAAATAAGTTCTGTTCTGTTCTGAAAATAAGTTTTATAAGTTATGTGAATAAGACCATTTGTACTCTGTTACCCTGAGTATCGCTTCTCGTGGAGTGTCCCACGAGCATGTTGTTGCGGCATCAACAGCATGTGCTCCATCTGTGACGGAGAGATTAGTTCACAGCGTCCCTAGGTACAAGTGTGGTACAAAGCTACTAGGAGGCGTATGGATCGATCCTAGGATTTCAGTTTCAGGAAATGGATAGAGGGTATGCCAACTCGCCATTTCGTGTGATAAGTATGCAGGAGTAGCTACCTGTGTATTATCACGTTTTCAGTTTGCTCATGGGTACATCCGTAAGATATGATTATGAAATTATGTTCTTGCATTGTATAAGTTTTGCATAAAGCGTTATTTATTCTTTGAGCCTATAATTCCGTACTGAGCATTCGGCTCATTCCGTATAAATTTTGTATTTTCAGGTCAGCAGGTTATCTTGGGCGGGGGAAAGAGAGAAGAATAAAGCTTAGGAATAAATCTGAAGATGTTAGTTAATAAAATTGATTGTGTCTGCTTGTATATAAATCTTAAGTTTCGTTGTTAAATGGTTGTATCCTTGTCAAATAAATAAATGGAATTATGACTTTTGTTTATGATATCACTGTTATTGTGACACGTCAGCCCTTCCGGGTTGGGGTGTTACAGCTATGGTATCAGAGCAAAGGCTCTTTCCTGTAGAAAACTTGAAGATAGTAATTAAAACCTGTGAGGAATGGGTAGATATCTATGATAGGATTCAACTTGGTCTCTTATTTGGTTTAATTCCTGTATTTATTCGTATAGATATGCCTCCTCGTCGTCCGCTACGTAGGAATACTCGTACTAACCCTGTACGTAACAACACTTCTTCGAATGAGACTCCAGTCGATCCAAGCGTAATTAATGCTATCAACCAGGCTGTTGCCGGGTTGCTTCCGAACCTGGTTGCTCAAACAGCTGAGGCCGTTATTCAACAAACTCGTCATCCAGAAGACACTAACACTAATCCAATCTCTGGTGGTGAAACTCGTGAAAATACCACAAACAATACTACTTATAGTATAGACATATGGATTAGTAAATTCCAAAAACAAAAGCCGAAATCCTTTAGTCACGCTAATAATCCAGTCGAAGCAAGGAACTGGATAGCTCATATTGAAAAGATCTTCGGAGTTCTTGGAGTCCCGGAGCAATACAAAGTTAGATTGGCTACCTACAAACTGGAAGATGACGCACAAACTTGGTGGGAAGGATATAAGCAAGTCAAAGGAGGGGATGATTTTGACGCTAATCTTTCATGGGTCGACTTTCGTAATATCTTTTACGACAAGTATTTTTCGACCGCTGATAAAGAATCTTATATCAGGGAGTATGCAGTGATTCGACAGGGGAGTGATGAACCAGCCTCTGAGTTCATTACTAGATTTTTTAGGTTGGCTAGTATTGTAGGAGACGTTGCAGGATCAGCAGAAGCCCAGGCAGAGAAATGCAAGTGGGCAGTCAATGATCGAATTCGGAAGTCGATCATGTACATGAAATTTAAGGATATCACTGAAGTTGCTGATGCAATCAAAACTTTTGAATTCGAAAGGAAAGAATTCTTATCTTGAACTGGGGATAATAAGAAGAGAAATAGGGAAGGACAAATTAAGCAAGAAAACGGCCAATCATCCACTACACCACAGCATCAAGATCGCAAAGTGCAAGGAAATCAAAACTCTGGAAATCAGGCACGTCCATGGCAGCCTAGACCACAAAACCAGAGGTCTGCTCAAAACCAGATTCAGTTGTATGCAGAACCTATTAAAGCTCAACCACTGAATCCATATGTAAACCCAAATCAAATTACATATCCTCCATGTAATATTTGTGGTAAAAGACATCAGGGCGTATGTCACCGAAGTACAGGAGCATGCTTTAGATGTGGCCAAACTGGACACATGATCAAGGAATGTCCTAAGAAAGATACTAGGAAGAATAACCAACCCAATGTTGGAGGAAGAGTTTTCGCACTTTCTGCTACTGATGCTGCTAATGTTCCAGGTACTGTATCTGGAACCCTTCAGCTTGGTAAACGTAGTATCTATGTGTTATTCGACACAGGAGCGACTCATTCTTTAGTATCCCACTCGTTTACTAAGTATCTTCCGATAAAACCAACTCTCTTAAATCATACCTTAACCATTTCCACTCCCATGGAAAATTCATCCGTAATCACTTCCGTATATAAAGATTGTCCGATCAGTATTGAATCTATTGTGTGTAAGGCCGATCTATTTCCGATACATATGTGTGATTTTGATGTTATTCTAGGAATAGATTGGTTGTCTAGACATCGTGTAACTATAGATTGTCATTCTCGCCGTGTTATTTTCGGTGATCTTCATCATCCTGATATTATATATCAGGGAACTCAAGCTCATAAATCCCTTAAAATTATCTCTGCACTCAAGGCTCGAAAATTCATATCAAGCGGTTGTGCTGGATTCCTCGCATCGATTAGGGATACTTCTGCTAGTGTTAAGAGTATCGATAGCCATTCCGTTGTTCGTGAATATCCTGATGTATTTCCGGATGAACTACCAGGATTACCACCCGACCGTCAGGTAGAATTCACCATCGACTTGATCCCTGGTGCCGAACCTATTTCTAAAGCTCCATACCGTATGGCTCCAATGGAACTGAAGGAGTTGAAGGAACAATTGCAAGAATTGTTAGATCTAGGATTCATAAGACCTAGTGTTTCACCTTGGGGTGCTCCGGTCTTATTTGTGAAGAAGAAAGACGGTAGTATGCGTTTATGTATTGACTACCGAGAACTGAACAAGATTACTATTCGTAATCAGTATCCTCTGCCTCGCATTGATGATCTCTTTGATCAACTTCAGGGGGCTCAGTTCTTCTCGAAAATTGACCTAAGGTCCGGGTATCATCAGCTAAAGATCAAGAATGATGATGTTCCCAAGACCGCCTTTCGTACTCGATATGGTCATTACGAATTTTTGGTTATGCCCTTTGGGCTAACTAATGCACCCGCAGTCTTCATGGATTTGATGAATCGCGTATTTCACAAATTCCTAGACAAATTCGTTATTGTCTTTATCGATGACATTCTAGTGTATTCTAAGAGTCACGAAGAGCATGAAGCACATCTACATGCGATACTTGGAACCTTGCGGCATGAGAAGTTGTACGCGAAGTTTTCCAAATGTGACTTTTGGCTTAGCCAAGTGGCATTTCTAGGTCATATCATATCAGCAGAGGGAATTATGGTAGACCCAACAAAGGTTGAAGCTATTACAAAATGGCCAAGACCCACTTCTGTTACCGAAATACGAAGTTTCTTGGGTCTTGCTGGCTATTACCGAAGATTTGTTGAAAGATTCTCGGTAATTGCTTTACCACTCACAAAACTCCTAAGGAAAGGGGTGAAGTACTCATGGAATGAGGAACAAGAGAAAAGCTTTGAAGAATTGAAGAAACGACTCGTATCTTCTCCGATACTCGCTCTCCCTTCTGGATCAGGAGGTTACCAAGTCTACAGTGATGCTTCAAAGAAAGGATTAGGTTGTGTGCTAATGCAACATGGGAAAGTTATTGCTTATGCCTCTCGTCAGTTGAAGCCTTATGAAGTCAACTACCCTACACACGATTTAGAACTAGCCGCAGTCGTTTTTGCACTTAAGATTTGGCGACACTATCTGTATGGTGAAAGTTGTGACATCTTTACTGACCACAAGAGCCTCAAGTACATATTTACGCAGAAGGAGCTAAATATGAGGCAAAGAAGATGGTTAGAACTTTTAAAAGATTACGACGTAAATATTCAATACCATCCAGGTAAAGCCAATGTTGTAGCTGACGCATTGAGCCGAAAGAATTCCGGGACTATATCTTGCTTACAAATTCAGCCTCGTATTAGGAGGGATCTCGAAAGGATGAACATTTGGCTTCAGGTTAGTAAATCTGATGGATATCTAGCTAGAATGCAGATTGAACCCGACCTCATATCACGGATTAAAGATGCACAAAAGCAAGATGGAGAACTTTGGGCAATTGTGCAAAATCTTGAGGTGGGTAAGCAATCTGAATTTAGTATAGACCATCATGGGGTGATTTGGTGCGGTAAAAGACTTTGTGTACCCGATGACTCCAGCCTTCGTGAGTCATTGTTAGCCGAAGCTCACAGCTCACCATTTTCAATTCACCCAGGATCTACCAAGATGTATCGAGACTTAAGACAGAACTTCTGGTGGAATGGCATGAAGGAAGACGTTGCTCGATACGTAAGTAAATGCCTCACTTGCCAACAAGTGAAAATTGAACACAAACGAGCAAGCGGTCTATTGCAGCCATTGGATATTCCCATATGGAAATGGGATGAGATCACAATGGATTTTGTTACTGGTTTGCCTAAGACATTCAAGAAGAATGATGTTGTATGGGTTGTTGTCGATAGATTGTCGAAGTCAGCCCATTTTCTACCGATTCAGCAAGGATTTTCGGTTAATAAGTTATCCGAAATATTTCTTCAAGAAATTATTCGACTCCATGGCACACCATCTTCCATTGTTTCCGATAGAGACCCACGTTTCACCTCACGATTTTGGAAAGGTTTTCAGGCAGCTTGGGGTACACGCCTGAAGTTTAGTACGGCATTCCATCCACAAACAGATGGGCAGTCAGAACGTACGATTCAGACCTTAGAAGACATGCTCCGAGCATGTGCACTTGAATGGTCTGGAAACTGGGATGAATATCTATGCCTTGTTGAGTTCGCTTACAACAATAGTTGGCAAGCAAGTATTGGCATGGCACCTTTTGAACTTTTGTACGGTCGGAAATGTCGAGCACCGATATGCTGGGATGAAGTTGGAGAAAAGATTATTGAAGGGCCAGAACTAGTTCAGATTACAAATGAAAAAGTCACTTTGGCACGAGAAAAACTGAAAGAAGCTCAGAGCAGACAAAAGAGCTATGCAGATCAAGATAGACGACCACTTGAATTTAAAATTGGCGACCACGTTTTCTTAAAGGTATCACCTTGGCGTGGTGTTCGTAGATTCGGAATTAAAGGGAAGCTTAGCCCTCGTTTCATCGGTCCGTTTGAAATCCTTGAAAGAGTTGGAGAAGTGTCATATCGATTAGCTTTACCTCCTCAGCTCTCTCACGTTCATAACGTTTTTCATATCTCATCGTTAAGAGGATATAATTATCATCCACTCCATGTCATTAGTTATCCGTTAATTACAATTCACGAAGATTTGTCCTACGAAGAGGAACCAGAAGCCATCTTAGATCGACAAGAAAAGGTTCTGCGTAGGAAAATAATTCCGTTTGTTAAAATTCTCTGGAAAAATCACTCTGAACATGAAGCAACATGGGAATCTGAAGAATCAATTCGTTCTCTATACCCTAATCTATTCTCGCAATAGAATTTTAGTCAAGTAACGGTAAATCTTGCTCTTTGATATATGTTTATTCGTTTCTGTTTACGGTCATTCATGTTTTACCTTATGTGAATATATCTTAGCTATGATTAAGTATATCTATGTAGGAAATATCAGTACTAATAGTCACTCTAAGTATCTGTAAGTCTCTATTGACTTATCGTACGTTAAGATATTTTATTAAGATGCGTTATAGAGAGGACCATTAGGGCACATATGTAAGGTAATTGACAAATATAGTCATGACCTTAATTATGAATTTCAGATACACATGTGTGTTTAGGAGATTCTGGTTATATAAGTTAGTAACTCTGCTATAAAAGTTTCGTTTCCGTTATTTATATATTCTTAGATGCAAAATTTCGAGGACGAAATTTCTTTTAAGGGGGTAATAGTTGTAATAACCGAAAATTTAAAATCAAAATAAACTAATAATATTGAAAGACCTAATTATTTTATTAAATTAACCCATAGGAAACCCTAATTAAGACACCCAAGTAATTCCGTACAAACCCTAAAAATTTCAGAATTTTCAGAATCAGGATTAGGGCCCCTAAAACTCAGGGGGGGGGGGGGGGTAAACTCTAGTTGATAATTATCTTCAAATTCTCGTTGTCACCTAATGAAATTTCGAAATTGTTGAGTCAGCTGAGCTAGTACCGAACGTGGCTACCCTATAGCCTATTATGAAGCCTTACGGACCGCAACACTACCAAGCTTACGGTCCGTATGGTGCCTTACGGACCGTAACGTTGGTAAGCTTACGGTCCGTAAGCTAAGTCAAATTCGTGTATAAATAGCAGGCTTTGGGACAGGTTTCTGGGCATTCTTTCGACGAAGAAACTCCAAAATTTCGTCGAGTTATTGTCTGATTACTCTCCTAACACACACTAAACACAAATTAAGAGTAGCGGGGTGCTGCAGAACAGGGTAATAACTCGATCGCTATTACGATTCATTGTCCGATCAATCAATATATCCAATTGATATTTTAGTGCTGCCCATATTAGGGTTATACTTTATCGTTCGTCATTAATTTGACGGATTGTCGTTAATTCGATAGGTAAAGTATTATACTTTATCGTTCGTCATTAATTTGACGGATTGTCGTTAATTCGATGGGTAAAGTATTATACCTTGTCATTCGTTGTTAATTCAACGGATCATCGTTCATTCGATGGACAAAGTATTGCATTTTGACATTCATTGTGAAAATTTGATATCGTGAGTTATCGTAAAGGCTGTATTAAGTTACTAACCTAGTTTGTATGCATGTTATTTAAATTAGGTTAAAAGACTAATCTATAGTCTAAACTCTGCCCGTATAAATCTGAATTATTATCACAAGGTAGCATCAATTTGGAATTATTAAGGTACGGATCCTACCCCACTCCTTATTGCTTCATATTCAAATTGTTATAAACCACTAAATTACTATATATATTTTAAAATACTCCTCACGTCTTTGAGTATCGATTCATTTGACAGTCCGTTCGAATTCTATTCTAATCATTTGATTTAAGCTTTCATGTCATGCGATAGTATTATGTTAGTTGTAATCATTATCGCATGTTCCAATATAAGTTCTGTTTTGTTATGAAAATAAGTTCTGTTCTGTTATGAAAATAAGTTCTGTTCTGTTCTGAAAATAAGTTTTATAAGTTATGTGAATAAGACCATTTGTACTCTGTTACCCTGAGTATCGCTTCTCGTGGAGTGTCCCACGAGCATGTTGTTGCGGCATCAACAGCATGTGCTCCATCTGTGACGGAGAGATTAGTTCACAGCGTCCCTAGGTACAAGTGTGGTACAAAGCTACTAGGAGGCGTATGGATCGATCCTAGGATTTCAGTTTCAGGAAATGGATAGAGGGTATGCCAACTCGCCATTTCGTGTGATAAGTATGCAGGAGTAGCTACCTGTGTATTATCACGTTTTCAGTTTGCTCATGGGTACATCCGTAAGATATGATTATGAAATTATGTTCTTGCATTGTATAAGTTTTGCATAAAGCGTTATTTATTCTTTGAGCCTATAATTCCGTACTGAGCATTCGGCTCATTCCGTATAAATTTTGTATTTTCAGGTCAGCAGGTTATCTTGGGCGGGGGAAAGAGAGAAGAATAAAGCTTAGGAATAAATCTGAAGATGTTAGTTAATAAAATTGATTGTGTCTGCTTGTATATAAATCTTAAGTTTCGTTGTTAAATGGTTGTATCCTTGTCAAATAAATAAATGGAATTATGACTTTTGTTTATGATATCACTGTTATTGTGACACGTCAGCCCTTCCGGGTTGGGGTGTTACATTTTCACCATTCATATCTCCACGGTCTATATGGAGATATGTTGGCTACCTGGTAGGGGGTTAAGGGAACGGTTTGGTAAAGGTCTTGCCATTGTTCAGCGTTTAGAGGTCCTGCAATGGACCTGGGTCAAATTTAGTAGGACCTCCTTCAATACTTCACGGTATTGGATGGCGGGGGTCCAAACTCTTTGATCCCCTCATGAGTTAACTACTATTAATACTATAACCCGGCTATTTAGGACTGTATCCCTGCTGACTCAGACTACTTAGCCGAGGGTAACGTCACCGCCAAAAGCGGGGCCTACCACAATACTGCATTAATAACTTAATTCATTATCTTCCAATAATCCACCCTTTTAGGATTGTATCCCTGCTGACTCAAACTACTGGGGTGAGCGTAACGTCGCCTTCAAAAGAGGGGCCTACTACAATAACTAAGATAATCTCTTAATTATGTGCAAAAGTGCGGAAATAATCAAAGGTTATACTAGATACGAGTCGGAACCAAGTGATTCATCTTGTCTATCTGTTTTTTCTTTTATTTTTATTTTCAGCATTTTAGTTAGTTTTATTTTTCTTAGTTTAAAACATTTTTCTAAACTTTTATTTTGGTTAGACGTTGAGGATAAACCGGTACTAAAAGCTCTTGTGTCCTTGGACGACCTCGGTATCTTACCAACGCTATACTACACTCAACGATGGGTGCACTTGCCCATATGTGTGTTTAGTGTTAGTGAAATATCATGTTTTATAAATTTAAAACTTGGCTGAAATAAGTGTTAAAAAGGGCTTAAAATACATACCTAAAATATACGACACTTTATCGCACATCAACACCACACACTACTCATATCACTCCCATCCCAGGATGTTCACTCCTGCCACCTACTATTGATACACGCCAGATTGACCAACCCACTATCTTTCTGCGTAAGATACCCGCTCCCCGTCCTAGGGAGGGTACGTCCAGATAGCCTCCCTGCTTTGACCCCCTAGCACCGGTTGATTTCATGGCTACACCCTACTTCTCTCCATTAGAGTTTGATCCATACCATCAGTCACCCAGATTGTTCCCTCCGTACTCTATGCCATTATCCGATCCATACCATCCTTCCTATCATACTGGGTACACTAGAGATGATCTCCTTCTATCGCTCCAGCTTTAGTTTGAGATCATTTGTCGTAGGGTATATGAGTTAGAGAGTGAGGCAGACGCCAGGTAACCTCCACCACATGCTTATCCCCCACCGGTCATACCGCACCACCAATGTCTCCATCACCTGCTCATGTTCCCATTGAGGGTCGCGCTGCTCGATTTCTGACTGTAGAGCAGCAGGCCAGTTTCTTGATTCGTGGAGTTCACGAGCTTGAGGATGAGCTGGCACATCTTCGTAGCTTGATTTTTCCTACTCCTCCACCACCTCCATTACTCTAGGCCTATTGTTTTGCAGGTACATTTTAAAGTGCGTTTGTGACTCCCGACACCCACTAGAATGTGTATATGAAGACCAGGACTGAGCCCAAGACACTTGAAGACCTAAGAAGAACAGTGTAGAAGAAAATAGTTACTACTTTTGTATTATGAACTTGTAAGACCGAGGTGACGTAACCTCGAGTCCATTTTGTTTTTCTTCTACCAAAAACAATGTATCAAGTTGTCGAACATTGATGCGTGTGAAGTGTATATATAAGTTTAAGTATATTTTAAGCCCTTTTTACACTTTTTAGCCAAGTTTTAAATTTATAAAACACGATATTTACTAACACTAAACACACATATGGGCAAGTACACCCATCGTGAGCGTAGTATAGTGTTGGTAAGATACCGAGGTCGTCCAAGGACACAAGAGCTTTTAGTACCGGTTTATCCTCAACGTCTAATCAAATCAAAAAGTTAGAAAAAGGTTTTAAACTAGAAAAATAAAAACTAACTAAAATGCTGAAAATAAAAGAAAAACAGATAGACAAGATGAATCACTTGGCTCTGACTCGTGTTTAGTGTAACCTTTGATTATTTCCGTTCTTTTGCACTTTTTAAGAGATTATCTTAGTTATTGTAGTAGGCCCCTCTTTTGAAGTTGACGTTACCCTCAACCCAGTAGTTCGAGTCAGCAAGGATACAATCCTAAAGGGTCGGATTATTGAAAGATAATTAATTAAGTTATTAATGCATATTATGGTAGGCCCCTCTTTTGAAGGTGACGTTACCCTCGGCTAAGTAGTCTGAGTCAGCAGGGATACAGTCCTAAGTAGCCGGGATAAAGTATTAATAGTAGCTTACATATGAGGGGATCAAAGAGTTTGGACCCCCGCCATCCAATACCGTTAAGTATTGAATGAGGTCCTACTAAATTTGACCCAGGTCCTTGCAGGATCTATACACTGAACAAGGCAAGACTTTTACCAAACCGTTCCCTTAACCCCCGACCAGGTAGCCAACATACCTCCATATAGACCGTGGAGATATGAATGGTGAACATCTTTTATTTTATATAGACGGTAAAATAATGCCAAGACACCACGGACAAACGATAAGGAAAAATCACCTTCAACATAAGAAACTAGTTATTAAAGTCATTAATACAAAGCCAAGTAAAAAGTGCGAAAAGATTAAAAATAAAAAGTATTACACTAGACACTTTGTCTTCACCAAGTAATGTAAGAGACTTAGGCAAACATGGCCTTGATTGTCAAGAACTCTTACGATCAATCTTGGATCCCGAGACGACTCACACACTCTATGATGGACAATGGATGATGGTGGTGGATGATGGTGTTATGGTGGTGGTGGGTGGTGGGTGAAGTGTGAGAGAGGTGGTGTGCCAAGGGATGGTTTGCACTTGAGCCAAGCACTCCTATTTATAGGCTGAACAGAAGATCGGGCACGGCCCCGTGTCCAGTGGGCATGGCCCCGTGTCCATCCTCTTCTCTGTCTTCATTAATTGCACTTTGTCTGCATTTGTTGACCACGCCCCCGTGTCCGCTGGGCACGCCCCCGTGTGCAGAAGCATATCTGTACTATCAAGATTTGCCTGGATTCTGCGAATCTTATAGTTGACCACGGCCCCGTGTCCGCTGAGCACGGCCTTGTGGTGGGCGATAGAAGCTTCTACAACTTTGTCTTTTCTGTTGGCACTTGGGCACGCCCCCGTGTTCACTGAGCACGGGGCGTGTTCAGCCTTCTTTTTTCTTGTTTTGCTTGGGAAGATGTTGTCGTGGGGTCGGGCATGTCACGTTTGTTCATTTTCTTGTATTTATGTTAGATTTAGCTGTCTTTTGCTTCTTTTGTTAATTAGAGCTCATTTAATCCTGAAAATACAAAAGGAAGACAAAAGCACACTTTTTCCAACATTAGTACTAAAAAAGAGTTAGTTTTATGCCACAATTGATGTAATTTATATGTTGCATTTTGCACACATCAAATACCCCCACACTTGAATCTTTGCTTGTCCTCAAGCAAAACTCTTTAAAATGTGGCTTTACACTCCCAAATGGAATGGGTAGAAGAGAAGGTTTTTGGGCTTGTCATAGAGTGTCGGGATTTCCAAGATTCTTTATTAAGTTTTATTTTTATTTATTTACAATCCTATTCGTCATGATTTATTTAAAACTTTTCATAAGATAAATTACTTATTAGGGCATAACATGCCTCTTTAAAATTCTATTTATATACAAGTTCACATACCTCACGGGGGATCACTCAACACTCGGCCGAAGATGTATTTTAGTGAATCACTCGAGAGCGGCATGGAACTTACTCCTACCATAGGCTTGCCAAGCAATCAATCCTCCTTTTTAACTATACACCTTTGTAAATATCAAGAGGACTTTTGGGGTGAAGGGTTAGGCTTGGGTTAAAGGTAGGTGGTTGGGTTAGTGGTTAGTGAAAGGGCGAAAATCGTAACAAGCGTCGGCTTTCGTAAGACTTTTTATTTTTGCAACTTTTATTTTGATGAAGCTTTTATTCAAACAAAGTTATTTTTGATAAACTTGTTTGTTTATTTCTCTTTTGCTTCATCATCAACATAATTTTTTTTTTGAAAAGTCATACGAAATACCGGGCTTGTTACTAAAATAAAAGGTTAAAAACAAAAAGGGTTTTGGTGGGTGAAAGGGTGTTTGGTTTGGGTTATGAAATGACAAGGTTTAGGCTCAAAGGGGCTAACTAGGGGGATTTTGGGTAGGTGGTAAAAAAAAAGAAAAATAATGGTGTAGAAATAAAAAGGGTTAGTCCTAATGCCTCCATCATTTACTTACTCGGGTTTAAGTTGGTTAGGACCTGGAATGTATCGTCGTGGCAAGTTCTAGAGTCGTAAGAACCAAGCGGCTATTCACACAAGAAACGAAAAATGAGCATTTAGTTTAAAGATAAATATTTGTATGCTCAATAAAGGCTCAAAAATCACTTTTGTGGGAATGGGTTTTTATGTGATCAAGTATATATAATCAAATTTTAACTAAGCTTGTCATGCCGTTTCATAATTTTCTTATGTTGGTTCTTTTTATCACGACGCTATCGGTTGTAAATTTGTAAAAAATATAACCTTTTTAGAATTTGAAATTCCCAAGTTAAACCTAGACAAGTAAAAATGAATTTTTTTTTGAAAAAATTTGGGGTGATTTGCGGTTCCAATAGAGTTTTGTGTAAGGCTTGTAGTTAGGACTTGCAAGATTCAAGGTTTTAGCATCCCCCCCACACTTAAATTACACATTGTCCTGAATGTGTCCCAAAAATAAGATTTTAGGTTGATTGAATGTGTAAAAGGGTGTGAAAAAGCAAAAATTTGTGTTACTGGGCGTCTGGACACGGCCCCGTGGTGTCCGGGCACGGCCCCGTGTTCAGGTGCCAGTAACAAATTGAAAAAGAGAAACAGAAGCCAGGACACGGGGGCGTGTTGGGTGAACACGGCCCATGTCCAGTTTACCTGAACTGGGCATTTTCTGCAGACTGTGCAGCACGGGGCCGTGTTGGGCGGACACGGGCTGTGCTGAACTTATTGTTAATGAAGGAATCTTGTCGGATGGCCCTGTTTTTTTGCATGGGGTGCTGGTTCAAGTTTCCCTTGTTATCCTTTGCCATCCCGAGTGTGTTTTATCCATTTCAACATCATCCAAACACCAATTTAACTAAAACCATCATTCATTAAGTCATAGAGAGAATTACATAATAGTCCTAAAAGTTAAAATTCTAGATAAGTGGGTCAAAGAAACACAAGAAATCCAAATCGAGAAGTTCTAGCCTAAAATTTATTTTACTTAGCAAAATTTCCAAAAAAAATAACTCTCTTGGTTAGATGCGGCATGAAAACTTCTTTTCTTCGGGCATGGGTTCCTCACACGTCGGCGAGCCACTCCTCTATCTCCCTTGGGAGAAGAAAGGCGGGCTCATTGGCATTACTTTGAGGAGGTGCAACCTCCACTAGGACTTCTTGTAGATCTTCAAGAGGAGGCTCCGTGGAAGGTCATCCCACCCAGTAGGATTGTGGATTCCAAGTGCTAGGTTGCAATCCTCTTGAGGGAGGATTGGTTCCATGGGAGGTGTTACAAGAACGTTTAACCTCTGGTGCAAGAGGTTAATTTCTTGAAAACTGTTTTCCAGCCCTACTGTAAGATAATTTGTACGGTCTATTAGGACCTCCTCTACCGAAGTCATCTCGTCAAGAGCTTCACGTAACGCCATTACGTATCGTACGAGAGTTGCTTCAATTGATGACCTTCTTTCCCTTCGACTGTTTCTGGAGTGCGCAGAAGAGGTTCCACTGTTTTGACTAGACATTCTACGAAAACAAACCAAAAATAGTTCATTTTAATGAAACAGTACGACGGACACGGCCCCGTGCTCAATGAGCACGGCCCCGTGTTCACCTTTCTGCAGTTTTTTAGAACAAGGAATCTTGGAGTTTCAAATTATTTTTCCAACTTATGAAGCATTTTTGAACAGAAATAACTTAAAACAATGTTGTGTAACTTATTTTTAACAAGATTCCTTCAACAAAAGCTTAACAAACATCACAATAAAGCTTGGAATCAAGCTTCAATGGAGATGTTGTTGCAAGAAAGATGAAGAAGATGGTAATGGATAAAAGAGGAAAGGACAAGATGTTTGTTAGAACCTTCTTTTAGAACATACCTAGGATGGTAGGTGAGAAGATCCTTTCAAATCTCTGTCCCTGGATGGTCCAAATGTGCAGGATTCTTGGCTGCATTTATAGAAAACGACAGCATATTGGACACGGCCCCGTGTCGACTGGACACGGCCCCGTGTGCAGATAAGATCCTGACACGTTTTGTCCGTATTCTGACAAAAAGTCAGACGGGAATCTTTTGGTGAACACGGGGGCGTGTTGACCTGGGCACGGCCCCGTGTCGAAAGGCTGTTTTATGAAGTTTGCCTATTTTTAAGGAACTTTTTCGGATCGGGCGGTTCCTTACTGGATGGAACAACCCCAAAATTCCTAAGATACCTTAATTGCTCTAGATTAAGACGAGAACGCAAGAGGTTGTCGATGAGGGTGATTCCTATGCTATATGTAGGTGGACAAGTCCAACCCTTTTTGGGGCTCTCGTTAAAGAAGGTGTATGCCGAATCACTCAGGTCTATGTATGCATCGAACGAAGTCGATGGGGAGTCCTTCACGACACAATCGACACAGGGACGACTATCGCTCAAGTCCTCGCTAGATTTAGAGGTATCGTCGGGAACAACGAAGTTGTTTGAATGCGATCCCAACACTTCCTCTTGGTTATCGTCTTGGGATAAATTATTGAAATCTATCCTAAGTTCTTTTAACCAATTAAGAATTAGATCTTCTAATTGAAATAGTTCATCAAGAAGCATTTCTCCTAGAAAATCCGGTTGAGAGCATTCAAGGGAGAGATAGGGATTATTTTTACTTTCGCCCCTCTTAAGGATACAGGAAAACGATGGGTCTATATAGTGGGGCTTGTAATTTAGAAAATAACATTCTAATTCCTTATGGGAACCACCACATATTTGACACCACGTACCATAAGAGTGCCGAAAGTAAAAACTATCAGTATCACTCATGTTTATGTCAGAAATTACCAACCGTCGGGATTTTACGGTTCTGTTTTCAGTAACTGAATCTTGGGCACGGGGCGTGTTGAATGGGCACGGCCCCGTATTCAGCTTACTGTCCGACTTAAAACAGGATTACCAGTTCCAATGATTGGGCACGGGGCGTGTTCAGCGGGCACGGCCCGTGCTGAGTTCTGCAGAAGCTGAAAAATTAAGAAAAATCCTAAAAAAAATAGAAAAATAAGAAAAAACGATTAGGCCGTTGATTCCTAACTTTCTTAAAATCCTTGTGTCCCCGGCAA
The DNA here is from genome assembly GCA_030545235.1 of Helianthus tuberosus. Lineage (NCBI taxonomy): Eukaryota > Viridiplantae > Streptophyta > Magnoliopsida > Asterales > Asteraceae > Helianthus > Helianthus tuberosus. The sequence continues at coordinate 97,364,160 of CM060357.1, read as the reverse complement.
CGGCACCAAAAACTTTGATGCGTGTGAAGTGTATATATAAGTTTAAGTATATTTTAAGCCCTTTTTACACATTTTAGCAAAGTTTTAAATTTATAAAACACGATATTTACTAACACTAAACACACATATGGGCAAGTGCACCCATCGTGAGCGTAGTATAGTTTTGGTAAGATACCGAGGTCGTCCAAGGACACAAGAGCTTTTAGTACCGGTTTATCCTCAACGTCTAATCAAATCAAAAAGTTAGAAAAAGGTTTTAAACTAGAAAAATAAAAACTAACTAAAATGCTGAAAATAAAAATAAAAGAAAAACAGATAGACAAGATGAATCACTTGGCTCCGACTCGTGTTTAGTGTAACCTTTGATTATTTCCGCGCTTTTGCACTTTTTAAGAGATTATCTTAGTTATTGTAGTAGGCCCCTCTTTTAAATGTGACGTTACCCTCAACCCAGTAGTTTGAGTCAGCAAGGATACAATCCTAAAGGGTCGGATTATTGAAAGATAATTAATTAAGTTATTAATGCATATTATGGTAGGCCCCTCTTTTGAAGGTGACGTTACCCTTGGCTAAGTAGTCTGAGTCAACAGGGATACAGTCCTAAGTAGCCGGGTTAAAGTATTAACAGTAGCTTACATATGAGGGGATCAAAGAGTTTGGACCCCCGCCAGCCAATACCGTTAAGTATTGAAGGAGGTCCTACTAAATTTGACCCAGGTCCTTGCAGGATCTATACACTGAATAAGGCAAGACTTTTACCAAACCGTTCCCTTAACCCCCGACCAGGTAGCCAACATACCTCCATATAGACCGTGGAGATATGAATGGTGAACATCTTTTATTTTATATAGACGGTAAAATAATGCCAAGACACCACGGACAAACGATAAGGAAAAATCACCTTCAACATAAGAAACTAGTTATTAAAGTCATTAATACAAAACCAAGTAAAAAGTGCGAAAAGATTAAAAATAAAAAGTATTACACTAGACACTTTGTCTTCACCAAGTAATGTAAGAGACTTAGGCAAACATGGCCTTGATTGTCAAGAACTCTTACGATCAATCTTGGATCCCGAGACGACTCACACACTCTATGATGGACAATGGATGATGGTGGTGGATGATGGTGTTATGGTGGTGGTGGGTGGTGGGTGAAGTGTGAGAGAGGTGGTGTGCCAAGGGATGGTTTGCACTTGAGCCAAGCACTCCTATTTATAGGCTGAACAGAAGCTCGGGCACGGCCCCGTGTCCAGTGGGCACGGCCCCGTGTCCATCCGCTTCTCTGTCTTCATTAATTGCACTTTGTCTGCATTAGTTGACCACGCCCCCGTGTCCGCTGGGCACGCCCCCGTGTGCAGAAGCATATCTGTACTATCAAGATTTGCCTGGATTCTGCGAATCTTATAGTTGACCACGGCCCCGTGTTCACTGAGCACGGCCCCGTGGTGGGCGATAGAAGCTTCTACAGCTTTGTCTTTTCTGCTGGCACTTGGGCACGCCCCCGTGTTCACTGAGCAAGGGGCGTGTTCAGCCTTCTTTTTTCTTGTTTTGCATGGGAAGATGTTGTCGTGGGGTCGGGCATGTCACGTTTGTACCTTTTCTTGTATTTATGTTAGATTTAGCTGTCTTTTTGCTTCTTTTGTTAATTTGAGCTCATTTAATCCTGAAAATACAAAAGGAAGACAAAAGCACACTTTTTCCAACATTAGTACTAAAAAAGGGTTGGTTTTATGCCATAATTGATGTAATTTATATGTTGCATTTTGCACACATCAAACATATATGAAAGCTCAGTGGTTGTTTTCTTTATTATACATTGTTGTTTATATGTGCATGTGTTGTTTATGTGATTACATGTTTGCTTGTCGTGATGATCATTTATGTTATATATATATATATATATATATACACCCCATAGACATTTATTTGGTGAATATTGTCTAACCTACCTGATACTTCATGATAGAAGGAAATGCCGCCCAGACGTAACACAAACACCAATCCATTACCAAGAACTGAGGCTGAACTTAATGAGCGCATATCTATGGCTATAGCGCAGCATGAAGCCCTCTGTTCTAAACACAACGGTGGCACTTCAGGAAACAATCCTCCCACTGGTAATGTTAAGTCACCCAAGACACATTACAAATCTTTTGGATATTTCCAATTGTGCTTTGTCAATGCTCACTCGTGAATTGTTGTTGTATGTGTTTCAGGCTGCACCTACAAACAGTTCCTAGACTGTAAGCCCTTGAATTTTGATGGCACAGGAGGTGCCGTTGCTTTCGTTCGATGGGTTGAAAAGACTGACTCGGTTCTGAGAATGAGTAAATGTTCGCCCGAGCAGAGAGTTACCTACATTTCAGGATTGTTCATGGATGGTGCACTCTCTTGGTGGAACCTTAAGGTTGAAACCCTAGGTGAAGCTGCTGCTTATGCACTAAGCTGGGACGAGCTCAAAGAGTTGATGCGAAAGAAATATTGCTCCAGGGCTGAAATCCAGAAGCTGGAAACTGAGTTCTGGAATTTGAAAATGGATGGGCCGAAGATTGCTGAGTATATCCAACGCTTTCATGATCTATCCAGGGTTGTTCCCTATTTGGTCGAGCCTGAATTCAAGATAATCGAGCGATTCATTTGGGGACTAGCTCCTTAGATGCTGAGCATGGTTACTGCCTCCAAGTCTCCAACCATCGCAGAGGCTATCGATTTGAGCGTTGCACTTACTGAAGAAGCTCTTCGTTTAGGAAGATTCTCGAAATCTGATGAAAAAAAGAAAGAAACTCATGTGGAATCCTCGAATGACTACAAGAGGAAGTTTTCAAACTTCAAAAAGAGCACGCGGGTAAATAATAATTCCAACAAGCGTAAGGATTCAAACCTGCCAGCAGAGGTCCAAACTGGCGCGACAAACTTTGAGACTAGGGGAAAAGGGTATGCGGGCTTTCTACCTAAGTGTGATAAATGTCTATTCCATCATACGGGTCTGTGCAGTACCAATAAGTGTGAAAACTGTGGTAAGACCGGGCATGCCAAAGATACGTGTTGGTTTGGTGCGGGACGCGGTGATAGGAACCAGGGAGGAAATGGTAATCAAGGTGGGAACGACAATCAGAATGGTAATAGAAACTAAGGTGGGAACGGTAATCAGGGAGGAAATAGGAATAAAGGCAGAAATGGTAACCAAGCTGATAATGGGAATCGAGGGGGAAACAACAATAATAACCAGGGCGGAAATGGTAATGGATGTGGCCAAGGCTGTTATGGCTGCGGTGACATGGGGCATTTCAAGAGGGATAGCCCTAAAAACAATCAAGCCCGAGGAAGAGTGTTCACTATTGGAGCTAGAGAAGCACGCCAGGATCCGAATGTAGGTACGGGTACATTCCCTATTAACCAACACTATGCATCTGTTCTATTTGATACTGGCACCGACTTTAGTTTCGTATCTATAGAATTTAAGAATACACTTGGCCTAGTTTCAAGTAAGCTAGACATCCCATATTCTATAGAACTGGCAAATGGAAAGTTAGTTGAAGCAAAAGAGGTGATTAAGGGCTATACTCTTGAACTTGGAGAACGAGAATTTTCTATTGATCTTTTACCTGTTGATTTGGGAAGCTTTGACGTTATTGTTGGGATGGATTGGTTGTCTGATAACCGTGCGGAAGTGGTTTTCCATGAGAAGACCATCCGCATCCCATTTGTGAATGAATAGATGCTAGTAATTCATGGGGAAAAGCACGAGACGCCCCTACGAATTATCAATTGCATGAAGGCGCAGAAGTGCCTCCGAAAAGGCTGCATAGCCTTCCTCGTTCATGTCGTCGACAAGGAGACCAAGAAGCCAAAGCTAGAAGACATCCCCGTTGTGAAGGAATTTCCAAAAGTCTTTCCCAAAGACTTGCCTGGGTTACCTCCACAGCGACAAGTGGAGTTTCGGATAGATCTAGTGCCAGGAGCGACACCAGTGGAAAAAGCACCATACCGGTTAGCTCCATCCGAGATGCAAGAGCTTTCGACTCAACTGCAAAAGCTACTAGACAAGGGATTTATCAGGCCCAGCTTCTCACTCTGGGGAGCTCCAGTGTTGTTTGTTAAAAAGAAAGATGGCAGTTTCCGTATGTGCATCGACTACAGGGAGTTAAATAAGCTAACCATTAAGAATAGGTATCCCTTGCCGAGGATTGATGATTTGTTCGACCAATTGCAAGGTTCCAGCTATTATTCCAAGATTGACTTGAGATCGGGATATCATCAGCTTCGAATACAAGAAGAAAGCATTCCTAAAACGACATTTAGGACTCGCTATGGACATTACGAGTTCCTTGTCATGTTGTTCGGCCTAACCAATGCACCGGCAGTATTCATGGATCTCATGAATCGAGTGTGTAAGTCGTATCTGGATAAGTTTGTGATTGTGTTCATTGATGACTTCCTCATATACTCGCGAACCAAGGAAGAGCATGAGCAACATCTGGGAGCTATCTTAGAACTCTTGAAGAAGGAACAGTTGTATGCGAAGTTGTCAAAGTGCGAATTTTGGATTCGCGAGGTGCAATTCCTAGGTCATGTGGTGAATGAGAATGGAATTCATGTTGACCCTGCCAAGATCGAGGCGATCAAGAACTGGGAAGCACCTAAAACCCCAACTGAGATACGACAATTTCTGGGGTTAGCGGGTTACTACAGGCGATTTATAGAGAATTTTTCAAAGATTGCTCAGCCGCTAACGTCCCTAACCCAGAAGGATAAGAAATTTGATTGCAGAGAAAAATAGGAATCGACTTTCCAACTATTGAAAGATAAGATTTGTGACACGTTGATTCTATCCGTACCCGACGGTACCGATGGTTTTGTGGTTTATTGTGATGCATCTCGACAAGGCCTTGGTTGCGTGTTGATGCAATGGGACAAAGTCATCGTGTACGCGTCTCGTCAATTGAAGGTGCATGAGAATAACTATACAATGCATGACCTTGAACTAGGTGTGGTGATATTTGCGTTGAAGATTTGGCGTCATTACTTGTATGGTACTCGTTACACGATCTTTACAGACCATAAGAGTTTGCAACACATTTTCGATCAGAAAGACTTAAACATGAGACAACGAAGATGGGTCGAGCTGTTGAATGATTATGATTGTGAGATAAAGTATCACCCGGGCAAGGCGAACGTTGTAGCAGACGCCTTGAGCTGCAAGGTGCGCACAAAACCTCTAAGGGTGCGAGCCTTAGAGATGACCATACAAACTGATCTCACTACTCGGATTCGTGAAGCTCAGCAAGAAGCGCTTAAAAAGGATAACCTACGAGCTGAATCATTACGTGGAATGGAAGCGAAATTGTTGTCAAAGGAAGATGGAACATTGTACTTCATGGAGCGAATTTGGGTTCCATTCTTCGGCGATCTAGCACACTTATTCTGGATGAAGCTCATCAGTCGAGGTACTCTATACATCCCAGATCGACAAAATGTACCAAGACTTGAAAGACTTGCATTGGTAACTGCCTTACCTGTGCCAAGGTTAAGGCGGAATACCATAAACCGTCAGGGCTGCTGCAACAGCCTGAGATTCCCATATGGAAGTGGGAACAGATATCGATGGATTTCATTACCAAGCTATCGAGAACCCAAAGATAGCACGAAGAAGTTGGTAGAAATATATCTCAAGGAGATTGTGGCACGTCATGGAGTGCCTGTTTCCATCATATCCGACCGAGATGGTTGCTTTGTGTCAAGGATTTGGCAAACGTTTCAGAAGGCTTTTGGATCACAGCTGAATCTTAGCACTGCCTTTCACCCTTAGACGGACGGCCAAAGTGAACGAACGATACAGACTCTGAAAGACATGCTACAAGCTTGTGTGATGGACTTCGGTGGGAGTTGGGATACTCACTTGCCTTTAGTGGAGTTTTCCTACAATAATAGCTATCACACCAGCATTCAGGCCGCCCCGTTTGAAGCTTTATATGGGTGAAAGTGTCGGTCCCCGTTGTGTTGGGCAGAAACCGGAGATAAACAGCTTATCGGTCCAGAGTTGGTTCAGGAAACTACATACAAGATTGCTCAAATACGTGATCGTATCAAGTCAGCTCGTGATAGACAGAAGAGCTACGCCGACAAGCGACAGAAACCATTGGAATTTGAGGTTGGAGATATGGTCTTATTGAAAGTCTCGCCTTGGAAAGGCGTAGTGCGGTTTGGAAAACCTGGAAAGTTGAACTCGCGTTACATTGGGCCTTTCAAGATTCTGGAAAGGATCGGAACCGTTGCATATAAGCTGAAGCTTCCAGAAGTGTCACACCCCGACCACGTAGAACATACAAAACGTGGCGGAAACATCGGGGAGTGTTGTAACAGAATTAATTGTTTCAAATCCATGGCAATTGAAGTTTCGTTTTATAGATTAAAAGTGTTACAATGTCTTAACAAACAAGAAATACAACATAATTAACTAGTCTTGCATCTTTTATTGTCACTAAAGCCCAAGTCTGCCTATATGTATCTTGATCATCTTATGCAACAGTTCCTGAAAAACACATGTGAAAATAGGTACGTCAGCATAAAAATGCCTGTGAGATACATAGGTTTTGTGAAAATAGGTTCCATGACTTATGTTTGAGAAAATGTTTAGTCATGAACCTTTTTGTTTGCTTTGTTTTGTAAATCATTTGAAAAACAATTGAGTTCAGATGATTTGTATAAAATAAATGAATAATGTATGGTTAAATGAATAACCATAGTAAAATGGATTTGTATAAGATAAGTTGTTTGTAAAACAATGTCTTGTGAAAAGTATGTTATTTGTATAAAATGTTATATGTATCAAACTGAAATGATTCAAATAACGCTACAATATGTAATACCATACAAACACTTATATATAGGAAGTACCAGCGGCGTATCCACCATGCTTGTATCATATTACACACGCATCGTTACTTAATCACTTAATCAAACCAAACTATCAAGATGAAATGTTTAACAAGTATAGAAATGTGCATGTATAGTCAAATACGGTTCACACGGTTCATAGATACAAACGGTTCATAGATACAAACGGTTCACAGATACAAACGGTTCACAGATACAAACGGTTCACAGATACAAACGGTTCACAGATATCAACGGATCACATAGTCAAATGATTACAACGGTTCAATATGTAGTATAATGTGTTCATATGCTGGATAAGCATATGCAACAGAAAAGCAATGTAAAACAATGTACTAAGTATGCACATAATGGACATACATAGCATAAAATGTATTGAAATCATGTACTATAATGTACTAACAAACATAGCAGGTATATGATGTGAAAACGGGAAAGCATGAAAGTAACAAGTAGGCACATGTGTTCCACCCCAAAACAGTTTGGAAAACAGTAAAAGAGGGGTCTATGTACTCACCTGAGATTGCTCAGTAGTCCTTGAGTAACAACTAAACAATGCTAGAGATCGCGGATATCAAACGGCACCTAGTATAGGTAGCTACATTAATAAACCGGACCTAAATCGGAAGACTGGGTAGCATTAGGGTTTGTAAACCAAACGAGTGTGGAGACTCGTGTGATATGGTTTAACAAAGCCTACATACTAAATGAAACCTAACATAACTGTCTACGACCCATTACGACCCGTTTGGGTAGCTTATGCTACTTTAACGTGTCGTGCGCGTGAAACGCGTTCGGACCGCCTAACTAGTCCTATGACAAGTGTTATATGCCTAAACATGTTACATAATCAGTTATGTGACAAAAGTTTAGGTTACATATGCTTAATTACCAATTATACATGAAAAGGGTATTCTGGTAATTTACCTAAGGCATATAAACTACCTATCATACAACTACTTAAACGATGTGACCATAGGGTATAACCTCGGAAGGTTATTCCCTACCTACTATGGTCACCTAATGTGTTTGGTCGGATCCTAATGATCGACCAAACTGGGTCGGGTTCGAAGGTATAGGCGATTTATTAGATCGCCTACCCTACGACCCTAGACAACGTGGTAATCAGTGGGCATAGTCCCAAGGGACTATGACCAACGTGATTACACTCACGTTGCGAAGTTCCTACGAACTTCGCATTGACCATTACTGGTCAACGCTGAAAGTCAAACAAAGTTTGACTTTCTGACTCGAAAAGCAGTAAAATAAGGAAAAGAACGAAAGAATACTTACGAAGGGTCCAAGAATGGAAGGTTTGGATCCGAACACTCTCAGGTATGAAGTGTTAAACACGACAACTTAGAGAGCAAGTTCAGATTCAAAGGTGTGAGTTTTTTGGGTGTATGTTGGTGGGTATTTATAGGAAATGGTCCACCGTTAAGATCGTTTCTTGTAGAAGGAGGCAACGATCAAGGCCGTACACTTGTCGGAATGTTATGGTGCCTCATATGCTCCTTATCTTAGTGATTAAGCAAGTTGCAAACATGTGGTTGTGGTTAATCAGCTGAAAACAGGCTGTTAAAACATTGCACCTGGTCTGGATACCCCATACGCATCGTATGGTATATATACCATACGCATCGTATGGGTGAACTTTGGCAGAATTACAGTTTTGGTCCCTGAACTGTATTTAGGCCATTTTTGACACGTTTAAGGCCCGTTAACCCCATTTCAAAGCTCTAAAATGAAGTTAAAGTATAGGGAACTTAAAACATGCTCAAAAATATCTCGGATGTCGGTTCGTTTAGCCGTACGAACGCGATGTTCGCTTAATTACGACGGAATGCGCATAAGTGCGAAAAACGATCCAAATGACGCGACGAATGGATTTTTGGCAAGCCAAACACTAAAGCATAATATAGTCATGCTTACATAAATTTTTGGATGTCCGGATGTATTCAGAACGTAAGTTATGCGCTAAAATGCAAACTTGTGCACTTTTTGACACTTTTAGTCCCTGAATGACCCAAAAGTTTATTTTAGCACACCGAACCCCTCAAAGCCTATTTCTAAGCTATGTAAAGGATATATATGGTATGTTTAACTTATGGTCATGTTCCGGAAGGTCTGTTACAGTTCAAATTGGCATACTTTCGCAGTTTGTCAACTTTAGTCCCCGTAAGCGATTTAACTTTGATTTCACCACACCAAACCTTCCAAAACTCATATCTAAGTTATGTATAGGTTATTTAAGGTATGTTAAGCCTATTTCACTATTCCGGAGTGTTCGTTGCATTAAACTGGTTATATTTACGCATCAGTGCGCGTATAACCTTCCAGAAAGCGATATAGTGTTTGAAATCGAACAAGAATTGATATGTGTAAACGATACACATATTTTTACAAATCCCAAGTATGAAATACAATATTTCACTGGTTGGGCATTTGTTTGATGGTTGAAATGACACAGGTGTTACAGTCTCCCCTACTTTAGGAAATTTCGTCCCGAAATTGATTCGTAGGAGTCTGTCTATGACTTTGTTTCAAATAGTCATCAAAGATAGGTAAAGCATAATCTGATTATTTTCCTCAACGGATATTTTTCAGAAGCGAAAATGAACGAGCAGAGTCACTTTCTTCAACGGGTTCTTCGGAAATGGAAAATAAAGGAATTAACTAAACGGATATACATTTCCCTCAACGGATATTCTTCAGAACGAAAATGAACAAACGGGGTCATTTTCCTCAACGGTTTGTTCTTCAGAATTTGAAATGAAAGAAAAATCAACGGATATTCATCTCCTCAACGGATAAATCTTCAGAAACGAAAATGAACTAACGGAGTCATTTTCAACGGTTATTTCCTCAGAGTTGGAAATGAAGAATTACACAACGGATATTCATTTCCTCAACGGATAAATCTTCAGAAACGAAAATGAACTAACGGAGTCATTTTCAACGGTTGCTTCCTCAGAGTTGGAAATGAAGGATTACACAACGGATATTCATTTCCTCAACGGATAAATCTTCAGAAACGAAAATGAACTAACGGAGTCATTTTCAACGGTTGCTTCCTCAGAGTTGGAAATGAAGGATTACACAACGGATATTCATTTCCTCAACGGATAAATCTTCAGAAACGAAAATGAACTAACGGAGTCATTTTCAACGGTTGCTTCCTCAGAGTTGGAAATGAAGGATTACACAACGGATATTCATTTCCTCAACGGATAAATCTTCAGAAACGAAAATGAACTAACGGAGTCATTTTCAACGGTTGCTTCCTCAGAGTTGGAAATGAAGGATTATACAACGGATATTCATTTCCTCAACGGATATTCTTTAGAACGAAAATGAATGGATAATTCATTTTCCTCAACGGTTATTCTTCAGAATGGAAATGAAAAGATAAACAACGGATATTCATTTCCTCAACGGATATTCTTCAGAAGTGAAAAATGAATAGCTAGTTCATTTTTCCTCAACGGATGCTTCATCAGAATTGGAAATGAATAGGGTTAACTCTTGATACATGATAGAACTTGCTGTGATTTCTGTGCACTAAATTCCATAATTATGTATGCATCCATAATTACGTAATTCCTTGCACAGTCCGCACAGTTTGTTTTGAAATGTTGTGGGGAAAGATATCAAACCTGAGATGAGAGTGACTAGACTACCATAGGGTCCTTTTAATTAGATCAACAGAGGATCTTCTTAATTAGGCCACTAAGGAGTCCTTTCAGCTATATCATCACATGATATCCCTAACCAGATTTTTGGATCAATCTGTTTAACTAGACCACTAAAGGGGTCTAATTATGAAGTAGTACATTATAATCCAAGGGATTTTAACTACAACGTAGAAGTCCATTAAGGATTTAAGTAGTACCTTTGGGTATCCTACTATGAATCTCTTGCACAAAGATATGTAAGATTTTACGAGGATTTGAATAACATAAATTGGATCACATGACACATAAAGGATAACACATAAGCACATAACCACATAATTGTTTAATTGTTATTATCTTGTTATTGATTGCAATTAACTTGGCACCTCGTACTTCGTTTCTCCTGGAAGGAACGGGTACTTAGGATTTTCGTGGAAACGCAAGAGATTATACAAGGGAAGAAATTTGGAAGTAGTCTGTTCTTCAAGGAATGCGGTTCCTTGATTGTCGGTATTGTAGGGGATATGTTGTTTATACATACAATCACATAAATACATTGTAATGTAAATAAAAGGTTTATTTATAAACAATGATCACAACTGTTTCTTGGACCTTGACAACTAAAGAAAATAATACATAAGGATTGATTATTTCTAAACAGCGTTGTCTTCCATTCGGTCAGATGCTCATCCCTGTGCTGGATTTGCATTAGCAAGCTTTGGGCAATTTCTTCGGAAATGACCCATCTCGCCACAGTTGAAACAAGAACCTGGTAGAAAACGACCTTGAGCGGTATTGTTGTTAACTTGATTTGGTGCAGCTGCAGCTGGGCAGACTCTTGCTGTATGGCCTATGAGTCCGCAAGTTTGGCATTTGCGGCACTTCACAGCAGCATGATGATGTAGGCCACATTGGTTGCACAAGGGTGCAGTTCCATTGTAGGGTTTCCTGGCAGGGGGTTGAGCTGGTTGATTGAGGACGGCTTGATCATTGTGAGCGACCACAGCGTAGTTCTGAGAAGCCTTTCGCTTCTTTGACCTCTTAGGGGATCCAGTCTGTTCATCCATGATCTTTGATTCCTCGATTGGTTCCGATTCTTCGACCGGCTTCTTGTCACCTTTTCGGAAAAGTTTACCTTTCCTGATCTTTGATTCAGTCAAGGTTGCAGATAGCTCAATGGCCTGTCTAACTGTAGTAGGGTTGCTACCAGTCAAAATGTCTTGTATTGAGTCAGGGAGGCCATCATTGTACTTTTCGATTGCCTTATCCAAAGGCGTGACCATGTTTGGGCATAACAGACTTAACTCTTCATAACGGTCCGTGTAGGCTCGATGCTCACCGCTGTTTTGCTCCAGATTGTCGAATTCCCTTTCCAAAGCCCTGATCTCGTGTCGAGGACAGAATTCCTTCATCATAAGGGCCCTAAGTTCAGCCCATGTCTGTGCTAGAGCAACTTCTGCACCACGATCTCTCATAACCCCGTTCCACCACGTAAGGGCTCTCTTCTGGAACACACTCGAAGCAAACTCGACCTTGCGATTGTCAGGACACTGCACGTGGCGGAAAGTATTCTCGATGCTCTCGAACCATTGAAGAAGCCCAGTCGCTCCCTCAGAACCACTAAACTTGAGTGGTTTCGCCGAGTTAAAACCCTTGAAATTGCATGGACCATTGTTGTTGTTGTTGGCTTGATTCCACAGAGCAAAGAGGTTTGGGAATTGAGCAGCCATTTGCTGCGCAATGATTTCTGCCAGCTCGGCAGTCGCTATCTGGTTTTCGCGTCGAGGAGGCATTCTAAAAGAGGAACATGAAAGGAAACGAGTGAGAGAATTAGACGAAAAGAATGAGATGAAGCAAATCTGATGAAAGCAAGGATAGTGGTCATTTGTTTGTTACTACAAAGCAACAAACGACCTCGGTGAATAATCAAAGTAAATAGGTCAAAAATAATGTATCGCGAAGACATGCTCGCCTATAAGTGAACACTCATCCCAAGAATTCCCAGGTAAGCACAACTGGTCTCGCGTCTGGTTGAGATGTATACGAGGTGCTTGCCTAGACAGAAAACTCAGAATACAGGCATTCACCCTTCCAGTTTGCACGTGTTCACATTATTTAAAACCCAAAACCTTGACGAGATTTTTGAAAACTCAAAGGGGTTCAAAACCTTACAATAGAGGGTTCAAAACCTAGTAATTAATCATCCTAGAACAGATGATTAGTTTTCAAAGCGGTTTCGAAAATTATGTTCTTGTTGTGGTAGTCGCCTAAGGATAGGTGACGGTATTGTTTTATGACTAAACGCAAGTAAACTCGCGTTAGGGTCCTAAGAAGGTTATAGACTAGGTCAAAGCATTACTAATAACCTAATTCCCTATAACCATTGGCTCTGATACCATCTTTTCTGTCACACCCCGACCACGTAGAACATACAAAACGTGGCGGAAACATCGGGGAGTGTTGTAACAGAATTAATTGTTTCAAATCCATGGCAATTGAAGTTTCGTTTTATAGATTAAAAGTGTTACAATGTCTTAACAAACAAGAAATACAACATAATTAACTAGTCTTGCATCTTTTATTGTCACTAAAGCCCAAGTCTGCCTATATGTATCTTGATCATCTTATGCAACAGTTCCTGAAAAACACATGTGAAAATAGGTACGTCAGCATAAAAATGCCTGTGAGATACATAGGTTTTGTGAAAATAGGTTCCATGACTTATGTTTGAGAAAATGTTTAGTCATGAACCTTTTTGTTTGCTTTGTTTTGTAAATCATTTGAAAAACAATTGAGTTCAGATGATTTGTATAAAATAAATGAATAATGTATGGTTAAATGAATAACCATAGTAAAATGGATTTGTATAAGATAAGTTGTTTGTAAAACAATGTCTTGTGAAAAGTATGTTATTTGTATAAAATGTTATATGTATCAAACTGAAATGATTCAAATAACGCTACAATATGTAATACCATACAAACACTTATATATAGGAAGTACCAGCGGCGTATCCACCATGCTTGTATCATATTACACACGCATCGTTACTTAATCACTTAATCAAACCAAACTATCAAGATGAAATGTTTAACAAGTATAGAAATGTGCATGTATAGTCAAATACGGTTCACACGGTTCATAGATACAAACGGTTCATAGATACAAACGGTTCACAGATACAAACGGTTCACAGATACAAACGGTTCACAGATACAAACGGTTCACAGATATCAACGGATCACATAGTCAAATGATTACAACGGTTCAATATGTAGTATAATGTGTTCATATGCTGGATAAGCATATGCAACAGAAAAGCAATGTAAAACAATGTACTAAGTATGCACATAATGGACATACATAGCATAAAATGTATTGAAATCATGTACTATAATGTACTAACAAACATAGCAGGTATATGATGTGAAAACGGGAAAGCATGAAAGTAACAAGTAGGCACATGTGTTCCACCCCAAAACAGTTTGGAAAACAGTAAAAGAGGGGTCTATGTACTCACCTGAGATTGCTCAGTAGTCCTTGAGTAACAACTAAACAATGCTAGAGATCGCGGATATCAAACGGCACCTAGTATAGGTAGCTACATTAATAAACCGGACCTAAATCGGAAGACTGGGTAGCATTAGGGTTTGTAAACCAAACGAGTGTGGAGACTCGTGTGATATGGTTTAACAAAGCCTACATACTAAATGAAACCTAACATAACTGTCTACGACCCATTACGACCCGTTTGGGTAGCTTATGCTACTTTAACGTGTCGTGCGCGTGAAACGCGTTCGGACCGCCTAACTAGTCCTATGACAAGTGTTATATGCCTAAACATGTTACATAATCAGTTATGTGACAAAAGTTTAGGTTACATATGCTTAATTACCAATTATACATGAAAAGGGTATTCTGGTAATTTACCTAAGGCATATAAACTACCTATCATACAACTACTTAAACGATGTGACCATAGGGTATAACCTCGGAAGGTTATTCCCTACCTACTATGGTCACCTAATGTGTTTGGTCGGATCCTAATGATCGACCAAACTGGGTCGGGTTCGAAGGTATAGGCGATTTATTAGATCGCCTACCCTACGACCCTAGACAACGTGGTAATCAGTGGGCATAGTCCCAAGGGACTATGACCAACGTGATTACACTCACGTTGCGAAGTTCCTACGAACTTCGCATTGACCATTACTGGTCAACGCTGAAAGTCAAACAAAGTTTGACTTTCTGACTCGAAAAGCAGTAAAATAAGGAAAAGAACGAAAGAATACTTACGAAGGGTCCAAGAATGGAAGGTTTGGATCCGAACACTCTCAGGTATGAAGTGTTAAACACGACAACTTAGAGAGCAAGTTCAGATTCAAAGGTGTGAGTTTTTTGGGTGTATGTTGGTGGGTATTTATAGGAAATGGTCCACCGTTAAGATCGTTTCTTGTAGAAGGAGGCAACGATCAAGGCCGTACACTTGTCGGAATGTTATGGTGCCTCATATGCTCCTTATCTTAGTGATTAAGCAAGTTGCAAACATGTGGTTGTGGTTAATCAGCTGAAAACAGGCTGTTAAAACATTGCACCTGGTCTGGATACCCCATACGCATCGTATGGTATATATACCATACGCATCGTATGGGTGAACTTTGGCAGAATTACAGTTTTGGTCCCTGAACTGTATTTAGGCCATTTTTGACACGTTTAAGGCCCGTTAACCCCATTTCAAAGCTCTAAAATGAAGTTAAAGTATAGGGAACTTAAAACATGCTCAAAAATATCTCGGATGTCGGTTCGTTTAGCCGTACGAACGCGATGTTCGCTTAATTACGACGGAATGCGCATAAGTGCGAAAAACGATCCAAATGACGCGACGAATGGATTTTTGGCAAGCCAAACACTAAAGCATAATATAGTCATGCTTACATAAATTTTTGGATGTCCGGATGTATTCAGAACGTAAGTTATGCGCTAAAATGCAAACTTGTGCACTTTTTGACACTTTTAGTCCCTGAATGACCCAAAAGTTTATTTTAGCACACCGAACCCCTCAAAGCCTATTTCTAAGCTATGTAAAGGATATATATGGTATGTTTAACTTATGGTCATGTTCCGGAAGGTCTGTTACAGTTCAAATTGGCATACTTTCGCAGTTTGTCAACTTTAGTCCCCGTAAGCGATTTAACTTTGATTTCACCACACCAAACCTTCCAAAACTCATATCTAAGTTATGTATAGGTTATTTAAGGTATGTTAAGCCTATTTCACTATTCCGGAGTGTTCGTTGCATTAAACTGGTTATATTTACGCATCAGTGCGCGTATAACCTTCCAGAAAGCGATATAGTGTTTGAAATCGAACAAGAATTGATATGTGTAAACGATACACATATTTTTACAAATCCCAAGTATGAAATACAATATTTCACTGGTTGGGCATTTGTTTGATGGTTGAAATGACACAGGTGTTACAAGAAGAACTTAGCAACGTCCACGACACGTTTGTAACACCCCGAAAATATAAAACTTTATATTAAAATTATAAAGTATAAAATAAATGAAGATAAACTAACTAGGAATAAATAACCTAGTTAGTCACAAGTCTAGTTATGGTCTTATTGAAAGTCTCGCCTTGGAAAGGCGTAGTGCGGTTAGTCACTAGGAATAAAAAACCCCAAAGGCCGTATAACAATAGCTGTGGTTTTACCAAATAAGACTTAAGAAATCAACCTTTGGGACATTGATAAAAGAAACAGATCTAAGGGTCACTAACAAAAGAAAGACGGTGTCTGAATCAAAGTAAACAAAAATATAAATCGACAATTTAGAATATCAAGGCATAAGGACAAAATCTGACTGTCATAAGAGATAAAATTCACATGAACAAGTCATGAATAAGATGAATAAAAGAATAAAAGACTTGGTTGGATAAGGCGACGGATTTCGCCAATACAACCAAATAGATCAAAACGAAGTCCTAATGCACGCCGAAATGGTTGCTAGGATAATGACTTTGGTAAAGTACCGATAGATGGGTAGGATTTCAGGTATACGTATAAACCAAGAGATGGGAGCACAAAATATTAATAAACCTATGCGATGAGTCATGTGAGTGTATAAAAAAGGGAAAACGCAAACTAGACAACGGAAACATTAAAGCATTAAGATAAAGGGACTCGGGTAACGGGTTGTAAATAAATAAATGTGTGAATCGGATAATGGTGAGTGGAAAACAAACCAGTGCGTAAATGACGTAGGAAGTCATAGAGTCGGAAGATTAGTCCAAAAGAAAATAGGTGTAGCCTTAGACTATGGTCAAATCGATAGAATTCGAAAATGAAAATGAATGAATGTTAGGCTTAAAAGGGGCGCCCTGACACCGAAGATGAATTTCTAAGAATACGAAATCACACAAGTAAAAGATGATCCACGGGGTCATCATAACCTTTGAAACTATAAACAATGTAAAGATTTAGGGGACTAAATGACCCTCGCGTCACCAATAGAAAGGCATAAACTATATGGGGCCTCACCAAAAAGGGGAAAGGCCTAAAAGAAATAGTCTACAAGGCTAAGCGAAAGAACCGACGGGTCACTTGGGTAAAGCGTGGGAACTAGTTATAATTCCCCGCATAAAACAATAACAGAAAAGAATTTGAATATTATGAGAAATTAGAAAATGGTTAATGCTAAGGGATATAGGTCTTAACGCCGATAGGTGTAAGACGATGCATTCGAAAGAAAGATTTTTAATAATGAAAAGCCGACGTAAAACTAAACATGACGTGATGTGATCACGAACACAAAAAGTAATATAGAATACAACCACGTTGTAATGTGAGTGACTAGATAAGAAATTATAAGTACGCAAAGGGCCAATGACGACAAAATAGTATACCCGGATGACGAGGTAAAAGGTAAAACGGTGACTAATCGGTCTAGCCTGTAAAGCAATTTATAGTCAAGTAATGCTATGATCTATGTAAAGCATTTGTCAATGTAGGATTAGCGTGAACTGAACATACTGACGAGCTCAGAGACCGGGTGGTCTAAATATAATTCGGTCAAATAGGTGACAAAGTTATGCTTAAGGTACCTCCATGGAAAGGGGTTATTCGGTTCAGAAAAAGAGGAAAGTTAAGCCCGAGGTTTATTGGGCCGTTTAAAATCTTAGAACGGGTTGGTAAGGTCGCATACCTCCTCGAACTACCTGAAGAATTAAGTGGAACTCATAGCACATTCCACGTATCACATCTTCGAAAATGTTTGGCCGACGAAACAACTTATATCCACTACGACGACATTGAGGTGGGTAATAGACTCAACTACGTAGTGAAACCGATTGAAATCCTAGATCGAAAGGTTAAGACTTTACGAAACAAGAAAATTAACCAAGTAAAGGTCAAATAGGAGAATAGAAAGGGGTCGGATACTACATGGGAATTCGAAAAGGAGATGCAATGACTCTACCCCACATTGTGCAGTACGTACTCTGGTTTTGGGGACGAAACCCTTTTAAGGGGGGTGGACTTGTAACACCCCGAAAATATAAAACTTTATATTAAAATTATAAAGTATAAAATAAATGAAGATAAACTACCTAGGAATAAATAACCTAGTTAGTCACAAGTCTAGTTATAACAAAGAAAACTTGGTTAAAACATCTAAAATCTAACTTGGCATTAGTTGGAGGGCCAAAAGTGTTAAGATGAAAACTTGAATTTGTAAAACAAAAATAAAAATCCCAAACACACTAGAAGTGTGTGTCTGGATCAATCAGGAATACAGGGGGTGACCAAAATCACCTTCAAAACCCTAGTTTCAACAAATTGATCAAATCAAGAGCTCTAACTTGTTCCAAATCGATTTCCAAGCCTAAATTAGTGATCATCTCAGTGAAGTGATCATAAGGTATGCTAAATTTTGACATTTAGTTCCATCTCAGATTCTTGATAATTTATGAAACTGAAATCTAAACTTGATATGTTGATGTTTATATGAATTTAGTGTTGAAAACATGTTAAATGTGAACCCTAGCTAATAATTTGCGAAATTGATACTCAAATTGTGAATGTTCATGTTTACCCATCTAAGTGTTAAATGGGTTTTTGTGAAAGATAAAGAACCCTAAAAATGTAATCAGAAAATTGATGCTAATGGTTCGTATGAAGCGAATCTGATGTTAATATGCATGATAGAAATAGTGAACTTGCAAAAAGTATAAGAATTCGGTAAAATAGTTGGGTCATGAACTTGTTAACGGTTAGTTAAAAAAATGATGCCCTTAAGGTGTTTGTTAAAACGCTTAAGAGAAAGCTAACATAGTGAATTTGGAATAAAACGCATGTTTGAACTATATGGCAAATTATGCGTGATATGTTGCGAAAGGAGTTCTAAACAATATTTGGTTGAACTCTTTAGGCAAGGAATCCGGATCGTTAAGTGGACAAGCCGGTGGAGACACGTGTTTGAAAGGAGCGCTTTTAAGGTTTCGTCACTTTATACAAAAATGTTTAGTTATAGCTTGTTAATAGTATCGTAGTGTGATAAGCGCGTTTGATGTGCCATTGAAGTGACGAAGTTCACTCGATAGATCAAACGGGTCAAATTGAATGATTAGTGTATGTTTGGTAAGCCATAGAAGTGACGAAGTTCACTCGACAAACCAAACGGGTCAAAATAAATGGTTAAAGTATGATTGGAATGAGCCATACGGGTTAAAAAGAACGGTTAGAATCGTCCAGTGTATCATAGAAAACGGGTCAAAATAATGGTAGGAATAAGCTTGGTTTGCCAATGAAGTGAAGGTCTTCACTCAACAACCAAACAGGTCAAACAATGGCTAAATTAGTAGTTTTTGAAGTGATTTGAAGGTCACTTGTTGTAAGTGAATTATAAAGCATAGGCCATTGAGCGGACACGCCAAAAAGATTAGCTTTTCTTAAAAGAACCCATGATATTGGGTCAAAGGATTTAGAATCATAATGTGTTGAAATTGCATAAATGTTTATGATTGAAAATATTACTAAAAATCGTGAAATATTACGCGTGTAAACCTTGGGATGGTAATGAAACGCCAATGTTGACAAGCCTGGGAAATGGTTAATTATGTTTAGCGATCAGTAAGAATGACCAATGTAAAGCTTGACATAAAATCAAACGGGTCGAATAAAGGAAAAGGGGAATATAGGCGATCAACCTATAAACAGGATTTCTATGCAAATAATGATGATAAACGGGTCCGTATTTAAATTACGGACTAGTAGGAAAAATAATCATGAAAAACGGACTTGTAAAACGAAAGTTATGTTGATTTAAAGTTGATGTTGGAAAAAAAAATTAGAGCTGGGAATATACAACAATAGTTCAGCCAAGCATTCTGTCGAAAACAAGGTGTCGCGTCGCGCGACACCCATCTGGTTTAACCGTCGCGTCACGCGACGTCGGTCGCAGCCCGCGACAGATTGAGCGACTTTAGTCGCGGCCCGCGAGGGCCTAAAAAGGTGAAAATCGTTTGGTTTTTGTATGTTTTGTCTATGGAACTCGTTTTTATATGTTTCTAAGTTATCAAAACTAACTTTGATGTTGGTTTTGAATTTAGGTACTCATTGTATGCATTCGGATGATGATCAAGCAAGAAACAAGAACCGAACACACATCTTTTGAAAGCTTCCGCAAGTGATCTATTTTGTTTTTTTGAATCATGTAAACATTAGGCACTATATTCTGAATGCATAAATCTTCTATGTATGTGAACTTAAAATTTTGTCTAACCTTGAAATCATGCATCTGTTTTAAAAATGCGAGTTTTATGATAAAATCTTAATTAAAAGATACAGGTGTTACAACGTTTCATGTGTCTAACCTCAAGAAGAGTCCAACTCAAGAAACAGTTGTCATTCCCGTGGACAAGATTCAGTTCAATGACAAACTCCAATTAACGGAAGAACCTATTGAGATTACGGACTGGAAGGTCCACAAAACACGGAGAAGTCGTATTAAACTCGTCAAAGTCCGTTGGAATTCACGTCATGGCCCAGAGTTTACTTGGGAACGTGAAGACCAAATCAAGTCTAAGTATCCACATCTGTTTCATAACTCCCCTGCAACTGATAACGCAACTTGAATTTCGGGACTAAACTTTTTAACGAGGGAGAATGTGACAACTGGCATTTTTCATGTAATTTCATACGATGTGAACAGTAATTTGTAATATATGGTTGTGCATGTTGAACTTATGATATGAATGATTTCATGATTTACTTTCAAAGAACTCACAAATACAAAACTTGATGCATGTTACTTACTGTTGTTAAATGCAACTCGAAACAGTTTAAATTAGTGCACGGAATGAAACTAGCACAATTATAAGATAAACAAGTAGTACTGACAGGAGCTCGGTTCTCGGACAGACATCATGTTAGGACACAGATTGAGTCCCAGGACCAAAATTTATACTAGAACTCTATGTAGGAAAGTAAGGGTTATGAAACTGCTTTCCGAGTGACGAATAAACACTAAAAAGTACCCGAAACACACTCTAAATGCAGAATTCTGCAAAATTCTGCAAAAATCAGCAAATAAACATCAAAATATTGTGCAGAAATAAAGTTTAGATGTCCATAATAACTTGTAAAGTGTCGAGAATGCAAACTGTCATAAAAAGCACTTCATAACTCACAAAATTGCGCAATTTAGCACCTTATCAAACCGACAACCGAACGAATAACCGGACACTAACCGAAACACCAAAAATAAACTAGAAGCATTGTTATAACGCCATAAGACTAGTTGTCATCAATAAACACCTTATTGCACATGAAAATCCCTAAACACACTTAACCCCTAACTAAACACTTAAGATCTAACTAAATAATCTAACTAACTTAAGAACCCAACTAGACACCCCCCCCCCCCATTATGGACGGTCAACATGGGGCCCACCCCATGTCCCCATGTTGTCCCCTAACTTGATTTTTAATATGATGGATAATGAGATTATATTATGGAGGTTAAGATTGCAAGAATGTTATAAACACACCATATCCCAACATAATCTTATCATTTCACCAACTCAAAAAAATCAAACAAACCTCCATCTTCACCCTCTAACTCTCGGCCATCATACCACCATCATCACCTCCATTTTCTAGTCCATTTCAAGTTAGTCCAAGGGTGTTCTAAGGTGTATCAAGGATACTTAAGAAGGTTGCAAGCAAGGGGACTTGAAGGACCACACTTAGGAGCTATTAACCACCACTTTCTCATCATCTACATCATCTTGTTCATCCCTAGCCTTTGTGCTAGTAGTAAGTGTTCTTAATCACATTTTTACATCTTATTTTAGTGGTTAAAGTAGACATGTAACTAAAAATCTAAAGATCACACCAAATCAAGAAGATGAACATAAGAATAAAACTCAAAATCTCAAGACTGTAAGTTGTTTAGTGTATGTGATGAACTTGTTTGTTGATTTCTTGAGTCATGGTGTTAGTCACCACATAAAAGCTTGCTAGATGATGATTTAAAACATGATCTAGCAAGTAACATAATGGATCTTGAAAGATCCATGTTAATCATCCTTTATGTTAAGTATGAACTTGAAAGTAAACATGATTTTGTGTAGGATGATGGTTCCTACAAGTTGTAGGTTTTAAAAGTGAAAGATTTCAAACATAAAAGTTTCAAGAAAAACAAAGTTTACTTCAAGATTAACATGATTTGGTTTTAAAGGAAAGTGAACATGTTTTAAGTGTAAGAATGGAACTCTTGAAATGTTTAAGTCACGAAAAATCCAAGTAAATGAATTTTTACAAAAGTAGGTTACAAGTTGTGAAAATGAAATTTTTATAGAAATGATTTTTTGAGATGAAAATCATGTTTTTGATGTTAATAAATCATGTTAAACACTATGTTAAAATACTACAAGATTTTATAAAACTACAAGTTCATGCCTTCATGTAGAAATATGTTTTATGGCATAAGGTAACTGTAGTGTTGATATTGATGTTTATTGATGAATTTTTGAAAAAGAAAATGATATACTATAAGCATGGAAACCTCCATTTTCAAAGGAAACTATGGCAAAATTTTTGTAAAAATTTAACACTTAGAAAAAATATGTTTAAACAAGTGTTTACAAGTAATTTTGGATCATGGTTTTGAGTATAAAATTGCCATAAATTTTTGGTACAAAAATTGCAAGTATTGGAGGTTGATTTTCAAGAATAAAAATGACTAAGTATATATTTAGGAAAATATATATTTAGAAGTTACAAAATTATGTGCTATGTGTATATTATTTGTATTAGTTATACTAAAAATTAGGAACTTGAAAAATAATATACCACACCAAAATACCAAAAATTGTAATTTGAAAAATTACAAAAATCACAAGAAATAAATATATAACTTGCACATAAATATTGGACGATTCGGACAATAGACACCTTGGACAAAACATATAAGTATTCCGGAAATATAATTCGTATCTTGACAAGCTTGGTAAACGGTACCCTCATAACCGAACAAATGATAAAGGATGTATTTTTACAATTATTATGAAAATATATCATATTTTGTCAACTTGAAAATATATTATTTTGGAGTATAAGAAATATATATATTTTTATAAACAACTCAAAAATATATTATTTTGGTGAAAACTAAAGATATATATATTTTTCTAACTTTTGTCTTAAAAATATATTTTAAGAATATAAAATTGGTGATTTTTAAATGGTGCAAAAACAATATTCCGGAAAATTATACATAAATTAAGTATAGAATACTTAATATATAGATAAGAAAATACGTATTCCTATACGTATAAATACATACCGACATACACTACCAACACTTGGTAAAATACCCATATACAAGTGTTATGCATAAATATGAAATTACAAAATAACATACACATAATACAAGTATACCTATACTTGAAAATACGTATATGAGAACCGTATGATAAAACAAGTTAAAAATATATTATTTTTAACAATACCCTCGAATAATTGTATGAAAATAAATTAAGTTAAAATATCATTATTTTAAGTAATATATATTAAATTTGGATTTATATAATTACATATACAACATACACCGAGGGTGTAACTCAAAGTATACCAAAACTCCAAAATAAGTCTTAATAAAAATAACTAAGGCTAGGAGTCGTTACACGACCTAAGTGTCTAATAAAACATAGCACGTGTGTAGGTAGTGATACGACTCGTGGATAACAACTTTGAGTGCACGAGACTTCGGACACAAATGAGTGAGTTCATGTCCCCTTTTCTCTTAATTGTTTTCGGATTTATAACTCTCGGGGGTGAAATACATGTTTCAATGGTATAGTTAAGCTAGGGAATGAACCGTTAGATCATGTGGATGGGTAGTATCTCTCCTAAGTGCCATTAATCTTGTTTAAGACCAAGGGACAGAAATGGTAGATCTATCGGGTGTAGCAAGCCCAACTCATGGGTCCTTGTGTGGCCGCATGTAGTGCTTTTGTTGTTCCAGCCGGATGGACCGGAGGAAATTCGCTAGGTTTGAGTGCTTCCTGCGCCACCACACATATTAATGTCCTTGCAAAATATTAATGATCTGTTCATAGACACTTTACACACCGGTTATCACAAGAATCTCTCAAATGCTTACAAGTTTATTGGAGCTCACATAAAACGCATGGACTCGCTCAACTTTTGTTGATTGTTTTCAAATTACATGTATTTCAGGAAACTAGATGGATCTTCGGCGTTGGAATTGTTTTCAAGAAGTGAATTTCAAGATTAGATGTCATCAATTTTTGAAGGGTTTGATTTGTATATCTTATCCTGGATAAGATATATGAAGCAAAGCCTTGGTTAAACTAGTCTTTTGTTAAAAAGTCCATTTATGAACTTATTATCTTTTGATGATTTGTAACTTAACTTGAAGTTATGTTGGTTGAAACTTAAACAACTTATGTTTGTAATATTTCTAAAACTTATGAATGGATGAACATCATTTTAGTCATATAGTTGTTTATTATAATCGAATGCAATGAAAACTAATCAAGTCACACGTATACGATTCCGCAAAAGTCAGGGTGTGACAGGTATACTCAATAAAGGGTAATCATCAGAGAAATACCCGACATATTTTACGATTAAATATAAGACTTGAGTTACGAATAGTCAAATACCCACCACAAACCCTTTCCATTACCATCCCTATCAACTTGTGGCTCTGTACTACACTTCTACGTACAACGTAGAGTTAGTTTCATTTTCCTTCTTGTGGTTTTAGAACAAATTTTAGATTTCATGTCAATGATTGATTATTATTAAACTCGTGTATCTTATATGAAACTCTTTTGGGGGTATGGTGATCAATTACATAAAAAAAATTTACTTTCCTAAATATCTCATGCATTTATCTTTTCTATGTATTTAGGGTGACAATCATAAACTATTCTAAGAAAAGAATAAGACAATTTAAGAAAAAAAGAAGAAACAATCACACAGGTTCTCAGATCAATTTGTTTTACTTAAATTATACAACGAGTAAATTCGGATAATCCTTATAAAACGTGTTACCTTAAAAAAGGCAGTTCTTTATATATATACACTTTAAACTGGGCGTTCTTATAAAACGTGTTAACTTCAAATGGTTTTAAATGGGTTAGCACCACTCACAACCCTTGTTGTCTCCACCACCATTTCAGTGTCGCCAACATCACTTCCACCACCTTCACTGCCATGTTGTGATTTTAGTGTCATCAAACCATTTTGGATAATCAAGGATTTACTTAAGACTAGTGAAGAAATCTCAATAAACATTGATACGAGTTGGAAGGTGTGTAATACATTTTTTACTAAATATTATTATATGATTTCTAGCACCTAAGAACCTTGGGGGGTTTTTAGGGCTGAAGACCCTTGGCAACTCCCGGGGAAGCGCCTTGGTGAGGTGTAAGTGACTAACCCTGATTAGCATAGAAACATGTTATTTTCCTTATTGAAAAGCCATTGAAGTTGTACGGCTGATGAAAAAGTTACATGGAAATGCTTATCAATAGGAGTAAACTGGTTATCATGTTAAGGGAGTGATTCAAAAATCACACGTGCGCAGAAAAAAAAATAAACAAACACCCACCAAACTACAGAAATTAATGAACACAAGATTTCACGCGGTTTGGTGTTAATTTGACCTACGTCCAAATCTGCAAATATACTTTATCTCGTATTCAATATGCTTAACGAATTACAAAGACCCTATACTAATAGATTAGGATTTACAACTTTGGGAATAAGAAACACTAATTAGGCGTTGTTAATTTAGGAAAACATAAATTAGACAACATGCCTAATTCCTCATTTTTCTTCCTAAATAAGTTAACCGACATATAACAACCTGCAATAAATGCAACTCAAATTAGTCCTGACTGCTCTGTCCTTGACCAAAAGCCTCCACATTCCTAACAATCTACCAGTTGGAAGCTTTGCACGTTCTTGAAACTTTCATCCAACTACCTACCATTTTGTAATCCATTTCACTAGTTGCAGTGACCTTCTCATCAGTTATGTAAGGTCACCTAATACACTAAATATCTCACTTGTATTCAAACACAGAGAACACACAGTTCCCTGGAAACATACAAATGTCAAAAGTTCTTCAAATACATAACATGGCCCAAATATAGGCAAATACAAGTAATCCAGAACTTATACAAAGTTCCGGACAATCTACCTATACACCGGACAAGATTGATTAGGGAAACAATCCCCTAAACTTCAATAACCTGGAACAACATGTTCCGATGAACACATGCTCCGGAACACATAATCCGGAAGACTTCAATACTTAGTAAAAATTACATCAAGAAAAACTTAAACAAAATTACATTTTATATCCCTATCAATCTAAGAGTTGCCAGATCCAACACTTCATCACTTCAGTACACTTACAGACTCCTTCTTTGTGAATGCTCGGATCTTCAAAACATTCAAACTGTTCATCAACATTCAAGATTTTAAAACCCTAAATTGACACAAACTCATCTAATATCAACACTCAATCTTTCATTGCACTCAAATTTCATCCAAAATCCAAAATCAATAACCCTAACAAATACACTATCAATTTTAACTATTTAAATCACAAACGATCAATTCAGACTTAAACCCTAACATAACTAAGTTTCAAAACACGGACTATTTAAATCTCCAGAACACAAAATGAGGATTATGATGTCCATTTTTAGTATTGAATACCTTCATTTTCAATTTGCATAATTCTGAGAATCGATTTGAATAAGGGTGACTATTGAACAGGGGTTTTAAAACATTTTCTAGAAATTTTGAAAGTGAAAAGTTTAGAGGTTTATGAAAAGCTATGGATTGTACAACCTTTTTATATCAAAGCTCATTCTCCAGAATATCTTCGGGATTATACATATTCCTCAGAACATATTCTATCTAGACTGTGACAACTCGAGTTTCCGAGATTCCACTCTTGCATTTATTTGCATGATAACTGCCTAACTGTTTGCTTATACGACTAGTTTGCTTTGTAACTATACACGTTGTGATATGATAAAACGTATTGTGTTTGCTTGGTTATGTGTTTGATTATTAAAACGTGAAACAACCTCAGTTTATACGACTAGTTTCGCCGGCCCACGATTCGCCGAAGCCCAGTTCGGGCCCAACACGTTAGTTTGAGTATTAAAACGTGAAACAACCTCAGTTTCACACTTTTATAAAAACAACCGAAACCCTAGAGCCATTTCTCTCTTGTGTGACGGCAGTAACAAGAACCCCCTCGTAACATTATCTTGGCAGGATCTTTGGCTGGTTAGTGATTTATCTTATTTGTTTTGTTTTGATAATCATGTAGGTGTGTAACTGTGACATTGATATGCATGAACTATCTTGTGCCTTTGATTATTGATTGGATAACTATTAATGTTATTGAAAAACATATGTCAATATTGTGATAATGAGACAAATCGGTGGATCAAGGATTGGAAATTGTGAACTACCGATTAAATGATGATGTTGGTATGTGAATTGATAAGTTCAACTTCATGACTGTTTGTGCATATGATTCTTTATTCATGCATGGCAGTAAACAAGAGATATAGAT
The DNA here is from genome assembly GCA_030545235.1 of Helianthus tuberosus. Classification (NCBI taxonomy): domain Eukaryota; kingdom Viridiplantae; phylum Streptophyta; class Magnoliopsida; order Asterales; family Asteraceae; genus Helianthus; species Helianthus tuberosus. The sequence continues at coordinate 97,336,449 of CM060357.1, read as the reverse complement.
TATGAAAACAACCCACATGAAACTTGCAGCCATCACATGAATTGGTCAAATAGCAAAATGACAACAATATACACTTGTCGGCCATTATTGATTTTTAATGATGAGCAACTGATTTAATGGTAATCTTGGTCTCGCATGATTTGGCAATATGTATATTACATATCAATGACTGATTAAATGATTTTGTAGAGGATTAATCATATAACTGTTATATGCTTGGATTATTTCTAACCTACTGTTGTTGTTGATGATACCAACGAAAACATAAGGTGTTTTCGTAACACCTTAGGCCCAAGTGTTTTCGGCCCACAAAGGGATTTCGGCCCACATAAGGGTTTTCGGCACATATGTTTCAGTTAATATATAACTCTGTTAGCTGATAACGCTGTTAGTTGATTAACTCTGTTAACTGAATTAACTCTGTTAAGTGAGGCAACCATATTAATCATGTAAAGTCTGTAAGCTATTAATTCAGTTAGTTCAGGTAACTTAACTAGTTGGTTAACTTTGTTAGTTTATTACTCCTGTTAAGTGGATTAACTCAGTTAAATATGTGACTCTATTACACATGATAATCCAATTAAGCTTGATAACTCTGTTAAGTATGTTATTAAATAACTATGGTTAGTACAAACTATGAAGGACATTCATATGAAGCCTGAACTGCATGACTCTGATTAATTTCTTATGTGTTACCTGATAAGTGTTTGGACACACTATGTGACATAAATAGCATGTAAAACTTTACTGGCATGTACTGATTAAAAATACGTGCATAACTATAGGATTTGACTGATTACTTGCGAGAACATAGTTAAGCATACCGAGCAAACCAAGGTGAGTTCACACTTTTACCAAGGCATGGGATTCCCGGGGTTGGGAATGGGTTGATTGATCATTTGTGCTTAAGAGTTATCGGAATTACATACCATAGGCCTCGGGAGAGGAAGGTTAATGGTAGATACTACTAGACTAGTGATACATATACTTCTCTTCGCACACATGCCGGGATCGGCCGCGATACTAGAACAATCTTCGCAAACATGCCTGGAATGGCCGCGAACTAAACTTTAATCTTCGCAAACATGCCTGGAGGGCCGCGATACAAATATACCTAGTCTAGAGAACATATGGGAAACCCCCACTAACTTCGCAAACATGCCTAGAGGGCCGCGATACCATTACATACGATACATGATTACTAAACGAACTTACGATTTACGATACGAACACTATAACTGAATAACCAACTGGGAACTCGCTCAACTAGTTGTTGACTCTCTGTTACATGCCTTGCAGGACCATAGGTACTCTTGGAGCTTGCACGGGAGGCGCGGTCGTTGTGGGCACGGGTTTTTTTTTTGGATGTTATGATACACTCTTTTGTGACACTTCAACTTAATACTTATGTTGGGTTTTTACATTATTGCTTCCGCTACACACTTGTTTATGTTTGGTTTTGAAAACACCTATCGTATTGATGAATGACTTTTACTATTTACTTATATGTTCAATATGATTGGTGGCTTGATCCTGGTCAGTCACGCCTCCAAGCGGTGGAACTCCGCGTGTGGATTTTGGGGGTGTGACAGATTGGTATCAGAGCCATTGGTTATAGAGAACTCGGTTTTAATAAGGGGAAAACGTTTTTATTAAAACCAGACTATAACCAGAACAGTGCTCAACGATCCACAACGACGCCTCGCTCCACGTGCAAGACTCAACATCCTAGGTAATAAGGTTTATGTTTATTGCCTACATGCTAGAATTACATAGAACTTTGCTCGTGGTATGCTTAGATTACATTGCCTACTATTCATTACTGCTTGAGAACACTTGTGTGCTTACTCTCTTCTGTCATCGCACTATTCGCGAACCTTTCTCACATACGTTGCATTTGCTATCAAGATCATGAGTGGACGCGTTAACCTAACTCAAGCCCAGTTGGCGGCTTCGATCACTGAACAAGTTACTGCAGCACTCGCAGCTGCCCAGGCAGGAGGTGTAACCTGCCATCACCACTTACTCTAGGATCTTTAGATCCTACTCTCGTAAACCAACACTCTTGCTCAAGTATGTTTACTCTTACGCACACGACAGGTCAGAAGGCTCAGTCACCTGTGTGCACCTTCAAAACTTTCATGGACTGTCGTCCTACTACATTCGGTGGCACGGAGGGAGCAGTTGGACTCCTCCATTGGTTTGAAAAGCTCGAGTCCGTATTTGAAATGTGTGAATGCCCTGAGGCTCGCAGGGTGAAGTACGCCACTGGTATTCTAGAAGGCATTGCGCTGACTTGGTGGAAGGCGCAAGTTCAGATGTTAGGGTTGGCAGTTGCTAACGCCACACCTTGGAACGATTTCAAAGAAACGATCAAAGAGAAATACTATAGCCGTGATGACATTCACAAGCTGGAAATAGAGTTCTACAATTTACAGATGACGGGATCGGAAATTGAAGCATATACGAAACGGTCAAACGAGCTGGCCATCTTGTGTCCAACTATGGCGGACCCCCCAATCAAGCGTATTGAACTGTATTTCAAGGGACTAGTGCCAGAGATTCAAAGACATGTAACCTCAGCGAATCTTGACACCATTCAACAGATCGTCAAGCTAGCTCATCGCCTCGCCGATCAGGCAGTAGAACAGGGCGGGCTGCCTAAACGTATCAGTGCTACTACTACTACTACTACTTCAACTACTTCTGCTACCCCCAGTGACAACAAATGAAAGTGGGATGGAATCCCTAGCAAGGGTTCGACTACGGTTCCGTCCCAGGCACAGCAGCGAAAGATCGATGACAATCAAAGTCCTGGTCAGCAACCTTTTAGTAGTCAAGGGCATGGTGGATACAGGGGAAACCACCCTAAGTGCAAACAATGTAACTTGCACCACAGCGGGCAGTGCAACCGAAATCATTGTCAATGATGCAACAAGCTTGGTCATGGAGCCAAAGATGGTAGAAACTCACGTTCTGCGAACCGGAACCAACAACAAAAGCCACAAGATCTATAGAATCAGCAGCAACAGCAGGGTAACAAGGGAGGTTATCAGGTGGTGCTGAAGGTCACTTCAAAAGACACTGCCCACAGTTGAACCAGAATCAGAACCACAACCAAGGAAACAGGAACAATAATGGAGGCAACAATGGGGGTAATAACGATGGCAATGGTGCCAGGGGTCGAGTGTTCGTGATTGGTCAGGGTGATACTAGGAATGACCCCAACGTTGTGATGGTTTCGACATCGATATTGGTATGGATTGGCTACCTCAACATCGAGCAGAGACTCCTTGCAAGGAGAAGATCATTCGCATTCCCCGTACTGGCAAAGAACCTCTCGAAGTTCAAGGCGACAAGAGTGGTGTCGTGAGTGGCATCATCTCCTTCTTAAAGGCAAAGAAGTGTTTGCGAAAGGGCCACACAGCTATTTTAGCACTCGTTACTGATACATCGACGACAGAGAAGAAGTTAGAGGATATCCCAGTTGTACGTGATTTTCCTCAAGTGTTTCCTGAAGAGTTACCTGGGCTACCGCCCCATCGCCAGGTCGAATTTCAGATCGAGCTAGCTCCAGGAGCAGCACCCATAGCTCGAGCGCCTTACCGCTTAGCTCCAACTGAACTGGAAGAACTGTCTAAGCAATTGCAAGAACTCTTGGAAAAGGGTTTCATACTTCCTAGCTCTTCGCCCTAGGGAGCTCCAGTATTATTTGTGAAGAAGAAAGACGGTACCTTCCGCATGTGCATAGATTACCGCGAATTGAACAAGGTGACCGTGAAGAATCGCTATCCTCTTCCATGCATCGACGACTTATTCGACCAGTTGCAAGGGTCGAGCTATTACTCAAAGATTGACCTGAGGTCAGGCTATCATCAACTGAGAGTCCGGGATGAGGACGTCTCCAAAACAGCATTCAGAACACGCTACGACCACTACGAGTTTTTGGTCATGCCATTCGGATTAACAAACGCGCCTGCAGTCTTCATAGATCTTATGAACAGGGTGTGCAAACCTTATCTTGACAAGTTTGTTATTGTCTTCATCGATGACATCCTGATCTATTCGAAGAGTCAGGAGGAACACGAGCAGCATTTACGACTTATTTTGGAACTCCTTCGAACGGAACAACTGTACGCCAAGTTTTCAAAATGCGACTTCTGGCTTCGTGAAGTCCACTTTTTAGGCCACGTGGTAAACACGGATGGGATTCATGTCGATCCATCCAAGGTAGATTCGATCAAGAACTGGCCTGCACCTCGCACACCGACAGAAATACGCCAATTCTTGGGTTTGGCGGGTTATTACAGACGGTTCATCAAAGACTTCTCAAAGATTGCACAGCCGCTCACATTACTGACACAGAAAGGTGTTGCTTACCGTTGGGGTAATACACAGGAAACAGCGTTTCAGCACTTAAAGGATAGACTCTGTAGCGCACCTATCCTCTCATTGCCTGAAGGCACGGATGATTTTGTAGTCTACTGCGACGCATCCATCCAAGGTCTTGGATGTGTGTTGATGCAACGGGATAAAGTTATTGCTTATGCTTCGCGCCAACTTAAGATTCACGAACGGAATTACACTACACATGATTTAGAGCTGGGAGCTGTTGTTTTTGTGCTCAGGATATGGCGACATTACCTGTATGGCACCAAGTGCACCATCTACACCGATCACAGGAGTCTTGAGCATATCTTCAAGCAGAAAGAGCTGAACATGCGACAACGTCGATGGGTCGAGTTACTGAACGATTACGAATGTGCTATAAAGTACCATCCGGGCAAAGCCAATGTGGTGGCCGACGCCCTCAGTCGAAAGGATACTACACCTAGGCGTGTACGAGCGTTACAACCCACTATTCAGTCTAGTCTTCCTTCACAGATACGAGATGCTCAGGTAGAAGCATTGAAACCAGAAAACGTCAGGGCTGAAGCTCTACGCGGCTCAAGACAACGGTTAGAACAAAAGGCAGACGGCTCCTACTATGTAACAGGACGCATTTGGGTCCCACACTATGGCAACCTACGCGAGCTTGTAATGGAAGAAGCTCATAAGTCTCGCTACTCAGTACATCCTGGTTCGGATAAGATGTACCACGACCTCAGAACTACATATTGGTGGCCTAGCATGAAGGCCCACATAGCAACTTACGTTAGCAAGTGTTTGACTTGTACGAGAGTCAAAGCGGAATATCAGAAACCTTCAGGCCCACTCCAACAACCTGAGATACCACAATGGAAATGGGAACAAATTTCCATGGATTTTGTTACTGGCCTACCTAGATCTCAGCGCGGAAATGATACTATTTGGGTGATCGTGGATCGACTCACAAAGTCTGCTCACTTCTTGGCTATCAAGGAAACGGATAAGTTCTCCACTCTAGCAGACGTATACCTTAAAGAAGTTGTCTTGAGGCACGGGGTGCCCACCTCTATTATCTCTGATCGTGACGCACGTTTTACTTCAGAACTGTGGCAAGCAATGCACAAATCTTTTGGCTCTCGTTTAGACATGAGCACAGCTTATCATCCTCAGACAGATGGGCAATCTGAGCGCACTATTCAAACTCTAGAAGACATGCTTCGGGCGTACACAATTGACATTGGAAATGGCTGGGAAAAACATCTGCCACTTGTGGAATTTTCGTACAACAACAGCTACCACACCAACATAAAAGCTGCTCCATTTGAGGCATTGTACGGGCGTAAATGCCGATCACCTCTTTGTTGGGCAGAGGTGGGTGACCGTCAGAAAGCATACGCCGATAAAGACAGGAAACTACTCGAATTCCAGGTTGGGGATCAAGCACTACTCAAAGTTTCACCCTGGAAGGGTGTTGTTCGTTTTGGCAAAAGGGGCAAACTCAATCCACGATACGTTGGACCATTTGAAGTCATTGAGAAAATAGGCAAAGTGGCCTACAGGCTGAACTTACCAGCTGAACTCAGTGCAGTTCACAACGTCTTTCACGTGTCGAATCTGAAGAAGTGTCTGTCAGATGAGACCCTCATAGTTCCTTTGAAGGAGCTCACTATCAACGAACGGTTGCATTTCGTCGAGGAACCTGTTGAAATCACGGACCGGGATGTTAAGGTCCTCAAGAACACCAGAATACCTCTTGTTCGAGTTCGTTGGAACTCCCGTCGTGGCCCAGAGTTTACCTGGGAGTGAGAAGATCAGATGAAACTCAAGTATCCCCAGTTATACGGAAACAGTGCAACCACTACTGAGGCTGAAGCTACTACAGAATTTCGGGACGAAATTCCAAATCAACGGGGGGATGATGTGACAACCCAGAAAAACCAGTAATCTTCGCAAACCTGCTCGGGGAGCCGCGATACGAAACAGGTAAACAACGTCACACGATTAGCTTCCTCAGTAACCGCATGCTAAATTTCGGGACGAAATTTTTTTTAAGTTGGGGATAATGTGACAACTCGAGTTTCCGAGATTCCACTCTTGCATTTATTTGCACGATAACTGCCTAACTGTTTGCTTATACGACTAGTTTGCTTTGTAACTATACACGTTGTGATATGATAAAACGTATTGTGTTTGCTTGGTTATGTGTTTGATTATTAAAACGTGAAACAACCTCAGTTTATACGACTAGTTTCGCCGGCCCACGATTCGCCGAAGCCCAGTTCGGGCCCAACACGTTAGTTTGAGTATTAAAACGTGAAACAACCTCAGTTTCACACTTTTATAAAAACAACCAAAACCCTAGAGCCCTTTCTCTCTTGTGTGACGGCAGTAACAAGAACCCCCTCGTAACATTATCTTGGCAGGATCTTTGACTGGTTAGTGATTTATCTTATTTGTTTTGTTTTGATAATCATGTAGGTGTGTAACTGTGACATTGATATGCATGAACTATCTTGTGCCTTTGATTATTGATTGGATAACTATTAATGTTATTGAAAAACATATGTCAATATTGTGATAATGAGACAAATCGGTGGATCAAGGATTGGAAATTGTGAACTACCGATTAAATGATGATGTTGGTATGTGAATTGATAAGTTCAACTTCATGACTGTTTGTGCATATGATTCTTTATTCATACATGGCAGTAAACAAGAGATATAGATTATGAAAACAACCCACATGAAACTTGCAGCCATCACATGAATTGGTCAAATAGCAAAATGACAACAATATACACTTGTCGGCCATTATTGATTTTTAATGATGAGCAACTGATTTAATGGTAATCTTGGTCTCGCATGATTTGGCAATATGTATATTACATATCAATGACTGATTAAATGATTTTGTAGAGGATTAATCATATAACTGTTATATGCTTGGATTATTTCTAACCTACTGTTGTTGTTGTTGATGATACCAACGAAAACACAAGGTGTTTTCGTAACACCTTAGGCCCAAGTGTTTTCGGCCCACAAAGGGATTTCGGCCCACATAAGGGTTTTCGGCACATATGTTTCAGTTAATATATAACTCTGTTAGCTGATAACGCTGTTAGTTGATTAACTCTGTTAACTGAATTAACTCTGTTAAGTGAGGCAACCATATTAATCATGTAAAGTCTGTAAGCTATTAATTCAGTTAGTTCAGGTAACTTAACTAGTTGGTTAACTTTGTTAGTTTATTACTCCTGTTAAGTGGATTAACTCAGTTAAATATGTGACTCTATTACACATGATAATCCAATTAAGCTTGATAACTCTGTTAAGTGTGTTATTAAATAACTATGGTTAGTACAAACTATGAAGGACATTCATATGAAGCCTGAACTGCATGACTCTGATTAATTTCTTATGTGTTACCTGATAAGTGTTTAGACACACTATGTGACATAAATAGCATGTAAAACTTTACTGGCATGTACTGATTAAAAATACGTGCATAACTATAGGATTTGACTGATTACTTACGAGAACATAGTTAAGCATACCGAGCAAACCAAGGTGAGTTCACACTTTTACCAAGGCATGGGATTCCCGGGGTTGGGAATGGGTTGATTGATCATTTGTGCTTAAGAGTTATCGGAATTACATACCATAGGCCTCGGGAGAGGAAGGTTAATGGTAGATACTACTAGACTAGTGATACATATACTTCTCTTCGCACACATGCCGGGATCGGCCGCGATACTAGAACAATCTTCGCAAACATGCCTGGAATGGCCGCGAACTAAACTTTAATCTTCGCAAACATGCCTGGAGGGCCGCGATACAAATATACCTAGTCTAGAGAACATATGGGAAACCCCCACTAACTTCGCAAACATGCCTAGAGGGCCGCGATACCATTACATACGATACATGATTACTAAACGAACTTACGATTTACGATACGAACACTATAACTGAATAACCAACTGTGAACTCGCTCAACTAGTTGTTGACTCTCTGTTACATGCCTTGCAGGACCATAGGTACTCTTGGAGCTTGCACGGGAGGCGCGGTCGTTGTGGGCACGGGTTTTTTTTTGGATGTTATGATACAATCTTTTGTGACACTTCAACTTAATACTTATGTTGGGTTTTTACATTATTGCTTCCGCTACACACTTGTTTATGTTTGGTTTTGAAAACACCTATCGTATTGATGAATGACTTTTACTATTTACTTATATGTTCAATATGATTGGTGGCTTGATCCTGGTCAGTCACGCCTCCAAGCGGTGGAACTCCGCGTGTGGATTTTGGGGGTGTGACATAGACTATTCAAATACCTTGGAACACATTGTATACCCCAGACCCCGTCAAACTTAGTCAACATATAACTACTTCTCCGGAAAACAACAAGGCCAACCATTAATCTATTCTCCAGATGGAATCATCATGGTCAACACTTACCTGTTCTCCAGAACCTATTTCCGAACCATACCTTTCTAGAATTTTCTTCAGAATTTTCATTTCCAAATGTTTTCCTGAACACACAGTTCCCATGAACTTGTGTTTCCCTAACTAACTAACTAATAGGTCAATTCCCCACACATAAACAAATCTTGCTAACAAATTCCAAGAAAAATCTTACTTTAAGTTACCTCATCGGATTAGATTGTCAACCCGCTTTCAAAAATGTTACAAAATTTTCAAAAAACACCAAGTGTCGTTAAAAATGTAAACTCACACATGGAAGTGAGAAATAAAATCTTTTTAGCTTTTTGAAACTTTATATCAAAACACACCTAAAATATTTTTGTATTTTGAGAGTAAGACCAATAAAGCAATAAATAAATACATACAAACTAATATATTTGCCGAAAAATGAACGTGCGTTTTAGGATCGATTCCGATGCACTTGAATGCTCCGTTGATTGCGTAGATCTCGTATCTTGTGCGGAATCCAAGTACGAGAGTTTTTGGGAGTATAAGCAAATATAGAAGAGTTTTGCTTGAGGACAAGCAAAGATTCAAGTGTGGTGGTTAAGTCACGACCTAGATGGAGGCTGTGGTGTGATGGATCTAGTGATGGTGGCGGCGGATCTGGTGGTGGTGGTGATGGTGAAGGAAGAAATGGGAAGGGAAATAATGTAAAAAAGTAAGAGATAAGTGGGGTTTTAATCTTCTCTTTAATTTAGTTGGTAAAATGACTATACTACCCTTGACTGATCATAGTTAACTTAAAATTCTAACCTAGTTAGTGCCAAAGGACTGTGGTTGTAATTATTGAAGTTAAAGGTCATCCATTGCAATCCGCTACAAACATAAAGGACGGAAACTGTAATTTACCCAATTAATTATCTTGATCTTTTATCCTTTTCTATTATCATTGAAATTATTTTGTAGAAAATTAATTATCTTTGTGTTTTATCCTTTTCTATTATTATCGAAATTATAGTTCATAATATTGATTAATTTTCATTTGTTTTTTATTACTATTATCTTTTCCATTTAAGAAGTGTTGTATTTCTTTTGGAGATAACGTTATTATATACTATTTTCCTACTTTTAGCATAGTAGTACATGGTTAAAATTTTTATGGGTTTTCATATTTGTTTACATCTTATCAATACCAAATAAATAATATACATTTACACCGTAACAAAATTTACGTACAAGTTTTCTATACTTTTAGAAAAACAAATCTTACTTTTAATACACGAGTTTAAAGAATGTCACGTGTCAACATAATATTATCCCTAAAAATGTCTCTAATCAAAATTGATTTCTTTTTATTTTTTAAACCATGTTAATATCAGATAAGGACAATATTGCTTCTTTTTAAATCATTACCTTAATATCCGCTCATACTTCAAATAAATTTTAATTTATATTTATAATATTCTATTTTAGTATTAAACGTACTAAAAACAGTTAAATTCAAGGTTAATTTGTATTACAAAATAAGGAAAAATAAACTTATGCGTTATAAAAATATGTTTTCAGTGTTTAACTACATGATGTAAAAGTAATTAAAAAGCTTCCTAAAGAATTGATGAATAAACACTTTAGAAGCAGATTGAGCATTGATTACCATAAGCAAAAGATTGTAAGTTTTTGAGATGATTATTATATACATCTACTTATCTAATTGTGTTGTCCAAACAAATAGTTTTCATTATTCAAATCGTGTAATACATAGAACTGTAATCTAGTTCACCAAATAATTAACTAAGCATCCAAATTAAGTGAATTTAAAAAAGAAAACCAGACAAAACATGAGGAGAAATTAGAAAAATATAGGGAATATGTCACAGAATAGTAACCAAGTTTCAAAAGTGTTCTAATTAGGTCACTCGTGTCGTTTTTGTCCTAATTAGATAACTTAACATTCAAATCGAGCCATGTCTTTTTTTTTTCCATGTGTCAAGAGAAAAATGTAGCATAAGATGCTAGGGTTGGATTATTTTAATATAAGAAATTATATTTATTAAAAATAAAAACACTTTAATTACATTAAAAATTAAAAAAACAAGTTAAAATCCACGTTATCGCTCGACGTTAGCATCAAATAAAAGAGAAAAAAGAAACAAAAATCCATGTCACCACGGTTACCTATGATTTTGATGAAAAAACCCATAATTTTAATAAAAAATGAATGTTGAGTGACCTGATTAAAACACTTTTGAAACTTGAGTGACCTAATTGGAACACTTTTAAAAGTTGGTTACTATTCTACAAAGTTACCCCAAAAATATATGTGTAAAATCAAGTATATTAACCGGCAAACTCTAGCTTCTCCTTATTTGGCAAATCCTTGAGGTATCTTCATATAAACTTATTCATTGAGATCCCCGCGTAAGAAAGCATTGTTGACATCGAGTAAGTGGATGGCTCGGTTTATCTTAATCGTCACCACTGAAAGAGTCATATAGAGGATATAAAATTGTGAATGAACGGTAGATTTCTCAATTGAAAAAGTTATGAGTCAAGTTATGAGTAAGAGGCGAATCTCTAAAGTGTTTCTATAGAGAGTAAGATTACGTATTGAGCCCTATAGGGCCAACAAGAATTGGGCCCAACCTCATTGAATATGTGTGATAATCTTTTAGCTTTGGAATTTTATATTTGGTGGAATTTTCACTTATCTAAACTATATTATAATACATGAGGGAAGAATTCCCAAAAGTTAAGAACTTATTCCCCAATTATTTATAAATAAACCCCTAGAATGAGGGTAAAGTGGTCTTTTAAACCATAATTATTTTTTAGTCCCTCAATCTATTACATTTAAATCCTTGACATTTAACATAATTATGGGTAATTAGTTACACTTCCCCCCCTCTTTAATTCTTTAATGTATTCCGGCGATATCTTACAACCCGTAATGTTTTAAAAAAATCCGAAGGTACCATGACGATCGGCACATTTTTTTAAACGTTTCGATAGTTGTCTTTTTTAGTTACGCCGTGCGTTCATAAAGTACAAATAGCCGATGCGTAAATGTACAATTGATTAAAGCCAACATTTGTTTTTTACCCAAGCCAGCTTTGACCATTACCTAGCTACCGTGCATTAACATTTGTTTTTTACCCAAGTTTTTTGTTTTGAACGACATTAATAAACTAAAATATTCCCTAATTTTACTTGTACAGAGTCAGTTTGTTGTGGCATGTTTAATATAGTATAGATAAAACTCACAACAAACTTCCTATTAAACATGCCACAACAAACTAAACAGGATATGTGCATCTTATTTTAAAAACTTAAAACTCACAACAAACTTCCTAAATAAATAGATGACCAATCTAAAACTAAACCCTAATGGACTACTATAAATACATAGCAAACACTCACAATTCTACATTTCTATTGCTAAACATATTTAAAATATGGAGCCAGTTCTGAATTCACTTGATGCGAAAAAACAAGCATGCGATATTGAAAAATCTAAGGTCGGTTCTATGATAAGTTTTGTTATATCGCAATAATGAATAATTGTTTTCTTTTATTTACTTTTATGTAAATACTAACTTATTTGATTTTTCAGATTCAACACACCAATTTAAACACCCCAGTTGTCGAACAAGCTTTTGTTAGTTTTTAAGTAATATTTTCGTTTATAATCTTTCATATTAACAAGTTCGTTATGTTATTATTTGGTGTTTTATTGTAGGATGATGGCGATAATAGTGTTGAAATTATTTCTTATGGTGCAATGTTCAGTCCATACAAGTCTAATCTTCAACGTCAATTTAGTAAAGAGGTAATTTTAAAATTTATTTAATCTTTTTTAAATTTTTTTATTCAATATTTGTTTTTTATAAAATGTATTTAATCATTTTTTAACTTTTTTATTAAATTTTTGTTTTTTAAGGATCGGAAGTATGAGAATCAAAAGAAAAGATCTAAGAGACTCTCTGAATGGAAATGGGTCGAGGTTATAAATTTAGATGATTCTGATGACGATGAGAAAGAAGATGAATTAGATGATACTGCTGATTCGAGTACAAACAAGAAAAACGGATCAAAAAAGAAGAGAAATTAGATGAAATATATCAAGTGTTTTTATGTTTTTTTTCATTTTCAGTTGTTTTTGTTTGATGTAGACTATCTCATGAATAATAAAGTTTATTTTATATTTGAAGTTTATGTTTTGTGTTATTTTATTGCACTTATAATTTACATCTCGATTGAACTAATATACTTTTGTCATTTGTTTAGTATTTTTTATTAACAAACGAATCTTTACATGTTTAAAACAGTTTTTCTATACTTTATTTATTATTAATTTTTATAACAAAACAAAACTTTGATATTTAGTAGATAGAAGATAAACTATGTTTCAAAATTTTAGGAATTATTTAATACTAATTTACGATATTAGTAGATAGATAGTAAACTATATCCCAAAATTTTAGGAATTATTTAATACTAATTTACGATATTTATTTAATACTAATTTATGATATTAGTAGATAGTAAACTATATATCCCGCCCCCTAGCCCAACCGGCAATTCCCATGTGGTTTGGGTTGGGCCGGCTTCCTCTTCGGAGGTCGCCGGTTCGACTCCCGGGAGGTGCAAACGGTGGGTGGGACGTCCCAATGATGGATCGTATCCTACCGAGGTATGGTGCGGTCTTGAGGGCAACCCGGTTTTACCCAGCTGTTACCCCAGCGAGTCTCTCGTGTGGGGGCAGTATGGTTTCCGGGCGGAAGTCAGCTTGCGCGGCGGCCGGGGCCCGATCGAACATCGCATCCGAGAGTGCGGGGCTGACGGGGGATTGTCTTCGACATGAACCCGGTGACCACTGGTCCAGTACATAGAAAGTCACCTTCCAAAAAAAAGATAGTAAACTATATCCCAAAATTTTAGGAATTATTTAATACTAATTTATGATATTTAGTAGATAAATAGTAAACTATGTCCCAAAATTTTAGGAATTATAAGTCAACTAATTAGGTCCTCCAAGTTAATTATATGGGATGAGGCATCGATGGCGAAACGTCAGGCGATAGAGGCAGTTGATCGAACATTGCAAGACATTATAGGTGTTATCCCATGTGTAACACTTATGACATATATCCACCACAATAATGTTATCATATACAAATAAGAAAACTACCAGCAACGAGTGCCGCAATCCAAAGTGTCGCCCTCGCCGCATCGCGCGGGCACCCTACTAGTATACTCATATACATCTTTACTTTGTTTTACTCCTCCCGTTATATTTCATGCTTAGAAGGGCGTAGCTTTCAAGGGACCGAGAGGGGCGTCCGACCCCCCGAACTTTTCACTCAATAGTGTTATTTATGTACGTTTCGTGTAGAATTTTTTAGGTATATACGTTTTTGACCCCCCGATTTTATACAAAAAAATTACTTATATAGAATTTTTAGGTTTGGTGACTTCCGACCCCCCGGTGGAATTTTTCAAGCTTCGCCAGTTAGGGCTAATCTCAGTACTCAGGGAGCCTAGCTATATCTCGAACTATAGTGTCCGTGGACTAATCTCTGTACTCGGGAGTCTTGCTACATCTCGAACTGTAGAGTGTCCGTTAAATATACTGTTCATGTATAGTTTATTTCTTTACTATATATAACTGTTAATATACGTGTCAAATTATATGATTGTATACCTATCTTATTATTTGCCCTCAATGGGGTTTCCTCAATTCCACCTTCCAACACACAAATAGCTTCAAGTATTATCAATCTTCAACCTCAAGAATGAATTAGAAAGTACGGTATTAGGCGATGATCATAATGGTGGTTTTGTGTGGTTTTGCGACAGCTACAACTTTTTTAAGATCTCAATTCTGAATCGAATAATAATAATTTTGAGTTTCTTTTAATAAAACTGTTTTCTTAATCAATTTTTTTATAATGTATATTGAAATTATCAACCAACATTGGGGAAAAGGTAAAAATATATATATATAAACATCTAAGAAACTAAAAAAAAGTTTTCATATCACTTTTAAAAGAAGATACCTTTGAAAACTTTATTAAAAGAAGCTTCCTGACCCAAAATTAACGTGTCATGTCTCTTTTCATCATGTTTAGTTTCGAAAACCTTGTTATAAATATCTTAAATCTCTTAAATTTAAGGGTCTTAAAGCTTTTATTAATTAAATTATCAAGGATAGATGAAGCTGCCCATTATATGGGATAAAACCCGATGAGCTAAGGCCATGTTTGGATGAGGTTATTTTACCTCCTTATGAATTATTGACTTCTTGAAAAAGGAGTTTTTTGTAAAATGATGTTTGGGTAATAAGGTGAAAATGAGTTTTTTAGGCATTGAAAAGGAGAATGAAAAAGTCATTTGGTTGTGACTTTTCCAAAAAGGAGATAAGAAGGTTAAAAAGTCAATAAGGAGAAATGGAAAAGCTCATCCAAACATGCCCTAAGATTCTGAGAACAAGGACTAGCCGCTGAGGAAAAACAAAGCGCACAAGATAGTTTTTTCTTAACGTTACGGTTAATTAAAGACATATGTGGTAAGTGAATATGGAAAAGTCAAGCAGGTACAGTTAACATCTCGATTTTGAACTGAAAAATATGTCAATTAGATGTCCCAACCATATTTTTTGGTCATGCTAGATGACCGGATTTATATAATCAAGAACTCAAAGAAACCAAAATATGAAGTTTGCATTTAAAGTCTATATTTCAAAAGAAAACAAAGTAAAAATTCACAAGATATTACAAAGATACATTTCCAAACCGTACCAAACCCTTATTATATCGAAAATGTGCACAATAACAAGCAAGATCAACCAATCTTGATATCGTTATAGCGCATCAACGCAATTCGGCCCTTGTCTCGAGATCGGACTGGTCCTCTTCTTCAGCCAAATAAGAGAAATACGCTTTGTTATCAGGGTTCCTAATAGAACAATGTGCACGAATTTCACCTTTTCCACCGGTCAACACTTCCATTTGTCCCATTTTGATCATGGCTTTCACAAATGCCTCAAAGAACAACTTCTCATCATGTGCAAAACTTTCCACAATTGGTTTAGTCACTTTATGAGTATACAAATCTTGATCCGAGGTAAAAAGCCCTTGTCGGTTCATCAAATCGACGAAATACTTGTTGTCGAACTTGATTGGAGAGTAAATGTCCATGACAGTGGTGGCATCGGTGGTGTTGGTGGGACAAACCTCTTTGAGCCCATGGGCAAAGGTTTTTTCCATGGTGGGGTCTTGGGTGGGGTAGAGACGCGAGGCGAAGGAGGAGCAGTGGCTCACCCCGATGGTGTGGCCTCCAGAGAGGGCCACCACATCTGTCGGGGTAAGGTTTTTTACGGCAAGCGCAGAAAGAATGGTGGAGGCGTTACTTGTGGGTGCTGGAAGGTTGGCTAGCGTGGCGTTTTCTGTGGCGAACGAGAGACCATCTTTTCTACCCAATGGAACATCATAGTC
Source organism: Helianthus tuberosus (assembly GCA_030545235.1). NCBI lineage: Eukaryota > Viridiplantae > Streptophyta > Magnoliopsida > Asterales > Asteraceae > Helianthus > Helianthus tuberosus. The sequence continues at coordinate 97,320,158 of CM060357.1, read as the reverse complement.
CGGTCCACCTGACTTTAGTAACACAAATATAAAGAAGATAAAACAAGTTTATTTAGTAAATTGAATTATTAACATATAGTAATTGTTAAATACTTCTCCCAAATATACGTGGGTCCAAAATATTGGAAAATCAAAAGAAACTATTCATCTTGACCGGAAAACTTATTGAAATGACCATTGATATTTTTATTTACCAATTTATCATTTATCATTTTTTTTAATTCGAAAAAGAGTTACTTCTATTTTTATCTAACATATTAAGTTAAAAAAATAGACTTTATAGTTGTATTTGTTATCTTTTTATGTATTTATCTTTATGGATTAGGATCAAATACAAAGGATCCTAATTGTAAGAAGTGTAAGAAGGATTTATAGAGTGACAAGTGTCCAATAACCTAAAAAACCCACTACACAAAAAAACCCACTAAAAAAAAAAAAAAAAAACTTAAACATCCACCACCACCAAAACCCCCCCTCCCCCCCACATCACCCACCCAAAATATATATATATTGCCGAGGGGGTGGGGGGTGGGGGTTTAGGTTTTTGGGTGGTGGTGGTGGTGGTGGGGGTGGGTGTTTTTTTTTTTTTTTTTTAGGTTTTTGGGGGGTGGAGGTGGGGGGGGGGGGGTGGGGGTGGGGGGTTTAGGTTTTTGGGTGGTGGTGGGGTGGGGTGGGTGTTTAGGTTTTTGGTGGTAATGTAGTGGGTTTAGTTTTAGGTTATTGGACACTTGTCACTCTATAAATCCTTCTTACACTTCTTACAATTAGAAGTCTTTGTAGAATAACTTGAACCTTACCTTTATATCTTAGACTATCCACATCAAGGATGTTTGTAGGTGACATGGAGGGTGTTCATTCCTATGTGGAGGGCATTTGTGAGAGGGATGGATTAGTGGGTGTTGTAGAGGATGACATGGAGGGTGTTCATTCTTCACAATTCTTAGGGAAGAATGGTGAAGAATGGCCTAATGGTGGGTCCTTTCTTTTTTTTTATAAGGTTGTTTGTGGGAAGGATATATATGTTATTGTTGTGGGTAAAAAGTGTTTGTGGGAAGAATAAGTGAAAAGCTGATGTGGCATGCTGATTAGGCTGTTTGTAGAAATGATAGCCTTTCACTGATGCGGATAGTCTTAGTTGTTTTATTGCTTTACTATAGATTTTTATAACATAATATATAAAATTTACAACAAATTAAATAAAACCTTCTTTTTTTTAGAAAAAATTAAACGTTAATAGAAAAAAAATAAACAGTGTTACGAAGTAACAATTAAAAAGTTTACAAAAAAAAAAAAATCTAGAAAAAACATTTACAAAAAGTCGTTTAAAAAATAAGCTTGGTGGGGTATCTGGTGTAGCAATATGAATTTGTTGTGTCAATTAAAAGTTTGCCGCCTCAAGAATATAAGTCAGAGGCTTTTTGGCAACTTTTGAATAGTTAAGTGCTAAACCAGTAAATAGTCTAAATAATTAAGAGCTAGTATAATGCTTAACCCTTCTGTGACCAATTCAGATTAGAGGTTTTAACCATTCAGACTCTCTGTATAATACTTAACCATTCAGAGACAAATGTCTGAACCATTCAGAGATCTGCTCACGAAACAAACAATCTGAACAATTAAGTGATGAACCAGTAAGATGTCTAAAGCATCTCAGTCATTTAAGGTAAACATGACTATTTTTATGATAAAAATAAAAATATTATGAGGGATATATTTTGAATTCATATCGTAACTATATATGTACCAGATGAACAGCATCACGAGCCGCAAGAGCAACAATATCAGCACAAGACACGACTCTCCCGCATTCTCTATGGACCAAATTCCGTAGATCTTCGATGATGTCGAACGCCTCTTTTCGTAGACTTTGGTTGGGTGGTGCGGTTTGTTCACTCGGACCACCATGAGATCCATCAAGCAATACCGAACCATCACATCCCTACATGCATAATTATATATGATCATTACATACATACATAAATACGTACTACTTTAATCATAATAATTAACCATGATGTGCTTAATTAAATGCTACCTGGACAAAACAATCGTGAAAGTGAAGTCGAAGCAAGCCCGCTGCTTGACCTATATCCTTGTTGAACACTTTCTTGAGATGTTTCCGAACAATTTTTTCAACTTTGTGACATGTTTTGTGGTGGTAATCCCATGATAATCCTTTTGTAATGGGTGCGGAGTAATCGGCTTCGGATACGTAAAGAAGAGATGAGAAGATCAAGAGAGACGAGAAAACTAGAAACAAAGAGGTTGAACAAGAAGCCGCCATAGATGAATTGAAGAAGAAGAAGGTGGTGTGGTTGAAAAGCAAAGGTTGGAAGAATATTTATAGGGACATTGTGCATTGACCCAAGAAATATATATCTAAATTAGAATATATTTTAGGGCAGCTTCCTAGCAATTTTTGAAAACTTTTTAGAACATTGAAAATACTTGAGCTTCCTAGCAATTTTGAAAACTTTTTAGAACATTGAAAATACTTAAGCTTCCTAGCAATTTTGAAAACTTTTTAAAACATTCAAAATACCTGTAAGGCTGGTGGGTGTGGTTTAAAGCTCCTAGGGGGTTTATCACGTCATGTAGATTTTTAGATAAAAATGATGCCCCCCTTTAACAATGATGGTCTGGGGCTTAAAAGAAAGAAAAAATAAACAAAATCTGATTGGTTAATAGGCATGGGGCCCACTAGATGCACTCATTCACGTCCGCTATCTCTTTGGCGAAGGTCAAGTATAGCACCCCCTTTGGCGCCTAGGAAATGAGGGAAGGGGCACTATGGGGCGTTATAAAAGGTGAGGTGACAGGGGCGCGAGACCACACCCATCAGCCTAATAATTAGGTGCTTGAGTTATAACTTATAAAGTGTTATAGTAAAAAGGTTACAAATTTTTAAATATTGTTAACGTATTAACTATTTCAAAAAAAAAATTACAAAATAAATGTTTATAATTCAACTAGACCGGTTATGAATCTCAAAAAAACCTTATAAAATAAATGGTTATAATTCAACTAGACCGGTTATGAATCTAACTTGTTACTTGTCTTTTTAAGGTGAGATATTAAGTAAAAAACACTAAACTTAAAATAGACATCACAATTCTAGTCAATCACCTTCCTCCAAGTAAACTTCGTCGACTGTGACGGCTACGACATAATTCCCATTTTTGATGATTTCCCCATACGTTAATGATAAAAAGGTTTCAACGTTCTGAAAATTGTTAAATCTTTTCACCTAAGGAATTTATACTATGATCTAATTTATAGTTTAAAAATTGTTTTATAAATTATAATTATGAAATATCTAAAGGTTTTACTTAAATCAACAAAACTATAGTATATAAATCTGAATTGCAAATAATTACTATTAGTGTGCAAAGAGAAATTATAAGTGAAATGAAAAATATTCCGATCTGATTAGTGTGCAAAGAGAAATTATAAATGAAATAGAAAATAATTCCGTTCCGAAGAACTCCTTGAATTAAGGGTGTGTTTAGGATTGTTTTTCAACCTGATTTTTTGATTATTGTATTTTGAAATCGTAAAAAATCTATTTTGAGTGTTTGGTAAAAAAATAATAAAAACTGATTTTTTTACGTTTTTTAGAGATCAAAACGTGATAATCCAAAAGTAGGTCACCCTTTACTGCAGGAAAACGTGATAATCCAAAAACTGATTTTTTTTTTTACGTTTTAACTTATGTATTTTTTAAAAAATATATATTTGTCAAACACTAAAATAGTTGATTATCAGATTATTGTAATATCAAACAAATAATCAAATCCAAACACCATCTTTCTGCAGCAACACGTTTTGTTACAGCTAATTATCTGATTTTGATTATTCAAAACGCATAATCTATTTTCAAAACTCAACCCCAAACACCCTCTAAACGGGACCTTAACGGTTGAAACTCTTTTAATTTTCTTTACCCTTTTTATATTAACGAAAAGGACACATATATAAAATCCACCCAAAAATATTTTTCTATCATCCATGGGCGGCTCTTTAGGTGTGCGGGCAGGACTTCCGCACAAGGCACGTTTTTTCGAGGGGCACGAGATTTTTAAAATAAATTCGATATATCATATATATATGTTATTTAAAAAAAAATTGTACACACATGACAAATCCAATATAGAGGCCCATTATCAAAAGATTTAGTTTTTTATAATTTACCCAACTTAACAATTGGTTTATTGGGCCCAATCTAATATTAAAATGATTAAAAAAAAAGAAATAGTTTGGAAACTGGACGGTCGGCAGCAAGATAATCGAAGGATTAGGGACGATTGAAATTCCGATTGAAACTTTCTGATTGAATACGCAGCAGGTGAATGAACTTCCGATTGAATTTTTTATCGTATATTAGTTTAATATAGTGACCGACTAGTCTAACATTCATATTCATATTTACTTATTTATAGATTATTTATAGTTTGACATATCTATTAGTTTAGAATAATTAGAATTCTTTAATGCCAAAAAATTAAAGAACCCATCATATTATACTACGGGGTTGTTTGGCTAAGCTTATTTTAGTGATTTATTTATTTATTTACTTTTTGAAAAGTTAAAAAGTGTTTGGGTTAGCTTATTATGTGAGAGAAATAAGTAAATAAGTCATTCCATTATGACTTATTTGTTTTTCAAGTAATAAGCAAATAAGTAAATAAGTAAAAAAAATAAGCTTAGCCAAACAGCCCCTACATATTAAAATTTGGACGTTTTGAACAGTAACACTTTGAACAGTACAAGGGGTCTTTCGTAATTTCAATAGCCTATCACCTTAAAAAGAAGAAAACGCCAACCAACAGTAAATGACGGCAACAAAAGGTCTCCATCAGCACACCCCTGTTTATCTTCTCCATTTCGCAAAACAGAAAGACAGGAACGCCGCTGAAATCCACCGGCCCGCCGCCGTCTGTCTCATGTCGTTACGGCCGTCGGCCAGTGGCGATGGTCTCTGGTTTCGGAGGACGATGGAATGCCGATGAACACAGATCCGCCGCCCGCCGCCGCCTTTGTCCTGACGTTCTGGCCGACGGTCAGTGATGAAGGTCTCTGGTTCAGTAGACGATGGATGGTGGCGATGGTGGCCGATGTGTGTATTGTAAGAGCGAGTATTCAGGAAACGGCCGGTCTCCGACGAACGCCCGGTCTCCGGCGAACGGCCTTACGAATGCTCACCTACCACCCATGGAACCTAAGATGCACGGGGATGAGAGCGGTGATGAGGTGGTGGCTCCAAGTCGAAACAGAGACGGAGAGGGTAAAGATGGTGGCGGCTCAAGGGTTTTCCGGTGGTCTCCGTCTGTTTCCGGCAAAGATGGTAAGAACCCGAACCTTAATTCTTTTCCCGTTGAACTAGATTCTGTTAACGATCGATCCACGGACTATGGTTGCATGTCATTATTTGACTCGGATGTGAAACGAATGTGTTGCGTTATTGCTATCGGTCGTCTTCTCCGGCGCATCGGAGGATTAAGGAGTTTCCTCTTAGCTCTGATGCTATTTTCAAGCAGGTTTTGTTTGTTGATTGTTTACTTGATACTTGGTGATAATTACTGTTGAAGTCATTCTTGGTGTGTTACTTTGCTGTTTAATCGTTAATTCTGGATACAGTGAAGCATTATTCTGATTATAGGTGGTGGTATTGATTGTGATGCGTGAAGTGTGTTGTTAGTATGAAGAGGATGTATTTAAAGATACAAACACAAAAACAAACACTTAATATGCATATGTAATTTATTGCTTCTAGATCTTGTACGGTTAGATTCGCAAAATCGCTTACCCTTGGATTTGCTAAATCGGTCATTTTCTCACAAATCACAATGGAAGTTGAGAATTGTTTTCTCTGATTATTTCAGTTGATATGGATTCTCTCACAACCGATTCACAGCTTCTCACTTCTCATTTTATTTTTGTTTGGTTTACAAAAAACCTTGGCGTGCAAGCAGGAAGGTTCGAATGGGTTAAACTGTTTTGAGTCATTATTTAATTTGTTAGTTTTTATTTCAATCAAGGGTTTAGGTTGACGTGAATTGGAGGCTTATTGAAGTTAATAGTCTGGATAACTTGAGGAAAAATGCACTATTTATTTTATATTAATCAAGTGTATACAACTTATTCAAGAGCATAACTTCTATATGAGCCAAACGTACATTTAATATAAGTTTTATTAAAAAGATTGTTGTATGAGATCACTAGAAAAATAAAATTTTAATGTTTTTATTAGTGTTGAAGTTTTTTAAGAGATCTTATATGTGTTTTCTTCCAGGTAACCGGCACCAATAAAAGCAAGAAGCAAAGGATTCCTGTCAGAGATCCTGTCCAGGTAAAATGATTCATATGTCATTATTTATGTTGCGCGATATAATGGCATGTACTTGTTATTATTAACCTTCGATACATCTTCTTAACTGAGCTTGCTATCACCTGGCAGCAGCAGTTTGGTATGCAGCCATGGCAGGTATGTTCTCATATCTCGTGCCTTGCCTTGGCATTTGAGTTGGTTTGGTCTCTGACATAGGCCCCCTTGGTGTAGAACCAAGCCTTTTGGCTGCAACATTAGTTGTGTTGTCACAACCCCTCATGTTCTCATTCTTTGCATTAAGTCTCAGGGCAAGTGTTTTTTTTCCCAAAGAAGTCGCGTGATATATTTTGTTTCTCCATTATTCGGCGCTCGGTGCACCATGATGCCCCTTAGGAGCCATTTGAGGTGATTGAAAAGAAGGATGGTTAGTTTACTTATGTTATGTAAATGCACTTTCGTGAATAATAATATTATCTGTTGTTGATTTAATTAGGTGTAATTTGCTATCACCTGTGAGCACCTTCATTACTTGTGAAGATCCTTGAAGATCCTATCACCTGTGAGCACCTTAAATTGTATGATGTAATGTTGCTTTCCTTATGAACTGTGTCTATATGTTTGTATAATTAAACTTGATTGATGTTTTTGAAGTTTTTAAATGTCATATGTTTTACATGGTTAATGTTTAATACTATTTAACATTCTCCACCGCAACGCGGGAGCTTCCATCTAGCATTTGTATACGTTCTTAATTTGTAAGTGCCCCGGCCGCAACGCGGCAAGGGTTCCATCTAGTTCATATTTAATTTATAGTACTGTACTACTGTTCATTTAATTTGTTGATGTTATTGTAATATTGTTGATTGTTGAAGAAGATCAAATATTATTTTGATCAAGTGTTGTCGTTTTTTAGGCGTTAATGAATAATGGCTCCTAAACAAGCTTCCGGATGGCAAAAACGTCAAAAAAGGAAACGAGCGGATGAATTGGTGAAGTCTCAAGCCGGTGCTATGCAAAAGTTTTTGACGCCTAATCCACCTACATTTAATGTTGAAAATCAACAAGAAGACGTTGAAGTAGAATTAGAAGTAGAACAAGAACAAGAACAAAAACAAGAACGTGTGGAAGTAGAAGACGAGGAAGAACGTGTGGAAGTAGAAGACGTTGCTAAGCAACAAGAAAATGTTGAAAAGCAACAACAACGTGTGGATATATTTGATCCAAGAAGGTGGGAAGGACTTAATGCGGATGAGTTTAAGGTATTGGTCGCAAAAGGTCCTAAAAGAGATACTAGTATAGAGCTTAAGGTATTAGAATACTATGATTTTGTCAATATCGTAATTGCATTGTATATCGAATACTATAGTTTTTGTCATTTTTCGTAATTATGTTGTTTATCGTTAAAGCATATGGGCCCATCTTTCGAGCTCGAATAGGGTACGTGAATTCTCAGAGACGCCACTGCTATCATCGAAAGGGACACATATAAAATCCAACTAGAAAAGAAATTCAGAGATAACGTTTGTTCCTTAGATTATTTGTAAAGAAAGTGTTATAACTCTTTATATAAAATATCATATAGTAAAATTATTACAAATTGTTATGAACTAATAAAATTTCCCGCGATACGCGGTGGGGAATTCGAACGTTATCGATTTATTTCGTTTTGTAATGTCTGTTCGGTACTGAACCGGTACTGAAAGTAACGGTATCGGAAAACGGGGAAAAGTGATACCGGTAGCGAATACACCGGTTCGGTACCGGTACCGAAACGGTATCGGTACTTACCGGTCAGTGGCGGATCTTGCTCGTTGAACGTCCCAGAGCCGAAAGCCACGGACACTAAAAACATGCCCATGCCGAACATAGTAGGTATAAAAAATTTCTATCGAACCGCGAAAATTAGCACTTCTGGCCGAAAAACGTGCCAGGGCCGTGGCCCTGGCACAAGCCTTCTAAGACCTGCCCATGTTACCGGTGTTTTACCCGTAAATACTGGTACCGTACCGGTTGGTTTTAAAAATTAATTCCCCTCACTACGCGGCGGGTAATTCAAACGTTATCGATTCGTTTTGTTTTGTAACGGGATGAGCATGGTACCTGTTCGGTACCGAAAGTACCGGAACTGAAAAAATGAGGAAAAGTGGTACAGGTACCGAATACACCGGTTCGGTACCGGTACTGATACAGTATAGGTACTTACCAGTGTTTTACCTGTAAATATCGGTACCGTACCGGTACAAAAAAACGGGGAAAACGGGAACCGGTACCGAATATACCCGGTACGGTACGGTTCGGTACCCGGAACCAAATGTTCATCTCTAATCTGTGCTACACTGTAGGAAGATGAATGTATGTTAAAAATGTTTTTGTTTTAAAAGATTTGGCAGCAGGTAATAAAAAATTTTCTTTCCCATGAAAGGCTTCGAACCCGAGACACTCACTATATTTGAATGTTCTAACAATCAACTTAATTGCGATTTTTTTTCCTAATAGTTTCGCGCAATAATAACTATAATATATACATAAAGCGGAAAAAGAAAAAAAAAACGTAAATTTAAAGAGGTAAAATCGTAATTTTTAACCGAGGGCAAAATTGGCATTTTTACTTGTGGGCAAAAGCATCATTTTATTTTGAATTTGGGTAAAACGTAATTTTGAACTGATGACAAAATTGTAATTTTAAAGCGGTGATAAAATCGTAAATTGGTTGGGCTAATGGGGGGGGGGTTCCAAGCAGCTGCCTGGCACTACTCCTCCATCTTGTGTCTGCAGTTATACACTGGGGATAAAATCGTAATTTGACTGGGAAAGCAATGAAAAACGATGACAAAAATGGAAATTTAAATTGAGGGCAAAATCGTAATTTACCTGGGAGGAAGAAAACAAACTATTGACGAAACTCTAAATTTAAACGGGGCAAAATCGTTTGGTTCTAAGACTCCATCTCCTATATATTTAGTCATTCTATTATCTTATATTAGATACATCTATCAATGAAATATTAATCTCTTTTTCTCTACATCTCTTCTATATTGTTTAGCTATTAGGTTTGTTGTTTCACAACACGTTATCAGCACGAAAGTGCTCTCTCTAAAAACCCTAATCACAACTACCACCGCTTGATTGCAAGTGCCTCGTAGATCTGCTTAAGCTAGATCATTATCTGGTGACAAGTGAACATCCCGATTAATTTCCACTTGTTTTCGTTTGAATTCTGAATGTTGGTTGCGTGGACCAGATGACTCATAATCTAGGCACGTACAATCTACTTTATCATTGAATATTTTACTGTTTCTTGGCTCATAAATAGTGAGTATTAGTAAAGAATTTGATTATATTTTTATATTAAAGTATAAAACAATCTTTTTAATTAATCATTTACAAATACAAAATTTAAAATTACTTGTATTTTGGTTTCTTCTTTTCCCTTGTAATCACAAACTGATATTAATAACTTATAATTAATTATATAATGTATAATACATTATCATAAAGATAATAGCTAGTTAACAAACTTAACGCACCTTGTATATAATTGTAGTTTTACATTATATATGATTCTATTAATTTATTAGTTTTAGTCTCATCTTAGTATGGTATGAATGGATAAAGTCTACTTTGATTATTATATTAATATATATGAATTATTGTTTGTTATTTTTTTACTATTCAATTGATTGCATAAATTGGGTACAAATTGGATTGGGTATTTGGGTTGAAAGCCGTTGTGACGGCTGTATGAAAAAAGTATCACATGCTTGAGGTCTTACCCATAATTCTTCTTTTCTAAGTATTTCTTAAATTTTATATCATCTAATTTATTATTTGAATAAACATGAATGGTTATATGTAGATTCTATTTTATAAGTTTAGAGTTAAGATGTGAATTAATTATCAATTTTGAATGTAATTGTATAATTTTGGGTTTCAATAAAGATTTGTTTTGTTTTTCTACTAAATCTATCAAAACAATCCATTCATACATTATTGGGTAAATCAAAATATATAAGTATTATTCCAATTTATCTAAATTATGAAATATTTTGGTTTTGATTTCATAAGTTATAATGATAGAGTGGGTTTAAGTTTGTTGGGATTAATGTTCAGTAACATTATGAATTTGCAAAGATTTCGATAAATGTTTTGTTTTAAAATTAGAGAAAAGAATTTAAAATCCATTGATTAAAACAATATCTGTATAAAGTTGGATTTATCGGCTACGGATTGAAAACAAAATTACTTCTTGTAGTTTATTAATATTTGCGATGCTATTAATAATGTGAGCAATAATTGTTCTAATTTTACATGGAAATATAATTTTGAATGCGTGAATTATCGTTTAAGTGTTGTTACGCAGTATATTATTATTACATACTAAAATATGTTTTTGTTTTATATATTTTCAAATATGTATGGATTATCGACCATGATTTTCGTACTTAATATTTGAAAAAAATACGATTTAGAATCTTTTCATTTAGATAACTAAGTGTTGTTTATCCAATATTAATATTAATCATACGTGGAATAGATTTCTTTTATCAATAGAATGGATCATCCAACGTTTATAGTAGTTTTGATATGTGTATATATTTTAAGTTATAGATATAGATATACTTGTGATTGGTTAAACTGTGATATGTTAATACATAAATTATATATGTTTGTTTGTAATTTGACACGGAAAATTTTCATAAAGTTTTATCATAATTCGTTTATATGGTGACATGTTATATCATCATGTATTGTATAATATAAATTTATTGTATGCCTTATATTTAGTACGATATCATTTATTTATGTAAATAGTATTGAGAGAACAACTAAACCAAAGTTATTGCTTATTATCACTATCATGAATGAGTGTTAATATGTTTAGATATAACACCTAAATTGTCATACTCCCTGAATCTCATTATCAAGTTGTTGAAGGTCGTAAGATGTTAGATTGATAAATCTAATATCACTCGGACATCTAATTATTTCCCTATTGGTGTTATGAAAATTGCAAAGAGAAGATTATTTACAAGGGAAAGTCGGATAAAACATTTTTTGTTTGTCACACCTCAAATATGCTCTTGAAGTAGCAATATTACTAAAAAAGTGTGAAAGGTTTGAAGTGACTTAATGTCTGTATATATATGAGAAAATAATGAAAATTATGAAGCCTAATTGGTTTTACTCCATTCTTTGAAGTGAATGTTAATAATGAGATTGACCACCGTAATTGGCTAAATAAGGGAATAATAATATGATAATGATATGTGGAAATAATGATGGTGATATAACATGATAGTTTCAAATAAAATTATCTCGTGTCTTTTACTAACATAAGGGCAAGTAAAACATATACGATCATAAATCAGAAGTTTATGGATCATAATTATTTAATTAGTTGGCATGACCGGTTAGACCACACCGTGTCAATGATGATGTGAAATGTATTGAAGAACTAGAAGATTCTTCAAGTTGGTAATTAACATGTGATATTTGCTCTCAAGGGAAATTCATTATTTACCAACCAAAGTAGGGTAAGAATCCCTAAATATAATCCTATTTGGGATACATTGAGGACAATGTGTAATTTAAGTTGGGGGGGGGGGGGGGGATAATAAAAACCTTGAATCGTTTGTCATAAATCAAGCCTTACACAAAACTCGCATTGGAACCGCTAATCACCCCAAACTTTTTCAAAAATTTTCTTTTCATTTTTTTACTTATTTTAAGTTTAGTTGGGTAAAACAAGTTCCAAAAATTATGTTTTTACGAATTTACAATTGATAGCGTCGTGATAAAAAGAACCAATTTAGAAAATTACGAAAACGCGCATGAAAAATCTTTGTAAATTTTGATTATGTATACATTTTTACACTATAACCCTTTTCCCACAAAAGTGAGTTTTGAGCCATTACTGAGCATACAAATATACATCTATACTAATTGCTCAATTTTCGTTTCTTGTGTGAATAGCCCGTTTGGTTCTCATGAATCTTGAACTTGACAATACGATGCGTTCCAAGTCCTTACCGAAAAAACTCCAAGTAAGTAAATAATAAAGGCATTAGGACCAACCCATTTTTCAAAACAAAACCTTTATTTTTCTTTGCTTTATCCAAAAACATTCCCCTAGTTAAACTCTTTGAACCTTAAAAACCTTTTCATTTCAAACCCACAAAAACAACCATTTTCATTTTTCATCTTTCATTTTTGTAAACTTATCGATTATGAAATTACGATTACGGCTCAGTTTCAACTTTGGCAACAAAAAAATCAGAAAAATCAGAAAAAAATATGCCAAAGTATTTTTTTTGCTAAGCCAAAAAGCAATAGAAAAACTGATATTTTACGTTTTTCACCCTTTTCCAATAAAACTTACCAAACCCAAACCACCACCTACCCTTCAAAGCCCTCTTGATACTTATAAGGATTTAACGTCAAAAGGATGAGGTTTGATCGATTGTCAAGCCTATGGTAGGAGTAAGTTCCAAGTCGGGCACAAGCGTTTAACTTAATACATAATCGGCCGAATGTTGAGTGACCACTTGTGAGGTGTGTAAATTTTATATAACTAAATAGAATTTTATAAAGGCATGTTATGCCAAAAAGTAAATAATTATTCTTAAATTGTGTTTTAATTAAATCATGACGAATATGATTGTAAATAAAATAAAAGCAAAATAAATTTAGAACTTGGATTCCCGACACTCTAAAGGTAGGACCAAAATCTTCTCTTCTACCTATTCCGTTTGGGTGTGTAAGCCACATAATAGTGTTTTGCTCGAGGACAAGCAAAGATTCAAGTGCGGGAGTATTTGATGTGATTAAAATACAACATATAAATTATATCAAATACTGCATAAATGCAACACTTTTTTAGTACTAGTGTTGGAAAAAGCTTGTGTTTTCGTTCCTTTTTTATTTTCAGGGTTAAAAGAGCTTAAATGTGCAAAAGGAGCAAAAAGACAGCAAAAACCAACAATAATACAAAGAAGTAATTGCCGTAACTCGCCAAGCCCCAATTCACATCCAAACCACAAAATAGCAAGAACAGAAGACTTGACACGGAGTCGTGTCCACCAGACATGGGCCGTGTCCGAAGATGGATGTTGTGCAGAAGAAAAGACAACTGCAAAAGACAAAACTGGCAGCCAACACGGGGTCGTGTTAAGCCAACACGGGGTGTGGTCAACTCAAAGATTTTCAGAATCTGCGACAGTACAACAAGTACTTTGGCCGCGGGCCGTGCCGTTGACACACGGGGTCATGTTAGTACAAGACTTGACAAGCAGTTAAGATGGCCACGGGATCGTGCCAGGCGGGCACGGGCCGTGGTGAAGCTTCTGATTTTAGCTATAAATAGAAGTGCTTGGTTCCACTTCAAACCATCCCTTGGCAAACCACTTCTCTCTCACTTTCCACCACTCCACCACCACTACAACACCATCATCCACCACCATTATCCATTTTTTCATCTTTAGAGTGTGTGTTTAGTCTCGGGATCCAAGATTGATCGTAAGAATATTTGTCAAACAAAGGCCATGCTTGGCTAAATTCTTACATCACTTCGTGAAGACATATCTTTTATGATTTCCAATCTTTGGCTACTTTTTAATTGGGTATGTATTAATGACTTTGATAATTAGTTTTTTATATTGAAGGCGAATTTATTCAACCATTCTTCATATGTCGTTTATTCACATATTCATGTCTTTACGGTCTATATAAAGCATGTTAACTACTTGGAAGGGGGTTAGAAGGGTGGTTGGGTAATTCTATGTCTCGTTCAGTGTATAGATCCTGCGAGAACCTGGTGCAAGTTTAGTACTACTCCATGGATTGGCCGGGAATGACTGGCCCAACTGAGAGTAAGAAACCACTTGCACCCCTTATTTACAAACTACTATTAAAAGTTTAAACCAACCCCGCGAGGACTGTATCCCTACTGACTCAGACCAACGTGTTGAGAGTGACCGCTGCCTGGAAGGGGGCCCACCACATTTTGCATTAATAACTTACTTAATTATCTTTCAATATTCCGACCTAGTGGGATTGTATCCTTGCTGACTCAAACCACTAGGTTGAGAGTAACGTCGCCTTCAAAAGAGGGGGCTACTACTATAACTAAGATAATCTTTTAAAATGCCCAAAGTGCGGAAATCATCAAAAGGGACATGAAAGATAAGTCAGATCCAAGTGATTCTTTCTTGTCTATCTGTTTTTATTTTATTTTATTTTCTGTTTTTATCTTTTTATTAGTTTAAAAATCTTTTCTCAAAATTTGGTTCGATTAGACGTTGACGATAAGCCGGTACTAAAAGCTCTTGTGTCCTTGGACGACATCGGTATCTTGCCATCACTGTACTACGTCCACGATGGGTGCACTTGCCCTAGCGTGTGTGTAGAGTGATAGTAGAATATTGTGTTTTATAAATTTAAAACTTGAAATCGGCGAGTAAAAAGAGCTAAAAATATACTAAAATTTATAGACACCCGCACGCACGTCAACGAGCTAGACATGTTAAAACATGTCTAATAATTTTATAAAACTAATTTGGTGTCAAAACTTTAAGTTTTAATACCCGAAAACTTATTCGTCGTAAAATGCATTTTTATGCATTTTGACTTTTATTTCGTAAAAATTTGACTCGTCATTTCACCTACTATACGTGATGATCAGAGGGTGTAATTCCAAGGTATTAACACCTTTATTATTATGATCACGTAGCAAAGTTCAATTTGAACTTTGACTTGACCAAAACGGTCAGAACAGAAAGTCAAAGAAAAAGTCAATTTGCTTGACGTTTGGCTCATAATTAAGTAAGAAAATGAAATAGATTAGGAGAAACACTTACTGATGTTTGAAGGAAAAATTGAACTCATAAAAGGAGGCTCCAAATGGCTAGAGCAAGCTCCATGAGAGATTGAAAAGAATGGTGTTGGATGAAGGAGGTGTTGCCAAGTGTGTTATGATGATGCTTAGTGTCCTAACATGTGTCTTAACCAGAATAAAGTTGGCAAGATGTAACACCTCGTAAAATCATGTCCAATAATGTATTGACATGTGTCCCTAATCCTAATTATGTCAAAAGTTGGTTAATAGGGACTATTTTCGTCAAAAACGAAAACTATGTGTATGGAAGGACCAAAAGTGTCAACATGATGAAACTAAGCCTCTGAGTGACTGTATATGGTGTCTGTATTCTCATATGAACCACTTGTTGGACGTGAGGAGCCGTTTACATAATTGTTTAAAAGTTGCGTAATCGTTTGGAAGTTTGCGCGACGAAGGGTTAAAAGCGTCAACATGTTAATTCTTACCTCTGAGTGACCTTTTAACGAACCTAGAGTTTTATGATGCTTAGTCATACTCTTGAGTGTGCCTAATATTGGTCAATAGGGGCTTTTGTGATAATCATAACCAAATATGCATTATTCGAGCTCAAGGACTAATTACGACAAACTACGAAAGTTTGCCGATTCTTGTAGCGGCGTACACTCTGGAACAAGTTCATAAGCTAGACATACCCTAAATTCCCTTAACATAGCTTAGAAATATGTTTTGGAGGGTTCGGTGTGTGAAAATATGCTTATTTGATCACAGTGACTAAAAGCGTCAAAACTGCGAAAGTATGCATATTCGCGCATATTCTGCGTTCTGACCATATCCGTACATCCAAAAAAAAATTAATTATTAAAATAGTATATTTTAGTGATGGGAATGCAAAAATACCATTCATTGCGTAATTTGGATTGTTTTCGCCCCCGTTCGAACGTTCGTCGTAATTAAACGAAAAACGCAACCGTACGACCGAACAAACCGACATCCGTGACACTTTCGGGCATTTTTAAGTCCTGTATGCTTTAACGCCCTTATAAAGCCTAAATTATGGGTTAACGGGGGTTAAATGACGTTACGTGCAAGTTTGAGGGTTCAGGGGCCAAAAATGTCAACAGTTGAAACATGGTGCATGCTGACCAGGTCCATACGGACCGTATGCACAGACCTATATGGTCCGTAAGCTGATTACCAGCTTCAAAAAATTGTGTGCAGCCCATGTATGCTGCCTTATCTCACATAATTTGAATCTAGGGGCTTGTTTCCTGTATTGTACACCTGTTAGGACACTTGTAATCATCTTGTGAAGCCTCTAACACCTGGAAATAATCCAAACATCCTCCAAAAACTATAAATAGATGTGGGTTCATTGCTCAAAACTTGCACCATTCATTCTATCTTTCTCTCCTTCTCACATTGGGAGTTCCTAAGTTTATTGGGAACTCCCATTGAGTATTCTTCAGTCCCTAGGACCACTTTTGAGTGTTCCTTTCGTGACTAGTTATTTTATTTGGCTCTTAAAGCCGAAAAGTCAAGCTTATGCGATAAACGCTTTGACTTTTAGTTAGACCTTAAATGGTCAAGCCATTGTTCGCAACGAACATGGCTACGGGATCGTAATTAGGTAGGTGTTAATCCCTTAAAAGGGCACCTCCTAAGAATCACGTTTGCTTGGTCAATTGACGAGTCAACGTAATAGTATATTAAAAAGTCAACGGGTCAGATTTTAAAATAATTGCGATCTGAGTTTAAGAGTGTTCTAAAATATGTTTTATCATTTAAAAAACTTGGTAATAACTATTAGAACATGTGTTAACATGTTCGGCTCGTCAATTCCAGTATTAAGGTCGGTTCGCAACCGAAAGTCGCATAGTTTGACTTCTACGTTGACTTTTGGTTATAAACCAAATTAGACTAGTATGCTACTGATTTAAGGTTTCGTTATGATCGTAATATGATGTAGCATAACCCTATAAGGTTATATTACATGATTGTATTAGTAATCTGAGTTTTATGCAAGTTTCCGTAATTATGCCATACTTTGACCTTTATGCCCTTTTAGCAAAAATAAGGTTTTAGACACAAATAAGATTGCAAATGATTTAGGTACTGATATGTTAACATGTTTAACATATTTTGATGTTACAAATTTGATCATAAACTGAGTTTGCATATAACATCGTAAATTATGCTTTAAATTGACCAAAATGCCCTTTATGCGCATAGATCGGTTTTAAGCATAATTTTTCATACAAAACTCATTACCTACTGATGTAATATCATAATTAGGATAATTTGGGATGTCTATTCAGTTTACAAACTGAGTTTACGCATACGTTCTTAAATTATGTCCATAAATGACGATAATGCCCTTTTTGCACCTAAAATGGTTTTAAAGCATAACTTTCATACAAAACCTTTTGACTACTGATATGTTATGTGACAATCCGTATTCCTAAGGTGTGCCTGTAATTCTGAATCGCTTTCTGTTACGATTGGATTGCATTGCATTGTTGCTACGTATGCTTGCACGTTTACTTGTGGAACTTGGTTAAACACTAATTATAATTACTTGTTGAATTTGGTTAAGCACTAATTAAAAGGTTTGTCCCATTTGTTTACTTCATTGGGCCGCACCCTAGCCCAAACCCTTGAAGCCAATAGCGACCCAACTAAAATACATATATCCTCACGTAATTAAAGTGGATACGGTTTTCTTATTTTGCTCAAACACACAAACGCAAACCCTAGCACTAAACCCCTCCCTCTATGGTCGATGGTATCATTATTCTGGACGGAGCTTTACACTTCTGTTCGTTGTTTTCTTGTGTACGGTTAGTATGTTTCCTCCTAAGATGATTCACCTTTGTTGCCATATTAGATTTAATATTCATGATAGAAAGTGCTATGTGTTGTATGTGAAAGTGTTGATTCAGAACTTATATTATGATTGTTGTATATATGAAATCATTCTTGTTAACCTACTAGTTGTTTTTGATGATGGCATAGATGATGTTTTGTTGTTTTCTTTTGATGCTTGGAACGATTTAGAGGTAGGAATAATTTAGGAATTCCTTGCAACAACTAGAAAGTAATATGGCTTAACATAAAGTAGTAATACGTAAAAATTGGGTTGGTTTGATAATTGAATGATGTTGTATGAAAATCCGTAATGCATGATTATAGGGTTCGGTGGTTTGCATGATACAATGTTCTTGGTCAAGTCGCATGATTATGGGTGATGTCTATACAAGAGTTGTTTATATAGTTAAACTGATTATTGATTTGAAGAAGCATTGTGATGACGAAACCTAATACAGTAGCATACAAACAGTTGGTGGGTTATTAGAGTTCATGCAAAAACCTAGTTTTCATTGGTGATAATGTTTAGTTAATTAATCGAATAATGAGATAGGGTTGTGTTTTGGAAACTGCGCAACGGGCTTTGGAACTAATTTAGGAATTCATTATGCACTTGGGCTCGCAAGTGGGCCGCACAAAAGATGGGCCGAGCAGGTGCATGTGGGCTGTGAAATCAGCTTCAGCGGCACATGTATTGGGTCGGCGATAATTGGGTCATGTGATTGAGTTGGGCCGCACGCCGGCTAATGTTCTCGGGTGGGAATGGAGTGCTGTTTGGTTTGGGTTGATACATTTGGGCCGGACTGGGTAAAGGGTGCACACTTCTAGTGGACTACATTTTCCTTATGGGCTGTAGGATTGAATTAGGCCGATGACGTTGGTCCTTGAAATAGCCTAAGCATTTGTTATATGATAGATGTTGTGCATGTCAACTTGTATTGGAAATAAAGTCATATGAATTAACTATGTAGGGATCCAATACACGTATTATATGATATCATTGTATGCAAGAACCAAGTATTACAATGGATGTTATGTTTGGTATATAGCACAATTCCCTGTTACGATTGGCATGTCGTATGTGTAATACCTATATGTTACCTGTGTAATGTGAATATAGAACGCGTGATTTATGTGCATATGACTGATTGTTATCGGTAACCCTTTTAGGGCGTGGTTGTTCAACTGATAAACAAAGTAATTAATCTTACCGAGCAAACCAAAGGTGAGTTCATCTCTCTTGAGCATGCGTCCCGGTGGTTGGGACAGTCTTTGGGTATCCCTGAGAGGGATTGGTTTTGGGTAAATCATGGGTATTCCTGAGAGGAATATGTCTTTTGGGTAAATCTGGAATGTTGGATAATATACTCATCCTATCACCATTAAAGTCCCTCCGTGTTGTTTGGTTACCTGAGAGGTAACAAGGTATTAGTTAGCAGCGCTACTTAGGGTTGGAACCCTCACCCCGTACCTGAGAGGACGGGTGTGAACTAATGACCTAGTCATGACCAATGCTTTGATAGGAGCATTGGAGAAAGGGCAATGTAAATCAGGAGCCGTCTTGTATTCGGGATATTATCAACATTAAATTCAATGGATTAACTAAACACATGGTAACCAACGTTTTCGTAAAACTATGAACTCACAAGCCTTGTCTGATACACTTGTTGCATGCTCGCAGGTCGTTAGATGTTTTGGATTGGGACTTGCTGTCTGGAGTAGCTGGAGTGGTCATGGGTCGACTGGAGGAATTCATGTGATTGAATTATTGATATTATACATTGGTTTTGAAACAGTTTAACTTTGGTTTACTATTTGCTTCCGCTGAACATGTAGGTTTTCATTTAAACTTGTTGATGGCATTTTTCATTAATAATTGAGAATTTTATTTAGAAACTTGTATGGGTTCAATGTAATTAGTGGCTCGTTGTTGGTACGTCACACGCCTAGCAGGGACATTCCCTAGGTGGTATTTTGGGGGTGTGACAGTTTTGTATCAGAGCCACTGGTTATAGTGAACTTGGTTTTAAAACGTTTTTGTAAAACCAGACTATAACCGAACAGTTCTGAATACGTGAATACGACCATGACACTCAGCTCCAGATTGCAAGGTTCGTCTTTCTCACTTGTTGCATACATTACATGATTAGTACACAATTGCTTATGACGCAACATACGAACACACACTCGTCACTATAGCATGATTTCATGAATTGCTTGCTTACATTAAGACGCGTTTTGAAAACCGTGAGGGGCAGACGCTGGGAGCGTGCTGGCTGCCAAAGCGAACAATATCATGGTGCATTGATAGTATGCCATAGTCTTTGGATTTTTGTGATTTTATTACCTTGACAACCTCCGTTTGACAATGGAGTTTGAAGAACCATTTGACATGAGTTAGGAGGAACTGAGATGAGCATGCAAATCACAATATTATTATGGGTGCACACATAATAATAATGTGGGGTGCATGCGAGTCCCAGTGAGCCTTAACAAGTGGAAAAGGGGTTCTGTTCTATCATTCGATCATGAGAAACGTAACAAATCCATAGGAGACACAGCAGTGGTTGTCTCCTACTTGAACGTGATCTTTTCACTCCTTTCTGAATCCTTACGAATCTCAATGCTAACGAGTATTACCTGCACACACATCTGAACGCCTAGCGGACCGTGTAGAATTTTAGGTGCTTGCACGAACATTCTGGAGTTGGATGACGCAGCATCGAACGATTAGTATATACCTTTCTCACTCCTCTTCGTTTACTGGAACTCAATGTATTAACGTCGTAGATTCCGAAGTGCGATCACTTCTGCAACACTCTCACAACAGACCGTGTATTACTCAAACAACTCGCAACATCAATAGACAAGAGGAGCAGCGCAGTACTTTACCGACCTCAGTATTTGGACGACCTGGTTACCGGAAACGAATGCCAGCGAATTGACTTCAATTGAATTCTTAACCTTAGTCAGCAACTTATGGGAATCGACTCTTACAAATCAATAAGGACATAAGCAATGACAACTGCTTATAGTGTGGAAGGTGAGACTACCAGCACAGTGAGTAGCACGTTAGGACGTGGCACAAAAAGGTGAGAAGATGGACTTGGTTGGTGAAAGATCGTAGGGCTCCGTTTCAAGTAACGACATTAGAGGTAACAACCATGGTAACATCAAGGAACTTGTAATTGTAGCCTACAGTATAGAAATGAAGGTGCCTACGACATGGATTGGCTGCTGCTAAATCAAGATGACAAAAACCGAGGGAACGGCGGTAGTACTGGAAATTTTTGTAACGAAAACAAAAACAATGGAAATGATGTTCGTGGAAGGGCATTCAGGATTGGCATGGGCGATGCCAGGATTATAGCAACACGATGTCCTGCACGTTCTTGGTAACTAAACACCTCGTTCCTGTTCTGTTTAACCCTGGTGCTTCTTGAAACTAACCTGTTATGGAATCGACTGATGGCAAGTCCATTGAAACCTCATATGTTCCTTGGAATGCAAACTCGACCTGGTGGGATAAGTGTTCGACATCGACCTTCCTTCTGCTATCCTTGATGGTTTCTATGCAGTAGTTAGCGTGGATTGGTTATCCAGATATCACGCAGATATACCCGGTTAGGAGAAATTTTGCGTATCCCTTCCCTTAGTGGAGGACCGTCGTCTGATCTAAAGTGTTAGAGTGGAGTAAAGGTTGGCATCATTTCAGCAATGGAGGTCTAGAAGTGTCTACGAAGAGATTACCTCACTATGGTAGTAACCGTTACTGATGTTAAGGCTAAGGAAAAGGGGATCGAGGATCCACCAATTGTTCGTGATTTCTCTCGGAGTGCTACCCGACGAACTTTTAGGTTTACTTCCACAACTGTTAGGCGGAATCTCAGTTTGATCTCACGTCAGAGGCAGCCCTGATTACCCATACTCTTACCATCTTGCACCAGGAGGGTTGCAAGAATTGTTTAATCAACTACAGGAACCATTGGACAGGAGTTTGTTGGACCTAGTTTTTCGCTATGGGGAGCCCCAGTTATACCCGTGAAGATAAGCCTTTTGTATGTGTACTGATTATCCAGAACTCAACAGGGTGACAGTCAAGAACTGTTTGCCTCGACCATTGTATTGACAACCTGTTGACCAGTTGCGAGGGACAAGCTTCCATTCGAGGATTGACGAACGAGCGAACTATCATCAGATGGAAGTCCAAAAGGGAAAAAATGTTCCTGGAACGACATATCAAACGCAATACGGTCAGTGCGACTTTGTACACCATAACCATTGAGTTAATCATCACACTGGCAGCTGTATGGATCACATGAATCGACTATGCTTATTGACAACGTGTTGAATCATTTCCAGGAGAAAGGAACATCATAGATGACATCTGTATCTTATTTTAGGGCTCCTGATGGAGGAGCCATTACGTGTGAAGTCTTGTTTAGTGTAACATCTTGATTCGAGAGATGCATTTTGATCAAATAACCAACGAAGTGGGAATACACGTGGATCTTGCTAGGATCCATTTGGTTAGAAACTGATCGACACCAAGGATTCCTTCGGGGATACAACGATTTCTTGGTTTCACTGGATACTATCGTAGATTCATCACCGGATTTTCGAAGATTGCGCAACCTTAACCTCTTTAGCACAACGGGGAGCTGTGAACTCATGGGAACCAAAACAGAAGGACGTCTTCTCAGCTTTTGAAACTCAACCCTACAATGCACTGAGTATTGCCTTTACCTGAGGGTATGAGTGATCTATTGGTATACTATGATGGTTCGAATCAGAGTCCTAGTTACACATCGATGCAACACGAGTAGGAGATGGCCCATGTGGTGGACTTACAGGAAGAACTGCACGAGCCACGACCTGCGGTGGAAGCCATAGTCTTTGGATTTAAATTGGAGGCATTACTTGGACGGTACCGAATGCACCACTTAGACCGATCACAAGGGCCTCCTGTGTACCCTTGTTTCAAGAGAGCTAAACATGTGATGGCAACGCTGGATGGAACTTTTGAATGAATACGACCGTGAAACCTGGACGTGCACGAGCTTTGTAGCTCGCTATCGACTCTGACATACCTGATCAGACTCGCCTTGTCAAACTGAAGAACTGAAGGAAGAGAGTTCTCAAGAATGACCCATGCGGGGCATGTGGAAGCAACCTTTGGCTGGTCGGACGATATTTGCTACTTTAGTGAACGAATATGGACCTCACTATACAGGAACCTTAGGGAACTGGTGCAGGCGAAGCACACGGGTCTCGATATCCTAATCATCTGAGTTTTGATAGGATGTATTAAAACCTGAAGACCATGTACTGGTGACCGGGCCTGAAGGCCCATATAGCAACGCATGGGAACGATGTTTGACTTGTGGGAAGGTCAAGGTTGGATATTAGCAACCAGAAACACATATATGGAAATGAGGACATACTGCCATGGATTTTGTCACTGATCTACTTACAACTGGAAACGAAAACATTATCACCTGGGTAATCATTGATGGAATCACGTTACCAGCACACTTTCTTGCAATCAAGAAGACAGACGAGTTTTCACAGTTGTGAATGTTCCTCTGGGAGAGGCGGCTTTTAGGCACGAGGTGCCAACTCCTGTTACCTCTGAATTTGATCTAGTCATGATTTATGTCAGGCAATACATAACACCGTTGGCTCACGTCAGGACCAGAGCATTGCTTATCGCCGTTGGACGAACGATCAGAGTAAACAAACTCTCCTGGCACTCGAAGACATGCTGCGAGCATGTGTGTGACTGGCTTTGGTGCAAATCTGAAGGACTCTTATCTATGGGTGAAAACTACTGCGGCAGTTATAATTTTGGTAACCAGACAACTTTGTTGAGACATTACATAAACGATAACGCCAACCTTCTTGTTAGACAGAGATGGTTGACAACTTAATTACTGGTCCAGGAATGGTACTCGAAACTCTTAGAAAGGTTGTTTGGATCGGGATTCAATTGGCGGCAATGCGTGACCGTCAGGAAAGCTTATAAACTTGGAAAACGCTGGAAGATCGCTGCAGGCGATCGTATCGTGTTGAAAAGTCTCACCCTGGCAGGGTGTGGAACGCTTGGGAAGCGTGGCGAGCTTAACTGACGTCACAATGGACCATTCAACAATCTGGGAAGAATCGGTAACGTAATCTACAAACTTGAGTTACCTGCTGAGCCGGGTAACATTCATAATGTCTTTCATGTCTCGCAATTAAAGAAGTGTTTGTCTGATGAAACACTGATTGTACCGTTTCAAGAGCTCAAGATTGACGACAAGTTACAGTTTATCGAAGAACCTATATAGATCATGGACTGGGAGGTCAAGGTGCGTAAACATAGTCGTAGTCCGATTGTAAGAGTTCGTTGGAACTCAAGACGTGGACCGGAGTTCACATAGGAGCGAGAGGATCAGATGAAACTCAAGTATCCTCAACTTTTTCCTGATGACCAATCTAATTCTGGTACTACTGGTGAATTTCGGGACGAAATTCCTCATCAAGTTGGGAATGATGTGGCACCTGAGGAAAATTTGCAGCAATCTTGATTTGTCACTCCTTTTCTCTGTGCTTACTTATCCAATTTCGGGACGAAATTTCTTTCAAGTTGGGGATGATGTGACAATCCGTATTCCTAAGGTGTGCCTGTAATTCCGAATCGCTTTCTGTTACGATTGGATTGCATTGTTGCTACGTATGCTTGCATGTTTACTTGTGGAACTTGGTTAAACACTAATTATAATTACTTGTTGAATTTGGTTATGCACTAAATTTGGTTAAGCACTAATTAAACGGTTTGTCCCATTTGTTTAATTGAATGGGCCGCACCCTAGCCCAAACCCTTGAAGCCCATAGCGACCCAACTGAAATACATATATCCTCACTTAATTAAAGTGCATACGGTTTTCTTATTTTGCTCAAATACACAAACGCAAACCCTAGCACTAAACCCCTCCCTCTTTGGTTGACGGTATCATTATTCTGGACGGAGCTTTACGTTTCTGTTCGTTGTTTTCTTATGTACGGTTAGTATGTTTCCTCCTAAGATGATTCACCTTTGTTGCCATATTAGATTTAATATTCATGATAGAAAGTGCTATGTGTTGTATGTGAAAGTGTTGATTCAGAACTTATATTATGATTGTTGTATATATGAAATCATTCTTGTTAACCTACTCGTTGTTTTTGATGAAGGCACAGATGATGTTTTGTTGTTTTCTTTTGATGCTTGGAACGATTTAGAGGTAGGAATAATTTAGGAATTCCTTGCAACAACTAGAATGCAATCTGGCTTAACATAAAGTAGTAATACGTAAAAATTGGGTTGGTTTGATAATTGAATGATGTTGTATGAAAATCCGTAATGCATGATTATAGGGTTCGGTGGTTTGCATGATACAATGTTCTTGGTCAAGTTGCATGATTATGGGTGATGTCTATACAAGAGTTGTTTATATAGTTAAACTGATTATTGATTTGAAGAAGCATGGTGATGACTAAACTTAATACAGTAGCATACAAACAGTTGGTGGGTTATTAGAGTTCATGCAAAAAGCTAGTTTTCATTGGTGATAATGTTTAGTTAATTAATCGAATAATGAGATAGGGTTGTGTTTTGGAAACTGGGCAACGGGCTTTGGAACTAATTTAGGTATTCATTATGCACTTGGGCTCGCAAGTGGGCCGCACAAAAGATGGGCCGAGCAGGTGCATGTGGGCTGGGAAATCAGCTTCAGCGGCACAGGTATTGGGCCGGTGATAATTGGGTCATGTGATTGAGTTGGGCTGCACCCCGGCTAATGTTCTCGGGTGGGAATGGAGTGCTATTTGGTTTGGGTTGATACATTTGGGCCGGACTGGGTAAAGGGTGCACACTTCTAGTGGACTACATTTTCCTTATGGGCTGTAGGATTGAATTAGGCCGATGGAGTTGGTCCTTGAAATAGCCTAAGCATTTGTTATATGATAGATGTCGTGCATGTCAACTTGTATTGGAAGTAAAGTCATATGAATTAACTATGTAGGGATCCAATACACGTATTATATGATAACATGGTATACAAGAACCAAGTATTACAATGGATGTTATGTTTGGTATATAGCACAATTCCCTGTTACGATTGGCATGTCGTATGTGTAATACCTATATGTTACCTGTGTAATGTGAATATAGAATGCGTGATTTATGTGCATAAGACTGATTGTTATCGGTAACCCTTTTAGGGCGTGGTTGTTCAACTGATAAACAAAGTAATTAATCTTACTGAGCAAACCAAAGGCGAGTTCATCTCTCTTGAGCATGCGTCCCGGTGGTTGGGACAGTCTTTGGGTATCCCTGAGAGTGATTGGTTTTGGGTAAATCATGGGTATTCCTGAAAGGAATATGTCTTTTGGGTAAATCTGGAATGTTGGATAATATACTCATCCTATCACCATTAAAGTCCCTCCGTGTTGTTTGGTTACCTGAGAGGTAGCAAGGTATTAGTTAGTAGCGCTACTTAGGTTTGGCACCCTCACCCCGTACCTAAGAGGACGGGTGTGAACTAATGACCTAGTCATGACCAATGCTTTGATAGGAGCATTGGAGAAAGGGCAATGTAAATCAGGAGCCGTCTTGTATTCGGGATATTATCAACATTAAATTTAATGGATTAACTAAACACATGGTAACCAACGTTTTCGTAAAACTATGAACTCACCAGCCTTGTCTGATACACTAGTTGCATGCTCACAGGTCGTTAGATGTTTTAGATTAGGACTTGCTGTCTGGAGTAGCTGGAGTGGTCATGGGTCGACTGGAGGAATTCATGTGATTGAATTATTGATATTATACATTGGTTTTGAAACAGTTTAACTTTGGTTTACTATTTGCTTCCGCTGAACATGTAGGTTTTCATTTAAACTTGTTGATGGCATTTTTCATTAATAATTGAGAATTTTATTTAGAAACTTGTATGGATTCAATGTAATTAGTGGCTCGTTGTTGGTACGTCCCACGCCTAGCAGGGACATTCCCTAGGTGGTATTTTTTTGGTGTGACAATTTGGTATCAAAGCCACTGGTTATAGTGAACTTGGTTTTAAAACGTTTTTGTAAAACCAAACTATAACCGAACAGTTTTGAATACGTGAATACGACCATGACACTCATGCCCAGATTGCAAGGTTCATCTTTCTCACTTGTTGCATACATTACATGATTAGTACACAATTGCTTATGACGCAACATACGAACACACACTCGTGACTATAGCATGATTTCATGAATTGCTTGCATACATTAAGACGCGTTTTGAAAACCGTGAGGGGCAGAAGCTGGGAGTGTGCTGGTTTCCAAAGCGGACAATATCATGGTGTATTGATAGTATGCCATAGTCTTTGGATTCCTGTGATTTTATTACCTTGACAACCTCCGTTTGACAATTGAGTTTGAAGAACCATTTGACATGAGTTAGGAGGAACTGAGATGAGCATGCAAATCACAATATTATTGTGGGTGCACACATAATAATAATGTGGGGTGCATGCGAGTCCCAGTGAGCCTTAACAAGTGGAAAAAGGGTTCTGTTCTATCATTCGATCATTAGAAATGTAACAAATCCATAGGAGACACAGCAGTGGTTGTCTCCTACTTGAACGTGATCTTTTCACTCCTTTCTGAATCCTTACGAATCTCGATGCTAACAAGTATTACCTGCACACACATCTGAACGCCGAGCGGACCGTGTAGAATGTTTGTTGCTTGCACGAACATCCTGGAGTTGGATAACGCAGCATCGAACGATTGGTATATGCCTTTCTCACTCCTCTTCGTTTACTGGAACTCAATGTATTAACGTCGTAGATTCCGAAGTACGATCACTTCTGCAACACTCTCGCAACAGACCGTGTATTACTCAAACAACTTGCAACATCAATAGACAAGAGGAGGAGCGTAGTACTTTACCAACCTCAGTATTTGGACGACCCTGATTACCGGAAATGAACGCCATCGAATTGACTTCAATTGAATTCTTAACCTTAGTCAGCAACTTATGGGAATCGACTCTTACGAATCAATCAGGACATAAGCAATGACAACTACTTATAGTGTGGAAGGTGAGACTAACAACATAGTGAGTAGCACGTTAGGACGTGGCATAGAAGGTGAGAAGATGGACTTGGTTGGTGAAAGATCATAGGGCTCCGTTTCAAGTAACGACATTAGAGGTAACAGCCATGGTAACATCAAGGAACTCGTAATTGTAGCCTACAGTATAGAGATGAAGGTGCCTACGACATGGATTGGCTGCTGCTAAATCCAGACGACAACAACTGAGGGAACGACGGTAGTACTGGAAATTTTTGTAACGAAAACAACAACACTGGAAATGATGTTCGTGGAAGGACATTCAGGATTGGCATGGGTGACGCCAGGATTATAGCAACACGGTGGCCTGCACGTTCTTGGTAACTAAACACCTCGTTCCTGTTCTGTTTAACCCTGGTGCTTCTTGAAACCAACCTGTTGTGGAATCGACTGATGGCAAGTCCATTGAAACCTCATATGTTCGTTGGAATGCAAACTCGACCTGGTGGGACAAGTGTTCGATATCGACCTTCCTTCTGCTATCCTTGATGGTTTCTATGCAGTAGTTAGCGTGGATTGGTTATCCAGATATCGCGCAGATATACCCGGTTAGGAGAAATTTTGCGTATCCCTTCCCTTAGTGGAGGACCGTCGTCTGATCTAAAGTGTTAGAGTGGAGTAAAGGTTGGCATCATTTCAGCAATGGGGGTCCAGAAGTGTCTATGGAGAGATTACCTCACTATGGTAGTAACTGTTACTGATGTTAAGGCTAAGGAAAAGGCGATCGAGGATCCACCAATTGTTCCTGATTTCTCTCGGAGTGCTACCCGAGGAACTTTTAGGTTTACTTCCACAACTGTTAGGCGAAATCTCAGTTTGATCTCACGTCAGAGGCAGCCCTGATTACCCGTACTCTTACCATCTTGCACCAAGAGGGTTGTAAGAATTGTTTAATCAACTACAGAAACCGTTGGACAGGAGTTTGTTGGACCTAGTTTTTCGCTATGGGGAGCCCCAGTTATACCCGTGAAGATAAGCCTTTTGTATGTGTACTGATTATCCAGAACTCAACAGGGTGACAGTCAAGAACTGTTTGACTCGACCATTGTATTGACAACCTGTTGACCAGTTGCGAGGGACAAGCTTCCATTCGAGGATTGATGAACGAGCGAACTATCATCAGATGGAAGTCCAAAAGGGGAAAAATGTTCCTGGAACGGCATATGAAACGCAATACGGCCAGTGCGACTTTGTACACCACAACCATTGAGTTAATCATCACACCGGCAGCTGTATGGATCACATGAATCGACTATGCTTATTGACAACGTGTTGAATCATTTCCAGGAGAAAGGAACATCATAGACGATAGCTGTATCTTATTTTAGGGCTCCTGAGGGAGGAGCCATTACGTGTGAAGTCTTGTTTAGTGTAACATCTAGATTCGAGAGATGCATTTTGATCATGTAACCAACGAAGTGGGAATACACGTGGATCTTGCTAGGATCCATTTTGCTAGAAACTGATCGACATCAAGGATTCCTTTGGGGATGCAGCGATTTCTTGGTTTCACTGGATACTATCGTAGATTCATCACCGGATTTTCGAAGATTGCGCAGCCTTAACCTCTTTAGCACAACGGGGAGCTGTGAACTCATGGGAACCAAAACAGGAGGATGTCTTCTCAGCTTTTGAAACTCAACTCTACATTGCACTGAGTATTGCCTTTACCTGAGGGTATGGGCGATCTAGTGGTATACTATGATGGTTCGAATCAGAGTCCCAGTTACACTTCGATGCAACACGAGAAGGAGATGGCCCATGTGGTGGACTTACAAGAAGAACTGCACGAGCCACGACCTGCGGTGGAAGCCATAGTCTTTGGATTTAAATTGGAGGCATTACTTGGACGGTACCGAATGCACCACTTAGACCGATCACAAGGGCCTCCCGTGTACCCTTGTTTCAAGAGAGCTAAACATGTGATGGCAACGCTGGATGGAACTTTTGAATGAATACGACCGTGAAACCTGGACGTGCACGAGCTTTGCAGCTCGCTATCGACTCTAACATACCTGATCAGACTCGCCTTGTTCAAACTGAAGAACTGAAGCAAGAGAGTTCTCAAGAGTGACCCATGAGGGGCATGGGGAAGCAACCTTTGGCATGTCGGACGATATTTGCTACTTCAGGGAACGAATATGGACCTCACTATACAGCAACCTTAGGGAACTGGTGTAGGCGAAGCACACGGTTCTCGATATCCTAATCATCTGAGTTTTGATAAGATGTATTAAAACCTGAAGACCATGT
Organism: Helianthus tuberosus; assembly: GCA_030545235.1. Taxonomy (NCBI): domain Eukaryota; kingdom Viridiplantae; phylum Streptophyta; class Magnoliopsida; order Asterales; family Asteraceae; genus Helianthus; species Helianthus tuberosus. Next base: position 97,289,727 of record CM060357.1, on the reverse strand, counting down.
ACTGGTGACCGGGCCTGAAGGCCCATATAGCAATGCATGGGAATGATGTTTGACTTGTGGGAAGGTCAAGGTGGGATATTAGCAACCAGAAACACATATATGGAAATGAGGACAGACTGCCATGGATTTTGTCACTGATCTACTTAAAACTCAAAACAGAAACATTATCACCTGGGTAATCATTGATGGACTCACGTTACCAGCACACATTCTTGCAATCAAGAAAACTGACGAGTTTTCACAGTTGTGAATGTTCGTCTGGGAGAGGCGGCTTTTAGGCACGAGGTGCCAACTCCTGTTACCTCTGAATTTGATCTAGTCATGATTTATGTCAGGCAATACATAACACCATTGGCTCACATCAGGACCAGAGCATTGCTTATCGCCGTTGGATGAACGGTCAGAGTAAACGAACTCTCCTGGCACTCGAAGACATGCTGCGAGCATGTGTGTGACTAGCTTTGGTGCAAATCAGAAGGACTCTTACCTATGGGTGAATACTACTGCGGCAGTTATCATTTTGGTAACCAGACAGCTTTGTTGAGACATTACATAAACGATAACACCAACCTTCTTGTTAGACTGAGATGGTTGACAACTTAATTACTTGTCCAGGACTGGTACTCGAAACTCTAAGAAAGGTTGTTTGGATCAGGAGTCGATTGGCGGCAACGCGTGACCGTCAGGAAAGCTGATAACCTTGGAAAACGCTGGAAGATCGTTGCAGGCGATCGTATCGTGTTGAAAAGTCTCACCCTGGGAGGGTGTGGAACGCTTGGGAAGCGTGGCGAGCTTAACTGACGTCGCAATGGACCATTCAACAGTCTGGGAAGAATCGGTAACGTAATTTACAAACTTGAGTTACCTGCTGAGCCGGGTAACATTCATGATGTCTTTCATGTCTCGCAATTAAAGAAGTATTTGTCTGATGAAACACTGATTGTGCCGTTTCAAGAGCTCAAGATTGACGACAAGTTACAGTTTGTCGAAGAACCTATAGAGATCATGGACTGGGAGGTCAAGGTGCGTAAACATAGTCTTATTCCAATTGTAAGAGTTCTTTGGAAGTGAAGACGTGGACCGGAGTTCACATGGGAGCGAAAGGATCAGATGAAACTCAAGTATCCTCAACTTTTTCCTGATGACCAATCTAATTCTGGTACTACTGGTGAATTTCGGGACGAAATTCCTCTTCAAGTTGGGGATGATGTGGTAACTGAGGAAAATTTGCAGCAATCTTGATTTGTCACTCATTTTCTCTGTGCTTACTTATCAAATTTCGGGACGAAATTTCTTTCAAGTTGGGGATGATGTGACAATCCGTATTCCTAAGGTGTGCTTGTAATTCCGAATCGCTTTCTGTTACGATTGGATTGCATTGTTGCTACGTATGCTTGCACGTTTGCTTGTGGAACTTGGTTAAACACTAGTTATAATTACTTGTTGAATTTGATTAAGCACTAAATTTGGTTAAGCACTAATAAAACGGTTTGTCCAATTTGTTTACTTCATTGGGCCGCACCCTAGCCCAAACCCTTGAAGCCCATAGCGACCCAACTGAAATACATATATCCTCACGTAATTAAAGTGCATACGGTTTTCTTATTTTGCTCAAACACACAAACACAGACCCTAGCACTAAACCCCTCCCTCTTTGGTCGACGGTATCATTATTCTGGACGGAGCTTTACGTTTATGTTCGTTGTTTTCTTGTGTACGGTTAGTATGTTTCCTCCTAAGATGATTCACCATTGTTGCCAAATTAGATTTAATATTCATGATAGAAAGTGCTATGTGTTGTATGCGAAAATGTTGATTCAGAACTTATATTATGATTGTTGTATATATGAAATCATTCTTGTTAACCTACTCGTTGTTTTTGATGATGGCACAAATGATGTTTTGTTGTTTTCTTTTGATGCTTGGAATGATTTAGAGGTAGGAATAATTTAGGTATTCCTGGCAACAACTAGAATGTAATCTGGCTTAACATAAAGTTGTAATACGTAAAAAGTGGGTTGGTTTGATTATTGAATGCTGTTGTATGAAAATCCGTAATGCATGATTATAGGGTTCGGTGGTTTGCATGATACAATGTTCTTGGTCATGTCGCATGATTATGGGTGATGTCTATACAAGAGTTGTTTATATAGTTAAACTGATTATTGATTTGAAGAAGCATGGTGATGACGAAACTTAATACAGTAGCATACAAACAGTTGGTGGGTTATTAGAGTTCATGCAAAAACCTAGTTTTCATTGGTGATAATGTTTAGTTAATTAATCGAATAATGAGATAGGGTTGTGTTTTGGAAACTGGGCAACGGGCTTTGGAACTAATTTAGGAATTCATTATGCACTTGGGCTCGCAAGTGGGCCGCACAAAAGATGGGCCGAGCAGGTGTCACACCCCGACTTTCCACGTGTCACCGGTGGGCCCGGTGGGGAGTATCGTGACGTGGTTGGCAACATAATAGTCAAACAACACAATTATATAAATGCACAACGGAAGCAAAAGAAAAATATTATTACATTCCGAATATAAAGTAATATCCAATATTACAACGGAAAGTAAGGGATCCACAGGCGGATCTTTAAACATATCATTTGTCCAACAGACTTTAGACGCCTAGAACTTGCAAGATTCCTTATTAGCGCCCTGAGCTTCTAGCCAATTTCGTTCAGTACCTGTCACTTAACCTTTTTGGAAAATACGTCAGTTTTCACTGGTAAATACACTCAACCGACTCATTTGAGAAGAGTTTAATAAAATTGGTTTGAATGCACGAGGCACAAAATATCTTTTATAATTTGATTAAAATGCACAGAGGAAAAATTAACCTTTTTAATCTTGGGAAAATTATTGGTATATAATCTTGTATACAGTTTTACTTATTTGTCGTCCGTTAGGGCCGGTTTGTAGGGCCGGACTAAATTAACTGACACGCCACAGGTATAATGCCCACAGGCTATCATCCCCTAAGTGGATTACCAGTTCCGGTATAATGCCCACAAGGATGATACCTCGGAGTGGATTACCAGTTTTTACATAATGCAGCTGTCAGGTGTATGCCTACACCCCGTGCTTAAGTCGTGGCCATTACTTCGAATGATGCCAAGGATATCCGGGACATGGTCATTAACCCCCAAAGGCCATACACCAAATAATACATATTAAACGGGTTGTAAGTACATCAATCACAATCCGATTTAAATAACTACACACCCGACGAAGCGGTACTTTTATAGTGCCGTATCCCAAGCCCGTATAGGGAAAATAAGTTAAGAGTATTTACCTGAGCTAGCTCCTGTCTTAAATAGTAAGAATTTAATAACTCAGCCGTATTCACTTAAGTAAGCGTAGGTACCATTTACCGGAAGGCTCTAGTCTGGAATGATTGTATAAATAACTTATTAGAATGCTAACGGGTCTTTAATTAAGCCTAAGCTTAGACCGGTTAGTCTTACAGGAAGATATGGTTCGTACGCATGATTAAGCGAAGACCGGTTTAGAATGCGATTTAGACCCGACAAGTTCAGAGACTTTCCTAATATGGGTTTATTATTCACATTCTGGATTTTTAGATAAAACATTAAGGTTTGACCCGTTTCGGCTAATTTATGTAAACTTGTTACATAAACCGAACCGTACGCGTAATAAGCGTGACGGGTATTCATGAGAGCCATATACCGGTTTCCTAAGTTAATTATGCCTCAAATATGTTGTGACATCAGTAAGATGTCTTTCATTATGCCCGAACGTATTTAAACACAAACTAGGCCCCGTAGGGGTAGTTTGGTCATTTAAAAGGTTATAAAAGAGTTTAAGTATTTATCTGAGTTACAGGTCTGATATAATCAGCAAAAATACTTATTTTGATAAGTTATAACAGTAGGTTAAAGTATATATGTGAATTTACCAAGTATAACCAAACTATGCACCGTAGGGGCATTTTGGTAATTTCACATAAGCCGAAAGGCTCAAAACCGAAGTCTGAGTTAATCAGTCTTTGCTTACTGTTAAAACATTCTAATTTGCCTAAAATATCAGTAGGTATCAACCCGGGTATGTTCAATATAATTTTAATACATACCATGCGTTAAAAACGCTAAATAAGGCGATTAAAGGCCATTTCCGGGTCTGATACTTAAATCTGATATTTTTATATTTCCAGAAGGCTTAAAATAATTTATTTATCATGTGTGATCAGTAGCAAAAGGTTTGGAGTCGTTTAGATATGTAAAACTCATTTTATGGCCCGTAAGGGCAAAACCGACAATTACCGGATTAAGCCTACGACTACTAGTTATGCTCAGCCTAAAATTTATTAACAATCTTTAAAAATCCCAAAATAATATATTACATCAGTGGGTATTAAGTTTGATACCAAAAAGTAGGCTTAACTAGGCTATACGCTAATTACGCCGTTTTATTAACATAAAGCATTAAATTTGCGATAATGAGCATAACTCTTAGTCTACAAGTCAAACTGATGTCAAACTTTGCATACAAGTTTATATATCAGTAATTAAAGTTTCTACTCTTTTACATTTCCAAAAATCACGTTTTAAGATAATAAGGGCATAATGGTCAACATTTGAGCAATTAACGGAAACGCGTAAACGAATGGGTCAATCAATGAACCAACCACAGAGGGTTGTGCTAACATGTAGCCTGGTCCTAAAGAAGCTCTAAGACATTTTCAAATCATACTAAAGCGGCTCAGATCTGAAAGTCAAAGTGAAAGTCAAACTATGTGACTTTCGGTTCCGAACCGGGTCTAAACAGGAAATTGTCGGGTTGAACATGTTTAGACATGTTCTTACACTTATTACTAAGTTATAACAATGATCCAACAGGTTGTATATGATCTACAATGTTAATTATGCATAAATGGCATTTTAGACTTCCTGTTGACTTTTTAAATATAAGTTTGACCCGACTTTTGACCTAGTTAGAGTGGTGATCAGGGGGAACCCTCTTAAGGGTCTATTACCCACATAAATACCAACTTATAACTACTTTTGATTCGACTAATCACTGGACCATTTGTGATTAATCATAAAGTCAACCGTTAATTACGACGGTTTGACTTTTAAGCTAAAACTCAATTAGGAAGGGTTAGGCAAACTTACAAGGGTCCTATGAACGACCAGGGATCAGTTGAGAGCAGCTTGAGAGCTCCAGAATCGATCAGATATGCAATTGAAGGTGTGTGGAACAATGTTGCACAATGAGGCATTTATATAGTGTTCAATCCACCATAAGAAGTTGACACATGGTTCTACAAGTGACCACAATTGATCAACACATGTCTCTAGTGTCCTAGGAGGCATTTAGGGGTCGCCCATGATGAGAAATATCCGTTTTGGGTCGAGTTTTCGCGTATACAGGCTGCTGTCATGTTTTTCTGGTTCTGGGCGCCTCACGCGGCCCGCCTGAGGATTCATGAATGTTGAAGCGGGCCGCCTCAGCCATATAAATCAGAATTTTCATTTTCTTTGTTTTGCAACTTGACCTTTGGCTTCACGAAGGGGCAACTAAGGTTATTTCTTGCATTTTGACTCCCTTATAATTACCCACAAGGGCTTTAGGACTTATACCCACTTTGCCAAGTCCCTGGACACTTCCGGTTAACCCGAAAAGTCTTAACTTTCAATGTTTACGCTTTAACCCCTCGCACACGAATTTGATCATAACTTTCTCATACGACAACGAAACTTTATGAAATTTATATCGCGCATTCTAGTGAGCATAATTAACGTTTACAAAGCTTCGGGTTTGTCAAAAGGTCACTCAGAGGTATATCTTTAAACATGTTGACACCTTTAACCCCTGTAGTTTGTAATATCTCACTTTTAGCTTCGTATGATCCATGATTTATTCGTTTGATGTTATAACATCATGTAGGGTTATTATGAAGTGTATTTATTCACTGTTGACATTTAGAACTCGTATTTTCATATACTTTTCAAGTTTGTCAACTTTAGTCCCTTCAGAACATTCTTTCACACGTTCAAACATATGACACGTGTCAACGCATTATAGGACGTGAATTTTCAAGGTGTTACATCCTCACCCCCTTAAAATAAATCTCGACCCGAGATTTACTGAAACAAGTAAGGGTACTTTTCTTTCATCGTGGATTCAACCTTCCACGTGAATTCGGGTCCTTTACGGGCATCCCACTTGACCTTTACTATAGGCACATGCTCCCTTCGAAGCTCCTTAACCTGTCGACCTTCAATCGAAAAGGTTTTTCCACAAATTTTAAGCTCTTATTTATATGCACATCCGTATGTGGTATAACCAGTGATTCATCAGCAAAACACTTCTTCAGATTGCAGATGTGGAACACTTTGTGAATTCCACTGAGCTCTTCAGGTAAGTTTAGCTTATAGGCAACTGAACCGATACGTTCGATAACCTCGAAAGGTCCTATGTGTCTCGGGCTTAGCTTGCCTTTCTTACCAAATCGCACCACTCTTTTCCAGGGTGATACCTATTGTTGAACCTTATTTCTTAACAAGAATTTAGGAGGTTTGCTATTTTCATTAATCCTTGATTTTCTGCCAAATACTGGCATCTTACTGATGATTATGCATTTGCGTGATCTTATTGATTGTCTATAATGCAACTTTCAGATCTTGATGTTTGGACTTACCCAGCTATTGTCCTATCAGTGGACGTTTAACATTCTATCTATACAAGGTCTTCAAGGGAGTAGCCTTGATACTTATATAACAGCTATTATAGAAAAGCTTATCTTAAGGTGAGATGGTTATTCCAACCATTGTTCAAAATTAATCTTAAGAAATAGCTAATCTTTACAGTTAGTCGAGCAAATCGACGATCCTGGGTAGTTGATGGCAAATTCTTAATTGTTGCCTAATTAGGGTTGCGGTAAACAATGCCTTAGCAAAATGATCCGTCTTTCATAATTTACTATACCGAATTCTCAGGATATTGAGTTTGGCTTTATGAATCTAGATCTTTAAAACTTACTTAACCAGGGTTTTCGATTCTTCCAATGATGGTACTAGCCGTCTTGGAGATTTCATAATAATATAGCCTTATATGGGATATGAAACTTAACCCTACCTGCCTCCCAGGGGTAAACATGGTAATCTTAGAAGAAGATAATCAAGGTACAAGGAGGTTACAGAGATTTCCATATCTCAGGCTCCAGTTCACTCATCATTGCTTGTGTCAAATAAGTGACACATTTATGTTACTAGTTCACGAATTCCTTAATCGGGAATAATTACTTGGAAAATTTCATTTTGGATATCTTCTTTGAATACTATTAGTTGACTTTAGTACCATATGATCATTGGGATATCTTTGTGGTTCCATGCATTAAACCTCCATACTGATCAGGCATGGAAGCAATCTATGGAACTTATTAAGATACACCAATCCTCATATAGCGCTTTTTTCATACCATTTGGTATTCGAAATCAATAGAGATTAAAGAGATATCAACTATATGTGCTTATATTTAATCAGAATGGAAATTTTCACAAACTAGGCACCTAGCTCGGTTGGCTAGGCGCGCGAAAGGGTGCGGCCTAGACACAGGTTCGATTCCGGGGACGGCCAATTCCACCATTTTTTATGTTTAATATTAATTAATCTAACGGATACATGTAATTATGAGGGCTGTCTCATAAGGAGTCTTGATAATTAATCGCTTCTTATCACCCATAATATGGGCTTGATTGTTAAGGTAACCAATCGATTTTTTTTATCACTATATTGAGTCCTTATATTTAACGGAACTAGGACATCGAAAAACTGATTCCTAATGGATATAATAATGCTGAAGCAGTCTCTGAGGTATACAGGCTTCTTACTGAACTTACGTTGCTTTTTATTAGGCCTGTACTTGCTCTCTTTCCCAGATTCCTGGGAGTTATCCTCCTTCTTTGGTTCATCCTTCATATTTGAAGTGTAAATATAGCTCTCCTCATGAGCAATTAAACATGGTTTTTGAATGAGATTTAGAGCGAGGAGTATTCGGCTCTTTGGATTGTCTCATGACCTTTTCCCATGATCCCTCCAACTGTTACGTCAACCACAGCCTGGAGATTAACTCCATTAGTATTGAGGTTTACGTTTGTAGTTTTTATTAACATTCGTCGCATTATCAATGGCGCGATTGACGGTTGTCTTATCCGAGTTTATCATACTCGAGATTTTGTTCCTATTGCCAGGTGAATCCTTTACTTAGTTGTAATCCAACATCTGCTATTCATTACCCTGATGGCCTTAACATATACTAACCATGGTTTCATCAAACTATACTGGCCAATAAGGCATTATCATTCTTAATTGAATGTTATTTTTAGAATATATCAATATCACTTAGTCTAGGTCATAAAAGACCATCAATGGCATTTAAGGGTTGGACCTAGTCCATCACCTCTTTGACAGGGGATCAAAATGTCACATCTGTCTTTAATATACTGATGAATTTGGATACTTTGAAAGTTTGCCATAAGGGTATCAGAAAAGAGTGATTTCTAATAGATATTAAATATCAATATAGGATTTGTTGGAGCATTTTCTAAAGTATCATCGGTCAATTTCTACCTCGCATTAAGTGACCGGAGTCTTAATCAGGCGGAGACAATAGTTCTCAACATTTATCATTCATTATAGAGTCATATGTGCCAGTATCAAATAAAATTCATGCATAAACTGTTTGATATGAAAAGGTATCTGCTATATAGTTATCATTCTGCATCATCTCCTTGGCGTTCGTATGGAAGACTCGTGCGTTTGCTTTCTTGGCCTCTTCAGTCTTCTTTGCGTACTTAGGGCAGTTGGTCTTTATGTGCCCCTTCTCATTGCAATTGTAGCAGGTGGCATCTTTAATCTTCCTGCATTCAACAGTCTTGTGCTCCTTAGACTTGCATAACCCACATGCAGGTGATTCAGACTTAGAATTGGATTCAGATCTGCACTTTCCAAAGTGGCGTCTTTGACAAGTCGTGCACTTTGGCTTCTCCTCTGTTCGCTGACTGTTCCTTCCAAACCCAGACTTCTTAGAATCAGTGTTTCCCTTGTACTTCTTCTCTGACCCTCGTGAGTTATCATCCTCACGATTCCTCTTACTTTCTTCATATTTCTTTAGCGATCTCAATCTGACCGCATCTAAAGTAAGGGATAAGGAAATGTCAGCTACTGATCTGAAAGTCGCTGGCCGAGAAGCTTTTACGCTTGCCTTGATCTCGGGGGCTAAACCACCGATAAAACGAGCTATCCGTTTTGGTTCCGGGGTTACCAGGTAAGGAACCAACCGAGACATAGTGTTGAAGCTCGTTAGGTAAGCTTGACAGTCGAGGTTTGTCATCACTAAGGATAGAAAATCGGACTCTATCTTCTCCACCTCATGCTGGGGGCAGAAATTTTCCCTGATAAGGGCAACAAATTGATCCCACGACATATTGTACAGTGGGATTTTCCCGGTGGCTTGAATCAGAGATCTCCACCATGCTAAAGCTTCACCCTTGAAAGACTGCGAGACAAACTTGACCACGTCTCGCTCAGCGCATCCGCTGATATCAACAATCGTATCCATCTCATCCAGCCATGTCATACAATCGATGGCTCATTTCTCCCCAGTGAAATCCCGGGGTTTGCAGGAAACGAAATACTTATAGGAGCAACCCTTAGCAAGGGGTCCTTTATTCAGTATGACCTGCTGAGATGGAGCACTGTGGTTTGAGGAGTGTCGGTCATCATTTTTCTTCGGGTCGTCGTTATTGGACGGTGGCTTTGAAGGCTGTGTAGATAGGGTCCTACTACGAGTCCCACTATACTCCTCGTACTGCCTTTCCAAAGCTTGTGTAACTGCGCCATCTATGATCGCTTTTAATTCCGCACCCGTTAGATTAATACGGGCGTCATTATTAACCTCCGCTGGATGACTATTACCCTCGTCTGAGTTAGCCATTACAATTGAACTGTTGCAGAAAACAAGGACAATAGTTTATTTGGGAGTTTATTATGGAATTGCCCCTTAGGGTAATTCATTAACCATGGTAACCAGAGACCATAATTGGTTAATTTATTAATCAATTTTATTTAGGATTTCTATAATAATTTATCCTAATTATAAAACAATAACAGTTTTATTTGTGGCACGTAAGGCCGAGTCACATGGACAATTATAATTTATATGCTAGGATTTCAGAGAATCAAAGCATTTGAGGTTTCAACCTAGTTTATTACTTTTATTTGACAGGGAGTCATAGCTACCACTGTCTTTTTGGCTCATGTAGAAATGAGCAAGGCCCGTAGGCACTATATTACCACGTATGGTTAAAATATGATCATCTTAATTGATGATGTAAACCTAGGATTCGGAGATCATTAAACTGGGTTAGGAATCTTTTGAAGAATCCTTAATAACGTGTGAATTCCAAGAATCACATCTGCCGGGAGTGTTAACATGTTTTCTGATGTTAACTGGAATACGAATCTTTTAAACAGGTCTTACCATCTTGGCCCGGTCTTATAATTGACCCGTAGGCTAGGTTTCACTCTTAAGATTCTTAGTTAATGATTTGAATCTTTTTAACAGGTCTTACCATCTTGGCCCGGTCTTATAATTGACCCGAAGGCTAGGTTTCACACTTAAGATTCTTAATTTATAATTAACGCAGAACAATTTTTAAATTGAACTGTTAACAAGGATCTGAATCTAATTGTGGAACTACCATCTTGGCCCTGTCTTAATGTGACGTATGGCTAGGTCTCGTCCTTTTTAGATTTTGCCATTTTTATTATAATGGTAAATCTTATATTATAGGAATGATATTTTAAATACAATCGTTCCTTTAAAATTTAACAAGTATATGGTTGCCCTAAATGGGACTTCTAATAAAAATGACTTGCCCATGCAAAGGCTAATCAGAAAAAATCAAGGAAGTAATTAAAAGACAATGAAACGAATTTGGATTTGTCTTATGTTCTTGTCTAGACTCAAGAATGTGCAATTGTGTAACTGAGATTAAATGCAAAAGGCTAGCATTTAATTCACTCAGTGTTGGCTCTGATACCAACTTGTCACACCCCGACTTTCCACGTGTCACCGGTGGGCCCGGTGGGGAGTATCGTGACGTGGTTGGCAACATAATAGTCAAACAACACAATTATATAAATGCACAGCGGAAGCAAAAGATAAATATTATTACATTCCGAATATAAAGTAATATCCAGTATTACAACGGAAAGTAAGGGATCCACAGGCGGATCTTTAAACATATCATTTGTCCAACAGACTTTAGACGCCTAGAACTTGCAAGATTCCTTAATAGCGCCCTGAGCTTCCAGCCAATTTCGTTCAGTACCTGTTACTTAACCTTTTTGGAAAATACGTCTGTTTTCACTGGTAAATACACTCAACCGACTCATTTGAGAAGAGTTTAATAAAATTGGTTTGAATGCACGAGGCACAAAATATCTTTTATAATTTGATTAAAATGCACAGAGGAAAAATTAACCTTTTTAATCTTGGGAAAATTATTGGTATATAATCTTGTATACAGTTTTACTTATTTGTCGTCCGTTAGGGCCGGTTTGTAGGGCCGGACTAGATTAACTGACACGCCACAGGTATAATGCCCACAGGCTATCATCCCCTAAGTGGATTACCAGTTCCGGTATAATGCCCACAAGGATGATACCTCGGAGTGGATTACCAGTTTTTACATAATGTAGCTGTCAGGTGTATGCCTACACCCCGTGCTTAAGTCGTGGCCATTACTTCGAATGATGCCAAGGATATCCGGGACATGGTCATTAACCCCCAAAGGCCATACACCAAATAATACATATTAAACGGGTTGTAAGTACATCAATCACAATCCGATTTAAATAACTACACACCCGACCAAGCGGTACTTTTATAGTGTCGTATCCCAAGCCCGTATAGGGAAAATAAGTTAAGAGTATTTACCTGAGCTAGCTCCTGTCTTAAATAGTAAGAATTTAATAACTCAGCCGTATTCACTTAAGTAAGCGTAGGTACCATTTACTGGAAGGCTCTAGTCTGGAATGATTGTATAAATAACTTATTAGAATGCTAATGGGTCTTTAATTAAGCCTAAGCTTAGACCGGTTAGTCTTACAGGAAGATATGGTTCGTACGCATGATTAAGCGAAGACCGGTTTAGAATGCGATTTAGACCCGACAAGTTCAGAGACTTGCCTAATATGGGTTTATTATTCACATTCTGGATTTTGAGATAAAACATTAAGGTTTGACCCGTTTCGGTTAATTTATGTAAACTTGTTACATAAACCGAACCGTACGCGTAATAAGCGTGACGGGTATTCATGAGAGCCATATACCGGTTTCCTAAGTTAATTATGCCTCAAATATGTTGTGACATCAGTAAGATGTCTTCCATTATGCCCGAACGTATTTAAACACAAACTAGGCCCCGTAGGGGTAGTTTGGTCATTTAAAAGGTTATAAAAGAGTTTAAGTATTTATCTGAGTTACAGGTCTGATATAATCAGCAAAAATACTTATTTTGATAAGTTATAACAGTAGGTTAAAGTATATATGTGAATTTACCAAGTATAACCAAACTATGCACCGTAGGGGCATTTTGGTAATTTCACATAAGCCGAAAGGCTCAAAACCGAAGTCTGAGTTAATCAGTCTTTGCTTACTGTTAAAACATTCTAATTTGCCTAAAATATCATTAGGTATCAACCCGGGTATGTTCAATATAATTTTAATACATACCATGCGTTAAAAACGCTAAATAAGGCGATTAAAGGCCATTTCCGGGTCCGATACTTAAATCTGATATTTTTATATTTCCAGAAGGCTTAAAATAAATTATTTATCATGTGTGATCAGTAGAAAAAGGTTTGGAGTCGTTTAGATATGTAAAACTCATTTTATGGCCCGTAAGGGCAAAACCGACAATTACCGGATTAAGCCTACGACTACTAGTTATGCTCAGCCTAAAATTTATTAACAATCTTTAAAAATCCCAAAATAATATATTACATCAGTGGGTATTAAGTTTGATACCAAAAAGTAGGCTTAACTAGGCTATACGCTAATTACGCCGTTTTATTAACATAAAGCATTAAATTTGCGATAATGAGCATAACTCTTAGTCTACAAGTCAAACTGATGTCAAACTTTGCATACAAGTTTATATATCAGTAATTAAAGTTTCTACTCTTTTACATTTCCAAAAATCACGTTTTAAGATAATAAGGGCATAATGGTCAACATATGAGCAATTAACGGAAACGCGTAAACGAATGGGTCAATCAATGAACCAACCACAGAGGGTTGTGCTAACATGTAGCCTGGTCCTAAAGAAGCTCTAAGACATTTTCAAATCATACTAAAGCGGCTCAGAACTGAAAGTCAAAGTGAAAGTCAAACTATGTGACTTTCGGTTCCGAACCGGGTCTAAACAGGAAATTGTCGGGTTGAACATGTTTAGACATGTTCTTACACTTATTACTAAGTTATAACAATGATCCAACAGGTTGTATATGATCTACAATGTTAATTATGCATAAATGGCATTTTAGACTTCCTGTTGACTTTTTAAATATAAGTTTGACCCGACTTTTGACCTAGTTAGAGTGGTGATCAGGGGGAACCCTCTTAAGGGTCTATTACCCACATAAATACCAACTTATAACTACTTTTGATTCGACTAATCACTGGACCATTTGTGATTAATCGTAAAGTCAACCGTTAATTACGACGGATTGACTTTTAAGCTAAAACTAAGCTAAAACTCAATTAGGAAGGGTTAGGCAAACTTACAAGGGTCCTATGAACGACCAGGGATCAGTTGAGAGCAGCTTGAGAGCTCCAGAATCGATCAGATATGCAATTGAAGGTGTGTGGAACAATGTTGCACAATGAGGCATTTATATAGTGTTCAATCCACCATAAGAAGTTGACATATGGTTCTACAAGTGACCACAATTGATCAACACATGTCTCTAGTGTCCTAGGAGGCATTTAGGGGTCGCCCATGATGAGAAATATCCGTTTTGGGTCGATTTTTCGCGTATACAGGCTGCTGTCATGTTTTTCTGGTTCTGGGCGCCTCACGCGGCCCGCCTGAGGATTCATGAATGTTGAAGCGGGCCGCCTCAGCCATATAAATCAGAATTTTCATTTTCTTTGTTTTGCAACTTGACCTTTGGCTTCACGAAGGGGCAACTAAGGTTATTTCTTGCATTTTGACTCCCTTATAATTACCCACAAGGGCTTTAGGACTTATACCCACTTTGCCAAGTCCCTGGACACTTCCGGTTAACCCGAAAAGTCTTAACTTTCAATGTATACGCTTTAACCCCTCGCACACGAATTTGATCATAACTTTCTCATACGATAACGAAACTTTATGAAATTTATATCGCGCATTCTAGTGAGCATAATTAACGTTTACAAAGCTTCGGGTTTGTCAAAAGGTCACTCAGAGGTATATCTTTAAACATGTTGACACCTTTAACCCCTGTAGTTTGTAATATCTCACTTTTAGCTTCGTATGATCCATGATTTATTCGTTTGATGTTATAACATCATGTAGGGTTATTATGAAGTGTATTTATTCACTGTTGACATTTAGAACTCGTATTTTCATATACTTTTCAAGTTTGTCAACTTTAGTCCCTTCAGAACATTCTTTCACACGTTCAAACATATGACACGTGTCAACGCATTATAGGACGTGAATTTTCGAGGTGTTACAGCAGGTGCATGTGGGCTGCCAAATCAGCTTCAGCGGCACAAGTATTGGGCCAGCGATAATTGGATCATGTGATTGAGTTGGGCCGCACGCCGGCTAATGTTCTCGGGTGGGAATGGAGTGCTGTTTAGTTTGGGTTGATACATTTGGGCTGGACTGGGTAAAGGGTGCACACTTCTAGTGGACTACATTTTCCTTATGGGCTGTAGGATTGAATTAGGCCGATGACGTTGGTCCTTGAAATAGCCTAAGCATTTGTTATATGATAGATGTCGTGCATGTCAACTTGTATTGGAAATAAAGTCATATGAATTAACTATGTAGGGATCCAAGACACGTATTATATGATAGCATGGTATGCAAGAACCAAGTATTACAATGGATGTTATGTTTGGTATATAGCATAATACCCTGTTACGATTGGCATGTCGTATGTGTAATACCTATATGTTACCTGTGTAATGTGAATAATGAACGCGCGATTTATGTTCTTAAGACTGATTGTTATCCCTGAGAGGGATTGGTTTTGGGTAAATCATGGGTATTCCTGAGAGGAATATGTCTTTTGGATAAATCTGGAATGTTGGATAATATACTCATCCTATCACCATTAAAGTCCCTCCGTGTTGTTTGGTTACCTGAGAGGTAACAAGGTATTAGTTAGTAGTGCTACTTAGGTTTGGCACCCTCACCCCGTACCTGAGAGGACGGGTGTGAACTAATGACCTGGTCATGACCAATGCTTTGATAGGAGCATTGGAGAAAGGGCAATGTAAATCAGGAGCTGTCTTGTATTCGGGATATTATCAACATTAAATTCAATGGATTAACTAAACACATGGTATCCAACGTTTTCGTAAATCTATGAACTCACCAGCCTTGTCTGATACACTTGTTGCATGCTCGCAGGTCGATGTTTTGGATTGGGACTTGCTGTCTGGAGTAGCTGGAGTGGTCATGGGTCGACTGGAGGAATTCATGTGATTGAATTATTGATATTATACATTGGTTTTGAAACAGTTTAACATTGGTTTACTATTTGCTTCCGCTGAATATGTAGGTTTTCATTTAAACTTGTTGATGGCATTTTTCATTAATAATTGAGAATTTTATTTAGAAACTTATATGGGTTCAATGTAATTAGTGGCTCGTTGTTGGTACGTCACACGCCTAGCAGGGACATTCCTTAGGTGGTATTTTGGGGGTGTGATAGTTTGGTATCAGAGCCACTGGTTATAGTGAACTTGGTTTTAAAACGTTTTTGTAAAACCAAACTATAACCAAATAGTTCTGAATACGTGAATACGACCATGACACTCAGCTCCAGATTGCAAGGTTCGTCTTTCTCACTTGTTGCATACATTACATGATTAGTACACAATTGCTTATGATGCAACATACGAATAAACACTCGTCACTATAGCATAATTTCATGAATTGCTTACTTACATTAAGACGCGTTTTGAAAACCGTGAGGGGCAGACGCTGGGTGCGTGCTGGCTGCCAAAGTGGACAATATCATGGTGCATTGATAGTATGCCATAGCCTTTGGATTCCTGTGATTTTATTACCTTGACAACCACCGTTTGACTATTGAGTTTGAAGAACCATTTGACATGAGTTAGGAGGAACTGAGATGAGCATGCAAATCACAATATTATTTTGGGTGCACACGTAATAATAATGTGGGGTGCATGCGACTAGTGAGCCCTAACAAGTCGAAAAGGGGTTCGGTTCTATCATTCGATCATGAGAAACGTAACAAATCCATAGGAGACACAGCAGTGGTTGTCTCCTACTTGAACGTGATCTTTTCACTCCTTTCTGAATCCTTACGAATCTCGATGCTAACGAGTATTACCTGCACACACATCTGAACGCCTAGCGGACCGTGTAGAATGTTAGGTGATTGCACGAACATCCTGGAGTTGGATGACGCAGCATCGAACGATTGGTATATACCTTTCTCACTCCTCTTCGTTTACTGGAACTCAATGTATTAACGTCGTAGATTCCGAAGTGCGATCACTTCTGCAACACTCTCGCAACAGACCGTGTATTACTCAAACAACTCGCAACATCAATAGACAAGAGGAGGAGCTTAGTACTTTACCGACCTCAGTATTTGGACGACCTTGATTACCAGAAACAAACGCCAGCGAATTGACTTCAACTGAATTCTTAACCTTAGCCAGCAACTTATGGGAGTCGACTCTTACGAATCAATCAGTACATAAGCAATGAAAACTGCTTATAGTGTGGAAGGTGAGACTACCAGCACAGTGAGTAGCACGTTAGGACGTGGCACAGAAGGTGAGAAGATGGACTTGGTTGGTGAAAGATCGTAGGGCTCCGTTTCAAGTAACGACATTAGAGGTAACAGCCGTGGTAACATCAAGGAACTCGTAATTGTAGCCTACAGTATAGAGATGAAAGTGCCTACGACATGGATTGGCTGCTGCTAAATCAAGACGACAACAACCGAGGGAACGACGGTAGTACTGGAAATTTTTGTAACGAAAACAACAACACTGGAAATGATGTTCGTGGAAGGGCATTCAGGATTGGCATGGGCGACGCCAGGATTATAGCAACACGGTGGCCTGCACGTTCTTGGTAACTAAACACCTCGTTCCTGTTCTGTTTAACCCTGGTGCTTCTTGAAACCAACCTGTTGTGGAATCAACTGATGACAAGTCCATTGAAACCTCATATGTTCCTTGGAATGCAAACTCGACCTGGTGGGACAAGTGTTCGACATCGACCTTCCTTCTGCTATCCTTGATGGTTTCTATGCAGTAGTTAGCGTGGATTAGTTATCCAGATATCGCGCAGATATACCCAGTTAGGAGAAATTTTGCGTATCCCTTCCCTTAGTGGAGGACCGTCGTCTGATCTAAAGTGTCAGAGTGGAGTAAAGGTTGGCATCATTTCAGCAATGGAGGTCCAGTAGTGTCTACGAAGAGATTACCTCACTATGGTAGTAATCGTTACTAATGTTAAGGCTAAGGAAAAGGGGATCGAGGATCCACCAATTGTTCGTGATTTCTCTCAGAGTGCTACCCGAGGAACTTTCAGGTTTACTTCCACAACTGTTAGGCGGAATCTCAGTTTGATCTCACGTCAGAGGCAACCCTTATTACCCGTACTCTTACCATCTTGCACCAGGAGGGTTGCAAGAATTGTTTAATCAACTACAGGAACCGTTGGACAGGAGTTTGTTGGACCTAGTTTTTCGCTATGGGGAGCCCCAGTTATACCCGTGAAGATAAGCCTTTTGTATGTGTACTGATTATCCAGAACTTAACAGGGTGACAGTCAAGAACTGTTTGCCTCGACCATTGTATTGACAACCTGTTGACCAGTTGCGAGGGACAAGCTTCCATTCGAGGATTGACGAACGAGCGAACTATCATCAGATGGAAGTCCAAAAGGGGAAAATGTTCCTGGAATGGCAAATCAAACGCAATACGGCCAGTGCGACTTTGTACACCATAACCATTGAGTTAATCATCAGAATGGCAGCTGTATGGATCACATGAATCGACTAAGCTTATTGACAACGTGTTGAATCATTTCCAGGAGACAGGAACATCATAGACGACATCTGTATCTTATTTTAGGGCTCCTGAGGGAGGAGCCATTACGTGTGAAGTCTTGTTTGGTCTAACATCTAGATTCGAGAGATGCATTTTGATCATGTAACCAACGAAGTGGGAATACACGTGGATCTTGCAAGGATCCATTTTGTTAGAAACTGATCGACACCAAGGATTCCATCAGGGATGCAGCGATTTCTTGGTCTCACTGGATACTATCGTAGATTCATCACCGGATTTTCAAAGATTGCGCAGCTTTAACCTCTTTAGCACAGCGGGAAGCTGTGAACTCATGGGAACCAAAACAGGAGGACGTCTTCTCAGCTTTTGAAACTCAACTCTAC
This sequence comes from Helianthus tuberosus, assembly GCA_030545235.1. Taxonomy (NCBI): domain Eukaryota; kingdom Viridiplantae; phylum Streptophyta; class Magnoliopsida; order Asterales; family Asteraceae; genus Helianthus; species Helianthus tuberosus. Next base: position 97,271,030 of record CM060357.1, on the reverse strand, counting down.
AATGCACTGAGTATTGCCTTTACATGAGGGTATGGGCGATCTAGTGGTATACTATAATGGCTCAAATCAGAGTCCCAGTTACACATCGATGCAACACGAGAAGGAGATGGCCCACGTGGTGGACTTACAGGAAGAACTGCACGAGCCACGACCTGCGGTGGAAGCCATAGTCTTTGGATTTAAATTGGAGGCATTACTTGGACGGTACCGAATGCACCACTTAGACCGATCACAAGGCCCTCCCGTGTACCCTTGTTTCAAGAGTGCTAAACATGTGATGGCAACGCTGGAAGGAACTTTTGAATGAATACGACCGTGAAACCTGGACGTGCACGAGCTTTGCAGCTCGCTATCGACTCTAGTATACCTGATCAGACTCGCCTTGTTCAAATTGAAGAACTGAAGGAAGAGAGTTCTCAAGAGTGACCCATGCGGGGGCATGGGGAAGCAACCTTTGGCAGGTCGGACGATATTTGCTACTTCAGGGAACGAACATGGACCTCAATATATAGCAACCTTAGGGAACTGGTGCAGGCTAAGCACACGGATCTCGATATCCTAATCATCTGAGTTTTGATAGGATGTATTAAAACCTGAAGACCATGTACGGGTGACTGGGCCTGAAGGCCCACATAGCAACGCATGGGAACGATGTTTGACTTGTGGGAAGATCAAGGTGGGATATTAGCAACCAGAAACACATATATGGAAATCAGGACAGACTGCCATTGATGGACTCACGTTACCAGCACACTTTTTGCAGTCAAGAAAACTGATGTGTTTTCAGAGTTGTGAATGTTCCGCTAGGAGAGGCGGCTTTTAGGCACGAGGTGCCAACTCCTGTAACCTCTGAATTTTATCTAGTCATGATTTATGTCAGGCAATACATAACACCCTTGGCTCACATCAGGACCAGAGCATTGCTTATCGCCGTTGGACGAACGGTCATAGTAAACGAACTCTCCTGGCAGTCGAAGACATGCTGCGAGCATGTGTGTGACTGGATTTGGTGCAAATCTGAAGGACTCTTACCTATGGGTGAGTACTACTGCGGCAGTTATCATTTTGGTAACCAGACAGTTCTGTTGAGACATTACATAAATGATAACGCCAACCTTCTTGTTAGACTGAGATGGTTGACAACTTAATTACTGGTCCAGGACTGGTATTCGAAACTCTTAGAAAGGTTGTTTGGATCGGGAGTCGAATGGCGACAACGCGTGACCGTCAGGAAAGCTGATAAACTTGGAAAACGCTGGAAGATCGTTGCAGGCGATCGTATCGTGTTGAAAAGTCTCATCCTGGGAGGGTGTGGAACGCTTGGGAAGCGTGGCGAGCTTAACTGACGTCGCAATGGACCATTCAACAGTCTGGGAAGAATCGGTAACGTAATTTACAAACTTGAGTTACCTGCTAAGCCGGGAAACATTCATGATGTCTTTCATGTTTCACAATTAAAGAAGTGTTTGTCTGATGAAACACTGATTGTGTCGTTTCAAGAGCTCAAGATTGACGACAAGTTACAGTTTATCGAAGAACCAATAGAGATCATGGACTGGGAGGTCAAGGTGCGTAAACATAGTCGTATTCCGATTGTAAGAGTTCGTTGGAACTCAAGACGTGGACCGGAGTTCACATGGGAGAGGATCAGATGAAACTCAAGTATCCTCAACTTTTTCCTGATGACCAATCTAATTATGGTACTACTGGTGAATTTCGGGACGAAATTCCTTTTCAAGATGGGGATGATGTGGCACCTGAGGAAAATTTGCAGCAATCTTGATTTGTCACTCCCTTTCTCTGTGCTTACTTATCAAATTTCAGGACGAAATTTCTTTCAAGTTGGGGATGATGTGACAATCCGTATTCCTAAGGTGTGCCTGTAATTCCGAATCGCTTTCTGTTACGATTGGATTGCATTGTTGCTACGTATGCTTGCACGTTTACTTGTGGAACTTGGTTAAACACTAATTATAATTACTTGTTGAATTTGGTTAAGCACTAATTAAACGGTTTGTCCCATTTGTTTACTTCCTTGGGCCGCACCCAAGCCCAAACCCTTGAAGCCCATAGCGACCCAACTAAAATACATATATCCTCACGTAGTTAAAGTGCATACGGTTTTCTTATTTTGATCAAACACACAAATGCAAACCCTAGCACTAAACCCCTCCCTCTTTGGTCGACGGTATCATTATTCTGGACGGAGCTTTACGTTTCTGTTCGTTGTTTTCTTGTGTACGGTTAGTATGTTTCCACCTAAGATGATTCACCTTTGTTGCCATATTAGATATAACATTCATGATAGAAAGTGCTATGTGTTGTATGTGAAAGTGTTGATTCAGAACTTATATTATGATTGTTGTATATATGAAGTCATTCTTGTTAACCTACTCGTTCTTTTTGATGATGGCACAGATGATGTTTTGTTGTTTTCTTTTGATGCTTGGAACGATTTAGAGGTAGGAATAATTTAGGAATTCCTTGCAACAACTAGAATGTAATCTGGCTTAACATAAAGTAGTAATACGCAAAAATTGGGTTGGTTTGATAATTGAATGATGTTGTATGAAAATCCGTAATCCATGATTATAGGGTTCGGTGGTTTGCATGATACAATGTTCTTGGTCAAGTCGCATGATTATGGGTGATGTCTATACAAGAATTGTTTATATAGTTAAACTGATTATTGATTTGAAGAAGCATGGTGATGTCGAAACTTATTATAGTAGCATACAAACAGTTGGTGGGTTATTAGAGTTCATGCAAAAACCTAGTTTTCATTGGTGATAATGTTTAGTTAATTAATCGAATAATGAGATAGGGTTGTGTTTTGGAAACTAGGCAACGGGCTTTGGAACTAATTTAGGAATTCATTATGCACTTGGGCTCGCATGTGGGCCGCACAAAAGATGGGCCGAGCATGTGCATGTGGGCTGCAAAATCAGCTTCAGCGGCACAAGTATTGGGCCGGCGATAATTGGGTCATGTGATTGAGTTGGGCCGCACGCCAGCTAATGTTCTCGGGTGGGAATGGAGTGCTGTTTAGTTCGGGTTGATACATTTGGGCCGGACTGGGTAAAGGGTGCACACTTCTAGTGGACTACATTTTCCTTATGGGCTGTAGGATTGAATTAGGCCGATGACGTTGGTCCTTGAAATAGCCTAAGCATTTGTTATATGATAGATGTCATGCATGTCAACTTGTATTGGAAATAAAGTCATATGAATTAACTATGTAGGTATCCAAGACACGTATTATATGATAGCATGGTATGCAAGAACCAAGTATTACAATGGATGTTATGTTTGGTATATAGCACAATTCCATGTTACGATTGGCATGTCGTATGTGTAATACCTATATGTTACCTGTATAATGTGAATATAGAACGCGTGATTTATGTGCTTAAGACTAATTGTTATCGGTAACCCTTTTAGGGCGTGGTTGTTCAACTGATAAACAAAGTAATTAATCTTACCGAGCAACCAAAGGTGAGTTCATCTCTCTTGAACATGCGTCCCGGTGGCTGGGATAGTCTTTGGGTATCCCTGAGAGGGATTAGTTTTGGGTAAATCATGGGTATTCCTGAGAGGAATATGTCTTTTGGGTAAATCTGGAATGTTGGATAATATACTCATCCTATCACCATTAAAGTCCCTCCGTGTTGTTTGGTTACCTGAGAGGTAACAAGGTATTAGTTAGTAGCGCTACTTAGGTTTGGCACCCTCACCCCGTACCTGAGAGGACGGGTGTGAACTAATGACCTAGTCATGACCAATGCTTTGATAGGAGCATTGGAGAAAGGGCAATGTAAATCAGGAGCCGTCTTGTATTCAGGATATTATCAACATTAAATTCAATGGATTAACTAAACACATGGTAACCAACGTTTTCGTAAAACTATGAACTCACCAGCCTTGTCTGATACACTTGTTGCATGCTCGCAGGTCGTTAGATGTTTTGGATTGGGACTTGCTGTCTGGAGTAGCTGGAGTAGTCATGGGTCGACTGGAGAAATCCATGTGATTGAATTATTGATATTATACATTGGTTTTGAAACAGTTTAACATTGGTTTACTATTTGCTTCCGCTGAACATGTAGGTTTTCATTTAAACTTGTTGATGGCATTTTTCATTAATAATTGAGAATTTTATTTAGAAACTTATATGGGTTCAATGTAATTAGTGGCTCATTGTTGGTACGTCACACGCCTAGCAGGGACATTCCCTAGGTGGTATTTTGGGGGTGTGATAGTTTGGTATCAGAGCCACTGGTTATAGTGAACTTGGTTTTATAACGTTTTTGTAAAACTAGACTATAACCGAATAGTTCTGAATACGTGAATACGACCATGACACTCAGCTCCAGATTGCAAGGTTCGTCTTTCTCACTTGTTGCATACATTACATGATTAGTACACAATTGCTTATGACGCAACATACGAACACACACTCGTCACTATAGCATGATTTCATGAATTGCTTGCTTACATTAAGAGGCATTTTGAAAACCGTGAGGGGCAGACGCTGGGAGCGTGCTGGCTGCCAAAGCGGACAATATCATGGTGCATTGATAGTATGCCATAGTCTTTGGATTCATGTGATTTTATTACCTTGACAACCTCCATTTGACAATTGAGTTTGAAGAACCATTTGACATGAGTTAGGAGGAACTGAGATGAGCATGCAAATCACAATATTATTTTGGGTGCACACATAATAATAATGTGGGGTGCATGCGAGTCCCAGTGAGCCTTAACAAGTGGAAAAGGGGTTCTGTTCTATCATTCGATCATGAGAAACGTAACAAATCCATAGGAGACATAGCAGTGGTTGTCTCCTACTTGAACGTGATCTTTTCACTCCTTTCTGAATCCTTACGAATCTCGATGCTAACGAGTATTACCTGCACATACATCTGAATGCCTAGTGGACCATGTAGAATGTTAGGTGCTTGCACGAACATCCTGGAGTTGGATGACGCAGCATCGAACGATTGGTATATACCTTTCTCACTCCTCTTCGTTTACTGGAACTCAATGTATTAACGTCGTAGATTCCGAAGTGCGATCACTTCTGCAACACTCTCGCAACAGACCGTGTTTTACTCAAACAACTCGCAACATCAATAGACAAGAGGAGGAGCGTAGTACTTTACCGACCTCAGTATTTGGACGACCCTGATTACCGGAAACGAACGCCAGGGAATTGACTTCAATTGAATTCTTAACCTTAGTCAGCAACTTATGGGAGTCGACTCTTACGAATCAATCAGGATATAAGCAATGACAACTGCTTACAGTGTGGAAGGTGAGACTACCAGCACAGTGAGTAGCACGTTAGGACGTGGCACAGAAGGTGAGAATATGGACTTGGTTGGTGAAAGATCGTAGGGCTCCGTTTCAAGTAACGACATTAGAGGTAACAGCCATGGTAACATCAAGGAAATCGTAATTATAGCCTACAGTATAGAGATAAAGGTGCCTACTGTGACAACTCGTATTTTCCGAACCTATCTTTGTACCATGATGTAACGAATGTAAACATTATGTGACTATGTGAATTGAATGATTAAATGGAATGTTATGTTATTGAATGTTATGTGAATATGTGTTATGCTTGTATATATGTATGTATTATCACACGAAATAAACCAATCGCACTATAGCAACTAGAACACGCACAAGCCTTTGGGCTTTATTACTCTCGGCCTACACCTCTCTTGTGAGTGAACCAAATGGGCAGCCCAATGGGAGGGTTCGGCCCACCCCCTTTGTGTCGCATAACCCATGAGTGGAGGGTATACTCCTCATTTGTTGCAAAACACCCACACACGTAAAACCCTTGTGCTCTCCTCTCTCTCTCTAAGCCGACGGCAAGCATCCCCTTTCTCTCGAAGATCATTCCTTGAATCGGATCACCCTTTTCTCAATCGGTTAGTGTTCATGATTTATGTTTAGTTACACGATGTTTTGTTTGCATGATTTGACTAAATGGTTAGAGTTGTATGAATGATGAACAATGATGTTATGTGTTGATGTTTAAACAAATTCGATTTGCATGTATATGATCTGGAACCGAATGCTTGTTAAATCGGTTGTTATATATATGCTTCGGATTGTTAATCATGTGATGATTGGTATATGATTGTTGAACATGTGATGTTGTTAATCAATTGCAAATAATCGGCTGTGATATACGATTAAGATGATAGTTGGGTTGTTAGGATGTATGCTAGTAATCGAGAACATGAATCGTGTAAATGATTATGATTGATATTTATGTTTTGATTATATTTAGGGTTCATATGAGTTAGATGTTAAATTGCTTAGTTTGATCGATTGTAGGTTGTTTAGATAATTGGAAACTGTTGAATGAGTGTAACCGAATAGCATAATATCCGGCTATTAAAACAGATCGCACAAGACACCCTCAATCGCACAAGATCAGATTCCACACGATCTGATCTGATCGCACAAGGGTGGTCGCACAAGTTAGGTACTACAGAGTTTAGCACTATGTACAACCGATTCATGCATGATCGCACAAGACCTTGTGGATCGCACAAGATTGTGCCGATCGCACAAGGCCTTGGGCCACACACGTTAATACTTAGGCTGTTGGGCCTCAAAGCCCAATCTCAGATGCACTAGAGTGTTCAGTCGCACAAGATCATCTGATCGCACAAGATTGTTGGTTTGTTTGTCATTTTGGGCCGTATGTTTATATATTGGGCTAGGTAACAAGACTGGTCGCACAAGATGTATGGATCGCACAAGATGGACTATTTACTTATATGTTGGGCTGTGTATATGTACACCGATGTATTTGGGCTTTCTGGTTTTTGGGTCGGGTATTGTTGGGCTTCAACGGGTGAATCGCACAAGGCTTACTGACTAGTGCGAGCCCAATTTATTAAATCGTACAAGTGATTAGTATGTTATGAAGTTGACTGCTAATGTGTTATACGTGTTTGCCATGATTAATGCGTGTTAATAACATGTTAGACTATGTGTAATCATACGTGCTTTACTTGAACCTAAAACCTGACATGTATGATAACCATGTTAGGACGTGGTTGACCACTAGCATCTAGACTTGACCTTTTTGTGTATCTGCCGAGCAAACCAAGGTGAGTTCACACTCTACAAAGCATGGGATTCCCAGGGGTTGGGAATGGGGTTAAGGAATATGGATTTCCTCGTCCTTTCTTGGGTAGGACAGTACTGGTTCAGGAATGTAATTCCTCGTCCTTACGGACAGATAACTTTTACTAGACCAAAACTCTATCACGAAGTCCCTCCTTTTTATATCGACTTAATCGCCGGGCCAATGGCGAGCGGGTCATTAGTTAGATAGCGCTATTTAGGTCTGACAAGCCTCACACCGTGCCGCAGAGGACGGGCGTGAACTAATGGATCTGGGCACGTCAATGATGATAGACATTGACAGTTCAGGGCACTTAAACATGACTACAGTCAGCAGTCGATATGGTAACGAGTCTAGTGTATACATGGGGTAGCCCCCACGGCCGAAATGCCAGAGAACTATCATGGGGTAGCCCCCACGGCTGGATTGCCAGAGTTAATGGGTTAAACAAATCATGTTTTTCAACTATGGGGTAACCCCCACGGCAGGGATGCCAGTTAAAGGAACTGTTTTTGGAACAACTTAAAACGAACACCCAACTGTGAACTCGCTCAACATTATTGTTGACTCGTTACTACATGCTTTGCAGGTCAATAGGTACTTAGCTGGAGCTTGCATGGGAAGTGTCGTTGTGGGACATGGACAGCTGTGTGCCATGTTAAACTTTTGGATATTTAAACTTATGTTTTGGTTTTAAACATTATGCTTCCGCTCATAACTTAAACTATGCTTGTTTTGAACACTAACTGTGTTGGTTGGACTTTTACAATTAATAACTTGCTTGTTCAATATGATTAGTGGTTTGATCCTGGTCAGTCACACCTCCAAGCGGTGATACTCCGCGTGTGGATTTTGGGGGTGTGACACCTACGACATGGATTGGCTGCCGCTAAATCAAGAAAACAACAACCGAGGGAATGACGGTAGTACTGGAAATTTTTGTAACGAAAACAACAACACTGGAAATGATGATCGTGGAAGGGCATTCAGGATTGGCATGGGCGACGCCAGGATTATAGCAACACGGTGGCCTGCACGTTCTTGGTAACTAAACACCTCGTTCCTGTTCTGTTTAACTCTGGTGCTTCTTGAAACCAACCTGTTGTGGAATCGACTGATGGCAAGTCCATTGAAACCTCATATGTTCGTTGGAATGCAAACTCGACCTGGTGGGACAAGTGTTCGACATCGACCTTCCTTCTGCTATCCTTGATGGTTTCTATGCAGTAGTTAGCGTGGATTGGTTATCCAGATATCGCGCAGATATACCCGGTTAGGATAAATTTTGCGTATCCCTTCCCTTAGTGGAGGACCATCGTCTGATCTAAAGTGTTAGAGTGGAGTAAAGGTTGGCATCATTTCACCAATGGGGGTCCAGAAGTGTCTACGAAGAGATTACCTCATTATAGTAGTAACCGTTACTGATGTTAAGGCTAAGGAAAAGGGGATCGAGGATCCCCCAATTGTTCGTGATTTCTCTCGGAATGCTACCCGAGGAACTTTTAGGTTTACTTCCACAACTGTTAGGCGGAATCTCAGTTTGATCTCACGTCAGAGGCAGCCCTGATTACCCGTACTCTTACCATCTTGCACCAGGAGGGTTGCAAGAATTGTTTAATCAACTACAGGAACCGTTGGACAGGAGTTTGTTGGACCTAGTTTTTCGCTATGGGGAGCCCCAGTTATACCCGTGAAGATAAGCCTTTTGTATGTGTACTGATTATCCAGAACTCAACAGGGTGACAGTCAAGAACTGTTTGCCTCGACCATTGTATTGACAACCTGTTGACCAGTTGCGAGGGACAAGCTTCCATTCGAGGATTGACGAACGAGCGAACTATCATCAGATGGAAGTCCAAAAGGGGAAAAATGTTCCTGGAATGGCATATCAAACGCAATACGGCCAGTGCGACTTTGTACACCATAACCATTGAGTTAATCATCACACCCGCAGCTGTATGGATCACATGAATCGACTATGCTTATTGACAACGTGTTGAATCATTTCCAGGAGAAAGGAACATCATAGACGACATATGTATCTTATTACTAAGGAAGAGTAGAAGATCAGAACAAGCTCTAAGATAGAATTCTGATCTTGAACCAACACATCACTAAGGAAGAGTAGAAGATCAGAACAAGCTCCGATTCTATCGGTTTTGGCGTGCATTGAGTGTAAAAGAGTTGAAAGAAAGTTAGAAAACAATCTTTTAATCCTTTTCACCATGAATATGTTCAGATCTATGCAAGATCTTTGTTTATTCATGTGGAAATAATCCAGATCTAAGTTGTTTGATGCGTGTGAAGTGTCGTATAGTTTTTAATGTATATTTTAAGCCCTTTAACACTTTTTTAGCCAAGTTTTAAATTTATAAAACACGATATTTACTAACACTAAACACACATATGGGCAAGTGCACCCATCGTGAGCGTAGTATAGTGTTGGTAAGATACCGAGGTCGTCCAAGGACACAAGAGCTTTTAATACCGGTTTATCCTCAACGTCTAATCAAATCAAAAGTTTAGAAAAAAGTTTTAAACTAAAAAAAAAAAAATTTAACTAAAATGCTGAAAAATAAAATAAAATAAAAAAAGAAAGACAAGATGAATCACTTGGATCCGACTCGTGTTTAGTGTAACATTTGATTATTTCCGCACTTTTGCACTTTTTAAGAGATTATGTTAGTTATTGTAGTAGGCCCCTCTTCTGAAGGTGACGTTACCCTCAACCCAGTAGTTTGAGTCAGCAAGGATACAATCCTAAAGGGTTGGATTATTGAAAGATAATTAATTAAGTTATTAATGCATATTGTGGTAGGGCCCTCTTCTGGAGGTGACGTTACCCTCGGCTAAGTAGTCTGAGTCAGCAGGGATACAGTCCTAAGTAGCCGGGTTAAAGTTTTAATAGTAGTTTACATATGAGGGGGTCAAGGAGTTCGGACCCCCGCCATCCCCGCCATCCAATACCAGTGGGTATTGAAGGAGGTCCCACTAAAGTTGACCCATGTCCTTACAGGATCTATACACTGAACAAGGCAAGACTCTTACCAAACCGTTCCCTTAACCCCCGACCAGGTAGCCAACATACCACCATATAGACCGTGGAGATATGAATGGTGAAAATCTTTTATTTTATATAGACAGTAAAATAATGCCAAGACACCACAGACAAACGATAAGGAAGACTCACCTACAACATAAGAAACTAGTTATTAAAGTCATTAATACATAACCAAATAAAAAGTGCGAAAAGATTAAAAATAAAAAGTATTACACTAAACACTTGTCTTCACCAAGTGATGTAAGAGACTTAGGCAAACATGGCCTTTAATTGTCAAGAACTCTTACGATCAATCTTGGATCCCGAGACTACTCACACACTCTATGATGGATGATGGATAACGGTGGTGGATGTGGGTTGAGATGGTGGTGGTGGGTGGGTGAAGTGTGAGAGAGGTGGTTTGCCAAGAGATGGTTTGCAAATGAGCCAAGCACCCCTATTTATAGCCTGCACAGAGGACCGGACACGGCCCCGTGTCCACTTGTCTTCTCTTTCTTCATTAAATGCAGTTTGTCTGCATTAGTCGACCACGCCCCCGTGTCCACTGGGCACGACCCCGTGTGCAGAAGCGTATCTGTACTATCAAGATTTTCCTAGATTCTACGAATCTTAGAGTTGACCACGGCCCCGTGTCCGCTGGACACGCCCCCGTGGTGGGTGATAGAAGCTTCTACAACTTTGTCTTTTATGCAGACACTTGGGCACGCCCCCGTGCTCATCGAGCACAGGGCGTGTTCAGCCTTCTGTTCTCTTGTTTTTGCTTGGGGAGATGCTGTCGAGGGGTCGGGCATGCCACGTTTATTCATTTTCTTGTATTTATGTTGGATTTAGCTGCCTTTTTGCTTCTTTTGTTCATTTGAGCTCATTTAATCCTGAAAATACAAAAGGAAGACAAAAACACACTTTTTCCAACATAAGTACTAAAAAAGGGTTAGTTTAATGCCACATTTGATGTAATTTATATGTTGCATTTTGCACACATCAAATACCCCTACACTTGAATCTTTGCTTGTCCTCAAGCAAAACTCTTTATAATGTGGCTTTACACTCCCGAATGGAATGGGTAGAAGAGAAGGTTTTGGGCTTGTCATAGAGTGTCGGGATTTCCAAGATTCTTTATTAAGTTTTATTTTTATTTATTTACAATCCTATTCGTCATGATTTATTTAAAACATTACGTAAGATAAATTACTTATTAGGGCATAACATGCCTCTTTAAAATTCCATTTATATACAAGTTCACATACCTCACGGGGGATCACTCAACACTCGGCCGAAAATGTATTTTTGTGAAACACTCGAGAGCGGCATGGAACTTACTTCTACCATAAGCTTGCCAAACAATCAATCCTCCTCCTTTTTAACTATATACCTTTGTAAATATCAAGAGGACTTTGGAGGAAGGGTTAGGCTTGGGTTAAAGGTAGGTGGTTGGGTTAGTGGTTAGTAGAAAATGGCGAAAAGGCGTAAAAAGCATCGGTTTTCATAAGACTTTTTATTTTTGCAACTTTTTATTTTGATGAAGCAACTCTTCAAACAAAGTTCTTTTTGATAAACTTGTTTGTTTATTTCTTTTAGCTTCATTATCATTTTTTTAACGATAAGGAAGTCATAAGAAAAACCTAGCTTTATTACTAAAATAAAGGGTTTAAAATGAAAAAGGGTTTTGATGGGTAAAAGGGTGTTTGTTTTGGGTTAAGAAATGAAAAGGTTTAGGCTCAAAGGGGTTAACTAGGGGGATTTTGGGTATGTGGTAAAAAAATAATGGTGTTGAAATAAAAAGGGTTAGTCCTAATGCCTCCATCATTTACTTACTCGGGTTTAGGTTGGTAACGACCGGGAATGTATCGTCGTGGCAAGTTCTAGAGTTGTAAGAAACCAAGCGGCTATTCACACAAGAAACGAAAAATGAGCATTTAGTTTAAAGGTGTGTATTTATATGCTCAATAAAGGCTCAAAACTCACTTTTTGTGGGAATGGGTTTTTATGTGATCAAGTATATATAATCAAATTTTAACTAGATTCGTCATGCCGTTTCATAATTTTCTTATGTTGGTTCTTTTTATCACGACGCTATCGGTTGTAAATTTGTAAGAATATCACCTTTTTAGAATTTGAAATTCCCAAATTAAACCGAGACAAGTAAAAAAATGAAAAAATTGGGGTGTTTAGCGGTTCAAATCAAAAGTTTAGAAAAATGTTTTAAACTAAAAAAAAACTAACTAAAATGCTGAAAAATAAAATAAAACAAAAACAGATAGACAAGATGAATCACTTGGATCCAACTTGTGTTTAGTGTAACCTTTGATTATTTCCGCACTTTTTCACTTTTTAAGAGATTATCTTAGTTATTGTAGTATGCCCCTCTTCTGAAGGTGACGTTACCCTCAACCCAGTAGTTTGAGTCAGCATAGATACAATCCTAAAGGGTTGGATTATTAAAAGATAATTAATTAAGTTATTAATGCATATTGTGGTAGGCCCCTCTTCTGGAGGTGACGTTACCCTCGGCTAAGTAGTCTGAGTCAGCAGGGATACAGTCCTAAGTAGTCGGGTTAAAGTTTTAATAGTAGTTTACATATGAGGGGGTCAATGAGTTCGGACCCCCGCCATCCAATACCAGTGGGTATTGAAGGAGGTCCTACTAAAGTTGACCCAGGTCCTTACAGGATCTATACACTGAACAAGGCAAGACTCTTACCAACCCGTTCCCTTAACCCCCGACCAGGTAGCCAACATACCTCCATATAGACCGTGGAGATATGAATGGTGAAAATCTTTTATTTTATATAGACAGTAAAATAATGCCAAGACACCACGGATAAACGATAAGGAAGGCTCACCTTCAACATAAGAAACTAGTTATTAAAGTCATTAATGAATAGCCAAATAAAAAGTGCGAAAAGATTAAAAATAAAAAGTATTACACTAAACACTTGTCTTCACCAAGTGATGTAAGAGACTTAGGCAAACATGGCCTATGATTGTCAAGAACTCTTACGATCAATCTTGGATCCCGGGACTACTCACACACTCTATGATGGATGATAGATGATGGTGGTGGATGTGGGTTCTGATGGTGGTGGTGGGTGGGTGAAGTGTGAGAGAGGTGGTTTGCCAAGGGATGGTTTGCAAATGAGCCAAGCACCCCTATTTATAGCCTGCACAAAGGCCTGGACACGGCCCCGTGTCCACTTGTCTTCTCTTTCTTCATTAAATGCAGTTTGTCTGCATTAGTTGACCACGCCCTCGTGTCCGCTGGGCACGACCCCGTGTGCAGAAGCGTATCTGTACTATCAAGATTTTCTTAGATTCTGCGAATCTTAGAGTTGACCACGGCTCCGTGTCCGCTGGACACGCCCCCGTGGTGGGTGATAGAAGCTTCAACAACTTTGTCTTTTCTGCAGACACTTGGGCACGCCCCCGTGCGTGTTCAGCCTTCTGTTCTCTTGTTTTTGCTTGGGGAGATGCTGTCGAGGGGTCGGGCATGCCACGTTTATTCCTTTTCTTGTATTTATGTTGGATTTAGCTGCCTTTTGGCTTCTTTTGTTCATTTGAGCTCATTTAATCCTGAAAATACAAAAGGAAGACAAAAACACACTTTTTCCAACATTAGTACTAAAAAAGGGTTAGTTTAATGCCACATTTGATATAATTTATATTTTTCATTTTGCACACATCATTGTTCTTGGTGGATTGAAGCCAAAACATGAAGCTCATAAGAACTCCATGATGACATCACCCTAGAACAGCTCAAATCCACTGATTTCACGGTTAAAAGTTAAGATTTAAAAGATAGAATGAAGAAGAAGTGTGTGTAGATCATAGAAGTACAATATTTAGGTTGAAAACTTACAAGAATCACGAGAAATCGAGAGAAAAGAGTCTGAAGTGCGGCTGGGTCGAGTGAGGAGCTGTCACATCAAGTGATATGACAAGTTAAGGTATTTATAGGGTTTCCCAAAAAGGAAAGTGTGCTAGGTCGAGTGGGTCACCGATCGGGTGGCTATCCGATAGGGTGGCTATCCGATCGGGTGGCAATCCGATCGGATGGCAATCCGATCGGTTGGCCATCCGATCGAGCGGTCACTCGATCGAGTGGCTCCGACGTTTGAACTTCGGCGTTTCGTTACGTGCGTTGGGTTTTGCGATGCGTTTAAGCGAGTTTGCGGTGCGATAGTATTATCCATTAATCCCAACTACTATACCTAACATACAATCATCCTAAATAACTTGCTTTTAGCGTTTTCGATTCGATTGCGATAGAGTTGTGATTGCGTTTCGATTAATCACCACATCATAATTATAAATAAACATGCACAAGTAACACATAAAAGGCACACACACGTAAAACATTATCCAGAAAGCATAATTCGGGTTGCAAATGCGATTGTGATGCGGTAAGCAATAAGCGATAAAACATGCGATAGATATCGATTAAACCTCCATTATTAACAAGTACTCCACATAATTCAACTAAGGCGATAAAATAAATAGATTATCTACAAGTCAAAGAAGTCAAAACGGGAGTTGAGCAAAGAGTGACAGATCGCAATTAGCAATCTTTTCTTCCTTTGACTTCAATCTTGACTTTGACTTTGACTTTCGAAACACGGGATGTTACAGCCTCCCCCTCTTAAGGGAATTTCGTCCCGAAATTAGGCTTTAGCCTTAACGAACAACTGCGGGTACTTCGCCTTCATGTCGCTTTCGAGTTTCCAAGTGAACTTTGCGCCTTGTTTGCCTTCCCAGCGAACCTTCACAATGGGAATGCGTGAGCGCCTGAGCTACTTGGTTTGTCGGTCCATGATCTCGACAGCCTTCTCCACGAAGTGTAATGTTTTGTCCACTTGAAGATCCTCTAGTGGAACTTGTAAATCATGCTCAGCCAGACACTTTCTGAGGTTCGAAACATGGAAAGTTGGGTGGACGTTGCTAAGCTCCACCGGTAGTTCGAGTCTGTAGGCCACTTTTCTGATTCTTTCCAGAATCTTAAAGGGTCCAACATATCGAGGTGCGAGTTTCCCTTTCTTGCCGAATCTGACCACACCCTTCCAAGGTGATACCTTTATGAGTGCATGGTCGCCAATGTCAAATTCAAGGGGCTTGCGTCATCTATCGGCGTAACTTTTCTGACGACTCCGAGCTTTCAGCAGATTGTCTCGAATTTGGAGGATTTTGTCAGTCGTTTCTTGCAATAGCTCAGGACCGGTTATTTGCGAATCTCGGATCTCGTGGCATACAATAGGCGATCGACATCTTCTTCCGTATAATGCCTCAAATGGTGCCATTTGAATGCTGGAATGATAACTGTTATTGTACGAGAATTCGACTAAAGGTAAGTATGCGTCCTAATTACCACTGAAATCTATGACACACGAACGGAGCATGTCTTCAAGGGTACGAATCGTTCTTTCAATCTGACCGTCGGTTTGGGGATGGAAAGCGGTACTTAGGTTAAGCGTAGTACCGAGAGTGGATTGAAACGTTTCCCACAAACGCGAGGTAAACTGACCATCGCGGTCATAGATGATGTCGCAAGGCGTCCTATGTCGACAAATGATCTCCTTGGTGTAGATTCGGGCTAATTTTTCTAACTTGTAGTCTTCTCGTATCGGCAGAAAATGATTAGATTTAGTTAAACGGTCAATGACAACCCAGATGTTGTCGTGACCTGATGGCGTGCGTGGAAGTTTCGTTATGAAATCCATAGTTATACTCTCCCATTTCAACTTAGGGATCTCGGGTTGAACGAGTAAGCCAGAGGGTCTTTGGTGCTCGGCCGTGACTTTCGAGCAAGTCAGGCACTTCAAAACATAGAGAGCGATATCTTTCTTCATACCCGGCCACCAGTACTTGTAGCGAAGGTCCTTATACATTTTATCAGCACAGGGATGAATAGAATACCGAGACTTGTGGGCTTCATCCATCAAAATCTGTCGCAAATTGGTCCGCTTGGGGATCCAAATTCGGTCCAGATAATGGAATATCCCATTCGACTTATTCACAAGTTGGGCTCCATCGTTGAGAATCATTTCCTTCTTCAGAGTGCGTTCGGTAAAACAAGTATGTTGGGCTTCGCGGATGAGGGTTTCGAGATGATGCTAGGCTTGAACATTCCGAGCGCTATGCAAATAGCTTCGTCGGCTTAAAGCGTCGGCAATGACATTTGCTTTGCCAGGATGATAACGAATCTCACAGTCGTAATCGTTGAGAAGTTCCATCCATCAGCGTTGACGCATATTCAGTTCTTTTTGGCTGAAGATGTGTTGTAGGCTCCTATGGTCGGTGAAGACCGTACACTTAGTACCATAAAGGAAGTGTCGCCAAATCTTCAATGCAAAAACAACTGCGCCTAGCTCAAGGTCGTGGGTTGTATAGTTCTTCTCGTGGATCTTGAGCTGACGAGATGCGTAAGCGATAACCTTGTCCCGTTGCATGAGAACACAACCAAGACCAAGATTCGAAGCATATGCTTGAGAGTTTGAAAGCATATGCTTGAGAGTTTGAAAGGCAGTCGCTTGTTGGGTTCCCCACACAAAAGGCTTGTCTTTATGCGTGAGAGAGGTAAGAGGCACGGCGATTTTAGAGAATCCTTCGATAAATCGGCGAAAATAGCACGCTTGTCCGAGAAAAGAACGGACTTTCGACGGGTTCTTAGGTGTAACCCAACTTTTAACAGCTTCGATCTTAGCGGGG
This sequence comes from Helianthus tuberosus, assembly GCA_030545235.1. Classification (NCBI taxonomy): domain Eukaryota; kingdom Viridiplantae; phylum Streptophyta; class Magnoliopsida; order Asterales; family Asteraceae; genus Helianthus; species Helianthus tuberosus. The sequence continues at coordinate 97,254,117 of CM060357.1, read as the reverse complement.
TCGACGTGAATACCTTGACTATTGACAACATGACCGAGGAATTGAACCTGCTCCAGCCAAAATTCACACTTGGAGAACTTGGCATAGAGTTGGTTCCCCTGGAGTAGCTCGAGAACCAAATGTAGATGTTGCGCGTGTTTGGCTTTCGACTTGGAATAGATCAGGATATCATTGATGAACATGATGACGAAGCAGTCAAGGAATGGTTTACAGACGCGATTCATCAGATCCATGAAAACCGCAGGTGCGTTAGTTAGGCCAAAAGGCATAACAACGAACACATAGTGGCCGTAACGAGTGAGAAAAGCGGTTTTGGGTATATCCTCCTCTTGAATGCGTAGTTGGTGGTAACCTGAGCATAGATCGATCTTCTAGAAACACGTAGCACCTTGTAACAGATCAAACAAATCATCGATTCGAGGCAGGGGATAGCGATTCTTGATAGTCAGCTTATTCAATTCCCTATAATCGATACACATCCGGAATGACCCATCCTTCTTTTTGACGAAAAGGACTGGTGCGCCCCAAGGAGAGGTGCTAGGGCGAATGAAGCCTTTGTCAAGTAATTCCTGGAGCTGACTCGAGAGTTCGCGCATTTCAGACGGAGCGGGTTGATAAGGACCTTTAGCAACAGGATTGGCTCCAGGAACAAGGTCGATGTGAAAGTCGATATCACGACTTGGAGGTAATCCCGGAAGATCGTCGAGGAATACATTCGGAAATTCAAGTACCACGGGGACATCGTTTACTCCCGATTTACCTTTCTTTTCCTTCTCCGCTATTACAATGTTAGCCAAGTAAGCTTGGTATTCCTTGTGGAGATTCTTGCTAGCCTGGACACACGACATGAGTTGGAGTTTCTTTGACGCGACTTCACCGTAAACACACAATTGATCACCATTAGCGAGCGAGAATCGAATCATCTTATCGAAGCAAACAACTTCAACATGGTTTTCACGAAGAAAGTCCATGCCTACTATGACGTCAAAACTACCGAGCTGCATCGGAATAAGGTCGATAGGGAAGACGTGATTGTTGAGTTCAAGAGTACAATCACGAAGAACATAATTGACAGTGACGGTTCTTCCGGTGGCAACTTCAACATCGAACGTCGAGGGGAGATGGGCGCGCTTACGATTAAGGAGCTTTTCGAACTCAAACGATACAAAACAGTTATCAGCTCCAGTATCAAACAAACACGAAGCATAAGTACCATTCACAAGGAACGTACCATTAACCACATTGTTGTCAGCCTGAGCCTGGCGCATATTAATGTTGAAAGTTCGGGCGCGAGCTGCTTGCTGTTGCTACTGCTGAGGCTATTGCTGCTGTTGCTGGGGCTGCTGCTGTTGTGGCTCTTGCTTCACAACTCGATTCGGGCACATGTTTGCGAAGTGGTTGGGATCACCACACACAAATCAAGCTCTAGCATGGATCGCGGGTGCAGGAGCCGCTTGCTGGCCTTGAGGAGCAGGAAGTAGAGCTTGTTGAGCAGTAGCTGGAGCTGGAGTTTGTCGAAGACCTGTACAGCACTTGGAGGTGAAGTGATTGTACATGTTGCAATGTACACAGTATCTGCAAGCTATTCCCACTGGGTGGTGATAAGTACAAGTAGGGCATGCCTGGTGAGGACCAGTATACGCACGCTTTGCCGGTGGTGCATTGGTAACCGGGGCCGCTACTTGGTGGTGTTGAGGCTGCGGTTGAGCTGGAACTGATTGAAGCGGGGCAGTAGTGGTGACAGCGTAATTCTTGTTGCTGGAGTTGTTGTTCTTCCTCCTGCGACGAGAGGAATTTGAAAACTGAGGAGCGGCGGTGGTTTCAGCAGTTGCAGCGGTGGTAACTTGATGCAGATTCTTCGAGGCTTTGTCCCAAACACCAGCCTTGACTCGCTTATCATTGATTTCAGCGGTGAGCAGGTAAGTTTCTTCAATCGCCGTCGTGTTTGCAGCTTGAACGAAATCAACCACATAATCCGGCAGAGCACGGATGTACTTCTTGATGGTGATCTCGGGCGTCTTAACTTGGTCCGGACAGATTATGCTGAGCTGCTTGAAGCGAGCAATTAAAGCAGCGTTATCACCATCCTTCTGCTTGATATGCCAGAATTCGTCCTCTAACTTTTGGCGCTCGTGGGGAGGGCAGAACTCTTCCAACATGACGTTCTTCAACTCATCCCATGTCAAACCATAAGCAGCATCATTTCCGCGTTTGTTTCTCTCGGCCGTCCACCAGTCTAGGGCGCGGGACTGGAAGACGCCGGTGGCGTGCAGAGTGCGGAGATCATCAGGACAGCCACTCGAGCGCAGGGTGACCTCGATCGAATCAAACCCTTGAAACAGGGCTGTAGGCCCATCTTCGCCAGTAAATTCTTTCGGGTCGCAGGCTTTGAACTGCTTGAAGCTAAAAACAGGCTTTGGCGAGTCAGTCCTGGACTCTTCAGAAGACTTGCTACTATTCTCGTGTAGGTCTCTAACGATTTGGGGAATGACTTTTGCTATCTGCTTAGCGACAAGAGCAGCAAGGCATTTGTCTTTCTGGTTTCGGCGAGCAGCTCGAGAGTGAAGGGATCCAGATGACGACATTGTCTGCAACAGACATCGCCACCGGACTCAAAGACAATATTATCGAATCTCACCTCACACTTACTACTACTAAAGCTCAGGAACACGAATAACCACATAAGCACATAGGCACATAAACACATAATCACAGAACACATAAACACGTATGGCATATAGGGCACATAAAAGCAGTCAGAATACAGAAACCTATCATTCAAAGTTCGCGCGTTCGAGAGTAGCGATTGCGATTAGCGAGTACACAACGAGTAACATAGCATACAGTTATCCCCCAGTAGTAATGATTTGTTAGCGATTTGAGGTAGATGTGCAGTGCGAGTTGTGTGTGTCGATCCAAGCAAAAGCGATTAATCCACCAAATTCGAAACACATAAACAGGCAAAATCGTATAAAACACATAAAATCCACATAAAAACGAAAAATATCAGAGTCGGCAATTGCGAGCTCAGAATCGAAATGCATAAAAATCGAGAATGGACTGTCTGCGGCTAATAGACGTCGACTACCCAAAGTGGCTCGACTATTCATAAGGACTTTTGGTGCACACTTTTAACTTTTGGGACTGTGCTCTCGCCTCGCATTTGGGCGAATGGCATGCATCCTTCAAGTTACAGTGTGACTTCAAGTCGTTGGAGTCCATCGAGACTTTGGTGAGAGTTTTGTAAAACCAAAATAAGGCACGAAACAAGTTGTCAAGGTTCGGGTTTCACCCCTGACTTAGCAACTTCGTTCCTGTTTTGAGAAAATAGAGGAGAAAATATGCGTTAAAGTACGGATTTCACTCCTGATTCAACGCAAATTCTCCCATTTATAGATAAAATGCGGGTCGAACGAGCAATTTAGTCGAGAGTTTACGGTTTTCACACATCATCTCAACCTAATCACTTGTTCATTTTTCGAAAATTAGAGTGCAGTGATAGTGTTGTGTAAGCGAGTATAGCGAGATATAGCAAATAAGCTCGTACAAAACCCTTACAGGGTATGCACAAGTCAGTTTGTTGGTACTTAACTATAGACTAGGTCATTTCTAAGATATCGACCCAGACTAGGTCGAGTCTTGCCTAATTCCCTATAGTTATGGCTCTGATACCAATCTGTCACACCCCAACCGATGGCGGAAACATCGGGGCATGGCACTGTGCGAAAAAGATTGTCCATGAGTATCCATAACAACTATTAATTACCAGATATTAAAACGTCATGTCCCATACCACAACATATCCAAATAAAACAGTTATTACAAATAATTGTCTCAAAAACAAATAATGTTCCGACGACTCAGATTTAAGCGTGACATAACTAGACCCCTAGCTTGATTCCATGAAAGGCAAGCAAAGCATCCTAGCAGATAGCATCCTAAACACCTGTCACATACGTAAAATAAAGGTCAATACACATAGTGTAAAGGTGAGCATACAAGTTTAATAGATATAATAGAGTTCGAAATCGTTTACGCATAACCAGCATGTAACATGTATAAAGTGAAGGCAAGTAGATTATCGACAGAGAAATATGCACAGATGTGACTGCGAGTTGTAGAATGCGCAACACATATCCCCACTGGGACACGTGAAGTAAAGCCCTTAACAACCCCTGTCCACGACAGGTGTTGAGTCTAAACTATAGTACTATCGTTGCTAAGGTGTCAGGCAACAATCACTGTGTTAACATAACATGCAAGCATTCATCGAATAACACGTATCATGCGATAACGGTTAGCGTATAAATAGTGTTTGCATTGTGTGTCGATTGTGATTAAGCATAAGTAACGTATGTAACACCCAAAAGTGCATAAAGCAAAAAGGGATCGAGTATACTCACAGATTGTGCTTAACAAGTAAACACTATCTTGGATTGAAGGGAGCGCTGGAAGAGATTAGCCTGAACAGTTAACGATAGCATAAATGATAAGCGGCGTGTAAAACGGTGCAAGTGATAAGTGTCGGATGGTAATCCGATCGGATGGCAATCCGATCGGATGGCCAATCGGTCGGATGTCAATCCATTTGGATGGTCATCCGATCGGATGGCCATTCGATTGGATTGACACCTCGTCTGGTGAAGATGTGTTTGTGTATGATGGTTTGCCTTTTGAAGTTTTCATTGTAGCATTTTGAAAACAGAGAAGTATCTCTACCCTTCAGGTCGGTCGATCGAACGGCGGTTCGGCCGGGCGACGATCCATTCGGAAAGGTAATTCTCAGAGAACAAGTTCACAGCAGTGTTGACACTCGATCGGATGGTCTACCGATCAGGTGGCAATCCATTAGAACCGTCTATGCATTGAACATGTCGAAAATTGTTTAAGTGTTGAAGTCCCAAACATCACATCGTCGGATGGTCGCTCGATCGGATGGCAATCCGATCGGAAGGCAACCCATTCGACTTTCAGATCTTCAAAAGTTGAAACAAAAGTCGAAGTGTGGGACCAAGGTGCAAGCCGATCGGATGGCTGACCGATCAGATGGCAATCCGATCGGACGGCATTCCATCCCAACGACCTGATCGTCTTGACACTTGGTGGTTTTGATAGTTTGCAGTTTTGATTCGAGACGTTTTGATAATGTGCCAAACAACAGAACCCTCGTCAAGACTCAAGTAATCCGATCAGATAGGAATCACCCTAGTCCGGTCAGTTGACTGTTTGAGACGGTGGTTCATGTTTAACCCGAAATCGGTTGTCTCTTAGATAGAATTCAGATCTTGAACCAACACATCACTAAGGAAGAGTAGAAGATCAGAACAAGCTCCGATTCTATCGGTTTTGGCGTGCATTGAGTGTAAAAGAGTTGAAAGAAAGTTAGAAAACCATCTTTCAATCCTTTTCACCATGAATATGTTCAGATCTATGCAAGATCTTTGTTTATTCATGTGGAAATCATCCACATCTAACTTGTTCTTGGTGGATTGAAGCCAAAACATGAAGCTCATAAGAACTCCATGATGACATCACCCTAGAACACCTCAAATCCACTGATTTCACGGAGCTCACTCAGATCTTCTACTCATTTCTTAGTGAAGCATCAGTCTGGGATAGAACCGGAGCTCACTCAGATCTTCTACTCATTTCTTTCAACTCTTGTACACTCAATGCATGCCAAAACATGAAGCTCAAAGAATTGTTTACTTGTTAAACGCTCCTTTCAATCCAAGAGAATGTTTACTTGTTAAACGCTACCTGTGAGTATACTCGATCCCTTTTTGCTTTACGCACTTTTGGGTGTTACATATGTTACTTATCCAAATCACAATCTACACACAACGCAAACACTATTTATACGCTGACCGTTATTGCATGCTACGTGTTATTCGATGAATGCTTGTATGTTATGTTAACACAGTGATTGTTGTCTGATACCTTAGCAACGATAGTACTATAGTTTGGACTCAGCACCTGTCGTGGACAGTGGTTGTTAAGGGCTTTACTTCATGTGTCTCAGTGGGGATATGTGTTGTGCATTCTACAACTCGCAGTCACGTCTGTGCATATTTTTCAGTCGATAACCTACTTGCCTTCACTTTGTACATGTTACATGCTGGTTATGCGTAAACGATTTCGAACTCTATTATTACTTTCAAACTTGTATGCTCACCTTTACACTATGTGTATTGACCTTTCTTTTAACGTATGTGATAAGTGCTTAGGATGCTTGCTTGCTATTTGTGGGAATTGAGCTAGGATGAAGTCTAGAAACAAACTAAATAAAATATGAGTTGTCGCAATGGATATTAGTCCTTGAGAACTATGTCTGTAATAACTGTTTTCTTATTTTATATGTTTGTGGTATGGGACATGAACCTTTAATATATTATAACTAATAGTTGTTATGGATTCTCCTGGACAATCTGTTTCGCTCAGTGCCGCGCCCCGATGTTTCCGCCATCGGTTGGGGTGTGACAGTAAGAAACCAAGCAGCTATTCACACAAGAAACGAAAAATAAGCATTTAATTTAAAGATGTATATTTGTGTGCTCAATAAAGGCTCAAAACTCACTTTTTGTGGGAATGGGTTTATAATGTGATCAAGTATATATAATCAAATTTTAACTAGATTTGTCATGCTGTTTCATAATTTTCTTATGTTGGTTCTTTTTATCACGACGGTATCGGTTGTAAATTTATAAAAATATAACCTTTTTAGGACTTGTTATTCCCAAATTAAACCAAGACAAGTAACAAAAATGAAAAGTTTGTGAAAAAATTTGGGATGATTAGCGGTTCCAATAGAGTTTTGTGTAAGGCTTGTTATTAGGACTTGCAAGATTCAAGGTTTCAAGGTTTTAGCATCCCCCCCCCCCCACACTTAAATTACACATTGTCCTCAATGTGTCCCCAAAAGAAATTTTTAGGTTGATTTAATGCGTAAAAAGGTGTTTAAAAACAAGGTTTTGTTGTTACTGGGCATCTGGTCACAGCCCCGTGCTTGGTGAGCATGGCCCCGTGGTCAGACTGGCAGTAACGGAAACTTACAGAAGGTGGACACAGGGGCATGCCTGGTGAACACGACCCCGTGTTGGGCAGAAATTAAACAAACAACAGATACTGGGCGATGGACACGGGGGCATGTTGGCTGGACACGGCCCGTGTTGACAATCTGCAATCATTAAGAACATGTTTCGGCTTTCGGTTCTGCTTTCCCGGCTTTTGTAGCACTAAGATTTAGTGCTTCAAGCCTCGTAGGTACCCGTTTTACTTATAAATACCACACCAAACAAAATAACCAACATCCTACTTAACCATAAGTTCAACATTCACATCACAAACTAAAAAAAAATGCAGGAAATTAAAAGTGTTAAGAAAAGTAAATTGTTCGACTTCGTCTTGTATCGAGTCTTGCATTGTTAAGAGCACGAAGTTCAAGAAATCAAGTCAAGAAGCTGATTTCGCTTGAAACTACTTAATTCCGCTTGAACTGATTATTTCGCTTGAGTATGTAATATCGCTTGAGTTGTGATTTCGCTTGTAATGTGATTTCGCTTGAGACTTGTTCAAGCGAAATCAGGAGTCTATATATAGGTGTTGAGTTGTGTCATTTGTAGCGGAATTAGAGAAGAGGTTTTCTGACGGCGAATCTCTGTCGAAGTGTCATCTTACTGTAAAACTGTTTCAGATCAATATAAACGACAGTTAAAAGTGATATCTTGCTGAATTCAACTCATTATGTCTGTTTCCGCCTTTCATTTTGAGTAGAACGCCTCTGATCGACTCGTTTCGGGTCTGACAACGATCCTACATGTGGTATCAGAGCACAGGAGGAGGAGTTCTGCAGATTTCAGCTTGATTTCATCTCATTTTGTTACTTCTACACCTTCTTTTATCAATTGAACAAGTTTTAACGGTTAAAATGGCCTGAATTTTTCACAACATAAGCGAAATTGTGTTTTAACAAACCCTTGAGAATATCAGATCAAAATTCAAAGCAATATTGACAAAAATGAGCCAAACAGTTGATTTCGCTTGAACGTAACTTCGGATTCCGCTTGAAAATTTGTGATAATTTCAAGCAAAATAAGTGATTTCGCTTAAAAATCTGTTTCCGCTTGAAAAGTTGATGCAGTTTCAAGCGAAATAAGTGATTTCGCTTGAAATACAACTGATTTCGCTTGAAAGTGCTGATTTTGCTTGAATTTTAATTTCGCTTGAAGTTTATTTGCAGGTAATCTTGTTTGAAGGGGTTATTTCGCTTGGAAGTAATCTCGCTTGAAGACTTTATTCCGCTTGAAAGTGACTGTTTTGATAAACGTGTTTCCGAATCATGAGTGAAGAATTTTACAACGCATTTGCAACATCCACGATTACTCCGGCTACCATTGCTCAAAACATGAACTTGGAAAATGAAACTGGAACTACGCAAAAACCCCCAAAGCTAATGAGTATTGAGGAGTATTACGGTTGGAAAGATCGGTTTGAAAACTGGGTTCAACCAAATCATTTGAGATCTTGGGAGTGTATTTTGAAAAAATATGTACTACCACGTACTGGTTTGCAAGTTGAGAAAGAAATCTCTGAATTCATTGATAAAGAACGAGACATGTACAGAGCTGAAAAAATGATGATTAGTCTACTTCAGCAAGCTATTAAAGAAGACATCTTTGTATTGCTTCAGCATGACAAAACTTCAAAATCAATTTGGGATGCTCTTAAAATCAAATTTGAGGGAAGTGAGAAGATGATCAAAAGTAAAAAAGCATTGCTTAAGAAAGAATTTGATTTATTCACTAGTTTGCCAGGGGAAGATACAAAGAAGTTGATTGAAAGATACTGTCACTTAGTGCGTTCTATGCCATTGTTAAGCATAACCAAAGAATGAGAGGAATGGGTTGACAAATTAGCTGATGCTTTACCTCAGAAAGATTGGGGTACATTTTTGATGATTTTAAAGAACACCGGAGAATATGATGGTTTGACGATTTCTCAGTTCATCGAAAAGATTGAAGGTCAAGACCTTGAACAGCAAAAGATTGCAAGAATGAACAATCCGAGTAATCAACAAGATGTGAAAATGTACTACAAAGGCAATGTTCAAGAGGTTGAAATGAGTCCGAAAATTCAAACTGCTTTTAGTGCTGGAGACTCATCTAGAAATGTTGATCAAAGTCCAAACAGCAGCAGTGGATTTTCTTCATATCCAAGTGTTAATCCAAAGAGTTCAACTTCAAGCTTTCATTCTCAAAGTTCAAAAAGTGGGAATGGTTGTGTGATAGAGTGCAACATTGCATTGAATCTTCCAGATGGTCAAAGTTTTTCTGAAGAAATTGCAAAAGATCACATGACGTTACTTGCAACTGTGTTACAATCTTATGAAGGGTTGGTTGCAGGGAGGATCGGAAATCCTATGCTGACGAAAGAGGATTATGATCAGATTGACGCTGAAGAGATGGAGCTCATGGACATCAAGTGGTGTTTAGCTAGTGTCTTGAGAAGAGCTGAAAAGTTCAAAATGATTACAGGAAGAAATGATTTCTTGGATGCACATGTTTCTACTTTGGGTTTTGATAAATCTAAAGTAACTTGTTTTCGATGCAGGGAGAATGGTCACTTCAAAAGAGAATGTAAAAATCAGGAAGCAAATGGAGCAAATAATCCTTTTGGAAAAAATTATTACTATCGAAAAGCCATATATCAACAGGTTGCTCATCAACCACATCAACAACAACCACAAACTGCTCATGGCAGGAAGGAGATTGGAGAATCATCTAAGAGAGCATGTTTGGTGAATCAAGAAAATTTTCGCTGGGACAAATATATTTCAGCTGATAGTAAAGCATGTCTAATAAACCAAGATGATGAAAAATTACCTGAAGGGTTTAGCTTGGATAAGTTTGTGGATGAAAATGGGGAGTTTAAATCCTTCATTGCAAAGATAGTTCAAGAACCTGATTTGTTTACAGAATGGATGAAAGCGATTGGTGTTCATGAGAAGAATCTAAAAGAAGAATCTGTTTCATCTGATGAAAGTTCAGAAGAAGCAACTGTTTTTTATCAAACATCATCTGATTCTGGTTCTTCAGATGATAGTTCTGAAAAAACAATCGATTTTGATCAAACACCAACTGATAACAGTGGTGATGATGAGGAAGAAAGACATATTAATGTTGCAAAAACTCATATATCTCCTGAAAGCTTTCAATTTTATTTTGCAGACCGCTTGGAAAAGCTGAAGGAGAGACGAGCAGCAAAAGAACAAAAGAAAATGAAGTGTGAAAGTGTTGATAAACACGAAGAGACTGTTCAAAATGAAGAAATTAAAGCTAAGAAGGTAATTGTAGCTGAACCAGTGATTAAGGTTGAGAAGGTCATCGAAGTTGAAAAGATTGTGGAAGTCATCAAGCCTTGCTTAAAGTGTTCAGAATCTTGCAAGCAATGTGAAGAAAAAGATGAGAAACTGAGTGAGCAAGAAAAGATGAAAGAACAATTATTGTTCAATCTCAATTATGTGAAAGACTCATATGACGTTTTAAACAGAACAGTTACTGGTCTTCAAAAGACAAATTCTGAGAGAGAATATGCATTGACCATGATGAATGCTGTGATGATGACAAAGCAGAAGGCGATTAATCATTACATTGAAGAATGTGCAAAGTTGCAGCGGAGTTGGAAAATGAAAAGATTGAGAATGAAAGAATCAGACGTTTATTACAAAGTTATTCTAGTTCTGATTATCTCATTGATAGAATTTATCCAACTGTTGCAGGTTTTGAAGCTTTTAAAGATGAGAAGCCAAAGAAGAAGGATACTGGTAAGAAACAGAATGTTAGTTATAACAAGTGTCCGCCTCCGATTTGGGAAGGGTATTCTCCTAGAAAACCAAATGAGGAGCAAATCGAAAAGGCAATCAATATAAACTTAAAGTCCGATATAACCGATGAATTACCAGAAAACATTGACGTCGTTTTTACATCGTCTGACATTGATCATGAGTCAAAGTTAATAAAAAAGGTGGTCGATCAGGTGTTGGATACAGATGAGGAGTCGGAGTTAAAGTCTGAGTCAAAGTTCGTGTTTGGGTGTTCAAGTCCATCCGTCAAAAGTTCAAGTTCATCAGTCAACAGTCCAAAGTCGTCGGTTAAACGGGTTTACAATAAAGAATTCTTGTTATCAAAATCTAATTTGAATGATGAAACATTTGAAGTTGCATACACTTTGAATGATTCTAACAAATTATATTCTGATAAAGAATTTCCAATAAGAAGTGTTCAAGTTGAAAAGATCAAAAAGGTTTTCAAACTAACAAAAAATAATATTTCTGAAATAAAAGATGTAAATCTTAATGAAAAACCTAAAAAGTACACTTCAAGAGTTCAACAACGTTTAAACAAGAAAAAAGGTTACGGTTCTGGTTCTGGTTTTCAAAAGAAACCAAACCATAACAGTAATTTCAAAAAGAAAGGTCTTGGATTTGTTCCACCAGAAAATTATAAAAATGAAAAATATGTTCGAGATTTTAAATCAAAAATGAAATTTGTTTCAGGAACAAGCTGTGAAGAGGAATCAAAAAGCTCATTCTGGAAACAATTAAACAGAGAATTCCTTGCCAAGAAGCAAGAGAATGTGAAGAATGGAGCTAATCAAAGAAAGGAGACAAGAACATGTTACAAATGCAATGAAGCTGGTCACATTGCATGGAACTGTTCTCAAGCTACAAAAACAAAACAGAAAGTCTCTAAAAAAACTCAAAGAAAAGGTTGTTGAGAAAAATGAACCTCCAACTAAAAAATTCAAAATTTTTGAAAATTCAACATATGAAGTTGGTGAGTGTTCAAAGAAATTTTACAGGAGAAGTGTGAATCCTAACAAACAAAAGTGGGTTGTTAGGAAATCTAAGGTAAAATCTGGCGATGAATCTGATTCCACAAAATCAGAGGAGCCACAGGTTGTTAAAAATGGTGAAAACTCAGTACCTCCATTGGATGATGTGCATTTTCCACCATTGAGGGCTGAAAATTTTAAATCAAAAGTTGGAAAAGTTGAGATCTCGAATTAGTTTTATTCTGAGAAGAAAGAATTTGATGTCGAGAAAGCGTTTAATGGAAATGTGAAAAAGATTTTTGGGAAAATGGTTGAGGGTAAGGTGAAAGGGGTAAAGGATTTCTATGAAACAAAGAAAACAACTTTTTACCCAGGTGAAGTTGAGGAGGAAACATCCAAGTTTGGTGAAGCTTGGATGTCTGTTTTCCATAAGTGAGTAGTTTGACTTGCCGGAGCTCCCAAGTTGGTAATCGTGGAGCAGGAATCGGCATCATTCTTATTAAAAATTGATTTTGTGAAAGTTTCTTAGAAAATTGTGAAATTTTTACAGGTTGTGGAATTGCCGGAGCTCCCAAGTAGGTAAGTGAGGAGCAGGTATCGGCATATTTCTTGAGAAATTCACAAAAGTGATTTCGTCTTTCAAAGTGGTTATTGGTTTGATACTTACATGTGGTAAATCAAGGACATTAAGTTGTACTTGTTTTTCCTTCGTATATTTGAGAAACAATGTGATGAACCCCGAATTTACAAGTGGTTTAAATCAATCAACAAAACTTATTCTCCAGAAAAATCATTTTGATTAAAACAAACTTAAGTGTTTTGAAATCATAATGAGAAAATAGTTTGTTGTAAGAGGGAGTTCTGATTGTTTATGCCAAGTGGATGGCGAATTGAAGTGATTCGATAACAGTTGTCACGTTACTTGTATAGTTTATTTTCAAATTTCTTTTAAATGTGTTTGAATTTTAGGGGGGAGTATGTTTTTTTTTAGAAAATCCAAAAACATTTGAAAATTTGAAAATGTCAAAAACATGATAAATTCAAAAATGAGTTTTGTTGTCAGAAAAGAGGAAATGATAGTACATCAGTAGACAGTTACAGTATGCTAAAGAAATGTAATGATTAAATAGCGTTAAACAGTCTCACTGATGATATGGCGATAGGTTTTTATACATTTAGTAAACTTTTTCGGGATATAAACTTAAATTCAAACTTGCTTATTTTGTGGGGAACACTACTTGGATATATAGGTAACCCCTGAAATTTTGTTTGAAAGATCCCACTTTCTGAGATACTAGGTCTTTATACTTAGTGATATCTGGGGTATTATCCCGGGACTTCTGATTTTGCGGAAGCAATGGCCTAGTCCCCGTATAATACTTTTTGCTTGCTTGAAATATAGCCTACCCTCAACATAAAAAATGATAAAACATTGCAAAATGCAAATCATGTGCTGTTGTAAAAAAAGATCCTCTAAAGGGGACTCACCAAAAGTCGAAGCCGTCATCTCTCTGCTGAACGGAAGCTTATTTTGTGGGGAACACTACTTGGATATATAGGTAACCCCTGAAATTTCGTTTGAAAGATCCCTTTTTCTGATATACTAGGTCTTTATACTCAGTGATATCTGGGGTATTATCCCGGGACTTCTGATTTTGCGGAAGCAATGGCCTAGTCCCCGTATAATATTTTCTGCTTGCTTGAAATATAGCCTACCCTCAGCATAAAAAAATGAAAAAATATTGCAAAATGCAAATCATGTGCTGTTGTAAAAAAAAGATCCTCTAAAGGGGGTCTCACCAAAAGTCGAAGCCGTCATCTCTCTGCTAAACGGAAGTTCTGACCTGAGCTCTCACGGTTCTTCGCAATTTAACCCCTTACAGATATCATCTGTGGTATACTCACCTGTAAGACTGAATATTGGGATCTGGATACGGGAGTATATTCAAGAGGTGGGACACATGAATGAGTTTAAGTTCTTAATACACCTAATTCATATCCTGTATCAGTTGAAATTTGTGTGAAAATTTAAGTGGATCAGTATATCGTCAATCTAAGTGAATTGTTTAATTCTTATTGTGTAACTAAGCTCAACGGTACTTGTGACTTGTAAAAAAAACTGATATGATCCTCTTACACAAACTCTCAAAAATATTGTCTGTAAATATTTTTTTTTCTGCATTTCGTTTTATATCAAAAATCCAAAAAGATTTTAGTGTGTTTTAGCATAAATTTTGAAAAATTCAAAAAGATTTTCGACAACTGATGTTGGAGAGCTGATTTTCAAAATTCCAAGTGCTAAACATGATGACAATTTGTGAGGGGGAGTTTGTTTTGAAACAAGATAAGGTTCTTAGAAGAAAAATGTTTTTCTTACAAGTGGTTCATCAGATTCTAATATTGATAAATCATTCTGGTTAAATTTGAGAGAGAGTCTGGATAGATAAAGTTGTAAATTGTTAAAATTGTGAAATTTATTTCTAGGTTAAGAATGTGCAGGTTTAGTCAGGTTTCGATCCTGAACCTGAAGGATGTGATAGAAAGCCAGGTTCCGATACCTGAAGACTCTGTGATTTTAACAAGCCAGACTGCGATCCCAGCAAATCGAAAGGGGGAGTCTGAAGACATCCGAGTAGATAAGATTGTTCGAGGAGAGTCTATTGGTGCTGATGAAGAAATAGAGCGATCAGACTGATAAAGACTGAAGACGTTGAAGACTCGACACTTAAGACTAGTCAACATTCGAGGGGGGGGTCTGTTGGTGCATGCGTCTGTCGACTTCGTCTTGTATCGAGTCTTGCATTGTTAAGAGCACGAAGTTCAAGAAATCAAGTCAAGAAGCTGATTTCGCTTGAAACTACTTAATTCCGCTTGAACTGATTATTTCGCTTGAGTATGTAATATCGCTTGAGTTGTGATTTCGCTTGTAATGTGATTTCGCTTGAGACTTGTTCAAGCGAAATCAGGAGTCTATATATAGGTGTTGAGTTGTGTCATTTGTAGCGGAATTAGAGAAAAGGTTTTCCGACGGCGAAGCTCTGTCGAAGTGTCATCTTGCTGTAAAACTGTTTCAGATCAATATAAACGACAGTTAAAAGTGATATCTTGTTGAATTCGACTCATTATGTTTGTTTCCGCCTTTCATTTTGAGTAGAACGCCTCTGGTCGACTCGTTTCGGGTCTGACAACGATCCTACAGCATGAAATTGTTTGTGAGAGATAAAGGGTTAACCTGTTACGTCGTCAACCGTGTAATGCCACCTCCAACACCTCCTGCTCAATCCATGCCGTCATCCTCGTCATCATTCCCTCATTGGCCCGCCATATACTCCCGGATGTTGCTGATGTCATCCTGCATGTCGGAGATGTTTCTTTCTATAACTCCGACCCGGGCGTACGTGTTGCTGGCCATGTTGTAGGTGTTGCGGGTGCACAGGAGGTTTTCCTGCAATAAATCATGTAAACTTTGAAAGTTAGGAAAACCACCTCCTTGAGAGGAGGATTGGCCTGCATCACCATAGTGCTGATATTGGTACTGGGGAGGAGGACGGATATGTGGAACGTGAAGGACAAGAGCTTCTTGAGGGTTCCACACATGCCCTTGAACCGTCTGAAATCTGATCGTCCCGTCATATGCTTCATTGATTAAATTCATGGAGCGACAAATGACAAGGTCCACTTTTCCCGACCATGGGCCCTTTTGAAAGGACCTCGGCATCCTTGGCACAAAATGTTTGAAGAGGCGGTACATCCACCCTCCAAAAAGGATAGGAGTCGGGGGAGTGGCAAGTTGGTTCAAGTGCATGTTGCGAAGTAGCATGTATGGAACATCGAGGTTGATACGGTTATGAATACAATGGAGGACTATCAGATCATGCAACCCTACAACACCACCATTGTCATGTCTCTAGCAAAGGGAGTAGCTGAGGACCCTATGGATGTAGCGGTAGAGAGGGTCCCTCAATTGTGTGCTTTTGGTTTGGCTCGGGTTATAGTGTCCCTCCCCAATCTGAGCCCATGCAGCTTGGCGTTGATCTTGTGGAAGCTCGCGGAGACCACCAGTGTTCTCTTCCTCTCCAGCATCCTCTTCCGAATACATCCCGATGATAGCCCTGAATTGTGCTATTGAAACTGAGTACATAACCTCTGCACAACGGAATTCTACCCCCTCATTGTCAAACGGCTCCGTTTTTGCCTTGAAGGCAAACGTGCTATAAAATTCCATGTTATACTCATGCACGGAGTGAAGCCGAGTGCAAAGAGCTGGTCGTAGTGGACCAGTAACAAGGTTGTTGAAGCGGTCTATTTGGCCTACTGCTTCTAGAATATCCAAGCAAACTTGTCAGGGATTTTCTTCGGGCCTAGTCTTGAGCACCTCAAACCGCGCTTGAGCAGCCCACTCATTTGCGTTGAACTTGGTAAATTTCTTGGTCATCTAAAAGAAAACACCAAACAATCAGCAAGAAACAGTAAAATTTTCAAAGAAAACTGAAAACAGCTAGCTGAACACGACCCCGTGTTCAGCGGACACGCCCATATTCGCCAAAAATAAGCTGACCACGCCCCCGTGCTCAGGCGTCTGTTTCCCAAAAATCCCATTTTTCGACCCAGTCCCGAAAACTTGAAAATTTTTGGTCTAGTAGGGGCGGTTTTCCCCGAAAATGAAACCCCAAGTGCCGTTTTCCCAAAACAAACCGTTTACCCCTTCAAGTTCATCTTTTTCGGTTCAAAAACAAGGGTTTGAGGTTTTTATGAGAAATCGGGAAAATCTACAAACAATTCCAGTTGATTTACTTCCTATTACATGCATCTACACTAATGCTAACAGATCTAAGCAAAAATTTGATGTTTGATTCGGTTCAAGTTGAAGAACCCTAGATTTTCCCCAAATTTTTTATGTTAAACTACATGCAAGTGATTAAACTAACTAATTATGATGATAAAATCATACCTTGACGTTGTTAGAAGTCGGGGGAACGTTAAAATCTGCAGAAAATTTCGCCGAAACCAGAGAGTTCTTGGGGAAACAGGGCGTGTTGAAATGAAGAAATGAAGGAAAAAGGGGTTTTATCCCCGACAGTAGCGCGAACACGGCCCCGTGTCAGCTGGACACGTCCCTGTGGGTGGGCAAAATTATATATATATATATATTAAGTGCACGTGTGAATGCCTTGTTTCCCGAAACTTGGTTTTAGAAATCTTACCGATTTAGATGCTTTCCCGATGTTCGTAACTTACAAGATATGATGTTGATGCTTAAACCTTCGTTTTATTCTTCGGCCGCTTGAAGCGAGATTTCTTCCTCTTCATCCTCAATAAATCCTTGATAAAGCTTTAGCCGTTGGCCATTGACTTTGAATGGAATTCCACTCCGAGATTTAATCTCAATTGCACCGTGTGGGAAAATGTGGGTGATGGAAAAAGGTCCCGACCACCTAGACTTTAACTTACCAGGAAATAATTGAAGTCGTGAATTAAACAATAGAACTTGATCTCCTACCCGAAATTCATTAGGTTTAATGTGTTTATCATGCAAATTTTTCATTCTTTCCTTATAAATTTCGGAGTTAGAGTATGCGTGATAACTTAACTCGTCTAATTCATTTAATTGACAAAATCGATTTTTACCGGCCATTTCTAAGTCTAAGTTTACGTTTTTAATTGCCCAGTAGGCTTTGTGTGCTATCTCTACCGGCAAATGACAATTTTTTCCGTAAACAAGCTTATATGGGGTTGTACCTATTGTTGTTTTATATGCAGTTCGAAAAGCCCATAAAGCATCGTCTAATTTATCAGCCCATTCTTTTTTATTTAACTCTACGGTTTTTTCAAGTATTCTTTTTAAACCTCGATTAGTCACTTCGGCTTGTTCGTTTGTTTAAGGGTGATATGCTGTTGAGACCCGGTGATAGACTCCATACCGTGTTAAAAAAAATTCAAGTTGATGGTTACAAAAATGGGTACCTCTATCACTTATTAATGCTTTTGGAGTTCCAAAACGAGAAAATAATCGTTTCAGGAATCTTACCACAACTCTTCCATCGTTTGTTGGAAGTGCTTCGGCCTTGGCCCATTTAGACAAGTAATCCACTGCCACAAGTATATATTTGTTTCATTTTGATGGTGGGAAGGGTCCCATAAAGTCGAGTCCCCACACATCAAAAATTTCACAAACAAGAATGCCATTTTGTGGCATTTCGTTTTTGGAAGAAACATTACATGATCTTTGGCAAGCGTCACATGTTTTGATAAGACTTTAGGCGTCTTTGTAAATGGTTGGCCAATAAAATCCTGAATCAAATACCTTTCGTGCGGTACTAGCGGCACCATAATGTCCTCCGTATGGACCTTCATGGCAATGGCGGAGAATTCTTCTTATTTCACTACCATGTACGCATCGACGGATAAGTTGGTCGGCACATATTTTGAAAAGATAAGGATCTTCCCAAAAATAATGCTTTACATCAGCAAAGAATTTTTTCTTTGATGATGTGGCCACCCTTTTGCGACTATACCGCTAGCTAAGTAGTTAGCATAGTCGGCGTGCCATGGCTCTTCTCGGTATTCCACCATTCCAGGGACTCCGTTGGGAATTTTTCATTGATTAGCTAGTCCCTAGTTGCCTCCAAAGCTGGATCTTCCAAGCGGGAAAGATGATCTGCAGCGGTGTTTTCTGCTCCTCTTTTGTCTTTAATTTCAATGTCAAACTCTTGGAGGAGTAGAATCCACCGAATTAAACGCGGTTTAGCATCCTGTTTCTTAAAGAGATATCGAATGGCTGCATGGTCTGTATAAACTATCATTTTAGAAAGAACATGATAAGCACGAAATTTATCAAAAGCAAATACTACAGCTAGTAATTCTTTTTCTGTTGTTGTGTAATTTTCTTGTGCATCATTAAGTGTTTTACTAGCGTAATATATTGGGTGAAAATGCTTATCTTTTTTTTGTCCTAAGACGGTTCCAACTGCAAAGTCACTTACATCACACATGATTTCGAAAGGTAATTTCCAATCAGGCGCTATCATGATAGGTGCATTGACTAACATTTCTTTTAGTGTTAGAAATGCTTGATTGCAATCCTTGTTAAAGATGAAAGGGGCATCTTTTTCAAGTAATTTTGTTAGTGGTCTTCAGATTTTTGAAAAGTATTTGATAAATCGTCTATAAAATCCGGCATGCCCTAGGAAACTTCTGATAGCCCTAACGGAGGATGGGGGGTGGTAGTCGAGAAATAGTGTCTATTTTTGCTCGATCAACCTCCATCCCTTCGCTTGCGATATTGTGACCGAGTACTATTCCCTCCGTTACCATGAAATGGCATTTTTCCCAGTTAAGGGCGAGGTTAGTTTCCTCACATCAGGATAGCATTCGTTCAAGGTTATCGAGGCATTGGTCGTATGAATCTCCAAAGATAAAAAAGTCGTCCATGAAGACTTCCATTGTATTTTCTATCATATCATGGAAGATGGCCACCATGCAACGTTGAAAAGTTGCGGGGGCATTACATAGACCAAAAGGCATGCGTCGATAAGCAAAAGTTCCGTAGGGACATGTGAATGTTGTCTTTTCTTGGTCTTCGGGTGCTATCGGTATTTGAAAGTAACCTGAAAAACCATCTAAGAAACAATAAAATTTGTGACTGGATAATCTTTCTAACATTTTATCAATAAAAGGTAAATGAAAGTGATCTTTCCTTGTTGCCTCATTTAATCGACGATAATCTATACATACTCTCCATCCTGTGACGGTTCTTGTTGGTATTAATTCATTTTTCTCATTTGTTACCACCGTCATACCTACTTTCTTAGGAACTACTTGGACGGGACTTACCCAAGGACTATCGGAGATTGGGTAAATGAGTCCGGCCTCAAGTAATTTGATGACTTCATTTTTAACCACTTCTTGGACATTTGGATTTACTCTACGTTGTGGTTGTATTACCGATTTATAGTCATCATTTATTAAAATTTTGTGCGTGTACATGGAAGGACTTATTCCCTTGATATCTACAAGCTTCCAAGCGATCGCATTTTTGTGTTTTTTCAAAAGTGTGATTAATTTTTCTTTTTCTTAACTAGTTAATTTTGATGAAATAATTACAGGTAATTTACCATCTTTGTCGAGAAAAGCATATTCCAAACCTTTTGGAAGTTCTTTGAGCTCAAGAGGTGGGTCTTTAGGAGACTCCTTATTTGGTTGCTCATTTTGATCAAGAACCAAGAAGGTTTGTTCTATGGCGACCTTTTCTTCAACAAAGTGATCGATTTCTTCTCTTGTATCGGGTGGTTCATCTTCATCTTCAATTAGGGGGTCATTATTTCCGAATGGATATTTCATTGAATGCTCAAGATCGACACTTTTTTTAAATGCCCCTAATTGAATAGGTAGATTGTTATACTTCTGATTTTTCAAAGCTTCGTGGGTCTTTACAAAAGGTCGTCCCAATACTAGTGGAGCGTCATCAAGGATGATGAAGTCGGTTGGGATTACCATTTGATTGGTTTGGACCAACACATCCTCAACTATCCCAATTGATTTTATTGTTTTTCGATTAGATAGAAAAATTGGTATTTGAAGTGGAGAAAAATCACCAATACTTAATTTTTCGAAAATGTAGTTTGGTATTATATTAACACAAAGATCTTTATCAATTGTAATATTACTAATAAATGAATTTTGAAAAAAACATGGAACCGGTGTAATGTTAATTTCAAATGGATCTTCTTTTATTAGCGTAGTTTGATCAATTGTTAACTTAATGCTTACCGTTTCGTCAATTTTAGTGTTAGTGTTTAACTCTTTTAAAAACTTTGCATGAGTGGGTACTAAACAATGATTTTCGAAAGAAGGCGACAAGAGATTAATTTCTTTAAAATTAGACTCTTCTTGAATTCTAACGTTGTCGGACTCACCTTTTTCGTTGTTTAACTCATGTGTCGGCTTTTCACTTACTTGTTCTTCCATTTTAAACTCTTCAACTATCTCTTCTTTATTACAAGTTAATTCTTCCCTTGCGCGGGATTCGTCTTCCCTTGCGCGGGGGCTTCTTTTATACAACGTTCGATAGTTTTAAGGTGTTCTATTATCTTATCGGCTATGGGTGTGATAGAATAAGGATCTTCAAAGCTTGAATCTGGAAGTTTGATCCTTGGTTCCTCATGATACTCACATGAGGTAGATGGTTCACACCATTTTTCCTCATTGTAAGCGTATGATGGATAAGGGTCGTAACTTTGTTCTGCATAATACTCATATGAGGTGGGTTGTTCACGCCATGGTTCCTCATAGTAAGCATATGAAGGTGGATGCTCATATCTTGGTTCCTTAAAGTATGAGTATGAAGGCTCATACCTTGGGTCTTCATAGGATGTATATGAAGAGGATGGCTCGTACCTGGGCTCCTCATAGTAGTTGTATGAGGTGGATGGTTCAAAGAGGACACAATATTGTACCGAGTGAGGGTTACCACAAATGGTGCAATAGTCTTCCCTATAATCATCCTCCTCATAGTGGTAGTTGTAATCTCCTGAGTATTGATCCATAAGAATAACTCAGCAGACCACAACAGAGTCTCGGGACCGGAAAACAAAAATAAAAATGGAAACAGAGACTGGACACGGCCCTGTGTTCAGTGAGCACGGCCCATGTTCAGGTTCTGTATCTGGGCGTTTTAATAAAAGTGACTGGTCTTGTGCAGCACGGGGGCGTGTTCAGCGAACACGACCCCGTGTTCAGACTCTGTATCTGGGAGTTTTGTAAAAATTATGCAGCACGGGGGCGTGTTCAGCGAGCACGACCCCGTGTTCAGTCTACTGTAAATGCAAAAACTAACTAAAATGCAGAAATGTGCGCGTGTTTTAAAAAGGTTTTGAAAAACTGATTAGGTCGTCGATTTTAAGCTTTCTTAAAATCTTTGTGTCCCCGGCAACTGTGCCAAAAACGGTTAGACTTACGTAACCAGTTTACAAAAGTTTACCAAAAAGGGTTTAAGCTTATCGTTTTGATCTCAAAAATCCAGAATGTGCATTGTTTACCCATATTATACAAGTGCTAGTACTTGTTGGGTTTAAACCACATTCTTTTCAGTATACGCTTAATCTAGCGAAACTATTCTTAATGTTGGATCTGAGTTTGTTTCTGATTGTATTTTCGTTTGAAATTAAGATGGAAATGAAAGAGTTGTGCAGCGGAATTAATATGAACACAAACTTTGCATACAATCAAACGAGAGTATTGCTTTGATCAAGACATTTTTAACAAGGAACGGAATGATTGAATTATCTTTCAACAACGATTACAAGTAATGCTTGAATACAAACTCCCCCTCAGCCAGAGCTCAACGTTTGTTCGTGCAAAGAAGACGGTATTGCAAGAGTTAATAGAACAGTACAAAGTACTGAACTATTTATAGGTACTCGCAAACCACTGAGCATCTTTAGCTGACATCACCATGAAAGTGACATCTAACCTCCTAACAAACTCTAACCTCTGATCTATACAAACACTGATGTACTAACTACTGCTATTGCATTTCATTTCATAGAAGACACTTAAACAGCTGCTGCATCCTTCCACTGCTGTGAACCCCGCAGTGTTTGTCCGGATCAGCAGTACTAGACTCAAGGCAGTAGATTGAATCAGCAGAGCTTTGGTCTTCCATCAGTCTTTGACATTGGGCAGTAGATGCAAGGCAGCAGTTGTAGGTCAGCACTTAGTAAGATCAGCAGATAGGAGGTCAGTAGATATGAAACCACTTTCAAGGGGAGAGATTTGTATGTAAACATCTGCTTATTCTGGATCCACTGCTCTGATCCAGTTTTGGCTTTAATTATCTGTTCCTCTGATAGGGTTCAATCCCAACAATCTCCCCTGGAACAGATAATGCCAAAACTCTTCATTATTGTGGAAATCTTTATTGCCTCATTAACAGTTCCCTTATCTGACCTTTGAATTGTAGTTCAAAGTCTAGGGCATCTGTGTCTTCATCATCCCTGCTAAGTGGAAGATCAAGGAGATCCTGCAAATCTTCAAGACTCAGGCCAAGAGCTTGTTCCCTTGATATTTTCTCCACTTCTCCACCAGACCTGAGCAAAGTCAATACGCAGGTCTGTTTGTCAGTTTCCCACTTTTGTATTTTTGAGCCTGGTGGGTTTCTTGGGAGATGTTTATTTGCAGAAGTATTTGGTGAGGCTGGCCTATTCATAACTGGCTGAGCAGCACTTGCAGATTGTTCCAATTCAAGATCTTCTTTTATCATTACTTTCGTGCCTGCTTTTACAATAGCATCTCCAGCTAATAGATCTTGAATTGATTCAATACTCAACTGGTTTTTGCTCCTTCTTTTGTAGATGGCAGCACCAGCTGGAGCAGTGGTTCTTTTAGCATGCAGCTTTGGTGGTCCTTTTGAGACCTCTGCTTTGGAATAGTCAGGCTTTTGTGGAACTCTTGGATCTTTCTTTCTAAGTTCCTCTAAGCTTTTTTAGGTTGCCCTGACTCTATCTTCTCCCCACTTTGTCACAGAGTTCTTTGACCCATAATCAGCTGCAATCAGCTCCTCTTTCATTCTCCTCAACTCTAACATCTTCTCAGCTTCAAATTGTTTGAATTTTTCAGGAGGAGTCTGCTTGACCTTATTTTTGATCATGTCTTGAATCCTGGCTGCTTCTTTTTCAAGCTCAGGAATGGTCCAGTTCTTGTACATGTGTTTCTCCCCCTTATATTTCTTGTAGGTCATGATGTTCTCAATGTAGTCTTTCCTCAAGGACTCATCTGCCCTTTCTGAAATTTGCTGACATACATTTTTAGCAAATCGCTCCATAGCATTGACCTGTGAGAGTAAAAACTGATAGTTTTGTTGAAATTCTCTATCAGATTTCCCTTTTCTGTTTTGGATTGCAATATCCTCTGCTTGTTTGGCCTTGAGTTTCAAGTATTCTTCAATATTGTTAGGCCTGGGATATCCTGCAATTGATGGCAAACTCCTTTTGGCTGGGTCATCCTCATAATAAAAGGATTTTATTTCTTCCCTAACTGCAATGAGTTCTAGAGGGAATGAGACACCAGCAGGAGGTAGTGGTTTTAAAATTTGAGCTAAAGAGAGAGGTATAGGTTTTGGAATAGTGACAAGTGATAGGGATTTTGAAGATGTTGGTGGTGGTGAAGGTGAATCATCATCTGATATGTAAATACTTCTCCTTTTTGTTTTAGAAGAAGCAGATGATGTTTTGGGTGGATCAGTGGTGGTGGATGTAGTGGCAGTGGATTGTGATCGACTAACAGTTGTTGAAACAACTGGTGTTCCAACCACTGTTGTCATTACAGCAGATGTTATAACATCTGTTGTCTTCTGCTTTTTGTCAGCAGGTGAAAGCGGTGGTGAAATTGTTTTTGATGGTGACAGTGGTGGTAAAATAGTGGTTGTGGTGTGTGTTGAAGTGGTGTGTGTTGAAGAAAGAACAGATGTTGAAATCACTGAGGTACCAGCAGTAGTTGATACAGCAGGAGTTACAACAGCTGTTTGGATGGAGGTTTGATGCTGATGGCTTTTGGATGGTGGTTTTGGAGGCTTTGGAAATCTGGATGGGATGGACTTAGGTTTTCTTTTTGTCTTCGGATTTTTAGAGTCCTTTGATCCAGAACAACCTTGCTCATACAGTTCCATGAAAGCTCTTTTCTCCTCATTCCATCTTGAGATATCCTTTGCCATTCTATCTCTTTTAACACTTGCTACTCCTTCATCAAGTGCTTCTTGAGTTGCATCAACCTTTTTACTACCATCTGGCACAGGAATTTTTCTGGTCATAGCATCCTTTTCGGGTTCAATGTAAAGACCATCATCTATTCCTTTCTTCTTCCACTCCTGAATTTTCTCCCCCTTTTTGGCATTATCGTCTGGGAGTTGATAAATGAAAAGTACTGTTGGAGGAGCAGTGCCAGTGGTGTGCAGGATCTGAGTTTTGAGAACCTTTAGATCAGCCTGAGTGTTCTTGAACCTTGACTCCATTGCATTTCTCAGCTGTTGGACATGTTTTTCATGTTGCTGATCTGCGAATTGTGCTTGTTGATGGAGAAAAGGTTGAAACAATTTCCAGAGCTCATTTGTAGCAGGTGCCCTTGGTGGAGCAGGTGCTTGAGATGGAACAGCAGTGGATTGTACCTTTTGTACTTGTAACACCTGTTGTAGCATATCTTTGAGTTCTGCAACAGAGTTATCAAGCTTTTCAATACGATCCGTCAATTTCTGGTACTTTAAACCATCACCCAAGTTAATGGGATCATCTGATTTCCCACTAGCAGTGGTTTTATCAGTAGTTGATGTAGGGAGTATACTCCAAACATTAACCACTGATGCCCCTTTTTCTTGGTACTGGGGTCTTCTTCCTTCAACACTTGACAACCTTTTGATGTTGCCAGTAGGATAAATAAATCCACTGGTGGTTGGCAGAGGTGCTATAAAAGGAATTGCCTCCAAGGAAGTCTTATTGATGTAACCACTGTCCAACTGTAACCAATGGGTTCAACAGTTGTAGTGGCTGCTTCACTTGGACTACCACCAAGAGTTACTTGTAACTCAAGGGGTCTAACCTCCTCAGGTTGTGTTGGTGGGTTAGCAAAGATTGATACATCAGACCCAGTCAGTTGTTGAGGTATATTCTCATTGATAGGTGATTGAGAAGGACTGGTTAATGCCTGGTTCAAATCAATTGCATCCAACAGCAGTTTAGTTGGTGGGGGAATTGTGGATGTGAAGGGTGGTGTAGAAAGTGGATTTGTCCCGGGTATTGAGCTGTGGATGATAGAAATGAGTGTTTCCAGAGCATCATGATGTGGAGACCCTATTTGTACAACCTGTTCTTTTTATGAAGAAGCAGGAGGAGTGTCGGTTATGGGTTGAGATATTTGTACCAACTGCTGTGAGGAAGAAGCAGCAGTGGTTTCTTGTGACTTTTGTGTTGTCACGGGCATTTGCTCTGGTATCTCATCCTCCAGAGTTGCCTTTTTGATTGGTTTGGGGGGTTTTTGAGTTTTTCTTTTTGTCTTTTTGGAGATTTTAGGTGTGGGTTTCAAAGCAGTTGTGCTGCTGCTTTGATCACCTTGAGCAGTGGGCTCAGCAGCAGATACCTGAGGAGCAGTTGTAACTGCTAAAATCTGCTCAGGCACCTCTACTTGTGTTTTGAAAGGTGCTAACATTCTTGAAAAAGTTTCAGTTGTTAAACTGTTTATTTGAGTAGAATCACCTTGGTTTATTACAGCTAAATCATCCTTACTGAATTTCTTTGCAAAATAGTAACTTAAAAACCTTGGAAACAGTAAGAATGATTTTGTTTCAACATTATTAACCAAATCTTTAAAAATTTCCCGAGAATAGTTAAAATTTTCTCCTTGAAGAATTGCATATCCCAGATTTTGAATCTTTAAAGGGATTTCATTGAAAGAAGTGGTTTTGTTTGAAACACATAGTAGGAGGGTATGAAATAAAAATCTGGTTGCAGAAGGAAAATAACCTTTTTGTAAGGTAAGTTTCTTCATCATTGTGGCTTCATACCCTCTCTCAATAAAGTCAGTTTGCAACTCGTTTTTAGTGAAAGAAATTTTACCTTCTTGATCATCGAGTTGAAAGACCTCTGAAATGGATTGTGGCGTGATTTGGACAGCTTTACCCTTTATAGAAGAGTGTATGGTGGTTGCAATGTCTCCTTGTTTTTCAAGGGTTGCATTCTTCCAAAACTCCCTTTGGGTTTCCAAATAGATTGGTGCATCGACAGTGAACAAAGTTTTATACTTTGATTTTGCCATGGTGTCAATGATGGAATCGAAAACATTTGTGGTTCCTGGTTTTGTGAGAAGACCCAGGAGATTGTGGGATGGTTTATATGGAATTTCAGTGGAAAGTGCCTTTTGAGAGGCTGTTTTCGATGAAGATTTGGATGAGGGTTTTGAAGATGACTTCGATTTTGTCATTTTGAAGATGATGATCGAAGAAATTTGTGAAGAAATGAGATGAAAAACTGCTTTGAGAAGAGAATTTTTAAGAATTCAATTCGACAGTAAAACCCTGTTTTGGTGGTGAATGGGGAATTTTATAGGGAAGAAAGTGAATGCTGAGGTGGCAGCCGTTACAAAAGGTCTGACCAGTATGTACTGCCCACGTGACAACCCCTGGTGAAAGTGAAGGACAGTACTTTTGTGAAAGTGACTGATGAAGGCAGTGGTATGAAAGCAGTGGATGATTTTCACTATCAGTGGATAGCATATCAGTGGATAAGACACTGCTTTTGAACAACAGAGTTTATCAAATGGAATGAGAGAACAGGGATTGACTTTCAGCAGTGGACAGACTTTTGAAGTATAGCAGACTTTTGAACAATCAGTGGTTAATGGCAGACTTATAAGGATTTCAATGAAAATTTTCATTTTTAGCTATTTTTAAGGATGGAGTTTTGATTTTTTTGAAAACATTTTGTTGCTTTTATTCATAGAAAAACAAGATGTTGCTTGTTATTCCATGTTCAGCATCCCAATCCTAGAGACCAAGCTTTCAAAAGTGGCTGTATCAAGTGCTTTTGCGAGCACATCAGCCAGCTGGTCTTTAGTTGGGACATGATGCAGAGAAATCAAACCTTTTTCATAGCAATCCCTCACAAAGTGATGTCTGATGTCGATGTGTTTGGTGGTTGAATGGGAAACCGGATTTTTGATGATATTTTCTGCTGCCTGGCTGTCCAACATGAGTGGTGTCTTTAAGGCAGTGATACCAAAATCCAGCAACTGATTTTGAAGCCACAGGAGTTGGGCTGTACAGCTTGCAGCAGCAATGTATTCAACTTCAGCAGTGGATGTTGAAACAGCTGCTTGCTTTTTTCTTTGCCATGAAACTAAACAATCACCTAGAAACTGGCACCCTCCTGATGTGGACTTCCTTGTGGTGTGACATCCAGCAAAGTCACTGTCTGAAAAACCTGAAAGCTTGATGTTCCCATTAGCTGGATACCAGATACCAAGTGTGGGAGCACCTTTTATGTATCTGAAGATCCTTTTTACAGCAATGAGATTTGATTTTCTGGGAGCTGATTGACTTCTTGCACAGACACATGTGGCAAACATGATGTCTGGTCTAGATGCAGTTAGGTACAGTAAAGACCCAATCATGCTTCTATAAAGTGTTTGGTCAATCAGCTCATCTTTTTCATCAGACATGACCAGCTTATTTGTTGCCATGGGTGTGCTGCATGGTTTCCAATCATTCATATCAAATTTGGTTAAAAGTTCTTTAGCATATTTGTTTTGATGAATGAAAGTTCCATTTTGCATTTGCTGTACTTGGAGACCAAGAAAGCATTGCAGCTCACCCATTGCACTCATTTCAAACTCAGCTGTCATGAGTTCTCTAAACTCTTCACACATTGAGTTACATGTGCTTCCAAAAATAATGTCATCCACATAAATCTGGACAATCATTAAATCCTTCCCTCTCCATTTTAAAAACAGTGTTTTATCAATGGTACCTCTTTTGAAACCATTTGAGAGTAGGAAGTTGGAAAGAGTTTCATACCAGGCCCTTGGTGCTTGTTTCAGGCCATACAAGGCTTTGTTTAGCCTGTAGACATGATCTGGATAAAATGGATCCTCAAAACCTGGAGGTTGACAAACATACACCTCTTCTTGAATTGTACCATAGAGGAAAGCACTTTTGATATCCATTTGAAACACCTTCATATTGTGGTTGACAGCAAAGGCCAGGAACAGTCTAATGGCTTCCAATCTTGCAACAGGGGCAAATGTTTCATCATAATCAATCCCCTCTTCCTGTCTGTAACCATGAACCACAAGCCTGGCTTTATTCTTGACAACAATACCCCTTTCATCAGTTTTGTTCTTGAAGACCCACTTTGTGCCGATGGGACTAACCTCTTCTGGCAGTGGTACACACTCCCATACTTGTTGTCTTTTAAACTGTTGGAGCTCCTCTTGCATGGCTTCTACCTAGCTATTGTCTTTTAGTGCCTCTTGGTACTTGACTGGCTGATGGAGTGATAGAAAACCAGCAAAAAGACAAATGTTTTGGGTTTGGCTTCTTGTGAGCACCCCTTCATTTATGTTGCCAATGATTTGATCAGGTGGATGAGATCTCAAGAAGATTAAATCTCCTTGGTATGGTATGATGGCATTTGTTGGTGAAGGCTGCAAATGTGTATCATCTGAGCTAACCACTGCTGGGGACTTTGATGATCCAGCAGTGGCTTCAAAAGGTGGTGGAATAGGAGGTAATGAAGTGGACACCTGCTGACTTTTATCCATTGTTTGAGGACTTTTGTCAGCAGTGTTTGAGGATGTGGAAGCAGTGGTTGATGGGCTACTTTGGTCAACAACTGTTGAGGTAGCAGTGGTTGAGCTTTGACAACTGTTTTGAACAGCTGGTGCTTTTCCCTTTGTGGCAGACCTTTGAGGGATGATGATTTCATACCCATAGTCTGGTGTTGTATCCTCTGATGGACCTGCACTGTTAGTCTTGACAGCAGTATTTTCAAAAGTGAATTTTTCAAGATCAAACAGATCTGCAGGATTTGCTGGGATTTTCATTGATGAAAGTTCATTGAACTTAACATTCAAAGTCTCCTCCACTGCCTTGGTCCGTGTATTGAACACTTTGTAGGCCTTGGCAGTGGTTGAGTATCCCAGATGATAACCACAATCAATTTTGGCTGCAAATTTTGAAATGGAATCTTTTAAGTTCAAAATAAAGCATGGGCAGCCAAACACCTTGAAATATGAGATCAGTGGTTTGATTTTATACAGAATTTCATAAGCAGTCTTTTTGTGCCTGGGGTTTATTAAAACTCGGTTCTGAACATAGCAAGCAGTGTTTACTGCCTCTGCCCAGAAAGTTAATGGCAAACCTGAATCTGCAAGCATGGTTCTGGCAGCCTCAATCAACGTTCTATTCTTCCTTTCCACTACCCCATTCTGCTCTGGTGTTCTAGGGATGCTGTACTGCCTTACAATCCCTTTCTTCACACAGAAGGCATCCAACTCCTTATTTTTAAATTCTGTGCCATTGTCACTCCTGAAGCTTTTCACTGGAAGGTCAAATTGCTTTTCAACCTGTGTCACAAAGTCTTGCAAAATGCCTGCAGTCTCATCTTTTGAGTGTAAAAAGAAAGTCCATGTAAACCTAGAAAAGTCATCAACAATAACCAAACAATATCTTTTCTTTTTGAGGCTCATGACTTGTAATGGGCCAAACAAGTCCATGTGTAGCATTTGCAAACACTGGGTTGTTTTGGACTCTTCAATGGACTTGTGAGAACTTTTATGTTGTTTTCCTTTTAAACAGGAAATGCAATGTTCAGGACATGAAAACAATTTTTGTGGTAGGCCTCTCACCAAACCATTTTTTGAAATTTTTGTGATTGTCTTAAGATTTGTGTGCCCCAGCCTTCTGTGCCAAAGTTCTGTCTCTTTGTTAGAGGCAGCTGAGAACAGACAGGCATCAGCTCTGGGACACTCTTTTGACATGTCAACAACATAAACATTGCCACTTCTTTGAGCAACAAGTTTAGTTTGACCAGTTTTGATTATTGCTTCAATCTTTTTGACCATTTCTGGTCCAACAATCCTACAACAATCTTTTGTGAAGAATGACCCAAACCCTTTGTCACTCATTTGTGATACACTCAGAAGGTTGAATTTTAGATTGTCTATCAGATTGACATTTTCAAATTTTACATTTCCAGATTGCACTGTACCAGACCCCAGAACTTTTCCTTTACTATTATTCCCAAAGGATATATCACCCCCTCCATGGATTTTAAAGTCTTTGAGGAGGGCTTTACATCCTGTCATGTGCCTGGAGCCTCCACTATCTACATACCAAAGACTATCAAAGCATGCAGAAGCTCCCTGCACATGAAGTAAAAGAATTACTTCATTAAGGTCTCCAAAGCCAACAAGGCTTTGGATGGGGTCTCAACAGTGTCTGGGATGGATGCAGAATGATGGACAGTGGTTAGGTCAGGGGTTTGGACTGTTTTAGGACAGTGTTTCTCTAACCACTGTTGTGGGTCCTGACCTATCACCTGCTGGTAACCAAAAGGATGCCTGTTCACTCTGGGTTTAGAGGGCCTTTTGTAGGCCTCATAAACGTGTGGAATCCTTTGGTAAGACTGTTTTTCCTTGCCTTTTCTGAATTGATTAGCAGGGGGTGCATCAGTAACCTGAACATCTCTTTTGACAGATGTTTGGTTCAGCTGTTTTGTGACAGCTGTTTGAACTGGCACAAACAGTGGTTGTTTCTTGGTGAACTTGACAGATGATGATGATGATGATGATGATGATGATGATGGACTCAAGGATGTTTTAGCCATGTACTCATTCTTTTTCACATCAAAGTTTTTGAGATACACACATGCTTGAGTTTTGTGGTTTGTTTTACCACAAACAATGCAACTTTCTGCTGAAACAATGACACTTGTTTTGTTTAAATCATAAGCTTTCAAGTGGAAACAATCTTTTGTTAGATGATTCCTTTACTCACAGAATTCACAAAACAAGTTATCAATTTTTTCTTTCTTCTTTCTCTTTTCAGACTCCTTTGCAGCAGAGGTTTTAACCACTGCTGGGATGTCCTTGAGAGGTATGACTTTAGCTTTTGGAGCTTTAACACCATCAGTTGATGTAAAGTCCATAGGCTTGAAATTTTCAAGAATATCACACTCGTCAGACCAAGTGGGTTTAAACTGATATTTTTCAAGTTCTTCAAAAGTAGAGGAACTCGTTGTTCTGCCAAGTGTGATTTTGTTACCAAGTTTGTCAGTGATTTTCACTTCTTGGCCATTCTTGTTTGTGGGGATGAACTCAGTGGTTACATCAGTGTTTTCAACAGTGTTTTGAACAGATTTTTCACAAGTAATGCATTCATCATCATATTTTCTATACCCAACCCCAAATTTCACATTACTTTCAATCTGTTTAGCAAGCATCACCTCATATCCTCTGCAGGATTCCACCCATCTTTCACAAGTAATCTGGGTGGATTCCAACTCCTTTTTGCAAACTTGGTATTTTTCTACCATAGTTTGAAGTTGGGTTTTGGTTATGCTTTGCTCTTCTTTCAGACAGCTGATCTCTTTTTCCTTTTCAGTCAATTTGTTTTTAAGTTCTTTTAAAGACTTTTCAAATTTAACCTCATCAGTCAAGATTTTATCCCGAAGGTTTTCATTCACCTCTTTGATGTTAGCAAAAGCAATTATGCAATTGTCAGAACACAGTTTTTCAAGAACTTGAGGAGATACCTTGGCAGCTACCATCATTGCACAATCACATTGATGATCTTCCTCATCATCAGCTTTCACCTTCTTTTCACCAGCCTTTTCTTCCTTCTCTTCTTCTTTGTCCTCTTCGGACCATGGATCTGTCATTGGTTCAATCAGGGTACCTGAACTTTCTCCCAACAGTAGTTCACCAGCCACAGCAGTAACCACTGCTTCAGTCACCTCATCCACTGTTTCAAAGCTCAGCTGTTCCTCCTCAGTTTCAACCCCCTCCTGTATTGACTCTAATGCCATCAAACAAAATTCATTATGAGAAGTATCATTAGAAGCATAGAGTGCAAAATTTTCATCACTAAGATCTTCAGGCATACTGCTCCAGTCAACAAACCCTTGAGTGAAAAAACTTTGTTGATCTGGTTGTACTGCTGCTGGAGCAGTGGTTTGAGGTGCAGGTTGCACTTGTGCCTGGGGAACAGGGGTTTGAACATATTGGATCTGTGGAACAGTAGTTTGGACATAATGTACTGGCACAGGGGCAGCAGCATAGTGAGCAGTGTTCACTTGAGCTGCTGGGGCATACTGGGCATAGTGCACAGTGCTTTGGTTTTGAGGTCTAGGATTTGAGCTAGGATGAGTAATTATGGGACCAGTAGTTTGACTCCTACATTCTCTAGCGAAATGTCCCAACCTATTACACTTGTAGCACTTGATTTTCGATTTATCCAACCCAACCCTTAGATTCCCATGCAAACCTGGGAATTTTCGCCCTGTTCTTTTGTAAAATTTGCTAGTTCTAACACTTAGCAAAGCCAGTTGGTGCAGGATATCCATTTCCTCTAAGTCAGTGGGATTGAAATGTTGTAAATCATTGAGTTCAAAGCTTAGATTATCTGACATCTGGTTTTCGTTTGAAGTGAATGCATAACTTGCAGAGTGAGGATCAGGGTTGTTGAAATTTGCACCAGCAGTTATGTAAATGAAGTGATCATAACCCTGATCCTTACCACTGCTCCCAGATTCTTCTTGACCCAGAAGAGCAGTATTACCGAAAGTGTAATCATCAGTAACTTTTCCTGACTCTTGTAACCTCCTTTTCTGGTTCAACTCCCTTTCGTAGGTCAGGAGTCGACCGTGGAGTTGGGTCAAGGTCAGATCCTTGAACTCAGGTGAGTTTCGGGTGACAAAAGCTATGGTGTCCCATTTTTCTGGCAGTGACCTGAGGAACCTGCTATTTTGAGTTGAGTTTGTAAAAGTGGTGTTAACAAGCCTCAGTTCACTGATGAGACAACTGAAACGCTCAAATTGTTGCGTTAGTGATTCACCTTTAACGTAACAAAATGTTTCATACTGTTGGTTCAGGATTTCCCTATTGTTTTCTATGACTTCTTCGGTTCCCCCAAACTGTTCCTTAAGTGCGTCCCATAATTCTTTGGCACTGTTACAGTGTAACAGTCCAGCATATATCTCATTGGGCAGCGCTGATGCTATGATGCTAAACGCTTTAGCATCTAGTTCAATCTTTTGAAAGTCGGTTTCGGTATAATTTTCAACTGGTTTTGGAACGAACTTTTTAGCATCTTCAGCGCTTGGTACTGAAGGAACATGGGGACCATAAATGACAGACCTCCAACAACATGTGCTTTGTTGAGCAAGGATGTGACCCATCCTCCTCTGCCAGATGTTG
The DNA here is from genome assembly GCA_030545235.1 of Helianthus tuberosus. Classification (NCBI taxonomy): domain Eukaryota; kingdom Viridiplantae; phylum Streptophyta; class Magnoliopsida; order Asterales; family Asteraceae; genus Helianthus; species Helianthus tuberosus. The sequence continues at coordinate 97,220,328 of CM060357.1, read as the reverse complement.
TACTCATTTCTTTTTAGCATAGGTGGTTTAAAAAGTGAGCCGATGTTGTTTTTATCATCTTGAGATTGTGACGTCATTCTTGTTGTTTTACAGACACTGAGAAATCAACTTTAATGGTGATTAATCCTTGCTCTGTTTTTCAACGGACGAACAAACGATCAGTATCAACTATTATGAGCCGAACTATTTATGTCAAAATGATTGTTAAATCAAATTTGACTGTCCAAGCTCTGATACCAATTGTTGGATCTGAGTTTGTTTCTGATTGTATTTTCATTTGAAATTAAGATGGAAATGAAAGAGTTGTGCAGCGGAATTAATATGAACACAAACTTTGCATACAATCAAACGAGAGTATTGCTTTGATCAAGACATTTTTAACAAGGAACCGAATTATTGAATTATATTTCAACAACGATTACAAGTAATGCTTGAATACAAACTCCCCCTCAGCCAGAGCTCAGCGTTTGTTCATGCAAAGAAGACGGTATTACAAGAGCTAATAGAACAGTACAAAGTACTGAACTATTTATAGGTACTAGCAAACCACTGAGCATCTTTAGCTGACATCACCATGAAAGTGACATCAACCTCCTAACAAACTCTAACCTCTGATCTATACAAACACTGATGTACTAACTACTGCTATTACATTTCATTTCATAGAAGACACTTAAACAGCTGTTGCATCCTTCCACTGCTGTGAACCCAGCAGTGTTTGTTCGGATCAGCAGTACTAGACTCAAGGCAGTAGATTGAATCAGCAGAGCTTTGGTCTTCCATCAGTCTTTGACATTGGGCAGTAGATGCAAGGCAGCAGTTGTAGGTCAGCACTTAGTAAGATCAGCAGATAGGAGGTCAGTAGATATGAAACCACTTTCAAGGGGAGAGATTTGTATGTAAACATCTGCTTATTCTGGATCCACTGCTCTGATCCAGTTTTGGCTTTAATTATCTGTTCCTCTGATAGGGTTCAATCCCAACACTTAAGTATCGGGTCATATCTAAAGGAACTACCTTTGGCCCGTATACATTCTAACAGATAATAAATATGTTCATTCCAGACTATAGTACCCCTAGATAATCGGACTTGAGTCAATAATACTTAGACTTGCGGCTCTTTGCCAAATATAGTTGATGTGCGTGTAGCGTGATATATTTTTATTAATATTTTAAGCCCTTTTTAACACTTTAGTCAAGTTTTAAATTTATAAAACATGATATTCTACTAACACTAAACACACATATGGGCAAGTGCACCCATCGTGAGCGTAGTATAGCGTTGGTAAGATACCGAGGTCGTCCAAGGACACAAGATCTTTTAATACAGGTTTTATCCTCAACGTCTAATCAAATCAAAATTTTAGAAAAAAAGTTTAAACATGAAAATTAAAAACTAAAAATGCTGAAAATAAAAATAAAATAAAAACAGATAGATAAGATGAATCACTTGGATCCGACTCGTCTTTAGTGTAACCGTTGATGATTTCCGCACTTTTGCACTTTTTAAGAGATTATCTTAGTTATAGTAGTAGGCCCCTCTTTTGAAGGTGACGTTACCCTCAACCCAGTAGTTTGAGTCAGCAAGGATACAATCCTAAAGGGTTGAAATATTGAAAGATAATTAATTAAGTTATTAATGCGTAATGTGGTAGGCCCCTCTTTTGAAGGTGACGTTACCCTCGGCTAAGTGGTTTGAGTCAGCAGGGATACAATCCCAAGTAGCCGGGTTAATGTATTAATAGTAGTTTACATATGAGGGGATCAAGCCATTCGCACCCCCGCCATCCAATACCAGTGGGTATTGAAGGAGGTCCTAGTAAGCTTGACCCAGGTCCTTGCAGGATCTATACACTGAACAAGGCAAGAACCTTATCAAACCATTCCCTTAACCCCCGACCAGGTAGCCAACATATCTCTATATAGACCGCAGAGATATGAATGGTGAAAATCTTTTAGAGTAAACTTCCGTTTTGCTCCCTGGGGTTTGGTCATTTGTCGCAATCTAGTGTTATGATGCTTTTGACCAATCTATTATGTCTCGCTTCGATGTTAAGATTGATTGTGATTTTAAAATGGATACATTTTGCAACCCAAATAGTGTTTAAAGCGTAAAATGGGCCAAGTATGAACTCAAGGTTTGCGAAGGTTACTACAAAAGTGAGAGAGCGGTTTTGAAGGATGGAACACCGAAGTTACCCTAAAATGGTAAACAAAGGTGTATGAGTATTTGGCCTTGGAGATTGGGATTGCAACGAAGGTTATAAGTATGAAATTACATAAAAATATATCCCATCTTAGACACTTATTCGGACACTATTAGGTGTTTGTGCTTTTCATGAGTCCGATTACTCATTAGAAATTCGAACTAATGAATCTAAGACTTGGAATATTCTCCACCTCAACATAATGTTCAACCATGGCTTGGTCGATATTATAGTTGGGTTTTTAAAGTGTGTATTATATATATATATATATAATATATATATATATATATATATATTGCAAGTATGTCAAGCATTAGAGGTCGGATAAATCCTTTCACTTCAAGAATTAACCAATGCACAAATCATCAGATGGATGATTAGGATGGTCATGAATACAAGTATGACAATCATAAACTAATCTATCTAATTCACTAAGTAACCAAATGAGTTAAACCAGACGAGTGCTTCCAAACATGGTTATGATTGGAGACTTGGTGTAGTTTGTTCACTTTGTTTGCTTGGAAGTTACTTAGTGACTTAGGTTGTATGAAATGTAAACATATAATCACAAGATTTCGGGAACAAAAATTCAGTCCAAACCTATCCAACATAGGGATTTGTTGGCAACTTGAAGATGTTCCAAAGTTAAAGAAAGATGAACATGCTTAAAAGTTCTTAACAAAACTTAAATCCAAACCTATCCAACATATGGATTTGTTGGCAACTTAAAGATGTTCCAAAGATAAAGAAAGATGAACATGCTTAAAAGTTCTTAACAAAACTTTAGAAAAATCCTAACTTTGGACCTCAAAATGGTGATATGCCACATTTATTTACCAAGGTAAACATATAGTATTATTCATAGAGGTTATCCAAAGAAGGAGGAGAAGAAGAAAAACAAGAAGAAATATGCATAGACAAGCTTAAAACTCATTGTTTTGAACTTGGTTGAATCTGCCTAAGCTTGAGAATTTTGAAGATTAAAGAGTGTTAGAGAGAGTGATTTGAGTGTGGAAAGTGTTTAGGAGGTGTGGAAGTGTTGTCTTTATAAATTGATATTAGGGTTTGGTCATTAATAAAGTGGTTGAGAGTTAGGAGAGGGGGAAGTTCAAAATAACAAGATTTCACGACCTGCTACTGTTTTGGTCAAAAATTACCGAAGCAATTAAGTGATCAAATTAGTTAAGTGAGGTAGTGTGCTAGAAATGTGTATTAAAAATATGATAGTTAGGTTGTTTGCAAAAACAGTTTCAAGATACGGCTCAGGATATAGAGCTGTATCTATGATCAAACAATGAGCGAAAATGTAAAGGGTGACACAGGATGTACGAGGAAAGCCCTTGATCAATCTAGATCGCCGGCACAAAACCTCGGGAGCTGACAATCGCAGCTGCCTTGTTCTTCTATTGCTTCAAATATTAGGATACAGTGCAGGATATGATGCGGATCAACTAGGTTTTACAAAGTAATTTGAGTACAAGTGTTTTTGTGTAGTGATTGCTAGTAGCTAGAGAGTAAAGTATGCGAAAGGGAGTGAGTGCCTTAACTTGATCCGATCATACTATTTATAGTTAAACGAAATCAACTAACTATCCTATTAAACCAGGATGCTTCGAATATTCCTCTAGTTAACGTTGCAGTCCTGGTCTTTCGGGTTCAACGTCTTTAATCTCACCGATTAGCCCGAGTCTTGGGGGAAGAAGTCTTCTTGAACGTTGGAGACTTGCACCTCCTAATCTGCACGTGATTAATTCGGTCAATACCAGGATATCGTACCAGGATGTTACCAATATCCTGATCCGGTATCCTGATTACAAGTAAACAATCAAAAGTAGAATATTAGTCAGGATATATGTTCAGAAAATGGCCCATAACAATTGTCCCCAAAATATATCTCTTGGTATACCAATCCAACGGATATATTTTAAAACTTTATCTCGTAAACCGAGGTAATCAATATGACAAGACTCTTGAAATGACAATGTGCAACTTCCAAAGCGTTATTTACTCTTTACCCCCTATCATTCAGCCTATAACTAGCCGAAATAATTTGCACTTTGATCATTACTTCTCAAGCGATTCTCAGGTATTTCTCTCTTCTTCTTTGTTTTCTTTTCTTTGGATTTCTTGTTTCTTCGTCAATACCCTTTATGGCATCTCAAACAAGGTCTCGGTCTAACGAGCCGGTTGCAACCCTCACGAGTCAAAACCTCATACGAGAACCACAAAATGAGATTTGTTCTTTCAACAATGCTGATATTGCCGCTTTGAAGGATTCCGGCGCCTTTCCTGCTGGAGTAGTCATCCGTCCTTTTGATCGGGAAGTCCGATCAGATGCGTCGTCGAACGAATGGGTCTGCTTCCTTGCTTATCCCTTTTCTTTGGGACTCCGGTATCCATTCCCACCCTTTATCTCTCGTTTCTTTGAGCTTACAGGCCTCAGTTACGCCCAGACCATGCCCATGGTATGGCGAGTTTTAATAGTGTTAAACCAAATCAAATCTCGTCATTACCCTGACCTGTGCATTGAAGACCTTCCCATAGCATATCGACTGAGATCCCATGGCAACAGCCACTTCCTTCTGTTCTCCACTTCCAAGAATCCCTTAGTCCTTAAGGCCACCAAAAATGAAGATCAGTGGCAACGAAAATTCTTTTTTGTAAAAAGAGACTCTATTGACAAGGGTTTCGATCTGCCAGTTAGATGGTTAACCAAGGGTAGGATTTAGGGTTTTAGGAATATCCCCAAATGTATCCTTAAACTATATCTTAGACTGATATCCTGGTATTTTATGCAGCGAATTTCAGAGATCTAGCATCCCCAAGCGCGGAGTCAGAGCCCAGGATCAAAGAGATCTACCGGCTTCCTGCTAGCAAAAGAACCTTCTCCCTGTCCCTTACAAACTCAAGTCAAAAATCAAGCACAGAGATATCTGGTAAGCACAAGATTATAGTGAATATAAAGTATAAGTGTTACAAACTAAATATCTATTCCCTTGTGCAGTGCCGGTCATTAACCTTCAAGGCTTCCAGCTTGACGAGTTGGACAGTTACTCTAGCCTCGCACCTCCCAAGCAAGAATCTAATCCGAAGTCATCTGTTACTCTGAAGCCTACTAGTTCAAAGACTACTTCTGCTCCTAAAGCTCCTCCAGCATCCAGGACCCGGGCCTCTAACTCCCGGAAGAGAAAGGAAGTTGAGCCTCCCGCTACACCCCATGTGTTCCCATTCGAGAACCACGGGTTTACGGAATCCAGCAAATTCATGACCGGCTTCCTCAACCAGGTTGGTATCCTGACCCATATCCTGCAACATATGCTAGTTAATAAAGTCAACTGAAGTCAATACCTGATTTCTTTGCAGGGTCTCGAACGCCTGGTGTTTCTCTACGAGGATGCATGTGGCTCGAATGTCATGCTTGAAAGTCAGCTGAAAAAGGCCGAGGCCACCATCGCAGATCAAGCAGCAATTTCCATCGCCAAATCGAAGCACTATGAAGCTAAGTACAAGGCTATGACTCAAGATCACCAGTCTGTCATCCAGAAGATCACCCAGGAGGCACAAGCTAAGTTCGACGCGGCTCAGGTTCAACATGAGCAGGCCATGGCTTCATACCGGGAAAGCCTTAAGAATTCTGTAGTCATATCCCTTCTCCAGGCCAGACTGAAAATGGCTTACGAGGCAATGGCTTTGGGTTTGCAATGCCCTTCTTGGAATACCAAGGCCTGGGAGGCTAAACTGAGAGATCTTGGGGGAATCCTATGGAGCCTCCTGCCAAATCTGCTGCGGAAGAACCTGCCAAGATAGTGGATGCTAGTGCTTCAAAGGATGCTGTTGATGATGCTGGGGCAAATGTTGGAGAAAATGTTGGTGGAGAGGATGCTGCTGAAGATGCTGGGACAAATGTTGGAGAGGATGCTGGTGGAGATGTCACGATGAAGGAAGGAGCTGCCCCTTAAGTGTAGTGATGTGGGCGATGATGGATATACGTGCCAATGCCGGAGCCCACTTTTTAAATTTCATGGTTGTGGTCTGTACAAACAATTTACTTTTTTCTGCTGAACAATTTACATTTTCTGCATTAGAACAAAACGATGACCAAAGGTGGATAGGTCCTGTGTTTCAGGATGAAGCCCTTGGTCATCAGTTAGTATAATTTGTTTTAGATGATGCAACGGTTGGAGGCGGTTGGGTCTCGTTTTGAGATGAAACCTTCAACCGTCGCATAAATATGGTAAAAACTAATAGTGCTTTTGGTGGATGGGCCTCGGTTTGAGGTGAAACCAAAAGCACAACTTTTGACTTGTTAATAATATAACCACCGTTTGACTTATTTGTTGTTTCCTTTTTGTCATGCATTACTTAGTTTAGATTTTAGCTTTGCAAAATTTATACAATTATTTTTTGAAAATATCATGATCAATATACTCAGTGACATCCTACGAAGACTTTCGTCAAATAGGACTTCTCAAAATCCACACAATTTAGACAAAGTTTCTAAAAATAGTTTATTCTTCAAAATCTCAAATAATTTAAATATAGTTTTCAAAGGAAAAAGACGGTTTACTCAGCATTTATAAATAAATTCAACTCTGATTTTTAAACCCAAGTATTGTATCCCAAATATTCTAAACATCCTGAATCATATTTCGAGAATATATTTCAAGAATATATCCTAAAGATATATCCTAATCAGGATACTTAAACTTTAAAAATAGTTTCAAAAGTTCAAACAAGTTGTGTAAGATTCACAAAGGAAAGATCATACCAGGAATAGAGTGCAACCCTAGTACTGAACCTTAATGCTTTTGCAACTTCTTCAACTAAGATGTCCCCGGTCCGAAATATTCAGTACATTAGGTTTGAGTTTGATTCTTCAAGCCTTACACAATCGCCTTGGGAGGAGTGTCCCCTGTGCATAAAGCCTTCAAACACTTAATTAATTTTTTAATTCAAATTCTAATTGTTTGGGCAGTTCTTGTGTCACTAGGGTAAAACCCAAAAACATACTGGAGATAAATCCTTAGTGTCTTGGGGAAGATCCCATATTTTCATGAAAATACCCTTCCGTGAGAGAGGGTGATCAATCCTCGTATACCTTGAGAATCCAGGATATAGCCAACGGTGACGAAATTGTCAGCCACTTTTACATGAACTGGTCGCGCCACCTTGAACTATTCATGGATAACTTGCGCTCCAGGCGGGGTGTTTAAACCCAATTCGAGAGAAAGGTGAATACCTTTAAACCTGTGAAGGGATCAGAATCCCTTAAACGTGAGAGAGGGGGCCAATCCTCTAATCTTTCGAAGTATCCTGAATGTATATCCTGGAGCTATATCCTGAAGCATATACTGCAAAACAACTGTAAGCTAAGGTGGGTGTTAGCCTGGCTAACACCCCCTCCGATGCTTAAGTCAGTAATGGGTTCAAAACAATAAATAATATTGAAATTTAATAAAAGAGATAGAATCCATACCATTCTGAGTTAGAATTTAAATTTCAAACTCACTTGAAATAGAGCTTTAGATGTATAGCATTCCAGGATCTTGGTAGTATATCCCCCTCCATATCCTTGAGTCGGTATGCTCATTTTCCTAATTCTGATTCAATCTTATAGGGTCCTTCCCATTTTGGAGCCAACTTTCCGTCAGCAGGGTTAGTAGTATTCTGGAAAGCCTTTCTCAATACCCAATCTCCGACCTGGAACCTTCTAGTCCTTATATTCTTGTTATAAGCTTTCGATATCCTCTGTTGATATGCTGCTATCCTTAGCCTTGCCACGTCTCTTGTCTCATCAACAGTATCCAATTCCTCACATAGGACTTCAGGATTCTGCTCAGGATCCCGGAAGTTGGATCTTGCTGAAGGTATTACCATTTCTGTCGGGATCACCGCTTCTGCTCCAAATACCAAGGAAAACGGGGTTTGGCCAGTTGCATTTTTCACCGTCGTCCTATCAGCCCACAAAACAAAGGGTAGCTCTTCTGCCCATCTTCCTTTTTTAGCCCCTAGTCTCTTTTTCAGGTTGTTGACAATTATCTTATTTGAGGATTCTGCTTGTCCATTTGCTTGAGGATGTACTGGGGTGGAAGTGATCATTTTGATTCCCCAACTCTTGTAAAAGTCAGTAGTCCTCTTACTTATAAACTGAGATCCATTGTCACAAATTATCTCAGCTGGTACTCCAAACCTAGTCAGGATATTCCTTTTTATGAAGGATACCACTTCCTGATCTCTGACTTGAACAAATGCTTCAGCTTCAACCCACTTAGAGAAATAATCAGTCATTGCTAACATGAAGACTTTTCCTCCTGGAGCTTTTGGCAGTTTTCCTACTATATCCATTCCCCACTTAATGAAAGGCCAAGGGGAAGCTATAGGATAAAGTGGCTCGGTCGGCTGATGTAATATATTACTGTGTCTTTGACATGCATCACATCTTCGAGCATATTCCGCAGCATCTTTTCTCATCGTCGGCCAATAATATCCTGGTCTTAATGCCTTTAAAAACAACGACCTGCCCCCAGAATGGTTACCACAATCCCCTTCGTGTATATCCTGAAGCACTTCTTTGGTTTCGGGATCTTCTAAGCATCTCAGATATGGTCCTGCAAGAGATTTCTTATACAAGACATTATTTATAATAGTGAATCGTGATACCCACTTCTTTGGTTTCGGGATCTTCTAAGCATCTCAGATATGGTCCTGCAAGAGATTTCTTATACAAGACATTATTTATAATAGTGAATCGTGATACCTTCATTCTAAAGGCCTTAGGATTTTCATCCTTTGGGATGTGTCCTTCCTTGAGATATATTATGAGTGGAGCCATCCAAGACTTAGGATCCTTCTCAGGATACTCATAAGGATCCTGGACACTTAGTACTTCCTTATCCTGAGGATCTGTCGCAGGATATAGGATATGTAATATTGGTATTCGGATTCCTTCCGGTATCCTGAATGATGATCCCAAATGTGCCAAGGCATCAGCTTCAGCATTATCCTCTCTTGGTACCTGTTCATGTGTAAAAATACCGAAATATCCTGCTAATCTTTTGAGAATTTCGAGATACTCGATTAACTTCTCACCTTTAACTGCATAGGTTCCATTAAAATGATTAGTAATTAACAAAGAATCAACATATACTTGCAAATTCCTGATATTCATACTTTTAGCCAATTCTAATCTTGCAATTAAAGCTTCATATTCTGCCTCATTATTAGTGGCAGGAAACTCACATCTAATAGCCTGGGGTAATATGTCCCCCTGTGGAGATTTTAGTATACCCAAGCCTACACCTCTTACATTAGATGCACCATCAGTATACAGCGTCCAGGATTCTAAGTTTTCTCCTAGCTGTTGTACTTCCAGGTCTACTTCACTTTGAATATCACTACTGAAATCAGTCACAAAGTCAGCTAAAGCCTGAGACTTTATGGCATTTCTAGGTTCATATACTAGATCAAAGGCACTTAATTTCACGGACCATTTAGCCATCCTACCTGACATCTCGGGTTTCCTAAGCACGTTTTTAACAGGATAGTTGGTTTTAACATGAATTCTATGTGTTTCAAAATAATGTCTAAGTTTTGTTGACGCCATAACTAGGGCTAAAATCAGTTTCTCTAAGTGGGAATATCTAGTTTCAGCATCTAATAAACTTTTACTAACATAATAAACAGGATACTGCTGACCTTCATGATCCTTTACAAGGACAGCACTTACTGCATTCCCTGATACTGCAAGATACAGGGATAATGGTTCGCCATCCTCAGGCTTCATACTGCTTCAAATCTTGCAAGGCTGCTTCATGCTGCTTCATGCTTTGCTCCCCATTCGAACTTCTTATTCTTCTTGAGGATATCATAAAATTCCTTGCACTTTTCCGAGGATCTTGAAATAAATCTGTTCAATGCTGCTACTCGGCCTGTTAACTGTTGAACATCCTTCATATTTGAAGGTGACTTAATATCCAAGATAGCTTTAATCTGCTCCGGGATTGCCTCTATCCCTCTTTTAGTCACCATATATCCTAGAAACTTTCCTGCCCCCACTCCGAAATGGCACTTAGCAGGATTTAGCTTCATGTTATACTGATCCAGGATATCAAATGCTCCCTTGATATCCTGGAGGTGGTCCTCAGCCTTTTTAGACTTTACTACCATGTCGTCGATGTATACCTCCATAGTGTCCCCCAGCTTGTCTTTAAACATCATGTTCACCAATCTCTGATATGTTGCACCTGCATTTTTCAAACCAAAGGGCATAGCAGTGTAGCAATAAATACCTGTTGGTGTCATGAAGGCAGTATCCTCCTGGTCTGAAGGTTCCATTTGGATCTGCTGAAATCCTGAAGATGCATCCATGAATGTTAACATCTCATGCCCGGCAGTAGCATCCACCATTGAGTCAATATGAGGAAGAGGAAATGGGTCTTTGGGACAAGCTTTGTTTAAGTTCGTGTAATCTACACAAACTCTCCATTTCCCATTTTTCTTCTGCACCACAACTACATTCGCCATCCATTTAGGAAACTTCACTTCCCTAATCATCTTGCTCCTTAGTAGTCTTTCAACTTCCTCTTGGATGATCACATTTCGCTCCGGAGCAAATTTCCTTCTCTTTTGCTGGACAAGCTTGAATGACCTGTCAATACCGAGCTTATGTGTTATAATATCCTTGGAAATACCTGTCATATCCTCGTGTTTCCACGCGAACGTTGACATCCTGCATTTCAAAAAATTAGTTAATTGATCTTCAATATCCTGAGGGATATTGGTTCCCACGAGCACCGAGATATCCGGATTATTCTGATCCAGGACCACTTTCTTTACATCCTGCTCCGAAGCCTCCATGATATCCTGGCCTCGCATCTTTAATTGCTATGCTGCATTGGGCTTTGTTGAGGATTTCATCGAAGAAGAATAACACTCCTTTGCTTCCTGTTGATCACTTTCCACCTTGACAACTCCCCAAGGAGTAGGGATCTTGATGCATTGATGGTAGGTTGACGGAACAGCCTTCATATCATGGATCCAAGGCCTACCCAGTATAATATTATAGCAGGATAGAGAGTCCATGACACAAAAGCGCTGCATTGAGTTGACCCCTTGAACATACACGGGCAACTTTATTTCTCCCACGGTATTCCTAGCTTCTCCACTGAAACCAACGAGCACAGTGGATTTCGAAGTAATGTCCATCGGAGATACATTCATCCTTTTCAATGTTTCCAGCTGAATTATGTTGACTGAGCTGCCATTATCCACTAATATCCTGCGTACAAAATGGTTAGCAACATATAACGTTATCACTAAGGCATCATGATGGGGATCCTGGACAGTATTCCTGTCATCATTATCGAACGTGATGACTTTGTCAGTTGTGAGGGTTGACATCCTTGTCGGCTTATCTCCCCTTTCTGCTTTAGCTTCCTTCGCGTGTCTTTTTGCCGCAGAATATGATGTGCCGCATATATCGGATCCTCCTGAAATAAACTTAATTATTTTTGCTTCTGCAGGAGGCGATGCTGCCCGTTCAGGATCCTGACCTTTATTCTTCTTTCTTCCCAAGAGGTCCTTCAGATATCCCTTACTCAAGAGATAGCTTATTTCCTTTCTCAAAGCGATACAATCTTCAGTAACATGCCCGAAACCCTCATGGAAGGCACACCACTTGGACTTGTCCTTCCAATCAGCCTTTTGTTGATTCTTTCAGGGCCACCTTGCTTTGTCTCCTAAACCCTGCATAGCATACATCAGTTCGGGTATGTTAACAGAAAAATAATATTCAGACAACTCAGGATACTCCTCAGGATCCTCGTCTTCAACAGCATTCACTTTTTTGCCATCATTTCTGCCATACGGTTTAGAACGGTATGGTTTATACGAGGATTCTGATTTCCTGTTGGTTAACTCATAGGTTGTGGATGAGTTCATCCTCTCTTGCATCTTTTTATCATCCTCCAGGCGAATGTATCTCAAAGCCCTGTTACGAGCCTCGTCCAGATTCCTGCAGGGATTCATTACAAGATCCTGGTAAAATTGAGAATCTTTTTGCAACCCCATCTTGAATGCTTGCACGGCCGTCGCAACATCAAGATATGGGATATCCAAGGATTCCTGACTAAACTTGTTCACATAATCTCTTAAGGATTCCTGAGGTCCTTGAGTTATCCTGTAGAGGTCACTGGTTAATTTCTCAAAACTCCGGCTGCAAGAAAATTGACTATTAAATAAATTAACTAAATGAGCAAAAGAAGTAATTGAGTGAGGAGGAACGTTTAACAGCCATTTTAAGGTTGATCCTGTTAAGGTGGAACCGAAACCCTTGCACAAGCATGCTTCTTTGAGGTCTGAAGGGATAGGGTTGATTTCCATCCTTTCCCTGTACTGGGCAATATGCTCCTCAGGATCCGTAGTTCCATCATAGAGCTTCATGTTGGGGGTTTGAAATCTTTTTGGGATTTCAGCATCACAAACAGGATATGCAAACCGGGATATCCTATGGCTATCCTGGGATACTTTAGGAATTGGCTGAACCACTCCAGTTACACTGGATATCACGTCCTTCAGTTTTTGAAGCTCCCTAGAAAACGCTTATGTCATACCTGCATCCTGCAAAGATCCAATGCCATTAGTAGCAAGAGTATTATTATTATTAGATACATTACCAGCTAGGGGGTTCTGGCCATATCCTGAAGCATATCCTGAGCTCCTCACAGTTGATACTCTTACTGAAGAAGGTATCTCAGGAGTATGATTCTGGGGATGGCTAGGCACAATATTCCCCCGGTTATCCTCCGTATAGACTGTAGAACTGAAGTTCAAAGTCCTGGGTTGTAAGGAAGTGACAGTATCTTCGGCAGGCCGACTCGGGCCAGACTTCAAGAGTTGTATCTCTCTCATCAGCATCTGGTTGGTCTCCTGTTGCTGCCTCATCTGTTCCTGTACACTACCAAACAAATTTAAAATTTCTTCATTAGAAGCTAAAACAGGAGCGGATCCCTGGACACTGCGAGCAGGGATAACATCCCGAGCCACATGACTTTCAGTTCCTTGCGAAGAGGCTTGCATTCTCGGAGGAGGTGGTGGGAGCACCGAACCAATTGTTGCGGAGGTTGTGACAAACACGGTGGAAGAGCTCATGTTTGATCTTGAGGCCATTGAAAATAGTGTGGTAAAAAGTTTCGAAAATAGAAAACCAAGTAACGATTTTGCAAAAGCTTTTAGTAGAAATAGCACCACTTGCCCCACGGTAGGCGCCAAATTGTTTTGGTCAAAAATTACCGAAGCAATTAAGTGATCAAATTAGTTAAGTGAGGTAGTGTGCTAGAAATGTGTATTAAAAATATGATAGTCAGGTTGTTTGCAAAAATAGTTTCAAGATACGGCTCAGGATATAGAGCTGTATCTATGATCAAACAATGAGCGAAAATGTAAAGGGTGACACAGGATGTACGAGGAAAGCCCTTGATCAATCTAGATCGTCGGCACAAAACCTTGGGAGCTGACAATCGCAGTTGTCTTGTTATTCTATTGCTTCAAATATTAGGATACAGTTCAGGATATGATGCGGATCAACTAGGTGTTACAAAGTAATTTGAGTACAAGTGTTTTTGTGTAGTGATTGCTAGTAGCTAGAGAGTAAAGTGTGCGAAAGGGAGTGAGTGCCTTAACTTGATCCGATCATACTATTTATAGTTAAATGAAATCAACTAACTATCCTATTAAACCGGGATGCTTCGAATATTCCTCTAGTTAACGTTGCAGTCCTGGTCTTTCGGGTTCAACGTCTTTAATCTAACCGATTAGCCCGAGTCTTGGGGGAAGAAGTCTTCTTGAACGTTGGAGACTTGCACCTCCTAATCTGCACGTGATTAATTCGGTCAATACCAGGATATCGTACCAGGATGTTACCAATATCCTGATCCGGTATCCTGATTACAAGTAAACAATCAAAGGCAGAATATTAGTCAGGATATATGTTCAGAAAATGGCCCATAACAGCTACCAGACCAGGTCCTTGCAGACTGTAAGGGTATGGCTTGTGGTTCGTAAGGACCCCTTAAAAATGAAAAAAAAAATATTTTAGTCCTTTGGGTTTAGTGGTTTGTCATTTTATGCAATAAACACAATGTTAATCACATTTTTAGGGTTTTAAGGTGTATATAAACATGTGTATTGCATGAACATGTTTTGAATATATTTCCGAGAAAAATATAATCTCGATGCATGACTCGGTTTTAAATAAACACGTGTATTTCGTGATTGTTTACGTATTGTGCAAGCATGATTATTCATGTATGAAATAAAATGTGATTTTCATTATGATCAAGTCTCGATTTACAAAGGATTGAATTGAAATATGATTTACAATAATGAAAAGAATCGAAAAATACGGAACGTTACAATAAGCGTGATGGTCAAAGAAGAAAAGTACCATCCACGGTTGTGCCTCCCGCTAAAGATAAATCGGACAAGAAAAATTGGGAGACCAGAAGTACACTTGTTGTGGGACCTGTCAAGACACTTGTCCATGCATGACCGTGCATGCCCGTGCACCCCTGCACCTCAGCTGCCCTATAAATAGAGGCCTCATATTCCAACATTCTATCTTTGATCATCCAAGTAAAAATAAGGCATAAGTAGATTAGTTCACTACATATATGTAATAAATGAGAGTCGAGAGACACTTATTACACACTTACACTTTAGCTTAAGCTTGAAGATCATGGTAGAGTGATAATCGCCATAGGTAAAAGTGTTAAGATCTTCATATGATTCTAATCTCTATGTCTTCTCAAACTCTTGGATTAGTTAAACTTGTTAATATAGTATTTCATTTTATCAAATGTGTTTATCTTTTACTAATACTTGGTTTATTGTCTTTTGTGACATGATTATTTGGCCTCTTTCTAACTAAATCAACTTAACAACTTATTTTAACTAAATTAATCTTACTTAACTTGACTGGGTGTGTGTATGACTTCTCGTATCTTTAATCAAATTTGGTGTAAGCTTTTAGCATTTGAACAAGATCTTAGTAAGGGTTTTCTTGTAATGAACCGGATTTAGGTGAAAAGCTTTTGTTATCGAACCAGATCTTTGGTAATAAAAGACTTCTGATATTGCATCAAAATCCTTAAGGAGACTTTTGGTAATGCACCAAATCTGATTGGGGGTAAAAGTAAAAAAAAATAGATTAATGAGGGATTGGGTAATTTGACAAAGTAATAGACCCAATAAAAGGGACTTTACTTTGTTTATTCGGTATCTTGACAAATTTGATGACTAATTGCTCAGTTAATTAATAAGATCCTAACCGTAATCCCATTTATGAGTTTGACATAAAACACAAACTAGTTAAGTTACAAAAAGATAATAAAACCAAGATGGCTTTAAAGCAATCTTGTTGTGGCATATCTTTTACTAGTCGAGACGCTAGAGATGGTTCATTTGAAAGCAATTTTAAACTAGTCTATCGATATGTTGTGACAAGATTAAGGGAAAGTTGGTAACCTTAACAGAAGCCACTTCTAATTTTTATAGAAGATAAAATAGAAAATTAACCAATTTCCCTCACTTTATAACTAAACTATATTAATTAAGAAAGACTTATCCAATTGTCGATATATTACTAGTTTAGTCTACTAAAGTATCTATACGCGTTGGGTTCTCTGCCCCCGTTGTGTGTATTTATTCTAAATAGAAATCATTTTATAAATTTAAAACTAGATAATCGTGTTTCAAAGTTATTAAATTAATGCACTTAATCATGCTAGAAGTTACTGAAACTAACACACCTAATATACGCAAATCATTTATTGACCGCAAAGAAGAAGGGTGATGGTCCCGCTCAGGCTCAAGCCCGAGCTCCCTAATCCACTTCATCCATCCTACTAGATGGACTGATGAAGAGAAAGAACCATAGGGAAGGGATCGTGTTCACATTACAAATGCAATGACAATGGAATTAGAGGCGACACTTAAGTTTCCATTGAGGGTTTCAGACGGGTTTAACAAAATATTCACAAATGCAAAACATGCTATGGAAATCATTTACGATCTTGATAAATCAATGATTTTTTTTAACTAAAGGTATAATATTTATTTCAGGATAAACACAACATTTTTAAGAGGAAAATGCCAAAATTGTCCATGTGGTTTGGTCGCTTTTGCCACTTTAATCTAAAAATGAAACTTGTTGTAACTGGACCCCCGAGGTTTCATTTTTGTTGCTATTTCCATCCAAATCACTAATTCAGTTAAAATGTAACGTTAACTCACGGACAATTTTGGTAATTACCAAACCTTAGGGACGATTTTGGTAATTTATCCATTTACTCTTTTACTTTCTTTTTTATCTTTATATAAAAAAACAAAAAAATATATAAATATAATACATATATCACACACTTGTATATACACAATTATTTTTTAATATTATTTTTTACCTTTAAAATAAAAAATAATAAATTAACCATAACATATATATATAGGGTAGGGTTCTAGAGTGAACACTAGGTTGAGAGTGAACTGTGTGAACTAATCTGGGCAATTGGATTACATCATCTAGAGATTTTTAAATAATGGCAAGATTGTAATCATAATGTTGTAACTTCCCTTTAAAATAAATAACAGAGGGGTATTTGTGTCTTTTGTAAATTGCATTTATTAAACAATATAATCAAAATCCCTAAAATCTCGCTAGTTTCCGTATATATAAGATACATAGTTGTTAGTGTATACACATGTGTACAGTCTCGCTAGTACCAGTTTATACAATATACACAGCTGTTAGTTTATACAAATACACATGTGTACACTCTCGCTAACTATCAGTTTATACAAGATACACAGATGTTAGTTTATACACATGTGTACACTCTTTTATACATCGGTGTATTATATTCAGAAATGGTTACATATGTGTATATTAACAACATATAGTATATTAGGCATGCACACGAGTAAATTTTAAAATTATGAAATTAATGAAAATGAAACATATCACATGTATGCAAAAATAAATAACTTCATCACATATTCAAAAAAAATTAACGCCCAAAAATAATTACAATTTCAGTCTCAGAGAAATCTTTTAATGTTTATTAAAACTTATAAAAATAAAAAACAATGTATTATGATATCTATATATACGGATAATAAAAGAAAAACAATATTCAAGTTAAAATTAAAACAAAATTTATGGATAAAGAAATAATGGAGAAATAAGTAAAAATGAGAGAGAGAGAGAGAGAAAGTGAGTTAAGAGATGAGAAAATTAAGAGATTGTAATTAAACATAGTTGGGTAATGTCAATCTTACCCTTTTAATATAAAAAATGATCAATGGCCAGGATTAGTTCACTCAGTTCACTCTCAAGAAGTTGTTCACTCTTGATCCTAATCACATATATATATATATATATGCATATACACACACATTTATAAATTTATATATATACACACATTGGCGAAGCTTTATTGGGGTTGAGGGTACCCCCCCCCCCCCATTTTTCGCTCCTAGAGATAATTTTACCGAAAATTTCTGTTTTTTTGTAATGTAAAATATTTGATTTTTTTTTAAGAATATGGCCCCACTGAGTTTTCATTCAAGCTCCGCCATTATATACACACACATCATACCACCCCATCTATCTTGACACTCGTACCTGTTGGATCTGAGTTTGATTTTGTTTGTATTTTACGTTTGAAATTAAGATGAAGATGAATGAGTTGTGCAGCGGAATTAAGATGAAAACAAACTTTGCATACAATCAAACGAGAGTATTGCTTTGATCAAGACATTTTCAACAAAGAACCGAAAGATTGAATTTATTTTCAACACCGATTACAATGTAATGCTTAATACAAACTCCCCCTCAGCCAGAGCTCAGCGTTTGTTCGTGCAGGAAAACAAGTTTGCAAAGAGCTAATAGAACAGTACAGAGCACTGTTCTATTTATAGGCACTAGCAAACCACTGAGCATCTTAAGCTGACGTCACCATGAAAGTGACATCTAACCTCCTAACAAACTCTAACCTCTGATCTATACAAACACTGCTTTACTAACTACTGCTATTACATTTCATTACATAAAAGATACTTAAACAACTGCTGCATCCTTCCACTGCTGTGAACCCGGCAGTACTTGTCCGGATCAGCAGTGCTTGAACCAAGGCAGTAGATTGAGCAGCAGGACTTTAGTTCTATCATCAGGTCTTTACTAGAGCAGCTGTTGTGAGTCAGTAGTTTTCATAATCAGTAGATAGAAGGTCAACAGATGTTGAAATCACTTTCAAGGGGAGAGACTTGTATGTAACATCTGCTTATTCTGGATCCACTGCTCTGACCCAGTTTTGGCTTTAATTATCTGTTCCTCTGGTAGGGTTCAATCCCAACAGTACCTCATCTCCCCTCGTTGATCCGTCATACTAAAAATCGGTACCACCCGTTTCTCCTGTCATACCGAACATGATTAATTTATTATTATTTTTTATTTAAAGGTAAATAAGAAAATTAAAAAAAGTGCGGGAATATATAAATGTGTGTATATATGAATATATATATATTATTTATAATTATTTTATTTCTTTATTAAAGATAAAAATAAAATGGATAAAATTAAAATTAAAAAAAAAAAGAATAAAGGGGAAAGTGTCAAGATCGTCTCTAAGGTTTGAGAATTGCCAAAATCGTCTGTGAGAGTTAACGATACATTTTAATTGAGTTAGTGATCTGGATAAAAATGGTAACAAAAATGAAACTCAAGGGTTAAGTTAAAAAATATTTTTATCTTTGAATTAAAATGACAAAAGTGATCAAATCTAAAGGATGAATTTAACATTTTACCTGATTTAACAAAAGTTAGTAAAAAGGACAAAATATAACATTTTACCTTTTTTAATAGTGTAACTTCTAAGGCCATGTGTAGCCATAAAGCTCATTTTGGGGCGTTATACGACAAGTGACGAAATGCGTAAGAGATGGGCTTTATGTGGCTTTATATCACAAGAGGGTGTAGTGGTAAGGGGGTTATATAACCCCTTCAATTTACATACATATGTATGTATATATATGTGTGTGAGTGGGAGGAAAAATGGAGCAGATGTTCACGCCGCTATGTCTATCGCGGCTCTAAGATTTTCCACCCACAAATCGCCCCTAGTAGTGGTGTTGGGCGACGCTATGGGGCGTTATGGCCCTTGTTCCCATGATATAAAGCCCCATTACACAAGACCTAGAAACTTAATGTAACTAAGCGTCCTTACATAATTAGTTAACCCCTTGGTATAATTAATAGTTATTTGAGTTAATGCAGTGGCGGAACCAAAAATTTTTAATAGGGGTTAATATAATTTTTTTTTATATCCAAACCCAGTGTTTTCACGACCGGACCGGCCGGTCGGGCAGGGAATAGGTAAGGGAAGCGGTCCGGTTGCATCTAATTGGGCCGTTTTACAAAGAACCGCCCGGTTAACCACGCCTGGCGGTTGAACCGGCGAACCGGGATAAAAGGTTCAACCGGAAATGGTGAATTTTGACATCAAAAATGGCCAGAGATCCCACAGAACCCTTCAATCGGAGCAAAAACATGTAGTTTCCGAGAAGAGAGGGTAGAGACGAGAGAGATAGAAGACGACGGGGGTGGGAAAGTAGGGTGTGGTTTCTACGATTTCTTTTTCTCTATGTGTTGTTTCCTTCAAAATTTTACTTTACCTATTGTTACTGCATATACAACTGTCTCCAATTCAATTCCCCATAAGACTTTTCATATTTTCCTTTCTTTATATTTTATTTAGTTTATTTCAAACACCAGGTCTTGTTTTAGAACCTGTAAAAACACAAGGAAGAGCCACGTTTAATAATTTTTGTGATGTATAATCTGTATATATATATATTTAATTAATAATATAATTTCATTTCTTGTATTGACTTTCATATATAATGTTTTTTATGTTTAATTTTAAAAAAATTAATTTTGAGTTATTTTTTTATATCTTTTAAAACTTAAATTATTTATGACATCATCCGGTTTTTGAATCCGGTCCGACTAGTTCGACCAGTGAACCGGTAAAACATCCGGTCCGGTTATGAAAACATTGACCAAACCATGGTTGTGTGTACTATTATGATCTCAATACAAGAAAAAAAATATTTAGCATACTTCTATATTTTTAAAAGAATCCTTTTAAAAAATATAAACGATACAATCTTTTATTAACAACATTAAATAAAAAAAGCGAGTTAATTACATAGTTAGTCCCCGTGGTTTGCACAAAGTAACATACTTAGGTACTAATAGTTTAAAATAACATTCTAGGGTATTAACTTTTCATTTTGTAACGTTTGGGGGTATTAAGCTTATTTGTAGGCTTAAAATCACATTCTGTTAGTACCTAAGTATGTTATTTTATGCAAACCACAGGGACTACCTATGTTATTACCTTAGAAGTTAATACCTCCAAACGTTACAAAATGAAAAGTTAATACCCTAGAAGGTGATTTTAAACTATTAGTACCTAAGTATGTTATTTTGTGTAAACCACATGGACTAACTATGTAATTAACTCTAAAAAAAGCCCTTGACATATTTCAAACCTAATCAAATGAACTAATTATTATCTACATCTACAAAGAAGAGGGGCGGAAATAGTAAACCAACACAAGCGGTGAAGTGCTAAGCACTCCTTCATTGGCCCGAAAAAAGTATGATTTTGCCTCCGTTAAAAATGACAGGATTGTCATCATTGGTGTGAGACAGTTGTCTGGCGCTTTCTCATTCGTCCTTACAAATTACGATTTTGCCCTTAATTTAAAAATGCATCATTGACATTGATTTAGTTCATTTTTCTTTTGCAAAACTATAATAGTGTTTTTTAATTGGTTGAGTCGATTTAATTTTTATTCGTGCCAGGCTTGCTGGCTGTCACTCGCTCATTGGTCCTCACATATTACAATTTTGGCTCCAATTCAAAATTACGGGTTGCCAACGTTTTACATTTTTTAGCAACATTGTGGTAATGTTTCGTTTTAATTTTATTGGTAGTGTTTTGTTTTAATTGTTTTACTCGATTTAATTTTTATTGAGATCGTGCAGTGAGTAATATGTACAAATAACCGAAACACAGACACATATATCTTATGAAACTATTAGCTTCGCGCCCGCAACACGACCGAAGCATAAGCTAGTATATTAAAAGCTAAACGGGAATACTCCACATCTAATGGTGATATGACAACAAATACCCTTTACTATATTTTAATTTTACTATAATTTACATCGAAAAGATACTGTAATTTACATTGAAAAGGTAAAAAAGAAAAATTAATTAATTGGGTCCTCTTTAGAATTTAAAAAGCTTATTTGACCCAACAAAATGCTTTATATCTGACTTCTTTCTTCTCCGTTATACTCTCCGAACCAGTTCGTTGCTGCCGTCGCATACCACCGCAGCTGTTGGCTGGATATCTTTTTCTTCGCTTTTACTCTCCTTTGTGTAGGAACCGTTCGCGTAAATGAATAAAATAAACAAATTTTATTATACGATTACAATTCAGAAATAAAGAAAACAACGACATTTACAACTGAAATAAACCAAATTACAAGAAAGAGTAGAAACAGAGTGGCTGGGGCACGTGTCTACACGCTTCCCTTAAAATAAATTCCGAGTCTCCCAAGAGTACTCGTTTTATTTCCCAGGGTACAACAGCCGGAGCAGCGTACTGCCGAAATTAGCCTACAACCCGAAGGCTACCTTGAACAAACTGGAAGAAGATCAGAAGAATGTTGGAGAAAAGTTGCAAGTGCTGTTGTGTAGCTGGTGTTCTTCTGCAGTGGGTATAGAGCTGTATTTATACAGCTCCTAAGTCGAAACAGTGAAAAGAAATTAAGGAGAGGTATAAATTGCATTAAACGTCTTCAATGCAATTTAATACGTCATTTAATTCGTTGTTATAACCATTTGACTCGTCAGTTTCGAATGCAGAACTGAAACTGCTTCGTCATTAACTGCTGGAAGCTTCTTCGCGCGCGCGCGCAAGACACACTGGTGCGCGCGCAGGTCTGCACGCTCATGTGTGCTGCGTCCACTTGGCTCACTACCATGCGCGCGTGCGCCACGTCACCTGTGAGCCTCTACGAGCACACCACACAGTCGCACCGTTTTGGCTCACTTTGGTGCGCCGCGCACGTCACATCAGAACCCATGCACCACGCGCAACCGCGTGCCTTCGTGTACTCGCGCGCGGACTACCACGTCACGCGCTTCGAACCTGCACGCCACTTCACCACTTGGTCATTGCAGCCTATGTAATCCACCACGCGCACGTGGTCAAAAATACAAAGGCGACTCTAATCCACCACGCGCATGTGGTCAAAAATACAAAGGCGGCTCTCCGCGATGCGAGCGTGCGAAGTGCAAAGTGCGCCATCAAAGCGCCACATTGCGTCTCATCGCCCACGCGCGCGCGCAGGCGTGAGTGCGGTTTAGTGTGTGCTTCCATGAAACAATAAGGGTGGAGAGTTTCCACTTAAATACCCATTTAAGTTCCATCTCTCCTCCGATGTGGGACAAGGTGCTACTTTCCCTTTTGTTTCAGCATTCAATGTTCCAAACACCCAACTTTGAGCATCGATATCTCATTCATCTCAGCTCCGTTTTGGACGTGGTTTAGTTCGTTGCGAAGGTCTTCCAACATAGAACACAAACCCACAAATAAATATATAAAACCCGCTCGTTTTCTTATATTTATTTCTAGTTCAAAATAGGAAAAAATCATTTTCCTATATTTGTGAAAAATGCTATTTTCACCTATTTTTCCAACACTTTGTTCATTATTACTTCACTAACGGTGATATTTTGAGGGGTCAAATGACTCAAACTACAAAAACTGACTTACAGGTGATACCACCATTAAGGAACTATTTGGTCGGCCGGAGGGTCAGCCGACCCTCCTGACCCTTCTGTAGTTCCGCCCCTAAGTTAATGTATATCATTTAATATAAAATCTAATACACCGTTTGAATAAATTTATTTTCATCAACATTTCAATGCAAAACTTAATAAATTGAGTCACATACAACATAAGATAATATATTATAGTAGATACAACCTAATTTGTTATAAAAGTTATATCAAAAGATAAATAAAAATAAACAAATGACAACCTTCTATTCAGTATTATTGTATTAAACACAATATATTAAAAGTTACAAGTTTTTTAAATAAAAAAATAAAATAAAATAAGTGTGACATCAAGTAACTACTTCACAAGATGAGAATAGATTCACCCAATGGGTTAATCCAATATATTATGCTAACTTTTGTGATTTATTCCCTAAAGTTTAGGTAAAATATTTTTTGGTTTTGCTTATTCCTTGAAGGTAAGAATGGTTCAAGAAAAGTGGATATGCATGCATGCCTTGGTTTGAATAGCTTTTCTCAATACGACTATTATTCTATAAACATTTGGTGGGTGAGAATATGACCAATGAAAAGGTGGACCTAAACAAATAAACTATACTTTTATAGATTAAAATATCATATATTGTGTAAGCAAAGCAAACTACTCCATTCAAGTTGCTCTAGGTCTTCTTAATGAATTCAACCGAATTATTAGATGTCATAACTTTTATAAAAAATATAATTTCTAAAAGGGTTTAAGAGATTGTAATGATCAAAAGCTATAAAAATGCAATAAAATGCATCAAACCTATACATGTCTTTTTAGGAGTTAGATTATTAATGTTATTATTTTGATCATAACGGACTCTCATGATTATATGGACACATCAACTAATTTTGTTATCAGCTAAAAGGGTTGGTAATTTTGTTATCATCTTAAAGGGTTTGTATGGGTGTAACATAATAACCAATATTTTAGAATTTCATTTGACATTTAGTAATTTACATTACATAGGAATTTTAGTGACAGACAAATTACTCGTTTATCCGTCAATGTTTTTTTTTTTCACAGGTAAAAAGTGTCTTAGACTTGAGGGTATGGAGAGCCTCATCCCCAAGGGGATGGGCCGCCACGTCACCACCACGTAAGCACGGTCTAAAGGGGATGGACCTACTGGGTTGTGGGGTATGAACCCCTTTATATATATATATGTATGTATGTATAGCTGTGTGTGTGAAGAGAGAGAAGAGAGGCCCGTCGAAAGCGTCGTGGGGAGGACGGAAGGGACGAGCCGGGCCATAGGGGGGCGGTGTTCCGGGCCGGCGCCGGGCCTCGCCGTGCCCCATACCCACCGGTCTTAGTAGTGGATTACATTAACCATCTAATCCAGTGGCTTAAAAATATACGATTTACCAAAACTTAAATTCATTTTTTGAATATTAGGACAAGATTTGGATATGTTAACATAAGATTTGGATATATTCACATATCATGATTGTTGTTGCTTGACTGCTTGTTGCTAACAAGACATAATGAATATCATACGTGCTTCTTAATTAAAAAAAAAAACTACAATATTCTACATAAAAAAACATCCAAAAAAGTACTTGTGTATTTAGCGTCTACTTTACTTTTTGCTAGGACCTTAAGGCACACTAAAAAGAAAAGTCGTCAGGATTAAAAATGCATGTGAGATTAGTTAGACCATGCGTAGTGGTTTGATGAATAATACCCCCACCCTGGGGCGTTTTCTGTCATGTGGCAGTCCAGTCAGCATGTGGGCATTATTGGGCGTTTTTGCAAAAGTGGCGTAATAGAATAATGCCCAATAACGCCTCATCCAATCATTACACAATTATTTACTTTTTTTAAATTAAAAACTTAAAATACTTCATTAAATTAAAAAAAAAATTACAATACTAAAAAATTACATTGCAAAATTTTAAGTTTTATAAAAGATCCAAATGAGACAATTAATAAACAAAACTTTAGGGACTGATATAGCATTTTTTGAAACTTAAAATATTAAAGATATTGAAGTTTAAAACCATAGAGGCCTAATGTGACATGTGGCCAAAGTTTTAAATCAAACAACCAGCCTCCATCCCTTCTCCTTCTTCTCTGGTGCGACCTGCAACATCTCCGTCGGACCCAACCCAAAAATTCCGGCAAACCCAACCCAAAAATACCATCTCCATCTCTCTAAACCACATGACCTTATCTGATTGGCCAACAAATTGCCCAAATAGCGTGATTTAAATAACGCTGAATGCAATTTCGACACACATCACGCCGGAAAACGCCGCAGGGGGCGGAGGAGGGGCTTGATCGGGCGTTATTGGGCATTTTTTTTGGTGGATCACGCCCGAGTACGGGTGGTCT
The DNA here is from genome assembly GCA_030545235.1 of Helianthus tuberosus. Taxonomy (NCBI): domain Eukaryota; kingdom Viridiplantae; phylum Streptophyta; class Magnoliopsida; order Asterales; family Asteraceae; genus Helianthus; species Helianthus tuberosus. The sequence goes on along the minus strand of CM060357.1, from coordinate 97,194,826 downwards.
TATATGCAAGTGGAAACAAAATAAAAGAACGAGGAATATGAAGGATTACATCTCAACTTGGATAAAACTTTAAAGGTTGCTAGAGTTTTTTTTTCTAAACTAGTATTGGTAAAAAAAATATTAACAAAAATAGTGTGTTTTAAAATGTATTTATCAAAATGGTGTTAGTTGTTTATTTTGTATTTATCTTTTTTTTTTTTTACCAAATCTTAAACGTTTTTGTATATATTAAATTACCATTTAACCTTGCCGTCACTAATTTTATTTCTCCACTAAAAAACATATAAGTCTTGTTTTGTTCTTTTGAAACCGAAACATTAACGCCATAACATTGTCAGCACTTCATCATCTTTTATAACATCACAGAATTCGATATAACAATTTAAGTTGAACACTAGACAATAGTACCCGATTAAAAACTGAATGGATATGATGAGTTGAATTAATATTTGGGATTTTTACATATTTCCCCCTCCTAAGCTCCCTTATTACCTATTTCCCCAAACCAAAAAAATAATTACATATTTCCCCTCCTTAACCCATATATATTACATATTTCTCCTTTTCATTAAAATAACTCTTATTTATGACTATTTTACCCTTAATGAACTATTAAATGGATATTTACATATTTTCACATTCTAATATCATCAATTAACTATATATTTACCCAATTCATATAGTATCACCTCATTCTTCTACTTGTTACTCTTGTCAAACAAAATCATAATACTCGTAAAAAACACAAACTTTCATTAAAATGCAATCCTTACTTGTTTATAATCGATTCCAGTTCAAAAACACAAAGTTTCGTAAAATTTAAGAACTAAACAAAAAGCAAAAGAACAATTAGCAAAAGTGCATCATATCATATACAACTATATAATCAATATTCAGTCTATAACTAATTTATATAATATACATCATTTTATTTGATACTTGAAGTCAAAAGTACAATATATAATATGCATAAATTGTGTACAGTTGTTTATACAAAAAAGCAAAAAAGTACTTTGTCAAAATTTTATATTAGTTAATTGTCCATAAAGTGCTTTAATTGAGAAATTCAGCCTAAGGATTTGTGGGGATTGATATCAATAGCAAATTATATCAATATTCAAATACACAGCAAACAAGATGATAGAGATTGATATAAATATTCAAATACAGACTACAAACTCAAAAAAATCGAGATTCGCTATACACAACGAATCACCTCTTCAGCATACACAACAAAAAGCAATAACATACCTGAACGATCGTATGAAACATTATGGGAAAATATGTAATTTCTCAAAAAAAAGAAAAAAAGGAGGAAGGGTAATTGGGTAATTTCTCAGAAAAAGGGGAAATATGTAATTATTTTTTTAGTTTGGGGAAATACGTAATAAGGAAGCTTAGGAGGGGAAATATGTAAAAATCACTTTATTTTATGTTGTTTCGTTTCTACATTAAATTTAAAAAAAGTTATTATTATATATATGGTTAGGAAAATAGTAGGACTAAAATAATAATATAACTTTTTAAATAAATAATCATAAGATATTAAAGTGACTTTCATGTTTCATTCTTATATTATCTGTAGTTATTCCTTTTCTCTCTTAATTTTGATGTAAAACTAGGAGATATCATCTCATTTTGGAAGATGAGACGAGAAATCCAATATTAAATACAGCTAATATGTTAGTTTGCTAAAAGAGTATAAACAGTTAAATTCAAGAAATTAAAGAAACTGTTCGCCGCGTTGCGGCAAATTTCTTTTGTTATTTAGTCTATGTTTACATGTGTTTTGAAATCACTACGAGCGAGTTGCGAACGGAACTGCTGACAAGAATAAAAAGAAAATGTAGAAAAAACACTAAAAGATAACCGAAAGAAAATCAAACAAAAAAGTTGTATGGTAACGATGTTGTTCGTAGGAAACCCGTGGTCAGAGATGAGCAAATTGTTCTGGGTACCGGTACCAAATTTGCCGAACCGAAATATCTTAAGTACCAATTTGGTACCGAATTTTGGCGTTCTTGGTACCGGTTCACTACTGTTTTTTACCTTCATATATCGGTATCGTCACCGGTATTTTCGGTATCAGTACCGACTCTGTATCGGTTGGCACCGAGCTTATCCCTACCCCTGAAACTAAAAAAAGAAAAAATTAAAAGTTGAAGAAAATCAACAAAAAAAGTTGTACGATACTGTTGTTCGTACGGTAACCGTGATCAGGGATGAGCAAATGGTACCGGGTAGCAGCACTGAATTTCCCGAACCAAAAGATTTCCAATATCAATTCGGCACCAACTTTTGGCGTTTTCTGTATTAGTGCCGGTTTTTACCTTCATGTACTGATACCGAACAGAACCGTCTCGGTATTTTCGATACTAGTACCGGTTCGATACCAGTTGATACAAACCTTATCCCAACCCCTAATATTAAAAAAAAAATGATTAAAATTAAAAAGTAAAGAAAATAACTTATAATATTAAAATAATAAAAGTATTAAAAAAACTATATATTATTATAATATTAAAATAACTATTCATTTCAATATGTTTAGTAATATATAGTAATAAAACAAAAATATCGGATTGACTAAAAAGTATAAATTATTAAAGAATGAAAAATAGAGATAAAGGTTCCTGTAAAAAAACCAAAAGTGTGAGAAGGGTGAGAAAGAATCTCAGCCATTAGATCTTTTAATCTAATGGTTTAGATCAAAAGGGGCCAAATTGTAAAATGTTTTTATTAGTTTGGACTGATATGAAATTTGTATGGGCAATTGTGTCTTTTACATCAACATGAAAATAGGAAACTGTAAATCAATTCCCTAAAATTACGAATTCTCTTTCTTCTTCATTCGAATCATCCTCCTCCTTCTTCCAGAATTCGAACAGCGCCCCCTTCTCGTTTTTTCGATGACTGCGGCGACGGCGGATGTGTCGTTCTGGCGGTGGTTTGGGTGTCCGAAGGTGCAGGGGTTCCGGCAAGGTGGTTTCTGGTGGTTTGGTACGAGCGACAAAAAGACATCCAGCAAGGTGGTGTCGGGTGGTTGGCCACCTCTACACGACAGCGGCGGCGGAGCGGAAGTGGTGGTGCCGGCAGTGGAGAAGATGATACAGAGATGTAATGATTATTGAATGGTGTTATATATGTGCTGAACGGTGTTATATACTTTATTGAATGATGTTATATATGTGCTAAATGGTGTTATATACTTTATTGTATGGTGTTATATGCTTTATTGAATGGTGTTATATATGTGCTAAATGGTGTTATATACTTACTGAATGGTGTTATATACTTACTGTATGGTGTTAAATACTTGCTGAATGGTGTTATATACTTTATTGAATGGTGTTATATACTTACTGAATGGTGTTATATACTTACTGAATGGTGTTATATACTCTACTGTATGGTGTTATATATGAGCTGAATGGTGTTTATAGAGATCTTTTAAAAAAATCCAGTTCCTATAATTAAGGTGGCGGTTATGGAAAGTTTTTAATTAATTGAATTATGATAAAATTACTTGTTTACCCTTTTGAATTAATTTAGATTTAGGACACATGTCATCTCCACAATATTTCTCACATTTCTCACACTTTTAACCTTTTTTACAATAACCTTACCCAATATTTTTGATACCAGTACTGGTTCGATACCAGTTGACACCAAGCTTATCCCAACCCCTGATATTAAAAAAAGGATTAAAATTAAAAAGTAAAGAAAATAACTTATAATATTAAAATAATAAAAGTATTAAAAAACTATATATTATTATAATATTAAAATAACTATTCATTTCAATACGTTTAGTAATATATAGTAATAATATATAGTAATAAAACAAAAATATCGGATCGACTAAAAAGTATAAATTATTAAAGAATGAAAAATAGATATTTGATTAATTTAAAATGTTTTAAAAAGTTTAATATTTTATTAGAAAAGAAAAGATAAATATAAAATAAATAAGGAACACAATTTTGGTAAATAGTTTTTAAGGAACATCATTTTGGTAAATAAATATTGTTTCCATCAACACTAATTTGAGAAAAAAAATAAAGTTGGCATATCCTAGGTAAGATCTACTCACTCAAACTCATATTTTTATCTCTCGGTTATAAGCTACCAATATCCCAACACTGATAGTATTTAGCTAACTTGTTCGTGTGTATAAGGTAAGGTTATTGTAAAAAAGGTTAAAAGTGTGAGAAATGTGAGAAATATTGTAGAGATGACATGTGTCCTAAATCTAAATTAATTCAAAAGGGTAAACAAGTAATTTTATCATTAATTCAATTAATAAAAAACTTCCCATAACCGCCACCTTAATTATAGGAACTGGATTTTTTTTTAAAAGATCTCTATAAACACCATTTAGCTAGTATATAACACCATTCAGTAAGTATATAACACCATTCAGCAAGTATATAACACCATTCATGGACTAAACATCTGATCGAAACATATTTTTTTCTCTATATAAGTATAGCAATATGGTACTCATATTAAAGATAAAAAAAACGCTCGTTATTATGGTGTAATTTTTTTTTTAAAAAGTTACGTATAAAAAGTTATTGACGTTTAAAAAAGACGGGGGGGGGGGGGGGAGTTACATGTGCATTAATGTTAGTTTCTTAATTTAAAAATGTTAAATTTACCTATAGGGGAAGGTTCACTGGGGAACATTAAAAAAGTGGGGAACAGCGGGGAACTGACTCAAACGAACTCTGATTGGACTCATTCCAGCGGCGTTGGAACCGGCTCGTCAAACCCTAACTAAGATCTCTTAACCCTAAACCCTAAATCCTAACTCCTAAACTCCAAACCCTAAAGCTAAAAAATAAGGCTAAAACCTAAGCTAAACCGTAAAATCTAAACTATAAACCCTAAAAGCTAAACCCTAAAGGCTAAACCTAAAGCTAAACCCTAAAGCTAAACCCTAAACCCTAAAACTAAACCCTAAACCCTAAAAGCCAAACCCTAATATATTTAGGGTTTAGGGGTTATGATTTAGGGTTTAGGGTTAAGAGATCATAGTTAGGGTTCGATGAGCCGGTTCCAACGCCGCTGGAATGAGTCCAATCGGAGTTCGTTTGAGTCGGTTCCCCACTGTTCCCCACTTTTTTAGTGTTCCCCAATGAACCTCACACTTTACCTATATACCCTTAATATAGAAAATTAATATGTTTAGTAGTAAACATTATTTACAATTTTGTCATTATGATCTCAACCATTAGATCAAAGATCTAATGGTGTAGATTATTTCTTACCTTTCTCACAAAAAACCTTTTTTTTTACAGGAACCTCTACCCGTGTGTGTGTGTGTATATATATATATATATATATATATGGGTACGGGATCAGGAGAAAACACCCAAAAGTGTGAGAACGGTGAGAACGCATCCTGGCCCAACACGTGGAGCGCGGTATATTTAGGGCGTATGGGCTTTTTTGTCATTTTATCTTCCGCTTTTCCAATTCCGCTTTTCACAATATTGATTTATTTTTGGGGTTTAAGATTTTTTGGCGTTAACCAAATTCAATAATTATATGGCATTTTAATGGTTTTGGGCTTTATGGCGTTTTTTAAATCGTATGCCATTGGAACCCCAAGGGGTCAGAATATCTCTCTGAAAGGCGTTTTTCAAAGCGTTTTAGACAAGAAGGCCCAGTGTTCTATTATTTTTTATATACATTTTGGCGTTTGTGGTATCTTGGCGTTTTACAATCGGAAAATTATATTACAACCACAGGGAAAAAATATAAGCGAAAAAAATAAATTAAAAATCCTAATCGGATCTCTATTCACAATCTTCATTGTCATCAGTCTCACTCTTCTTTAATACTACAAGAACTGTCACCAAATATATGGCGTTTTATGTAAAACTTAACAAATCCATCGGTTTGATTATTTTGTCTACTCGTCTGTTGAAGTGGCTTTTGTGGATGTTTGGGGACATAGATCTTGACGTGTGGGTGGGTTTTTCGCTTTGTTCTTCAACTTGATCTTCATCTTTATAATCATCTCACTCTTCAGTGTCATTGATCTCTTCTCCTCATCAAGCCTTCTTCAAGAACAAAGAACACAAAATGACATATGACTGTCATCAGTATCTTTTTCTTGAAGATTTGTCCATCTCATGCAGCAAAATCTTACTGAGTTACTCCCCTCACCTAACAATACATTCAGTGAAACTTCACCAAATATATGGCGTTTTATGTAAAACTTAACAAATCCAATAAAGCATATTAGCTATCTTTGATTTTTTTTTTAAATTTTTTGGCGTTTTTACAGTGAGTGGTATTTAGTAGTATTTGCGTTTTTTTTTTTTTGTTTGATCAAATGGAAGTTGCTGAGAGCATGGTTGCAAAAGTTTCGTTAGGCGCTCACTAATCGGTCGACCGGGGAGTTGAGAGTACTCGGCATAGGCGAAGAGTACTCGGGGAGTACTCAGACATGTTAAATTATAAAGAAATTAGTTTTCGGAAATTAAATATATGTCTAATAACATAAATTTACTAATATTTATAACAAAATACGTGAAAATGATATTTATTATTTAATATGATAGCCATATAAATTATGTTTTATTATTTCTTAAGTTAAACTAGGCCCGAATTGACCTACTAGATCCGATTTTGGCCGAGTTTGACCGCGTTTGATCGATTCCGAGTAATTAGGCGGAGTTAGAGAAAGTCGCATCGGCAGCCTACCTTGTAGCGACTACTCGGGGAGTACTCGGCCTTGGAAATCTTGTTTTACAACCATGGCTGAGAGGTATCATTTTATAGGATGTCTTTTGGCGCGTAGGTTAGGCGTGCATTATTATAACAAAGTATTTGTCGTTTCAGTTACTGTTTGTAATTACTGTTTTTGATAAGCTTTATCTCTGAAGTTTGTAACACGTCTCATCTTTCAAGTTTGGTGTTTTAGATTCTAATATAATAAAATTTTCGTCTCTTCAGTTTTACTGTTTTGTAGTTACTGTTTCTAGTTAGCTTTTCAAGTGTGGTTATTATTTATTTTAGAGTAAATTGCAATTTTACCCCCTGAGGTTAGAGGCCATTGGCACTCTTACCCCCCCTAAGGAAATAATTGCAATTTTACCCCCCACTGTTAACTCTTATGTCGCAACATTACCCCCTAAGCTCAATTTTGTTGACTGATCTGTTGACTTGGTGATGAAATGAGTATTATACCCTTTTATTTTACCCCCTGTGCTTTGTTTACTCTGTAATATTACCCCCTGCCACCAATGCCACCGCCATTCACCACCACAACCACCACTGCCACCTCCAGCCACCATCCTCAACCACCACTGCCACCGCCATTCACCACCACAACCACCACTGCCATCTTCTTCATCCCCCTCTCTCTCTCTCTCTCTCTAAAAAAACCCACCACCCACCTTCTCCCCTTCATCACCGTCATGGTCATCACAAACACATCAAAGGCTATTTTGAATACTCTGCTATAACTTGCAGAGCTTACACAGCTTCCATTACTGATTTTGGAGGTGTTGGTGATGGTGTAACCTCAAACACCAAAGCTTTTCAAACCGCCATTGATCATCTTGGTCAACTCAGATCGGTAGGCTGTGGCTCGCTACTGTATGTACCTCCTGAAAGATGGTTGACTGGTAGTTTTAATCTCACCAGTCATTTCACTCTGTAATTTTTGAACCTCCTATGTTCAGTTCTTTCGATTAACCCCCTGTTCTTAAATAAAAAAAAACACAACACAAATCAAACCCACTATTTCTGTGCTCAATCCAAGATCTTAATTTTAACTTTTAGCGTTAATTCCAAGGTGGGCAAAAGTCATTTACAGTTAATGGTGATTAAAGGTGGAATAAAGACTAAGGTAATCATGGGTTGCATGATAACAGTTTCGTTTATGTTTTGATGACTGCATTCAAGCTTTTATTAGTAAGTTCCATTTTATTTAGTTGTTGAAGAATCATGAATCTGCATTAAACTTCTACATATATGATCTTGAGAAATAATAAGCAGTAAGAAAGAAACTTGTCCCATATACTTGTTTTGTTTTGGCATCAAAGCAATCAAGGTTCGTGTATGCCAAAGTATCCTCGGTTCAACATAATGTCACTAGTAGCAACTATCTCTGCTACCACCAAAGAAGCTGGCACATTTTCTCTTCAATGCCCGATGTTAACAGCCACTAATTACACCACTTGGACGATGATGAAAAGAAGGGTAATAAATAAAAAATGAAACACAACATGAATATCTTCATCAATATATATAGATTTGTAAACACAAAGACTAAAGATAAAATCACAACAATCACACAATAGAATATTGTCTTTTTAAGGTCATGCCGTCTGGTTCGTTTACAGTTTTTTTGTGATCTTCCGCTGCTGCTATACAGTTTGATAACTACTAGACATCAATCATGCTCAACTTCTATGGCGGCTTGGTACCATTTAGCGTTAATTCCTTATTAATGGTGAAAAGGGTCTTGATTGTTTTGAAAATGATGATCAAATGATCAAGAAAAGTGAAGGTGAAAAACAGAGTGTTCAAAACACATGAGGTGCCATTTAGCGTTAATTGCAGTGGTGGGTTTTTTGTGGTGGTAATTTCTATGGGTGGTGGGTTTTTTTAGAGAGAGAGAGAGGGGGGGGGGAAGAAGATGGCAGTGGTGGTTGTGGTGGTGAATGGTGGTGGCAGTGGTGGTTGAGGGTGGTGGCTGGAGGTGGCAGTGGTGGTTGTGGTGGTGAATGGCGGTGGCATTGGTGGCAGGGGGTAATATTACAGAGTAAACAAAGCACAGGGGGTAAAATAAAAGGGTATAATAGTCATTTCATCACCAAGTCAATAGATCAGTCAACAAAATTGAGCTTAGGGGGTAATGTTGCGACATAAGAGTTAACAGTGGGGGGTAAAATTGCAATTATTTCCTTAGGGGGGTAAAAGTGCCAATGGCCTCTAACCTCAGGGGGTAAAATTGCAATTTACTCTTTATTTTATTTTATTTTTTTACTAGGTTAGTTACCCGTGTGATACACGGACTGATACAATATCTTATGTTAATAGATGTTTTGAATAAAACTATATGACATATTGATTAAAAGAATACAGACTTGTAATTATAATTAATACTTACAAAATGTAGTGATAGGAGTAAAGACCCCAAATCACCGGCTCAAAACAAATGACGAAAAAATGGATAGATCTACGACTCATTTGGATACAAATTCATTACCAAACGAAACCGTACAGCTGCAATTTAGTAACCGAAGATACAGATACACCACTACGGTTAAAGAATTGGGTTTAAGAATATCACCCAATGTGCCACGAATAAGCTAGCATAGACACTAATTTAACTCATAACCCAATAAGATAAATTAACAAACAATTTTCTTCTCATTCTAAAACTGCCATTTCATTGCTTCCATTTGTTTACATAGAGAATTTTTCACCATACCCATAACCAACGTTTTTGGTAGCCTAATTTTAAGGGAAAAAACAACCAACTACACAAGGACATAAAATAACGTGACTAATTAAAAAAAAAATTAATAACAACTTGCATAGAATTAAAACTAATAAACTTGGATGTGGGCTTGCATGGAACTTGCTTCTAAGGCATCTGACTAACGGGTTTTCGGTGGACCGGATATACATCACGAAGCCATACATTTTGTTGTGTTGTTTAAAGTTTGTCATAACTTAGCATACTGACACGTAGGGATTGAATGAACTAGTGTCTTAAAAAACATATCAATCTTTTTTAACAGGCCAAACTCACCAGAACCATATGTACTCAAGTATTCAAGTCGACTTTCCTCTACGAGTCGTGTGCTGCATAAAGTGTGCTGAAAGTCGACTTTGATCATCAACGTATGCGGCGGGGTTGAGCAAACTGCATAAGTTAGGTGTGCTGCCAAGAGTAAAATCACCCAAGTCGTCGTAACAATGCGTTCTTACATTAAGTGAAACCGAAGACTAAAGCAGATAAAAAATGGTTGTCGGCGAGTTATTACCTACACATTGCACCACCATCTTCCTCACTACTTTTCTCCAGCACCATCCATGACATAAACAAACGTAAAACATAATTAATAAAGGGAAAAAAACCAAAACCAGAAAACGATATAAAGAAAAGGCATATTATTAATTTTTTTCTGCAAACTTACGTTCATATTCGTAAAGACAACACATGAAGCTTCACAACTAATAGCTACAGTGCAAATCGCTAATATAGCAAAGTTATGTTTTAATGGATAATTTCAAAGATCTAGTAGCGCCGTTACCGGTGATTTATGTGGCTGGATTAAGGCACAACTTTACCCACGATGTCATACTCGCTAGATACATAACAAAAACGAAGGCAACAACCACCGAATAGTGAAACGAAACAAAGGTGGCGGAAGTCACCGCGAACGACGTGAGCGGCGATTTTCTCTTTCTATCTTGCCGTTTGGTTTCTCTCTTTCAATCTGACTGATTATACCATAGTTGAAGGCTTATGTAGTTTGCAACACAATTAGGGGCTAGACAACTCCAAACCATCTATAACTCAATAGTATCAGGTTGACTACAATTGACCTGATATTTCAAACAAACTTTAAGCATCCACCACTGATCAAAATTCTGGGATTTGAATCGTAATCAGCATGCAAGTTGGCTAGAATGGTACTGGTGGTGTCTAAAAATTCCTAATATCAATATGCATTTATTTTTCTATTGAAAATCAAATAATTCAATAACGCAACGATCCTAATATACACCTAAAAAATCAACCAATTAAACTACCTACATTCGTACCAGATTTCAAACATATAACAATTCACACTTATCAATACTCTAATTGATCATCAAACAACTTACTACAACGTTCAATCGCATAATAAAGTTCGATCATATGATATCCATATCAAGGATTAGGATCAAATACAAAGGATCCTAATTGTAAGAAGTGTAAGAAGGATTTATAGAGTGACAAGTGTCCAATAACCTAAAAAAACCCACTACACAAAAAAACCAACTAAAAAAAAAAAAAAAAAACCTAAACATCCACCACCACCACCAAACCCCCCACCCCCCACATCACCACCCAAAAATTTTTTTTTTTTTTTTTTTTTTTTTGCCGAGGGGGTGGGGGTTTAGGTTTTTGGGTGGTGGTGGGGGTGGGTGTTTAGTTTTTTTATATTTTTTTTTTTAGGTTTGGGGGGGGGGGGGGAGGGGGGTTAGGTTTTTTTTTAGGTTTTTGGGGGGTGGAGGTGAGGGGGGGGGGGGGGTTTAGGTTTTTTGGGGTTTTTTTGGTGAGGTATAGTTTTTTTTTTTGTTTTTTTGCGGGGGGGGGGGGGGGGGGTTAGGTTTTTGGGTGGTGGTGGGGGTGGGGTGGGTGTTTAGGTTTTTGGTGGTGATGTAGTGGGTTTAGTTTTAGGTTATTGGACACTTGTCACTCTATAAATCCTTCTTACACTTCTTACAATTAGAAGCCTTTGTAGAATAACTTGACCCTCCATATCAAATATCAAAATATATAAAATTCACACTTCGATCCTCAAACCATACCTTGAACTGGAGTTCGATTGACCGACGAAGCTTGATTTGAATGCCTGCGACTGCGGCGGCTTCCCCTACATAAATGGGTTATTTGGATGTTCAAATTGATTTCAGCGGTGTCATCTGATTTAGGGTATTCGTGATAGGGTGCAAGTTACAGATCGAGATGGTTATGAAAAGAATAGGGTGGAATCGGTGGAATAGGTGTCATGGATATGGGCGACTGAAGGTAGGAGAACGGTGGTGAGGGCATTCTTCGTATTTTCGGCTGAAGATAGGAGAATGGTGGGGAGGGTTTTCAAAATGTGTAACCTAATTAGAATTGGATCTAAGAGTGGGGCAGAGAAAAGGCGTCAAATGAAGGAAAACTGACACTTGTACAAAAGTCCTATGTGGCAACACTGGAATGCATTAAGCTAGGAGAAAATTAAAGGGGAAGGCTAAAATCCATCTAAGTGTATCATCATTTTTATTTATAACTTACTAGGTTATCACCCGCGAACTTCGCGGGTCGGAAAAATTAATATACATTATCACAAAGTGTACAAATAATATAAATACAAACAAAGTTACATATTTATTACATAAATTACTTATTGACAAAGTGAAAATACAGTTAAAATGCATAGAAGTATAAAACATTATATATTTTTTTACTTTTATTAAGGATTAAGGTGTCCCCCGACAAACAACATTTACTGTTTCTCTAAGCCATCTAGAACTTCTGGCTACGGCCATCACTTAGATCTGCAAAAAAAAAAGGCAAACATTAAATAACATCACAAAGTAACTAACCTCCCGATAAAAGATATTTATCACTCGACCACCTATTGGCTATCTCGTTGTCCAATGGTGTCTGTGATTATGGTCATATCACCCCTTGGCTAACCCGTTGTCCAATGGTGACGGTTATCAAGTATTGTATACAAAACCCCACATACCGGCTGTAATTTCGAGGTTACAAAGACTTAATCCCTGTAATTATAACTTTGAAAATAAATAGGGTTTTGGAAATAATTTGATAAAAAGAGAATGACACACATTGCAGATTTAATACGAGCAGAGTCTAGCCTACCGATTAGCCTTGTTAACCTAGACAAATAACAATGCACACGAAAACTAGGTTAGTAACTAATACAGCATTTACGATAACTCACGAGATTAAATCCTCACAACGAATGACAAAGTGCGATACTTAAACATCCATCGAATTCACGACGAATGACAAAGCATAACCCTAATGTGGGCAGCACTTAAACATCCATTGGATAGTTTCAATCGATCGGACATTGAATCGTAGTAGCGATCGAGTTATTACCCTGTTATCGCAGCAGCGTTTCGTGATTGTGTGTTTCTATAGTAGACAACTTATAACTTTGTATACGTAACGAAATTTAACGTCGAAACATGCAAACTGATCAAGTCCCAAGCCCCTGAATTTATAGCCTGATTTGGTACCTCCCGCGTGTCGCGACAGGATTTCCCGCACCTGTCGCGTGTCGCGGGGGAATCCAAAGTAGGCTAGGCCTGCTTTGTCACCTGGGTAGCCCTGCTGAGTCGACGGAATTAGAGTTTACGTGTTTTAGAACTATTTTCGAAAGATAAACATAATTTAGGGGATACCCCCTTAAGTTTTAGGGGCCCTGATCCTGATTCTGATTATTCTGAAAATTTTAGGGACTATGCAGAATTACTTGGGGGTCTTAATTAGGGTTTCCTATTGGATAAAATAAAATAATAAATAAGACTTTTGATGAGAGTTGTTACATCCTCCCCACCTTAATAAAAATCTCGTCCTCGAGATTCACTGGAATAATTGAGGATATTTTCGCTTCATTTCTGATTCCAGCTCCCAAGTGTCACTACAAAAAAAAGTCCATTTAGTGGCAGACACTTCTAATGGCATTTAGCTTTTGTGCCACTATTTTAGGTTTTAGTGGCACTTTACGTATGCCACATTTGCTTAACACACATTTTTAGTAGCATTTAGTTCTTATGCCACTAATTCAGAGTTTTAGTGGCACTTTCCATATGCCACTAAAATTTTTGATAACTTTTAGGTGCTGTTTGTTTTTTCAGATGTAAAAGGTCTGTAGTCTGCGGACCACATCTGCAGGCATCTGCATGAGAAGAGGTGGACCAAAGGTCTGCAGTCTGCAAGGAGAAGAGGGTTTGTTTTTTTTACTTCTACAAAAACCACACACACAACACACACAAACACACAACACTCCTCAGTCCTCTCTCTGTGCTTCATCTACCACCACCACCACAACCATCCGCCACCACCTCCTCCACCGTCCACTTGCCACCACCACAACCAACAACCACCGTCAAGCACCACCGCAAACCCTAGCACCACCGGGAACCCTAGCACCACCGCGAAGCCCTAGCACCACCGCGAAGCCCTAGCACCACCGCGAAGCCCTAGCACCACCGCGAGCCCTAGCACCACCGTCGTTCGATTTGGGGGGTTTTGTTTGAAGATGAAGAACATCAAACCCACCACCGCCGATCTCTCTCTTCTTTCCCTCTCTCTCTCCTGCCGCTCCCTCTCTCTCTCTACGGTCTCTCTCTCTTCTTTCCCTCTCTCTCTCCTGCCGCTCCCTCTCTCTCTCTCTACGGTCTCTCTCTCTTCTTTCGTATGCAGGAGGTGGTGTTGTCGGAGGTGGTGGCAGAGGAGGTGGTGTCGGGGGTGGTGGTGTCGGAGGTGGTGGTGTCGGAGGTGGAGGTGGTGGCGGCAGAGGTGGTGCTGGCTGGAACTGGAAGGAGAAGAGGAGAAGAGGGTGTTGCAGATGTTTGAAGCTTATTTTTTGTGCTTTTTATTTAAGATGAAATAAGCCATTTGAAGACCTATTTTAAAAAAAAAACAAACAGTCTTTAAGGTCTTATGTCTGCCCGCCTGCAGACATAAGCACTTTGCAGAGGTTTTAAGCAAAAACAAACAGCACCTTAGTGGTACTTTACATATGCCACTATTTTCTAAGTGCTTCAAAATTCTAAAATATTCTTTTTTCCCTCCTTGAAACACTTTAATAAAACTAGAATTGATTTTCCTTGCTTTGCGGGGTCGGGATTTTATAGTGATTTGAGCGTACTGAATTTATATGGCCCTATATTATCATTAATCATAGCTCACAATCAGTGACCTAATCAAACATCATTGTTTGTAATTAACCAGCGATGTGCCTAAAGGACCATCAATGAGCCTCACTGAATTAAAATGACGATAATTTTTTAGTTTTAAAATAAATATATATTTCCCGTTTAATTGATTTATAAAATCTTTTTTTCATACATTATTTTGGTTTCCTTCTAAATATGATTTGACCTTAAAATTTTTATGCAATACTCTAGATAAATAATACAATAAAGAATGTCACTAGTACACAAGCCTTTTGTTGGTGCGATGCAATATATTTAGATGTTGCGGTTGACAAAAGCACCGCACCTTTATATCTTTTGTTCATAAATTCCCCCAAATTTATAAATTTCATTTACATTTTCCCTCCCTCATATTTCCAATTCCCCTCAAAATTTTATTTTCCTTATATTCCCGCTTGTTTCCATTCACATTTTCCCTCTCTCACGAATTTCTCACCCTCACAAACCCTAATTGAACCCCAAGTCTCTCTGTCGGATCCATCTCGTTCCCTAACTGATACCTTCCGGTGCACCATCGTTGCCCTCTATTGCACCGTCGTTGCCTTCTAGGGCACCGCGTCTCTCTTGTTCGCTACCACTAGTACACAACTCTTTTGTTGGTGCCAGAGGTTGTTTTTGATCATGCGGTGCAACAAAAAACCGCACCTCTAGATGTAATTTCCACCATATTAAAATTGATGAGCACCATTTTGATAAGCCACCACACCTTTAAAAATTAAAATAACTATTTAAAAAAAAAGAAAAAAAAAACAATACGGTAAACTAAAACCTTCTTCTCCCCAAACATTCCCCTCCGAAAATTTCATCAGCAATACCTTCGTTCCCCCCAAAGTTTCTCAAACTCACTTCAAACCCTACCAAACGGCGGTAACCCTCTCCTCCCATACAAAAATTTGAAGCGCTTCTTCCCACACCCACCCTTCACCACACCGCTGTCCCCGGTTGACGAACCCCCTCTCGCTTCTCCCTCTCTCTCTCTCTTAAATCTCACCGAGTAGATACGCATGTTCATCCACTATAATCTAATCATTACAAGTTCGGAGTTTTGAGTGAGACGGTTGTCGGTAAATTTCCCCTTTATTTCTTTTGCCAGAAAATATCCTTTCAGGCCCTATTACCACAACTACTCATGCTTTATCTTTGTAAGTTATTAATATTATACTTTAAGATTCATATACCAATCGTTGATCCTATAGCCAGTATATTTATTGTTTTAGTTCGTCATTCTATAGTTAATAGTTTGTGAGGGTTTTAAGAAAATCGCACTGTGATTAATCATGTAACAAAGTGTAAAATTGTTTAAAGACTTCTGAAATTGAGAGTATTGATGATATTCAGGGATCAGTTTACACAGAAGTTTACTAATGTTATCTGTTCTGCCTGTTCACCATGAACACATAATTTTGGGTTACCCTGTACTAGTTGGTTAGGTATTGTTTGTTATGTATGTGTTTTACTTTATATCCCAAATCTTCTGCCGCTTCAGGTTAATTAGCTCAAGTGCCAGTTGACAATGGAGAAGAAGCAAAGTTTAAGATAAAGAAATTTGGGATATTTATATATGTATTGCTATGGTTTGGTTTAGTTTACTAAATTTTAGTGTGATCTGAGTGAGCTATAAGCTTGGTTTTAAAAATCACATCTGGGGCGCGCTGAGGCGCGCCTCAGGCTACACAAGGCGCGCAGAGTACAGGAAGCGCACCTGAGGCCCACATTTTTGGCCAAAAACACCTCCGAGGCTCGCGACCCATGTATTTATCAGATTTTTGTGCAACCAACTGTTGTAGTAGATTATGTTGTTTGGCTTATACATGTAGATAAAATCATATTGAACATTTCATAGTATTTAAGTTTCTTGTTCATATTTTTTGTCAATTGCGTTATTCACCTAATTTAGCGTGTGAACTTTTATCGTCTCATATTATTGCTTGAGGCAGGTGTTGGCAAGAAAATTAGAACCATAATGGATTGAAATGTAAATACCACATACAAAAGCTGAAAAAGGTACTAGTTTCATTTCTTCTCATATCCGTGCCTTCTTTATTTTCCATGGTTATAATAACCCTTAATTATTGAAGCAGGTTGAAATATTAAAAGAGAAGCAGGCCACGTGTCAAATTCGGAAAACATGTACATATTATTTCAACTATTTGATAGAATGCCTCAGTAAACTAAACCGTACGTTGTAGCATCATTAACAAAAGTGTCTGATGAGCTATAGTAGGCAAATTAAGGGTCTACACAAAGATGTTGCCATTCAGTTATGAGCTCTTTGATGTTTTTATAATGTAAATAATTTCGATTCTTCCATATGACAATTGACAAGAATGCACCAATTAGAGACCTTGTATTGGTGGCTGACTTCTGGGGACGGCTAGGAGACTTTTTGCTGAGAATATTGGGAATATAAAAACAATATCAATCATCATCATCAGGGATCTTACAACATCACGTGAAGGATTAGTATCTGTCTGGTGTGCTACCAGAAACTCTTCTTCGCCGTCGGTAACTGCCGGTGATGACTTCGATGCGAAAGTTTTCCGGCGTAATTTGACTCGAAGCGATAATTACAACCGGAAAGGGTATGAACATAAGGAGACTCTCAAGCTCATGAATCAGCCATCAGGAGTATACGAGTAAGTGCTGTGCGATTTGTTTGTTTTTTGTTAATATGTTACTGCATTATAGATAAATTGATTACAAATGAACTATGAGAGGCTGAGAGTTTGTTATGTATGATAAATTTGTACTGATAGTAACAGTTTATAGTGAGATTGAAAGTTATTCATATACGCATATGCATTAGGTTGATTGTGTTACTGTTATAAGTTGTTCGATCTAATCGCCTGCTTATATTACATGTACCAGTCAGGAGTATATTATGCGATTAGTTTGATTTTGTTTAACATATTCCTGAATTTTAGATTAACTGAACTATATGAGAGCTTGTTAGGGAGTATGGATTATATCGGTTTATAGTGAGATTGAGTGGGTAAATGTTAACATAAGCAAAACCAAATCCATTAGTTAATGATTTGATTAGAGTATTCTGCCCTTCCAATTTGAGGTATTAATTGGTTGAACAATCGAGTCGGGTATTCTTAAATCGGGTTTTCTTTGTCTACCTGAGACCGAGAACGGGATTATATGAAACATGGGAACAAAGAATCGAAGATCACCAAATGTAATCTCATTCGGTTTGTGAGTCAAGTAAGTTCTAACAGGTATATGGATTGAATCCGGGTCATCAGGTTACCGAGTCATTCATGCACAAGGTGGATCTGAGTTTTTCTCTGTCATCAACATACAGGTTTGACTTTGTGTTTTTATTAAGTCAATGATGTTTACCATTCGAATTTTTTAATTGAAATGATAGTGGTTTGTGATGTAACCTAGGTCCCGGGGGCTACATCATATAATCTTATTTTTTAGTTACATGACAAGAAGTCCTTTCAAAGAATCTCCTTCATTAGAATGGTTTGTGAACGGTGATGATACTTTTAGAAATTCAAGATCTAGTCGTATACCATACATATCTAAGGTAAGTCTCTAATGTCATTTCTTTTTAGTTTTTTTGGAACATTATTTGCTAGGTAATTTTAGTTGAGGTTGATCATGGATGAGAACGTATCAAACTCACTCCGGCGCATGTTTACTCGAGCTCGTAATGTTGCGCCCAAAACGGCAGTTGCACTTGTCAGCACTAGCACTGATAATCGAACTCAGGTATTTAATTTCTATTTTAATATTTAAGTGTTACTTGATTTGGTTTACTTAAATTGGTTTATCATAGGCAATTTTAGCTCGTCTTGAAGCACTCCAGAATGACAATTCTGGAGCTGAAGTAGAAGCTAATGATGATGAGGATGCTTCCCTTGATGAAGATGATGACAGGGTGGGTCGTTATGCTCTCATTTCATTTAATATTCAATCACTTTGTGCAATTATTTGAATGAGTTAAGAGTTTTGTTCAATAGAAATTTCTCAGTTCCATTTTAGGGAAATTAGCAATGGCCACATTTAAAGTTATGAAAGGGGTTTAATTTGAAACGTGTTCATCAGTTGACTACTAATATGAATTTGTAAAATTAATAAAAAAATATTAATGGGGCAGCAATTGTCAAACAATTACACTTTTTAGTGGTGCGGTTCACATCTATGAAAGGTGCGGGCTCCCCAACCGCACCCTCAAACAAAGTGATTAAATGTTTACTAGATTAGATACTACACTTGGACACTTGGTGAAATTTGGCTTCTTTTTTGTGATTCCAATGATTCTGTCAACCCATCTCATTTAAGTAGGCTCGAAGGTATTTTCACTACATATATATTAAAGTATATTAACTACTATTTTGTACTCATGGTAGGCAAATGTAGATGGCTGGTGTTGTTCGAACCGATGGGAAGGTTATTGTTAGAATGTTAATTTTGTGTATATATTTCTTCTCCTGAAATTATGTGAGTATCAAATATGTTTTTGTTGGTTTTCACTCTGCAGAATGGGTGAAACTATGTAGCAAAGGAAAGGAAAATAATTGAAATGAAAACAGAGAAACGACAAAGCATTATGAGGTTAATACTGCACCGTTTTTTCATAGTATTTGACTACTAACAAAAGGGTGCTAGTTGTTATTTTATTTTATTCTATTCTCATTAACTTATAGCAAATGAGTTTTCCCTTAGTAATTCGACAATTCTGTGCTAATATTGGAACATACTTGGTCACTATTAAGGTTTTGTTGTTTTGATGCATACTGCTGAGTTTAGAGATTTATCTACTTGTTAAAAGTAGTAATAGTGCCTTACATAGTTTTCAAGGTAAACCCACTATATGTACTTTTTGAATCACTTAAATGGGACTTTGTTTGTTTTCCTTCAATCTACGCATGTTAGTTATGTTAAATGGTTGGAGGTTAGGTTAGTCATTGATGACATATAGGGACGGCTTTTGTGACTTAAAAATATTTTAATAAATGTTTTTTTATTTAGTAAATATTAATTTATTTTTTAATTATTTTTTATCATAGACTTGTAGAGAGGACATGTCATCTCTACAAATGCATCTATAGCGACGACACCTATAGGGACGACTTTTGTGACTTATAGGACGGGACTATAGAGACAAATCTTATAGAGACGTCATGTCGTCTCTATAAGCAGAAAAGACCTATAGAGACGACATGTCCTCCCTAAAGACCTTAAAAATTGCGTCTCTATAAGGTTAATTTCTTGTAGTGAATCAAGAGCAATGAGTTTAAAGAACTTTTAGAATTTTTTTTAATTAATACTAATACTTGTTTATATGGTTGATGATCGCAGGGTAGATATCATGAGAAGCTTTGGAGCTAAGTTTTATGATACTGGAATTTTCACCCAAAAGAACGTTTAGACTCCTTGTTTAAATATTTAGAATTTGGAATATGTTAACTGTTCACAATGTATTCTTAACATTTGAAATATGTTTTGGATCGAACTTATTATTGAAGTTATGATATTATGAATTCTACATTTATAATTTATCTTTTATTTTACATTTTATATTGTAAATAATGTAATTTTTATGGCAAAATTATGGGCCACTTGCCATAAATGGCAAAAAAAAGTGCCACTAAAACTAGTACAGATATGTGACTATTATCACTTTTTAAAGGCACAAAAATTGTGCCACAAAAGTCTTTTTATTATATTGTGGCAAAAATTTAAGTGCCACTAAAAGCCCGAAAACTTTGTGCGGCAGATTCAAAAAGTGCCGCTATAAGGCTTTAGCGTCAGCGCTTCTAGCGTCACTTTTTTTGTGTGCCGCCCATTCCTACAAGGGTCTTTAGTGGCACTTTTTTGTTTTTTTATGGCACTTTTTGTATGTCACTAAATGGCTTTTTTTGTAGTGTGATTCAGGTCCTCTTTTCGACTCCCACTTGACTTTAACTAGTACCAATCGCTTGTGCTTGAGAAACTTGATCTTTCGGTCTTCTATTTGTAGTGGTTTCTCTACAAATTTGAACTTCTCATTTACCTCTATATCTTGAAGAGGTACTACCAGGGATTCGTCAGATAAACATTTCTTGAGATTGGATACATGAAATACATCATGTACCCCAGCTAGCTCTTCTGGTAGCTGTAAGCGATAAGCAACTGGTCCTATACGTTGGATCACTGGAAATGGTCCTACGTATCTTGGACTTAGCTTTCCTTTCTTATCGAATCGAATTACTCCTTTCCAAGGAGAAACTTTCAAGAGTACCTTGTCTCCCACTTGAAATTCCAACGGCTTCCGTCTATTGTCAGCATAACTCTTCTGGCGATCGCGAGCTGTCTGTAGTCTTTCTTTGATTTGAGTGATCTTGTCGGTAGTTTCTTGTACTATTTCAGGACCTGATAATTGGCTTTCTCTTATTTCTGCCCAGCATACTGGAGTTCTACACTTACCTCCGTATAGTGCTTCGAACGGGGCAGCTTCGATGCTTGAATGATAACTATTGTTATAGGAGAATTCAATTAAAGGTAGGTGATTGTCCCAATTTCCACCGAAATCTATTACACATGCTCGGAGCATGTCTTCCAGGGTTTGTATCGTCCTTTCACTTTGTCCGTCTGTTTGTGGATGATATGCAGTACTTAAATTTAGTCGGGTTCCCATTGCTTCCTGGAAACTTGTCCAGAAGTGGGAAGTGAAACGACTATCCCTATCTGATACAATGGAGAGCGGAACTCCATGTAAAGATACTACTTCATCTACATACAATTTGGCAAACCTTTCCATGCTAAAGGTTTCCTTCATGGGTAGAAAATGAGCTGATTTGGTTAATCGATCCACAATTACCCAAATCGCGTCATTACCCTTTCTGGTTTTGGGTAACTTAGTAATAAAGTCCATTGTTATGAGTTCCCATTTCCATACTAGCATTTCTAATTGTTGTAGTAGACCTGAAGGGTTCTGGTGTTCTGTCTTAACTTGTGAACAAGTTAGACACTTAGAAACATATCTAGCTATGTCCTTTTTCATTCCTATCCACCATAAATTATTTCTTAAGTCTTGATACATTTTATTATTACCAGGATGTATGGTATACCTAGACTTATGAGCTTCTTCTAAAATTTTATTTCTTGATTCTCCTTGTTTAGGTACCCAAATTCTTTTCTTGTGGAATTTCCAAATTCCATCAGCTCCTTGTTCTAATTCCTTTATTCTTCCTTTCATTCCTTCAGCATCGTCCTTGATTGCTGTTTCTTGAACTTTCTTTAATTGTTCCATTAAATCTAACTGTAGATTTAATCTAAGAGCACGAACCCGTCGTTGTTTCTCATGATACTTACGACTTAAGGCATCTGCAACTACGTTTGCTTTTCCTTCGTGATACTGAATATCACAGTCGTAGTCACTTAAGATTTCCATCCATCTTCTTTGCCTCATGTTTAACTCTTTTTGCCCAAATTTGTACTTTAAGCTCTTATGATCCATATAGACAGTAAACTTACTTCCATACAGATAATGTCTCCAAATTTTAAGGGCAAAAATTATGGCTCCTAATTCTAAATCATGAGTCGTATAGTTTTCCTCGTGCTTTTTCAATTGCCTTGATGCATATGCAATCACCTTCTTGCGTTGCATTAGCACACATCCTAATCCTAGCTTTGAAGCATCACAGAATACTTCAAAATCTTCTGTTCCCTCTGGTAAAGCTAGAATTGGTGCATTAGTTAACTTTTTCTTCAGAATCCTAAAGGCTTCTTCTTGCCTAGGTCCCCATTCAAACTTAACTGCTTTACAGGTTAGCTTAGTTAATGGTACAGCTATCTTAGAAAAATCCTTAATAAACCGTCTATAGTATCCGGCTAACCCTAGAAAACTTCTAATTTCCATGGCTGATTGCGGAACCTTCCATTTGGTGATTGCTTCTATCTTAGCAGGATCTACGTGAATGCCTTCGTGATTCACCATGTGACCTAAAAATTGCACTTCTTGTAGCCAAAATTCACATTTCGAGAATTTGGCGTAAAGCTTTTCTTTTCTTAACAAAGTTAAGAGTGCATTCAAGTGCTCACAATGTTCCTCCTGACTTTTGGAATTAATAAGTATATCTTCGATGAATACAATTACAAATTTATCCAAATACGGTTTACAGATTCTATTCATCATGTCCATGAATGCTGCAGGTGCATTCGTTAGTCCGAAGGGCATGACTGTAAACTCGTAATGGCCATACCTAGTTCTGAAAGCAGTTTTAGGTATGTCTTCTTCTTGTACCTTCAATTGATGGTATCCGGAGCGTAAGTCAAGCTTAGAAAAGTATCTAGCTCCTTGAAGTTGATCAAAAAGATCATCAATCCTAGGCAATGGGTATTGATTCTTAATTGTAACCTTATTTAATTCCCTATAATCGATACACATTCTCATGGAACCATCCTTCTTTTTCACAAACAATACTGGTGCTTCCCACGGGGATGAACTAGGTTGTATAAAACCTATACTTAGTAATTCATCTAATTGCTTTTTCAATTCTAGCATTTCAGTGGGTGCTAACCGATAAGGTGCCTTGGCTATCGGTGTAGTTCCGGTAATTAGATGAATTCTAAATTCTATTTCCCTGTCGGGTGGTAATCCCGGGAGTTCTTCCGGAAATACATCTGGGTATTCTGAGACTACAGGAATTTCCTTAAGTTCCTTACCCTTAGTGCTAATGATTACCGAAATCATATACACTGTTCCTTGTTTTCGTTCATAACTAGCAATTTTCATTACTGAAATGAATTTCATGGGTTTTAGCGGCTTATCTCCTGTAACCACGATTACTTCTCCGGTGGGTGCACGAATCTCTATAGAGTTCTTATCACAAAGGATTCGAGCTTGGTTGGCTACTAACCAATCCATTCCTAAGACAACATCGAACCCATCTAAATTCATTGGTAATAGATTTGCATGAAATTTATGACCTGAAAGTTCTATATTTTCTTTTTGCAAAACCTTATCCATGTTAACAGAATTCCCATCTGTTGTTTCGACCGTAAAAATCTGCCTAAGGTTGGTTAAGGGTAATTTAAGAGCTTGGCAGAATGTAGTATTTATAAAACTTTGGTTTGCACCAGAGCCAAATAATACTTTTGAGTTAACGTTGTGAACTAGGAACGTACCAGCTATCACGTCAGGGATTAGCTCGGCTTCCTGAGTAGTTAACTGGAATGCTCGAACATTCTTCTTGGTAGCTCCGTCGGCTGGTTTGGCTTTATTGTCTGCTGGTTTAACCAATTTAGGGCATTCTGGTTTGAAATGTCCTGCTTCTCCACAGTTATAACAGACCCTTGTTTTCTTTCTGCAGTCTTCTTTGCGATGTCCTACAACTTTGCAAAAGTTGCAGGTTACATTACATCTTCCATAATGTTTCTTTCTGCAATTCCTGCAGAACGGCGGAGTTGAAGATTGCCCTGTTCCTCTTTTCTTGAAGTTGCTATTATTACCCACACGAAATCCTTGGGTAATTTTCTGAGCCAGTTCCTTTTTCCTGTTTTCATCTCTTGTGCGTATCAGCTCGTCAGTTAGGGTGTTAGCTAATTCTACCGCATCGTCAATAGTGCGAGGTCTCGCGGCTTTAACGATATTACGAATTTCGCCAATCAATCCCCAAATATAACGAGAAATAAGTACCGATTCTGGCGAAGCCAGTGTTGGTCCCACTCTAGCATATTCGAAGAATGTCGAAGTATACCCTCGACAGTCTACACCGATCATTCGATGATTTAGGAACTTATTCGCCATTTGTTCCTTTTCATATTCGGGACATAATTTTCTTTCCATCAGACTTTTAAATTCTTCCCAATTTATGGCATAGGCCACATTTCTTCCTTTGGCTTGAAGTACTGTACTCCACCATTCTAGCTCCCCTTCTTTGAAAAGATTCGACGCGTACATGAACTTGTCGTTCTCAGCACATTTACTTATTGTAATTACTGCTTCGGTTTTCTCTAACCAACGCAGTGCCGCAGTCGCCCCTTCATTGCCTGCAAATTCAGCTGGTTTACAAGCAAGAAATTCTTTGTAAGTGCAACCAGACGTTGCAGCTTTCATTTTCTTAGGGAGCGGGGCCTGCCGTGGATCATTATTGTTGTTAGTATGATTACTGCCTCCATTTACGCTATTACTAAAGTTATCTTCAGAAGTACGTTTACTAGGAATGATTTGTTGAGGTTCAACAGTTTTCTGGGCAGCAGCAAGGATTGCTGGAATAGCATTGGCTATTCCTTGAGCAACGATATTTTCTATATCTTGCTTAGTCATAAATTGATCCTCCCGGTGTTGCTCAGATTGATTAACTTCGTTAACTGGTTCATTATTAGCGTTTTCCATCTGATAATTAATATATATAATTTATTAGTATAGAGAAAATAACAATTATACACAAAACAATCATACAAATTTCACAAAACACATATATATCCAAAATTATCGATTTCTTGATTTCCCTTTTTATATATCATTTTATGCATCCGTACACACTGTTATTTTACAATGTTTTATTTTTATTTTACAAGATTATATTTTTATTACTATTATTATTATTATACAATCACAACTACGTTCTCACACCATCTTTTCTGCTGATAATTCAGTAACGACGCTCCCTCTCATCGTACTTCCAGGAGATTTGCTCTCCCACCTCCCGAATCCTATTCCCTGCACCTATCAACTCTTCGCAAAAATGACGGAGTTCAGCTAAGTTTTCATTACTCATTGGTGGGTTTGGTATAGGTTCTGGGTCGAACTGAGGGAAAAATGTATAAGGATTATTAAGGATGTTTTGAAACTGCCAATCTTTAGTCCACCATTCGTTCATTTCTCCTAGAGGTTGGGTATGGATTAAAGGTTCTAGAATGGTTGGTTCCAAATTTATTGGAAGTTGAGTTTCAGCAGGATAAGGGTAAAGGTTGTTATTTATAGGCCTGAGAATATCGCAGCTTGCCAGTACGCGATCCAATTCCTCCTGTAATGGCAATTCCTCGACTTGCTTAGAACTTTCCCCAATTTCCATTTCTACTTGTTTGGAATCTTCCCCAATTGCAATTCCTTTTCCTTTATCTATGGGATTCTCTATTTTGGGAATTCTCCTAGTTGCTGGTTTCCTCCTGCGTACACGCCTCCAACCTACAAATCCTCTCCTTTTCTTAGGCTTTGGTTTCTCCGGAGGTGGAGCGTTAAATTCCATAGGTTCTTCTACATCGGGTATGTAACCAGTAAAGTCTCTGGAAACTTCTATTTTCACCGGATAAAGATTGAGATTCTGAAGAGCTTCAGATAACTCATTCATGTTGTTTAGCATATATGCAAAATTGTACACAAAATGCTACGTTAAAATTTTATAACAAAATTTCACAGATAAACATTCAAGTATTATTGCATACCGAGGGGCTAAATTAATACAAAGGATAAGTGAAAATTAAAACATACTAGGGTTTATTGTAACTTATTTATTTACTGGGTAAAGTTTTCTTTTAAAGTTTCTGGATGGTAATTGCTAGGACTGGGTCAGGGTATTTAGATGTTAGCATTTACTGCTACCGTAGCTAACATATAGAGATCTGCCCATTTTTCATCTAATTTATCTTCCCATGGTGGATTACTGCCTAGTTTCTGGGTTTCCTAACTACTCCTCAATCTTTTTGATTTCTTTATTTTCTCTTGACTTTTCCTAATAATCAAACTTCTTTTATTAGGAGAAAGTGGTTCTTCAAACTGTGCTTTACGGACAAATATTCCTTCCTCAGTATCTGTTGGGTATTTTGAGGATGAAGTTCCTTTTTCTTTCGGTGAAGTATCTAATTTATGATAGATATCCGAAAGTCTTTGCTTACCCATACTGTAAACAAATATTCAAATAATAAAACACGTAATCACAAAATGGTAATCAGTAAAACTAAGTATTTTCTAAATATTTAATTGGCTTAAATCAGTGGCTCTGATACCACCTTTTTCTGTCACGGCCCCCGGCCCGGTTTTACCCGGTTCAGGAGCCGCGGGACAGAAATCCCGTGGTATTTATTTAATTGAGTTTGACAGCGGAAGATTTTAGCAGGATCTTTTTAAAACTGAAAATGCCTGATTATTTTATTTCATAATTCGGGATAAAACCCCGGTAATTTACAATTATATGATTTCACTGGGAAATCTTTATGTTACAAAACATGTTTCTTTACTTATATTGAGCCACTTCCTTAAGCGTGTAGTGCTTCGCGGCACTTTTCCTTGATCACAACAGATCACCTGAAACATGTTTGAAAAAGGTTTTGTCAGCGGGGAAATACTGGTGAATCATTCTTTTTACTAAAAAAGGCGTGTTGTTATAATTTACAGTATTAAGAGCGATTACAATGTTTATACATATCAACCATCTACCCACGGTATTTATCACTCGACCACCTATTGGCTATCTCGTTGTCCAATGGTGTCTGTGATTATGGTCATATCACCCCTTGGCTAACCCGTTGTCCAATGGTGACGGTTATCAAGTATTATATACAAAACCCCACATACTGGCTGTAATTTGGAGATTACAAAGACTTAATCCCTCTAATTATAACTTTGAAAATAAATAGGGTTTTGGAAATAATTTGATAAAAAGAGAATGACCCACATTGCAGATTTAATACGAGCAGAGTCTAGCCTACTGATTAGCCTTGTTAACCTAGTTCAAATAACAATGCACACGAAAACTAGGTTAGTAACTAATACAGCATTTACGATAACTCACGAGATTAAATCCTCACAACGAATGACAAAGTGCGATACTTAAACATCCATCGAATTCACGACAAATGAGAAAGCATAACCCTAATGTGGGCAGCACTTAAACATCCATTGGATAGTTTCAATCGATCGGACATTGAATCGTAGTAGCGATCGAGTTATTACCCTGTTATCGCAGCAGCATTTCGTGATTGTGTGTTTCAATAGTAAACAGCGTATAACTTTGTGTACGTAACGAAATTTAACGTCGAAACATGCAAACTGATCAAGTCCCAAGCCCCTGAATTTATAGCCTGATTTGGTACCTCCCGCGTGTCGCGACAGGATTTCCCGCACCTGTCGTGTGTCGCGGGGGAATCCAAAGTAGGCTAGGCCTGCTTTGTCACCTGGGTAGCCCTGCTGAGTCGACGGAATTAGAGTTTACGTGTTTTAGAGCTGTTTTCGAAAGATAAACATAATTTAGGGGATACCCCCCTTAAGTTTTAGGGTCCCTGATCCTGATTCTGATTATTCTGAAAATTTTAGGGACTATGCAGAATTACTTGGGGGTCTTAATTAGGGTTTCCTATTGGATAAAATAAAATAATAAATAAGACTTTTGATGAGAGTTGTTACAGTACCTTATTAGACTACAAGAGTCAAAAGTACAAACCTCGTTTTGAAAAAAATTGTATTGCAACATAATTAACCAATCTCAAATCAAATTGGTTATAGTTTATAAAATCACGTAGCCATGATTCTTAACCCCATAAACATTTGTTTTAGTAAACCAACTCGTAAAACATCTCGTAAAAATTCATTAATAAAACTCGTATGGTTTATATCATTTTGAAAACCTCGTTGTGTGACATCCTTTCAAAATCGTTTCCCTAGTGAACTAAATAATGAAACGAAATGTAATATGATAAAAGCACTTATATATAAGATGTACCAGCGGCGTATCTACCATGCTTTTATCATGCTACACTCGTCCCATTATCTAATCACTACCCAAAACCAATCGTTTATTCAATTCGTTTATCTCGTTTAAGTCGTATCAAATCGTTTAACTCGTCCCTAAATCGTATTCGTTTTAATTGTGAAACTACTTATGGTCGTCTCTCTAATAACATTCAAACCTTCGTGACTCGACTATATCGCTTCTCGCATTAACAAACCACCAAAGGGTAAGTTAACAATCATCAGATTCGGTCGTTACCTACATAACCCCCACACATAACCATGGGTGTAGTCTGATAACGGGATTTGTCAGATCCTATGGTACCATAACCTAATACTGGTTGGCTTGATCAATGTTAATGAATGTCATTCGTTATGTAACTACAACCAACAAGTTCGTTCACTTTATCGAAATCGTTAGTAGTTTAATATAAACCATCTTAATCGTTTTTGAAACCATCGTTTAAACCTCGAAATCGTTTAATACATATGAATCACCCCAAAACAATCGAAAATAGTAAAATAGGGGAACTATGTACTCACATTGAATGGAAAGGTATCCTTGATCTAAAGAACTTAGCGAAGCTCAGGCAAACCAAGGAAATTCAAGTAGCAGCTAGTAATCGGATCACTAGTAAATAAATCGACACCTAAATCGGAAGATTGGATAGAATGAGGTCTTTTAAACCAAATGAGTATTGGAACTCATGTGATATGGTTTAACAAAGCCTACATTCTAAATCGGAACCTAACCTAAGTGCTTTCGACCCGTTACGACCCATTAAGGTAGCTTACGCTACTTTACCGCGTTGTTCGCGCAAAAGCGCGTTCGAGACATCTAACTAGTCCTATGACAAGTATTATATGCCTAAATATGTTTAATTATGTTGCATAATCAGTTAAGTGACAAAAGTTTAAGTTACATATGCTTAAAATCCAATTATGCATGAAAAGGGAATTTTGGTCATTTACCTAAGGCATATAAACTACCTATCATACAACTACTTAAACTAGGTGACCATAAGGTATAACCTCGGAAGGTTATTCCCTATGCAACTAAGGTCACTAAACATGCTTGGTCAGATCCTAATGATCGACAAAACGGGTCGAGTTCGAAAGTCTAAGCGGTGGTTTAGACCGCTTGACTTACGACTCTAAACAAGCACTAAACTAAAAGTGACGAGCGAAGCATGTTAAAACATGCTTGACTAAGTTAGAAAATAGGTTTTGATATCAAAACAAGGTGTTTTGATACCAAGAGTAGTTTGGTTGCAAAATACGCTTAAATGCGCATTTTGACCGAAACTACGACTCGTCACTACGCCTAGTCAACGTGGTAATCAGCAGGTATAGTTACTAGGGGCTATAACCATCGTGATTACGCTCACGTTGCGAAGTTCAAACGCACTTCGTGTTGACCAACTAATGGTCAAAGTAGAAAGTTAAACACTGTTTGACTTTCACGCTCGAAAAGCGATAAAAGAACGAAAGAAGCTTTCAAAGGGTCCAAGCTAGGGAGAACTTGATCTTAAAATCTCAGGTATGAAGTATTATAACTTCAACTTAGAGAAATCAGATCAAGGGTGAAGAAAAATGAATGAATGGCATGGCTATATATAGTTTTCGCAAAACCGTTAAGATCATTCCTTGCTAAAGAGGGAAAGATCTAGGCCATACAATTGTTAGGGAAGGATTGGAGGACTTGTTCATCACACAAACCAGCCCAGAGCATCCAAATCAGGGGTTGAAAACCATTAGAGAAAGTGGTAAAGACCAGATTCAATGTTTCTGCATTTCTGCTGATCTGGTGATAGCTTACGGACCGTAAGCTCATCCCCATACGGTCCGTAAGGACCTTGCAGACCAACAACTTTCAGAAATTGACAGTTTAGTCCTTGCACTTGAGAAACTTGATTTTCGATGCAATTTTGACACGTTTAAGCCCCGTTAACCCCATTTTAAAGCTCTAAAATGAAGTTAAAGTATAGGGAACTTAAAATATGCTCAAAAACATCTTGGATGTCGGTTCGTTTGGTCATACGGTTGTGTTGTTCGGTTAATTAAGACGGAAATCGTAACGAACACAAAAACGATCCAAATTAAGCGACGAATGGAATTTTATCATGCCAATCACTAAAATAAAATATTTTAATGATGACATAAATTTTTGGATGTCCGGATATATTCAGAACGTAAGATATGCGCGAAAATGCAAACTTATGCACTTTTTGACGCTTTTAGTCCCTATTGATCAATAAAGTTTATTTTAGCATACCGAACCCCTCAAAGCCTATTTCTAAGCTATGTAAAGGATATTTAGGGTATGTTTAACTTATGATCAAGTTCCAGAATGTTCGTTGCTATACAAATCGGTATAGTTTCGCAGTTTGACACAAATAGTCCCTGCGATCGAAAAAATTTGATTTTGACACACCAAACCATCCAAAACTTATTTCTAAGTTATGTGGAGGTTATTTAAGGTATGTTAAGCCTATGTCACTATTCCGGAGTGTTTGTAGCGTTTACGCACCAGTTTGCGTATAACTTCCCAGAAAGCGATTTAAAGCTTGAAATCGGAATCGAATCAAATCGTAAAATCACCAAACACAAATATACACATATTAACACCAAAACACATTGTTTTATTAATAATTGATATTGTTTTACATTGTACATCGATTACAGAGCACAGTTGTCACAGTCTCCCCTACTTTAGGAAATTTCGTTCCGAAATTTTAACTAGAGGAAACTTGTGAGAACAATTGCGGATATTTCGCCTTCATTTGGTCCTCATGTTCCCAAGTAAACTTTGGGCCATGTTTGGACTCCCAGCAAACCTTGACCAATCGAATCAGTTTGTTCTTCAACTGTTTGACTGCACGGTCCACTATTTCCACAGGTTTCTCGACAAAGTGCATCGTTTCATCGACTTGGATTTCGTCGAGTGGAATGTGAAGATTAGCGTCAGCTAAACACTTTCGCAAATTGGACACGTGAAAAGTCGGATGAATATTTCCAAGCTCTGGAGGTAGCTCTTGTCGGTAGGCAACCTTTCCAACTCTTTTAACAATCTTAAATGGTCCAATATATCGTGGTGCAAGTTTTCCTTTCTTTCCAAATCTCACCACTCCCTTCCAAGGTGATACCTTGAGTAGGACATGGTCTCCGACTTGAAATTCCAAAGGCTTGCGTCGCATATCCGCATAACTCTTTTGACGGCTTCTAGCTGTCACAAGATTATTGCGATTTTTCTTGATTTTGTCTGTTGTTTCCAGAATGAGCTCAGGTCCAGTAAGCTGAGCTTCACCGATCTCATTCCAACAGACAGGTGAACGACATTTTTGACCGTAGAGAGCTTCGAATGGTGCCATATTGATGCTAGCATGATAACCATTGTTGTAAGAGAACTCGATCAATGGCAGATAAGAATCCCAATTACCACCAAAGTCTATCACGCATGCTCTAAGCATATCCTCCAAAGTTTGAATCGTTCTCTGAGATTGTCCATCTGTTTGGGGATGATAAGCAGTGCTTAGATTTAGCTGGGTTCCCAAAGCAGATTGCATGGTCTTCCAAAACTAAGATGAAAATCGAGCATCACGATCGGATATGATATCCAAAGGGACACCATGTCGAGATACTATCTCATCGACATAAATCTTTGCAAGTTTATCAACAGATAGATCCTCGCGAATCGGAATAAAATGAGCTGACTTCGTTAAACGATCGATAACAACCCAT
This sequence comes from Helianthus tuberosus, assembly GCA_030545235.1. Taxonomy (NCBI): domain Eukaryota; kingdom Viridiplantae; phylum Streptophyta; class Magnoliopsida; order Asterales; family Asteraceae; genus Helianthus; species Helianthus tuberosus. The sequence goes on along the minus strand of CM060357.1, from coordinate 97,162,707 downwards.
ATAGCATCATGACCTCTAGATGTACGCGGTAATTTAGTGATGAGATCCATCGCACTGTTCTCCCACTTCCAAACCGGTATCTCTGGTTGCACAAGCAAACCAGATGGTCATTGATGTTCAGCCTTGACTTTGAGACAAGTTAGGCATTTCGATACATACAAGGCAATATCCTTCTTCATACCAGGCCACCAAAACTTAGTACGAAGATCCTTGTACATTTTATCAGCACCAGGATGGATAGAATATCGAGACTTGTGAGATTCGTCCATCACTAATGTGCGAAGATCGTCTTGTTTCAGAATCGACAAACGATCCTTGAAATAGAGTAAACCATCGTCCTTCGCTTCGATTTTAAGCTCAAGTTGACGTGGTAATTCCTTACCTATCAAATTTTGTGAAACACAAAATTGTTGAGCTTGAAGAACACGAGTTTGAATATCAGATAGAGTTTGAACAGAATGAAGCTTGACTCACTCCTTCAGACTAAGCGCATCAGTAACGACATTCGCCTTACCGGGATGGTAGCGAATCTCGCAATCATAATCGTTCAAGAGTTCAACCCAACGTCGTTGCCTCATGTTCAGCTCTTTCTGATTAAGCATATGCTGGAGACTTTTGTGGTCTGTGAAAACCACACACTTCGTGCCATAGAGGTAGTGTCTCCAGATTTTTAGAGCAAAAACCACAGCACCCAATTCAAGATCATGAGTGGTGTAGTTCTTCTCGTGAACTTTCAGTTGTCTAGACGCATATGCTATTACTTTACCTCGTTGCATAAGAACACAACCAAGGCCTAAGTTGGACGCATCACAATAGACAACGAAATCATCGTTTCCCTCGGGCAAAGACAGAACAGGAGCGTCGCAGAGCTTCTGTTTCAGCGTTTGGAACGCTTCTTCTTGCTTGGGTCCCCACTCAAAAGGCTTATTCTTCTGAGTCAAAGTTGTCACACCCCGACCGCGTAAAACAACAAATCGCGGCGGAAACATCGGGGCGTGTTGCGACAGAATTAATTGTTTCATAACCATGGCACACAAAGTGTATTTTATTTATTAAACAAGAGTGTTACATTGTTTCAAACGGGAAATTAACGAGTTCAGAACATAATTAAACATAGTCTATCATCTTTTAAAGTCTCTAAGGCACAGGTCCGCCCTAGTATCATGATCAACATCCTATGGAAAAGCACCTGAAAACACATGTGAAAATAGGTACGTCAGCATAAAAATGCCTGTGAGATACATAGGTTTTGTGAAAATAAGATTCATGACTTATGTTTAAGAAAAATGTTTAGTCATGAACCTTGTAATTTGTTTTGTCTTGTAAATCATTTGAAAACAATAAGATCAGATGATATGTATAAGTAAATGTCAGGTTAAATAAATATCCATGTAAAAAGATGTGTTTGTATCAGATAAGTTGTTTGTAAATCAATGTCTTGTGAAAAGCATGTTATTTGTATAAAATGTTCTATGTCTCAAACTGAAATGATTCAAATAACGTTACGCCATGTAATACCATACAAACACTTATATATAGGAAGTACCAGCGGCGTATCCACCATGCTTGTATCATATTACACACGCATCGTTAACTTAATCACTTAATCAAACCAAACCAACCAATGTAAGAAGTCTATGTTTAACCAAATTGTCAAATGTATTGAATAATATGTCAAAGTGTTTATGTCAAGATATAAATCATGTCAAATGTCTATGTCAAATATCCATGTCAATGTCTATGTCAAAATGTCATGTATGGCAAGTGAAATGTCTCAACTAAACCATATGCACAAATACAAAGTATTGAAGTAAAACTTAGTTTAAATCAAAGCTATGTTTTGTGTAAATGCATGCAACTATTTAATATGAACATTTATGCGGTATTGTGAATATGCATACATCCAAGCCTGGCGACTGTGGTGATAACCCTTTAAACAAATTAAAGGTCTATCTGTCTTAATGTCAACGAATTCGGTCATTCCTTTCTGTCCCCTTACCCTGGGATGTCCGGAACGGGAGTTGTCAATTCCTATGGTACCATTACCTACTAACGAACGGCGTAGCTAATGTTAATGGATATATTGTCCCATGTAAACAAACCAAATGTCATAACAAAATGTGAGCATGTGAAAACAATGCACTAAGTATGTAATCAAATGAACATACATAGCGTGAAATGTCATGTAAAACGATGTACTAAGTAATGCACACAATGGGCATACCTAGCATGAAATGTCATGTAAAACAATGTACTAAGTAATGCACACAATGGGCATACCTAGCATGAAATGTCATGTAAAACAATGTACCAAGTAATGCACACAATGGGCATACCTAGCATGAAATGTCATGTAAAACAATGTACCAAGTAATGCACACGATGGGCATACCTAGCATAAGATGTAATGAAATCATGTACTATAATGTACTAACGAACGTAGCATGTATATGATGTTAAAACAGGAAAGCTTGAAAGTAACAAGTAGGCACATGTGTTCCACCCCAAAACAGTTTGGAAAACAGTAAAAGAGGGGTCTATGTACTCACTTGAGATTGCTCAGTTGTATAAAGATAACCACCAAGCAATGCAAGAGATCTCGGAATCAAACGGCACCTAGTATAGGTAACTATGTTAATAAACCGGACCTATCTCGGAAGACTGGGTAGCATTAGGGTTTGTAAACCAAATGAGTGTCGGAACTCACGTGATATGGTTTAACAAAGCCTACATGCTAAATGAAACTTAACATAATTGTAAACGACCCATTACGACCCGTTTAGGTAGCTTATGCTACTTTAACGCGTCGTGCGCGTGAAACGCGTTTGGACCGCCTAACTAGTCCTATGACAAGTATTATATGCCTAAACATGTTACATAATCAGTTATGTGACAAAGGTTTAGGTTACATATGCTTAATTACCAATTATACATGAAAAGGGTATTCTGGTAATTTACTTAAGGCATATAAACTACCTATCATACAACTACTTAAACGCCGTGACCATAAGGTATAACCTCGGAAGGTTATTCCCTACACTATGGTCACCTAATGTATTTGGTCGGATCCTAATGATCGACCAAACTGGGTCGGGTTCGAAGGTATAGGCGATTTATTAGATCGCTTACCCTTACGACCCTAGACAACGTGGTAATCAGTAGGCATAGTCCCAAAGGACTATGACCATCGTGATTACAATCACGTTGCGAAGTTCTAACGAACTTCGCATTGACCATTACTGGTCAACGCTGAAAGTCAAACAAAGTTTGACTTTCTGACTCGAAAAGCAGTAAAAATAAGGAAAAGAACGAAAGAATACTTACGAAGGGTCCCCGAATGCTAATCTAAATTAGTATAGTTCAGGTATGAAACAAAGTTTCAACTTAGAACACAACTAATAAGATTCTAGTAAGTAATGAGGTTGGAATGGCATGGGTATTTATAGAATTCGGTGAACCGTTGAGATCGTTTCTTGGAAAAGGGGAAAAGATCTAGTCCGTACACTTGTTGAAAGGTTATGGAAGCTTAATTCCATCCTTATCTAGTGACTAAGCAAGTGAAAACATGTGGTTAAGAATTAATTGGTTGCAACTTGCAATTAGAAACATTGAATCTGCCAGAACAGTCAGTCGCGTAGCGCGACGGATAAGCCTCATGGGCTCGCGCTACGCGAGCACCTCTCCTGAATCAGCAAGTTTTGAAAGTTGGCAGCAATGGTCCCTGTTGTGTTTTAAGCGATTTTCGATGCGTTTGAACCCCGTTAACCTCATTTCAAGGCTCTAAAATGAAGTTAAAGTATAGGGAACTCAAAACATACTCGAAAATATGTCGGATGATGGTTCGTTTGGTCGTACGAACGCGATGTTCGCTTAATTACGACGGAATGCGCATAAGCGCGAAAAACGAACCAAATGACGCGACGAATGGAATTTTCTTAAGGCGAACACTAAAATATAATGTAGTCATGCTTACATAAATTTTTGGATGTCCAGATGTATTCAGAACGTAAGTTATGCGCGAAAATGCAAACTTGTGCATTTTTTGACACTTTTAGTCCCTGAATGTCCCAAAAGTTTATTTTAGCACACCAAACCCCTCAAAGCCTATTTCTAAGCTATGTAAAGGATATTTAAGGTGTGTTTAACTTATGGTCATGTTCCGGAATGTTCGTTACAGTTCAAATTGACATACTTTCGCAGTTTGTCATATTTAGTCCCTGTAAGCGAATTAACTTGTTTTTGCCATACCAAAGCCTTCGAAACTTATTTCTAAGTTATGTAAAGGTTATTTAAGGTATGTTGAGTATATGTTGATGTTCCGGAGTATTTCTCGCATTAAACTGAGTACGTTTACGCACTAGTTTGCGTATAACTCTCCAGAAAGCGATGTAGAGTTTGAAATTACATAAAAGTCAAAACATGAAAAATGTAAAACACAATCAAACAAACATTGGGATCAAATAAAATTGTTTTATTGATAACAGAACTGTTCATAGTGATTTCAAGCACAGTTGTTACAAAAGTAGTGAGTGGAACCGCAATCTTCGAGAAATTCGAAATGAAACGACGATAATATCCAGCAAGACCAAGAAAAGATCGAATCTCTGTTGGTGTCGTTGGCGTTTTCCAATCCTTAATTGCAGCAATTTTGGATGGATCCACATGAATACCCTGCTCGTTGACTATATGACCCAAAAGCTGAACTTCTTTAAGCCAGAATTCACACTTGGAGAATTTAGCAAAAAGTTGTTCCTTCTTCAGGAGTTCCAGAGTCAAAGGAAGGTGTTGCTCGTGATCGGCTCGAGACTTCGAATAGACAACAATATCGTCGATGAACACAATGATGAACTTGTCTAAAAAAGGTTTACAGACCCTATTCATTAAGTCCATGAAGATGGCTGGAGCATTCGTCAGACCAAAAGGCATGAGTGTGAACTCGTAATGCCCATATCTTGTGCGGAAAGCAGTTTTGGGAATATCTTCTTCGAGAACACGAAGTTGATGATACCCAGAACGCAGATCGATCTTGGAAAAACAGGTAGCACCTTGCAACTGATCAAAGAGATCATCGATTCGAGGTAGGGGATATCGATTCTTGATGGTAAGCTTATTAAGCTCACGATAATCGATACACATTCGAAAAGATCCATCTTTCTTTTTCACAAAGAGGACAGTTGTAGGATCGAGATTCGACCTAAACGAGTCGTTCAGAAGAGTTTTCGATCAATACGAAAGGCGGAATCAGACGTATTGATGTTGAATCAGCTTGATATGCACTAAGAATCACTTTAACTGTCACTAGTATTGATTTCACAATGTTTTACAAGCTTGGTGACACTTCGGCAGAGCTTCGCTACTGGAATCCAAAGTTACAAATGAAGAACCAAGAACACCTATTTATACGGGAGGCCACTTCGCATGAACATGTCATGTCCAGTTCTCACGAACTGCCAGTTCGTACGAACTGGACTTTCCACTTTGTGGGAAGTGGCTAGTTCAGCCCTGTTTCTCGTTTTACTCAATCTACGTGTCCTGGTCTATCAATCTAGTTTACAAGACTCGATACAAGACGAAGTTGACAGACATATGCACCAACAAACTCCCCCTTGGATGTTGACGAGTCTTCAGTATGACGATTCTTTAGTCTTGATCAGTCTTCTCGCTCTCTCCAAAGTATCTGACACTGTAAGCATCCTCAATCTTCTCTCTTCTTCTATCTCTTTCTCTCTTCAGCATTAGCAGCTTTTATCTTGAGCTTTGTGCCAGAATCTGAATCTGGCTCTTACGTCCTCAGACTCCCCCTTTTGATAGGCTGGGATCGCAGTCTGGAATTCACTATCTACACAAACTCTACCCAAAAGTAAATTTCACACTTGTTTAAAATTTAACAATTTTAGACTTAACCACTTGTATTCGAAACACTCAAATTTGGTATTTCATTAATTTGAAACCGTTTAATCCTTTCAAAATCATTTCTCAATTCAAACAAACTCTCCCAAACCTGTTGTTCATCATGTTTAGCACTCGGAATTTTGAAAATCAGCTTTCCAACATCAGTTGTCGAAAATAAGATGAAATAAAATCTTTTTGATTGATTTTTTTTAATTTTATGCTAAAACACACTTAAACTCTTTTTGGGTTTTTGTTTTAATGAAAAGCAGTAGAAAAATATTTACAGACAATATTTTTGTGAGTTTGTGTAAGAGGATCATATCAGTTTTTGAGGCCAATCACTAACACCGTTGACCTTTTTAGACTTTAGGTTCTAAATGACTCACTTAGATTGTCAGTATACTGATCCACTTAAATTTTCACACAAATTTCAACTGTTTCTAGATACGAGATTAGTGTTTTAAGCACTTGAACTTATTCGCGTGTCCCACCTCAGAATATACTCCCGTATCCAGACTCCTATATTCAGTCTTACAGGTGAATGTACACTAATGATATCTGTAAGGGGTGAATGCGAGACCATGAGAGCTCAGGCTATTTCTTCCGCAAAATCAGAGAGATGATGGTTCGACTTTAGGTGTGTTCCCTTTAGAGAATCTTTTCTTCAACAGCACATGATTAGCATTTTTCAATGTTTCATCATTTTTTTATGCTGAGGGTGAGCTTTATGATTAAAGCAGTGCAAAGCATTATACGAGGACTAGGCTATTGCTCCCGCAAAATCAGAAGTCCTGGTATAATACCCCAGATATCATCATGCACAAAGACCTAGTATGTCAGAAATAGAAAGCCTTTCAAACAAGATTTCGGGGGTTACCCATATATCCGAGAGATGTTCCCCACGAGATAAGTTAGTAATGATATTTAGGTTTATATCTCGAACACAATCTACTAAGCGTGTAAAAACCTACTGGCATATCATCAGTAAGACCGTTTATCACATTTTAACTTTCCAAATCTTTAGCGTACTATGATTGTCTACTGATGTACTATCATTTCCTCTTTTTCACAACAAAACTCATTTTTGATTTTTCGATGTTTTTGGCTTTTTCAAATTTTCTAATGTTTTTGGCTTTTTCAAATTTTCTAATGTTTTTGGATTTTCTGAAAATTCTTACTCCCCCTAAAATTCAAAACCATTTAAAGAAAAATTTGACAAACCGAAGTGAATTGCTTCAATTCGCCATCCACTTGGCATAAACAATCAGAACTCCCCCTGACAACAAACTATTTTCCCATTATGATTTCAAAACACTTAAGTTTGTTTTAATCAAATGGTTTTTCCGAAAAATTAGTTTTGTTGTTTTCACCACTTGTAAGATCGGGGTTTTGTTCATCATTTTGTTCTTTCAACCACTTATGAATGAATCCCCTTTTTTCTTAACCACTTGAATGAAAGTTAAATCAAGTTCAACTTAATGACCTTGATTAACCACTTGTAGGTTCTAATCAACAAATATCACTTGTAAGTCGAAATATAACAATTTTGAATATCTCAAGAAAGATGCCGATACCTACTCCCCAATTACCAACCTGGGAGTTCCGGCAAGTCAGTATTTTTAGTTAAAGAGTACGGACACCCAAGCCTGACCAGCTTTGGGTGTGACTTTTTCAATCTTTTGTTTTAAGTTTCCGTTTGACAACGGTGGAAAATTTGCATCATCCATTGTCGGAATGAAATTATCACTTTTTAGCTCAACTTGTGGCTCCTCTGACTTTGACGAGTCAGATTCATCGCCAGAAAGTGGCTCCTTTGCTTCCGAAGAAACAACTTCATCGCCATCAATTATTGGAACCCAATCCATACTGGATTTAGGTTTTCCAAATTCATCAACATATGACATGAACGACCTTTCACAATTTCTTTTATATTCAAACACTTTTATAAAAATTTTATCTGAAAATTTAACTTTCTTTGATTTTTTAACTGTTTGATTAACCAATTTTTCTTTCTTTATTCTCTCTTTTGTCCTCAACCTAAACGAGTCGTTCAGAAGAGTTTTCAATCAATACGAAAGGCGGAATCAGACGTATTGATGTTGAATCAGCTTGATTTGCAATGAGAATCACTTTAAATGTCTATTGTATTGATTTGACAAAGATACAAGAGCTGGAGACACTTCGGCAGAGCTTCGCTGCTGGAATCTAAAGTTACAAATGAAGAACCAAGAACACCTATTTATAGGGGAGGCCACTTCGCATGAACATGTCATGTCCAGTTCTCACGAACTACCAGTTCGTACGAACTGGACTTTCCACTTCGTGGGAAGTGGCTAGTTCAGCCCTGCTTCTCATTTTACTCGAACTACGTGTCCTGGTCTATCAATCTAGTTTACAAGACTCGATACAAGACGAAGTCGACAGACATATGCACCAACAACATGAGCTCCCCAAGGTGAATAACTCGGACGGATGAATCCTTTATCGGATAACTCTTGAAGCTGTTTCGATAACTCTTGCATCTCTGATGGTGCAAGACGATAAGGTGCTTTCGCAATCGGGCTAGCATTGGGTACAAGATCAATATGAAACTCGACTTGACGAACTGGAGGCAGACGAGGCAGTTCATCAGGAAACACCTCTGGATAATCCCGAATAATCGGAATATCCTGAATACTCTTGTCCTCGCCTTTCTCCTAGGTGACATGTGCTAGAAAAGCAACATATCCTTTTCGTAAATAACTTCGGGCTTTCGTGCACGACATGAGTTTCAAACGAACAGATGGTTTCTCGCCACGAACCTCTAGGACATCGCCAGACGAAAGAGGAATACGAACAATTTTGTCGAAACAAACCACCTCAGCATGGTATTTGGTTAACCAATCCATACCCACGATAATGTCGAAACTCCCAAGTTGCATCGGTGTGAGGTCGATAGGAAAAAGATGGTTATCGAGGTTCAATTGACAACCATGAAGAACAGAATCGAGTACGAGAGGTTTACCAGTAGCAACTTCGACAGATAAGGGTTTCCTCAGTTTAGTTCTAGGTATCGCAAGCAAAGGCTCAAAAGATAACGAAACAAAACTCCTATCGGCACCCGAATCGAAAAGAACAGATGCAAGTTGATTGTTAACAAGGAACGTACCGTTAACAACCTCGTTGTCCGCCCTCGCCTCATCTGTGTTCAGATTGAATGCTCGTCCACGAGCGGGATTCACATTCGCGATCGCGTTCAGATTCGCATTTGCATTTACCAACCTCGGGCAATTGTTGCGGAAATGACCCATTTCTCCGCAATTGAAACACGAACCAGGTGGGAATCTCGTAGCATTCCCTTGAGCTTGTGCTGGAACCTGAGCAGCCTGATTCTAGCCAAAATGACAATTGTTGGCCAGATGCCCAAGTCTACCACACGTAGTACACTGTTTACAGGCCTGTTGGGCAACATGGTGACCGTTGCATCGTGCACAGTGAGGTGCGATACCAGAATATTGCTTCTTCGTTGGAGGTAGGGCTGGGGGGTTCTGAGGGTTCTGGTTGGTAACAGCAAAGTTCTGGGAAGCCTTGCGCTTCCTTGACTTCTTAGAAGACTCACCCAGCTTCTTCCCCTTGCCCTTACCCTTGTCTTGTGCAGAATCAGCTGACTTTTTCGTGTCACCCTTACGGGTCAGTTTCCCTTTTCTGAGCCGAGACTCGGTCAGAGTAGCAGCCAATTCAATCGCTTGACGGACAGTAGTGGGATTACTGCCAGTCACAATATCTTGCACAGAATCGGGTAATCCATCGATATACCTCTCAATTGCCTTTTCCAACAGGGTAACCATTGTAGGACACAACAAGCTGAGCTCCTCATATCGATCCGTATAAGCACGGTGTTCTCCCCCGTCTTGTTTCAAATCATCAAATTCTCGTTCGAAGGCTTGAATTTCGTGACGGGGACAGAACTCTCTCATCATGAGAGCTTGAAGCTCTTCCCAAGTTTGTGCCATATCCACATTGGCACCCCTATCGCGCATAACACCGTTCCACCATGTAAGAGCACGCTTCTCGAACACACTTGATGCAAATTCAACCTTACGCTCATTCGGACATTTCACATGTCTGAATGTGCTCTCGATACTTTCGAACCACTGCAGGAGCACAGTTGCTCCTTGCGACCCAGAAAACTTCAACGGCTTAGCAGAATTAAAATTCTTGAAACTACATTGTGCATTATTGTTGTTATTATTGTTGTATAACTCATGGATCTGGGTTACTACGCCTGGAAGCACTACAGCCATTTGTTGAGCAACAAGGGCTGCGACTTCTTCAGTAGTAAAAGGTTGTGCATCACGTCGAGTAGGCATTGTCTAAAGAGAACAAGGAAACATGAGAAACGAGTGAGGTTGACAATTGGAAAAACAAAAGAGGTATTGAAAACATTGACAAAACACAAGGAAGGTGATCATTCGTTTGTTACCTCGAACAAACAAACAACACGCAGTGACTAATCAAAGTAAATGGGTCATAATAATGTATCACCGAAGACATGCTCGCCTATAAGTGAACACTCACCCCAAGAGTTCCCAGGTAAGAGTGACTGGTCCGATACTGCGGATTTGTACGAACACTCTAGCCTTAGACAGAAAACTCAGGGTTCAGGCATTCACTCTTCCAGTTTGCACGTGTTCACATTATTTAGACCCAAACTTTTACGAGATTTCGAAAATTAAGAGGGATCAAAACCTTGTAATCAATCATCCAAAGATAGATGATTAATTTTCGAAAAGGATTTGTTATTGTGTTCTCATTGTGGTTATCACCTAAGGATAGGTGACGGTATTGTTTTAAAATCTAAACACAAGTCTTCTTGCGTTAGGGTCCTAGAAAGTTATAGTCTAGGTCAAAGCATTACTAATAACCTAATTCCCTATAACCATTGGCTCTGATACCAACTCTTCTGTCACACCCCGACCGCGTCAAAACAACGAAACCGCGGCGGAAACGTCGGGGAGTGTTGTAACAGAATTATTGTTCCACAACCATGGTAATCAAATGTTTCGTTTTATTGAATTATTAAGTAATGTACATTGTCTTTAAACCAAACAAACAAGCTACACATCGTCTATTATTGTTTTTATGTCACTAAGGCCACGTCCAGATCCTAAGTGAACACGCTTCCTAGCAATCAACATCATGCAACACCACCTGAAACATATGTAAAAACAAAGTCAGCAAAGAAATGCTGGCGAGCACATAGGTTTTAGGAGAGTATCGGATTCATGGCTCGTTTATATGTGTTGGTGCATCTAGTGTCTGTTAACTTCATCTTAATCGAGTCTTATGTCTAGATTAGATAAATGAGTGCACAACAGGGATCAAATTAGGGTTTGTTCTTGTTTTAGTATGTAATTTCGTTTGAATGGGACATGTGCATGTTCAAACGAAATTAACTCATGTAATTTCGTTTGAACAGGGATGTGTCACATTCAAACGAAATTAGCTTTAGTATATATAGGTGTTGTGCATGTTCATTTGTAACGGAATTAAGTGTGTGAGAGCTGAGGTGCTGCCGGATTTTTGTCAGATTTGAATTTGTAAAAGCTCTGGAAATCAGTAATAGATAAAGATTAGAAAGGAACAAGCTATGTTGACGTCATTTACATTGATTTCGCGTTTGTATTTGATGATGAACTACTCAGATTGACTCGTTAGGGTCACACGACGATCCAACAAGTACCTTATTAGACTACAAGAGTCAAAAGTACAAACCTCGTTTTGAAAAAAAAGTATTGCAACATAATTAACCAATCTCAAATCAAATTGGTTATAGTTTATAAAATCTCGTAGCCATGATTCTTAACCCCATAAACATTTGTTTTAGTAAACCAACTCGTAAAATATCTCGTAAAAATTCGTTAATAAAACTCGTATGGTTTATATCATTTTGAAAACCTCATTGTGTGACATCGTTTCAAAATCGTTTCCCAGTGAACTAAATAATGACACGAAATGTAATATGATAAAAACACTTATATATAAGATGTACCAGCGGCGTATCTACCATGCTTTTATCATGCTACACTCGTCCCATTATCTAATCACTACCCAAAACCAATCGTCTATCCAATTCGTTTATCTCGTTTAAGTCGTATCAAATCGTTTAACTCGTCCCCAAATCGTATTCGTTTTAATTGTGAAACTACTTATGGTCGTCTCGCTAATAACATTCAAACCTTCGAGACTCGACTATCTCGGTTCTCGCATTAACAAATCACCAAAGGGTAAGTTAACAATCATCAGATTCGGTCGTTACCTACATAACCCCCACACATAACCATGGGTGTAGTCTGATAACAGGATTTGTCAGATCCTATGGTACCATAACCTAATACTGGTCGGCTTGATCAATGTTAATGAATGTCATTTGTTATGTAACTACAACCAACAAGTTCGTTCAATTTATCGAAATCATTATTAGTTTAATATAAACCATCTTAATCGTTTTTGAAACCATCGTTTAAACCTCGAAATCGTTTAATACATATGAATCACCCCAAAACAATCGAAAACAGTAAAATAGGGGAACTATGTACTCACATTGAATGGAAAGGTATCCTTGATCTAAAGAACTTAGCGAAGCTCAGGCAAACCAAGGAAATTCAAGTAGCACCTAGTAATCGGATCACTAGTAAATAAATCGACACCTAAATCGGAAGATTGGATAGAATGAGGTCTTGTAAACCAAATGAGTATTGGAACTCATGTGATATGGTTTAACAAAGCCTACATTCTAAATCGGAACCTAACCTAAGTGCTTTCGACCCGTTACGACCCATTAAGGTAACTTACGCCACTTTAACGCGTCATTCGTGCAAAAGCGTGTTCGAGACGTCTAACTAGTCCTATGACAAGTATTATATGCCTAAACATGTTTAATTCTGTTGCATAATCAGTTAAGTGACAAAAGTTTAAGTTACATATGCTTAAAATCCAATTATGCATGAAAAGGGCATTTTGGTCATTTACCTAAGGCATATAAACTACCTATCATACAACTACTTAAACTAGGTGACCATAAGGTATAACCTCGGAAGGTTATTCCCTATGCAACTATGGTCACTAAACATGCTTGGTCGGATCCTAATGATCGACCAAACGGGTCGAGTTCGAAAGTCTAAGCGGTGGTTTAGACCGCTTGACTTACGACTCTAAACAAGCACTAAACTAAAAGTGACGAGCTAAGCATGTTAAAACATGCTTGACTAAGTTAGAAAACAGGTTTTGATATCAAAACAAGGTGTTTTGATACCAAGAGTAGTTTGGTTGCAAAATACGCTTAAATGCGCATTTTGACTGAAACTATGATTCGTCACTACGCCTAGTCAACGTGGTAATCAGCAGGTATAGTCACTAGGGACTATAACCATCATGATTACGCTCACGTTGCGAAGTTCAAACGAACTTCGTGTTGACCAACTCGTGGTCAAAGCAGAAAGTCAAACACTATTTGACTTTCTCGCTCGAAAAGCGATAAAAGAACGAAAGAAGCTTACAAAGGATCCAAGCTAGGGAGAACTTGATCTTAAAATATCAGGTATGAAGTATTGTAACTTCAACTTAGAGAAATCAGATCAAGGGTGAAGAAAAATGAATGAATGGCATGGCTATATATAGTTTTCGCAAAACCGTTAAGATCATTCCTTGCTAAAGAGGGAAAGATCTAGGCCATACAATTGTTAGGGAAGGATTGGAGGACTTGTTCATCACACAAACCAGCCCATAGCATCCAAATCAGGGGTTGAAAACCATTAGAGAAAGTGGTAAAGACCAGATTCAATGTTTCTGCATTTCTGCTGATCTGGTGATAGCTTACAGACCGTAAGCTCATCCCCATACGGTCCGTAAGGACCTTGCAGACCAGCAACTTTCAGAAATTGACAGTTTAGTCCCTGCACTTGAGAAACTTGATTTTCAAAGCTCTAAAATGAAGTTAAAGTATAGGAAACTTAAAATATGCTCAAAAATATCTCGGATTTCGGATCGTTTGGTCGTACGGTTGCGTTGTTCGGTTAATTACGACGGAAATCGTAACGAACACAAAAACGATCCAAATTAAGCGACGAATGGAATTTTATCATGCCAATCACTAAAATAAAATATTTTAATGATTACATAAATTTTTGGATGTCCGGATATATTCAGAACGTAAGATATGCGCGAAAATGCAAACTTATGCACTTTTTGACACTTTTAGTCCCTATTGATCAATAAAGTTTATTTTAGCATACCGAACCCCTCAAAGCCTATTTCTAAGCTATGTAAAGGATATTTAGGGTATTTTTAACTTATGATCAAGTTCCGGAATGTTCGTTACTATACAAATCGGTATAGTTTCGCAGTTTGACAAAAATAGTCCCTGCGATCGAACAAACTTGATTTTGACCCACCAAACCATCCAAAACTTATTTCTAAGTTATGTGGAGGTTATTTAGGGTATGTTAAGCCTATGTCACTATTCCATAGTGTTTTTCACGTTAAACTGACTGCGTTTAAGCACCAGTTTGCGTATAACTTCCCAGAAAGCGATTTAAATCTTGAAATTGGAATCGAATCAAATCGTAAAATCACCAAACACAAATATACACATATTAACACCAAAAAACATTTTTTTTGTTAATAATTGATATTTTTTTACATTGTACATCGATTCAGAGTACAATTGTCACAGATCACGGCCCCGTGGTGATTGTACTTGCTGTATTATCTCAGATTCTGTGAATCATAGAGTTGACCACGACCTATGTTGAATTGGCACAACCCCGTGTTAGTTTGTCTTTTGTTGTTGTCTTTTTCTGCAGGGAATCTTGACTGGGCATGGCCCCATGGCTGATGGGCACGACCCCGTGTCTAAGCTTCTGTTTTTGTTATTTTTGTTTGTTTGGATGTGGATGGGGTTTCAGCGAGTCGTGTCAATCATTCTTCTTTGTATTTTTGTTGGTTTCTTCTGTTAGTTTGTTCTTTTTGTTCGTTTAAGCTATTTTGATCCTGTAAATTAAAAGTATACAAAGAAACATGCTTTTTCCAACATTAGCACCGAAAAAGTGTTGATTTTACGTTTTGTTTGTGTAATTTATATGTTGCATTTTACGCCCATCAAATATCCCCACACTTGAATCTTTGCTTGTCCTCAAGCAAAACTCTATAATGTGGCTTACACACCCAAACGGAATTGGTAGGAGAGAAGTTTTGGGTTTATCTTTAGAGTGTCGGGAATCCAAGTTCTAAATTTATTTTGTTTTTATTTTATTTACAATCTTATTCGGCATGATTTATTTAAAACACATATAAAGAAAAATTATTTGTTTTGGGCATAACATGCCTTTATAAAATTCTATTTAGTTATATACAAATTAACACACTTCACAAGTGGACATTCAACACTCGGCATCCCTCTCGCGCGAAAGGACCCCTCTCGCACGAAAGGGTATCCATTTCGTGCGAAAGGGGACTTTATCACAAGTTTTGTTTTCGATTACTTTTCTGTTCAATGTCAGTTCATCAAGGATGAACACCAAATGGTTTGCTAGTCACAAAGTAAGTTAACCCCGTCCAGCCTCCGGCACTTAGTTCACTCTTTGAATGTCATGTTGGCACACCTAGGTTGTCCTTACTTGACTGTTTGGCTAACTTTACTTTCTGTTTTCTTTTTAATAATAATTACAGCTTCTGTGTTTAGTTAAAATAGTTTACAATTAAATCGTTATGCATAAATCCACGTTTAAACAGTCCTGTCTCCCGAAAGGATCCCTTTCGCACGAAAGGCTACCGCCTTTTGCACGAGAGGACCCTTTTCGCACGAAAGAGTCTGATACTTGTGTATTTCGCACTTTTTCATATTATAAAGTCTAATCCTAACATTTTCACATCAGAATACTCACCCCTTCGTTTACCCATTAATGGGTGACTTCGGTGTACCAACCCCTCTCTATTCTGCTCTCGGATTTCATGGAAATCTGTGCAAAACTGTGAGTATACTCGATCCCTTTTTCATTTTTAAACACTTTGGGTGCAACATGTACATATATACAAAAACACGCAGTCAAAACAAAACAAAACCGTTATTTTTCAAAAATAAAACCTTTATTTTTCTTTGCTTTACCCAAAAACATCCCCCTAGTTAAACCCTTTGAACCTTAAAAACCTTTTCATTTCCAAACCAACAAAAACAAATCTTTTCATTTTTCATCTTTCATTTTTGTAAACCTATCGGTTATGAAATTACGATTATGGCTCAGTTTCAACTTTGACATCAAAAAAAAAATCAGAAAAATATGCCAAAGTATTTTTTTGCTAAGCCACAAAGTAATAGAAAAACCGATATTTTACGTTTTCACCCTTTTCTCAATAAAACATACCAAAACCCGAACCACCACCTTCCCTTCAAAAGCCCTCTTGATATCTATAAGGATTTAAACGTCAAAAGGAGGAGGTTAGATCAGTGTTCAAGCCTATGAGAGGAGTAAGTTTCAAATACGGGCACGAGCGTTTTCACTTAATACGTCATCGGCCGAGTGTTGAGTGACCACTTGTGAGGTGTGTAAATTTGTATGTAACTAAATGGAATTTTATAAAGGCATGTTTTGCTTAAAGTAAATAATTTTTCTTGAATTTTGTTTTAAATAAATCATGACGAATAGGATTGTAAATAAAATAAAAACAAAATAAATTTGGAACTTGGATTTCTGACATTCTAAAGATGAGACTAAAACCTTCTCTTCTACCTATTCCGTTTGGGTGTGTAAGCCACGTAATATAGTTTTGCTTGAGGACAAGCAAAGATTCAAGTGTGGGGTATTTGATGTGCATAAAATACAACATATAAATTATACTAAATACGGCGTAAAATCAACCATTTTTCAGTACTAATGTTGGAAAAAGCTTGGTTTTCTATACCTTTTTAATTTTCAGGTTCAAAAGAGCTTAAATGTGAAAAAGGAGCAAAAAGACAACAAAAACCAACATATATGTAAAGAAGGAGGAATTGACGCAAATCGCCAAGCCCCGGTTCACATCCAAACCACAAAATAGCAAGAACAGAAGACTTGAAACAGGGCCGTGTCCACCAGACATGGGCCGTGTCCGAAGGTGGATGCTGTGTAGAAGAAAAGATAACTGCAAAAGACAAAACTAGCAGCCAACACAGGACCGTGCTAAGCCAACACGGGGCTTGGTCAACTCAAAGATTTTCAGAATCTGCGATAGTACAGCAAGTGCTTTGGCCACAGGCTGTGCCGTTGACACACGGGGCCGTGTTAGTACAAGAACTGACAAGCAATTAATGAGGAAGAGAGAGAGAAATGACAACGGGGTCGTGCCAGGTGGGCACGTGCCGTGGTGGAGCTTCTGATTTCAGCTATAAATAGATGTTCTTGGTTCCACTTCAAACTATCCCTTGGCAAACCACTTCTATCTCACTTGCCACCACTCCACCACCACTACAACACCATCATCCACCACCATCATCCATTTTCCATATTTTAGAGTGTGTGTGTAGTCTCGGGATTCAAGATTGATAGTAAGAGACTTTGTCAAACAGAGGCCACGCTTGGCTAAACTCTTGCATGACTTGGTGAAGACATATCTTTTATGTATTTTCTTTTATGATTTCCAATCTTTGGCAACTTTTTAATTGGGTATATATTAATGACTTTAATAATTAGTTTTTTATATTGAAGGCGAATCCGCTTAACCATTCTTCATATGTCGTTTATTCACATATTCATGTCCTTACGGTCTGTATAAAGCACGTTAAATACTTGGAAGGGGGTTAGAAGGGTGGTTGGGTAATTCTATGTCTCGTTAAGTGTATAGATCCTGCGAGAACCTGGTTCAAGTTTAGTATTACTCCATGGATTGGCCGGGAATGACTGGCCCGACTGAGAGTAGGAAACTGCTTGAACCCCTTATTCATAAACTACTATTAAAACTTTAAACCAACTCCGTGAGGACTGCATCCCTGCTGACTCAGACCAACGGGTTGAGGGTGATCACTGCCTGGAAGGGGGCCCAACACATTTTGAATTAATAACTTACTTAATTATCTTCTAGTGATCTGGCCTAGTGGGATTGTATCCTTGCTGACTCAAACCACTAGGTTGAGGGTAACGTCGCCTTCACAAGAGGGGTCTACTACTATAACTAAGATAATCTCTTAAAATGCCCAAAGTGAGGAAATCATCAAAAGGGTACATGAAAGATAAGTCAGATCCAAGTGATTCTTTCTTGTCAATCTATTTTTATTTTATTATATTTTCTATTTTTATCTTTTTATTATTATAATTTTTTTTCTCAAAGTTTGGTTCGATTAGACGTTGACAATAAGCCGGTATTAAAAGCTCTTGTGTCCCTGGACGACCTCGGTATCTTGCCATCACTATACTACGTCCGCGATGGGTATACTTGCCCTAGCGTGTGTGTAAAGTGATAGTAGAATATCATGTTTTATAAATTTAAAACTTGAATCGGCGAGTAAAAAGAGCTAAAAATATACTAGAAAAATATAGGCACCCACACGCATGTCAAGTTTTTGGAGCTGTTGCCGGGGACACAAGAATTTTAAGAAAGCTTAAAATTAACGGCCTAATCATTTTCTACCTTTTCTTTTTATTTTTCCTCTTTTTCTCTTAAAATTCTGCTTCCTGGAGATATAACACGAGGACGTGTGGGATCAACACGGGCCGTGTTAAATTTGCAATGTCTGGGAGAAACTGTTTTCTTGTTACTGGAACTTGGACACGGGGCCGTGTTGAACCTCCAGTATCTAGGAACTTGAAAACAGAAATTCTCCTGGACAACACGGGCCGTGCCAGCCACAGCACGGGGCCGTGTTACCCTTCTGATCAGGCTTTCCTTTTGTTTATGTTCGCAGAAAATCACACAATTCTGTATAATTCGTAGGAATACAGTTTGGTGCATGACCTCTATCTCCGACAAAGAAATAAAAGTACCGCTTGACGAACCTGAGCGATTTTTGAGAAAAAGACTTAAAGCTAAAAACCAACAAAAAGCCTCAAACCAAAACCCCCCTAGGCGGATCAAAGTACTCTCATGGATTACCTACGGCCTACGGTCGGTAATCTTGGAGCCGCTATTAACCCTTCTAATGTCGATGCTAATAACTTTGAGCTTCGACCACACCTTATCCAAATGCTCCAAAATTCTGCCACTTTCCATGGCCTAGCCGATGAAGATCCCCATCTACGTATACCAACTTCATGAAAATATGTGACACCTTCCGGAGCAACGGAGCCTCTAGCGATGTCGTTCGGCTCCGTATGTTCCCTTTTTCCCTCAAAGACTAAGCGAAATCTTGGTTAAACACCCTCCCAAGTGGGTCCGTACACACTTGGGATGAACTTGCCCAAAAATTTCTCTACAAATATTTCCCTCATGCTAAAACCGCCAAACTCATGACCGAGGTTAACACCTACTCTCAAGAAGATGGGGAATCCTTGTACGAGACATGGGAAAGGTTCAAGGAGCTATTAAGGAAGTGCCCACATCACGGTCTTGAACGTTGGCAACAAGTGTCCACCTTCTACAACGGACTCTTGCCACACACAAGGCAAATCCTTGATTCCGATTCTGGGGGACTCCTTGGGAATCAACGACCCGATGAAATTTATAATCAAATTGAAGAACTTGCTCAAAACAGTTTTCAATGGCACACTCCTAGGGGCTCAAAATCTATAGCGCCGGGCTCCCACAAAGTGGATGAATCCACTTCTTTGCAAGCCCAAATCGAAGCCTTAACTAATAAAATAAAGAAACTTGAATTGAACAAAACGGCTTCGGTTATTGCTTGCGAAGGATGCGGCGGCCCCCCATGAAAACTGGAGTTGTATGAAAGATCTAGAAAATCAAATGGAAGTGGTAAATTACCTAGACAACCGACCACGACCACCGGGAGTTCAAAGTAGTACTTTCACTCCCGAGTGGCGTAATCATCCCAACTTTAGTTTGAGGGAATCGGGGGGTAATAACCAACAAAATCAAAATCAACGATCTAACTTTCAACAACAACCACAAAATGAGCAACAAGGTTTTCAACCACAATAACAAGGAGGAAGAGAAAGGCTTGGGGATATCATCACTCGCCTCTTCTCCGAATCCGATAAAAGATACTCGGAAAGGTTCTTACAAACTGAAACAGAAATTAGAAACCAAAGGGCTAGTTTCCAAAATATGGAAAAACAATTTAGTCATATAGCTCAACGTTTCACCAAAAGACCACAAGGAGCGTTACCGAGTAACACCGAAACAAACCCAAAAGCCCAAGTAAAAGTAATCAACTTAAGAAGCCAGAAGGTAGGACCCGAGAGTGAATCAACACCACAACAAACCGATCCAATCCACGCTAAAACACCCACCGACACTAACCAAGAAAATACTCAACCCCAAAATACCGACACCACCAAACCACCTCGGTCCCTTACCCCGGTCGTTTACTTCAGCAAAAGACCGACGAGCAATTCACTAAGTTTGTGAGCTTGCTTAAACAACTCCACATCAATCTTCCTTTTCTGGAAGTCCTCACTCAAATGCCAAAATATTCTAAGTTCATTAGAGACTTCCTCACTCACAAAAGAAAGATTGAAACCATTCAACAAGTTATCCTTAGTGAAGAATGCTCGGCAGCACTCCTCAACAAGCTCCCCCAAAAGAAGATTGATACCGGAAGCTTCACCATTCCTTGCTCTATTGGTGGATCACCAATAAGCAACGCATTAGCCGACTTAGGAGCTAGCATTAATTTAATGGTGGCCTCTATGTTCAACCGACTAGGATTGGGTGAACCACATCCTACAAGGATGAGCATCCAACTTGCGGATAGGTCAGTCAAATACCCTCGAGGTGTCATAGAAAATTTATTAGTAAAGGGGGGGGGATTCGTTTTTCCAGCAGACTTTGTCATCCTAGACATGGAAGTAGACACCGAAATCCTGCTCATACTAGGACGACCCTTCCTTGCCACCGCACGAGCTATGGTGGACATGAGTGACGGAAAACTAACATTGATGGTTGGTGAAAAAGAGATCAAGTTTGAAGTTGGCCAACGAGCGGAGGATGATCCAGTCAAATACCTCAACGCGATTGACTCATGCTTAAACGATGCATTGCAACGATACAACTCGGGTGTGAGTCATCCTGCACGGGTAACATTTGACCAACTTTGGTTCTAGCCAAGGACCCTTATAAACGCGGCGCACCATGGAGGCATTCCATTGACTATCCATTAGTTTAGCAGTTTAATTTTAGTTTAATCTTAGTTTAATATGTAGTTTAATATTTTTCTTCTAAGTATTTAGCTTTATAGGAGTAAGGCATGCTCAACGGAGGAAGATAGATGATGAAACACGGAACCCATGCACGTAAATCAGAGGCTTCCCGACTCATAAACCACAAAACAATGGCTGCAGCACGGGGCCGTGCTCACCCAGCACGCCCCTGTGCCTATCTTACTGTTGTCAAAAAATTTTCTGCCAATCGATGGCACGGGTCGTGCTCACCCAGCACGCCCCCGTGGCCACCCCACTGTAAGTCTTCTGTTTCTATTTTGTTACTAGCACTTTGGACACGGGGTCGTGTCCCCATAGCATGCCCCCATGCTGCAAGTGCCAGTAACCAAAATTTTTTGTTATGTTCACACTTTTTACACATTTTACCAAAATAAATTATTTTTGGGACACATTGAGAGCAATGTGTAATTTAAGTGTGTGTGTGGGGGGGGGGGGGGAAGATAATAAAAACCTTGAATCGTTTGTCCAAAATCAAGCCTTACACAAAACTCGTCTTGGACCGCTAATCACCCCAAACCTTTTTCAATTTTTTTTAATTTTATTTTACTTATCTTAGTTTAGTTGGGTAAAACAAGTTTTAAAAAATATGTTTTTACGAATTTACAACTGATAGCGTCGTGATAAAAAGAACCAATTTAGGAATTTACGAAAACGGGCATGATAAATCTTTGTAAAATTTGATTATATGTACATTTTTACACTACAACCCTTTTTCCCACAAAAGTGAGCTTTGAGCCATTACCGAGAATACAAATATACATCTATACTAATTGCTCAATTTTCGTTTCTTGTATGAATAGCCCGTTTGGTTCTCACAAATCTAGAACTTGATAACTCGATGCGTTCCAAGTCCTTACCGACAAAAATCCAAGTAAGTAAATGATAGAGGCACTAGGACCAACCCATTTTTCAAAACAAAACCTTTATTTTTCTTTGGTTTATCCAAAAACATCCCCCTAGTTAAACCCTTTGTACCTTAGAAACATTTTCATTTCCAAACCCACAAAAAAAAAACTTTTCATTTTTCATCTTTCATTTTTGTAAACCTATCGGTTATGAAATTACGATTATGGCTCAGTTTCAACTTTGGCATCCAAAAAAAATCAGAAAAATATGCCAAAGTATTTTTTTGCTAAGCCACAAAGCAATAGAAAAACCGATATTTTATGTTTTTCACCCTTTTCTCAATAAACATACCAAAACCCGAACCACCACCTACCCTTCAAAAACCCTCTTGATATTTATAAGGATTTAAACGTCAAAAGGAGGAGGTTAGATCGGTTGTCAAGCCTATGGTAGGAGTAAGTTTCAAATACGGGCACGAGCGTTTTCACTTAATACATCATCGGCCGAGTGTTGAGTGACCACTTGTGAGGTGTGTAAATTTGTATGTAACTAAATGGAATTTTATAAAGGCATGTTTTGCTCAAAGTAAATAATTTTTCTTAAATTGTGTTATAAATAAATCATGACGAATAAGATTGTAAATAAAATAAAAGCAAAATAAATTTGGAACTTGGATTTCTGACATTCTAAAGATGAGACTAAAACCTACGCTTCAACCTAGTGTAAGCCACGTAATAGAGTTTTGCTTGAGGACAAGCAAAGATTCAAGTGTGGGTGTATTTTATGTGCTTAAAATACAACATATAAATTATATCAAATATGGCGTAAAATCAACCTTTTTTCAGTACTAATGTTGGAAAAAGCTTTGTTTTCTGTTCCTTTTTAATTTTTAGGTTCAAAAGAGCTTAAATGTGCAAAAGGAGCAAAAAGACAGCAAAAACCAACATAAATGTAAAGAAGGAGGAATTGACGCAAATCGCCAAGCCCCGATTCACATCCAAACCACAAAAGAGCAAGAACATAAGACTTGACACGGGGTTGTGTTCACTAGACACGGGCTATGTCCGAAGGTGAATGCTGGGCAGAAGAAAAGACAACTCCAAAATACAAAACTGGAAGCCAACACGAGGCCGTGCTAAGCGAACACGGGGCATGGTCAACTCAAATATTTTCAGAATTTGCGATAGTACAATAAGTACTTTGGCCACGGGCTGTGCCGTTGACACACGGGGCCGTGTTAGTACAAGAACTGACAAGCAGTTAATGAAGAAGAGAGAGAGAAATGACCACGAGGCCGTGCCAGGCGGGTACGAGCCGTGGTGGAGCTTCTGATTTCAGCTATAAATAGATGTGCTTGGTTCCACTTCAAACCATCCCTTGGCAAACCACTTCTCTCTCATTTGCCACAACTCCACCAACACCATCATCCACCACCATCATTGTAAGGACCTTCGAAAATGTCCCAAAACAACCCATAAGTGAACACCCGGACCCCTGAAACCCTACTGTAAATGAAAAACCAAGAAAACAAGAAATCTGGTCTTCAGGCGGGCCGCGTAAGGGTTAAGCATAGCCTTACGCGGGCCGCGTCAATGTGAAGTTTGACCGGATAAGCATCCGGGCCACGCGTTGTCCACTTGGCACACCTACTCGTGACCCAGCAAGCCTAATCTACGAATAGAGTGCCCTCGCGGGCCGCGTAAGGGTTGAGCCAAAGCTCACGCGGGCCGCGTGAGACCCAAAAATCAGCTATAAATAGCTTGGGCTACGAGCAGTCCTCTGGTGTCGAAACCATTTCATAAAAACGAAGTTTGGCTACTCAAACTCGAATTTTACTTTTATAATAGCGAGGCGCTGGTACGATACAGGGTATTAACTCGATCGCTGCTACGATTCAATGTCCGATCGATTGAAAACTATCCAATTGATGTTTAAGTGCTGCTCAAATTAGGGGTATACTTTGTCATTCGTCGTGAATTCGATGGATGTTTAAGTATCGCACTTTGTCATTCGTTGTGAAGGTTTTAATCTCGTGAGATCGTAAATGTTGTACTAGTTACTGACCTAGTTCGTATGCATTGTTATTTAAATTAGGTTACAGGGCTAATCATTAGGCTAAACTCTGCCCGTATAAATCTACAATGTGAGTCATTCTCTTTTATCAAAAGTATTTTACAATACTCCATTTTCAAATGTTATAATTACAGGGATTAAGTCATGGTTATCTTGAATCACTGGCTAGTGGGGTATTGTGCACATTACTAATTTCTCACGGGTTAGGCTAATAAATCCTAACCGTGATAATCGTCACTACTTGGGGAAAGACCCAATAGTGATATGACCATAGTCACCAGGTGACACGGCGCCAGATAAAAATAAGATAAAAGCCATTGTAATCGCTCATATGCTGTAATTTATAACTATGTGTCATTTTATCAAATTGAGTGACTCGCCAGCATTTCCCCGCTGATAAAATATTTTTAAAACATGTTTCAGGCGACCTGCTATAAATCAAGGAAAACGTGCTACGGAGCACTAAGCAGCTTGAAGAGGTGGCTCAGTTAAAATAAATAAACATGTTTTATAAATCAGGGAATTTACTTGTGAAATTCCTCTATTGTAAATTACGGGGTTTATCCCGCATTATGAAATAAAATAATAGGGCATTTCAAGTTTTAAAAAGATCATGTAAAATCTTCCGCTGTCGCATCAATTAATAAAATACCACGGGTTCCTGTCCCGCGGCTCCTGACCGGGCAAAACCGGGGCTGGGGTCGTGACAAGAAAAGGTGGTATCAGAGCCACTGATTTAAGCCTATTAAGTATTTGAAATACTTAATATTCTGATTGTCATTTTGTGACTATATGTTTATATCTTAACTGACTATTTCTTAGTTACAGTATGGGTAAGCAAAAGCTTTCGAACATCGATCTTAAATTAGATAGTGTACCAAAAGATAAGGGATCTTCATCGCAATCAAATTCCTCAAGATACTTAGCAGATACTGAGGAGGGAATATTTGTTCGTAAGGCACAGTATGAGAAACCACTTACCCCTAATAAAAGAAGTTTGATTGTTAGAAAAAGTCAAGAGAAAATGAGAAAGTCACAAACAAAAGAAGCAATAATCAATAAAGAGACGCAGGGGATAGGCAATAACCCACCATGGGAAGATGAGTTAGATGAACAATGGTCAAATCTCTACATGTTAGCTACTGTAGCAGTAAATGTTAACCTTTAAACTGCCAACACCCCGACCCAGTATTAGCACACATATTATCCATAAGTCAGAAACTTTAATATTTTAGTTGTACTAAAAAAAATAATAATAATAAATATTTTGTTTCAATAAAATGGGTTATTAGATATTTGTAATTAATATTAAATTTTCTATTTTGTGATTCTGTGAAAACTTAATTTACAAAATTTTAACCTAAATTTTTTTTTGTGTGTTTCTTCATAAATGCTAAACAGCATGAATGAATTGTCTGAAGCCCTTGAGAATCTCAATCTATACCCTGTGAAAGTAGAAGTTTCTAGAGACTTTACTGGTTACTTGGCCGATGTGGAGGAACCCATGGAATTTCAAGCTCCACCTCCGGAAAAATCAAAGCCAAAGGAAAGAAGAAGATTTGTGGGATGGAGGCGTGTGCGCAGAAGAAAACCAGCAACTAGGAAAGTTCCCAAAATAGAAAATCCCATGGATAAAGGAAAAGGGATCGAGATTGGGGAAAGTTCTAGGCAGGCAGGAATGGAAATTGGGGAAAGTTCTAGTCAAATCAAGGAATTTCCATTACAGGAGGAATTGGATCACATACTGGCAAGCTGTGATATCATTAGGCCTATCAATGAAAACCTCTTCCCTTATCCTGCTGAAACCCAACTTCCCGTAAACTTGGAACCAGCCATCCCAGACCCTCTGATCCATACTCAACCTCTAGGAGAAATGGACGAATGGTGGACCAACGACTGGCAGTTTCAAAACCTCCTAAATTGTCACACCCCGACCACGTAGAACAACCAGACGTGGTGGAAACGTCGGGGAGTGTTGTAACAGAATTATTGTTTCACAACCATGGCATAAATAAATTCTGTTTTATTGAATAAATGAACTCATTGTTTTAATACAATCAACTAAGTACAACTATGATCTTCCAAGTTTTAAAGTTGCTAAGGCACGAGTCCATCCTAAATGTAGCATGTATCAACAATCATTGCAAAGTAGTACCTGAAACATGTGTAAAAATAGGTACGTCAGCATAAAAATGCCTGTGAGATACATAGGTTTTGTGAAAATAAGGTTCATGACTTATGTTCAAGAAAATGTTTAGTCATGAACCTTGTAATTTGCTTTGTCTTGTAAATCATTTGAAAAACGATAAGATCAGATGATATGTATAAATAAGTGAATAATGTATGGTTAAATGAATAACCATGTAAGATGAGTTTGTATAAGATAAGTTGTTTGTAAATCAATGTCTTGTGAAAAGTATGTTATTTGTATAAAATGTTATATGTCTCGAATTGAAATGATTCAGATAACGATACAATATGTAATACCATACAAACACTTATATATAGGAAGTACCAGCGGCGTATCCACCATGCTTGTATCATATTACACACGCCTCGTTACATAATCACTTACTCAAACCAAACCAACAATGTAAGATGTCTATGTTTAAACCAATTGCCAAACGTATTGAATAATATGTCAAAATGTTTATGTCAAGAAGTAAGTCATGTAATGTATAACCAAAATGATTTGTATAATTAAATGTAAGGTTAAACGAATAACCTTATAGTAGCATATTAAAAGTATACTTTGGATTTGTAAATAACATATTAAACTATGTTTTTGGTTTCATAAATAACATATCAAAATATGCCTTGGATGTGATAAATAACATATTAAACTATGTTTTGGTTTTGTAAATAACATATAAAAATATGCTTTGGATGATTAACAAAATATATGTTGGTCTTGTACAATACCACACATGAGAGTATATCAAACTACACTTTTGGGAGTATATCAAAATATACTTTAAATGTGTGATTTAAGAATTCATTCAGACCTAGTGCATCAAACTACACCTTTGAGACTATAAGGATACCACAAAGGCAATCCCTATTTGGATGGAGAAACAAATTGGTTTCAGACATTCCATGACAACAGGAATGGGGTGTCTAATCCTATAGCGCTATATCATACTAACAATCGGTCTGGTGAACATAAAATAAGTACAATTCAACATTTTATTTTATGTTCTTTGAGAAATCAGTGTTTAAACCATAGATAGTCATTTAGTTTGTCAAACGATGAGTAATAACATGTATAATCAATTATACTTTGAAATCATGAAAATAACAGATAGGTACACATGCTTCACCCCAATACAGTTTGAAAACAGTAAAAGAGGGGTCTATGTACTCACCTGAGATTGTTTAGAAGTCCTTGAGTAACAACTAAACAATGCTAGAGATCACGGAAATCAAACGGCACCTAATATAGGTAACTATGTTAATAAACCGGACCTAAGTCGGAAGATTTGGATAGAACGAGGGTTTGTAAACCAAACGAGTATGGAGACTCGTGTCATATGGTTTAACAAAGCCTACATACTAAAAGAAACCTAACATAAGTGTTTTCGACCCATCGCGACCCATTAAGGTAGCTTATGCTACTTTAACGCGTCGTGCGCGCAAAAGCGCACTCGAGACGTCTAACTAGCCCTATGACAAGTGTTATATGCCTAAACATGTTACATAATCAGTTATGTGACAAAAGTTTAGGTTACATATGCTTAATTACCAATTATACATGAAAAGGGTATTATGGTAATTTACCTAAGGCATATAAACTACCTGTCATACAACTACTCAAACGATGTGACCATAGGGTATAACCTCGGAAGGTTATTCCCTATATACTATGGTCACCTAATGTATTTGATGGGATCCTAATGATCGACCAAATGGGTCGGGTTCGAAGGTATAAGCGATTTATTAGATCGCTTACCCTACGACCCTAGACAACGTGGTAATCAGTAGGCATAGTCCCAAGGGACTATAACCAACGTGATTACACTCACGTTGCGAAGTTCAAACGAACTTCGCATTGACCATAAACTGGTCAACGCAGAAAGTCAAACAAAGTTTGACTTTCAGACTCGAAAAGACTCGAAAAGCAATAAAAGAACGAAGGAATACTTACGAAGGGTCCCCGAATGCTAATCTCGATCCAAGTAACTCAGGTATGAAACAATGGTTTCAACTTAGAGTTTCTAAGATCAAAATTCTTGTGGGTTTTGCAATGGAAGGCATGGGGTATTTATAGTGTTCGGTTAGCCGTTAGGATCGTTTCTAGGAAACCGTGATCGAATCTCGGCCATACACCTCAAGGTAGTGGTTTTACAAAACCATGGGAGCCCCTAGTATTGAGAAATACCATGTGCAAGTGGGTTTGGTGGGTAAAACAGCTGTTAACAGGCTGTTAATTCAGTTAATCTGGTCTGGGAGGCTGACGCGGCCCGCTTCAGGATCAGGCAAAACTCAGGCGGGCCGCCTGGCCTTGTCTGATCAGAACAAGTTTTCAGAAATTACAGTTTTGGTCCCTGCACATGTTTAAGGCCATTTCCGACACTTCTAAGGCCCGTAAAGCCAACTTTAAGGCCCTAAAATGATGCCTAAACATTGTGGACATAAAACATGCTCAAAATTATGTCGGATGTTGGTTCGTTTGGTCGTACGAACGCGATGTTCGCTTAATCACGACGGAATGCGCACAAGCGTGAAAAACGATCCAAATGACGCAACGAATGGATTTTTCTTATGCCAAACACTAAAATAAAATATTTTAGTGCTTACATAAATTTTTGGATGTCCGGATGTATTCAGAACGTAAGTTATGCGCGAAAATGCAAACTTGTGCACTTTTTGACGCTTTTAGTCCCTTAATGACCCAAAAGTTTATTTTAGCACACCGAACCCCTCAAAGCCTATTTCTAAGCTATGTGAAGGATATTTATGGTATGTTTAACTTATGGTCATGTTCCGGAATGTCTGTTATAGTTCAAATTGGCATACTTTCGTAGTTTGTCAAGTTTAGTCCCTATACACGAATTAACTTGTTTTTGCCATACCAAAGCCTTCAAAACTTATTTCTAAGTTATGTAAAGGTTATTTAAGGTATGTTAAGCCTATTTCACTATTCAGGAGTGTTCGTTGGATTAAACTGGTTATATTTACGCATCAGAGCGCGTATAACCCTCCAGAATGCGATTTAAAGCTTAAAATCGAACAAGAGTTGATATGTGCAAACGATACACATATTTTTACAAATCCCAAGTATAAAATACAATATTTCAATGGTTTGGCATTTGTTTGATGGTTGAAGTGACACAGGTGTCACATAAATAATCCTTATACCTTTTTCCCTCAGTTCGACCCAGAACCTGCACCAAACCCACCAATGAGCAATGAGAACTTGGCAGAACTCCGCCATTTTGGCGAGGAGCTGGTGGATGCAGGGAATCGAATCCGGGAGGTAGGAGAACAAATCTCCTGGAAGTACGACGAGAGGGAGCGTCGTTTCTGAAGATGACAACTGATGAGATAATGGGGAATGGTGGAAGCATATGTGTAATAATAATATAATAAATCAAAATAAAACGTGTAAAATAAACAATAAAACTTGTGTAAAATAATCAGTTTGTACGGATGCCTATTATATAAAATATCGAACATTGAAAAAACAACAATTTTGACTATACGTGTTAACCTGATTATGTGCAATTGTTTTGTTATGTTTGGTTATTTCTTATTCAATACTAATCACTTATATAAATTAATTACCAGATGGCACACGCTGGTAATGAACCCGATAATGAAGTTAATCAATCTGAGCATAACAATGAAGATCAATTTCTGAATAGGCAAGATATCGAGAATATCGTTGCTCAGAGGATAGCCAATGCTATTCCAGCAATACTTGCTGCTGCTAGAAATGCAGTTGAACCTCAACAAATTATTCCTAGCAAACGCACACACGGTGACAATTTCAGTAATAGTGTAAACGGAGGCGGCAACCATACTAATAACAACAACGATGGGATGCAAGCTCCACTCCTTAAGAGAATGAAAGCTGCAACGCCTGGTTGCACTTACAAGGAGTTTCTTGCCTGTAAACCGGTTGAGTTTGCAGGTAACGAAGGGGCGACTGCTGTACTACATTGGTTAGAGAAAACCGAGGCAGTAATTACAATAAGTAAATGTGCCGAGGACAACAAGGTCATGTATGCGTCACATCTTTTCAAAGAAGGGGCTCTAGAATGGTGGAATACGGTACTTCAAGCTAAAGGAAGAAATGTGGCCTATGCCATGAATTGGGAAGAATTTAAAAGTCTGATGGAAAGAAAATTCTGTCCCGAATATGAGAAAGAACAAATGGCTAATAAATTCCTGAACCACCGAATGGTGGATGTAGACTGTCGAGGGTATACTTCGACATTCTTCGAGTATGCGAGAGTAGTACCAACCCTGGCTTTGCCAGAACCGGCACTTATTTCCCGCTATATTTGGGGATTGATTGGCGAAATCCGTGACATTGTCAAAGCTGCGAGACCACGCACAATTGACGATGCTGTAGAATTAGCTAACACTCTAACTGACTGACTGGTACACACAAGAGAAGAAATACCGGGATTACCACCCAATAGGGAAGTCGAATTTAGAATTCATCTAATTCCTGGAACTATACCGATAGCTAAGGCACCTTATCGGTTAGCACCCACCGAAATGTTAGAATTGAAAAAGCAGTTAGATGAATTACTAAGTAAAGGATTTGTACAACCTAGTTCCTCTCCATGGGGAGCGCCAGTGTTGTTTGTAAAGAAGAAAGATGGTTCAATGAGAATGTGTATCGATTATAGGGGATTGAATAAGGTTACAATTAAGAATCGATACCCATTACCTAGAATTGATGATCTTTTCGATCAACTTCAATGGGCTAGATACTTTTCTAAGATAGATTTACGCTCCGGATATCATCAATTGAAGGTACAGGAAGAAGACATACCTAAAACTGCTTTCAGAACTAGGTATGGTCATTACGAGTTTACAGTCATGCCCTTCGAACTAACAAATGCTCCAGCAGCATTTATGGACATGATGAATCGGATCTGTAAACCGTATTTGGATAAATTTGTAATTGTCTTCATCGACGATATACTTATTTATTCCAAAAGCCAGGAGGAGCATTGTGAGCACCTGCATGTACTCTTAACTTTGTTAAGAAAAGAGAAGCTTTACGCTAAATTCTCAAAGTGTGAATTTTGGTTGCAAGAAGTGCAATTTTTAGGACACATGGTGAATCACGAAGATATTCACGTAGATCCTGCTAAGATAGAAGCAATCACCAAATGGAAGGTTTCGCAATCAGCTATGGAAATTAGAAGTTTTCTAGGATTAGCCGGATATTATAGACGATTTATTAAGGACTTTTCCAAGATAGTTGTACCATTAACTAAGCTAACCTATAAAGCAGTTAAGTTTGAATGGGGACCTAGGCAAGAAGAAGCCTTTAGGATTCTGAAGCAAAAGCTAACAAACGCTCCAATTCTAGCTTTGCCAGAAGGAACAGAGGATTTTGAAGTATACTGTGATGCTTCAAAACTAGGATTTGGATGTGTGTTAATGCAACGCAAAAAGATAATTGCGTATGCATCAAGGAAATTGAAAAAGAACGAAGAAAACTATACGACCCACGACTTAGAGTTAGGAGCCATAATTTTTGCCCTTAAGATTTGGAGACACTATCTGTATGGAAGTAAGTTTACTGTCTATACAGATCATAAGAGTTAAGATACATATTTGGGCAAAAAGAATTAAACATGAGGCAAAGAAGATGGATGGAGATCCTAAGTGACTACGACTGTGATATTCAATATCACAAAGGAAAGGCTAATGTAGTTGCAGATGCCTTGAGTCGTAAGTATCATGAAAAACAACGACAAGTTCGTGCTCTTAGATTAAGTTTACAATTAGACTTAATGGAACAACTGAAAAACATTCAAGAAACAGCAATCAAGGATGATGCTGAAGGAATGAAAGGACGAATAAAAGAATTAGAACAAGGAAGTGATGGAATTTGGAGATTCCACAAAAGAAGAATTTGGGTACCTAAACATGGAGAATTAAGAAATAAAATTTTAGAAGAAGCCCATAAATCTAGGTATACCATGCATCCTGGTAACAATAAGATGTACCAAGATTTAAGAAATAACTTCTGGTGGATAGGAATGAAAAAGGACATAGCTAGATATGTTTCTAAGTGTCTTACTTGTTCACAAGTTAAGGCAGAACACTAGAAACCTTCAGGTCTACTACAACAATTGGAAATGCCAGTATGGAAATGGGAACTCATAACAATGGACTTTGTTACTAAGTTACCCAAAACCAGAAAGGGTAATGATGCAATTTGGGTAATTGTGGATCGATTAACCAAATCAGCTCATTTCCTACCCATGAAAGAAACCTTTAGCATGGAGAGATTGCAAAGTTGTATGTAGATGAAGTAGTATCCTTACATGGAGTTCCACTCTCCATTGTATCAGATAGGGATAGTCGTTTCACTTCCCATTTCTGGACAAGTTTTCAGGAAGCAATGGGAACCCGACTAAATTTAAGTACTGCATACCATCCTCAAACAGATGGACAAAGTGAAAGGACGATCCAAACCCTGAAAGACATGCTTAGGGCATGTGTGATAGATTTTGGTGGAAACTGGGATGACCACCTACCCTTAATTGAATTCTCCTATAACAATAGCTATCATTCAAGCATTGAAGCTGCCCCGTTCGAAGCACTATACGGACGTAAGTGTAGAACTCCAGTATGTTGGGCAGAGATAGGAGAAAGTCAATTATCAGGTCCTGAAATAGTACAAGAAACAACCGACAAGATCACTCAAATCAAAGAAAGATTAAAGACGCTTGAACCCCTTATTCATAAACTACTATTAAAAGTTTAAACCAACCTCGCGAGGACTGTATCCCTGCTGACTCAGACCAACGGGTTGAGGGTGATCGCAGCCTGGAAGGGGGCCCGCCACATTTGCATTAATAACTTACTTAATTATCTTCCAATAATCCGGCCTAGTGGGATTGTATCCTTGCTGACTCAAACCACTAGGTTGAGGGTAATGGCGCATTTGCAAGAGGGGCCTACTACTATAACTAAGATAATCTCTTAAAATGACCAAAGTGCGGAAATCATCAAAAGGGTACATGAAAGATAATTCGGATCTAAGTGATTCTTTCTTGTCTATCTATTTTTGTTTTATTTTATTTTCTGTTTTTATATTTTTATTAGTTTAAAAATCTTTTCTCAAAGTTTGATTCGATTAGACGTTGACGATAAGCCGGTATTAAAAGCTCTTGTGTCCTTGGACGACCTCGGCATCTTGCCATCACTATACTCGTCCGCGATGGGTATACTTGCATTAGCGTGTGTGTTGAGTGATAGTAGAATATTGCATTAACTTGAAATCGGCGAGTAAAAAGAGCTAAAAATATACTAAAAAAATATAGACACCAGCACGCACGTCACAGGTTGATAGATGATGACACGAAGAAACAAGTTAGGGTGGACTTAGATACACACCTAAACAAATAAACTATTTTATGTTTCATGTCATGTTTGCTACAATTTTGATTGTATTTGTTTGGAACAATGTATTCATTTAGAATTTATGCATTTGAATTTAATTTATTGTCACAATTAGTGTTATGAAGCAATGAGCAATCTCGTTTTCGTCTCACTCTGATGTTTCCGCCATTGGTTGGGGTGTGACATCTACGGCTCGCAAAGTGTTAAAAACACTTTTTCCATTTGTTTAACCCAAGGAAGTAAGGCTCTAGGATAAGCTATCTGCATACATTAAATCAAGAATTACATATTATTTTTGTCTATTCCACACCTTAATGGTACATAAAGATTAGCGTAAAGTAAAAAAACTAAATTAACCATGCAAGGGAAATTGGCATGTAATAATCCATACTAGACGTTATTGGCCATTGACAGTCCCACCTTTGAATATTCCCCATGCCACTCCAACCTTTCACCTATTTTTCGTCAACCAGTCCCCCATTAAAAAAACTTAATGGAATTAAGTTTTTTTTAATTACAAACAGATGTTTTATGGCTTTTGATCAGAACGACGATACGAGTCGATAGACGTAAAACTTACCTCAAAACGGTGCTCTAAACAACGAAAACGATGCTTCAACTCGGGTGTTTAAACTTCGAATTAACAAAAATCAAGTCGTTTGGAGCACTGTTTCGAGGTAAATTTTATGTCAATCGACTCGAATCACCGTTCTAATCAAAATCCCTAAAACATTTGTTTGTAATTCGGAAAAAAACTTAACTCCGTTAAGTTTTTTTAACGGGGGACCAGTGGAGAAAAAATAAGGGAAAGGTTGGACTGACAAGGGGAATATTCAAAGGTGGAACTGCCAATGGCCAATAACTTCTAGTAGGGATTATTAGAGGTCAATTTCCCATCATGTAATAAGTTACAATTGTAATTATCTCATATAAAACCCATAAGTGATACTTACATTATACACAAATCAAAAACTTAGAATCAAGAAAACACAACATAAGTGAAATCTAAAAGAATAATTAAACATCATTTCAAGTTTTAACTAATAACATAAACACTTATGGATGCTTGTTAGTGAGAAAAGGTAGCATGTAAATTGTTGTATTCTTAATGATTATGTTGCATCACCTAAATACACACTGCTTCCCAGAAATTCTTAGTTTTAGATACCCCAGAATATATGCAAAAGAAGTATTGGATAATAATCCCACAAATCTTAACCAGTTACATAAATCATAAACACCTCAAATCAAGACCCTAATTTCAGTATAAAAAAGGTACTACCATACCTCAGGAACTAAGGTAAAAACTACAGATCAGAAAAGAATTTATATAAAAATACTTAACGAACATAATTTTGATAATATAATTCCATTATTTTGATACTCCTCAAAGCAATGTCAACAACCGAAGGATCTGCATACGTAATAAACCCGAAGCCCTTCAGACGACCAGTCTACCGATCTTTCATGATAACCAAATATGTCAGGTCTCCATACTTTGTAAAATAATTAACAATGTACCTATACGCAATTAAACACATAAACACTTCAAATCATGATACAAACAAGGGCAATGTCATAATTACACAAACACATACAACAAACACTAACCTATGGTAGTATCCTTTGCCAAACCACCGATTAAAATCTTCCTCTAACAATTAAAAATACGAATTTCAAGCCTATATCATCAATTAAATGTAAAAATAATAATATATATAAACTGAAAACGAACCCGCGGCTTGCACCGTCACCGAAGCCAGGTCGCTTGGAGCCCATAGGAGTTGAGTTTTTACTTCTTGAATCTAAGATCTTTGACAATTTAGGGGTTTTAAGTGGTGTTTTTGAGGGGTTGGTGGGGAGGTGCGCTGGGGATAGGGCGATGGTCGTGGTGGCAGTGTGGGCCGGTGATTGTGGTGGTGATGAATAGTGGTGAAGATTCACCACCATCGTCGCCAATCTCTCTCTCTCTCTCAGAGCTTACCTTTCTCTCTATATTCTGATGTTGTGTGTTGAAAAGTGAAGTAAAGAAAGAAGGGAAAGATGGAGAGAATGCTTAGATGGGAGATGGGGAAAGAGACACGGGTGAGCAGATATTTTTTGATGAAGAAGGGTCGTATGGGGGGCGTGGACAAGTGTATGAATCAGAACCACAAACGTTTTTTTTATTGAAAAACACCCCAAGCCCATGATACAACCAACCTAAGTCTAAAGTTGTTGCTTATTTATAGGGTTTTAATTAGTAAGCTTACCCGCGCTACGCGGCGGAGTTTTGCTCGAAATCTATTTTGGTTTAGTAAAGCAACGAAAAGAAATATGCTCAAAACATAAATCAATTTGAATTTATACCGACTCATACATAAATATAAACACGTAAAACTCGATTACAAAATCTTCTGAAGGTTAAAGATTATGAGTATCAATACTAAAATTTAAGGGATAAAAGTATAAAAACATAAAAGAAAAACAAATAGACAAAAGCACAAAAGATTAAAAAAATGAAGACACTCTTCACAATCTTTCAAAATTGTATTATAGTTAATGGGTTGAGTTATAATACAAAGGATCTAAAAATAATAAGGGTAAGAAGCCACCATAGAGCGAAAAGTGTCCAAAGAGGAATCAAGTGGGAAGAGTAATTTTGTCCAAGATAACAAAAACAATATGCACATACAAGTTACATGCTATTTCACCTCACTTTTTAAACTCCGGTAACTTTTTATACATCATCTGTTTTTCTTTTAAAATATACTATAAAATCGAACGTCTTTTTATCTTTAATGTGAGTACCCTATTGTTATAATTTCAAATTGTTTTTTGAAAACCCAGTTGGCTATTACACAATGGACATAATGTAAAAACACAACGAGTATTAAACTAAAAATACAATGAGTATTAAACTAAAAACACAATGGAGAATAAACCAAAAACATAATCGATGACAACAGATAAAAGACACAATTGACAACATACTAAAACACAATGAACATAATGTAAAACACAATGAGTATCAAACTAAAAAACAATGGAAAGTAGACTAAAAATACGATTGGTAATAGCAGATAAAAGACACAATGGACAACAGATAAAAGACACAATGGACATTAAACTAAAACGCAATGGACAACAACCTAAAAACACAATAAATAACAGACTACAACACAATGTACATCAGACAAAAAACACAGTAAAGAACCTAATAAAACACAATGAACAACAAATTAAAACACAATGAACAAAAAGAAAAACAAAACACAATACACAACATATTAAAACACAATAATCATAACCAATAACACAATGTATAGAAAACTCAAATATAACACAATCTTTATTGTGCCATAAATTGTGTCATAAGTTTTGATAAAAACGTAGTGGCCTGAACTCAATATAACACTGTGTTATAAGTTTTGATAATAACACAATGTATAGAAGCCCTAGTAAAAACGTAATGACCAAAACCCAGTTAAAAGATACAATGATCTGAACCTTTAACACAAAATGCAAAGAAAACCCAGTAAAAATGATTCTTTTAATTTTATTTTTATATAGAAATATCATTCTCATATTAAAGATAAAAAAGCTTATTATTATGGTGAAACTTAAAAAAAAAATATCGTATGAAAAAGTTATGGATGTTTTAAGTTGATGGGAGGAATTGACATGTGCCTTGAATGTGAAGAGAGAAAGTAAATAAATATAAGATTCATTTTATGCCCTTCCATTATCTTCTATTTTTTAAAACTAATCTCAACCCTCCAAATCTTAGATCAGTGGACCAAAATCATTCCTACCCTTTTTATTTATTTTTTCTTTGTATTTGATATTAATCATATCTTATCTTACTATACTAATAAATGAAAATCTTTTTATACAAGTGTCACTCTCTTGTGCCTCTTCACTTTTAATAAAAATAATACATATTAATTTTTATACACAAATATAATATAATATATAGTATAATATTAAATAATATAGTTAGAGATCAAACATATAAATTCAAATTTAATTAATAGTTATCTATAACTAATATAAATGTATCAAATAATATAATATAATATAGTATAATATTAATTAATATAGTTAGAGATCAAACATATAATTTCAAAATTAATTAATAATTATCTATAAGTAATATAAAATGTATCAAATAACTTATTATATTCCGGATATGGTTAAATGCATTTTACATGGTTTTTTTTATATATATTTTACATCAATCGGATATGATTATGATACTTATGGATGATATAGTTGTAAAATTTTATAACGACATGTTTGATATGCACAAATTTGAATAAAGTCCATATATAACACAATGCTTAGACATATATATATTTGGATTAAGAGAAAACCACTGAGTTATGAGAACTTAGTGAACTCCGACTTTTCATGCGAGTTTTAATTTGAATATATAAATGTCGACTACTAATTAAAGAGGTTGTTGTAGACACTCAAAATTATAGTTTAAAAAACTTTAGTCCTATTTTTTTATACGTATACTTTATTACCCCATTGAGTTGTGAGAACTTAGAGATCTCCAACTTTTCATGTGAGTTTTGATTTGAATATTTAAATGTTATACACTAATTAAAGAGGTTGTTGTAGACACTCAAAATTATAATTTAAAAAAATTTGGTACTATTTTTTTAAACGTGTACTTTATTATCCATTGAGTTGTGAGAAGTTAGAGAACTCCGACTTTTCATGCGAGTTCTAATTTAATATTTAAATGTCGACTACTAATTAAAGATATTGTTGTAGACGCTCAAAATTATAGTTTAAAAAACTTTAGTCCTATTTTTTCTTAAACGTATACTTTATTTGTAGTATGATTTTATTTTGATATGTAATATTTTCTATACTATGATGATATTCATATCTCGTCTCATGATCCATGTATCCAAAAATGGTATTTATATCAAAGTATTTATTATATCATTAATATATACATAGTAGAATTTAATTACAATTCGTTTACCATAACCTCATAACTTATAATTATTTTTAAAAATACTTACAATTTTATGATCATTATTTTTTTTTATTTTTTAGTGTTACCTTTTTTAAGTCATATAATAAGATGGATTGTAGTATCTCAAAAAATAAGTGAAAACTTAGAAAATTATTTTGAATAGCTGAAAATATAATTGTTCTTTTGTTTTACTATTTTATCTAATAAGGATTATATACAAGTTTATAATTTACATTTTTTCACCATTCAATCCATGTAATACACGAGTTTGTAAGCTAGTAGTTAATATGGTATAATGTTGTTTAAAATTTTTTAATAAATTTTAAACGTTAAATGTATAAAATAGGGTTTCTGGGCGATTTTAACTTTCAAATCCTTTAAAATTTATCTCTATTACAAAAAAAAAACTTTATTTATAATGTTCTAATTACACAAAATTGTCTAATGTGACCAATAAACTAAAGTCGTGTTACGCCAAGGATATCGACATTTGTTTTACATAAAAAAACTCTGTTTTGAATAAAACTCCATTTTCGATAAAATTTTATATCGTAATATTGAGGAACAAAACTAAGCACAACTGCGCACGTACTTATTTAATTTGTTTATTTTTTTTAAGTTAATCAACGCAAGTTATTAGAGGAAAATAAAATTGAGTTGATAAATGAAATATTTCTAGAAAGTTAAATGAGCCAAAGATGTATGTAATATAAGAGGTAAAATTCAAACTAATAGAAAGTGATAGTGTATTAAGATAGGGGTGTTCAACGAATTGAATTTTAGTTATTCGAATTAATTGAATCAAATTAATCGAATTTAGAAATTCTGACCCGAAATTGGAATTCGAGTAACATTTGAGGAATTAGACTCGAATTCAAAATTTTAATTCACTTACAATACGTAATTCGAATCCATTCGAATTGACTCAAAAATCGATGTATTTATTTTCAAAGCTCATGCAAACTTAATGTTTTTAACAAAAATAACACATGTTTATAAAAGTAACAAACTATCAAAATTGAAAATCATAAATTTCTATTCGTTCACTGCAATCGAATCAAATTTGAGTTTTAGAAAATCGATTTCAAACCATGAAATTTCGAATTTTTCAAATTTGATTTGAACAGTAAATACCCCTCCCTAATAACTCCGGCCAAAGGTGGGTTTTTTTTTTCGAAATGCCTCTTGTGGGGCTTAGCCACAACATTCTTATCAAAACCTGAAATCGAACCCACAACCAGCAACAAATTTTGTATTTTACCAAGAATTTGCACTTAATGTAATAAAGAGCCCACACATTTGCAATTTGAGTCTCCTACCTACATGCAAAATTCCTTTATGATTCTCCTGATCCAGGCCCATTTCAGCTTGCCACAGGCCCCTCTGATTTTATGGACTTGTAGTTCGTTTAAAAACTACCATTAGAGAAGGCCCACCCTCCTTAAGCGAATTTAAAATCGAATTGAGTAGGCTGTTTAGATTACATTACTAACATTTAACTCGTTTGATTAATAACCCTTTAAAAAGACTTGTTTAGAGAATCAGCATGTGTTTATCTCATTCACTTTTGATACATTTGGTTCCCTAGCCCCGGAGGCCGTGGAATTCCTAAACAAATCCAACAGGTTGTGAATAGTAATCTCTCAACCTTAAGGGTCGTTTCGTCTTTAGTATGATTGGTTTTGCAATTCAAAAGAGGATTGGGGCGTATCTTGTTGCCCGTTTACCTGCCACTTGTTTGTAATTTGTTACTTTGGCATTTTAATGAAGATGTTAGTGATTAAAAAAACAGGTTGAATTGTTAACTTTAATAGTATAGTCGACTGTAATAAATTTAATATGTTAGTACTTTATGATATGAGTAAATTGAGCCTGAATTAGTTATTAAAATAGGGAACAAAGCTATTTATTTATATTATTGATGTTGATTAAAGAAAACTAGTATTAAGTGTCCCCCGCGTTGCGTAGGGGGCATAAACCGTTCAAAGTAGCACTAATGCTACACAACTACCAGCGATCAACAACACCGAAAAATCTCGTAAAAACAAAATAAACAAAAAGGAAAAAATAACAACACTGAACGGAAAGCATATGTAAAATCGCTGAATCACGCATGCCCGTTGCGGCATGATAATGCGAAGAAATTAGACTGAAATGTAAAAATAGAAAAGAATAACTAAGTCGAGCTAAGAGCACGCGCATTGTGTCACAACCTGGCTTTGCGGAAGCGTGGTTAATTTGGTGTGACTTCTTAATACCATAGCTTAACCATAACAAAGCTATATGAAATAAAAACCATGCAAGATCATCCACTCGATTAAGTTTTGAAAACCAAATACAACAACATTGTTTTAACAATCACAAACATCAACAAGACATAAACACAGTTTAAGGATTGTGACTTGTCCAGGAAAGAGTCACATTCCCCAAACCCGGATGACCTCGTAACTAGTGCAGCGGGAAAACGTGTCATACCGCGCCAGATCCTTTAATTCCCTGAAATACATGTAAGTTGAAAAATCAACAATAATGTTGAGCGAGTTCATGTGTTTAGTATGTGCGCGTGAATAAACCTTTGTAATCATTGCAAGTATGAATGTTTTGTAAACTCTGGTATGAAAGCAAATAAGGAAACATATCAGTTAATGTGTAACCCCATGGTCCAACCTGCGGGCGCATGGGAGGGGATAGGACAAGGTCACCACATGGTCCAACCTTAGGGCGCATGGGTGGTGTTAAGTCCAGGTTACCACATGGTCCAACCTTAGGGCGCATGGGTGGTGTTAAGACGGGGTCACCACATGGTCCAACCTGCGGGCGCATGGGTGGGATTAAGACAAGGTCACCACATGGTCCAATCTGTGGGCGCATGGGTGGTGTTTGTTATGCTCAAATAGGCCTATCACTCGTATCCCTCGATCGCACTACGAGGACTAATGTTCTTAAGGTTTCACCTACCCAATCACATAACCTAACAGTTCCTTCCTTAGCTGACCATACCATGTAAGAAACATTCGTAATCATAGTAACATGTATTTCACCCCCGCAGTTAAGAGAACTGAAAACAGTTAGAGAAAAGGGGGACATGAACTCACAGTGAAGCGTCTCTACCAAGTATCTCCTGCTCACGCAGCTGTGCGACGACCTACAGGTGCTAATTTCTATTAGACGGACGGCCGTGCCTTAGCTTTATAGTTTAAGTCTTTGGGAAATAGTTAGACAACTATTTCGTGTTTACATTCTGTATATACTTGGTAGTTATTCTTCTTCCCAAGGATGGGGGATTCAATACATGTGCGTTCCAATTATCTCATTAAGTCTCACTTAATATATATATTTTTCCAATTCCAAAACATAAGTATTTTTCTCCAATAATACGTTGTTAAAATACGCGTTCATAAATATTTCCGTAAGTGCGTAAGTTACGTTTTAACAATCGAGTGGTAATATAATTACCGGTGTAACTTATATATTTATGGTGAAAGCGTTCGTATTATTTTGGAATCGTTAACGTTCGCAAATATTATTTTTTTACTCTAAAAATAATATCTATGTATTTTCACAAAATAATCGTAAACAGTGTGTGAAAAATATATATTTATCACGTTAGATTTTGTGAAAATCCCACCTCCGAATATTTAGTAAATAAAGTCATGGCGAAATTTATATTTTGAAAACATGTCCAAAAATAATTCTAACACTTGTAGTGTAAATAGTTCTAAGTGTTAGGTTTTTAGAAAAATTTCGCCAGAGTTTCCTCTGTAACTGGAGGTGGCCACGCTTTCAAGCGTATCATTTTCTTTTACAATTCAAACCAACAATTTTCTTGTTCATCAATAAACAATATTCAACTAGTTAAAATAGCTATAATCGCAAAGACACATGAACTTGTAGTTTATCCAAAAACATGTGATAAAGCTCCTTATCTTTGGTGTATCTTTATATAAATCCAACCAGTTCTGTAAAAGCCTCGTTTTTAAAGAAATTGCATCTTTACAACTTCTAGTAACATTTGACAAAACTATTTCTTTTGTCGGATCTTTTTATTTCACAAGTGTTTACACACTTGTGGTTTATAAAAAAAATCATTCTTGTTAGTGTAAAATCCGTCTTTTAGAAAACATGATTTCTTTGACGCTTGGTCCTTTGAAAATACCACTTGCAGATGCGTAGATCTGCTAGTTTTAAACACTATTGTACAAGTTAAAACACTTTTACACAAGTAACACATTTTTACACAAGTTCATGTTTCATGTGTGGTAGAGTTTCACCTTTTAACCCTGTATTATCCAAAACAAGCATATGTTAAGATCCATGATCTTACTAAACCGGGTTAAACGATGATCCGAGCTACCACATCATAGATCGGGCCTAAATAATCATACATTTCGAATACTACATCATTTACACAACTTATGTTCTATTAACCACCATTTTTAGTGTTTAAGTAGACTTTAAAGCATCAACTTGTAGGATTTCGAGTTTTAACCGATACAAATCCTTTTAACCACTTTAGAATAGTTCAAATACGAGTTTTAAGCATTATACCTCTAGCTCGAGGCTAGGGAAGAATCTATGCGCAAAAGAGGTGGATAAAAGCAAGATAAAGAGGTCCTTCGCGTTCCGCTTGCACCAAGCTTCCTAATACGAGGCCCTTAACACTTGTAGATGCTTGAAATATGAAGATCAAGGTCGAAA
This sequence comes from Helianthus tuberosus, assembly GCA_030545235.1. Classification (NCBI taxonomy): domain Eukaryota; kingdom Viridiplantae; phylum Streptophyta; class Magnoliopsida; order Asterales; family Asteraceae; genus Helianthus; species Helianthus tuberosus. The sequence continues at coordinate 97,119,282 of CM060357.1, read as the reverse complement.
ATATGATGGATGGAATAGGGGATGCTTGGCCGTAAGCTTTGAGAGAGAAAGAGAGTGTTTTGGAGTGTGTTGTGAAAGTGATTATGTTATGGTGGGTTTAGACTAGAACTTATAGATAAATTTCATGTGTATTATCCAATGGAAATTATGCCTACTAGATACTAAACATTAGGGATTATAATAATCATATTAGTACAAAGTGTGTCCCCCATGGTTGGGGACGGTTAGGATGGGGGGGGGGGGTACTAGTTCAATCCCAAGTGTTAGTTACTTATTAGTTAGGTTAAACCAAGTTAGTTAAGTAGTTAACTTGGTTAGTTGTGTGTCACGCGTTACAAAGGGTGTTAGGGTAATCAGGGACCCTAACTGGCTCAGAAAAAGATAAATAACGAAAATAACAATATTTTCATGTTTCGGGTAACGCCCGGTTGTTCGGTTGGATAGTAATCCGTTAAAGCGCTTAATAAAGCTTTAAAGTGTCGTTATTACTCTTTCTAGTGACACAGCTTATTCCTGACACTTTGGAAAGTGTCTAGTGTTATTTTTCTCATGTTTTGGCACTTTATTAGTTAGCTAAAAGCTGAATTATTATGTAAAGTGCTGAGTTTTGTACTTAGAGTACGTTTTAGGCACATCCAGTCGTAGTGACTTATTCCTAGAGACGCAGTTCCACAACCCTTGTATCCCTACACTCACCACTAGTGTAGCAAAATATCTCAGGCTCTTACAGGCCTTAGAGGCAGTGTTTGCCTGATGCTGGCTTTATCAGCATGTTCAACAGGTTATCCGTGTATTGTGCTACTGTGCTTTTTGTGCATCATGGTTGTCACTAGGGTCCAGCATGTAAATAGTGTAGTGACGATAAGTAAAGTATGATGCAAGTACGTACATGTATCAGATATCAAGTAGCAGTTCATCAGCTAGTTCAAACAAGCACAGTAATTAAGCAGTAATTAATCATTAGTTAAGTTGTACGGATACCTGGTTTAGTGCGGGTTGTCACATTCTCCCCCCGTTAAATAAATTTCGTCCCGAAATTTAAGTTCTGCTTGTAGAAGCAGGGTTCTTAGGAAAAAGGTGGGGGTATTTCTCTTTCATCCGGTCCTCCCGTTCCCAGGTGTATTCAGGACCATGTCTGGCATTCCAACGAACTTTGACGAGCTTGACACTGCTCCGGCGGGTCTTGTTTTCCTTCCAATCTGTGACCTCAACAGGTTCTTCAACGAAGTGGAGCGTGTCGTCAACATGAATCTCGTCGGTGGGAATGGCAACGGTGACTTGAGTTGGACTTTTCTTTAGATTGGATACATGAAATGTATCGTGAACAGAATGGAGTTCAGCAGGCAGGTCCAACTCGTATGCTACTAGTCCTATTCTTTCCAGAATTCTGAAAGGACCATTGTAGCGCGGATTTAACTTCCCACGCTTCCCGAAGCGTGCCACACCCTTCCAGGGTGAGACTTTCAATAACACCGTCTCTCCATCTTGGAAATCCACATGTTTTCGGTTTGGATCCGCATAGGCCTTCTGTCTGTGGCGAGCTGCTTCGATGCGTTTAAGAATCTGCGCGATCTTGTCTGTCGTCTCTTGGACGATTTCGGGACCAGCAAGCTGCCTATCACCTGCGTCAGCCCAACCTAAGGGTGATCGGCACTTGCGTTCGTAAAGGGCTTCACATGGCGCGACACCAATACTGGTGTGGTAGCTGTTGTTGTACGAAAATTCGACCAAAGGCAAATGCTTATCCCAGCTACCGCCCAAATCCATAACACACGCTCTCAGCATGTCTTCCAAAGTCTGTATCGTTCGCTCGCTCTGGCCGTCAGTTTGCGGATGAAACGCAGTGCTCAGATTCAATTGTGAGCCAAAGGCTTCTTGGAGGGATTGCCATATCCTTGACACAAACCTGCCGTCTCTATCAGAGATGATTGAGAGAGGTACTCCATGGCGTGCAACAATCTCTCTCATGTATATTTCCGCAAGTTTGCTAGTGCTATCTTTCTCTTTGATTGGTAGAAAGTGCGCGGACTTTGTTAGGCGGTCAACTCTCACCCAAATCATATCATGGCCTCTTGGCGTTCTTGGCAATTTCGTAATAAAATCCATGGAGATTTGTTCCCATTTCCACTTGGGAATCTCAGGTTGTTGTAGAAGTCCTGAAGGCTTCTGGTATTCGGCTTTAACTTTAGCGCACGTTAAACATTTGCTCACGTACACGGCAACATCGCCTTTCATCCTAGGCCACCAATAATAATCTTTGAGATCCTGGTACATCTTATCCGCTCTAGGATGGATAGAGTACCGTGATTTGTGAGCTTCATCAAAAATAACTTTCCTTAAACCACCAAACAGAGGAACCCAAATCCTTTTCTTGAAGCATTATGTTCCTTCCTCGTTTGGTACCAAAAGCTTCTCCATCCCACGGAGATATTCTTCTTCAAGGTTTCCTTCCTTGAGAGCTTCTTTCTGCACGGCACGAATGCGCAAGGAAAGATCGGTTCGGACAATCATTTCTAAAGCCCTAACCCTTATGGGCTTGATTCTCTCTTTACGACTTAGGGCATCGGCGACTACATTCGCCTTCCCTGGATGATACTTTATCTCGCAGTCGTAGTCGTTCAACAATTCAACCCATCGTCTTTGCCTCCTATTCAACTCCTTCTGGTTGAATATATGCTGTAGGCTCTTGTGATCTGTAAAGATCGTACACTTCGTACCATAAAGGTAGTGTCTCCAGATCTTTAAAGCAAAAACCACTGCGCCGAGCTCCAAATCGTGTGTGGTATAGTTCTTTTCATGCACTTTCAACTGACGCGATGCGTAAGCAATAACCTTTTGGCGTTGCATCAACACACAACCCAGTCCTTGACGCGATGCGTCGCAGTATACCACAAAATCATCAGTACCTTCTGGTAGAGCTAAGATTGGCGCGTTACAAAGCTTATCCTTCAATATCTGAAACGCTTCGTCCTGTTTGATTCCCCAATCAAACTTTTTATCTTTCTGCATGAGGGGTGTCAAAGGTTGAGCGATTTTTGAAAAATCCCCAATGAACCTTCGATAGTAGCCAGCCAAATCCAAGAATTGTCGAATCTCGGTTGGCGTCTTTGGCGTTTCTCAATTCTTAATCTCTTCGATCTTGGTTGGATCCACATGGATTCCATCTCCATTTACCACGTGCCCAAGGAATTGGACTTCACGTAGCCAAAATTCGCACTTGGAGAATTTGGCATACAGCTGTTCCTTCTTTAGCAGCTCTAGAATGGCTCTAAGATGCTGTTCGTGCTCGGCCTTTGTTCTTGAATAGATCAAGATGTCGTCGATAAACAAAATCATGAACTTGTCCAAGTACGGCTTGCAAACTCTATTCATCAAATCCATAAAGACTGCAGGTGCGTTTGTCAAACCAAACGGCATAACAAGGAACTCGTAGTGTCCATAACGAGTTCTGAAGGCTGTCTTTGGGTTACTCTCCTCTTGTATCCTTAACTGATGGTATCCAGATCGAAGATCGATCTTTGAATAAAAGCTTGAACCTTGCAGTTGGTCGAATAGATCATCAATCCTTGGCAGAGGATATCTATTCTTGATCGTCAGCTTGTTAAGCTTCCGGTAGTTGATGTTTATTTGAAAATCATTATCCTTCCTTTTGACGAGTAGAAATGGGGTTACCCCAAAAGGGAATTTTGGTCTGTTATCTTCCTTCTCTACCCATTTCTAAAACTTCTCTGTCAATCCTTGCATCTCCGAAAATGTAAGTCGCTACGATGCAACGACTACGGGTGCAGTGCCTGGAATTAGATCGACGCGGGATCCGACTAATCGTTGAGGAGACGATTCCGGCAAGTCTTCGAAGAAGACTTCGGGGTATCTTCCAATCACAGGGATATCTTCGAGTTTCGGTTCTTCGGCTCCTTTTTCCACGACATGAGCCAAGAATGCAACACATCCTTTGTGTGAAAATTTTCGTGTCTTCTTTGCCTGATAATCCGTAGGAGCGTATCCTGCTCCACGAATCACGATCATTCCTCCGTTCGTCGTCGGGGCGTGGGCGCCAATCTCCGCATGGTCATTCGACAACCAGTCCATCCCAATTATCACGTCGAAGCTTCCGTTAGGCTTATTCTATCGAGAGCTGGGTATCTAGGTTACTTACTACTAAAACAACTGTATTTTCTGAAGCTAAAATTTGACAATACTGTCAAATAGAGCATAACATTAACTATTATGAGACGTACTGATATTCCACGCTTGGATTCTATCCCCGCTATTGAGCTTTCATCCACATGCCTGAGTGTTCTTAGGGCAATACTTCCTGAAATGCCCCACATCACCGCAATTAAAACATGCTTGGCCACAGCCTTGATCGTCACCATCCCTGTCCTGATAGTTGTTGTCGTCGTTATTTCCTCCGCGATTTCCGCTATCATCTTGACCTCTATTTCCATGTTTAGTGCCCTGTCGACACGTTTCCTTGACATGTCCCACCTTGCCACAGTTACCACATTTTCCATATCTGCACCGCCCGTTATGGTGACATCGACAGTTGTCGCACTTTGGTAGAATACCCGTGTACTCTTTTCTCTTTTTGACCTTGTTGTTGTTACTCGACTGGGTACCCTGTTTGAAATTCGCCAACTTTCTCTTGTTGTCCCCGGATGACTCTACATGAGTCTCCTTCTTCTTCTTAGAGGTTGAAAATTTGTTCATCCTGATTGCCTCTTCCGTCAAGGCTATACTTAGATTGATGGCCTCAGTGATTGTCGCAGGCTTGGAGGAGGTTACCATACTTATGATTTGAGGGGCTAAACCCCAAATGAAGCGCTCGATTCGCTTGTATTCTGGTGTAACCATGTAAGGAACGATACGCGATAGAACTTGGAACTTCTCCACATACTCAACTATTTTTGGACCTTCCATCTTCAAGTTCCAGAACTCAGTTTCTACCTTCTGGCTTTCTGTTCTCGAACAGTACTTTTTATGCATTAGCTCTTTCAGCTCGTCCCATGATAAAGCATACGCAGCAGTCTCGCCCATTGTCTGAACCTGAAGTTTCCACCATGACAGAGCCCCATCTCGGAACAGCCCGGAAATGTACGTGACCTGATCTCTTGGGGCGCATTTGCTCGCACGCAAAACAGTGTCCGTCTTCTCAATCCAGCGTACGAAGGTTACGGCACCCCCAGTGCCGTCAAAATGTAGGGGCTGGCAGCCTAAGAACTGCTTGTAAGTGCAGCCGTTGGGTGGGTTATTTCCTGAGGTACCTCCGTTGCGCTCGGAGTGATGGGCCTCGTATTGTGCGATGACTGCAACAATGATTCCCTGAAGTTCCGCCTCGTTGGTGGGTATGCGTACATCCCGTCTTAGAGGCATCTTCTGAATGATGATCGTATGGGTCAGGTCATATTAAGTAAAGTGTACGTAAGGATACAACAATATCAACACATAACATCTCATGTTATAAATAAATCAATCACATAACATCTCGTGTTATAAATCAATCACCCATATTGATAGCCTCTGCAATGGTTGAGGGCTTCGAGGTAGTAACCATACCCCTGATCTGGGGTGCAAGTGTCCAAATGAATCGTTCAATCCTTTTGAACTCTGGTTTGACTAAGTAGGGGGGCGACCCTAGATAAGTCGTGCGATCGCTTGGACAAGTTCAGGATTTTCTGGTTCGTCCATTTTCAAATTCCTGAACTCCACCTCAAGCTTCTAAATTCCAGTCCTAAAACAACATTTCTTCTCAATCGTTTCCTTGAGCTCGTCCCAGCTCAGTGCATAAGCAGCGTCTGTGCCAAGGGTCTGAACCTGGAGGTTCCATTAAGAGAGTGTGCCATCTAGAAATATCCCCGAGATATAGGTAACACTCTGTTGGGGCGAACAGTTACTCATTCTTAGAATGGAGTCGGTCTTTTCAGACCAACGAACAAATGCAACGGCGCCTCCTGTTCTGTCAAAGTTCAAAGGCTTGCAGTTCAGGAACTGTTTATAGGTGCGGCCAGTTGGAGGGTTATCTCCAGCAATGCCATCGTTGTACTTAGAGCGGAGGGCTTTAGGTCGTGCATTTATCTGTGAGATGCGTTCTTGCAGCTCAGCTTCTGTCCTTGGCAACGTACTGGTGTTTGTGTCACGTCTGGGCGACATTCCCTTTTGTCGAAGTGGTGTGAAGCGGGTTAGACAATGTTTCAATTGTCTAGGAGATACATAGCACCATAAGCCATCATGTAATCTCCCAATTTCACACGTAAATGTACTAACTGTATGAGTGAGGAAATAAATTCTGAGCCTTCACGTAGGCTTGCCAATTTGGCTTGTTGCTTGTAATAGAATGAACTTGAGGCTATATCGCCTTGGTCATTCGTGTTTTAGTTATTTCCTGCTACATTGGTTTTCATTAGCTTGACCCGCAGAGTCCACCAGGATTTCTGTGCACTACAAGCCGTTATTACGTGGGCCCCCGTAATAATAAATTGTCTTGCACAGTTACCCCAAATTTTCTCTCATCCAAGCCGATGATCAATCAAGGAGCAACAGCAGGTGCATCGGCATGAACAGGGTCATGCTCCAATGCGGGGTTAGGAGCAATGTCTGGCTCAGGGGCCATGGCTGGCTCCGGATCAAAAACTCCATCTCAAGATCAGCTGGATCAACAAACACAGGGGGTTACAGGATCCTCCAAGGGCTGGTCTTAGTGTATGAACTCAAGGTCATGGTCTGGATCAAAACCAGGTGGAAGAACAGGATCACCCTCAATACTGTGATCAAACTCAAAGCTGGGTGCGGGAACCGGTGCAGCTGATGATGCCATATCAGGGTCGGCGTCGTGTGAATGGTGCTGCACTCCCTGTATATGCGAAAATGCGGATGTCAGAAACTCAAATGAGTCTGGGACAGGGGAATGGGCATGATTTTCCCCTGCAGGAGCGTCCGCATGCAGTAGGCTAATACCAGCAGCAATAGGGCCCTGCCCTCGAATGGATCCTCCTCTAGTAGATCGTTATCGTCGTCAGAGGCCACGTCAGGGGGGGGGGGCATATCAACAACAGGATAAGCGGCAAGGGGGTAAATTCCCAACAAGATGGCCATCAGTAGGCTCTGCTACGACTTCAAGCAGCGCAAAAGGGCTGAAAGTCGTCATTGTCTGTGCCGGTAGTATCGGAAATGTACACCTCGTGCTTCGATGAAACTATGTCGTCTGATACTATGGCCATGGGATTCGTAGTGCCCACCTTTCTAGTACATGATGAAAGCATGACGTTTGTAACACAAACACATATACGTATAATAATCAGTCATATAATCATATAAGTTACCAAGTAAGCATTCAAATCATTCTCCTAGTTTCACTAGCCAATTTCTCCCAGTCTTTAAGACTGCTCTATCCTCCACCTCGTCCTCTTAGATCGAGCCTCGGTCCCCTTGACCGAGCCTCAGCCTTCATGACTGAGCCTACTCTTCCTAGCCTTACTAGCCAACTACCTCGGTCACCTAGACCGAGCCTCGATCCTTCAGACCGAGCCTCAGCCCTCCAGGCTGAGCCTATAATAAATCAACGTGCTCAACTACCTCTGTCACCTAGACCGAGCCTCGATCCTCCAGACCGAGCCTCAGCCCTCCAGGCTGAGCCTATAAATAATAAAATGTGCTCAACATTTGTTTGTAAAAAGTTTTGGATCTGGACTTAAGTGGTATGCACTAAAATGTTTTCGTGAGAGCCCTAGTGATCATAGTCTAGACTCGAGAAAGAATCCTAGTTCGCTATGATCAGAGCTCTGATACCAAGCTGTCACACCCTGGCTTTGCGGAAGCGTGGTTAATTTGGTGTGACTTCTTAATACCATAGCTTAACCATAACAAAGCTATATGAAATAAAAACCATGCAAGATCATCCACTCGATTAAGTTTTGAAAACCAAATACAACAACATTGTTTTAACAATCACAAACATCAACATGACATAAACACAGTTTAAGGATTGTGACTTGTCCAGGAAAGAGTCACATTCCCCAAACCCGGATGACCTCGTAACTAGTGCAGCGGGAAAACGTGTCATACCGCGCCAGATCCTTTAATTCCCTGAAATACATGTAAGTTGAAAAATCAACAATAATGTTGAGCGAGTTCATGTGTTTAGTATGTGCGCGCGAATAAACCTTTGTAATCATTGCAAGTATGAATGTTTTGTAAACTCTGGTATGAAAGCAAATAAGGAAACATATCAGTTAATGTGTAACCCCATGGTCCAACCTGCGGGCGCATGGGAGGGGATAGGACAAGGTCACCACATGGTCCAACCTTAGGGCGCATGGGTGGTGTTAAGTCCAGGTTACCACATGGTCCAACCTTAAGGCGCATGGGTGGTGTTAAGACGGGGTCACCACATGGTCCAACCTGCGGGCGCATGGGTGGGATTAAGACAAGGTCACCACATGGTCCAATCTGCGGGCGCATGGGTGGTGTTTGTTATGCTCAAATAGGCCTATCACTCGTATCCCTCGATCGCACTACGAGGACTAATGTTCTTAAGGTTTCACCTACCCAATCACATAACCTAACAGTTCCTTCCTTAGCTGACCATACCATGTAAGAAACATTCGTAATCATAGTAACATGTATTTCACCCCCGCAGTTAAGAGAACTGAAAACAGTTAGAGAAAAGGGGGACATGAACTCACAGTGAAGCGTCTCTACCAAGTATCTCCTGCTCACGCAGCTGTGCGACGACCTACAGGTGCTAATTTCTATTAGACGGACGGCCGTGCCTTAGCTTTATAGTTTAAGTCTTTGGGAAATAGTTAGACAACTATTTCGTGTTTACATTCTGTATATACTTGGTAGTTATTCTTCTTCCCAAGGATGGGGGATTCAATACATGTGCGTTCCAATTATCTCATTAAGTCTCACTTAATATATATATTTTTCCAATTCCAAAACATAAGTATTTTTCTCCAATAATACGTTGTTAAAATACGCGTTCATAAATATTTCCGTAAGTGCGTAAGTTACGTTTTAACAATCGAGTGGTAATATAATTACCGGTGTAACTTATATATTTATGGTGAAAGCGTTCGTATTATTTTGGAATCGTTAACGTTCGCAAATATTATTTTTTTACTCTAAAAATAATATCTATGTATTTTCACAAAATAATCGTAAACAGTGTGTGAAAAATATATATTTATCACGTTAGATTTTGTGAAAATCCCACCTCCGAATATTTAGTAAATAAAGTCATGGCGAAATTTATATTTTGAAAACATGTCCAAAAATAATTCTAACACTTGTAGTGTAAATAGTTCTAAGTGTTAGGTTTTTAGAAAAATTTCGCCAGAGTTTCCTCTGTAACTGGAGGTGGCCACGCTTTCAAGCGTATCATTTTCTTTTACAATTCAAACCAACAATTTTCTTGTTCATCAATAAACAATATTCAACTAGTTAAAATAGCTATAATCGCAAAAACACATGAACTTGTAGTTTATCCAAAAACATGTGATAAAGCTCCTTATCTTTGGTGTATCTTTATATAAATCCAACCAGTTCTGTAAAAGCCTCGTTTTTAAAGAAATTGCATCTTTACAACTTCTAGTAACATTTGACAAAACTATTTCTTTTGTCGGATCTTTTTATTTCACAAGTGTTTACACACTTGTGGTTTATAAAAAAAATCATTCTTGTTAGTGTAAAATCCGTCTTTTAGAAAACATGATTTCTTTGACGCTTGGTCCTTTGAAAATACCACTTGCAGATGCGTAGATCTGCTAGTTTTAAACACTATTGTACAAGTTAAAACACTTTTACACAAGTAACACATTTTTACACAAGTTCATGTTTCATGTGTGGTAGAGTTTCACCTTTTAACCCTTGTATTATCCAAAACAAGCATATGTTAAGATCCATGATCTTACTAAACCGGGTTAAACGATGATCCGAGCTACCACTTCATAGATCGGGCCTAAATAATCATACATTTCGAATACTACATCATTTACACAACTTATGTGCTATTAACCACCATTTTTAGTGTTTAAGTAGACTTTAAAGCATCAACTTGTAGGATTTCGAGTTTTAACCGATACAAATCCTTTTAACCACTTTAGAATAGTTCAAATACGAGTTTTAAGCATTATACCTCTAGCTCGAGGCTAGGGAAGAATCTATGCGCAAAAGAGGTGGATAAAAGCAAGATAAAGAGGTCCTTCGCGTTCCGCTTGCACCAAGCTTCCTAATACGAGGCCCTTAACACTTGTAGATGCTTGAAATATGAAGATCAAGGTCGAAAATATGATGGATGGAATAGGGGATGCTTGGCCGTAAGCTTTGAGAGAGAAAGAGAGTGTTTTGGAGTGTGTTGTGAAAGTGATTATGTTATGGTGGGTTTAGACTAGAACTTATAGATAAATTTCATGTATATTATCCAATGGAAATTATGCCTACTAGATACTAAACATTAGGGATTATAATAATCATATTAGTACAAAGTGTGTCCCCCATGGTTGGGGACGGTTAGGATGGGGGGGGGGGTACTAGTTCAATCCCAAGTGTTAGTTACTTATTAGTTAGGTTAAACCAAGTTAGTTAAGTAGTTAACTTGGTTAGTTGTGTGTCACGCGTTACAAAGGGTGTTAGGGTAATCAGGGACCCTAACTGGCTCAGAAAAAGATAAATAACGAAAATAACAATATTTTCATGTTTCGGGTAACGCCCGGTTGTTCGGTTGGATAGTAATCCGTTAAAGCGCTTAATAAAGCTTTAAAGTGTCGTTATTACTCTTTCTAGTGACACAACTTATTCCTGACACTTTGGAAAGTGTCTAGTGTTATTTTTCTCATGTTTTGGCACTTTATTAGTTAGCTAAAAGCTGAATTATTATGTAAAGTGCTGAGTTTTGTACTTAGAGTACGTTTTAGGCACATCCAGTCGTAGTGACTTATTCCTAGAGACGCAGTTCCACAACCCTTGTATCCCTACACTCACCACTAGTGTAGCAAAATATCTCAGGCTCTTACAGGCCTTAGAGGCAGTGTTTGCCTGATGCTGGCTTTATCAGCATGTTCAATAGGTTATCCGTGTATTGTGCTACTGTGCTTTTTGTGCATCATGGTTGTCACTAGGGTCCAGCATGTAAATAGTGTAGTGACGATAAGTAAAGTATGATGCAAGTACGTACATGTATCAGATATCAAGTAGCAGTTCATCAGCTAGTTCAAACAAGCACAGTAATTAAGCAGTAATTAATCATTAGTTAAGTTGTACGGATACCTGGTTTAGTGCGGGTTGTCACATTCTCCCCCCGTTAAATAAATTTCGTCCCGAAATTTAAGTTCTGCTTGTAGAAGCAGGGTTCTTAGGAAAAAGGTGGGGGTATTTCTCTTTCATCCGGTCCTCCCGTTCCCAGGTGTATTCAGGACCATGTCTGGCATTCCAACGAACTTTGACGAGCTTGACACTGCTCCGGCGGGTCTTGTTTTCCTTCCAATCTATGACCTCAACAGGTTCTTCAACGAAGTGGAGCGTGTCGTCAACATGAATCTCGTCGGTGGGAATGGCAACGGTGACTTGAGTTGGACTTTTCTTTAGATTGGATACATGAAATGTATCGTGAACAGAATGGAGTTCAGCAGGCAGGTCCAACTCGTATGCTACTAGTCCTATTCTTTCCAGAATTCTGAAAGGACCATTGTAGCGCGGATTTAACTTCCCACGCTTCCCGAAGCGTGCCACACCCTTCCAGGGTGAGACTTTCAATAACACCGTCTCTCCATCTTGGAAATCCACATGTTTTCGGTTTGGATCCGCATAGGCCTTCTGTCTGTGGCGAGCTGGTTCGATGCGTTTAAGAATCTGCGCGATCTTGTCTGTCGTCTCTTGGACGATTTCGGGACCAGCAAGCTGCCTATCACCTGCGTCAGCCCAACCTAAGGGTGATCGACACTTGCGTTCGTAAAGGGCTTCACATGGCGCGACACCAATACTGGTGTGGTAGCTGTTGTTGTACGAAAATTCGACCAAAGGCAAATGCTTATCCCAGCTACCGCCCAAATCCATAACACACGCTCTCAGCATGTCTTCCAAAGTCTGTATCGTTCGCTCGCTCTGGCCGTCAGTTTGCGGATGAAACACAGTGCTCAGATTCAATTGTGAGCCAAAGGCTTCTTGGAGGGATTGCCATATCCTTGACACAAACCTGCCGTCTCTATCAGAGATGATTGAGAGAGGTACTCCATGGCGTGCAACAATCTCTCTCATGTATATTTCCGCAAGTTTGCTAGTGCTATCTTTCTCTTTGATTGGCAGAAAGTGCGCGGACTTTGTTAGGCGGTCAACTATCACCCAAATCATATCATGGCCTCTTGGCGTTCTTGGCAATTTCGTAATAAAATCCATGGAGATTTGTTCCCATTTCCACTTGGGAATCTCAGGTTGTTGTAGAAGTCCTGAAGGCTTCTGGTATTCGGCTTTAACTTTAGCGCACGTTAAACATTTGCTCACGTACACGGCAACATCGCCTTTCATCCTAGGCCACCAATAATAATCTTTGAGATCCTGGTACATCTTATCCGCTCTAGGATGGATAGAGTACCGTGATTTGTGAGCTTCATCAAAAATAACTTTCCTTAAACCACCAAACAGAGGAACCCAAATCCTTTTCTTGAAGCATTATGTTCCTTCCTCGTTTGGTACCAAAAGCTTCTCCATCCCACGGAGATATTCTTCTTCAAGGTTTCCTTCCTTGAGAGCTTCTTTCTGCGCGGCACGAATGCGCAAGGAAAGATCGGTTCGGACAATCATTTCTAAAGCCCTAACCCTTATGGGCTTGATTCTCTCTTTACGACTTAGGGCATCGGCGACTACATTCGCCTTCCCTGGATGATACTTTATCTCGCAGTCGTAGTCGTTCAACAATTCAACCCATCGTCTTTGCCTCCTATTCAACTCCTTCTGGTTGAATATATGCTGTAGGCTCTTGTGATCTGTAAAGATCGTACACTTCGTACCATAAAGGTAGTGTCTCCAGATCTTTAAAGCAAAAACCACTGCGCCGAGCTCCAAATCGTGTGTGGTATAGTTCTTTTCATGCACTTTCAACTGACGCGATGCGTAAGCAATAACCTTTTGGCGTTGCATCAACACACAACCCAGTCCTTGACGCGATGCGTCGCAGTATACCACAAAATCATCAGTACCTTCTGGTAGAGCTAAGATTGGCGCGTTACAAAGCTTATCCTTCAATATCTGAAACGCTTCGTCCTGTTTGATTCCCCAATCAAACTTTTTATCTTTCTGCATGAGGGGTGTCAAAGGTTGAGCGATTTTTGAAAAATCCCCAATGAACCTTCGATAGTAGCCAGCCAAATCCAAGAATTGTCGAATCTCGGTTGGCGTCTTTGGCATTTCTCAATTCTTAATCTCTTCGATCTTGGTTGGATCCACATGGATTCCATCTCCATTTACCACGTGCCCAAGGAATTGGACTTCACGTAGCCAAAATTCGCACTTGGAGAATTTGGCATACAGCTGTTCCTTCTTTAGCAGCTCTAGAATGGCTCTAAGATGCTGTTCGTGCTCGGCCTTTGTTCTTGAATAGATCAAGATGTCGTCGATAAACAAAATCATGAACTTGTCCAAGTACGGATTGCAAACTCTATTCATCAAATCCATAAAGACTGCAGGTGCGTTTGTCAAACCAAACGGCATAACAAGGAACTCGTAGTGTCCATAACGAGTTCTGAAGGCTGTCTTTGGGTTACTCTCCTCTTGTATCCTTAACTGATGGTATCCAGATCGAAGATCGATCTTTGAATAAAAGCTTGAACCTTGCAGTTGGTCGAATAGATCATCAATCCTTGGCAGAGGATATCTATTCTTGATCGTCAGCTTGTTAAGCTTCCGGTAGTTGATGTTTATTTGAAAATCATTATCCTTCCTTTTGACGAGTAGAAATGGGGTTACCCCAAAAGGGAATTTTGGTCTGTTATCTTCCTTCTCTACCCATTTCTAAAACTTCTCTGTCAATCCTTGCATCTCCGAAAATGTAAGTCGCTACGATGCAACGACTACGGGTGCAGTGCCTGGAATTAGATCGACGCGGGATCCGACTAATCGTTGAGGAGACGATTCCGGCAAGTCTTCGAAGAAGACTTCGGGGTATCTTCCAATCACAGGGATATCTTCGAGTTTCGGTTCTTCGGCTCCTTTTTCCACGACATGAGCCAAGAATGCAACACATCCTTTGTGTGAAAATTTTCGTGTCTTCTTTGCCTGATAATCCGTAGGAGCGTATCCTGCTCCACGAATCACGATCATTCCTCCGTTCGTCGTCGGGGCGTGGGCGTCAATCTCCGCATGGTCATTCGACAACCAGTCCATCCCAATTATCACGTCGAAGCTTCCGTTAGGCTTATTCTATCGAGAGCTGGGTATCTAGGTTACTTACTAGTAAAACAACTGTATTTTCTGAAGCTAAAATTTGACAATACTGTCAAATAGAGCATAACATTAACTATTATGAGATGTACTGATATTCCACGCTTGGATTCTATCCCCGCTATTGAGCTTTCATCCACATGCCTGAGTGTTCTTAGGGCAATACTTCCTGAAATGCCCCACATCACCGCAATTAAAACATGCTTGGCCACAGCCTTGATCGTCACCATCCCTGTCTTCAGAGGTAAATTGGTCATTTATCATTTTATTATAACTGATTATTAATTAATAACAAAACTAAATAAAAAAATCTTCATCTTCCCCGAATGAGTCACAAGCAAACCCTAATCCAAACCCCAATTCTCTGCAACCATCATCTTCTCCACCCCATTATCCTCTCTGCAACCATCATCTTCTCCACCCCATTCTCCACCACACCCACAATGCTCCACCACCACCCACCTCTCACAGCCACCCGCCCTAACCCACGAGTTTGTTCCGGCACCCAAATCATCAAAATAATCATCAAACACAGTATCATCATCATCATCATCATCATCATCATCATCATCATCATCACTTCTCCAAACTCCTGCAACCATCATCTTCAAACAATTTACAGTTCTATGATATCCTTAAACAGAGTATCATCATCATCATCATCATCAATCAATGGGGAAATACACGAGGAAACCTAAATTCACCGGCAACACAATAGCTGTACTCGATGTTTCTCATGTTATCTGGAACTACGCAGCCGTAGGTTGGAGAAGCCTCTTGCTCAATGATTAACGTGCTACCGACAACGAAACCCTAACCCTAGTGGTTTGAACTCTTCTTATTCCAGCGATGGCGGCTGGTAGTTTTCTAGGGTTCTGATCCGGTGGTGGGCGACGGCAGTTAGAGGTGGTGGAGTGTTTCTGTTGGGCGATGGCTATTAGAGGTGGTGGTGGATGTTTGTCACACCCCGACCACGTAGAACATACAAATCGTGGCGGAAACATCGGGGAGTGTTGTAACAGAATTAATTGTTTCAAATCCATGGAAATTGAAGTTTCGTTTTATTGATTAAAGGTGTAACAATGTCTTAACAATCAAAGAAATACAACATAATTAACTAGTCTTGCATCTTTTATTATCACTAAGGCCCAAGTCTGCCTATATGTATCTTGACCATCTTATGCAACAGCTCCTGAAAAACACATGTGAAAATAGGTACGTCAGCATAAAATGCCTGTGAGATACATAGGTTTTGTGAAAATAGGTTTCATGACTTATGTTTGAGAAAATGTTTAGTCATGAACCTTGTAATTTGCTTTGTTTTGTAAATCATTTGAAAAACAATGAGTTCAGATGATATGTATAAATAAGTGAATAATGCATGGTTAAATGAATAACCATGTAAACTGAGTTTGTATAAGATAAGTTGTTTGTAAAACAATGTCTTGCGAAAAGTATGTTATTTGAATAAAATGTTATATGTATCAAACTGAAATGATTCAAATAACGCTACAATATGTAATACCATACAAACACTTATATATAGGAAGTACCAGCGGCGTATCCACCATGCTTGTATCATATTACACACGCATCGTTACTTAATCACTTAATCAAACCAAACAAATGTCAAAATGTCTATGTCAAATATCCATGTCAAATGTCTATGTCAAAATATCATGTATGGCAAGTGAAATGTCTCAACTAAACCATATACACAAGAACAAAGTATTGAAGTAAAACTTGGTTTAAATCAAAGTTATGTTTTGTGGGAATTGCATGATCGAATGTCAATCATGTTAAAATGTCTATGCCGAAATGTCTATGCCAAAATACGGTTCACACGGTTCACAGATACAAACGGTTCACAGATACAAACGGTTCACAGGTACAATGGTTCACAGATACAAACGGTTCACAGGTACAACGGTTCACAGATACAACGGTTCATAGATACAACGGTTCAAAATGTAGTATAATGTGTTCACATGCTGGATGAGCATATGCAACAAAATGCAATGTAAAACAATGTACTAAGTAATGCACACAATGGGCACACCTAGCAGGAAATGTCATGTAAAACAATGTACCAAGTAATGCACACAATGGGCACACCTAGCATAAGATGAAATGAAATCATGTACTATAATGTACTAACGAACATAGCAGTATATGATGTGAAAACAGGAAAGCATGAAAGTAACAAGTAGGCACATGTGTTCCACCCCAAAACAGTTTAGAAAACAGTAAAAGAGGGGTCTATGTACTCACCTGGGATTGCTCAGTAGTTCTGGAGTGACAACTAAACAATGCTAGAGATCGCGGATATCAAACGGCACCTAGTATAGGTAGCTACATTAATAAACCGGACCTAAATCGGAAGATCGGGTAGCATTAGGGTTTGTAAACCAAACGAGTGTAGAGACTCGTGTCTTTTGGTTTAACAAAGCCTACATACTAAATGAAACTTAACCTAAGTGTCTACGACCCATTACGACCCGTTTAGGTAGCTTGTGCTACTTTAACGCGTCGTTCGCGTGAAACGCGTTCGGACCGCCTAACTAGCCCTATGACAAGTGTTATATGCCTAAACATATTACATAATCAGTTATGTGACAAAGGTTTAGGTTACATATGCTTAATTACCAATTATACATGAAAAGGGTATTCTGGTAATTTACCTAAGGCATATAAACTACCTATCATACAACTACTTAAACGATGTGACCATAGGGTATAACCTCGGAAGGTTATTCCCTACCTACTATGGTCACCTAAAGTGTTTGGTCGGATCCTAATGATCGACCAAACTGGGTCGGGTTCGAAGGTATAGGCGATTTATTAGATCGCCTACCCTACGACCCTAGACAACGTGGTAGTCAGTGGGCATAGTCCCAAGGGACTATGACCAACGTGATTACACTCACGTTGCGAAGTTCAAACGAACTTCGCATTGACCATTACTGGTCAACGCTGAAAGTCAAACAAAGTTTGACTTTCTGACTCGAAAAGCAGTAAAATAAGGAAAAGAACGAAAGAATACTTACCCAGGGTCCCCGAATGCTAACCCAGATCAAAATAGCTCAGGTATGAAACGAAGGTTCCAACTTAGAGTCTTTTCAATCAGATTTGTGGGTTTTTAAGCCAAAGGGGGGTGGGTATTTATAGATAAAGTAGAGCCGCTAGGATCGTTTCTTGAATATCGTGCCACGATCCGAGTCGTACACTTGTCACAAAGGTTATGGAGCCACATATGCTCCTAATCTTAGTGATTAAGCAAGTTGCAAACATGTGGTTGTGGTTAATCAGCTGAAATCTGATTGCAAATACACTTAATCTGGTCAGGTTAGGCAGTCGCGTAGCGCTAGTGCAAAGGCACTATGCAGTCGCGCTACGCTAGCACCTCCCTGTTTCAGAAATGTTTCAAAAGTGGCAGAAATGGTCCCTGCACGTGTTTAAGGCCTTTTTCGATGCGTTTGAACCCCGTTAACCTCATTTCAAGGCTCTAAAATGAAGTTAAAGTATAGGGAACTCAAAACATGCTCAAAAATATGTCGGATGTCGGTTCGTTTGGTCGTACGATCGCGATGTTCGCTTAATTACGACGGAATGCGCATAAGCGCGAAAAACGATCCAAATGACGCGACGAATGGATTTTTCTTATGGCGAACACTAAAATATAATATAGTCATGCTTACATAAATTTTTGGATGTCCGGATGTATTCAGAACGTAAGTTATGCGCGAAAATGCAAACTTGTGCACTTTTTGACACTTTTAGTCCCTGAATGACCCAAAAGTTTATTTTAGCACACCGAACCCCTCAAAGCCTATTTCTAAGCTATGTAAAGGATATATATGGTATGTTTAACTTATGGTCATGTTCCGGAATGTCTGTTACAGTTCAAATTGGCATACTTTCGCAGTTTGTCAACTTTAGTCCCTGTAAGCGAATTAACTTGTTTTTGTCATACCAAAGCCTTCAAAACTTATTTCTAAGTTATGTAAAGGTTATTTAAGGTATGTTAAGCTTATTTCACTATTCCGGAGTGTTCGTTGCATTAAACTGGTTATATTTACGCATTAGTGCGCGTATAACCTTCCAGAAAGCGATTTAGAGCTTGAAATCGAACAAGAATTGATATGTGTAAACGATACACATATTTTTACAAATCCCAAGTATGAAATACAATATTTCACTGGTTGGGCATTTGTTTGATGGTTGAAATGACACAGGTGTTACAGTCTCCCCTACTTTAGGAAATTTCGTCCCGAAATTAATTCGTAGGAGTCTGTCTATGACTTTGTTTCAAATAGTCATCAAAGATATGTAAAGCATAATCTGATTATTTTCCTCAACGGATATTTTTCAGAAGCGAAAATGAACGAACAGAGTCATTTTCTTCAACGGTTCTTCGGAAATGGAGAATAAAGGAATTAACTAAACGGATATACATTTCCCTCAACGGATATTCTTCAGAAGTGAAAATGAATGGATGATTCATTCTTTCTCAACGGATTCTTTGCCAGAAATGGGAATGAAGGAATAATCCACGGATATTCATTTCTCTCAACGGATATTCTTCAGAACAAAAATGAACAAACGGGGTCATTTTCCTCAACGGTTTGTTCTTCAGAAGTTGAAATGAAAGAAAAAAAATCAACGGATATTCATTTCTCTCAACGGATATTCTTCAGAACGAAAATGAACAAACGGGGTCATTTTCCTCAACGGTTTGTTCTTCAGAATTTGAAATGAAAGAAAAATCAACGGATATTCATTTCTCTCAACGGATATTCTTCAGAACGAAAATGAACAAACGGGGTCATTTTCCTCAACGGTTTGTTCTTCAGAATTTGAAATGAAAGAAAAATCAACGGATATTCATTTCCTCAACGGATAAATCTTCAGAAACGAAAATGAACTAACGGAGTCATTTTCAACGGTTATTTCCTCAGAGTTGGAAATGAAGGATTACACAACGGATATTCATTTCCTCAACGGATAAATCTTCAGAAACGAAAATGAACTAACGGAGTCATTTTCAACGGTTGCTTCCTCAGAGTTGGAAATGAAGGATTACACAACGGATATTCATTTCCTCAACGGATAAATCTTCAGAAACGAAAATGAACTAACGGAGTCATTTTCAACGGTTGCTTCCTCAGAGTTGGAAATGAAGGATTACACAACGGATATTCATTTCCTCAACGGATAAATCTTCAGAAACGAAAATGAACTAACGGAGTCATTTTCAACGGTTGCTTCCTCAGAGTTGGAAATGAAGGATTTCACAACGGATATTCATTTCCTCAACGGATATTGTTTAGAACGAAAATGAATGGATAATTCATTTTCCTCAACGGTTATTCTTCAGAATGGAAATGAAAAGATAAACAACGGATATTCATTTCCTCAACGGATATTCTTCAGAAGTGAAAAATGAATAGCTAGTTCATTTTTCCTCAACGGATGCTTCATCAGAATTGGAAATGAATAGGGTTAACTCTTGATACATGATAGAACTTGCTGTGATTTCTGTGCACTAAATTCCATAATTATGTATGCATCCATAATTACGTAATTCCTTGCACAGTCCGCACAGTTTGTTTTGAAATGTTGTGGGGAAAGATATCAAACCTGAGATGAGAGTGACTAGACTACCATAGGGTCCTTTTAATTAGATCAACAGAGGATCTTCTTAATTAGGCCACTAAGGAGTCCTTTCAGCTATATCATCACATGATATCCCTAACCAGATTTTTGGATCAATCTGTTTAACTAGACCACTAAAGGGGTCTAATTATGAAGTAGTACATTATAATCCAAGGGACTTTAACTACAACGTAGAAGTCCATTAAGGATTTAAGTAGTACCTTTGGGTATCCTACTATGAATCTCTTGCACAAAGATATGTAAGATTTTACGAGGATTTGAATAACATAAATTGGATCACATGACACATAAAGGATAACACATAAGCACATAACCACATAATTGTTTAATTGTTATTTTCTTGTTATTGATTGCTATTAACTTGGCGCCTCGTACATCGTCTCTCTTGGAAGAAACGGGTACTTAGGATTTTCGTGGAAACGCAAGAGATTATACAAGGGAAGAAATTTGGAAGTAGTCTGTTCTTCAAGGAATGCGGTTCCTTGATTGTCGGTATTGTAGGGGATATGTTTATACATGCAACCACATAAACATATTGAAATGTAAATGAAAGATTTATTTATAAACAACAATAACAACAACTGTTTCATAGATTGATAAAAGAAAATAATACACAAGGCTCGATTATTTTCTAAACAGCGTTATCTTCTGTCGGTCAGATACTCATCCCTGCGCTGGATTTGCATCAGCAAGTCTTGGGCAATTTCTACTAAAATGGCCCATCTCGCCACAGTTGTAGCAAGATCCCAGTGGGAAACGAGCTTGAGCAGGATTGTTGTTAATCTGATTTGGTGCTGCTGCTGTTGGGCAAACCCTCGCTGTATGACCTATAAGTCCGCAAACTTGGCATGTGCGGCACTTCACACCAGCATGATGATGTAGGCCACATTGGTTGCACAAGGGTGCAGTTCCTTTGTAGGGTTTCCTGGCAGGGGGTTGAGCTGGTTGGTTGGGGACGGCTTGATCATTGTGAGCGACCACGGCGAAGTTCTGAGAAGCCTTTCGCTTCTTTGACTTCTTAGAGGATCCAGTCTGTTCATCCATGGTCTTTGATTCCTCGATTGGTTTCGATTCCTCGACCAGTTTCTTGTCACCCTTTCGGAAGAGCTTACGTTTCCTGATCTGCGATTCAGTCAAGGTTGCAGATAACTCAATGGCCTGCCTAACAGTAGTAGGGTTGCTACCAGTCAAAATGTCTTGTATTGAGTCGGGAAGGCCATCAATGTACTTTTCGATCGCCTTATCCAAAGGCGTGACCATGTTTGGGCATAACAGACTTAAATCCTCATAACGGTCCGTGTAGGCTCGATGCTCACCGCTGTCTTGCTTAAGATCATCAAATTCCCTTTCCAAAGCCCTGATCTCGTGACGAGGACAAAACTCCTTCATCATGAGAGCCCTAAGTTCGGCCCATGTCTGTGCTAGAGCAACTTCTGCACCACGATCTCTCATAACCCCATTCCACCACGTAAGGGCTCTCTTCTGGAACACACTCGAAGCAAACTCGACCTTGCGATTGTCAGGACACTGCACATGGCGGAAAGTATTCTCAATGCTCTCGAACCATTGAAGAAGCCCAGTCGCTCCCTCAGAACCACTAAACTTGAGTGGTTTCGCCGAGTTAAAACTCTTGAAATTGCATGGACCATTGTTGTTGTTGTTGGCTTGATTCCATTGAGCAAAGAGGTTTGGGAATTGAGCAGCCATTTGCTGCGCAATAATTTCTGCCAGTTCGGCTGTCGCTATCTGGTTTTCGCGTCGAGGAGGCATTCTAAAAGAGGAAACATGAAAGGAAACGAGTGAGAGAATTAGACGAAAAGAATGAGATGAAACAAATATGATGAAAGCAAGGATAGTGGTCATTTGTTTGTTACTACAAAGCAACAAACGACCCGGTGAAAGGTAAATAGGTCAAAAATAATGTATTGCGAAGATATGCTCGCCTATAAGTGAACACTCATCCCAAGAATTCCCAGGTAAGCACAACTGGTCTCGCGTCTGATGAGATGTATACGAAGTGCTTGCCTAGACAGAAAACCCAGAATACAGGCATTCACCCTTCCAGTTTGCATGTGTTCACATTATTTAAAACCCAAAACCTTGACGAGATTTTGAAAACTCAAAAGGGTTCAAAACCATATAACAGAGGGTTCAAAACCTAGTAATCAATCATCCTAGAACAGATGATAAGTTTTCAAAGCGGTTTTGAAATTTATGTTCTTGTTGTGGTCGTCGCCTAAGGATAGGTGACAGTATTGTTTTATGACTAAACGCAAGTAAACTCGCGTTAGGGTCCTAAGAAGGTTATAGACTAGGTCAAAGCATTACTAATTACTAATAACCTAATTCCCTATAACCATTGGCTCTGATACCATCTGTTCTGTCACACCCCGACCACGTAGAACATACAAATCGTGGCGGAAACATCGGGGAGTGTTGTAACAGAATTAATTGTTTCAAATCCATGGAAATTGAAGTTTCGTTTTATTGATTAAAGGTGTAACAATGTCTTAACAATCAAAGAAATACAACATAATTAACTAGTCTTGCATCTTTTATTATCACTAAGGCCCAAGTCTGCCTATATGTATCTTGACCATCTTATGCAACAGCTCCTGAAAAACACATGTGAAAATAGGTACGTCAGCATAAAATGCCTGTGAGATACATAGGTTTTGTGAAAATAGGTTTCATGACTTATGTTTGAGAAAATGTTTAGTCATGAACCTTGTAATTTGCTTTGTTTTGTAAATCATTTGAAAAACAATGAGTTCAGATGATATGTATAAATAAGTGAATAATGCATGGTTAAATGAATAACCATGTAAACTGAGTTTGTATAAGATAAGTTGTTTGTAAAACAATGTCTTGCGAAAAGTATGTTATTTGAATAAAATGTTATATGTATCAAACTGAAATGATTCAAATAACGCTACAATATGTAATACCATACAAACACTTATATATAGGAAGTACCAGCGGCGTATCCACCATGCTTGTATCATATTACACACGCATCGTTACTTAATCACTTAATCAAACCAAACAAATGTCAAAATGTCTATGTCAAATATCCATGTCAAATGTCTATGTCAAAATATCATGTATGGCAAGTGAAATGTCTCAACTAAACCATATACACAAGAACAAAGTATTGAAGTAAAACTTGGTTTAAATCAAAGTTATGTTTTGTGGGAATTGCATGATCGAATGTCAATCATGTTAAAATGTCTATGCCGAAATGTCTATGCCAAAATACGGTTCACACGGTTCACAGATACAAACGGTTCACAGATACAAACGGTTCACAGGTACAATGGTTCACAGATACAAACGGTTCACAGGTACAACAGTTCACAGATACAACGGTTCATAGATACAACGGTTCAAAATGTAGTATAATGTGTTCACATGCTGGATGAGCATATGCAACAAAATGCAATGTAAAACAATGTACTAAGTAATGCACACAATGGGCACACCTAGCAGGAAATGTCATGTAAAACAATGTACCAAGTAATGCACACAATGGGCACACCTAGCATAAGATGAAATGAAATGAAATCATGTACTATAATGTACTAACGAACATAGCAGTATATGATGTGAAAACAGGAAAGCATGAAAGTAACAAGTAGGCACATGTGTTCCACCCCAAAACAGTTTAGAAAACAGTAAAAGAGGGGTCTATGTACTCACCTGGGATTGCTCAGTAGTTCTGGAGTGACAACTAAACAATGCTAGAGATCGCGGATATCAAACGGCACCTAGTATAGGTAGCTACATTAATAAACCGGACCTAAATCGGAAGATCGGGTAGCATTAGGGTTTGTAAACCAAACGAGTGTAGAGACTCGTGTCTTTTGGTTTAACAAAGCCTACATACTAAATGAAACTTAACCTAAGTGTCTACGACCCATTACGACCCGTTTAGGTAGCTTGTGCTACTTTAACGCGTCGTTCGCGTGAAACGCGTTCGGACCGCCTAACTAGCCATATGACAAGTGTTATATGCCTAAACATATTACATAATCAGTTATGTGACAAAGGTTTAGGTTACATATGCTTAATTACCAATTATACATGAAAAGGGTATTCTGGTAATTTACCTAAGGCATATAAACTACCTATCATACAACTACTTAAACGATGTGACCATAGGGTATAACCTCGGAAGGTTATTCCCTACCTACTATGGTCACCTAAAGTGTTTGGTCGGATCCTAATGATCGACCAAACTGGGTCGGGTTCGAAGGTATAGGCGATTTATTAGATCGCCTACCCTACGACCCTAGACAACGTGGTAGTCAGTGGGCATAGTCCCAAGGGACTATGACCAACGTGATTACACTCACGTTGCGAAGTTCAAACGAACTTCGCATTGACCATTACTGGTCAACGCTGAAAGTCAAACAAAGTTTGACTTTCTGACTCGAAAAGCAGTAAAATAAGGAAAAGAACGAAAGAATACTTACCCAGGGTCCCCGAATGCTAACCCAGATCAAAATAGCTCAGGTATGAAACGAAGGTTCCAACTTAGAGTCTTTTCAATCAGATTTGTGGGTTTTTAAGCCAAAGGGGGGTGGGTATTTATAGATAAAGTAGAGCCGCTAGGATCGTTTCCTGAATATCGTGCCACGATCCGAGCCGTACACTTGTCACAAAGGTTATGGAGCCACATATGCTCCTAATCTTAGTGATTAAGCAAGTTGCAAACATGTGGTTGTGGTTAATCAGCTGAAATCTGATTGCAAATACACTTAATCTGGTCAGGTTAGGCAGTCGCGTAGCGCTAGTGCAAAGGCACTATGCAGTCGCGCTACGCTAGCACCTCCCTGTTTCAGAAATGTTTCAAAAGTGGCAGAAATGGTCCCTGCACGTGTTTAAGGCCTTTTTCGATGCGTTTGAACCCCGTTAACCTCATTTCAAGGCTCTAAAATGAAGTTAAAGTATAGGGAACTCAAAACATGCTCAAAAATATGTCGGATGTCGGTTCGTTTGGTCGTACGATCGCGATGTTCGCTTAATTACGACGGAATGCGCATAAGCGCGAAAAACGATCCAAATGACGCGACGAATGGATTTTTCTTATGGCGAACACTAAAATATAATATAGTCATGCTTACATAAATTTTTGGATGTCCGGATGTATTCAGAACGTAAGTTATGCGCGAAAATGCAAACTTGTGCACTTTTTGACACTTTTAGTCCCTGAATGACCCAAAAGTTTATTTTAGCACACCGAACCCCTCAAAGCCTATTTCTAAGCTATGTAAAGGATATATATGGTATGTTTAACTTATGGTCATGTTCCGGAATGTCTGTTACAGTTCAAATTGGCATACTTTCGCAGTTTGTCAACTTTAGTCCCTGTAAGCGAATTAACTTGTTTTTGTCATACCAAAGCCTTCAAAACTTATTTCTAAGTTATGTAAAGGTTATTTAAGGTATGTTAAGCCTATTTCACTATTCCGGAGTGTTCGTTGCATTAAACTGGTTATATTTACGCATTAGTGCGCGTATAACCTTCCAGAAAGCGATTTAGAGCTTGAAATCGAACAAGAATTGATATGTGTAAACGATACACATATTTTTACAAATCCCAAGTATGAAATACAATATTTCACTGGTTGGGCATTTGTTTGATGGTTGAAATGACACAGGTGTTACAATGTTATCCGGTTGGTGGTGGGTGTTTGATTAAGTTTTGTGTGTGTGTGGTGATAGAGTTTAGAGAGAGAGAGAGGATAGAGAGACTGAGTTTCAGTTTTTATTATTTAGTTTTATTAATTTTAATTGATAATCAGTTATAATAAAACGTAAATGACTAAAATACCCCTGAGAAAAAGGACAAAAGTTGAGGGTTTAATTAGGGGAATCTGGTCTGTTTTCATTTTTGGACCAAAATGACAATAAAACTGAAACCACAGGGACCCAATTGCAAAAAGTTTGAGATTTGGACTAAAGTGGCAAAATTGACCAAACCACAAGGACCAAAATGGCAGTTTACTCTATTTAATAATTATATAAAACTAGAAAAGTGCCCCGCGCGCGTTGCGCCGCGGGCAAAGAAATTGACTAAACGTCAACAACGTGTAATCGATCAGAGTTACAAACTCCGGTTATAATTAACCTCCGGATCATACTTTGTAGTAAGTAGTAACTATAACTATAATGTTATATGTATATTAATAATTGTGTACACTAATAGACACATGTTGACAACAAATAATCCAATAACTGTTTCTTTGACAAGCAACTAAAGTCCCAAATACCGGTAGGAATTCAGTCAATATCGATGAACGCGCTATAGCAACTGTTTAAACTAAAATTCAAGCACATCTTATTTAACCCAAAACCGGTGTTCTTACTATTGAACTAAAATAAGGTCAAGCATGTGGAAAACCAAATAGTACTTTTGGTTGATCAACTAATATCCGAATGATTACAAAGCTTTCATATTTGATCAGACAACATCTTTTCGAGTAGCATCTGCACAAAATGGCAATCTCCCGAGATTTAAAGAATTTTATATATTCAATATCAAGTGACAAATTTGCTAGGAATAAGTTACCATGTCCTTCCTAAAATCAAATAATGAAAGGTCAGTAAATATATCATATTAGCATCAGAATATACCTTGATTAACCCGATTTGAAATCTTCTCGAAGGATTGGATGTATCATCACCAGCATACACTGAACTTCTAGATGGTGGTGCGGAGTAAATGATATAAGGGAATTTATGGTCCCATTTAACTCCATCTAACGTTGGATTAATACCCATTTAATAAGCTCGTCATGGAAGTCAATAGTAACTGTCTCCCTGGTAATTTGGCATCCTGGTATTCCTGCCAGCAGAATGGCAGCATGAGATAGCTTTAAGGTTTTCTAAATAAAAATAACTATAAAGTCACCTAATGTAAAAACAAAAAAAAGTAAAATAAAGTCCAATGGAGTCAACAATCCAATAACAAAACGTGAATTAAAGATGTATAACAGATTGTGATCATTGATGTGTGTAAAATGCAACATATAAATTACATCAAATGAGGCATAAAACTAACCCTTTTTTAGTACTAATATTGGAAAAAGTGTGCTTTTGTCTTCCTTTTGTATTTTCAGGGTTAAATGAGCATAAATGAACAAAAGAAGCAAAAATACAGCCAAATCTAACAATAATACAAGAAAAGGAATAAACGTGGCATGCCCGACCCCTCGGCAGCATCTTCCCAAGCAAAAACAAGACATCAGAAGGCTGAACACGCCCAATGCTCATGGAACACGGGGGCGTGCCCAAGTGTCTGCAGAAAAGACAAAGTTGTAGAAGCTTCTATTTCCCAACACGGGGCCGTGGTCAACGCTAAGATTCGCAGAATCCAAGCAAATCTTGATAGTACAGATACGTTTCTGCACACGGAGCCGTGCCCAGCGGACACGGGGGCGTGGTCAACTAATGCAGACAAACTGCATTTAATGAAGAAAGAGAAGATGGGTGGACACGGGGCCGTGCCCAGTGAGCACGGGGCCGTGTCCGGGCTTCTGTGCAGGCTATAAATAGGGGTGCTTGGTTCATTGCAAAGCCATCCCTTGACAAACCATCTCTCTCCCACTTCACCCACACTCCACCACCATCACAACACCCACATCATCATAGAGTGTGTGTAGTAGTCTCGGGATCCAAGATTGATAGTAAGAGTTCTTGGAAATCAAAGGCCATGTTTGCCTAAGTCTCTTACATCACTTGGTGAATACAAGCATTTAGTGTAATACTTTTGTTTTTTAATCTTTTCAAACTTTTTATTTGGTTCTGTATTAATGACTTTAATAACTAGTTTCTTATTTTGAAGGTGAAACTCCCTTATCATTTTTCCGTGGTGTCTTGGCGTTATTTTACTGTCTATATAAAATAAAAGATTTACACCATTCATATCTCCACGGTCTATATGGAGATATGTTGGCTACCTGGTCGGGGGTTAAGGGAATGGTTTGGTAAGCGTCTTGCCTTGTTCAGTGTATAGATCCTACAAGGACCTGGGTCAAGCTTAGTAGGACCTCCTTCAATACCCACTAGTATTGGATGGCGGGGGTTCGAATTTCTTGATCCCTTCATATGTAAACTACTATTAATACATTAACCCGGCTACTTGGGATTGTATCCCTGCTGACTCAAACCACTTAGCCGAGGGTAACGTCACCTTCAAAAGAGGGTCATACCACATTACGCATTAATAACTTAATTAATTATCTTCCAATAATCCAACCCTTTAGGATTGTATCCTTGCTGCCTCAAACTACTGGGTTGAGGGTAACGTCACCTTCAAAAGAGGGGCCTACTACTATAACTAACATAATTTCTTAAAAAGTGCAAAAGTGCGGAAAACATCAAAGGTTACACTAAAGGCGAGTCGGATCCAAGTGATTCATCTTGTTATCTATTTTATTTTTATTTTTATTTCAGCATTTTTAGTTAGTTTTCATTTTCTTGTTTAAAACCTTTTTCAAATTTTTGATTTGATTAGACGTTGAGGATAAACCGGTACTAAAATCTCTTGTGTCATTGTACGACCTCGGTATCTTACCAACGCTATACTACGCTCATGATGGGTGCACTTTCCCATATGTGTGTTTAGTGTTAGTAAAATATCGTGTTTTATAAATTAAAACTTGACTAAAGTGTTAAAAAGGGCTAAAATATACTTAAATATATATCACGCACTACGCACATCAAGTTTTTGGCGCCGCTGCCGGGGACACAAGGATTTTAAGAAAGTTAGGAATCAACGGCCTAATAGTTTTCCTTATTTTTCTATTTTTTTAGGATTTTTCTTAGATTTTCAGCTTCTGCAGAGCTCAGCACGGGCCGTGCCTGCTGAACACGCCCCCGTGCCCAATCTTT
This sequence comes from Helianthus tuberosus, assembly GCA_030545235.1. Lineage (NCBI taxonomy): Eukaryota > Viridiplantae > Streptophyta > Magnoliopsida > Asterales > Asteraceae > Helianthus > Helianthus tuberosus. The sequence goes on along the minus strand of CM060357.1, from coordinate 97,090,278 downwards.
GGTATTGGCAATCCTGTTTTAAGTCAGACAGTAGCTGAACATGGGGCCGTGCCCAACCAACACGCCCCATGCCCAAGTATCAGATACTGTAAACAGAACCGTAAGATCTCGATGGTTGGTAATTTCTGACACAAACATGAGCGATACTGATTTTTGTTACTATCGCCCCTCTTATGGTACGTGGTGTCAATTATGTGGTGGAAATCATGAAGAATTAAAATGTTATTTTTTAAATTATACTCCCCACTATATAGACCCATTGTTTTCCTGTAGCCTTAAGAGGGGCAAAAGTAAAAATAATCCCTATCTCTCCCTCGAATGCTCTCAATCGTCCCTTCTAGATGAAATGCTTCTTGAAGAATTCTTTCAGCTAGAAGAACTAATTCTCCGATGGATAAAAGAACTTGAGATGGACATAACTAATTCATCTCGAGACGACATCCAAGAAGAATTATTGAGATCTCATTCGGATAAAAACAACATCGTCGCTCCCGAAATCACCTCTAACTCTTGCGAAGACTTGAGCGATAGTCGTCCCTGTGTCGATTGTGCTGTGAAGGACTCCCCATCGACTTCCGTCGATGCATACATAGACCTGAGCGATTCGACATACACCTTCTCTAACGAGAGCCCGGGAAAGGGTTGGACTTGTTCACCTACATTTAGCATAGGAATCACCCTTACCGATAACCTCTTGCGTTCTCGTCTAAGTCTAGGGCAACTTAGGTATCTCAGGCACTCCGGTGTTGTTCCATCCAGTAAGGAACCCCCCGATCTGAAAAATTCCTTGAAAATAGACGAAACTTCATAAACAGCCTCTAGACACGGGGCCGTGTCCAGGTCAGCACACCCCCGTGTCCACCAAAAGATTCACGTCTGACTTTCGGTCAGAATACGGACAAAATGTGTCAGGATCTTGTCTGCACACGGGGCCGTGTCCAGCCGACACGGGGCCGTGTCCAGCGTGCTGTCGTTTTCTATAAATGCAACCAAGATTCCTGCACATTTGGACCACTCCAAAGATAGAGATTTGGTGGGATCTTCACACATACCATCCTAGGTATATTCTAAAGAAGGTTCCCAACAACCATTTTGTCTTTTCTACTTTTGTCTATTGCCTTCTTCTTCATTTTTACCTCAAACACCTCCATTAAAGCTTAAAATCACCATGGTTTCAAGCTTTATTGAGATGTTTGTTAGATTTTTATTCGAGGAATCTTGTTAAAAATAAGTTTTACAACACATTTTTAAGCTATTTCTGCTTAAAAATGCTTCAAAAGACAGGGAAATAATTTGAAACTCCAAGATTCCTTGTTCCAAAAATCTGCGGACAGGTGAACACGGGGCCGTGCTCATTGAGCACGGGGCCGTGTCCGAGGTACTGTTTCACTAAAATGAACTCTATTTGGTTTATTTTTCGTAGAATGTCTAGCCAAAACAGTGGAACCTCTTCAGCACATTCAAGAAACAGTGGTAGGGAACGAAGGCCTTCAATCGAAGCAACTCTTATACGCTATGTGATGGCCCTACGAGAAGCTCTCGATGAAATGAAATCCATAGAAGAGGCCCTACGAGAAGCTCTCGATGAAATGAAATCCATAGAAGAGGTCCTAATCGACCGTATAAATTATCTGACGGTGGGGCTGGAAAATAGTTTCCAAGAAATCAACCTCTTGCACCAGAGGTTGAACATTCTTGTGACACCTCCCATGGAACCAATCCTTGCCCAAGAGGATGGGAACTTAGCACTAGGAGTCAATAACCCCACCGGGTGGGATGACATCCCCGCGGAACCTCCTCTTGACAACTTGCAAGAAATTCCGGTGGAAGTTACACCCCCTCAAAATGATGATGCCAATGAGCCCGCCTTTTGTCACACCCTGTCTTTTGCGGAAGCGTATGATGTGTGATTGGTTTAATATCATTGCATTCAATCGTAATAAACAACTACATGATCAAAATGATGTTCATCCATTCGTGAAAATTTGAGTATTACAAATACTTGTTAATTAAGTTTTAAAAACACAACCTTGAAGTTACAATCAACAAAAGTGGATGACATCTAAACTTGAAGTCTACTTCTAGTTACGACACCTGCGCCCAAGATCCATCCTGTCATGGAAAAGACCTTTGCGATGGTCCACGCGCTAACACTCGTTATCGTTACTTGCGTATAGGCACGATGATAGGAATGAAGAGAATTCCTAGTAGTTGGAGGGGCACCTTCAAGATGAATACTTCATCTTCCTTTTTCGGTCAAGTATGTCGTCACTCTCGCTTCACAAAAGTCACAGGGATCTCGTCCCGCTGATTAGAAGTTGTTCAAGGTTGCCGCCTCTGCCTCGTCATCATCACCGTAGTCAGGCACCTTCACGATCGAGAGGGAAGAGCAGCCATCTCCTACGAAAGTAAGCTCGGAATCTTGTTTGGTAGTCACTTCCAGCTATGAGCTTTGCAATGAACGCGAGGTCGATAGCTTCATCGTGCGAGTTATGTATAGTAATAGGAGTCGGAGTCGAAAGTATTTTATTCACGTCAATAATCATTCCGTACACTTATTTGTATGTATGTATCGATAAACAAATATGTTACTTAGCATAAATAGGCATTTTGATGCATCATATCATGTATAACTCTCGTTTCGGGGGGTCATTTTTCTAGTTGTCGATTCACGACAGATACACTACTTGGTACTAGTTATCACCAAGAGTGTATTTTATTTTTGGCAAGTCTATCTCGTGTAGACTATGCCTTAATTGGCACCTTATCTTGAGGGTATTCCCTACTAATGTCCTTGCCTTGTCTCTTTTTGAAAAGTGTTTGACTCGTGGATCTTGGCGCTTACGTGAATGCAATGAAAACCTTTTTTTTTAAAATGTTTTCGTGAGAGAACTCTAGTGATTGTAGTCTAGACTGGAGAAGGAATCCTAGTTCACTACAATCGAAGCTCTGATACCAAACTGTCACACCCTGTCTTTTGCGGAAGCGTACGATGTGTGACTGGTTTAATATCATTGCATTCAATCGTAATAAACAACTACATGATCAAAACGATGTTCATCCATTCATGAAAATTTGAGTATTACAAATACTTGTTAATTAAGTTTTAAAAACACAACCTTCGTCTAGGTTACAATTCAACAAAAGTGGATGACATCTAAACTTGAAGTCTACTTCTAGTTACGACACCTGCGCCCAAGATCCATCATGTCACCTGAAATACATGTAATTTTGGAAAACATCAACAAAAGTTGAGCGAGTTCATGCGTTTTGCATACCTTGTGTGAAACATGGTATGTATCTTGTATAAATAAAGTAATCTTGTGAAATAACGTATTCTTGTGGTACAAATCTTGTACCAATAAAGTATTCTTGTAAATCATTGAGAGACTTTAAGGCATGTGAGGACATGGGGAGTACTTGTTATGACTCCTTGAGGACATGGGAGTACTTGTTATGACTCCTAGGGAGCATTCGTAATGGCTCATAGGGAGCACTCGTAATGGCTCCTACCTTTGTCGATTTTCCTCGACTGTGTCGATTAACCTCGACTGTGTCGATTTCCTAGGGAGCACTCGTAATGGCTCCTACCTTTGTCGATTTTCCTCGACTGTGTCGATTAACCTCGACTGTGTCGATTTCCCTCGACTGTGTCGATTAACCTCGACTGCGTCGATTAACCTCGACTGGGACTCCGAAGCACTGCTAGGTACTAGTTGTGACCATGAGTGGGGTTCAGCCGTACCCGTTAGATCTAACCCTCGTCCCTAATTAATGAATGTTTTTAATGGCTTGGTACTAGTTTTCACCAAGACTTTATGGCATCTTTTAGTATTAAGTCTATGCTCACATGACCTAGTATTTCCTAGGCATCTCTTAAAACGCATCATACTTGGTACTCGTTCTCACCAAGAGTACTTCTTGTATTTTTGTATTCTCAAATCGCATCATACTTGGTACTCGTTCTCACCAAGAGTGCTTCTTGTTATCATACATTTATAAACATTGTATTATTTGTAACATGTATTTCACCCCCGAGAGTTATAAAACCAAAAACAGTTAAAGAAAAGGGGGAGCTTGAACTCACAACTTTGCGTTCCTGCGTCGTAAACTTCACCGGATTTTGCTTATCTAGCGTCGTGACCTAAACGTGTTTATTAACGTTAGTCACTAGACTTGTATCGCACAAGTACAAGTCACTATTTTTTTTGTATATGTGTTCTTGTGTTAAAAATAATTTATATTTTTAACTATGTATCTTACTTATATTATTTTCTCAAAAATAAATATAAGTATCTTGTATTTGACTAAGTTTGTTGTATGTGTATTTTTTTTGTATCTTCACTCCTTAGGAGTATTTAGTGTATTTTTAAGTCCTAATACACTATCAAGTATAATACATACTACATACACTTAGCACAAAATTTGGTGATCAATAAATATATATATTTTTCTCAAAAATATACATACTTAATATCAATTTTAATCTTGAAGAAATCATTATTTCTTAACACAAAAATTAGGGAAACCTAAGTAAATATTTTTAGATACATTTTTAGGGAATAAGTTTCTCAAAACTTATATTTTTCTAAGTGTCAAAATTTTATAGAAATTTTGACAGAGTTTCCCCTAAAAATGGAGGTTTCCCATGTTTTCAAAACATGTGTTTATTTTCTTTTAGAAACTTCAACAACATCAACAACAACTCATTCAAGTATTACTACAAGCCAAAATTATGTAAATCACACTATATCATGAACTTGAGGTTCTTGTAAAAACTTGTAGTAACTTACCATGTTATTTAGTGGGTTTAGTTACCCCTAAAAACATGGTTATTTGTTTGTAAATCACTCTCTTGAAAGATTTAGACATTTACAACTTGTCACATGATTTTTCTAAAAATATTCCTTTTGTATTTTTCTTGTTTCATAAGTGTTTATACACTTGTTTTTCTAGTAAAAATAGTGTAGGTTTAACTAAAAACCAAGATCTTCCAAAAATCATATTTTAACTTGGCTTTTCTTGGAAAATCATTCATAAACCTTGGATCTATGAGTTTACTAGTTCATTACTTTACAAGAAAATCATTTCTTTATCAAGTTCATGTTTACACAAGAAGATGATCCTACTATGTTGTTACAAGATCATTCTTCCACTTGCTAGATTATGTGTTTAATCACCACCTAGCAAGCTTCATGTGATGATTAACATCCTCATCTCAAGAAATCAACAAACAATTTTCATTCAAGCACTAAACAACATCATATCACAAGATTTCATCATATTACACCATATGTAAGTCTTATGTTTATGATTCAAGTTTATGTCTTTTGATGTTCTTATGATTTTCGACAAAATATATCTTTTAACCACAAGAATATGATGTAAACAAGAGTGAAACAGGATCTTACAACTAGCTTAAAGCTAGGGAAGAATAATGACACAAATGGAGTGGATAAAAGCACACGGAAGAGGTCCTTCAAGTTTCGTGAGCACCAAGCTTCGTTAGACACCTTATAACACCTTGTGAAGACCTTGGATCTCTTGAATGAAAACCAAAAATTGTGGTGGTATAAGGGGGGTGTTCGGCCGAGACCTATGGAGGGAGGAGGAAATGTGGTGGTGTTGTGAATGGTGAAGATGAAATGGGTTATGGACTTGGGGTTTTTATAAAGTTTTTCCAACATCTTTTTATTCATTGGTCCATATGTTTCATAATCTCAAGACATATCACTTAAAATATTGAAATAAAATCCACCATGTGGGACCCATGTCCCAACCGGTTATGGGGGGGGGGGGTGTCTTGGTTGCTTCTCAACTACAAGTTACATTTTCTAGTTAGATTTTAAGTGTTAGTTTAGGGGTTAATTGTGTTTAGGTGTTTTAGGATGTATTATGATGTTTGGTGACCATAACTAGCTTTGTAACACTAAAACAATGCTTCTAGTAATATTTTAGTGTTCCGTGTAATGTCCGGTTGTTCGGTTAGATACCGATTCGTTAAAGTGCTAAGTTATTCCGTATAGTGTCTTTTATGTATCTTTTTGTAACCCTTTCAATTCCCGACACTTAGGGAAGTATTCTGGATGTTAAATCATAATTTCTGCATAATATTTCAGTGTCATATTGCTGATTATAGCTGAATTTAATAAAATTCTGCACTTAAAGTGCGTTTCGGGTGCTTTTTAGTGCGTGTTTTAGCTTCCGGAATGTCTATATGTTAACCCTTGTATGTACTCTTGGGTTTTAATGTATTCTTGTCGTTGGACCTACACATAGGCTCCAATTCTATTGTCTAACTGCTTTCTGCAGATTTGTTGACACAATGTGTCTTACCGGTGAGTTTACTAGTATTTCTGACGCAACGCTATCATAAAGTATTTCTTGTAGTATAACACGTGCATGAATTCACTTGCATGGAATTCAAAATTTTATTTGTCTGGTAAACCAGATCATGCACAATCATTAAAGCACAATTTACTGTTCATTTCGTGTACGGAATGTACGGAAAAGTGACGGTTGTCACACCTTTCTTCTCCCTAGGGAGATAGAAGAATGGCTCACTGACGTGTGAGGAACCATATCCGGAGGAGAAGTTGTTCAAGCCGCATCCAACCGAGAAAATTATCTTTTCAGAAATTTTGCTATTAGAATAAACTATAGGCTAGAACTTCTTTCCGGTTTTAGACTTCTTGTGTTTTCTGACCTACTTATCTAAGGTTTAGTTTATTAGGAGCTTATTGTAATTCTCTCTCTATTAATGAATGATGGTTTTCAAAATTTTTGGTGTTTGGATGATGTTGTAATGAATAAAACACACTTAGATGGTGAAGGATACTAAGGGAGACTTGAACCAACGCCCCATGCACAAAGACAGAGCTTCCCAAACATTTTTCTTCATTAAAGCAAGTTCAGCACGGGCCGTGTCCCGCCAGCACGGCCCCGTGCTCAAGGGTCTGCAGAAAACGCCCAGTTCAGGTAACTGGACACGGGGCGTGTTCGCTGAACACGCCCCCGTGCCCAGCCTTCTGTTACATTTTGTTACTTCTTGTTACTGGCAATCTCAACACGGGGCCGTGCCCGGTCACCATGGCCCGTGTCCAGGTGCCCAGTAACAGAAAAATTTTGTTTAACACACCTTTTTACACATTCAATCAACCTAAAAAACTTATTTTTGGGACACATTGAGGAGAATGTGTAATTTAAGTGGGGGGGGGGGGATGTTAAAACCTTGAATTTTGCAAGTCCTAATTACAAGCCTTACACAAAACTCTATTGGAACCGCTAAACACCCCAAATTTTTTTTCAAAAACTTTTCATTTTTTTACTTGTCTTGGTTTAAATTGGGAATAAGAAGTTCTAAAAAGGTTATATTCTTATAAATTTACAACCGATAGCGTCATGATAAAAAGAACCAACATAAGAAAATTATGAAACGGCATGACAAATCTAGTTAAAATTTGATTATATATACTTGATCACATTAAAAACCCATTCCCACAAAAAGTGAGTTTTGAGCATTTATTGAGCATACAAATGCACATCTTTAAACTAAATGCTCATTTTTCGTTTCTTGTGTGAATAGCAGCTTGGTTTCTTACGAATCTAGAACTTGCCATGACGATACATTCCCGGTCCTTACCAACTTAAACCCGAGTAAGTAAATGATGGAGGCATTAGGACTAACCCTTTTTCTTTCAACACCATTATTTTCCTTTTTTTTTCCACCTACCCAAAATCCCCATAGTTAACCCCTTTAAGCCCAAACCTTTTCATTTCTAAACCCAAAACAAACACCCTTTACCCACCGAAACCCTTTTTCATTTCAAACCCCTTTATTTTAGTACAAAGCTTGGTTTTCTTGTGACATCCTTATCAAAAAAAAAAAAAAAAAGATGATGATGAAGTTTAGCAATAAACAAACAAGTTCATCAAAAGAAACTTTGTTTGAAAAATACTTCATTCAAATAAAAAGTCACAAAAACAAAATGTTTTACGAAAACTGACGCTTTCTACGCCTTTTCCCTTTTTCTACTAACCACTATCCCAAGCCTAACCATTCTCCAAAGTCCTCTTGATATTTACAAAGGTTTATAGTTAAAAAAGAGGAGGATTGATTGCTTGGCAAGCATATGGTAGAAGTAAGTTCCATGCCGCTCTCGAGTGTTTGACAAAAATACATCTTCGGTCGAGTGTTGAGTGATCCCCCGTGAGGTATGTGAACTTGTATATAATTGGAATTTTAAAGAGGCATGTTATGCCCAAATAAGTAATTTCTCTTATGTAATGTTCTAAATAAATCACAACGAATAGGATTGCAAATAACATAAAGATAAAACCTAATAAAGATCTTGGAATCCCGACACTCTAGACAAGCCCAAAACCTTCTCTTCTACCTATTCCATTTAGGTGTGTAAGCCACAAAATAAAGAGTTCTGCTTGAGGACAAGCAAAGATTCAAGTGTGGAGGTATTTGATGTGTGTAAAATGCAACATACAAATTACATCAAATGAGGCTTAAAACTAACCCTTTTTTAGTACTAATGTTGGAAAAATTGTGCTTTTGTCTTCCTTTTGTATTTTCAGGGTTAAATGAGAGTAAATGAACAAAAGAAGCAAAAATACAGCCAAATCTAACAATAATACAAGAAAATGAATAAACGTGGCATGCCCGACCCCTCGGCAGCATCTTCCCAAGCAAAAACAAGACACCAGAAGGCTGAACACGCCCCGTGCTCATTGAACACGGGGGCGTGCCCAAGTGTCTGCAGAAAAAGACAAATTTGTAGAAGCTTCTATTTCCCAACACGGGGGCGTGCCCAGTGGACACAGGGTCGTGGTCAACGCTAAGATTCGCAGAATTCAAGCAAATCTTAATAGTACAGATACGCTTCTGCACACGGGGTCGTGCCCAGCGGACATGGGGGCGTGGTCAACTAATGCAGACAAACTGCATTTAATGAAGAAAGAGAAGATGGGTGGACACGGGGCCGTGCCCAGCGGGCAAGGGGCCATGTCCGGGCTTCTGTACAGGTTATAAATAGGGGTGCTTGGTTCATTGCAAAGGCATCCCTTGATAAACCACCTCTCTCCCACTTCACCCACACTCCACCACCATCACAACACCCACATCCACCACCATCATCCATCATCCATCATAGAGTGTGTGTAGTAGTCTCAGGATCCAAGATTGATAGTAAGAGTTCTTGACAATCAAAGGCCACGTTTGCCTAAGTCTCTTACATCACTTGGTGAAGACAAGCATTTAGTGTAATACTTTTGTTTTTTAATCTTTTCGCACTTTTTATTTGGTTCTGTATTAATGACTTTAATAACTAGTTTCTTATGTTGAAGGTGAAACTTCCTTGTCATTTTTCCTTGGTGTCTTGGCGTTATTTTACTGTCTATATAAAATAAAAGATTTACACCATTCATATCTCCACGGTCTATATAGAGATATGTTGGCTACCTGGTCGGGGGTTAAGGGAATGGTTTGGTAAGCGTCTTGCCTTGTTTAGTGTATAGATCCTGCAAGGACCTGGGTCAAGCTTAGTAGGACCTCCTTCAATACCCACTGGTATTGGATGGCGGGGGTGCGAATTTCTTGATCCCCTCATATGTAAACTACTATTTATACATTAACCCGGCTACTTGGGATTGTATCCCTGCTGACTCAAACCACTTAGCCGAGGGTAACATCACATTCAAAAGAGGGGCCTACCACATTACGCATTAATAACTTAATTAATTATCTTCCAATAATCCAACCCTTTAGGATTGTATCCTTGCTGACTCAAACTACTGGGTTGAGGGTAACGTCACCTTCAAAAGAGGGGCCTACTACTATAACAAAGATAATCTCTTAAAAAGTGCAAAAGTGCGGAAAACATCAAAGGTTACACTAAAGGCGAGTTGGATCCAAGTGATTCATCTTGTCTATCTGTTTTATTTTTCTTTTTATTTTCAACATTTTTAGTTAGTTTTCATTTTCTTGTTTAAAACCTTTTTCTAAATTTTTGATTTGATTAGGCGTTGAGGATAAACCGGTACTAAAAGCTCTTGTGTCCTTGGACGACCTCGGTATCTTACCAACGCTATACTACGCTCACGATGGGTGCACTTGCCCATGTGGTTGTTTAGTGTTAGTAAAATATCGTGTTTTATAAATTTAAAACTTGACTATAGTGTTAAAAAGGGCTAAAAATATACTTAAATATATATCACGCACTACGCACATCAATCATGCTATACACAGGTAGATTACAACCTCTAAACCGCCAAGGTAAAAAACAATGCATATTAAAACCAAAACCGAATTTACACATCCTGACAAACCTTCCCGTTTTCCACTTCTAACTACAACTTAAACAAATGAAAGAAACCATACCGAAGAGCAGCCTCCATAGCATCATCACGAACTTCAGGTTTCTCACTTCTCTTCTTCTGAGTAACTTCCATATCTCCTACAATAGCTCTGCAATAAGGCTTCTTGGTCGACGTCTCTTCTTGACAGCTTCTTGAGCAATATCCTGTTTAAAACCATCAAAACAACATCAACAATTTTACAGAACTGTAGATCGGGTTGACTATTGAACAGTTTTATACGAGTTTTGTACTTAATGTTTCAAAATCTTGCACGTTATGTCCTTTTGGCCCTAACCCGGTTAATTTTTTTGGTTACATATGGTCACATGCTTTGCCCATGAGGGCATTTTTGTCATTTCATCTCCCTAAGGACTATTGTGTAAAATAACCTATATTAAGGGACTAGTTTATAAAAAGTAAAAATATGTATAAAAAGACAAAAACATGCCCCCCTCTCTCTCTATCTCACGCTCTGTCTCTTCTTTCTCTCTATCTCAGTCAAACCTTCTCAGATATATATATGTATGTTAGGGAACTTTAATGTAGGTATTGAAGAAAAAGATGATTAACCTGATCATCAGCTGAAGAAGCAGTCAAGAAGTATCACTAAAAAGGTGTCTACATGATAAAGTGACAAGAAGAAATGAAAGATACATCTTCAACTAAGCATCAGGAAAAGATCAAGACAAAGAAGACAATCAGACAAGACCCTTCTGATGAAGTCTGATGATAAATCTGGTATTTATCATCAGAATATGGTAAGTCTCTGATGATCAAGTTCAACAGAATTCTAGTAAGCTGGTCACCAGAAATTCTGGTGGACCAACATGTCTTAGAGATAAGCCATGACACAAACCCAAAAAGTAACAAGTTCAAAATAACCAATTCAATGAATGTGCCAAAAAGTCACTTTGTGCAGAGCAAATGATGAATAAACAAATGTTTAATTCAGATCCAGACTCTCTATAAATAGAAATGTCAACCCAGAAGGTTAAATGAGTTGAGCTTAGCGTTCAATACACACACCACAAAATCCATTACCCTTCGCACAAAATTATTTAAGTATTCATTTTGTAATATCCAAAAACTTTGTTTTACAAAGTCATTAATACACTTGAAAAATTCTGACAGTTGTTTCTTGAAAGTTTGATTTCTAGTTCTGCACAATATATTCCTATTTGTTGAAATCACTTGCTATATCAAGTATTTGGGTATCTCTATCTGGGATCAACAGTTGGTATCAGAGCAGATTGAATAAATCATTTTCAAAAGATCAACTGCTTATATTTTTCTTGATATCCAACTCTTAAACTAAATATGGCAAACTTTCAAACCTGGAATAAAGCTTTCAATATTGGGTGTCACACCCCCATAATACCACATGCGAAAACCCCGCGAGGCGTGTGACGTACCAGGATCCAGCCACCAATCACATTGAATTAATAACAAGATATTAAATAAAGGTTCCCATTTATTACGTTAAAGTATTCTTAAAACCTAACATAACGTTTAACAAGTTCAGCGGAAGCATAAAGTAATCACTATTTAAATGTTCAAAACCAAATGTTCAGGAAAACCAATAAGCTCATCACATGTTTCCAAGAGGCTCGACCCATAACCACTCCAGCATTCCCAAACAACAAGTTCCTTAACCAAAGAATCTAACGACCTGCGAGCATGTAACAAGTGTATCAGCACAAAGCCGACGAGTTCACAGTTTTGCCAAAACGTTTGGTTACCCAGTGTTTAGTTCAGTTTAATAATAATGTTGATAATAACTAGAGTACCGCAAGATGGCTTCATATTGTTTGCCCATCCCCAATGCCCCTATCAAAACATTGGTCATGATTTAAGGTCATTAGTTCACGCCCGTCCTCTCAGGTACGGTGTGAGGTTGCCAAGCCTAATAGCGCTATCAACTAATACCCCGTTACCTCTCAGGTAACTAATTCGGTATAAGATGGGACTTAATGTGATAGGAATGAGTGTATTATCTAACATCCCAATTTAACCCAAAAAAGATGTATTCCTCTCAAGACTACCCGTTTGATTGTCCCACCCACCGGGACGCATACTCAAGTGAAGTGAACTCACCTTAGTCTTGCTCGATAAGTTTTAATTAAGTCACATATTCCAAGTTGGTCAACCCAATCCTAATGTGGTTACCAAAGTCAATCATATTGTATACAAGTAGCACACACAGTGTTGTCACGTAACACGTATAACATAACAGTTCAACTTCATGTGCAGTTTACTATCCCTTAGAGCACATAACATATCAGTGCACGATGTTCGGTCCAATAAAATAATCACAAGTCCGAATAACACATAGCCTGTTTCAAGTGTGCGGCCCAATGTACATGTGAGGCCCAAACAGTGTTCAAGTTTCATGCAACCAAATAAGTTAGTGCGAGTCGAGACTAGAGGAGGTCTCGGGGTCATTCAATGCAAGTCGAGACCAGGTGATCTCGAGTCAGGTCTCGAGTCACAACAAGACCCGCAACCATGGTCTCGAGTTCTGCTGTTCGCGTGCAAGTGTGGTCTCGAGTCGAGACCATGAGGTCTCGGCTCGCAACCCCTGTCGAGACCAAAGGTGCAACTGACTTCCTTAATTGTAGCCCATTATCTCCATAACATCAGTAAACAAGTTTGACAGTTTCAAATTAGATCAAAACAACAATTAATTCCAAAATCATGCACCCTAATTGTTCTCTAATCATGACCAACGATCAATCACACAACATTCCAAGCATTTAATCGGATCCTCGGATTAGTGAATTCGAATACAAACATAAACCCTAACCATCATGCAAATCAATTTATCATGTGATCATTATGCTAAATCAAACTAATCATCCAACTACTCGAACATTAAGAATCTCTTAACATGCAATCGGCCCTAGATCAACATAAATCATCATACCTTCTCTTCCAACCGTTTCGCTAGTATATAATTCTCATCATCAACCAAACAGTTTCATCACATAGTTTAACATCGAAATCAAACACATGTTCTAAATATTTGAGCACAAGTTCACTAATAATTCTACTATCATGAAACCCTAGTCACTACCTAAGATCATGGCAATCACAATATCAAGTAACATAACAACTAGTAATGATGGAACACTGACCGTGATGTTCGAATGAGTTGGTTTGATCGATGCAAGGGACTTCAAATGAGAGGGGGCTGCCGTCGAGTTTCAAAGAGGAGAAGGAGAGAGAGAGCTTAGGGTTTTGTGTGTGTTTGTGTATTTTGCAAGTTATGAGAAACAAACCCCCATAATGGATATGTGTATGTGCAAAGTGGAGTGGGCCGAACCCATCTTTGGGCTGCCCTTGAGTCATGAGTTCAAAGTAGGTGTGGTTGGGCCAAGAAGAGTATGCGGTTAAGAACAAGATGTGTGGCCCAAAGGTGTTGTGCGACCGGATAAGTATTGTGCAACCAAACTTATAACATAACATACACAAACTCTTAACATTCAATTGAAATCAAACATATCAATTATTCAAATAGCGTACACATAAGTTATATCAAAGCACAACGAAAGGCTCTAAAATACGAGTTGTCACATCATCCCCAACTTGAAAGAATTTTCGTCCTGAAATTTGATAAGCCAACTCAGAGAAGTGAAGTGATAGATCAGGATGACTGTGGATTTTTCTCGGGTGCCACATCATCCCCAACTTGAAAGGGAATTTCATCCCGAAATTCACCAGTTGCATCAGGATATGGTTGAGCAGTTTTGAACAGTTGAGGGTACTTGAGTTTCATCTGATCATCGCGTTCCCACGTGAACTCCGGTCCACGTTTTGAGTTCCAGTGAACCCTCACGATTGGAATCCGACTATGTTTACGAACCTTGACTTCCCGATCCATGATTTCAATAGGCTCTTCAACGAATTGCAACTTATCGTCAATTTCCAGTTCTTGCAGCGGCACTACAAGTGTTTCATCAGACAAACACTTCTTTAGGTTTGAGACATGGAAGACATCATGGACGTTACCTAACTCGTCAGGTAACTCAAGCTTGTAGGCCACTTTACCAATTCGTTCCAGAATTTTGAATGGCCCAACATAACGTGGATTCAGTTTGTCCCGCTTCCCAAAGCGCACCACACCCTTCCAGGGTGAGACTTTTAACATGACACGATCGCCTACAGCGAACTCCAAAGGTTTCCTACGCTTATCGGCGTAGCTTTTCTGACGGTCACGCACTGCCGCCATCTGATTTCTGATCTGAACAATCATTTCAGAGGTTTCAAGTACAAGCTCTGGACCCGTAATCTGGCTGTCACCCACCTCAGCCCACCAAAGAGGAGATCGACATTTCCTTCCAGAAAATGCCTCGAACGGAGCTGTCTGGATATTGGAATGGTAACTGTTGTTATAAGAGAATTCTACTAGAGGCAAGTGTTTTTCCCATCCTTTACCAACATCGATCACACATGCTCGCAACATGTCTTCAAGCGTCTGGATGGTCTGTTCGCTCTGACCATCCGTCTGTGGATGATAAGCAGTGCTCATGTCTAGACGTAAGTCGAATGATTTGTGCATCGCCTGCCACAAATCAGAGATGAAACACAGATCACGATGAGAGATGATAGAGGTTGGCACCCCGTGCCTAGAAACCACCTCTTTCAGATAAACACTAGCAAGTTGCGAGAACTTATCAGTTTCCTTGATCGCTAGGAAGTGTGCTAATTTCGTGAGACGGTCGACGATCACCCAAATGGTATCATTCCCGTTTTGAGTTCTAGGTAAGTCAGTGATAAAGTCCATAGCAATCTGTTCCCATTTCCACATGGGTATCTCTGGTTACTGAAGTAAACCAGATGGTTTCTGATATTCCACTTTGACTTTCGCGCAAGTCAAACATTTACCCACATACGTCACGATGTGGGCTTTCATATTCGGCCACCAATATAAGACTTTTAGATCCTGATACATCTTATCAGAACCCGGGTGGACAGAGTATCGAGACTTGTGTGCTTCAGCTCCCTAAGGTTTCCGTACAAAGGGACCCATATTCGCCCCATAAAATAGCGAATACCATCAGAACCTTCCACAAGTTGTTTCTCCAAGCCTCACATGGCTTCAGCTTTGAGATTTTCGTCTTTCAACGCTTCGGCTTGGGCATAACGAATCTGGTCAGGCAAGTTAGAGTGGATAGTGAGCTGCAAAGCTCGAACTCGCTTAGGCTTCGTTTCCTTGAGACTGAGGGCATCAGCTACAACATTAGGCTTGCCTGGATGATACTTGATGGCACAATCATAATCGTTTAAGAGTTCCACCCAGCGACGCTGTCGCATGTTCAACTCTTTCTGATCAAAGATATGCTGAAGGCTCTTGTGGTTGGTATAAATAGTGCATTTAGTACCGTACAAGTAATGCGTCCAGATTTTTAGCGTAAAAACCATGGCCCCCAAATCCAAGTCACGAGTCATGTAATTCTTCTCATGAATTTTTAACTGTCGAGAAGCGTAAGCTATCACTTTCTCACGTTGCATCAGCACAAAACCGAGACCCTGAATAGAGGCATCACAGTACACCATGAAATCTTCGGTACCCTCAGGTAGGGACAAGATTGGCGCACTGCAAAGTTTTTGTTTCAATAGCTGAAAAGCGTCTTCCTACTTCGTCCCCCAGGAGTATACAACTCCTTTCTGTGTCAACGCGGTAAGAGGTTGAGCAATCCTCGAGAAATCTTTGATAAATATGCGTTAGTATCCAGCGAGACCAATGAATTGTCGCACCTCCGAAGGATTCTTCGGTGCCGCCCAATTCCTGATAGCATCGATCTTAGCGGGATCCACATATATCCCTAATTCGTTGACAATGTGGCCAAGGAAGTGTACTTCTCGAATCCAGAAGTCGACCTTAGAAAACTTCACGTAGAGTTGCTCTTTCTTAGAAGCTCTAAGATAAGACAAAAGTGCCGCTCGTGGTCCTCCTTGCTCTTAGAATAGACCAGGATGTCATCGATGAACACAATGACGAAATCATCAAGATACGGTTTGCACACACGGTTCATGAGATCCAGGAAAACCGATGGCGCGTCAGTCAACCCGAATGGCATAACTAGGAACTCGTAGTGGCCATACCGCGTTCGAAAAGCTGTTTTAGGGATATCCTCCTCTAGGACTCTCATCTGATAATAGCCTGATCTTAAATCTATTTTCAAATAAAAGCTTGACCCTCGTAGCTGGTCAAACAGATCGTCGATGCGTGGCAGAGGATAACGATTCTTGATTGTCACCTTGTTGAGTTCACGATAATCTATACACATACGGAAGGACCCGTCTTTCTTCTTCACGAATAGGATTGGGGCTCCCCAAGGCGAAGAAGTAGGTTGGATAAAGCCTCTATCCAACAGTTCTTGAAGTTGATTAGACAGTTCTTTCAACTCTACTGGTGCAAGACGATAAGGAGCACGAGCACTCGGGGCTGCTCCTGGCGTAAGGTCAATCTGAAATTCCACCTGATGGTGAGGAGCTAAACCAGGTAGTTCTTCAGGAAATACGTCAGAAAACTCACGAACAACAGGCAGATCTTCGATTTTCCTTTCTTCAGGCCGAGTGTCAGTAACAAGTGCTAAAGTAGCAGGATAGCCCTTCCATAGACATTTCTTGGCTTTCATAGCTGAGATAATGTTAACCATTGCACCGCTTTGGTGACCTTGGACCGATAGAGATTCTCCACTAGGGAGAGGAATACGTACGATTTTCTCCTTACAAAGAATTTCTGCTTGGTGCTTAGACAGCCAATCCATACCAACGACTACATCAAAGCTTCCAAGATTAACGGGAAGTAGGTCAATGTTGAACACTTGACCCATAAGATCGATTTTACACCCAAAATGAACCTGTGAGGCTTCAATTGACTTACCATCAGTCAATTCTACTACGTGTTTGTTTACGAGAGGTGTTGGGGTCAACCCTAGCTGACGACTGAACCCCAAAGACACATAGCTCCAATAGGCACCAGAGTCGAATAAAACAGAAGCAAAAAGGTTGTCACAGAAAATATACTGGTCACAACATTTCCGTTACTCCTAACTTCCCCAGTACCGATAGTAAATACCCTTCCACGCGCACCATTCCCACCATTGCCACCGTTGTTATTGTTCCCAGCGTTGTTGGTATTATTCCCGACATTCTGATTCAGTTGAGGGCAATCTCTCCTGATGTGACCCTCATCTCCGCACTGGAAACAGCCCTTACGATTACCCTGGTTTTGTGGTGGTTGCTGCCTTTCTTGTTGTTGCTACTGCTGTTGCTGTGGAGATTGCTGTTGTTGTTGCTTTGGGTACGGGGCCCTGCAATCCCTTGCCATATGACCCACTTTATTGCACCCAGGACAAATTCGGGTACATGGTCCACGATGATGGTAGTTGCACTTAGCGCACTTTGGTTCTTTCCCCGCGTAGGAACCCTGGTTCGAGTTGTTGCTCTGATTCTGATTAACAGAGGATGACTGGCTGAAACTGCGGTTGTTACTGTTGTCTGGCTTCTTCTGTGACGGGCTCGAGTTGGACACCTTATCCGTATCGTTCCACTTACGTTTGTTATCGGTAGCAGGAGTAGTAGCTATAGCAGTAGTGGCAGTAGTAGAAACACGTGGTGGTAGCGAGCCACGCTCCACCTCCTGGTCAGTAATCTTGTGAGCTAAGCGGATGATTCGAGGCAAGTTGTCAAGATTTGCTGCAGTGACCAAACCATTGACTTGCGGTGCTAGACCGTTGATGTACATCTCAATTCTTCAATGTGGTGGTCGTGATAAGTTAGGACACATGTTTGCCAGTTCATGGGATAGTTCGTATACGCCTCGATCTCAGATCCTGCCATCTTCAGGTTGTAGTACTCATTTTCCAGTTTTTGGATCTCATCACGTGGGCAGTACTCCTCCCGCATCAACTCTTTGAGATCATACCAAGTGGTCGCATTTTCCATCTCGATGCCTAACATTTGTACTTGGGCATTCCACCAAGTTAAGGCACTATCCTCCAGTATGCCTGTAGTATACTTCACTCGGTCCCCCGTGGGACAGTTACACATAGCAAAAACTGACTCAGCCTTTTCGAACCAACGGAGTAGTCCCACTGCTCCTTTAATTCCACTGAACGTCTGTGGTTTACAATCCATGAACATCTTAAACGTACAAGCAGGCGGATTGTTCTGGTTCTGATTCGCATGTTTACCTAAGGACGAAAGAAAATACAACACACGAGTAAGAGTCGAGTACACGACATGAGGATAAAGAGTGTTTGGAACATATCGTACCAGCTTGCTGAGCTTCTAGGGCTTCAGCCACACAAGTATTGATCAAGTTGGTTAATTCAGCCTGGGACATCACAATGTTGCCACGTCCCCCGCCGCGGCCACCACCACGTCCACTGTTACGTCCGCTCATGATTCTATATAAGAAGAGTGGAAAAGGTTAAGGGTCGGAAATGGAGTAGGAGTCAAACATCGCTATAACTTCTACAAATTATCGAGTTCTATCATTACGTCAGATAACGGAATAGAACCCCTTTCACACTCATTAAGCCTCACTAGGACTCACATGCACCCCACGTTATTATTATGTGTGCACCTATAATGATAATGCGATTTGCATGTTTATCTCAGTTCCTCTTAACTCACGTTAAAAGGTTCCTCAGTTTCGAGTAACAAGACAAAAGACATCACAAAACATTGATAACAAAAGTCTAGAGGGAATGTCACACTATCAGTCACGTAACGTAGGCAAGTAACAGATGAATTCATAGTGTAGTGCTAAGTTTGCGATCACATGCAATGTCATACGTAAGTGTACACTAGTTATGCTGTGCAATAAGTAAACGAGAGACGAACCTTGCAATCTGGAGCTGAGTGTCATGGTCGACTTCAGAACTATTCAGTTATAGTCTGGTTTTATAAAAAACATTTTAAAACCTAGTTCACTATAACCAGTGGCTCTGATACCAAACTGTCACACCCCCATAATACCACATGCGAAAACCCCATGAGGCGTGTGACGTACCAGAATCCAGCCACCAATTGCATTGAACTAATAACAAGATATTAAATAAAGGTTCCCATTTATTACTTTAAAGTATTCTCAAAACCTAACTTAACGTTTAACAAGTTCAGCGAAAGCATAAAGTAATCACTGTTTAAATATTCAAAACCAAATGTTTAGGAAAACCAATAAGCTCATCATGTGTTTCCAAGAGGCTCGACCCATGACCAATCCAGCATTCCCAGACAGCAAGTTCCTTAACCAAAGAATCCAACGACCTACGAGCATGCAACAATTGTATCAGCACAAAGCCGGCGAGTTCACAGTTTTGCCAAAACGTTTGGTTACCCAGTGTTTATTTCAGTTTAATAATAATGTTGATAATAACTCAAGTACCGCAAGATGGCGTCAGATTGTTTGCCCGTCCCTAATGCCCCTATCAAAACGTTGGTCGTGATTTAAGGTCATTAGTTCACGCCCGTCCTCTCAGGTACGGTATGAGGTTGCCAAGCCTAATAGCACTATCAACTAATACCCCGTTACCTCCCAGGTAACTAATCCGGTATAAGATGGGACTTAAAGTGATAGGAATGAGTGTATTATCTAACATCCCAGTTTAACCCAAAAAAGATGTATTCCTCTCAGGACTACCCGTTTAATTATCCCACCCACCGGGACGCATGCTCAAGAGAACTGAACTTACCTTAGATTTGCTCGGTAAATTACAATTAAGTCACGTATTCCAAGTTGGTCAACCCAATCCTAACGTGGTTACCAAAGTCAATCAGATTGTATACAAGTAGCACACACGGTGTTGTCACGTAACACATATAACATAACAGTTCAACTTCATGTACAATTTACTATCCCTTAGAGCACATAACATATCAGTGCACAATATTTAGTCCAATAAAATAATCACAAGTCCGAATAACACACAGTCTGTTTCAAGTGTGCGGCCCAATGTACATGTGAGGCCCAAACAGTGTTCAAGTTTTATGCAGCCAAATACGTCAGTGTGAGTCGAGACCATGAGGTCTTGAGTCAAGACTAGAGGAGGTCTCCGGTCATGCATTGCGAGTCGAGACCAGGTGATCTCGAGTCAGGTCTCAAGTCACAACAAGACCCGCAACCATGGTCTCGAGTTCTGCTGTTCGCGTGCAAGTGTGGTCTCGAGTCGAGACCATGAGGTCTCGGCTAGCAACCCCTGTCGAGACCAAAGGTGTAACTGACTTCCTTAATTGTAGCCCATTATCTCCATGTCATCAGTAAACAAGTTTGGCAGTTTCAAATCGGATCAAAACAATAATTAATTCCCAAATCATGCACCCTAATTATTCTCAAATCATGAACAACGATCAATCACACAACATTCCAAGCATTTAATCGGATCCTCGGATTAGTGAATTCGAATACCAACATGAACCCTAACCATCATGCAAATCAATTTATCTTGTGATCATTATGCTAAATCAAACTAATCATCCAACTACTCGAACATTAAGAATCTCTTAACATGCAATCGGCCCTAGATCAACATAAATCATTATACCATCTCTTCCAACCGTTTCGCTAGTATATAATTCTCATTATCAACCAAACAGTTTCATCACATAGTTTAACATCGAAATCAAACACATGTTCTAAATATTTGAGCACAAGTTCACTAATAATTCTACTATCATGAAACCCTAGTCACTACCTAAGATCATGGCAATCACAACATCAAGTATCATAACAACTAGTAATGATGGAACACTAACCGTGATGTTCGATTGAGTTGGTTTGATCGATGCAAGGGACTTTGAATGAGTGGGGGCTGCCGTCGGGTTTCAAAGAGGAGAAGGAGAGAGAGAGAGAGCTTAGGGTTTTGTGTGTGTTTATGTATTTTGCAAGTTATGAGAAACAAACTCCCATAATGGATATGTGTATGTGCAAAGGGGAGTTGGCCGAACCCATCTTTGGGCTGCCCTTGAGTCATGAGTTCGAAGCAGGTGTGGTTGGGCTGAGAAGAGTATGCAGTTAAGAACAAGATGTGCGACCAAAAGGTGTTGTGCGACCGGATAAGTATTGTGCAACCAAACTTATAACATAACATACACAAACTCATAACATTCAATTGAAATCAAACATATCAATTATTCAAATAGCGTACACATAAGTTATATCAAAGCACAACGAAAGGCTCTAAAATACGAGTTGTCACATCATCCCCAACTTTAAAGAAATTTCGTCTCGAAATTTGATAAGCCAACTCAGAGAAGTGAAGTGATTGATCAGGATGACTGTGGATTTTCCTCGGGTGCCACATTGGGTCTATTTCAAAACCTCCAACCTTGGTCAGAGAAGAATACCCTCAATGGAAAATTCGGATGATCAATTTCCTAAATGGACATGGTCGAGAGCTGTTTTCATCCATTATGAGAGGTCCTCATATACCCACTACTGAAATACCAGCAGTTCCAGCAACTGAGCACACACCTGGTATCCCTGCCTCCTTAGCTCCTAAAAGTGAAATTCACTGGAGTCAAGAAGACAAGGATTTGGTATCTGCTGATGAAATAGTCAAATCACTTCTGATTATGGCACTTTCAAACGACATATTTTCTGAAGTTGATGCATGTGCTTCTGCTAAGGAAATATGGGATCAACTGGAAAATCTATGTGAAGGAGGAGAAAGAATGAAAAGAAACAAGAAAACTAACTGTGTCTCTACTTATGAAAGGTTCAAAGTCTCCAAAATGAGACCCTTTCAAAAACATATAATAGGTTCACCAAACTTTTAAATGAACTTAAAAAATTTGGTGTTGAAAAATCAAATGATGAAAAGAATGTCAAGTTCTTAGATGCCTTGCCAAGAGAGTGGCGAAGTCTCACAATGACCTTGGCATCAACCCTTGAGTTAGGAAATATGAACTTACATGATCTTTATAGCATCTTAGTCCCTAGAGAGGAGGAAATCTATGAAAATTCAGACCAAAAAGGGGGACCTATAGCTCTTGTTTCACACACACAAAGAATACCAGTTTCAGATCCACAAACCTCTCACTGCCAGAATATAGAAAATTCTGATGCTTCATCAGATTTTTCAGCCTTTGTTGAGGCTATTGCTTTGCTCACAAAAAAAATTGAGCAAAGATTGAGAGGTGGGAGTGGTAAATTTCAGAAGAATGATAGGGGGAGGACGGATGGAAAATCAAGAGAGAAAGGGAAGACAGAAGTTGTTTGCTACAGATACAAACAAAAAGGGAACTATGCTTCAGAATGTAAGAACAAGAAGCTGAAGGATGTGGCCTACTATGAAAAGAAGCTTGAAGAAGCTAAAAAGCATCAACAGAAAGTCAGCTTAATAGCAGGTACTGATACCTGGTTAAGTAATGATTCTTCTAATGAAGAAGAGGAGGAAATGGCAAATTTCTATTTAATGGCCACAACTTCTGATGAATGCCCTAGCTCATCAGAACAAAAAGTAAGTTCAGAGAACCTTGATCTGGAACAACAACTGAATAAACTTATGCAAGATTTTGTGATTTTACAAAATAAAACCTTATCAGAAAGCACAAAATCTGATGATCTGCAAAAGTTTCTCAATAAGGCAAAAACTAAAAACCAATCTCTTATTGATCAAATTCTAACAAAAGATGCAAAAATTGAATTTTATGAACAAGAAAGGAAAAACCTTTACAAACAAATTGAAGACAATGAGATCAATGTGAAAGGTTTTCAACAAGCAAAAGAGTTTAACAATTTATTGAGGCAACACCAAAGAACAGAGGTAAAGGGTCGGGATATGTTAAAACAAATATTAAAACTCCCACCACCTTTGTAAAGGCATTTGAAGACATTTCTGGTAAGATACTATCATATTCTGATGCTAATTCTTGCAGATCTGGCAATTCTGATAAACTGTTTTTGTCACCCAGAATTTGCATGAAAAGGGATGAAACCTTAAAATTAATTAAAAAACTAAGAATTCATCCTAAATTTCATAAAGGCAAAAACATTCCATCACAAGCATCTTTGTCTAAACCATTAGACAAATCAAATTGTATGTGTGTTGAAATACTGAAGCTGATTCAACATCATCTCTCCAAAGAAAATCATCCTGCTAATGGCTCAGCATTACGTAGAGATTCCGATGAAAATTTCTCGTCTGATGAAGAAACCTCAAGCACATTTTCATCAGAAAAAGTATCCAAACAAGTTTGGGTACCAAAAACTCTCTAACCTCATGATTTCAGGACCATCATGTGCAGCAGATCTGGTACTACGATTCAGGAAGCTCCAAGCACATGACTGGGGACAGGAGCTTACTCAGCAACTATCAAGAGAAACTGGGTAAATATGTAAATTTTGGAAACGGGGTAAAGGGAAGAACTATGGGATATGGTACCATACAATATGGATCATTGACCATTGAAAAGGTTGCCTATGTAGAAGGTTTAAAATATAATCTACTTAGTTGGGGGCAATTTTGTGATAAAGGCTTACAGGTAACCTTTTTACTTGAAAAATGTATACTAGTTGGTTTAGATGACAACAAAATGTATTTAAGTGGGAAAAGGATTAGAAACTCCATCTATTACTTTGTTTTCAGAGAAGAAATTGAGCATCCTCAACTATGCTTATTTTCTGCTAAAAATAAAGGAAATAGTTGGTTACGGCATAAAAGGCTTGCTCACTTGAATTTCAAAACTCTAAACTAACTAGCAAACAAAAATCTGGTAAAAGGTTTACCATACATATCATCCAAAAAGGATAGGATATGTAAAGCATGTGAGCTTGGCATATCAAATAGAGGCTCAAATAAAACCGTTTTAGAATCTTTAATTTCTGAAAATTGGGAACTTTTGCACATGGACCTGTGTGGACCTGTACAAACAACTAGTTTTTCTGGAAAGAAATACATTTTGGTCATTGTATATGACTATTCTAGGTACACATGAGCTGAATTTTTAAGAAAGAAAAGTGAAACCCCAGATATGATCATTAATTTCATCAGAAAAACTGAAAACATGTTGAAATTACCCGTAAGAAGGATCAGATCTGATAATGGAACAAAATTCAAGAATGCAAAACTTCAGACTTTCCTTGTAAGCAAAGGAATATCTCATGATTTTTCTACTCCAAGAACTCCACAACAAAATGGAGTTGTAGAAAGAAGGAATAGGACTCTGGTAGAAGCAGCAAGAACTATGCTTGCTTATGCCAGATTGTCCACTTATTTTTGGGCTGAAGCTGTATCAAATGCATCCTATACACAAAACAGGTCTAATATTAAAAAGAGACATCAGAAAACTCCTTATAACATTATCAATCAAAGGATCCCTAATATCATTTTTTACACACGTTTGGTTGTAATTGTTTTGTCCTTTAATGATTTTGATAGTCTAGAAAAGTTTGACAGAAAACCAGAAAAAAGGAATTTTTCTTGGTTACTCACTGTCCTCAAAAGCTTATAGAATATTTCTTTTAAACACAAGGACAATAAGAGAAATCTTATATGTGTCTTTCAATGACTCATCAGAAACCAAGATTGCTGATGAAATTTTACAAAATATAAGCTTGTCAAAACAACCTGAAAATTCGGAAGATCATCTTAACAGATTAACTAAAGAGCTTTTAGAACATGACCATATGCTAAATATATATCAAACAAAAATATATCACGTACTAACCCTGCAGATGATCAGGAACCTCCATCAGAAAATGTACAAAATGATCAGAATTCTGGAATTTCACCAGAAATCAAACTGAACAACAGAATTCTGATCCTCTTGACAACACAAAGGTCACAGATTAGGGGAAGCTTCAAATCCATCAGGAAGTATAAGTTCACATAACAGCTTGAGATCGATCAGGGTACACTCACTAGCTGACATCATTGGTGACCTTGAAGTAGGTGTTAAGACAAGATCTGCCACAACTCATGAGTGTCTTTATGCTGGATTTTTAAGCAAAATTGAGCCAAATTCTGTGAAGGAACCACTGAATGACTCAGATTGGGTCCAAGCAATGCAAGAAGAGATTGACCAATCTGAAATTAGTCATGTGTGGGATCTGGTACCCAAACCAAACAACAAATCTATCATTGGTTCCAAATGGGTATTCAGAAACAAGTCTGATGAACAAGGCATCAAATTAAGGAATAAAGCAAGGCTGGTGGTCAAAGGTTATTGTTAATAAGAAGGCATATACTATGATGAAACCTTTGCACCAGTGGCCAGGCTTGAAGCTGTAAGAATATTCCTGGCTTATGCTGCCTCAAATAACATAAAAGTTTACCAGATGGATGTCAAATGTGCATTTCTGAATGGTGAAATTGAAGAAGAAGTGTATGTGCATCAACCATAAGGCTTTTTTGATCCTCAATTTCCAAATCATGTTTATAAACTAAACAAAGTCTTGTATGGATCGAAGCAAGCTCCAAGAGCATGGGATGAAACATTATCAAACTTCTTAATCAATTATGGCTTCACCAAAGGTACAATTGATACAACCCTCTTTCTCAAATCACATAAGGGGCACACACTTTTGGCCCAAATTTATGTTGATGACATAATGTTTGGATCAACAAATGACAAATTCTATAAAAAGTTTGAAAAACTTATGACCAATCACTTTGAAATGAGCATGATGGATGAATTAACCTTTTTGCTTGGTTTACAAGTTAAACAACAAAATGATGGCATATTCTTGAGTCAATCAAAATATGTCAGAACTATTTTGAAAAAGTATTCACTAGAAAACTGCTCATCTTCAAAGACTCCCATGGCCACAGGAAACAAATTAGATTCTGATACTGAAGGAAAACCTGTAGATATATAAACTTATAAGGGAATGATAGGATCTTCGCTATACCTTACAGCCAGTAGACCAGACATAATGTTTTCCACTTGCTTTCTGGCAAGGTATCAATGCAATCCTAAAGAGTCTCACTTGAAAGCTGTCAAAAGAGTTTTTAAATATCTAAAAGGAACATCAAATCTTGGTGCCTGTAAAATGTTGGGAGAAAAATTAGTGTGTTGGGCAAGCAAAAAGCAAAACTGTGTTGCCACATCCAAAGAAGAATCAGAATATGTAGCAGCAGCAAGCTGTTGTTCACAAGTTCTGTGGATGCAAACTCAACTGAAAGATTATGGAGTGAATCTGACAAAAATCCCACTTTTGTGTGATTCTATGAGTGCCATTGCAATAACATCAAATCCAGTGCATCACTCAAGAACAAAACACATTGATGTCAGATACCACTTCATAAAAGATCATGTTGAAAATGGTAACAAAGAAATGTATTTTGTTCCAACAGAAAAATAGTTTGCTGATATTTTCACTAAATCTTTAGATTAGACACAATTTTCTAATCAGCAAATTGGGAATGGTCAATATGCAAATTGAACAAAATGTTGGTGCATTTAGTGTCTGTTAACTTTGTCTTAATCGAGTCTTATGTCTAGATAGGATAAACGAGCACACAACAGGGTTAGAAATTAGGGTTTGTTTATAATGTAATGTGTTATTTCGCTTGAAAGTGACACGTATCAGTTCAAGCGAAATCAACATGTTGATTTCGCTTGAAATGGGAGGTGTCAGGTTCAAGCGAAATCAGATCATTATAAATAGATGTGTGCTGTGTTCATTTGGAGCGGAATCAGGTCATATGTTCTGAGTCGAGGTGCTGTCCGTTTGTCATTTGAACTTGTAAAAGCTCAGGAAATCAGTAATAGATAAAGATTAGAAAGGAACAAGTTGTGGTGACATCTTTTACATTGATTCCGCCTTTGTATTTGATGATGAACTACCCAGAATGACTGTTTAGGGTCACACAAACGATCCAACAAGTGGTATCAGAGCTTTGGACGAGGAGTTCATACCAATTCAGCTTGATTTCATCGGATTCTCACACTTCTACTCATTCTTTTCTGATTTGAACAAAATTTAACGGTTGAAATGGCTTAAAACTTACACATATCAGGCGAAACATAGTGTTAACTAATCCTTGAAAGTTTTGGACCTTAATTCGGACAAAATCTGATAAAATTGGATAATTTCGCTTGAAAATTTGTTCGAACATGTTGATGTCATAGTTATTCCGCTTGAAAATATCAGTGTAATCCAAGCGGAATTACGTATTTGGTTTAATTTCGCTTGAAACGGTTGTTAATTTTGCTTGAATTCTTATTCCTCTTGAAAGTTCAAGCAAAATAAGTGATTTCGCTTGAAAACAGATTTCGTTTGAAAATCTTATCTCGCTTGAAAGCTGATTTCGCTTGAAGCTATTTCGCTTCAACTGATTCCGCTTGAAATTGCTGTTTTCAAAATTCCAAAAATTTTTCTAAGTGTTTGCTGACTGTTTCAGGTACGTGAAAGATGGATGATTTCATGAATCCTTTCTGTGATATGTTTGGATTTACTAGTGGTTCGGGAGATGGCACTTCAAGCAACACGAATGAAACTACACCAACAACGAGTGCGAAGAAAATTCTTCAGGATGCTATGAGCGTAAACAGTGCATACGGAACATATAATAAGCCGCCCAAGTTGATGGCTATTGAAGATTACAACCGGTGGGCTACAAGATTCGAAGAATGGCTTAAGGCGTTTGCGTATCCCAGTTGGAGAAGTTTGAAAAATGGATTTGATATGGGGAGAGATGATTATGAGAACTTGGAGGAAAATCAGATTGAAAAATACGTTGCTGAACAGAAGTGTATTGCATTACTTCACCAATCTGTTCAAGATGACATTATCGCACTGATCGAATACAAAGATTCGAGAGACCTTTGGGAAAAATTAAAAATAAAATGTATTGGTAGTGCTGAAATAGTGAAGAACAAAAAGAAACTGTTACGAAAAGAGTTTGATTTGTTTGGATGTTTAAAGAATGAGTATGTTTCCAAGATGATTGAGAGATTTGGGCATCTAAAGATGGAGCTTGCTAGACATGATATCATTTACACTCAAGAAGAGCTGGTAGACAAATTGTTTGATGCATTACCGAATGAGCAAGACTGGCAGTATTTTGCATTGATGCTCAAGAATACGATAAAGCCAGCTGATTTAAAGGTTGATCTGCTTATAGAAAGTCTGGAGAGTCACGAGTTAGAGATCAAGAAATCTAGCAAAGTCAACAACTTATCTTATCAGCAGAATGTGGAGTTTTACTACAGAGGAAATCTACCAAAGACTGGTTCTCCAAAAACAGCATTTTCTGCAGAAAGTTCAAATAATGTGAATCAAGAAACTCCTCACAGTGGTTTTCATAGTGGATCTTCTTCAACAACTCCAATCCAATCTACATCAAAGAATGTATTTCAATGCAACATTGCTGTTGATCTGAAGAATGGTCAGAATTTCAGTGAGGAATCTGCTAAACAACAGATGGTGTTCTTAGCGTCTATGTTAGAATCGTATGAAAGTCTCGTGGCAGGCAAGATAGGCAACACCAACCTAACAAAACAGGATTACGATCAGATCGATCTGAGGAGATGGAATTGATTGATATAAGGTGGTGTATGGCCAGTGCAGTGAGAAGAGCCCAGCGTTTCATGGAGATTACAGGAAGACAGTCTATTGGTGGACCTTCTACCAAGTTAGGCTTTGACAAGTCAAAAGTGACGTGTTTCAAGTGTAAACAGAAAGGTCATTTTAAGCGTGAGTGCAGAAATGCTTATGCTGATGATACTGCAAATCCTTTTCGAGAGGATTATTACAAAAGGGCGATTTATCATCAGAATAAATCAAAACCTCCTAGGATGAAGCAGATAGAGGAGGCACCCAAAGAGAAATCCAGGGCACTTGCAGTTTTTCATGACGATGAAGGTTACGATTGGAGTGATGTTTTGCTTGAGGAAGACGCAGTTGGTTATGCCTTCACAGCAGCAAAGATTGTTCCATTTAAGGATAAGAGAACTGAAGAAGTGAAGTATGTGAACAGGAAGGATACAGCTCGATTCATGAAAGCCAAAATCTATCGTACCTGGCTGGAAGCAACGAAGGCAAGGCGATGGGATCCTGATAGAGAATGTTATCTTGATCCTAATGGAAACATAGCTGTGGATCCAGATACTGTTGATCTTGAAGTTCTCACCAAACAAATTGCTGATGAAGAAGAAGCCAGACAAAGAGAATGGTGGGGAGGTGGAGAAGAGAAAGAAAAAGAAAAAGAGAAAGAGACAGCAAAAGAACCACAGCCAAAGAAAGTGGATGATGGAATTATTGATACATCACAGGATTTAACTGCTAAAAACTTAAAGAAGATGGCTGACAAGGTTCTAGCTGCAAAAGAACTAGAGGTAGTTTCTGGTTCTGGAACTGAGTCAAAAGATAAGGTCAGTTCAAATGATACACATGTGTCAGGTAAGAATGCTAAATCTGAGAACAACTGCAAAAATTGCATGAAAGAGTGCAAAGTTTGTAGTACACATGCTTACCTCAGTGGTAAGAAGGTTGAAGAGCTGACTAGTAGAGTCAGAAGTGTTGAAGATCAGATCTTAAACCGTGATAAACTTTTGAAAGCTTCGAACGACAAATTAAAAGAATTAACTGAGAAAATCAAGAATGATAAAAATGACGTAGAAAGAATTAGGACAGAAAATGAAAAATTGATTCTTGAAAAACGTCAAATCTCAGAAAATTTTGAGAAGCTAAAACGAACGGTTAAAGATTGTTATGAAAGAAATGGTAAGACAGACAAAGAAAATCTTCAACTGACCGGTGTTCTTAGAGTGAAAGAAGAGTTAATTAATCAGCAAATGGATGAAATTGCTAAGTTGAAGCTTCAATTTCAAGAAGCCAAAATTGAAAATGAATGCATCAAGTTGAAATTGAACAGTTACAACTCTGCAAGCTTTGTTTTACAACACATTGTTCCCAAACCCATCGGGAAAAACAAAGCAGGCGAAGATGTATATGCTGATGGAACCGGGGTGGGGTATCATCAGGTTCCACCACCAGTTCTAAACAATTTCTCAAAGAAGAAATCCGGGTTGGTTAATGATGAAGATGTTCATGAAGTGAAACTTCCAGAGTCAATTGATGTCACATTCACTTCATCTTCCGATGAAGATAGTGTTCAATCTGAAATTGTTAAAAGTATGGCTGAAAATGTTTTAAAATCTGAAAGTGACACTACTGAGGAAGATGAATGTTTTTTGGACAAATAAATTCCGAAACCAAAATCCAAAAATAACTTAAATGAAGAACCTACTTGTGTTATGTACAAGATGTTGGGATCGGATAAGTTGTATTCGGATTCTGAGTTTCCTCTGGAGAATGTTAATGTGAACAAATTGAAAAATGTTTTCAAACTAGTTGAAATTGATATGTCTGAAATAGAAGGTTTGAAACAGACAAAGAGGCAAATGAATTTTGAAAAAGATAAAGCTTACTACAAGAAACCAGTTGTTCCACCGCGGTTTTATAACAACAATCAAAACAGATGGTCGGGTGGTTATCAGGGTGGTAAGAATTATCAAAAGAAAAATGTTCAAAACAGAAGGTTTACTGAGAAAAAGGTGTTTGTGAACAGTTCAAGTTCACTTTCTGATGAAGAATCTAAAATCTTTTCAAAATCAAACAAAGAGTTCTTTGAGACGAAGGCCTCACAGCCTCAGTCTGAAGGTACAAGTCGGGTAGTTGACACCTGAACATGCTTCAAATGCAATCAAGTTGGACATATTGCATGAAAGTGTACCAACTTGAAGCCTAAGAATGAAGTTGTGATGAATTCAAGAAAGAAAAATGATGTGAAGGGAAAAACTCCATTGGTTGTTGAGAAAAAGGTTTTGAAAAATGAAAACACCAAGATCAAAACTGAACCCGTAAAGAATGTGGTAACTAAAACTGACAAGTTTTACAAACGGGTTGCTTCACCTCAACAAATATGGAAGCCAAAAGTGATTGAAAAGAAATCAAGTGTTCCAAAACCAAAGGTTTCTGAGACTGAAAAACAATCATCTTCTACTACACCGGTAAAGATGGATGTTCCTTTGGATTACTATGAGAAACTTGAAAAACAAGAGTCTGTTACTTCTGAGAAAAAGGTTGTTTCAAAAGACCAACCATCTGGTTAACCTCAAAAAGACGAATTTTTCTTGTATAAAGAGGTTGAGGTTGGGTCTGCAGAGAGCTTAAAGATGAACGACAAGAATTTTCCGCCACTTTACATTGCAAAAACTCACCTTAATGTCAAGTTACCTGAGTCCAAAGAGGCTTGGGTGGCATCAAAATCTCACTAAATGTTTATGATATGTGCAGGAGCTTCCAAGATCTGTTTCATGATGGATTATGGATAGTGGAGCTTCTCGGCACATGACGGGGAAAACAGCCCTGCTGTACGATGTTAGAAATTTTAATGGAGGTTATGTGGGTTTCGCTGGAAATCAAGGTGGTCGAATAGTTGGAGAAGGAACTTTATCAAATGGCATTGTCACGTTTGAAAGAGTTAACTACATTGCTGAGCTTGAGAATAATCTTCTGAGCATCTCTCAGATTTGTGATCGCATGTATACAACGCACTTTACAGACAAAGAATGTTTGATCTTGACACCAGGATTTTTTATCCCTGAAGAATGGATTATCATGAGAGCGCCAAGAGTCAATGATCTGTACGTATTGGATATGAGTGTAGCAACTACAACCACGGGTCAGGCTCACTGTTTTATGTCAAGAGTAACAGAGAAAGAATCACAATTGTGGCACCGAAAAATGGGTCATATACATTTGCGAAAAATGAATCACCTGGTGCACAATGAATTGGTTATTGGTATTCATGTGAAAGGATTTCATCTTGAAGGAGAGTGCATTAGCTGCATCAAAGGAAAGCAAAAGAAGAAATCTCATCCCAGAAAGAAAGAAAATTCAATCTCGAGACCTTTAGAGAGACTCCATATGGATCTGTTTGGTCCAGTGAACGTCAAAAGCATTACAGGGGATCTCTATTGTCTTGTAGTCAGAGATGATTATTCAAGATTTTCATGGGTATTATTTCTGAAGTCAAAAGATGAGACGTTTGATCGTTTGATGACGCTTTTCAAGAAGATGGAAAACTTGTACCAGACACGCATTAGAAGATTACGTAGTGACAATGGTACTGAGTTCAAGAATATCAAGATGGAAGAGTATTGTGATGAAAGAGGTATATTGCATGAATTTAGTGCTCCTTTCACTCCGCAGCAGAATGGAGTCGCTGAAAGAAAGAATAGGACGCTAATTGAAACGGCCAGGACGATGCTTGCTGATTCCAAGCTACCTGTCAACTTTTGGGTAGAAGCAGTATCCGCCGCATGCTATACGCTCAACCGGGTTCTTACTATGAAGAAATTCAACAAGACATGCTTTGAGTTGATCAATAACCGTAAACCGAATCTGAAGTATCTGGAACCGTTTGGGTCTCCCTGCACTGTTCTAGAGCCTTTTGGAAAATTTGGTGCAAAGAGCATTGAAGGAATTTTTGTGGGATACTCAAGTCCTCAGAAACGAGTCTATGTTCCAAGCTTGAAGCGGATTATTGAAGCACAGAATGTTGAGTGTCAAGGCTACACGATGCCACCCCAGAATCCTGGAGACTCATGGCGTTTTCATTATGACACTTTGTGGGATTCGTTTGACATGGAAGAAGAAAAGGAAGAAGAAGAAGATTTCTTTGACGAGTTGGATATTCTAAGAGAGTATGAGTCATCGCAGGAAAGGTTCCCAGCTGAGTATTCTAGAGGTCAAAAAGCTTCAAATGACGATGAAGCAGGTCCTAGCAATGCTGGAGAACATGATGATATTCAACAAGAGGAAGTTGCTCATGATAATCAGACGGCAGTCAATGATAATCAAGAATCTGATAATATGCCTGTATTTGATCATGGTGATTCAGATTCTGAGGGGGAGCATATCCAAATTTCAAGACAAACAATTCCAGTCAGTGAACAAGATGCAAATCAGAATGTTACAAATTTGGAAGTCGAGGTAGATGTTCCAGGCGAGGTGATGCCAAGAACTCTTTCATACCATCCAGAGGAGTTGATCATTGGAGAATTGCAGACAGGCGTTCGCACAAGACGTCAAATTAACCAAGGCCTTACTTGTTTTTATTCTACAGTTGCTCCTTTACAAACTGAGTTTTCACTAAGTTGTTTTATTTCGCAGATTGAACCGCGAACATACAAAGAAGCGCTAACTGAAGATTCTTGGGTCAATGCTATGCAAGAAGAGTTGAGTCAGTTTGAGAAATTAGGTGTGTGGAAATTGGTAGACTTGCCTGATGGTCAAAGGAAGATAAACACCAAGTGGGTATTCAAGTGCAAGAGGGATGATCGAGGGGTTGTTGTTCGTAACAAAGCTCGACTCGTAGTCCAGGGATTCACTCAGTAGGAGGGTATAGATTTCACCGAAGTGTATGCTCCTGTGGCTCGACTAGAAGCAATCAGAATCTTCCTGGCATTTGCATCTTGGAAAAACTTTAAGGTTTATCAGTTAGATGTAAAATCGGCGTTACTCTACGGGAAGGTAAAAGAGGAGGTATATGTCGGACAGCCACCGGGCTTCACCGATCCAATCCACAAAGACAAGGTCTACTTGCTAGATAAAGCGCCGTATGGTTTACACCAGGCCCCGAGAGCTTGGTATGATACATTGTCTCAACACCTGCTTGCCAACAGCTTCATTCGTGGAAAAGTGGATGCCACTCTCTTCACCAAAGAGGTCGACGAACATCTTCTGATTGTTCAGATATATGTGGACGACATTATATTTGGGTCAACAAATGAACAACTCTGCAAAGATTTTGAAAATGTAATGAAGCAGAAATTTGAAATGTCATCGATGGGTGAGATGAAATTCTTCTTGGGACTTCAAGTTGATCAACTGCCTAAGGGAATTTTCATACATCAAACGAAGTATGTTCATGATATCTTAGAGAAATTTGGGATGTCAGGTTCTACTCCAGCTTCCACCCCGTTAGCGACGAACCATGGGATAAACCCTTATCTCACCGGAGAGAAGGTAGATGAAACGTTGTATCGTTCCATGATCGGTTCGTTAATGTATTTGACAGCTTCAAGACCCGATATCATGTACCCAACATGCCTCGCAGCGCGGTTTCAGTCTAATCCCAGAGCTTCGCACATGGTGATTGTGAAAAGGATATTAGGCTACCTGAAAGGAACTCCATCATTGGGGTTGTGGTATCCAAAAACAGGCGATTTCACGCTCGAAGGGTATTCTGACTCCGACTACGGAAGCTGCAAAGTTAATGCTAAATCAACAACAGCGGGATGTCAGTTTTTCGGACCACGATTGGTCACCTGGCAATGCAAAAAGCAGACCTCTGTGGCTCTATCCACATGTGAAGCGGAGTATGTATCTGCTAGCAGTTGCTGCTCTCAGATCTTGTGGATCCAGCAACAGATGCACGACTATGGTTTGCAATTTCTAAAAACCCCTATCTTTGTTGATAATGAGGCAGCGATAAACATTACTAAAAATCCTGTTCATCACGCTAAAACGAAACACATAGAAATTCGTCATCACTTCATCCGAGATTGCTTCGAGAAGAAGTTGATACGAATTGAGAAAATCCACACTGACGAGCAAAAAGCTGATTTACATACCAAAGCATTTGATAAAAATCGTTTTCAATATTTGCTAAAACTGAACAGTATGAAGCTTTTATCGGTGTTGGAGGAAATTATTGGCGTTGATGAAGGAGACATTGTAGATGATGTTGAGAAGCAATCTGCAATGGTTTGTCGATTTTTTACCTGTTTTGGTATTTAGGGGGAGAGTATAGGGTAATATTTTCAGAAAATACAAAAACAGTAAAAAATGTCAAAAATACAAAAACATGAGATATTTTCAAAATCCAAAAACAATAGAAAACCAGTAAAGAGCTTGTGTAAAAAGGGAAAATGATAGTACATTGGCTTGACAGTTACGGTATGCTAAAGATATGTAAAGTCTAAAAAGTCTTAAACAGTCTCGATGATGATGTGCCGATAGGTTTTTACACATTTAGTAGGTTTGTTCGGG
The DNA here is from genome assembly GCA_030545235.1 of Helianthus tuberosus. Lineage (NCBI taxonomy): Eukaryota > Viridiplantae > Streptophyta > Magnoliopsida > Asterales > Asteraceae > Helianthus > Helianthus tuberosus. The sequence goes on along the minus strand of CM060357.1, from coordinate 97,054,892 downwards.
ATATAAACCTAAATCTTTACTTACTTATTTCGTGGGGAACACTACTTGGATATATAGGTAACCCCTGAAATCTCGTTTGAAAGATCCCTCTTTCTGAGATACTAGGTCTTTATACTCAGTGATATCTGGGGTATTATCCCGTGACTTCTGATAATGCGGAAGCAATGGCCTAGTCCCCGGAGAATACTTTACCGCTTGCTTGAAATATAGCGCCGCCCTCAGCATAAAATGATGAGACAATAAAATTGCTAATCAATGCTGTTGTAAAAAAGATCCTCTAAAGGGGACCCACTTAAAGTCGAACCGTCATCTCTCTGCTGAACGGAAGTTCTGACCTGAGCTCTCACGGTCTCGCAATTTAACCCCTTACAGATATCATCTGTGGTATACTCACCTGTAAGACTGAATATTGGGATTTGGATACGGGAGTATATTCAAGAGGTGGGACACATGAATAAGGTTAAGTTCTTAATTCACCTAAATCCGTATCCTGGACAGATTGAAGTTTGTGTGAAAATTTAAGTGGATCAGTATATCGACAATCTAAGTGAATTGTTTAATTTTGAGTATGTAATAAAAGCTTAACGGTACTTGTGACTTGTCGAATAGCTGATATGATTCCCTAACACACTCACCAAAAATATGTTTGTATATAGTTTACTTTTACTGCATTTTAGTTCTGTATTTCATTTCTAGTTTAGAAGCTTTATTAAAAATCCAAAAAGATTTTTCACTTCTGCTTTATTTTCCGACAAATCAAAGTGGAAAGCTGATCTTCATATTCGATTTGAAGCAGATGCACGAAGTTTCTGGGCTGGAGGATGAGTTTGGAGCTTAATATGTTTAAACTTGAGAATTTGAAAAGTTAAAGCAAGTTCATTAATTTGAAACTTGTAAATTTTCAAAAAATTGTTTGAAAAAGTTGAACAAATGTCAGTGTGATTTATCTCAGATCAACCAAGGTCATTAAGTTGGACTTGGTAGACAAATTGAGTAATCAGGGTCATTAATTTGGACCTGAATACTTAAGTGGATTTCTAAACACTGATTAGATCATGAAATTGAAGGTGAATGGTAAGTATAGATTGAAACTGTTATTGTCATATATCTTATATTTAGGTAGAGATTGTGCAGGTAACAGGTATGAATTTTTGAAGAAGCAGCTAAGCAAGATCCCAGCCTACTGATAGGGGGAGTCTGAAGGATTAAAAGTCAGATGCAGTTCCTGGATCTACATTCAAGGGGGAGCTTGAAGATATTGAAGATTCAGATTCTGTGATTCATGCTAGCTATTGTTAGAAGAGAAGAACTGAAGGTAGCTTTTACAATGTCAAGACAATTTGGAAAGAGACAAAGACTAAAGACTCGACGCCGAAGACTTCGTCAACATCCAAGGGGGAGTCTGTTGGTGCATTTAGTGTCTGTTAACTTCGTCTTAATCGAGTCTTATGTCTAGATAGGATAAACGAGCACACAACAGGGTTAGAAATTAGGGTTTGTTTATATGTTAATGTGTTATTTCGCTTGAAAGTGACACGTATCAGTTCAAGCGAAATCAGATCATTATAAATAGATGTGTGCTGTGTTCATTTGGAGCGGAATCAGGTCATATGTTCTGAGTCGAGGTGCTGTCCGTTTGTCATTTGAACTTGTAAAAGCTCAGGAAATCAGTAATAGATAAAGATTAGAAAGGAACAAGCTGTGTTGACATCTTTTACATTGATTCCGCCTTTGTATTTGATGATGAACTACTCAGAATGACTGTTTAGGGTCACACAAACGATCCAACACAAAAAGAAACTGTGTCACAAAATGAAGAAAAATATGATATTCTACCAACTGATCAGATTTCTGGTAAAAATTCTGATAATCCATCCGAAAATTAACAAGTCACCAGAAATTCTGATAAATCACCAGAAGTTGACCAAGTCAAAAAAACATTCTTTTGAAAATTAAGATATCATATTTTTCTTTATCTTTTCACATGCATGAACAAAGTCCATATGTAATCATCATTTCTCATCGTTTTTGTAAATTTTATTCATTCATATCTGCATTTCTTATTTTTCTTTCATTTTATTTATTTTATAAATAAAAATTTTATCTCTTTAGACTATGGTTGACAACGTCATGGATAGAAAATTTATGGGAACTCGTTAATGGTAGTTAGATCTCTCTCCTTCATTCATTACAACTCATCAATATAAGGGGATATAAATGACGTCTGAGCAAATAATGATGATAATTATCAGAAAATGGCCACATAAACCATTAAAGCAGGAGATTTTATCTCAATTTGTTCTCTTTGTTGTCTGACAAAAAAATAAATAACAAAGAAAATAGAGATAGTGAATCTAAAGTAGGTAGTTGACATTTAAGGCAAATATAACTTTAACTATAAATGACTATCACTTTAAGCTAAGTCAATCACTTTCATCTGAAAAAAAAAAACTAGAAAACTTTTCATCTTCTTCATACATTTTCACAAAAAATGGCAAGTATTAGCCCTGATTGCTTTTCACTTTCACACCATCCATACCATAATTTAAGAATCAGGAATAACCTTGAGGGTCCTGCATGAGAAGGATGTCATGTCATCCTGAACATGCTCATGCAAAGCCCTCTTGCCTACGCCCCTTCAGCACACATTATGGTCTATCCAGACATCTTGCAGATGTTATGTGCTTGACACACCTATTGTCATCACTGCGGCATGAGGGAAGGGGTTTAACTTCCATTGGAAGTTATGTGCTTGACACACCTATTGTCATCATTGAGGACATCATTAGACGGGTTTTAAACCTTAATGATGATAACGTTGTCCTCATCTTTACAAGAGCACAGATTGATGAAACCCTGAACCAAATGGGGTACAACATGGATAACCCAAATAGGCCAATCTCCAAAACTGGCTTCATCAAGCCATGGCAGTACTTGGTAACTCAGATGTGGGCATGCTTTTCCAAGAAAATCATAAACCATCATGAAATCTCCTACAGGTTGATGGAACCTATACCTGCACTTCTACAGTAAATCCCATATAATTTCTCTCATTATCTAATGAAAGATATTACAAGCAACATGTGGTCTTATAGGCCTTTCTTAGTATATCCTCGTTTTCTGAAGAGGATAATCACTAGCCAGTTGGGATTTGGAGGTATTCCTGCATGGTACCCCAGAGCAGAAGTGATACTTCAACAGAATATCAGGCACACAGTGCTCATACCAACTGACTGCAACACTGGTTTGGAGACCCCTATTTGGCTATTCCATCAGATCATCTATGGAGAAGAAGGGATAGAACTTTATTAGGTTGTTTTGTTTGTTTTAGTTTATGTTTGTTTAAAGTTAATATATCATGCTTTTACAATTCTGTTTTCTGTTAACTTGGTTAGGGGGAAGGAAAAACAAATAGGTAAAAAGCATAAGGTAAAAAAAGAAGTTAAAAACCACAAAACAACTTGTGTTCATCAGAAACAAAACATTTGTCACAAAACTTAAAGTTTCTGATAACATATACAACTGAAATCTTGTAACATAACTATAAAATATGCTAAAAATATTTTTGCCCAAAAATATTGAAAATAAAAAATTTCTGGTCAGTTAAAATTCAAAAGGGAATGATAATGATAAAATGAGACAACAACCGTGTGAAAATTTTAGAAAAACCATAAACCATCATTGATCATTCACAAATTTTTCAAAAAAAAAATCCTTGAAGAAAGAACATCAGACTTGGAATCTACCAGAAAACCATATGTAAGTCACATTTCTGATCCTTTTACTCATTCCCTCTCATCTCTCAAAAAAAGGGACTAGAACACTCTATCAAAGGGGAACTTCTCAGTCTGTTAACTTCTGTTAACTTGTCAAAAGAAAACATCATCAACAAGACTTGTTCAAATTCATCAGAAATGAATTTTGACATTCAATAAGGGGAAGAATATAAAACCTCTACAAGGCAGATCATTGGACCAATTTTTACAAATGGGTCCCACAAAAGGAAAAGGTGTCATTTGGCCATTAATATTCTCCAATCAGATTCATTTATTTTTTTCTAAACAAAAGGAATGATTGAAGAAAATACAAGTTGAGAAGACATGATCAAAAACCCACGTTTGCATGGATAATACCCATTAATTTCACCTTGATACCCACGATCCAACGGTTATTTTCTGAACTAACCTCACATCACACGATCTAACGGTAATAAAGGTAATTAATGACCTATTAACCGCCATTACAACCCACGATCCATGTCCCCTCAACTCCCATAACAACTAAATCTCTGCTAAACCTCATGACGTGATGTCAAAGTCTCACTCAAATTTAACTCAATTACTACTAATTAGCTAACGGTATGTGGGTATCGAACACAGGGAGTTTGTGGAATATGCGTTATATGTCACACCCCCAAAATCCACACGCGGAGTATCACCGCTTGGAGGCGTGACTGACCAGGATCAAGCCACCAATCATATTGAACATTCTAAGTAATAAATAAAAGTCATTCATCAATACGAAAGGTGTTCAAAACCATAACAAAGTTAAGCGTTTAGCGGAAGCATAAATATGTAAACCCAACATAAGTTTAAATGTTTCAAATGTTTAGCATGGCACACAGCTGTCCATGTCCCACAACGACTCCTCTCCACTCCCATGCAAGCTCCATAGATACCTAACGACCTGCAAGGCATGTAACAGAGAGTTAACAACAAAGTTGAGCGAGTTCACAGTTGGTTGTTCAGTAATAAGTTCGTTTAATAAATCGTAAGGTCGTTTATAACCATGCCGTGTATTACTATGCCATTTGTATGTTCATATAGTGGGGGCTTCCCATGTTGTAAGTTCAATTAGTGGGGGCTTCCCATACTGTAAGTTCAATTAGTGGGGGCTTCCCATACTGTAAGTTACTAGACTAGTTGTATCCGTAAGTATCCTTCCCAACCCGAGGATAGTAGTAAGTATATGTTTACGTTGGTTTTACGTAAGTGCCCTTCCCAACCGAGGACAGTACGTAGCGAGTACGTAGGTTTAGCGCTGGTGTCCTTCCCCATCCGAGGACAATGGTACGTAGGATTTACGTAGGTTTTAACACTAGTATCCTTCCCAAACCGAGGACAGTACGTAGGCTTTACGTAGAGTTTGGCACATTCATCCTTCCCAATCCGAGGACCGTGGTAAGTAGTCTAGTAGTGATGTAAGTACAAGTAATCATTCAATCCCATTCCCAACCCACTGGGGAATCCCATGCCTTGGTAAGAGTGTGAACTCACCTCGGTTTGCTCGGTATGCTTAACTACTCGTTCAAAATCAATCAATCAAAACCTATATATTCACGTATACAGAAATCAGTCTATCATCACATTGGTCACGTACGATCAGAATGTGCATCATAGAAGAATCATGGTTTAACAGGTAATAGTTACTTTAGCTTGTAAAACACATAATAGATAATTTATCGTACATGCAAACATATCAGATTTCCTGTTCTAGTTTAATGTCATTCAACCTTTTTTAATACATGCAATCATATATTCAAGAAGGTTATCCATTTGATCTACATGCCACATGGTTCAATAGAGATTAAAGTTGTCAGCTCACTAACATTTGAGGTCCAATAATATTGAAACAGCCCAACATGTATCGATTAAATAAGAGGAAGTGTTCAGAACAATTAATGCCTTGCATCAAACCCACTTAAAGTGATTATTATTGGACCAAAGCTTAATTGATTAAAGTGGGCCGACTAATACACTTGCACATGGGCCGCCACTATTAAAGGTTATGACGTGCTAACAAAATGAATGGCATCTTCTGTGCGGCGAAAACACTTGGGGCCGGAATCCCACTTGCGACGAAAACACCCGGGACGAAGACACCTGTTTTCGTCGGCTTCAGGTGTGACGAAAACACTAAGTGTTTTCGTCTGGTGTTGTGATTTCGTTGGCCCCTGGGTTTTCGTCGACTGGTCATCACCTTCATTAACAGTTACAATAACAAGCACAACCCTAATCATTATCTAACAGATTCAACCACTTCAACGAACAATCGATCAATCAGGAACTAATACAATCGCTTAGATATTCACTCATTTGTATCATCAGAATTATCATCCAACATCATGTAAGCAGAATCATCATTCAACATTCAATTCAACAATTAAACATACATATTGCAGCCGATCCATTTACATGTGCATCCAACCATCGATTAGTTTTGTAAAACCCACAAACCCTACACTTCACATCATCAGATCTATTCTACAAGATTCATGACAAAAACATCCAATCCATCCTTTCAGTTTTATGTCATCGACATATCATGTTTAATATACGGAACCTTAATATACAATTCAATCCCAATCATATGCTCATCATTACACCCACTAACAGTTAATTCACGATTTCAACAAGTAGTCAATTGATTTTAATATAACAAAATCATACATAACAGCTTACAATAAAAGGTCACTAACCGGTACGAGTGTCTGAGAGTTTCACAGGAATCAAAGCTGCCGTCTCAGAGATTGGGGTGCTCTAGGGTTTCAGTTTTTGGTGATTAGACTTTCACGTGAAATGGGGAAACAAAATATATAAGGCCGATTACTACTGGGCCAAAGCCCAACCTGTTTTCGTTGACCACATGGTGGACGAAATCACTTCTTGATTTCGTGGGGTGTGTTTTCGGCTAGGGGGGTTGATTTCGTGAGTTCCATGTTTGTTATTTTTAATTCCCCAAACACAATATTAATACAACACATTTTTATTAACATACATGCTCATATTGCACAACAATATATAAAACACACTTAATGCACACCATATATATCATATCAATCAAACACGGTTTAGCATATTACAAACGCATACAGTTGTGAAACAAACAAGTCGTGCAAACAAACCACTTAAACAATTAACGTGCAATTGGAAACTTGAGTTGTCACATTATCCCCAACTTGAAAGAAATTTCGTCCCGAAATTTAGCACGTGGTTACTGAGGAAGCTAGTAGTGTTGCGTAGTTTACTGGTTTTCCTGGGGTGTCACATCATCCCCCCGTTGATTTGGAATTTAATCCCGAAATTCTGTAGTAGCTTCAGCCTCAGTAGTGTTTGTACTGTTTCCGAATAACTGGGGATACTTGAGTTTCATTTGATCTTCTCGTTCCCAGGTAAACTCTGGGCCACGACGGGAGTTCCAACGAACTCGAACAATAGGTATTCTGGTGCGTTTGAGGACCTTAAAATCCCAGTCCGTGATTTCAACTGGTTCCTCGAAGAATCGCAACTGATCGTCGATAGTGAGTTCCTTCAAAGGAACTATGAGGGTCTCATCTGACAGACACTTCTTCAGATTTGACACGTGAAAAACGTTGTGAACTGCACTGAGTTCTGCGGGTAGGTTTAGTTTGTAGGCCACCTTGCCTATTTTCTCAATGATTTTGAAAGGTCCGACATATCGTGGATTGAGCTTGCCCCGTTTGCCAAAACGAACCACACCCTTCCAGGGTGAGACTTTGAGTAGAACCCGATCCCCGACCTGGAATTCTAGAGGTTTCCTACCCTTATCGGCGTAGCTTTTCTGACGGTCACGAGCTGCCGCCATTCGTTGTCGTATTTGAGCAATCCTTTCTGTTGTGTCTACCACAAGTTCTGGGCCAGTGATCTGACTATCCCCCACCTCTGCCCAACAAAGAGGTGATCGGCATTTACGCCCGTACAATGCCTCAAACGGAGCAGCTTTAATGCTGGTGTGGTAGCTGTTATTGTACGAAAATTCCACAAGTGGCAGATGTTTTTCCCAGCTGTTGCCAAAGTCAATTACACATGCCCGAAGCATATCTTCTAGAGTTTGAATAGTGCGCTCAGACTGCCCATCCGTCTGAGGGTGATAAGCTGTTCTTATGTCTAATCATGAGCCAAAGGATTTGTGCATCGCTTGCCAAAGTTCTGAAGTGAAACGTGCATCACGATCGGAAATAATAGAGGTGGGCACCCCGTGCCTCGAAACCACTTCCTTCAAGTAAACGTCTACTAAAGTAGAGAACTTGTCTGTTTCTTTGATAGCCAAGAAGTGTGCAGACTTTGTGAGTCGGTCCACGATCACCCAAATAGTATCGTTTCCACGTTGAGATCTAGGCAGGCCAGTAACGAAATCCATGGAAATTTGCTCCCATTTTCATTGTGGTATCTCTGGTTGTTGGAGTAGGCCCGATGGTTTCTGATATTCCGTTTTGACTCTCGCACAAGTCAAACACTTGCTAACGTAAGTTGCTATATGAGCTTTCATACTAGGCCACCAATATATAGTTTTCAAGTCATGGTACATCTTATCCGAACCAGGATGTACTGAGTAGCGAGACTTATGAGCTTCATCCATTACAAGCCCGCGTAAGTTGCCATAGAGTGGGACCCAGATGCGTCCCGTTACATAGTAGGCGCCGTCTGCCTTTTGTTCCAACCGTTACCTTGAACCGCGTAGGGCTTCAGCCCTGGAATTTTCTGGTTTCAATGCTTCTACCTAAGCATCTCGTATCTGAGAAGGAAGACTAGACTGAATAGTGAGTTGCAACACTCGTACACGCCTAGGTGTAGTATCCTTTCGACTGAGGGCGTCAACCACCACATTGGCTTTGACCGGATGGTACTTTATAGCACATTCGTAATCGTTTAAAAGCTCGACCCATCGACGCTGACGCATGTTCAACTCTTTCTGCTTGAAGATATGCTCGAGATTCCTGTGATCGGTGTAGATGGTGCACTTGGTACCGTACATGTAATGTCTCCATATCTTGAGCGCAAAAACAACATCTCCCAGCTCTAATTCGTGTGTAGTGTAATTCCGTTCGTGAATCTTAAGTTGGCGCGAACCATAAGCAATGACTTTATCTCGTTGCATCAACACACATCCAAGACCTTGAATGGATGCGTCGCAATAGACCACAAAATCGTCTGTGCCCTTTAGCAATGAAAGAATAGGTGCGCTACAAAGTCTATCCTTTAAGTGCTGGGATGCTGATTCCTGTGTATTACCCCAATGGTAGATAATGCCTTTCTGAGTTAGTAAGGTGAGGGGTTGTGCAATCTTGGAGAAGTCTTTGATGAACCTTCTATAATAGCCCGCCAAACCCAAGAACTGGCGGATTTCTGTTGGTGTACGAGGTTCAGGCCAGTTCCTGATCGAATCAACCTTGGATGGATCAACATGAATCCCATCCTTGTTTACCACGTGGCCTAGAAAGTGGACTTCACGAAGCCAGAAGTCGCATTTTGAAAACTTGGCGTACAGCTGTTCTGCTCGAAGGAGTTCCAAAATGAGTCGTAAATGTTGCTCGTGTTCTTCCTGACTCTTCGAATAGATCAGGATGTCGTCGATGAAAACGATAACGAACTTGTCAAGATAAGGTTTGCACACTCTGTTCATAAGGTCCATGAAGACTGCCGGTGCGTTTGTTAATCCAAATGGCATGACCAGAAACTCGTAATGGCCGTAGCGTGTTCTGAATGTTGTTTTGGAGACGTCCTCGTCCCGGACTCTCAGTTGATGGTAGCCTGACCTCAGATCAATCTTTGAATAGTAGCTCGACCCTTGCAGCTGGTCGAACAAGTCGTCGATGCGTGGAAGAGGATAGCGATTCTTTACGGTCACCTTGTTTAGTTCGCGGTAATCTATGCACATCCTGAAGGTACTGTCTTTCTTCTTCACAAACAACACGGGAGGTCCCCAGGGCGAAGAGTTAGGACGAATGAAACTCTTATCCAAGAGTTCTTGCAATTACTTGGACAGTTCTTCTAGTTCGGTTGGAGCTAAGCGATAAGGTGCTCGAGCTATGGGTGCTGCTCCAGGAGCTAGCTCAATCTGAAATTCGACCTGGCGATGAGGCGGTAGCCCAGGTAATTCTTCAGGAAACACTTGTGGAAAGTCGCGTACAACTGGAATATCCTCAATCTTCTTCTCTTTCGTTGATGCGTCAGTAACAAGGGCTAACATAGCCATATAGACCTTTCGCAAACACTTCTGGGCCTTGAGAAAGGAAGTGATGCCTACCACAACACCACTTTTGTCGCCTTGAATTTCGAGAGGTTCTTTGCCAGAGCGGGGAATACGAACAATCTTCTCTTTGCATAGGATCTCTGCTTGCTGTTGGGATAACCAATCCATCCCAATGACGATGTCGAAACTACCCAGAACTATAGGAATGAGATCGATAGAGAAAGTCTGACCAGCCAAGATGAGATTACAACCCTTAACTATGTGTGTGGCTTCTAAGCTTTTACCATTTGCTATCTCTACAACATGTTTGGTGTTCAAAAGTGTTGGTGCGCGTTTAAGCATTTGACTAACTTTTAGAGACACATAACTGGTGTCGGCACCCGAATCAAATAAAACAGTAACATAAAAGTCATCGAGAAGGAACTTACCCATCACTACGTTAGGATCATTCCTTGCGTCACCCTGACCGATCACGAACGCTCGACCCCTGGCACCATTGTTTCCATCATTGTTTCCCCCGTTGTTGTTCCCATTGCCCTGATTATTGTTGATATTGTTCTGATTCTGATTTAACTGAGGGCAGTGTCTCTTGTAGTGACCTTCATCTCCGCACTGAAAGCATCCCTTGTTACCCTGTTGCCGTTGCTGGTTCTGCGGTGTTTGCTGTTGCTGCTGACGATTCTGATGTGCAGGTTGTGAGCTCCTGCAATCTTTGGCTTCATGACCCATCTTGAGACATCTCTGACAACGAACCTTGTTGCACTGACCACTGTGGTGTCTGTTGCATCTGTTGCACTTTGGGTGATTTCCTCGATATCCACCCTGCCCTTGACTACTAGAAGACTGCTGACCGGGGCTCTTGTTGTAACACCTGTGTCATTTCAACCATCAAACAAATGCCAAACCAATGAAATATTGTATTTCATACTTTGGACTAGTATAAATATGTGTATCTTTTGCACATATCAACTCTTGTTCGATTTCAAACTCTAAATCGCTTTCTGGAAGGTTATACGCGCACTAATGCGTAAATATAACCAGTAGAATGCAACAAACACTCCGGAATAGTGAAATAGGTTTAACATACCTTAAATAACCTTTACATAACTTAGATATAAGTTTTGGAAGGTTTGGTGTGGTGAAATCAAAGTTATATCGCTTACAGGGACTAAAGTTGACAAACTGCGAAAGTATGCCAATTTGAACTGTAACAGACATTCCGGAACATGACCATAAGTTAAACACACCTTAAAATATCCTCTACATAGCTTAGAAATAGGCTTTGAGGGGTTCGGTGTGCTAAAATAAACTTTTGGGTCATTCAGGGACTAAAAGTGTCAAAAAAGTGCACAAGTTTGCATTTTCGCGCATAACTTACGTTCTGAATACATCCGGACATCCAAAAATTTATGTGAGCATGACTATATTATATTTTAGTGCTCGCCATAAGAAAAATCCATTCGTCGCGTCATTTGGTTCGTTTTTCGCATTCGGGACCAGATTCGATGTATTAGCCGTTGTTTAATTCACAACCACACATTCTAAACTTGCTTAGTCAGCGGATAAGGATGGAATTTTGGCACCATAACTTTGCAACACATGTATGGATGGAATTTAAACACCTAAACACCATAACTTTGCAACACATGTACGGATGGGATTAAGGCACGTTTTCCATGAAACGATCTTAACGGTTCGGGTATTCCTATAAATACCCCATACCCCCCATTGCTAAAATCACTAGAAACTTGATTTGAGAAACTCTAAGTTGAAACATTTGTTTCATACCTGAGATTTTTGAATCGAGTTTAGCATTCGGGGACCCTTCGTAAGTATTCTTTCGTTCTTTTCCTTATTTTATTGCTTTTCGAGTCAGAAAGTCAAACTTTGTTTGACTTTCAGCGTTGACCAGTAATGGTCAATGCGAAGTTCGTTTGAACTTCGCAACGTGAGTGTAATCACGTTGGTTATGGTCCCTTGGGACTATGCCCACTGATTACCACGTTGTCTAGGGTCGTAGGGTAGGCGATCTAATAAATCGCCTATACCTTCGAACCCGACCCAGTTTGGTCGATCATTAGGATCCGACCAAATACAGTAGGTGACCATAGTAGGTAGGGAATAACCTTCCGAGGTTATACCCTATGGTCACAACGTTTAAGTAGTTGTATGATAGGTAGTTTATGTGCCTTAGGTAAATTACCAGAATACCCTTTTCATGTATAATTGGTAATTAAGCATATGTAACCTAAACTTTTGTCACATAACTGATTATGTAACATGTTTAGGCATATAACACTTGTCATAGGGCTAGTTAGGCGGTCCGAACGCGTTTCACGCGAACGACGCGTTAAAGTAGCATAAGCTTCCTAAACGGGTCGTAATGGGTCGTAAACACTTAGGTTAAGTTTCATTTAGTATGTAGGCTTTGTTAAACCAAATGACACGAGTCTCTACACTCGTTTGGTTTACAAACCCTAATGCTACCCGATCTTCCGATCTAGGTCCGGTTAATTAACATAGTTACCTATATTAGGTGCCGTTTGATATCCGCGATCTCTAGCATTGTTTGGTTGTTACTCAAGGACTTCTGAGCAATCTCAAGTGAGTACATAGACCCCTCTTTTACTGTTTTCCGAACTGTTTTGGGGTGGAACACATGTGCCTACTTGTTACTTTCATGCTTTCCTGTTTTTACATCATATACATGCTATGTTCGTTAGTACATTATAGTACATGATTTCATTACATTTTATGCTAGGTGTGCCCATTATGTGCATTACTTAGTACATCGTTTTACATGACATTTCACGCTATGTATGTTCATTTGATTACATACTTAGTGCATTGTTTTCACATGTTTACATTTTGGTATGACATTTGGTTTGTTTACATGGGACATTACATTCATTAACATTAGCTACGCCATTCGTTAGTAGGTAGTGGTACCATAGGAATTGACAACTCCCGTTCCGGACGTCCCAGGGAAAGGGGATGAAAGGAATGACCGAATTCGATGATATAAGACAGATAGACCTTTAATTTGTTTAAAGGGTTTATCACCACAGTCACAAGGCTTGGATGTATGCGTTTTCACAATACCGCATAGATGTTCATATTAAATAGTTGCATGCATTTACACAAAACATAGCTTTGATTTAAACCAAGTTTTACTTCAATACTTTGTTTTTGTGCATATGGTTTAGTTGAGACATTTCACTTGCCATACATGACATTTTGACATAGACATTTTTCACATAAACATTTGACATGGATATTTGACATAGACATTTGACATGGATATTTGACATAGACATTTTGATATGATTTACATCTTGACATGAACACTTTGACATATTACCCAATACATTTGACAATTGATTTAAACATAGACTTCTTACATTGGTTGGTTTGGTTTGATTAAGTGATTAAGTAACGATGCGTGTGTAATATGATACAAGCATGGTGGATACGCCGCTGGTACTTCCTATATATAAGTGTTTGTATGGTATTACATATCATAGCGTTATTTGAATCATTTCAGTTTGAGACATAGAACATTTTATACAAATAACATACTTTTCACAAGACATTGATTTATAAACATCTTATCTTATGCAAACATATTTTACTTGGTTATTCATTTAACCTTACATTTATTTATACTTATCATCTGATCTTATCGATTTTCAAATGATTTACAAAGCAAAGCAAATAACAAGGTTCATGACTAAGCATTTTCTCAAACATAAGTCATGAAACCTATTTTCACAAAACCTATGTATCTCACAGGCATTTTTATGCTGACGTACCTATTTTCACATGTGTTTTTCAGGAACTGTTGCATAAGATGATCAAGATACACATAGGCAGTCTTGGTCTTTAGTGACAATAAAAGATGCAAGACTAGTTAATTATGTTGTATTTCTTTGTTTGTTAAGACATTGTAACACTTTTAATCAATAAAACGAAACTTCAATTGCCATGGATTTGAAACAATTAATTCTGTTACAACACTCCCCGACATTTCCGCCACGTTTGTATGTTCTACGTGGTCGGGGTGTGACACTGGTAATTATCTGTCTTTCGCTGCTGTGCCTGGGACTGAACCGAAGTTGAACCCTTGCTGGAGGTTCCATCCCATTTTTGCTTGTTGTCACTGGGAGTAGCAGTAGTGATAGCAGTAGTAGTAGCACTGATACATTTAGGCAGCATGTTTTGTTCCACTGCCTGGTCTGTGAGACGATGAGCTAGACGAGTAACATCTTGAATGGTAGCAAGATTTGCCGAAGTCACATGGCTTTGAATTTCTGGTACAAGACCCTTGAGATACAGCTCAATGCGCTTGATTGGAGGATCTACCATAGTTTGGCATAACATTGCCAGTTCATTGGATCGCTTTGTATATGCTTCTATCTCTGACCCCGTCATTGTTAGGTTAAAGAACTCCACTTCCAGCTTGTGGATGTCATCACGACTACATTATTCCCTTTTGATCAGTTCCTTAAAGTCGTTCCACGGGGTGGCATTGGCAGTTGCCAACCCTAACATTTGCACTTGTGCGTTCCACCAAGTCAACGCAACGCCTTCGAGAGTACCAGTGGCATACTTCACCCTACGAGCCTCAGGGCATTCACACATTTCGAAGACTGACTCGAGCTTCTCGAACCAGTGGAGGAGTCCAACTGCCCCTTCAGTGCCACTGAAAGTACTAGGACGACAGTCCATGAAAGTTTTGAACGTGCATGCAGGCTGTTGAGCAAACTGGCCTGTTGTGTAAACAAGAGGGAATAAGAATTAAACACGAGAGTTGGTTTGAGAAAGTAGGATCTAAAGATCCTAGAGTAAGTTATGACTACAGGGTATACCTCCTGCTTGAGCGGCTGCAAGTGCCGCAGCAACTTGTTGGTTGATCAAAGCCGTCAGCTGGGCTTGTGTCATGTTAACGTGTCCACTCATGATCTTCAAAAGTAAGAGAACACAAGTGAGAAGTGCGTCATATCAATATGCAAGTGTGGAATGACAGAAGAGTGTGAGCATTTAAGATTTCAAGTAGTAGTTGTTACGTTCATCTAAGCATACTATGAGCAATGTAATTATGAATTTAGCAAGTAGGTAATATAAACATAAACCATATCACCTATTGTGTCGAGTCTTGCACATGGAGCGAAGCGTCGTTGTGGATCGTTGAGCACTGTTCAGGTTATAGTATGGTTTTAACAAAACTTTTTCCCTTATTAAAACCAAGTTCACTATAACCAATGGCTCTGATACCAATCTGTCACACCCCCAAAATCCACACGCGGAGTATCACCGCTTGGAGGCGTGACTGACCAGGATCAAGCCACCAATCATATTGAACATTGTAAGTAATAAATAAAAGTCATTCATCAATAAGAAAGGTGTTCAAAACCATAACATAGTTAAGCGTTTAGCGGAAGCATAAATATGTAAACCCAACATAAGTTTAAATGTTTCAAATGTTTAGCATGGCACACAGCTGTCCATGTCCCACAACGACTCCTCTCCACTCCCATGCAAGCTCCATAGATACCTAACGACCTGCAAGGCATGTAACAGAGAGTCAACAACAAAGTTGAGCGAGTTCACAGTTGGTTGTTCAGTAATAAGTTCGTTTAATAAATCGTAAGGTTGTTTATAACCATGCCGTGTATTACTAGGCCATTTGTATGTTCATCTAGTGGGGGCTTCCCATGTTGTAAGTTCAATTAGTGGGGGCTTCCCATACTGTAAGTTCAATTAGTGGGGGCTTCCGATACTGTAAGTTACTAGACTAGTTGTATCCGTAAGTATCCTTCCCAACCCGAGAATAGTAGTAAGTATAAGTTTACGTAGGTTTTACGTAAGTGCCCTTCCCAACCGAGGACAGTACGTAGCGAGTACGTAGGTTTAGCGCTGGTGTCCTTCCCCATCCGAGGACAACGGTACGTAGGATTTACGTAGGTTTTAACACTAGTGTCTGTCACACCCCCAAAATCCACACGCGGAGTATCACCGCTTAGAGGCGTGACTGACCAAGATCAAGCCACCAATCATATCAAACATAATAAGTACTAAATGTAATTTAAACCAAACGATATGAAAGGTGTTCAAACAAAACATGTTAAGTGTATAGCGGAAGCAAAAAATGTAAACCCAATGTAAGCAGTAAGTTCAAATGTTTAAATGTGTTATCATAAGTTCCACAATCCGTGCCCACAATGACCGCATCTCCCGTGCAAGCTCCAAATGTACCTATGGTCCTGCAAGGCATGTAATAGAGAGTCAACAACTAGTTGAGCGAGTTCACAGTTGGTTATTCAGTTATAGTGTTCGTATTGTAATTCGTAAGCTCGTTTAGTAATCATGTAATGTATGTAATGGTATCGCGGCCCTCCAGGCATGTTTGCGAAGTTTAGTGGGGGTTTCCCATGTTTTCTAGACTAGGTATATTTGTATCGCGGCCACCCGGCATGTTTGCGAAGATTAAAGTATAGTTCGCGGCCATTCTAGGCATGTTTGCGAAGGTTGTTCTAGTATCGCGGCCAATCCCGGCGTGTTTGCGAAGAGAGAGTATATGTATCACTAGTCTAGCAGTATCTACTAATAACCTTCCCCTCCCGAGGAATAATTTCATTAATCATGTAAGTATAAGAATCATTCAACCCATTCCCAACCCCGGGAATCCCATGCCTTGGTAAGAGTGTGAACTCACCTTGGTTTGCTCGGTATGCTAAGTATGTGCTCAAAGTAAATCAATCACGTCCTAAAGTACGCACGTATACATAATCAGTTTGTATTCACGAAGTTCACGTATAAGCACATAGCGCGTATTAAAAATCATGCAAGTCATGCATAGCATCTAACAGCAGTTAGTTAACTCAGTTAAGTCTTAACAGGATCAAATTACCAAACAGTTTAATCATCCGATTCAACATTCGGAGATATATATATCATTCAGTCGTGCCATCATCATCATTAAATAATCTGATACAATTCTATTGAATGCAATGGCATGATTGGGTCATCTAAAGGTCTGATTACATGCCCACAAAGTTAATGAAATTGATCCTTTTTAAATTCGATGCACACTGACAATCATATGATTACTTGAAAACTATTAGACCCCACCTATTACTACATACAAATCGGTTCAATCACATGCTCACAATCATTGACAAGCTATGCAACCATCAATATTATCCATCATCACAATAACAGTAAACTACAACCCTAATCATATGAGTCACCAAATCACTAAATATTCAATGGCACATGACAAGTTGTCAGACCCTCATTATTATCATGCCAAACAAAAATATCAAAATTGAAAACAAATAAACAAACATATCCTTTCTGACTTTCACATGCAATATGAGTACATCTAGATCCTATCGACTACCCTTTTCAAGACATAAGCACATGCATATTAACTTCACATATCAATCAATATTAATCATTATATCACATCAAACCTAATACTCTAATAATATCCTGATTCGCATGAAAGGTTGATCATATGTAACACTTTCAAGAACATAACCAACAACACAGCCATATGTTTTAAAACTGAAATCAACTAAACATAAAATCCACTAACCGAACAAAGGATGATCGAATTAGGGAATCGACTTCGAATGGGATAAGGGCAGCCGTCGAGTTTAAAGCAAAACGAGAGAGAGAGATGGGAATGCGATTAGGGTTTGCTGAACTAACTCACGCGTAAAGGTTGAAGTAGATATTATAGTTAAAAGATCATCACTGGGCCCAAAAGCCCATCTTCGATTTCGGCAGCCTCAAGAAGACGAAAACCCTATTACACATTAGTGTTTTCGTGAGTAGTTGAGTTCACATAGGGGTTTTCGGCTAAGGAATTTTGTTGTTTATTAAAATTCACAAACCCAACACAATACACTATTATTTACACACATTAGCATACATGTTTCATACTGCACAACAATATGTTAAACACACTTATAATACACCACATATAACATATCAATCATAATAAAGCTTAACGTATTACAAACGTGTCCAGTCGTGTAAACAAACAACTAAACAATTAATCGTGCAGTTAATGCGAGAATGGAATCTTGGAAACTCGAGTTGTCACATTATCCCCAACTTGAAAGAAATTTCGTCCCGAAATTTAGCATGCGGTTACTGAGGAAGCTAGTGGTGTGACGTTGTTTACCTGTATCGTATCGCGGCTCCCCGAGCAGGTTTGCGAAGATTACCGGTTTTCCTGGGGTGTCACATCATCCCCCCGTTGATTTGGAATTTCGTCCCGAAATTATGTGGTAGCTTCGGCCTCAGTAGTTGTTGCTTGGTTTCCGAATAACTGGGGATATTTGAGTTTCATCTGAGCTTCGCGTTCCCAGGTGAACTCTGGGCCACGGCGGGAGTTCCAACGAACTCGTACAAGAGGTATTCTAGTGTTCTTGAGGACCTTAACATCCTGGTCCGTGATTTCAACAGGTTCCTCGACGAATCGTAACTGTTCATCAATAGTGAGCTCTTTCAGAGGAACTATGTGGGTCTCATCTGACAGACACTTCTTCAGATTCGACACGTGAAAGACGTTGTGAACTGCACTGAGTTCAGCTGGTAAGTTCAATCTGTAGGCCACCCTGCCTATCTTCTCAATGATTTCGAATGGTCCGACGTATCGTGGATTAAGTTTGCCGCGTTTGCCAAAATGAACCACACCCTTCCAGGGTGAAACTTTGAGTAGCGCTCGATCCCCAACCTGGAATTCGAGTAGTTTCCTGTCTTTATCGGCGTATGCTTTCTGACGGTCACGAGCTGCCACCATGCGTTGTCGTATTTGAGCAATCTTTTCAGTAGTATCAACTACCATTTCTGGACCTGTGATCTGACTGTCACCCACCTCTGCCCAACAAAGAGGTGACCGGCATTTACGCCCGTACAATGCCTCGAATGGAGCAGCTTTAATGCTTGTGTGGTAGCTGTTGTTATACGAGAATTCCACAAGTGGCAGATGTTTTTCCCAACCATTGCCAAAGTCGATTACGCACGCTCGAAGCATGTCTTCTAGAGTTTGAATGGTGCGCTCAGATTGCCCATCCGTCTGAGGATGATAAGCTGTGCTCATGTCTAAACGAGAGCCAAAAGATTTGTGCATTGCTTGCCACAGTTCTGAAGTGAAACGTGCGTCACGATCAGAGATAATAGAGGTTGGCACCCCGTGCCTCGAAACCACTTCTTTTAAGTAAATGTCTGCTAAGGTAGAGAACTTGTCTGTTTCTTTGATAGCCAAGAAATGAGCAGACTTTGTGAGTCGATCCACGATCACCCAAATAGTATCATTTCCGCGCTGAGATCTAGGTAAGCCAGTAACAAAATCCATGGAAATTTGTTCCAATTTCCATTGTGGTATCTCAGGTTGTTGAAGTGGACCTGAAGGTTTCTGGTATTCGGCTTTGACTCTCGCACAAGTCAGGCACTTGCTAACGTATGTTGCTATGTGGGCCTTCATGCTAGGCCACCAGTATGTAGTTTTGATATCGTGGTACATTTTATCCGAACCTGGATGTACCGAGTAGCGAGACTTGTGAGCTTCATCCATTACAAGCTCGCGTAAGTTGCCATAGAGTGGGACCCAGATGCGTCCTGTTACGTAATAAGCACCATCTTCCTTCTGTTCTAAGCGTTGCCTTGAGCCGCGTAGGGCTTCAGCCCTGACGTTGTCTGGTTTCAATGCTTCTACCTGAGCATCTCGTATCTGAGAAGGAAGGCTAGACTGGATAGTAAGTTGCAATGCTCGTACACGCCTAGGCGTAGTATCCTTTCGACTGAGGGCGTCGGCCACCACATTGGCTTTGCCCGGATGGTACTTTATAGCACATTCGTAATCGTTCAGTAGTTCGACCCATCTACGTTGTCGCATGTTCAATTCTTTCTGCTTGAAAATATGTTCGAGACTCCTGTGATCAGTGTATATAGTGCACTTGGTACCGTACAGGTAATGTCGCCATATCTTAAGTGCAAAAACAACCGCTCCCAGCTCTAAATCGTGTGTTGTGTAATTCCGTTCGTGAATCTTAAGTTGGCGCGAAGCATAAGCAATGACTTTATCCCGCTGCATCAACACACATCCAAGACCCTGGATAGTTGCATCGCAGTAGACTACAAAATCGTCCGTGCCTTCAGGCAAAGAGAGGATAGGTGCGCTACAGAGTCTATCCTTTAAGTGCTGAAACGTTGATTCCTGTGTATTACCCCAACGGTATACAACACCTTTCTGTGTCAGTAGTGTAAGCGGCTGTGCGATCTTCGAGAAGTCTTTAATAAACCTTCTGTAGTATCCCGCCAAACACAAGAATTGGCGTATTTCGGTCGGTGTGCGAGGTGCAGGCCAGTTCTTGATCGAATCCACCTTGGATGGATCGACATGGATCCCATCCTTGTTTACCACGTGGCCTAGAAAGTGGACTTCACGAAGCCAGAAGTCGCATTTTGAAAACTTCGCGTATAGCTGTTCCGTTCGTAGAAGTTCCAAAATAAGTCGTAAGTGCTGCTCGTGTTCCTCCTGACTCTTCGAATAGATCAGGATGTCGTCGATGAAAACAATGACAAACTTGTCGAGATAAGGTTTACACACCCTGTTCATAAGATCCATGAAAACCGCAGGCGCGTTCGTTAACCCGAAAGGCATGACCAGAAACTCGTAGTGGCCGTAGCGTGTTCTGAACGCTGTTTTGGAGACGTCCTCATCCCGGACTCTCAGTTGATGATACCCTGACCTTAGATCAATCTTCGAGTAATGGCTCGACCCTTGCAACTGGTCGAATAAATCGTCGATGCGTGGAAGAGGATAGCGATTCTTCACAGTCACCTTGTTCAATTCGCGGTAGTCTATACACATGCGGAAGGTACCGTCCTTCTTCTTTACAAATAGTACTGGAGCTCCCCAAGGCAAAGAGCTAGGACGTATGAAACCCTTTTCCAAGAGTTCTTGTAGTTGCTTAGATAGTTCTTCCAGTTCCGTTGGAGCTAAGCAATAAGGTGCTCGAGCTATGGGTGCTGCTCCTGGAGCTAGCTCGATCTGAAATTCGACCTGACGATGAGGCGGTAACCCAGGCAACTCTTCAGGAAACACTTGAGGAAAATCGCGTACTACAGGAATATCCTCAATCTTTTTCTCTTTCTTCGATGTATCCGTAACGAGTGCTAAAACAGCTGTGTGGCCCTTTCGTAAACACTTCTGAGCCTTCAAGAAAGAAATGATGCCACTCACGACACCACTCTTGTCGCCTTGAACTTCGAGAGGTTCTTTGCCAGAACGAGGAATACGAATGATCTTCTCCTTGCATAGGATTTCTGCTTGTTGTTGGGATAACCAATCCATACCAATGACGATGTCGAAACTACCCAGAGTTATAGGAATGAGATCTATAGAGAAAGCCTGACCAGCGAGGATAAGATTACAACCTTGAACTATGTGTGTGGCCTCTAAACTCTTACCGTTAGCTAACTCTATGACATGTTTGGTGTTCAAAAGTGTTGGTGCGCGTTTAAGCATTTGACTAACTTTCTGAGACATATAACTGGTATCCTCACCCGAATCAAATAGTACAGTAACATAAAAGTCGTCGAGAAGAAACTTACCCATAATCACATTAGGATCGTTCCTTGCATCAGCCTGACCAATCACAAATGCACGACCCCTAGCACCATTGTTGTTGTTGTTCCCACCGTTGTTTCCGTTGCCCTGGTTATTGTTGTTGTTATTCTGATTCTGGTTTAACTGGGGGCAATCACGTTTAAAGTGGCCTTCAGCCCCACACTGAAAGCATCCCCTATTTCCTTGCTGTTGTTGTTGCGGCTGGTTTCGTGGAGCTGGTGGCTGTTGCTGGTTCTGGTTCGCAGGCCTTGAGCTCCTGCAGTCTTTAGCTTCATGACCTACCCTTAGGCATCTCTGACAGCGGCCCTTACGACACTGACCACTGTGGTGTCTGCTGCACCTGTTACACAGTGGGTGATTTCCCCGATATCCACTCTGCCCCTGACCACCAGAAAATTGCTGACTCGGGCCCTGGTAATCATTAGTCTTGCGTTGCTGAGCTTGAGACTGAACGGTAGCTGAACCTTTGCTGGAATCCCCCTCCCATTTCCGCTTGTTGTCACTGGGAGTAGCAAGAGTAGCTGAAGTAGTAGCGGGAGTAGTAGCGTTGATGCGTTTAGGTAACTTGTTCTGCTCCACCGCCTGATCCGTGAGACGGTGAGCCAACTGGACAACCTGCTGGTAAGTGGCAAGGTTTGCTGAAGTCACATGACTTTGGATCTCTGGTACTAGGCCACCGAGATAAAGTTCGATACGCTTAACTGGGGGGTCCACCATAGTAGGACACAGTAATGCAAGCTCGTTTGATCTCTTTGTATACGCCTCAATCTCTGACCCCGTCATCTTGAGGTTGAAGAACTCGACCTCCAGCTTATGAATGTCGTCACGACTGCAGTATTCCTCTTTGATCATCTCTTTGAAATTGTTCCATGGGGTGGCGTTAGCTGCTACCAACCCCAGGATTTGGACCTGAGCTTTCCACCACGTGAGGGCTAAACCCTCGAGAGTACCAGTAGCATACTTCACCCTGCGTGCCTCAGGGCATTCACACATCTCGAACACCGACTCTAGCTTTTCAAACCAGTGGAGGAGACCTACGGCTCCTTCAGTGCCGCTGAAAGTAGTTGGACGACAGTCCATGAAAGTTTTGAAAGTGCAAACAGGTGGTTGACCTGTTGTGTAAGAATCAGAGTAAGGTTAAACACAAGAGTTGGTTTAGGAATGTAGGATCTAAGGATCCTAGTGTAAGTCGTAACTGCAGGGTATACCTCCTGCTTGTGCGGCTGCAACTGCCGCAGCAACTTGTTCGTTAATGAGAGCCGTCAACTGGGCTTGTGTCATGTTGATACGTCCAGACATGATCTTCATAGCAAAGATAACATAAGTAAGAGAGGTTCGCGAATAGTGCGATGACAGAAGAGAGTGAGCACATAAGCGTTTTCAAGCAGTAATGAATAGTAGGCAATGTAATCTAAGCATACCACGAGCAAAGTTCTATGTAATTCTAGCATGTAGGTAATAAACATAAACCTTATTACCTAGGATGTTGAGTCTTGCACGTGGAGCGAAGCGTCGTTGTGGATCGTTGAGCACTGTACTGGTTATAGTCTGGTTTTAATAAAAACATTTTCCCCATATTAAAACCAAGTTCTCTATAACCAATGGCTCTGATACCAATCTGTCACACCCCCAAAATCCACACGCGGAGTATCACCGCTTGGAGGCGTGACTGACCAAGATCAAGCCACCAATCATATCAAACATAATAAGTACTAAATGTAATTTAAACCAAACGATATGAAAGGTGTTCAAACAAAACATGTTAAGTGTATAGCGGAAGCAAAAAATGTAAACCCAATGTAAGCAGTAAGTTCAAATGTTTAAATGTGTTATCATAAGTTCCACAATCCGTGCCCACAATGACCGCATCTCCCGTGCAAGCTCCAAATGTACCTATGGTCCTGCAAGGCATGTAATAGAGAGTCAACAACTAGTTGAGCGAGTTCACAGTTGGTTATTCAGTTATAGTGTTCGTATTGTAATTCGTAAGCTCGTTTAGTAATCATGTAATGTATGTAATGGTATCGCGGCCCTCCAGGCATGTTTGCGAAGTTTAGTGGGGGTTTCCCATGTTTTCTAGACTAGGTATATTTGTATCGCGGCCACCCGGCATGTTTGCGAAGATTAAAGTATAGTTCGCGGCCATTCTAGGCATGTTTGCGAAGGTTGTTCTAGTATAGCGGCCAATCCCGGCGTGTTTGCGAAGAGAGAGTATATGTATCACTAGTCTAGCAGTATCTACTAATAACCTTCCCCTCCCGGGGAATAATTTCATTAATCATGTAAGTATAAGAATCATTCAACCCATTCCCAACCCCGGGAATCCCATGCCTTGGTAAGAGTGTGAACTCACCTTGGTTTGCTCGGTTTGCTAAGTATGTGCTCAAAGTAAATCAATCACGTCCTAAAGTACGCACGTATACATAATCAGTTTGTATTCACGAAGTTCACGTATAAGCACATAGCGCGTATTAAAAATCATGCAAGTCATGCATAGCATCTAACAGCAGTTAGTTAACTCAGTTAAGTCTTAACAGGATCAAATTACCAAACAGTTTAATCATCCGATTCAACATTCGGAGATATATATATCATTCAGTCGTGCCATCATCATCATTAAATAATCTGATACAATTCTATTGAATGCAATGGCATGATTGGGTCATCTAAAGGTCTGATTACATGCCCACAAAGTTAATGAAATTGATCCTTTTTAAATTCGATGCACACTGACAATCATATGATTACTTGAAAACTATTAGACCTCACCTATTACTACATACAAATCGGTTCAATCACATGCTCACAATCATTGACAAGCTATGCAACCATCAATATTATCCATCATCACAATAACAGTAAACTACAACCCTAATCATATGAGTCACCAAATCACTAAATATTCAATGGCACATGACAAGTTGTCAGACCCTCATTATTATCATGCCAAACAAAAATATCAAAATTGAAAACAAATAAACAAACATATCCTTTCTGACTTTCACATGCAATATGAGTACATCTAGATCCTATCGACTACCCTTTTCAAGACATAAGCACATGCATATTAACTTCACATATCAATCAATATTAATCATTATATCACATCAAACCTAATACTCTAATAATATCCTGATTCGCATGAAAGGTTGATCATATGTAACACTTTCAAGAACATAACCAACAACACAACCATATGTTTTAAAACTGAAATCAACTAAACATAAAATCCACTAACCGAACTAAGGATGATCGAATCAGGGAATCGACTTCGAATGGGATAAGGGCAGCCGTCGAGTTTAAAGCAAAACGAGAGAGAGAGATGGGAATGCGATTAGGGTTTGCTGAACTAACTCACGCGTAAAGGTTGAAGTAGATATTATAGTTAAAAGATCATCACTGGGCCCAAAAGCCCATCTTCGATTTCGGCAGCCTCAAGAAGACGAAAACCCTATTACACATTAGTGTTTTCGTGAGTAGTTGAGTTCACATAGGGGTTTTCGGCTAAGGAATTTTGTTGTTTATTAAAATTCACAAACCCAACACAATACACTATTATTTACACACATTAGCATACATGTTTCATACTGCACAACAATATGTTAAACACACTTATAATACACCACATATAACATATCAATCATAATAAAGCTTAACGTATTACAAACGTGTCCAGTCGTGTAAACAAACAACTAAACAATTAATCGTGCAGTTAATGCGAGAATGGAATCTTGGAAACTCGAGTTGTCACAGTGTCCTTCCCAAACCGAGGACAGTACGTAGGCTTTACGTAGAGTTTGGCACAGGCATCCTTCCAAATCCGAGGACCGTGGTAAGTAGTCTATTAGTGATGTAAGTACAAGTAATCATTCAATCCCATTCCCAACCCACCGGGGAATCCCATGCCTTGGTAAGAGTGTGAACTCACCTCGGTTTGCTCGGTATGCTTAACTACTCGTTCAAAATCAATCAATCAAAACCTATATATTGACGTATACGGAAATCAGTCTATCATCACAGGTCACGTACGATCAGAATGTGCATCATAGAAGAATAATGGTTTAACAGGTAATAGTTACTTTAGCTTGTAAAACACATAATAGATAATTTATCGTACATGCAAACATATCAGATTTCCTGTTCTAGTTTAATGTCATTCAACCTTTTTTAATACATGCAATCATATATTCAAGAAGGTTATCCATTTGATCTACATGCCACATGGTTCAATAGAGATTAAATGTTGTCAGCTCACTAACATTTGAGGTCCAATAATATTGAAACAGCCCAACATGTATCGATTAAATAAGAGGAAGTGTTCAGAACAATTAATGCCTTGCATCAAACCCACTTAAAGTGATTATTATTGGACCAAAGCTTAATTGATTAAAGTGGGCCGACTAATACACTTGCACATGGGCCGCCACTATTAAAGGTTATCACGTGCTAACAAAATGAATGGCATCTTCTGTGCGGCGAAAACACTTGGGGCCGGAATCCCACTTACGACGAAAACACCCGGGACGAAGACACCTGTTTTCGTCGGCTTCAGGTGTGACGAAAACACTAAGTGTTTTCGTCTGGTGTTGTGATTTCGTTGGCCGCTGGGTTTTCGTCGACTGGTCATCACCTTCATTAACAGTTACAATAACAAGCACAACCCTAATCATCATCTAACAGATTCAACCACTTCAACGAACAATCGATCAATCAGGAACTAATACAATCGCTTAGATATTCACTCATTTGTATCATCAGAATTATCATCCAACATCATGTAAGCAGAATCATCATTCAACATTCAATTCAACAATTAAACATACATATTGCAGCCGATCCATTTACATGTGCATCCAACCATCGATTAGTTTTCTAAAACCCACAAACCCTACACTTCACATCATCAGATCTATTCTACAAGATTCATGACAAAAACATCCAATCCATCCATTCAGTTTTATGTCATCGACAGATCATGTTTAATATACGGAACCTTAATATACAATTCAATCCTAATCATATGCTCATCATTACACCCACTAACAGTTAATTCATGATTTCAACAAGTAGTCAATTGATTTTAATATAACAAAATCATATATAACAGCTTACAATAAAAGGTCACTAACCGGTACGAGTGTCTGAGAGTTTCACAGGAATCAAAGCTGCCGTCTCAGAGAATGGGGTGCTCTATGGTTTCAGTTTTTGGTGATTAGACTTTCACGTGAAATGGGGAAACAAAATATATAAGGCCGATTACTACTGGGCCAAAGCCCAACCTGTTTTTGTTGACCACATGGTGGACGAAATCACTTCTTGATTTCGTGGGGTGTGTTTTCAGCTAGGGGGGTTGATTTCGTGAGTTCCATGTTTGTTATTTTTAATTCCCCAAATACAATATTAATCCAACACATTATTATTAACATACATACATACTCATATTGCACAAAAATATATAAAACACACTTAATGCACACCATATATATCATATCAATCAAACACGGTTTAGCATATTACAAACGCATACAGTTGTGAAACAAACAAGTCGTGCAAACAAACCACTTAAACAATTAACGTGCAATTAATGCGAAGATGGATATCTTGGAAACTCGAGTTGTCACATTATCTAAATGACTAAAGTTAACTAAATTGCAGAAATATAAATTCAGAGACTTGGTTGTTTGGTTTTAAGAACTAAAATTAACTAGAAAACAACTAAGGAGTTTGTAAACGATTGAGAGAAAGAGTATTCTTCCCGGGTCTCAGGTTTCTTTTATATGACAACAAATATTAATGTTCAACTAGAAAGAACCACATAGATATGATTCATGTGTGTGCAATTACTTGTGATGAAAGGGGACTAAGTACTCGGATTCATAGAATGCGAGGTTGTCACCCGATGACCAATTAACAAATATCCAACCCAAATCCCTTCCCACTAATTCTTGATTGCCAACGGCACCAAGAACGTATGGTTCAGAACAAAGATCAAACACTATTAATAAGTTACAAACAATCACACTCACACCATAATAATACTAAACATAAACATGATTAGATTATCATTCTAGAAATACATGAACATAACATAGTCATCACAAAGAAACCTTACATCCAGGAAGAACACAAAGAAAGTTAGCCGATCATTGCTCGGATAATCACACAAACATCAAAACCATAATCCATTGATGATAATATGTTAATCCTTGCTTTGAAAATACTCAAAAATTTGTTTTTAGTCTCCAAAATCGCCCCCAAACTGATCTCCAACGAACACAAATGATTCGGTCGTTCAAAAGTCACACCCATCAACCATAAAAGAGGAGTTACACTTTTCTCGTCAGGCTCCATCGTAAGCTACAGTGGCTTTAAAGTGGCCTACGGTAGTTGAAAACGGTCTTACGACACATTTTTGGTCAGGGTCTACCGTAGCTTAAGGTGGCCATCGTAAGCTACGCTAGGGTGCAGCTAGGCAATTTTGTTTTCTTCATAACTTTCTCGTTTCAACTCCGTTTTCTTCGCCGTTTTCGCCCACGTTCTCGTAATTTCATCCTCTATCATGTTATCTTCTTAATTCTTCAATTCCAATAATTTATGTTTTCATTTATTCTCCGTATTCCTTCCATTTTAAGCTCCTGTTTGTTCCATGCTTCTTCTAACACTTCCTTTTCGCTTCCTATTAAGCCTTTTACACCTGAAATGATAAGTAAACCGTAGTTATCTAATTCGAGACAATAACCCACTAGAATATATAATTTTAATATCCATTATGCCACTTAAGGGTTGTCCTACGGTCCAACTGTCAGATCCCCAGACTTACACATTGCTTGCCCCTAAGCAACTCATCAAAACAACTCATAACTCCCCAAGCGATCAACATGAATCAAGCAAACAAATGTCCTCATTTTACTAACTTTTCTTAAACCCCACACAACACACCCCTCACAATGACTCTCCTCTCGGTGACAAATAATACCAGCTAGGATGAGTTAGAACACACTCAAGGCAAATGTTTTGTTGTGCAATAATATGCTTGTACCCAAACCGGCCCTTCACCTAAAGAATTGCCAAAACATGAATGTGAATCAAAGACACATAAAGGTTGTAACACGGCTAGGGGTATGGGTATGGGTATGGGATGAGGGAATATGTGTAAAGTAGCTCAATGATCCGACCTGGTCCTATTATTACATCTAAACAAACACGACTAACTAACTACGAAAACATGCATTTTTTTCTTCTTTTTCTTTCAAACTACCACAACATTTATTCTAATTCTTTTTCATTGCTTTTTTTTACAAATGAACATTGAACATAACACAACATAACACTAATATGCAAAGTTAACACTAATAGACCGGGTCAAGAAACGGGTGAATTTTTTGAGAGATAGGCCTAGGTTATCAAATGATCGGCTTTAAGCTCAACATTGGCTACTAAAAGTCCAATCCCCCGCCCCTCTCGCTACCATGCTCATATATATAACTTATGAGGTCCAACCCCCCAAATCCCACACTCGCACACACATTGACGAGGCTACTTAAATGCCCTAATCCTTTTCACACACATATCAAGCTAAGGCCTTAAACCGAATTCAAGCACAGGTTCTAATGCACCCCACCCATTGCGACTCTCATCAAATAAATTATTCTCTAATAAATCAAACAAGTGGCTCAAACTCACACCAAGAAAGGGTGTACGGGGTTGTCGGCGTGTCGTGCAGTTTTAGTATTAAGTGTTCAATTTCAAACAATTTTTCGCTTGATTTCAGAATTTTACAAAAGTGTCAAAAAATTTTTCCCTTCCCCACACTTGGGATACATTGTCCCCAATGTATAGCTTTGAAGGGAAAGATCGCTCAAAACACACCAAACTTTTTTTTTTGAACATAAACAAACAAACTAACTACCAATATTTCATGGCTAAAGAACATGACAAGTCTAAGGAAAGAGTACATGGACCTGATGAAGTTTAACATAACAGATGTTGGAAATGATCCGATTTCCTATCACCACCTTCACACAACTATCCGCAGATCTTCCCCACACTTGAGTGTAGCCATAGCCCTGAGACATAGAAAAATAAAGAAATAACAAGGTCAGTGAAAAACCCGGGTTGCCTCCTGAGCAGCGCTAAGTTTTCGGGTCTTCAGCCAGACCGTGCCACCCCCGTTTATGGTGGCTCAAAGAAACGATTCCTGCCATCTTCATCAATAAATCGTGCCATTGAGTAAAATGCATCCGTCCCATGGCTATTCGGTGGGTAATCAAATACACTCTTGCTTGATCCCGTATGCTTTTCTTCACGATCTGGTGGGTGATTTATTTTCATTCTTTGACACACTTTTTTCATACAATCACTAGACTCACCACCCTTCCCCTCAATGGACTCATAACTAGTCACTCTAGTTTGAACATCAAAGGACAACTTACGGTTCTTTTTGGTCATGGTAATAATCTCGTCTCTACAATTGATTTGAGCATTTGCTATGTATAGAAATGGTCGACCTAAGATTACCCTTGTTGTACTACCATTTTGGTAGAAGCATAGTCTAGGACCAGAAAATCCACTGGGTATTCAAACTCTCCCAACTGAATCTTTACATTCCTAACCATTCCCCGTGGACGCCTCCAACTTTCATCCGCCAAGTTCACCATGGTGTCTGCATCTTGCAGTGGGCCAAAGTTATACATGTCATATAAATCGCCTGGTAGCACACTCATGCCCGCCCCGTAGTCCAACAATGCATGAGGAATTTTTAATTTTCCCACTCAGATAGGCACGATTGGTGCTCCATGCTCTTTGTCATTTTCAGCCTCGACATCTTTTCCTATACCTGCATTTACTTGACAAGAATAGGTTAGAAATGTTTCATTAAATTCAGTCCTAGGAACGGTGCTTAACACATTGATGTTAACACTTTTGATGTGTTTAGGATTTGTCACCGTGTCGCTTGGTAGTTGACCTTTTTCTTTCTTCAAGAGTGCCACCTCACTTGCAAGTTGACCCATTTGGGTGGTCAAAGATTGAATAACTTTGCCGCGGATTTCATCTTTTTTACTACGAACATCGTCCTTTTGATTTCTTCATTGCATTACTAGTTGCATCGCCTTCAACATCTCCATGACTTCATTTCCACCCGAGTTGGATGGCCCCGACCACCCGGTTTGTTCATTGGTGTGTGGTTGATATTGCCTTTGATACCCTTGATTGTTAAATTGTTGACGCGGAACAAAATTTCCTTGATTTCCTTGGAAATTAGGTTTGGCTTGGTTAGACGGATTTCCAGAACGAAAGTTTGGGTGATTTCTCAATCCGGGGTGGTAGGTTTTTCAATTCATGTTATAATTCTTACCACCTTCCCCTTGGCCTTGAACCACATTCACCCCTTCAAATTGTTCTTGGGCTCCCAAACAAATTTCTGCTACATGACCCAACTCATTACAAATTGAACAAACATCATATACCTGGTTTGTAGTCTGAACTCCACCATCATCCATAGCATGCACTTGTGGTCTAGTAATAGCTGGTCTCGCTCTCCTAGATGATCGAGCTTTTCTTTTTGATGTGACAGCCATTTGCTCCAAAAATGCCCAATCGTCTTGCTCGTAATTGGTACCGAATGTACCATTCGTGATAGACATTAAGTCTGTTGGTGCATATGTCTGTCGACTTCATCTTGTATCGAGTCTTGTAATAGATTAGATAGATCAGGGCATGAAATACGAGAAAAATGTGAAACATATAGGATGTATCCATTTCGCATGAAATGGACTTTGCCAGTTCGCACGAAATAGAAATGCCATTTCGTGTGAAACCATTTCGTATGAAATGGAGTGCCTATATATATGTGTGTCTTGGATCTCATTTGTAGCTTGCTGATTCTAGTGCCGAGGTGCTGCCGAAGTGTCTCCAGAATGTAAAACATTGTAATATCAATAAACAAGACAATTAAAGTGTATATCAAGCAGAGTCAACATCAATACGTTTGTTTCCGCCTCTCGTATTTATCAAAAACTCTTCTGAACGACTCGTTTGGTCGTGTAAACGGTCCTACAAGTGGTATCAGAGCTCAGGTGGAAGAGTTCTTACCGATTCAGCTTGATTTCATCTAAAAATTCTGATTTCTACTCACTTTCTTCACATTTTTCAAAATTAATCAAGATTTGACGGATAAAATGGCTTCATTTTATCACATAATACGCGAAACATTGTTTTAACAAACCCTTGAAAGAATTAGACCTTAATTCAGCTTAAAACTTGATCAATTTATCAAAATCATGGCCGATTGGATGACATGAGCACCATTTCACACGAGTTGAACCTTCCATTTCGCACGAAGTGGTGAAATACTCGTCGTACGAATTGGGCATTTGTGACTCATTTCGCACGTATTGAACATTTGTAATCTAGTTTCATGCAAATTGAATCTTATCCAGTTCGTTTGAGATTTGTTTTCAGATTGTGTGAAAGATTCTAGTTGGTTTGAACCTTCAGCTCGTTTGAATCTTGTGATTTTGTGAAACATTTTTCTGAAACATGGAAGAAGAGTTTTACAACGCGTTTGCTACTGCCCCGGGTACTCCTGTTACCGTTGCTCAGAGTGTGAATATGGAAAATGAAACAGGAACATTACAAAAACCTCCAAAGTTGATGGGCATTGAAGAATAGTATTGTTGGAAAGACCGGTTCGAAAATTGGGTTCAAGCAAATCATTTAAGGTCGTGGGAGTATATTGAAAAAAAGTATGTTAAACCTCGTACAGATGTGGGAGTCATCAAAACTATTTCTGAATTGTCGGATAAAGAGGGAGACATGTACAAGGCAGAAAAAATGATGATCAGTCTACTTCAGCAAGCTGTGAAAGTGTTAGTGCACTATGTCTGTCGACTTCGTCTTGTATCGAGTCATGTAATAGGATAGGATAAACTAGTGCTCAGTTGCTAGAAACTGAGATTTGAGTGTTTATTAGTGATTTCGCTTGAAACAGCCAAAGGCCTTTTCAAACGAAATTAACAATGTTAATTCCGTTTGAAATGACACTTGGTCATTTCAAACGAAATCAGAACACTATATATAGGTGAGCATGGTTTGTCATTTGTAACTTTCGGACTTGAGTAGCGAAGCTCTGCCGAATTGTCTCCAGGTTGTAAATTGCTGTTAGATAAATAATAGAGACATTTAAATTGAATCGAGCGTCCGTTTCATTGATTTCGCCTTTGATTCGGATCCAAAACTCTTCTGAACGACTCATTCAGGTCGCACAACGATCCTACAAGTGGTATCAGAGCTCAGGAGGAAGAGTTTAGCTTGATTTCATCAGTTTTCTGACTTCTACACCTTCTTTTTCAAAATTCACAAGATTTTACGGATAAAATGGATTGAATTTCACACATTACACGCGAAACAGTGTTTTAACAAAGCCTTGAGAAAATCTGACCTAAATTCAGATTAAAAGTGACAAAAATAGACCAAAAAGTTAATTTCGTTTGAATGAGCATCTGATTTCGCTTGAAAAGAGTAATACTGTTTGAAAGGTTCACACGGAATCAATTATTTCGCTTCAAAGTGTAATTCCGTTTGAAGTTCTGATTTAGCTTTAAGTTGTGATTTCATTTGAAGTTGTCATTCAGGGATTTCGTTTAAAAGTGTGATCTCGTGTGAAAGGGTATTCCGTTCCAAAGTGATTTCGCACCAAAGTGATTCCGTTTGAAGAACACTATTTCGTTTGAAAGTGGATATTTTGCGTCAAGATCATTTCAAGTCAACCGAGTGTCAGTTTGTTTCAAGTTGTTTGATATTGTTTAAACTGATTGTGTTTGATTGTTTTTGTCTCCAGGTAATTCAAGAAATTCACATCATGGCTGAAGAGTTCTACAATACGTTCTATAACGCGTTTACATCCGAGTCTTCCGAAACCTCAACTGTCACACCAAAAACCATTACAAAAGCAATCAATGAAAACATTAAACATGATAACTTTTACGGCACACATTCAAAACCACCAACTCTTGAAAGCATTAAAGATTACACTTGGTGGAAAGATCAGTTCATCAACTGGGAAAAAGCTTATGCTCATGAAAGCTGGTTTTGTTTGGAGTTTGGTTATAAAAGGCCGACCAATGATAAAGGAGAAAAAACCCCGCTAAAAAATTTATCAGCAGAAGACAAAAGAGAATTCTCAGCTAAACAGAGAATGATTGCTTTAATTCAATCTTCAATCAGAAATGACATGTTTGCTTTATTGCAACATGATGGAACATCGAAATCTGTCTGGGAAGCTTTACGGGTAAAAGCTGAGGGGGGTAAACAAATCAAGAAAAATAAAATTGCTTTATTAAAGAAAGAATTTGATTTGTTTGATAGTTTGAAAGGTGAATCAGTAAGACAAATGATAGAGAGATTTGGTCATCTAAAAATTGAACTTGATCGTTTTGGTATTGTTAAAACTCGAGAAGAAATAATTGATAAGATCATAGAAGCTTTACCACGAGCTGATCAGTGGCAAACGTTTGTATTCATATTGAAAAATGATGCTTTATATGATACAATTTCTCTTGACGTCTTGATAGAAAAGATAGAAAGTCATGAGCTTGAATTGCAAAAGCAGAACAAGATGAGCAGTTCTTCACATCAACAGAATGTTGGTCTCTACTACAAAGGTAATTTACCTTCAGTGAAAGTTGGAGAAACACCAAAGACAGCATTCAGTGGTGAGAGAACAAAAGAGCCATAGAAAAGTTCATCAAGTTACAATCCGGGTTATCATTCAGCTTATTCAAAAGCTAGTTCTGAAGAATCAGATGAGATACTGTGCAACATTTCTCTCAAGTTGAAAAATTCTCCTGCAATGAGCATCAATGCAGCTAAGCAGCAAATGAGCTTCCTTGCATCTGTTCTGGAATCGTATGAAGGTCTTGTAGCTGGAAAAATTGGAAACTCAGAGTTAACCAAAGAAGACTACGACCAGATTGATCCGGAAGAGATGGAACTCATTGACATCCGCTGGTGTTTAGCGAGTTGCATCAGAAGAGCTCAGAGATACATGGAGATTACTGGGAAACAATCATTAGGCGGTGCATCAACAAAACTTGGATTTGATAAGTCCAAAGTGACCTGCTTCAAATGTAAGCAAAAAGGTCATTTCAAGAGAGAATGCAACAATTCTGCAGTTGGTGGAAATGAACATACGTTCAATGATGATTATTACCGAAAGGCAATCTACCACCAAAGCAAAGAAGAGCCAAAAATGATCGAAGATAAACCCAGAGATAAGTCAAGAGCTTGTGCTGTAATCCATGATGATGAAGGATATGATTGGAGTCAGATTCTTCAAGAAGAAGATCGTGTTGAAAATCGAAGTACAGCTCATAGCAAAGCTATATCAAAGAACAAACATTATGTTTTTATAGCTGAAATCAAAGAGAAAATGTTGGTGCATATTTGTGACAACAGCTTAGATTTGGTCTTTGGATATCTTGTAATTAGTAAAACGATAAACAGTTAGCGGGTTTAGCTTTGTAATAGTTAATTAAGAGTGATTGGGCCAAACCAAACCCACATAGGGGGATGGTAGGCGAAATGGGCCTAGCCCAAGACCTAGCCCATGTGCAAAGCTTTGTCCTATATAAACAAAGCTTAGCATTAGGGTTTAGGTTAATCATCTAATCACTCTTGGAGAGAATTCGTGAAAGACAAAGGCTTGGACGAATTAGGATCTTGATTGATTGTAATCGTTGGAAGATAATCAATAGAAGACCGGATTGAAAGTGTATCGTGTTCTTGATTCTGTATCTACTCGTTTTCTGCGAAATCTAATCTAGAGGATTCCGCACTCTAGGTTGGATCGACGATTCTGTTACGATCCGCACGGCTCACGGGACCTACAATTGGTATCAGAGCGTTAGGCTCTTGATTGGCTTGGTTCAGAATCGTTTCTGCAGAAAAATTGGATTTTCGGAGTTCTGCTGCTGATTTCGGATAGAAATCAAGGATTTCGGATCAAAATCAAGCATTTCGAATCCATTTTGGATTGATATCTTGGATTTCGGATCCAGAAACAAGCATTTTGAACCTTTTGATTGCATTTCGGATCTTCTGACTTGCATTTCGGATAGCATTACGGATCAAACAGTTGATTTCGGATCAGGTTGGACATTTTATAGCAAGTTTGGGGAGTTAGAGAAATCTATAGAGAGTGGCTAGGAGATTTCTTGTGGTCTTGAATTGATTGTAAACTTCATGTTGATAGATTGCCAAAATCTGAAGTTTTGGGTCTTTATACTGTTATTTCATCTGGGGATATCTTGGCTGTCCTTCTATTTAGAACTAAAATTGTACATGACCCCAGGAAAGAAAGTCACTTGGAATTAGCTCATTTCTATTTGAATGTCTGTATGTTGTCCCGATACACACAATTTTGATCTGATTCTGAAATCTTCTCTGAAAAAAGTCGTGTACCTCCTCTGCTGCATCCAGATATATGCTGACCTGGAGGTGCTAGGCAACGACAGCTTCTGCTGCATCCAGATACATGCTGACCTAGCTGTACGTTGTCGCGCTATAGATCTAATACACCCGAAAGAGGCCCTCAAGTGCCCAAAAGAAACCCTAGAAACCTATATCAAACTGAGAAAAACTCATTTGATCTGTATATTATACCATCTCTACTAAAGATCTATTCTGTTCTCTTCTCAACCTATTCCCAGTTAAGATTTCAGAAATCTGGATTGGACTTGTGAAATATGTGGTAGGGAAGATACTTGCATGATAGAGTGTGTTGTTTATATTTCCAGGATTTGATTAGTATTTATTTGGGTGTTCATTGTTAAGCATTCAAAACATGATAAAACAGATTATATGCAGACCTAGACACTGTTAGGATATCTTAAAGGATGACATCAGTATACTCACCTACTACGATGAATCTTTGTGCATATCTTGATCGTGGGGGTATATCCTGAAGTGGGACACACTAGTATATCAGAAATAAAATTACCTTAACGTATCATACGGTAATGGTACTTGAAATGTTCATGCATTTTGTTTAGATGGACAAACATACTGGTAATCATCTTGAACTGCTTTTCATGAAAAATTACATAAAGAATTAACAAATGGTGTGAAACAGTCTGATTGTGCTGATATGATCTTCTTGCACATGATTCTCACAAAAAGAAGTATTGTAAATATTTTTTAGTTTAGCTTAGTTTGTTTAGTTGTTGAAAAATATAAAAAATACCAAAAATATTTCCTTTTAAAAAGATCTCCCATTTTGAACTGACAGGTAGTTGTTTTTGCAAACTAAGATAAAATATTGGTTTATCTTTAAATGTAAAAAAATGCTAATGGTTTTTCGAGATACTTGCTTGTGTTGCTAAACAAATTGATGCAGTTATCAAAATGAAGTGCAGAATACAAGTAAAGTGCAGATTGAAAGTGAAGTGAGATGTGTGAAGATGCATGGTAGGATCCTTCTACTACATTGCAGAAAGAGAAAGAGATATGGAAGATTTGAAGATACTTGCTTAACCAAAGATTGCTAGTTCGCTGATCTACAACGAATGAAAGTTTTGGAGATTGGAAGCATCAGCTAAGGGGGAGTTTGTTGATGTCAGAAACTGTGTAGCTGACGCTATCCAAAGACCAAAAGACCGCAAGATGTTTGAAGACAAAGTTACACTATGAAGCTATTGTCAAGGGGGAGTTTGTTGGTGCATGTTTTGTGACAACAGCTTAATAGTTTGTTTATTTAGTCTTTGGATATTTTGTATTGGGCTGAGCATTATTGGTTAGTGTGTTATTCAGTGTTATGGGCTTGGAGAATGGCCTAGCCCAAACCAAAGCCCATGTGCAAACCTTGTCCTATATAAACAAGGCTTGGCATAAGGGTTAAGGTTGGACATTAGATAGACATTGGAGACATTTAGAGAAAAGAAAGAGGGGAGTGCGAAATCTATAGAGAGTGGCTAAGAGATTTCTTGTGGGTCTTGAATTGATTGTAAACATCGAGTTGGATAATCAATAGAAGACCAGATTGAAAGTGCATCGTGTTCGTGATTCTGTTTCTACACGTTTTCTGTGAAATCTGATCTAGAGGATTCCGCACTCTAGGTTGGATCGACGATTCTGTTACGATCCATACAGCTCATGGGACCTACAATTGGTATCAGAGCTTTTGGCTCTTGTTTGGCTTGGTTCAGAATCGTTGTCTGCAGAAAATCGGCGTTTTTGGACGTGTTTGAAGGCTGTGTTCGTGTTCTGCTGCTGATTACGGATAAAATTCAAGCATTTCGGATCATTACTGATCAAAAGACTTGGATTTCGGACCAAAAAGCAGTCATTTCGGATAAACAGCAATAACTACGGACCATTACGGATCAGATTGAGTTGATTTCGGATCACTTCTGACCATTTCGGATAGAGAACTTGCATTTCGGATAGAAATCAAGGATTTCGGATCCATTACGGATTAAACGGCTGCATTTCAGACCAGATTTCGGATAAATCAAAGGATTACGGACCATTACGGATTGTAAGGGGTTCATTTCGGATAAAGAGGTCTGATTTCGGATCAGTTTGTTTCATTTCGGACTAGGAAGTGGTCATTTCGGATCATAGTAGCTGATTTCGGATAAGGGTGTTCATTTCGGACCATCTAGGACCATTTCGGACGGGGTGGAATTTTTCTTGGCTCGCGTACGAAAAATTTCACAGTTTCGCGTTTAGGAAATTATCCGTAACTCATCTCAGGAAACCGTTTGCACCGTTGGAATCCTTGGATTTTTAGGGTAAAAAAAAGACTCTGGAAAATCCTGGAATAGGTTTTTGACATTATATATCATTGGAATCGTAATTTCGAAACGAATCTAACGGTATAATTTGATAAAAACAGTTTTCAGAAAAAATTTTGTACGGTATTATCAGTTCGCTTACGGTAAAAGCTAGACAAGGACCAGTATAGGAGTTAGATTTGGATTTTGTCACAGGTTACCAAAATTCATTTAAACTTTTATGCTGTGTGATGGCTAAAATGAACAATGGAAGGGAGACTGTTAAGAATTGGCCAAAGCTTACGAACGTCAAAGAATATGCTGATTGGAAAGAAAAGTTTGAGTTGTTTATGAAATTTGAAGATACTTGCTTAACCAAAGATTGCTAGTTCGCTGATCTGCAACGAATGAAAGTTTTGGAGGAATTGTTACTGATAGGGGGAGACGGTGTTAGTAAGTGGGTTCAAAATTTTGAAATGATGCAGGTTATGGGGTGTTTGTTTAAAATTTGTGCGTGTTGGTGTTGTGTTGGAAAGTGCGTAATCTGTTATATAGTTTAACTAATCTCTTGAATAATAATAATTTGTTTAACTTGTGTTGAAAAATTCTTATGGTTTCTCGAGATGTTTGTTTTATAGTATACAGATTGAAGCAGTGTGTTGCGAAGAAGTTGCTGTGTTGCTGAGAAGTTGCTGTGAAGATGAGAGTTTGATTGGATGCATGGTAGACCCTCCTTTCTACATTGCAGACAAAGTTGAAGAGTTGAAGAGTGCTATACAAAAGTTGAACTGGAGTTTACTCAAACGCTAAAGTTTTGAAGATTTGGTGATTGGATGCATCAGCTTAGGGGGAGTCTGTTGCTGACAGAAGCTGTTAAAGCTGAAGCTATCCAAAGACCAAAAGACTGTGAGATTCTGAAGGCTGAAGTTACCTTTGTGAGCTATTGTCAAGGGGGAGTTTGTTGGTGCATATTTGTGACAACAGCTTAGATTTGGTCTTTGGATATCTTGTAATTAGTAAAACGATAAACAGTTAGCGGGTTTAGCTTTGTAATAGTTAATTAAGAGTGATTGGGCCAAACCAAACCCACATAGGGGGATGGTAGGCGAAATAGGCCTAGCCCAAGACCTAGCCCATGTGCAAAGCTTTGTCCTATATAAACAAAGCTTAGCATTAGGGTTTAGGTTAATCATCTAATCACTCTTGGAGAGAATTCGTGAAAGACAAAGTCTTGGACGAATTAGGATCTTGATTGATTGTAATCGTTGGAAGATAATCAATAGAAGACCGGATTGAAAGTGTATCGTGTTCTTGATTCTTGTTCTACTCATTTTCTGCAAAATCTGATCTAGAGGATTCCGCACTCTAGGTTAGATCGACGATTCTGTTACGATCCATACGGCTCACGGGACCTACAGAAAACCAGAGAAGAGATTCTGAGTGAGAAAACATACAGAGAAAGAAACATTGCTTGGAACATAATTGATATAATGCAAGAAAAATATGAAAGTGCAGTGATCAACAAGAGATGGGATAAGAAGAGAGAATGCTACGTCAACAGAAATGGTGAACCTGTTGTTCCCAAGAAAGACATAATCTTTGATGATGTTCTGTTAGTAATCCCTCGATCCGTCGAATACTATACTAATGTTGAAAAAGAT
Organism: Helianthus tuberosus; assembly: GCA_030545235.1. NCBI lineage: Eukaryota > Viridiplantae > Streptophyta > Magnoliopsida > Asterales > Asteraceae > Helianthus > Helianthus tuberosus. Next base: position 97,014,819 of record CM060357.1, on the reverse strand, counting down.
AAAACATATGTGAAGAAATTTGAAAAACTACTTAGGGATGTTATGACTTCAAGTCTGAAGAAGAGGGATGAAGAGAGAATGAAGAAGAATGTTGATGAGATGGTGAATAATTTGAAGAAGGTCGATGAGGAAGTCAAAGTCGAAGCAGTAAAAGAGGAAGATGTGAAGGTAGAAAAAGTTGTTGTGAATGAAGAAGTTGTGAAAGAAGCAGTTACTGAAAAACTGCAGGTTGAAGAAGCTGAGAAGAAGGTTGAAAGTTCGATTGAAATGAAGAATGAGAATTTGGATGCTGGTGATACTGAAGTTGGTTATGAAGAAAAACAAAAGAATGATGCTGATCAGACAGAGACTGCAACATACACCGAAGTGCCAATCACTGAGGTGATTTCTGATTCTGAAATCTTAAAAACTGTTGAACAGTGCAAGAAATGCATGGAAACATGCAGTGCTTGTACTGAAAAAGACGAAAGGTTCAGAACAAGAGATCTTGAATTTATCAAAATAGAAGAAGTTTTCAAAATTAAATACAAGGAAATGTTAGAAAACGAAAAAGTTTTGAAAGATAATGATGAAAAACTTTCAGAAAAATGTAAAAAGTTAGAAAAAGAAAATGAAGTTTTGAAAGAAAATGTTTTTAAAAAGACAGAAGAATGTGATCAAAAAGAAAAAGTTTGTCAAGAAATGAAAAAGGAATATGATTCAATAAAATTGGCATATCACATTATAAAAGAGTCATATGAAAAAGTGAAAAGTGAAATGAAATTTGTTCAATCAAGATTGGATTACTGTTCTGAAACAACTAATACGTTTAAGCGAAATTATGAAATAAAGCAACAAGTTGTTAATTCTTACATTGAGGATGTTGCTAAACTTAAGCGTCAGATTGCTGATTTAGAACAGGATAATAACAAGTTAAAAAGTTATCACGCGTCGTCATATGTGCTTGAAAGAATTTTCAACATAAAACCGGATGGAAAAGATTCTGAGCAAAATAAGAAAGGTATTGGCTCAGAGTTTCATCAAGTTCCACCACCGGAAAAGTTTGCATTTTATGATGATGAAAAGGTTGAAAAAGCTTTCAACATGGTAGATCAATTGCCAGATAACATTGACGTAACCTATTCCAAATCTGATGATTCTAGTGATTCAGAGGTGGTAGGTAAGGTCGTTGAAAGTGTGTTGAAAGAAGAGTCAAGTGAAATAGGTAAATCTGAATCACAGGATGAAAATGAAGGTAATTTTCATGATGGATATCTGAAAAACTCAAAATCTGAGAAAAATTTGAATGATGATTCAAAAGGATTGGTTTATACCATGATTGGATCAGACAAATTATTCTTAGATGTTGTTTTCCCGATTCAGAATGTGATTTCAGAAAAGATTGACAAAGTTTTCAAAATGGTTGAGATTGAGAAATCCGAAATTCCAAAGTTTGCTGGAAAAGGTCACAAAACGTTTTATAACAAACCTGGTTACAAGAAGAAAAACATGAAGGTTGGGTTGGGTTATAAGAAGAAACAAAGTCGAAAACAAAATGAAACGCCAAATTATCAGATAAAGATGAATTTTGTTCATGGAACAAGTTCTGAAGAAGAGAAAGAACTCCAATTTAGGCGTCAGTCTAATGAAGAGTTCTATGCTCAAAAGAAAAAGAAACAACCACAGGTTAAAGATGTGTCCAAGAGAACATGTTTCAAATATAATCAAACTGGACATCTTGCACGCAAATGTCCAAATCTGAAACCTGTTGATGTTGACATAAAGAAGTCTGATAATGTTGAGAAACAAAAATCTGAGGATGTGAAACAAAGGTCAACCAGATTTGACTCAAAACAAACTTGGGGGTACAATAGAAACAAGTATGTTTCGACTCAAACTTGGAAATCAAACCCGAATAAGTTCGATTCAAGACAGATCTGGAATTCTCACACATCCAGATTCAGAACAACTCAAAGTTGGAAAACAACTGTTGATATGACAAAACCAAATGAGTTTTGGAAACCTAAAGTTGTTGTTCAAAATCAAAATGTTCATAAGGAATCACATTTTTACAAAAGAGGGACTTCAAAAGGTCAAACATGGTCTGTTAAGAAACAAATGACTTCGGTAAAAGATAATGTCACACCCCGACCACGTATAACATACAAAACGTGGCGGAAATCGTCGGGGAGTGTTGTAACAGAATTAATTGTTTCATAACCATGGCATTCAAAGTTGTATTTTATTTATCAACACAAGAGTTACATTGTCTTAAACAAAAACAAGAGTACATAACATAATTAAACTAAGTCTATCTTTGTTTTATGTCTCTAAGGCACAGGTCCGCCCTAGTGTCACGATCATCATCCTATGGAAAAGCTCCTGAAAACACATGTGAAAGTATTCTCAATGCTCTCGGACCATTGAAGAAGCCCAGTCGCACCTTCAGAACCACTAAACTTGAGTGGTTTAGCCGAGTTAAAATCCTTGTATTTGCATGGAGCATTGTTGTTGTTGTTGGCTTGGTTCCATTGAGCAAAGAGGTTTGGGAATTGAGCAGCCATCTGCTGCGCAATGATTTCTGCCAGTTCGGCAGTCGCTATCTGGTTTTCGCGTAGAGGAGGCATTCTAAAAGAGGAAAACATGAAAGGGAACGAGTGAGATGATTGGATGAAGAGAATGAGATGAAACAAAATTAACAAAAGCAAAGATGGTGGTCATTCGTCCGCATTACCAAGCTAACAAACGACACACAGTGACTAATCAAAGTAAATGGATCAAAAATAATGTATCGCGAAGACGTGCTCGCCTATAAGTGAACACTCATCCCAAGAATTCCCAGGTAAGCACTACTGGTCTCGCGTCTGATGAGATATATACGAAGTGCTTGCCTAGACAGAAAACCCAGAATACAAGCATTCACTCTTCCAGTTTGCACGTGTTCACACTATTTAGAACCCAAAACTTTGACGAGATTTTGAAAATTTGAAGGCACAAGGCCAAAAATTTTAGTTAAACTGGAAGGGTTCAAAACCTTACAAAAGAGGGTTCAAAACCATGTAATAAATTATCCAAAAACAGAAGATTGTTTTTCAAAAATTGTTTCGGAAAATTTGGTTTTTGTTTTGATAATCACCTAAGGATAGGTGATGTACATGTTTTAAGATCTAAACACAAGATAACTTGTGTTAGGGTCCTAGAAAGGTTATAGTCTAGGTCAAAGCATTACTAATAACCTAATTCCCTATAACCATTGGCTCTGATACCAACTCTTCTGTCACACCCCGACCACGTATAACATACAAAACGTGGCGGAAATCGTCGGGGAGTGTTGAAACAGAATTAATTGTTTCATAACCATGGCATTCAAAGTTGTATTTTATTTATCAACACAAGAGTTACATTGTCTTAAACAAAAACAAGAGTACAAAACATAATTAAACTAAGTCTATCTTCGTTTTATGTCTCTAAGGCACAGGTCCGCCCTAGTGTCACAATCATCATCCTATGGAAAAGCTCCTGAAAACACATGTGAAAATAGGTACGTCAGCATAAAAATGCCTGTGAGATACATAGGTTTTGTGAAAATAGAATTCATGACTTATGTTTGAGAAAATGTTTAGTCATGGACCTTGTAATTTGCTTTGTCTTATAAATCATTTGAAAAACGATAAGATCAGATGATATGTATAAATAAATGTAAGGTTAAATGAATAACCATGTAAAAATGAGTTTGTGTAAGATAAGTTGTTTGTAAACAGTGTCTTGTAAAAAGTATGTTATTTGTATAAAATGTCATGTGTCATAAATTGAAATGATTTAAATAACGCTACGATATGTAATACCATACAAACACTTATATATAGGAAGTACCAGCGGCGTATCCACCATGCTTGTATCATATTACACACGCCTCGTTACTTAAATCACTTACTCAAACCAAACCACCAATGTAAATTGTTTATGTATAATCAAATGTCAAAATGTTATTGTGTAAACCATATCAAATGTCTGTGTTCAATGTAAATCATGAATTGTGTATATCAATGTCAAAATGTTTATGTCTAATGTAAATCATGTAATGTGTATCCAAAAATGTCATGTATGGTATGTGAAATATATCAACTAAACCATATGTAAAATGCACAAAAACAAGGTATTGAAGTAAAACATGGTTTAAATCAAAGTTATGTTTTGTGTAACAACTGCATGCTATACTGATATAAACATTTATGCGGTATTGTGAAAATGCATACATCCAAGCCTTGAGACTGTGGCGATAAACCCTTAAACAAATTAAAGGTTTATCTAAGTTATGTGTATCGAATTCGGTCATTCCTTTCATCCAAACCTACCCAGGATGTCCGGAACGAGAGTTGTCAATTCCTATGGTACCACTACCTACTAACGAACGGTGTGATCAATGTTAATGAATGTATTGTTCCATGTTAAACAAACCAAATGTCATACCAAAATGTAAGCATGTGATGTAAACAATTGTACTAAGTATGCACACAATGGGCATACATAGCATGAAATGTAATGTAAAACAATGTACTAAGTATGCACACAATGGGCATATATAGCATGAAATGTAATGTAAAACAATGTACTAAGTATGCACACAATGGGCATATATAGCATGAAATGTAATGTAAAACAATGTACTATAATGTACTAATGAACATAACAAGCGTATGATGTGAAAACATGGAAAGCATGAAAGTAACAAGTAGGCACATGTGTTTCACCCCAAAATGTTTGGAAAACAGTAAAAGAGGGGTCTATGTACTCACTTGAGATTGCTCAGAAGTCCTAAGATAACCACCAAGCAATGCTAGAGATCACGGAATCAAACGGCACCTAATATAGGTAACTATGTTAATATACCGGACCTAAATCGGAAGATCGGATAGAATGCGGGTTCGTAAACCAAACAAGTATGGAGACTCGTGTAATATGGTTTAACAAAGCCTACATACTAAATGAAACCTAACATAAGTGCTTACGACCCATTACGACCCGTTTAGGTAGCTTATGCTACTTTAACGCGTCGCTCACGTGAAAAGCGTTCGGACCGCCTAACTAGTCCTATGACAAGTAAAATATGCCTTAACATATCTAATATTGTTACCAAAACAGTTTAGATACCAAAATTTATGTTACATATGCTAAAAATGAATTTTGGCGTCAAAAGGGCATTTTGGTAATTTACCTAAGGCATATAAACTACCTATCATACAACTACCTAAACGAAGCGACCATAAGGTATAACCTCGGAAGGTTATTCCCTATATACTATGGTCACCTAATGTGTTTGGTCGGATCCTAATGATCGACCAAATGGGTCGGGTTCGAAGGTATAAGCGATTTATCAGATCGCTTACCCTTACGACCCTAGACAACGTGGTAATCAGTAGGCATAGTCACAGGGGACTATAACCATCGTGATTACAATCATGTTGCGAAGTTCAAATGAACTTCGCATTGACCATAAACTGGTCAATGCAGAAAGTCAAACAAAGTTTGACTTTCGGACTCGAAAAGAAATAAAAGAACGAAGGAACACTTACGAAGGGTCCCCGAATGCTAATCTAGATCAAAATAGTTCAGGTATGAAACAAAGGTTTCAACTTAGAGCACATTAGATCAGATTCTTGTGAGGAAAAGTGAAGGGTGGAGGTGGGTATTTATAGTTTTCGGTTCACCGTTAGGATCATTTCTTGGAAAAGGGGGCACGATCTAAGCCGTACACTTGTTGGAAAGTTGTGGTAACTCATTTGCCATCCACCATAAGAGTTTGACACTTGGTACTTGGCCTTTGGAGAGTATTAAGGGCTGTTAACAGCTGAAAAAAAACGTTTTGCTGCATCTGGCCCCTACTTACGGACCTAGTTTGGCAGATTTACAGTTTCAGTCCCTGCAACCTCAAAACTTGGTTTTCGATGCGTTTTTTTGACATGTTTAAGCCCTGTTAACCCCATTTCAAAGATCTAAAATGAAGTTAAAGTATAGGGAACTTAAAATGTCTTCAAAAATATCTCAGGTGTCGGTTCGTTTAGCCGTACGGTTACGTTGTTCGGTTAATTACGACGGAATGCGCATAAGCGCGAAAAATGATCCAAATGGTGTGACGAATGGATTTTTCTTATGCCAAACACTAAAATAAAATATTTTAGTGCTTACATAACTTTTTGGATGTCCGGATGTATTCAGAACGTAAGTTATGCGCGAAAATGCAAACTTGTGCACTTTTTGACGCTTTTAGTCCCTGAATGACCCCAAAAGTTTATTTTAGCATACCGAACCCCTCAAAGCCTATTTCTAAGCTATGTAAAGGATATTTATGGTATGTTTAACTTATGGTCATGTTTCGGAATGTTCGTTACAGTTCAAATTGGCATACTTTCGCAGTTTGTCAAGTTTAGTCCCTGTAAGTGAATTATCTTGTTTTTTCCATACCAAAGCCTTCAAAACTTATTTCTAAGTTATGTAAGGGTTATTTAAGGTATGTTAAGTATATGTTGATGTTCCGGAGTATTTGTCGCATTAAACTGGCTACGTTTACGCACCAGTTGCGTATAACTCTCTAGAAAGTGATATAGAGTTTGAAATTGAATAAAAGTCAAAACATGAAAAATGTAAAACATAACCAAACAAACATTGGGATCAAATGACATTGTTTTATTGATAATGGTACTGTTCATAATGATTACAAGCATAGATGTTACAGATGAAAAAGTTGAAGTCAAAGTTGAAAAAGTCTTTGATGACAAAGATTTTCCAAAACTGCATAATACATATTGTGTTGAAATGCCTAAGGTCCAACAGACTTGGGCTAAATTGTTCAAGTGATTGAATAGTTGAATGTGCAGGTGCTCAAGAAAATTGAAGATTGTGATAATGAAAATCAGAGCAGCCTGGCACAGGAAGAGGAGGTTGCTGAACCCTAGTTTGATTGAAAAAGGGAGTTTGTTTGTTTTCTGTATATAAATAAACAATATTTTAAAAAAAACTAAAAATTGAAAAATTTTGAAAAACCAAAAATATGTTTGTTTTTAAATTTGTCAAAAAAATAAAAAATTTCAAAAATATGTGGATTGAATATGCCGAAACCCTCACGGCGGAACAAACATGATTACTTTCACAAGATTGAAAAACGGTTTTCAAACTGTCGAAAATCAATGGGTTGTAAATCATGGGGGTATGTTAGTTTTTCTGCAAATCAGTACATGAGAAGCAGAAAATGGATGGCGAGACAAAGCTATCGGTATCGGTTTGTCAAATTTTCTTTAAATGATTTTGCATTTTAGGGGGAGTATTGTTGTTAGAAAATCCAAAAACATTAGAAAATTTGAAAAAGTCCAAAACTTGATAAAATTCAAAAATGAGTTTTTGTGTAAAAGAGAAAATGATAGTACATCAGTAGACAATCACAGTACGCTAAAGAAATGGAAAGTTATAATGTGATAAACGGTCTCTCTGATGATGTGCCAGTAGGTTTTCGCACGTTTAGTAGATTGTGTTCGAGATATAAATCTAAATTTCAAACTTACTTATTTCGTGGGGAACATCTCTCGGATATATAGGTAACCCCTGAAATCTTGTTTGAAAGACCCCTCTTTCTGAGATACTAGGTCTTTATGCTTAGTGATATCTGGGGTATTATTCCGGGACTTCTGATTTTGCGGAAGCAATGGCTTAGTCCCCGTATAATACTTTTCGCTTGCTTGAAATATAGCACCACCCTCAGCATAAAAAATGATGAAACATTGAAAAATGCTAATCATGTGCTGTTGAAGAAAATATTCTCTAAAGGGAACACACCAAAAGTCGAAGCCGTCATCTCTCTGATTTTGCGGAAGCAATAGCCTGAGCTCTCACGGCCCTCGCATCTAACCCTTTACAGATATCATCTAGGTATACTCACCTATAAGACTGAATATTGGGATATGGATACGAGAGTATATTCTGAGGTGGGACACGCGTATAAGTTTAAGTCCTTAAAACACTAATCTCGTATCTCGAATCAATTGAAATTTGTGTGAAAATTTAAGTGGATCAGTATACTGACAATCTAAGTGAATCGTTTAGAACTGAAAGTTTTTATGAAGCTCAACGGTGCTAGTGATTTATCATAAACTGATATGATCCTCTGACACGAACTCAAACAAAAATATTGTCTGTAAATATGTTTGTAAATATTTCTTTACTATTTTATATTTCAGAAAAATTCAAAAAGATTTTGATTCTACTTTATTTTCGACAACCGATGTCTGGGATGCTGAGTTTCAAAATCTAAGTATGCTGATTATGTTTCTGAAAATAAAACAAGTTCATTAATTTGAAACTTGAAGCTTTTAAAATCAAAAATCAAAAACAGTTTGTGATATCTCCAAGGTCATTAATTTGGACTTGGATGATTAACTGTGAGGGAGTTGGATTCTAGATTGTTAAAATTTGCTAAAAGAGTCAGGATTTTCAGATCCTGGATATTCTAAACATTGTTACTTATAAATGTTTGAGTGTTGCAAATGAGATTCCAGACTACGATCCCGAAAGCCGAGTCTAAGGGGGATTCTGAAGACGAGCTCAAAGCAAGGGAGAGCTTGTAACCAGAAAGCAAGGTGTCGATCCCTAAAGCACGGAAGCTTGACTAAAGGGGGAGCCTGAAGAAAGCGTTTCTAAAGGATGTTAATGTTAGAGCCAGAATAAGATCCTGTTATAACATTCAAAGATAGAAGCTAATCGGAAGATCGGATAGAATGCGGGTTCGTAAACCAAACGAGTATGGAGACTCGTGTAATATGGTTTAACAAAGCCTACATACTAAATGAAACCTAACATAAGTGCTTACGACCCATTACGACCCGTTTAGGTAGCTTATGCTACTTTAACGCGTCGCTCGCGTGAAACGCGTTCGGACCGCCTAACTAGTCCTATGACAAGTAAAATATGCCTTAACATATCTAATATTGTTACCAAAATAGTTTAGATACCAAAATTTATGTTACATATGCTAAAAATGAATTTTGGCGTCAAAAGGGCATTTTGGTAATTTACCTAAGGCATATAAACCTAAGGCATATAAACTACCTATCATACAACTACCTAAACGAAGCGACCATAAGGTATAACCTCGGAAGGTTATTCCCTATATACTATGGTCACCTAATGTGTTTGGTCGGATCCTAATGATCGACCAAATGGGTCGGGTTCGAAGGTATAAGCGATTTATTAGATCGCTTACCCTTACGACCCTAGACAACGTGGTAATCAGTAGGCATAGTCACAGGGGACTATAACCATCGTGATTACAATCACGTTGCGAAGTTCAAACGAACTTCGCATTAACCATAAACTGGTCAATGCAGAAAGTCAAACAAAGTTTGACTTTCGGACTCGAAAAGAAATAAAAGAACGAAGGAACACTTACGAAGGGTCCCCGAATGCTAATCTAGATCAAAATAGCTCAGGTATGAAACAAAGGTTTCAACTTAGAGCACATTAGATCAGATTCTTGTGAGGAAAAGTGAAGGGTGGAGGTGGGTATTTATAGTTTTCGGTTCACCGTTAGGATCATTTCTTGGAAAAGGGGGCACGATCTAAGCCGTACACTTGTTGGAAAGTTGTGGTAACTCATTTGCCATCCACCATAAGAGTTTGAGACTTGGAACTTGGCCTTTGGAGAGTGTTAAGGGCTGTTAACAGCTGAAAAAAAACGTTTTGCTGCATCTGGCCCCTACTTACGGACCTAGTTTGGCAGATTTACAGTTTCAGTCCCTGCAACCTCAAAACTTGGTTTTCGATGCGTTTTTTTGGCACGTTTAAGCCCCGTTAACCCCATTTCAAAGATCTAAAATGAATTTAAAGTATAGGGAACTTAAAATGTGTTCAAAAATATCTCGGGTGTCGGTTCGTTTAGCCGTACGGTTACGTTGTTCGGTTAATTACGACGGAATGCGCATAAGCGCGAAAAATGATCCAAATGGCGTGACGAATGGATTTTTCTTATGCCAAACACTAAAATAAAATATTTTAGTGCTTACATAAATTTTTGGATGTCCGGATGTATTCAGAACGTAAGTTATGCGCGAAAATGCAAACTTGTGCACTTTTTGACACTTTTAGTCCCTGAATGACCCCAAAAGTTTATTTTAGCATACCGAACCCCTCAAAGCATATTTCTAAGCTATGTAAAGGATATTTATGGTATGTTTAACTTATGGTCATGTTTCGGAATGTTCGTTACAGTTCAAATTGGCATACTTTCGCAGTTTGTCAAGTTTAGTCCCTGTAAGCGAATTAACTTGTTTTTGCCATACCAAAGCCTTCAAAACTTATTTCTAAGTTATGTAAGGGTTATTTAAGGTATGTTAAGTATATGTTGGTGTTCCGGAGTATTTGTCGCATTAAACTGGCTACGTTTACGCACCAGTTTGCGTATAACTCTCTAGAAAGTGATATAGAGTTTGAAATTGAATAAAAGTCAAAACATGAAAAATGTAAAACATAACCAAACAAACATTGGGATCAAATGACATTGTTTTATTGATAATGGTACTGTTCATAATGATTACAAGCACAGATGTTACAGTCTCCCCTACTTGTGGAAATTTCGTCCCGAAATTTATTTAGAGGAAACTCGTGGGAAAAGATGCGGATATTTCGCCTTCATTTGATCTTCGCGTTCCCAAGTAAACTCGGGTCCACGTTTAGCTTCCCAACGAACTTTGACCAAAGGAATGCACTTGCGTTTGAGCCACTTGACCTCACGTTCCATGATTTCCACAGGTTTCTCAACAAATTTTAGTGTTTTACCAACACGAATTTCGTCAAGTGGTATGTGGAGGTTCTCATCAGCTAAACACCTCTTGAGATTGGACACGTGAAAAGTTGGATGAACATTTCCAAGTTCAGTAGGTAACTCAAGTCTGTAGGCTACCTCTCCGATTCTTTCGACGATCTTGAATGGTCCAACGTATCTAGGTGCAAGTTTTCCTTTCTTTCCAAATCTGATCACACCTTTCCAAGGTGAGACCTTAAGTAATACTCGATCACCGACTTGAAATTCCAAGGGCTTGCGTTTTGGGTCCGCGTAACTCTTTTGACGGCTTCTAGCTGTCTGAAGGTTATCACGTACTTTCTTAATCTTGTCAGTTGTCTCTAAAATGAGGGCAGGTCCAGTAAGTTGAGCCTCGCCGATCTCATTCCAGCAGACTGATGAACGACATTTTCGACCATAGAGAGCCTCGAAAGGAGCCATTTTGATGCTGGTGTGATAACTGTTGTTGTAGGAGAATTCAATCAACTTAAGATGTGAATCCCAACTACCACCAAAATCGATCACACAAGCTCTAAGCGTATCCTCCAGAGTCTGGATTGTTCTTTCAGATTGACCATCCGTTTGCGGATGATAAGCTGTGCTCAGATTAAGTTGGGTCCCCATAGCAGATTGCATGGTTCTCCAAAAATGAGAAGTGAAGCGAGCATCTCTGTCAGAAATGATGTTCAAAGGAACACCATGTCGAGCTACTATTTCATCCACATAGATTTTAGCAAGTTTGTCAGCAGAAAAATCCTCACGGATTGGCAAGAAATGCGCTGACTTAGTAAGACGATCAACAACTACCCAGATGGCATCATGACCTTTCTTTGTGCGTGGAAGTTTGGTAACAAGATCCATAGTAATGTTTTCCCATTTCCAAACTGGGATCTCTGGTTGCACCAATAAACCCGAAGGACGTTGATGTTCAGCCTTAACTTTGAGACAAGTAAGGCATTTTGATACATATAAGGCAATGTCTTTCTTCATACCAGGCCACCAATAGTGAATACAAAGATCCTTATACATCTTATCTGAGCCAGGATGAACAGAATAACGAGACTTATGGGCTTCATCCATAAGCAAGGCACGAAGATTATCTAGGCTTGGGACCCATAAACGGTCCATGAAGTAATACGATCCATTGTCCTTTAGTTCGAGATCAGGTGTTATGTGATAGGGAAATTCCTTATCCATTAAACGTTGTGAAACACAAGATTGTTGAGCCTGTGAAATGCGGGCTTGGATATCAGATCGAGCTTGAATAACAGATTGAACACGAACACAATGAAGCTTAGTACGTTCCTTACGACTCAATGCATCAGCTACGACATTCGCCTTACCAGGATGGTAGCGAATTTCACAGTCATAGTCGTTTAAAAGCTCAACCCAACGTCGTTGCCTCATGTTGAGTTCTTTCTGATTGAAGATATGCTGAAGACTTTTGTGGTCTGTGGAAACCACACATTTTGTACCGTACAAATAGTGTCTCCAGATCTTTAGAGCGAAAACAACTGCACCCAACTCAAGATCATGAGTGGTGTAGTTCTTCTCATGTATCTTCAACTGCCTCGATGCATATGCTATGACTTTGTTCCTTTGCATCAGAACACAGCCAAGACCCAATTTAGATGCATCGCAATAAACAACGAAATCATCATTGCCCTCAGGCAAAGTTAGAACAGGCGCGTCACAAAGTTTCTGCTTCAAGTGTTGAAAAGCTTCCTCTTGCTTGAATCCCCAATCAAAGGGTTTGTTCTTCTGAGTTAGAGCAGTTAGAGGAACTGCAATCTTTGAGAAGTTTTCAATGAAGCGGCGGTAATAACCCGCCAGACCCAGAAAAGAACGAACTTCAGTTGGAGTAGTAGGCGTATCCCAATCCTTAATCGCACTGATCTTGGAGGGATCTACATGAATACCTCGTTCGTTGACAATATATCCTAAGAATTGAACTTCTTTAAGCCAGAATTCACACTTGGAGAATTTGGCGAAAAGTTGCTCTTTCTTTAGGAGTTCCAGAGTAAGACGAAGATGTTGCTCGTGATCAGCTCGCGTCTTAGAGTAAATCAAGATGTTGTCAATAAAAACAATGACGAACTGATCCAAATAAGGCTTGCAGACCCTATTCATTAAGTCCATGAAAACAGCAGGAGCATTAGTCAAACCAAATGGCATGACTGTGAACTCATAATGCCCATAACGAGTGCGGAAAGCTGTCTTGGGAATATCTTCTTCATGCACACGAAGTTGATGATACCCGGAACACAGATCAATCTTCGAAAAATAAGAAGCGCCCTGTAACTGATCAAAGAGATCGTCTATGCGCGGTAGAGGATATCGATTCTTGATGGTAAGCTTGTTAAGCTCACGATAATCGATACACATCCTAAAGGATCCATCCTTCTTCTTGACAAAAAGAACGGGAGCACCCCAAGGTGAAAAGCTAGGACGTATAAAACCTTTGTCAGAGAGTTCCTGAAGCTGCTTAGACAACTCTTGCATCTCAAATGGTGCAAGATGGTATGGAGCTCTGGCAATGGGATTTGCACCAGGTACGAGATCAATACGGAACTCGACTTGGCGTGCTGGAGGTAGACCAGGTAAGTCTTCAGGGAATACTTCAGAATAATCCCGAACGACAGGAATATCTGAAATAGACTTACCCTTGCCTTTATCTGCTGTAACATGTGCCAAGAAGGCCACATAATTCTTTCGCAGATACTTCCGAGCTTTAAAACAAGTCATGAGTTTGAGGCCACCAGACGGTTTCTCACCTTGAACCTGTAGGATCTCGCCTATCGAAAGCGGCACATGAACGATCTTCTCGAAACAAACTACCTATGCGTGATGCTTGGATAACCAATCCATACCCACTATAACGTCGAAGCTTCCAAGTTGCATTGGCGTGAGGTCGATAGGAAAAAGATGATCGTTAAGGTTCAACTGGCAGTTGCGTAGAACAGAATTAAGAACAATGGGTTCACCACTAGCAACTTCTACTGTCAAGGGTTTTCCTAGTTTCGTTCTAGACACGCGAAGCATTGGCTCAAAAGACAATGACACAAAACTCTTATCGGCACCCGTATCAAAAAGAACAGATGCAGGCTGATTATTAATAAAGAACGTACCGTTCACCACATTATCGTCCGCCTGCGCCTCTTGGGCATTCAAGTTAAAAGCTCGCCCTCGAGCCTGAGCCTGATTCTGATTTGGATTCTGATTCTGGTTAGCCAGCCTTGGGCACCGGTTTCTGTAATGGGTCAGATCCCCACAGTTATAACAAGCACCTGGTGGGTAGTTTGGTCGTGTAGCTTGACCCTGTTGCTGAGCAAGAGGCTGAGCAACTTGTTGAGCCGGGTTCTGAACTGCGCGATTTTGAGCAAACCGACAAACATCGGCAAGATGACCTGACTTCCCACAGTTAGTACAGAAACGGCACTGATGTTGCAGCTGATGGTGACTGCTGCATCTATTGCACAAAGGTGCATTCCCTGAATAGGGCTTCTTCGCTGGAGGCTGTGAGGGTTGGTTGGGAGCTGCCTGGTTAGCTTGGGCAGTGACAGCATAGTTTTGGGAAGCCTTACGCTTCCTTGCCCTTTTTGATGAACCAGAATCCTTTCCATTCTTGTTTTGACCTTTCTTGCTATCTTCCTTGTCAGACGACTGTTTCTTGCCCTTGTCACCCTTCCTGTATAATTTATTCTTCTGAATCTGCGACTCAGTCAATGTCGCTGATAACTCGATCGCCTGACGGAGTGTGGCAGGGTTACTACCAGTAATGATGTCTTGCACTGAGTCAGGTAGGCCGTCGATGTACCTTTCGATAGCCTTGTCGAGTGGGGTAACCATAGTCGGGCAAAGCAGACTCAACTCCTCAAACCTATCAGTATATGCCCTGTGCTCGCCACTATCTTGTTTCAAGTCATCAAACTCCTTCTCCAACGCTCGTTGTTAATGCCGAGGACAAAACTCCCTCATCATAAGAGCTCTAAGTTCAGCCCATGTCTGTGCTAGAGCAACTTCTGCACCACGGTCTCTCATAACCCCCATTCCACCATGTAAGAGCCCTCTACTGAAATATGCTCGAAGAAAACTCGACCTTGCGATTATCCGGACACTGAACATGACGGAAAGTATTCTCAATGCTCTCGGACCATTGAAGAAGCCCAGTCGCTCCTTCAGAACCACTAAACTTGAGTGGTTTAGCCGAGTTAAAATCCTTGTATTTGCATGGAGCATTGTTGTTGTTGTTGGCTTGGTTCCATTGAGCAAAGAGGTTTGGGAATTGAGCAGCCATCTACTGCGCAATGATTTCTGCCAGTTCGGCAGTCGCTATCTGGTTTTCGCGTCAAGGAGGCATTCTAAAAGAGGAAAACATGAAAGGGAACGAGTGAGATGATTGGATGAAGAGAATGAGATGAAACAAAATTAACAAAAGCAAAGATGGTGGTCATTCGTCCGCATTACCAAGCTAACAAACGACACACAGTGACTAATCAAAGTAAATGGATAAAAAATAATGTATCGCGAAGACGTGCTCGCCTATAAGTGAACACTCATCCCAAGAATTCCCAGGTAAGCACTACTGGTCTCGCGTCTGATGAGATATATACGAAGTGCTTGCCTAGACAGAAAACCCAGAATACAAGCATTCACTCTTCCAGTTTGCACGTGTTCACACTATTTAGAACCCAAAACTTTGACGAGATTTTGAAAATTTGAAGGCACAAGGCCAAAAATTTTAGTTAAACTGGAAGGGTTCAAAACCTTACAAAAGAGGGTTCAAAACCATGTAATAAATTATCCAAAAACAGAAGATTGTTTTTCAAAAATTGTTTCAGAAAATTTGGTTTTTGTTTTGATAATCACCTAAGGATAGGTGATGTACATGTTTTAAGATCTAAACACAAGATAACTTGTGTTAGGGTCCTAGAAAGGTTATAGTCTAGGTCAAAGCATTACTAATAACCTAATTCCCTATAACCATTGGCTCTGATACCAACTCTTCTGTCACACCCCGACCACGTATAACATACAAAACGTGGCGGAAATCGTCGGGGAGTGTTGTAACAGAATTAATTGTTTCATAACCATGGCATTCAAAGTTGTATTTTATTTATCAACACAAGAGTTACATTGTCTTAAACAAAAACAAGAGTACAAAACATAATTAAACTAAGTCTATCTTCGTTTTATGTCTCTAAGGCACAGGTCCGCCCTAGTGTCACAATCATCATCCTATGGAAAAGCTCCTGAAAACACATGTGAAAATAGGTACGTCAGCATAAAAATGCCTGTGAGATACATAGGTTTTGTGAAAATAGAATTCATGACTTATGTTTGAGAAAATGTTTAGTCATGGACCTTGTAATTTGCTTTGTCTTATAAATCATTTGAAAAACGATAAGATCAGATGATATGTATAAATAAATGTAAGGTTAAATGAATAACCATGTAAAAATGAGTTTGTGTAAGATAAGTTGTTTGTAAACAGTGTCTTGTAAAAAGTATGTTATTTGTATAAAATGTCATGTGTCATAAATTGAAATGATTTAAATAACGCTACGATATGTAATACCATACAAACACTTATATATAGGAAGTACCAGCGGCGTATCCACCATGCTTGTATCATATTACACACGCCTCGTTACTTAAATCACTTACTCAAACCAAACCACCAATGTAAATTGTTTATGTATAATCAAATGTCAAAATGTTATTGTGTAAACCATATCAAATGTCTGTGTTCAATGTAAATCATGAATTGTGTATATCAATGTCAAAATGTTTATGTCTAATGTAAATCATGTAATGTGTATCCAAAAATGTCATGTATGGTATGTGAAATATATCAACTAAACCATATGTAAAATGCACAAAAACAAGGTATTGAAGTAAAACATGGTTTAAATCAAAGTTATGTTTTGTGTAACAACTGCATGCTATACTGATATAAACATTTATGCGGTATTGTGAAAATGCATACATCCAAGCCTTGAGACTGTGGCGATAAACCCTTAAACAAATTAAAGGTTTATCTAAGTTATGTGTATCGAATTCGGTCATTCCTTTCATCCAAACCTACCCAGGATGTCCGGAACGAGAGTTGTCAATTCCTATGGTACCACTACCTACTAACGAACGGTGTGATCAATGTTAATGAATGTATTGTTCCATGTTAAACAAACCAAATGTCATACCAAAATGTAAGCATGTGATGTAAACAATTGTACTAAGTATGCACACAATGGGCATACATAGCATGAGATGTAATGTGAAACAATGTACTAAGTATGCACACAATGGGCATATATAGCATGAAATGTAATGTAAAACAATGTACTAAGTATGCACACAATGGGCATATATAGCATGAAATGTAATGTAAAACAATGTACTAAGTATGCACACAATGGGCATATATAGCATGAAATGTAATGTAAAACAATGTACTATAATGTACTAATGAACATAACAAGCGTATGATGTGAAAACATGGAAAGCATGAAAGTAACAAGTAGGCACATGTGTTTCACCCCAAAATGTTTGGAAAACAGTAAAAGAGGGGTCTATGTACTCACTTGAGATTGCTCAGAAGTCCTAAGATAACCACCAAGCAATGCTAGAGATCACGGAATCAAACGGCACCTAATATAGGTAACTATGTTAATATACCGGACCTAAATCGGAAGATCGGATAGAATGCGGGTTCGTAAACCAAACAAGTATGGAGACTCGTGTAATATGGTTTAACAAAGCCTACATACTAAATGAAACCTAACATAAGTGCTTACGACCCATTACGACCCGTTTAGGTAGCTTATGCTACTTTAACGCGTCGCTCACGTGAAAAGCGTTCGGACCGCCTAACTAGTCCTATGACAAGTAAAATATGCCTTAACATATCTAATATTGTTACCAAAACAGTTTAGATACCAAAATTTATGTTACATATGCTAAAAATGAATTTTGGCGTCAAAAGGGCATTTTGGTAATTTACCTAAGGCATATAAACTACCTATCATACAACTACCTAAACGAAGCGACCATAAGGTATAACCTCGGAAGGTTATTCCCTATATACTATGGTCACCTAATGTGTTTGGTCGGATCCTAATGATCGACCAAATGGGTCGGGTTCGAAGGTATAAGCGATTTATCAGATCGCTTACCCTTACGACCCTAGACAACGTGGTAATCAGTAGGCATAGTCACAGGGGACTATAACCATCGTGATTACAATCATGTTGCGAAGTTCAAACGAACTTCGCATTGACCATAAACTGGTCAATGCAGAAAGTCAAACAAAGTTTGACTTTCGGACTCGAAAAGAAATAAAAGAACGAAGGAACACTTACGAAGGGTCCCCGAATGCTAATCTAGATCAAAATAGTTCAGGTATGAAACAAAGGTTTCAACTTAGAGCACATTAGATCAGATTCTTGTGAGGAAAAGTGAAGGGTGGAGGTGGGTATTTATAGTTTTCGGTTCACCGTTAGGATCATTTCTTGGAAAAGGGGGCACGATCTAAGCCGTACACTTGTTGGAAAGTTGTGGTAACTCATTTGCCATCCACCATAAGAGTTTGACACTTGGTACTTGGCCTTTGGAGAGTATTAAGGGCTGTTAACAGCTGAAAAAAAACGTTTTGCTGCATCTGGCCCCTACTTACGGACCTAGTTTGGCAGATTTACAGTTTCAGTCCCTGCAACCTCAAAACTTGGTTTTCGATGCGTTTTTTTGACATGTTTAAGCCCTGTTAACCCCATTTCAAAGATCTAAAATGAAGTTAAAGTATAGGGAACTTAAAATGTCTTCAAAAATATCTCAGGTGTCGGTTCGTTTAGCCGTACGGTTACGTTGTTCGGTTAATTACGACGGAATGCGCATAAGCGCGAAAAATGATCCAAATGGTGTGACGAATGGATTTTTCTTATGCCAAACACTAAAATAAAATATTTTAGTGCTTACATAACTTTTTGGATGTCCGGATGTATTCAGAACGTAAGTTATGCGCGAAAATGCAAACTTGTGCACTTTTTGACGCTTTTAGTCCCTGAATGACCCCAAAAGTTTATTTTAGCATACCGAACCCCTCAAAGCCTATTTCTAAGCTATGTAAAGGATATTTATGGTATGTTTAACTTATGGTCATGTTTCGGAATGTTCGTTACAGTTCAAATTGGCATACTTTCGCAGTTTGTCAAGTTTAGTCCCTGTAAGTGAATTATCTTGTTTTTTCCATACCAAAGCCTTCAAAACTTATTTCTAAGTTATGTAAGGGTTATTTAAGGTATGTTAAGTATATGTTGATGTTCCGGAGTATTTGTCGCATTAAACTGGCTACGTTTACGCACCAGTTGCGTATAACTCTCTAGAAAGTGATATAGAGTTTGAAATTGAATAAAAGTCAAAACATGAAAAATGTAAAACATAACCAAACAAACATTGGGATCAAATGACATTGTTTTATTGATAATGGTACTGTTCATAATGATTACAAGCATAGATGTTACAGATGAAAAAGTTGAAGTCAAAGTTGAAAAAGTCTTTGATGACAAAGATTTTCCAAAACTGCATAATACATATTGTGTTGAAATGCCTAAGGTCCAACAGACTTGGGCTAAATTGTTCAAGTGATTGAATAGTTGAATGTGCAGGTGCTCAAGAAAATTGAAGATTGTGATAATGAAAATCAGAGCAGCCTGGCACAGGAAGAGGAGGTTGCTGAACCCTAGTTTGATTGAAAAAGGGAGTTTGTTTGTTTTCTGTATATAAATAAACAATATTTTAAAAAAAACTAAAAATTGAAAAATTTTGAAAAACCAAAAATATGTTTGTTTTTAAATTTGTCAAAAAAATAAAAAATTTCAAAAATATGTGGATTGAATATGCCGAAACCCTCACGGCGGAACAAACATGATTACTTTCACAAGATTGAAAAACGGTTTTCAAACTGTCGAAAATCAATGGGTTGTAAATCATGGGGGTATGTTAGTTTTTCTGCAAATCAGTACATGAGAAGCAGAAAATGGATGGCGAGACAAAGCTATCGGTATCGGTTTGTCAAATTTTCTTTAAATGATTTTGCATTTTAGGGGGAGTATTGTTGTTAGAAAATCCAAAAACATTAGAAAATTTGAAAAAGTCCAAAACTTGATAAAATTCAAAAATGAGTTTTTGTGTAAAAGAGAAAATGATAGTACATCAGTAGACAATCACAGTACGCTAAAGAAATGGAAAGTTATAATGTGATAAACGGTCTCTCTGATGATGTGCCAGTAGGTTTTCGCACGTTTAGTAGATTGTGTTCGAGATATAAATCTAAATTTCAAACTTACTTATTTCGTGGGGAACATCTCTCGGATATATAGGTAACCCCTGAAATCTTGTTTGAAAGACCCCTCTTTCTGAGATACTAGGTCTTTATGCTTAGTGATATCTGGGGTATTATTCCGGGACTTCTGATTTTGCGGAAGCAATGGCTTAGTCCCCGTATAATACTTTTCGCTTGCTTGAAATATAGCACCACCCTCAGCATAAAAAATGATGAAACATTGAAAAATGCTAATCATGTGCTGTTGAAGAAAATATTCTCTAAAGGGAACACACCAAAAGTCGAAGCCGTCATCTCTCTGATTTTGCGGAAGCAATAGCCTGAGCTCTCACGGCCCTCGCATCTAACCCTTTACAGATATCATCTAGGTATACTCACCTATAAGACTGAATATTGGGATATGGATACGAGAGTATATTCTGAGGTGGGACACGCGTATAAGTTTAAGTCCTTAAAACACTAATCTCGTATCTCGAATCAATTGAAATTTGTGTGAAAATTTAAGTGGATCAGTATACTGACAATCTAAGTGAATCGTTTAGAACTGAAAGTTTTTATGAAGCTCAACGGTGCTAGTGATTTATCATAAACTGATATGATCCTCTGACACGAACTCAAACAAAAATATTGTCTGTAAATATGTTTGTAAATATTTCTTTACTATTTTATATTTCAGAAAAATTCAAAAAGATTTTGATTCTACTTTATTTTCGACAACCGATGTCTGGGATGCTGAGTTTCAAAATCTAAGTATGCTGATTATGTTTCTGAAAATAAAACAAGTTCATTAATTTGAAACTTGAAGCTTTTAAAATCAAAAATCAAAAACAGTTTGTGATATCTCCAAGGTCATTAATTTGGACTTGGATGATTAACTGTGAGGGAGTTGGATTCTAGATTGTTAAAATTTGCTAAAAGAGTCAGGATTTTCAGATCCTGGATATTCTAAACATTGTTACTTATAAATGTTTGAGTGTTGCAAATGAGATTCCAGACTACGATCCCGAAAGCCGAGTCTAAGGGGGATTCTGAAGACGAGCTCAAAGCAAGGGAGAGCTTGTAACCAGAAAGCAAGGTGTCGATCCCTAAAGCACGGAAGCTTGACTAAAGGGGGAGCCTGAAGAAAGCGTTTCTAAAGGATGTTAATGTTAGAGCCAGAATAAGATCCTGGTATAACATTCAAAGATAGAAGCTAATCAATGAAGAAAGATTGATGGATGCTTATAGTGTTAGACAATTTGGAAAGAGTGTGAAGACTGATCAAGACTGAAGATGTGTCATGATAAAGACTCGACACTGAAGACTTTGTCAACATTCAAGGGGGAGTCTGTTAGAGCACTATGTCTGTCGACTTCGTCTTGTATCGAGTCATGTAATAGGATAGGATAAACCAGTGCTCGGTTGCTAGAAACTGAGATTTGAGTGTTTATTAGTGATTTCGCTTGAAACAGCCAAAGGCCTTTTCAAACGAAATTAACAATGTTAATTCCGTTTGAAATGACACTTGGTCATTTCAAACGAAATCAGAACACTATATATAGGTGAGCATGGTTTGTCATTTGTAACTTTCGGACTTGAGTAGCGAAGCTCTGCCGAATTGTCTCCAGGTTGTAAATTGTTGTTAGATCAATAATAGAGACATTTAAATTGAATCGAGCGTCCGTTTCATTGATTCCGCCTTTGATTCGGATCCAAAACTCTTCTGAACGACTCATTTAGGTCGCACAATGATCCTACAGAAAGAAGACATCTTCATATTACTTCAACACGATGGTACTTCACGTTCGATTTGAAAAGCACTTCGAATTAAGTTTGAAGGAAGTACGGAGATGATCAGGAGTAAGAAATCATTATTAAAGAAAGAATTTGATTTGTTTACTAGCTTGCAGGGAGAAACTACAAAGAAACTGATTGAGAGATATTGTCATTTAGTGCGTTCAATGTCACTATTAGATATAAACAAAGATCGAGAAGAATGGGTTAACAAATTAGCTGATGCTTTACCTCAGAAAGAATGGGGTATATCTGATGATCTTAAAGAACACTGGAGAATATGATAAATTGACAATTTCTCAGTTCATTGAAAAACTTGAAGGACAAGATCTTGAACAACAAAAGATTGCTAGAATGAACAATCCAAGTGGTCAACAAGACATCAAGATGTATTACAAAGGGAATGTTCAGAATGTTGAAGCAAGTCCGAAGGTCCAAACCGCTTTCAGCGCAGAAAACTCATCTGGATCAGTTAATCAAAGTCCAATCAGCAACAGTGGATTTTCTTCATACTCGAATGTTAATCCGAATGTTTCAAACTCAAGTTATCAGTCTCAAAGCTCAAACAATGGTAATGGTCATGTGTTACACTGCAACATCGTGTTGCATCTTCTGAACGGTCAAAATTTCTCTGAAGAAGTTGCTAAAGGTCATATGGCATTACTAGCTACAGTATTAGAATCATATGAGGGTTTGGTTGCAGGAAGGATCGGAAATCCTATGTTGACAAAAGAGGATTACGATCAGATCGATGCTGAGGAAATGGAGCTTATGGATATTAAGTGGTGTTTAGCGAGTGTGTTGAGAAAAGCTGAGAAATTTAAGCTGATTACAGGAAGAGATGACTTCCGTGATGCTAATGTTTCTACTTTAGGTTTTGATAAATCTAAAGTTACTTGTTTTCGATGCAGGAAAAAATGACATTTCAAGAGGGAATGTACCAATCGAGAGCAGGTGGAGTCAGAATCCGTTCGGGAATAATGATTATTATCGGAAAGCTATATATCAACAAGTTGCTCAACAACCGTCATTATCCCATGCTATTGAAGATGGAAAGTAGAAAGCTTATCTAGTTAATCAAGATGATGAAAGAGTGGCAGAAGGTTTTAGCTGGGACAAATACATTCCGGATGATTCAAAGTTTAGAGCATTCATTGCACAAATAGTTCAAGAACAAGAGTTGATGAAAGAATGGATGGATGTGTTTGCAGATGATGAAAAAAACCAAGATGGAGAGTTTGTTTCTTCAGAAGAAAGCTTAGAAAAGACATCATTCTTTGATCAATCATCTACTGATAGCAGTGATGATGAGGAAGAAATTAAACAAATAAACATTGGAAAAAATCAATTATCCCCTGAAAGTTTCAAATTTTATTTTGCAGATAGATTGGAGAAACTAAAGGAGAAGCGAGCAGCAAAAGATCAGAAAAAGAAAAAATGGAAGAATGTTACTCAGGAAGAAAAGTCTGAACAGAATGAAGAAGTTGAAAAGATTGTAGACGTCACAAAACCGTGTCTAAAATGTTTAGAACCATGCAAACATTGTGAAGAGAAAGACAAGAAGTTTAGTGAGCTTGACAAGATGAAAGAAAAATTATTGTTTGATGTTAAGTATGTGAAAGAATCGTATGATGTGTTGAACAGAACGGTGAATATTTTACAAAAGACAAACTCAGAAAGAGAAGATGCTTTAACAATGATGAATGCAGTGATGATGACTAAGCAGAAGGCTATCAATCACTATATTGAGGAGCGTGCAAGGTTGAAGCAGGAGTTGGAGACTGAAAAGATTGAAAATGAAAGAATCAGATGATTGCTGCAAAGTTATTCAAGTTCTGATTATTTGATTGATAGAATTTATCCAACAGTTGCAGGTTTTGAAGCCTTTCAAGATAAGAAGACGGAAGAGAAGGATACTAGTAAGAAACAAAGTGCAAATTATAACAAGTGTCCGCCTCCGATCTGGGAAGGTTATTCTCCCAGAAAACCAAATGAGGAACAAGTAAAAATGGCAGTCAATATAAAATTGAAGTCTGAAACAACTGATGAGTTACCAGAAAACATTGACGTCACGTTCACATCATCTGACACCGATCATGAATCTGAGTTAATAAAGAAAGTGGTCGATCAGGTGTTGGATAAGGATGAGGAGTCAGAGTCAAAGTTTGAGTATGAAAGCTCGAGTTCATCAGTTGACAGTCCAAAATCGTCGGTTAAAAGGGTTTATAATAAAGAATTTCTATTATCAAAACATAATTTGAATGATGAACCAATCAAAGTTGCATATACTTTGAATGATTCCGACAAATTATTTTCTGATGAGGAATTTCCAATAAGAAGTGTTCAAATTGGAAAAATTAAAAAGGTTTTCAAATTAACAGAAATTAATATTTCTGAAATAAAAGATGTAAATCTTACTGAAAAACCTAAAAATACACTTCAAGAGTTCAACAAAGATTGAACAAGAAAAAAAGTTACAATTCTGGTTCAGGTTATCGAAAGAAACCAAACCATAACGGTAATTTCAAAAAGAAAGGATTGGGTTTTATTCCACCCGAAAATCATAAAAATGAGAAAATTTCTAAAACAAAAACAGTATTTGTTTCAGGGGCAAGTTCTGAGGAAGAAGAAAAGAGGTCTTTCTGGAAACAATCGAACAGAGAGTTATTTGCTAGAAAAACAAAAGTTTGAAAAGAATGGAGCTTATCAGAGAAAGGAGACAAGAACTTGTTACCGATGGTCACATTGCATGGAATTGTCCAAAGGCAACCAACACAAAACAGGAAGTTGTTTCTAAACTCAAAGAAAAAGTTGTTGATAAAACTGAACCACCAACTGAAAAATTCAAAGTGTTTAAAAATTCAAAATATGAAGTTGGTGAATGTTCGAAAAGGTTTTACAAAAGAAGGGTAAATCTTGACAACCAAATGTGGGTTGTTAAGAAATCTGATGTGAAATCTGGTGATGAATCTGACTCGTCAAAGTCAGAGGAGCCACAAGTTGAACCAAAAAGAGAAAATCCAGTGCCGCCAATGGATGATGTCAACTTTCCACCATTGCGGGCTGAAAATTTAAAATCAAAAGTTGGTGAAGTGGATATTTCGAATCAATTCTATTCTGAAAAGAAAGAATTTGATGTCGAAAAAGCGTTCAATGGTAAAGTGAAAAATATTTTTGGAAAAATGGTCGAGGGAAAGGTTAAAGGGGTAAAAGAATTTTATGAAGCAAAAAGAAATGTTCAAACCCCGAGTGAAACTGAAAAGGTCACACCCAAAGCTGGCCAGGCTTGGGTGTCTGTATTTCATACTTAAAAAGAACATGACTTGCCGGAGCTCCCAAGTTGGTAATCGTGGAGCATGAATCGGCATCTTTCTCAAAATTCAAAATTGTTATATTTCGTCTTACAAGTGGTATTGTTGATAAGTACCTTCAAGTGGTTAATCAAGGTCATTAAGTTGAACTTGATTTAACTTTCATACAAGTGGTTGAAAAAACAATGTGATGAAACCCCAATCCTACATGTGAAATCAACAAAACTTCAAAATTGTTATATTTCGTCTTACAAGTGGTATTGTTGATAAGTACCTTCAAGTGGTTAATCAAGGTCATTAAGTTGAACTTGATTTAACTTTCATACAAGTGGTTGAAAAAACAATGTGATGAAACCCCAATCCTACATGTGAAATCAACAAATAAGTACCTTCAAGTGGTTAATCAAGGTCATTAAGTTGAACTTGATTTAACTTTCATACAAGTGGTTGAAAAAACAATGTGATGAAACCCCAATCCTACATGTGAAATCAACAAAACTAATTTTTTGGAAAAACCTTTTTGATTAAAACAAACTTAAGTGTTTTGAAATCATAATGGGAAAATAGTTTGTTGTCAGGGGGAGTTCTGATTGTTTATGCCAAGTAGATGGCGATTTGAAGCAATTCTCATCGGTTTGTCAAATTTTCTTTAAATGGTTTTGAATTTTAGGGGAATAAGTAATTTCAGAAAATCCAAAAACATTAGAAAATTTGAAAAAGCAAAAAACATGATAAAAATCAAAACGAGTTTTGTTGTGAAAAAGAGGAAATGATAGTACATCAGTGGACAATCATAGTACGCTAAAGAATTGGAAAGTCAAATGTGATAAACGGTCTCACTGATGATATGCCAGTAGGTTTTCGCACGCTTAGTAGATTGTGTTCGAGATATAAACCTAAATATCATACTTACTTATCTTGTGGGGAACATCTCTCGGATATATAGGTAACCCCTGAAATCTTGTTTGAAGGGCTTTCTATTTCTGACATACTAGGTCTTTGTGCGTGATGATATCTGGGGTATTATACCTGGACTACTGATTTTGCGGAAGCAATAGCCTAGTCTTTATATAATACTTTACATTGCTTTAATCTTAAAGCCCACCCTCAGCATAAAAAATGATAAAACATTGAAAAATGCTAATCATGTGCAGTTGAAGAAAAGATTCTCTAAAGGGAACACACCTAAAGTCGAACCATCATCTCTCTGATTTTGCGGAAGCAATAGCCTGAGCTCTCATGGTCTCGCATTTAACCCCTTACAGATATCATAAGTGTACATTCACCTGTAAGACTGAATATAGGAGTCTGGATACGGGAGTATATTCTGAGGTGGAACACGCGAATAAGTTTAAGTGCTTAAAACACTAATTCTCGTATCTCGAAACAGTTGAACTTTGTGTGAAAATTTAAGTGGATCAGTATACTGACAATCTAAGTGAATCGTTTAGAACTTAAAATGTTTAAAGCTTTAAGGTGCTAGTGATTTGTCAAAAGCTAATATGATCCTCTTACACAAACTCACAAAAATATTGTCTGTAAATTGTTCTTTATTGCTTTTCATTAAAAACAAAAATCCAAAAATATTGTTTTAGCATAAAATTTTGAAAAATCAAAAAGATTTTATTTCATTCTATTTTCGACAACTGATGTTGAAAAGCTGATTTTCAAAATTCCGAGTGCTAAACATGATGAACAACAAGTTTGGGAGAGTGTGTTTGAGATGAAAAGTGTAGTTAAAAGTTTGAGAAATTTTGAGAAATGTCATAATCTAACAAGTGATGTGTTGAGATTGATTTTACAAGTTGTAAGCAGAGATTAAAATTGTCTTAAATATATATCTTATGTTTTGGGTAGAGAATTGTGCAGGTAAATCCAGGTTACGATCTTAGAACCTGTGAAAGCCTGTAGATTGTGAATTTCAGACTGCGATCCCAGTTTATCAAAAGGGGGAGTCTGAAGACATCAAGAGGGAGTCTGAAGATGTGAAAGCCAGATTCAGATCCAGGAACAGTGTTCAAGATAGAAGCTGCTGATGCTGTAGAACTTAAGGAATCAAGAGATCTGATCAAGAGAATTAGAGAGAGGATAGAGTCAGGTTGCGATTCTGAAAGAAAAAGAGAGAAGAGAAAAGATTGAGGATGCTAACAATGTCAAATTCTTTGAAGAGAGTAAGAAGACTGATAAAGACTGAAGATGTGACATACCGAAGACTCGACACCGAAGACTTCGTCAACATCCAAGGGGGAGTCTGTTGGTGCATATATCTGTCGACTTCGTCTTGTATCGAGTCTTGTAATAGATTAGATAGATCAGGGCACGAAATACGAGAAAAATGTGAAACATATAGGATGTATCCATTTCGCACGAAATGGACTTTGCCAGTTCGCACGAAATAGAAATGCCATTTCGTGTGAAACCATTTCGTATGAAATGGAGTGCCTATATATGTGTGTCTTGGATCTCATTTGTAGCTTGCTGATTCCGGTGCCGAGGTGCTGCTGAAGTGTCTCCAGACTGTAAAACGTTGTAATATCAATAAACAAGACAATTAAATTGTATATCAAGCTGATTCGACATCAATACGTTTGTTTCTGCCTCTCGTATTGATCAAAAACTCTTCTGAACGACTCGTTTGGTCGTGCAAACGATCCTACAAAGTCACGAGCATCTTCAGAATTCAGCCCCTTATGAAACGCATTCAACAATTCTCACAATTCTATCCCATGATGAGGGTAATTCTTTATCATCAAATTGAACCGTTCGAAAGCATCGTGGAACATTTCACCTTGTTGTTGTTGGAAGCTTCTCAAACTTCTTCGTGCATCGTTGGTCTTTTGGGCCGTGAAAAATTCCTCTAGAAATCTTTGTTGCATCTCCGACCATGTATAAATCGAAGCCGATGGTAATGTGTAAAACCATCTGTTCGCTCTATCCTCCAACGAAAACAGAAACATCACCAATTTGACCTCATCCGAAGAGAACCCTTGCCCACTGATAGTATTGCATATCGAATCATATGCCTCCAAATGAAAATAAAGTTCCACCGTTGCTAGACCCTTACACTTCGGTAAACTTTGAAGGGAATTGGTTCTAACTTCGAAAGTTCTCCCTTGATTGTTTTGAGGAATAACTACCGGTGAAGGATTGTTTGTAATGATCGGACGAAAATGTGCTTCAATGCCCCTCATGACATCCCGGTTATGTCTTCGTGGCATACCCAATCAAACTCTTGGATGTGGTGAACCCATTGGTCTTTGAACTGGACATTGAGGCACAAATTGTTGAGGCGGTGGTTGGTACATTTGCCCCACTTGTTGTTGTTGAGGAACTTGTCTTTGAATTTGTGCTTGAATTTGCAGCCCTTGTGGTGGCAATTGTTGTGGAACAATTTGTTGAATAACTTGTTGTTAAGGAGGTCTACCAACACCTTGCATCCCTTGACCTTGAACATACATGTACTCCCCTTGATCGACATTACCCCCATAAACATACCCCTCCTCTTCATAACCCGCGAATTCTTCATCACAACCATCAGCAAACCCATCTCTTCTACCTCCCAAAGTTTGCAAAAATTGAGGTTGTTGATATTGCAATCCCGGTTGTAGTGGTTGTTGGAATGAAGGGGTGGCATGAACTATGGATGAGGTTGGATGAAATGGATGTGGTGGTGGTATTTGTTGTGATGAAGATGATTTTCCGGATGATGGGAAGAAAGAAGAAAAGGGTGGAACAGTTGATGAAGGGTTATAGCTAAAGGAGTGGTTGGTTTCGGTACTTGTGGGTAAAGTGGTGTTTGTTGGTTTAAGCTCATGTGTTGGTGTAGGAATAGTAGTAGAATTTGGTGGAGGTGTGGATGGTGTTGTTTGACCCGTAGTGGGTGGTGGTGGTGGATCCATTGTATTGATTGGTGTAACTAGAGTTGTAGGTGTTGTAGGTTAACCACTAATTTTGTTTTCTCGTAATAGGACTCGGTTTCTTTGCAAAGTTCACTCAATTTCCGGATCGAATGCTAGTGGTGATAGCTTGTGAGAGCCTCTAGTATGCATGCACCTGTAAATACCTGCACACTAAACACAACCGCGTAAACCCGAAAAAAAAACAAAATGTAGCTACAAAAGATAACACACATTGCGCACTACTCCCCGGCAACGGCGCCAAAATTTGATGTGATGTCGAAGTCTCATTCAAATTTAATCCAACTACTACTAATTAGCTAGCGGTAAGTGGGTATCGAAATGGTTTATCTAAATCACTAAAGTTAACTAAATTGCAGAAATATAAATTCAGAGATTTGGTTGTTTGGTTTTAAGAACTAAAATTAACTAGAAAATAATAACTAAGGAGTTTGTAAACGATTGAGAGAAAAAGTATTCTTCCCAGGTTTCAGGTTTCTTTTATATGACAACAAATGTTAATGTTCAACTAGAAAGAACCACATAGACATGATTCATGTGTGTGCAATTACTTGTGATAAAAGGGACTAAGAACTCAGATTCATAGAACGTGAGGTTGTCACCCGATGACCAATTAACAAATATCAAACCCAAATCCCTTCCCACTAAATCTCGATTGCCAACGGCACCAAGAACGTATGGTTCAGAATAAAGATCAAACACTATTAACAAGTTACAAACAATACACTCACACCATAATAATACTAAACATAAACATGATTAGATTATCATTCGAGTAATACATGAACATATCATAGTCATCACAAAGAAACCTTACATCCAGGAAAAACACAAAGAAAGTTAGCCGATCATTATTCGGATAATCACACAAACATCAAAACCATAATCCATTGATGATAATATGTTAATCCTTGCTTTGAAAATACTCAAAATCTTGTTTTTAGTCTCCAACATCACCCCCAAACTGATCTCCAATGAACTCAAATGATTAGGTCATTCAAAAGTCACACCCACCAACCATAAAAGAGGAGTTACACTTTTCTCGTCAGGCTCCACCGTAAGCTATGGTGGCCACCGTAGCTTACGGTGGCTTTAAAGTGGCCTACGGCAGTTGAAAACTGTCTTACGGCACATTATTAGTTAGGGTCTATAGTAGCTTACGGTAGCCACCATAAGCTACGGTAGGCTGCAACTAGGCAATTTTGTTTTCTTCATAACATTCTCGTTTCAACTCCGTTTTCTTCGCCGTTTTCACCCACGTTCTCGTAATTTCATCCTCTATCATGTTATCGTCTTAATTCTTCAATTCCAAAAATTGATTTTTTCATTTATTCTCTGTATTCCTTCCATTTTAAGCTCCCGTTTGTTCCATGCTTCTTCTAACATTTCCTTTTCGCTTCCTATTAAGCCTTTTGCACCTGAAATGACAAGTAAACCGTAGTTATCTTATTCGAGACAATAAACCACTAGAATATATAATTTGAATAACAATTATGCCACTTAAGGGTTGTCCTACGGTCCAACCGTCACCTCTCACTATAAAAGACCAACCTTAGCAGAATTCTTCATCACTCACCTTCTTCTTCACAAAAGCCTTAAACCCTAAAAACCCTCTGTTTTCAAAAGCCAAAATTCCTCAAAATCAAACCCTTACTTTCAAATTCAGCAATGGCCGAAGTAAATCTCAACATTCAGATTGTTGGACACGATGTTCCATTCATTGAAGACCATCAGTTTTTGCCAATGAAGGAGAATAATTTACTGATGAATACGGAGGTATATGATGAAAAATTCATCTTTTTGGTGGAATTCCTGTTGAGATGTCCAATCTCAAGAGCAATGACCAAAACAAGAGATATACCAAAGAAGATGTTACAGCAATTCATCAGCATCTTCAGAGAAGACAGGGAAAATCAAGTCACTGCTCATGTATGGGGCAATGTCTCTGTGACATTAACCCCTGCAAGAGTCAGACAATGGCTTGAGCATCCTGTTTATGACAATTACATTGAAAAGCTAGAAAAGGAGGAGCTAATCAAATTCTTTGTGGAATTAAGATATAAGAAGAAGAAGATAACCAAAATTGGTGATTTTAGAAGAAATGAACTGCCAACCTTCTGGCAAGTCCTGATGGAGACATTGAACAAATGTCTTACTTCAAAGATAGGAAGAGCTAATCAAGTTAGCCAATCAATTCTGTCAATCATTTATGGACTCATAACTGGGTTCAAACTTGATTATGGGACTGAAATCTACAATCTGATAAAAAGACCAATCCTCACAAGAAATGGGAGAATCTCTTCTCATTCACCATACCTAAGGTTCATTTTAATCTTTGTTGCTGAAACCTTTGAAGAAAGGAATGTGGGAATTCCTATCTTAGAAGTTGTTTGGAGTTCAACAATAATGAAACCATGGAGTGTAAATCAATGGTGGGAATCTGACAGCGATATCCCTGTGTTACTAGAAAGTATGTTAAACCTAATTTAACCTGATTCACCATACAGATTGAAACATGAGGAGATCCTCAACAAACCAGACACACCCACAGATGCACCCACTATTGAAGTTTATGACTGCTCTTCTTCACAAGAATAAGAAGTTCAAAAATCATGGACATTAGAATCAAGAGCTGCTGAAGGAAACCTCAATCTAGAGATCAGAAATTCACCAGAAAATAGGGAAGCACCAGAATTTGAGGAAAGCCATCAGAATCGTGATGCTGGATTCCACCTTGAAGATGAACCCCATCAAGACATAGAAATCCTACACTATGAAGAATCACATGTTGCTGGAACAGGTTCTCCTTTAAACACATTTTTAATTGATACTTCTATAAATAAGTCAAATTCTGAAGAGTCAATTACTGCATGCTATAAAGTTGAACATAGAAAAATTGTTGTTAATAAGGAGGTATCTAGTTCACTTCATCTCAATGCTGAATCAGATGATGAGGAGGAAACTGATATCCCAATGGTTGGAGATCAGGAAATTGATCAAGGAAATCCGGGTGGAGTTAATATGTTTGGCTCAATAACTTATGTAGAATCATTCATTGGAATGATTCAAGGATATAAGGAAATCTAGGGTGAAAATTTGTTTTTCACATCTGGTGAAGATGATTCTGGCATACCTAAGGATGCAACAGATTTTGGTAAATCTAAGGGTGCACCAGAAATTTCCAAAACAGCTGCAAATGTGTTTGCAATTGGTGAGTTAGAAGGAACACATGTTGTTCCAAATATCCCTGAACCACCAACTATGATACAAGAACAACTTTAGAAAGCCCTGGATGATATAGTTAATGTCTGCAAGAAAAATCCAGTTGAAGAGAAGCTTGATCAGCTACTGCCAGAGGTAAAGGGTAAGAGCTAAACTGAAGACCCTGTCAGAATCAGTGGAACTCATCAAGACATAGTCTGAAAGGAACACTGAAGCTCTGAAATCTCTGTAAACATAGCAAGAGAAGACACCAGAAACCAACATCTGTGCATCATAAATTCAAAAAATCTTCACAGAAATGGAGAAGATTAAAACACAGGTCAAAGATGTTGTAGAGTCAAGACAATCAAGCAGCTCCAACAAAGTTCTGGAGGAGATCACAATTCTGAGGGCCAGCAACAATAGCATCACAGATGCCCTTGAGAATTTGATCAAAGAATGGGCTTCACTGTAGTAAAAGAATCAAGACGAATGTTAGTGCATTATGTCTGTTGACTTCGTCTTGTATCGAGTCATGTAATGAGATAGGATAGGATAACTAGTGCACGGGATACGAGAAACTGATTTTCATGGTTTTAGTGGTGATTCCGCTTGAAATGACCAAGGACCATTTCAAGCGAAATCAGAAACTTGTGATTCCGCTTGAAACTACCTTGTCCATTTCAAGCGAAATCAGGAACCCTATATATAGGTGCACTTGTTATTTCATTTGTAACTTTCGAATCTGAGTAACGAAGCTCTGCCGGATTGTCTCCAGGTTGTAAATCAGTATCATATCAATATAAGAGACATTTAAATTGAATCGAGTGTCCGTTTCATTGATTCCGCCTTTAATTCGGATATAAAGCTCTTCTGATCGACTCAGTCAGGTCGTACAGTGATCCTACAAGTGGTATCAGAGCACAGGAAGAAGAGTTTAGCTCGATTGCATCAGTTTTCTGACTTCTACACTTTCTTTTTCGAATTGGACAAGATTTCACGGTCAAAATGGATTGAATTTTTCACAGTACATGCGAAACAGTGTTTTAACAAAGCCTTGAAAGAATCAGACTAAAACTCAGCTTAAAAGTGACTAAATTGGACCAAAAATGAGATTCCGCTTGAACAAACACATTGGTTTCGCTTGAAAAACTTTGCTGATTTCGCTTCAAATCGATATTCCGCTTGAAATTAGACCTGATCACGCTTGAATTCAGTATTTCGCTTGAAAGTCTAGATTTCGCTTGAAGTTTCAGTTTTCGCTTTAAGTGTCATCTTCGGATTCCGCTTGAAAGTTGCCATTCAGCTTGAACAACTGATTTCGCCTCAACGTGTGATTTAGCTTGAGATCTTTATTTCGCTTGAAAGTGGACTTTTTCGCGTCAAGATCATTTCACATCAACTGAGTGTCAGTTTATTTCAAGTTGATTGATATTGTTTAAACTGATTGTGTTTGTTTGTTTGTCTCCAGGTGATTGAAGATGTCGAGCAGCGGTGAAGAATTTTACAACACGTTCTATAATGCCTTTACTTCAGAATCATCCGAGAGAAGATCTGAAACAAGAGAATATTCAAAAGAGATTTCAGAGAATTTGACGTATGAGAATATGTATGGGAGCCAACAGAAACCACCAAAATTAATGAAGATTGAAGATTATAACTGGTGGAAAAATCGATTTGAGGGTTGGGTAAAAGCTTTTACTCCTGAAAGTTGGTTAAAACTAAAATACGGATATACAGAACCAGTAAAAGAAGGAGAAGAGTTAGTAGATGAAAAAGAGTTCACAGAAATAGATGTAAAAAATGTTGTAGCTGAATACAAAATGATTACATTGATAAAACAGTCAGTGAGAGAAGATATTATTTCGCTACTTGAACAAGAGAAAACATCGAAGAGTTTATGGGAAGCTTTAGAGAGAAAATGTGTAGGTACCTCTGAGATTGTGAAAAACAAAAAGAAATTGTTACGTAAAGAGTTTGATTTATTTGGTTGTATGAAAAATGAATCTGTTCGTAAAATGATTGAGAGATTTGGGCATCTGAAGATGGAGCTGGCAAGACACAAAATCACATACACTCAAGAGGAGTTGGTCGATAAATTGTTTGATTCGTTGCCGAATGAGCAAGATTGGCAATATTTTTCCTTGATGTTGAAGGACACAATTAAGTCTGAAGATTTGACAGTGGATTTGCTTATCGAAAGACTAGAAAGTCATGAGTTGGAGATCAAGAAATCTAAAGTCAACAATTCAGCCTATCAGCAGAATGTGGAGCTGTACTACAGAGGAAATGTACCACAGGCTGGGTCTCCAAGAACAACATTTTCTGCAGAAAGCTCAAATACTGTGAATCATGAAACTCCTCACAGTGGTTTTCACAGTGGATCTTCATCAATAGCTTCAAGTCAATCTGCATCAAAGAATTTATTTCAGTGTAATATCGCAGTGGATCTGAAGAATGGTCAGAATTTTAGTGAAGAGTCAGCAAAACAACATATGGTGTTTTTGGCCTCTGTATTAGAATCGTATGAGAGCCTTGTGGCAGGCAAGATAGGCAACACCAACCTGACAAAGGAAGACTACGATCAAATAGATCCTGAGGAGATGGAATTGATCGACATAAGGTGGTGTATGGCCAGTGCAGTGAGGAGAGCTCAGCGTTTCATGGAGATTACAGGAAGAAAGTCTATTGGTGGACCATCTACCAAGCTAGGCTTTGACAAATCGAAAGTCACATGCTTCAAGTGTAAACAGAATGGTCATTTTAAAAGAGAGTGCCGAAATGCTTATGCTGGTGATTCTGAAAGAAATGAAAAATGAGCATTTAGTTTAAAGATGTATGCTTGTATGCTCAATAAAGGCTCAAAACTCACTTATTGTGGGAATGGGTTTATAATGTGATTAAGTATATATAATCAAATTTTAACTAGATTTATCATGGGTTTCATAATTTTCTTATGTTGGTTCTTTTTGTCACGACGCTATCGGTTGTAAATTTGTAAAAATATAACCTTTTAGAACTTTATTCCCAAATTAAACCAAGACAAGTAAAAAAAATGAAAATTTTTGAAAAAAAAAAATTGGGGTGATTAGCGGTTCCAATAGAGTTTTGTGTAAGGCTTGTTATTAGGACTTGCAAAATTCAAGGTTTTAGCATCCCCCCACACTTAAATTACACATTGTCCTCAATGTGTCCCAAAAGTAAGTTTTTAGGTTGATTGAATGTGTAAAAAGGTGTTGAAAAACAAAGTTTTATGCTACTAGGCGTCTAGCCTGGGGGCCCGTGTTGGTCCGGGCACGGCCTCGTGGCCAGATTGCCAGTATCATATTAAACAGAAGGCTAGGCACGGGGGCGTGTTTAGTGAGCACGGCCTCGTGTCCAGTTACCTGAACTGGGCATTTTCTGTAGAACCTCGGGCACGGGGGCGTGTTGGCTGAGCACGGCTCCGTGCTGAACTTGCTGTAATGAAGGAAAATTGTCGGGAGGCTCTGTTTTTATGCATGGGGTGTGGGTTTAAAGTTCCCTTGGTAACCTCCAACTTTTCGAGTGTGTTCAACCAAATACAACATCATCCAAACACCATTTAATACTTAAAAACCATCATTCATTCAAGCGTGAATTACATAATGCCTAGAAAATAAAAAGTACAAACTAAAAACTGGATAAGTAGGTCATAAAATGCAAGAAATCTTAAACCACAAAGAAGTCCTAGCCTATATGTTTTTATTATAAGAAGAAAATTTCCGAAAAGATGATCCTTTCGGTTCAGAAAGGCTTGTAGAACTTCTTCTCCTGAAAGGGCCCCTCACACATCGTTAAGCCATTCTTCTATCTCCCGGGGGAGAAGGAAGGCGGGCTCATTGTCTTCCTCATGTTGAGGAGGTGCGACTTCTACCGGAACCTCTTGTAAGGCGTCAATAGGAGGTTCCGGGGGAATGTCGTCCCATCCGGTGGGATTAATAACTTCTTGTGCCAAGTTCCAATCTTCTTGGGGAAAGATTGGTTCCATAGGAGGCATTGCAAGAATGTTCAACCTTTGGTGCAAAAGGTTGATTTCTTGGAAGCTATTCTCTAGCCCCACCGTTAGATAGTTGATACGGTCGATTAGGACTTCTTCTACGGATGTCATCTCATCGAGTGCCTCTTATAGCGCCATTACGTAACGCACAAGGGTTGCTTCGATCGATGGCCTTCTTTCCATACGACTGTTCCTTGAGTGAGCTGAAGAGGTTCTGCTATTCTGGCTCGACATTCTAAGAAAACATGTCGAAAAAATTCAAATTAATGAAACAGTAACTCCGGCCACGGCCCCGTGCTCGCTGAGCACGACCCCGTGGCCACCAATCTGCAGATTTTTTGAAACAAGGAATCTTAGTGCTTTAAAATATTTTTCTGACTTTTAACATTTCCGAGCAGAAATAACTTAAAACAGTGTTGTAAAACTTAGCTTTGATAAGATTACTTGATTAAAAACCTAACAAATATCACAGTAAAGCTTGAAAACATGGAGATTTCAAGCTTTAATGGAGGTTTTGAGGAGTTTGTGAAGAAGAAGGCAAGATACAAAAGTAGTAAAGACAAGATGGTGGTTGAGAACCTTCTTTGGAATATACCTTTATAGGGTATATGTGAAGATCTCACCAGATCTTTGTCTTTGGAGTGGGTCCAAATGTGCAGGAATCTTGCTGCAATTATAGAAAACAACAGCACGCTGACCATGGCCCCGTGTCGGCTGGACACGGCCCCGTGTTCAGACAAACTCTGACACATTTTGTCCATATTCTTGAACACGCGGTGTGTTGGCCTGGACACGACCCCGTGGTTAATTTTTAGGTGAGCACGGGGAGTGTTGCCCTGGACACGGCCCCGTGGCTAGAGAGTCTGCTTTTATGTTCAAGGAATTTGTCTAGATCGGGCGGTTCCTTACTGGACGGAATAACACCGAAGTGCCTGAGGTACCTTAGTTGCCCTAAATCAAGACAAGAATGCAAGAGGTTATCGGAAAGAGTAAAACCTAAACTAAATACCGGTGGGAGAAACCAACCTTTATTCCCCTTATCCGGGCTCTCGTTAAAGAATGTATATGTCAAATCGCTCAGGTCTATGAACGCATCGGCGGAGACCGATGGAGAGTCCTTCACGGCACAATCGACACAGGGACGACTGGCGCTCAAGTTCTCACAAGAGTTAGAGGTGCTTTCGAGATCGACGATGTTGTTATATTCAGAATGCGATCTCAATAATTCTCCTTGATCGTCATCTTGGGATGGATAACTTATTTACATCTCAAGTTCTTTGCTCAATTGGAGAGTTACTTCTTCCATTTGAAATAATTCTTCAAGAATCATATCATCTAGAAGAAATGATTGAGAGCATTCGAGGGAGAGATAGGGATTGTTTTTACTTTCTCCCATCCTAAGGTTATAGGACAATGATGGGTCTATATAGTGGGGAGTGTAATTTAAAAAATAACATTTTAAATATTCATGAGGTCCACCATATATTTGACACCACACACCATAAGAGGAGCGAAAGTAAAAATAA
The DNA here is from genome assembly GCA_030545235.1 of Helianthus tuberosus. Classification (NCBI taxonomy): domain Eukaryota; kingdom Viridiplantae; phylum Streptophyta; class Magnoliopsida; order Asterales; family Asteraceae; genus Helianthus; species Helianthus tuberosus. Next base: position 96,976,929 of record CM060357.1, on the reverse strand, counting down.
TCAGTACCACTCATGCTTGTGTCATAAATTACCAACCGTCGGGATCTTACGGTTCTGTTTTCAGTAACTGAAGCTTGGGCACGGGGGCATGTTCAGTGGCACGGCCCCGTGTTCAGCTACTGTCTGACTTAAAACAAGATTGCCAGTACCAAAGATTAGGTACGGTGGCGTGTTCAGCGGGCACGGCCCCATGCTGAAGTCTGCAGAAGCTGAAAAATCTAGAAAAAATCCAAAAAAAACAGAAAAATAAGAAAAATGATTTGGCCGTTGATTCCTAACTTTCTTAAAATCCTTGTGTCCCCGGCAGCGGTGCCAAAAACTTGGTGTGTGTAAGGTGTGTTATGATTTTATTGATATTTTAAGCCTATTTTACACATTAGTCAAGTTTTGAATTTATAAAACACGATATTCTACTAACACTAAACACACACATGGGCAAGTGCACCCATCGTGAGCGTAGTATAACGTTGGTAAGATACTTAGGTCGTCCAAGGACACAAGAGCTTTTAGTACTGGTTTATCCTCAACGTCTAATCAAACTAAAATTTTTGGAAAAGATTTTTAAACATAAAAACTAAAAACTTAAAATGTTGAAAATAAAAATAAAATAAACACAGATAGACACGATGAATCACTTGGATCCGACTGGCCTTTAATGTATCCTTTGATGATTTCCGCACTTTTGCAGTTTTTAAGAGATTATCTTAGTTATAGTAGTAGGCCCCTCTTTTGAAGGTGACGTTACCCTCGGCTAAGTGGTTTGAGTCAGCAGGGATACAATCCCAAGTAGCTGGTTTAATGTATTAATAGTAGTTTACATATGATGGGATCAAGCCATTCAGTGGGTATTGAAGGAGGTCCTAGTAAGCTTGACCTAGGTCCTTGCAGGATCTATACACTGAACAAGGCAAGAACCTTACCAAACTATTCCCTTAACCCCCGACCAGGTAGCCAACATATCTCTATATAGACCGTAGAGATATGAATGGTGAAAATCTTTTACTTTATATAGACAGTAAAGTAATGCCAAGACACCACAGACAAATGATAAGGAAGTTTCACCTTCAACGTAAGAAACTAGTTATTAACGTCATTAATACAAAACCAAATAAAAAGTGCGAAAAGATTAAAAATCAAAACTAATACATTAAATGCTTGTCTTCACCAAGTGATGTAAGAGACTTAGCCAAACATGGCATTTGATTGATAAGAACTCTTACGATCAATCTTGGATCCCGAGACTACTACACACACTCTAAGGTGGATGATGGATGATGGTGGTGGATGTGGGTGTTGTAGTGGTGGCAAAGTGAGAGAGAGGTGGTTTGCCAAGGGATGCCTTTGAAGTGAGCCAAGCACCCATATTTATAGCCTGAACAGAAGCCCGGCCACGGCCCCATGTCTGCTGGACATGCCCCTGTGGCCATCTCTTTTCTTTTCCATCATTACTTGCAATTGTCTGCATTAGGCTCCACACGGCCCCGTGTTCGCTAGGCACAACCCCGTGTGCAGAAGCGTATCTGTACTATCAAGATTTGCCAGATTCTACAAATCTTGGCATTGACCACGCCCCGTGTTGAGCTAGGCACGTCCCCGTGGTGGGCATAAAAGCTTCCACAGCTTTGTCCATTTCTGCAAACATCTGACCACGCCCCCGTGTCAAGTGGGCACGGGCAGTTGTCAGCCCTCTGTTTCTTGTTTTTGCTTGGGGAGATGATGTCGAGGGGTCGGGTATGCCACGTTTATTCCTTTTCTTTGTATTTATGTTAGTTTTTGCTGCATATTTGTTCCTTTTGTTCATTTAAGCTCATTTGGTCCTGAAAATACAAAAGGAAGACAAAAGCACACTTTTTCCAACATTCGTACTAAAAAGGGTTAGTTTTATGCCTTATTTGATGTAATTTATATGTTGCATTTTACACACATCAGTAGCCGTTACTAAAGACGTCTCTGCGTAAGCCCAATAACGCTGAGATTTAACAATTCAAGATCATTTAAACAAGCAAGGTAATATAATTGTGTTTTCTAAATACTTTCTAAGTTTGAACTATTCTCATTTTTTGAGGTTACCATTTAACCCACCCCTGTATATACATAATCATTCATTTAAATAAACGTTAAGTCATGTCTAATTATTTTTACAAGAAATAAAATAAGCTCTTATACCATAAGATTCCAACCCGGAATAGGCTAATGTTTTACATTTCTAGAAATCATGATAAGCAAATATAACTGATCTGAATAATGTAAGATTAAATATATTATGGTGTAATATTTAATCTAGGTAGCCATTATAATCATTTACATTATGTAGATCAAAATATATAACAACCTATTAAATAATTAGTTGGTAACTGTTGATGGGCCATATTACCCTTATTAACTAATTAGGGTTTCCTCTTTGGTGCATATATAAGGAGACTAATGTAGAGGTTACAAGGTTAGACAATTAGACAACCTTATTCATAACATCAAATCGTCTCCTCTCCCAAAACCAAACACCCTATTCGGTTTCTTCATCGCCATCATTAGATTGCACCCTAAGGAGGAACCAGATCAAGCTGACAATCATGTCAAACCTTATTGTTGCGTCTCCATCAGGATTCTCCGCTAACCTGTGTGCAATCAAAGGTATGTTACTCATGTTTTCCATTATGCATAAAACAGAACTGATCAACATGGGGTATCAGAGCATATGTTGATAAATTAGTTCTTTTTTCGTATCCTTTATTCTGGGATTGAAATCTGGAAAACGGAGTTTTTGAAAACTTAATAAAATTTAAAAGCCTGTTTCGAGACCAAGTATCTCGAAATCATTGTTTTGGGAAAAAGAATGTTTTATAATTGTCTCGAAATCAAATAGTGACCTTAATGTTCCAAAATTTGTTTTAAAACCTTAATATTCAGGTTTCGGGTTCCAGAATTTTGATTTTATTAATATTAGGGTTCTTCATGTTCTTAGTGAAATTCGAATAAATTCCCTTATTTTGGAATGAATTAAGGATTATAAGGTGTTTTTCCTGTATTTGATTAATTTTTATCCCTTAAGATTTCGAAAAACCTGTTAATGTTATTAGATATAATTTTTGAAATCATTGGATAAATATAAAATATCTATTAAAATAGGAAACAAGATATACTAAATCCCTTAAAATTCGAATTTCAAACTTATCACACCTAACAGTTGTTAATCAGTAGGTTTCGAGACTTGGAAAACAAGTTTCGAGACTCATAAGAGATTTCGATATAAACATACAACTCGAAATCTCATTAAATACTCGAAACCATGAGATTTCGACTAAGGTTGCGACTCGAAATCATAAATGTTTTTAGTCTTCATGACTCGAAACCATGAGATTTCGACTCGAAATTTCACTAAAACACGAGGACAGCTAAGATTTCGACTAAGATTTCAACTCGCAATCAGATGGTTGCGACTCGAAACCTCATAATGAAGTTGAAATCTCCTTAAGGCATTAACCTTCATAACTCGAAACCTCGAGATTTCGACTGAGGTTTCGACTGGCAATAGTGACTCGTAGTCAGTTTGTTGCGACTCGAAACCTTAATGACTCGAAAGCTCATAATGATTCAAAATGAGTCGAAACCTTACTCGAGATCTCACTCGAAGTCTCATAAGTTGAATCAAGATCTCATATATGAGTCGAGATCTCATAACTGATTCGAGATCTCACTAGAAAGCTAAGGTAACTCGAGATCTAACTCGAAACCTCATTACTTTATTAAGCTGTTAATGTGAACTGAAATTTAGCTTAGGGCTCCGCCCCGAACCCCGTGCGGGGGCACGCTGTCCCCCTGCACCCCCCAGCGAACTCACATTAAATAATTGGTTTTGATAAATTCTTAGTTAATTAATCAGAATCAGATAACAAATTTGCAAAACCAAAAATAGCTTAACTTGAATGAGCTTCTGATGTATCATTTCTGGCCAAAGCTGATTTGATACATTTATTTATTGTTCAAGTATTATAAAAGCTATGTTGAGTATGCATTACAAACGTGAATGTCTTAATTTCTGGTCAAAGCTGATTTAATTCATTCATGTCTAGCATACTTAACAAGTGTATAACTAAAGTGATTCTCTCATATCTGGCCAAAGCTGATTTGTCACGATTACTTTGCACACATGCTTAAATGATTACACTTCTGGCCAAAGCTGATTTGTCTTCGTTTAAGTAGAATTTTAACTAAGTCTATTATTTTGATGTTAGTAATATACATATCACAACTTTTTCATATAATGATCCTCACATTAATGATCCTTCATTAATCTTATGATCATTTTTTTGTCTGCCTTAATTTTTAGCACCCATAACTTTACTCACTATAACTTTCTTCTATAAGTTAGTATCTCATCCACTCTAATTCCTAAACCTAAAATGTTTTGCCTTATTTAAAGTTTCTATAAGATTAGCTCTTAAATTAAATCCTTGATTATCTCTTAAGACACAATAATCCTATTGCTCACTTCTGATAAAAATGCTATAGAAGAAAATTAGAGCATGATGAATATGATAAATCGAACATGATGTCTCTTATGATAATCAAGAACTCTCTAACATAAATGCTATTACTAAAGTTATTCCAGATTAAGTTTTTACTAAGACTAATCTCTTATATATGGAATAATCAGAGGAATTCCTAAGATGGATTCCTTCATTAATAATTCTAAACTATAAAGTTAAGTCGTATATGTGAATACATTATAATGTACAATACAATGACCCATAAAGTTAAGGGCTTACGCATGGAAATAAGTACATTTTTCTAGTACATTACATACTAAGATTTTCACTCGTACAATTTGATGCCTTATAAATCAACTATAACACTCAAAAGTACCAAAGGAAAATGAGTGTGTTGATAAGCAACATATATACATAGAAATAAATGTTTGAAACTGGAAAATAAGATGTTGTTCACCTTATAACCACTGAAATATCAAAAGAGGATAGTTCTAAGGTCTATAGACAAAGTACAAGTACAAAATTCCAACTCTAAGGTTCTTCAAGGGAGAATCTCACTGCATAATTATGTCATCAGACTAGGCATAAGCAACGAGACTATCCATTATTCAAAAGAGCAGTTGGATAAGTTAATTAGGTAATCACTTACTAATGATATTTGAGTCTGCTAATTCTAATATTCCTATTAACACGTGATTAGTTGACTCTAGTTCCATACGTTTCCTTACAAGAATTCAACAAATAACTAACATGAAAGTTAGTGACAAAATTAAACGTTAAGGCTATAAGAACCATAATGAGCAGTCTTCTAACAAAGCTTTTCGATACCTTACATATTCTGAAGATTAATCAGAATATAGTATCATTATTAAGCTATGTTATGAAGGTTGTGAGGTTTGCATGGTCAACATAAAGTCACACTTACCTTAAACTCTCATATTATTTGTTCTCAATATCTGGATAGAAACATTACTAAGATGAAACTAGATGATACCTTACACTTTCAAAACTTTTGTTGTCATGCAAATGGGAATTTGACAAAAGGAAAATGAGACCTATAAATTTCATTCAGTATAACTGAAATTCATGAGAAATCATGATATGGTTAATGAGGATGATTTTTTATCTAATCTAATTCTAAGTGATTTTAAATCATGACGTTAAAGCCCTAAATATTACTTGACTTAAGGAATAAGTATGGGTCCATCATAAGTTATTCATTAACATTCGTAAAACTTATTCCAAATAAAATATTCAGACATAATTCATTTATCTATTAAACACTATCTACTTGTATCTAATTTTTTGTCGTTTATGCCCACGGTCTTATAAGAAATCTATTCATATATATATACTTAATAAGATTTCTATTAAATATGTCCCTAAGTTTCTTATAACATCTGGACATTAAGGAAATCAAATAAAGTCTGACATATATATGATAGGTTCCCACATCACGTACCTCATTGAAACTTCCCTTGTAGCATTTCTAGAGATATCAAAGATCAGTGGGAGCATTAAGTGTCTTAATAATTACTTGAAATAGTTGCAAGAGGTGTGGGAGTGAAAATTCCACATTACCTCAATTTACACCTCTTGCACAAGACACTACTCCATCTTGACACTGTTCTATCAAAACTTGTCTCCTTAAAATAGAATGCTACACTTACAAAAGTTTTATAGTTGCTTAATCATGGGCACACTTAGATTTCTTACCTGAACTAACATAATCCTCAACAAGAGAAATTACAACAACTAACGTCATTACTTTTATGTTTCTCTATTAGAATTTGTTGGTCGTTAAATATTGACCCTAAGCATGCTGAGTTCCTAAAGATTTCTAAGGTCAGTGGGAGCAGTCAAAGTCCTTATCATGACTTGCAAGGAATATAAGAGGCGGGGGAAGAGAGTCATTAAATTTTACTCCGAATTTAACTCCGATTACACCTCTTGTACACCATATTGCACCAACTCTTACAAACTTAGAATGAAAATGATAGCAACCTAACCAAGAGCTAATACATAAAACTGAAACTTCTAACAAACCCATTAATCAACTCAGGAGGTCATCAAGGTTTAAAAACCTACTAACTTTGATGATTACATAACCTCCCTAACTAAAGTTGAAACGGATTTTGAAAAAGTTTACTGATCCTATCTCTTCTAATTAAGCCATTAGAGTCAATCAATCTTCTAAATGGAATAAAACTGATTTTATGTGTTCGTGCAACATTTGGATTTGATTGAATTACCTAAGAGTGTTCATAACTAAACCAAATCTTGATATAAACGTTAAGACACAAAGAAGCATGATTGATTGTCAAAGGTTATACTCAGGAAGAGATAAATTATCAAAGAGTCTTTCTCACCTATATTACAGAAGATTTCTTTGAGGATCATCACTGTTCTAGTAGCTTATAACAATTTAAAGCTACATTAGATGAACATTAAAACAATTTTCCCTAATAAATGGCTGACATATTTATATGTTCATAAAACCACCTAAAAGTTCTGAATTGATGGTTAAAGAACACATTATTTGTAAGCCAATAGAATCCATGTATGAGTTAATGCAAACATCATAACGCGATGAAAATTTAACGCAATTATTTTCATCAAGAACCAAGTGGATTAATATACCTACCTCAAGAAGAGTGGGAGCAACTAAAATAAACTTGTCTATATAGATGATATTCTTTTGACAAGTATATGTTACATAAGTCAAAGTATTGTTAACACAAACTTTGATATAATAGATCTCATATATATCTCTTATGTAATAGATATCATAACATACCGAGATAGACCCAATGGGACATTTGTTTCGTTCCATAACTTTAACCTTAAATGGGTCCTTACATTTGTAACAAACAATACTGCTCTTCCTTTAGAGGATAATAGGATAAATGAGATTATTTACATACGCTTCATTAATTAGAAGCCTTATGTAAGTACAAGTCTACACTCGTTTAGATATTACTCACATTGCAACACACTAGATATGTCTAGATTAAGAGTTAATTACACAAATGGGTCCTGTGGTTTATACCTAGTTTTGACTTTAGGTACTAACTTTTTTTTAACAGGTTTAGGTTTTATGGTTTCAATTTTGTAACATCATTGGGTACTAACACCAAAATTATCAATATAATGACTAAAATACCCTTCCATTCTTTTTAATTTTATCAATGTAACACCTTTGAGTACTAACACCTAATTTTATTTAAGTTTAAATAAATTTTACAAAATCTATTTTTTTCATCTTTTTATTATATCTCTTAATTAACATAAAATATATTTATTTTTTTATTTTTTATTTATAAATATAAATTAAAAAATTCAGAAAACGTCCGCTCCATTTTTTATTTATTAATAATATTACTAAATAATACTAGATAAATATCTGACTAATATTATGAATATATAAAAACTCTTTAAAATATAAATTAAATAATAAAACAAATGATATAATAAGTATCTATTAATATATTTTGTAGTAAAATCGTAAAAATGTATAATCTAATCTGATTTGTTTGTCACGGTCAATTACTTGGAACATTTTGAGACGGTGTGATTAAACCATGACGTCTCTATTTTATTTGTGTATCTATGTGCTTAGGAAACATTTTAGTTCCGATGAGATACAGTCTTTTATTATTATTGTTATTGGTTTTATCTTATTTAATCCAATATATTTAAAATTACAAAAATTAAAACTAAGTTTTATACATTAAACAAGTGTAATACACAGAGTTTTAACCTAATATCTTAATAATAATTTATTTGCACATTACCAATTAGTATTTTATACCTATTGAATTTTTAATTATTTAAGATTTTGAGCAACTTCTATCGTGCTAAATTATTTATCATTTCTTAAAAAATTATATATAAATATTTACTTATAAAAAATAAATAGATTTTATGTTAATTAAGAGATATAATAAAGAGATGAAAATAAAAAAAAATAGATTTTGTAAAATTGATTTAAACTTAAATAAAATTAGGTGTTAGTACCCAAAGGTGTTACATTGATAAAATTAAAAAAAAATGGAAGGGTATTTTAGTCATTATATTGATAATTATGGTGTTAGTACACAAAAATGTTACAAAATTGAAACCATAAAAGCTAAACCTGTTAAAAAAAAGGTTAGTACCTAAAGGCGAAAGTAGGTATAAACCACATGACCCATTTGTGTAATTAACTCCTAGATTAATGTGAAGTATCTAATAGAGTATTATAATATCTTTAAAAGAAACGAGAGGCTATAATTTGAAGAAGTGAGAACTTGAACCGGTTGATTACTCTAACTTTGTGATATTCAAAGATGACAAAATGTAATTTCGGGTATATTCTTATGTCAACAGACACAACCTATCTCATGGAGGAGTCATGATAAACTGATATCAACAACCTAAGTTATATTGACATAATATAGTCTCTAAATGTTGTTAGAAATTTATCAGTGGACTCATAAGCTTATTAACTCCATATAATTAATGTATTGAAGATTTATTGTGATAAAATCAGCTAGCATGTCTCCTTGAACAGTAACAGTTTGAGAGGTGCTACATTAAATTTCGATACACAATTAATTATTCGTTTGTGAATGAATTGAGGAAACTAAATTTTTGTGTCGAATACATTCATGATATGCTTAAGGATCCTACAACTGAAGGGATATTACCTATAAGTCTTATTAAGAGAGCTCATAAAAGAAACGAGTTTTAATTGATGGCCGTGCGAAACTGCATATCGTACTATGAATGACTAACTATTAATTAATTTTCCTCATCAGTTTGGTTTTCTATGTCTCTAAGAATTTGTTAAACTGGTATAATGGCATATAGACAAATAAAATTACAAATCAAACAAAGGGCTTATGCGTATTTTGATCATAACGATTAGGTTTTAAATTGAGGCTATAGTATGACTAATGGGGGTCCTGAGTCGCATAATGATTCAACGGCTATATTTCTCTGCTACAGTTCTTGGTTTAAAGCTAAAATGAGTGTTAACTCCTGATCAGGCTTATCTAATACTCATAGTAAATGATTACTCGGCTAAGTGGGAGAATGTAAGATTAAATATATTATGGTGTAATATTTAATCTAGTAGCCATTACAATCATTTACATTATACAGATCAAAATATATAACTACCTATTAAATAATTAGTTGATAATTATTGATGGGCCATATTACCCTTATTAACTAATTAGGGTTTCCTCTTTGGTGCATATATAAGGAGACTAATGTAGAGGTTACAAGGTTAGACAATTAGACAACCTTATTATTCATAACATCAAATCACATCCTCTCCCAAAACCGAACACCTATTCGGTTTCTTCATCACCATCATTAGATTGCACCCTAAGGAGGAACCAAATCAAGTTGACAATCATGTCAAACCTTATTGTTGCGTCTCCATCAGGATTCTCCGCTAACCTGTCTGCAATCAAAGGTGTGTTATTCATGTTTTCCATTATGCATAAAATAGAACTGATCAACAAATAACTAGTTAATTGATACAATAGCTATACGTCACAATATATACCTCAAGTAAAATTAAAAGCCTTCATTTCGTGTATTCAAACCCGTGTAAAAGGTCTTGCATTCAAATTTGTGTAGAAAGATACAACCCTTCCCAAAGGCGTCTTCAATGGAACCCTTATCAAAGGTGTCTCTACGTAAGCCCAAGGGCACTCTTATTTAAAAGAGTAAACTTTGGTTTTACTCCCTGTGGTTTGGTCGTTTTAACGGTTTTGCCCCAATCATTTAAAAATAGCCATTTTCCTCCAATAGTTTACTATGTTTTTCCTATTTTGCTCCATGACCATAACTCAATTAAATCATACAATTAAAAATAGAGGTATTTCAGGAACAATAGTAATAAAGTATGAAAAGGTTAAAAAATTATGATTAGTTATTTGTTTTACCACACTCATCCACCACTCAACCACATCCTCATCACCTCCAACAACTGGACATTACACCACCGCTACCTACCAAATCCCAAACCCTACCTCCAACACTCCACAACCTTCTCCGTTCTCCGCTGCCGCCACCTCCGCCGCTGCCACCACCACCTCCGCCACCGCCACGACCGCAACACGTACATCCCTACTAACGACACCGACTCATCCTCAACTCATCCAGAGTCAAAACTTCATATGGTAACCGATCTCGAATAATAAATACCGGAGAGAGCATTTGTATCGTTAAATAGGTTACTAAAAACTGCTGAATTGAAGTTTAATCGGTTTATAGAGTCTGGAAACGACGTCGTTGAGGATCTCCGGATGATGATAACCGTCTTCGGAGATCGGAGAGTTTACCGGATGTCAACGGTGAATCCGTTGAGAGAGTTCAGTGAGTCGGTGAATCTGTTGTCGTCTGGTGAGCCTTAGGGTTGATGATGATGTTATCAAGTTGCCTCATAGTTTGGTAACATGCGATACATTGGAGGTATTAAATTTGTTTTTGTTTAGATGTTCTCTATGTTTGCCAAATGTCGCTGGTTTTCTAGCGCTTAGGGTTCTTGAACTCAACAATATTGAGTTATTGAAGATGATTCAGTACAAAAGTTTCTCAAAAGCTGCCAACTACTTGAAAATTTGAGGTTGATTGACTGCTCAATTAATCATCTTTGTATTTCATACCTGAATCTCAAGACTCTGATAATTCATAATCGGGATACGAGTTATACCAAAAAGTTTGTTGCTGATGGTTATTCTTTTAAGAGACAGTGGTGAGATTCGGCGGTGGTGGGTTTTCTGGGGAAGATGCCGGTGGTGGTGGGTTTTCTGGGGAAGATCACAGGTTGTGGTGGTTATTGGTGCAGGTAGTAGGTGGTGGTGGCTGTCAGGGTTAATGGTGAGTGGTGGTGGTGAGGTGGTGACGGTTGGTAGCGATGGTTGTTGGTGATGGAGAAGAGATAAGTGTAGAGAGAGAAGAGAGAGGGTATAGAGAGAGAAGATATGATCAGATATAGGTTTGTTTATACATTATTATTATATATAATATATAATCTTTTTTTGTAGTTTTACTAAAATATCCTTAGTTTTATACTTGAAGTTACCAATACCCTTTTAGTTAACAAACAATTTGGATGGAATTAGAGGCGGGGAGCAGAGAAAAACATAGTAAACTATTGGAGGAAAATGACTATTTTTAAATGATTGTGACAAAACCGTTAAAACGACCAAACCACAAGGAGCAAAACGGAAGTTTACTTTATTTAAAAATTGAAGATCATTTAAACACGCAAAGTAGTTATAATTTTAGGTTCGAACTAAAATTATTTAAAACATAATCAGTTTTAGTATATTCAAATATCATGTTTGGTTAAACTAATATGCACTACTAATATTTTTTTTTTGGTATATATCTCAAGTTATATTTTGCGAAACCATTATATATAAGATACTCAACTTCATCGGTTCTAAATGATCCAATAAAAAGTCATTGACATAAATTTATATGATAAAAATAGTATCTACATCAATAATTTTGATTAATTGAAAAGTCAACTACAATATTCGATAGGTTTAATGGGAATGTACTAACTAGTTTTTAAAACTTTGCCAAAGGTATGAATATTTTATATTAGTGTAAATACTTTTTATATTCAAACTAGGAATATTTTAAATTACTTTAAAGATTTTGGTATGAATATTTTATATTAGTGTAAATACTTTTTATATTCAAACTATGAATATTTTAAATTACTTTAAAGATTTCAATATAATATTATGAAAGTAATTTTTTAGATAAATAAGTAAAGTATCTTAGCATTCTCATCCAATCCATCAAATTATACATACATTCCACTAAAAAACAGCTTCTATATCAATATATTTCCACTAAAAACAAATACTTTTTCTCTCTCATTTTCATTTAAATAATATTATCATCACATTTTTCTCTTTCCTTCACTCACAACTACTTTCAATATATATTAAAAAAATTATACTGGGTGAACAGTGTCCCCCCAAATATACAGATGAACAGTACCATTTTCTCTCTCCTTCACTCACAACCACTTTTTTTACCCTTAAAATATAAAAACTCACTCTCACAAGTTTTGATGGATTGGATGAGAATGCTCTAGTATATCTCAAACCAAAACCTTTAAATTTGTTTAAAGACTTTAATATACTATTATGAAAGTAATTTTTTAGATAAATAAGTAAAGTATATTATAGTATATCTCAAACCAAAACCTATATCCAGAAATGTGCTTAGTCATTTTTTCATACCAAATTTCCATTTGTAGAATAAGAAATACATTTTTTTCGACAAAGAATTTTAAGAATCCTCAAATTCATACATAATCCCTATACTTTTTACATTTATTTTCCCTTATTAAAAGTATTTTTTATTAAAAATAAACTAAATTACTTATATATTTTTATACAACTTACCATAAAAAAAATACTATATTAGTAAAATAATTTATATAAGTCAAATTAATGGACAAAAGATATACATTAAAGTTTAAAGGGTAAATTACACTTTTCGTACTTTATGTTTGTATCGTATTACAATGAATGTCCTTTAACTTCACTAATTACAGTCACAATGTTTTTTTTGTTAAAAACATTACACTTTAGATCCTTTAGCACTAACAAGGTTAAAATTTATAGTTAAGTATTGCATGTGCCTTACACATGAGGGTAGTTAGTAATTTTACTAGTATATCTATATATATAATATATGAATAAAATGTGGGACACGTGTCAAGTGGTGGTGCAACCACAATTGATTTTTGGCGGGAAAACGTGGGAATCCTTATTTTTTTACACGGGATCCGAATTTGGGACAACCATACCCGGTTTTTTGACCCGAATATATAAATCATGGAATAACCTAATTCCCTCATTCTTCTCATTCAAGCGGCTTCCAGGATACGTTTTTTTACAAAACCCTAGCATCGGCAATTATCTATCTCCTTCTTCATATGGTTGTAAATGGTTTGTTCTTCATCTTCTTCATATCATGATTTCTTTTTCTTTATAACAGGTTTGATATTATCAGGTTTTGACTTAGATTCATGGTTGTTATTTTTCTGATAATTTTCTCTCTCTAGATTACGCTCTCACTCCTTCACTACCATTTCTAGGGTTTACAATTCAACCTTTCGCACCATCTACAAATCCTTTCGGTACACTCTCATCACATCTGTTTCCAATTTAGGGTTTCAACTTTCAAGCAATCAGAACTTCTGTTTAGTTACGGTGATTATTCAGTGCTACATTTGATTATTCTGTATGTCTACTTTATTGCAGCTTTTGTTTGTTTAATTGTTTGATCTGAGAATTTTCAGGAGTATTGTTTTGTAGTTCCGGATTGGATTTAAAAGAAATTATTAATTTTTTTTTTTAATTTTGGGGATTTATGCTTGAAAAGAGTGGATTATTGGATTGACTAAAATTAAAATTAGTTGATTTTTTTTAATAATATTGTTTTCTGTTTTAATTTTGGGGATTTATGCTTGAAAAGAATAGATTATGGATATTACTGGATTGAAAATTAAAATTAGTAGCATTTTATTTAATATTATTATTTTCTGTTTAGGTTTGGGGATTTATGCTTGTACTAAGTTCCGAGTAAGCATCTTTCTTCATATTACTATCATATAATATTCAAGTTTTTTGTTTTTTTTTTTTCGTTTATGGTGTTGTTCTTGGGCAGGTATTTGGGTATACAACAGGTGGTCTTTGGAGGTCGGTCAATGGGTGATTGGGAAGAGGGAATGAAAAACCCTAAAGACGGATACAAGTACTTTGAGATCTAAAGATCGTTGCGTCCACAACTTTCGTTTATGGAAAATTGGAGAGCGAGTCAGAAGTAAGATCTGATCAAATGAAGACAGTGGACTTGTGAATCCCACAAAGGAGGTTAGTTTAGCCCGGAGATGGTTATTCTGTTAGACTACATGTATAGAATAGTTTTATAATGTTTATGTGGTGGTTATTGTGTTTTATAAGTGAACAGGGTTGGTTAACATTATGTTTTATTTCTAACAGGTCAATAGCTAAAATAAAATACGAATTAGATCTGGACATATATTTAGATATGGAACCAGTCAATTTTGAGCCTTGTCGGAACCTTTTTCTTAAATATATTTTTGGGTATTTACTTGTCCGACACAACGTATATGCATTTCTTTTCTCAAGTGATATGTGAATCTGTTGTGCTGAATTGATTGATTCAGTTCTGGATTTCCAACGAGCGATGATTGAAGTAGATGTAAACTTGCAAAGCCCTAAATCTAAGGTCTTCATCGTCGTCGTAATCCATAGATATCATCATTCTTAATCACTTTTTCCTTTTTCACATGTGATTATAAACTCTTGTGATTTCAGGTCGTTTCTTGGAAGACTTAACGAAGCAACTTTTATCCGATCTTGATGCAAGTAAATACCAGGTGGCGGAGTATAGGGTGTCGATATACGGAAGGAAGCAAAGCGAACGGGGTAGACAATGGTACTTCTGATTACTTTGCTCTTGATCTGCTGCTTAATTGCCTCACTGTACTAAGTTCCGAGTAAGCATCTTTCTTCATATTACTATCATATAATATTCACGTTTTTTGTTTTTTTTTCGTTTATGGTGTTGTTCTTGGGCAGGTATTTGGGTATACAACAGGTGGTCTTTGGAGGTCGGTCAATGGGTGATTGGGAAGAGGGAATGAAAAACCCTGAAGACGGATACAAGTACTTTAAGATCTAAAGATCGTTGCGCTCACAACTTTCGTTTATGGAAAATTGGAGAGCGAGTCAGAAGTAAGATCTGATCAAATGAAGACAGTGGACTTG
The DNA here is from genome assembly GCA_030545235.1 of Helianthus tuberosus. NCBI lineage: Eukaryota > Viridiplantae > Streptophyta > Magnoliopsida > Asterales > Asteraceae > Helianthus > Helianthus tuberosus. The sequence continues at coordinate 96,961,619 of CM060357.1, read as the reverse complement.
TGAATCCCACAAAGGATGTTAGTTTAGCCCGGAGATGGTTATTCTGTTAGACTACATGTATAGAATAGTTTTATAATGTTTATGTGGTGGTTATTGTGTTTTATAAGTGAACGGGTTGGTTAACGTTATGTTTTATTTCTAAGAGGTCAATAGCTAGAATAAAATACGAATTAGATCTGGACATATATTTAGATATGGATGAGAGGGAGGAAATTCTTCAATTATTCAGTTTAAAATGTAGCAAAATAACATCTATGAGGTCTTAAAAAATGAAACTGAAACCTTAAATGTGAATACTGTGTTTCCAGAATTACTAGGTTTTTTTTTTTTTTTTTTTTTTTTTTTTTTTTTTTTTTTTTTAAGAAGATGGGATTTTAATTAGGGAAAGGGGGTTATAAGTTATAACATCTATTTTATAAAATAATTTTTTTAGCTAGAACTACAAATTTGATAATTGTTTGTCCGCATTTTAGGCGGTTTTTACGTGTACTGCGTTTAGGGAGGAGTGGGCACCTTTCGGGTAAGGTGTGCGGTTTGTTTTCACGGGTATGCATACCCGCTTAGGGTAGGGTGTGCGCTTAGGGCAGGGTGTGCGGCTTGTCAGTGATTTAGTGTAAAAATAAACATGCTTCTTCGAGTCATGTCATATGGTCATGTGTTATAAGGTCGTTCCTTTACGTGTGTGTATATAATAGAACAGGTTTCTCCTGATACATTGGTTGTATTAAAGATGAAGTGCATATGTAACGTTTGTTCATCGCAGGTGGCTACTGTAGCTGGTTGCATATCTGTGATCACTAATATGAGCTTCAGCGGCCCTTCAATTGGTGCCGGTTAGTTTTTCTCCTCCTGATATGTTGCGTGACTTGCCATCAAAGTTATGGATAACGATTGAAATTCTGGTTGATAAGACATAGAACCTTCGCTCTCAGGTTAGTGAATGCAAATGGGAATTTGTTTTTTCCGCATCTTGTCCTATTTACTTGCAAACGAGTTGATTCAGCTGTATTTGTGTCTAAAACGGGTCAAATAAAACAATGTAAGTAAAATTGGGACGGCCCAAATGGACTGAACTGATATGGATATGTAAACTGATACTAAACTGGTTTCACCTTTATCGACTACTTGAAATGCAAATGATTGCTTATTGGTTACATGGTGGTCTAGACTTGAGAGTCGGTTTCAAAGATTCTAAAGAGGTATTGTTCCTTATAATCTTCACCTAAGGAATGTTAAGATGTAGAGTAAATCTGTAGTAGTTTTTTGAAACTCATTAATCCAGCTCTTGCTTCTACTAAGTTTCTATGGATTTTCTTTCAATGGTTTGACTTGCTATTCTGGTACGGTTGATTGTGAAAAAAGTTTTAGTCCAGAACTTGCTTTATATTTTTCAATATTTTTTGTATTGACCAGAGTTGACTTTTTAGGGGTTTGGCAATGTGGGATCTTGGCTAGCTAGGCTGGTTCATGAAAGGGATGGTAAGATAGTTGCTGTGAGTGATGTTACGGGAGCTGTAAAGAACCCAAATGGTATTGATATACCTGCATTGCTTGGGCATAAAGAGAAAACTGGGAGCTTAAGTAGTTTTGATGGTGGAGATATAATGGATGCAGATGAATTGCTTGTTCATGAATGTGATGTACTTATACCATGTGCCTTGGGTGGTGTTCTTAACAGGTATTGTTTTAGTTTTCTATGAAATATATCATTCAGTGTCTGTTTGTTTCTTAACTTTATTTCGGTTGTATATAGTCGTAAATATTTTAGATGGTGTGCTTAGAAAAAGAGATTTACTGTTACTGAAGTGGATAAGCTGACTTTTGTGGTCAAAAGATTGATTTCAGGACTCAAATTTGATATGATTTCTTCAATATCTGATTTTCCAGTTGTATTGAATCTCTTGAAAGCTGGCGTAAGGCTATGATTTCTTACGCAATATGAACCTAACACGAAATTTGCTGGTTTGGGTTTAGTCTAAATGGGTTCAGGTTAGTATCGGGTCAAACCAGCCGAAATATTTAATTAAACAAGTCATGTTCGTGTCAACTTGATGGGTTCGCGCTGTTTAACCCATTTTAAAAAAAAATGTTCTTATGCAATAACTTTATTTATTTTTTTAAAACAAATTGGTATATTTTAAAATTATTTGATTTAAAGTAATAATATTATGTAAATTTATAATTTTAAAGTGTTAATATGCAAAAGATGTTCATATATCTATTTTGGTTTGGTCGTGTTCATGTCTACCCGTGTGGCCGTGTGAAAGTTCTATATTTGGTTAGTTATCCAACAGATTCATTCCCGTTTTTCTTCTGTAGGTAGATAAGTTGACTTTTAGGTCCAATCAGGGACTTCAGATAATAAGTTTGATATGAATTATTATGTTGAATTCTTCAGACATTCTAACGTTTGAGATTTTCATTATTCTAATTTAATTCCGATTAAATGTTGTTTTTCTTTAAATTGTCGACTTCAGAGAAAATGTAGGAGATGTTAAAGCCAAGTTCATCATAGAAGCAGCAAATCACCCTACTGATCCTGAAGCAGACGAGGTATCGTTTTCGTAAAATTCGTCCATATAAAGAAATATATTATTATTAATCATTTCTTATATATATATGTTTCACTGCTATAGATTCTGTCAAAGAAAGGAGTTATAATTCTTCCTGATATATATGCCAAAGCTGGAGGAGTGACCGTTAGCTACTTTGAGTAGGTGCAGGTATTAATCTGATTAGAAACAGTAACATTTTTATCTCTTCACACATCTATATGAATACAAAATTTCATTTTTTGTGTTTGAATTTACAGAACATGCAAGCGTTTATGTGGAACGAGGAGAAGGTGAACGAAGAGTTGAAGAAATACATGACAAAAGCTTTTCATAGCATAAAGAACATCTGCTGAACCCATGAGTCCAACCTTCGGATGGGCTCCTTCACATTGGGAGTCAGTCGAGTTGCGCGCTCTACCGTCTTAAGAGGATGGGAGGCTTGAACGATCTTGCTTCGCTCATAACTATATACAAACTATACTGAAGAAGATTTGTGTCAGATCACAAAGAATAAGTAGTGTTGATTTTTATATCTCTACAATGCCCCTTTTTTGGTTCAAACATTCCAAAAAAGATGATTCATTCATGTTATTTCTAACATTGATTGTTTTACCATATGTGCGTGCCTTTCTTTTTCCAAATTGAAAGAAATTAAGTGTGTGCTTGTGTGTTTGTGGGGTGTTGAGACTATGTAAGTGTTGAATATTCGAATCGGACTCGAGAATCAGGATTTGAAATGAGCTAAATTTTGAATTTGGTTTTTGAGTTGGTTTAGAGGCCAAATCGATTTAAGATTCTGTTTTCAAGGAGGGCTACTACCCGAATCGGCCCAAAGTTCAAATTCAAATAATGTCTATAAATAATAAAACTATAGTATTTGCTGAAGTAACCTGAATTGAGCTACAAATTTACTTTTTGGATGAATTAATGACTTACATGCGGAATCCTATGCAATATTATGAAAAAGAAGTGAAGTTTGTTGGGGTAAATTTTCTTTTCTGAAAGAAGCGAAATGTGCTATCCGGTTCAGGTCAAAATGGGTAGGATCGAGTTGGTTCATATATAGTTTTTGTCTCTTTTTTTGGTTTCGCAAATGATTTATTTGTTACATATTGTTTAATAAACAACATTATTACCGTTTGGAGATTTTCGACCCGCTTAGTACATTTTATGGGCTTCTATATTAGCTATTGTTTTGGGTTACAATTCGACCAGATAGATGTTAATATCCCGAAACGATCGGTTCACATACAAATGAGTCAATTTTCACCTCTATGCTTTTCGCATTATAAGATTTTGATGGATGCTTTGTCGGTTTTGGCAAGAAAACTCAAGCATCAACTCAAATACAAAACTTGGCTGTTTATGGTCAAGGACTTCTGAGGTTGAGCGGTCGGGGTGATGCAATCAAAGCGCAAAGACTTTCACAGGTTGGACCGGGTTTTGAAACTTGAAGCCCCATTAAATAATGAACAGAGTAAAAGCATGTGACTGTAACCTTCTAACCAATAACTATTTTCGCACTTTTATAGCTTAACACACACAACCAATGTATCAGCCAATCTAATTACCCTTTTGTTTTGGCAGGGTAACAAAATCCCATTGTGAGAATCCAACATGCCCAAGAGATTTGATTTATCCCCCTTACGATTATCAAGTTAAGGCTTTTATCACATTGGTCAAAATACTCTATTTAACATAAATCAATGAATCTTTATAAAAGAAAAACCAAAACCAATTACATAAGATTTCAAAAAAAACCGTTTATTATAATTCCTTTATTAATGTACTTCGTTGCAAATTCAACTAATAACGTATTCTAATATAATTTAAAAAAACATGTTTAGGAAAACTTGAGATATTTATGAAACCAGAATTAAAATTTCCTGTGAGGAAGGAAAAGAGGATATTAAATATATTAAAAGTGTTGTTTATGTACTTTGTATTATTGAAAACTAAATTTTCCTAACCCGGGATGTTCCCGGGTGATAGCCTAGTTTACAATATATTTAAACAAATAAACAACAATCAATCTCTCTCACACAATTCTCCCCCCTCTCTCTCCAGCCCACCCCCACCCCACCACCACTGTAACAGCTACCACCACCATCAAATTCGTCACCAAACCCCTATGATCTGAAGCAATCCAATCACAACTTCAAACCCTAACAAACCCTCACCTTCAAATCCACAATCTAATCCTAACAAAACCTCACTTGCATCCAAAATCAAACCTTATCTAAAACTCAACTCTAATCCAAGACCTAAAACCCTCACACCACCACCACAACCGACACCACCGTTGTCGTATGCTTACCACCGCGGCTCCATAGGGTTCCCGTTCGGACACCCTGTCACGATCCATGGCTAGGGTTTGACCATGATAATTATCAGCAGATCAGCAAAGATCTAAATTCTTCGGTGACATATCAGGTAACAACGAGTTTTTCGGTCACCCGTTTCCTGTGTATGAGGTTGTGGCCAGTAGTGGTGGTATGGATGGTGGGTGGCGGTTGTGAGAGAGAGGGCGAGGATGCTTTATTTTGGTTTAGCCAACAATTTGTGGTGAACGGAAGTCGTGATTTGGTTTGAATGAAATTGATGGAGGTTGTTTTATGTTGCGTTACAATTGTTGTTGATACAAGATGTTTTATTTTTTGCAATGAACATGAAGTTTAAATGGAAAGTGATGATGAGAATTAAATAAGAAATTTAATGCTTCGAAGATCGTTGTTTCTTGGAAAATTGTAAGTATTTGAGTTAAAAGTCAAAATAATTAATTCATTCATGAAATTCATTTTATGAAGTATATGGTCTATACGACACGTTCCAGATAAGTTCGGTTACGTGTGTTGTCGTATTCCATGATTTCGTGTGATGTTGTTTTGCTTTCACTTGTAGTCCAACGTCCCGTGTTGTATGTATACACATCCTACCGGATCAGTACTTGACGTATTTTGTCATTAAATGTCGTATTATGACCTTTATTGTCACTATTGTTCCGTAATATCGCGTATTTTAGCCGTACGAGTCATGTCGATGACAATCGGTATCGTGACGTTTATTGTTTGTAAGTTTCGTATTAGTGCGTAGATTGTCTGTAAGTGTCGTATTAGTGCATAGATTGATTGTTATGGCGTATTATGTTTCTATTGGTCGTATTATGACGTATATAGCCGTACAGGCCGTGTTGTTGAATTATACATACATAACCTACATCTTGAACATTAGAATTAATTGGATTAGAATTATACATACATAACCTACATCTTTTGGATTATAACTGATTTAATTGGATTAGAATTATACATACATAACCTACATCTTGAACATTTGGGAAAACATTAAGGTCCGTGGGTGTGTACATTATCCTTTGATACGCGTTGATTCGATCCTTGTATAAGTCATGCCAGGCTGCTGCACTTTCTGTCCTATTCAAAGTCCAAAGATAGTTCGGGGGAGGCATTGGATTCAATTCTTGAAGCTTTACATGGATGAAATGTCCACTGTCGACGAACACAACTGCAACCACTTGATGAGGTTTCTCAGCTTCATCCGAACCGCCTAACAGAGGGAAAATTGTGTCATCACCACGAATTTCGAAGGTGTGAACAATCACACCATATCTTTGAGCAATAAGAAATCCCGTCTCAGGCATCAACATATAATTTTGCCTCTCTGCTCTACCCACTCCATGAAAATCTATCCTATTAATTAACTCAACATAATATCCTAAGTTTTCCGGATCGAAGACTTGGCTCCAAAAAGCCTCATTCATATGCAACTCCATTAAAAGTTGTTGCCAGATAGACAAATTCTTTGATTGTTTCTATCCTAACCCTATAACTACCGATGGAAACCCAAAATGACCATCTGGTTGCATATCCTTTATTTTTGAGATGTATGGGTGAAACACTTTTGGAATTTGACATCCATAATTCTCGATATCTATATTCGAGTTAGGACCCAACGTGATCAATGGGAAATCAGGGTGAAGGTTAAGCGGTTTTTTGTCTTTGAGAGTGTAACATCCGTCAAAATAGATTCTCGAAATCCGACCCGTTTTGAAATTCGAATCCTAACATTGAACCAACGTAAATTTTTCGCGAATTAAATAACCATCGAAGGATTTTTACATGGTTAGTTATCTGTGTAATTAATTGTTTACTCAGTCGTTCTTTTTTTTCGATTTGTGCAGACTCGGGACGCGGTTCAGCCGGTTTAATCGCCTTTCAGTCGGTCCAATTTTCGGTTCAGCTGGTGTGACTCTGGTTCAGTTTTAGTTCATTCTAGTTCGAGTCGGTTCAGTTCCTCGTGCCGGGTCAAACAGTCAACTGGTCAACTCGGGTCACGGGTTAAACACGAGCCTCGAATAACATGACGAGATTACTAATTTATTTGTTTCGTGCTTAATTAGTATGTTGTTTCGTGAAACCGAACCTTATAACTTATTTAGAAAATACATATAACTATATTTGTTTACATTATTATTGAATTGTTGAATTTTGAAAAATATAGATCGACACTTGGAGTTGTCGGGATCGTCCAAAAATAGAGGAAACTCTGCCCGTTTTTCGTAAGAATCCGCAAAACAAAACATGTAAACAAAACGTGTTTATATATAAACTAAAATTTGTTATACAATCTGTTTTCTTATTGAAACATGTTTATATAAATCAAAATTTAATTTTTCTTAAACCAATTTTTAAAATTCGTAAGTATAATTCAAACCCAAAAGTTTTATTGATTAACTCCTTTCTTTAAATAAAACCCTTAAAATAGAATTAACATAATTACTTAACGAATTATTAAAATTCTTTTATAACACTAATGTTAATTTTTATGATAAAATAAAATATTTAAATATTTAATCTATAAACAATAAATATTAGGATTTCGTATTTTTTTACCTATAAATAATAACGAGTTCGTGATATTTTAAATATCTAGGTCAAACACTCTCGTTCGTTCTCTTGAATTGTTCCAATCTTTACTCGTGCGTTATTTTACTAGGAGTCGCAATCGCAACCACTCATAAACTCGAGACTTCGGTGTTCCTTCCTCCTAATCTCTTACGCTCGTCAACACTTGGATAATCGGAAGACTTAGCAATTTTGTGAGTATACTCGCAACCCCCTTTTTATGTTTACCACTTTTTGGGTGTAACATGTTTAACTATTAAACTACACTTAAACTTATTCTTTATGCAATGCACGAAAAACAATCCTTATACATGAATACTATATTATTATACTTGATGCTTATACGTGGACCATACTTATGTGATATGTTTTAGTTATTAGCTTTCGCGAGCCTCCATTTGACATGTATAGCACTATAGGAGTAACGCACCGCCCGTAGACTAGTGGTCATGTTGAATTATATCATTTTGCGTAAACAGAGGGTTGACTAGAAATATTGCATGCCATGTTAGGTTGATCTTGTATAAACTAAGTTGCCATGTGGATTCGTTTCAAACTTTTATACTTATACTTATACTTATTCATAAACTTGTATACTCACCTTTTCTTTTGCATTGAATTGTATTTTAAACATGTTACAGGTTGAGGATTGATGATGCTATGAAAATGGACTAGCAAAGAGGCCTAGATACTCACGTAGACGTTTAGGTTTAAAGTGTTGTATCAATTTTGTTATGTTATGTTTGAACAATGTTGTTATTTGAATTTCTTGTAATATTTTTGACAATTTATTATGAAATGAAATCGGTTGAATTAAATATTGTCGCAAATAGTGTTATGAAGTCTCTTACAATCTCGAACTAGTCCCACTCCGATGATTCCGCCATTGGTTGGGGTGTGACAGAGAGTCTTGGGATGATACGTACGAGCTGTGAAAGGGAAGATCGTCTGAGGCGTCGAACCCGCTTTATTCCGACGGTATATACGAGCTTTTTCTTGCAGGTTCTGCTGTCCTTTGTTCTTGCATCTTCAATGTTGGCCAACCACAGGTATTCATTTGAACAACAAGACGTTTTATGGTATTGTTTCCTGGTATGATGATTGATGCGTGGTCAAAACCGATGATTACTCGTAATTAAGTTTATGTTTTTACGTGACTTTTGGTTTCGAATAGCCTACTTTTGATTAAAATTGTGTTTTGCAGGTCTAACAGAGTTTAAGAAGCTATTCAGAGACTTTACGGAGCATCGGGGAGCGAATGGGATTAACCGGGAACGCGAAACGAATAAATCAGAAAACAAGAGACGGAGAGGCTGTCGGAGACGCCCCTCGATAACCCCGTCGGACAGTTTGCCTCGTAGACAGTTATTTAAGCCATCGGAAGAAATTTGAAGATCCGGAATGCGTTGGTGACACCAGGAAGGGCCGTCGGCAATGCCCTCTTTTGGTGTCCGACGTGAATTTTGTTTGTTTGATGATTTAAACGAGTTATAAACCCATTTTTGGGCAATTAAAAGGGAGTTACGCATTTTGGGAGTTTTGAACAACACTTTGGAGCCAAGAACACTGTCACATCCATCCCTAATCCATCCAAATCGATCACGATCATCCGAATTCATCATCCATCTTCACCTTCCTAACCCTAATCACCATCATTCCCATCATCGCACCAATGCATTCTCCATAACCATCCACCACAACCCTAACCTTTATCATACTCATCCTCAAGGCTTCAACATGTTCTTGATCAAGCTCTCATCATCCGGCGATCGTGTTTTGTTCACCATGAGCAGCTAAAACTCGGCTCCACCTCGGTGTAGACTTTTGTAAGGTTTTAGGGTTTGCTTTATGTTTATTAGTTGATTTGTGACAAGTTGAGTTGTATTTGAATTGATTGATAATTGTCTTACATGTGAACTAGATTTGTGAATTGTCGAGTGATTATAAAATTTGACCTTGCAAAATAAGTTTGTGTATTTATGCCTTATATTTCAAAAGTATTTAATTGTCCGAGGTAACGAAGTGCATTGCAGTCCGTTATATGCGTTGATAGCAATTGGCACCTATGCTTCGTGATATCAAAATCATTAATGACAAATTCAACTAAATCAATCTAAAAATGTGTAGCTACCCTAGGCTTTGCAATTGTTGAACCGGGTGTGAGCCTTATTCTCTTATTAGTATTTCAATCAAGCAACCAAGTTTTCATATAATTTTGCATAATCATAGTTTAGTAATTTACATCAAAATTATTGGTACATTCCGACATCCTTTTTCCAACAAACAAACAAATTAACCATTTTCGTAGCAAGCTTTATTGTTGGTGCATAATGTCTATAGCCTATGTCTAAAGTCTAGGTCATGTCGGTAGCTTGTATAAGGGTCAAAAATGTAATTTTATAATGTTTTGTAGTGATTTCGCTTGAAATGACACATGGTCATTTCATGCGAAATTAGAAATGTTAATTCCGCTTGAAATGACACATGGTCATTTCAAGCGAAATCAGATGCCTATATATATGGCATGTTGGCTTCTCATTTGTAGGATCGTTTTGGCGGCCTAATGAGTCAATCAGAATCAATACACAACTGTTTGAGAGGCGGAAACAAACAAACAGCCAAGAATCAGTGTAAGAAATGAGTAGAAATAGAGTATGATACTTAAAACAAGCTTCTCATTAATATTTGACTTGAAAATTGGGCAGCACTTCGTTACACCTCAGCTAATTCCGTGCCAAATGAGAAGCCAACATGCCATATATATAGGCATCTGATTTCGCTTGAAATGACCATGTGTCATTTCAAGCGGAATTAACATTTCTAATTTCGCATGAAATGACCATGTGTCATTTCAAGCGAAATCACTGCAAAACATTATAAAATTACATTTTTGACCCTTATACAAGCTACCGACATGACCTAGACTTTAGACGTAGGTTATAGACATTATGCACCAACAAACTCCCCCTTGGATATTGCCGGAGTCTTCAGTCTGGTCTTCAGTTCTTTCTTCACAATGACTTGAACTTTTCTTCTCTCTGCTTAGGCTTTCTTTGCAACAGCTTCCTAAGCCTTTCTTTATCTACAGCAGCTTTCTGTCTTTCTTCAGCTTGTTCTTTCATGAATTTACCACGAAGCATTCGATCTCTTTCTTCTCGTTCCTTCTTTTCTTTCTCAGCTTTCAACGCTTCCTCTTTTTCAATCTCTCGCCATTTTGATGTCCATTTATTGTCAGCATTAATAGCTTTTTGGAAGCAGATAGAAACAACCTTCTGAAATTGCATGGTTTGCTCTCTATCTTCAGCTTTGAATCCAATCTTGTTAACAAACAAGCATTCAATGTCTTTTGCCGAGCAATTCACCAACCATAAAGGATCATACACAAAGATGTGTCTGATTTCATTTTCAGCTCTGTAGGTAACCACAGCTTCAGTAGACAGACAGCTGTATACCCAGTACAAGAACCCCTTATGAAAATCTTGCTCCATTTTCGGTACTGGAATGTTCTTTAACACTTTTGGCTGCTTTATCTTCAAGATTGTTTCTTCATTTCCAGTTTCAGGATTCACCCTCCTCACTTTCTTTGGTTGATGTGGCTTCCAGTGTTTGAATCCTCTGAAAGCTTCAAATTTATCAAACCCCAGATGGGTATATCATGTTTTCTTACAGGATAATCCAGAGTTCTAACTGGTGACAACTCTTCAACATCCCACCAAGGTAGGGACATGATATCCTATATGTACTCAAAGTACTGTACGCCATATTCTCTCCTAATTGCATAAGCGTTTATTTGTGGCAAGAATCCCTAGCTAATAATATCCCCCAGCGAAACATCACTATCTCTTTTATAGAACTTGAGTGGACGTTTAAACTTTCTTTCATTACTTTGTCTAAACCACTTCTTTCTTTCTTCCTTCTGTGCATCTTTCACTGTACCATCAAAATTCTTATCTTTCAGACATTCTTCAACCTTCCGTCTTAATTCATCAATATTTTCTTGACTGAAAAACTGAACTAGCGTTGGAAAGTTTGAAGTATCTACATTCTCATTCTCTTCATCGCTGCAGTCTTCCACTTCAACATGATCATAATTATCAGCTTCCTCAACATATGTGTACAGATACTTTGGCTGTTGATTCATATCAAATGCATTCAATTCTTCTTCAAAGTCAAATTTGAAGTTAGGATCATCAATACGTGTCATTTCAATAATATCAGCCATGGTGTAAGTATGTCTAATTTCACCTTCCTCAACTTCAGGTTCAAGACGCAAAATTAACTTTTCAACTTTATCAACGTTCTGATCATCAACTTTCTCCCCCCTCTCCATCAGCACTTTCAGGTTCTTCATTTACATCGTCATGAAGATAATCTTCAACTTTTTTTTCATTTGACGCTTCAGTGACTTTAACACCAGAAGTACCCTGATCATAATCATCATCATCATCATCATCATTATCATCATCACTATGACTACTCGCAGAAAATACATCATCATCTGCATCATCCTTTTCAAGATCATCATCTTATTCATCTTCAATATCTTCATCAACATCTTCATCATCATTAATCACATCATCAAGTAATACATCTTCTTCAAATATAGCAGAAACTGCAGAAAGAGGACGAGGATTCTGAATAGGTGATTCTGGTGCAGTGTATAGAACAATTGCCCTCTCAGAAACACCTTCGATACCTTTACCCTTATCTTTCAAATCAGCTTCTAAATCAGCTTCACGTTTTGCTCTAACCTCCTCAATCTTTATTTCATCGAATTTCTCTTCAACAGTCTTTCCAAGCAAGTTTTCTAATACTTTATTCATCATGTATATCTCGTGTTCTTTCATTGCTTTAGCAGCTTCCAATTCTTTGTTTTTTAACTCAAAGTACTTGTTCTACTCATCTCTGCACGTCTTTTCTTCTAACAATTTTGCAAGTTGAACTTTCATAACATCAATTTCAGCTTCAACTTCAGCTTCAACTTCAGCTTCCTCCTCTGATTCATCAACAAGCAATGTCTTAACAGCTTTCTTTTGATGCTTTTTGGGCTGAGATGAAGAACCTTCCTCTTCTTGAACTTTCGGAGTTGCTTTCCTGCTCCTCTTTTTCTTTTCTTTCAAGAACCACTCGTTTCTAGTTCCTTTGAAGTTTTCAAGTGCTTTTAGTTCATCTGCATAACTCTTCTGTTTCATTTCTTCCTCATTTCTCCAGTTCTGATGATTGATTGGATCTGGATCTTGATAATCTTTATCTTTGATTAAACCAAAGAATTCAGCTTTTGTTGATGGCTCTGGATGGTTAGGATGATATCTGGCCAATTGTTTCACAGACTCAGTATCCATGTGGGATAACACCAACAAATCATTTTTTCATCTCTTTCAAGATTAGGATAAGCATGATCTATCATCATTTGAACAAATCGTGGATACACCTAAGTCTTGCTCATTGAAGTAATGTTTTCAACCATATAATGAAACACAATCTTCGAAAAATTATACTTCTTGTTTAATACGAGAGCTGTCACCATGTTCATTTGATAATCCCTCATAGCATCATAACCTCCTTTACGATGACTTAGAGACTGCAACACTGAGTGAATAAGAAACTTGTATGGCTTTGTAAACTTTGATTTCAAGTAGTTAGCACTGTTCAGTGCACCATTATAACCCATCCGCAACATGCAACCTTTGACCATCCTCTCTGGGAACTTTGACGGAGAATTTTCATCGTTCGGAAAGTCTATCACCTGATGAACTAACTCTTCTGTGATAATGATCGGTTTGTCTTCATCATTCAGGCTCACAATTGAGTTTATTGTCTTGTTTTCCTCGTCATATGTTGCCTTCTCCCAAAAACGCTCAATATGTGATCTAAAACCCAAGTGTTGATTCGTCAAAGCTTTCTGAATCGGCAATCTTTTCATAAACTCCAAAATGCTCTTGAATTCGGTCAACTTTGGTATCTTCTCCTCATCGAAAACACAACAACTGTTGTGTATTGGATCAAATATCACATTTGAAACCTGAAAACATAACAACATACAATCAAATTATCACTTAGACAAAATTTTCAACACATTGATCATTCAAACGAAATAACATTTACAAACGAAATCACACATTCACATGGAATAACATTCTCAAACGGAATCACTGTGACAACCCTCAAAATTTCAGGTACTGTACAAATTAATTAATCTTAATTACGTACTTAATTAACGTGCTTAATTACAACTGATAATTTAAACTGCTCTATGATTCCATATCATATATACATGCATCATATTTATACAGTCACTCCATTCATTACATACCTACATTAGTGACAAACTTGATGCACTCAGCACAGTTGACACACTGAACGGTTGATTCAGAAATAATGCTGACAATGCCAGCACTTAGACAGACAATATTATTATGGCCAGTATGAGCCAGGGATAGAGTACTACACTGGTTTGTAGTGTAGGGAGATGAGGACCATAAGGCTGCGTCACTAGGTGATAGATATAATGCCGGGAAGTGCCTAAAACACACTTTAATTGCAGATTTCAGCTTTCTTTTATTAAATTCAGCATTTTATTTTACACAAATATAACAGAGTGGTCCTGTATACTTTCCTAAGTGCCAGGAATGTTTTCGTTACAAAAAGATGCACAAAAGACGCTACACGGTGAAATTAAACGCTTTAACGGAACGATACGTAACCGAACGACCAGACAATACCCGGGACACGAAAATATTTTCAGAAATATTATTTTATCATTTTAAATTATTTATGGTCACAAAAATCCCCATACACCATGTAACATGTCATACACCCACTACACTTGGAAATACCCTTAACCTTCTAAGTTAATACCTATTAGTTGTCAAAATTTTACACCTTACCCCCCCCCCCCCCCCATAACCGAAAATCTGCCCAAATAATTTGAGAATATCTTGTTTAAATCTTGTGTAAGGCAAATCTCACTTCCATTGGCCAATAGGATGGGTATGATTACCCTAACTCCTAGTAGTGCACATTTCCAAGGGAAGGTCATCATTTCAAAGGCAACAACCAATCTTCTCCTCTCTCTCTCTCTCTTAATTTTCGGCCCATATACCCCCCCCCCCCTCTCATAACCGAGAATCACCACCATCACCTTCACATCTCCATCTTCTTCCACTAAAAGCTCTCTTGCAAGTTGTGAAGATCCTCCATAGAAGTGTGAAGTTGAAGTGCTCCCAAGAAGTCTTGTTCAAGCTTTTCTCACCATCATTCTTCATCATCCTTGCACTAAGATTCCAACCCTAGCCTTGTGCTAGTAGTAAGTCCATTCATACCCTTGTTCCACATTGATTCTTGTTACGAATTGTTGAATGTTCATGACACACACAAAGCTTGCACACTAAAGTGTGAACTTAAAATTCTGCCTAAAAACCATAGATAAAAGGGTGGTATGAAGTTGAAATCTGGGTGGTTTAGGGCTGGTTAATGCATGATTGAGGTTTGAACATTTATCCTTCGATACACCATGGTTAGAGTCTTTGTTTATGTGTTTTTAGTCACTTCTACATATAAACAGCTTGCTGATTGAGATTTTCCAGCCCCTTCAACAGTCTGTAACGGGTTCATTTTTAATCGAAAAATTTAAGTTCTGGAGTCTAAATTGTGTAATTTTAAATATCTGAACTAATGAAACTGGAATCGAAATTTTTCGAGACCGTTTACTATTTTTAAAGTATTATTTTTAGACAGCAGCTCAAGCTGAAATATTTCTGCCGAAAAAGTGTGTTGTAAACAGAGTCAAAACTTAAAACCTGAACAGAGTCAGCTCATGGAATTTTTACCGTAGATAGTCCCAGTTGTTTTTGTGACCCTCCAACTGAAATTTCGACGATCCGACTTACGATTGATTTTTAGTGAATTTTTCCGTAAAACTGCAATCAGAAAGTATCAAATCTGATTGCAGTCGAGTAAAAGAATTTTTATACAAAATTGGTAATGAACTGATATCCGAAATTTTTACACAATAAATCGTGGATTATATATGACCTTCTGTAAAAATTTGAGAATTTTTGGAAAAGGATAACTATTTTATTTAAATACTCGAAAACAGTCCTGTTTTGTGTAATAAATCTGAAAAGACGTAGTTAGAGTTTTGCATGTAGATTTGTCGGGTTGGCTATGTGGGAACACCTTCTGAGTTATTTGTAAAAGAAAATGATATGTTGTTATGCATGGACACCTCTATTTACAGAGGAGGCTATGGCAAAAATTTTCGGAAATTATAACACTTAGTAAATATTTACTTTCAAAGACCATAATCTACTAGAACATTAAACGAGCAAATATTTATCACACGAATCTCTATAAGTAACACAACTCTAAATATTAAACTCTAAGCCAAGGCACGGCCCGTTCGTCTAATAGACATTAGTACGTGTAGGTTGTCGTGTAGCAGTCAGACTTTGAGATTCGGTTCAAGACGCATTACTGTGAGTTCATGTCCCCCTTTTCTCTTAACTATTTTCAGTTTTACTTTTCGGGGGTGAAATACATGTTACAGATATTTACAGACATTTACAGACTTTTATTATGGTATGGTTAGCTTAAGGAGGGTTTTTATTACACGATCATGTGAGTGGTGGGCACAACACTTAAGGCCATTAATCCTCATAGAAGGACCAAGGGACATGAGTGATAGATCTATTTGGGTGTAGCGAGCCCACACCCATGAGGCCGGGGCGGCCCATAGTGGTGACTATGTCTTCATACCGGAGGCAAATTTGCTAGGTTTGAGTCTTCCTGCATCATTTCACACATACTATTGGTTTTGCAACCCAATGGTGATCAGGGTTTCCTTAATTGCTACATACCAGGGATTTTTACTTTTACAGACATTTTAAAGGCATTTATATACTCACTTACACATGAACTCGCTCAACTTTTTGTTGACTTTTTAAACTACATGTATTTCAGGGAATTAGTTTGGATCTGGCAAGTGATGCATGATTAAGCTGCGTACCATTTAAGGATGTCATCCGGAGTCGTAGGTTTGGGAAGTGTAACTCTTTCCTGGACGAGTTGCATGTCTCAATTCATGTGTCGTTGGTAGCTTATCGTCGAGTCTTTTGAATTCTCTTTAAACTAGTCATGTTTTGTAACGCATATTGTGGTTAACGTTTTTAGACAATATGTTATGCATTTTCAATTATTTTAATGGATGAACATCCGTATTCTATCATATAGCATTGTTGTGATTGTTGCTGTGGTATTAAGAAGTCACACCAAATAAACCCACGCTTCCGCAAAAGCCAGGGTGTGACAGCTTGGTATCAGAGCCTCGATCATAGCGAACTAGGATTCATTCTCGAGTCTAGACTATGATCACTAGGGCTCTCACGAAAATGTTTTCAAACATTCTACATTTGCATACACTAAAAGTCCAGATCCAGGGCACAAACATTTTTACAAACAAAAATGCACAAATACACTTTCCAAAAATTTTATTTCGGTCTTAAAGACTGAGGGAGTTCAATCTTAGAGATTGGGAAGGATTTAGTCTTAGAGACTGGGAGATTGGTCTTAGAGACCAGGGTAGTCTGAGAGGCTAGGGAGTTCGGTTTAGAGATTTGGAGGAATATTATGGAAAGACTAGGATGCATGCTTGATTTCATTGTTATTTGTTTACATGCTTACCTTATTTGTGTGCATATGTTGTGGTTGTGTTACAGACACCATGGCATCTTCCGGCAGCGGAGTATCTAATACGAGCGACCCGGTGGCCTTTACTTCCGATGACGAGATGGCCACAGACACGGGAGTTTTCACTTCGGACTACACGAGCACTGACGAAGACGACTTTCAGCCCTTCGCCCTACCGGACTTCGGGGACGACATGCCCTTAGCTGATGGTCCACCAGGAGAGGGCCTACCCCTCGTCCCGATCCCTGCTCCTCTTCCTTTTGCTGCAGTTCCCTTTGAGGAACAGCCTCTCGGTGTGTTACCCAGTGATGATGTCGTTCTACCCATCGAGGGTCCCCCGGAGGGAGACCAGGATGGTGGGGCCCCGGTGGAGGACGGCGTTCCACGTGTTGATGTTCCAGTTGTTGATCCTATTGTTCCCATGGTCGAGCTTCCTGATAGGGAGGTTCAGTCTGATTCGTCCGCTTCAGGTTCCTCCGAGTCGACAGCTTCTCATATCTCACCGTTGGGACTCGGTTACATTCCTCGCATGGACGCTGATGAGGAGATGGAGTTGGGGCAGCCTGCTGAGGCTCCTGTTCATCCAGATGATCCGATTCCTGCCATACTTGCTGATTATCAGCCCGCTCCAGTATTTTCCGAGCCCGCTCTTGCCATTGACCCTGTTACTGTCACTGATACACCCGTTGTTGTACCATCAGTCGTCGAGACACCAGCTATAGCACCCATACCCGATCCCATGGATATTTTTGATGACCTTGCACCGTTTGCTACCCACATGGACCCGAGGTACGCCCACTCCAGCAATGGGTGGATTGAGGAGGATGACTACCCTCCGTATGTAGCCCCAGTCACTCCCCCTCCCGTACCACTCGATACTCCCTTGTTTCCTCCATCCGCATCCGATACCCATCATACCGACCTTCCTATCACATTCCTTCAGGACATCCCTCCGCCCCAACCTGGGGAGGGATCGTCGAGCCAGCTTTTCGGCCACACTCCATTCATGCCAGAGGATAGCCAGTTCTTACCGCAGGTCCCTTATCCAGATTTTGTTCCACCAGTGTCATTTTCTGCACCCTTCGTAACCCAGTTTCCCCATGTCACTTCACAGTTTGCATTTACCACACACACTGCACTCCCGGTTTCAGCCCCGATGGGCGAACCATCCCCATGTCATGCTTGTATCCGACCCTTACTTCCGTGACGGATACTCTGTAGAGGACACGCTCGCGTCACTACAGTTTCAGCGGGACGCCTTGAGACAATGTGTCCAGCGATTGGAGAGAGCTCCACATCCTCACTGTCCCTGTCAGACCCAGTTTCCAGCATCGCACACTTCCTTTCCATCGTTTCAGGATTCAGACGTTCAGTTCCTCCCTCTCGATCGACAGGTTGCTTTCGTATTGCGTTTTGCCTATGCACTTGAGGAGGACTTGGTGCAGTTGCGCCGATTGATTTTCTCTCGTTTTCCACCTCCTCCTCCACCATCAGCTTAGGGATATTCGGGGCAATAGGGATTCTAGATCTTCTACAGACAGGCTACTCCTAGTGAGAAGACAGTGCTCGAGCCATGATTATGAAGACCTTTTGAGACCACGTTTTGATTTTTGATTTATTGGTTATTGTACTCGGACAAGGGTGATGTAGCCCTTAATATATTTTGACACATGATGTAATTGTGAGACTATAATGGTGATTTTGTTTATGAAACTTAAGTTAAAAGTATTCAAATTTCATGCATTGTTGATTATTTGTTATGGTTACGACATGAGATGTTATGTAAATAATGAATGTTACTACATATACATATGATTGTATGCTACTATGACCTGACCAACGTGAAACATCCTCTAGAAAATGCCTCCACGACGTGAAGCACACATGCCGACTAACCAGGCAGAACTACAAGGGATCATCGCGGCTGCTATTGCACAATACGCTGCTTCTCAAGGGGAAACAAGCGGAAACATCTCAAACAACAACAACAACCCTCCGAATGGTAATGATCAGTCATAGGAGACACATTACACTATATTTGGATGATTCATGTGCGACTACTAATAAATGACATTGCTTGTACAGGGTGTACTTTCAAGCAATTCTTAGATTGCAAGCCACTAAACTTCGATGGCACTGGAGGTGCCGTGGCTTTTACCCGCTGGACCGAGAAGACTGAAACAACAATAAGAATAAGCAGATGTGCGCCGGGACAGCAAGTTACATACATCTCTGGGCTCTTCACTGACGGTGCCCT
Organism: Helianthus tuberosus; assembly: GCA_030545235.1. Classification (NCBI taxonomy): domain Eukaryota; kingdom Viridiplantae; phylum Streptophyta; class Magnoliopsida; order Asterales; family Asteraceae; genus Helianthus; species Helianthus tuberosus. The sequence goes on along the minus strand of CM060357.1, from coordinate 96,942,198 downwards.
CTCATGGTGGAATCTCCAAGTTCAAACCCTAGGAGAGGCCGCAGCGTACGCCATGACTTGGGATGAACTGAAAGAGCTGATGCGCAGGAAGTATTGCTCCAGAGCTGAGATCCAGAAATTGGAAACAGAGTTTTGGCATCTAAAGATGGACTGTCCCAAAATCGCAGAATATGTTCAGAGATTCCACGACTTGTCACTTGTGGTACCTTATATGGTTACACCGGAGTTCAAAAGGATCGAGCGTTTTATCTGGGGTTTGGCACCCCAAATTCTGAGTATGGTAACCACGTCCAAACCAGCGACGATTACGGAAGCAATTGACGTTAGTGTGGCACTTACGGAGGAGGCTGTAAGGTTGGACAAGTTCTCGATTTCTGAAACCAAGAAGAAGGAGACTCATGCCGAGCCAGCTGGTGATAACAAACGGAAGTTTTCTAACTTTAAGCAGAGTACGAGCAATGTGAGCAAGATGGGTGATTCGAGCACACCGGCCAGAGCCAGAACCGGTGATGAAAATAGAGGAAAGGGTTACATGGGCACTCTGCCCAAGTGTGGTATTTTCCAGTTCCATCACCCCGGTCCATGCCGATTTAGAAAATGTGAGTCCTGCGGGAGGACGGGTCATTTAAAGGAGACATGCTGGGTTGGATCGGGCCAGGGTGGCCAAAGGAATTTCAATAACAACAACCGTGGCAATGGAAACCGGCCACAAGGAAATAATAGGGGAAATGGTAACCGTGGGAATATCGCCAATCAAGCCGGAAATCGAGGAACCAACGGAAATCGAGGTGGAAATGGTAATGGTAATGGAAATGGTCGTGGGCCAGGATGCTTCAACTGTGGTGACACTGGGCACTTCAAAAGAGACTGCCCGAAGCTGAATCAGGCGCACGGCCGAATCTTTAACATTGGTGCGAGGGAGGCGTGCCAAGATCCGAACGTTGTCACCGGTACGTTCCCTATAAACCAACGCTTTGCATCTGTTCTTTTTGATACTGGTGCCGATTATAGTTTCATATCGTTAGAGTTTAAGAATATACTTGGGTTGGCCACTAGTAAATTAGACGTTCCATACTCGATCGAATTAGTGAATGGGAAATTAATTGAAACGGGGGAAGTCATCAGGGGATGCATGATAGAACTGGGAGGACACGAATTTAAGCTAGATCTACTACCAGTCGAGTTGGGAAGCTTCGACGTGGTAGTGGGAATGGGTTGGTTATCAAGCAACAAGGCCGAGATCGTTTGTCACGAGAAGACCATCCGCATCCCAATGACGGATGAAGAGACGATCGTAGTGCACGGGGAGAAGCGTGATGCGCCGTTGAGAATCATTAGCTGTCTGAAAGCTAGAAAGTGTTTACGGAAGGGGTGTGTTGCCTTTTTGGCACACATCGTGGATAAAGAAGCGGCTGAGCCCAGGATTGAAGACATTCCGATCGTAAGGGAATATCCTGAAGTCTTTCCAGAAGACTTGCCAGGGTTGCCGCCGCAACGACAAGTCGAGTTCCATATTGACTTGGTTCCAGGCACCGCGCCTGTAGCCAAGGCACCCTATAGACTTGCACCATCAGAAATGCAGGAATTGTCGACACAACTCCAGGAGCTATTAGATAAAGGATTCATCAGACCAAGCTTCTCACCTTGGGGAGCTCCGGTCCTGTTCGTTAAAAAGAAGGATGGTAGCTTTCGTATGTGTATAGACTACCGCGAGCTTAACAAGTTGACTATCAAGAACCGTTATCCTTTGCCGAGAATTGATGACCTGTTTGATCAGCTACAAGGTTCAAGTTTCTATTCAAAGATCGATCTTCGCTCAGGGTACCATCAACTAAGGATACAAGAGGAAAGTATTCCGAAGACGGCCTTTAGGACTCGTTATGGACATTACGAGTTCTTGGTTATGCCATTTGGATTGACAAACGCACCGGCAGTTTTTATGGACCTGATGAACCGAGTTTGCAAGCCGTACCTGGATAAGTTTGTGATCGTGTTTATCGATGACATTCTAATCTACTCGAAGACAAAGGACGAGCATGAACAGCACTTAAGAGCTATTCTAGAGCTACTCAAGAAGGAGAAGTTATACGCAAAGTTCTCAAAGTGTGAGTTTTGGCTACGCGAAGTCCAGTTTCTTGGTCACGTGGTAAATGGAAATGGAATTCATGTGGACCCCACAAAGATCGAGGCAATCAAGGATTGGGAGACTCCAAAGACGCCAACTGAGATTCGACAGTTCTTAGGTTTGGCTGGTTATTATCGAAGGTTTATTGAGGATTTCTCAAAAATAGCTCAACCCCTGACCGCACTCACGCAGAAAGACAAGAAGTTTGATTGGGGCGACAAGCAAGAAGAAGCGTTTCAGTTATTGAAGAACAAGCTTTGTGACGCACCGATTCTATCTCTACCCGAAGGCACGGAAGACTTCGTGGTATATTGTGACGCCTCGCGTCAAGGTTTGGGTTGCGTGTTGATGCAACGCCAGAAAGTTATAGCCTATGCCTCACGTCAATTGAAGATACACGAGAAAAATTACACCACCCATGATTTGGAACTGGGCGCGGTGGTCTTTGCATTAAAGATCTGGCGACATTATTTATACGGCACACGGTGTACGATCTTCACTGATCATAAGAGCCTGCAGCACATTTCAGGTACTGTACAAATTAATTAATCTTAATTACGTACTTAATTATTGTGCTTAATTACAACTGATAATTTAAACTGCTCTATGATTCCATATCATATATACATGCATCATATTTATACAGTCACTCCATTCATTACATACCTACATTAGTGACAAACTTGATGCACTCAGCACAGTTGACACACTGAACGGTTGATTCAGAAATAATGCTGACAATGCCAGCACTTAGACAGACAATATTATTATGGCCAGTATGAGCCAGGGATAGAGTACTACACTGGTTTGTAGTGTAGGGAGATGAGGACCATAAGGCTGCGTCATTAGGTGATAGATATAATGCCGGGAAGTGCCTAAAACACACTTTAATTGCAGATTTCAGCTTTCTTTTATTAAATTCAGCATTTTATTTTACACAAATATAACAGAGTGGTCCTGTATACTTTCCTAAGTGCCAGGAATGTTTTCGTTACAAAAAGATGCACAAAAGACGCTACACGGTGAAATTAAACGCTTTAACGGAACGATACGTAACCGAACGACCAGACAATACCCGGGACACGAAAATATTTTCAGAAATATTATTTTATCATTTTAAATTATTTATGGTCACAAAAATCCCCATACACCATGTAACATGTCATACACCCACTACACTTGGAAATACCCTTAACCTTCTAAGTTAATACCTATTAGTTGTCAAAAATTTACACCTTACCCCCCCCCCCCATAACCGAAAATCTGCCCAAATAATTTGAGAATCTCTTGTTTAAATCTTGTGTAAGGCAAATCTCCCTTCCATTGGCCAATAGGATGGGTATGATTACCCTAACTCCTAGTAGTGCACATTTCCAAGGGAAGGTCATCATTTCAAAGGCAACAACCAATCTTCTCCTCTCTCTCTCTCTTAATTTTCGGCCCATATACCCCCCCCCCCCTCTCTCATAACCGAGAATCACCACCATCACCTTCACATCTCCATCTTCTTCCACTAAAAGCTCTCTTGCAAGTTGTGAAGATCCTCCATAGAAGTGTGAAGTTGAAGTGCTCCCAAGAAGTCTTGTTCAAGCTTTTCTCACCATCATTCTTCATCATCCTTGCACTAAGATTCCAACCCTAGCCTTGTGCTAGTAGTAAGTCCATTCATACCCTTGTTCCACATTGATTCTTGTTACGAATTGTTGAATGTTCATGACACACACAAAGCTTGCACACTAAAGTGTGAACTTAAAATTCTGCCTAAAAACCATAGATAAAAGGGTGGTATGAAGTTGAAATCTGGGTGGTTTAGGGATGGTTAATGCATGATTGAGGTTTGAACATTTATCCTTCGATACACCATGGTTAGAGTCTTTGTTTATGCGTTTTTAGTCACTTCTACATATAAACAGCTTGCTGATTGAGATTTTCCAGCCCCTTCAACAGGCTGTAACGGGTTCATTTTTAATCGAAAAATTTAAGTTCTGGAGTCTAAATTGTGTAATTTTAAATATCTGAACTAATGAAACTGGAATCGAAATTTTTCGAGACCGTTTACTATTTTTAAAGTATTATTTTTAGACAGCAGCTCAAGCTGAAATATTTCTGCCGAAAAAGTGTGTTGTAAACAGAGTCAAAACATAAAACCTGAGCAGAGTCAGCTCATGGAATTTTTACCGTAGATAGTCCCGGTTGTTTTTGTGACCCTCCAACTGAAATTTTGACGATCCGACTTACGATTGATTTTTAGCGAATTTTTCCGTAAAACTGCAATCAGAAAGTATCAAATCTGATTGCAGTCGAGTAAAAGAATTTTTATACAAAATTGGTAATGAACTGATATCTGAAATTTTTACACAATAAATCGTGGATTATATGTGACCTTCTGTAAAAATTTGAGAATTTTTGGAAAAGGATAACTATTTTATTTAAATACTCGAAAACAGTCCTGTTTTGTGTAATAAATCTGAAAAGACGTAGTTAGAGTTTTGCATGTAGATTTGTCGGGTTGGCTATGTGGGAACACCTTCTGAGTTATTTGTAAAAGAAAATGATATGTTGTTATGCATGGACACCTCTATTTACAGAGGAGGCTATGGCAAAAATTTTCGGAAATTATAACACTTAGTAAATATTTACTTTCAAAGACCATAATCTACTAGAACATTAAACGAGCAAATATTTATCACACGAATCTCTATAAGTAACACAACTCTAAATATTAAACTCTAAGCCAAGGCACGGCCCGTTCGTCTGATAGACATTAGTACGTGTAGGTTGTCGTGTAGCAGTCAGACTTTGAGATTCGGTTCAAGACGCATTACTGTGAGTTCATGTCCCCCTTTTCTCTTAACTATTTTCAGTTTTACTTTTCGGGGGTGAAATACATGTTACAGATATTTACAGACATTTACAGACTTTTATTATGGTATGGTTAGCTTAAGGAGGGTTTTTATTACACGATCATGTGAGTGGTGGGCACAACACTTAAGGCCATTAATCCTCATAGAAGGACCAAGGGACATGAGTGATAGATCTATTTGGGTGTAGCGAGCCCACACCCATGAGGCCGGGGCGGCCCATAGTGGTGACTATGTCTTCATACCGGAGACAAATTTGCTAGGTTTGAGTCTTCCTGCATCATTTCACACATACTATTGGTTTTGCAACCCAATGGTGATCAGGGTTTCCTTAATTGCTACATACCAGGGATTTTTACTTTTACAGACATTTTAAAGGCATTTATATACTCACTTACACATGAACTCGCTCAACTTTTTGTTGACTTTTTAAACTACATGTATTTCAGGGAATTAGTTTGGATCTGGCAAGTGATGCATGATTAAGCTGCGTACCATTTAAGGATGTCATCCGGAGTCGTAGGTTTGGGAAGTGTAACTCTTTCCTGGACGAGTTGCATGTCTCAATTCATGTGTCGTTGGTAGCTTATCGTCGAGTCTTTTGAATTCTCTTTAAACTAGTCATGTTTTGTAACGCATATTGTGGTTAACGTTTTTAGACAATATGTTATGCATTTTCAATTATTTTAATGGATGAACATCCGTATTCTATCATATAGCATTGTTGTGATTGTTGCTGTGGTATTAAGAAGTCACACCAAATAAACCCACGCTTCCGCAAAAGCCAGGGTGTGACAGCTTGGTATCAGAGCCTCGATCATAGCGAACTAGGATTCATTCTCGAGTCTAGACTATGATCACTAGGGCTCTCACGAAAATGTTTTCAAACATTCTACATTTGCATACACTAAAAGTCCAGATCCAGGGGAATCATCAGTTCAAATTTTCAAATTTTTAACATTTTCAGATTTTACCGACACACCCAGTTTACCAAGTCCAAGTTAATGACCTTGGTCAACTGTTCAGCCTACCAAGTCCAAGTTAATGACCTTGGTTGACCAATTTATGAAGTTTGCTGACTTTCTGAAACAATATAAGTTCAAGTTAATGAACTTTTAAACTTTCAATCAATTACCAATCACTTTTTCTCAATCTTCTGCTTACCCAACCCTCATGATCCAGACTTGTTCAGCACATAAGACTTTGATCATTTGATCTCCAGCGTTCGTTGTCTAAAATAAGATGAAATGCAAATCTTGTGACAAACCATTGATAATCAATCACGTCCTTACGCAAACCACAAACTCTTCGTGGTTAGACCCCTTACTTCCACTAACGCATTGTTAAGGGTAATTTAGGTATTATAAATATTATCTTTGCCCGGGGTGCGATACTCCGATCAAATTTTGGCGCCATTGCTGAGGAGTTCATGCTCTTTGTGTTTGGACATTGTTTGATTCGTGTGATTACCTGTTTAAGGTGTTTGTTTCATTTTGCTATTTTCTTAATTCTTTGTTACGCGTGTGTGTTACATGTGCAGGTTACAGGTAGGGTATGCATACGAGGAACTTCGATAGGACCTCTCCATAAGTGTTCGAACCAGAGGTTGAGCGGTTAGTGCGAAGGAACTTAGCCAACCGGTTAGAGGCAACAGTTACCTCTAATCAACCCAACACCAACTCACCACTTACATCATCCTATGAATGGATCCCCAAAACTCCAACCAACCCAACAACCAAAACCAACACCAATTTCAATACCAAGATGACGTGATGCGAGCGTGCGTATAATTTTTGTTATATTTTTAAGTACTTTTTACTCTTTTATCTAGTTTTAAACTTATAAAACATTGATATAACACTATCACTCTCTACAACACGCTAGGGCAAGTGCACCCATTGTTTGTGTAGTATAGTGATGGTAAGATACCGAGATCGTCCAAGGACACAAGAGCTTTTAATACTGGTTTATCGTCAAAGTCTAATCGACCCAAATTTTGAGAAAAGGTTTTTAAACAAGTAAAAATAAATAAAGAAAGAAACTAAAGTAATAAAAGACACAAATAAACAAAAAAGAATCACTTGGTTCCGACTTATCTTTTATGTATCCTTTGATGATTTCCGCACTTTTGGAGGCAACGCTACTCTCAGCAATATTAGTCCGAGTTAGTAGGGACACAATCCCGCAAGGCCGAAATATTGAAAGATAATTAAGTAAGTTATTAATGCAAAATGTGGCATGTCCCTCTTTTGGAGGCAACGCTACACTCGACCATATTGGTCTGAGTCAGCAGGAATACAGTCCCGCAAGGCCGGTTTAGAGTTTCAGTAGTAGTTGTTAATCCCAGATAGAGATACCCAAATACTTAATATGGCAAGTGATTTTAACAAGTAGGACAATAATGTGTGGAACTTGAAATCAAACTTTCAAGAAACAACATATAGAATTTTTCAAGTGTATTAATGACTTTGTAAAATAAAGTTATTGGATATTACAAAATGAATACTCAAAGAATTCTATTCCAAGGGTAATGGAGTTTATGGTGTGTGTATTGAATGCTAAGCACAACTCATTTACACTCCTAGGTTGACATCTCTATTTATAGAAAGTCTAGATCTGAATAAACATTTATTTATTCATCATTTGCTCTGCACAAAATGACTTTTTAGCACATTCATTGAATTGGTTATTGCCAACTTGTTACTTTTTGGGTTTGTGTCAGGGCTTATCTCGAAGGCAAGTTGGTCCACCAGAATTTTTGGTGACCAACTTACCAGAATTATGATGAACTTGATCATCAGATTTCTGGTGATCAGACTTGCAAGATTCTGATGATAAATGCCAGATTTATCATCAGACTACATCAGAAAGGTCTTGTCTGATTGTCTTCTTTATCTTGATCTTTTCCTGATGCTTAGTTGAAGATGTATCTTTCGTTTCTTCTTTTCAAGTTATCATGTAGGCACCTTTTTAGTGATACTCCTTGACTATATCTTCAGCTTATGATCAAGTTGATCATCTTTTTCCTTCAATACTTACATTTAAAGTTTCCTAATAGTAGTTTATTTATAAGGAATTCAAGCCATTCTTACTTCCTCCAATTTGTTGTTATCTACCTCAAAGGAAGTCCTAATAAGCTTGAATCAAGTCCTCGTAGGATCTATACACTGAATGAGGCAAAAGTTTACCCAAACCGCCTTTCTAACCCCCTTCCAGGCAATTAACGCGCTTTATATAGACCGTAAAGAAACAAATGAGTAAATCAACGAAACATAAAGAGGTTATAGAATAAAATTCACTGTCAATGTAAAAAACTAGTTATTAAAGTCATTAATACATACCCAATTAAAAAGTAACCAAAGGTGAAATCAAAAGTAACACATAAAAGATTTTGTCTACACTAAGTGAGTAAGAGATTAGCCAAACATGGCCATAGTTTAACGAAAGCTCTTACTATCAATCTTGGATCATGTGACTACTACCCACTGTAACTCTAATGATTGTGGTGGATAATGATGGCGTTGTGGTGGTGGAAGTGAGAGAAATGGTTTGCCAAGGGATGAGTTGCAAGTGAACCAAGCACCTCTGTTTATAGCTGAAAACAGAAGGTTTACACGGCCACGTGCCTTTCTCCTTCTCTGTCTTCGTTTAATGAGCTTGTCAGTCCAGATGCTCAATCGGCCCCGTGTGTCAATGACACGGCCCAATGGCCCTTGTACTTGTTGTACGATCAAAGATTTGCAAATCTGAGAGTTGACCATGGCCTGTGTCCATGAGACACGACCCTGTGTCCCTTGTCTGCTTCTGTTTGTCTTTTTCTTCATGGATCTTTGGTGGGGCACGACCCTATGCCCGGTAGGCACGACCCGTTCTTGGCTTCTGTTTTGTTGTTTTTGGTCTTGGGATGAAGCTCAGAGGGTCGGTATATTGTATCAACTTCCCTTCTTTTGTGTTTATGTTGGTTTTTGTCGTTAAATTGTTCCTTTTGTACATTTAAGCTCTTTTAATCCTGAAAATCAAAAGTATACAAAGAAACACACTTTTTCCAACATTAGTACTAAAAAGGGTTGTTTTTATACCTTATTTGATATTATTTTATATGTTGCATTTGGTGCATATCAAATACCCCCACACTTGAATCTTTACTTATCCTCAAGCAAAACTCTTTAATATTGCTTACACACCCAAATGAAATTTTTATTCTTGTTTTTAGTTTTTTACAATCCTATTCGACATGATTATTTCGAACATTTTAAGAAAAATAAATATTTTTGGGCATAACATCTCTTTTAAAATTTCATTTATCTATATACAAATTCTCCCACCTCACAAGTAATCACTCAACACTCGGCCGAAAATGTATAAGTGAAACGCACGGTCCCGGTATGGAACTTACTCCTACTATATGCTTGACAAGTAATCAAACCTTCTCCTTTTAACTTAATATTTGTAAATATCAAGAGGACTTTGAAAGGATAGGTTTTTGGTTAAGGGTGTGGTAGTTTTATTTGAAAAATAACTAAAGGCGTAAAATGTCGGTTTTCTTTTGAAAATTTATTTGTGACTTATGTACTAATGAAATGCTTATAAGCAATAAATTTGCTTATTTATTTCAAGCAACTATATATATATAGGGTAAGGTTCATGCGAGAACCACCCTTATTGCGAGAACCGCGAGAACCAATGTGAACACAACCTAAAATAGCTAAAAAAACCTAAAAAAAACATAAAAAACCTAACCCCCACCCCCCCCAAAAAAAACCTAAACCCCCAACCCCCCCCCCCCCCCGCCAAAAAAAACCTACCCCCCCCCTAAAAAAAAAAACTAAACCCCCAAAAAACCTAAAAAAATAAAAAAAAATCTAAATTTTTTTTAAATATTTTTATGTTAAAATCGCTACTTTTAGTAGCAAAAAAAAAATTTTTTTTGGCTTCGAAAAGTATCGATTTTTTATAAAAAATATTAAAAAAAAATTTGTGTGATTTTTAGCTATTTTTAGGTATTTTTGGTTGTGTTCACATTGGTTCTCGCAGTTCTCGCAATAAGAGGTGGTTCCTAACGGATCTTTGTCCTATATATATATATATATATATATACATAGATATAGGTAGAGGATCCTGTAAAAAATGTTAAAAGTGTGAGAAATATTGTGGAGATGACATGTGTCCTCAATCTAAATTAATTCAAAAGGGTAAACAAGAAATTGTGTCATTGATTCAATTAATTGATAACCTTCCATAACCGCCACCCTTATTTATAGGAACACAAATTTGTCTCTTTTCTGAAATATCTCTAAAAAACACTACGAATAGTATATAACACCATATAACCCTTTTTATAACTCTGTGTAACACCACAACATTATATATAACACTGCAACCACCATTCCGCATTGTAATAAGTATATAACACTACAAATCTCTATCAAACACTACGAATAGTATATAACACCATATATGCCTTTTATAACTCTGTATAACACTACAACATTATATATCACACTCAAACACCATTCACCACTGTAATAAGTATATAACCCTACAAAACACCATTCAACAGTTCATAAAACTATAATAAGTATATAACACTACAAAACAAGATATAACACTATAAATCACTATTAAACACTATGAATAGTATATAACACCATATAACCCTTTTATAACTCTGTATAACACTGCAACATTATATATAACACTGCAACCACCATTGAGCACTGTAGTAAGTATATAACACTACAAAAGAATTCCGATGAATGTTATGGAACCCTAGAAATTAAAAGGATGATAGACGATAAACAAGGATTGTGGATTACTATAACACAACGATGTTTTTTGATGATTCAGAGCGGCGGTAGACTGGCTGGAGATGCCGGAACAGTCGTAACGTTTCCAACTCAATCACAACTGGCGGAGATGTCGATGATTCGTAGCCACAGAAGAGTGTAGCGGAGATGTTCATGATTCAGAGCGGCGGAAGAAAGCGAAAGAGATGTCAAGATTCGCGAATTTGTAGGGGTTTTGATATACAGTTTCCTATTTTCAAATGGATATAAAGACTTTGTTAGCCCAAAAATTTTCAAATCAGTCCAAAATAATAAAACACAATTTATGTGACACCTGGGTCACTGCGACCATTAAACAAATACCAAACTAATGAAATATTGTATTTCATACTTGGGATTTGTATAAATATATGTATCATTTATACATATCAATTCTTGTTCGATTTCGAAATCTATATCGCTTTCTGCAGAGTTATACGCAAACTGGTGCGTAAACGTAATCAGTTTAATGCGACAAATACTCCGGAACATCAACATATGCTTAACATACCTTAAATAACCCTTACATAACTTAGAAATAAGTTTTGAAGGCTTTGGTATAGCAAAAACAAGTTAATTCGCTTACAGGGACTAAACTTGACAAACTGCGAAAGTATGCCAATTTGAACTGTAACGAACATTCCGGAACATGACCATAAGTTAAACACACCTTAAATATCCTTTATATAGCTTAGAAATAGGCTTTGAGGGGTTCGGTGTGCTAAAATAAACTTTTGGGTCATTCAGGGACTAAAAGCGTCAAAAAGTGCACAAGTTTGCACTTTCGCGCATAACTTACGTTCTGAATACATCCGGACATCCAAAAATTTATGTAAGAACTATAATATTTTATTTTATTTTAGTGGTTGGCATAAGAAAAATCCATTCGTCAAGCAATTTGGATCGTTTTTCGCGCTTATGCGCATTCCGTCGTAATTAAGCGAACATCGCGATCGTACGACCAAACGAACTGACATCCGGGATATTTTTGAGCATGTTTCATGTCCACAATGTTTACGCATCATTTTAGGGCCTTGAAAATGGCTTCACGAGCCTTAAACATGTCGGAAATGGCCTTAATACACAACGGGGACTGAATTGGAAGCTTTAGAAATTTGTTGCTGATCAGAGGGACCTTAGCGTGACACCTAGCCCCCTTGGCGTCACGCGAGGCCCCTTCTGATCAGCAAAAGTCATTTTTTTCAGCTGTTAACAGCCCTTAAACACTCCAAAGGCCAATGCCACATGTCAAACTCTTGTGGTGGGGGCAAAATGAGCTACCATAACATTCCAACACTTGTACGGATGAGATTCGATCACGTTATTCGAGGAACGATCCTAATGGTGGTCCATTTCCTATAAATACCCATCCATCCCCATTGCAAAACCCACTTGAAATCTGAGTTTTTCTCTAAGTGGTTGTGTTTATACACTTCCTACCTGAGATTACTTGGAAATCAATCCTGCGGGGACCCTTTGTAAGTGCTCCTTCGTTCTTTTATCGATTTTCTAGTCCGAAAGTCGAACTTTGTTTGACTTTCTGCATTGACCAGTTTATGGTCAATGCGAAGTTCATTTGAACTTCATAACGTGAGCGTGATCATGATGGTTATAGTCCCTAGTGACTATACCTACTGATTACCACGTTATCTAGGCTCAGTGACGAGTCGTAGTTTCGGCCAAAATGCGTGTTATTGCGTATTTTGTAACCAAACTACTCTTGGGTATCAAAACCGTTTGTTTTGATACCAAACCTGTTTTCTAAACTTAGTTAAGCATGTTGTAACATGCTTAGCTCGTCACTTTTAGTTTAGTGCTTATATAGGGTCGTAAGGTAAGCGATCTAAACAATCGCTTATACTTTCGAACCTGACCCGTTTGGTCGATCATTAGGATCCGACCAAGCACATTAGGTGACCATAGTATATAGGGAATAACCTTCCGAGGTTATACCTTATGGTCGCTTCGTTTAAGTAGTTGTATGATAGGTAGTTTATATGCCTTAGGTAAATTACCAAAATGCCCTTTTTACGCCAAAATTCATTTTAAGCATATGTAACATAACTTTTGGTATCTAAACTGATTTGGTAACAATATTAGATATGTTAAGGCATATTTTACTTGTCATAGGACTAGTTAGGCGTTCCGAACGCGTTTTACGCGAACGGCGCGTTAAAGTAGCATAAGCTACCTAAACGGGTCGTAATGGGTCGTAAGCACTTAGGTTAGGTTTCATTTAGTATGTAGGCTTTGTTAAACCATATTACATGAGTTCTCATACTCATTTGGTTTACAAGCCCTCATTCTATCCAATCCTCCGATTTAGGTCCGGTATATTAATGTAGTTACCTATATTAGGTGCCGTTTGATATCCGTGATATCTAGCATTGTTTGGTTGTTACTCAAGGACTACTAAGCAATCTCAGGTGAGTACATAGACCCCTCTTTTACTGTTTTCCAAACATTTTGGGGTGGAACACATGTGCCTACTTGTTACTTTCATGTTTTCCTGTTTTCACATCATATACTTGCTATATTCATTAGTACATTTATAGTACATGATTTCATTTCATTTTATGCTATGTATGCCCATTGTGTGCGTACTTAGTACATTATTTTACATTACACTTTATGCTATGTATGCCCATTGTGTGCGTACTTAGTACATTATTTTACATTATACTTTATGCTATGTATGCCCATTGTGTGCGTACTTAGTACATTATTTTACATTACATTTTATGCTATGTATGCCCATTGTGTGCGTACTTAGTACATTATTTTACATTACATTTTATGCTATGTATGCCCATTGTGTGCGTACTTAGTACATTATTTTACATTACACTTTATGCTATGTATGCCCATTGTGTGCGTACTTAGTACATTATTTTACATTACACTTTATGCTATGTATGCCCATTGTGTGCGTACTTAGTACATTATTTTACATTACATTTTATGCTATGTATGCCCATTGTGTGCGTACTTAGTACATTATTTTACATTACATTTTATGCTATGTATGCCCATTGTGTGCGTACTTAGTACATTATTTTACATTACATTACATTTTATGCTATATGCCCATTGTGTGCGTACTTAGTACATTATTTTACATTACATTACATTTTATGCTATGTATGCCCATTGTGTGCGTACTTAGTACATTATTTTACATTACATTCTATGCTATGTATGCCCATTGTGTGCATACTTAGTACATTTATTATTCATCACATGCTTACATTTTGATATGATATTTGGTTTGTTTTGATGGATCAATATACATTCATTAACACCGATCACGCCGTTCGTTAGTAGGTAGTGGTACCATAGGAATTGACAACTCCCGTTCCGGACATCCTAGGTAGGTTTGGATGAAAGGAATGACCGAATTCGATTCTCATAACTTATATAAACCTTTAATTTGTTTAAGGGTTTATCGCCTCAGTTTCAAGGCTTGGATGTATGCATTCTCACAATACCGCATAGATGTCTGTATCAGTATAGCATGCATTTCCACAAAACATAACTTTGATTTAAACTAAGTTTTACTTCAATACTTTGTTTTGTGCGTTTACCTATGGTTTAGTTGATGCATTTCACTAGCCATACATATCATTTTGGTTGCACATTACATGATTTACATTTGACACATAAACATTTTTTTGACATTTGTTATACATTACATGATTTACATCTTGACATAAACATTTTGACATATTATTCTATACATTTGGCAATTGGTTTAAACATAGACATCTTACATTGTTGGTTTGGTTTGAGTAAGTGATTTAAGTAATGAGGCGTGTGTAATATGATACAAGCATGGTGGATACGCCACTGGTACTTCCTATATATAAGTGTTTGTATGGTATTACATATCGTAGCGTTATTTGAATCATTTTAATTTGAGACATATAACATTTTATACAAATAACATACTTTTCACAAGACATTGTTTTACAAACAACTTATCTTATACAAACTCATTTTACTTGGTTATTCATTTAACCATACATTATTCTCTTATTTATACATATCATCTGATTTTATCACTTTTCAAATGATTTACAAGACAAAGCAAATTACAAGGTTCATGACTAAACATTTTCTTAAATATAAGTCATGAATTCTATTTTCACAAAACCTATGTATCTCACAGGCATTTTTATGCTGACGTACCTATTTTCACATGTGTTTCAGGATATGATGCATATGATTTATCCAGATACACTTAGGCGGACTTGGGCCTTAGCGACAATAAAAGATGCAAGACTAGTTATTTATGTTATGTTTCTTTGATTGTCAAGACATTGTAACTATTTTAATCAATAAAACAATATTTCAATTTCCATGTGTTATGAAACAATGATTCTGTTACAACACTCCCCGACGTTTTCCGCCACGTTTTGTTGTTTTACGTGGTCGGGGTGTGACAGAAAAGTTGGTATCAGAGCTCATGGTTATAGGGAATTAGGTTATTAGTAATACTTTGACTTAGTCTATAACCTTCCTAGGACCCTAACGCGAGTTTACTTGCGTTTAGTCATAAAACAATACCGTCACCTATCCTTAGGCGACGACCACAACAAGAACACAAACTTCAAAACCGCTTTTGAAAACCAATCATCTGTTCTAGATTGATTGATTACAAGGTTTTGAACCCTCAGTTATAAGGTTTTGAACTCTCAGTTATAAGGTTTTGAACCCTCAGTTATAAGGTTTTGAACCCTCAGTTATAAGGTTTTGAACCCTCAGTTATAAGGTTTTGAACCTCTTTGAATTTTCAAAATCTCGTCAAAGTTTGGGTCTTATAATGTGAACACGTGCAAACTGGAAGAGTGAATGCTTGTACCCTGAGTTTTCTGTCGAAGGCTAGAGTGTTCGTACAAATCCGCAGTATCGGGCCAGTCACTCTTACCTGGGAACTCTTGGGGTGAGTGTCCACTTATAGGCTAAAGCATGTCTTCGCGATACATTAATATGACCCGCTTACTTTGATTAGTCACCATCTCATTTGTTTGCCTTAGGTAACAAACAAATGATCGCAATTTCTATGCGTTGTCATTTTGTCTTATTTGCCGGTAACACTTCATTTGTTTCCTCCTATATCCGTTATTTCCTCCAGAATGTCTCTTCATCGCAACGATGCGCATATATCCGAGCAGACTGCCAAATTTTCCCAGCGATTTGGCGAAGTGGTCCTGAAGACTGTTGAATTAGGCATTGCCATGTCTCGTCTCAACAATGAAGCCACTCAAGAGCCACTAAAGGAAGGAGAAGTCAAGCCAGCACCACCAGCCATGAAACCAATCAAGGAATCAAAGACCATGGATGAGCAGACTGGATCCCCTAAGAAGTCAAAGAAGTGAAAGGCTTCTCAAAACTTCGCCGTGGTCGCTCACAATGGTCAAGCCATCCCCAACCAACCAGCTCAACCCCCTGCTAGGAAGGCATACAAAGGAACTGCTCCTTTGTGCAAACGATGCAACCGTCATCATTCAAACCTCTTACCCTGCTTCAAATGTACCTACTGTGGACGATGGGGACATTTGGTTAGCATATGCCGCTTTGCTATCCAAAACAAAGCGGCTATAAATCTTGCTGCTACCCAACTCCAAGTTAAACCTACTCAAGCTCGTTTTCCGTCTGGTACTTGCTACAACTGTGGCGAGACGAGCCATTTCAGGAACAACTGCCCGAAGATTGTCAGTGCAAATCCAACCCTTGGATGAGCATTGGGCTGATTAGAAGATGTTGCTGTCTTATGCTTTTGTTTCATTTATTTTCTTGTAATGTGAAAACAATATGTTTTGTTTATAAATAAATTGTTGTTCACAATTCTGATATACAAGTGTAGTTACATGTGTGTATGGCATTTCCCTATAATGCCTACATTAAGGAACTATGTTCCTTACAAACTACTCTTATATTACCCATTTTTGTGTTTACTCATGATTCCCTTAGAAAATTCTAAGTACTCGTTTCATTCTAAGATACGAAGTACAAAAAATAAAGTGATATTATGAGCGAACGTGCTTTTGCACCTTTGTGCCTTTGAATCCTTGGTTGGATAACCAAGGATATTTTTCAAATCTCATACCCACTACGTCCTGATTTCTTCAACATGCATAACATAAGTTTTCAGAACAACCTTCAGGATGTCAAAAACATTTTATACGTAGTTCGAAAACATTTTTAATATAGTGTATTTACTTAACATAACAAATGCATGATTTCAAAAACATTGTCTATGTTTTCAAAAACAACCTTCATAATTTCAAAATGTCTCATATAGTCTGAAAACAATATTGACACAGTATATTTTCTTATCAAGTGCACGATTTCAAAAGCATCATTCATGTTTTCAAAAACCTTATACATAATTTCAAAATTCATCTCGCATGATTTTAAAACATTTTTATAAATATACTTACCTAGTACACCTACTTTATGATTTCAAAAGTATTATGCATAAGGTTTCAAAAACATTGAACACATTTTTTTAAGAACCCCATGCATAGTTTTCAAAAATATTTATCCTCATACATTGACTTAACTTTCAAATTCCGCTTCATATGTTGCCTTGGCATATTGAGCATCTCAACCTCATAAGCATTTTACTTCATGCTTTGACTTAAACACGTCCAGTGCAAGGTTTCGAAACATCTTCAACTTCTAAAATCCATATGGGATCTTTTTATCTCCACAATTAGACCCTTGTGGATGATTATCATACACGTCAGAGTCCTTAATTGGATTCCTTGTGTACCTTAATTCAAACATTTCGGTTCCTTAGAATCGAAATCGAATTTTCTCTTTAAGATATTTCTATCTTTATAGTTAGATTCTTAGAAATATTTAAAGCACCAATCAAAATCCACTGATTGGATACCTGGTGTGCTTTGAATACATGTGCACAGTTAGCAGAACAAATTAACAAAATGATAACAAATCAAGTTAAAAAATTTTGTGGTTATGTGACTATGTGTTTATGCATTTTGTGTTTTCTTTTATGCATTTCTTTGTGTTTTTGTATACTCTGGATATTCGTTATCCAAATCCTCGTAGAACCTTTCATATCTTCATATGAGGGATTCGTAGAAGGATATTCAAAAAGGTAGTACCTTAAATCCTTATTAGGCTTCTACATGATAGTTAAGACCCTTGGATTGTATAGTACCACTCCACGATTCATAAGAGACCCTTTTAGTGGTCTAGTCAAAAAGATTGATTCAAAAATCTGGTTAAGAATGACATGTGATGATATAAGCTGAAAAGACTCCTTGGTTGTCTATTAAAATCATTTATTGATTTAATAAAAGGGACCCTATGGTGGTCTAGTCACACTCATCATAGGTTTGTTCATTTGGTTTTCCCCTACACATTATAAAATAGACTGTGTGAACTATGCAAGGAATTGTCTAATTATGGACGCGTACATAATTATGAAATTCAGTGCACGGAAACCACAGTAAGATTTATTATGTCTAAGAACCGATAGTGGCAACAATAACGAAATGTGAACAATGTACAGGAGGTATGGTGGACGCACCAATGACGCTTCATATACTTGTATATAAGTATCCCTCTTACATTGCAAGCATGATGTTATTAAAGTTACTAGAAGTTCAGAACCCTAACCAATGTTGTTCGATCTTTTCAACTTCATGTTTCAAGCTCTCACAAGTTTCCTCTAAATAAATTTCGGGACGAAATTTCCTAAAGTAGGGGAGACTGTGACACCTGGGTCACTGCGACCATTAAACAAATACCAAACTAATGAAATATTGTATTTCATACTTGGGATTTGTATAAATATGTGTATCATTTATACATATCAATTCTTGTTCGATTTCGAAATCTATATCGCTTTCTGGAGAGTTATACGCAAACTGGTGCGTAAACGTAATCAGTTTAATGCGACAAATACTCCAGAACATCAACATATGCTTAACATACCTTAAATAACCCTTACATAACTTAGAAATAAGTTTTGAAGGCTTTGGTATAGCAAAAACAAGTTAATTCGCTTACAGGGACTAAACTTGACAAACTGCGAAAGTATGCCAATTTGAACTGTAACAAACATTCTGGAACATGACCATAAGTTAAACACACCTTAAATATCCTTTATATAGCTTATAAATAGGCTTTGAGGGGTTCAGTGTGCTAAAATAAACTTTTGGGTCATTCAGGGACTAAAAGCGTCAGAAAGTGCACAAGTTTGCACTATCGCGCATAACTTACGTTCTGAATACATCCGGACATCCAAAAATTTATGTAAGCACTATAATATTTTATTTTAGTTGTTGGCATAAGAAAAATCCATTCATCACGCAATTTGGATCGTTTTTCGCGCTTATGCGCATTCCGTCGTAATTAAGCGAACATCGCGATCGTACGACCAAACGAACTGACATCCGGGATATTTTTGAGCATCTTTCATGTCCACAATGTTTAGGCATCATTTTAGGGCCTTGAAAATGGCTTCACGAGCCTTAAACATGTCGGAAATGGCCTTAATACACAACGGGGACTGAATTGGAAGCTTTGGAAATTTGTTGCTGATCAGAGGGACCTTAGCGTGACACCTAGCCCCCTTGGCGTCACGCGAGGCCCCTTCTGATCAGCAAAAGTCATTTTTTCAGCTGTTAACAGCCCTTAAACACTCCAAAGGCCAATGCCACATGTCAAATTCTTGTGGTGGGGGCAAAATGAGCTACCATAACATTCCAACACTTGTACGGATGAGAATCGATCACGTTATTCAAGGAACGATCCTAACGGTGGTCCATTTCCTATAAATACCCATCCATCCCCATTGCAAAACCCACTTGAAATCTGATTTTTTCTCTAAGTGGTTGTGTTTATACACTTCCTACCGGAGATTACTTGGAAATCAATCTTGCGGGGACCCTTTGTAAGTGTTCCTTCGTTCTTTTATCGCTTTTCTAGTCCGAAAGTCGAACTTTGTTTGACTTTCTGCATTGACCAGTTTATGGTCAATGCGAAGTTCATTTGAACTTCATAACGTGAGCGTGATCATGATGGTTATAGTCCCTAGTGACTATACCTACTGATTACCACGTTATCTAGGCTCAGTGACGAGTCGTAGTTTCGGCCAAAATGCGTGTTATTGCGTATTTTGTAACCAAACTACTCTTGGGTATCAAAACCGTTTGTTTTGATACCAAACCTGTTTGCTAAACTTAGTTAAGCATGTTTTAACATGCTTAGCTCGTCACTTTTAGTTTAGTGCTTATATAGGGTCGTAAGGTAAGCGATCTAAACAATCGCTTATACTTTCGAACCCGACCCGTTTGGTCGATCATTAGGATCCGACCAAGCACATTAGGTGACCATAGTATATAGGGAATAACCTTCCGAGGTTATACCTTATGGTCGCTTCGTTTAAGTAGTTGTATGATAGGTAGTTTATATGCCTTAGGTAAATTACCAAAATGCCCTTTTTACGCCAAAATTCATTTTAAGCATATGTAACATAACTTTTGGTATCTAAACTGATTTGGTAACAATATTAGATATGTTAAGGCATATTTTACTTGTCATAGGACTAGTTAGGCGTTCCGAACGCGTTTTACGCGAACGACGCGTTAAAGTAGCATAAGCTACCTAAACGGGTCGTAATGGGTCGTAAGCACTTAGGTTAGGTTTCATTTAGTATGTAGGCTTTATTTTACATTACATTTTATGCTATGTATGCCCATTGTGTGCGTACTTAGTACATTATTTTACATTACATTACATTTTATGCTATGTATGCCCATTGTGTGCGTACTTAGTACATTATTTTACATTACATTTTATGCTATGTATGCCCATTGTGTGCGTACTTAGTACATTATTTTACATTACACTTTATGCTATGTATGCCCATTGTGTGCGTACTTAGTACATTATTTTACATTACATTTTATGCTATGTATGCCCATTGTGTGCGTACTTAGTACATTATTTTACATTACACTTTATGCTATGTATGCCCATTGTGTGCGTACTTAGTACCTTATTTTACATTACATTTTATGCTATGTATGCCCATTGTGTGCGTACTTAGTACATTATTTTACATTACATTTTATGCTATGTATGCCCATTGTGTGCGTACTTAGTACATTATTTTACATTACATTACATTTTATGCTATGTATGCCCATTGTGTGCGTACTTAGTACATTCTTTTACATTACATTCTATGCTATGTATGCCCATTGTGTGCATACTTAGTACATTTATTATTCATCACATGCTTACATTTTGATATGATATTTGGTTTGTTTTGATGGATCAATATACATTCATTAACACCGATCACGCCGTTCGTTAGTAGGTAGTGGTACCATAGGAATTGACAACTCCCGTTCCGGACATCCTGGTAGGTTTGGATGAAAGGAATGACCGAATTCGATTCTCATAACTTAGATAAACCTTTAATTTGTTTAAGGGTTTATCGCCTCAGTCTCAAGGCTTGGATGTATGCATTCTCACAATACCGCATAGATGTCTGTATCAGTATAGCATGCATTTCCACAAAACATAACTTTGATTTAAACTAAGTTTTACTTCAATACTTTGTTTTGTGCGTTTCACCTATGGTTTAGTTGATGCATTTCACTAGCCATACATATCATTTTGGTTGCACATTACATGATTTACATTTGACACATAAACATTTTTTTGACATTTGTTATACATTACATGATTTACATCTTGACATAAACATTTTGACATATTATTCTATACATTTGGCAATTGGTTTAAACATAGACATCTTACATTGTTGGTTTGGTTTGAGTAAGTGATTTAAGTAACGAGGCGTGTGTAATATGATACAAGCATGGTGGATACGCCGCTGGTACTTCCTATATATAAGTGTTTGTATGGTATTACATATCGTAGCGTTATTTGAATCATTTCAATTTGAGACATATAACATTTTATACAAATAACATACTTTTCACAAGACATTGTTTTACAAACAACTTATCTTATACAAACTCATTTTACTTGGTTATTCATTTAACCATACATTATTCTCTTATTTATACATATCATCTGATTTTATCACTTTTCAAATGATTTACAAGACAAAGCAAATTACAAGGTTCATGACTAAACATTTTCTTAAATATAAGTCATGAATTCTATTTTCACAAAACCTATGTATCTCACAGGCATTTTTATGCTGACGTACCTATTTTCACATGTGTTTCAGGATATGATGTATAGGATTTCTCCAGATACACTGAGGCGGACTTGGGCCTTAGCGACAATAAAAGATGCAAGACTAGTTATTTATGTTATGTTTCTTTGATTGTCAAGACATTGTAACTATTTTAATCAATAAAACAATATTTCAATTTCCATGTGTTAGAAACAATGATTCTGTTACAACACTCCCCGACGTTTTCCGCCACGTTTTGTTGTTTTACTTGGTCGGGGTGTGACAATTTACAATTTGGTCCCTATTAATCTTAACCATTAGATCAAAGATCTATTGGTGTAGATTCTTTCTTACCCTTCTCACAAAAACACCTTTTTTACAATAACCTTACCCTATACATATATATATATATATATATATATATATATATAGGCCAGGATTTAGGGAAAACCATGAAAAGTGAGAACAGAGAGAACGCTTATGGATCGTCCGATCAAAACAATTTATGGACTAGATTGGGGCGGTGGCGTTTTCATAAATAACATCAATTTTATTACGTGGACGCGCTTCATTAAGGGTAAAAAGGTCTTTTACTGCTCAAATTCAAAACGGCAAACTAAAATGAGAAATACACCATTCAAGACGAATAAAACACCATTAATACAAAAACGCCAAAACTTAATGATAAAACGCGTTGCAGACTTACAGGTAGAAGAAACAAATAGTAACTGAAAGTTAATTATTATCATTTATTTGAAGAAATTCCCTCCTAAACTATGGGCCAAAAACATCATTATGTAAACGACGTTAACATCGCTTCCATAATCACTTCCATTGATCATACTAAAAACGCCATCTTTTACCAAAACGCCAAATTTAACCAAAACGCCAAAATGGCAACCATCGTTTCATGGAGATACACCCTGAGAATCAGAAGATTCGTCAAACGTTTTGACAACAGAAGAAGAGTGTTTGTTAAATCAATCAAAGCAATTTTGAAAATGGAAGAAGAGGTACAGTGGGGTATCCTATCGCTTGGCATCCCTCTTGATAACGAATGTGATGAAACACATAAGGTTATGAGAAAATTAACCAGAAAATTTGGACCAAGCAAAGCAAATGCAAAAGTGGACCCAGTCATTACATCATGGCATTTTGATGAAGATACATACATGGTCATTTTTATATGTGACAACGGAGCGTAGGAAGACTACATGCTTGAAGACATCATGACCAAGCAGGGGGTTGGGTTCACGGAGGAGTTGCACAATGCCACATGTTTGAGCACAGACATGAACATAAAAATGGCGTTGATGCAAGACATGTTCTAATGGAGGCTTCAAAATCTTCAAGAACAAGAAGCCAATGAAAGTGAAAGTGATGACTTGGATGAGAGACTAGAAGAAGAATCCGAATAAGAAGACGAAGGAAGTGATGGATACTTCTCAGACAAAGTCCCTTCTGACGAGGAGGTTTATTTTTTTTTGTTTCCTTTTGTGTAATTTTTTTTTTTCAAATAATAAAATACTATATTTCTCTCATTAGTTATAAAACACCAAAAAATACCACAAAAGCCATTGAATAAAAAACACCAAATAATTAAAACTAATTTTCCTGTGTAATTTTTTCTAAGTGTATTTTATCATCTTGGTCTACAAAATGACATTAAATATAAAAACGCCAAACTTGGAAGATGGTACGTCTTACAACCTTAAGAGATAAAGCAGAACAAAGCAGTAAATACAGACAGTTACTGAAAGGACGGTTACTTTATTACTAGCATTTATTATAATAAAATCCTACCTAAACTACATGTCACACCCCGACCACGTGTAACATACAAAACGTGGCGGAAAACGTCGGGGAGTGTTGTAACAGAATTAATTGTTTCATAACCATGGCATACAAAGTTGTATTTTATTTAACAACATAAGAGTACATTGTCTTAAACAGGAAATAAAGAGTTTATAACATAATTAAACAAGTCTATCTCCATTTTTAGTCTCTAAGGCACAGGTCCGCCCTAGAATCATGATCAACATCCTACGGAAAAGCTCCTGAAAACACATGTGAAAATAGGTACGTCAGCATAAAAATGCCTGTGAGATACATAGGTTTTGTGAAAATAGGATTCATGACTTGTGTTTAAGAAAATGTTTAGTCATGAACCTTGTAATTTGCTTTGTCTTGTAAATCATTTGAAAAATGATAAGATCAGTTGATATGTATAAATAAATGTAAGGTTAAATGAATAACCATGTAAAATGAATTGTATAACATAAACTGTTTTGTAAGACAATGTCTTGTGAGAAATAAGTTGTTTATGTAACATGTAATATGTCAAACATTGAAGTGATTTAAGTAACGCTATGTCATGTAATATCACACAAGCACTTATATATAGGAAGTACCAGCGGCGTATCCACCATGATTGTATCATATTACACACGCCTCGTTACTCAAATTACTTACCCCAACCAACCACCATTGTAAATTGTTCATGTACAAACCAATTGTCAAATGTTATTGTGTAAACCATATCAAAATGTCTATGTCCAATGTAAACCCCCAAATGTATATATCAATGTCAAAATGTTTATGTTCAATGTAGATCATGCAATGTGTAACCAAAATGTCATGTATGGTAAGTGAAATATATCAACTAAACCATATGTAAAATGCACAACAACAAGGTATTGAAGTAAAACACAGTTTAAATCAAAGTTATGTTTTGTGTAACAAATGCATGCTATACTGATACAAACATTTATGCGGTATTGTTATAATGCATACATCCAAGCCTTGAGACTGTGGCGATAAACCCTTAAACAAATTAAAGGTTTATCTAAGTTATGTATATCGAATTCGGTCATTCCTTCCAATCCAAACAAACCCAGGATTTCAGGAACGGGAGTTGTCAATTCCTATGGTACCACTACCTACTAACGAATGGTGTGATCAATGTTAATGAATGTATTGTTCCATTGTAAACAAACCAAATGTCATACCCAAAATGTAAACATGTGAAAACGATGCACTAAGTATGTAATCAAATGAACATACATAGCGTGAAATGTAATGTAAAACGATGTACTAAGTAATGCACACAATGGGCATACATAGCATGAAATGTAAAACAATGTACTAAGTACGCACACAATGGGCATACATAGCATGTAATGTAAAACGATGTACTAAGTAGGCACACAATGGGCATACATAGCAAGAAATGTAATGAAATCGTGTACTATAATGTACTAATGAACATAGCAGGTATATGATGTGAAAGCATGGAAAACATGAAAGTAACCAGTAGGCACATGTGTTTCACCCCAAAACAGTTTGGAAAACAGTAAAAGAGGGGTCTATGTACTCACTTGAGATTGTTCAGTAGTCCTAAGATAACCACCAAGCAATGCTAGAGATCACGGAATCAAACGACACCTAATATAGGTAACTATGTTAATAAACCGGACCTAAATCGGAAGATCGGGTAGCATGAGGGTTTGTAAACCAAACGAGTATGGAGACTCGTGTAGTATGGTTCAACAAAGCCTACATACTTATTGAAACCTAACATAATTGTTTACGACCCATTACGACCCGTTTAGGTACCTTATGCTACTTTAACGCGTCGTTCGCGTGAAACGCGTTCGGACCGCCTAACTAGCCCTATGACAAGTGTTATATGCCTAAACATGTTACATAATCAGTTATGTGACAAAAGTTTAGGTTACATATGCTTAATTACCAATTATACATGAAAAGGGTATTCTGGTAATTTACCTAAGGCATATAAACTACCTATCATACAACTACTTAAACGATGTGACCATAAGGTATAACCTCGGAAGGTTATTCCCTACCTACTATGGTCACCTAATGTGTTTGGTCGGATCCTAATGATCGACCAACTGGGTCGGGTTCGAGGTATAAGCGATTTATTAGATCGCTTACCCTACGACCCTAGACAACGTGGTAATCAGTAGGTATTGTCCCAAGGGACTATAACCAACGTGATTACACTCACGTTGCGAAGTTCAAACGAACTTCGCATTGACTATAAACTGGTCAACGCAGAAAGTCAAACAAAGTTTGACTTTCAGACTCTAAAAGACTCGAAAAGCAATAAAAGAACGGAAGAATACTTACGAAGGGTCCCCGAATGCTAATCTCGATCCGAGAATCTCAGGTATGAAACAATGGTTTCAACTTCTAGTTTCTAAGATCAAAATTCTAGTGGTTTTTGAAGTTGTGGGGTGGGGTATTTATAGTTTTCGGGTAACCGTTAAGATCATTTCATGGAATCCGTGCTTTAATCGCATCCGTACAAGTGTTGGAAAGTTATGGTGCCTAAAAATGGTCCTTATCATCTGACTAAGCAATTGAGAATGTGTGGGTGAGGATCAAACAGCTGCAATCTGCTGTTAAATGCAGTTAATCTGGTCTGATAGTCGGACGCAGCCCGCTTCAGGATCAGACAAATATAATGCGGGCCGCCTGGCCTGCCTGATCAGCCCACATGTTTCAGAAATGACAGTTTCAGTCCCTGCACGTGTTTAAGGCCATTTCCGACACTTCTAAGGTCCGTAAAGCCAACTTTAAGGCCCTAAAATGATGCCTAAACATTGTGGACATGAAACATGCTCAAAAATATGCCGGATGTTGCTTCGTTTGGTCGTACGAACGCGATCTTCGCTTAATTACGACGGAATGCGCATAAGCACGAAAAACGATCCAAATGACGCAACGAATGGATTTTTGGCAAGCCAAACACTAAAGCATAATATAGTCACGCTTACATAAATTTTTGGATGTCCGGATGTATTCAGAACGTAAGTTATGCGCAAAAGTGCAAACTTGTGCACTTTTTGACACTTTTAGTCCCTGAATGACCCAAAAGTTTATTTTAGCATACTGAACCCTCAAAGCCTATTTCTAATCTATGTAAAGGATATTTATGGTATGTTTAACTTATGGTCATGTTCCGGAATGTCTGTTACAGTTCAAATTGGCATACTTTCGCAGTTTGTCAAGTTTAGTCCCTGTAGGCGAATTAACTTGTTTTTGCCATACCAAAGCCTTTAAAACTTATTTCTAAGTTATGTAAAGGTTATTTAAGGTATGTTAAGTATATGTTGATGTTCCGGAGTATTTGTCGCATTAAACTGATTACGTTTACGCATCAGTTTGCGTATAACTCTCCAGAAAGCGATGTAGAGTTTGAAATTGGATAAAAATCAAAACATGAAAAATGTAAAACACAATCAAACAAACATTGGGATCAAATAACATTGTTTTATTGATAACTGAACTGTTCACAATGATTACAAGCACAGATGTTACAGTCTCCCCTACTTGTGGAAATTTCGTCCCGAAATTTATTTAGAGGAAACTCGTGGGAAAAGATGCGGATATTTCGCCTTCATTTGATCTTCGCGTTCCCAAGTAAACTCGGGTCCACGTTTAGCTTCCCAGCGAACTTTGACCAAAGGAATGCGCTTGCGTTTAAGCCACTTGACTTCAAGTTCCATGATTTCCACTGGCTTCTCAACAAATTTCAGTGTTTTGCCAACACGAATTTCGTCAAGCGGTATGTGGAGGTTCTCATCAGCTAAACACCTCTTGAGATTGGACACGTGAAAAGTTGGATGAACATTTCCAAGTTCAGGAGGTAACTCAAGTCTGTAGGCTACCTTTCCGATTCTTTCGACGATCTTGAATGGTCCAACGTATCTAGGTGCAAGTTTTCCTTTCTTTCCAAATCTGATCACACCTTTCCAAGGTGAGACCTTAAGTAATACTCGATCACCGACTTGAAATTCCAAGGGCTTGCGTTTTGGGTCCGCGTAACTCTTTTGACGGCTTCTAGCTGTCTGAAGGTTATCACGTACTTTCTTGATCTTGTCAGTTGTTTCTAAAATGAGGGCAGGTCCAGTAAGTTGAGCCTCGCCGATCTCATTCCAGCAGACTGGTGAACGACATTTTCGACCATAGAGAGCCTCGAAAGGAGCCATTTTGATGCTGGTGTGATAACTGTTGTTGTAGGAGAATTCAATCAACTTAAGATGTGAATCCCAACTACCACCAAAATCGATCACACAAGCTCTAAGCATATCTTCCAGAGTCTGGATTGTTCTTTCAGATTGACCATCCGTTTGCGGATGATAAGCTGTGCTCAGATTAAGTTGGGTCCCCATAGCAGATTGCATGGTTCTCCAAAAATGAGAAGTGAAACGAGCATCTCTGTCAGAAATGATGTTCAAAGGAACACCATGTCGAGCTACAATTTCATCCACATAGATTTTTGCAAGTCTGTCAGTAGGAAAATCCTCACGGATTGGCAAGAAATGCGCTGACTTAGTAAGACGATCAACGACTACCCAGATGGCATCATGACCTTTCTTGGTGCGTGGAAGTTTAGTAATGAGATCCATAGTAATGTTTTCCCATTTCCAAACTGGGATCTCCGGTTGCACCAATAAACCCGAAGGACGTTGATGTTCAGCCTTAACCTTAAGACAAGTAAGTCATTTTGATACGTATAAGGCAATGTCTTTCTTCATACCAGGCCACCAATACTGAATACGAAGATCCTTATACATCTTATCTGAGCCCGGATGAATAGAATAACGAGACTTATGGGCTTCATCCATAAGCAAGGTACGAAGATCATCCTGGCTTGGGACCCACAAATGGTCCATGAAGTAATATGATCCATTGTCCTTTAGTTCAAGAGCTGGTGTTATGTGATAGGGAAATTCCTTATCCATTAGACCTTGTGAAACACAAGATTGTTGAGCCTGAGAAATGCGTGCTTGGATATCAGATCGAGCTTGAATAACAGATTGAACACGTACACAATGAAGCTTAGTACGTTCCTTACGACTCAATGCATCAGCTACGACATTCGCCTTACCAGGATGGTAGCGAATTTCGCAGTCATAGTCGTTTAAAAGCTCAACCCAACGTCGTTGCCTCATGTTGAGTTCTTTCTGGTTGAAGATATGCTGAAGACTTTTGTGGTCCGTGAAAACCACACATTTTGTACCGTACAAATAGTGTCTCCAGATCTTTAGAGCAAAAACAACTGCACCCAACTCAAGATCATGAGTGGTGTAGTTCTTCTCATGAATCTTTAACTGCCTCGATGCATAGGCTATGACTTTGTTCCTTTGCATCAGGACACAGCCAAGACCCAATTTAGATGCATCGCAATAAACGACAAAATCATCATCACCCTCAGGCAACGATAGAACAGGCGCATCGCAAAGCTTCTGCTTCAAGTGTTGAAAAGCTTCCTCTTGTTTGAATCCCCAATCAAAGGGTTTGTTCTTCTAAGTTAGAGCAGTTAGAGGAACTGCAATCTTTGAGAAGTTTTCAATGAAGCGGCGATAATAACCCGCTAGACCAAGAAAAGAACGAACTTCAGTAGGAGTAGAAGGTGTATCCCAATCCTTAATCGCACTGATCTTGGAGGGATCTACATGGATACCTTGTTCGTTGATAATATGCCCCAAAAATTGAACTTCTTTAAGCCAAAATTCGCACTTGGAGAATTTGGCGAAAAGTTGCTCTTTCTTTAGGAGTTCTAGGGTAAGACGAAGATGTTGCTCGTGGTCAGCTTGCGTCTTAGAGTATATCAAGATGTCATCAATAAAAACAATGACGAACTGATCCAAATAAGGTTTGCAGACCCTATTCATTAAGTCCATGAAAACAGCAGGAGCATTAGTCAAACCGAATGGCATGACTGTGAACTCGTAATGCCCATACCGAGTGCGGAATGCCGTCTTGGGAATATCTTCTTCATGCACACGAAGTTGATGATATCCGGAACGTAGATCAATCTTCGAAAAATAAGAAGCGCCCTGTAACTGATCAAAGAGGTCGTCTATGCGAGGTAGGGGATATCGATTCTTGATGGTAAGCTTGTTAAGCTCACGATAATCGATACACATCCTAAAGGATCCATCCTTCTTCTTGACAAAAAGAACGGGAGCACCCCAGGGTGAAAAGCTAGGACGTATAAAACCTTTGTCAGAGAGCTCCTGAACCTGTTTAGACAACTCTTGCATCTCAGATGGTGCAAGACGATATGGAGCTCTGGCAATGGGATTTGCACCAGGTACGAGATCAATGCGGAACTCGACTTGGCGTGCTGGAGGTAGACCAGGTAAGTCTTCAGGGAATACTTCAGAATAATCCCGAACGACAGGAATATCTGAAATAGAATTACCCTTGCCTTTATCTTCTGTAACATGTGCTAAGAAAGCCACATAGTTCTTCCGCAGATATTTCCGAGCTTTAAAACAAGACATGAGTTTGAGACCACCGGTAGGCTTCTCACCTTGAACCTGCAGGATCTCGCCTGTCGAAAGCGGCACACGAACAATCTTCTCAGAACAAACTATCTCTGCGTGATGCTTGGATAACCAATCCATTCCCACAATAACGTCGAAGCTTCCAAGTTGCATAGGTGCGAGGTCAATAGGAAAAAGATGGTCGTTAAGGTTCAACTGGCAGTTGCGAAGAACAGAATCAAGAATAATGGGTTCACCACTAGCAACTTCTACTGTCAAAGGTTTTCCTAGATTCGTTCTAGACACGCGAAACATTGGCTCAAAAGACAATGACACGAAACTCTTATCGGCACCAGAATTGAAAAGAACAGATGCAGGCTGATTATTAATAAAGAACGTACCGTTCACCACATTATCGTCAGCCTGTGCCTCTTGGGCATTCATGTTAAAGGCTCGGCCTCGAGCCGGAGCCTGAACCTGATTCTGGTTGGCTAGCCTTGGGCATCGGTTTCTGTAGTGGGTCAGATCCCCACAATTGTAACAAGCACCTGGTGGGTATTGTGGTCATGCGGCTTGACACTGTTGCTGAGCAGGAGGCTGTGCAACTTGTTGAGCCGGGTTTTGAACTGCGCGATTCTGAGCAAACCGACAAACATCGGCAAGATGACCTGACTTCCCACAACTAGCACAGAAACGGCACTGATGTTGCGGCTGATGGTGACTGTTGCATCTATTGCACAAAGGTGCATTCCCTGAATAGGGTTTCTTTGCTGGAGGCTGTGCGGGTTGGTTGGGAGCTGCCTGATTAGCTTGGGCAGTGACATCAAAATTTTGGGAAGCCTTACGCTTCCTTGACCTCTTCGAAGAACCAGAGTCCTTTCCATTCTTGTTTTGACCTTTCTTGCTATCCCCCTTGTCAGATGACTGTTTCTTGCCCTTGTCACCCTTCTTGTGCAATTTATTCTTCCGAATCTGCGACTCAGTCAATGTCGCTGATAACTCGATTGCCTGACGGAGTGTGGCAGGGTTACTACCAGTAAGGATGTCTTGTACCGAGTCAGGTAGGCCGTCGATGTATTTTTCGATAGCCTTGTCGAGTGGGGTAACCATTGTCGGGCAAAGCAAACTCAACTCTTCAAACCGATCAGTATAAGCCCTGTGCTCACCACTATCTTGCTTCAACTTATCAAATTCCTTCTCCAAAGCTCGCTGCTCATGACGAGGACAGAATTCCCTCATCATAAGGGCTCTAAGTTCAGCCCATGTCTGTGCGAGAGTAACTTCTGCACCCCGGTCTCTCATAACCCCGTTCCACCATGTGAGAGCCCTCTTATGAAACACACTCAAAGAGAACTTGACCTTGCGATTATCAGCACACTGCACGTGGCGAAAAGTATTCTCAATGCTTTCGAACCACTGAAGAAGCCCAGTTGCTCCTTCAGAACCACTAAACTTGAGTGGTTTAGCCTGGTTAAAATCCTTGTATTTGCATGGAACATTGTTGTTGTTGTTGGCTTGGTTCCATTGAGCAAAGAGATTTGGGAATTGAGCAGCCATCTGCTGCGCAATGATTTCTGCCAGTTCGGCAGTCGCTATCTGATTTTCGCGTCGAGGAGGCATTCTAAAAGAGGAAAACATGAAAGGAAACGAGTGAGATGTTTGGATGAAGAGAATGAGGTGAAACAAAATCAACAAAAGCAAAGATGGTGGTCATTCGTCCGCATTACCAAGCAAACAAATGACACACAGTGACTAATCAAAGTAAATGGATCAAAAATAATGTATCGCGAAGACATGCTCGCCTATAAGTGAACACTCATCCCAGGAATTCCCAGGTAAGCACACCTGGTCTCGCGTCTGATGAGATATATACGAAGTGCTTGCCTAGACAGAAAACCCAGAATACAGGCATTCACTCTTCCAGTTTGCACGTGTTCACATTATTTAAAACCCAAAACGTTGACGAGATTTTGAAAATTTGAAGGCACAAGGCCAAAAATTTTAGTTAAACTGGAAGGGTTCAAAACCTTACAAAAGAGGGTTCAAAACCATATAACATAGGGTTCAAAACCTTACAATAGAGGGTTCAAAACCGTGTAATAAATCATCCAAAAACAGATGATTGTTTTTCAAAAATCGTTTCGGAAAATTTGGTTCTTGTTTTGATAATCACCTAAGGATAGGTGATGTACATGTTTTAAGATCTAAACACAAGATAACTTGTGTTAGGGTCCTAGAAAGGTTATAGTCTAGGTCAAAGCATTACTAATAACCTAATTCCCTATAACCATTGGCTCTGATACCAACTCTTCTGTCACACCCCGACCACGTGTAACATACAAAACGTGGCGGAAAACGTCGGGGAGTGTTGTAACAGAATTAATTGTTTCATAACCATGGCATACAAAGTTGTATTTTATTTAACAACATAAGAGTACATTGTCTTAAACAAGAAATAAAGAGTTTATAACATAATTAAACAAGTCTATCTCCATTTTTAGTCTCTAAGGCACAGGTCCGCCCTAGAATCATGATCAACATCCTACGGAAAAGCTCCTGAAAACACATGTGAAAATAGGTACGTCAGCATAAAAATGCCTGTGAGATACATAGGTTTTGTGAAAATAGGAATCATGACTTGTGTTTAAGAAAATGTTTAGTCATGAACCTTGTAATTTGCTTTGTCTTGTAAATCATTTGAAAAACGATAAGATCAGTTGATATGTATAAATAAATGTAAGGTTAAATGAATAACCATGTAAAATGAATTGTATAACATAAACTGTTTTGTAAGACAATGTCTTGTGAGAAATAAGTTGTTTATGTAACATGTAATATGTCAAACATTGAAGTGATTTAAGTAACGCTATGTCATGTAATATCACACAAGCACTTATATATAGGAAGTACCAGCGGCGTATCCACCATGATTGTATCATATTACACACGCCTCGTTACTCAAATTACTTACCCAAACCAACCACCATTGTAAATTGTTCATGTACAAACCAATTGTCAAATGTTATTGTGTAAACCATATCAAAATGTCTATGTCCAATGTAAACCCCCAAATGTATATATCAATGTCAAAATGTTTATGTTCAATGTAGATCATGTAATGTGTAACCAAAATGTCATGTATGGTAAGTGAAATATATCAACTAAACCATATGTAAAATGCACAACAACAAGGTATTGAAGTAAAACACAGTTTAAATCAAAGTTATGTTTTGTGTAACAAATGCATGCTATACTGATACAAACATTTATGCGGTATTGTTATAATGCATACATCCAAGCCTTGAGACTGTGGCGATAAACCCTTAAACAAATTAAAGGTTTATCTAAGTTATGTATATCGAATTCGGTCATTCCTTCCAATCCAAACAAACCCAGGATTTCAGGAATGGGAGTTGTCAATTCCTATGGTACCACTACCTACTAACGAATGGCGTGATCAATGTTAATGAATGTATTGTTCCATTGTAAACAAACCAAATGTCATACCCAAAATGTAAACATGTGAAAACGATGCACTAAGTATGTAATCAAATGAACATACATAGCGTGAAATGTAATGTAAAACGATGTACTAAGTAATGCACACAATGGGCATACATAGCATGAAATGTAAAACAATGTAATAAGTACGCACACAATGGGCATACATAGCATGTAATGTAAAACGATGTACTAAGTAAGCACACAATGGGCATACATAGCAAGAAATGTAATGAAATCGTGTACTATAATGTACTAACGAACATAGCAGGTATATGATGTGAAAGCATGGAAAGCATGAAAGTAACCAGTAGGCACATGTGTTTCACCCCAAAACAGTTTGGAAAACAGTAAAAGAGGGGTCTATGTACTCACTTGAGATTGTTCAGTAGTCCTAAGATAACCACCAAGCAATGCTAGAGATCACGGAATCAAACGGCACCTAATATAGGTAACTATGTTAATAAACCGGACCTAAATCGGAAGATCGGGTAGCATAAGGGTTTGTAAACCAAACGAGTATCGAGACTCGTGTAGTATGGTTCAACAAAGCCTACATACTAATTGAAACCTAACATAATTGTTTACGACCCATTAAGACCCGTTTAGGTAGCTTATGCTACTTTAACGCGTCGTTCGCGTGAAACGCGTTCGGACCGCCTAACTAGCCCTATGACAAGTGTTATATGCCTAAACATGTTACATAATAAGTTATGTGACAAAAGTTTAGGTTACATATGCTTAATTACCAATTATACATGAAAAGGGTATTCTGGTAATTTACCTAAGGCATATAAACTACCTATCATACAACTACTTAAACGATGTGACCATAAGGTATAACCTCGGAAGGTTATTCCCTACCTACTATGGTCACCTAATGTGTTTGGTCGGATCCTAATGATCGACCAAATGGGTCGGGTTCGAGGTATAAGCGATTTATTAGATCGCTTACCCTACGACCCTAGACAACGTGGTAATCAGTAGGTATAGTCCCAAGGGACTATAACCAACGTGATTACACTCACGTTGCGAAGTTCAAACGAACTTCGCATTGACCATAAACTGGTCAACGCAGAAAGTCAAACAAAGTTTGACTTTCAGACTCTAAAAGACTCGAAAAGCAATAAAAGAACGAAAGAATACTTACGAAGGGTCCCCGAATGCTAATCTCGATCCGAGAATCTCAGGTATGAAACAATGGTTTCAACTTAGAATTTCTAAGATCAAAATTCTAGTGGTTTTTGAAGTTGTGGGGTGGGGTATTTATAGTTTTGGGGTAACCGTTAAGATCATTTCATGGAATCCGTGCTTTAATCGCATCCGTACAAGCGTTGGAAAGTTATGGTGCCTAAAAATGGTCCTTATCATCTGACTAAGCAATTGAGAATGTGTGGGTGAGGATCAAACAGCTGCAATCTGCTGTTAAATGCAGTTAATCTAGTCTGATAGTCGGACGCGGCCCGCTTCAGGATCAGACAAATATAATGCGGGCCGCCTGGCCTGCCTGATCAGCCCGCATGTTTCAGAAATGACAGTTTCAGTCCCTGCACGTGTTTAAGGCCATTTCCGACACTTCTAAGGTCCGTAAAGCCAACTTTAAGGCCCTAAAATGATGCCTAAACATTGTGGAAATGAAACATGCTCAAAAATATGCCGGATGTTGGTTCGTTTGGTTGTACGAACGCGATCTTCGCTTAATTACGACGGAATGCGCATAAGCACGAAAAACGATCCAAATGACGCAACGAATGGATTTTTGGCAAGCCAAACACTAAAGCATAATATAGTCATGCTTACATAAATTTTTGGATGTCCGGATGTATTCAGAACGTAAGTTACGCGCAAAAGTGCAAACTTGTGCACTTTTTGACACTTTTAGTCCCTGAATGACCCAAAAGTTTATTTTAGCATACCGAACCCCTCAAAGCCTATTTCTAAGCTATGTAAAGGATCTTTATGGTATGTTTAACTTATGGTCATGTTCCGGAATGTCTGTTACAGTTCAAATTGGCATACTTTCGCAGTTTGTCAAGTTTAGTCCCTGTAGGCGAATTAACTTGTTTTTGCCATACCAAAGCCTTTAAAACTTATTTCTAAGTTATGTAAAGGTTATTTAAGGTATGTTAAGTATATGTTGATGTTCTGGAGTATTTGGCGTATTAAACTGATTACGTTTACGCATCAGTTTGCGTATAACTCTCTAGAAAGCGATGTAGAGTTTGAAATTGGATAAAAATCAAAACATGAAAAATGTAAAACACAATCAAACAAACATTGGGATCAAATAACATTGTTTTATTGATAACTGAACTGTTCACAATGATTACAAGCACAGATGTTACACTACATGACAAAAACATCCTATAAAGAGAAACGTCTATTCACAATCCATTGATCACACCCAAAAACAACATCATGTTTCCTAAAAACCACTCACTCTAAAACGCCAACAAATAGTTAAAAAAACTACAGATGGCAAACCTCATTTCTTGGATATTAAGTATTGTTCTACATGAAGTTTCACTGAATGGATTCTTACCTGGGGTGGGTATCTCTATAAGTTTTTGCTGAATGAGATGGACAAATATTCAAGAAAAAGAGACTAACGACGGTGACATGTCATTTTGTGTGCTTTGTTCTTGATGAATATATGGATGGCATGAAGGGATCGATCCTAGTGTAAATGCTATCTTGGACTCCATGATCATAATAGCATCCGCACAAGCTTTGATCTACAACATGTCACCAAACAACAATAAATCACACCAAAATACAGGATGGCATTGATTAGCTTTGTCTAAAGGACGGGTGTTATGTAGGAAAATCGACATCTAGCTAAGGTATTCAAAGGTTCAAGGCATAAAAACTTCAAGAAGAAGAGACTGATGACAGTGAAGATTTGGATGAGAAATTGGATTAGCATTTTTCATTTTTTTTTCATTTTCTATATTTTTTAATTTTTGGGGGATCATTTTCTTTTGTTTGTTATCTAATTTTCCATGGATAAAATACATTATATCTATAAAAAATGTTTATAAAATGCCAAAATACTACAAAAACCAAACGCCTAATAGTATGAAAATTGTGAGAACGGATATTGGCCAAACACGTTGTTGCAATATAAAACGCCAAAAAAGCCAAAACTTACAATGAAATTACTTTAGCCAATTATTATTAAAAACCCAAAAAATGAACTAAATACCATTAAAACAATGTATAACAGATGAAGCTGAACAAAATAGTAACCGCAAACAGTAACTGAAACGACGGAAAACTTTATTATTAACAGTTATTATATTAAAAGCCACTCCATGGGTACTTGAATTTATTTATCTTTTCAAAACTCCTTAGTTACTTGTCACATTATAGGCCTGCATCCTACATGCCACGACAATTAATACACAAAATACACATAAAAAAATTACTAATGTTTTTTACCACCAAAAAAATATATCTACCTGGCGCCAAAAAAAGCTCATTATATAAGTACAACAGGTAAACAAAGCTTAACACTCCATACATTCACTAAACACGCCACACATTGTCTAAAGGACATACAACTTAAATAAATGGTTCAGGTTATTGCATGGAGGTTTGAGAGGCCAGAGAGACGTTTCGTCCTAAAGTTCTCTGACAGGAGAAGGGTGAAAGTCAAGACAATCAAGGCTATACTTAGTATGGATGAATCCGTTCAGAGGGATATTCTAGCCCTTGGGATTCCAGAGGCCTACGATTGTAAAAAGTCTCGAACGGTAATAAGAAGATTAAAGAGAAAATTTTTAGCAATGATGATGATGATGTTGACAATACTGATCTACCAAAGTTACCAGTTGGAGTTTGGATAAACAATCAAGAATGGTGAACGTGAGCTATCAACACGGGGTGGATTATTCATTGACAATGGACGAAGTGCTGAACAGAGATCGACTACATCTTCTTGAACAACTCTGTGATTTAGCACCTTCGAATGATGCAAGATCCAGCGTTGTGATTATATTTAAGTATAGGATGCAACAAAGACGAGATGACACAAGATGATGATGATGAGTCTGATGAGAGTGATGAACAAAGCGATGGTTACATCTATGATGTAATACCATCCACAGAAGACTATTAATTTTTGTTTGATTTCATCTTAGTTATACTCTTTAAATTACTAATGAATTTAAAAACGCCATGAACGCCAATAAATTTACCTTTATAACATATATGGGGTTTATTGAACTGTTGAAATCTACAAAAACGCCTAATGAATTTGGGAATGCCATGGACGAAAAGAAGTTATAATTACTAATTAATTTTAATGAATTTAAGGACGCCATAAACGCCAAAATATTTACTATGTAATCCAAAAAAGATTAATTCATCGAGGCAGATCTAAAAAACAATAAAAAGCCAGATAGTTATTGAATCTAATTAAACGCCAAAAAAATCTTACACGCTAAAAAATGAAGCGGTGTTGTAAGACGCATTGATAAAAAGAATGTAAAAGGACAAAAAATCCCCCCGCCCTTCATTATACCGTGTGCCACGTGCAGAGCCATGATCCGTTCTCACACTTTTAGTTGTTTTCTCCCGATCCCGATTCTCTCTCTCTCTCCCTCTCTCTCTCTCTCTATATATATATATATATATATATATATTTGAATAAAGTCACATGCTTTTGCGTATTTTCAAAAGAACCAAATTTTACTAAAATAAAGGGGTGTAAAAATCAAAGATAGTTTTTAGGTGATAGTGTTTTGTGGGTCTTGAAATGAATGGTTTAGGCTCAAATGGGTTAACTAAGGGAAGTTTTTGTATGTGGGGAGATAAAATAGAAAAATAAGGTTAAAATAGAAAAAGGGTTTAAGGCCATATTGCCTCAATCATATACTTACTTGGATAAGTCGGTAAGGACCGGGAATGTATTGTCTTGTCAAGTTCAAAGTTCTAGATTTGTTAGAACCATACGGGCTATTCACACAAGAAATGAAAAATGAGCATTTCATAAGGATATGATATTGAATGCTCGCTAAAGGCTCAAAACTCACGATTTCGTGGAAAAGGGGTAAAAGTGTGAAAATATATATACAATCAAATTTTAAAAATTTTTCCATGCCTTTGTATGAATTTTCCTAATATGGTTCTTTTTGTATCACGGCGCTAGCGGTTGTAAATTTGTGAAAACTTGAACTTTTGGAACTTTGTTTTCTAACTTAAACTATAAACAAGATAAAAAAGACTAAAAAATATTTTTGAAAAAGATTTGGGTGTTTTAGCGGTTCCAAGTAGAGTTTTGTGTAAGGCTTGTTTTAGGACAAACAAATTCAAGTCTCCCCTACACTTAAATTGCACATTGTCCTCAATGTTTTCAAAATTGGTTAGATTTGATTAAATGTGTAAATATGTGTTAAAACAACAATTTTTTTTTTCAAAAATCAGACACTGGACACGGGGGTGTGTCTCAGAGGCACGGCCCCGTGTGCAAAGTGCCAGTATAAGAAAACTTACAGAAGGGAGACACGGGGGCGTGTCAAAGAGGCACGACCCCGTGTGTCAAGTCTAGAAAAGAAAATAGTTTCAGCAACAAGGAGCCACGGGGGCGTGTCTGAGAGACACGACCCCGTGTGAGGCTACTGTTTGTTTTTGAAAACAGAGGTTAAGGTGTTGGGACTCCTGTTTTGGGTTCGGGGTGCCGTATGCTTGGTGGATCCAAGCGTCCCAAGGTACTTGTAAGCTTATTCACACTACAACAACAACAATCTAACAAGAAAAACAAAATCCTAAATTACGATTGTTCAAAGTTAATTATCTATCACACAACAAACATAAAAAAAGTAAAGTGCAGAAAAGTAAATTGTTTAACGAGTAAATTGTTCAAATGGGTCGCAACCCGCAATTCATTATCTTCCTGAAAATAGAGAGGAGAGATTTAACATGCCTTGTCGCCACCATGTGAGCGCCTTCACCATCACCACCTAGTCCGACTCCATGTCCTCGCCTTCCTCCTCATCATCCCTATATGCCATGTGCTCCCGGATGTAAGTAATGTCGGAGCGCATATAGTTAATGCTCCTCTCCATGCTACCGACTCGGGTGCTTGTGCTTTGACCCAAGCTGAAGGCGTTTCGGCATACTTGAAGTGTTTCCTGCATGATGTTATACAAATTATGCATATTAGGTAAATCACTTCCCCCTTGGGAGGAAGATCCCGCGGCGAACCTGTAGGAGCATTACGGGGGACGGTTAGGGTCATCTTCAATGGCGAGGACTTGATCCGGATCATTTGGGCTCAAAACCTTGCCCTTGTTTTCTTTGAAGCGCAAGAGCCCATTGTTGTAGTCGGCAATGGGGTTTAGGCTGCGACATAGGCTGATGTCGGCCCGGCTGACGCCAACCACTTTTGTGAAGCTGCGTGGGGTGTGTTCGGCGTAGGTCTTGTAGACCCGAGCGATCCAGACACCGAAGAAGATAGGCGTTGGATGTGTGGCTTTTGCATTTGTGGCCATGTTCTTCAACAACATATAGGCGACATTGAGGGGCTGTTGGTTCAGGATGCAATATAGGCAATTAAGCTCCAAAAGGTTCACAACACCTCCACTATCTCTCCTTTGGCATACTGCTTATGACCCGATGAATGTAGCGAATGAGTGGGTCCCTGATTTTGGTACTCTTTGTATGGCTCGGGTTGAAAATCCCTTCTCCAATCTGTGCCCAGAAGGTATTTCTTGTGTTATTGGGCATTTCAATAATACTATCATTGAAGATGGGTTCTCTAATCTCTTCTTCGGTGTAGATTCCCGCATCTACACCGAATTGAGCCACAGAGATGCCATACCAAGTACCACCGCAGACCGCTTCATTATCGAACATGTCATCTATATCCTTTTTGAGGGCAAACGTGCTTAGGAATTCAAGCTTGAGCTCATAAACTGATTGAAGTGGTACCTTAAGAAAGACACGAAGGGGCCCCATCGCCATGCTGTCATATCGTTCCCTTTATCCCACAGTGTACAACTTGTCATAGCAGACCTGTCTTGGCGGCTCTTCGTTTTGAGCTTTGAGTATTTCCATCCGCACTTCGCATTGTCCATGTTCTGTTTTGAATCCGAGTCACTTGTGGGGTGCCATTTTCTTTAGAGAATGAGTATTAAACAATTAAGTGTGGTAAAAACTATGAAAAACTGAAAATCAGGTGCTGCACACGGCCCTGTGCCTGATAGGCACGACCCGTGCTGTAGAGTTTTCAGGGGACATGACCCCATGCCTCAGAGGCACGACCCCGTGTGAACTCATAGTTTTGGCCAAAATCCAACTTTTTTGAGCCGGCTTCGAAAATTAAAAATTTTTTGGTCCCCTATGTGCGGTATACCCTAAAAAACAAACGCTAAGCATCAATTTCAACTTACCCACCCGTTTCCCCCTTCGATTCTTAGTGTTTTCATTCAAGAACAAGGGTTTTCTAAAACTGGTTGAAAATTTATGATTTTTCCACAATGGCTTGATGATTTACTCTTTAAAATACTTCTATTATCTACTACTAACAAGATTTAGGAAAAAAATTCGGATCGACACGGGTCAAGTTCAAGAACCCAAGATTTTCCCCCAAAGTTTGATGTTATTTAACATGCAAAACATAAATTGAACTAATCTAGATGTTAGGAACATACCTTGTTGTTAGAGTATGGTATGAGATCGTCAAAAAGTAGAGGGAGCAGGCAGGGAACCGGTGGTTGCAGAGAAAGGGACGGTGTGAGTTATGAGAAAGAACATATGAACTTAAGTGTTTTATCCCTTCTGCAGTCAGACACAGCACCATGCCTGAGAGTGTCACACCCTGGCTTTGCGGAAGCGTGGTTAATTTGGTGTGACTTCTTAATACCATAGCTTAACCATAACAAAGCTATATGAAATAAAACCATGCAATATCATCCATAGATTTAAGTTTTAAAACTGAAGTAACATAACATTGTCTTAGGGACTTACAACATCAGAACATAAAACATTGTTTTGGAAGACATAAACATCAACATGAATAAAACGTAGTTCAAGATTTGTGACTCGTCCAGGAAAAAGTCACATTTCCTAAACTGGGATGACCTCGGAACTCATATGCAGCGGGAAAACATAACATACCGCGCCAGATCTTTAATTCCCTGAAATACATGTAAGTTGAAAAATCAACAATAATGTTGAGCGAGTTCATGTGTAAGTGAGCAAGTAAACCTTTGTATGTATAAAAATCCTGGTATGTAGCAAATAAGGAAAAAGAGATCACCAATGGTTTGCAAGGCCATTGATATGTGTGAAGTGCAAGTAGGAAGACTCAAACCTAGCAGATTTAGCGTTGGGTACAAAGTCACCCCAAGGTCCGTTCTGGTTGGGCCTGGGGCTGGGCTCGCTACACCCAGATAGATCTACCGCTTACGTCCCTCGGTCCTACAATGAGGATTAATGGCCTCCAGTTTCTGCCTACCCACTCACATGATCTAAGTAGTAAACCTCCTTACGCTAACCATACCATGTATAAAGTACTTGTAATCAAAGTAACATGTATTTCACCCCCGCAGTTTAGAAAACTGAAAACAGTTAAGAGAAAAGGGGGACATGAACTCACAGTGGTGCGTCTCTACCAAGTATGCCTCCAAATCAATCAGCTGTGTGACGACCTACACGTACTAATTCTATTAGACGGACGGCTGTGCCTTAGCTTTATGGTTTAAGTTTTTGGGAAATAGTTAGGCAACTATTTCGTGTTTACATTCTGTATATACTTGGTAGTCATTTTCCTTCCCAAGGATGGGGGATTTAATACATGTGTGTTCGTATAATTTCGATATATATTATTAAGTCTCACTTAAAATATATTTTATTTCCAACTTCAAAATATAAATATTCTTCTCAAAAATATTATACTTTAATACATGAGATTTTCCCAAAATAATACTTAGTAATATTATTTTTACCCTAAAAATAATATTTACGTAGTTCACAAAATAATCATAAACACTTATACAAGATACAAGTGATGTTGTGAAAAATATATACTAAATATATATATGTATCACGTTTTATTTTGTGAAATCCCACCTCCGATATTTTGTAAATAAATCGTGGCGAAATCTATAATTTGAAAACAAGTCAAAATGTATTTCTAACACTCATAGTGAAAATATTTCTAAGTGTTAGGCTTTTGGAAAAATTTCGCCAGAGTTTCCTCTGTAACTGGAGGTGGCCACGCTTTCAAGCGTATCATTTTCTTTTATAAACCAAATCAACAATTTCCTTATTTAACCAAAACCATGTCCAAAACAACAAACTAGTAAATAAATATGTATATTGCATAAATTACATGAACTTGCGTTTTATCCGAGAATAGAAAGTAAATTCCATTACTTTTAGTGGATCTTTATATAAATCAATCCGTTTTCGTAAAAACCCCGTTTTTAAAGAAATTCCATCTTAACAACTTCTCGTCATCTTTAAAAATAGTTATTTTGTCGAAAGTGTGTGCTACACAAGTGTTTACACACTTGTGTGTTCTAAAAATCATTCGTGTTAGTGTAAGATCCGTCTTTAGAAAACATGATTTCTTTGATACTTGGTTCTTTGAAAATACCGCTTGTAGATACGTAGATCTACTAGTTTTAAACACTATTTCACAAGCAAAATCGCTTTTACACAAGTTCATGATTCGTGTGTGGTAGAGTTTCATCCTTTAACCCTTGTTACTTTCAACACAACCTTATGTCATGATCCAAGATCGTGACCAACCCGGGTTAAATGACGATCCGAGCTACCACAACATAGATCGGGTCCAAATAATCACGCAAATCAAATACTACATGATTTACACAACATATGAGCTTTTAACCAACATTTTTAGTGTTTTAAGTAGACTTTTAAGCTTCAACTTGTATGTTCACGAGTTTTAACCGTTACAAATCATATTAACCACTTTAAAATAGTTCGAGAAGGTGATTTAAGCAACTTACTACTAGCTCGAGGCTAGGGAAGAATCTAAGCGAAAAATGCGTGGAGAAAAGCAATGTAGTGAGGTCCTTCGCCTTCCGGTTGCACCAAGGTTCCTTATACGCGATCCTTATCACTTGTATGAACTTGGAATTGCTTGAACTAAACTCGAAAATGGTGGGTGGTTGAGGGGGTGTTCGGCCGAGAGTTGTAGAGAGGGAGAGAGAGCTTGAGGGTTGAGTTGTGAGATGGATGTTATGTATTAACCAAAGGTTCATATGTCTTCTTGATACTAAACACAAGATTACAATAATCAACAAAAGGACAAGGTATGTCCCCCTCTTGGGGACGGTTTGGTTAAGGGGGGGGGGGTCTAGTTTGATTCCAACTAGTAGTTAGGTATATTAGTTAGGTTAATCTAGTTAAGTTAAGTGATTAACCCGGTTACTAGTGTGTAGTGTGTTATGACGGGTGTTAGGGTATTCAGGGACCCTAACTGGCTCAGAAAAAGATAAACAATGAAAATGACAATATTTTCATGTTCCGGGTATAGTCCGGTTGTTCGGTTGGATAGTAATCCGTTAAAGCGTTAAACAAAGCTTTAAAGTGTCGTTATTACCCTTTTTAGTGACACAACTCATTTCTGACACTTTGGAAAGTGTCTAGTAATATTTTTCTCATGTTTTGGCACTTTATTAGTTAGCTAAAAGCTGAATTATTATGTAAACTGCTGAGTTTTGTGCTTAAAGCACGTTTTAGGCACATCCAGTCCTTGTAACTTATTCCTAGAGACGCAGTTCTACAACCCTTGTATCCTACACTCACCACTAGTGTAGCAAAATATTTCTGGCTCATACAGGCCTTAGAGGCAGTGTCTGCCTGATGCTGGCTTTATCAGCATGTTCAATAGGTTATCCGTTTATAGTGCTACTGTGCTTTTGTGCATCATGTTTGTCACTAAGGTTCAGCATGTAAATAATGTAGTGACAGCAAGTAAAGTATGATGCAAGTAAGTACATGTATCAGAATTCAAGTAGCAGTTCATCAGTAATTTCAAACAAGCACAGTAATTAAGCAGTAATTAATTATCAATTAAGTCGTACGGATACCTGGTTTAGTGAGGGTTGTCACAGAGAGGCACTGCCACATATCTTTTAAAAATTAATTTTTATTTATTATTATTTTTATGTGGTCGTTTCTCTGTTCACTTGGTTCCTTTGCTCG
Source organism: Helianthus tuberosus (assembly GCA_030545235.1). Taxonomy (NCBI): domain Eukaryota; kingdom Viridiplantae; phylum Streptophyta; class Magnoliopsida; order Asterales; family Asteraceae; genus Helianthus; species Helianthus tuberosus. The sequence continues at coordinate 96,897,208 of CM060357.1, read as the reverse complement.
CCTTACCTGGCTCGTGGACTTTTGGTTATCTTCTTCCAAAGTGTACCTACAAGTATTGTAATAAAGCAGATAAATATATACATGTTGTTATCATGTTCTCGTTACTTATCTATATCTTCAAAGGGCATTTTTGTTTCTTCATCCTCGAGGAATCTTTCATAGAACCTAAGCCTTTGTCCATTTACTTTGAATGGTTCTCCGTTTAGAGGCTTACTGTCTATCGCACCATGAGGGTAAACATTGGTGATGGTAAAAGGTCTGGACCATCTTGACTTAAGTTTTCCGAGAAAAAGTCGTAACCTTGAGTTAAAGAGGAGTACTTGATCTCCTTCTCTGAATTCCTTAGGCCCTCTTATATATTTATCATATATTCTTTTTGAGCGTTCCTTATAGATTTCTGAGTTGGAATATGCTTTAATTCTCAACTCTTCTAACTCATTTAACTGGTGTAAGCGATCTTTTCCTGAAGTTTCTTGGTCTAAGTTTACGTTTTTTATTGTCCAATATGCTTTGTGTTCAATTTCTATTGGGAGGTGACAATTTTTTCCATAGACTAGCTTCTATGGTGTGGTACCTATTGGTGTTTTGTAAGTTGTTCGAAATGCCCATAAAGCATCATCCAATTTATCTGTCCATTCTTTTCGATTTTGACCCACAATTTTTTCTAGGATTCTTTTTAAACCTCAATTTGTTACTTCAGCTTGACCATTGGTTTGAGGATGTAACACCCCGAAAATTCCGTCCAATTATGTGACGACATGTATCCAATTCTTCAACAAATTCCGACTACGTGGAGGGAGAAACCTCCAACTAATCCCGGTTATGTGGAAGGAGGAAGGACCTACACTGAGCGTTAGCTGAAACGTGTTTTGAATCTCCGACTAATCCCGATTCTGGGAAGGAGAGAGAGAATATTCTTGTGCGTTAACTGTTGGACCCAGTATGGCCTTAAACAACTTCTTTTCACGTAATATGGCAAGTGATTTCAGTAGATGTGAAAAAGATGTGCGGAAATGGAAATCAGACTTTCAGAAACAAGACCTATAGAATTATCAAGTTTATATCACTTTGAAATAAAATGGTTTACAAGGTGATTGTAAGATTATTATCTAATACAAATGAATCTTGAATTTTGTGGGTGAGAGGGCAATGGAGTTTTGATGTATGTGTGAATGCTAAGCTTCAAACTCAATTGTCTTTTGCTGGTTGGGCCTTCTATTTATAGAAGGCTGAGTGCATGAATAAACAATAGTTTATTCATGCAATAAGTCCTGCAAAAAGTGGCCAATTGACATATTCATTGAATCCAATGTTCAAGTTGCCTTTTTTATCATGATATCCAATAATGTCAACTTGCTTCAGTAAGTGTGGCAGGATAGAGCTGATTTCAGACAAGTGGGGTATTTCATCAGAATTTCTGATAAACCACTTCATCAGAAATTCTGGTGAACAAATCATCAGAAAAATCCTGATGATCAAAATCATCAGAAACTGATGATATTTCATCAGAAATATCATCAGAAATATCATCAGATCCATCAGAAGTAACCTTCTCTGATAATCCAATTCAACTCTTGATCAACTTGTGATTCTTTGAAGCAGATGCTGTGCATTTCAGTTGTCCTATCTGATCTTCTTCTTCTTGTTGTGATCTTCAGGACTGTGATCTCTTCATAGATCCAGTTGATTGTGATTTTCTTCAATACTTACAAATAAAGTTTCCTAACAGTTTCCCCTAAGTATTGTAAGAAAATGAACTACCTTATGAACAGAAAATTTCCAAACAGTGGAAACATAACACTTCCAAAATTAAACCAGTTACTGATGTTTTTGAAAAAAACAAATTACATAAAAGATGAAAAATCAAATAAACAGGTTCTTCAATTCAGCTTCACTCTCTCGTGCACATCTCCTTCCTTTAACTGCTTTTTGTAGGAGATATATTTGTTGCAGCTGACATACATGTCTTTGTACCATTCTTTTGCTTGGATCCATTCTTCAATCATTTGCTCAATTTCTTTCCTGTGTCCCTCCATGTTCTTTCCTATCTTCTGAAGATGTTCTTGTCTTTTGTTCATGGTTTTCAGGATATACTTCAGAGTTTGATTTGAGTACTTGCAGATATCAACGCTTCTGAACAGGGCTTTGTTATTATCAATTTCTCTGAAGATGACACCATAGTTGTGACTGTAAGGACCTTCAAAAATGTCCCAAAACGACCCATGAACGAAAACCCGGACCCCTGAAACCCTACTGTGCATAAAAAATCAAGAAATCAAGATTTTGTGTCTTCAGGCGGGCCGCGTAAGGGTTAAGCATAACCTCACGCGGGCCCCGTCAACTCAAAGTTTGATCGGATAAGCGTTCAGATCCACGTGTCGTCCACGTGGCATGCCTACTAGTGACACGGATGCCCTAATCTACGACTAGACCCTCTCGCGGGCCGCGTAAAGGTCTTGAAGGATCTTACGCGGGCCGCGTAAGACCCAAAATTCAGCTATAAATAGGGCAGGTTACGAGCAGTCCACTGGTGTCGAAATCTTTTCACAAAAACGAAGTTACACTGCTCTAATTCGTAAAATACATTCACGGTAGTGAGGCGCTGCTACGATACAGGGTATTAACTCGATCGCTGCTACGATTCAATGTCCGATCGATTGAAACTATCCAATGGATGTTTAAGTGCTGCCCACATTAGGGCCATACTTTGTCATTAGTCGTGAATTCGACGGATGTTTAAGTATAGCACTTTGTCATTCGTTGTGAGGGTTTTAATCTCATGAGTTATCGTAAATGTTGTATTAGTTACTGACTTAGTTCGTGTGTATTGTTATTTAAATTAGGTTACAAGGCTAATCAGTAGGCTAAACTCTGCTCGTTTAAATCTGCAATGTGAGTCATTATCTTTTTTTTATCAATAATACTTTACAATACTCCAATCATTTTCAAAAGTTATAATTACAGGGATTAAGTCGTGATTATCTTGAATCACTGACTAGTGTGGTATTGTGCACATTACTAATTTCTCACAGTTAGGCTAATAAATCCTAACCGTGCTAATCATCACTACTTGGGGAAGGACCAAATAGTGGTATGACCATCGTCACCAGGTGACATGGCGCCAGATAAAAATAAGATAGAAGCCATTGTAATCGCTCTTATGCTGTAATTGATAACTAATGTGTCATTTTACATACTTGAATGACTCGCCAGTATTTCCCCGCTGATAAAATATTTTTAAAACATGTTTCAGGCGACATGCTGTAAATCAAGGAAAACGTGCTACGGAGCACTAATCCGCTTGAAGAGGTGGCTCAATAAAATGAATAAACATGTTTTATAAATCAGGAAATTTAGTTATGAAATTCCTCTATTGTAAATTTCGGGGCTTGTCCCAGATTATCTAATAAAATAATCAGGCATTTTCAAGTTTTAAAAGATCCTAATAAATCTTCCGCTGTCGCGTCAATTAATAAATACCATGGGTTCCTGTCCCGCGGCTCCTGACCGGGTCAAACCGGGGCTGAGGCCGTGACAGGAAAAGGTGGTATCAGAGCCACTGATTTAAGCCTATTAAGTATTTAAAATACTTAATTTTCCTGATTATCGTCTTGTGATTATATGTTTTAACTGACTACTTGTTAGTTACAGTTTGGGTAAGCAAAGAATTTCGGATATCTATCTTAAATTAGATAATTCACCGAAAGGTAAGGGAACTTCATCCCAATCAAATTCCTCAAGGTACCCAGCAGATGCTGAGGAGGGAATATTTGTTCGTAAGGCACAGTATGAGAAACCACTTACCCCTAATAAAAGAAGTTGGATTATTAGAAAAAGTCAAGAGAAAATGAGAAAGTCACAAACAAAAGAAGTAATAATTAATAAAGAGACTCAGGGAACAGGTGATAACCCACCATGGGAAGATGAGTTAGATGAACAATGGGCAAATCTCTATATGTTAGCCACTATAGCAGTAAATGCTAACTTATAGTTTAAATCGCCAAACCAGTACCAGCACCTATGTCACCTACAAGCCAGTAACTTTAATATTTTAGTTGTACTAAAAAATAAATATTTTGTTTCAATAAAATGGTTTATTAGATATTCGTAATTAATATTAAATTTTCTGCTTTCCATTCCGTGATTCTGTGAAAATTTAATTACAAAATTTTAACTTAAAATTTTGTATCTTTCTTCATAAATGCTAAACAACATGAATGAATTGTCTGAAGCTCTTGAGAATCTCAATCTTTATCCTGTTAATGTGGAAGTTTCCAGAGACTTTACCGGGTATTGTGCTGACATAGAGAAACCTATGGAATTTCAAACCCAACCTCCGGAGAAACCCAAACCAAAGAAGAGAAGAAGAATTGTGGGCTGGAGGCGTGTACGCAGGAAGAAACCCGCGACACGGAAAGTTACCAAGAAGGAAGATCCCATAGGTAAAGGCAAGGAAATATAAATTGGGGAAAGTTCCAGGCAAGACCAGGAAATGCCACCCTGGGAAGAACTAGATCATAAACTAGCACTTAATGACCTCATCGGACCTATCGGTGAAAACCTTTTTAATTACCCAGCGGAAGCGCAACTTCCAGTTGACCTAGAGCCCGAAATCCCAGATCCTATTATCCACACCCAACCTCTACCAGCAGAGTTAGAAGAATGGTGGACCACCGACTGGCAGTTCCAGAATCTCCTAAATAACCCTGATACCTTTTTCCCTCAGTTTGACCTAGAGCCTCCACTACACCCACCTATGAGCTCTGAAAATTTAGCTGAACTCCGCCACTATGGCGAGGAGCTGATTGATGCGGGAAACCGAATTAAGGATGTGGGAGAACGAATTACCTGGAAATACGACGAGAGGGAGCGTCGTTTCTGAAAAGCCAGCTAATGGGATAATATGTGGTTGTATGAATGTGTTTTTAATAATAATAATCATAAAAATACAATTATGTGAAATAACCTAAAAAAATAAAACTTTGTAAGATAACCAGCTTGTACGGATGCCTATTATAATATATAAAATATCGAACGTCGAAAGATCGATAATTTTGGCTATACTTGTTAATGTGATTATGTGCAATTATTTTGTTATGTTTGGTTATTAATTATTTTATACTAATTACTTATATAAATTAATTACCAGATGGCACACGCTGGTAATGAACCCGATAATGAAGTTAATCAATCTGAGCATACCAATGAAGATCAATTTCTGAATAGGCAAGATATAGAGAATATCGTTGCTCAGGGAATAGCCAATGCTATTCCAGCAATACTTGCTGCTGCCCGAAATCCAGTTGAACCTCAACAAATTATTCCTAGCAAACACACACACGGTGACAATTTCAGTAATAGTGTAAACGGAGGCGGCAACAACAACAATAACAATAACGATAATATACTGCAAGCCCCAAGTCTAAAAAGAATGAAAGATACAACGCCTGGTTGCACTTACAAGGAATTTATTGTCTGTAAACCAGCTGAATTTGCAGGCAATGAAGGGGCGACTGCGGCGCTGCGTTGGTTGGAGAAAACCGAAGCAGTAATTATGATAAGTAAATGTGTCGAGGAAGACAAGGTCATGTACGTGTTGCATCTTTTTAAAGAAGGGGCGCTAGAATGGTGGAATACGGTACTTCAAGCTAAAGGAAGAAATATGGCGTATGCCATGAGTTGGGAAGAATTTAAGTAGCTAGTGGAAAGAAAATTCTGTCCCGAGTATGAAAAGGAACAAATGGCGAATAAGTTCCTGAACCACCGGATGGTGGATGTAGATTGTCGAGGGTGTACTTCGACATTCTTCGAGTATGCAAGAGTGGTACCAACCCTGGCTTCGCCAGAACCGGTACTTATATCCTGCTATATTTGGGGATTGATTAGCGAAATTCAAGATATCGTCAAAGCTGCGAGACCACGCACGATTGACGATGTTGTGGAATTAGCTAACACCCTAACTGACGGACTGGTCCGCACAAGAGAAGAAACCCGGAAAAAGGAAGTGGCCCAAAAGATTACCCAAGGATTCCGTATGGGTAACAGAAGTAACTTCAAGAGAAATGGAACCGGGCAATCTTCCACTGTTCCACTTTGCAATACATGCAAAAGGAAGCATTTTGGAAGATGCAAAGGATATTGCAATTTCTGCAAAATCCTGGGGCACCAAGAAGAAGATTGCAGGAAAAAGAAAGCAACAATCTGCTACAACTGCGGAGAAGCTGGACATTTTAGGCCAGACTGGCCTAAATTGGCCAAACCAGCTGACAACAAAACCAAACCCGCAGAAGGAGCTACCAAGAAGAACGTAAGAGCCTTCCAGTTGACTACTCAGGAAGCAGAACTAATTCCTGACATAATAGCTGGTACGTTCCTAGTTCACAACGTTTATGCAAAAGTATTATTTGACTCTGGTGCAAACCAAAGTTTTATAAATACTTCATTCTGCCAAACTCTTAACCTACCTTTAACCAAACTTAGACAAATTTTTACGGTAGAAACGGCAGATGGAAATTCTATTAACATAGATAAGGTTTTGCTAGAAGAAAAAATAGAACTCTTAGGCCACAAATTCTCTGCAAACCTGTTACCTATGAAGTTAGCCGAATTCGATGTGGTATTAGGAATGGATTGGTTAGTAGCCAACCATGCTCGAATTCTTTGTGATAAGAATTCCATAGAAATACATACACCCACAGGAGAATTAGTGTTAATTATAGGAGATAAGCCACGAAAGCCACAGAAATTCATTTCAGTAATGAAGTTGGCCAGTTATTCAAGAAAACAAGAAGTAGTGTATATGATTTCAGTAATAATTAACACTAAGGGTAAGGAACTCAAAGAAATTCCAGTAGTATCAGAATACCCAGAGGTATTCCCAGAAGAACTACCTGGATTACCACCTGATAGGGAAGTAGAATTTAGAATTCATCTAATTCCTGGAACTATACCGATAGCCAAGGCACCTTATCGGTTAGCACCCACCGAAATGCTAGAATTGAAAAAGCAGTTAGATGAATTACTAAGTAAAGGATTTATACAACCTAGTTCATCCCTGTGGGGAGCTCCAGTGTTGTTTGTGAAAAAGAAAGATGGGTCAATGCGAATGTGTATCGATTATAGGGAATTGAATAAGGTTACAATTAAGAATCGATACCCATTACCTAGGATTGATGATCTTTTCGATCAACTTCAAGGAGCTAGATACTTTTCTAAGATAGATTTACGCTCTGGATATCATCAATTGATGGTACAGGAAGAAGACATACCTTAAACAGCTTTCGGAACTAGGTATGGTCATTACGAGTTTACAGTCATGCCCTTCGGACTAACAAATGCTCCTGCAGCATTTATGGACATGATGAATATGATCTGTAAACCGTACTTGGATAAATTCGTAATTGTCTTCATCAACGATATACTTATTTATTCCAAAAGCCAGGATGAACACCATCAGCATTTGCATGCACTCTTAACTTTGTTAAGAAAAGAGAAGCTTTACGCCAAATTCTCGAAGTGTGAATTTTGGCTGCAAGAAGTGAAATTTTTAGGTCACATGGTGAATCATGAAGGTATTCACGTAGATCCTACTAAGATAGAAGCGATCACCAAATGGAAGGTGCCGCAATCAGTTATAGAAATTAGAAGTTTTATAGGATTAGCCGGATACTATAGATGATTCATTAAGGATTTTTCCAAGATAGTTGTACCATTAACTAAACTAACATGTAAAGCAGTTAAGTTTGAATGGGGACCCAAGCAAGAAGAAGCTTTTAGGATTTTAAAACAAAAGTTAACAAACGCTCCAATTCTAGCTTTACCGGAAGGAACAGAAGATTTTGAAGTATACTGTGATGCTTCCAAACTAGGATTAGGATGTGTGCTTATGCAACGCAAGAAGGTAATTGCGTATGCATCAAGGCAATTGAAAAAACACGAGGAAAATTATACGACTCACGATTTAGAGTTAGGAGCCATAATTTTTTCCCTTAAGATTTGGAGACACTATTTGTATGGAAGTAAGTTTACTGTCTATACAGATCATAAGAGCTTAAGATACATATTTGGGCAAAAAGAATTAAACATGAGACAAAGAAGGTGGATAGAAATCCTAAGTGACTACGACTGTGATATTCAATATCACGAAGGAAAAGCCAACGTAGTTGCTGATGCTTTAAGTCGTAAGTATCATGAAAAGCAAAAGCGAGTCCGTGCTCTTAGATTAAATCTACAGTTAGATTTAATGGAACAAATAAAGAAAATTCAGGAAACAAGAATCATGGATGATGTTGAAGGAATGAAAGGAAGAATAAAGGAATTAGAACAAGGAAGTGATGGAATATGGAGATTCCACAAGAAAAGAATTTGGGTACCTAAGCAAGGAGAATTAAGAAATAAAATTTTAGAGGAAGCCCATAAATCTAGGTATCCCATGCACCCAGGAAATAATAAGATGTATCAAGATTTAAGAAATAATTTCTGGTGGATAGGAATGAAAAAGGACATAGCTAGATATGTTTCTAAATGTCTTACTTGTTCACAAGTTAAGGCAGAATACCAGAAACCTTCAGGTCTACTACAACGATTAGAAATGCCTATATAGAAATGGGAACTCATAACAATGGACTTTGTTACTAAGTTACCCAAAACCAGAAAAGGTAATGTGTAACACCTCGGAAATTCACGTCCTATAATAGGTTGACACGTGTCATAAAGTTTAAACGTGTGAAAGAAATATTATGGAAGGACTAAAGTTGACAAACGTTGAAAGTATGTGAATATACGTATCCTAATTGTCAACTGTGAATAAATACAATGTATATTAACCCTACACGATGCTCGTACCTTCAAACGAATAAATCATGGATCATACGAAGCTAAATGTGTGTGATTTCAAACTACAGGGACCAAATGTGTCAACATGTTTAAATTATACCTCTGAGTGACCTTTTGACGAACCCGAAGCTTTGTAAATATTAATTATGCTCACGAGAATGCACCATAAAAATTTCATAAGGTTTCGTTCACGTATGAGAAAGATATGATCAAATTCGTGTGCGAAGCGTTAAAGCGTAAACGTCGAAAGTTAGAACTTTTCGGGTGAAAATAAAGTTACCCGGGGACTTGGCAAAGTGGGTATATGATTTGAGGCCTTAGTAGATAAATTGTGGAGGTTTAAAGTGCAATAAATCAGTAACCATTCGAGTTTTGAAGAGACAAGGGCTGAATCGCAAACAAAATCAAATAAGCTGATCTGGTAGGGGGTCGCGCTGCGCGACGGACCCTCGCGCTACGCGAGGGTGTGCCCAGCTCCGAGAAAATCGCTGCTGGTCTGCCTTTACGTATTTTCGCGATCTCAACTCGATTTTCCACTTCTCCTGGCCCCTAAAACGTCCCCTAAGCCCCTAGGACACATGTCAAATGATTGTGGGCACTCCTAGACTCAGTTGTCAAAGAATTATGGTGTGTGGAACCATTATAAATAGCCTTCCAAGTTCACCATTTTTCTCACACCTTCATTTGATCATCTGGAGCCTTTCTGAAGCTAAGGAACTCTCCCAACTGATCATAAGTCGTGCATAGGACCCTTGTAAGTGTTCTAATCCTTTCTTGTTTGAGTTTAGCTTAGTTAATTAGCTAAAAGTCAAACCGTCGTAATTACGGTTTGACTTCGAGATTAGTCAATAATGGCTCAGTCAAATCTCGAATTAAAAGTAGTTATAAGTTGGTATTTATGTGGGTAATAAAACCCCAAAAGGGTTTCCCCTGATCACCACTTTAACTAGTTCAAAAGTCGGGTCAAACATATACTTAAAAAGTCAACAGAATTCTTAAAAGGTCAATTATGCATAATTAGCTATCTAGACCATGTATAACCTGTTTGATTATTGTTATAACTTAGTAATTAGTGTAAGAACATGTCCAAACCTGTTCAACCCGACTATTTCCTGTTTAGACCCGGTTCGGAACCGAAAGTCACATAGTTTGACTTTCACTTTGACTTTCAGTTCTGACCCGTATAGGCATATTTTAGAAATGCCACAGAGCTTAAATTGGACTAGGTTACATGTTAGAACAACCCTCTGTGATTGTGCACCTCGGTTCATTAGTTATCCAATTAATATGCAAGTTTCCGTTAATTGTTCATATGTTGACTGTTATGCCCTTATTACATTAAAACATGATTTATGAAAATGTAAAAGTGTGGAAACCTTGGATATTGATATATAAACTTGTATGCAAGATTTGACATCAGTTTGACTTGTAGATTAAGAGTTATGCTCAATATCGCAAAACTAATGCTTTATGTTAACATAATGGCGTAATTAGCGTATAGCCTAGTTAAACATACTTTTTGGTATCAAACCTTTTACCCACTGATATAATATATTATTTAAGGATTTTTAAAGATTTTTAATTAATTTTAGGCTGAGCATAACTCATAGTCGTAGGCTTAATTCGGTAATTGTCGGTTTTACCCTTACGGGCCATAAAATGAGTTTTACTTATCTAAACGATTCCAAACCTTTTGCTACTGATCACATATGTTAAATAAATTATTTTAAGCCTTCTGGAAATATAAAAATATCAGATTTAAGTATAGAACCCGGAAATGGCCTTTAATCGCCATAATTAGCGTTTTTAACGCATAGTATGTCTTGGAATCATATTGGACATACCCGGGATGATACCTACTGATATAAGAGGCTATTTATCATATTTTAACAGTAAGCAAATGTTGATAAACTCAGACTTCAGTTCTGAGCTTTTCGGCTTGTGTGAAATTACCAAAATACCCCTACGGGGCCTAGTTTGGTTAAATATGATAAATTTCACATATGTGCCTTAGCCTACTGTTATAACCCATCAAAAAGAGTATGTTTGCTGTTTACATCAGACCTGTAACTCAGTTGAACATATAAACGCTTTTACAAACTTTAAAATGACCAAACTACCCCTACGGGGCATAGTTTGTGTTTAAATTAGTTCGGGGCATAACGAAAGACATCTTACTGATGTCACAACATATTTGAAGCATATTAACTTAGGAAACCTGTATATGGCTCTTACGGATGCCCGTTACGCATATTACGCGTTCGGCTCGGTTTATGTAACAAGTTTACATAAATTAGCCGAAACGGGTCAAACCTTATCCGTTTTATCTCAAAATCTAGAATGTGAATAATAGACCCATATTAAACAAGTCTTCAAACTTGTCGGGTCTGAATCACATTCTATCCGGTCTTCGCTTAATAGTGCGTACGAACCGTATCTTTGAAACTAGCCGGTCTAAGCTTAAGCATAATTAAAGACCCGCTAGGATTCTAATAGGTTATATTTAACCTTCGTTCCAGATTAGGAGAAACAGTAAAAGCTACCTGCTATTTGATTATTGTGACTATACTTTGCATCAAGGTAAATACTTTTAACTTATTTTCCCTATACGGGCTTGGGTTACGGTACATAGCGTACCGCTTGATCGGGCATCAAATCTTCCATCGTTGGGTGGTTAATTGAATAATTTGATCGGCTCGTTTTAAACAGATGTGTTTACTTTACAGCCTTTGGGGGGTTAATGACCGTGTCCCGGATATCCTCGGCATTATCTTACGAGATAGCCACGACCTGAGCACGGGGTGTAGGCGTACTCCCGTGTATAACTCACTTAAAGTGGTGTGTCTATTGATCTTTAACCCGGATACGTCCGGGCTACTGAACGCATAAGTAACATGTAAATCGTTCACAAGATTATAATATTAAATAATTCTCCCAAGTTAATAAAAATGTTTATGCCATGTGCATCCAAACCAATTTTCAATCATTTTATAAAATGAGTCAGTTGAATGTATTTACCAGTGTAAACTGACGTATTTTACCAAAAAGATTAAATGCAGGTACTAGGCGAAATAGGCTGGGATTCTCCTAAGCATCATTAGAAGTCTCGCAAGCTTTAGATGCCGAAGTCTGTTGAACCATAAACAATGTTTTTAATTCGATCCTACTGTGGATAAACACCGGATGATTGTGACTTTGTTTACAATAAATAAATTCGGTTGTATCTTATTTTAAATTTGCTTCCGCTGTGCATTATTATATTGTGTTGTTTGACTATTACGTTGCCAACCACGTCACGATACTCCCCCATCGGGCCCACCGGTGACACGTGGAAATCGGGGTGTGACAGGTTGGTATCAGAGCCAACACTGAGTGAATTAAACACTAGCCTTTTGTGTTTAATCTCAGTTACACAATTGCACATAACTAAACTTTTGAGTCTAGACTTATAACTTAGGACAAATTCCACCTTTTCGGTATTTGTTTTGTCCTTTATATTTTATATTTTTGTTATTGTTATCTCATGCTTTATTGACAGGAATAACAAGGATGCCTCCTAGATTCTTCCGAACACGAGGAAGAGGACGAGGAAAGGGGTTAGTTACAGCCCCCAACGACCACGAAGCTGGACCTTCGCAACGGCGAGCGCCATCCAACACCGAGAGTGACGACCCTCGGGAAAATCGAAGAAACCAGTACGAGCCGGCCAGACGATCGGTTTCACATACTTCCACACCTCCTGCTCTAAATCCCTATGAACCCAATAACCCTCAACTGTCTTACATACCACTACAAAGGTCCCTATCCCATAATTCATATGGGGACCCTACACCTGTTTTTAGGGGACAGTTTAACCCGGTTGGGTTCATACCAGAGCCCGTGGGTTTTAACCCACTGGGTCCGGAGGACCACTTTTCAGGAGATCACGCCGACGATATGGACGAGGATACGGACCCCGTCATGCCGGCAAGTGGTACTCCAAACCATCCGATCGAAATCTCCGACGGATCGTCCTTCCACGGGTCACCCTATGGTGGTCCGGACAGTTACCAAGCCCTGTTTGATCAACACCAGTGGTATTATACACCATCACACCACTCGTCGTCACATGGGCAGCATCAGCAGCAGCATTCTCAGCAGCAGCAGGAGCCACAGCCACAGCCGCATCATCAAGATTCATCTGAGGATCACCGCTTTGTGGCAGTTACGCCACCACCTCCACCGCCACCAGTTCAACCGCCACCTCCTCAACCGCCAAGGCGTAGGAGAACTGGTGCACGCATGTCAGTGCGACCGGGGGGCTTCACTTTCGACTCCCCACGACAGTCAAGTGCTAGTCACTACCCACCGCACTATGAGGACCCACAAATGGGTGGGCCTTCGCAGCCAGCTTTTCAACAGCCACCGCACATGGGTTTTGATAACCCAATCCCAGCGTACACGGGTCCAAGTAATTACAACCCGTTTGAACCACCAACTTATCACAACTACGGATACGCTGAGGCAGATCCTTATATGGGAGCAGCAAATTATAACGCCCTCAAAGCCCAAGGACCCTACGGAGATCCATGGGGGGTAAGCCACCCGAATCAGGGGTACCCAATACCTCCCAGGCCTATCATTAGAACGCAGTCGCAGCCGCCACGATTTTCTCCCCCAGAACGGGAGGAAATTCTACATAGATTGAATCAGGTTGAGCGGGAAGCTCGCCGCGACCGCCAAGAGAAGCAGACCTTCTTCCAGGGATTAATAGGACTGCTCAAGGGAAAGAACAAAAAGGATTATTAAATCCTCCCAGCTGTTGTTGAGCCCCTGCGTGGGCATATTTGATTGTTAAGCCCCTACGTGGGTGTGTTTGTTTGTGTGTATTGACCCCTGCGTGGGTCTACCTTTCCATAAACCCCCACAAGGGTATGTTGTATGTTTAGTCCCTGCGTGGACTTATGTTTGTTTGAGTCCCTACGTGGACAATTGTTGGTGTGTTAGTCCCTACGAGGACTTGTGTCTTTCTGTAAGACCCCGTGTGGGCATATCTGTATAATTTAGCTCCTGCGTGGGCAAACTTCATGTGTGAAAGACCCGTTTAGGGCAGTATGTAATATTGTAATAACTTAATGGAATGGTTATTTTGTAAATTTCATGTTGCCATTATATGCATATATAAGTTATAAATGAAATAAATAAATTAAAAATCATTCCTTTTAATCTGCCTATGTAATTATTTAATTAAGGATCTTAAAGTGTGAAACCTAGCCACGTGTCAAATATAAGACCGGGCCAAAATGGTAAGACCTGTTTAAAAGATTCAAATCCCTGTTAACATCTTAAAACATGTTAACACTCCTGGCAGAAGTGATTCGTTAAAATCACATGTCATTTTTTTTTATATATATAAGGATTCTTTAGAAGATTCCTAATCCAGTTTAATGATCTCTGAATCCTGGATTTACATCATCAATTAAGATGATCATATTTAACCATACGTGGTAATATAGTACCTACGGGCCTTGCTCATTCCTACATGAGCCAAAAGACAGTGGTAGCTATGACTCCCTGCCTAATAAAGGTAATGAACTAGGTTCAAACCTTAAAAGTCTTGATTCTCTGAAATCATAGTTTATGAAATAGTCCATGAGACCAAGCCTTATGTGCTAATATATATTGTTATTGTTTTATGTTTAGGATAAATTTTAATTGAAATCCTAAATTAATACGATTAAATAGTTAACCAAATTGGTCTATGTTTACCATGGTTAACGAGTTACCCTAAGGGGTAATTCCATAAATAAAATCCCAAATAAAAATATTGACCTTGTTTTCTGCAACAGTTCAATACAAATGGCTGACTCCAATGAAGTAAATAGCCATCCAGTGGAGCCAAATGAGAACGCCCAGATTACATTAACGGGCGCTGAACTAAAAGCAATCATCGATGGTGCTATCACACAGGCTTTGGATAGACAGTATGAAGAATACAGTAGTACCCGAAGTAGGACCCACTCTGTATCACATTCAAAGCCAAGGACACATTCAGAGGCTCATAACAAGCCTCCTCCCAAAAAGGATGGACCAAAGAAAAACAGTGATGATCGCCAGTCCACCAACCACCAAAGTAATCCATCTCAGCATTTAGTGCTGCATCAGGGACACCGTAACAAGGGTTGCACATATAAGTACTTTGTGTCTTGTAAACCCAGGGATTTTACGGGGGAGAAAGGAGCCGTCGACTGTATGACGTGGCTGGATGAGATGGACACGGTCGTGGACATCAGCGGATGTGCTGAAAGTGATGTGGTTAAATTTGTCTCACAATCCTTCAAGGGTGATGCGTTAGCTTGGTGGAGATCTCTGATGGAGGCCTCCGGAAAGATCCCGTTGTATAGTATGTCATGGGATCAATTCATCGCCTTGATCAAGGAAAATTTCTGCCCTCAACATGAGGTGGAAAAGATAGAATCAGACTTTCTATCATTGGTGATGAAGAACCTCGATTGTCAAGCTTATCTGACAAGCTTCAATACACTATCCCGGTTGGTACCTTATCTGGTAACCCCGGAGCCTAAAAGGATCGCTCGTTTTATTGGTGGATTAGAACCCGAGATCAAGGCCAGTGTAAAAGCTTCACGGCCAGTTACCTTCAGGTCTGTAACTGACCTTTCCTTATCCCTCACACTGGATGCGGTCCGGCAGAGATCGCTGAGGAATAAGAATGCCGAGAAGAGGAAGCATGAAGATGATGGTTCGCGTAGGTCGAATAAGAAACACCGTGGGAACGGTGATCACAAGAAGGGATCGGAATCAAAGAAAGATGGGCATCGTTCTGGAGAGAAGCCTACATGCAAAACTTGCAAGAAACAGCACTTTGGAAAGTGCAGACTCGAATCAAACTCGAATAACGAGTCAAGGTCTTTTGCTTGTGGTTTGTGCAAGTCCAAGGAACACAAAACCTTGGATTGCAAGAAGATGAAAGATGCAACGTGCTACCGTTGCAATGAAAAGGGCCACATAAAGACTAACTGCCCTAAGTACAACAAGAAGCCTGAGGAGGCTAAGAAGACTAAAGCCAGAGTCTTCAGGATGGATGCGAAAGAAGCTGTGTAGGATGATAACATCATAACAGGTACTTTCCTTGTAAATGATGTTTTTGCAAGAGTACTTTTTGATTCAGGCGCAGATAAGTCTTTCGTAGATCATAAATTTTGTAAATTGTTGAATTTACCTGTCAAAACCCTAAAAGTGAATTATGAGGTAGAGTTAGCAGATGGTACCATTGAAACCGTCTCCACTGTGTTAGATGGATGTGTTATATCCATTAAGAACCATTCTTTTCCTCTATCTCTACTTCCCTTTAAGTTAGCCGGTTTTGACATAGTTCTGGGTATGGACTGGTTATCTCATAACCAGGCCCAAATTGTCTGCAACCAGAAACATGTGGTAATAAAGACTCCGTCTGGTGAATCACTTACCATTCGGGGAGATACCCAGTATGGGATGCCTGAGCAGGTGACTATGCTCAAGGCTTCCAAGTGTTTGAAGAAGGGATGTGTCATTTACATGGCGCAAGTGATTATGGAGGAACCTAAACCGAAGTTAGAAGACATCTCTGTCATTTCTGATTACCCAGAAGTGTTTCCTGAAGATCTACCTGGGTTACCACCAGATAGACAAGTCGAGTTCAGGATCGATATCATCCCCGGAGCGGCACCAGTTGCCAGAGCACCATACAGATTGGCACCCACCGAAATGAAGGAGTTGCGGACGCAGCTAGATGAATTGCTGGCTAAGGGTTTCATTCGACCTAGTTCATCTCCTTGGGGAGCGCCAATCCTTTTTGTCAAAAAGAAAGATGGGTCGATGCGTCTGTGCATCGACTATCGCGAGCTCAATAAAGTCACGATCAAGAATAGATATCCATTACCCAGGATCGACGATTTGTTCGATCAGCTTCAAGGGGCAAGTTACTTCTCAAAGATTGATCTGAGGTCAGGCTACCATCAGTTGAAGGTTAAGGATGAAGACGTTCACAAGACTGCATTCAGGACTCGCTACGGTCACTACGAGTTCCTAGTGATGCCTTTTGGACTCACCAATGCACCAGCCGCGTTCATGGATCTCATGAATCGCGTCTGCAAGCCTTACTTAGATAAATTTGTTATCGTCTTCATCGATGACATCCTTATTTATTCTAAGAATCAAACTAACCACGAGAAACTCCTTCGATGTATTCTCAAACTTCTACGGCAGGAGAAGCTCTATGCCAAATTCTCTAAGTGTGAATTTTGGCTACGAGAAGTCCAATTTCTTGGACACGTGGTTAGTGAGCGTGGTATCCAGGTGGATCCCGCTAAAGTTGAAGCTGTTATGAATTGGCAAGAGCCAAAGACACCTACGGAGATTCGTAGTTTCCTGGGATTGGCAGGATATTACAGGCGCTTCATTGAAAATTTTTCAAGGATCGCTGCACCCCTAACTTCCCTGACCAAGAAGAAAGTAAAGTTCGTTTGGGGTCCTAAGCAGCAAGAGTCCTTCGATGTTTTGAAACAAAAGTTGAGCAACGCTCCTGTGCTTACCTTACCTGAAGGCGCTGAAGAATTTGTAGTTTATTGTGATGCATCACACACTGGCATGGGGTGTGTGCTTATGCAGAAGGGCAAGGTGATTGCCTATGCATCACGACAGTTAAAGGTGCACGAAAAGAATTACACCACCCATGACTTGGAATTGGGTGCCGTTGTGTTCGCACTAAAACTGTGGAGGCATTATCTTTATGGAATCAAGTTTGTGATCTTTTCTGATCACAAGAGCCTCCAGCATCTGTTTAACCAGAAAGAATTAAACATGAGGCAACGCCGTTGGATGGAAACTTTAAATGATTATGATTGTGAAATCAAATACCATCCCGGCAAAGCAAATGTAGTCGCTGATGCCTTGAGCAGAAAGGAAAGGGTTAAACCCATTCGAATTAACGCCAAGCGTATGGAGATAAAGAACAGTTTGATAGAAAGGGTGTTAGCTGCACAGAAGGAAGCTGTGTTGGAAGCTAACTATCCTAACGAAAAGTTAGGAGTAACTGAGGAGCAGTTAACTCTTAGCAAGGACGGAATTTTACGGTTAAACGGACGAATATGGGTTCCAATTTTTTGAGGACTTCGTGATGTCATCCTCCAAGAAGCCCATAGTTCCAAATACTCCGTTCATCCTGGAGCTGATAAGATGTACCAGGATTTAAAGACAAATTATTGGTGGATAGGCTTGAAAAAGTCCGTAGCCGCCCATGTAGCAAAATGCTTGACATGTGCGCAAGTCAAAGCCGAGCATCAGAAACCGTCAGGTTTGCTACAACAGCCTGAACTTCCTACGTGGAAGTGGGAGATGGTAACTATGGATTCTATTACCAAGTTACCCAAGACAAGGAAAGGAAATGATACGATATGGGTTATAGTTGACCGACTGACTAAGTCAGCTCATTTCTTACCCATCAAGGAGACTTATAGCTCCGATATGTTAGCCCAGTTATACGTTGATAAGATTGTAGCCTTACACGGCATACCTGTAGCTATTATCTCTGATAGAGATACTAGGTACACGTCACATTTTTGGAAGAGCTTCCAGCAATCTTTGGGCACACGTTTGAACTTTAGTACGGCTTACCATCCTCAGACAGACGGTCAGAGTGAGCGTACTATTCAAACGTTGGAAGACATGCTACGTGCATGTGCGATCGATTTGGGAGGTAGCTGGGATAAGAACCTACCATTGATCGAATTCTCCTACAACAATAGCTACCATACCAGCATAAAGGCTGCGCCTTTTGAGGCATTATACGGTAGAAAGTGTAGATCGCCAGTTTGTTGGGCGGAAGTTGGAGAAGTCCAGTTATCAGGACCAGAGATCGTGTTCGAAACGACGGACAAGATTGTCCAGATTCGTAACAATCTCCAAGCTGCCCGGAATAGGCAGAAGAGTTACGCGGATCCAAGTCGTAAGGATTTTCATTTCGAAGTAGGTGAAAAAGTCCTACTTAAAGTGTCACCCTGGAAAGGAGTGATGCGATTTGGTAAGAAAGGCAAACTAAGCCCGAGATACATAGGACCTTTCGAGGTTATCGAACGTGTTGGGTCAGTTGCCTATAAGTTGAACTTACCAGAAGAGCTCAGTGGAATTCACAATGTGTTCCACATCTGCAATCTAAAGAAGTGTTCCGCTGACGATTCACATGTCATGCCACATACAGATGTGCAAATAGATAAGAGCTTAACGTTTGTGGAAAAACCTTTGTCGATTGAAGATCGACAGGTAAGGAAGCTTCGAAGAAAGCATATACCTTTTGTAAAAGTCAAATGGGATGCCCGTAGGGGTCCCGAATACACGTGGGAGGTTGAATCCACGATGAAAGAAAAGTACCCTTACTTATTTCAGTAAATCTCGGGTCGAGATTTATTTTAAGGGGGTGAGGATGTAACACCTCGGAAATTCACGTCCTATAATAGGTTGACACGTGTCATAAAGTTTAAACGTGTGAAAGAAATATTATGGAAGGACTAAAGTTGACAAACGTTGAAAGTATGTGAATATACGTATCCTAATTGTCAACT
This sequence comes from Helianthus tuberosus, assembly GCA_030545235.1. Taxonomy (NCBI): domain Eukaryota; kingdom Viridiplantae; phylum Streptophyta; class Magnoliopsida; order Asterales; family Asteraceae; genus Helianthus; species Helianthus tuberosus. Next base: position 96,877,778 of record CM060357.1, on the reverse strand, counting down.
GTGAATAAATACAATGTATATTAACCCTACACGATGCTCGTACCTTCAAACGAATAAATCATGGATCATACGAAGCTAAATGTGTGTGATTTCAAACTACAGGGACCAAATGTGTCAACATGTTTAAATTATACCTCTGAGTGACCTTTTGACGAACCCGAAGCTTTGTAAATATTAATTATGCTCACGAGAATGCACCATAAAAATTTCATAAGGTTTCGTTCACGTATGAGAAAGATATGATCAAATTCGTGTGCGAAGCGTTAAAGCGTAAACGTCGAAAGTTAGAACTTTTCGGGTGAAAATAAAGTTACCCGGGGACTTGGCAAAGTGGGTATATGATTTGAGGCCTTAGTAGATAAATTGTGGAGGTTTAAAGTGCAATAAATCAGTAACCATTCGAGTTTTGAAGAGACAAGGGCTGAATCGCAAACAAAATCAAATAAGCTGATCTGGTAGGGGGTCGCGCTGCGCGACGGACCCTCGCGCTACGCGAGGGTGTGCCCAGCTCCGAGAAAATCGCTGCTGGTCTGCCTTTACGTATTTTCGCGATCTCAACTCGATTTTCCACTTCTCCTGGCCCCTAAAACGTCCCCTAAGCCCCTAGGACACATGTCAAATGATTGTGGGCACTCCTAGACTCAGTTGTCAAAGAATTATGGTGTGTGGAACCATTATAAATAGCCTTCCAAGTTCACCATTTTTCTCACACCTTCATTTGATCATCTGGAGCCTTTCTGAAGCTAAGGAACTCTCCCAACTGATCATAAGTCGTGCATAGGACCCTTGTAAGTGTTCTAATCCTTTCTTGTTTGAGTTTAGCTTAGTTAATTAGCTAAAAGTCAAACCGTCGTAATTACGGTTTGACTTCGAGATTAGTCAATAATGGCTCAGTCAAATCTCGAATTAAAAGTAGTTATAAGTTGGTATTTATGTGGGTAATAAAACCCCAAAAGGGTTTCCCCTGATCACCACTTTAACTAGTTCAAAAGTCGGGTCAAACATATACTTAAAAAGTCAACAGAATTCTTAAAAGGTCAATTATGCATAATTAGCTATCTAGACCATGTATAACCTGTTTGATTATTGTTATAACTTAGTAATTAGTGTAAGAACATGTCCAAACCTGTTCAACCCGACTATTTCCTGTTTAGACCCGGTTCGGAACCGAAAGTCACATAGTTTGACTTTCACTTTGACTTTCAGTTCTGACCCGTATAGGCATATTTTAGAAATGCCACAGAGCTTAAATTGGACTAGGTTACATGTTAGAACAACCCTCTGTGATTGTGCACCTCGGTTCATTAGTTATCCAATTAATATGCAAGTTTCCGTTAATTGTTCATATGTTGACCGTTATGCCCTTATTACATTAAAACATGATTTATGAAAATGTAAAAGTGTGGAAACCTTGGATATTGATATATAAACTTGTATGCAAGATTTGACATCAGTTTGACTTGTAGATTAAGAGTTATGCTCAATATCGCAAAACTAATGCTTTATGTTAACATAATGGCGTAATTAGCGTATAGCCTAGTTAAACATACTTTTTGGTATCAAACCTTTTATCCACTGATATAATATATTATTTAAGGATTTTTAAAGATTTTTAATTAATTTTAGGCTGAGCATAACTCATAGTCGTAGGCTTAATTCGGTAATTGTCGGTTTTGCCCTTACGGGCCATAAAATGAGTTTTACTTATCTAAATGATTCCAAACCTTTTGCTACTGATCACATATGTTAAATAAATTATTTTAAGCCTTCTGGAAATATAAAAATATCAGATTTAAGTATAGAACCCGGAAATGGCCTTTAATCGCCATAATTAGCGTTTTTAACGCATAGTATGTCTTGGAATCATATTGGACATACCCGGGATGATACCTACTGATATAAGAGGCTATTTATCATATTTTAACAGTAAGCAAATGTTGATAAACTCAGACTTCAGTTCTGAGCTTTTCGGCTTGTGTGAAATTACCAAAATACCCCTACGGGGCCTAGTTTGGTTAAATATGATAAATTTCACATATGTGCCTTAGCCTACTGTTATAACCCATCAAAAAGAGTATGTTTGCTGTTTACATCAGACCTGTAACTCAGTTGAACATATAAACGCTTTTACAAACTTTAAAATGACCAAACTACCCCTACGGGGCATAGTTTGTGTTTAAATTAGTTCGGGGCATAACGAAAGACATCTTACTGATGTCACAACATATTTGAAGCATATTAACTTAGGAAACCTGTATATGGCTCTTACGGATGCCCGTTACGCATATTACGCGTTCGGCTCGGTTTATGTAACAAGTTTACATAAATTAGCCGAAACGGGTCAAACCTTATCCGTTTTATCTCAAAATCCAGAATGTGAATAATAGACCCATATTAAACAAGTCTTCAAACTTGTCGGGTCTGAATCACATTCTATCCGGTCTTCGCTTAATAGTGCGTACGAACCGTATCTTTGAAACTAGCCGGTCTAAGCTTAAGCATAATTAAAGACCCGCTAGGATTCTAATAGGTTATATTTAACCTTCGTTCCAGATTAGGAGAAACAGTAAAAGCTACCTGCTATTTGATTATTGTGACTATACTTTGCATCAAGGTAAATACTTTTAACTTATTTTCCCTATACGGGCTTGGGTTACGGTACATAGCGTACCGCTTGATCGGGCATCAAATCTTCCATCGTTGGGTGGTTAATTGAATAATTTGATCGGCTCGTTTTAAACAGATGTGTTTACTTTACAGCCTTTGGGGGGTTAATGACCGTGTCCCGGATATCCTCGGCATTATCTTACGAGATAGCCACGACCTGAGCACGGGGTGTTGGCGTACTCCCGTGTATAACTCACTTAAAGTGGTGTGTCTATTGATCTTTAACCCGGATACGTCCGGGCTACTGAACGCATAAGTAACATGTAAATCGTTCACAAGATTATAATATTAAATAATTCTCCCAAGTTAATAAAAATGTTTATGCCATGTGCATCCAAACCAATTTTCAATCATTTTATAAAATGAGTCAGTTGAATGTATTTACCAGTGTAAACTGACGTATTTTCCCAAAAAGATTAAATGCAGGTACTAGGCGAAATAGGCTGGGATTCTCCTAAGCATCATTAGAAGTCTCGCAAGCTTTAGATGCCGAAGTCTGTTGAACCATAAACAATGTTTTTAATTCGATCCTACTGTGGATAAACACCGGATGATTGTGACTTTGTTTACAATAAATAAATTCGGTTGTATCTTATTTTAAATTTGCTTCCGCTGTGCATTATTATATTGTGTTGTTTGACTATTACGTTGCCAACCACGTCACGATACTTCCCCACCGGGCCCACCGGTGACACGTGGAAATCGGGGTGTGACATAATGATGCGATTTGGGTAATTGTGGATCGATTAACCAAATCAGCTCACTTTCTACCCATGAAAGAAACCTTTAGCATGGAAAGGTTGGCAAAGTTGTATGTAGATGAAGTAGTATCCTTACATGGAGTTCCACTCTCCATTGTGTTGGATAGGGATAGTCGTTTCACTTCTCACTTCTGGACAAGTTTCCAGGAAGCCATGGGAACCCGACTAAATTTAAGCACTGCATACCATCCGCAAACAGACATACAAAGTGAAAGGACGATCCAAACCCTGGAAGACATGCTTAGAGCATGTGTGATAGATTTTGGTGGAAATTGGGATGACCACCTACCCTTAATTGAATTCTCCTATAACAATAGTTATCACTCAAGTATTGAAGCTACCCCATTCAAAGCACTATATAGACGAAAATGTCGAACCCCAGTCTGTTGGTCAGAGATAGGAGAAAGTCAATTATCAGGTCCTGAAATTGTGCAAGAGACCACCGACAAGATCACTCAAATCAAGGAAAGACTGAAAACGGTCCGAGATCGTCAGAAAAGTTATGCCGATAATCGACGCAAGCCACTAGAGTTTCAAGTCGGAGACAAGGTACTCTTGAAAGTTTCTCCTTGGAAAGGAGTAGTTCGGTTCGGTAAGAAAGGAAAGCTAAGTCCAAGGTACGTAGGACCATTCCCAGTAACTCAGCGAATATGGCCGGTCGCCTATCGCTTACAACTACCAGAGGAGCTAGCTGGAGTACATGACGTGTTTCATGTATCCAACCTCAAGAAATGTTTATCCGATGAATCATTGGTAGTACCTCTCCAAGACATAGAAGTAAATGAAAAGTTAAAATTTGTTGAGAAGCCGCTACAAATAGAAGACAAAAAGATCAAGTTTCTCAAGCATAAGCGACTACTGCTGGTCAAAGTCAAGTGGGATTCAAAGAGAGGACCTGAATACACTTGGGAACTGGAATCGGAGATGAAGCGAAAATATCCTCACTTATTTCAGTAAAACTCGAGGACGAGATTTTAAATAAGGTGGGGAGGATGTAAGGACCTTCAAAAATGTCCCAAAACGACCCATGAACGGAAACCCGGACCCCTGAAACCCTACTGTGCATAAAAAATCAAGAAATCAAGATTTTGTGTCTTCCGGTGGGCCGCGTAAGGGTTAAGCATAACCTCACGCGGGTCGCGTCAACTCTAAGTTTGACCGGATAAGCGTTCAGATCCACGTGTCGTCCACGTGGCATGCCTACCAGTGACACGGATGCCCTAATCTACGACTAGACCCTCTCGTGGGCCGCGTAAAGGTCTTGAAGGATCTTACGCGGGCCGCGTAAGACCCAAAATTCAGCTATAAATAGGGCAGGTTACGAGCAGTCCACTGGTGTCGAAATCTTTTCTCAAAAACGAAGTTACACTGCTCTAATTCGTAAAATACATTCACGGTAGTGAGGCGCTGCTACGATACAGGGTATTAACTCGATCGCTGCTACGATTCAATGTCCGATCAAATGTCCGATCAATTGAAACTATCCAATGGATGTTTAAGTGCTGCCCACATTAGGGCCATACTTTGTCATTAGTCGTGAATTCGACGGATGTTTAAGTATAGCACTTTGTCATTCGTTGTGAGGGTTTTAATCTCGTGAGTTATCATAAATGTTGTATTAGTTACTGACCTAGTTCGTGTGTATTGTTATTTAAATTAGGTTACAAGGCTAATCAGTAGGCTAAACTCTGCCCGTTTAAATCTACAATGTGAGTCATTCTCTTTTTATCAATAATGCTTTACAATACTCCAATCATTTTCAAAAGTTATAATTACAGGGATTAAGTCGTGATTATCTTGAATCACTGGCTAGTGGGGTATTGTGCACATTACTAATTTCTCACAGTTAGGCTAATAAATCCTAACCGTGATAATCATCACTACTTGGGGAAGGACCCAATAATGGTATGACCATCGTCACCAGGTGACACGGCGCCAGATAAAAATAAGATAGAAGCCATTGTAATCTCTCTTATGCTGTAATTGATAACTAATGTGTCATTTTACATATTTGAATGACTCGCCAGTATTTCCCCGCTGATAAAATATTTTTAAAAAATGTTTCAGGCGACCTGCTGTAAATCAAGGAAAACGTGCTACTGAGCACTAATCCGCTTGAAGAGGTGGCTCAATAAAATGAATAAACATGTTTTATAAATCAGGGAATTTACTTGTGAAATTCCTCTATTGTAAATTTCGGGGCTTGTCCCAGATTATCTAATAAAATAATCGGGCATTTTCAAGTTTTAAAAGATCCTGATAAATCTTCCGCTGTCGCATCAATTAATAAATACCACGGGTTCCTGTCCCGTGGCTCCTGACCGGGTCAAACCGGGGCTGGGGCCGTGACAGTGACTGTGAGTTTTGCTTGTTAATTCAATGATGTCTCCAGATCTTGCATCTTCCAATATTTCTGAGGGAACTTTTGTCTTTGGAGATCTGACATACACCTTTTTGTTGTGTACATGCTCATAATTGATGCATAGATCAAAGTCTGAATAAGCAATTCTTTCAAACAGCAGTATTCCAGCCTTTGATATGCTATTCAACACCCCTCTGACTTCTTGATTATTTTTCTTTTCCTTTTTATAATGATCCTTCATAAACAGAATGTCTATAGGATGCAATTTGTCAGCTATTTCTTCATCAATCACCCTTTGTTCTTCCCCATTTTTTCTCAGAAGTGTGTATCTGTTTTGCACATGAGTTCCTCCAACATCATCGATTGCAACTTTCACTTCATCCACCTTTAAAATTTTCTTTACTGGATTCTCATTCTTGGAGTGAGTGCTACTTGAACCACTTTTTATTCTTTCTTCTCTTAAACCCAATCTGACAGGAGACAGTGATCTTGGTTGTTCATCTTCTTTTGTTAAATAATAGCTCACCAAATTGTACTCAGGGAATATCATTACATCCCTGGCAATCTCTTTAACCATGACAGACTTAGTTTCAGAGATTTTTCTTTTAACAATCTTTGATTTTCTTGATGAATCACCTTCTTGTTCCCATTCATTCATTGTTTGCATATTCATAAATGTTGAATTGCATCTTCTCCAACAGTTGTTGCACCTCTCTTACCTGTTTTGAGTTACTGGTTATGTTTTTCTGCACTTTCGTGAGTTCAGTTTGAGCTTTCGTCTGAATTGCAGCCCATTCTTTTGACAGCTTCTCAAGGGCATCTGTGATACTGTTATTGCTTGCTCTTAGTATGGTAACTTCCTCCAAAACTCTGTTTGTACTGCTTGACTGCCTTGATTCCACCGCATTTGCAACTTGTGCCTTGATCTTTTCTATTTCTGTGAGAATCAACTGGATTTCTGATGCAGAGATGTTGGATATAGGTGCCTTTTCTTTCATCTTTTGAAGAGACTTTAGTGCTTCAGTGTTTTCTTCAGTTTGTTTCTTTATTGCCTCCACTGATTCTGACAAAGTCTTCATATCAGCCCTTTGACCTTGTATTTCTGACAGCAACATATCAAGTTTTTCTTCCATTGGATTTCTTTTGCATACTTTGTAAACATTTTCCAGCACTGTTTCTAAATTTTCTTGGTTCATGGGTGTTTCAGGGATATTGGGAACAACAGATGTTCCTTGTAACATTCCAGCTTTAAACACATTTGCTGCTGTTTTGGAAATGATAGGGTCACTTTTGGCTTTACCAGATTTTGGTGCAGCTTTAAGTTTACCAGAATCATCTCCACCAGTGATGAAAAACTCATTTTCACCCTGGATTTCCTTATGTCCTTGAATCATATCAACATATGATTCTCCATAAGTTTTTGAGGTAAATGGATTACCTTTAGCCAGATTTCCTTGATCAGTTTCCTGATCTCTATCTGTTTGGATCTCATCCTCTTCCTCATTTTCTGATTCAGAGTTGAGATTAATGGAACTAGTAACCTCCTCATCAACATTAGTTGTTCTGTATTCTAACTTGTAAGAAACATTAACTGAACTTTCTGATTTTGTTTCTTCTATGTGAGAGTCAACTAAGACAGTGTTTAAAAGAGATGTACCAGCAATCTGAGATTCATCATAATGTACGACTTCAGTGGCTTCAATTGTAGCAGCATCAAAGTGAGTTTCTCCAACAACATGTGATTCTGCATAATGTTCATGTACTTCCTTTTGATGAATCTCAAATTCATGATGAATTCCTAATTCATGAATATGTTGGCTTTCATCATGTTGTGTCTTGTTTTCACTCCGGACTATAGAACCCCCCAGATATTCAGACTTGAGTTCAATTACTTTGTCCTTACGTCTTTTACTATACTAAAACCGTTATCGGTTGGAAGCTGCCTAAAAGGTAAATACTCTTAACTTATTTTCTTTGAAAACTTGGGGTATGGTGAACATGCCACTTGGAGCGGGTATTACATAAATGAGCCGCCTATGATTGCTCATAAATGTAAGAACCCGGTTTAATCTGTTATATTTGATAACTAAAACAATTAGGAGTTATTGGTACCGTGTTCGGGTGTCCTGACTCATGAACTATTTTGGCCATACGGAATAACGTGTCGGGGTAGGCATACTGACTGTAAGACATGTTATTCAACTTTTGTGTGTACCTTAATCATTATAGCACTAAAAATGACCGGCTTTGGTATATGGTTCCCATTGTATGACAAATATGTAAATCTGATGACAAGACAAAATCCCAAGAAATATTAAATGATTACCTACGGGTTTTCTCTATGTATAAAATCATTTTTGAAAAACAATTTTCAAAATGAGTAAGTTAATTGTATTTACCAGCGAAAGCTTGCGTCTTTTCAAAATATTGAACTACAGGTATCGAACCTTGATATTAGGCTGGGAATCCGGGTCGGCTATGATAAAGGCTATAGAATTTGTAATTCCTAGCTTAGTGCCCATTTAGAAACGTAGTCAACAGCCACCAAGATCTATTTATTTCCTCTCGAATGTGAGAATGGTCCCATAAAATCCAATCCCCAAACGTAGAAGATTTCACAAATAAGAATGCTATTTTGTGGCATTTCGTTTCTTCTTGATATGTTTCCTGCCCGCTGGCATGCATCACATGTTTTGATCATTACATAAGCATCTTTGTTTATTGTGGGCCAGAAAAATCTACATCGTACACCTTTCGTGCGGTGCTCGCTATTCCATGTTGTCCTCCATATGGTCCTTCGTAACATTGGCGAAGAATTTGTCTTGCTTCTCGACCATGGACACATCGTCGAATGAGTTGGTCTGCACATATTTTAAAAAGATATGGGTCTTCCCAAAAATAGTGTTTTTCATCAGCGAAAAATTTGTTCGCTGATGAAAGGACATTCTTTTGACCATAGCGCCACTAGCTAAGTAGTTACTGCTTTTTGGACAACCCTTAAATGGTTTAAAAAGATTAAAATTCCATGCTTTACTTGGTTATTTGTTTGAATATAGTAACTACGAGTGTTTGTGGCTTTTGTAGGTAAAATGCATAATTCGGTGATGTTAAGCAAGTGAAAACAAGAGGGGATTATTATGATTGTTGATTATTTCAACAACATCATCACTATATTTGTGGAACAGTTGCGGGACGTGATCACAAAGGTTATTGGCAGCCATTCTCGTGAGACATTAATTAATTTTTGAAGATTGAAAGTCAGCAAGCACATCATCGGATTGGGTCTTTGGGGGCGGCACATGTAGACGAATTAAGCAGCCACTCACGTGAATTAAAGAGGCAGACACATTGGAGACTTTATTTGTGATTGGGCCGCCACACAAGAGTGAAGACCATTGGGCCGCACATATGGGCCAATCTAAGGAGCCTTATGGAGCCGATAATCTTCTTGGGCGGCTGGTTTGATTGGGCCGCATAAGTGGACACATGGAAACTAGGAACATGGGCTGACAACATCACATGGTCTTGGATTTGGTGGCAGACTTCTTTGGTTTCGTGAGACACAAAATAAAAGCAAAACATCACATGGATTGGAGAGCATATGTAACTTATCGCATTTAATAACCATTTGATGAAGAGTTAAGGGGCCAATCATGCTATTTCGGTTACATAACACTCACTTGTGGGGGGATTTTGGGAGCCTGGTGAACGAGATGGGGGAAGTTCTCTGAAGATTGGAGACTTTAACGAGTGCCATGATCGGTTAACCCTCCAGTGAACACTCCGGGTGATGATTCTTGTATTTCACTTTTAATTTAGTTATGTTTGTTTGAGAATTAGATTGTAATTAGGTGTTAACCGAATTGCATTTACATATATACAATTTGTGTGACAGACAAATTCTGGTGATAACCAGAGACGTATTTATGTTAAATCTAATTGTGCCTTTGCTGATTGAATAATTATTTATGCTTGCGGTTAATATCTCTCTGATCAATTGGTATTATGCTAGGATCTTGTATAAGTAATTGGTTTATGTGACAGATTTACCATTTAATCAGTGGCATCCAAATAAACAATAATTAGATTATTAGGTGTTTACAGAATCTGAATCCCGGAGTGGTCACGTTCCTATCATTGTGTTCTCATTTTCACAATATTTATTCATAAAAATTACAAAAATATATAAACTAGCAAATTTCATAAAGTAAGTTTAGATTAATTAAACGGTATTACACTGACCACATGCTCCTCTGGATTCGATACCTGACTTACCCTGTCTATAGGTAATTTTAGGTTTTTGCATAGACCCGACGACAGTCTATCAAAATGGCGTCGTTGCCGGGGAGCTAGTGCGCTTAGTGTTATATCGTTTATTTGATTTAAAAAAAAAAAGAGAGAGAAAATTTAAAATTTACAAAACCACAAAAAATATATATATTTTTTATTTTATTTATTTTCAATACTACTTTTAGTGTTTTCTATGTTTCAGGGCTATGGCAACATTCGAGTGTGGGGAAGATGTGCGGATATTTGTGTGAAGGTGGTGATAGGAAATTGGATCACTTACAATATATGTTGTGTCAAATTTCACCAGGTCAATGTACTCTTTCCTTAGTCTTGATATGCTCATTAGCTTTGAAATATTGGTAGTTAGTTTGTTTGCTTTTGTTTAAAAAAAATACAAAAAGAAACTTGGGGTTTGAGAGTATAAGCAAGTGTTGATGTTCTTGGTTAAAGCGATCTTTTCCTCAAAACCATACATTGGGACAATGTATCCCAAGTGTGGGGATGAGGGGAAAATTTTGAGGTTTAAAAAAAATAAAATAAATCAAGCAAAACGATGTGAGAATTTGAACACTTTGAATTAACCTCAAATGATGCACCGGCAACCCTTAATACCCTTTGTTCTTGGTGAGAGTTGAAGCCACACATGTCAATAAATAATACTTGTTTTGATGAGAGTGGCGACGGGTGGGGGTGCATTAGAACATGTGCCTTGATACGGTTTGAGTCCTTAGTTGATATGAATGTAAAAAGGATAAGGGCAATTAGGTAGCTTCGTCTTGGTGAGTGCGAGTGTGGGATTTGGGGGGTTGGACCTCATTAATTATATATATGAGCATGGTTGCAAGAGGGGCGGGGGTCTGGACATTTAGTTGCCCAATTTTGTGCCTAAAAGCCTATCGTTTGTTACCCCTTAGCTAGTTTCCTAAAAATTTACCCGACTTGACCTGGTCTTATAGTGCTAGTAGTTATTTTAGTAGTGTGTAAATACGTTCGATGTTATGTTGAATGTTTAGAGAAAAAAAAAAGTGATGAAAAAGAAAAAAAAAAAGGAGAAAAGAAAAAAAAAAGAAAAAAAAATGGAAAAAGCAATGAAAAAAAAAAGTAATGTTGAGTTGTCTTGTATATAAGTTTAAGTTTGTTTGTTTGTTTATTTCATTATGTAATAAAAGACCGGGCAAGTCCTTCGCTACTTCATATATATTCCATGTCCTACCCATTTACCTAGCCTTGTTACAACCTTAAAAGCCCCTTTGATTTGCATTCATATTTGACACTCGTAGGAGGAGGACCGATTTAGGTACAAGCCTATAGTTGTGCAGCCGCCCGTTTGCCTTTTGTGTGTCTAGCTTATCTATGCTAGTGCTTACTTGTAGCCGAGAGGAGAGATTTAGAGAGGGGTGTGTTGTTTGGGTGTTAAGAAAAGGGCTAGTAAAAGGATAACATGTTTTTGCTTGGTTTTTGTTGATCGTGTATGTTTTTGAATAATTTTGAATGGGTTGCTTGGGACAAGCAACGGGTAAGTGTGGGGATGTGACGGGTGGTCCGTTGGACAACCCTTAAATGGTTTAAAAAGATTAAAATTCCATGCTTTACTTGGTTATTTGTTTGAATATAGTAACTACGAGTGTTTGTGGCTTTTGTAGGTAAAATGCATAATTCGGTGATGTTAAGCAAGTGAAAACAAGAGGGGATTATTATGATTGTTGATTATTTCAACAACATCATCACTATATTTGTGGAACAGTTGCGGGACGTGATCACAAAGGTTATTGGCAGCCATTCTCGTGAGACATTAATTAATTTTTGAAGATTGAAAGTCAGCAAGCACATCATCGGATTGGGTCTTTGGGGGCGGCACATGTAGACGAATTAAGCAGCCACTCACGTGAATTAAAGAGGCAGACACATTGGAGACTTTATTTGTGATTGGGCCGCCACACAAGAGTGAAGACCATTGGGCCGCACATATGGGCCAATCTAAGGAGCCTTATGGAGCCGATAATCTTCTTGGGCGGCTGGTTTGATTGGGCCGCATAAGTGGACACATGGAAACTAGGAACATGGGCTGACAACATCACATGGTCTTGGATTTGGTGGCAGACTTCTTTGGTTTCGTGAGACACAAAATAAAAGCAAAACATCACATGGATTGGAGAGCATATGTAACTTATCGCATTTAATAACCATTTGATGAAGAGTTAAGGGGCCAATCATGCTATTTCGGTTACATAACACTCACTTGTGGGGGGATTTTGGGAGCCTGGTGAACGAGATGGGGGAAGTTCTCTGAAGATTGGAGACTTTAACGAGTGCCATGATCGGTTAACCCTCCAGTGAACACTCCGGGTGATGATTCTTGTATTTCACTTTTAATTTAGTTATGTTTGTTTGAGAATTAGATTGTAATTAGGTGTTAACCGAATTGCATTTACATATATACAATTTGTGTGACAGACAAATTCTGGTGATAACCAGAGACGTATTTATGTTAAATCTAATTGTGCCTTTGCTGATTGAATAATTATTTATGCTTGCGGTTAATATCTCTCTGATCAATTGGTATTATGCTAGGATCTTGTATAAGTAATTGGTTTATGTGACAGATTTACCATTTAATCAGTGGCATCCAAATAAACAATAATTAGATTATTAGGTGTTTACAGAATCTGAATCCCGGAGTGGTCACGTTCCTATCATTGTGTTCTCATTTTCACAATATTTATTCATAAAAATTACAAAAATATATAAACTAGCAAATTTCATAAAGTAAGTTTAGATTAATTAAACGGTATTACACTGACCACATGCTCCTCTGGATTCGATACCTGACTTACCCTGTCTATAGGTAATTTTAGGTTTTTGCATAGACCCGACGACAGTCTATCAAAATGGCGCCGTTGCCGGGGAGCTAGTGCGCTTAGTGTTATATCGTTTATTTGATTTAAAAAAAAAAGAGAGAAAATTTAAAATTTACAAAACCACAAAAAATATATATATATTTTTTATTTTATTTATTTTCAATACTACTTTTAGTGTTTTCTATGTTTCAGGGCTATGGCAACATTCGAGTGTGGGGAAGATGTGCGGATATTTGTGTGAAGGTGGTGATAGGAAATTGGATCACTTACAATATATGTTGTGTCAAATTTCACCAGGTCAATGTACTCTTTCCTTAGTCTTGATATGCTCATTAGCTTTGAAATATTGGTAGTTAGTTTGTTTGCTTTTGTTTAAAAAAAATACAAAAAGAAACTTGGGGTTTGAGAGTATAAGCAAGTGTTGATGTTCTTGGTTAAAGCGATCTTTTCCTCAAAACCATACATTGGGACAATGTATCCCAAGTGTGGGGATGAGGGGAAAATTTTGAGGTTTAAAAAAAAAAATTAAATCAAGCAAAACGATGTGAGAATTTGAACACTTTGAATTAACCTCAAATGATGCACCGGCAACCCTTAATACCCTTTGTTCTTGGTGAGAGTTGAAGCCACACATGTCAATAAATAATACTTGTTTTGATGAGAGTGGCGACGGGTGGGGGTGCATTAGAACTTGTGCCTTGATACGGTTTGAGTCCTTAGTTGATGTGAATGTAAAAAGGATAAGGGCAATTAGGTAGCTTCGTCTTGGTGAGTGCGAGTGTGGGATTTGGGGGGTTGGACCTCATTAATTATATATATGAGCATGGTTGCAAGAGGGGCGGGGGTCTGGACATTTAGTTGCCCAATTTTGTGCCTAAAAGCCTATCGTTTGTTACCCCTTAGCTAGTTTCCTAAAAATTTACCCGACTTGACCTGGTCTTATAGTGCTAGTAGTTATTTTAGTAGTGTGTAAATACGTTCGATGTTATGTTGAATGTTTAGAGAAAAAAAAAAGTGATGAAAAAGAAAAAAAAAGGAGAAAAGAAAAAAAAAAAGAAAAAAAAATGGAAAAAGCAATGAAAAAAAAAAGTAATGTTGAGTTGTCTTGTATATAAGTTTAAGTTTGTTTGTTTGTTTATTTCATTATGTAATAAAAGACCGGGCAAGTCCTTCGCTACTTCATATATATTCCATGTCCTACCCATTTACCTAGCCTTGTTACAACCTTAAAAGCCCCTTTGATTTGCATTCATATTTGACACTCGTAGGAGGAGGACCGATTTAGGTACAAGCCTATAGTTGTGCAGCCGCCCGTTTGCCTTTTGTGTGTCTAGCTTATCTATGCTAGTGCTTACTTGTAGCCGAGAGGAGAGATTTAGAGAGGGGTGTGTTGTTTGGGTGTTAAGAAAAGGGCTAGTAAAAGGATAACATGTTTTTGCTTGGTTTTTGTTGATCGTGTATGTTTTTGAATAATTTTGAATGGGTTGCTTGGGACAAGCAACGGGTAAGTGTGGGGATGTGACGGGTGGTCCGTTGGACAACCCTTAAATGGTTTAAAAAGATTAAAATTCCATGCTTTACTTGGTTATTTGTTTGAATATAGTAACTACGAGTGTTTGTGGCTTTTGTAGGTAAAATGCATAATTCGGTGATGTTAAGCAAGTGAAAACAAGAGGGGATTATTATGATTGTTGATTATTTCAACAACATCATCACTATATTTGTGGAACAGTTGCGGGACGTGATCACAAAGGTTATTGGCAGCCATTCTCGTGAGACATTAATTAATTTTTGAAGATTGAAAGTCAGCAAGCACATCATCGGATTGGGTCTTTGGGGGCGGCACATGTAGACGAATTAAGCAGCCACTCACGTGAATTAAAGAGGCAGACACATTGGAGACTTTATTTGTGATTGGGCCGCCACACAAGAGTGAAGACCATTGGGCCGCACATATGGGCCAATCTAAGGAGCCTTATGGAGCCGATAATCTTCTTGGGCGGCTGGTTTGATTGGGCCGCATAAGTGGACACATGGAAACTAGGAACATGGGCTGACAACATCACATGGTCTTGGATTTGGTGGCAGACTTCTTTGGTTTCGTGAGATACAAAATAAAAGCAAAACATCACATGGATTGGAGAGCATATGTAACTTATCGCATTTAATAACCATTTGATGAAGAGTTAAGGGGCCAATCATGCTATTTCGGTTACATAACACTCACTTGTGGGGGGATTTTGGGAGCCTGGTGAACGAGATGGGGGAAGTTCTCTGAAGATTGGAGACTTTAACGAGTGCCATGATCGGTTAACCCTCCAGTGAACACTCCGGGTGATGATTCTTGTATTTCACTTTTAATTTAGTTATGTTTGTTTGAGAATTAGATTGTAATTAGGTGTTAACCGAATTGCATTTACATATATACAATTTGTGTGACAGACAAATCCTGGTGATAACCAGAGACGTATTTATGTTAAATCTAATTGTGCCTTTGCTGATTGAATAATTATTTATGCTTGCGGTTAATATCTCTCTGATCAATTGGTATTATGCTAGGATCTTGTATAAGTAATTGGTTTATGTGACAGATTTACCATTTAATCAGTGGCATCCAAATAAACAATAATTAGATTATTAGGTGTTTACAGAATCTGAATCCCGGAGTGGTCACGTTCCTATCATTGTGTTCTCATTTTCACAATATTTATTCATAAAAATTACAAAAATATATAAACTAGCAAATTTCATAAAGTAAGTTTAGATTAATTAAACGGTATTACACTGACCACATGCTCCTCTGGATTCGATACCTGACTTACCCTGTCTATAGGTAATTTTAGGTTTTTGCATAGACCCGACGACAGTCTATCAGTTCTTCTTGTCACTCTACCATTTCTAAGGATTCAGTGGGCAATTTCTTATTGATAAGTTCTTATCGAGTTCTTTCCAGAACAGGGTCTTCAAGATGAGACAGGTGGTTAGCAGCAGTTTTTCTACTCGTCTTTTGTCTTTTATTTCTATTTCAAATTCTTGAAAGAGAAGAATCCATCTTATAAGACAGTGTTTTGCATCTTGTTTTTTGAAAACGTATCTGATTGCAGCGTGGTCGATGTAGACTATAGTTTTGGAGAGCACAAAATATGAACACAATTTATCAAACGCAAATACTATAGCTAGCAACTCTTTTTCAGTGGTCGTGTAATTTTCTTGGGCGTCATTAAGAGTTTTGCGATGAAAATGTTTTTCTTTTGTTTGTGCTAAGACAGCTCCAACTGCAAAATCGCTTGCATCGCACATGATTTCAAATGGTAGTTTCCAGCCGAGTGCAATCATGATTGGTGCTTTGACGAGCATATCTTTAAGGGCAGATCCTTGTCAAGGATGAATGGGCCATCTTTTTCAAGTAGCTTAGTTAGAGGTCGAGAGATTTTAGAAAGGCTTTGATAAATCACCTATAGAATCCGGCATGTCTTAGGAAACTTCGAATGGCTTGAACGAATGATGGAGGAGGTAGTCCGGAAATAGTATCAATTTTTGCGCGGTCGACTTCCATTCCTGCGTGTGAGATTTTGTGACCGAGTACTAATCCTTCCGTGACCATGAAATGGCCCTTTTCCCAATTTAGGGCGAGTTTATTCTCTTCACATCTAGATAGAATTCGCTCAAGTTTATCGAGGCATTGGTCAAATGAATTGCCAAAGATAGAGAAATCATCCATGGTTTTTTCTATCATGTCGTGAAAAACGGCGACCATGCATCGTTGAAAAGTTGTTGATGTGTTGCATAGACCAAATGACATGCGTCGATATGCAAAGGTTCTGTAGGGACAAGTGAAAGTGGTTTTCACTTGGTCCTCTGGGCCATAGGAATTTGGATGTACCCCGAGAATCCATCGAGAAAGCAATAAAATTTATGACCAGATAATCGCTTTAACATTTGATCAATGAAGGGTAAAGGAAAGTGGTATTTTCTTGTGGCTTCATTGAGTTTCCTATAGTCGACACAAACTCTCCATCCGGTGATGGTTCTTGTTGGTAAGAACTCGGTTTTTTTTGTTGGTTATAACCATCATTCCATCTTTTTGGGGACGACTTGGACGGGACTTACCCATGGGCTATCAGAAATATGGTAGATAAGTCTGGCGTCTAACTCTTCTATTTTACTACTTTTTGGACATTAGGATTAACTCTTCTTTACGGTTGGATTACTGCTTTGTAGTCGTCTTCCATAAAAAAATTATGTGTGCACATGGAAGGACTTATTCCTTTGATGTCCATTAGTTTCCATGCAATTGCCTTTTTATGTCTTTTAAGTAGATTTATTAATTTTTCTTTTTCATGAGAAGTGAGATACGTGTAAATGATGACGTGAAGTTTACCTTTATTGTCTAAGAATGCGTATTCTAAGCCGTTTGGATGTTCTTTGAGTTCTAAAGAAGGTGGATCTTCAATAGATGGCTTAGTCTTTAGTTCGTCATCACTGTCGATGGCCGAAACATTTTCGTTGGTGGCGACTTCCTCTTCAACGAATTGGTCATTTTGTTCCTCCGTATCGGGTGGTTCAACTTCATCTTCCAATAATTGGTCATCATTGCTGATTACATATTTCATTGATTTATTTAAATTGAAAATTTGTTTGTCGGCCCCAAGTTTTATGGGAAGATCTTGATGTTTTTTTTGAGCAAAGCTTGATGGGTTTTAAGGAAAGGTTGTCCCACACGAGTGGGGCATCATCTAGGATGACGAAGTCGGTTGGTACAATCGTTTGATTAGTTTGAATGAGAATGTCCTCAATCACTCTCGTAGCATTTTTACTTTTTCGATTAGCCATAGGATCGGAATTTTGATTGGAAGAAAATCACCAATAACTAATCTTTTGAAAACGTAGCTAGGCATTATGTTAATACAAAGATCTTTATCTATTGAGATGTTACTAATATAGATGTTTTGACTAAAACATGTTACCGATTTTATGTTTAATTCATTTTGTTCATCTTGTATTAGTGAGGCTTAATCTTTAGTTAATTTAATACTTGCTATTTCTTTGATGTTAGGATTAGTGGTTAACCCTTTTAAAAACTTAGCATGAGAAAGAACCAAACTATGATTTTCAAAAGAAGGTTGTACGATGTGTATTTCTTGGAGGTCTTTTTGTTCCTCTTCGAAATTTACCTTTAAGAGCTTATCTTCTGAATGGCTTGGTTCGGGTTTTTCACCCTCATGTGTTAAGTCTTCTTTGAGTGGTTCTTCTTTCATTGGCTCTAAAGGTTTTACCTCTTCTATTATTACCTATTCTGTACAAGTGGCCTCTTCTTTTGCACGAGATTGCTTGATTAAGAATTCTAAGTTCTTGAGACTTTGTATGAGGCTTTCGGCTTCGGGAATTATTGTAGGTGGTGTCTCGTATGTTTCAAACGCTGGAGTGTCCCAATCAAAGCTTGATTTTGGAAGCTCAAACCTTGGTTCCTCATATGTTGTGTATAAGGTTGATGGTTGAAAGAGGTAACAATTTTGTACCTAATGGGATTCACCGCATATGGCACAATATGGTTCCTCATAATCATTATAACCATATTAGTCATAATCTCCCATGTAATAATCCAATGTTTGGATCGTACTCAGAAGATTACGCCTTCTGGAAATTAAAATTTTTTGAGGACACAGAAGGTTTACACGGCCCCGTGCTCTGTGAACACGACCCCGTGCTTAGAAATGTGTTTAATTCGGTACTGGGCGTTTTTACACGACCCCGTCTCGAATGAAACACGACCCGTGTGAGCCTTTTGTAAAAAGATTTTCCGTTGCTGTAGATTGGACACGACCACATGTCTGTACAACGCGACCCTGTGTTAAGCTACTATAACTGAAGCTTTTTAGAAAACAAACAGAAATTTGGACAGAAAACTAAAGAAAATGAATAGGCCGTTGATTTTATGCTTTCTTAAAATCCTTGTGTCCCCGACAACGGCGTCAAAAAGTTGACGTGATGTGAGCGTGCGTATGATTTTTATTATATTCTAAGTACTTTTTACTCTTTTATCAAGTTTTAAATTTATAAAACACGAAATAGCACCATCACTCTCTACAACACGCTAGGACAAGTGCACCCATCGTTGGCGTAGTATAGTGATGGTAAGCTACCGAGATCGTCCAAGGACACAAGAGCTTTTAATACCGGTTTATCATCAACGTCTAATCGACCCAAATTTTGAGAAAAGGTTTTTAAACAAGTAAAAATAAAGAAAGAAATTAAAGTAATAAAAGAAAAAAATAAACAAGAAAGAATCACTTAGTTTCGACTCATCTTTTATGTATCCTTTGATAAATTCCGCACTTTGGGTTTTTTAAGAGATTATCTTAGTTATAGTGGCATGTCCCACTTTTGGAGGTAACGCTACACTCAGCCATATTGGTCTAAGTCAGCAGGGATACAGTCCCGCAAGGCCCGAATATTGAAAGATAATTAAGTAAGTTATTAATGCAATGTGACAACTGTGGCTACAGTTATCACCAACCAATCCCGAACAATTCCGTAAGCAATAAAACCTTGTGTTTTGTTTAGTGGATTGTGTAAATATCTATGATATTTGCACATAGCAATCCTTGATCGAATTCAAACCCTTAAACACTTTCTGGAAAGTTAAGCGCAAACTGATGCGTAAACGTAATCAGTTTAACGCGACAAACACTCCGGAACAGTGACATAAGCTTAACATACCTTAAATAACCTTTACATAACTTAGAAATAAGTTTTGAAGGGTTTGGTATGGCAAAAACAAGTTTATTCGATCACAGGGACTATTTGCGTCAAAAACTGTGTAAGTTTGCATTTACGCGCATATCTTACGTTCTGACCACATCCGGACATCCAAAAATTTTTGTAGTCACTAAAATATTTTATTTTAGTGATAGGAATGCAAAAATGCCATTCGTCGCTTAATTTGGATCGTTTTCGCGTCCGTTCAAATTTCGTAGTCATTAGCCGAATAACACGACCGTACGACCAAACGAACCGACATCCGTGATATTTCCAAGCATATTTCAAGTCCCCTATACTTTTACGTCCTTGTATAGCCTTGAAAATGGCCTAACGGAGGTTAAATACGTCAAATATTCAGGAATGTGTGTGCAGGGACTAAATATGTAATTTTCTGAAACTTCAGGCCTTACCCTCGCGTCACGCGACCCCATAGGGGTTCTCCAGTCGCGCAGCGTGACCCCCTTGTGTCGACAGAAACATAATAACCAGCTTCCAGCTGGTTTCTTGGTGATTTCCTTGATAATTATCTTTGTTTTGGGACCAAGTTAAGTATTCCCCAAGACTTTAAACCATGACCACACACTTGTAAGGCTAGGATCCTTCCTTGAAGCCCACACAATACACTTGTCATGATCCTAAAACCTTCCAACTAGTATAAATAGCCATGAATTCTTCTTCATTCCTTGCTCATTCTCATTTCTACTCTCTTGAACTCTAAGTGGAGGATTCCATCTTTGGGAGCCACCTACCTGAGTTCTTCTAGTTCAATCTTTTAGCCATAGAGCCTTGTAAGTGTTCTTTCATGGCTTAGTTATTATTTTCAGCCATTTAAAGCTGAAAGTCAAACAGTTTGACTTTCGGTTTTGACCATCAATTGGCCAAATCAAAGTTCAATTAAGCTTTGAAACGTGATTGTAATCACGATGGTTATAATCCTAGCGATTTTACCTACTGATTACCACGTTGACTAGTCTTAGTGACAAGTCAAAGTTTCGGTCAAAATGCGTATTTATGCGCATTTTACGATGGAACTATTTTCGGGTATCAAAACACTTTGTTTTGATACCAAATCAGTTTTCTAACTTAGTTAAACATGTTTTAACATGTTTAACTTGTCACTACTGGTTTAGTGCTTGTTTAGGGTCGTAAGTCAAGCGGTCTTGACAACCGCTTAGACTTTCGAACCCGACCCGTTTGGTCGATCATTAGGATCCGACCAAACATATTTAGTGATCATAGTTGTATAGGGAATAACCTACTGAGGTTATACCTTATGATTACTTAGGTTGGTTAGTTATTCATTAAGTCGTTTATATGCACATTAAAAATGACCAAAATGCCCTTTTTGAGTATAAATTCATATTTTGCATATATGATCAAGTTTTTGACATCTAAACTGATTTAGTAAAATATATAAACATAGTTGGGCATGTAAGACTTAACATAGGACATAGATAACCATCCGAACCTAGTTTTACGCAAACTACACGTTAAAGTAGCTTAAACTACCTTAACGGGTCGAAACGGGTAAAAAGCACTTAGGATAACTTTCTAATCAGAATGTTAAGTCTATTAAATCATGCCATATGAGTTCCAATACTCATTTGATTTATAGAACTTCATTCTATCCTATCTCCCGATTTAGGATCCGATTATTAACGTAGTTACCTATATTAGGTGCCGTTTGATTTCCGTGATCCTTGAAGCATTATTTGGTCTTTATATCCAAGACTAATAAGCAATCCCAAGTGAGTACATAGTCCCCTCTTTTACTGTTTTCAAATATTTTAGGGTGATACACATGTGCTTACATTGTTACTTTCATGTTTTCATGCTTTTCATGACATATACTTGCGATGTTCAACTAGTACATATATAGTACATGATTTCAATTATGTATTGCTATGTATGTTGACTTAGCATGCTAGCACATTTATTTCAAGGATCGATTTTGCTTCATATGTTGACTTAGCGTATCTAGCACCTCGAATTTCATGAACATTTCCTACTTCGTATGTTTACTTAGCATACTTAGTACATGGTTTTCACATAACATGCTTACAATGGTTATGACATTTGGTATGTTTAACGGGACAATAATAGATTCATTAACATTATTCCGCTGACCGGTAGTAAGCATGGTTTACCATAGGTTTGATAACCTCATTCCCGCTTCCTAGTTTGTTTGGAAGTATCCATTAGGGAGTGACAGAACCCGATGATCATTGATAAACCTTTGCCTTTATAAGGGTTTATCTGACAGATGACAAGGCTTGAATGTATTCGTTAATAAACCATATAAATGTTTATAATCATAAAGCATTGGTTTCTGCAAAACATAACTTTTGATTTAAACTTAGGTTTATTCAAAGACATTGTTTTGTACATTATACATATGGGATTGAGTAAATACTTTTTATTCACCATACATGACATTTGGTTACACATTGACATTATATATATGGTTTGAGTAGATACTTTCTACTTGCCATACATTACATTTGATTATACATGACATGTTTACATTTGACATTTGGACATTGTTTACACAAAAACATTTTGACATTGGTTTAAACAAGACATTTTTGATGGTTATTGATAAGTGATTTAAATAACGAGGCGTGTGTAATATGATAAAAGCATGGTGGATACGCCGCTGGTACTTCCTATATATAAGTGCTTTTATAATATTACATATCGTAGCGTTATTTAAACCACTTCGACAAAGACAGAAACATGATACATTTTATACAGAAACATGACACATTTTTCACAAGACATTGTTTTACATATAACATATTTTGAACAAGAACATGATACTTTTTATACAAAGACATGACACATTTTATACAAAGACATGGTATCATTTTACAAAAGATATCATGTGGTTATTTATTTAACCATGCATTGTTCCTTTTAAATCATTTAATTTTCACATCGATTTTCATATGATTTTACAAAAGAAAGCATTTTTACAAAGGTTCATGGCTACTTTTGAGTTAAACACTTCGTTTAACAAAATCAAGGCCGTGAATCCTCAACAACAAATCCTATGTTACTCACAGGCATTTTTATGCTGACGTACCTATTTTCACATGTGTTTCAGGTGTTTACGTTTGACTATGAGCATGCTTCACATAGGGCGGACTTGGGCCTTAGTGACTTTAAAACATACAAGACAATTGCTGTGCAATAAACAATGTAAATTGTTAAACTCAATAAAACAAAACTTTTTGAGCCATGTGTTATGAAACAATTTGTAACGTGACTCCCCAATGTTTTCCGCAGCGTGTTATTGTATATTACGCGATTGGGGTGTTGCAGATTGGTATTAGAGCCATGGTTATAGAGAATTAGGTTATTAGTAATGCTTCTGACCTAGACTATAACCTTTCTAGGACCCTAACACAAGTTATCTTGTGTTTAAAACAATACCATCACCTATCCTTAGGTGGTTACCAAAAACAAATCCCCAAGTTTATTTTGAAAATCCATCATCTATCCTTAGATGATATTTTTGGGCTTCATGCCTTTAAAATTTTCAAAATCTCGTCAAAGTTTGAGCTTTAAAATGTGAACATATGCTATCCGGAAGGGTGGGTGCCTGTACCCTGAGTTTTCTGTCTAAGGCTAGAGTGTTCGTACAAATCCGCATCATCAGACCAGTCACTCTTACCTGGGAACTCTTGGGGTGAGTCTCTACCTATAGGTTAAAGCATATCTTCGCGATACATTATAAAGACCCATTCACTTTGATTAGTCACCGTGTCGTTTGTTTGTTCTCGGTAACGAACAAATGATCACAGTCATTATGCTTCATCGATATTCTTAAGCATCCAGTTTTAACTATCCAAATATCATCTCACTCATTTTCTCTCATTTGCTTCTCTCTTAGAATGCCTCCCCGTTAAAATGTTTCTCAGGACACTGAAATGGCTACCATAATAGCTCAGCAAATTGTTGCTGTGCTACCTAATCTCATAACTCAAATAAACCAAGCCAACAACAACAATGCACCTGTTCCGTGCAACTATAAACAATTTAACTCAGCTAAACCACTCAAGTTCAGTGGTTCTGAGGGAGCAACTAGGCTCCTGCAATGGTTTGAGAGTATTGAGAACACATTTCGCCATGTCCAATGTCCAAATGAGAGCAAAGTAGAATTTGCATCAAGTATGTTCCAAAAGAGAGCACTTACGTGGTGGAACGGAATTATGAGGGATATGGATAGGGGTGCAGATGTTGCAATGGCACAAACATGGGAAGAGCTTCGCGCTCTAATGAAGAGGAGTTTTGTCCCCGTCATGAATTACGGGCACTCGAGAATGAATTCCACGATCTAAAACAAGATAGTGGAGAACATCGTGCCTACACCGATCGTTACGAGGAGTTGAGCTTGTTATGCCCTACGATGGTTACGCCTTTGGATAAGGCAATCGAAAAATACATTGATGGCCTTCCTGACCTAGTTCAGGATATAGTCACTGGTAACAACCTTGCAACTGTTAGACAAGCTATCGAGTTAGCAGCTACCCTGACTGAATCTCAAATCAGGAAAGGGAAAGTATTTCGCAAGGGCGACAAAGAACAGACTGCTAAAACTATACAAGAGAAACCCAAGGAAACCAAAGTTGAACCTTCTGAGAAATCTAGGAAGCGTAAGGCTTCACAAAACCTTGATGTGGTTACTTGACCTAACCAAGCTGTTCCCAATCAACCAGCTCAACTTCCTGCTAGAAAACCATACAATGGAACTGCACCTCTGTGCAACCAATGTAACCTTCATCACCATGCCAGTGTGCAATGCCGTAAGTGCCTAAACTGTGGGCTCTTTGGTCATACAGCTAGGGTTTGCCGAGTTGCGACTACACAAAATCAAGTTGTTAACAACACTGCTTAAGGACGTGCTCTTAACGCTGAAGTTAACGAGGCTCGTTCCAACAACAGAAGTTAACGAGGCTCGTTCCAACAACAAAGCAATTATAAACAACTAGGATTTTGCTTTTTGATTTCTTTTGTTATCCAAGACTCATGTACACTTTTTCACTTGGTTTGCAATGATATCAGTATTCCTATAACAAAATTCCAATTTAACATGCTTATATCTATATGTGAAATGTGCGACTATATATCAAATTATGGAGTCTTCACTCTTTGCAAAGTCAAACAACCTTCGTGATACATTTCATGTGTATTTTGCACATTTCCTACCAAACCTATGAACCCGTCTATCCGTGAAACCCGTACAGTCTTAATGACTAGTGGAAAACACGTAAGACACACACATTATTACAATTGTTGAAACAAGGCACCTTTCTTTTACCATGTCCATAATTTGTCACCTGGCAAGATAAACTATGCAGACTATCCAACGAGTTAAGTAATTATGGGTGCACACATAATTATGCGATTCGATGCATGGAAATCATAGTGAGTCCTGCTAGGTGTGATCTCGGGTGATTAGATAACGAGATGAATGTAATACAGTAAGAACACGGTGGATACGCCGCTGGTACTTCCTATATATAAGTGTTCTTATTTTATTATCGGTCGTAGCGTTATCCAAGTCACCTGAGGATTTTATACCCTTGTGTGTTAACCTAAACAAAAACCATCTATATTCATTTCCGTCTCTGATGAAGTATCCACGGAGGAAAAATGAACTAGCTACTCATTTTTGGCTTCAGAAGAGATATCCATTGGGAAATGAATAATCCATTCAAAAACTATATTCATTTTCGTTTCTAATGAAGCATCCACTGAGGAAAATGAACTATCCATTAATTTTCGCTTTTGAAGAAATATCCACTTAGGAAAATGAATTATCCATTCATTTTTGCTTCTGAAGAAATATCCATCGGGTAAATGAATATCCTTTACTATAATCTTTCATTTCCACTTCTGACGAAGTATCCACTGAGGAAAATGAATTATCCATTCATTTTCGCTTCTGAAGAAATATCCATCAGGGAAATGAATAAACTCTACAATCCTTCATTTCTACTTCTGATGAAGTATCCATTGAGGAAAATGAATTATCCATTCATTTTCGCTTCTGAAGAATTAACCATTAAGAAATGTACTGCTTATACATTCCTTCATTTCCGTTTCTGATAAAAGTATCCATTGTAGGAAATGAATTATCCATTCATTTTCGCTTTTGAAGAAATATCCATTGGAAATGAATAACCCATTCGTCTTTCATTTCCACTTCTGACGAAGAATCCATTGAGGAAAATGGATTATCCATTCATTTTCGCTTCTACAGAATATCCACTGGGGAAATGAAACACAAATCCTTATAGAATCTTTCTATCCTAATAGTTGGATTCTTAAAGGGACACTTAAAGTACTACTTTTAAATCCTTGATTGGATTTCTAAGAATGCTTTACAAGATACAGAAACAAAGAGCGAAATCCTTACAAGATCTTTCTATCATAATAGTTAGACTCTTAAAGGATACTCACAAAACTATTGGCTGATTTGGGTTTTACCATTAAACAATCCCTCATTCCCACTTTCTGCATTAATCAAGGAAGTTTCCATTAGGGAATGAGTACCATAGGTATAACAACTCATTCCTACTTCCCGCACTATCTGAGGAAGCATCCACTAGGGAACGATAAAGTTATACCTTACGTGGAGATCCTTGATGAGTTATTCTATGCAAATAGAAGAAACTCTAGATTCCGTGCAAGACAATTGCTTAACATAAACAAGCTCTTACGAATAAATTTCGGGACAAAATTTCCTAAAGTAGGGGAGACTGTGACAACTATGCCTACAGTTATCACCAACCAATCCCGAAAAATTCCGTAAGCAATAAAACCTTGTGTTTTGCTTAGTGGATTGTGTAAATATCTATGATATTTGCACATATCAATCCTTGATCGATTTCAAACCCTTAAACACTTTCTAGAAAGTTATGTACAAACTGATGCGTAAACGTAATCAGTTTAACGCGACAAACACTCTGTAATAGTGACATAAGCTTAACATACCTTAAATAACCTTTACATAACTTAGAAATAAGTTTTGAAGAGTTTGGTATGGCCAAAACAAGTTTATTCGATCACAGGGACTATTTGTGTCAAAAACTGCGTAAGTATGCATTTACGCGCATATCTTACGTTCTGGCCACATCCGGACATCCAAAAATTTTTGTAGTCACTAAAATAAAATAGGAATGCAAAAATGCCATTCGTCGCTTAATTTGGATCGTTTTCGCGTCAGTACGAATTTCGTCATAATTAGCCGAATAACGCGACCGCACGACCAAACGAACCGACATCCGTGATATTTCCAAGCATATTTCAAGTCCCTTATACTTTGACGTCCTTATAGAGCCTTAAAAATGGCTTAACGGAGGTTAAATACATCAAATATGCATGAATGTGTGTGCAGGGACTAAATATGTAATTTTCTAAAACTTCAGGCCTTACCCTCGCGTCACGCGACCCCATAGGGGTTCTCCAGTCGCGCAGTGTGACCCTCTTGTGTCGACAGAAACATAATAACCAGCTTCCAGCTGGTTTCTTGGTGGTTTCCTTGATGATTTTCTTTGTTTTGGGACCAAGTTAAGTATTCCCCAAGACTTTAAACCATGACCACACACTTGTAAGGCTAGGATCCTTCCTTGAAGCCCACACAATACACTTGTCATGATCCTACAACCTTCCAACTAGTATAAATAGCCATGAATTCTTCTTCATTCGTTGCTCATTCTCATTTCTAATCTCTTGAACTCTAAGTGGAGGATTCCATCTTTGGGAGCCACCTACCTGAGTTCTTCTAGTTCAATCTTTCAGCCATAGAGCCTTGTAAGTGTTCTTTCATGGCTTAGTTATTATTTTCAGCCATTTAAAGCTGAAAGTCAAACAGTTTAACTAACAGTTTGACTTTTGGTTTTTACCATCAGTTGGTCAAATCAAAGTTCATTGAGCTTTGCAACGTGATTGTAATCACGATGGTTATAATCCCTAGCGATTATACCTACTGATTACCACGTTGACTAGTCTTAGTGACGAGTCAAAGTTTAAGTCAAAATGCGTATTTATGCGCATTTTACGACGGAACTATTTTCGGGTATCAAAACACTTTGTTTTGATAACAAATCAGTTTTCTAACTTAGTTAAACATGTTTTAACATGTTTAACTCGTCACTACTAGTTTAGTTCATGTTAAGGGTCGTAAGTCAAGCGGTCTTGACAACCGCTTAGACTTTCGAACCCGACCCGTTTGGTCGATCATTAGGATCTGACCAAACATATTTAGTGATCATAGTTGTATAGGGAATAACCTACTAAGGTTATACCTTATGATCACTCAGGTTGGTTAGTTATTCGTTAAGTCGTTTATATGCCCATTAAAAATGAACAAATTGCCCTTTTTGAGTATAAATTCACATTTTGCATATATGATCAATTTTTTGACATCGAAACTGATTTAGTAACATATTTAAACATAGTTGGGCATGTAAGACTTAACATAGGACATAGATAACCATCCGAACCTAGTTTTACGCAAACGACACGTTAAAGTAGCTTAAACTACCTTAACGGGTCGAAACGGGTCAAAAGCACTTAGGATAACTTTCTAATCAGAATGTTAAGTCTATTAAATCATGCCATATGAGTTCCAATACTCATTTGATTTATAGAACTTAATTCTATCCTATCTCCCGAATTAGGATCCGATTATTAACGTAGTTACCTATATTAGGTGCCGTTTGATTTCCGTGATCCTTGAAGCATTATTTGGTCTTTATATCCAAGACTAATAAGCAATCCCAAGTGAGTACATAGTCCCCTCTTTTACCGTTTTCAAATATTTTGGGGTGATACACATGTGCTTACATTGTTACTTTCATGTTTTGCTGCTTTTCATGACATATACTTGCTATGTTCAACTAGTACACATATAGTACATGATTTCAATTATGTATTGCTATGTATGTTGACTTAGCATGCTAGCACATTTATTTCAAAGATCTATTTTGCTTCATATATTGACTTAGCATACTTAGTACATGGTTTTCACATAACATGCTTACATTGGTTATGACATTTGGTATGTTTAATGGGACAATAATACATTCATTAACATTATTCCGCCGACCGGTAGTAAGTATGGTTTACCATAGGTTTGATAACCTCATTCCCGCATCCTAGTTTGTTTGGAAGTATCCATTGGGGAGTGACAGAACCCGATGATCATTGATAAACCTTTGCCTTTATAAGGGTTTATCTGACAGACGACCAGGCTTGAATGTATTCGTTAACAAACCATATAAATGTTTATAATCATAAAGCATTGGTTTCTGCAAAACATAATTTTTGATTTAAACTTAGGTTTATTCAAAGACACTGTTTTGTACATTATACATATGGGATTGAGTAAATACTTTTTATTCACCATACATGACATTTGGTTATGTCACACCCTGTCTTTTGCAGAAGCGTATGATGTGTGACTAGCTTGTTATCATTACATTCAATCGTAATAAACAACTACACGATCAAAACGATGTTCATCCATTCATGAAAATTTGAGTATTACAAACACTTGTTGTTTAAGTTTTCAAAACATGACCTTTGACAAGGTTACAATTCAACAAAAGTGGATGACATCTAAACTTGTAGTCTATTTCTAGTTACGACACTTGCGCCCAAGATCCATCCTGTCACCTGAAATACATGTAATTTTGGAAAACATCAACATAAAGTTGAGCGAGTTCATGCATTTTGCATATCTTGTATGAAAACATTGTATGTATCTTGTATGAATAAAGTGTTCATGTATAAATCAAGTTTTCTTTTGTACACCACGTACTAATTGAATGTTTGTACAAGGACGTTAAGGCATGTGAGGACATATGGAGCATTAGTGTTGGCTCCTTTAAGGCATGTGAGCATATGGAGCATTAGTGTTGGCTCCTTTACTGTGTCGATTACCCTCGACTGTGTCAATTTCCCTTGACTGTGTCGATTACCCTCGACTATGTCGATTAACCTCGACTGCGTCGATTTCCCTCGACTGGGACACCGAAGCACTCAAGTGGTCACATAAGGACCCTGAGTGGGGCTCGGCCGTACCCGTTAGATCTAACCCTCGTCCCTAATTAAGTATTAATGGCATCTCAATATCTAGTTTAAGCTCACATGATCTAGTATTTTCTAGGCTTTTATTAAAGCTCATCATATTGCACTCACCACGAGTGCTTCTCGTATTCTTAAATCATATTGCACTCGGTTCTCGTTCTCACCAAGAGTGCTTCTTGTATTTTTACCCTTTGTAAAAATTATAATATTTGTAACATGTATTTCACCCCCGAGAGTTATAAAACCAAAAACAGTTAGAGAAAAGGGGGAGCATGAACTCACAACTTTGCGTTCCTGTGCGTCGTAAACTTCATCGGATTTGCTTACTTAACGTCGTAACCTATACGCGTTTTCTTAACGTTAGTCACTAGACTTGCGTCGCACAAGTACAGTCACTCTCTTTTGTGTATAATTTCTTGTGTTAAAAATATTTTATATTTTTAACTAAGTATCTTACTTATATTATTTTCTCTAAAATTAATACAAGTATCTCGTGTTTTGCACTTTGCACCCGAATTATGTACTTTGTATGTCGTATGTGTATTTTTTTTTTGTGTTTATGCTTCTCATGAGTATATAGTGTACTTTTACGTCTTAATACACTAGCACGTATAACACATACTATATACACTTAGCACAAAAGTTGGTGATCAAATAATATATATTTTTCTCTCAAAAATATATATATACATAATATCCATTTTTATTCTTGAAGAAATCCTCATTTCTTATCAAAAATTAGGGAAACCTTGGTAATATTTTTAGATACATTTTTAGGGAATAAGTTTCTTAAAACTTATATTTTTCTAAGTGTCGAAATTTATAGAAATTTCGACAGAGTTTCCCCTAAAAATGGAGGTTTCCCATGTTTTCAAAACATGTGTTTATTTTCTTTTAAATCGTCAGCAATCATCAACAACAATTATCAACAATAATCATCAACAATAATCACTAATTTCTCCATTTCATGAACTTGAATATTTACAAAAATGTGTAGTAACTTACTAGCACATTTAGTAGGTTTTTCCATCTCTAAAAATAAAGTCGGTTTCTTGGAAAACTTCTTTTTAAAGAACATGAAGTTTTACAACTTCTAGTCGGTTTTTACGAAAATTATTTCTTTGTTAAAACTTTTGTTACACAAGTGTCCACACACTTGTTTGTTCACAAAACACTTCTAGTTTATGGAAGATCTGGCCTTAAAACACGATTTCATCATATACTTGGTTCTTCGAAAATACCACTTGTAGATCTTTAGACCTACTAGTTTAGAACTTCATTTTGTAAGAAGAATCGATTTTACACAAGTTCATATTTAGTGTATAGTAGAGTTTCATCATTTAACCCTTTTCATTCTTAACATATTCTATGTCATGTTTCATGAACATGACTAATCCGGGTTAGATGATGATCCGAGCTACCACAACATAGATCGGCACTAAATAATCACCACAAAACAAGTCTTACAAGTTTTACACCATTATATTTATTTTATCCAACAAGTTCATCATTTTTATAAGACTTTAAACTTTGATCTTATATATTCATGACTTTTATCCGACAAATCTCTTATTAACCACTCTAAACAAGAACAAGAGGATGTTTTAGAACACTTACTACTACCTCGAGGCTAGGGAAGAAACTAGACGAAAAATGGGTGGATAAAAGCAAACGGATGAGGTCCTTCAAGTTCCGAGACCACCAAACCTTCTTATATGGCTCCTTGCACCTTGAGAATGCCTTGAAATGGATGGAACAATGGTGGTGGTGGTGGCTCTATGTTTGGCCGAGATCAAGAGAGCAAGGGAGAGAGTGAGAGAGGTGTAATGTTGTGAAGTGAGTGAATTATGAAGATCTTTAGAATCCATATGTCATACTTATAGTCATATCTTTCAAGATCCTCATAAATCTTATAGAATCCAAGAAATATCACATAATATCTAAATAAATCTAAATAAAATCAATTTAAGATCTTGGGAAGATTACATAATCTTGTATTTAGACATGTTGGGCCGATTTTGTTAGGATATGGGGAGGGGTCTAGTTGTAACTTATAGTACTTTGCAAAATCTCTAGTAAATCTTTCAAGATTCATAATATCTATGCAATATCTTATGAAATCAAATTAAATCCAAGTAATATCTTATGAAATCTAGTGAAATCCAAGCAAGATCTTTGATGGATATTGTAGGATCTTGTGTATCCTCAAGTACTAGACCATATCTTACTTTAAATCTTCCAAGATTCACCAATATCTAACAATATCCCATAAGATCCACCAATTAGGCCACATGGCCGATTATGGCATGAGGGGGGGGGGGGGGTCTCATGGTTGGTTTCTAACTAAATGATTAAACATTAGTTGTTAAGTAGGAGGTTAAGACTAGATATTAGCATGTAGTGTCTTGTGACGGGTGTTAGGGTATTCGGGTACCCTAATTAGCTTAGAAAAATAAAAACATTGCTTCTAGCAATATTTTGCTGTTCCAGGTAAAGTCCGGTTGTTCGGTTAGATACCGATTCGTTAAAGTGCTAAATTACACTTTTTAGTATCCCCTTTAAGTACCTTTTTGTATCCCTTTTAATTCCCAACACTTGGGGAAGTATTCTGGATAATAAAACGACATTTCTGCCTAATATTCATATGTTTGAATGCTGAATATAGCTGAATTTAAATAAATTCTGCACTTAAAATGCGTTTCGGGTGCTTTTTAGTGTGTATTTTAGCTTTCAGAAGGTCTATATTAAATTGTATGTATTCTTGGGTTTTAATGCATTCTTGACGTTGGACCTACACCTAGGCTCCAATTCTAATGTATGACTGCTTTCTGCAGTTCTGTTGACACGATGTGTCTTACCGGTGAGTTTACTAATATTTTTGAGGCAACGCTATCATAACGAAATTCTTGTAGCATATATCATGCATGAATTCACTTGTATGGAATTCAGAAATTTATTTGTCTGGTAAACCAGATCATGCACAGTCATTTAAGCGCAAATTACTGTTCATTTCATGTACGGAATGTACGGAAAAGTGACGGTTGTCACAGTCTCCCCCCGTTAAAAGAATTTCGTCCCGAAATTCAAGCGATGCCATCGGTCGCAGGGGAGTTGTGAAACCAATATGGTCACTTAGATTCATGATTTGTCTTCACGTTCCCATGAAATCTCTGGGTCATGTCATGAATTCTATCATACTCAAGTAGATCAATCATGACTTTTCTGTATCTTGTGGACTCTTGGTCCATAACCTCAACAGGTTTCTATAGTATTGTGGACTCTTGGTCCTAAACCTCAACATGTTTCTATAGTATTGTGGACTCTTGGTCCAAAACCTCAACAGGTTTCTATAGTATTTCTTGTCGTTTGTCATTGACGTGAATCTTATTTGTGGGAACAACGACTGTTCCTTAAGTCAGACTCCTCTACAGACTAGACACATGAATGTGTCGCGATCACTACTGATCTTTTTCTGGGAGCTTCATTTTGTGAGCAATGGTTCTGATCCCTACACCGGGGATTCAACCTTTTCGTTTTCCAAAACACACTACGCCTTCTCTAGGCGAGGCTCTCATTTTAGTCATACTTCTTGTCTCAAATTCATACGATTTCTACCGCTCATTGGCGTAATCTTTCTGTATTCTGCAGGCTGTCCTGATATGATCACATATCCGAACGATCTTGCCTCTAGTTTTCCTGGGCCAACTCGGGCCAGTAGATTGTTTATTTCTGGTCTCCGTTCAACATGACGGGAATTGACTCATTATGTTCCATCTAAAGCTTTATAAGAAGCGGTTTAGACGACGGTGTGATAAATACTGTTGTAGGAAGACTTCACTAAGGGCAAGTGAGTGTTTCGACCTTTCATTAAAGTTTATCACACAAGCACGTATTGTGTTCATACAGTCTGCATCGTTCAGCAGCTCAGTTCATATTCGAGTTCTTACGATCATCGGTGTGCTGCAACCCTTGTGATCAGTAAAGATCGTGCAGCGTTTTCTTGCAGGTAATGACGTCTAGTTTGCGGCGCGTAATTACTGTATCTATCTCAAGGTCTTTTCTCATGATTCCTTAATTCAATGTGCCGCGTACGCAATGTTGTGGTCTCGTTGCATCGACGTACAATCGAGACTTTGTCGAGAGACGTCACATAATTGCAACTCTAGCTCCTTAGCTCTTGGTTGCAGGGTTGGCATGAATTTCGTTCTTATCCACCATGTATCTAAAAGTTCTCCCTTTGCGAACTCGAAATCCGCTTTTCGTCATCATTGCACATAACTGTGCTTTCTCTAAGAGTTGCAAGGTAAATTGCAGCTGTTTGCTCACGACCTTCCTTGGTCGTTGGCCAAATAAGAATGTAGTCAATAAATACATTCGTGATCTATTCAGGTGTGGCTTACACGTTTGTTTCATGAGGTCCATGAATATTGTCGATGCATGTGTCAAGCCAAATGATACGACAAGGATCTCGTAATGCTCGAAGCGAGTCCTAGAGGTCGTTTTAGGGATATTTCCTCTTGTATTCACAGTGGAGGACATCTTGTCCTCAAGTTGATCTTTGAGTGGTAACTGGAACCTTACGATTGGCTCATTTGTGTCATCAATCCTTGGCAAAGGATTCTGATTCTCAATTTTCTGAAGTTTAGGTAAAATGGGGACTACCAACTTTCTCCTTGTCTCCTTAACTAAGGATGTTATGTCCTTAATTTCCTCTGTCTAGCAGCTCTTGCAGTTATATCAGAGGTTCATGCTTCGCTGGTGAAGCTAGTCGGTATGGCGTCATTCGTCACTAGTGCTGCTCCTGGCACGTGATTTATCCTAAACTCCTCTCGTCGCTACAGAGAGGCGTTCCTGGCAAGTCTTCTGAAAAGGCTACTGGGACTTCTTCCATCACGGGGATGTTCTCAGGCTCTGCCATCTACTCGGAGGCGTTTCTATGCCTCTTTGACCAATGAGGGATGTCGTAGATCTGCCGCCTTGTGGGGTCTAGCATCCTTGCACCTATCGCAGGAAAGTTGGGTTTCATCATCCGCGAGAGGGATGCGTATGATTTTCTCATATCGAACGACTTCAGCTGTATACTTGGATTTCTGATCCATGCTGACTATAATATTATGACTTCGCGAGTCGATGGTAACAGAAGGTTCCGACCTTCTGAGTTCCTAGAATATAATTCCTTACTTGCTTCGTCTGCTTAAACTAGCCTTCTATATGCCCATTTCTTAAGAATATAGGATGTCTATTTTACTTGAAACTAGGCCAAGCAGTTTCTTAAGTTCTAAGTATGTAAGGTTTAAGTTGGTGCCAGTATTGATTAAAAGTAGATGCATTAGGTTGGTTAATAGGGAACGTACCCGTAACCGCATCTGGATCCTGGCGTGCTTCACGAGTTTCAATCGTGAAAACCTTTCCTTGTTTGTTTCTTCTTAGGGCAATCTTTCCTAAAGTGCCCTGCTTCACCACATTTGTAGCAACCTGGTATTCTCTTATTTCTTCCATCTGGGTCCTTCGCCCAACAGGCATCCTTGTTGTGCCCTTCTTTTCCACACTTTCCGCACGTAGGTCTTAGACATCGACCTTCATGGTGAAAAGTGCATTCCCCGCACCTCGGCTTAGTCCCCGAATATATTTTACCACCAGCCTTATTAGTGGCTCCATCAGTTTTCCTTCCAGGCGGCGGGTTCACTTTCTTTCTTTTGTCTGTTTTAGAGCTTCCATAGTTGACTTGGGTGCTCATCTTTAGATTCGAAAACTTCCTCTTCTTATTGCCTGATGACTCCACATGAGTCTCTTTCTTGTTATCCTCGGATTCTGAAAATTTTCCCGCACGTAGAGCTTCTTCAGTAAGGGTGACACTCATATCGATAGCCTCTGCAATGGTTGAGGGCTTTGAGGTAGTAACCATGCTCCGGATCTGAGGTGCAAGTCCCCAAATGAATCGTTCAACCCTTTTGAATTCCGGTTTGACTAAGTAGGGGACGACCCTAGACAAGTCGTGAAATCGTTGGACGTATTCAGGAATCTTCGGTCCATCCATTTTCAAGTTCTAGAACTCCACCTCAATCTTCTGGATTTCAGCCCTAGAACAGTATTTCTTTTCCATCATTTCCTTGAGCTCGTCCCAGCTTAGTGCATAAGCAGCATCCGCACCAAGGGTTTGAACCTGAAGGTTCCACCAGGAGAGTGCGCCATCCACGAATAACCCTGAGATATAAGTAACACTCTGTCGGGGCGAACAGTTACTCATTCTTAGAATGGAGTCAGTCTTTTCTGCCCAGCGAACAAATGCAACGGCACCTCCTGTGCCATCAAAATTCAATGGCTTGCAGTCCAGGAATTGTTTATAGGTGCAGCCAGTTGGAGGGTTATTTTCCGTAGTGCCGTCGCTGTGCTTAGAGCGGAGGGCTTCATGCCGTGCAATTGCCTGTGCAATACGTTCTTGAAGCTCGGCTTCTGTCCTTGGCAACGTACTGGTGTTTGAGTCTTGCCTGGGCGGCATTCTCTTCTGCCAAAATGGTATGAAGTAGGTTAGACAACATTTCAATTGTCTATGATATACATAGCACCATAAGCCACTGAATTTCACACGTATATATAATCAGTGTATAAGCGAGGAAACAGTTATTGAGCCTTCACATAGGCTTGCCAACTTGGCTTATTGTTTGAAATGAACTCGAGGCTACATCGCCTTGGTCATTCGAGTTTTAGTTATTTCCTGCTACATTGGTTTCCTTAGGTCTTTAGCTTTACTGGTGCGTATATTTCCCCTTGATGGGATTGTTTGTGTAGAGGTGATAGGGAGTGTATCGTCGCTGATTCTTCCTGAATGTCATTCCACCTCTCTTGCTTAAATGTCGTTTGCTCAAACGTCTCGTATGCAGGTAGAAGTGTCAGTCGCGAAGTAAGCTAAGACAGGCTTCCTACTTTATAATGTGCTAAAGCACTGATCTATGTATTGTTCTACCAGATGAAGGTGAGGACACCTATAGATTAGTTTTGTATGGTTTTCATTAGCTTGACCCGCAGAGTCCACCAGGATTTCTGTGCACTACAAGTCGTTATTACGTGGGCCCCCGTAATAATAAATTGTCTTGCACAGTTACCCCAGTTTTCTCTCGTCCAAGCAGATGATCAATCAAGGAGGGGACACTACTGTCCTTATACCTCTTGTCATGGAAAGGACCTTTGCGATGGTCCACGCGTTAACATTCATTATCGTTACGCGCGTATAGGCACGATGATTAGATGGAATAGGAATAGAGAGAATTCCTAGTAGTTGGAGGGGCACCTTCGAGATGAATACTTCATCTTCCTTTTCTGGTCAAGTGCGTCGTGGAAAGGACCTTTGCTTCTCATAAGCCGCAGGGATCTCGTCCCGTTGATCAAGAATTTGTTCAAGGTTGCCGCCTCTGCCTCGTCATCATCGCCGTAGTCTGGCATCTTCACGTTCGAGAGGGAAGAGCAGCCTTTTCCTACGGAAGTAAGCTCAGCATCTTGTTTGGTAATCACTCCCAACCATGAGCTTTGCAAAGGATGCGAGGTCGGTAGCTTCATCGTGCGAGTCACGTACAGTAATAGGAGTCAGAGTCGAAAGTATCTCATTCACGTCAATAATCATTCCGTACACTTATTTGTATGTATGTATATCAATAACATATATGCTACTTAGCATAAGCAATTTAATGCATTATATTACGTATAACTCTCGTTTTTGGGGGGGTCATTTTGTTTTTTTTTTGCAAGTCTAACTCGTGTAGACTGTGCTTTGGTTGGCACCTTATTTTAAAGGTATTCCTCACTAATGTCCTTGCCTTGTCACTTTTTGAAAAGTGTCTGACTTGTGGATCTTGGCGCCTTCGTGAATGCAAT
The DNA here is from genome assembly GCA_030545235.1 of Helianthus tuberosus. Classification (NCBI taxonomy): domain Eukaryota; kingdom Viridiplantae; phylum Streptophyta; class Magnoliopsida; order Asterales; family Asteraceae; genus Helianthus; species Helianthus tuberosus. The sequence goes on along the minus strand of CM060357.1, from coordinate 96,840,108 downwards.
GAAAATCTTTTTGTAAAATGTTTTCGTGAGAGAACTCTAGTGATTGTAGTCTAGACTCGAGAAAGAATCCTAGTTCACTACAATCGAAGCTCTGATACCAAACTGTCACACCCTGTCTTTTGCGGAAGCGTATGATGTGTGACTAGCTTGTTATCATTACATTCAATCGTAATAAACAACTACATGATCAAAACGATGTTCATCCATTCATGAAAATTTGAGTATTACAAACACTTGTTGTTTAAGTTTTCAAAACATGACCTTTGACAAGGTTACAATTCAACAAAAGTGGATGACATCTAAACTTGTAGTCTATTTCTAGTTACGACACTTGCGCCCAAGATCCATCCTGTCACCTGAAATACATGTAATTTTGGAAAACATCAACATAAAGTTGAGCGAGTTCATGCATTTTGCATATCTTGTATGAAAACATTGTATGTATCTTGTATGAATAAAGTGTTCATGTATAAATCAAGTTTTCTTTTGTACACCACGTACTAATTGAATGTTTGTACAAGGACGTTAAGGCATGTGAGGACATATGGAGCATTAGTGTTGGCTCCTTTAAGGCATGTGAGCATATGGAGCATTAGTGTTGGCTCCTTTACTGTGTCGATTACCCTCGACTGTGTCAATTTCCCTTGACTGTGTCAATTTCCCTTGACTGTGTCGATTACCCTCGACTGTGTCGATTAACCTCGACTGCGTCGATTTCCCTCGACTGGGACACCGAAGCACTCAAGTGGTCACATAAGGACCCTGAGTGGGGCTCGGCCGTACCCGTTAGATCTAACCCTCGTCCCTAATTAAGTATTAATGGCATCTCAATATCTAGTTTAAGCTCACATGATCTAGTATTTTCTAGGCTTTTATTAAAGCTCATCATATTGCACTCACCACGAGTGCTTCTCGTATTCTTAAATCATATTGCACTCGGTTCTCGTTCTCACCAAGAGTGCTTCTTGTATTTTTACCCTTTGTAAAAATTATAATATTTGTAACATGTACTTCACCCCCGAGAGTTATAAAACCAAAAACAGTTAGAGAAAAGGGGGAGCATGAACTCACAAATTTGCGTTCCTGTGCGTCGTAAACTTCACCGGATTTGTTTACTTAACGTCGTAACCTATACGCGTTTTCTTAACGTTAGTCACTAGACTTGCGTCGCACAAGTACAGTCACTCTCTTTTGTGTATAATTTCTTGTGTTAAAAATATTTTATATTTTTAACTAAGTATCTTACTTATATTATTTTCTCTAAAATTAATATAAGTATCTCGTGTTTTGCACTTTGCACCCGAATTATGTACTTTGTATGTCGTATGTGTATTTTTTTTTGTGTTTATACTTCTCATGAGTATATAGTGTACTTTTACGTCTTAATACACTAGCACGTATAACACATACTATATACACTTAGCACAAAAGTTGGTGATCAAATAATATATATTTTTCTCTCAAAAATATATATATACTTAATATCCATTTTTATTCTTGAAGAAATCCTCATTTCTGATAAAAAATTAGGGAAACCTTGGTAATATTTTTAGATACATTTTTAGGGAATAAGTTTCTTAAAACTTATATTTTTCTAAGTGTCGAAATTTATAGAAATTTCGACAGAGTTTCCCCTAAAAATGGAGGTTTCCCATGTTTTCAAAACATGTGTTTATTTTCTTTTAAATCGTCAGCAATCATCAACAACAATTATCAACAATAATCATCACCAATAATCACTAATTTCTCCATTTCATGAACTTGAATATTTACAAAAATGTGTAGTAACTTACTAGCACATTTAGTAGGTTTTTCCATCTCTAAAAATAAAGTCGGTTTCTTGGAAAACTTCTTTTTAAAGAACATGAAGTTTTACAACTTCTAGTCGGTTTTTACGAAAATTATTTCTTTGTTAAAACTTTTGTTACACAAGTGTCCACACACTTGTTTGTTCACAAAACACTTCTAGTTTATGGAAGATCCGGCCTTAAAACACGATTTCATCATATACTTGGTTCTTCGAAAATACCACTTGTAGATCTTTAGACCTACTAGTTTAGAACTTCATTTCGTAAGAAGAATCGATTTTACACAAGTTCATGTTTAGTGTGTAGTAGAGTTTCATCATTTAACCCTTTTCATTCTTAACATATTCTATGTCATGTTTCATGAACATGACTAATCCGGGTTAGATGATGATCCGAGCTACCACAACATAGATCGGCACTAAATAATCACCACAAAACAAGTCTTACAAGTTTTACACCATTATATTTATTTTATCCAACAAGTTCATCATTTTTATAAGACTTTAAACTTTGATCTTATATATTCATGACTTTTATCCGACAAATCTCTTATTAACCACTCTAAACAAGAACAAGAGGATGTTTTAGAACACTTACTACTAGCTCGAGGCTAGGGAAGAAACTAGACGAAAAATGGGTGGATAAAAGCAAACGGATGAGGTCCTTCAAGTTCCGAGACCACCAAACCTTCTTATATGGCTCCTTGCACCTTGAGAATGCCTTGAAATGGATGGAACAATGGTGGTGGTGGTGGCTCTATGTTTGGCCGAGATCAAGAGAGCAAGGGAGAGAGTGAGAGAGGTGTAATGTTGTGAAGTGAGTGAATTATGAAGATCTTTAGAATCCATATGTCATACTTATAGTCATATCTTTCAAGATCCTCATAAATCTTATAGAATCCAAGAAATATCACATAATATCTAAATAAATCTAAATAAAATCAATTTAAGATCTTGGGAAGATTACATAATATTGTATTTAGACATGTTGGGCCGATTTTGTTAGGATATGGGGAGGGGTCTAGTTGTAACTTATAGTACTTTGCAAAATCTCTAGTAAATCTTTCAAGATTCATAATATCTATGCAATATCTTATGAAATCAAATTAGATCCAAGTAATATCTTATGAAATCTAGTGAAATCCAAGCAAGATCTTTGATGGATATTGTAGGATCTTGTGTATCCTCAAGTACTAGACCATATCTTACTTTAAATCTTCCAAGATTCACCAATATCTAACAATATCCCATAAGATCCACCAATTAGGCCACATGGCCGATTATGGCATGAGGGGGGGGGGGTCTCATGGTTGGTTTCTAACTAAATGATTAAACATTAGTTGTTAAGTAGGAGGTTAAGACTAGATATTAGCATGTAGTGTCTTGTGACGGGTGTTAGGGTATTCGGGTACCCTAATTAGCTTAGAAAAATAAAAACATTGCTTCTAGCAATATTTTGGTGTTCCGGGTAAAGTCCGGTTGTTCGGTCAGATACCGATTCGTTAAAGTGCTAAATTACACTTTTTAGTACCCCCTTTAAGTACCTTTTTGTATCCCTTTTAATTCCCAACACTTGGGGAAGTATTCTGGATAATAAAACGACATTTATGCCTAATATTCATATGTTTGAATGCTGAATATAGCTGAATTTAAATAAATTCTGCACTTAAAATGCGTTTCGGGTGCTTTTTAGTGCGTATTTTAGCTTTCAGAAGGTCTATATTAAATTGTATGTATTCTTGGGTTTTAATGCATTCTTGACGTTGGACCTACACCTAGGCTCCAATTCTAATGTATGACTGCTTTCTGCAGTTCTGTTGACACGATGTGTCTTACCGGTGAGTTTACTAATATTTTTGACGCAACGCTATCATAACGAAATTCTTGTAGCATATATCATGCATGAATTCACTTGTATGGAATTCAGAAATTTATTTGTCTGGTAAACCAGATCATGCACAGTCATTTAAGCGCAAATTACTGTTCATTTCATGTACGGAATGTACGGAAAAGTGACGGTTCTCACAGGTTACACATTGACATTATACATATGGTTTGAGTAGATACTTTCTACTTGCCATACATTACATTTGATTATACATGACATGTTTACATTTGACATTTGGACATTGTTTACACAAAAACATTTTGACATTGGTTTAAACAAGACATTTTTGATGGTTATTGAAAAGTGATTTAAATAACGAGGCGTGTGTAATATGATAAAAGCATGGTGGATCCGCCGCTGATACTTCCTATATATAAGTGCTTTTATGATATTACATATCGTACCGTTATTTATACCACTTCGACAAAGACAGAAACATGATACATTTTATACAGAAACATGACACATTTTTCACAAGACATTGTTTTACATATAACATATTTTGAACAAGAACATGATACTTTTTATACAAAGACATGACACATTTTATGCAAAGACATGGTATCTTTTTACAAAAGACATCATTTGGTTATTTATTTAACCATGCATTGTTCCTTTTAAATCATTTGATTTTCACATCGATTTTCATATGATTTTACAAAAGAAAACATTTTTACAAAGGTTCATGGCTACTTTTGAGTTAAACACTTCTTTTAACAAAATCAAGGCCGTGAATCCTCAACAACAAAACCTATGTTACTCACTGGCATTTTTATGCTGACGCACCTATTTTCACATGTGTTTCAGGTGTTTACGTTTGACTATGAGCGTGCTTCACATAGGGCGGACTTGGGCCTTAGTGACTTTAAAACATACAAGACAATTGTTGTGCAATAAACAATGTAAACTGTTAAACTCAATAAAACAAAACTTTATGTGCAATGTGTTATGAAACAATTTGTAACGTGACTCCCCAATGTTTTCCGCCGCGTGTTGTTGTATATTACGCGATTGGGGTGTTACATGCAAAATGTTGCACGTCCCTCTTTTGGAGGCAACGTTATCCTTGGCAATATTGGTATGAGTCAGCAGGGATACAGTCCCGCAAGGCCACTTTAGAGTTTTAATAGTAGTTTATTTATAAGGGATTCAAGCCGTTCTTACTTCCCCTGACTTGATGCTACCTGCCTCAAAGGAAGTCCTAATAAGCTTGAATCAAGTCTTCGCAGGATCTATACACTGAACGAGGCAAGAGTTTTACCCAAACCGCCCTTCTACCCCCCTTCCAGGTAGGGGTATTCAAAACCGGATATCCAAAAATTTGGATATCTGATGAAACAGTGGTTAACCAAGAGAGGTTAATTCATGATGACTGTCGTAAGGGTCAATCAAAAACCTAATTAAACTACGTAGATAGCGTAAGTAGGGTATCGTATCCATGGGGAATTTGTGGTTAGTGTTCAACTAGAGAATTATTATATGTTAAAGAAAAGCATGTTTACCGATTCAAAACACCACATAGACATGGCCTCGGAAATAATGAATTTGATTAATTATTAGGGATAGTTTTTAAGATTCTCCATACAACCTAATAATCCATTTACTTATATCAACTACCCACCAATTTACTAACCCGCTAATGATGCAAGTATATCGCCAATACGCTTGATAAACGACAAATAATTCAAATATAAAAAATGTTTACCAAGAATTCAACACAAGTGGTCAAGCTTTACCAGTTAAAAAGAATCTGTAAACAACGTTTAATGAAAAACAAAGTAATTGTTCATCCGGACAGAAGCCACAAGCAAAAAGATAAAGGTAATGTCCTCCAAGTTTCAGATTCTAGGTTTACACAAAACTCAATTTAATCATTAATTGGACACCACATAGACATGGTGCTAAAAAGTCGGTTAATTTAAGTGGTAATCAAAACAGGTTTTTGTCATCAGATCTTTTACAGTTCAATTACCCTATTTACTAATGTGAGTCAACCTACTCTATGTCACCCAACAAGCTACAAGGTTTTGTCATCAACCGAGCAAGTTGTAAAGCAAGAACTCAAACACATGCAAATAGTACGAATAAACCAACTCATCAAATTGTTTATACGACGTTGTCAATGTCAAAAACAAACCCAACCATGAATAAAACTAAGAAAAGTATCAAACCCTATGAACCGTACACTTAGAGAAAGCCACCTAATTGCTCGTGCCTTGAACCGTGTACAGCTGCCAAAAGGCGGCTGCCTTCTCCGTGCGCTCTCTTCTCTCAAAGATGCCATCCAAAAGAAATACTTCCTCCTTTTTTATTGCTACCAATATGTTATATATAATGGAAATTATATTATTCTCCCCTTCTCCAAGAAATCATAATGAATCTTTGGGTTTCAAAGCACTTCAACTTTCATCCAATCAGTCACGTGGCCTGATGATGATTTGATTTTGGGTTTTGACCCATTAAATGTAGTCCAATGCTCCCTTTTTTCAACCGTATGCTTTGGTCATGAACCGTAGGCTACGGTTCATACTCGCTGCTGCTTCTTTTTTTTTTGTTTCTTCTCAGCCGTAACTTACAGCTAAAGACCGTAGATTACGGGTCACGACTTCTGTAGATGTTTGTTCGACACCACTCAACCATAACTTATTTCACACACTAAAAACCAACGTAATTTACTATGAAACACACATGTTTTGACCGGACATCAATTCACTGGTCTCTTCAAGTAGGGTATCCCTTCTTTCCGAGGATCGGTGGCTGGATCATCCGCTGATTTGTCTCCTGCACAAGGAAAACACACCGTGACTCGTAACAAGGAGGATGGGGTGGGTAGTGATCCTTGTTACTACTCTTCAGCGTGAGAATCAGTAATTTGCTTGAGAGCAAAGTGTGTGATAATAGTAAGAGTGAGAGAGTTGATAAGGGATACCTCAAACCTGGTCTGGGATGGGTATATATAGCAGGGGAGTGAAGGAGGGTAATTGAGTGGCTAGACTGACAACGCGCAGCCCCTTGCGGGTATGTCAGGTGCGTAGGCCATGGAGGTGACGCCACGTCCCACCATGGCTGTCAGTCTGTGTGCCAACGTTGCTTACATGTGGGCTGACAGATGACTGTCATCAGTGCCACTTACTGTTTTGGCCACCTTAGTCAAGATGTCAGTCCCACTTGCATCGTCAATAAGATGCGGTGCTAGGCCGCATCGCTATCTGCGGTAACCGTGGTTGTTTCCGCGTCCCTTGCTTTGATGAAGATGTGTACAGGATGCGGTGCTAAGCCGCATCGCTACGTACGGTAACTGTTGTTACCGCATCCCTTGTCGTGATGAAAACATCCGTTTTCATACACAAGGTAAGTCTTGTTATCACTTGACCAATTGGATTCGCTAGCTGTGTTTGCGCGTGCCCGCATGGACGCAGATAAGTTCTTGCTGGTGGGAGTATTTGATAAGGGTGATGGTCACTCGTGACTTCTTTGGTGCGAGATTTGTGTTACACCCTGACTTTTGCTGAAGCGTGTGATGTGTGACTTGTTCAATATCATTTCATTCAGTCATAATAAACAAATATATGATCAAAACGATGTTCATCCATTCATTAAGTTTAAAATATTACAAACACTAGTCTTTTAAGTTTCAAACAACACAACCTTGACTAAGTTACAAATCGACAAAAGTGGATGACATCTAAACTTGGAATTTACTTCTAGAAATAACACCATCGCCCAAGATCCAACTTTTTACCTGAAATACATGTAATTTTGGAAAATATCAACAAAAGTTGAGCGAGTTCATGTGTTTTGTATGAGTACTGATAAGCTTGTAAACATGTGAGAGACTCCTTTGAAAACAGGTATGAAAAGCATCTATGAACATATCAATTTAATGTTTTGCAAGGACATTAATGTATGTGAAGGCATAGGAAGCACTCAATATGAGTAGGCTTATACCCTCGTCGATTTCCTCGACTGTGTCGAATTTCCCCTTCGACTGTGTCAATTTTACCTTGAACGTGTCAATTTACCTTGACTATGTCAGCTTTACCCTTTGACCGTTGTCGATTCACCTCGACTGGGACACCGAAGCACTCAAGTGGTCACACAAGGACCATGAGTGGGGCTCGGCCGTACCCATTAGATCTAACCTTCGTCCATAATTAAGAGTTAATGGCATTTCAATTTTAATCTACGCTCACATGATCTATAATTCATTTCATAGCCAATTCATACCATTTAAACGTATGCAACATGTATTCCACCCCCGGGAGTTATAAAACTGAAAACAGTTAAGAGAAAAGGGGGACATGAACTCACGATTTTGCGTTCTTCAATCCGACGTAACTCAAGCTGCTACTAGTGTGCACGACTACCTACAACGTACTACGGTCTATTAGACGAGCGGGTCGTGCCTTGACTTAGTATTAATTAGTGTCTTTGAGTTACGTTTCTTTGTGTCATTTATATCATTCCAAGTTATATAATCATTTGTTAAAATATAAATATTTTAACTTAAATTATATTTATGAACTTTGGAATATTAGTTAAAATAATACATTTTAACTTGCCAAGTTTATGTATTTGTACTTGTATAACTTCTAAAGGATGGGTGTATTTGTATTCATATTCTTATCCTTCTATATTTTTGCCAAGTATCGACGGCGTATTCCGGTGTGTAATTATACGTACGAGAATACGTATTTTTATTGTGTTTATTAAGTATCTCATACTTAATTTTTGTATTTATTTTTCCGGAATAATATTTCTAATAAAAATTGCATCAATATATATTTCCAAAATATATATTTTAGGAAATATTACATAGAAAAATTGTTTAGAATTTTTCCTTGGCAAAAAAAATATTTATACTTTTCATATAAGTCTCAAGAATAATATATTTTCAAGTCTAACTTGGATATATATATATATATATATATATATATATATATATATTTTTCACTCAAAAATAATATGTCTAAAGTTTATTTAAGAAAATATATATTTTTCTACCAAAAATAATATATCTTCTAAAAATTTCAAGAAAATATATATATTTTTACTTACCAAAAATAATATATTTTCTCCTTGTCAAAAATATGATTTATTTTATAATACTCACGAAAATCATATTTTTGTTCTCTTGGTTTCCAAAATACCGTTACCAAAACATACTTAAGACTTTGATTCCGGAATATTTATGTAGGTTATATTCCTTGTTCGGTTTCACCAATGTTTTGGGTGTAATTTATGTATTTGTTTCTTGGAATTTTGGTAGTAATTTGGATTGTAATTTCTTGGTATTTCTGTGAGATATATTATTTCAAGTCCTAAAATAATATAACTAATACACGTAATATACAAATAATCACACACACGGTGACATCTAAATATATATTTCCTAAATACATATTTAGTCACTTTTATTTACGAAAACCAACCTCCAATATTTGTAATCTTGTAACAAAAATTATGACAAACTTTATATAAAATTTCATGGTTTAAAATATACTTGTAATTATTTGTGTAAAAATAATTTTTCCAAGTGTTATGTTTTTAGAAAAATTTTCCCATAGTTTCCCCTTAAAAATGGAGGTTTCCATGCTTTCAAAGCAAATCATTTTCTTTTAAAATCATCATCATTCATCAACAAATCATTCAAGACTTACCATGTGCCAAAAATATGAGATTTACACTATGACATGAACTTGGAAGTCTGTAAAAATTTGTAGTAACTTACTAGTGTATTCAATAAGCTTAGTTACCCTTCAAAGTGTGGTTGTTTATTTAAAAACATCATTCTTGAAGAATTTAGGTGTTTACAACTTGTAAAATACTTTTCTAAAAATATTTTTTCTTGAGTTTTTCTTGTTAATTATATATTTCTACACTTAATTAACCACTAAAAATGTGGTTAGTTTCTTTAAGAACCAAGCTTATGTAAATCTTGTATTTTTAACTTGGTTTCTTGAAAAATCATTCTTAAAATCATATGTTTATAAGATTCACATCATACTTTGATCATCATACTTCAAGAAAAACATTAAATCTTTCAAGTTCATGCTTTACATAAGGATGATCATAACATAATCATCCTCTCATCTTGGTAGATTATGTCTTCACTCACTATCTAGCAAGATCATGTGATGTTTAACATCATATACACAAACAATCAACAAGCATAATAACACATAACAACATGATTTATTATGATTTTTAAGTTTATGTTTAAGTTTCATGTTCATGATTCTTAGTGTTCTTCATGATTATTCACTTGTAACATCTTTTAACCAACTAAACAAGATGTAGAATGAGTTGTAGATGATCTTACTACTAGCTCAAGGCTAGGGATGATCACACGATGAAGATGAAGTGGTTAAAAGCACTTGAGAGAGGTCCTTCAAGTTCCTTTGCTTCCCACCTTCCTAATTAGGCTTGAATCACCTTAGGTTATGCTTGAAATGTGTTGAAATGGATTGAAAATGGAGGGACCAAGAGGGGTGTTTGTGGCTGTGAGCTAAAGGGGAAAGGAGGAGAAGTTTTGTGATGTTGAAGTGTTGTGAGAAGAAATGTAGTTTAATGTTCTTATATTCATGTTTCCTTCCAATATTTAAGATAGCATATGGCATGTTTTGCTTAGCATATTCCTAACATATCCATTAAAATATACAAAAGAAATCCTATGTGGGACCCATGTCCCCTAACTGGCCATCAAAGTGGGGGGGGGGGGTAAAGTGTAACATTTAAAGGTAAATTAAGTGTTATAGTTAGATTTCAAGTATACTAGTTAGGGTTATATGTGTTATATGTTTATAGGATGTGTTATGATGTATGGTGACCATAACTAGCTTTGTGACACTCAAACAATGCTTCTATTAAGAATTTGATGTTTCGGGTAGTGTCCGGTTGTTCGTTTCGTTACTGTTCGTTAAAGTGTTAAATTACGCAGTTTAGTGTGCTTTATGTTGTGTTTTGTGACAGTTTTGATTTCCGACACTTAGGAAAGTATTCTGGACCATTATATCACAATTCTGCATTATATTTAGATGTTAAAAGCTGAATTTTTGCTGAATTTGTTTATTTTCTGTAGAATTTTGAAGTTTTAGTGTGTTTCTGGCACTTTCCGGTACCTATGTCATCACTAGGAAGACAGTTTTGTAATCCCTATTTTCCTACACACTATACTAGTGTAACACTTGGTCCTGGGGCTTATTTTGTGTCTTAACATCATGTCTGTCTAAGTACTGAACTCCTGTCAGTACTTCTAGTTTGTCTGATAACTGTGCCAATTCTGTTCTGCGCATTAATAGAACTATATTGTGTTGCATGTAGTAATGATAAAAGTCTTGCAACATGAAATGCCATTGTATGTATATAACAGTAATAAGAAATTCATTCGTCTTGTAAACTAAATCATGCATAGTCATTAAGGATTACTGTTTAATTATAGTATGGAATGCATGGAAAAGTGCCAGTTGTCACATTCTCCCCCCGTTAAAAGAATTTCGTCCCGAAATTCAAGCAATACCATCGGTCGCAGGGGAGTTTTGAATCAAATGTGGTCACCTAGGTTTAAATTGGTCTTCATGTTCCCAAGTAAACTCTGGGCCATGATATGAATTCCAACGAACTCTAACAAATCAATTACGACTTCTCTGTGTTTTGTGGACTCCCAGTCCGCAACCTTAACAGGTTCCTTAATAAATTGGAGTTTGTCGTTGACGTGAATTTTGTTTGCAGGAATAACGAATGTTCCTAGAGTCAGGCTCTTCTAAAGACTAGACACGTGAAACGTGTCGTGATCACTGCTGAATTTCTCTGGAAGTTTCAGCTTGTGAGCAATGGTCCCGATCCTTTCCAGGATCTCGAAAGGTCTACTATACCGTGGGTCCAACCTCCCATGCTTTCCAAATCATAGCACGCTTTCCCAAGGCGAGACTTTCAATAATATCATCTCTCCAAACTCAAATTCCAACGGTTTCCGCCGTTCATCGGCGTAGATTCTCTATATACCACATGCTTGACTTGATACGATCACGTATTCGATCGATCTTATCTGTAGTATCCTGAACCAACTTGGGCCAGTAAATTGTTTATCTCCGGTCTCCGTCCAACACAACGGGGACTGACACTTACGTTCCTATAAAGCTTTGCGCGAGACGGCCTAAACGGCGGTGTGATAAATACTATTGTAGGAAAACTCCACTAAGGGCTAGTGAGTGATCCATGTTTTCATCAAAGTTATCACACAAGCACATAGCAGGTCTACCACAGTTTGTATCGTTCATTTGATCTGGCCACCCGTCTGAGGGTGAATTGTAGTACTAAGGTCTAATCGTGACCTAAACGCATTTTGAAACGTCTGCCAAATCCTTGGCACAAGACGACCATCTCGGTCGGACAAGATAGAATCAGACACTCCATGACGCACCACAACCTTTCTAGGCTAAATCTCTGCTAATTCCCTTGCGCTGTCTTCCTCACTGTTTGGTAGGAAATGTGCAGTCTTGGTGTGTCGGTCAATACTCACCCAAATCATATCGTGGCCCCTTTAGATTTTTGGTAGCATTCAATGAAATCCATTAAGATCCGTTCCCACTTCCACATGGGAACCTCAAGTTGTTGCAGTAGCCCTGATGGTTTCTGGTATTCTGTCTTAACTTCGACACAAGTAAGACAGCTACCCACTTATGTAGCTATATCAGCTTCCATCTTGGGCCATCCTTCAAGTCTTGGTACATCTTGTCGGATCCTAGGATGGATCAAATACCTTAACCTATGAGCCTTGCCCCAAATAAACGTTCGTAAACTGTCGCGAAACGGAACCCAAAGTCTTTCCGTGAAGTACAAGGTTCCAACTTCCTTAGGCAATAATTGCACTTCCATTCATGTAACACTTCAGCTTGAAGGTTCTCTGATTTGAGCGCCTCTTGCTCAGCTTCACGAATCCAAGTGACGAGATTTATCTGTATGCTCATCTCTAAGCCTCGCACCCTTAGAGGCTTTGTGCGTTCCTTGCGGCTCAAGGCATCTGCTACAATGCTCGCCTTGTTCAGGTGACACTTAATCTCACAGTCGTAATCATTCAGTAGCTCATTCCATCTAGTTATCTCATGTTTATGTCCTTCTGACCAATGGTGTGCTGCAAACCCTTGTGATCAGTAAAGATCGTGCAGCATTTTCCTATACAAGTAATGACGTCAAATCCGCAACGCGCAATCACTGCACCTAGTTCACGGTCTCTTCTCATGATCCTTTAATCATCGTGACGTGTACGCGATGACTTGGTCTCGTTGCATCGACGCGCAATTGAGACTTTGTCGAGAAGCATCACAAGAACCGCAACTCTATTGGTACTGTCAGGTGAAGACAAGATAGGTATCGACTAGGTTAGGGTTGTTAGCGGTTGAGTTGTCCTTGAAAGGTTTTCTAGGGGTCGTCTGATGCAGCCTACAATCCCCAAAAAATCATAGTTGTGTCTTAGGGACTCCTCAGTTCTTGATTGCAGGGTCAACATGAACCTCATTCTTATCCACCATGTACCCTAAAAATCTTACCTCGTGAATCCAAAGCTTGTACTTCGACATCCTAGCACATAACTGTTCTTTCTCTAAGAGTCCCAAGATGAATTGTAGATGTTGCTCATGACCTTCCTTGGTCTTTGAGCTTATGAGAACGCAGTCAATAAATGTAATCACGATTTTATCCTGGTACGGCTTACATACCTGATTCATGAGGTCCATGAATACTGCCGGTGCATTTCTTAAGTCAAACGACATGACAAGGAACTCGTAATGTTTAAGGCGAGTCCTAAGAGTCGTTTTAGGGATACTTTCCTCTTGTATTTGCACTTGGGGACGTCCTGACCTCAAGTCACTCATCGAGTAGTAACTAGAACCTTACGATTGGTTCAACAAGTCATCAATCCTTGGTAAAGGATACCGGTCCTTGATATCCAATTCCTGAAGTTGATGCAAAATGGAAACTACCAACTTTCTTCTTGTGTCCTTAACTAAGGACATCATGTCCTTAATTCCATCTTGGAATAGTAGCCGGGACCTTGTAGTTGGTCGACAAGTCATCAATTCTCGGTAAGGGGTACCGATTCTTGTGGGTTAGTTGTCTATCTCACTGTAACCTATGCGTAATACTTTTCCACATTAATTCTTCTGAGTTCCTCTCATATTAGGCTGTGTACACGTGTAAAAACTGTCGTCCTACTTCCTAACGAATAACACTGGGGCTTCCCAGGGTGAGAAGCTCGGCCTAATAGATTTCCTCTCTCTAGCAGCTCTTGCAGTTGCATCGGAGGCTCCTGTATCTCGGACGGAGCTAGTCGGTAAGGCGTCATCTATCACTGGTGCCGCTCCTCGCAATAGGTTTATCCTAAACTCCTCTTGTCACTGTGGAGGTAACCCAGGAAAGTCTTCGGGAAAGGCTTCTAGAAATTCCTCCTCAACGGGGATGCCTTCTGGCTTTGGCTTCTTGGTCTCTTTATTGACAACATGAGCAAGGAAGGCTATGTAGCCTATTCAGAGGCGCTTCTGTGTCTCTATAACCAATGTGAGGTATTGCCATTTCACCGTCTTATGGGGCCTAGTGCTCTCGCACCAATTGCAAGAAGTTTGTGTACTATAAGTGTTTCATCATTCGCAAGAGGGATGCGAATGATTTTCCTTATAACGAACAACTTTAGCTCTACACTTGGATATCCAATCCATGCTGACTACCATAACATGACTTCCCAAGTCAATGGTAATAGAAGGTTCCGGCCTTCTAAGTTCCCAACATACAATCCTTAATCATCTCTTTCGCTTAACTAACCTTCCATTTGCCAATCCTAAAGAATACGGCATGTCTATTCTACTTGTAACTAGGCCAAGTAGTTTCTTAAGTTCTAAGCATACAAGGTTAAGGTCGGTGCTAGTATAAATCCAAAAATAGATGCATAGAGTTGGTTAATAGGGAACGTACCCGTAACCGCATCTGGATCCTTGTGTGCTTTACGAGCTTTGATCGTGAAGACCCTTCCTTGTTTGGTTCTTCCTAGGGTAATCTTTCCTAAAGTGCCCTACTTCACCACATCTTTAGCAACCTGGAACTTTACCATTATCTCTTCCGTCTGGATACTTCGCCCAACAGGCATCCTTGTTGTGCCCTTCTTTTCCACACCTTCCACATTTAGGCCTCAGACATCGGCCTTCATGGTGAAAATTGCATTCCTCGTATCTTGGCTTAGTCCCCAAGTAAACCTTACCACTGGCCTTATTGGTGGCTCCATAAATTTGCATGCCATGAGACGGGTCCTCTTCCCTTTTTTTGTTTGCTTTAGAGCTTCCATTACTGGCTTGGGTGCCTATCTTTACGTTCGAAGACTTCCTTTTCTTATTTCCCGAAGACTCCACATGAGTCTCTTTCTTGTTTGCCTTAGATCCCGAAAACTTTCCCATACGTAAAGCTTCTTCAGTAAGTGTGACACTCAAATCGATAGCCTCTGTGATGGTTGGAGACTTTGAGGCAGTAACCATGCTCAGGATTTGAGGTGCAAGTCCCCAAATGAATCGTTCAATCCTCTTGAACTCTGGCTTGACTAAGTAGGGAACAACCCTAGACAAGTCGTGAAATCATTGGACGTACTCAGAAATCTTCGGCCCGTCTATTTTCAAATTCCAGAACTCAATCTCAAGCTTCTAGATTTCGGCCCTAGATCAGTATTTCTTCTGCATCAATTCCTTGAGCTCGTCCCAGTTCAGTGCATAAGCAGTAGCTTCACCTAGGGTCTGAACTTGAAGGTTCCACCAGGAGATTGCGCCATCCAAAAACAACCCTGAGATATAGGTAACACTCCGCTCGGGCGAATAGTTACTCATTCTCAGAACGGAGTCAGTCTTCTCTGCCCAACGAACAAAAGCAATGGCACCTCTTGTGCCATCAAAATTCAATGGCTTCCAGTCCAGGAACTGTTAATAGGTGCAGCCAGTTGGAGGGTTACTTCCGGGAGTGCCGCCACTGTATCAAGAGCGGAGGGCTTCATGCCGTGCTATAACTTGGGAAATGCGCTCATTGTATTCAGCCATAATTAACATAATGGTGTCTGTGTCACGTCTGGGCGGCATTTGCGTCTGTCAAAATGTATGGGGTAGGTTAGACAACATTCCATAATTGACTATGAGGTACATATTACCACAAGCAAACATGTAATCACCCAATGCATATATAATCAACAATGTATAAGTAAGAAAACAACCACTGAGCTTTCATATATGTTTGACAACTTGACTTATTGTTTGTATCAGGGAAAACAAAATGAACTCGAGGTTACATCACCTCGGTCATACAAGTTTCATAATATGAAAGTAGTAGTTATTTTCCTTCTACATTGGTTTTCTTAGGCCTTTAGGTTCACAAAGGCGGGTATACTCCCAAAGAGATGGGGGTTGTACATATAGGGGTGATAGAGAGTGTAACGTCACTGAATCTTTCTCGGGTGTTAGCCATCTTCACTTGCTTAGATATCAGTTCCCAACCAACTCGTACGGGTAGAAGTGTCAGACACGAAGAAGGTAAAGACAGGTTTCCTACTTTGTAGAGTGCTAAGGCAATTGTCTAGGTATTGTTCTACCAGATGAAGGTGTGAACACCTAGAGATTATTTTTGGATAGGTGGTGATCATTAGCTTGACCCGTAGAGTCCACCAGGATTTCCATGCACTACAAGTCGTTATTACGTGGGCCCCCGTAATAATAAATTGTCTTGCACGCTCACCCCAACTTTTCCTCGTTCAAAGCAGATGATCCACCAAAGAGGGGACACTATTGTCCTTATACCTCTGACATGGATTGGACCATTGCGGTGGTCCACCCGCTAACATCCGTTATCGTTACGCGCGAATAGGCACGATGATTAAACGTAATAGGAATATGGAGAATTCCTAGTAGTTGGAGGGGCACCTTCAAGATGAGTGCTTCATCTTCCTAGTCTGGACGAGAGCGTCTTCAATCTTGTCTCACAAAAGCCACATGGACCGCGTCCCGTTGATAAAGGTGTTGTCCAAGGTTGCCTCCTCCGCCTCGCTGTCACTACCGTAGTCAGGCACCTTCACATTCGAGGGGGAAGAACAGCCATCTCCTACGGAAACAAGCTCAGAATCTCGTTTGGTAGTCACTCCAGCCACGAGCTTTGCAATAGACGCGAGGTTGATAGTCTCATCGTGCGAGTCAAGAACAACAACAGGATTCGGAGTAATAGGTATCTTGTTCACGTCAATAATTATTCCATACACTTATACACACACACACACACACACACATATATATATATATATATATATATATATATATATATATATATCAATAAATAAATATGTTACTTAGCATAAACAGGCAAATAGATGCATCATGTCACATATAACTCTCGTTTTTCATTTCAGGGGGGGGGGGGGTCATTTTGTCCTTGGAAAGTCTACCTCACGCAGACAACGCCTTAATTGGCACTTTAATCTGGGGTATCCTCCTCCCTACTAATGTCCTTGTCTTGTCTTTTCTTTGAAAAATGTTTGACTCATGGATCTTGACGCTTTCGTGAATGCAATGAAAAACCCTTTTGTAAAAAAAATGTTTTCGTGAGAGAGTCTTAGTGATTGTAGTCTAGACTCGAGAAGGAATCTTAGTTCACTACAATCGAAGCTCTGATACCAAACTGTCACACCCTGACTTTTCCAGAAGCCTGTGCTGTGTGACTTGTTCAATATCATTGCATTCAATCATAATAAACAACTATATGATCAAAACGATGTTCATCCATTCATTAAGTTTAAAATATTACAAACACTAGTCTTTTAAGTTTCAAACAACACAACCTTGACTAAGTTACAAATCGACAAAAGTGGATGACATCTAAACTTGGAATTTACTTCTAGAAATAACACCAGCGCCCAAGATCCAACTTGTTACCTG
Source organism: Helianthus tuberosus (assembly GCA_030545235.1). Lineage (NCBI taxonomy): Eukaryota > Viridiplantae > Streptophyta > Magnoliopsida > Asterales > Asteraceae > Helianthus > Helianthus tuberosus. Next base: position 96,822,467 of record CM060357.1, on the reverse strand, counting down.
AAATACATGTAATTTTGGAAAACATCAACAAAAGTTGAGCGAGTTCATGCGTTTTGTATGAGTACTGATAAGCTTGTAAACATGTGAGAGACTCATTTGAAAACATGTATGAAAAGCATCTATGAACAGATCAATTTAATGTTTTGCAAGGACATTAATGTATGTGAAGGCATAGGGAGCACTCAATACAAGTAGGCTTATACCCTCGTCGATTTCCTCGACTGTGTCGAATTTCCCCTTCGATTGTGTCAATTTTACCTTGAACGTGTCAATTTACCTTGACTGTGTCAATTTTACCCTTGACCATTGTCGATTCACCTCGACTGGGACACCGAAGCACACAAGTGGTCACATAAGGACTATGAGTGGGGCTCGGCCGTACCCGTTAGATCTAACCTTCGTCCATAATTAAAAGTTAATGGCATTTCAATTTTAATCTATCCTCACATGATCTATAATTTATTTCATAGCCAATTCATACCATTTAAACGTGTGCAACATGTATTCCACCCCCGAGAGTTATAAAACCGAAAACAGTTAAGAGAAAAGAGGGAGAACTCATGGTTTTGCGTTCTTCAATCCGACGTAACTCAAGCTGCTACTAGTGTGCATGACTACCAACAACGTACTACGGTCTATTAGACGAGCGGGTCGTGCCTTGACTTAGTATTAATTAGTGTCTTTGAGTTACGTTTCTTTGTGTCCTTTATATCATTCCAAGTTATATAATCATTTGTTAAAATATAAATATTTTAACTTAAATTATAATTATGAACTTTGGAATATTAGTTAAAATAATACATTTTAACTTGCCAAGTTTATGTATTTGTACTTGTATAACTTCCCAAGGATGGGTGTATTTGTATTCGTATTCTTATCCTTCTATATTTTTGCCAAGTATCGACGGCATATTCCGGTGTGTAATTATACGTATGAGAATACGTATTTTTATTGTGTTTATTAAGTATCTCATACTTAATTTTTGTATTTATTTTTCTAGAATAATATTTCTAATAAAAATTGCATCAATATATATTTCCAAAATATATATTTTAAGAAATATTACATAGAAAAATTGTTTAGAATTTTTCCTTGGCAAAAAAAATATTTATACTTTTCATATAAGTTTGAATAATAATATATTTTCAAGTCTAACTTGGAAAATATATATATATAAATCTATTTTTCACCCAAAAATAATATGTCCAAAGTTTATTTAAGAAAATATATATTTTTCTCCCAAAAATAATATATCTTCTAATAATTTCAAGAAAATATATTTATTTTTACTTACCAAAAATAATATATTTTCTCCTTCTCAAATATATGATTTATTTTATAATACTCACGAAAATCATATTTTTGTTCTCTTGGTTTCCAAAATACCGTTACCAAAATATACTTAAGACTTTGATTTCGGAATATTTATGTAGGTTATATTCCTTGTTCGATTTCACCAATGTTTTGGGTATAATTTATGTTTGTTTCTTGGAATTTTGGTAGTATTTTGGATTGTAATTTCTTGGTATTTCAGTGAGTTATTTTATTTCAAGTCCTAAAATAATATAACTAATATACGTAATATACATATAATCACACACATGGTGACATCTAAATATATATTTCCGAAATACATATTTAGTCACTTTTATTTACGAAAACCAACCTCCAATATTTGTAATCTTGTAACAAAAATTATGGCAAACTTTATATAAAATTTCACGGTTTAAAATATACTTGTAATTATTTGTTTAAAAATAATTTTTCCAAGTGTTATGTTTTTAGAAAAAAATTGCCATAGTTTCCCCTTAAAAATGGAGGTTTCCACGCTTTCAAAGCATATCATTTTCTTTTAAAATCATCATCATTCATCAACAAATCATTCAAAACTTACCATGTGCCAAAAATATGAGATTTACACTATGACATGAACTTGAAACTTTGTAAAAAATTGTAGTAACTTACTATGTATTCAGTAAGCTTAGTTACCCTTCAAAGTGTGGGAAGTTCCTTTGCTTCCCAGTTTCCTAATTAGGCTTGAATCACCTTAGGTTATGCTTGAAATGTGGTGAAATGGATTGAAAATGGAGGGACCAAGAGGGGTGTTTGTGGCCGTGAGCTAGAGGGGAAAGGAGGAGAAGTTTTGTGATGTTGAAGTGTTGAAGTGTTGTGAGAAGAAATGTAGTTTAATGTTCTTATATTCATGTTTCCTTCCAATATTTAAGATAGCATATGGCATATTGTGCTTAGCATATTCCTAACATATCCATTAAAATATACAAAAGAAATCCTATGTGGGACCCATGTCCCCTAACCGGCCATCAAAGTAGGGGGGGGTAAAGTGTAACATTTAATGGTAAGTTAAGTGTTATAGTTAGATTTCAAGTATACTAGTTAGGGTTATATGTGTTATATGTTTATAGGATGTGTTATGATGTTTGGTGACCATAACTAGCTTTGTGACACTGAAACAATGCTTCTAGTAAGAATTTGATGTTTTGGGTAGTGTCCGGTTGTTCGTTTCGTTACTGTTCGTTAAAGTGTTAAATTACGCAGTTTAGTGTGCTTTATATTGTGTTTTGTGACAGTTTTGATTTCCGACACTTAGGAAAGTATTCTGGACCATTATATCACAATTCTGCATTATATTTAGATGTTAAAAGCTGAATTTTTGCTGAATTTGTTTATTTTCTGCAGAATTTTGCAGTTTTAGTGTGTTTCTTGCACTTTCCGGTACGTATGTCATCACTAGGAAGGCAGTTTTGTAATCCCTACTTTCCTACACACTATACTAGTGTAACACTTGGTCCTGGGGCTTATTTTGTGTCTTAACATCAGGTATGTCTAAGTACTGAACTCCCGTCGGTACTTCTAGTTTGTTTAATAACTGTGCCAATTCTGTTCTCTGCATTAATAGAATTATATTGTGTTGCATGTAGTAATGATAAAAGTCTTGCAACATGAAATGCCATTGTATGTATATAACTGTAATCGGAAATTCATTCATCTTGTAAACTAAATCATGCATAGTCATTAAAGCACATATTACTGTTTAATTATAGTACGGAATGCATGGAAAAGTGACAGTTGTCACAATTTGGGACCATACCCCTTCAATATCCGAAATTTTTGGATACCTGATTTCACTATCTGAATTCGTGTCCGAATTTTCGGACATCTGAAATTTCGGATATCCAATCAGATAGTGAATCGGATATCTGAATATCCATTAGTTGTTTATTTTTTATTATGTTTTTAATATTCTGAACTAGATATTTCGGATAGTTTTGGATATCCGAATATATATTTTCGGATATTTCGGTTATTTTCGGATATTTGGATATCCGATAAAAAATAAAATTAAATTTTCGGATATTTCGGATATTCGAAATATCCAAAAATTTTCAAAATCACTATCCAAATCCGAAAGGATATCCGAATTTTCGGATATTGGATAGTTCGGATTGGATTTTCAGATACAGATATTTTTGAACACCCCTACTTTCGGGTAGTTAACGAGCTTTACTTAGACCGTAAAGACATGAATGAGTGAATCAACGAAATATGAAGAGATGATAAAATAAAATTCACTTTCAATATAAAAAACTAGTTACTAATGTCATTAATAGATACCCAATAAAAAAGTAACCAAAGGTTGGAAATCAAAAGTAACACATAAAAGATTTTGTCTTCACCAAGTGATGTTAGAGATTAACCAAGCATGACCATAGTTTGACGAAGGCTCTTACTATCAATCTTGGATCCCGAGACTACTATCCACTCTAACTCTAATGATTGTGGTGGAAAATGATGGTGTTGTGGTGGTAGAAGTGAGCGAAATGTTTTGCCAAGGGATGAGTTGCAAGTGAACTAAGCACCTCTATTTATAGGTGAAAACATATGGTTTACAAGACCCTGTTCCCTTCTCTTTCTCTATCTTCATTTAATGAGTTTGTCAGTCCAGATGCGCACACGGCCTCGTGTGTCAACGACACGACCCCATGGCCATTGTACTTGTTGTATGATCCAAGATCTACAAATCTGAGAGTTGACCATGGCCCGTGTCCATGAGACACGGCCCCGTGTCCCTTGTCTGCTTTTGTTTGTCTTTTTCTTCATGGAATATTTGGTGCGGCACAGCCCCATGCCCGGCAGGCATGACCCGTACTTGGCTTTTGTTTTGTTGTTTTTGGTCTTGGGGTGAAGCTCGGAGGGTCGGTATATTGTAACAACCTCCCTTCTTCTGTCTTTTTGCTAGTTTTTGTTGTTAAATGGTTCTTTTTGTACATTTAAGCTCTTTTAATCCTGAAGTAAAATGTATAAAAAGAAACACACTTTTTCCAACATTAGTACTAAAAGGGTTGTTTTTATACCTTATTTGATATAATTTACGTGTTGCATTTGGTGCGTATCAAAAGATTACCCTCTCCCGAACCAAAATGTTCAAAACAATCGACCGGGGAGTAGTAACCACTCAAGACCACCAACACCACCATTTCAAACCCCTACCCAAAACCAAAACAACAACCAACGTACACCCGCACTTCCACCTCAAAACCAAAACCGCCAAAACCCGTTGCCACCAAATCTCAACAACCGAAACATTAATCCCATCTGTGGGGTTAACCAAAATCGTGGCATTCCCACGAACGAAGCTCAATTTCTCAATCTGGATGATTTGAGGAATAACATTCTTGATGACGAACCGTATAGCATTCTCGGTTATCGATCACCGGAACATGTGAGTGTTCATTTGGAATACTCGGGCGATGGAGGGAATTATAATGAGAGATTGGAAGACGAAGTTTGGGTGACAACAACGAGGGAAAATTCTATCATGGTCGAGGTTTCGAGGATGAAGATATGAGTTACCAAAATGCCAATTATGTGGGGAATAATGATGATTACAGGTGCGATTATGCCCGCAATGACGGTTATGGTAATAGGTGTCAACCACGAAACAACAATCAACGGTACTGGGTCGACGGTAACAATTTTAACAAAAATGCCAACCATAACTAGATTTCGCAATTTGTGGGCGGAGTAATCAAAGGGGTAATCTATAACCCCCGCGAAAATTTCGAGCTTTCAAAAAATTTTCTATTTCTTTCGAAAGTATTTCGTTAACTGATATTTATACATAATAAATTTAACATAACATACATTCCAAGACAAATATATAAGTTACACATACCCAAAATACCCTTCATACATCTTAAATATTAGGTTAGAAGGGTTAAAATGTCAAAAAACTGATAATACAAGTCTAGGGGCCAAAACTGCCAAAAAGTAAAACTTATTTATCAGAAGGCCTTACAGACCGTAAGAACTGAGCCATACGGTCCGTAAGACATGCGTAGAAGCATAAATTTACTTGTTCTCCAAGTTCTGCCACCTTTCACCAAAAAATGACACCTAGAACTATATTTGCCACCTTAATTCTGGTCCTAACACTTGTTATGATACTAAGCAACCTTAGGACACCTCACATAACACTTGTCAAGCTCTCCTTGATCCCAAATTAGTATAAATAGGTGATCAAGTTCATCATTTGAACTTGCACCATTCTTTTCTCCATCTCTAAACTCATTTGGAGCTTGCTTCAGCAATTGAGGCCTCCTAACTGAGTTCTAATATTCATCTACTATCACTTGTAACTGTTTCTTCTAGTCTTTTTCATTATTTAGCTAGTTATGAACTAAAAGTCAAGCAAATTGACTTTTGCTTTGACTTTCGGTTCTGAACATTTTGGTCAAGTCAAAGTTCAAATTGAACTTTGCTACGTGATCGTAATAATGAAGGTGTTAATCCCTCATGATTACACCCTCTGATCATCACGTTTAGTAGGAAAAATGACGAGTCAAACTTTTAAGAAATAAAAGTAAAAAATGCATAAAAATGCATTTTTACGACAAAAGAGTTTTCGGGTATTAAAACTTAAAGTTTTGACACCAAATCAGTTTTATAACATAATTAGACATGTTCTAACATGTCTAGCTCGTCATTTAGTTTAGCGCTTTTTCCTTAGTCAAAATTCGAGCGGTTTGACTTTCGCTTTGACTTTCGAAGCTGGCTCGTTTGGTCAACCTTAGGATCCGACCAAGCCCATTTATATGACCATAGTAATATAGGGAATAACCCTCTGAGGTTATACCTTATGTTCATGCGTTTGGTTAGTCAAATGGCGAGTCAACTTTAAATACTTTTGAAATGTCTACAATACCATTTTTCGCATAAAATAGTTTTAAACATATATGATCATTGATTTTTACTTATAAACTGATCATACAATATTAGTAAACATGTTTTGACATATCGGACACGTCATATGACTCATTCAGCCATCCGAACCTGTACTTACGCATAGGACACGTTAAAGTGGCGTAAACCACTTTAACAAGTCATAACAGGTCAAAACACCTATAGAAACTTTCCAAAGCAGAATCTAAGGTTGATAAATCATATTACACGAGATCCTTCGCTTGTTTGATTTTAAAACCACATTCTATCCATTCTTCCGTTTAAGCCAGACTAACCTAATAATCATCCGAATTATTAGGAAACACTTGAATTACTTAAGCTTTGCTAAACACGACTAGGCAAGACATCTACGTAAATCTGTGAGTACATAGTTCCCCTCTTTTTCCATTTTCAAATGTTTTGGGGTGATTCATATGTGTTAACCATTTTCTCAAATAATATGTATGGCATATGTGTTTACTAAGTGCTTTTTGTGTATATAATTTATGAAACAAAACAAGAAACAAAAGCCAAATCCTTGTAGGATCATCCTATATTAATAGTTAGATTCTTATAGGATACTTAAAGTACTTTTTTAAATCCTTGATTGGATTTCTAAGAGTACTTTTCTTTGTACGAAACAAAACAAAGAACAAGTAATTATGTGTAGGGTTGTGTCAGTGATTTAGATAACAAAACGAGTGTAATACGATAAGAGTATGGTGGATACGCCACTGGTACTTCCTATATATAAGTGCTCTTATTGTATTACTCGTCATAGCGTTATCCAAATCACTTTAGAATTTTATGTGTCGATGAAGCAAAGTACAATTGTCAAATCCTTGTAGGATCTTCCTATAATAATAGTTAGATTCTTAGAGGATACCTAAAGTACTATTTTTAATCCTTGATTGCATTTCTAAGAGTACTTTTCAACATATGAGACAAAACAATGAAACAAATGCCAAAATCCTTGTAGGATCTTCCTATATTAATAGTTAGATTCTTAAAAGATACTTAAAGTACTATATTAAATCCTTGATTGGATTTCTAAGAGTACATTTCAACGTATAACTTTGTAGAGTTGTGTATGTAATTTAGATAACGAAACAAGTGTAATACAATAAGAGCATGGTGGATACGCCGCTGGTACTTCCTATATATAAGTGCTCTTATTGTATTACTCATCGTAGCATTATCCAAATCACTTGAGGATTTTATGTTCTGATGAAACAATGTACGATTGTTAAATCCTTGTAAAATCTTCCTATATTAATAGTTAGATTCTTAGAGGATTCTCAAAGTACTATTATAAATCCTTGATTGGATTTCTAAGAGTAGTCCCACAAGTCGTTAACCAAATTCTATATTATGTGTTTATGTGTTTTGTGGTGTTATAACATAGAATCTAAGTGATCTAGGATAACGAGGCTGGTTTAATATGATAAGGGCATGGTGGATACGCTGCTGGTACTTCGTATATATAAGTGCTCTTATCATATTACCCTTCGCAACGTTATCCAAAATCACTTGATGATTCTGTGTTACAATGAGACAAAGTACAAGAGAAATAAAGAACAAAGTACATTTTTCAATAACATAAAAATTACTTACCAATGGGATGGTGGTCCATTGGCAAAGGCAAAGCCTTTAAAATACCTAGGTTGGGAAAGGGAAGGTCTTGGTTTCAAGTCCCACAGATGACAGGGGATTAAAGAAATTAGTCGTTAAAAAAACATAAAAATTACTTGGTATTAATCATATTGCCACATACAAAACATTTTTGTCACAAGTTTTATTATCAAAATAATGTATTGCAATACTAAACTTTTTCCCATATATTGGCTACAAAATTCTATTTTCACTCGACAACTCGTGTAGTTGGACAATGTATTGCAATACCAAACCTTTTGCCATAAATTTGGCTAACAAAACCTATGTCACTCACCAACTTTATTGTTGACCTTTTATTCTCACATATATTTCAGGTATTGACATTTCAAGTATGCTACACATAGGAACGCACTCGGGCCTTAGATTGCTTCGAAATCTAAAAACAATTATTTGTACTCTTTGTGTTGTAAAACAGTACTATTAATATAATGAAACTTTTAGTACCATGTGTTGTGAGCAATTTGTAACGTGACTCCCCAACGATTCCGCATCAGTTTTTTTTATGCGGCTGGGGTGTTACATAATCTAAGACCAGTCAATCAAGAGGTCAATGGTCCGCAACGTCATCAACAGCCACAACCGAATCAAAGAGGTCAAGGTGTGAATGAGCGGTTTTGGCGATTGTTTCTGAAAATGTTTCGCCAATTGTACCACCGCCAAGGGGAAGACGTGCTTTTGATTGCAAGCCACATTACATCAACGTCTTTCCGCATTTTCGGGCTTATCTCATGATGAACCGTATACACATTTAGCCGAGTTTTCCGCTTTATGTGAAATGATGGGTGGCCATAACTTCTCGCAAGATAATGTATGATTGCAGATGTTTCGGTTTTCTTTGAAGGATAAGGCTAAGCAATGGTTCATGACATTGCCAGCCAATAGTATTCGAACATGGGAAGAAATGCAACAAGTATTTTTGGACGAATACTATCCGATGGCGAAAACATATGATGCTAGCGATGAAATCTGAATATTCAGGAGACAATCGGGAGAACCATTACATGAAGCCTTTTCTCATTTCAAAGAGTTGATCCAAAAATGCCCACATCATTAGATCGAATTGCGGGAATTGGTGAATATTTTTGTCAAGGGGTTGCATATGGAAGAACGTGGGTATCTTCAATCTACTTGCAATGGTACCTTGCTCAACAATAATGAAGAAGATGATTGGGATTTTTTAGAGCGGATGAGCAAGAGTTCAAAAGCCGATGAGTTGGCTGATCGAGCAAAAAAGCACCCAAACTTAAAATCTCTTCCCGATGTAGATTCGAGTTCTAAAGATCGAATTGCCATGTTGGAACGAGAGATGACCCGTATGAAGAGGAAAGATGTTGGCGTGGTACAATTCGCTGTGTGTGAGGAGTGTGGAGATATTGGTCGTTGAGCCGATGATTGTCAAGTGAATATGGCTCAAACGAGGAAGTGAGCCAAGTGTATAGAGATCAAATACCGTATAACATGAATTCCAACACGTACCATCCCAGTTTGAGGAATCATCCCAATTTCAAGTATGGGAATACATCAAATCATATGATTCCGAATTTCCAACCAGGTACTCAAGGTGGCTGATCATACTCAAGCCGACAAGGCAGTAACCAATGAGGGTTACCAAAGCAACAATTACAACCAAGGGTATCAAAACCGGGATAACAACTATCAATGAAAGAGACAAGGAAAGAAAAGGAGGTGCGAGACTAGTCGCACGAGGCTTTGTCAAAACAAGTGGGTCAACTAGCCGAAGAAGTGGCCCAAATGCGAGGAAATGGCGGAAGGCTTCTAAGTGACACTGGCGTGTGCGTGTGAGGTTATATTTTTTTTAGATATATTTTAGCTCTTTTTACTCGCAAATTCGAGTTTTCAATTTATGAAACACGATATACTACTCTCACTCTACACACACGTTAGGGCAAGTGCACCTATGGCAGATGTAGTATAGTGATGGCAAGATACCGAGGTCGTCCAAGGACACAAGAGCTTTCCATACCGGCTTATCCTTAACATCTAATCTAACCAAACTTTGATAAAAAGGTTTTTAAAGCTATAAAATATAAACTAAAAAGCAAAAATAAAATATAAAGAAAAACAAATAGACAAGAAGGAATCACTTGGTTCCAACTCCTCTTCTATGTATCCTTTTAATGATTTATGCACTTTGGGAATTTTAAGAGATTATCTTTAAATTATAGTAATAGGCCCCCTTCCAGGCAGCGTTACCCTCAACCTATTGGTCTGAGTCAGCAGGGATACTATCTCACAAGGTCGGATTATTGAAAGATAATTAAGTAAGTTATTAATGCGAAACGTGGTAGCCCCCCTTCCAAGCAGCGTTACCCTCAACCCTTTGGTCTGAGTCAGCAGGGATACAGTCCTCGCAGGGTTGGTTTAAAGTTTTAATAGTAGTTTATAGATTAGGGGTTCAAGCGGTTTCTTACTCTCAGTCGGGCCAGTCATTCCTAGCCAATCCATGGAGTAGTACTAAGCTTGAACCAGGTTCTCACAGGATCTATACACTGAACAAGACATAGAATTACCCAACCACCCTTCTAACTCATTCCAAGTAGTTAACGCGCTTTATATAGACCGTAAAGACACAAATATGTGAATCAACAGCATATAAAGAATGGTTAGATAAATTCGCCTTTTATATAAAAAAACTAGTTATTAAAGACATTAATACATACCCAATTAAAAAGGAGGCAAAGATTGGAAATCAAAAAGTAATACATAAAAGATTTGTCTTCACCAAGTGATGTGAGAGTTTAGCCAAGCATGGCCTTTGTTTGACATGAGCTCTTACAATCGATCTTGGATCCCGAGACTACTACACACTCTAAATGATCGAAGATGGATGTTGGTGGTGGATGATGGTGTTGTAGTGGTGGTGGAATGGTGGCAAGTGTGAGAGAAGTGGTTTGCCAAGGGATAGATTGGAATGGAACCAAGCACCCCTATTTATAGCTTAAGACAGACGTTCACCACGGCCCGTGCCTGCCTGGCACGGCCATGTGGCCATCTCTTTCTCTCTCTCTCTCTCTCTCTCTCTCTTCCTCATTAACTGCCGTGTCAGGTCTTGTACTAACATGACCCCGTGTGTCAACGGCACGACCCGTGGCCAATGTACTTGCTGTACTATCTCAGATACTGTGAATCTTAGAGTTGACCATGCCCCGTGTAGCCCTAGCACGGCCCCGTGTTGGTTGTCTGATTTGTCCTTTGCTGTTGTCTTTTCTTCTACAAAGAATCCAGTCTTGGACACGGCCCGTGCCTGGTGGGTATGGCCTCGTGTCAGGTCTTCTGATCTTGCTATTTTGTTGGTTTGGATGTGGATTGGGGCTTGGCGAATTGTGTCAATCCTCCTTCTTTGTATTTACGTTGGTTTTTGTTGTCATTTTGCTCCTTTTGCACGTTTAAGCTCCTTTGACCCTGTAAAATAAAAAGGAACAAAGAAACAAGCTTTTCCATCATTAGTACTGAAAAAGGATTGATTTTATGTCGTATTTGATATAATTTATATCTTGTATTTTATGCACATAAGACACCACCATCAATCTGAAGCATTAAGGTTCGACAGAAAAAACACATGTGAGGTACCCATTAATAAAATTTCTTTACATAGTGGTCGAGTCATTCATAATGGTGTCGAGTCACCACCACCCCAGTTTGTTGAAGGGGTGGTGTAAGATGTTAGTGATGAGGAGGTTGATGATGGTCAAACGGGTTAAAATAAAAATGTTTCTTACATTGATAAAAATACCCCTGTTGTGACTGTCCCCATCCTAAAACCTAAGGAAAAGGGTGTGGAGTTAATACCGCTCCTTATCCCGAAGCTTTGTTGGGACCATCTAAGAAAGTGGTAATGAAATGTGGCCAACATCAAGAAGAGATGTGGGAAATTTTCAAACAAGTAAAAATCAACTTACCACTCTTAGATTCCATAAAACAAGTACCCTCATATGCTAAGTACTTGAAAGATTTAGGCACCAAATGCGAACTCACAAGTTTCTTAAGAAACTTGATTTAACCGAAAATATGAGTTCGATTCTTTCGGGTGCACTTCCACCAAAGTTGCAAGATCCGAGGCACCTATCATTTCTATTCAAGTTGGAGAATTTAAAATGACAAGGGCACTTTTGGATCTTGGGGTGAGTGTGAGTATCTTGCTAGGTAGTTTGTATGACCAATACAAATTTGGTCCACTTCAAGCGACGACCATTTTTTGCAACATCAAATGCCCAAATCAATTGCAAAATGGTCATGGTCGACATGAATTTTGGTAAACGTCGGTTACGGTTAAACGTGTTTTCAGGATTAACGTATCCTCTAGTTAGTGACGAATGCTATATGGCGGACGTTGTTGACGAGTTTATACCTCTTTGCGACATAGGTGTCAAGAGGAAAACACAATAAAGGAGTGCTTTATGTTTGACAGGTTACAAACAGAGACGAATCAGAGCATATGAGGAGGAAAGGAAGATGGAAGTGATGGCGGTGAAGGAAGGAAGACCACCTGGACACACCAAGTGGAAAGTCTTCCGGAAAAAATCGATACAAAGTTGAAGTCGTTATTCGATGAGCTACCAATAGTGGAATTGAAGTTGTTGCCCAAGAATCTTAAGTATGCTTATGTGGGTTAGGGCAACACACTCCAAGTCATTATTGCATCAAACCTGATTGGGGAGCAAGAGAAGAAATTGATAGCAGTCTTGGTCACCAATAGGGCGGCTATTGGGTGGACCATAGCGGAATTGAAGGGAATAAGTCCCTTGGTGGTGGTGCACAAAATCATCACGGAAGTTAGTGCAACCCCTTCTCGTGACGCGCAAAGGAGATTAAATCTGAATATGCATAAAGTGCTCAAAAAGGAGGTATTGAAGTGGCTAGATGTGGGTATCATTTACCCCATCTCGGATAGCCAATAGGTGAGCCCAACACAGACCGTTTCCAAAAAGGCGGGCGTTCAAGTCGTCACTAATGACGCAGGTGAAGAGGTCGCCACTCGGCCGGTAACTAGGTGGCGTATTTGTATTGATTATAGGAAGTTAAATTCTGCAACTTCCAAAGATCATTTCCCTTTACCGTTTATTAACCAAATTGTTGAGAAGTTAGCGGGTCAAAAATTTTATTCTTTCTTGGATGGGTATTCGGAGTATAACTAAATTGCTACTCACCCGGAAGATTAAGCTAAGACCACTTTTACTTGCCCATATGGCACTTTCGCATTTAGGCGAACGTCGTACGGGTTATGTAATGCCCCTGCCACCATTTAGAGGTGCATGATGAGTATCTTTTTAGATAAGGTGGGGGAGTCCTTAGAGATCTTGATGGATGACTTCTCGATTTTTGGGTTGTCATTTGATGCGTGTCTTGACCAACTAGAAATAGTTTTGAAACGATGTGTAGAAACTAATTTGTTCTTAAGTTGGGAAAAGGGCCATTTTATGGTTCAAGAGGGGATTGCGTTGGGACACGTGGTGTCGAATCGTGGGATAGAGGTTGACCATGCAAAGGTGCAACTCATCTCTACTTTGCCTTATCCCACGAGTGTTAGAGGTGTTAGATCATTCTTAGGTCATGCGGGTTTTTATAGAAGGTTCATAAATATAACAACCCTCGAAAAACGCTCCTAATATACCCCATTTATGGAAAACCAGACTCGTATGTTATAAAAATCAAATAAAACAAAGTTTTTGGGTGACTCGCGGGCCGCGACAGGGATACCCTTGTGGTTCGCGAGGCGCGACCGAGACTTACTTGGTGGACACCCCCACGTGCCACGTGGCACGACACACGTCAAGGCTAGACTGGTGACTAACCTGACCTAGCCGTAGCTAGGTCTGCCTCGCAGGGCGCGAAATGACCAGAGAGGAGGGTCGCGGGGCGCGAGCCAGTCCCGAATTCAATTATATAAGGAGCCTCTCAACCTCAGTTGAAATTCGTTCAAAATTCTCTCTCTTTCCTATAGTGCTGGTATAATAGCTCGGTATTATACCCCTAAAACACGAAGCTCTACCTCGTTGTAAGTATTTTAACTCCCGATCACTAATTTGTTACCCTACCCGATTGATCTAGGGCTCCGAAACGCATGTCAAGGCTCTGCCTAACTATGTTTGTTGGAGTTTTGTCTCGTGTTGTATAGCTAAGTGGCTTGGGTTATCTTACTAACACGTGTGCATTGTCTGTTTTTAAAAGAAAATAATCAGGAATGCCAACAGGAACCTGTAGAATTACCTAAGTCTACAAAGTGAGTCATTCTCTTTTTCTACCAAACTGTTTTACAAAACCTCAAATGTTTTCAGTTCTCCTTACAATGATTGAGTCTTTGTATTCTACAATTACTGCCGGTATGTGGGGTTTTGTATACACTACTAGTAAAGCATTACTATTGGACAAAGAGTTAGCCAATAGTAATATGACCATGGTCATGGAACTGCCAACAAAACAAATACTAAATGAGTGTATTAGTAGATATAAACATTGTAATCCCTTACTGTAAAGTTATAAAAGCTTGTTTTGATTAAACTGGGATGCACTCGCCAGTATTTCTTGCTGATAAAATCTTTTTAAAACGCGTTTCCGGTAACTTAATGTGAAGCTATAAGAAGCCAGCTACAGAGCACTGAAGGCTTAAAGAAGTGGCTATAAAAGTTACCTAAATAAAAGTTTATGTCTTCAGCAACTAGGGTTTATCCCTATAAACGTATTATGAATGAAACTTGGGTTTTATCCCATTTATTTATTATAAAAGTCTGGTGTTTTGAAACTCTGAAACTATTTCCTAACTACGATCCTGATGTCTCATTTCCACTGCCAAATTAATAAACACCGATACCACCAGCTGTGTCTCGCGGCTCCCGCTCCCGAGGTACAGGTCGGGGGCTGCGACAAAAGGTGGTATCAGAGCCAAAGTCATTGGTTTAAGCCATTTAGGTGTTCTCTTAATAGCTAAATTTTAACCAATTGTGTTAGGAAATAACTTATGTGTTATTCTGTGTAAATATGTATATTATTATTTTGTGTTATTTGGCAATGTTCTAGTTTATACTATGAGTGAGAAAGGTACCTCTGACGCCTACCGTCAATTACCTCATTCCCCAAAGAATGAAGGAACCTCATCCCATCCAACCCCAGGATACACTGCTGATTCTGAGGAAGGAATCTTTATTTTTCAAGCCCAATCCGAGGAACCATTTCCCCCTAAAAAGAGAGGTTGGTTTAGTAGAGCCAAAGTAGAATGGAGGAAAAGAATGAAACATGCCCAACATAGAGCAATAGCAAATAGAGAGAAAAATACCCAGAATCAGGTGGCTAGACCCTTATGGGAAGAAGAGTTAGATAGGCAACTAGCTGATTTCCTCATGTTAGCAAATACAGTAGCAGAACCTAATCTTAACCAAATAGTTGAACCACAACTTCTACCCTTATTCCCTAACCAACCCATGGAGCTAGAACCAAACCAGGGGAACCAATTCTAAATCCCAGCATTTGACACAAACGAGATACCTAGAATCCCAACACCAATCCCTTTAGAAAATGATCCGTGGTGGGATGACAACGGGTCAATTCAGGAGATATTAAACAACCCATACCCTTACGAAGAACCCATACCACGTTACCCTGAACCAGTTCCAGCACCACTACCACCCATGAACCAAGAAAATGTGGAAGAACTTCGCCATTATGGTGAAGAGTTAGTTGAGGAGGGAAATTGTATTCGTCAGATAGGAGAAAAACTGTCACACCCTCAAAATCCACAAGCGGAGTATTACCGCGAGGCGTGTGACTGACCAGGATCAAACCACCAACCATACTGAACATTTAATTAAAGTAAAGTATAGTAAAATAAAAACCATGGCAAACCAAACGTTTAAAGATCACCAAACCAAAATCGAAAACCAAATTTAAATGTTACGGGAAGCGTAAAATCTAAAACCCATAAATAATTCGAAACATAAAGTTTATCATGAACACACAACGGTTCATGCCCCACAACGACTCCTTCTCCATGCAAGCTCTAGCAAAAACCTAACGACCTGCAAAGCATGTGGTAACGTGTCAACAAAAGGTTGGCGAGTTCACAGTTGGTTTTCCGTTTAATGTTGTTCCAAAAACCATAAGCTGTTAAGTTGTTTCGAAAACCAAAAGTTATCCAGTTCCATGTTCCCGTAACCATATACCGTGGGGGGCTACCCCATGTTGTAAACCACTAGACCCGTTACCATACCGACTACTAACTTAAGTCATGTTTATGTGCCCCGCGTCAATGTCTATCGTCATTGACTAGTGCCCAAGTACATTAGTTCACTCCCGTCCTCTGCGGCACGGTGTGAGGCTTGCCAGACCTAATAGCGCTATTTAACTAATGACCCGTTCGCCAATGGCCCGACGATTAAGTCGATATAAAAATGAGGGACTTCATAATAGAGTTTTGTCTAGTAAGTTTAAGGTTGTTGTCCTACCCAAGGAGGACCGAGGTACATATTCTAACCAAGGAAAATACGCATGTTGCATCCCACCTAAGGGGGATTGTTGTTAATTAACCCATTCCCAAACCACCGGGAATCCTTATTTAACTCATTCCCAAACCACCGGGAATCCCATGCTTTGTAGAAAAGTGTGAACTGACTTTTGGTTGCACGGTTGGACTCCTAAAAATAGCTAACAGTCAGGGTTGGTCAATCACGTCCTAGTATAATTACCACTTAGTCCATTAGTGGTTTCAAATAAAGCACAAAGTTCCTACACGCATCTACCACATAACATGCACTCACTTTAACAGTTCACGCCCATATATACATTCCACATATAACTACTCAAGAGCAAGCATACGATACTTTACATAACACTTACATTGACATATAACAAGTTGGATAATTATCAGATAACATAACCGACATTTAGACACGCAAATCACTACTTATATCGTTTCAGCTTAAACATCCAAAACAAGGTTTTTTTCAGGTATTTTAATAAAATAGTTAACTTGTTCTAAAAATTCCCAAACTTTTACAAATAGTTTTAAACGGTCCAAATATTATTGTGTAGAAATCTCGTGATCCAAATCAATACTAATTATTTAATAAAAATCATTTACCGGACTGTAATCAGATTCGTCACTTTCTGACTGCAGTCCACGGAAAAATTCATCTAAAATTCATCGTAAGTCCATTTGATGAAATTCTAGTTGGAGAATTACAATGACATCAGTGGCCATCTACTATATAAATTTCTCACCTAACTCTATCCAGATATCAAGTTATGACGAAAAATATAACACACATTTTCTGCAGAAAAAACGCAACTTTTTCTGCTGTACAAAACGGACCTTTAAAAATTGGAAACGACCTCAAAAAAATGTGATTCCAGTGCCATTAGATTTGTTTTTCGAAAACGTATAATTTAGACTTCAGAAAATCAATTTTACAATTTATAACACTCTGTTTACAGCCAACTGAAGTTGGCTGTGTTCATCAATCAGCATGCAGTTTTACATTTAAAAGACACCAAAACGCGTATAAACGATCCCGACCTTTCCTAATACCAACTAATTAATAACCACAAAACCCTGATTATAAACATCATGATTTTCACCAAGAACGCAGCCAACAATCATTTACGCATACATATCATCGATTAGTTCAAGAAATCGCATACTCAACCAAAATAAATCATGCAATATCAAAACCCTAGCGTGTTAACTAAAAATCACAGCCATGTTTCTACAAAAATCACACCAAGAATCACAATCCAAATCATGAATACTAACCTTGGAGCAAGAGAAGGGATTACGAGGAAGTGGAAGGCGAATCAAGAAGCTAAACTGAGCTAGGGTTTGCGCAAGAGATAGGGGGGGTATCCTGGTCGACGCACACACAAGGGAGGGTGTTAGGGTTTTTGATTTCTAATATCTTGATCCATGCATACGTATTTATTAAAACACAAGGGAAATTGGGCTTAATGGGTTGCAAGGAACTAGAGGTGTGGGTTTGGGCCTAACTTTTCGAACAAGGGTATGAGAGTGGGGTTTGGGCTTGTTTGTGGAGCAAGGGGAGTGGGGTGGGCTTGGGTTGGGTTTTAATAGGTAACGGTTTCACACAAAGTGACGGTTTCGCAAGATTCACGAAATACCTAATTTAAAACGTTTCATATCGCAAAGCACTATAATACAAGACTTCGTTTCACAAAATAACCTATTCCACTATTTCAGTTTCAAGTTTTGGTTTCACACCTTACCAAGCACACAATCGTTCAAATAAAATCAATCGCCAAATTCAATTCATTTAACTTACATGAAATTACACAGTAAAAACGAAACGTTCAAGAATTTACACGAGTTGTCACATCATCCCCAAGTTGAAAGAAATTTCGTCCCAAAATTTAGCACATAGTCATTGAGGAAGCTAATTGTATTGTGCGTTTTCCTGGGGTATCACATCATCCCCCGTTGGTTTGGAATTTCGTCCTGAAATTCCAAAGTAACTTCAGTAGTGGACTCACCTTTCTTAAACAAATGGGGGTCCTTGCATTTCATCTGGTCCTCTCATTCCCAAGTGAACTCTGGGCCACGACGAGAGTTCCAACAAACTCGAACAATAGGTATCTTGGTTGAGTCTTGATTTTCCGATCCATAATCTCCACCGGTTCCTCGACGAAGCGCAATCCTTGAAAGGAACAATGAGGGTCTCATCTGATAAACATTCCTTCAGATTCGACACCTGAAAGACGTTGTGAACACCACTGAGCTCTTCGGGCAGATTCAATCTATACGCCACCTTACCGATTTTCTCAGTGATTTAGAAAGGTCTGACATATCGCGGATTAAGTTTGCCCCGTTTTCCAAAACGAACCACACCTTTCCAAGGTGAGACTTTAAGTAGCACTCGATCCCCATCCTGTAACTCGAGTGGTTTCCTACGCTTACCAGCGTAGCTTTTCTGACGGTCATGAGCTACCGTCATTCGTTGTCGGATTTGGGTAATCTTTTCTGTTGTGTAGATAACAAGTCCTGGGCCAGTGATTTGGCTGTCGCCCACTTCCGCCTAGCATAGAGGTGATTGGCATTTCCGCCCGTACAAAGTCTCAAACAGAGCAGCCTTGATGCTGGTGTGGTAACTATTATTGTATGAAAACTCCACTAAGGGTGGATGCCTTTCCCAGCCGTTACCAAAGTCGATAACACATGCTCAAAGCATGTCTTCTAGAGTCTGGATGATGCGTTCAGTCTGCCCATCCGTCTGTGGGTGATAAGCTGTGCTCATGTCATAACGTGAGCCAAAGGATTTGTGCATCGCCTGCCACAAATTAGACGCAAAGCGCGGGTCTCGATCAGATATGATGGAAGTTGGCACTCCATGCATAGCGACCACTTCCTTCAAGTAGATGTATGTGAGTGTAGAAAACTTATCTGTTTCCTTGATTGCCATAAAGTGTGCAGGCTTAGTCAGTCGATCAACAATCACCCAGATGGTGTCATTTCCATGCTAGGATCTGGGTAAGTCAGTGACGAATTCCATGGAAATTTGCTCTGATTTCCATGTTGGGATCTCTGGTTGTTGAAGTAGTCCCAACGGCTTCTGGTATTCAACCTTAACCCTAGCACAGGTCAAGCATTTAATAACATAAGTCGCTATGTTAGCTTTCATGTGGGTCCACTAGTAGGGAGTCTTTAGATCCTCGTACATCTTGTCAAAACTAGGATGCACCAAGTAACGAGACTTGTGTGCTTCGTCCATCACAAGCTCTCGTAAGTTTCCATAGAATGGAACCCATACATGTTCCATGAAATAATAGGTACTGTCTTCCTTGCGTACAAGTTTCTTTTCCATGCCCTGCAGGGACTCCGCATTAAGGTTCTCTTCCTTCAGTGCTTCTATCTGAGCGTCACGAATCTGGGTTGGAATACTGGAGTGAATTGTAAGTTGTAACGCACGTACACGCTTAGGTTTGGTTTCCTTATGACTGAGGGTGTCGGCCACCATGTTGGCCTTGCCTGGATGATACTAGATCACGCACTCGTAGTCGTTGAGGAGTTCGACCCATCGACGATGTCGCATGTTCAACTCCTTCTGATCGAAGAAATGTTGGAGACTCTTGTGGTTGGTGTAGATGGTGCACTTGGTACCGTACAAGTAATGTCTGCATATCTTGAGTGCAAACGCTACTGCTCCCCACTCCCTAACCGTGGGTAGTGTAGTTCTTTTTCGTCAACTTTGAGTTGGTGTGATGCGTAAGCAATGACTTTCTCACGTTACATCAACACACAACTAAGTCATTGGTTAGATGCGTCATAAAAAACAACGAAATCGTCTGTGCCTTCTGGTAACGAAATAATGGGTGTACTACAGAGTTTCACCTTCAAATATTGTAACGCGGATTCCTGAGCAATCTTTCGAGTTAGAGTTGCGGGGTTTGTGCATATGATCAAGAAAAGCAGGCTTCGCAACGTCAAAAGTCGTTCGTTGGAAACTAAACATAAGGTTGTTTGTGTTGTAGGGGCTTCATGGTAAAGTGTAGGTACCGTTCGGATTCCTATAAGTTCTTGGAGTAGTTTCAGATGTCGTCAAAGAAACAAGTGTCATATCTGTCAAGGTAGGCTAAATTCAAATGTCGTGACTGGGAACCTATCTCGGTCGTATCGAGTTCTAAGGACAGTTCTCGTGATACCTCCATATCTGTGATATTCGTGGCCCATTGCTACTAGAGTATCGTTCGTAGAGAGTAACTCCTCCAAGCGAGAGTTCACGACGAATGTTGTTAGGATAAGGATCATAGGATTCGAGAAGTATTTCGTGAATGGATGTCGAAACATGCAAAAAGGGTAGTCGCAATCGACGCGTAGGCATTTAAGAATCCGTAGCAGGGGTTTACCTATTGTCGAGGGTATAGCTGGTCGTACACAAGTTGCATAAGGTTAAAATGAAGAACACCGTTTGTCGAATAGAGGTGCCACGTTGGTATATTAAGCATAACAGGAATCAACCTAGGAAGAATGGTTGTCGCACAAGTTTGTAGTGTTAAGGTTCGCTGAAACTTCCGTCTAAGTTGTCGGACTCGCCCACACGCGAAGGAGGAATAATTCACCTTGATCCATGAACTTAGATGAGTGTGCCACTTATCGAGTTGGTAAGCAACCAAATTCGGAGGAGCTTCCTTAAGTCGTGTGAATGAATCTGAAATATGCCTGTGTAGTCAAGAGGTTTCAAAGAAAGGACACGAAAACATGTTCAAGAGGGTATGACCGTATCAACAATTCATCACCATCCTCAGGGTTTCAAGAAGTGATCACCAATGATCGAAAGTCAAGCCTTCCAAATTCTCTAAACTGGAGTGAGTTCATATTAGTGTCTCTGCATGGAGAAGCGAGGACGTAGTGTCACTGTGCTAAAATAAATGATGGTTTTGTCTAAGTTAATAGTAGAAATTAGGCATTGCATTAATCAACAAGCATAGGTCGGTACAAAGGCTAGCGAAAAGATTTCACATAATTAAGATAAACTATCGCAGGATCAAAATGCGACCCTTGTAGTGCAAGGAGGGGTGAGATAAATGTGTAGTTCATCGTGTCTGTATGTAGGTTGAGTAATCCGTATCACCGTCCTCGAATGTCCCAAAGACTATCCCATCATTAGGAGGCATCCACTTACTAAGTTGGGTATACGAAGGTGTAAATCAAAGTAGAATCATAATTAACCACCCAACAGGGTGATGGGGGGTGATCTTGTGATCGGTGGAAATTGTGGTATGTGTATTGGCATTTCGTTATATCGGTTGCGGATTGAAGAAACAGGAGGTTGGTGATGTTCATACGAAGAATTAAGTGAAATACAAAATCCAACAAATAACCGAAGAATTCCGCCAACTATTCTGTTCTCCAGAGGCCGTTCCAGTAATGGTTGATGGCGGCAATGACACGAAAGGAAAGTTCGTTGCCTCATGGTCACGTGAGTATATTTGGATAATAGGGTTTCGAGTTGTTCAACGACAAATGCGTGTAACTGTGACTGCTTCATTTCTGGTGACGACGACTAGTCGAGATGATGGGGTTTATTGACATGGACACGTGGGTATACTGTTCTCCTAAATCCGAGTTCGTTTGGGCCGGCTCTGGTCTACGTGAATGTTGTCGTGCCAACCGAATGTACGGAGGGTCAGATCTGAATTCTAGCTGTAACGGTAACGTCATGTCGAGACAATCGCATGAATAGATAGAACGCATAAAACGGTTGTCGTAGCGGGGTGACGAGAAAACAGGAAAAAGAATTTGATCACCATGTGTCACAACCCCCGATCCCTGATCCCCGGGAACGGGCGGACGTGAACTCAGATTATCGTTATTCGGATTTCCTTGATTTCCTTCGTCGGCCATCTGAATTTTAAACATTTATCCCATATTAATATCACAATTAATATTTTAATACATAACACATAATCTAGTAAAAAACGTAGATCATTGCTACTTGTACTCTTTTTCATATACTTACACTAGTACAGAAATAAAGTTACAATACCAACAGAAATAAAATAATAATATGCATCCATACACACATATTTTATTTTATTATTACTACCGCTTCCTCCATTCTAACATTCATGGATATGGATTCATCCAAAAATCCATATTGCGCTCATCGTATTTCCATACGAAACGCTCTCCCACCTGACGCATCCTCTCACTGCTTTCTAAAATTTCCTCCCCAAAAGTCCTAAGTTCTTGGACGTTTTCTGCACTCATTGGGGGTGCAGGTTCTAGGACTGGGTTTGGAATCTGGGGTGCAGGTTCCTGATATGGAGGTAAAAGTGCCTGTAATTGGTAAGGATCTTCCAATATTCCCCTAATGTAGTTATCATGGCAATAGGGATCTAAAGGGTCCATACCTGGGTAGGCTCCTATAGTTGTGTCTTCAGGAATAGAGTAACGTTGCACATAGTCCCTATTCTCATCCCACCATGGGTCATAATTTGGGTCTAGGGGATTTGGTGCAGGTACCCTAGGAATTTCATCAGGGTTAAAATCAGGCATCTCTACTTGATTCTCCGGATTTTCTATTTCCATGGGTTGTTCTGGGTTTTGTGGTTGTGGGGCTACTAGTTGTTCCAGACTTGGGTCAACAGCAGTTGTAGCTAAGATATGAAAATTAGCTAGGCCTCTATTTAGCATATCTTGAGTATGAGCATCTGTCTCTCGCTTAATAGCTGCTAAGGCCCTTTGCTGTTGCAATTTTCGCATTCTCTTCCTACGAGCAAAAGCTTCTTTACTGAACCATCCTCGTTTCTTAGTAGGAAATGGTTCCTCCGACTTAGCTCTAAAGGCAAATATCCCGTCTTCCTGATCAGCAGTATACCCAGAGAGGGCAGGCTGTGATGATGTACCTTCACTCCTAGGTGAATCAGATAACTGACGATTCACATCTGATGGTCCTTGATCACTCATACTGAAAACTAACAAATAGTCAAATAAAACATAACAATTAAATACAGTTATGCACTTATTTCTGTAATTTACTTCCTAACACAAATTTCAAAAATTTAAGTGTCAGCAGAACACTTCTTTGGCTCAGACCAGTGGCTAGGCTCTGATACCACCTTCTGTCACAACCCCCGATCCCTGATCCCCGGGAACGGGCGGACGTGAACTTAGATTTTGGTGGTATCAGTTTGTTAAATCTCGCAGCGGAATTTACATCAGGACCGTAGTTAGGAAATGTTTATCAGAGTAAAACCACCTTCTTTTATATTAATAATAACATGGGCCAAACCCAAGTTTCTTATTACAATACATTTATAGGGACAAACCCTATTTTATTGAATTTAAAACATCGTTTATTAGGTAACTTTTATAGCCACATTTTCCCAAGCCTTCAGTGCTCTCCAGCTGGCTTTTCACTAATTGGCTGTTCACATTGTGTTACCTGTAACGCGTTTTAAAAACATTTGTCAGTCGGAAATACTGGTGAGTGAATCCCAGTTTAATCAAGAAACATTTTATCAATTAAAACAGTATTGAGAGCGATCACATTGTTTATTTCTACACAATTACTCATTCAGTATTTGCCACTCGACCGGATCTATGGCTATGGTCAAATTACCCATTGGCTAACTCGTCGTCCAATGGTAATGAACTGTCGTTCCCGACTTACTACTCGCAAGTAGTAATAAATTTTGTATACAAAACCCCATAATACTGGCAGTAATTGAAGAACTACAAAGACTCAATCACCGCTTAATTTCATAGTAAAACATTTAAGGTTTGGTAAAACATTACCAAAAACATTAACAAAAAGAGGATAAACTCACATTGCTGTCTTAGGCTTTTCGTAGGGGTTTCTTGGATATAATCTATAATTTATACAAATGTACATTGGTTAGTATAATAACCCTTTGAAATTATTAATGATACCCTCCCCGAGACGACATTCCAACAACTACGTCGGGCAGAACCACGACAGTTGTTACGGAATCCTAAATCAATCGGGCAGCGTAACTATTACGAAACTGGGGTTATAATACTTACAATGGAGCAGAACCTTGCTAATTTAGGGGTATAATACCCAAATATTATAACTTCTCTACAGAATTTCGAGATTGAGATTTGAGAATGAGCGACGAAAAACGTAGATTGATGCCTGCTATTTATAGTTGTGATATTGAGTCCTGTCACGGCCCGCGTAAAAGATAAGGGACCCTTACGCGGCCCGCGTCAACATCGGTCAACACTATAGCTTAGCTGGGTCAGCTAGTAGACTCGACACGATGTCGACACGTGTCGTCCTCTAGTGTAATCGCGTTTGATGAGTCCGCGCGGCCCGCGTCCACTTAGACGAGGTTTTACACGGCCCGCTTGAACTTAAGAATTCAGCGGAGTCCGGTCAACACTCCCATACGGCCCGCGTAAGATGTTGGGGTGGGTTTATGCGGCCCGCCTCAACTTACATTTTCAGATTTTGTATTTCCTTTTATATGTTATAATCTATTTTGGCTCGGTTTTCACATACGGGGTATATTATAAGACATTAGAATATTTTAAGATATAATAAGGTGTCGGAAATATTATAAGGGTGTTGGTTTTACCGAGGGTTGTTACATTCTCCCCACCTTGTTTTAGAGCTCGTCCTCGAGATCTGCTGAAATAAATGCGGATATTTCTTTTTCATTTCTGACTTAAGCTCCCATGTGTATTCAGGTCCTCTTTTAGAGTCCCACTTTACTTTGACTAGAACTAGTCTCTTATGTTTGAGATTCTTGACTTTCCTGTCTTCAATTTGTAGAGGTCTTTCTACAAACTTGAGTTGTTCATTTACCTCTATATCTTTAAGAGGCACTATCAATGATTCATCAGCTAAACACTTTTTAAGATTAGATACATGAAACACATCATGTATTCCTGCCATTTCCTCTGGTAATTGTAGCTGATAGGCTATAGGTCCTATTCTTCTAATAATCTTAAAAGGTCCAACATACCTGGGACTTAGCTTTCCCCGTTTGATGAATCTTACCACTCCTTTCCAAGGAGAGACTTTCAACAATACTTTATCTCCCACTTGAAATTCCAATGGTTTACATCGGTTATCAGCATAATTCTTCTGTCGATCACGTGCGGTTTTCAGTCGTTCCTTGACTTGAATAATTTTGTCAGTTGTTTCCTGTACTATTTCAGGTCCAGATAATTGCTTTTCCCCAATTTCTGCCCAACAGAATGGGGTTCGACACTTTCGTCCATAAAGTGCTTCAAATGGTGCAGCATTGATACTTGTGTGATAACTATTATTATAAGAAAATTCTATTAAAGGTAAGTGATCGTCCCAATTACCTCCAAAATCAATTACACAAGCTCTAAGCATATCTTCCATTGTCTGAATTGTTCTTTCACTTTGTCCATCTGTTTGTGGGTGATAGGTTGTGCTTAATCTTAGCTTGGTTCCCATTGCTTTTTGGAAACTTGACCAAAAACGAGATGTAAAGCGACTATCTCTATCAGAAACAATTGATAAAGGAATGCCATGTAAAGAAACAATTTCATTTACATACAACTTAGCTAATTGTTCCATATTAATTGTTTCTTTCATTGGTAGAAAATGAGCTGACTTGGTTAGTCTGTCTACAATCACCCAGATTGTATCATTTCCTATCTTGGTTTTGGGTAATTTTGTAACAAAATCCATTGTTATTAATTCCCATTTCCAAATTGGCAGTTCTAAGTGCTGTAACAAACCTGAGCGTTTCTGATGTTCAGCTTTAACTTGTGAACAAGTTAAACATTTAGAAACATAGGTTGCTATGTCTTTCTTCATTCCTATCCACTAGAAATTTTTCCTTAAATCCTGGTACATTTTATCATTTCCTGGGTGCATCGTGTATTTAGATTTATGGGCTTCTTCTAGTATACGATTACGCAGATTTCCTAATTTAGGTATCCACATTCTCTTTTCATGGAATCTCCATATTCCATCTGTTCCTTGTTTTAATTATTTTAACATACCTTTTAACTTTTCAGAATCATCCTTGATTACTGATTCTTGTGCTTCTCTTATTTGATCATTTAAATCTACTTGCAGATTTAATTTAAGAGAACGTACCCTTCTTGGCTTTTCATGATACTTTCGGCTTAAAGCATCTGCCACTACATTTGCTTTTCCTTCATGATACTGGATATTACAATCATAATCACTAAGAAATTCCATCCAACGTCTTTGTCTCATATTTAACTCTTTCTGTCCGAAAACATACCTTAAACTTTTGTGATCAGTAAATATGGTAAACTTACTACCATAAAGATAATGTCTCCAAATCTTAAGAGCAAAAATTATAGCTCCTAATTCTAAATCATGGGTTGAATAATTCTCTTCATGATTCTTAAGTTGTCTAGATGCGTAAGCTATAACCTTCTGACGTTGCATCAATACACATCCATAACCTAATTTAGAAGCATCACAGTAGACTACAAAGTCTTCAGTTCCTTCTGGTAATGCTAGTATAGATGTATGGGTTAATCTTTGCTTAAGGATTCTAAAAGCTTCTTCTTGTTTTAATCCCCATTCAAACTTAACAGATTTACAGGTTAACTTAGTTAAAGGAATGGCTATTCTAGAAAAATCTTTAATAAATCCTCTATAATAACCGGCCAATCCTAAGAAACTTCTAACCTCAGTTGGTGATTCAGGGGTTTTCCATTTAGTAATTGCCTCGATCTTTGTTGGATCTACATGAATTCCTTCATGATTGACTAGGTGTCCAAGGAATTGTACCTGTTCTAACCAAAATTCGCACTTTGAAAACTTAGCATAAAGTTTTTCCTTTCTTAACAAACTTAAAAGTGCGTGCAAATGCCTTGCATGATCCTCTTTACTCTTAGAGTAAATTAGAATATCATCTATGAATACAATTATGAATTTATCCAAATATGGCTTACATACTCGGTTCATCATGTCCATAAATGCAGCTGGGGCATTGGTTAAACCAAATGGCATGACAGTAAATTCATAATGACCATACCTCGTTCTAAATGCGGTTTTAGGAATGTCCTATTCATGTACCTTTAATTGATGATATCCTGACCTTAAATCGATCTTAGAGAAAAATCGAGCTCCTTGTAGTTGATCAAACAGATCATCGATTCTCGATAATGGGTACCGATTCTTAATCGTAACCTTGTTTAATTCACGGTAGTCAATGCACATCCGCATTGATCCGTCTTTCTTTTTTAACAAACAATATCGGCGCTCCCCATGGCGACGAACTTGGTTGTATAAATCCTTTTTCCAACAATTCATCTAATTGTTTCTTCAATTCTTGCATTTCAGCAGGTGCCAAACGGTAAGGTGCTTTGGCAATTGGTGATGTTCCTGGTATTAAATGGATTCTAAATTTAACTTCTCTATCCGGAGGTAGTCCTGGTAATTCTTCTGGAAAAAACATCTGAAAACTGAGATACTACTGGAATATCTTTTAAATCCTTTCCTTTAGTGTTAGTGATTATAGAAATCAAATACACTATAGAACCTTTTCTCATACAACTTGCAGTTTTCATCACAGAAATGAATTTAGTAGACCTAAAAGGTTTATCTCCTTTAATTGTGATCATTTTACCTTTTGGTGAATTTACTTGGATTAACTTTTGATCACATAAAATACTAGCTTGATTAGCTATTAACCAATCCATTCCTAAAACAACATCAAATCCTGCCAGATTCATGGGATAAAGATTTGCTATAAATTTCTGATTTAAAATTTCTATTCTTGCTCCCTGCAAGATTTCGGAAATTCTAACGGTTTCTCCATTAGCTGTTTCTACTATGCATTCATGTGGTAGTTTAGTTAATGACTGATTTAAAAATTTGCAAAACGATGTATTAATAAAACTTTGGTTTGCACCAGAGTCAAATAATACTTTAGCAAAAACATCATTAACTAAAAATGTACCAGCAATGACATCTGGAATCATCTTGGCTTCTTCTGCAGTCAGAACAAATGCTCTAGCATTTTTAGTATTCTTGTTATCTGTAGCTGGAGCTAATTTTGGACAATTCAGCTTAATATGACCTTGTTCTCCGCAATTGTAACACACCTTGCTGTTAGCTTTCTTTCTGCAGTTTTCTTCTTTGTGTCCCGATATTTTGCAAAACTTACAGTATATGGAGCATCTCCCTGAATGCTTTCTTTTGCAATACCTACAGTAGGGTGTAGAGGTAGCTCCTACATTTTTCCCACGGTTAGAATTTCCAGAACGAAATTCTTGAGTTAATTTCTGGGTTAGGTTTTTCCTTTGATCCTCTTCTCGGGTATGGACTAATTCACCAGTCAAGGTATTAGCTATTTCTACAGCTTCTTCTATGGTTTGAGGTCTAGCTGCCTTGACTACATGTCTAATTTATCCGATTAATCCCCAGATATAACGGGAAATTAACACTGGTTCTGGTGAAGCAAGAGTTGGCACTATTCTAGCATATTCAAAGAATAATTTAGTGTACCCCTTACTATCTACACCAGTCATCCTAAGATTTAGGAATTTGTTTGCTATCTGTTCTTTTTCGTTGGGTGGGCAGAATTTCCTTTCTACCTTGTCTTTAAACTCTTCCCATGTCATATTGTAAGTTCTATCACTTCCTTTTGTTTGAAGGATAGTGTTCCACCATTCTAGTGCTGCGTTCTTAAACAGATTAGAAGCAAACAATATTCTATCTTCTTCAGCACACTTACTTATCCTTAAGACTGCCTCAGTCTTTTCTATCCAGCGTAAGGTTGCAATGGCCCCTTCATTGCCTGAGAATTCCATTGGTTTACAAGACCAGAATTCTTTATAAGAACAACCATAAGGCATGGTTCTTCTTCTTTTAGGAATAGGCATTTGAAATACCGGTCCATTGTTTACACTATTTTCTGGTTCAATGGGTCGCTTACTGCTATGCTTACTTTTATTATCAGCATCTTTAACAGTTTGTAGTATAAATGGCATAGCATCTATAATTCCCTGTGCTACTATATGTTGAATAGCACTATTGTCCACTTGATTTCCATTGTTATTGATACTCAGATTATCATTAACCACGTTAATGTTACTCTGGTTATCGTTATTCGGATTTCCTAGATTTCCTTCGTCGGCCATCTGAATTTTAAACATTTATCCCATATTAATATCACAATTAATATTTTAATACATAACACATAATCTAGTAAAAAACGTAGATCATTGCTACTTGTACTCTTTTTCATATACTTACACTAGTACAGAAATAAAGTTACAATACCAACAGAAATAAAATAATAATATGCATCCATACACACATATTTTATTTTATTATTACTACCGCTTCCTCCATTCTAACATTCATGGATATGGATTCATCCAAAAATCCATATTGCGCTCATCGTATTTCCATACGAAACGCTCTCCCACCTGACGCATCCTCTCACTGCTTTCTAAAATTTCCTCCCCAAAAGTCCTAAGTTCTTGGACGTTTTCTGCACTCATTGGGGGTGCAGGTTCTAGGACTGGGTTTGGAATCTGGGGTGCAGGTTCCTGATATGGAGGTAAAAGTGCCTGTAATTGGTAAGGATCTTCCAATATTCCCCTAATGTAGTTATCATGGCAATAGGGATCTAAAGGGTCCATACCTGGGTAGGCTCCTATAGTTGTGTCTTCAGGAATAGAGTAACGTTGCACATAGTCCCTATTCTCATCCCACCATGGGTCATAATTTGGGTCTAGGGGATTTGGTGCAGGTACCCTAGGAATTTCATCAGGGTTAAAATCAGGCATCTCTACTTGATTCTCCGGATTTTCTATTTCCATGGGTTGTTCTGGGTTTTGTAGTTGTGGGGCTACTAGTTGTTCCAGACTTGGGTCAACAGCAGTTGTAGCTAAGATATGAAAATTAGCTAGGCCTCTATTTAGCATATCTTGAGTATGAGCATCTGTCTCTCGCTTAATAGCTGCTAAGGCCCTTTGCTGTTGCAATTTTCGCATTCTCTTCCTACGAGCAAAAGCTTCTTTACTGAACCATCCTCGTTTCTTAGTAGGAAATGGTTCCTCCGACTTAGCTCTTAAGGCAAATATCCCGTCTTCCTGATCAGCAGTATACCCAGAGAGGGCAGGCTGTGATGATGTACCTTCACTCCTAGGTGAATCAGATAACTGACGATTCACATCTGATGGTCCTTGATCACTCATACTGAAAACTAACAAATAGTCAAATAAAACATAACAATTAAATACAGTTATGCACTTATTTCTGTAATTTACTTCCTAACACAAATTTCAAAAATTTAAGTGTCAGCAGAACACTTCTTTGGCTCAGACTAGTGGCTAGGCTCTGATACCACCTTCTGTCACAACCCCCGATCCCTGATCCCAGGGAACGGGCGAACGTGAACTCAGATTTTGGTGGTATCAGTTTGTTAAATCTCACAGCGGAATTTACATCAGGACCGTAGTTAGGAAATGTTTATCAGAGTAAAACCACCTTCTTTTATATTAATAATAACATGGGCCAAACCCAAGTTTCTTATTACAATACATTTATAGGGACAAACCCTATTTTATTGAATTTAAAACATCGTTTATTAGGTAACTTTTATAGCCACATTTTCCCAAGCCTTCAGTGCTCTCCAGCTGGCTTTTCACTAATTGGCTGTTCACATTGTGTTACCTGTAACGCGTTTTAAAAACATTTGTCAGTCGGAAATACTGGTGAGTGAATCCCAGTTTAATCAAGAAACATTTTATCAATTAAAACAGTATTGAGAGCAATCACATTGTTTATTTCTACACAATTACTCATTCAGTATTTGCCACTCGACCGGATCTATGGCTATGGTCAAATTACCCATTGGCTAACTCGTCGTCCAATGGTAATGAACTGTCGTTCCCGACTTACTACTCGCAAGTAGTAATAAATTTTGTATACCAAACCCCATAATACTGGCAGTAATTGAAGAACTACAAAGACTCAATCACCGCTTCATTTCATAGTAAAACATTTAAGGTTTGGTAAAACATTACCAAAAACATTAACAAAAAGAGGATAAACTCACATTGCTGTCTTAGGCTTTTCGTAGGGGTTTCTTGGATATAATCTATAATTTATACAAATGTACATTGGTTAGTATCATAACCCTTTGAAATTATTAATGATACCCTCCCCGAGACGGCATTCCAACAACTACGTCGGGCAGAACCACGACAGTTGTTACAGAATCCTAAATCAATCGGGCAGCGTAACTATTACGAAACTGGGGTTCTAATACTTACAATGGAGCAGAACCTTGCTAATTTAGGGGTATAATACCCAAATATTATAACTTCTCTACAGAATTTCGAGATTGAGATTTGAGAATGAGCGACGGAAAACGTAGACTGATGCCTGCTATTTATAGTTGTGATATTGAGTCCTGTCGCGGCCCGCCTAAAAGATAAGGGACCCTTACGCGGCCCGCGTCAACATCGGTCAACACTATAGCTTAGCTGGGTCAGCTAGTAGACTCGACACGATGTCGACACGTGTCGTCCTCTGGTGTAATCGCGTTTGATGAGTCCGCGCGGCCCGCGTCCACTTAGACGAGGTTTTACACGGCCCGCTTGAACTTAAGAATTCAGCGGAGTCCGGTCAACACTCCCATACGGCCCGCGTAAGATGTTGGGGTGGGTTTATGCGGCCCGCCTCAACTTACATTTTCAGATTTTTTATTTCCTTTTATATGTTATAATCTATTTTGGCTCGGTTTTCACATACGGGGTATATTATAAGACATATTAGAATATTTTAAGATATAATAAGGTGTCGGAAATATTATAAGGGTGTTGGTTTTACCGAGGGTTGTTACACCATGCGTCAAATTTCAAGTAAATAGTTGGGTATCATAAAGAGCACATTCGGGCTAATAGATAACATGCTACTGCTCTAACTGGGCATACCATGTGCAACATCCAATGTAAATGTAAACTAGCAAGTAGGCAATATGAACATAAATCATACCACCTAGAGTGTTGAGTCTTGCACGTGGAGCGAAGTGTCGTTGTGAATCGTTGAGTACTGAACAGGTTATTGTCTGGTTTTTGTCAAAAAGATTTTCCCCTTTTTAAAACCAAGTTCACTATAACCAATGGCTCTGATACCAATCTGTCACACCCTCAAAATCCACAAGTGGAGTGATACGTGTCGAGTGTACTATGTTTTTGTTTATATTTTAAGCCTTTTTTAACACTTTGGTCAAGTTTTAAATTTATAAAACACGACATTCTACTAACACTAAACACACATATGGGCAAGTGCACCCATCGTGAGCGTAGTATAGCGCTGGTAAGATACCGAGGCCGTCCAAGGACACAAGAGCTTTTAGTACCGGTTTATCCTCAACGTCTGATCAAATCAAAAGTTTTAGAAAAGGTTTTAAACACGAAAATAAAAACTAAAAATGCTGAAAATAAAAATAAAATAAAACAGAAAGACAAGATGAATCACTTGGATCCGACTCGCCTTTAATGTAACCTTTGGTGATTTATGGATTTATGCACTTTTTAAGAGATTATCTTAGTTATAGTAGTAGGCCCCTCTTTTGAAGGTGACGTTACCCTCAACCCGGTAGTTTGAGTCAGCAAGGATACAATCCTAAAGGGTCGGAATACTGAAAGATAATTAATTAAGTTATTAATGCGTAATGTGGTAGGCCCCTCTTTTGAAGGTGACGTTACCCTCGGCTAAGTGGTTTGAGTCAGCAGGGATACAATCCCAAGTAGCCGGGTTAATGTATTAATAGTAGTTTACATATGAGGGGATCAAGCCATTCGCACCCTCGCCATCCAATACCAGTGGGTATTGAAGGAGGTCCTAGTAAGCTTAACCCAGGTCCTTGCAGGATCTATACACTGAACAAGGCAAGAACCTTACCAAACCATTCCCTTAACCCCCGACCAGGTAGCCAGCATATCTCTATATAGACCGTAGAGATATCAATGGTAAAAATCTTTTATTTTATATAAACAGTAAAATAATGCCAAGACACCATGGACAAATGATAAGAAAGTTTCACCTTCAAAATAAGAAACTAGTTATTAAAGTCATTAATACAAAACCAAATAAAAAGTGCGAAAAGATTAAAAATCAAAAGTATTACACTAAATGCTTGTCTTCACCAAGTGATGTAAGAGACTTAGGCAAACATGGCCTTTGATTGTCAAGAACTCTTTCTATCAATCTTGGATCCCGAGACTACTACACACACTCTAAGGTGGATGATGGATGATGGTGGTGGATGTGGGTGTTGTAGTGTTGGTGTAGTGTGGGTGAAGTGGGAGAGAGGTGGTTTGCCAAGGGATGCCTTTGAAGTGAACCAAGCACCCCTATTTAGAGCCTACACAGAAGCCAGGACACGGCCCCATGTCCATTGGGCATGGCCCCATGTCCATCCTCTTTCTCTTTCTTCATTAATTACAATTTGTCTGCATTAGCTCCAGATGCCCCCGTGTTCACTAGGCATGGCCCCGTGTGCAGAAGCGAATCTGTACTATCAAGATTTGCAAGATTTTGTGAATCTTAGCGTTGATCACGGCCCGTGTTGAGCTGGGCACGCCCCCGTGCTGGGAATAGAAGCTTCTATGACTTTATCTTTTCTACAGACATCTGGCCACGCCCCCGTGTCCGCTGGGCACGGAGCCGTGGTCAGCCTTCTATTTCTTTGTTTTTGCTTGGGGAGATGCTGTCGAGGGGTCAGGGATGCTACGTTTATTCCTTTTCTTCGTATTCATGTTAGATTTTGCTGCATATTTGTTCCTTTTGTTCAATTAAGCTCATTTGGTCCTGAAAATACAAAAGGAAGACAAAATCACACTTTTTCCAAAATTAGTACTAAAAAATGGATAGTTTTATGCCTCATTTGATGTAATTTATATGTTGCATTTTACACACATCACGGAGTATTACCGCGAGGCGTGTGACTGACCAGGATCAAACCACCAATCATACTGAACATTTAATTAAATTAAAGTATAGTAAAATAAAAACCATGGCAAACCAAACGTTTAAAGATCACCAAACCAAAATCCAAAACCAAATTTAAAAGTTAGCGGAAGCGTAAAATCTAAAACCCATAAATAATTCAAAACATTAAGTTTATCACGAACACACAATGGTTCATGCCCCATAATGATTCCTTCTCCATGCAAGCTCCAACAAAAACCTAATGACCTGCAAAGCATGTGGTAACGTGTCAACAAAAGGTTGGCGAGTTCACAGTTGGTTGTCTGTTTTAATGTTGTTCCAAAAACCATAAGTTGTTAAGTTGTTTCGAAAACCAAAAGTTATCCAGTTCCATGTTCCCATAACCATATACCGTGGGGCTACCCCATGTTGTAAACCACTAGACCCGTTACCATATCGACTACTGAATTAAGTCATGTTTATGTGCCCTGTGTCAATGTCTATCGTCATTGACTAGTGCCCAAGTACATTAGTCCACTCCCATTCTCTGCGGCATGGTGTAAGGCTTCTAAGACCTAATAGCGCTATTTAACTAATGACCCGTTCGCCAATGGCCCTACGATTAAGTCGAAATAAAAATGAGGGACTTCATGATAGAGTTTTGTCTAGTAAGTTTAAGGTTGTTGTCCTACCCAAGGAGGACCAAGGTACGTATTCTACCCAAGGAGAATACGCAGGTTGCATCCCACCTAAGGGGGATTGTTGTTAATTAACCCATTCCCAAACCACCGGGAATTCTTATTTAACTCATTCCCAAACCATCGGAAATCCCATGCTTTGTAGAAAAGTGTGAACTCACCTTTGGTTGCTCGGTTGGACTCCTAAAAATAGCTAACAGTCAGGGTTGGTCAATCACGTCCTAATATAATTACCCCTTAGTCCATTAGTGGTTTCAAATAAAGCACAAAGTTCCTACACGCATCTACCACATAACATGCACTCACTTTAACAGTTCACGCCCATATATACATTCCACCTATAACTACTCAAGAGCAAGCATACGATACTTCACATAACACTTTCATTGACATATAACAAGTTGGATAACTATCAGATAACATAACCGACATTTAGACACGCAAATCACTAATTATATCGTTTCAGCTTAAACATCCAAAATTAGGTTGTTTTGGGGTATTTTAATAAAATAGTTAACTTGTTCTAAAAATTCCTAAATTTTTTACAGAATGTTCTAAATTGTCCGGATATTATTTTGTAAAAATCTCTGGATCCAACTCATTACCAATTATTTTATAAAAATCATTTACCTGGCTGCAATCAGATTCGTCACTTTCTGACTAGAGTCCACGAAAAAATTCATCTAAATTTCATTGTAAGTCCAATTGACGAAATTCCAGTCGTAGAATTACCAAGACAACCGTGGCCATCTTTTGTATAAATTTCGTGACCTAACTCTTTCCAGATTTCAAGTTATGAAGAAAAACATAACACACATTTTCTGCAGAAAAAAACGCAGCTTTTGCTGCTGTGTAAGACGAACCTTTAGAAATAGCAAACGACCTCAAAAAAATGTGATTCCAGTTACATTTGATTCCTTTTTCGGGAGCATATAATTTAGACTTCAGAAAATCAATTTTTTGATTAATAACGGTCCGTTTACAGCCAACTAAGTTGGCTGTTTTCATCAATCAGCATGCAGTTTTACATTTAAACAACACCAAAACGCGTATAAACGATCCCGACCTTTCCTAATACCAACTCACAGCAGGTTAATCATCGATTATCACCTAAACATATTAATAACCACAAAACCCTAGATATAAACATCATGATTTTCACCGAGAACGCAGCCAATAATCATTTACGCATACATATCATCGATTAGTTCAAGAAATCCCAAACTCAACCAAAGTAAATCACGCAATATCAAAACCCTAGCATGTTAACTAAAAATCGCAGCCATGTTTCTACAAAAATCACACCAAGAATCAGAATCCAAATCAAGAATACTAACCTTGGAGCAAGAGAAGGGATTACGAGGAAATGGAAGGCGAATCAAGAAGCTAAACTGAGCTAGGGTTTGCGCAAGAGAGAGGGGGGGTATCCTGGTCGACGCACACACAAGGGGAGGGTGTTAAGGTTTTTGATTTCTAATATCTTGATCCATGCATATGTATTTATTAAAACACAAGGGAAATTGTGCTTAATGGGTTGCAAGGAACAAGAGGTGTGGGTTTGGGCCTAACTTTACGAACAAGGGTAGGAGAGTGGGGTTTGGGCTTGTTTGTGGCGCAAGGGGGGGGGGGGAGGGGTGGGCTTAGGTTGGGTTTTAATAGGTAACGGTTTCGCATAAAGTAATGGTTTCGCAAGATTCACGAAATACCTAATTTAAAACGTTTCATATCGCAAAGCACTATAATAGAACACTTCGTTTCACCAAATAACGTATTCCAATATTTCAGTTTCGAGTTTTGGTTTCACACCTTACCAAGCACACAATTGTTCAAATAAAATAGATCGCCAAATTCAATTCATTTAACGTACATGAAATTACACAGTAAAAACGAAACGTTCAGGAATTTACACGAGTTGTCACAAAACTCGTCAAGAAATATGACGAGCGTGAGATGCAGTTCTAGACAAGCCGGCACCTAATATATATACATATATACATATATACATGTATATATATATATATACATATATACATGTACATATACATATATACATACATGTATATATGTATATGTATATGTATATGTATATGTATATATGTATATATATATATATGTATGTGTGTGTGTGTAATTTTGTTACTTTGATAAAAAAAACAACTAAATTAGATAAACTAAAATACCTATTGATGCATAATTACTATTGTTTAAATTTCAGTTGTAATTTGTAATCGATGTATATATAGATATATAAAAAGAGTAAGTCGCAATGCTCGACGTTTTTGATTCAATCTGCTTGAGTGGTTGTTTGTGTTAATTTTATTCTATGATATTAATACCTGATAAATGTTTACAATCCAGATGGAGAATGAAGTAAATCAGGATAACCAAAATAATGATAATTACGGGAACTAAGTGAATAAAAGTGCCATCGAACATATAGTGGCACAAGGAATCATAGATGCTATGCCATATATTATCAAGACTATTAAAGAAGCAGAAAATAATACTTCTGTAAGTGGAAGTAAACGTGCACCCACTGAACCAAGTCACAGCGTGAATGGAAATCACGAACCACTTATTCAAGCTCCAATTCCAAAAAGAAGAAGGACCATCTCATATGGTTGTTCTTATAAAGAATTCTTGGCCTGCAAACAAATAGAATTCTCAGGCAACGAATGAGCCATTTCAGGCTTACGCTGAATAGAAAAGACATAAGCAGTCTTATAAAGAAGTAAATGTGCAGATGAAGTTAAGATCATGTTTGCTTCTAATCTTTTTAAGAATGCAGCCTTAGTGTGGTGGAATACCATTCTCCAATCCAGAGGAAGTGACAGGGTTTATAACATGGAATGGGCCAACTTTAAGGAGATAGTTGAAAGAAAATTATGTCCTCATCATGAAAAGGAACAAATTTCTAATAAGTTCCTAAATCATAAAATGATTGGAATAGACTATAGGGAATATACTACCATATTCTTTGAATATGCTAGGATAGTACCAACCTTAGCCTCACCAGAGCCAGTATTAATCTCCCGTTACATTTGGGGATTAATCAGTGATATCAAATATGTAGTCAAGGCAGCTAGACCACAAACCATAGAAGAAGCAGTAGAACTAGCAAACACCCTGACTGATGAGTTGGTATGTACGTAAGAGGAAAACTAGAGAAAGATCCTAGCTCAAAAGCTTACCCAAGAATTACGTTATGGTAATTTCTATTGTGGGAAAGGGACTGGTTCTTGCTCTTCACCTAACTGTAAGTATTGCAAAAGGAAACACTCAGGAAGGTGCTCAATATACTGTAACTTTTGCAAAAAGTCTGAACATAAGGACGAAGACTGCAGGAAGAAAGCTAGTAATAGATTATGCTATAATTTTGGAGAAGTTGGTCATATCAAACCGAACTGTCCGAAACTAGCTCTAGTGACAACCAGCAAAGCTAAGACAACTGAACGACCCAAGAAGAATGCCAAAGCATTCGTTTTGACAGCTGAAGAAGCCAAGATGAATCCAGATGTGATTGACAATACGTTTTTAGTTAATGATGTTTATGCTAAAGTATTATTTGACTCTGGTGCGAACCAAAGTTTTATCAATACTTCTTTCTACAAACTTCTCAATCAACTATTAACTAAACTTCCACAAGACTGTCTGGTGGAAACGATAAATGTTGATTCTATCAAGATAAACGAAATCCTACAGGGAGCAAGGATAGAAATTCTAAACCATAATTTTACTGTTAACCTTTTTCCAATGAATCTAGCCGGATTCGACATCGTGTTAGGAATGGATTGGTTGGTAGCCAATCATGCAGTATTTTATGTGATCAAAATTTTGTGCAAGTAAGTACACCAATTGGTGAAAAGATCAGAATTAAAAGAGATAAGCCAAACAGATCAACAAAGTTCATCTCTGTGATGAAAGCTTCAAGTTATGCAAGGAAATGAGGAATGGTGTATATGATTTCCATAATCATTAACACTAAAGAAAAAGAATTAAAAGATATTATGTAGTATCTAAATTCTCAGATGTCTTTCCAGAAGAATTACCTGGATTACCGCCAGATCGAGAGGTTGAATTTAGAATTCACCTAATACGAGGAACGACACCAATTGTCAAAGCACCATA
The DNA here is from genome assembly GCA_030545235.1 of Helianthus tuberosus. Lineage (NCBI taxonomy): Eukaryota > Viridiplantae > Streptophyta > Magnoliopsida > Asterales > Asteraceae > Helianthus > Helianthus tuberosus. The sequence continues at coordinate 96,783,322 of CM060357.1, read as the reverse complement.
TCGGCTAGCACCAACGGAGATGCAGGAACTGAAGAAACAATTAGACGAATTACTTGAGAAAGGTTTTATACTGCCTAGTTCATCTCCATGGGGAGCACCGGTGTTATTTGTAAAAAGAAGGATGGATCGAAGCGTATATGCATTGATTACCGAGAATTGAATAAGGTTACGATTAAAAATCGGTACCCACTACCGAGAATCGATGACCTGTTCGATCAACTTCAAGGAGCTCGATTCTTTTCTAAGATAGACTTATGCTCAGGATATCATCAATTGAAAGTACTGGAAGAGGACATTCTTAAAACTGCTTTCAGAACAAGGTACAATCATTATGAATTTACAGTCATGCCATTTAGTTTAACCAATGCCCCAGGCGCATTTATGGACATGATGAACAGGATATGTAAGCCATACCTGGATAAACTCATAATTGTCTTTATAGATGATATTTTAATTTACTCCAAGAGTAAGCAAGATCATGCAGAGCATTTGCATATACTTCTAACATTATTGAGAAAAGAAAAGCTTTATGCTATATTTTCAAAATGTGAATTCTGGTTGAAAGAAGTACAATTCCTTGGACATCTGATTAATTATGAAGGAATTCATATGGATCCCACAAAAATCGAGTCGATTACCCAATGGAAAGTCCCTAAGTCACCAACGGAAGTAAGAAGCTTTCTTGGATTGGCAGGATATTATTGACGTTTTATTCAAGATTTCTCTAGGATAGCCATTCCAATAACCAAACTGACTAGCAAATCAGTTAAGTTTGAATGGGGACCAAAACAGGAGGAAGCATTTTGTCACACCCCGACCACGTAAAACAACAAATCGTGGCGGAAACGTCGGGGAGTGTTGTAACAGAATTATTGTTTCACAACCATGGATACAAAAGGTTTCGTTTTATTTATTCATTAAGTAATTTACATTGTCTTAACACAAAACAAACAAGTTACATATCGACTATCATTGTTATTATGTCACTAAGGCCTCGTCCAGATCCTATGTGACTCATGCATCCTAGCAATCAACATCAAGCAACAACACCTGAAACATATGTAAAAACAAAGTCAGCAAAGAAATGCTGGCGAGCACATAGGTTTTATAAGATTGTCAGATTCATGGCTAGTTTACATGTTGCAGTACTTTATTAGACTACAAGAGTCAAAAATATAAACCTCGTTTTGAAAAGTGTATTACAACATAATTAACCAACTCAAATCAAGATGGTTATAGTTTATAAAACCTCGTAGCCATGATTCTTAACCCAAAAACATTTGTTTTAGTAAACCAAATTGTAAAACATCTCGTAATAACTCGTTAATAAAACTCGTATGGTTTATATCTTCTCGAAAACATCATTATGTGACATCGTGATAACCTCGTTTACCCAAGTGAACTAAATAATGCCACGGTATGTAATATAAGGAAAACACTTATATATAAGAAGTACCAGCGGCGTATCTACCATGTTTTCATCACATTACACTCGTCCCGTTATCTAAACACTAACCAAAAACCAATCGTTTATCCAACTCGTTTAAGTTGTTTAAGTGGTTTCGAAATCGTTTAACTCGTTTAAATCATCCTCGTTTTAATTGTGAAAACTACTTTTGGTCGTCTCGCTAATAACATCCAAACCTTCGTGACTCGACTATCTCGCTTCTTGCATTAACAAACCACCAAAGGGTAAGTTAACTATCATCAGATTCAGTCGTTACCTACAACCCCCACACATAACCATGGGTGCAGTCTGATAACGGGATTTGTCAGATCCTATGGTACCATAACCTAATACTGGTCGGCTTGATCAATGCTAATGAATGTCATTCGTTATGTAATTACAACCAATAAGTTTGTTCACTTTATCGAAATCGTTATTAATTTAATATAAACCATTTTAATCGCTTTTGAAACCATCGTTTAAACCTCGAAAATCATTTAACACATATGAATCACCCCAAAATAATCGAAAATAGTAAAATAGGGGAACTATGTACTCACATGAAGTGCAAAGTATCCTCAATCAAAAGAACTTCAACAAACTCAAGTAGACCAGAGAAATCAAGCAGCACCTAGAAATCGGATCACTAGATAAATAATCGACACCTAAATCAGAAGATCGGATAGAATGAGGTCTTGTAAACCAAATGAGTGTTGGAACTCATGTGATATGGTTTAACAAAGCCTACATCCTAAATCGGAACCTAATCTAAGTGCTTTCGACCCATTACGACTCATTAAGGTAGCTTACGCTACTTTAACGCGTCGTTCGCGAAAACACGCGTTCGAGACGTCTAACTAGTCCTATGACAAGTATTATATGCCTAAACATGTTGCATAATCAATTAAGTGACAAAAGTTTATGTTACATATGCTTAAAATCCAATTATGCATGAAAAGGACATTTTAGTCATTTACCTAAGGCATATAAACTACCTATCATACAACTAATTAAACCTAAGTGACCATAAGGTAGAACCTCGGAAGGTTATTCCCTATACAACTATGGTCACTAAACATGCTTGGTCGGATCCTAATGATCGACCAAACGGGTCAAGTTCGAAAGTCTAAGCGGTTGTTTAGACTGTTGGTGCATAATGTCTATAGCCTACGTCTACAGTCTAGGTCATGTCGGTAGTTTGTAATAGGGGTCTAATGTGTAAAATCTTAGTTTATTTGTATTGTATGTCATTTCGCACGAAATGACTTTATAAAGTGATTTCGCACGAAATGAGAGTCTGATCATTTCGTGCGGAATGACACATATGGTTTCGTGCGAAATGAGCTGCCCTATAAATAGGGATGTTTGGTTTTTCATTTGGTACGAAATAGGAGAACGTGTAACGAAGTGCTGCCGAATTCTCACCGTGTAATCAAGTGGAATATCAATGAAAAACCTGTTTTAAGTATAAATATCTATTTCTACACCTTTCTATCACTGATTCTCAGTTGTTTGACTGTTTCCGCCTTTCAAACGACTTAGATTTGACTCTGAACGACTCATATAGGTCGCAAAACGATCCTACAAGTGGTATCAGAGCTCAGGAGGAAGAGTTCTTACCATTTTAGCTTGTTTGCAAGGAAAATTCTGACTTCTACTCATTCTTTCACATTTTTTCAAAATTAACCGAGATTTTACGGTCAAAATGAACTGATTTTCATATATTACATACAAAACATGGTTTTAATCAATCCTTGAACATATCAGACCCTAATTCATCTTAAAAGTTGGTCAATTTGTCAAAAATCATGTCCGATCGTGTGAAATAGTGTGACGTTATCATTCATTTCGTACGAAATAGAAACCCATTTCGCACGTAATGCTCCATTTCGTATGAAGGTTGACCATTTCGTTTGAAAAACTTGTCATTTCGCATGAAATGAGTTCAATTTCGTTTGAAGAAAACCCATTTCGCTTGAAATTCTTTCATTTCGTTTGAGAGTACATCATTTCGTACGAAAAGACCCAATTCGTGTGAAGCTGACATCCATTTCGCACGAAATAGATTTCATTTCGCGTGAAATTGCTATTTCGTTTGAAAGTGTCAGTCAACAGTGTCTGATAGTTACTGGCCTAAGTTAATCTCGTTCAGCTATCTTTAATTGATTCATATCAAGTTTGTCGGCTTAGTGGGCTTTGTGGTCCAATCAGCTTCACGTGATATTGAAGTTTAAAAAAAAAAAAAACAATCAACTACTGATTACATTAATCGATAACATTGCATGTGATATTTGAAGTTGTCGGTCAGTTTCAAGTGTTAAAGCTGATTATTGTCAGTCTGCTTTATCACGGCCCAATAAGATTGAATTGTGAATTGATTTTGTCAGCAACTGTGTTTAAAAACATGAATTGTGAATTGTGAATTGAATTGTGAATCGGCCCAATCAAAATATTAGAAACAATATTAACAGCCCACGTGAAACAATTTAATGCACCGGCCCACTTGTTCTAATCGGTCCATTACATTTGTTGATATCAAGATTGCATGTGAAGTTGTCAGATTATGCATGTGATCTGATTCAATCTATTCGGCTCATTTAAGTGTGCATGTTTGCATGTGTTGTTGTCAGCCCATGTAATCTAGGCCCAATCAGATTTGAGTGAAACATCAATATTGTCGGCTTAGTGGTATTTTTGGTCCAATTAAAAGTTAGTGTGAGCTTGTGAAATTTGGAACAAGAGTTTTTAAACCGGGTTTGATTAGTGGACATCTCGCTTGTGGATTTCTTGGTTACAAACGTTTAGTGGGATTCGTGGAGGTTAAAATTTGTGGACTTTGAACTAAAAACAATTTTTGAACCATGTCATTTATCAAAGAAAGTGTGGTTAAAACGTTTGACGAAGAGGAAAACGATAACCTTGAAAGTTTAAATAATTGGTTTGATGGGATTTGGTATATCAGGAAAGGAAATGAGAATAAGAATGTTTGGGTTAATAGACTTGAATATTTTTTTGTGTTAAAAGCATGAAACATTGGATGAGTTGGAAAACCGGTATGATCAGTTACTTGAAAATTTAAAAAGGTACGAGATAAGGATGTCGAATGCTGAACAGATATCAAAATTTGCAGGCGCGTTACCTTCAGAATGGGATGAATTTTTGAAAAACTTGCAAGAGGATTCTAGATTTTCAAAGTTTTATCCAAAAGAATTTATCAGTGAGCTCAAAACACACAAATATGAAAATGATAAGAAAAAGAAGGATTTGATAAATGAAATAGAAAAGAAATTAGAAAAAATAAGTTTGGATGTGATGTTTGAAATTAGAAGAAGAGTATATATGTGTCTTGCAGCAAAAAATGTTATGAAATATGATATTAAGAGGGGTTGTTATATTGACGAAAACATGAATCCTCTTGATTTTGTTAAAAATTTTTGTGCAGGTACATACAAGACAGAGACAGAGGTAATTTCAAAGAATAAAGAATCCGAGAAAAATGAAATTTCAAGATCTGAACCTGTGTGCTCAAAATGTGATAAATCTGATTCAGAAAATATCAAACTTCTGAAAGATGTGGAGAGTTTGACATTGGAAAACAAAAATTTAAAAGAAAATGAAAAAGAACTTCAAAATAGAATAAAGTTTTTAGAAAATGAAGATGTGTTTTGGATAAAATTAGAAAACAAAGTTTTAAAAGAAAAAGAAAAAGAATTTCAAAGTCAAATAAAAGTTTTAGAAAATGAAAAATCTGTTTTAGATAAAAATAAAATTGAAAATGAAAAAGAAATAAATTCTCATCTTGAGAAAATCACTCAACTAGTTCCAAAACCGATCAATGAAATTCCAATAAGTGACAAGTTGAGTGTGCTAAAAATAAAATTGAGGATTTAGAAAAGAAATTGAAAGGTTTTGTGACCTCGTCAGTTATGCTAGAGCATTTATGTCCAAAACCGATCAATGAAATTCCAATAAGTGACAATGTCACAAATTATGACGATGTCATAATTGAAGATTGTGATGATAAATTTGATGATGAAGATGATAAAAAGAAAATATTTTTGAAATTAAAAGAAAAATTTCAAGAAAAACTGTTTTACAATCTACTGAAAGAGGTGAATGCTCAAAGCAAAAACCTTTTAAGAAGAATGTAGAACAAAAACAAAATGTTAAAAATTCGAAAAATTTTCAAAACCATAATAAAAGAACATCAGTTAAATCATCCAATCATTATAAAAAACCACAAAAAGTTGAAAATCAAAATTCACAAAAGGTTGGTAATAAGTGGTGCAGGTTTGACCACAGTGCTCAAAAGTCAAATCAAGAATACAGGAGAAGTCATGATTACCACAAGGCCAAACAGTGTTATGATCTAAATGTTTGGATTGATAATGGAGAATGGTATGATAACAGAGTGTGTTACAAATGTGGTTTTCAAGGACACATTGCTGTTAACTGCCAGAGTCAGAGATTGGAGACGAGGAGATGCTTTGAATGTCAAATCAAAGGTCATATTGCCAGAGATTGCCCAATGAAATCAAAGAGAAGATCGAGGGCTGAATCTCATGGGATGGTGAAGAAATCAGTCAAAACTGATGAAAAGCCCAAAGAACAGAAAGTGAAAGAACAGAAAGTGAAACTTTCACAAGGGCAGAAAGATAGACTGAGAAAGAAAAGAAAGAAAGCAAGGGAGTATCTTGAAAAGATTTTGTCCTCGGGTACAACTGTTAATTCAGATAAAAGTTCTGATAAATCGCTTCACTCAACAAAAATTGATCACTCAAGTAAAACGAATTCATCAGATACAAATATGAGGACAAAAGGGAAAGTAAAGGAAAAATTGGTTAATCAAATGGTTCCAGTAATGGATGGCGATGAATCTGACTCGTCAAAGTCAGAAGAGCCACCAGTTGAGCAAAAAGGAGAAAATTCAGTTCCGCCAATGGATGATGTCAACTTTCCACCATTACGGACTGAAAATTTTAAACAAAAAGTTGGTAAAGTGGAAATTTCGGATCAATTCTATTATGAAAAGAAAGAATTTGATGTCGAAAAGGCGTTTAATGGAAAAGTGAAAAATATTTTTGGAAAAATGGTCGAGGGTAAGGTAAAAGGGGTTAAAGAATTTTATGAATCAAAAAGATATGTTCAAACCCCGAGTGAAATTGAAAAGGTCACACCCAAGGCTGATCAGTCTTGGGTGCCTGCATTCTTTGCTTAAAATCCTGACTTGCCGGAACTCCCAGGTTGGTAATTGGGGAGTAGGAATCGGCATCTTTCTTGAGAAATTCACATCTGTGATATTTCGACTTACAAGTGGTTAATCAAGGACATTAAGTTGTACTTCATTTAACAATCTTACAAGTGGTATGATTATTGGAAATTGTTTTTGTGATAAACCTACAAGTGGTATCAGAGCTCAGGATGAGTCAATTCGTTTGAATCAGTGCTTAGAATTCTGTTTTTCTACCCATTCTTGGATTTCTGGACAAATTCACGGACAAAATGGACTGATCTTTTGATATAACGTGTAAAACACTGTTTTAACAAATCCTTGAAAGAATCAGACCAAAATTCGGACTAAAACTGATAAAAATGGGCCAAAAACTTGATTTCGTGTGAATGAGCAGTATTTCACTTGAAAATTTGAGTTTATTTCGTACGAAATGAGCTATTTCGTGTGAAAAGTTGCTATTTCGCTTGAAATCATTTGTTCATTTCGTGCGAAATGAACCTTTTCGTTTGAAAAGTCATCCCGCTTGAGTATTTCGCACGAAAAGAAAGTTTTTGCTGATTTCGCACGAAATGACACTTCATTTCGCTTGAAAGTGTCATTCCGTTTGAAAGTTGTTTTCGTTTGAAAAGTTGATTTCGCATAAAACTTATTTTCTCTTGAAGTCCATTTCGTTTGTGTGATTTCGTTCGAAAGTTCATTTTGTGTGTAGAAGCTATTTCGCTTGAAAGTGACTGTTTTCAAAAACTTGAAAATTTTTTGAAACTGATTTCGTAAAATGGATAACCAAGAGTTTTACAACTTGTTTGCCAGAGGGGGAATGACAGCATCTCAAACCCCAGCCAGTATCGTGCAAAATGTGAACATGGAAAATGAACTCGGTACAATGCAGAAACCGTCGAAGTTGATGAACATTGATGAGTATGCTGTGTGGTTAGAAAGGTTTAAGACTTGGGTGCAAGCCAACCATTTCAAATGTTGGATGAAAATCGAGTCTAAGTATGTTCCTCCAACTAATGGTTCGGGAATAGAGAAAACTATCGGAAGTTTAACTCCAGTTGAACAGGAGAGTTTCAAAGCAGAAAAGAAAATGATGAGTATTCTACAACAAGCTATCAAAGAGGATATCTTAGTACTGTTGCAACATCAGGATACATCACAGTCCGTCTGGAATGCATTGAAGGTTAAGTTTCTTGGAAGTGTGTCTATGATAAAAAGCAAAACTGCTTTGCTGAAGAAAGAGTTTGATATCTTTACGGGTATAAAGGGTGAGACAACTAAACAGTTGATCGAGAGATATTGTTATCTGGTTGTTAAGATGAAGAGATTGAATATAACCAAAACGGATGAAGAATGGGTTGATAAGCTAGCTGATGCTTTACCATATGATGAATGGGGTACTTATTTGTTGGTGTTGAAAAACAATTTGGAGTATGTTGGATTCAACCTTAGTACATTCATTGAGAAGATAGAATCACATGAGCTTGAGCTAACAAAGATTAGAAAAATGAAGTCTTCAAGTGTGCAACAAGATGTTTCATTATATTACAAAGGAAGTTCGTCAGCAACATCAAATCTGAGTCCAAAAATTCAATCAGCTTTTAGTGCCGATTCTACTTCCGGAGTTTCACCTGGCACATCAAGCAGCAATAATTCACCATTTGCAAGTTTTGAACCAAATTCTAAGGTTCAAAACTCATCAGATCAATCATATACCCAAAGTTCGTCAGGATCAAACAGTCAAAGTCAAGGTTCAGGAATTTTGTGCAACATAGCGGTGAACATAAAGAATTCTCAAGACTTTACTGAATCATCAGCGAAACAGCACATAGCACTACTTGCTTCGGTGCTTGAATCTTATGAAAGTTTGGTTGCAGGTAGAATTAGGAACCCTGATATGACAAAGGAAGATTATGATCAGATTGATCCAGCGGAGCTGGAGTTGATCGATATCAAATGGGGAATGGCAAGCTTGGTGAGGAGAGCTCAAATATTTATGGAAATAACTTGTCGGAACAGTCTTTCAGGACCGGATAGCAAGCTTGGGTTTGATAAATCAAAAGTCACATGTTTCAAATGCAAAGAGAAGGGACATTTAAAACGTGAATGTCCAAACCGGGAAGTCAACAATCATCAAAACCCATTCACAAACGACTACTACAGACAAGCAATCTATCACAAGACAAGTCAACAACCATTCAACCAAAGACCTCAAATCGAAAACAAACCTGAAAAAGCTCTTTTAGTCAATCAGGATGATGAGAAGGTTGCAGAAGGGTTTAGTTGGGATAATTATATTCCAGGTGAAGGTTTGGCTATGATGGCAGAGATTGTGGAAGAGCTAGAATGCGTTGTTGAAACTAAGGATGTGAGTATTGAAGAGAGTTTGGCTGATCTTGAAGAAGTAGCTGCAGAAGTTTATTACTATCAATCTGAACAGGAGATTATTGCTAGTTCTTTCAAATCAATAATGCCTCCTAATATGTTTGATTCTTTTGCAGGATTCTTCAGCGAGGCAACTACTGGTTTTTGTCCAAGATATGACGTTGAAACGAAGCCAGTTGAAGAAATCATAGACGTTTCCAAAGAAATGAATGAAGAGACTCTAAAAGAGATTGCTGACAAAGCATTGATGGGCAAGCTAAAAGAGGTAGAAACAGAATCTGTTGAAACAAAGTCTGTCGAAACAAAGTCAGTTGAAAATGTGTCTGTCGAAATAGAGTCGGTTAAAAAGGAGTCTGACGAGAATCGGAACATGAGGAGATCAAGTCAGCAGAAAAGCCAGAGTCAGAGTGTGATGGGTTTGGTAAAACAGATGTTAAAATTGACCAAGAAGAAAAGGTTTCTGAAAAGGTTGATTCAATTCATGAAATTCCATGCAAAAACTGTTCAAAACCATGCATGGAGTGTCTTGAAAAAGACAAACTATTTCAAGAATTGAAGAAATATACCGATGAAGTAAAATATGATCTAAGGTGGTGTTTGTTTTTTGGCCAGAAGTGCTTCTGGCCACTTATGTCTGCATCGCGCAGACACGCGCAGACGTTTGATGTCTGCAGTTTGTTTGTTTTCCGGAAGCACTTCTTACCAAAAAGGTCTTCCCCACCTCTTCCCCAAGCAGACATGTCCCAACCTCTTCCAAGTTCTTCTCTCTGCCAAAACCCAGACCTGCATCACCCCTGCTCCGCCACCACCTCCACCCCCGACACCACCTCATCTGCCACCACCTCCACCCCCGACACCACCTCATCCGCCGCCCACACCAAGCCGAAACAAACCCAGGTCAAACCCGAAACTGAAACGAGAGCAAACCTGTCGCACCGAGCGAGACTCCTGAAACCCAAACCAAATTTGAAACACCACCGCCGCGGCTCCACCGCCGACAACGGATTCGTCGCCGGAAACCGCTGGCAGCCACCGGTCGCCGTACAGAAACATAGAGAGGAGAGGGCTTGTTTGTTTGCGGGTAAGAAGTTTATGAAGATGATAAGGTGTAGTATGTGTGTTGGTGTCTTGAAGGAGATGGAGTTTTTGTGGGTGATTTGGATAAAAACCTTGATTTGCAGAGAATGGTCTTTGGGAGGGAGATGAGAGAGAGAGGTAGGTTCTGTGTGTTTAATGTGAGAAGAGTTTTTATATATAAAAAAAACAAACCATCTTCTCCTTGCAGACTGCAGACATTTGGTCCACCTCTTCTCCTGCAGATGCCTGCAGATGTGGTCCGCAGACTGCAGACATTTTCCCGCAGAAAAAACAAACAGCACCTAAGTGAGGTGAAAGAAGCATATGACACTTTGACACGATCAATCAAAATGATCCAAAAAGAAAGTTTTGAAAATGATAAAGCTACAAATTTGCTAAAATCTACTGTCATGGATAAACAAATGGAAATCAAAATTCATTTGGACACAATTGCTTCTTTAAAAAAGGAACTTGAGTTAATGAGAATTGAAAATGAAAGAATTGATAAGAAATTGATCAGTTATGTTGCTTCATCATATGTGATTGATCAAATTGTTCCGCATCTAATGCGACACCTGCCTTCAACAGTGTTCCACCCCCAATGTGGAATCATTATACTCAAAAATATCCAGATGGGGTGGAAGCTGCCTTGAATCTCAAGTTGAGAACTGTTGAGAATGAGTTGCCTGAGAATATTGATATTACATTTTCTCCATCTAACACTGATAACGAGTCACAGGTGATCAAAACCGTTGTTGACCAAGTGTTAGATGAAGAAAGTGATAATTCGGAGTTTGGTACTGTGAAAACTCATTTTGAAAACTCCATTTCTGATTTTGAAGAAGATGGTAACTTTTTGTACAAGTTCATACCAAAATCCGATAAAGTTGTGAATGATGATTCGATCATTGTGGTTTACACAATGGCTGGAACTGACAAACTCTATTCTGATTTTGAGTATCCAATTCAAAATGCCAGTTTGGAAAATGTTGAGAAGGTGTTTAAACTTGTTGAAATTGACATTTCTGAGGTTAACAACAATGTGTTTCTTTCCAAACCAAAAAAGTATTTTGTAAAACAACCAAACAACTCAGGAAAGAAAGAGTGGGTGGGTAATCATGGTCAGAACAAAAGACATGGTAACAACTTTAAAAAGAAGGGTGTCGGTTTTGAAAAGAAGATGGCTTAAAATGAGGTTAAGCCAAAGGAAAAGTTGTGTGAGGTGTTTGTTGCGGGTAAGAACACTGTTGACGAAAAGTGTTGGTGCATATTTGTGACAACAGCTTAGATTTGGTCTTTGGATATCTTGTAATTAGTTAAATGATAAACGGTTAGCGGGTTTAGCTTTGTATAAGTGGAATAATAGAGTTTGGGCTAAACAAAACCCAGTTTGGGTCTAAGGGGCGAATTGGGCTTTGCCCATGTAGGAAACCTTAGCCCAAGTTGCAAACCTTGTGTTATATAAACAAGGTTATGCATTAGGGTTTAGGTTAATCAGCCAAAACAGAGTTTGTGTGAGATTTTATGAGAGCATAGAAGCTTGGACGAATTTGAGTATTGGTTAGGGTTTGATTGATTGTAATACATTTGTTTGATCAGAATTTGAGTATTGGACGAATTTCGTGAGACTCTGAACCCATTCAGGGGGAGGATTTCATTAATCCGTTTGCAGATCAGAATATTCAGGGGGAGATTGGATCAAACCTGGGTGACAATCTAGAAGTCGATGCTGTTGCTACTACACGAGCAAATAGAGATCATCCAGTTGACATGATACTTGGAGATCCTACTGCAGGTGTTCAGACAAGAAGAAGCATAGCAGCAAATTCTGGGTTATTTGTTTCGATTGAGAAGACTGGGATTGTGAACAAGTGCTTGTATAGTTGCTTTATTTCCCAAGAGGAGCCAAAGAACATTCATATGGCTCTTAAAGACAATTCATGGGTTGAAGCTATGCAAGAGGAATTGGCCCAGTTTGCTAAGTTGAAGGTTTGGGAGTTACTTGACCTTCCTAAAGGTGAAAGAGAAATTGGCACTAAATGGGTATTTAGGTGCAAGAAGGATGAAAGAGGAATTGTAATGCGAAACAAGGCTTGATTGGTGGTAAAAGTTTTCAATCAGCAAGAAGGAATAGATTACAATGAAGTGTTTGCACCAGTAGCGAGGTTGGAAGCAATTCGTTTGTTCCTGGCCTTCGCAACATTCAAGGGATTTAAAGTTTATCAACTAGACGTGAAGAGTGCATTTCTTTACGGGAAAGTCCAAGAAGTGGTGTATGTCTCACAACCAGATGGGTTCGTTGATCCAGATTATCCAGATCGAGTGTACAAACTTGATAAGGCTTTGTATGGATTACATCAAGCTCCCAGGGCGTGGTACGAGACACTGTCTACACATCTGATCAAGAATGGTTTTGAAAGAGGTTAGATTGACAGTACACTTTTCATCAAGAGGAAGAAGGAAGATTTTCTGCTAGTACAGGTGTACGTGGATGACATCATCTTTGGGTCATTAGATGAAAACATGTGTAAAGAGTTCGAGAAGGTGATGAAGAGCAAGTTTGAAATGAGCGCTATGGGTGAGTTGTGTTACTTTCTGGGATTACAAGTTGAACAGAAGGAGGATGGGTTGTTGATTCATCAAACAAAGTATGTGTATGACATTTTGAGTCGATTCAAAATGAATGATTGCTCTACTTTCAACACACCTATTTGCGAAAATCACAATCTTGGCCCAGATCATGAAAGTACTGAAGACGTTGATCCAACTCAATACAGGGCAATGATTGGTTCATTAATGTACTTGACTACTTCAAGACCCGACATTATGTTTGCCGTATGCTTGTGTGCCAGATATCAGGCTAATCCAAAAGAGTCACACATGAAAGCAGTGAAGCGGATTTTTCGTTACTTGAAGGGGAATCCTAAACTTGGGTTGTGGTATCCAGCTGATAGTGATATGAATTTTGTTTCTTACACTGACTCAGACTTTGGGGGATGCAAGTCGAACATAAAGTCTACAACAGGTGGTTGTCAGTTCTTAGGAGGCAGGATTGTGTCTTGGCAATGCAAGAAGCAATCTTGTGTGTCTACCTCTACCTGTGAAGCTGAATATATTGCTGCGGGTAGCTGCTGCTCTCAGGTTCTCTGGATACAACAGCAGATGAGCGATTACGGTTTGGATTTCACTCGTACTCCTATTATGATAGACAATAATGCCACAATTTCTATAACTAATAATCCCGTGAAACACAGTCGCACAAAACATATTGACATACGTCATCATTTTATACGGGATTGTGCTGAAAAGAGACTAATTGAATTACATCGAGTCGACACACTAGATAACCTGGCAGATCTTTATACTAAAGCTTTTGACAGGGCTCGCTTTGAACATTTAGTCGAACTCAACGAGATGAGGAATCCTGAATAACTGGTTTTTCATAAGAATTTTGTAAATAGTTTACTGCTTTTCTTAAAAATAAAAAATACAAAAAAAAAATCAAAAACATAAAAAAATTAGAAAATCAAAAATGAGTTATCACTGTGTGAAAAAGGAGAAATGATAGTACATTAGCAAGTTAGACTGTCACACTTAAAATGAAATTAAATTACTTAAGTGTGATAGCAGCTTCATCATATGATGTACCAGTAGGCAAAAAGCATGAAATAATCAACTTACCAATGTGATATAAACCTAAACAAGCTGAGTATGAGTGGGGAACACATCAGTGGTGTATGGTTTAATGACCTTAAATCTTGCGTTGATAGATTGCCAAAATCTGAAGTTTTGGGTCTTTATATTGTTGTTTCATCCGGGGATATCAAGGGTGTCCTTCTGCTGCATCCAGATATATGCTGACCTAGACACACCCAGGATATCTTAAAAGAGCTAAAAATGCCAAAACCCTTAAATGAAGAAGCTCTCATAGAGAGTCATTCAAAAATGTGCAAAATGCATAAATCGTACCAAAAATGGTATTTGTCATAGCCCTCGTTAGATATTTTGGTCTCTTTGCTGTACGGAAGTACTGACATGTTCACCAATTATCTAAACGTTGAAAATAAAACAGATGAATTCAGTATACTCACCTACTACGATGAATCTTTGTGCATACCTTGATCGCGGGGGTATATCCTGAAGTGGGACACACTAATATATCAGAAATAATATTACCTTAACGTATCATACGGTAATGGTACTTGAAATGTTCATGCATTTTGTTTAGGTGGACAAATATACTGGTAATCGTCTTGGACTGCTTTTCACGATAAAGAATTAACTAATGGTGTGAAACAGTTTGATTGTGCTGATATGATCTTCTTACCAGTGATTCTCACAAAAATAGAGTGTTTATTGCTTTTGTTATTTACTTGCTTTCAGAAAATATAAAAAGTCCAAAAATAGTGTCTTTTTCTGTTTAAAATTCTTATTGATAGGGGGAATTGTTACTGATAGGGGGGAAACTGCTATTCTTGGAGGAATTGTTACTGATAGGGGGAGACGGTGTTAGAAAGTGAGTTCAAAATTTTAAATCATGCGGGTTATAGGGTGTGTGATTAAAAAGTTTTGTGTGTTGGTGATAAGTTGATAATGCTTAATCTGTGATACAGTTTAACTATCTCTTGAAAAATAATAATTTATTTAACTTTGTTGAAAAATTCTTATGGTTTCTCGAGATGTTTGTTTTATAGTATATAGATTGAAGCGGTATGTTGCTGAGAAGTTGCTGTGAAGATGAGAGTTTGATTGGATGCATGGTAGAACCTCCTTTCTACATTACAAACAAGTTGAAGAGTTTGAAGATTGCTATACATATGTTGAACTGGAGTTTACTCAAACGCTAAAGTTTTTGAAGATTTGGTGATTGGATGCATCAGCTTAGGGGGAGTCTGTTACTGACAGAAGCTATTAAAGCTGAAGCTATCCAAAGACCAAAGACAGTGCAAGACTACATGAAGATTGCAAGATGACTGAAGACAAAGTTATTTTATGAAGCTATTGTCAAGGGGGAGTTTGTTGGTGCATATTTGTGACAACAACTTAGATTTGGTCTTTGGATATCTTGTAATTAGTTAAATGATAAACGGTTAGCGGGTTTAGCTTTGTATTAGTGGAATAATAGAGTTTGGGCTAAACAAAACCCAGTTTGGGTCTAGGGGCGAATTGGGCTTTGCCCATGTAGGAAACCTTAGCCCAAGTTGCAAACCTTGTGTTATATAAACAAGGTTATGCATTAGGGTTTAGGTTAATCAGCCAAAACAGAGTTTGTGTGAGATTTCATGAGAGCTTAGAAGCTTGGACAAATTTGAGTATTGGTTAGGGTTTGATTGATTGTAATACGTTTGTTTGATAATCAATAGAAACCCGGTTTGAAAGTGATTTCTGTTTCTACTCATTCTGTGATATTCTGATCAAGAGGATTCCGCACTCTTGATTAGATTGACAATTCTGTGAAAGATCCATACATCAAGGGGACCTACAAAAAGGATTATATTTTCAGTCAAAAAGTTGTTGATGATTTCAATGCAGCTAAAAAGTTGAGAGTAGAGACCTACAAATCAACTTTTGTCGAGTATGACAAAAGAATTTGTTACCGCTGCAATGAAATTGGTCACATGGCCAAGCAGTGTGTGAAAAAGATTGAAAAACCAGTTTTGCAAAAACCCAAACCTAAAACTCCAACTGATGTTAAGGGTAAAACACCAATGGTTTCCCCCGTTCATATTTTGAAAAGAGGTGAATCTTTGAAGACTGAGGATAAACCGAAATCAACATTTGAGATTGGTGAATCTACGAAAACCTAAAAGACTTCAAATGTTTATCCAAAGACAAAAGTTTTTGAAAACCAATCATGGGTGGTAAAATCAAAACAATCAATTGAAGAGAAGAAGATGGAAAGTGTTCTAAAATCTGAATCAAAAGTTTTTGAAAATGATGTTGAAAAACTGGAATTTGAACTAGACAAGTTGCTTGAGGAATTCCCACCAATTAAGGAGGGAGATTTAAAACCAAAATTCAAACCTGTTGTTCCAAACGTTATCTTTAACATTCCGAAAGTTGATGTGTCATGTGATCTTGTGTTTGGTAGTGTTCCAAAGGTAAAGAAATCATGGGTTTCATTGTTTGAATGAATTTCTTTGATGTTTGCAGGGGCTTCCAAGGTCAATAATCTCAAAGTGGAACATGGACAGTGGAGCTTCGAGGCATATGACGGGAATGTTGGCTTTGCTATATGATGTCAAATCTATCAACGGAGGATATGTTGGATTTGCAGGGAATCAGGGTGGCAGAATTGTTGGTGAAGGAACTCCAACAAATGGAGTCGTAACGTTTGACAAAGTGAACTATATCATCGAACTTGAAAACAATCTATTGAGCATCTCACAGATCTGTGACAAGTCTTTTACAGTACACTTTACTAAAAATGAGTGTTTAATCACAAAACCTGGTTTTAAAATTCCTGAAGACATGGTGTTGATGCGAGCTCCCCGGGAAAACGATTTGTATGTCCTGGATATGAGTGTCGCAACAACAACAGATCAAAAGAAACAGTGTTTTGTAACAAAAATGAAAGAAACAAAAAAGGAGTCAAGAATGTGGCATCAAAAGATGGGCCACATTCATGTCAGAAAAATGAATTTCCTTGTACACAATGATCTTGTTGAAGGTGTAAATCTTAAAAATATTCATTTGAATGATGATTATGTAGAGTGCAAGAAGGGAAAACAAACGAAGAAGACACACCCACAGAAGCTCTTAAACTCCATAAGAGTACCGCTTGAAAGGCTCCACATGGATTTGTTCGGTCCAGTTAATGTGAAGACCGTGAGTGGAGACTTGTATTTTCTGGTGGTCACCGATGACTTTACCAGATTTTCATGGGTGATGTGTATTGAAAGCAAAGACCAAACATTTGATTCATTGATGGTTCTGTTCAAGAAGATGGAAACGCTGTACAAATTTCCGATCAGGAGAATACGAAGCGACAATGGAACGGAGTTCAAAAACAATCGCATGGTCGAGTATTGCAATGAGAAAGGAATTCTTCATGAATTTAGTGCACCTTACACTCCACAACAAAATGGTGTAGCTGAACGAAAGAATCTCACACTAATTGAAACAGCTCGAACGATGCTAGCTGATTCCAAATTGCCGATATTCTTCTGGAGTGAAGCAATGGCAGTAGCGTGTTATACACTGAATCGTGTTCTCACAGTGAAGAAATACAAGAAAACCTGTTTTGAACTTCTTCATCGTTATAAGAAAAATTTAAAGTTTTTAGAACCGTTTGGATCTCCTTGTACTTTTATTGATCCAGATGGTAAGTTTGGTGCTAAAAGTAACGAAGGTTTCTTTGTAGGTTATGCGAGTCCGCTGAAGAGGGTGTTCGTTCCGTGCCTGGGGAAGATAATTCAGGTTCAGCATGTTGATTGTCAGAGGTTTACACCTCCACCGCAACTTCCCGGAAAAATATTGCTTTTCGATTATGACAAACTCTGGGAATCTTTCCAACTGCCGACTGAGCCAAGTGTAGAGGAACTCGTACTATTATACCAACATCAACAATCTTTGTCACAAGATCAGGTGCCAAGACCGTTGGTAGTTTCTCAGCCCGTCGTGGGTGCAAACGATCACGAGGCCGGTCCAAGCGGAACAGCACACGAAGCCCCAGAGGAACCAGCTCCATTATTTGATCACTCTGACGACTCAGAATCAAAAGACGGTCCGATTTTTTATGAGGAACCAAATACTGCAATGACAGAAGCTGTTGATCACACCGGTGATCAAGACATCACAAACTTGCAATCGGAAGTGAACGTTGTCACACCCCGACCACGTAGAACATCAAATCGTGGTGGAAACGTCAGGGAGTGTTGTAACAGAATTATTGTTTCACAACCATGGCATACAAAGTTATATTTTATTTATGAAACAAGAGTGTTACATTGTCTCACAACAGGAAATAAAAGAGTTCAGAACATAATTAAACTAGTTCTATCTTTATTTTATGTCTCTAAGGCACAGGTCCGCCCTAGTGTCACGATCATCGTCCTACGCAAAAGCTCCTAAAAACACATGTGAAAATAGGTACGTCAGCATAAAAATGCCTGTGAGATACATAGGTTTGTGAAAATAGGATTCATGACTTAAGTTTAAGAAATTGTGAAATACAATTTAGTCATGAACCTTGTAAATTGTTTTGTTTTGTAAATCATTTAAAAAAACGGTAAGATCAAATGATATGTATAAATAAAAGAATAATGTATGGTTAAATGTATAACCAAGTAAAATGAGTTGTATAAAGTAAATTGTTTGTAAACCAATGTCTTGTGAAAATCGTGTTACTTGTGTAAAATGTAATAGTCCAAATTGAATGATTTAAATAACGCTATGATATGTAATATAATACAAACACTTATATATAGGAAGTACCAGCGGCGTATCCACCATGCTTGTATCATATTACTCACATCTCGTTACTTAAGTCACTTAAACAAACCACCAATGTATAAAGTCTATGTTTAAACCAATAGTCAAAAGTCCTTGTATAAGCCATGTCAAATATTTAAAAGTCCAAATGTAGTCAAGTAATGTGTAACAAATGTTATGTATTGCAAGTAAAGTATTGTCACATAAACCAAATGTAGAAATGTACAAAACAAAGTATTTTGAATATATCAAAAAGTTATGTTTTGCAAAGCAATGCATGTTACATTGATACAAACATTTATGTGGTAAGTTAACGCATACATTCAAGCCTTGAGATAGTCAATAACCCTTTTAGTCAAGGTTATCAAAAGAAATGTTTTCGGATTCAGTCATTCCTTACATCCAAACAAACCCGAGATGTCAGGAATGGGATTTGTCAAGTCCTATGGTACCAGTACTTACTAGCGAGCAGCGTAGCTAATGTTAGTGAACGTATATAAGTCCCGTTTGTGCAAACCAAATGTTATAGCAATTGTATACATGTCATATAAAAACAATGTACTAAGTATGCTAAGTTAACATACAAAGCAGAAAAGTCATGTAAATCAATGTGCTAGCATGCTATCAGTCAACATACATAGCAGAAATGTAATGTAAAACAATGTACTAAGTATGCACACAATGGACATACATAGCATGAAATGTAATGTAAAACGATGTACTAAGTATGCACACAATGGACATACATAGCATGAAATGTAATGTAAATCATGTACTATAAATGTACTAATGAACATAGCAAGTATATGATGTGAAAACGTGGAAAGCATGAAAGTAACAAGTAGGCACATGTGTTCCACCCCAAAACAGTTTGGAAAACAGTAAAAGAGGGGTATATGTACTCACATAAACACCTTGAAAACATTTAAAAGAGGGGGGGTTCTATGTACTCACTTGAGATTGCTTAGTAGTCCTTTAGTAACAACCAAACAATGCTAGAGATCACGGAAATAAAACGGCACCTAATATAGGTAATTATGTTAATAAACCGGACCTAGATCGGAAGATCGGATAGAATGAGGGCTTGTAAACCAAATGAGTATGAGAACTCATGTAATATGGTTTAACAAAGCCTACATACTAAATGAAACCTAACCTAAGTGCTTACGACCCATTACGACCCGTTTAGGTAGCTTATGCTACTTTAACGCGTTGTTCGCGTGAAACGCGTTCGGACCGCTTAACTAGTCCTATGACAAGTAATATATGCCGTAACATGTCTAATATTGTTGCCAAATCAGTTTAGATGTCAAAAGTTACGTTACATATGTTCAAAATGAATTTTGGCATCAAAGGGGTATTTTGGTAATTTACCTAAGGCATATAAACTACCTATCATACAACTAACTAAACGTCGTGACCATAAGGTATAACCTCGGAAGGTTATTCCCTATATACTATGGTCACCTAATGTGTTTGGTCGGATCCTAATGATTGACTAAACAGGTCGGGTTCGAAGGTATAAGCGATTTATCAGATCGCTTACCTTTACGACCCTAGACAACGTGGTAATCAGTAGGCATAGTCACAAGGGACTATAACCATCGTGATTACGCTCACGTTGCGAAGTTCAAACGAACATCGCATTGACCATAAACTGGTCAATGCAGAAAGTCAAACAAAGTTTGACTTTCGGACTCGAAAAGCAATAAAAGAACGAAGGAATACTTATAAAGGGTCCCCGAAAGCTAATCTTGATCCAAGTAGCTCAGGTATGAAACAATGGTTTCAACTTAGAGCTTCTCAAATCAGATTCTTGTGGGTTTTGTAAGAAAGGGGGTTGGGTATTTATAGTGTTCGGAGAGCCGTTAAGATCGTTTCTTGGAAACCATGCTTTGATCTTGGCCATACACCTCAAGAACATGGTTTTACAAAACCATTTGAGTTCGTAGTATTGAGAAATACCATATGCAAGGTGGTTTTGTGGGTAATACAGCTGTTAACAGCCTGTTTAAACAAGTTTCTGCTGTCTGACCCCTGCTTGCGCACCGTAAGACTTAGAACCTTGCGGTGCGCAAGGACCTTGCAGGTCTGATACTTTCAAAAATGGCAGAACAGGCCCCTGAAGCTCCAAACTTGCTATTTGATGCACTTTTGACACGTTTAAGCCCCGTTAACCCCATTTCAAAGCTCTAAAATGAAGTTAAAGTATAGGGAACTTAAAATGTGCTAAAAAATATCTCGGGTGTCGGTTCGTTTGGCCGTACGATCGCGATGTTCGCTTAATTACGACGGAATGCGCATAAGCGCGAAAAACGATCCAAATTGCGTGACAAATGGATTTTTCTTATTCCAAACACTAAAATAAAATATTTTAGTGCTTACATAAATTTTTGGATGTCCGGATGCATTCAGGAAGTAAGTTATGCGCGAAAGTGCAAACTTGTGCACTTTTTGACGCTTTTAGTCCCTGTAGGCGAATTAACTTGTTTTTGCCATACCAAAGCCTTCAAAACTTATTTCTAAGTTATGTAAAGGTTATTTAAGGTATGTTAAGTATATGTTGATGTTCCGGAGTATTTGTCGCATTAAACTGATTACGTTTACGCACCAGTTTGCGTATAACTCTCCAGAAAGCGATATAAAGTTTGAAATTGAATAAAAGTCAAAACATGAAAAATGTAAAACACAACCAAACAAACATTGGGATCAAATAACATTGTGTTATTGATAACTGAACTGTTCACAATGATTACAAGCACAGATGTTACAGTCTCCCCTACTTGTGGAAATTTCGTCCCGAAATTTATTTAGGGGAAACTCGTGGAAATAGATGTGAATACTTCGCCTTCATTTGATCTTCGCGTTCCCAAGTAAACTCAGGTCCACGTTTAGATTCCCATCGAACTTTGACCAAAGGAATGCACTTGCGTTTAAGCCACTTGACTTCACATTCCAAGATTTCCACTGGCTTCTCAACAAATTTCAGTGTTTTATCAACACGAATTTCGTCAAGTGGTATGTGGAGGTTCTCATCAGCTAAACACCTCTTGAGATTGGAAACGTGAAAAGTTGGATGAACATTTCCAAGTTCAGGAGGTAACTCAAGTTTGTAGGCTACCTTACCGATTATTTCGACGATCTTGAATGGTCCAACGTATCTAGGTGCAAGTTTTCCTTTCTTTCCAAATCTGATCACACCTTTCCAAGGTGAGACCTTAAGTAATACACGATCACCGACTTGAAAATCCAAGGGCTTGCGTTTTGGTTCCGCGTAACTCTTTTGACGGCTTCTAGCTGTCTGAAGGTTATCACGAACTTTCTTAATCTTGTCAGTTGTCTCTAAAATGAGGGCAAGTCCAGTAAGCTGAGCCTCGCCGATCTCATTCCAGCAGACTGGTGAACGACATTTTCGACCATAGAGAGCCTCGAAACGAGCCATGTTGATGCTGGAGTGATAACTGTTGTTGTAGGAGAATTCAATCAACGGAAGATGTGAATCCTAACTACCACCAAAATCGATCATACAAGCTCTAAGCATATCCTCTAGAGTCTGGATTGTTCTTTCAGATTGACCATCCGTTTGCGGATGATAAGCTGTGCTCAGATTAAGTTGGGTCCCCATAGCAGATTGCATGGTTCTCCAAAAATGAGAAGTGAAACGAGCATCTCTATCAGAAATGATGTTCAAAGGAACACCATGTCGAGCTACAATTTCATCCACATAGATTTTAGCAAGCTTGTCAGCAGAAAAATCCTCACGGATTGCCAAGAAATGCGCGGACTTAGTAAGACGATCAACAACTACCCAGATGGCATCATGACGTTTCTTTGTGTGCGGAAGTTTGGTAATGAGATCCATAGTAATGTTTTCCCATTTCCAAACTGGGATCTTTGGTTGCACCAATAAACCAGAAGGATGCTGATGTTCAGCCTTAACCTTAAGAGAAGTAAGGCATTTTGATACATATAAGGCAATGTCTTTCTTCATACCAGGCCACCAATACTGAATACGAAGATCCTTATACATCTTATCTGAGCCAGGATGAATAGAATACCGAGACTTATGGGCTTCATCCATAAGCAAGGTACGAAGATTATCTTGGCTTGGGACCCACAATCGGTCCATGAAGTAATACGATCCATTGTCCTTCAGTTCCAGATCAGGTGTTATGTGATAGGGAAATTCCTTATCCATCAAACCTTGTGAAACACAAGATTGTTGAGCCTGAGAAATGCGGGCTTGTATATCGGATCGAGCTTGAATATCAGATTGATCATGAACACAATGAAGCTTAGTACGTTCCTTACGACTCAATGCATCGGCTATGACATTCGCCTTACCAGGATGGTAGCGAATTTCGCAGTCATAGTCGTTTAGAAGCTCAACCCAACGTCGTTGCCTCATGTTGAGTTCTTTCTGGTTGAAGATATGCTGAAGACTTCTGTGGTCCGTGAAAACCACACATTTTGTACCGTACAAATAGTGTCTCCATATCTTTAGAGCGAAAACAACTGCACCCAACTCAAGATCATGAGTGGTGTAGTTCTTCTCATGCACCTTCAATTGTCTTGATGCGTAGGCTATGACTTTGTTCCTTTGCATCAGAACACAGCCCAGACCCAATTTAGATGCATCGCAATAAACGACGAAATCATCATTGCCCTCAGGCAAAGTCAGAACAGGCGCGTCGCAAAGTTTTTGTTTCAAAGTCAGAAACGATTCCTCTTGCTTGAATCCCCAATCAAAGGGCTTGTTCTTCTGAGTTAGAGCAGTTAGAGGAACTGCAATCTTCGAGAAATTTTCAATGAAGCGGCGGTAATAACCCGCAAGTCCAAGAAAAGAACGAACTTCAGTAGGAGTAGTAGGCGTATCCCAATCCTTGATCGCACTGATCTTGGAGGGATCTACATGAATACCTTGTTCGTTGACGATATGTCCTAAGAATTGAACTTCTTTAAGCCAGAATTCACACTTGGAGAATTTGGCGAAAAGTTGCTCTTTCTTTAGGAGTTCCAAAGTAAGACGAAGATGTTGTTCATGATCAGCTCGCGTCTTAGAATAAATCAAGATGTCGTCAATAAAAACAATGACGAACTGATCCAAATAAGGCTTGCAGACCCTATTCATTAAGTCCATGAAAACAGCAGGAGGATTAGTAAAACCTAATGGCATGACTGTGAACTCATAATGCACATAACGAGTATGGAACGCTATCTTGGGAATATCTTCTTCATGCACACGAAGTTGATGATACCCCGAACGTAGATCAATCTTCGAAAAATAAGAAGCGCCCTGTAACTGATCAAAGAGATCATCGATGCGAGGTAGGGGATATCGATTCTTGATGGTAAGCTTGTTAAGCTCACGATAATTGATACACATCCTAAAAGATCCATCCTTCTTCTTGACAAAAAGAACGGGAGCACCCCAAGGTGAAAAGCTAGGACGGATAAAACCTTTGTCAGAGAGCTCCTGAAGCTGCTTAGACAACTCTTGCATCTCAGACGATGCAAGACGATATGGAGATCTGGCAATGGGATTTGCACCAGGTACGAGATCAATACGGAACTCGACTTGGCGTGCTGGGGGTAGACCAGGTAAATCTTCAGGGAAAACTTCAGAATAATCCCGAACAACGGAAAATATCTTGGATAGACTTACCTTTGCCTTTATCTGCTGTGACATGTGCCAAAAAGGCCACATAGTTCTTTCGCAGATACTTTCGAGCTTTAAAAAAAAGACATGAGTTTGAGACCACCAGTAGGTTTCTCACCATGAACTTGTAGGATCTCGCCTGTCGAAAGCGGCACACGAACGATCTTCTCAAAACAAACTACCTCTGCGCGATGCTTAGCTAACCAATCCATACCCACAATAACGTCGAAGCTTCCAAGTTGCATAGGCGTGAGGTCAATAGGAAAAAGATGGTCGTTGAGGTTCAACTGGCAGTTGCGAAGAACAGAATCAAGAACAACGGGTTCACCACTAGCAACTTCTACTGTCAAAGGTTTACCTAGTTTCGTTCTAGACACGCGAAGCATAGGCTCAAAAGAAAATGACACAAAACTCTTGTCGGCACCCGAATAAAAAAGAACAGATGCAGGCTGATTATTAATAAAGAACGTACCGTTCACCACTTCATTGTCTGCTTATGCCTCTTGAGCATTCATGTTGAAGACTCGACCTCGAGCCTGAGCTTGATTCTGATTTGGATTCTGATTCTGGTTGGCTAGCCTTGGGCACCGGTTTTTGTAGTGGGTAAGATCCCCACAATTGTAGCACGAACCAGGAGGAAAATGAGGTCGTGCAGCTTGACCATGTTGCTGAGCAAGAGGCTGAGCAACTTGTTGGGCTTGGTTCTGAACTGCCCGATTCTGATTAGCAGGAATGCGGCAGGTGGCAGCAAGATGACCACTTCTTCCACAGTTGGTGCATTGACGACACTGGAGATGTGGTAGGTGATGGCCGTTACACCTGTTGCACAAAGGTGAATTGCCAAGATAAGGCTTCTTGGCTAGTGGTTGCGCAGGCTGATTTGGTGCAGCTTGAGCCTATGCAGTAACGGCATAGTTTTGGGAAGCCTTTCGCTTCCTAGAACCCTTTGAGGAACCAGAATTCTTTCCCTTCTTGTTTTGACCTTTCTTGCTATCTTCCTTGTCAGACGCCTGCTTCTTACCCTTGTCGCCCTTTTTATGCAGCTTTCCCTTTCGAACCTGCGACTTAGTCAATGTCGCTGCTAACTCGATCGCCTGACGGAGTGTGGCAGGGTTACTACCAGTAATGATGTCTTGCACTGAGTCAGGTAGGCCGTCGATGTACCTTTCGATAGCCTTGTCGAGTGGGGTAACCATAGTCGGGCAAAGAAGACTCAACTCCTCAAACCTATCAGTATACGCCCGATGCTCACCACTATCTTGCTTCAAGTCATCAAACTCTCTCTCCAAAGCTCGCTGTTCATGACGAGGACAAAACTCCCTCATTATAAGGGCTCTAAGTTCAGCCCAAGTCTGTGCTAGAGCAACTTCTGCACCGCGATCTCTCATAACCCCGTTCCACCACGTAAGAGCCCTCTTCTGAAACACACTCGAAGAAAACTCGACCTTGCGATTGTCAGGACACTGCACGTGGCGGAAAGTATTCTCAATGCTCTCGAACCAATGAAGAAGCCCAGTCGCTCCCTCAGAACCCCTAAACTTGAGTGGTTTAGCCGAGTTAAAATCCTTGAATTTGCATGGAACATTGTTGTTGTTGTTGGCTTGGTTCCATTGAGCAAAGAGGTTTGGGAATTGAGCAGCCATTTGCTGCGCAATAATTTCTGCCAGTTCGGCAGTCGCTATCTGGTTTTCGCGTCGAGGAGGCATTCTAAAAGAGGAAAACATGAAAGGAAACGAGTGAGATGATTGGATGAAGAGAATGAGATGAAACAAAATCAACAAAAGCAAAGATGGTGGTCATTCGTCCACATCGCAAAGCAAACAAGCGACACGCAGAGACTAATCAAAGTAAATGGGTCAAAAATAATGTATCGCGAAGACATGTTCGCCTATAAGTGAACACTCACCCCAAGAGTTCCCAGGTAAGAGTGACTGGTCCGATTATGTGGATTTGTACGAACACTCTAGCCTTAGACAGAAAACCCGGGGTACAGGCATTCACTCTTCCAGTTTGCACGTGTTCACACTATTTAGGACCCAAAACTTTGACGAGATTTTGAAAACTCAAAGGGGTTCAAAACCACATAACAGAGAGTTCAAAACCTTACAATAGAGGGTTCAAAACCTAGTAATCAATCATCCAAAAACAGATGATTAATTTTCAAAGCGAATTCGAACTTGATGTTCCCGTTGTGGTTA
The DNA here is from genome assembly GCA_030545235.1 of Helianthus tuberosus. Taxonomy (NCBI): domain Eukaryota; kingdom Viridiplantae; phylum Streptophyta; class Magnoliopsida; order Asterales; family Asteraceae; genus Helianthus; species Helianthus tuberosus. The sequence goes on along the minus strand of CM060357.1, from coordinate 96,756,893 downwards.
TCACCTAAGGATAGGTGAAGTGCATGTTTTAAAATCTAAACACAAGACAACTTGTGTTGGGGTCCTAGAAAGGTTATAGTCTAGGTCAAAGCATTACTAATAACCTAATTCCCTATAACCATTGGCTCTGATACCAACTTTTCTGTCACACCCCGACCACGTAGACCATCAAATCGTGGCGGAAACGTCGGGGAGTGTTGTAACAGAATTATTGTTTCACAACCATGGCATACAAAGTTATATTTTATTTATCAAACAAGAGTGTTACATTGTCTCAAAACAGGAAATAAAAGAGTTCAGAACATAATTAAACTAGTTCTATCTTTATTTTATGTCTCTAAGGCACAGGTCCACCCTAGTGTCACAATCATCGTCCTACGCAAAAGCTCCTGAAAACACATGTGAAAATAGGTACGTCAACATAAAAATGCCTGTGAGATACATAGGTTTGTGAAAATAGGATTCATGACTTAAGTTTAAGAAATTGTGAAATAAAATTTAGTCATGAACCTTGTAAATTGTTTTGTTTTGTAAATCATTTAAAAAAACGGTAAGATCAAATGATATGTATAAATAAAAGAATAATGTATGGTTAAATGTATAACCAAGTAAAATGAGTTGTATAAAGTAAATTGTTTGTAAACCAAAGTCTTGTGAAAATTGTGTTACTTGTGTGAAATGTAATAGTCCAAATTGAATGATTTAAATAACGCTATGATATGTAATATAATACAAACACTTATATATAGGAAGTACCAGCGGCGTATCCACCATGCTTGTATCATATTACTCACATCTCGTTACTTAAGTCACTTAAACAAACCACCAATGTATAAAGTCTATGTTTAAACCAATAGTCAAAAGTCCTTGTATAAGCCATGTCAAATGTAGTCAAGTAATGTGTAACAAATGTTATGTATTGCAAGTAAAGTATTGTCACATAAACCAAATGTAGAAATGTACAAAACAAAGTATTTTGAATATATCAAAAAGTTATGTTTTGCAAAGCAATGCATGTTACATTGATACAAACATTTATGTGGTAAGTTAACGCATACATTCAAGCCTTGAGACAGTCGGATAACCCTTTTAGTCAAGGTTATCAAAAGAAATGTTTTCGGATTCAGTCATTCCTTACATCCAAACAAACCCGAGATGTCAGGAATGGGATTTGTCAAGTCCTATGGTACCAATACTTACTACCGAGCGGCGTAGCTAATGTTAATGAACGTATATAAGTCCCGTTTGTGCAAACCAAATGTTATAGCAATTGTATACATGTCATATAAAAACAATGTACTAAGAATGCTAAGTTAACATACAAAGCAGAAAAGTCATGTAAATCAATGTGCTAGCATTCTATCAGTCAACATACATAGCAGAAATGTAATGTAAAACAATGTACTAAGTATGCACACAATGGACATACATAGCATGAAATGTAATGTAAAACGATGTACTAAGTATGCACACAATGGACATACATAGCATGAAATGTAATGTAAATCATGTACTATAAATGTACTAATGAACATAGCAAGTATATGATGTGAAAACATGGAAAGCGTGAAAGTAACAAGTAGGCACATGTGTTCCACCCCAAAACAGTTTGGAAAACAGTAAAAGAGGGGTCTATGTACTCACATAAACACCTTGAAAACATTTAAAAGAGGGGGGTTCTATGTACTCACTTGAGATTGCTTAGTAGTCCTTGAGTAACAACCAAACAATGCTAGAGATCACGGAAATCAAACGACACCTAATATAGGTAATTATGTTAATAAACCGGACCTAGATCGGAAGATCGGATAGAATGAGGGCTTGTAAACCAAATGAGTATGAGAACTCATGTAATATGGTTTAACAAAGCCTACATACTAAATGAAACCTAACCTAAGTGCTTACGACCCATTACGACCCGTTTAGGTAGCTTATGCTACTTTAATGCGTCGTTCGCGTGAAACGCGTTCGGACCGCTTAACTAGTCCTATGACAAGTAATATATGCCGTGACATGTCTAATATTGTTGCCAAATCAGTTTAGATGTCAAAAGTTACGTTACATATGTTCAAAATGAATTTTGGCGTCAAAGGGGTATTTTGGTAATTTACCTAAGGCATATAAACTACCTATCATACAACTAACTAAACGTCGTGACCATAAGGTATAACCTCGGAAGGTTATTCCCTATATACTATGGTCACCTAATGTGTTTGGTCGGATCCTAATGATCGACCAAACGGGTCGGGTTCGAAGGTATAAGCGATTTATCAGATCGCTTACCCTTACGACCCTAGACAACGTGGTAATCAGTAGGCATAGTCACAAGGGACTATAACCATCGTGATTACGCTCACGTTGCGAAGTTCAAACGAACTTCGCATTGACCATAAACTGGTCAATGCAGAAAGTCAAACAAAGTTTGACTTTCGGACTCGAAAAGCAATAAAAGAACGAAGGAATACTTACAAAGGGTCCCCGAAAGCTAATCTTGATCCAAGTAGCTCAGGTATGAAACAATGGTTTCAACTTAGAGCTTCTCAAATCAGATTCTTGTGGGTTTTGTAAGAAAGGGGGGTTGGGTATTTATAGTGTTCGGAGAGCCATTAAGATCGTTTCTTGGAAACCGTGCTTTGATCTTGGCCATACACCTCAAGAACATGGTTTTACAAAACCATTTGAGTTCGTAGTATTGAGAAATACCATATGCAAGGTGGTTTTGTGGGTAATACAGCTGTTAACAGCCTGTTTAAACAAGTTTCTGCTGTCTGACCCCTGCTTGCGCACCGTAAGACTTAGAACCTTGCGGTGCGCAAGGACCTTGCAGGTCTGATACTTTCAAAAATGACACGTTTAAGCCCCGTTAACCCCATTTCAAAGCTCTAAAATGAAGTCAAAGTATAGGGAACTTAAAATGCGCTAAAAAATATCTCGGGTGTCGGTTCGTTTGGCCGTACGATCGCGATGTTCGCTTAATTACGACGGAATGCGCATAAGCGCGAAAAACGATCCAAATTGCGTGACAAATGGCTTTTTCTTATGCCAAACACTAAAATAAAATATTTTAGTGCTTACATAAATTTTTGGATGTCCGGATGTATTCAGAACGTAAGTTATGCGCGAAAGTGCAAACTTGTGCACTTTTTGACGCTTTTAGTCCCTGAATGAGCCAAAAGTTTATTTTAGCACACTGAACCCCTCAAAGCCTATTTCTAAGCTATGTAAAGGATATTTATGGTATGTTTAACTTACGGTCATGTTCCGGAATGTCTGTTACAGTTCAAATTGGCATACTTTCGCAGTTTGTCAAATTTAGTCCCTGTAGGTGAATTATCTTGTTTTTGCCATACCAAAGCCTTCAAAACTTATTTCTAAGTTATGTAAAGGTTATTTAAGGTATGTTAAGTATATGTTGATGTTCTGGAGTATTTGTCACATTAAACTGATTACGTTTACGCACCAGTTTGCGTATAACTCTCCAGAAAGCGATATAAAGTTTGAAATTGAATAAAAGTCAAAACATGAAAAATGTAAAACACAACCAAACAAACATTGGGATCAAATAGCATTGTGTTATTGATAACTGAACTGTTCACAATGATTACAAGCACAGATGTTACAAACGTGCCTGACATTATCGTGCCAAGAACTTTGTCTTATCATCCTTCGAGCAAATAATTGGTGATCTTCAGAGTGGAGTAAAAATGCGGGATCAGATCAACAGAGCTCTTACATGTTTTTATACAATTGTCGCTCCTTTACAAGTTGATTTCTCACTAAAATGTTTCATCTCGTAGGTTGAACCAAGAACGTATAAAGAAGCTTTAACTGAATAAAGCTGGGTAAACGCTATGTAGGAAGAGCTGCAACAGTTTGAGAAGCTAGGAGTATGGAGATTGGTGGATCTTCCTGAAAATCAGAAGCTGATAAAGACTAAGTGGGTTTTTAAGTGTAAAAGAGATGATGGAGGAGTGATTGCAAGAAATAAAGCACGATTGGTAGTACAAGGTTGCAGTCAGCAAGAAGGCATCGATTTTACGGAAGTGTATGCACCTGTTGCTAGACTCGAGGCGATTAGAATCTTCCTGGCATTCGCGTCCTTGAAAGGATTCAAAGTCTACCAACTAGATGTGAAATCTGCATTCCTTTATGGCAAAATCAAAGAAGAAGTGTACGTTGGACAACCGCCGGGGTTCACAGATCCAGTGCACAAAAACAAAGTCTATCTTCTCGACAAAGCGCTTTACGGACTACACCAGGCCCCGAGAGCCTGGTACGAGACGCTTTCCCAATATCAGCTGGCCAACGGGTTCACCAGAGGGACGGTTGATAGTACTTTGTTTACAAAAGAGGTTGCAGGGCATCTATTGATCGTGCAGATTTACGTCGACGACATCATCTTTGGATCGACAAATGATGATTTGTGTAAAGAGTTTGAGAAAATGATGAAAAGAAAGTTTGAAATGAGTTCGATGGGGGAGATGAAGTTCTTCCTAGGGCTACAGGTGGAGCAAATGCCCGAAGGAATCTTCATTCATCAAACCAAATACATGAATGATGTTCTGGAAAAGTTCAACATGTCTGAATCTACTCCAACATCAACCCCCTGGCTCAAAATCACGGGGTCTGTCCGGATGAAGGTGGAGAAAAAGTGGACGAGACGTATTATCGGTCGATAATTGGATCTTTGATGTATCTGACTGCTTCCCGCCCAGACATCATGTATCCTACTTGCTTATGCGCCCTATATTAGTCCAGCCCGAGACAGTCACACATGTCGATCGTGAAAAGAATATTACGGTATTTGAAAGGCTGCGCAAGCACCGGCTTGTGGTATCCTAAGTCTGGTGACTTCTCTCTTTCTGGTTTTGCTGATTCTGATTTTGGAAGCTGCAAGCAAAATGCGAAGTCCACCACTACAGGTTGTCAGTTCTTTGGAACTCGACTAGTCACCTGGCAGTGCAAGAAACAAACCTCAGTCGCTCTCTCTACGTGTGAGGCTGAATACGTTTCGGCCTCCGGCTGTTGCTCTCAGATCCTCTGGATCCAGCAGCAGATGAGGGACTTTGGTTTGCAGTTCTTGGATACACCCATTTATGTGGACAATGAGGCAGCTATAAATATAACAAAAAACACGGTTCACCATTCTAAAACGAAACATATTGAAATTCGGCATCATTTCATCCGTGATTGCTACGAGAAGAAATTGATTCGAATTGAACATATACACACCGACGATCAGAAATCTGATTTTTACACAAAACCTTTTGATAAAAAGAGATTTAACTATCTTTTGAAATTAAATGGGTTGAAAATTTGTTTTCTGGGAGGGTTGTTGAATGTGAAGCCGAGGAGGACGGCGATCAGGAGTGATCCACGTCGTGTTGTCAAGTTTTTGTATTATTTATTTTCTGCTTTTGATAAAACCAAAAACACAAAAATATGTTTTTGTTTTTAGGGGGAGAAAGTTTGCAGAAAATCCAAAAACATGATAAAATGTCAAAATCTAAAAACATTGAAAAACTGGAAAAGAGTCTGTGTAAAAAGGGGAAATGATAGTACATCAGCTAGACAGATGAAGTACGCTAAAGAAATGTAATGTTTAAAATGTGTTAAGCAGTCTCGTTGATGATGTGCCGATAGGTTTTTACACATTTAGTAGATTTGTTTGGGATATAAACATAAAATCATAACTTGCTTTTACGTGGGGAACAACTCTCGGATATATGGGTAACCCCCGAAATCTTGTTTGAAAGACCTATCTTTCTGAGATACTAGGTCTTTATACTTAGTGATATCTGGGGTATTATCCCGGGACTTCTGATTTTGCGGAAGCAATGGCCTAGTCCCCGGAGAATACTTTACGCTGCTTGAAATAAAAGCCCCCCCTCAGCATAAAAAATGATGAAACATTGAAAAATGCTAATCATGTGCTGTTGTAAAAGAAGATCCCCAAAGGGGACCCACCAAAAGTCGAACCGTCATCTCTCTGATTTTGCGGAAGCAATAGCCTGACCTCTCACGGTCTCGCATTAACCCTTTACAGATATCATCTAGGTATACTCACCTGTAAGACTGAATATTGGGATCTGGATACGTGAGTATATTCTGAGGTGGAACACGCGTATGAGTTAAGCCTTAAAACAGTAATTCGTATCCTGAACAGATTGAAAATTGTGTGAAAATTTAAAGTGGACCAGTATATCGGCAATCACTGTGAATTGTTTAATGCTTAGTATGAAATCAAAGCTTAACGGTACATGTATCTTGTCGGCAGCTGATATGATCCCCTAACACGCTCACCAAAAATATGTTTGTACAGTTTACTGTTTTTTAAGTTCCAAAGCATTTTCAGTTAGTTTAGCAAGTTTTTAAAATCCAAAAAGATTTGTTTTTCATCTTATTTTTTACAACGGACGTTGGGGATCTGATGATCAAAGTCTCAAAGTGTTGAACAAGTCTGGATCATGAGGGTTGGATATACAAAAGTTTGTGAAAAAGGTGTTGGTAATTGCTTGAAAGTTTAAAAGTTCATTAACTTGAACTTAAATTGTTTCAGAAAGTCAGCAAACTTCATAATTTGGTCAGCCAGGGTCATTAACTTGGACTTGGTTAACTAGGTGTGATGGTAAAAAAATCAAAAGTTTAAAATTTGAAAAAGTTTGAAAATTGTTGATTTCGTACGAAATGACTATTTCGCACGAAATAGCCATTTCGTATCAACTGGTGATTTCGCTTGAACTGTGTCAAAGCTCATTTCGTACGAAATGAGCTTGCCTATAAATAGTGGGGGCATTTCTCTTGAACGGTTCATTACCATCATTTCGCACCAAACTTCCACTCTCCGGCGATTTCACACGAAACACAAAAATCCATCGTTTCTAGCCAAACTCTTGCCCGTTTGTTGTTTGTAATCTGATCATGGGAAAGGTGAGTTTGATGGTTGATTTTACTAAGATTTGTCTGATTTCGTTTGAACAGCGATGAACAGAACCTGAAAGTTAGATCTAGGGTTTGTTTATGGTTTAAAATGAACGATTATCACACCCATGAACTCGGATTGTGTTGTAGATCTTGTTTAGGGTTTCAATTTGGTAGAATCACATGAACACGGTAGATCTGGAACTTTGGACTTAGATCTAGGATGTTTGTGTGATCGAAAGTGAATAAAAAACATACCCATGTGCTCGGAATTTGCTAAATAACAAACCCAGGAGATCAATTTCATCATCAGACAAGATTTTGTAAAATTTGTTCATAAACTGAAAATTCAAACGAAACGATGATGTATTTCGCACGAAATAGGCATTTCTTGTCAATTGGGCATTTCGTTTCAAACTGATTTCGTACGAAACAGCTACTTCGCTTTAAACTGTCATTTCGCTTCAAAACCTCATTTCGTATCAAATAGTCATTCCGCTTGAATTGGCCATTCCATTTGAAATGGTCATTTCGTTTGAATGGACTATTTCGTTTGAAATGCTATTCCGTTTGAAATCATTTCGCATGAATGATGTTTGTTTGAAAATTATTCTAAGTGTTTAACATTGTGTTGTTGATTGAACATTTCAGGCTTCGATTGTGCAGTTCGATCCATTACACAACATCTATTGTGTTTATGATGAAAAGATTCCGAAAATGGCTGAATTCAAAGACATTCTGGAATTCATGAAGAGGTTACCAATCCAGAAGGCTTTAACAAATCAACATCTTGTTTTTCGGTCCCACATTGAACGTTTCTGGAAAAATGCAAAGTATGATAAGGAAAGCAAAACAATAAATTCGATTGTGAGCTTGAATGGCCAAGATAAACCGATCATCATTACAGAACAACTTGTTCGAGAAGTGTTGAACTTTCCGGACGATGAAAATTCTCCTACAAAGTTTCCTGAAAGAATGGTGAAGGGATGTATGCTAAGGATGGGGTATAGTGGACCATTGAACAAAGCAAACTATTTAAAAGCAAATTTCTCAAGGCCTTACAAGTTTCTTATACATTCAGTGTTGCATGCTCTTAGTCATCGAAAGGGAGGTTATGATGTGATGCGGGATTATCAAATGTGCATGGTGACTGCAGTTGTGTTAAACAAGAAGTATAATTTTTCAAAGATTGTGTTTCACTACATGAAAGAGAATATTACTTCTGACAGCAAAACATGGATCTATCCTAGATTTGTACAGATGATGTTAGATCATGCTTATCCTGGTTTGGAGAAAGATGAAAACAATGATTTGTTGGTGTTGTTCCACATGGATAATGAAATGCTGAAAGTACTGGCCTGATATCACAAAAATCATCCGGAGTCATCAACTAAAGCTGATTTCTTTGGATTCATCAAAGACAAAAATTACCAAGATCCAGATCCGGTTGATCATCAAAAGTGGAGGAATGATAAAGAAATGAAAGAAAAGAGTTATATAGATGAGTTAAAAATACTTGAACATTTCAAAGAAACAAGAAATGAATGGTTTCTGAAGGAAGAGAAAAAGAAAAGGAATAGAAAGACAACTCCGAAAGTACAAGCTGATGAAGGTTCATCTTCACAACCTAAGCAAAAGCGTCAAAAGAAAGGTGTTGAGACATTGCTGGTCGATGAACCTGAGGAAGAACCAGAGGCTGAAGGAGATCAAGTTCGTTTATCTCCAGAATCTGATCGTTTATTGAAAGCTCTTAAAGAAAGTTTTAAAGCAGATAAAGCAGCTAAAGTAGTTGGTGAAAATGAAGGTGACAATGAAGAAGAAAGTTCATCTAGTTCTGAAGAAGAGATTGATGAAACGGAGAGGTTGAAAAGAATTCAGGCTGAAATAGAAAAGAGAAACAGTTAAAAAGAAAAAGGAGAGAGGAGAAGGATGATGATTTTTACATTCCATCTCCGAAACATGTTCAAGATACTCAAACACCACCATCATCTGGTGGTAGGAAGAAGCAATCTGCTAGAAAGCGTGTTGTATCTCTTGCTGTTGCAAAAAGATTGAAGATTTTGTTAAAGAAGAAACCTATTCAGGAACCAAGTAAACCACCATCACCACCACCTGAACCATCACCACCTAAATCACCACATCAATCACCTCCAAGACAACCTACACCACCACTTCATTCATCACCACCAAGACAACCCACACCACCACATCTATCACCACTACATCTATCACCACCACATCAATCACCAATTCTAGAACAACATGTTATCACATCACAACATATTCTACAAACACCTCCATCTACACAACCACCGATACAAACAACTCCTGGTTCTTCTGGATACAGAAATTTTCCACGTGTTCCGGAGAATATAGCACTTGAAGATATTGGAGATTTCGGTTTTGCTAATGATGAGCAAGTGAAGAAGTTGGAAAAGAAAATGGAAGAAGTGTTAGTTGAGAACAAAAAGTTGATAGATCGTGAAAAGAAACTTGAAAAGCGTGTCAAGATAGTTGAAGCTGAAAACTCGTCTTTGTTGAAGATAGGTGAAGCAGATCAGACTGACATTGATATTCTTAAAGTTCGTATTGCTGAGTTAGAAGAGGAAAAGGCTCGGAGAGACGAGCAGAATGAGTATTTCAAATTAAAGAACAAAGAGTTAGAGGCTGCCAACGCAAAGAAAGAGCACGAGATGTATATGATGAACAAAGTGTTAGAGAGTTTGATTGGTAAGTCTGTGGAACAAAAGTTTGAAGAAATCCAGCTTGAAAAAGTTAGAGCTCGTCGTCAAGCTGCGATTGATGCAGAAATGAAGGATAAGGGCAAAGGTGTTCTAACAGAAGATGCTATTGAAGTTACTGAAAGAGCAATCATTCCATCAAACACTTTTGAATCACCTATTCAGAATCCTCGTCCTATTTCTGCAATTTTTGGTATATTTGAGGAAGATGTGTTAATTGATGATGTTAATGATGATGAGGAAGAAGTTGAGGAAGATGATGAAGATGAGGAAGATGATGAAGTTGAAAAAGATGATGCAGATGATGTATTTTCTGCTAGTAGTCATGATGATGACGATGATCATGGTACTTCAGGCGTCAAAGTTACTGAAGCATCTACTGAAGAAAATGTTGATGATTATCTTCATGGCGATGTAAATAAAGAGCCTGAGAATGCTGATGGTGAGGGGGAGAATGTAGATGATCAAAATGTTGATGATTATGAAAAGTTGATTCTGCGTATTGAACCTGATGTAGAAGAAGGAGAAATCAGGCATACATATACTCTGGATGAGTACCTCAAGTTAACACACGTTGATGAAAATAACTTCAAGTTTGACTTTGAAGAAGAATTGAATGATTTCGACATCAATCAGCAGCCCGAGTATCAGTATAAGTATGTGGAGGAAGCTAATAACTATGACAGGGTTGAAGTTGAGGATTGCAGTGATGAAGAAGCGTCTGAGAATGTTGATACTTCAAACTTTCCAACGCTGGTTGAATTTTTCAGTCAAGAGAACATTGATGAATTGAGAAGGAAAGTTGAAGAGTGTTTGACAAATAAGAATTTTGATGGGACAACAAAAGATGAAAGTCGTGAAGAAAGGAAGAAATGGTTTAGAAAGAGTACTGAAAGAAAATTCAAACGTCCACTGAAGTTTTATAAGAGAGACCGAGAAATTTCTCTTGGTGACATTATCAGCTGGGGATTCTTGCCACAAGTGAAAGTGTATGCAATCAGAAGAGAATATGGGGTGCAGTACTTTGAGTATATTCAGGATATCATGTCACTACCCTGGTGGGATGTTGAAGAGTTGTCAAAAGTTAGAACTTTAAACTATCCTATCAGAAAACATGATGTGCCTATTTGGGGTTTGATGAAGTATGAAGCGTTCAAAGACTTCAAGCACTGGAAACCTCACTATCCAAAGAAAGTGAAGAGAGTGGATCCTGAAACAGGTGCTGAAGAGACAATCCTGAAGATAAAGAAGCCAAAAGTGATAAAGAACATTCGTGTGCCGAAAATGGAGCAGGATTTCCATACAGGTTTCTTGTATTGGGTATACAGCTGTTTGACAACTGAGGCTGTGATCACCTACAAAGTTGAAAATGAAGTCAGACACATCTCTGTGTATGATCCTTTGTGGTTGGTTAATTGCTCAGCAAAAGACATCGAGTGTTTGTTTGTTAACAAGATTGGGTTTAAAGCTGAAGATAAAGACCAGGAAATGCAGTTTCAAAAGGTTGTATCTATCTGCTTCCAGAAAGGAATTAATGCTGAGAGTCAATGGTCGTTTAAGTGGCGAAAGATAGAGAAAGAGGAAGCTATAAAAGCTGAAAAAGAAAGAAAGAAACTTGAAGGGAATAGAGGTAAGTGGATGAGGATACAAGCTGAAGAAAAGATGAAAGCTGATAAAGAGAATGAGAAGCTAAAGAGTGTATTGAGAAGAAAGCCGAAGCAGAGGGAAGAAAGATTCAAGTCCCTGTGAAGAAGTTTTTGAAGACCTGACTGAAGACTCCGGCAATATCCAAGGGGGAGTTTGTTGGTGCATAATGTCTATAGCCTACGTCTACAGTCTAGGTCATGTCGGTAGTTTGTAATAGGGGTCTAATGTGTAAAATCTAAGTTTATTTGTATTGTATGTCATTTCGCACGAAATGACTTTATAAAGTGATTTCGCCCGAAATGAGAGTCTGATCATTTCGTGCGGAATGACACATATGGTTTCGTGTGAAATGAGCTGCCCTATAAATAGGGATGTTTGGTTTTTCATTTGGTACGAAATAGGAGAACGTGTAACGAAGTGCTGCCGAATTCTCACCGTGTAATCAAGTTGAATATCAATGAAAAACCTGTTTTAAGTATAAATCTCTGTTTCTACACCTTTCTATCACTGATTCTCAGTTGTTTGACTGTTTCCGCCTTTCAAACGACTTAGATTTGACTCTGAACGACTCATATAGGTCGCAAAACGATCCTATATAGACCGCTTGACTTACGACTCTAAACAAGCACAAACTAAAAGTGACGAGCTAAACATGCTATAACATGTTTAGTTAAGTTAGAAAATAGGTTTTGAAATCAAAACAAAGTGTTTTGATACCCAAGAGTAGTTTGGTTACAAAATACGCATGAATACACATTTTGGCCGAAACTACGACTTGTCACTACGCCTAGTCAACGTGGTAATCAGTAGGTATGGTCACACGGGACTATAACCATCGTGATTACGCTCACGTTGCAAAGTTCAAACGAACTTTGTGTTGACCAACTCGTGGTCAAAGCAGAAAGTCAAACATTGTTTGACTTTCATGCTTGAATACAAGAACAAGGATGAAGGAAAACTTACAAAGGGTCCAAGAAATGGAGGTTTGATCTAAAATTGCTCAGGTATGAAGTGTAAACACCCCAACTTAGAGCAGATTTTCAGATCAAGTGTGAAGAAAAGAGCAAGAGGGCCTTGCTATTTATAGGAATCAAGGAGCTCTAGGATCATTCCACTTGTTTTAACAATTGATCAAGGCCATACAAGTGTTGAGCCTGATTTGTGAGCTTGCAAAACCATCAAACAAGCCCACAAGATTGAAAACAAGCAAAGGAAACCATGTACAAGCAGCTGGGTTGTGTAAAAATGGTTTATGCTGAGCTGGGGAGGGCTTACGGACCGTAAGCAACCCCATACGGTCCGTAAGGACCCTTGTTGCTGGCAGAAACTTTGCAAACTTGGCAGAATAGGCCCTTGTGTCTCCAAACTTGATTTTCGATGTGTTTTGGCACGTTTAAGCCCCGTTAACCCCATTTCAAAGCTCTAAAATGAAGTTAAAGTATAGGGAACTTAAAATGTGCTAAAAAATATCACGGATGTCGGCTCGTTTGGTCGTACAGTTGCGTTGTTCGGTTAATTACGACGGAAGTCGTAACGGACGCAAAAACGATCCAAATTAAGCGACGAATGGAATTTTATCATGCTAATCACTAAAATAAAATATTTTAATGATTACATAAATTTTTGGATGTCCGGATATATTCAGAACGTAAGATATGCGCGAAAATACAAACTTATGCACTTTTTGACGCTTTTAGTCCCTATTGATCAATAAAGTTTATTTTTGCATACCGAACCCCTCAAAGCCTATTTCTAAGCTATGTAAAGGATATTTAGGGTATGTTTAACTTATGATCAAGTTCCGAAATGTTCGTTACTATACAAATCGGTATAGTTTCGCAGTTTGACACAAATAGTCCCTGCGATCGAACAAACTTGTTTTCGACACACCAAACCATCCAAAACATATTTCTAAGTTATGTGGATGTTATTTAAGGTATGTTAAGCCTATGTCACTATTCCGGAGTGTTTTTTGCGTTAAACTGACTGCGTTTACTCACCAGTTTGCGTATAACCTTCTAGAAAGCGATTTAAAGCTTGAAATCGGACTCGAATCGAATCGTAAAATCATCAAACACAAATACACACATAATAACACCAAAAACATATAATAACACTAAAGCACATTATTTTATTGATAATTAACATTGTTTTACATTGTACATTGATTACAGAACACAGTTGTCACAGTCTCCCCTACTTTAGGAAATTTCGCCCCGAAATTTTAACTAGAGGAAACTTGTGAAAACAAATGCGGATATTTTGCCTTCATTTGGTCCTCACGTTCCCAAGTAAACTCTGGGCCACGTTTGGATTCCCAGCGAACTTTGACCAATCGAATCCGTTTATTCTTCAACTGTTTAACTGCATGGTCCATTATCTCCACGGGTTTCTCGACAAAGTGCAACGATTTATCAACTTGAATCTCGTCGAGAGGAATGTGAAGATCAGAATCAGCTGAACACTTTCGCAAATTGGACACGTGAAAAGTTGGATTAATATTTCCAAGCTCTGGAGGTAGCTCTAGTCGATAGGCAACCTTTCTAATTCTTTCAACAATCTTAAATGGTCCAACATATCGAGGTGCAAGTTTTCCTTTCTTTCCAAATCTCACCACTCCCTTTCAAGTTTCTAGATTAACTAGGCGAGTTTCTAAGCATCAATCCTAGCTTGTTTCTTGAGAATCAGCATGCTATCAGCCTACAACATGTATTATAATAAAGTCAGTACAAAAACGTACTGGCGAGTATACAAGTTTGAGTATATAGCATAGTAGGTTAAAAGACTCATATCCATCATGTAAATGATAAAAATAGTTTCAGCCATGCTAGTGTTCGCAGTCCAAGTGATAGCCCAAGTGTCCCGATGCTTTAGGTGTTTTCCCAAGACTAAAAAAAACTAGAATCCTCCTAACAATACCCCTGAGAATAATGGGGAGGTGCATCTTCCTATAGCGCTACTATTGTTAAGGCGGAACTACACACAAGGATTAAACGTTCACATAGCATAAAGAATCAAAAATCAAGTCACAAGTTTCACATTCACATAGGATATAGTTTAGATTCAAAAGCATCAAGTTTCATAGTTTAATAGAATACAAGTTGCATCCCAAAGTTTAAAACAAAAAGGGATCGAGTATACTCACAGTGATTGCTTAACAGTATAAACTGTTATTGGATCAAAGGGACTACAAGAAAATTAAGCTAATGCAACCCCGATAAAATGTTGCATTAGGTCTTAAAAAGGTTGCATTAGGGCTAATGCAACCTTTTATCGAGAGCTGCATTAGAAGCAGTTGCATTAGACCTAATGCAACTTTTTTAAGACCTAATGTAACCTTTTTTGAAAGTGTTGCATTTGCTATTAAAATGTAACCTTTTTAGTTGCAATCTTTATATATTCTAATGCAACTTTTTTTTACTTTGATTGCAACTTTTTTAGTTTTCAAATGCAACTATTATTATAGTTCAGTTACAAAAATGCAACCTTTTTCTAAAATTAATGCAACTTATTTTACACCCAAATGCAACTTTACAACATAAATTTTATTGCTATTAGTTAATAAGCATTTAATCTAAATTACGCCAAAGCAATAATAACAAAAGTATCATTGATAGTTAAATGATCTACTTTAACATGTTTGTCCAAAATCAAATTACAATATATTAGCATGAAGTGTCAATTACAATAATTTAGAAAAATGAAAATATTCTACTCGTCACGATCTCTAACTAGTAGTTGTCTCATAACCTTCCGTATTATAACTTTCATGTTGTCACTGACAGTCAATCTCTTTTCGCATGGATTCGAGCTCCGCTTTTTATCTTTGATGACCCTCTTTAATATCTTTGCGCATTTCCAACAACGGGTTTTCTCAACTTCAACATTTGATTTGAATGATTCCATCAACCCCCTCCAGGATCATGTATGATGTGAAAGCACCCTATAAATACATGACATATGGAATAGCTGAATAATAACAAAGACCCTAATCCAGATCATACAGATTTCAGGTTTATAATCACATTCAACATAAAAAGAGAGACCATTCTGCATAAAGACTTTAAATATTTAGTTAAGTGTTAGAAAATGTACCTTGAGAGTGTGAAAACTGTACATGCAAAACTCCGAATGCAATTCCAGGTTGTGGTGCCAAAGTCCAAATTAGTAATTTCATCTTCGTGGTCAACACAACACAACACAACAAAACACTGCATCAGCTCTTTTAGCTTAGGAGCTAATAATAAAAAAAAGTTAACTAAAACATGATGCTTGACAGCTAGTATAGAAATAGTATGCTTCAGAAATAGAAAATTAATTCAGAGAAGAGTTCAGCCCATATGATTTCGTGAGTGCAATCCACCATGATTGAGATGTCAAGAAAAGGACACGATGTATATGTACACACCCACACACCAGACTTAAAGGTGCACACAAGATCAACAACTAACAAGTCCAAACATTAGAAACTTGTGTGAAAATAATCTATTACCAATGCATGATACCTTTTTAGGGATGCAAACAAGCTGAGCAACTTGAGAGCTGCTCGAGGTTGGCTAAAAAAAAAAGTCTCGAAACGAGTCAAGCCCAAGCCAAGCTTGAGCCTAAAATAAAGCCCGTTTATTTATCGAGCCCGAGCTCGAGCCGGACATGTTCCAACCGAGTCGAGCTCGAGCTCTCATAAGTTAATCAAGCTCGAGCTCATGCCTGGTAGACCTCAGGCTCGATTCAGCTTGTTTGCACCCCCTACTTTCTTCCAAATATATATATCTCACATCAGGAACAAAACAAAATAATGGGGGATGGTCTTTTACTAACACTAGTATTATGGATAATCTTTGGGGTCATGGAGAAATCTCACCAACCATTAACTTCCATCAAAACCAAGGATTAATGTGTGATACCTTTTCTACACCAAGCAAACCACGCTGACCCAGTGTGAAATCTGCACTTTTAAAGCAACTGATTAAAAAAACTGGGCAATATAAAAAAATCCACATCTCCTTTTGCATATGGCTGTTAATAGTGTCGCGTAAGCAGGTTAGCAAATAAAACCCAAAGATGACCCATATTTATATTCATTTCAAAGATATCAACCCTAGCCCGGATACACAATAAACTCGGGTCAACCCAAAACGACCTGTTTAACCCATATTTATAAAGGAGACCCGGGTTGATGATTTGTAATCTAGTTGTTCAGCTGTAAGAGAGTTAACTACAGAGAAACATTATGTTTCAAATAGAATCGAAGATAGACTACTTCAAAAAGCACCAAAAGATAGCCATTTACAAGAACTGAAGATCTGAAACATCAGTTGGAATTCATAGTAAAAGACAAAGAATGTGATTCAACTACACTATGTGCAAACATCAAAATACATAACATGACTTTACCAAGTCTGCATTTGATAAAAAAAAATACTAATTTCATTGTCATTTTCATTTGTACTTGGCATAGTTTGTATGTTAGGCTAGTCATCTCAAAAACTACCTGAATGTGTGCTCAAAATTGTGTCTGGAGTTTTTTAATAGTGTCTTCACCTTTGCGAATAATTAAACTAACCTAGCAAAGAAAAGATTTAAAAAGCTAAAAATAAATCAAAGTGAAAAAGCTTAAGAGAAAATGAAAAAGAAAAAACTTCTCAATTGGAACTTGTTACCCCATTTGTTCACCAGCGTTATTGTTGCAAAAGTCAAGTGGCTTCTTTGGGGTCAGCGTGAATATCCCGTGTAATTTGAATCATTTCCCCCAAGATGTATTGCAATGTTCAAACAACATCTCCAGCCTTGCCAAAATTTGTTCGGTCTATCAATTGTCCTGCATAATTTCATTTGACCCTGCAATAAAATTGGGCCTAGATTCTTATACATAGTAAAATGTATACATAAAAAATTCATACTTTTATTGTAGATTTTCATTAAAGTAGAGAGCATTAACGTATAGCAGTGAACTCTTCTACATCGTCTCCTTAAAATAACAACATTGCAAACTATCTAAATTAGTGTAATCTGTAAACTAAGAAATTCTGAAATCAATAATACAAATCTGACTGAAGAGATACGATAAAAAGTGGGACAAAATAATCGAGATCTTAACGATGAATGGTGGTGTGAGTGATTTACATGTAATCTGAATCCAAGGCCCTTTTATCGATTAGAACTCCCCCACAGCCTGATAAATAATGATTCGATTTTGAGGTGAGGATTGGAGAACCCGCCAAAGTACAAAATGTTTCGTCAAGATGAGCACGGAACGATTACACTGAACTTCATTCTTCTTCGTTTACTTTGGGATGAAAAGATGTGCGACCCTAGCTGTGTGCTTGTGTAGAGAAATTTTGGGTAATAAGACCTAGCGGTTAGATATCAGATTTTGGGGGAAAACAAGGAGAATTTTTGGGTAACAAGACCTAGCGGTGGATATCAGATTTTGGGGGAAAACTGGAAAACAATGAGGGAAATCAAAATTTTTGGGGGAAACCAAAATTTTAATTCTAAAATTATAAAAAGTTTAGGGGCTGTTTGGTAGCCTCTGAATGGTCATTAAGAGGCTACCTCTTAATGGAACCATTAAGAATTTTACCAATAAGAAGGTAGAAGAATGTGACATGTGATGATTTACCATTCAGAGGTTACC
Organism: Helianthus tuberosus; assembly: GCA_030545235.1. NCBI lineage: Eukaryota > Viridiplantae > Streptophyta > Magnoliopsida > Asterales > Asteraceae > Helianthus > Helianthus tuberosus. Next base: position 96,738,947 of record CM060357.1, on the reverse strand, counting down.
TCTTAACCATTCAGACTTGAGGTTACCTCTTATTCATTAAGATGTTTTAAACCATTAAGAGGTAGCATCTGAATGGTCATTAAGAGGCTACCAAACAGCCAATCTACTTGGAGGGAAATTAAAATAGTTTATAAGAAAGAATATTTTAGAAAATTAGGAGGGAAATTAAAATAATTATAACATAGAATATTTTAGAAAATTGCCTAAAAGAGAATCATATATTTAACTAAGATTAAAATTCGATATATATCATAAAATTTTATTTTCATGTAATATTATATAACCCTACAAAAAAAACTTGGGTCATGACTTTTCGTTTAAAAGTTGCGTCAATTAGAATATCATACTAGGGGAAGGATCCACTAAAAAGTGGATTTTGCCTAAGTAGCCTAAGAAGGATTGTGATGATGACATGTGGCACTCCTAATAAGTAGGAATGAAGGGCATTTTGGTCCTTATAAATAGGAGTGAAAATGACATGTGGCACCCCTTTTGTTTTTAAAAAATATGAACAAAAAAATCTAGTACAAAAAAATATAGCACAAAAAATCTAGTACAAAAATGTAGTACAAAAAAATATAGCACAAAAAATCTAGTACAAAAAATGTAGTACAAAAAATATAGCACAAAAAAATATAGCACAAAAAAATCTAGTACAAAGAAATATAGCACGAAAAAATTTAGCAAAAAATGTAGTACAAAAAAATTTAGCACAAAAAAATTGAGGAAAAAAAATTTAAGACAAAAAAATTCAGCACAAAAAATTTAGCACAAAAATATAGTACAAAAAATTCAACAAAAAATGTTATATAACATAGAAATACAATACATTTAAGTGGGTTTTTTTAGTCTTCATATTTTATATAGCAATATGGTACTCAAATTAAAGATAAAAAGACGCTCGATTTTACGGTGAAATTTTTATGAAAAAATAATGTCGTATAAAAAAGTTATAAACGTTTAAAAAATGAGGGTGGAATATGCATGTGACTTGCATGTGGAGAGAGAAAGTCCATAAATAGGATTTTCCCAAGATACCCTTGCACTCCTCCTTTCTCCTACCCTTTCATCTTAACCATTGATTTGAAAAATGAATGGTTAAGATTCCTTCTTAGGCTACTTAGGCAAAATCCACTTTTTAGTGGATCCTTCCCCTATCATACTATATTTATATATATTAGACACGCGCATTCATATATATTAATTAACTGGAAAACGTAACAAAAAAACATGTATGTTCGCTGGTTGTTGCATCTTACACACCATTTTTTGCTACTTTTTTCTTTTCCCTGTTTGCTTCTAGAAGGCAAATTCAATTCAAAATGAAATCGTATCAACCAAACGATGCAGGTTCGAATCCCTTCCATGCCGTTTTGCTGCTTCTTTTCTTTCGGAAGGCACCGCATCAGAATCTAAATAGATGACGCCATGCAAATCATATTCATTTAATTAACCTGAACTATATTCTTCAAATATTACACACCGACTTCGACTCCCCAACAGTAACCATCTCCATTCAGAAATTTGTCTGTAAACATTAATTTCTTTAATTGGTCTTTTACAAGGAAATCTCATATTTGATCAATTGTTTTTTATTAAAATTTTACAACCCCTTTTTATTTCAGTTGTCTCAAATCCCATGTGTTCCTAAAATTCAATCAAAGGTGTTATTTTATTGTTTTAAGAACCCTTTTTTTTAAAACAAAAAAGTTCAATACAAATTGTGATAAAGAAACAGAAATCAATCAAAGGATATTGTATGTATTCTTAATGTATTCATGAAACTAAAATTAACGATCAAAGGGCATATGAACACGTCGCTGCAAGTTATACCCTGGCGATAGTCTCTGTTTTACATGCGTTTCAAGTCGAGTTGATTCTTTTGGTTCCGACATCAGACCCGATAAATGGAAGGGAGTATTCGGTTGTCTACATAATTGATTATCGAAACTCAATTTATATTTTAAATCTTGGTTGTATTTGTGATATACCAATAGTAAGCTTAGCGTAATATCGTGATCCCGATTCCGATTTTTAAACTTGCATTGACTATTGATTCATTTTTTGATTTACCGTGGTTTATTTTAGAAATCTTGGTCGTATTTGTTTCGTATCAAATAGTAGGCTTTGCGCGAAACCGTGATTCCGTTCCGATTTGTAAACTTGAATTTCTTGATAGATCTATTATTAGCAAACTTTGATGTTTTATTCTTTTTTATTTGCCGTGGATTACTATCCAGTATCCAGAGACTACCAAAACGAATCAAAACTTTATGTTAACCTATTTGTACGTTTAAAGATCATCACTCATATTGTTCAAATTATTTTTGCAAACACTAAATTTTTAGTTTTGTTTTATGTAGTTGTCTGGCATCATTAAAAAAATTCTTTCAATTATGGGTTTTTGATCTTCCAATGATAACCATTAAGTTTTGGTCATCAAAACAAAATTAGAAATCTGGATTCTAGAAAACTAATAATCGTATTCTTTTGTAGGGCATGGTGTGAAACTGAAATCAATTGATACATAGATGCCCTTTTACCGATTCACACAAAATGAATAAAATGACTTTGATTGCAACTGTATTTTTTTTTCCTATTGTCAAATGGCTTTGATGGAAACTATAATAATTTTGCTGTTGATCAATAATATTAGAATGGACTTATGGTCATTATCTAAATTAATCTCTAATGATTATTTTTGGTTTATTTATCAATGATGGGTAGCATTTCTGCAATGAAGAAACTAAAAATGAAAGTTATGCAGTTGAAAGGTTAACATATGGAATTATTTACTCACAACCTTTTGTTTTCTATTATGCAATACGATAAATATTATTTCTAAGAAGCAACAATTGAAATATTGGCCAAATGTCTGATAAATTGGTTTAAAGTTTTTAGATTTGTTTGCATCGTTAATATGCTTTGATGAACTCACATCTCTAATATCGATGCTAAAGACATTCATAATCAACATCCGCAGCAACGCGCGGCTTAGCGTAAACTTGTTATAGTATTTTAATCAACTTTGATATAGATATTTTTACTTTGTAATTAGTTTTCTTTTGCCCACCAAGGTTTAAGTATGCGGTTTGCAATTTTTTTTTTTTTTCATTTTTAGGAGATCTCCCAACCTTTTTTTTTTCAACAATTCAGCGATGATATATGATTTAATAATAAAATAGTGTTGTTTAAATATCATATGTTACTATACTATATACAAAACTAGACTTCATACATTTTTTGTCATTTTTATTGGATTTCTCTGTATAAAACCTTTGGATCAGGAGCATTTGTGGGAAACTAAATAATTATGTTATGACACCACGCTAGATATACTTGGATACAATATTTTAAAATAAGAGTTGCATTTATCATTTAACAATGCAACCTTTCAAAGAAAAATTGCGTTTAAGTTTTCATAATGCAACATTTCAAGATAAAGGTTGCATTTTTGGTAAAATTTGCAACTTTTAAATACAAAGGTTGCAAATTCATTACAATATTGCAACTTTTTTTTTTTTTAAAAAGTTGCATTATATCTTTTAATGCAACCTTTATGTTCAACGAAGTTGCATTAGAATCAAATGCAACTTATTTGAAAAATGTTGCTTCTAAAAAGTTGCATTAGGCCTATTTTCTAGTAAGTGTTGGATTAGTCATCTGATCGAATGGCCATCCGATCGGATGGTCATCCAGTCGGATGACACATGTGCTTTTGAACGGATCGCCATCCGATCGGATGGTCATTCGTACAGATGGCCATTCTATCGAATGGTCATTCGATCCAAGATTAAGTTTCCAAAAAGTTCAACTTTTATACCAAGTGTTCAAACCAGGTCTTTCGATCGGATGGTCATCCGATCGGATGGTCGTTCGGTCGAATGACCCTTTGTGTGCAAGTTTTAAAGTTTAAACTTTCAGCTTCAAAAATAGCTCAAGTGTTGATGGTTATAAGGCACTTGTCACTTCGATCGGATGGCAGTTTGATCGAACGGCAGTCAGATCGGATTGCCATTCGATTGTCATAACCTTGTTCCTTTTCAACCTTGTAAAGTTTCCAAGTTTCTAGTTTAACGGTGACAGCATGTTACGTATTGAGACAACTGTAAACACGTCAAAGCTCAGCCTGCCTGATCGGATGGGAATCACCCCGTCCGATCGGGTGTCTGTCCTTGACGGTGTTCATGTCGGAATCCGTACTCCGTTCATCTACTCCGGCAACAAATCATTTCCAAGCCGACTCCAGACTAATCATCAAGTCTACAGTCCGTTTGGGTCCGGATTCCACCGTTTTAAGTAAAAATTTAAGAAAAGAAGAAGGAAACATGAGTTTTAGCTGAAAAGTCTAGATTTTAGCAAAGATTTGGTGTAATAACACATGAAATTCCTTAGATCTGAGCTAGATATTGACTGGAATGACATCACACAACTGTTTGTACAAACTGTCATGATGACATCACCCTCAAGAGATCAAATCTTAGATATTTCACGGTGAAAAGTGTGATTTTAAAGAAGAATCATGTAGAGGATTGTGTATAGATCAAAGATGTACAAGAATCTAGTGTAAAACATACCGAAATCGCCGAGATATGGAAAAAAGTGAGAGAACGTGCGTCTGGTCGAAGGAGGCTGTCACATCAGTGAAGAATGATGTGACAGGTCCTATTTATAGTGCAAGAGTGGGGAATAAGGCGGTGTGGCATGGATCGGATGGCTCTTTAATCGAGTGGCCCTCCAATCGGATGGTCATCCGATCGGATTGCCATTCGGTCAATCCCATCCTTTTGTCATTTTCTGACTTTGATTCGTTTTGCGAGCTAGATTAAGCGTTGCGTATTATTGGGTAATAGTATCACATAACTAGATTATATCATTAACACAATAGTTTCCAAATTTGATAGTTTCCGCCAGTGACAAGTCTCCAGTCTCTCATTCAACCAAGTCTCAAGTTGCACGAGTCTCAAGAGTCAGGCACCAAGTATCAAGTATCAAGAATCATAGTCTCAAGAATCGAACATCAAGAATCAAGTCTCAAGTCTCAAGAATCAAGTATCAAGAATCAAGCATCAAGAATCTAGTTTACCAAGTATCAAGTATCAAGTTTCAAGAATCAAGTTTCATAGTATTAAGAATCAAGTTCCAAGAATCATAGAATTAAGTATCAAGTATCAATAAGGTCCGAGTATCATAGCTTAAAGTTTGACAAGTGTCAAGAGTCACATAGAATCAACGCTAAAATTGACAATAGCTAAAAGTTCAGGGACACAGGCGTTACAGTTTCCCCTCCTTTAGGAGATTTTGTCCCCGAAATCTAAGAGGAAGACTGCTCGAAGAGCTGTGAATACTTGGTCTTCATCTCACTCTCGAGCTCCCAAGTGAATTCAGCGCCACACTTTCCTTCCCACCGAACCTTGACGATGGAAATTTTGTTGCGCCTCAATCGCTTGACGCCTCGATCCATGATTTCGACCGGTTTCTCCACGAAGTGTAAAGCTTCGTTTATTTGCATGTCTTCGAGGGGAACCTGTAGTTCCTCGTTTGTTAGGCATTTACGTAGATTAGATACGTGGAACACTGGATGCACATTGTTTAGTTCTTGTGGCAGGTCGAGTCTGTACGCCACCTTGCCAATCCTTTCGAGTATCGTGAAAGGACCCACATAGCGAGGAGCGAGCTTTCCCTTTTTCCCAAAACGAACTACTCCCTTCCAAGGAGATACCTTGAGAAGAACTCGATCACTAACATCAAATTCCAGAGGCTTGCGCCTTTTATCAGCATAGCTCTTTTATTTGCTCCTAGCCTTGATCAAGTTATCACGGATCTGAAGAATCTTGTCCGTTGTCTCTTGAATGATTTCAAGGACAGTAAGTTGCTTGTCACCAACCTCATGCCAGCTGAGAGGAGATTGGCACTTGCGACCATACAAAGCTTCGAAAGGAGCCATCTGAATACTGGAACAATAGTTGTTGTTGTACGAGAACTCAATCAATGGTAAATGTACATCCCAGTTACCACCAAAGTCGATGACACATGAACGAAGCATATCCTCTAGGGTTTGAATAGTATGCTCGGTCTATCCATCCGTTTGAGGATGAAAGGTCGTGCTAAGATTCAAATGAGAACCCATAGCGGATTGAAAGGTTTGCCAAAGACGTGAAGTAAAACGACCATCACGGTCAGATATTATGTCAAGAGGTATGCCATGACGGCATATAACCTCATTGGTATAGATTGGAGCAAGCTTCTCCACTTTATAATCTTCACGGATAGGAAGAAAGTGGACTGATTTGATCAAAAGATCAACGATCACCCATATACTATCGTGACCAGTAGGTGTACGGGGTAGTTTACTAATAAAGTCCATAGCAAGGCTATCCCATTTCCAAACATGGATTTTGGGTTGTTCTAAGAGTCCTGAAGGACGTTGATGTTCAGCCTTATCCTTCGCGCAAGTAAGGCATTTCGAGACGTAAGCAGCAATGTCTTTCTTCATGGCAGGCCACCAGTAAGTCGTATGCAAGTCATGGTACATCTTATCGGCACCAGGATGAATAGAGTAACGGGACCTGTGAGCCTCATTCATAATGAGCTCGCGAAGGTTACCGCGATCTGGCACTGAGATACGACTAAGATAGTATTGAAGTCCATCAAACTTAGTTTCGAGTTGATCCACATTAGCACCACATATTTCCACAAATAGGCTTCCTTCATTAGCTGATGAATACTGAGCTTCACGAATACAAGTATGAAGATCACTAGAGATATGATAACAACGGATAGTATTAACATGAGCCTTACGACTAAGAGCGTCGGCTATGACATTCGCCTTGCCAGGATGATAGCGAATTTCATAGTCGTAGTCGTTAAGCAATTCCACCCAACGTCTCTGTCGCATGTTCAGTTCCTTCTGGTTAAAGATATGTTGAAGGCTCTTATGGTCAGCGAAAACCACACACTTAGTACCATGTAGGTAGTGTCGCCAAATCTTTAACGCAAACACGACTGTCCCAAGCTCCAGATCATGAGTAGTATAGTTTCTCTCATGTATCTTGAGTTGACGAGAGGCATAAGCAATAACCTTGTCTCGCTGCATGAGCACACAGCCCAAGCCACGGTTCGAGGCATCATAATATACCATGAAATCGTCATTCCTTTCGGGGAGCGTAAGAACAGGAGCGTTACACAAAAGGGTTTTAAGAGTCTGAAAAGATTACTCTTGCTCGAGACCCCAAGCAAAAGGTTTCTCTTTTTGGGTCAAGGAAGTGAGAGGAACGGTGATCTTAGAAAAGTCCGAGATGAATCGGCGATAATAACCCACCAATCCTAGGAAAGAACAAATCTCAGACGCAGATTTAGGCGTACTCCAATTCTTCACAGCTTCGATTTTGGAAGGGTCAACATAAATACCTTGCTTACTAACAACATGACCAAGGAATTGTACTTCATCAATCCAAAACTCACACTTAGAGAATTTAGCATATAAGCGTTCACCACGTAGAAGTTCAAGCATCAAGCGTAAATGACGAGCATGATCAGCTTTAGTTTTATAGTAAATGAGGATATCATCAATAAAGACTATCACAAAACGATCGAGATAAGGTTTACAGACACAATTCATAAGATCCATGAACACAGCGGGTGCATTGGTCAAACCAAAAGGCATAACCACAAACTCGTAGTGTCCATAACGAGTGCGAAAAGCGGTTTTGGGTACATCATCTTCGAGAACACGAAGCTGATGATAACCCGAACGAAGGTCAATCTTCGAGAAGCAGGACGCACCTTGTAGTTGGTCAAATAGGTCATCGATACGCGGGAGAGGGTAACGATTCTTAACGGTAAGCTTATTAAGTCCACGGTAGTCAATACACATACGAAACGAACCATCTTTCTTTTTGACGGATAACACAGGAGCACCCCACGGAGAGGTACTTGGACGAATGAATCCTTTGTCGAGCAGTTCTTGAAGTTGACTAGATATCTCTTGCATCTCAGAAGGTGCAAGTCGCTAGGGAGCCTTAGCGACAGGAGTCGCACCAGGTATGAGGTCAATACGAAAATCAACATATCTAGGAGGAGGAAGACTAGGAAGATCTTCATGAAAGACATCAGGGAAATCACACACTACTGGAACATCGCTTATGTTCTTCCCCTTGCCCTTTTGTTCCACCATGTGGGCCAAGAAGGCAAGGTTCTGTTTACGTAAGCATCTATTTGCCTGTGTGCATGACATCAACTTTAGTCCTCTCGAAAGTCGGTCTCCATAAACGTGCAAAATATCACCGGACGGAAGAGGTAGACGAACAAACTTCTCGTGACAAGCAATCTCGGCATGATTCTTATGCAACCAATCCATACCGATTATGACATCAAAACTACCCAATTGCATGGGTATTAGATCAATAGTAAATACGTGGTCGTTAAGAGTCAAGGAACAACCACTGAGAATAGAATCAACTAGAATCGATTTACCATCGGCAATCTCCACCGAAAACGACTTAGGTAACTTAGAGCGTGCACAATTTAACAAAGACTCTAATTCTACGGACACAAAGCTTCTATCGGGACCAGTATCAAATAGTATCAAAGCGTAAAGGTTATTGACGAGAAACATACCATTAACGACGTCATTGTCGTTACGAGCCTGATTAGCATTGAGATTGAATGCTCGTCCACGAGCGACTGGCTATTGGTCATGGTTCAGCTGAGGACAATGATTATGAAGATGAGTAGTATCTCCACACTTGTAGCATGCACGAACAGCATTGACTGGCCTTGGGTTCTGCTGAGGAGCTGGAAGAGCTGGTAGGGCTGCCTGAGCTGGGGCTTGCTGAGCTGGTTGGGCAGGGTTAGCCTGACTGCAATAAGGAGTCGTGTGACCATAGCGATTGCAGTTGGTACATAAGCGACATGCAGAAGAGATAAGATGATGAAAATTGCAAGTTGCACACTTAGGATGAGGCCCAGTGTACTACCTCTTGACTTCAGGATCAGCAGGGTTTGGAACAGCAGTAGCAGGAGCAGGTTTAGTAGCAGGGTTTGCAACATGAACAATAGCATTGCATCTTGAACCCTGAGACTTTCTCCTTTTATTCTTGCTGCCACTTGGCTAATGGGTAACTTGATGTGCAGACTTAGAGGGAGCAAGAGTAGCAAACTGCTTATCATGAACGCGGTTGTTGTTGAGACTAGCTGCAAGACGGTAGACTTCCTCAATAGTATTGAGCTGAGCTGCTTCAATAGAATCACGCATAGCAGGAGGTAGACCATTGATGTACTTAGTTATCATGCATTTAGGAGTAGAAACCATGTGAGGAACGATCAAGCTGAGCTGCTTGAAACGGGTAGTATTAGCCAGATTTTCATCACCAATCTGCTTCAAGTGCCAGAACTCTTCTTCAAGCTTCAGTTGTTCATGGGGAGGGCAGAATTCAAGCATCATTAATTCTCGCACCTCTACCCATGGAAGAGCATAGGCTTCTTCATTCGGACGGATGTTTCTCTCATTTAACCACCACAAAACGCTCTACCTTTAAACATTCCCGTTGCACTCCAAGTTTTCAAATGTTCTGGGCACTCGCTGTTTATGAAGGTAACCTCGATGCTGTCGAACCACTGGAGCATAGCGCTCACCCCATCACTGCTCGTGAAAGGCTTAGGGTTGCAAGAGATGAAATGTTTGTAGCTGAACTTAGTAGGCTTTAGCTTCTCGCCCTTTGATTCCACAGAGGATGGAGGAGTGTTTGATCCTTGGATCTCAGAGATGATCTTTGGCACGACTCGAGCGATCTGGTCGGCCATGAAGGACATCATCTTTTTCTGAGACTTTTCCCTGGATCTCTTGAGAGTGTCGGATAGCTTAAGAGAACACATCTAAAGATCCAACAAGAGGATCGTATAAGTCTAGATCACAAAGTCTCACAGTATAGATTCACACACGATAGGTTAAAGACTCAAGACTCAACAAGGTTCACGTAGTTTAAAGATTCAAGTCTCCAACAAGTTTCATATAGATTCCAATAGATTCACACCGCAAACCCACGACCTTCGCATGGCACGTTGTACGAAGTTTGGCAACATGTCGGAAACGCTTATATATAGGAAGTACCAGCGGCGTATCCACCACGCTTCGGGCACATCACTTCTGCCTCGTACTCGGTGTCATGTTACGTGTTGCAATTGCCAAACATAACATCATACTCATCATCATCATTATACACACGTAGATTAACCCAAATACATTCACATAGATTAGCCCAATAGATTCACGTAGACTACCCAAATAGATTCACATAGATTAGCTCAATAGATTCACGTAGATTATCCCAATAGATTCTCATAGATTAGTGTTAACAATCTCTTCACAGTCCACAAAACAACGAAATCCAGCATGGTATGTGTTACGAAAGTTCGGCAACATGACGGAAGTACTTATATATAGGAAGTGCCAGCGGCGTATCCACCATGCTTCAATTATGCCACGTCCTTCTCGTCATCGGTGTCATGCTTCGCTAACCACATCATTAGATTCCATCACAAAACTTTCCACATAGATTAACCAAATAGTTTCAACAACTTCAACCGAGCCTACAAAACTACGAACTTCACTTAGCACGTGGTACGAAGGTTTGGTAACACACCAGAAACAATTATATATAGGAAGTACCAGCGGCGTATCCACCATGCTTCGGACATGCCACTTCCGCCTCGTCTTCGGCGCTAGGCTACGTTTCGTATTTTGTTACTCAAAACAACACATACATAGATTACACATAGTTTACGCTAGAGTACACATAGATTACACAAGTAGTCTCCCATAGTTTTAGAGTTCAACAATCTCATCCCCGGTCTGCAAAACACTAAGTTTTGCATGGCACATGGTACGAAAGTTGGTAACATACATAAAATCAAGATAACATAAAAGATAGGCTAATAAAACATAGGATTGTTCCGGGTAGAGGAACGGCGACTAACCAAAGTGATTCGAACCCCTTTCAAATTCAGGAAACGCATCTTAACTTACTTAGACAAATACGTCATCGATATTAGGCCTACGATATTCGTCCTTTTGGTCATCCCACGTTCCTAATTGATTGGAAATTTCGAGACTTTGGCGAGACATAAAAATCAAAGAGTGGGACTAGTTATCAAGGTCTGAGTTTCACCTCTAACTTGACAACATCGTACCCTAATAGCGTCGGTACTTGTCAATAGACGAGACCTACTAGAATAAAGTAAGGAAATTTCCCATCAAGGTTCGGATGTCACTCCTGGCTTGAGGGCAAATCTTGTGCAAAATACAAACACCGATTAGCGGTGTTTTCAAGTATCAAAGTGTATATTGTGTTAGCCTTAGGAACGGCATGTAAGTTTAACCAGGAAATGTGTTGCTAGGAAGCAGATATGGTAGAATGCATAAGTCTTAAACAATAGGTAAGAGTCAAGATTCCTAGAACTATAGACTAGGGCAAGTATTCCTACTTATCCTAATTCCCTATAGATATGGCTCTGATACCAATCTGTCACACCCCAACCGATGGCGGAAACATCGGGGTGCGGCATTAAGCGTTCAGATTGCTCAAGAGTTTCCATAACCCTAATAATTTCAATAGTAATTAGTTAAGTTTCATGATAACATTGTCTAAAATATCAAACACAGAACTAAAGTACCAAATACAGCAACAAAACATTGTTTCAAGTTTCTAGATTAACTAGGCGAGTTTCTAAGCATCAATCCTAGCTTGTTTCTTGAGAATCAGCATCCTATCAGCCTGCAACATGTATTATAATAAAGTCAGTACAAAAACGTACCGAAGAGTATACAAGTTTAAGTATATAGCATAGTAGGTTTGAAAGACTCATATCCATCATGTAAATGATAAAAAAAGTTTCAACCATGCTAGTGTTCGCAATCCAAGTGATAGCCCAAGTGTCCCGATGCTTCAGGTGTTTTCCCAAGACTCAAGGAAAACTAGAATCCTCCTAACAATACCCTCGAGAATAATGGGGAGGTGCATCTTCCTATAGCGTTACTATTGTTAAGGCAGAACTACACACAAGGATTAAACGTTCACATAGCATAAAGAATCAAGAATCACAAGTTTCACATTCACATAGGATAGAGTTTAGATTCAAAAGCATCAAGTTTCATAGTTTAATAGAACACAAGTTGCATCCCAAAGTTTAAAACAAAAAGGGATCGAGTATACTTACAGTGATTGCTTAACAGTATAAACTGTTATTGGATCAAAGGGAGCTCTTAGGATTAGCCTGATTAGATTACAATGGATAAGCGTCGGACAGATAAACGAGACTAGTGTAAAGTGTCGGATTAGTCATCTGATCGGATGGCCATCCGATCGGATGGTCATCCAGTCGGATGACACATGTGCTTTCGGACGGATCGCCATCCGATCGGATAGTCATCCGTACGGATGGCCATTTATGAAATGGTTATTCGATCCAAGATTAAGTTTCCAAAAAGTTCAACTTTTATTCCATGTGTTCGAACCAGGTCTTTCGATCGGATGGTCATCCGATCGGATGGCGGTTCGGTCGAATAACCCTTCGTGTGCACGTTTCAAAGTTTAAACTTTCAGCTTCAAAAATAGCTCAAGTGTTGATGGTTATAAGGCACTTGTCACTTCGATCGGATGGCAGTTCGATCGGACGGCAGTCCGATCGGATTGCCATTCGATTGTCATAACCTTGTTCCTTTGCAACCTTGTAAAGTTTCCAAGTTTCTGGTTTAACGGTGACAGCATGGTACGTATTGAGACAATTGTAAACACGTCAAAGCTCAGCCTGCCTGATCGGATGGGAATCACCCCGTCCAATCAGGTGTCTGTCCTTGACGGTGTTCATGTCGGAACCCGTACTCCGGTCATCTTCTCCGGCAACAATCCATTTCCAAGCCGACTCCAGACTAATCATCAAGTCTACAGTCCGTTTGGGTCTGGATTCCACCGTTTTAAGTAAAAATTTAAGAAAAGATGAAGGAAACATGTGTTTTAGCTGAAAAGTCTATATTTTAGCAAAGATTTGGTGTAATAACACATGAAATTCCTTAGATATGAGCTAGATCTTGACTCGAATAACATCACACAACTGTTTATACAAACTGTCATGATGACGTCACCCTCAAGAGCTCAAATCTTAGAGATTTCACGGTGAAAAGTGTGATTTTAAAGAAGAATCGTGTAGAGGATAGTGTATAGATCAAAGATGTACAAGAATCTAGTGTAAAACATACCGAAATCGTCGAGAAATGGAAGAAAAGTGAGAGAATGTGCGTCTGGTCGAAGGAGGTTGTCACATCAGAGAAGAATGATGTGACAGGTCCTATTTATAGTGCAAGAGTGGGGAATAAGGCGGTGTGGCACGGATCGGATGGCACTTCGATCGAGTGGCCCTCTGATCGGATGGACATCCGATCGGATTGCCATTCGGTCAATCCCATCCTTTTGCCGTTTTTCGACTTTGATTCGTTTTGCGAGCTAGATTAAGCGTTGCGTTGCGTATTATTGGGTAATAGTATCACATAACTAGATTATATCATTAACACAATAGTTTCCAAATTTCATAGTTTCCGCCAGTGACAAGTCTCCAGTCTCTCGTTCAACCAAGTCTCAAGTTGCACGAGTCTCAAGAGTGAGGCACCAAGTATCAAGTATCAAGAATCATAGTCTCAAGAATCGAACATCAAGAATCAAGTCTCAAGAATCAAGTATCAAGAATCAAGCATCAAGAATCAAGTCTCATAGTATTAAGTATCAAGATTCAAGAATCTAGTTTACCAAGTATCAAGTATCAAGAATCAAGTTTCATAGTATTAAGAATCAAGTTTCAAGAATCATAGAATTAAGTATCAAGTATCAATAAGGTCCAAGTATCATAGCTTAAAGATTCACAAGTGTCAAAAGTGTCAAGAGTCACATAGAATAAGGGCTAAAATTGACAATACCTAAAAGTTCAGGGACACAGGCGTTATAGTTGAGGCTCTGCCTGACTAAGTTTGTTGGAGTTATGTCTCGTGTTGTATGGCTAAGTGACTTGGGTTATCTTACTAACACGTGTGTATTATCTGTTTTTTAATAGAAAATAATCAGGAACACCAACAGGAAGCTGTAGAATTACCTAAGCCTATAAAGTGAGTCATTCTCTTTTTCTATCAAACTGTTTTACAAAACCTCAAATGTTTTCAGTTACACTTACAGTGATTGAGTCTTTGTATTCTACAATTGCTGCTGCTATGTGGGGTTTTGTATACACTACTAGTAAAGCGTTACTATTGGACAAAGAGTTAGCCAATAGTAATATGACCACGGTCATGGAACTGCCAACATAACAAATACTGAGTGAGTATATTGGTAGATATAAAAATTGTAATCTCTCTCAATACTATAAAGTTATAAAAGCTTGTTTTGATTAACCTAGGATGCACTCGCCAGTATTTCTTGCTGATAAAATCTTTTTAAAATGCTTTTCAGGTAACTTAATGTGAAGCTATAAGATGCCAGCTATAGAGCACTGAAGGCTTAAAGAAGTGGCTATATGTCACACCCCAACCGATGGCGGAAACATCGGGGCGCGGCACTAAGCGAAGCAGATTGCTCAAGATAATCCACAACACTAAGAGTTTCGATATAGATTAATTCAAGATTCATAAAATTGTCTAAAATGTCAACCATAATCATCCACAACCACAATAAGTATCAAAAAACATCATGATCCAAGAATTGTTCAAATTTGCCTAATTAACTAAGATGAGTTTCTAAGCATCATCCTAGCTTGTTTTCTTGAATCCCAGCTACTATTAACCTGCAACATGTATTAAAATACAATCAACAAAAATGTTGGCGAGCATACAAGTTTGAATACATAGCATAATAGTTTAAAAACTCATATCCAACATGAAAACATATAATAAGTTTCCACCATGCTAGTTAACGCAGTCCAAGTGATAGCCCAAGTTTCCAACGCAATAAGTGCCTTTCCTAAAGACTAACGGGAGGTAAAATGTCTCATCCTAGCAATACCACAAGAGTCAAGGGGGCGGGCGTTACTCCTACAGTGCTATAATTGTTAAGGTGGAACTACACACAGGGATTACACGTTCACATAGCATAAAAGTCTCAAATATCACAAGTTTCAAGTTTCATGTTTAAATGGATAGAGTATGCTTCAAATAAGTTACAAGTGTCAAGTGTCTTGATAATAGAATACATGTTGCATCCTAAAAGTGTTTAAAACAAAAGGGGATCGAGTATACTCACAGTGGGTGCTTAAACCAAACACTACTAAGATTGGATCGAAGGGAGCGCTGGATCAGCCTGCATGCGGGGAACAGAGCATAAGTCCTCTAAGAGCTGACACGGTTGGGAACAGAGTGTCGAATGGTGTGAAAATCGAGATAAAGTGTCTGACAGAATACCTGAGCGGATGGTCATCCAGACGGATGGTCATCCGGACGGATGACCATTTGAACAGATGGCCATTCGAACAGTGGGTGTTTGAGAACTGTTAAAGTTTTCAATGTTGTGATCATAGTGTCCTGTAAAACAAACAAGTGTCAACATAATCAGATCATCTGGAAGAATGGTCATCCGATCGGATGACCATTCGGACAGATGGTCAGTGAGTGTAGTTTTCGTGAAATTTGCTTAGTTTTGAGTTAACAGAGATGGTGCATCGACGTGTCAAACAACGGAAACATACCAAACCCAGCTCGCTCGATCGGATGGGTATCACCCCCTCTTCGTACCGACGAGCTGTTATTGATGAAGTTTCATGTTTGGACCCGTCAATCGGCCTGTTTTTCTGTGAAATTCAGTTCTCAAGCCGAATTTTGACCAAGGAAGGAGTCGAAAGTATGTTTGAGTCTGATTCCACCACTGTTTTGTATAAAAGTTGAAGAAAAGTCCGAAAATCCGTTGTAAAACGTGATGTTCGTTAGATCTGAGCCGGAAACCAGTGAAATTCCATCGGATCTGGCGTAAAAAGTGTGAATTCCTTTAAGTTTTGTATAAAAGTTGTGAAAATCCTTTAGATCTGGGGCCGATCTTGATCAAACGGTGCTCCACCACAGTTTGTACCAACAACTGAGCGGAAACCACCTTTAAGAGACCCGAATCAGTTGGTTTTCATGAAAAAGTTGAAGTGTTCGTGTGATTTTGATGGAGGACGTTGTGTAGAAGTGATAGATGATGAAAGTTGTACAAGGATTTAAGAGAAATACTTATGGAAATGGCTCGAATCTTGTTTAAAGTGCTTGAGAGCTCGTGTGGTCGAATGACAAGGCCAAAGGTGAAAATGAAATGTGAAGGGCCCTATTTATAGGTGATGTTGACAGCTAAGGCGATGTAGAGTGCAAGGGATCGGATGGCTATTCGGTCGAACGGCCATCCGGTCGGATGGTCATCCGATCAGATGTCCAGTCGGACAGCCAATATCCGTTTGCTAGTTTTCTGACTTTGGTTCGTTTTGCGAGCTAGATCAAGTGTTGCGTTGCATATTATTGTGAGTAACCATTGATTATATAATTAACACAAAAGTTTCCGTGTTTCAAGTCTGCGTTTTAAGCTAGTATCCTGTTCAATAAGTATCAAGTATTAAAGTCTCTCGTTCAATAAAGAATCAGAGTTTCTTGTTTAATAAGTATCAAGTTTCTCGTTTAACCAAGTATCAAAGTTTCTAGTTCAATAAGTATCAAAGTTTAACAAGTGTTAAGTTTCAAGAGTCGAGTTTCAAAGCATCACAAGAGTCTAGTATCACAAGAGTCAAGTATCACAAGAATCAAGATTCATATGGTTCATGCATAAAGTCTCACGTAGAGTAAAAGTTTCACATAGTCTAACATGATTAAGATTCAAATTAAGTATAACAGGGACGAGACTTGCCAAAAGATAAAAGATTCAAAGCATAGGGCGTTACACTATAAAAGTTACCTAAATAAAAGTTTATGTTTTCAGCAACTAGGGTTTACCCCTATAAATGTATTATGAATGAAACTTGGGTTTTATCCCATTTATTTATTATAAAAGTCTGGTGTTTTGAAACTCTGAAATTATTTCCAAACTACGATCCTGATTTCTCATTTCCGCTGCCAATTTAATAAACACCGATACCACCAACTGTATCTCACGGCTCCCGCTCCCGGGGTAGGGGTCGGGGTCTGGGGATGCGACAATAAAGGGGTTTAGTGACATAACAAAACCATTGTGTACTTTGTTGCTAAAAGACCAACTGTTTAACTTTAATAAAGAATGTAAAAGTGCTTTTAACATTTTAAAAGAGAAATTGGTTGAGCTCTGATTTTGCAATGACCGAATTTGTCTTTACCATTTGAGATCTTGTGCGATGCAAGTGACTATGCGGTTGGGGCCATGTTGGGTCAACGGGTAGACAAAAAGTCGGTTTCCATATACTACGCGAGTAAGACTCTCTCGGATGCACAACTGAACTACATAACTACCGAGAAAGAGCTACTCGTGGTTGTATATGAATTGGAAAAAATTCGGGTATACATATGGGGTAATAAAGTGATTATTTATTTTGACCATACTACTATCAGGTACCTTATGGAGAAGAAAGATGCGTAGTCGAGATTGATCCGAAGGGTTTTATTGCTACAAGAGTTCAACATGGAGATCCGGAACAAGAAGGGTAGTAAGAATGTGGTGGCTGACCACTTGTCCCGTTTGATGGTAAAGGAGGGTTCTTCACGCGTAGAGATCAACGAGACCTTCCCAGATGAGCACATTTTGAAAATTTCGATATTCCCAGATGAGCAATTGGGAGATGTTACTATCGAGGACCCGAAGGATGGGTCAAATCAAACGGTCAATGACCATCTCCTTAAAACGTTTCTCGATGGTAGCAAGGAAAAGGATACCAATAAAGAGTCGGTGAGCTTCTTGGCGAGCAGTCGGACATATGAGATCAACTAAGGACTGGTAACATTTTGTAGAGTTTTGTACATTGTGATTGTTTTGTTTCTTGTTGCCTTGTACCGTTATCTTTATTTCGTTTCGTACTAACCTCCTTGATGTATGAAGTTCCGGAAATCACGAATGGGTCATGAAGATGTAAGGTATGTTTTAGAATTGTTGTGTGTATTAGGGACAATACACGATTATTCGGGGGGGGGGGGTAGGATTCGTTAAACGAAATGTTTTGTAAAACCCATAAAAATTCACAATTTTTAATATTTTTTAGGATTTTTTCTTAGGTTCCTTTGGTAAATTTTCTCATATTTGCCTATATTTTCTTATCAAAAAAAAAATTGAAAGGGGAAGTCGTCAGCCACGGGGCTTCAGTCCGTCGTCGATGGGCTTGACAAATGCGCGTCTAGCAAGTGTATGCGTAGACAGGCCTTTAGGCCGTCGAGAAGTTGAGAGGAACCAGATGGCATCGATGATGCTAGACTGGGCCGTCGCCGACGGCTTGTCTAACGTCGGCCGACACTGAATTGGGTTTGGGTTTGGGTTGCACATTCGAATCTAGTCACTTTAAAACCCGTTTTACATGACCCGAATGCAATTTTGGCCACACAAATGACTCATCTTCATAAATTTTGCGGAAAAATGTTCACATGACTTGTTTATACATACATATATATTGTTGAATTGTTTATTGTTGTGTTTTGAAAATTTTATCGACAACTTGTGCTGTCGGGGAAGTCCAAAAACAGAGGAAACTCTGCCCATATTTCAAGAAAATCCGTAAACGAAATGTGTTCTATTATAAAACGAAAACTACCAGAATCAAATAATTTTTATAAAATCAAATACAAATGTATATTTATTTCGACGGACATTACAATAACTACAAAAACACGTTTATAACGTTTTGACAAAAACCGTTTTACAAGATAATCAAAACTCGATAGTTTTATAAAATAAATATATTTAGTTATATTTATTTCAAACATCAAAATTCCGACATCTTTTATAAATAAATATAATTATTTATGTTTAGTTTAAACATCAAAAACTCGGAAAATATTGTTATAAAAATAAATATACTTATTATATTTATTTCAAACGTCAACAACTCGAAAACTTTATAAACTAAACATAACTCTTATATTTATTTCAAATGTCGAAAACTCGATGATTCTTTTATAAAATAAATATGATTATTATATTTATTTCAAACGTCCACGACTCAAAACTCTATAAAATAAATATAACTCATTATATTTATTTCAAACAACTAAACGACATATACACATGTTTTGACAATTATCCATGAGACGCAATATATAATTCGAGTTTATAATATATTATTTTCATATGAATATTCGTTACATATGCGTACAACTTCTCGGGACGACTAACGCGATCCTATCGATATATTTCTATATTTTTATATAAATATTTATATATTTTAAATCTCTCGAAAACTAAGTGTCTCAAGACCTAGTAAATTATCACCAACATTAAATGAAACTTAACAAGTATAAATTTTTTTCATTTCTTTAAAGTTAATAACATACAATCGGATTTAAACCCACACGGAAGAGTGCTTTTAAACCCACACGGAAGAGTGCTTTTGGGTCCCAGTCGTTAATCGATGGAAAAATCGCCTAGGTTTGGATGTTTCCTATGTCATCACACATGTTAATGTCCTCACGAAACATTAGCGATCTCAATTTCCTTACATTTACAAATCACAAACTTACATTTTACAGTTTACAACTTACATCTACATACCATGTTTTATACAAATACAACTCATACGTTCATGCATGCATGTTGTCATTGTCAGGTGCGGACATTGACGGTTACAAAAGTTTTACAGACATAACATTTTACTAATACAAAGTTTTACGAACATAACGCGTTACACATACGAAGTTTACAAATACAAAGTTTTCACATATCATGCCAAAGAAAATGATTTTTAGTTCGTTTTCGCAACAATATTTTAATAACCGGTTATCCAAAAAGATTTATATCAAATCTTTTTCAAACAAACTATGAACTCGCCAACTTTATGTTGATTTTTCGCATGTTCTTTCTCAGGTTACATTTTCAAAACTACAGAACGATTGGAATAGGAGAACCATGGGGATTTGAGTACATAGTGGGCGTTGAACTGTTTAGAAGTCTTAGCTCAAATACTTCCGCTGTGCAATGAAGATACCAGTCAGATCACGCCAACTTTGATTTATCGGGGTGTGAAATTATTCACCATTTATCTTATCCTTACCCAAAATAAATCCCTTAGTAGCCAACTTTGAGCCTAAACCTTTCGTTTGACCGACCCACTAGCCACTTAACCGTTAAACCTTTTTATTTTTAACCATTTGATGAAAATTCGATTTTAGGATTAGGTGTTTTATATAGTTGTTATTTATTGAAAAAAAATCGGAAATTCAGAAAATATCATAAAAAATAGGAGAAAATCATGGTGAAAAAGCACAAAAATATGCATTTGTAGTTTGTTGAATAAAAAGGCGAAAATTTTTGCTTCGTAGCTTGATGTTTCGTAGCTAGTTTATTTGGTAGTTTTTTTTCATAAAAATCGAATTTTCATCACCTTAGCCACTTAAAAATATCCTATTGCACACCCTTAACCTAGGCCCGTTACAAACCTTAAATAACTTTTGACTTGTGCTTAGTAGGGATGCTTAGTGGTGGAGAATGATTGAGTTGCAAGCTTATGCGGGTGCGTGTTCTAATTGGTTTGAGTGTTTACTTGAAAATTGCTAATTCATCATTGTTAGCTAAATTTTAAACCGAGTGGAGAGAACATTGTGAGTGATATGTTTGATATGTTGGTTTCAAGGGTGGGTTAATCTTGGGCAACCACTTTTTATGTGTTAATCACTTCACCGCTAAACACTTTGAAAATTGTAAAAACTATGAACCGGGCATGACATTAGACCTTAGCTTGAGTCTCGAGAATGGGAAGTGTGTCCTTTGTTTGACCCACGTGAAAGTGAAAAGCAAATTTACTTGAGGGCAAGCAAAAGACAAGTGTGGGGATGTGATGCGTGGTTGAAAACCGATGATTATTCGTAATTAAGTTTATGTTTTTACGTGACTTTTAGTTTCGAATAGCCTACTTTTGATTAGAATTGTGTTTTGCAGGTCTAACGGAGTTTAAGGAGCTATTTGAAGGCTTTACGGAGCATCGGGGAGCGAATGAGATCAACCAGGAACGCGAAAAGAACAAATTAGAAAACAAGAGATGGAGAGGCCGTCGGCGAAGCCCTAGTGGGTTGTCAGCGACGCCCCTCTGATAACCCCGTCGGACAGTTTGGCTCATAGATAGTTATTTAAGCCGCCGGAAGAAACTGAAGATCCGGAGTGCGTCAGAGACGTTAGGAAGGGCTGTCGGCGACACCCTCTCCTGGTTTCTGGCACGAATTTTGTTTGTTGAGGATTTGAACGAGTTATAAACCCATTTTTGGGTCATTAGAAGGGAGTTACGCATTTTAGGAGTTTTGAACAACACTTTGGAACCAAGAACACTCTCACGTCCATCCCCAATACATCCCAATCGATCATGATCATCCGAATTCATCATCCATCTTCACCTCCTAACCCAAATCACCATCATTCCCATCATCCCACCAATCCATTATCCATAACCATCCACCACAACCCTAACCTTCATCATACTCATCCTCAAGGCTTCAAGATGTTCTTGATCGAGCTGTCGTCATCCGGCGATCGTGTTCCGTTCACCATGAGCTGCTAAATCTCTCGGGCTTCACCCCGGTGTAGACTTTTGTAAGGTTTTAGGGTTTACTATATGATTATTAGTTTATTTTTGACACATTGAGTTGTATTTGAATTGATTGAAAATTCTCTTACATTTGAACTAGATTTGTGAATTGTCGAGTGATTATAAAATTTGACTTTGCAAAATAAGTTTGTGTATTTACGCCTTATATTTCAAAAAGATTTAATTGTCTGAGGTAACGAAGTGCTTTGCGGTCCGTTGTATGCTTTGATAACAATTGGCACTTAAGCTTCATGATATCAAAATTGTTAATGAAAAATTCAACTAAATCATTCTAAAAATATGTAGCAACCTTAGGCTTTGCGATTGTTGAACCGTGTATGAGCCTTGTTCTCTCTTTATTATTTTAATCAAGCAACCAAGTTTTCATATCGTTTTTCATAATCATAGTTTAGTAATTTACATCAAAATTGTTGGTACATTCAGACACCCTATTCCAACAAACAAATAAATTAACCATTTTTGTAGCAAGCTTCATAATTTGTTATAAACCATTGATAATCAGTCACGTCCTTACGCAAACAACAAACTCTTCGTGGTTCGACCCCTTACTACCACTAACGCGTTGTTAAGGGCAATTTGGGTACTATAAATATTATCTTTGATCGGGGCGCGACACTTCAATCAATGATTTGTTTAAATTTTTCAAGGTAGCTCTTTTCACTTGAGAAGGTGTCGGATTAATTTATTGTTTCAATTTTTCAAATTATGCGTCTACATCGATATCTTAAATCTTACTCCTTGCCGGCTTGAAGTCAAGCTTCTTCCATAACACGTTTATCGAATTGATTCAGATTTGCTAACCTATGAACGAACATATGGTAGTAAATTAGGTAGTGAAATCATAAAAGCCAAGGGTCAATAGGATTAATTACCGTTTTTTTCTAACTTTTCCAGAAGACAACACATGGCAAACCACAACTGGTAAAAAGCTGGCAAACACAAGTTGCACCGTAGGCTCTAAACCCGTTTTCCTTACGTCGTAGCTCAAAAGTCATAAGCTCAATAGCATATATTGAAACCTTTCGAAGTATATTTGCAAGCATGTGGTGAACCTTGTGGTGGTTCATTACTTTTTTAAGGCTTGTTTCAAAACCACTTTTTTATCTCCGTATATTGTTTCTCAACAATATGATCAACAAACCCCACAAGTTTAACCATCGTGTTGCGATGACTTGGAAGGTGGCTTTTTAGTAATGCATGCATGCCCTTAACTCCGTTGTTTGTAGTTTGGTGAAAGTTAAGTGTTTTGTAAGGCTATGCAGCTACAAACTTTTCATGGTATGGATCCAACCAGGATTTCTTCATATACTCAAAAACCTGTAAAAATATAACCAAAACTTGTCAGGTATGTATGTATGTAAAAAAGTATGTACATAATTATGTAAGAAATACTCACGTCCACGACCAATTTCTTTCAGCTGTGCTTTAATGTTTGCCAAATTATACTTATATATTTTCTCTGTCGAAGACTCACACAATGTCGAAAATGAACGAATAAATTCTTTCCACCCCTTCTCAGTAAATTTCTTCTTGCTGTTCTTATTAATATTTTGATGAATATGGAACCGACAAAGATACTTGTACGCTTTTGCGGAAACTTGTTCACATGTGTTCATTAGCGCCAAGTCCTTGTCTGTTAAAATGACATGTTGCTCGATACAGTCTACCAACATAGACTTGATCCTTTCCAACACCTATATGTAGTTTTTTACTTTCTCGGCAGAAATTAACTCATGAGCAACCGAAAATGACTGGTTTCTCGACGTCATACCTATGATCTGAACAAACGGAAGATTGTACAAGTTTGTTTTGTAGGTGGCGTCAATCATTAGCACGTGCAGGAATGCACACCACATAGTAAATGAAAGTTTGTGGACAAAGAAAATATCTTCAACTGCGTTCGTAGTCTGATTCTCGCGTATGTAATAAGTGAAATCTTTTTTCATAAGAAGGTTTTCGAGTTGTTGCTTTGGAGATTCGCCGACCCTCTTTCCGGCATTGATCTTCTTAACAACATTGTGTATATCTTTTGGATAATCTTTTTATCCGGGTTCTTTTTCGTCCACGTTCGCAAGATGCTACGATCTGGAATATCTTGCTCTGCCAGCTGCTCAATCAGTATTTTATCCTCCAAAGAAAGCCTTATCACATACGCGTGACCTTCTAAGTTTTTAATAGGAGTCTGGCCCAAAATATAATATCAAGTTTTCAATAGCGTTATCCAAAAAATTTAAGATTATATGCCACCAATACTAATTTCCCCACTATTAATTTGCAAAATTCTTTTGTGAGTTGTTTACACTGTTCAATTATGTGCAAGTGTTTATTGATGTTTACACAAGTGACTAAGCATGGGTAATGTATCTTACATAAAGTCAACGGTGTGAAAGGGAATTTATAAAGCAATGCTGCCTTGAAATACAATTATCCCAAATTTTCAAACTACACCCGTAAATTTCATATAATATATTCTTTTATAATAATATATTCTTTCATAGTAATTTCTTTTAAGACTAAATTACTATCACTAATAATCATATTATTAGTTTTATTCTTATTATTATATATTATATTCTTTCTTCATCATATCTATACTATTCTAATGTATGGGGCAATTTAATGTTCGAGATTTTTACACACTAACTTATGTTCGGATGTCATAAAAAGTGGATATTAATTCATTACTCTTCAAAGTCATGCAAGGATGTCAATGTTGTCAGATTGGAGAGATGACGAATCTCGAGTTGGCGAATTGAATTGACTGACACGAAGTTATACCGTTGCAATGCGTGAGCTCTACTATTAAATTTTTGTTTGTTTTTATTCTTCCTTATATCCTTAGCTAATTGATCCATGTTGTCTCTCACTTCTATCTCTTATTCTTAAAAAAATTTCTTTTTTATTTCTATTTTTTTGTGAAGTAAGAACTTACTCCAAAAAAGAAAAAAAAATACTATTTCTATAAGCTGGTTATGAATTTATGATCACACTTTCAAATGTGTTTTATATATCAAACAAAATGAAAAAATAGCGGTTAAATAAGGTTAAACATTTTATATCTTTTTTTCTGGTTTAAAAGCTCATTCGTAACGCGTGTGCCCCAAGTCAAGTTAGTTATTGTTTTCAATATTTTATGTTTCAGTCTATTTTTTGTGATTTAACGTTTCGCAACGCGTGTGCATGGATTAACGTTTTTATGTTACTTTTTGTTCGGTATAATGGTCCCGCTGCATCGTGCGGGTCCCAAAAACTAGTTGAATAACATTAAGCATGTTATTTTGCGAAAGACATCATCACAACCTTTGAGCTTGATTTTGAGTTTTTTATTTCAAAACTCGTGTAGGTAGAAAAAGTATTTACCAAAATAGTGTTTCTTTAAAAATATTTACTAAAGTGATGTTTTTTTTGTCTCTCTCTTGATCTTATTAAATAAAAACTAATTTAGTAATGTTATTTTCAATGTTTTAAATACTGGTATGAACTAGCCAGTTATACCGGTTAAACCAAATATCGGACACGAGTCCGCTACGATAAAGGCTGGTAAAACCCAAATACGGTATGTCTTATGCATCGGCGGTAAATCCGGTTCTACCGATTCAAACCATTGAACCGATTTGCATTATCTTATGATTTGATTTTTTTAATTTAATAAAATATGAGAGTAATATTGACCTTTCATATTTCCGATAATTAACCTATTGTCTTCCATTTCAATATTTCATCGTTGTTAAAACTGTTATTCACCTCGTACAATGCAATATTGTTTATAAATAATAAAAATGATCTTAAGATGCCTAATAGTTTAAAATAAAATAGTTTTTTAGATAAAACTATGAATAGTTAAATAAATCCTACTTGAGATTTGATTTTTTTTAGATGATTTTTATATTTTATAGAATTATAGGGTTAACTAGTATCCCGGTTCAACCATTCGGTACAACCCGGTTCAACTGGTTAAACCATTTTAGATCCCAATCCGATACGATTTAAAAACCGGTTTTTAAAACATTGGTTATTATATATCTCTCTATTCAATCAGTATAATATATTTAGTTACTTTTTACAAACTCTTTATTATTCTTATCCTTTTATATTTTTTCCCTATGAACTCATGTCAAATAAGAATTATCTGAAATATATTAAACAGATAAATACCCTATAAACTCATGTCATATAAGAATTATCTCAAATATATTAAACAGTTAAATAAGAACCATACAAAAGTGGCTACGGCTATTGTGAATTATGATGTCGAGTGGTTGTTCACTTGTTTGATCTGGATAGTTTCTTTAAATTATTTTTTAATTCTAGAGAATAAGATAATATATAGAAGGTGGGATATGAATACTCTAAGGACGTCTCCGTTGTAACCCTAAGGACGTCTCCACATTTTATTTATTAAAAATAATTTTTGAGCATATTTTATTTTTTCACTTATAAATTTTTGGATAATGTGTTTTATAATCTACGAGTATACCATCACGACTCACTTATTTTTTTCTACGTATAGATATAAATTTTTCTCAAAACTCAATTATGAATAGTAATGTACAAGTGATCGAAACATAAAGGTATATCTTTGCGACACGCTTGTTTTTATCTTCGTCCAAATATGATTTTTTTTTCTTAAAAATAAACCGACTTGTGAATAATAATGTACAAGTAATTGAAGCATAAACGTACGTGTTTTCTTTGTTGCTTTGGCATTTAGTTTTTTTTTTAGAGTGACATCATTTATGCTTTTCATTACTTTAGTAATATAATATAACATTTCATGAAAAGTGAATATACTATATTATTGTGCTTATTCTTTATCTATGATTAGATAAAAGTTTAATTCGGACGAGTCAGATATATTGATTTTTTCTTTACGATGACATGAGGAACCAAATTAAATTGTTCTAACCTATTTAATGAATTCAAATTTTGTTTTTTATCAATTATATTGTTTAATCATATTTTAGTGAATTCTACAAACCGAAAGCATTTTTATAGCCATTGAGGATCCAATTAAAAAACAATCAATCATATATTTACGCATTCTCTTTACGGTGAAAATGATGAATCAACATCTCATCTCTTTACGGAATGTCTCGTGAGCTCAGTAGTTTGGCAAATGATGTCCATATGCTGCCCTCTTTGCGGTGAAAATGATGAATCAACATCTCATCTCTTTACGGAATGTCTCGTGAGTTCAGTAGTTTGGCAAATGATATCGAGTTGGATGAAGACCCCCCCAATTTATGCTTTCACCATCGTGGACCTTCTTCAGATACACAAGAATATTAACGCATCGGAGATCATGAGAAAACTTGTTCATGCTATTGTCCTTATCTCTTGTTGGAGCATATGGAAACTTCGTAACGATTTCATCTTCTCCGGCATTCGAGTAGACATCACAAGACTCTTGGCAGAAATCAAATCTACTAGCTTTCTTTGGGTTAAACATAGAGCTAAAATGCATATGTTAGATTGGTCGGATTGGTGTAGCTTCAATTTTTTGTAATCTTCATTCTTTTGGTCTAGCTTCTTGCTAGCTCGTTTTTTTAATAAAATCAGCCGTTCAAAAAAAAATATATTTACGCATTCAAAGATCTAATATTTGTAATGATTTGTTAAATTCCATTGTAGTTTTTTTATTATATCATTATAGCTTAAAGTATTCAAGTAATTATTTTCTTTTACTCTCATTTAAATTTTATATGATGATTTATTTTAGCTATTTACATCTATATGTTTTGTAAATGTGGCAACTTAAGCCTATTTGTCTTATGAATAGATCGATTTGGGTTGTGTTCTAAGTTAAATAAAAGAAGTCCAAAATGAAAAGAGATATTGGTTGAAAGTCACACCAAGTTTAAACTTAATGCAAACACACACATATATATATAGATTGTTATGTTATGAATAGAATAATATAAATCTTTACTCATATTTGACACTAAGTTATACTTAATAAATAAGTAACTGGTTCCGCTACGTGTCACAATTATGTTTGCCCAAAATTCGTATAAACATTTAAAATTTTTCCTGTTTATATTTTTGTTAGCCCAAAGCTATTCCTAATAAATAAGGAATCTAATAAAAAAATTTCACACATTGTTTCTCAACTAATGATTATCTTCTTCATTAATATTTACTTTCGGAATACTTAAGGAATATGTCATTTCTTTATTATTTCATTTCTCAAATCAAACACCGTGTAATATATGAGTTCTAAACTAATAATTAAACAAATAAATCTTCAAATAATTTAATTTGATAATTATAGCATCTACTTCAATAATTTTGATAAATTTAAAAGTTATCTATAAAATTCTATCGGTCTAGGTAGTGTAAAAGTGTCTCTCCATGTGGCGGCGAGATGCGGATTGGACAGACGTGGTCAACCGGAAAAGAAAACAACCATGGACAAGCTTCTTTGTTACCAAAGCAGCCGCCTAGTACTTCCCCGTTGGTCCAGCCAATTTATGATTTTGCCCCGTTTATATTTACATTTTTGCTATTGTTTTTGTTTTTTTCCTCCCAGCCAAATTATGATTTTTCCCTCCGTTCAAATTTATATTTTTGCCATTGTTTTTTTTCCTGTCAAATTACCATTTTTCCCCAGTGTAAAAATACAGCCATCGATGCAGTGGGAAGGTGGGGGCTTGTTAAGTTTATGGAACCCGTATCTTTTCAATAAAATAAAGGTAATTAAAAGGCAACGTTTTCTCATTGTGTCTGGGGTGGACAAACATTCGGGCAAACTACTGAATGTGGTGAACGCGTATGCTTATAATGACACAGTGGCTAGTGTTATGGGTGATTTTCTGCTCATATATCCCGACTAATATTCTGACTTTGTTTGTTTTATTGTGACCAGGATACTAGATCAGGATATTGGTAACATCCTGATACAATATCCTGGTAGTAACTAATTAACCCACGTGCAGATTAAATGGTGTATGTCTCTAACGTTCAAATGGACATCTTCTCCTAAAGACTCGGGCAAATCAGTTAGATTATGGACGTTGAAGCCGAACGACCTGGACTACAACGTTCACAAAGAGAATATTCCATATATCCCAGATTTATAGGCTAGTTATTTAGTTTCTTTTTACTATAAATAGATTGATCGGATCAGATAAGAACACACACAATCTCTCGTACACTCTTTCTCTCTAGCTGCAAACACTCACAATACACTCACACTTGTATCGAATTCACATTGTAACACTTAGTCGATCCGCATCATATCCTGCACTGTATCCTGATATTTGAAGTAATAAGAAGAACAAGTCAGCTGCGATTGTCAGCTCCCGAGGTTTTGTGCCGGCGATCTAGATTGATCAAGGGCTTTCCTCGTATATCCCGTGTCACCCTTTATATTTTTGCTCATTGTTTGATCGTAGATACAGCTCAATATCCTGAGCCGTATCCTGAAAACTGTTTTTGCAAACAACTTAATTAGCATATTTTCAACACACTTTCTTAGCACACTACCTCACTTAACTAATTTGATCACTTAATTGCTTCGGTAATTTTTGACCAAAACAATTTGGCGCCCACCGTGGGGCAAGTGGTGCTATTTCTACTAAAAGCTTTTGCAAAATCATTACTTGGTTTCCTACTTTCAAAACTTTTTGCTACACTATTTTCAATGGCCTCGAGATCAAACATGAGCTCTTCCACCATGTCTGCTACCACCTCTGTAACAATTGGTTCGGTGCTTCCACCACCTCCTCCGAGAACCCAAGCCTCTTCACTGCCTCAGGATGTTATCCCCACTCGCAATATTCAGGAATCTGGTCCTGTTTTGGCCTCTAATGAAGAAATTCTAAATTTGTTTGGTAGTGTACAGGAACAGATGAGGCAGCAACAGGAGACCAACCAGATGCTGATGAGAGAGACACAACTCTTGAAATCCAGCTCAAGCAGGCCCGCTGAGGATACTGTCACTCCCTTGCAACCCAGAGCTTTGAACTTCAGTTCTGCAGTGTATACTGAGGATAACAGGGGGAATATTGTGCCTAGCCATTCTCAGAATCATACTCCTGAGATACCCTCTTCCGTTAGGGTGTCAACTGTAAGAAGCTCAGGAAATGCTTTAGGATATGGCCAGAATCCTCAGACTAGTAACGTATCTAATAATAATAATACTCTTGCTACTAATGGTGTTGGATCTTTGCAGGATGCAGGTATGCCATCAGCATTTTTTAGGGAGCTTCAGAAATTAAAGGACATGATATCCAGTGTACCTGGAGTGGTCCAGCCAGTTCCAGAAGTATCCCAAGACAGCCACAGGATATCCCGGTTTGCCTATCCTATTTGTGATGCTGAAATCCCAAAAAGATTTCGGACCCCCAACATGAAGCTCTATGACGGAACTACGGATCCTGAGGAGCATATTGCCCAGTATAGGGAAAGGATGGAAATCAACCCTATCCCTCCGGATCTCAAGGAAGCATGCCTATGCAAGGGTTTTGGTTCTACCTTACGAGGATCAGCCTTAAAATGGCTCTTAAACGTTCCTCCTCACTCAATTACATCATTTGCTCATTTAGTAAATTTATTTAATAGTCAATTTTCTTGCAGTCGAAGTTTTGAAAAACTAACCTGTAGGATCGATTTCGTGACCCAAACGAGTCAATCAGAAGAGATCTAATCCGTTTCAGAGGCGGAAACTAAAAAACGGACAAGAAAACAGCTTGTTTCACTTAATTTTGCCTTATATTATCAATTTCACAGCTTTACAATCAATCGGCACTAGTTCGGTACCGGAAAATCAGAACCTTACAAATGATTACGCTCGAAAGGTATTTATAGGGGAAGGGGTTCCGCTCGAAAGTGCATGTGCATTTGGAGCGGAATCAGGATTTTGCAATTTCGAGCGGAATCAGACAATAACCATTTCGAGCGGAATCAGGACTTATGTCATTTCGAGCGGAATCAGGACTTATGTGATTTAGCTCGAAATGACAAGGTGTCATTTCGAGCGGAATCACCCCTAAAAACCACTTTCTAGTTTTCCGTGCCCTGATCTAACTATTACAGTACAAGACTCGATACAAGACGTAGACGACAGACGGATGCACCAACAAACTCCCCCTCGGATGTTGACGGAGTCTTCAGTGTCGAGTCTTCGCATCTTCAGTCTTTATCAGTCTTCGGGCTCTTTCTTCCAGAATCTCGATCTGGCTCTTGCATCTTCAGACTCTCTCTTTCTAACAGACTCCCCCTCAACTTGTGCTGGGATCGTAGTCTGGCTTCTACAGGATCAGGTATCGTAACCTGACTTACCTGCATATTCTCTACCCAAAACATAAGTTTCATAAAAGATAAGATATAACAAATTTAGAAACTTTGCTAATCACTTGAAGACACAACCCTGAATACATCATTTTCAAGTATCAAACAAAATGATTTATCATGTCAATTTTTGATGAACCACTTAAATGTATATCATTTTCATTTCACACATCTTCAAACAAACTTTCCCAAACCTGTTCGTCATGTTTAGCACTCGGAATTTTGAAAATCAGCTTTCCAACATCAGTTGTCTAAAATCTTTTTGGATTTTAGATATTTAAAATAAAATGCAGTAAAGAAATATATACAGACAATATTTTTATGAGTTTGTGTAAGAGGAACATATCAGTTTTTTTTGAGACAAATCACCAACACCGTTAAGCTTTAAACATTTTAAGTTCTAAACGATTCACTTAGATTGTCAGTATACTGATCCACTTAAATTTTCTCACAAAGTTCAACTGTTTCGAGATACGAGATTAATGTCTTAGAGACTTAAACTTATTCGCGTGTCCCACCTCAGAATATACTCCCGTATCCAGATCCCAATATTCAGTCTTACAGGTGAGTATACCTAGATGATATCTGTAAGGGGTTAAATTGCGAGACCGTGAGAGCTCAAGTCAGAACTTCCATTCAGCAGAGAGATGACGGTTCGACTTTGGTGGGTCCCCTTTAGAGGATCTTTTTTTACAACAGCATTGATTAGCAATTTTATTGTCTTATCATTTATGCTGAGGGCGGCGCTATTTTTCAAGCAAGCATAAAGTATTCTCCGGGGACTAGGCCATTGCTTCCGCAAAATCAGAAGTCCCGGGATAATACCCCAGATATCACTAAGCATAAAGACCTAGTATCTCAGAAAGAGGGGTCCTTCAAACAAGATTTCGGGGGTTACCCATATATCCGAGAGATGTTACCCACGATATAAGCAAGTTTGAATTTAGGTTTATATCTCGTCACAATCTACTAAATGTGCAAAAACCTACTGGCATATCATCAGTGAGACCGTTTATCACATTTTAACTTTCCATTTCTTTAGCATGCCGTGATCGTCCACTGATGTACTATCATTTCCTCTTTTATACAACAAAACTCATTTTTGATTTTATCATGTTTTTGTCTTTTTCAAATTTTCAAATGTTTTTGGATTTTCTGAAAATTTTTACTCCCCCTAAAATGCAAACACATTTTAGGAAATTTGAAAACAAACTATACAATAAAGTGACAACCAATATCAAATCGCTTCAATTCGCCATCCACTTAGCATAAACAATCAGAACTCCCCCTTACAACAAACTATTTTCCCATTGTGATTTCAAAACACTTAAGTTTGTTTTAATCAAATGGTTTTTCCGGAAAATAAGTTTTGTTGATTTTCAAACCACTTGTAGGTTAGGGGATAAACTCATCATTTTGTTCTCAAAATACCACTTGTAAGCATGGTCCAATCAAGTTCAACTTAATGACCTTGATTAACCACTTGTCAATGAAAACCTCTTTCAACCACTTACAGGTTCATTTCACCAACCATAACCACTCGTAAATAAAAAATATAGCAATTTAAATATACCACCTGTACTTTACCAACTGTACCACTTGTAGGATCACTTGCTAAGAAAGATGCCGATTCCTGCTCCACTCTTACCAACATGGGAGCTCCGGCAAGTCAGGATTTTTAGTTTGGAAAAACTTTCCCCCAAGCCTGACCAGCATTGGGAGATTCTGATACACACCTGTCCCACCAACATTTTGATTTGTAAAAATCTTTTGCAGTTTTAACCTTCCCATCAACCATCTTCTCGAAAATATGTTTGACTTTTCCATTGAAAGTCTTCTCAACATCAAATTCTCCCTTATCAGCGAAGAATTGATTTGAGATCTCTACCTTTCCCACTTTCTTCATCAAATTTTCCTTTGACAATGGAGGAAAATCCTCATCGTTCACCTCTGGAACGGAATTCACAACCTTTTTCTCAACCAAAGACTCCTCTGATTTTATGGAATCAGATTCATTGTCAGAATAACCCTCAGATTTAACCACCCACTTTTGTTTAATCAAATCACCTCTTCTTTTGTAAAACCGTTTTGAACTTTCTCCTTCCTCAAAAGTAGAATTTTCAAACTTTTTAACATTTTTTACAGGTTGTTCTTTCTTATCAACACAAGTCTTTCTCAAAACAGAGTTAGAAGAAACTTCTTGTTTTTGGTAGTTGGTCTTGGGGCAATTCCAAGCTATGTGTCCAACTTCTTGGCATTTGAAACAGGTTCTTTTATCAACTCTTTGAGCAAACTTTCTCACATTCTTCTTCACTTCAGCAAGAAACTCTTGATTCGATTGTTTCCAGAACGGTTTCTTTTGTTCTTCTTCTGAACTTCCTCCTGAAACAAATTTTGTATTTGGTTTATAAATTTTCTGATTTTTATAATTTTCTGATGAAATAAAACAAAGACCTTTCTTTTTGAGATTACCATTATGGTTTGATTTCTTTTGGAAATTATAACCATAACTGTAACCCATTTTCTTGTTAACTCTTTGTTTAATCCTTGAAGTGTAAGGTTTAGGTTTTACACAAAGATTTAAATCTTTTATTTCAGAAATATTAATTTCTGTTAATTTGAAAACCTTTTTGATCATTTCAGTTTTAACACTTCTTATTGGGAATTCATTATCTGAATATAATTTGTCTGAATCATTCAAAATATAAGCCAAATTGATTGATTCATCATTCAAATTAGATTTTGATAATAAAAATTCCTTGTTGTAAACCCTCTTAACCGGTGAACCCGGACTCTTCTCAGACGAACTCGAACTATCTGACTTAGACTCCGACTTTGACTCTTCATCCATATCCAACACCTGATCGATAACTCTCTTAACTAACTCAGACTCATGATCAGTGTCAGACGCTGTGAATGTGACATCAATATTGTCTGGTAATTCATCAATGATTTCAGACTTTAACTTGATGTTGACTGCCTTTTTTAGACGCTCTTCGTTTGGATTCCTGGGAGAATAACTTTCATGGATCGAGGGCGGACATCTGTTATACTTGACACTTTGTTTCTTACCAGTATCAGTATCTTTAGTCTTTTTCTCCATGAATACCTCAAGACCTGCAACAGTAGGATAAACACGATCAATCAAATAATCACAAGTAGTGTAACTCAACAGTAATCGTTTAATCCTTTCACTCTCAGTTTTCTAAAGTTCCACTTCCTGTTTCAGCTTAGCACAGTCTTCGATGTACTCATTAATGACACTCTGCTTTGTCATTAATGTTGCGCTCATCTTTGTCATTGCGTTCTCAATCTCTGAATTCGTCCTTTTCAGACTATCAACTGTCCTGTTCAGCACATCGTACGACTCCTTTACATACTTCACATCAGAAAGTAAATCTTCCTTCGTTTTCTCTAACTCAGCAATCTTTTTATCTTTTTCTTCACAAACTTTGTAAGATTCTGAACATTTTAAACATGGTTTTTCAACTTCAACCACTTTTTCAACTATCTTCTCAACTTCGATAGTCTTTTCTACTTCAACAAGTTTCTCGACTTCAACATTTTTTTCTATTTCGACAATTTTTTCTACTTCAACAACTTTTTCAACTTCAACTATTTTTTCAACAATTTTCTCAACTTCGACAAGTTTCTCAACTTCGACTATTTTCTCTATCACTTTCTCCACTTCAACAATTTGTTCTATTACATTTTCAGTCACTGCTTCAACTTTTGTTTCTCCAGCTTCTGTTTTCGCCTTTTCATCAGCAAGTAACTTTGCTTCTTCCAGCTCCCTCTTTAAGCGGGCAATCTTCTTCTGATTCAGCATCTCAACTTTATCTGCATAGAAAAAATTAAAACTGTTAGGATCAATGCTTTTTCTACATTTCTTAAGATATTCTTCCTCATTATCAGTATCAACATCACTTCCAAGATCTGGAAATATTGGGATTCTTTTTTTACTAGCTTCATCTTCACCCAAAATTCTAGCAACAAGAGCCACATTAGGTATAGCCATATCAGGTATGTAATTGTCCCAGCTAAATCCCTCAGCAACAAACTCATCATCTTGATCTATTATCCCAAAATAAGCTCTGATACCACTTGTAGGATCGATTTCGTGACCCAAACGAGTCAATCAGAAGAGATCTAATCCGTTTCAGAGGCGGAAACTAAAAAACGGACAAGAAAACAGCTTGTTTCACTTAATTTTGCCTTATATTATCAATTTCATAGCTTTACAATCAATCGGCACTTCGGCAGCAGTTCCGTACCGGAAAATCAGAACCTTACAAATGATTACGCTCGAAAGGTATTTATAGGGGAAGGGGTTCCGCTCGAAAGTGCATGTGCATTTGGAGCGGAATCAGGATTTTGCAATTTCAAGCGGAATCAGACAATAACCATTTCGAGCGGAATCAGGACTTATGTCATTTCGAGCGGAATCAGGACTTATGTGATTTAGCTCGAAATGACAAGGTGTCATTTCGAGCGGAATCACCCCTAAAAACCACTTTCTAGTTTTCCGTGCCCTGATCTAACTATTACAGTACAAGACTCGATACAAGACGTAGACGACAGACGGATGCACCAACATAACCATTGATCTTTATAGGATAACCCAAGGACCTCAGGAATCCTTGAGGGATCATGTGAACAAGTTTAGTCGGGAATCCTTAGATATCCCACATCTTGATGTTGCAACAGCTGTGCAGGCTTTCAAGATGGGGTTGCAAAAAGATTCTCAATTTTACCAGTATCTTGTAATGAATCCCTGCAGGAATCTCGATGAAGCTCGGAACAGGGCTTTAAGATATATTCGGCTGGAGGATGACAAAAAGATGCAAGAGAGGATGAATTCATCCACAACCTATGAGTTAACCAACAGGAAATCAGAATCCTCATATAAACCATATCGCTCTAAGCCATACGGCAGAAATGACAGCAAAAAAGTGAATGCTGTTGAAGACGAGGATCCTGAGGAGTATCTTGAGTTGTCTGAATATTGTTTTTCTGTTAATATACCTGAACTGATGTATGCCATGCAGGGTTTAGGAGACAAAGTAAGATGGCCCCGGAAGAATCAACAAAAAGCTGATTGGAAGGATAAGTCCAAATGGTGTGCCTTCCACGAGGATTTCGGACATGTTACTGAGGATTGCATTGCTCTAAGGAAAGCAATAAGATATCTCTTGAGCAAGGGATATCTGAAGGATCTCCTGGGAATAAAGAAGAATAAGGGTAAGGATACTGAGAAGGATCCTGAATGAGCAGCATCACCTCCTGCGGATGCCAAGATAATTAATTTCATTTCAGGAGGATCCAACATTTGTGGGACATCATATTCTGCGGCGAAAAGGCACGCGAAGGAAGCCAAGGCAGAAAGGGGAGATAAGCCAACCAGGATGTCAACCCTCACAACTGATAAAGTGATCACGTTCGATAACGATGACAGGGATACTGTCCAGGATCCTCATCATGATGCTTTGGTAATAACGTTATATGTTGCTAATCATTTTGTGCGCAGGATACTGGTGGATAATGGCAGCTCCGTCAACATAATTCAGCTGGAAACGTTGAAGAGGATGAATGTATCCCCGATGGATATTACTTCGAAGTCCACTGTGCTTGTTGGTTTCAGTGGAGAAGTCAGGAATACCGTAGGGGAGATAAAGTTGCTCGTGTATGTTGAAGGGGTCAACTCAATGCAGCGCTTTTGTGTCATGGACTCCTTATCCTGCTATAATATTATATTAGGTAGGACTTGGATCCATGATATGAAAGGTGTGCCGTCAACCTATCATCAATGCATCAAGATCCCTACCCCTTGGGGAGTAGTCAAGGTGGAAAGTGATCAGCAAGAAGCAAAGGAGTGTTATTCTTCTTCGATGAAATCCTCAACAAAGCCTTGTGCAGCATAGCAATTAAAGATGCGAGGCCAGGATATCATGGAGGCTTCAGAACAGGATGTAAAGAAAATTATCTTGGATCAGGATAATCCGGATATCTCGGTGCTCGTGGGAACCAATATCCCTCAGAATATTGAAAACCAATTGACTAACTTTTTGAAATGCAGGATGTCAACATTCGCGTGGAAACACGAGGATATGACAGGTATTTCCAAGGATATTATAACTCACAAGCTCGGAATTGATAGGTCTTTCAAGCCTGTCCAACAGAAACGAAGGAAGTTTGTTCCAGAACGGAACGCAATCATTCATGAAGAAGTTGAAAGATTATTAAAGAGCAAGATGATTAGGGAAGTGAAATTTCCCAAATGGCTGGCAAATGTAGTTGTGGTGCAAAAGAAAAATGGGAAATGGAGAGTCTGTGTAGATTACACAGACTTGAACAAAGCTTGTCCCAAAGACCCATTTCCACTACCTCATATTGATTCAATGGTGGATGCTACTGCTGGCCATGAGATGTTAACCTTCATGGATGCCTCCTTAAGATTCCAACAGATCCAAATGGAACCCTCGGATCAGGAGGATATTGCTTTCATGACACCGACAGGTATTTATTATTATACTGCTGTGCCTTTTGGTTTAAAAAATGCAGGTGCAACGTACCAAAGATTGGTGAACATGATGTTTAAAGAAAAGCTGGGGGACACCATGGAGGTGTACATCGATGACATGGTAGTAAAATCTAAAAAGGCTGAGGATCACCTCCAGGATATTAAGGGAGCATTCGATATCCTGGACCAATACAACATGAAACTAAATCCTGCCAAATGCCATTTTGGAGTGGGAGCAGGAAAGTTTCTAGGATAAATGGTAACGAAAAGGGGGATAGAAGCAAGCCCGGAGCAGATTAAAGCTATCTTGGATATCAAGTCACCTTCAAATATGAAAGATGTTCAAAGATTAACAGGGTGAGTAGCAGCATTAAACAGATTTATCTCAAGATCCTTGAAAAAATGCAAGGCATTTTATGATATCTTGAAGAAGAATAAGAAATTCGAATGGGGAGAGAAGCATGAAGCAGCCTTGCAGGATTTGAAGCATTATCTTTCAACCGCACCTCTATTGATGAAGCCTGAGGATGGTGAACCATTATCCCTGTATCTTGCAGTATCAGGGAATGCAGTAAGTCCTGTCATTGTAAAGGATCATCAAGGTCAGCAGTATCCTGTCTGTTATGTTAGTAAAAGTTTATTAGATGCTGAAACTAGATATTCTCATTTAGAAAAAATGATATTGGCCCTAGTTATGGCATCAACAAAACTTAGACATTATTTTGAGACACATAGGATTCATGTTAAAACTAACTATCCTGTTAAAATGTGCTTAGGAAACCCGAGATGTCAGGCAGGATGGCTAAGTGGTCAGTAAAATTAAGTGCCTATGATTTAATATATGAACCTAGAAATGCCATAAAGTCTCAGGCCCTAGCTGACTTTGTGGCTGATTTCAGTAGTGATATTCAAAATGAAGTAGACTTAGAAGTACAACAGCTAGGAGAAAACCTAGAATCCTGGACATTATATACTGATGGTGCATCTAATGTAAGAGGTGTAGGTTTGGGTATACTACTAAAATCGCCACAGGGGGGACATATTACCCCTGGCTATTAGGTATGAGTTTCCTGCCACTAATAATGAAGCAGAATATGAAGCTTTAATTGCGGGATTAGAATTGGCTAAGAGCATGAATATCAAGGGTTTACAAGTATTTGTTGATTCCTTGTTAATTACTAATCATTTTAATGGGACCTATGCAGTGAAAGGTGAGAAGTTGATCGAGTATCACGAAATTCTCAAAAAATAAGCAAGATATTTCTATATTTTTACCCTTGAACATGTACCAAGAGAGGATAATGCTGAAGCTGATGCCTTGGCAAATCTAGGATCATCAGTCAGGATACCGGAAGGAACCCAAATACCAATATTACATATCTTGTATCCTACGACGGATCCTCTTAAAAAATCAGGATAAGGAAGTAGTAAGCATTCAGGATCCTGATGATGAGTATCCCGAGGAGGATCCTAAGTCCTGGACGGCTCCAATCATGAGATATCTCAAGGACACATCCCAAAGGATGAAAATCCTAAGGCCTTCAGAATGAAGGTATCACGATTCACTATTATAAATAATGTTTTGTATAAGAAATCTCTTGCAGGACCATATCTGAGGTGCTTGGAGGATCCCGAAACTAAAGAAGTGCTTTAGGATATACACGAAGGGGATTGTGGTAACCATACTGGGGGCAGGTCGTTATTCTCGAAAGTATTAAGAACATGATACTATTGGCCGCCGATGAGGAAAGATGCTGCAGAATATGCTCGAAGATGTGATGCATGTCAAAGATACAGTAATATATTACATCAACCTGCTGAGCCACTTTAGGCTTTCACTTCCCCTTGGCCATTCATGAAGTGGGGAATGGATATAGTAGGAAAATTGCCAAAGGCTCCAGGAGGAAAAGTCTTCATGCTGACAATGACTGATTATTTTTCTAAGTGGGTTGAAGCTGAAGCATTTGTTCAAGTTAGAGACCAAGAAGTCGTATCCTTCATTAAAAGGAATATCCTGACTAGATTTGGGGTACCAGCTGAGATAATTTGTGACAATGGTTCTCAATTTATAAGTAAGAGGACTACTGACTTTTGCAAGAGTTGGGGAATTAAAATGATCACATCTACACCGGTACATCCTCAAGCAAATGGACAAGTAGAATCCTCAAACAAGATAATTGTCACAATTTGAAGAAAAGACTTGGAGCTAAGAAGGGAAGATGGGCAGAAGAATTACCCTTTGTTTTATGTGCTGATAGAACGACAGTATAAAGTACAACTGGCCAAACCCCATTTTCCTTAGTATTTGGAGCAGAAGCGGTGATCCCAATAGAAATGGTGAAACCTACGGCGAGATCCAATCTTCGGGATCCTGAGCAGAATCCTGAAGCCCTATGCCAGGAATTGGATATTATTGATGAGACAAGTGATGCGGCGAAGCTAAGGATGGCAGCATATCAACAGAGGATATCCATAGCATATAACAAAAATATAAGGACTAGAAGGTTTCAGGTTGGAGATTAGGTATTAAGAAAGGATTTTCAGAATACTACTAATCCTGCTGATGGAAAGTTGGCTCCGAAGTAGGAATGACCCAATGAGATTGAATCAGAATCAGGGAAAGGAGCATACCGGCTCAAGAATATGGAGGGGGATATGCTACCAAGATCCTGGAATGCTATACACCTAAAGTACTATTTCAAGTGAGTTTAGAATTTAATTTCTAACTCAGGATGGTATGAATTCTATCTCTTTTAATATATTTGATATTGTTTATTCTTTTGAACCCAATACCGACTTAAGCATCGGACCACCTTAGTTTACGGTTGTTTTGCAGTATATGCTTTGGGATATAGCTCCAGGATACACACTCAGGATACTTCGAAAGATTAGAGGATTGGCCCCCTCTCTCACGTTTAAGGGATCCTGATCCCTTCACAGGTTTAAAGGTATTCACCTTTCTCTCGAATTGGGTTTAAACACCCCCCTGGAGCGCAAGTTATCCAGGGATAGTTCAAGATAGCGGGATCAGTCCATGTAAAAGTGGTTGACAATTTCGTTATTGTTGGCTATATCCTGGATCCTAAAGGTATATGAGGATTGATCACCCTCTCTCGCAAAAGGGTATTTTCATACTCTCTAAGGTTTAAAGGTTTTCACCTTTCTAAGTCTTGGAGTTTATACACTCCCGCCTGTAGCGCATGAAAATTTGGGATTTTCCCCAGAATAGTTATAGGGTTATCCCCATAATACTAAGGATTTATCTCCAGTATATTTTAGGGTTTACCCCCTGTAACACAATAATTGTTCAAACAGTTGGAACTGATGTCCGGAAAATTTCTAAGTGTTCAAAGACATTATGCACAGGGGATATTCCTACTGAGGCAATTGCGTAAAGCTCAAAGGATCAAACTTGGACCTAGTGCACTAAGTATCTCGGACTGGGGACATCTTCGTGGAAAAAATTGCAAAAGGATTGAAGTTTGAAAATAGGGTTACACTCTATTCCTGGTATGATCTTTCCTTTATAAACCCGATTTGAATCATTTGAATTTTTGAAACTATGTTTGACAAAAGCTTAAGTATCCTGATTAGGATATATTCTCAGGATATATTCTCAGAATGTATTTTCGGAATATGTTTCAGGATATTTGGTTGGAATATTTGGGATATAATACTTGGGTTAGAAACTAAAATTGTATTCTAGTCAAACAAGTGCTATCAAAACAACCTTTGTAAAATAAACTGTCCTTTTTTCTTTGGAAACTTTGTCTAAATTGTTTGAGTTATAAAAACCCTATTTGACGAAAGTCTTTATAGGATATTTGCGAGTATACTGATCAGGATATTTTCAAAAAATAATTGTACTAAGTTTGGAACATTGGAATTCAAACTAAACAATGCACATTAAAGATTGAAAAACAACAATGGATAATTCAAAAGAGGGTTATCTTATTAACATAGCAAAAGTTGTGCTTTTGGTTTCATCTCAAACTGAGATCCATCCACCAAAAGCATGATTAGTTTCTAACTATATTTACACAACGGTTGAAGGTTTTATCTCAAACCGAGACCCATCCGCCTCCAACCGTTGTATTGTTCAAAACAAATTATATTAACCGATGACCAAGGGCTTCATCCTGAAACTCAGGATCCCTCCACCTCTGGCCATCATTTTGTTTCAATACAGGAAAAGAAAATTGTTTGAAGGACGAGAAATGAAATTGTTCAAACAAACACAACCATCAAATTTAAAAAATGGGCTCAGGCCTAGGTACGAACATCCATCACTGCCCGCTTCGCTACTTCTAAGGGGCAGCACCTTCTTCATTCATCATGTCTTCACCAGCATCCGCTTCAGGATTAGCTTGAACATCCTTCTCAGCCTCATCACCAGCACCAATTAGCTTTTTAATCGCTTTTGAAGGCCCCTCAGCTGCAGATTTAATAGGATGCTGATGTGTGTAAAATGCAACATATAAATTACATCAAATAAGGCATAAAACTAACCCTTTTTTAGTACTAATGTTGGAAAAAGTGTGTTTTTGTCTTCCTTTTGAATTTACAGGGTCAAATGAGCTTAAACGAACAAAAGGAACAAAAATACAGCCAAAACCAACATAAATACAAAGAAAAGGAAGAAACGTGGCATGCCCGACCCCTCGACAACAACTCCCAAAGCAAAAACAAGAAGAAAGCTGAGCATGGGGCTGTGCCCAGCTGAGCATGGGGCTGTGCCCAGCCCGACACGGGGCGTGCCCAGCCCGACACGGGGCGTGTCCAGCCCGACACGGGGTGTGCCCAGCTCAGCACGGGGCCGTGTCCAGAATGGTCAGCCCTGGCACAAAAGACAAACCTTTAGAAGCTTCT
This sequence comes from Helianthus tuberosus, assembly GCA_030545235.1. Taxonomy (NCBI): domain Eukaryota; kingdom Viridiplantae; phylum Streptophyta; class Magnoliopsida; order Asterales; family Asteraceae; genus Helianthus; species Helianthus tuberosus. Next base: position 96,696,505 of record CM060357.1, on the reverse strand, counting down.
ATTGCCCACCACGGGGCCGTGCCCAGCGGACACGGGGGCGTGGCGAAAGTACAGCAGGTGCATTAATTGTAATTGTGAATTACAATTAATGAAGAGAGAGAGTGTCAGACGGACACGGGGGCGTGCCCAGCGGACACGGGGGCGTGTGGAGCTAATAAAGACAAACTGTATTAATGAAGAAAGAGAAAAGGGTGGACACGGGGCCGTGTCCAGGCTTCTGTACAGGCTATAAATAGGAGTGCTTGGCTCAAGCTCAAACCATCCCTTGGCACACCACCTCTCTCACACTTCATCCACCACCCACCACCATCACAACACCATCATCCACCACCATCATCCATTGTCCATCATAGAGTGTGTGAGTCGTCTCGGGATCCAAGATTGATCGTAAGAGTTCTTGACAATCAAGGCCATGTTTGCCTAAGTCTCTTACATCACTTGGTGAAGACAAAGTGTCTAGTATAATACTTTTTATTTCTAATCTTTTGCACTTTTTATTTGGTTTTGTATTAATGACTTTAATAACTAGTTACTTATGTTGAAGGTGATCTTTCCTTATCGTTTGTCCGTGGTGTCTTGGCATTATTTTACTGTCTATATAAAATAAAGGATTTTCACCATTCATATCTCCACGGTCTATATGGAGGTATGTTGGCTACCTGGTAGGGGGTTAAGGGAACGGTTTGGTAAAGGTCTTGCCATTGTTCAGCGTTTAGAGGTCCTGCAATGGACCTGGGTCAAATTTAGTAGGACCTCCTTCAATACTTCACGGTATTGGATGGCGGGGGTCCAAACTCTTTGATCCCCTCATAAGTTAACTACAATTAATACTATAACCCGGCTATTTAGGACTGTATCCCTGCTGACTCAGACTACTTAGTCGAGGGTAACGTCACCGCCAAAAGCGGGGCCTACCACAATACTGCATTAATAACTTAATTCATTATCTTCCAATAATCCACCCCTTTAGGATTGTATCCCTGCTGACTCAAACTACTGGGGTGAGGGTAACGTCACCTTCAAAAGAGGGGCCTACTACAATAACTAAGATAATCTCTTAATTATGTGCAAAAGTGCGGAAATAATCAAAGGTTATACTAGATACGAGTCGGAACCAAGTGATTCATCTTGTCTATCTGTTTTTATTTTTATTTTTATTTTCAGCATTTTAGTTAGTTTTATTTTAGTTTAAAACATTTTTCTAAACTTTTGTTTTGGTTAGACGTTGAGGATAAACCGGTACTAAAAGCTCTTGTGTCCTTGGACGACCTCGGTATCTTACCAACGCTATGCTACATTCAACGATGGGTGCACTTGCCCATATGTGTGTTTAGTGTTAGTGAAATATCGTGTTTTATAAATTTAAAACTTGGCTAAAATAAGTGTTAAAAAGGGCTTAAAATATACACCTAATATAAGTAACACTTCGCACACATCAAGTTTTTGGCGCCGTTGCCGGGGACACAAGGATTTTAGTAAAGCTTAAAATCGACGGCCTAATCAGTTTTTCAAAACCTTTTCAAAACGGGCCCACATTTTTCTGCATTTTAGTTTAGTTTTGCATTTACAGTAGGTTGAACACGGGCCGTGCTCGCTGAACACGGGGCCGTGCTGCATATTTTTCATAAAACACCCAGTAACAGAAGCTTGAACACGGGCCGTGCTCGCTGAACACGCCCCGTGCTCAACGAAATCAGTAACTTTAATCAAAACGCCCAGATACAGATCCTGAACACGGGGCCGTGCTCACTGAACACGGGGCCGTGTCCAGCCTCTGTTTCCGTTTTTCTTTTTGTTTTCTGATCTCGAGACTCAGTTGTGGTCTGCTGAGTGATTCTTATGGATCAATACTCAGGAGGTTACAACTACACCTATGAGGAGGATGATTATAGGGGTAATTATTGCACTAATTGTCGTAACGCACGATCGGTTCAAAATAATCGCTCATATCAACCATCCAATTCATACACCTACTATGAGGAGCCCAGGTACGAGCCATCAACTTCATACACATCCTATGAAGACCAAAGGTATGAACCTCCTCCCTCATACTCATATTTTGATGAACCAAGGTATGAGCCTTCATACTCATACTTTGAGGAACCAAGATATGAGCCACCACCTTCGTATACTTACTATGAGGAACCATGGCGTGAACAACCCACCTCATATGAGTATTATGAAGAACAAAATTACGAACCTTATCCATAATATGCTTACAATGAAAAACAATGGTGCGAACCATCGACTTCATATGGGTATTATGAGGAACAAAGGGTCGAACAACCGGATTCAAGCTTAGAAAATAACGATTCTTTTTCTATAACCGAAGTGACCGATAGGATATTAGAACACATTAGAGTTATCGATCGATGTATAAAAGAAGCTCGCGCAAGGGAAGAGGAGTCCCGCGCAAGAGAAGAACTAAAAAAGGAAGAGATAACTGAAAATGTAAAAATGGAAGAACAAATAAGTGAAAAACCGACACATGAGTTAAACAACGAAAAAGGTGAGTCCGACAACGTTAAAATTCAAGAAGAGTCTAATTTTGAAGAAATTAATCTCTTGTCACCTTCTTTCGAAAACCATTGTTTAGTACCCACTCATGCTAAGTTTTTAAAAGAGTTAAACACTAACACTAAAATTGACGAAACAGTAAGTGTTAAGTTAACTGATGATCAAACCTCACTAATAAAAGAAGACCCATTTGAAATTAACATTACACCGGTTCCATGTTTCTTTCAAAATTCGTTTATTAGTAATGTCACAATTGATAAAGATCTTTGTGTTAACATAATGCCTAACTACATTTTCGAAAAATTAAGTATTAGTGATTTTTCTCCACTTCAAATACCCATTTTTCTATCCAATCGGAAAGTAATCGGTATAGTTGAGGATGTGTTGGTTCAAACAAATCAAATGGTAATCCCGACCGATTTTGTCATCCTCGATGACGCTCCTCTAGTGTTGGGACGACCATTTGTAAAAACTCACGAAGCTTTGAAAAACCGGAAGTTCAACAATCTACCTCTTCAATTAGGGGCGTTTAAAAGAAGTGTCGATCTTGAGCGATCAATGAAATATCCATTCGGCAATGACGACCCCCTAATTGAAGATGAGCCAGAACCACCCGATAAGGTGGGTCTAGCCAAGGACCCTTATAAACGTGGCGCTCCACGGAGGCATTCCGCGGAACTATCCGTAGTTTAGTTTAGATTAACCTTTATGTTTTCTAGTTTAGTTTTTAATTTTCAGGAATAAAACACACTCGGGATGGTGAAGGATGATAAGGGAAGCTTGAACCAACACCCCATACATAAAAACAGAGCCTCCCGACGATTTTTCTTCATTACAGCAGGTTCAGCACTGGGCCGTGCTCACCCCAACACGCCCCGTGCCCAAGGTTCTATAGAAAATGCCCAGTTCAGGTACCTGGACACGGGGCCGTGCTCACTGGACACGCCCCCGTGCCCAGCCTTCTGTTTACTTTTGGTACTGGCAGTCTGGACACTGGGCCGTGCTCAGCCAACACCACCCCGTGTTCAGCTACCCAGTACCATAAAATCTTGTTTTTAACCCATTTTTACACATTTAATCAGCCTAAAAACTTATTTTTGGGACACATTGAGGACAATGTGTAATTTAAGTGTGGGGGGATGCTAAAACCTTGAATCTTGCAAGTCCTAAATACAAGCCTTACACAAAACTCTATTGGAACCGCTAATCACCCCAAATTTTTTTTCAAAAATTTTCATTTTTTTTACTTGTCTAGGTTTAACTTGGGAATTTCAAAATTCTAAAAAGGTTATATTTTTACGAATTTACAACCGATAGCGTCGTGATAAAAAGAACCAACATAAGAAAATTATGAAAAGGCATGACAAGCTTAGTTAAAATTTGATTATATATACTTGATCACATAAAAACCCATTCCCACAAAAGTGAGTTTTGAGCCTTTATTGAGCATACAATTACATATCATTAGACTAAATGCTCATTTTTCGTTTCTTGTGTGAATAGCCGCTTGGTTCTTACGACTCTAGAACTTGCCATGACGATACATTCCCGGTCCTTACCAACTTAAACCTGAGTAAGTAAATGATGGAGGCATTAGGACTAACCCTTTTTATTTCTACACCATTTTTTTTTTCCTTTTTTTTTTTTTTTTTTTTTTTACCACCTACCCAAAATCCCCCTAGTTAACCCCTTTGAGCCTAAACCTTTTCATTTCTTAACCCAAAAACAAACACCCTTTCACCCACCAAAACCCTTTTTATTTTTAACCCTTTGTTTTAGTAACAAGCTCGGTTTTTCGGATGACTTTTCAAAAAAAAAAAAAAAAAAAAAGTGTTGATGATGAAGCAAAAGAAATAAACAAGCAAGTTCATCAAAAATAACTTTGTTTGAATAATGGCTTCATCAAAATAAAAATTAAAAAAAAAAAAAAAAAAAAAAAAAAGAGGTCTTACGAAAACCGATGCTTTTTACGCTTTTCGCCATTTTCTACTAACCATTAGCCCAACCACCTACCTTTATCCCAAAGCCTAACCCTTCACCAAAAAGTCCTCTTGATGTTTACAAAGGTATATAGTTAAAAAGGAGGAGGATTGATTGCTTGGCAAGCCTATGGTAGGAGTAAGTTCCATGCCGCTCTCGAGTGATTCACTAAAATACATCTTCGGCCGAGTGTTGAGTGATCCCCGTGAGGTATGTGAACTCGTATATAAATAGAATTTTAAAGAGGCATGTTATGCCCTAATAAGTAATTAATCTTATGAAAAGTTTTAAATAAATCATGACGAATAGGATTGTAAATAAATAAAAATAAAACTCAATAAAGAATCTTGGACATCCCGACACTCTATGACAAGCCCAAAAACCTTCTCTTCTACCCATTCCATTTGGGAGTGTAAGCCACATTATAAAGAGTTTTGCTTGAGGACAAGCAAAGATTCAAGTGTGGGGGTATTTGATGTGTGTAAAATGCAACATATAAATTACATCAAATAAGGCATAAAACTAACCCTTTTTTAGTACTAATGTTGGAAAAAGTGTGTTTTTGTCTTCCTTTTGAATTTACAGGGTCAAATGAGCTTAAACGAACAAAAGGAACAAAAATACAGCCAAAACCAACATAAATACAAAGAAAAGGAAGAAACGTGGCATGCCCGACCCCTCGACAACAACTCCCAAAGCAAAAACAAGAAGAAAGCTGAGCATGGGGCTGTGCCCAGCTGAGCATGGGGCTGTGCCCAGCCCGACACGGGGCGTGCCCAGCCCGACACGGGGCGTGTCCAGCCCGACACGGGGCGTGCCCAGCTCAGCACGGGGCCGTGTCCAGAATGGTCAGCCCTGGCACAAAAGACAAACCTTTAGAAGCTTCTATTGCCCACCACGGGGCCGTGCCCAGCGGACACGGGGGCGTGGCGAAAGTACAGCAGGCGCATTAATTGTAATTGTGAATTACAATTAATGAAGAGAGAGAGTGTCAGACGGACACGGGGGCGTGCCCAGCGGACACGGGGGCGTGTGGAGCTAATAAAGACAAACTGTATTAATGAAGAAAGAGAAAAGGGTGGACACGGGGCCGTGTCCAGGCTTCTGTACAGGCTATAAATAGGAGTGCTTGGCTCAAGCTCAAACCATCCCTTGGCACACCACCTCTCTCACACTTCATCCACCACCCACCACCATCACAACACCATCATCCACCACCATCATCCATTGTCCATCATAGAGTGTGTGAGTCGTCTCGGGATCCAAGATTGATCGTAAGAGTTCTTGACAATCAAGGCCATGTTTGCCTAAGTCTCTTACATCACTTGGTGAAGACAAAGTGTCTAGTATAATACTTTTTATTTCTAATCTTTTGCACTTTTTATTTGGTTTTGTATTAATGACTTTAATAACTAGTTACTTATGTTAAAGGTGATCTTTCCTTATCGTTTGTCCGTGGTGTCTTGGCATTATTTTACTGTCTATATAAAATAAAGGATTTTCACCATTCATATCTCCACGGTCTATATGGAGGTATGTTGGCTACCTGGTAGGGGGTTAAGGGAACGGTTTGGTAAAGGTCTTGCCATTGTTCAGCGTTTAGAGGTCCTGCAATGGACCTGGGTCAAATTTAGTAGGACCTCCTTCAATACTTCACGGTATTGGATGGCGGGGATCCAAACTCTTTGATCCCCTCATAAGTTAACTACTATTAATACTATAACCCGGCTATTTAGGACTGTATCCCTGCTGACTCAGACTACTTAGTCGAGGGTAACGTCACCGCCAAAAGCGGGGCCTACCACAATACTGCATTAATAACTTAATTCATTATCTTCCAATAATCCACCCCTTTAGGATTGTATCCCTGCTGACTCAAACTACTGGGGTGAGGGTAACGTCACCTTCAAAAGAGGGGCCTACTACAATAACTAAGATAATCTCTTAATTATGTGCAAAAGTGCGGAAATAATCAAAGGTTATACTAGATACGAGTCGGAACCAAGTGATTCATCTTGTCTATCTGTTTTTATTTTTATTTTCAGCATTTTAGTTAGTTTTATTTTAGTTTAAAACATTTTTCTAAACTTTTGTTTTGGTTAGACGTTGAGGATAAACCGGTACTAAAAGCTCTTGTGTCCTTGGACGACCTCGGTATCTTACCAACGCTATGCTACATTCAACGATGGGTGCACTTGCCCATATGTGTGTTTAGTGTTAGTGAAATATCGTGTTTTATAAATTTAAAACTTGGCTAAAATAAGTGTTAAAAAGGGCTTAAAATATACACCTAATATAAGTAACACTTCGCACACATCAATGCTCCACAGGATTACCGCCGAGACCCCTTAGCTTTGTCTCCCAGGCATCGACATTCCAAGAAGGGCATTCGAAGCCCAGGGCCTTGGCTTCATAAGCTATTTTTAGCCTAGCCTAAAGAAGGGAGATGACAACGGAGCTTTTAAGCCCTTCCCGTTAAGTGGCCATATCCTGTTCATGTTGGGCCTGGGCGGCATCGAGATGGGCTTGGGCTTCATGAGTGGCTTTCTTGAGGGCAGCCTGATGCTCCTGGATCATGGCCTTGAAGTTGTCCTCGTAATGTCGAGATTTAGCAGCCGCAATCATACGTTGGTCGGAAATGGTACCTCGGCTTTCTTCAATTTGGACTCGAGCATCTTATTGAGCCCACAGGATTCTTCGTACAAATGAACCAGACGTTTGAGGCCCTACACCAAAAAACACAGGTATTATTGTATAATAACCAAGATATTGGTTTGACATATATGTGCAGGATATGGAATAAGGATCTATACCTGGTAAAGAAAGGAAGTCATGAACCCGCTTGCCTCGATAAATCTGTGATTCTCATAGGGAAACGTCTCAGGAGTCGCAGGTGAATCAGTCTCTTTCCTCTTGCGAGAACTTGAGCTCCGGGGCTTAGTAGCTGGCGAAGGCTTGGGAATGATGATGGCTTTAGAGATGCTGGGCTTGGATGAGGTAATAGGTTTGGGACTTGGCTCCTTCTTGACCTGGACAGGATCGGAGTAACTGTCCAACTCCTCAAGGTCGAAAACTTCTGGGATTTTGGCTGGTGCTGCATAAAGGAGAAGTTCTAAATCCTTACTACTTTTTCATTATATTACACTAATCGATCACTTACAAAATGACTCTTACCAGACATATCAGATGATGAATATTGACTGGAACTTGGGAGGTGTGTGGAAAAGCTCCTATCAATATTCGGTAACCGGTAAATTGCTTCGATTCTCTTTTCAGATTCTCCAGTAGAATGGGCTACTTCTTTGAAGTTCACTGCATAAGGGCCAAATAAAAAAGTATTAGCACAGGATATAGGCCTAGAGATATTTGGGGATATTCTTGAAACCCTAAACCCTACCGGTGGTTAACCATTCCACCGGGAGGCTAGTACCCTCGAAGATGGAATCTCGCTTAACGAAGAAGAATTTCCGTTGCCATCCGTCCTCGTTTTTGGTGGCTTTAAGAATGAGGGGTTTACTGGAAATGGAAAAAAGTAAAAACCGACTGGAGCCGTGTGATCGGAGACGATAGGCGATTGGAATATCCTCGATGCAGAGGTCAGGAAAGTGAAGATTTTTTATTTGGTTAAGTACGATCAGCACCCTCCAAACCATGGGCATTGTTTGGGCAAAGCTAAGACTGGTGGTTCGAAAAAATTGCATCATGAATTCAGGAAAAGGATACCGAAGGCCTAGCGAGAAAGGATATGCCGGAAAACAGACCCAATTGGCAGAAGAAACGTCTGATCGGACTGACCGGTCGAATGGTCTGATAATCGCGCTATCTGGAAAGGCGTCGGAGGCTCTCAATGCTGCGATATCTGCGTTATCGAAGGCACAGATCTCCTTCTCGGGGTTCTTGAGGAGATTTTGCTGAACGAAGGTCTCCGTCGACTCGTCGGTATGAGAACGTGTTCTAGTAGCCATTGGAAATAGAATGAAGAAATTAGCAGGGAATGAAGAAAGAATGGATAATAACCTGGAGATTTTGTTGATGATATTTGGTTTTCAAACAGAAAGAGAGAGGATATAGGGGGTGTTGAGTAAATATCGTATGGGAAGTTGTAGCGTGTCACATCAACCGTCGTTTCAGTTTAATAACCTCGATTTAAGAGATAAGCTTTAAAATATATCCGTTGGAATTGGTATACCAATAGATATATTTTGGGGACAATTGTTATGGGTGATTTTCTACTCATATATCTCGACTAATATTCTGACTTTGTTTGTTTTATTGTGACCAGGATACTGGATCAGGATATTGGTAACATCCTGATACAATATCCTGGTAGTAACTAATTAACCCACGTGCAGATTAAATGGTGTAAGTCTCTAACGTTCAAATGGACTTCTTCTCCTCAAGACTCGGGCAAATCAGTTAGATTATGGACGTTGAAGCCGGAAGACCTGGACTACAACGTTTACAAAGGGAATATTCCATATATCCCGGATTTATAGGCTAGTTAGTTAGTTTCTTTTTACTGTAAATAGATTGATCGGATCAGATAAGAACACACACAATCTCTCGTACACTCTTTCTCTCTAGCTGCAAACACTCACAATACACTCACACTTGTATCGAATTCACATTGTAACACTTAATCGATCCGCATCATATCCTGCATTGTATCCTGATATTAGAAGTAATAAGAAGAATAAGGCAGCTGCGATTGTCAGCTCCCGAGGTTTTGTGTCGGCGATCTAGATTGATCAAGGGCTTTCCTCGTATATCCCGTGTCACCCTTTATATTTTTGCTCATTGTTTGATCGTAGATACAGCTCAATATCCTGAGCCATATCCTGAAAACTGTTTTTGCAAACAACTTAATTAGCATATTTTCAACACACTTTCTTAGCACACTACCTCACTTAACTAATTTGATCACTTAATTGCTTCGGTAATTTTTGACCAAAACAGCTAGGAGAGCTCTTTGGTTGGAATTATTGTTCTTAAAAAGATCGTTAGCAATGTGGTGGGTGATTGTAAGGGACTTCGATGATGTGAGGGAACCTTTATAAAAATTTATTTATGAATTTATAGCGTTAAATGCCTCATTTCGAGTTGGCTGATTTGGTGGAGTACCAGATGGGGGGGGGTGTGTAAATTCACGTATCATGCGGAAAACAGGAGTGGGATGAGTAAGCTTTAAAGATACTTGGTTTATACGGGTTTTATGAATAAGTGGCCAAGCTTCATTGTTAGCCTTATGTATGTAGTGTCGGATCATTGCCTCATATTATTATCAACCACAGAGACAGACTTTGGACCAATCCTTGTAGGATTTTCAACTCATGGTTGGAAATACCTAGTATTATGGAGTTTGTAAAGCAAATGTGTTTGAGTTTCAGGTTTAATGGGTTGGCAACCCTTCACTTAGCTGCAAAGTTAAAGTGGATAAAATTCAAAATTAAAAATTGGGTGGCCAAGTGCAAGGAGACTAGAGACGTTGCGTATTCCTCAAAGATGGAGGTATTTGAAAACCTTGAAGTAGCTGCGGAATCAAGGCTTTTGACCGACCAAGAATTGGAAGCCAGGGCCAAATGTAAAGCAATCATTATGGGGTTACAGCTTTTTCCTCAAAAAAACCAGATTGAAAATCAAAGCATTCCACCACTACATTGTCATGGTTGCGGGTCATAAGTTTAGGCACATTCCTTTTACAGTCATCCTGAATATTTAAGCTAGGTTTAATACAGTCATCCTTCCTAGTTAAATTATTACATTCATCCCGAATAAAAGTCTTGTTTGTTTTATCACAGTTCCAGACGAACCGGTTAACAGTAGAATAACGGTCGCTTAAATACCCTATTCCTATTTTTGATCCACCACAATCCTCATAGCATACATCCTCCTCACGCTCAATCACATCTGCATTGCTTTTAGAAATGTTAGTAAGTTTATCATTTTTGCAATGGATATGTTGAGCAGTTAAATCATTTTCATCAATTAAATTGTTATCCGGATGAGGAAATGGCATTGGTACATAGTTTTTGCTGTGAGGAGGAGGAAAGATTTTTCTTTCATTTCTAAGCTTATCTTTGAACCTAATCCCATCCTTCACGTATGCCGGTCGTTGGCAATTTTTGATATCAACCAATGCCTTTTTGCTTACATTCCATTTATCGATTGTGATTTGCAATTTAGTATTTTCATTTTAGATTTTTCTAATCTTTATGCTAAATCATTTATAACAAAATCTTTTCTGAAAACAAATTCGTTTAAAGTTTACATTTCAGCTAAAGTTGAGTTCAACTTTCTCTGATATGCTGCTTCATTTTGTTTCAGTTCTTTGTTAAATTGCACAACTCTTTCTTTTTCTCTGATTAGGTCACAGTTGAGAAATTTATAATGAGCCACGACATTGACACACGGTTGTGAACACAAATTGACTTTGAATTCATAAGGTATGTTGTTTACCAAGTCCTTTTCCTCATTTTCTTTGGTGGACTCGACTTTCATTGCTGCTGTAGGAGTTTGATCTTTCTCATTCTTAACACTACTGTAGCTTCTTGGACCTTCTCCTTAGACTCAGATTTTTCAGCCTCTTTCTTTCTATTGTCAGCTGCAGGCTTGGTCGTGTTAACGATGCTTTTCAGTCCTTTGTCAGCAGCTTCATCTCCCTTGGGAATACCTGCATTTCTTATATCAATGAAGTTTGATGAAAGTGGAGCCTATCCAGTTGAAATCTTTGCCATGAGAGCTTTGTTGACTTCTTCTTTTGCTTCAGCAATTTCCTCAGCCTAATCATGGTCCTCCACTACCAATGCCTTCGGAGTGTTAGGAGCAGCATTGTCATTTCCTTCAATAGCAATCGTCCTTCTAGCTGGAGCAACTTCAGTGTTTTCATTTTTGAGCAGTGGACAGTCTCTTTTGAAGTGTCGTAGTATCTTACAGTTGTAGCACCAAAGCTTGGATTTGTCGAAGCCAGCCTTCCCAAGTGATAACCTCTTTCTCGTCTTGTCTTGAAATTTATTTAACGTTAGAGTTATCATTGCCATCTGCCACTTCAAGTCCATTTCCTCTATATCATCCGAGTCTACCTGATACGTGTCTTCAGCGGTAAAAACGTCTCGTTTCAGCTCTCCTGACATAAGGGCTTCACAGCTGCTCAAAAATGTGTTAAACAGAGCAATGTGTTCAGTAGAGATGTTGAGAGCTTGAGCATCACCGACAGCAATAGCTTTCTCATTAGACTGTGGAGCCTTTGCAGCGCTTGCGGAAGCACTGAAGTACGAAACATTTGTAGCTTGTGAGTTTGAACCGTCTGAGGCAAGGAATACTACATTCTTGAGACTAGCTATTGATTAGATAGATTTATGAGTGTATCCAACTTGATTCATTTCTCGTTTGGTGACATCCATTTTGAAGAATTTCAGAGTGTTGATCAGATCTGAGAGCGTGACGGGATTCGGACTGTTCAAGAAGTCTCTTTTAATCATCATACATTTCAAGCTCCATTCTTTTGGAAGAGAGTCTAAAAGCTTCATGATTGTAGCACAGTTGGTAATGGGGTTACCAGTCTTCTTCATTTTTTTCATCATGTTCAAGAATCGACTGAGGTGGTCTGACAGGCTTTCTTCGTGATTGCTTCCGAACATATCATATTCTTTCTGAACCATGTCTCTTTTGTTCTGAATCATTTCTTCATTTCCTTCATAATCGTCAATCAAGGCCATCCAGAGTTCATTTTCCGTAGTGTATTCTTTGACATGTTGCAGTCGTCAGTTGCTAAGGCCATTGTCAGAGCATCGTGAGCTCGACGGTCACGTTAGATCAATGCCTTATCTTCATTGGTGAAGGTCAAGGGATCATTGTTGATCACATGCATATCATCACGAACAGTCATTGGGATATGAGGTCCCACAGTAACAAAGATCCATTGAGTATAGTCTGTATACTCGAAGAATAATTTGATTCGGCTCTTTCAGCTACCGAAATCAGCTGATCCTTTCAGTTTTGTAGGTTGGGTTGCGGTTCTGGTTTCAAGTTCAGCTTGTGCAATTGGGTTAAGTTGATTAAGCGACATTTTGATCCGATTTTAAGTTCAATTTGTTAACCGCGGGTTAATTACGCTGGTGGATCAGTTCTTAGTTCACAAACAATTTCGCTTAATGAAGACAAATACGCTGGATCGAATTAGATTGTTTCTTCGACCGACGACAAAGACAATTACGCTGACTGACCAAACACACACAGCAACTTGGCTAAAAACACCGAACACCGTGATAAAATCGCACAAGATTTATATCACTGGCCCCAAAGTCGCCTTCGAATAAAAACGCTGAAAGAACAATTACGCTAAAAACACTAATACGCTGATTAAAAACCGGCGTAATTGAAACTTCATAGCCTTCAAGCATAATTACGCTGAATTCAAAGATATCTATGCTGCCTTCAAACTTAATTACGCCCAGAAGGGTTTTAGTATGAATAAAAACCCTCTAATCACACCAAAACAGCCCAAAAACCATGATATTTTGTATCAAAATGACCCAGATGTTAACATAGACAATGACTAACAACAACCCAATCATTAAACATACCAAATCAAGCCATTTGAGTCTAAAACTTTTGAAGAACTTGAAAACCTTGAAAAACCTTTAAAAACCTTCAAAACCTTGAAAATGTTAACAAATATCAGTCAATCAAGAGCATAAAGGCTCTCATACCAAATTGTGAGTCCCAAATCAGCTTTGGATCATAATGATAATGATTGACACATACACAAACACCTATTGATTAGGTGTTTGAGTGATAAAAGTAAGAAAACCAAGTAAAGCCAAGAATAGATGAAGAATCTTGTCTAAGGAAGACTCAACCAAGGTTAATTAATAATCCCATAATGATATCAACAATCACCTGGATTTCGTATAATAGCACAAGAATCAGAATATTGCACAAAGATAAACACCAAAACAACCCTAGTCCAAGAAACTTTGAGTCTAAGGATTGTGCATTCGTATATATAGAGTCTTGCAACCCAGGTTAATTAATAAGTACGCTGGGTATTTAAATACGTCGCCTTAGGATACAATGTTTACAAATAGTTCCTGGATTTCGTATAATAGCACAAGAATCAGAATATTGCACAACGATAAACACCAAAACAACCTTAGTCCAAGAAACTTTGAGTCTAAGGATTGTGCATTCGTATATATAGAGTCTTGCAACCCAGGTTAATTAATAAGTACGCTGGGTATTTAAATACGTCGCCTTAGGATACAATGTTTACAAATAGTTCAGATTTGGCCCTTCTAACTTTGTCTTACTATTACAAACAGCCCTAAACTATAAAACTCAAGTACCAACGGTCTCAAATGATCTAACATAAATTAGTGTTTTATTGACGTTTTGAGAAACTTTTGTTTCAATCCATGTTTATCATCCCAATTCTAGAGATCAGGTTTTCAAAAGTAGAAGTACCAAATATTTTATCAAAACATCTGTTAGCAGATCTGCAGTGGGAATATGGTGAAGCGATATTAATCCTTTTCATAACAATCCTTTACAAAGAGACGATGGATGTTAATGTGCTTTGTTTTGGAATGAGACACAGGATTTTTGATGATGTTTTCAGCTGCTTCACTGGTCCAATTTTAATGGTGTTTTTGAAGCAGTGATTCTAAAGTCAAGCAATTGGTTTTGAAGCCACAATAACCGAGAAGTACAACTTGCAGCAACAATATATTCTGCATCTATTATAGAGTTTGAGACTGCTGTTTGCTTTTTACTCCGCCAAGAAACCAAGGCATTTCCAAGGAACTAACACCCTCCTAAGGTGGACTTTCTTGTGATGTGACATCCAGGAAAATCACTATCTGAATATCATTAAAGCTCAATATTACGATTAGCAGGATACCAAATTCCAAGTGTGGGTGCACCTTTGTTAGATCTGAATATCCTTTTCATAGCTATTAAGTGAGACATCCTAGGTTCTGCTTGGCATCTGGCACGGACATAGGTTACAAACATGATGTCTGGCCTTGATGCACTTAAGTACATCAAGGATCCAATCATGCACCTATAGAGTGTCTGATCTACCAAGTCATCCTTTTCATCAGATATGAATAGTTTGCTTATGCATCTGGGGTGCATCATGGTTTGCAATCATACATGTCAAATTTTTAAAAGAGTTTTAACATGTTTGTTTTGATGAATGAAAGTTCCATTTTCAAGTTGTTTTACTTGTAGTCTAAGAAGACATTGCAACTCACCTATCTCACTCATTTCAAATTGTGGCGCTATGACAACCCGTAACTTTGAGATAAAAACTCGTTCGTTTCATTTTTTTATTAAATCCTACATGTTGCTAATTGATGAAATAATTACATTTTATCCGTATCACGTTGAACCGACCTGAAGCGTTTGAACTAAGTGCACGTCGATTCGACCCACTCGCATAACTGGAATCTTGCGGAGTCGAACCATAAACTTGACTAATATGCATGTATTAGATTAGTTGGTGATTAATACATTCTTGTAAAATATATATATATATATATATATATATATATATATATATATATATATATAAATATAAATTAATAAAAATAAAAGAAAAATGCAACTCCTTTCTGTTGCTTTCTTTCCTTTGGTCGACCCCCAGCCCAGCATACATCAAAACTCCAGCCCAAAATCCCATTCGGCCCACCCTATTCTCCAACTGCCATACCTTGACTTTATATACGTGAGATAGATGAGAGTTCATGCACAACCCTACGGCAGCAGCAAGATTCCCCCTCGCACACCGGTACGATATCCCTCTCCGGCGAACATCACCTTCTTCTCCGGCGAGTTCACCGACGAACACCGGTAAGATATCTCTCTCTCGTCCGTAGTTCTTGCAGTAGACTCGTTGCGGTTCCGGTTTCGAGTCGTGGTGTGTGTGATGCTATATTTGTGTGTCTATATAAACAATAGCAAAGATGAGGGTTACAATCTGTGTAGAATTATAGATACATGCTTATATTATATCCGACAGAAAACGTAGGACGTATGTGTGAGTAACAGTTTCGGATCGACTCCGGCTTAATAATATGAACGTAAATACGGACCGGCATGCTTGGTGCGGACAGGAGATTGTATATGTGATTATGTGGTTACCGCATTCGGTCGATCATTGGTAGTTTAAAATCGTTTGTGAAATCATCAACTGATCCGATGTATGAATATGTGTTATATACTCCATGTTTCTTTCCATATGTGTGAGTGTTATATGATAATGACTATGCTATATGACATTAATTGTTCCTCTGATGATGATCATGTTATGATATATACATAGGGTATGAATTTATGATTAGGAACTATATGCAACAGTAAGATAACTCTAGAGTTATTTGACTTGTAATCGTTAGTTAATAATTATCATGAACATGTGTTTGGTGATCATTATATGTCAATATAAACTCATAAGAATGTGTGAAGTGTAAAGTCCTTATACATATTTACATATATAATAAGTAATGATGAAACAGTAGGTAAATCGAAGGGGGTAACAGATTCGGATAGGATATGTGATGTATTGGTTATGATTACAATAATGTTGTGGATAACTAGAGTTCTGCAAATTCACGTGCATCACCTCTAAATGCTTTGAAAGAATATGGTAGCATAGGGTTAGTGGGCCGGACTTAGATGGGCCGAATAGTTAAATGAATCATATTAGCAGTTGGACTTTATTGCTGACATGTGTTGAGTATATGAACCAAACCTTTTGTGCCATCTTATTATGTGATTTTCATTAACTTATGATGTGCCATACAATAACGCTAAGGGTGATTATGAAACTGTTTATGAAACGTATGTGTGTAAATGGGTATATATGTGGAACAGGATATTGTATGCTACTTGACTTGTGACATGTACCAATACGTGAAATATTTAAATACGAATTTAATTTAATTAAGACACGGTAATTATGATAGGACGTGACTGACTAACGTATTTTAACAAGTAAACTATCTGCCGAGCAAACCGAGGTGAGTTCACACTGTCCACAAGGCATGGGATTCCCAAGGGTTGGGAATGGGTAAAGGATTTAAATTAAACTGCGTGATCTCCTGGTTTGGAACACGTACACACCCTCTTTATTGAAGGGTGACAACACGTGATAAGGATATAATTGGAACCTGCGTAATCTCCTGGTTTGGGGATTTCGTACACACCCTCTTTATTGAAGGGTGACAACACGGATACTAGACCAACAACTCTATCATGAAGTCCCTCATTTTTATATCGACTTAATCGCCGGGCCAATGGCGAGCGGGTCATTAGTTAGATAGCGCTATTTAGGTTTGACAAGCCTCACACCGTGCCGCAGAGGACGGGCGTGAACTAATGGATCTGGGCACTAGTCAATGATGATAGACATTGACGTCAGGGCACCAACTTACTTTAGTCAGTGGTCGATATGGTAAACAGGTCTAGTGGTTAACATGGGGAAGCCCCCGCCAACTATGGATATGTTTGGGAAACAGGGTAAACTGATTAACTTACAACTTACAAATGAATTCCTGGTTTTTGAAACAACTTAACAATGAACACCAACTGTGAACTCGCTCAACTTTGTTGTTGACTTGTTGTTACATGCCTTGCAGGTCGTTAGGTACTTATGGAGCTTGCACGAGGAGGCGTGGTCGTTGTGGGACATGGACAACTGTGTGCCATGTTAAACATTTGAACTTATATTTGGTTTTGGATTTAATCATTATGCTTCCGCTTGCAACTTAAACTATGTTTTGTTTGGACACTAATTGTATTGGTTGGATTTTCTAATTACTTACATGCTTGTTCAATATGATTGGTGGCTGGATCCTGGTCAGTCACGCCTCCTGGCGGTGATACTCCGCGTGTGGATTTTGGGGGTGTGACAGATTGGTATCAGATCCATTGGTTATAGTGAACTTGGTTTTAAAAAGGGGGAAAAGTTTTTTTTTAAAAACCAGACTATAACCTGTTCAGTGCTCGACGATCCACAACGACGCTTCGCTCCACGTGCAAGACTCAACACTCTAGGTGGTATGATTTATTTTTGTATTGCCTACTTGCTAGTTTACATTTACATTGTGTGTTGCATATGGTATGCCCAGTTAGAGTAGTAGCATGTTATCTATTAACCCTGATGCGTTATATATGACACCCGAATGTTTACTTGGAATATGACAAGTGATGGTCAAATTCTTTTCTGTTCCCTCGTCACCGCACTACGACCATTGTTTAGGTGTTCTAGCTAGTCATACGCTTATCTAGACATGACGTCGCCATCTGACCCTCCGTACATTCGGATTGTACGTCAACATTCACGAAGACCAGACCTGGCTCAAACGTACTGGGATTTAGGAGAACTATACCTACGCATCCCTGTTGACGAACCTTATCACCTTCGCCTGTCATCGTCACCAGAAACGAAGCAGCCACAGTTACACGCCTTCGTCGTTTTGCAGCTCGCAACCTTACCCACCGAACTCTATTTTGGACAAATGATACACTCGCGCGACCGCGATGCAACGAACTTCCCTTTTTGTGCCATGCCGCCATGCACCACTACTGGAAATTACTTCTAGACAACAGATTAGCTGGTCGAGTCCTTCGGTTATTGATGGACCCCTGTTTTCGCTCGATTCTTCGTATGAACCTCATTAATTCCCCGTTTCTTCGATTGGCAACTGATTTAACGAAATGCCAACAACCATACCATGATTTTCAACGATCACAAGATTACCTTATTACCTTGTTGGATGGTTTATTCTTATTCTACTTGATTAGCCCTCACGTATACCCAACTTAGCGAATGGAAGCCATTACTGATGAAATAGTCTTCAGGACAATTGGGGACAGAGTTGTGGATCACTCAACCTACCGGAAAACACGATAATTTATACGTTTACCTGACCCACCTTACACTACAAGAGACGTACTCTAATGTCATGATAGTTTTTCTTTCATATGCGGAATCTTTGCACTAGGTCTTGCACCAACACGTGAATATTGATTAATGATATGTCCAATTTCTACCATTGGCTTAGACCAAACCATCGCCCTCTTACCACAGTGACCTTACGTTCTCACTACTCCATGCTGAGATACTGAAACGAACACGCTCTAGCTTAAAGAAAGTGGAAGGCTCGACTTTCGATCATTGGTGATCACTCCTCGAAACCTTGAGGGTGGCGGTGTATTGTTAATACGATCATACTCCCTTGAACACGTTTTCGCATTTTTCCTTTGGAACCTCACAACTACACAGACGTAAGTTGGATTCATTCGCAGGACCCAAGGAACTATCTAACTACTGGTTTTCGAATGAACTTATGGTTTTTGAAAACAACTTTAAAATGAACATACCTGAAGAACTCAGCAGAGTTCACAACGTATTCCCCGTGTCAAATCTGAAGAAGTGTCTGTCAGATGAGACCCTCATAGTTCCTCTTAAGGAACTCACTATCGACGATCAGTTTCGATTCGTCGAGGAACCTGTAGAGATTACAGACCGAGATGTTAAGATTCTCAAGCATACCAGAATAACTCTTGTTCGAGTTCGCTGGAACTCCCGTCGTGGCCCAGAGTTCACCTGGGAACGAGAAGATCAAATGAAACTCAAATATCCCAAGTTGTTCGGAAACAGTGCAACCACTACTGAGGCTGAAGCTACTACAGAATTTCGGGACGAAATTCCAAATCAACGGGGGGATGATGTGACACCCCAGGAAAACCAGTAAACTACACAACACAACTAGCTTCCTCAGTAACCACGTGCTAAATTTCGGGACGAAATTTCATTTAACTTGGGGATGATATGACAACCCGTAACTTTGAGATAAAAACTCGTTCGTTTCATTTTTTTATTAAATCCTACATGTTGCTAATTGATGAAATAATTAAATTTAATCCGTATCACGTTGAACCGACCTGAAGCGTTTGAACTAAGTGCACGTCGATTCGACCCACTCGCATAACTGGAATCTTGCGGAGTCGAACCATAAACTTGACTAATATGCATGTATTAGATTAGTTGGTGATTAATACATTCTTGTAAAATTTATATATATATATATATAGATGTGACACCCCAGGAAAACCAGTAAACTACACAACACAACTAGCTTCCTCAGTAACCACGTGCTAAATTTCGGGACGAAATTTCATTCAACTTGGGGATGATATGACAACCCGTAACTTTGAGATAAAAACTCGTTCGTTTCATTTTTTTATTAAATCCTACATGTTGCTAATTGATGAAATAATTACATTTTATCCGTATCACGTTGAACCGACCTGAAGCGTTTGAACTAAGTGCACGTCGATTCGACCCACTCGCATAACTGGAATCTTGCGGAGTCGAACCATAAACTTGACTAATATGCATGTATTAGATTAGTTGGTGATTAATACATTCTTGTAAAATATATATATATATATATATATATATATATATAAATATAAATTAATAAAAATAAAAGAAAAATGCAACTCCTTTCTGTTGCTTTCTTTCCTTTGGTCGACCCCCAGCCCAGCATACATCAAAACTCCAGCCCAAAATCCCATTCGGCCCACCCTATTCTCCAACTGCCATACCTTGACTTTATATACGTGAGATAGATGAGAGTTCATGCACAACCCTACGGCAGCAGCAAGATTCCCCCTCGCACACCGGTACGATATCCCTCTCCGGCGAACATCACCTTCTTCTCCGGCGAGTTCACCGACGAACACCGGTAAGATATCTCTCTCTCGTCCGTAGTTCTTGCAGTAGACTCGTTGCGGTTCCGGTTTCGAGTCGTGGTGTGTGTGATGCTATATTTGTGTGTCTATATAAACAATAGCAAAGATGAGGGTTACAATCTGTGTAGAATTATAGATACATGCTTATATTATATCCGACAGAAAACGTAGGACGTATGTGTGAGTAACAGTTTCGGATCGACTCCGGCTTAATAATATGAACGTAAATACGGACCGGCATGCTTGGTGCGGACAGGAGATTGTATATGTGATTATGTGGTTACCGCATTCGGTCGATCATTGGTAGTTTAAAATCGTTTGTGAAATCATCAACTGATCCGATGTATGAATATGTGTTATATACTCCATGTTTCTTTCCATATGTGTGAGTGTTATATGATAATGACTATGCTATATGACATTAATTGTTCCTCTGATGATGATCATGTTATGATATATACATAGGGTATGAATTTATGATTAGGAACTATATGCAACAGTAAGATAACTCTAGAGTTATTTGACTTGTAATCGTTAGTTAATAATTATCATGAACATGTGTTTGGTGATCATTATATGTCAATATAAACTCATAAGAATGTGTGAAGTGTAAAGTCCTTATACATATTTACATATATAATAAGTAATGATGAAACAGTAGGTAAATCGAAGGGGGTAACAGATTCGGATAGGATATGTGATGTATTGGTTATGATTACAATAATGTTGTGGATAACTAGAGTTCTGCAAATTCACGTGCATCACCTCTAAATGCTTTGAAAGAATATGGTAGCATAGGGTTAGTGGGCCGGACTTAGATGGGCCGAATAGTTAAATGAATCATATTAGCAGTTGGACTTTATTGCTGACATGTGTTGAGTATATGAACCAAACCTTTTGTGCCATCTTATTATGTGATTTTCATTAACTTATGATGTGCCATACAATAACGCTAAGGGTGATTATGAAACTGTTTATGAAACGTATGTGTGTAAATGGGTATATATGTGGAACAGGATATTGTATGCTACTTGACTTGTGACATGTACCAATACGTGAAATATTTAAATACGAATTTAATTTAATTAAGACACGGTAATTATGATAGGACGTGACTGACTAACGTATTTTAACAAGTAAACTATCTGCCGAGCAAACCGAGGTGAGTTCACACTGTCCACAAGGCATGGGATTCCCAAGGGTTGGGAATGGGTAAAGGATTTAAATTAAACTGCGTGATCTCCTGGTTTGGAACACGTACACACCCTCTTTATTGAAGGGTGACAACACGTGATAAGGATATAATTGGAACCTGCGTAATCTCCTGGTTTGGGGATTTCGTACACACCCTCTTTATTGAAGGGTGACAACACGGATACTAGACCAACAACTCTATCATGAAGTCCCTCATTTTTATATCGACTTAATCGCCGGGCCAATGGCGAGCGGGTCATTAGTTAGATAGCGCTATTTAGGTTTGACAAGCCTCACACCGTGCCGCAGAGGACGGGCGTGAACTAATGGATCTGGGCACTAGTCAATGATGATAGACATTGACGTCAGGGCACCAACTTACTTTAGTCAGTGGTCGATATGGTAAACAGGTCTAGTGGTTAACATGGGGAAGCCCCCGCCAACTATGGATATGTTTGGGAAACAGGGTAAACTGATTAACTTACAACTTACAAATGAATTCCTGGTTTTTGAAACAACTTAACAATGAACACCAACTGTGAACTCGCTCAACTTTGTTGTTGACTTGTTGTTACATGCCTTGCAGGTCGTTAGGTACTTATGGAGCTTGCACGAGGAGGCGTGGTCGTTGTGGGACATGGACAACTGTGTGCCATGTTAAACATTTGAACTTATATTTGGTTTTGGATTTAATCATTATGCTTCCGCTTGCAACTTAAACTATGTTTTGTTTGGACACTAATTGTATTGATTGGATTTTCTAATTACTTACATGCTTGTTCAATATGATTGGTGGCTGGATCCTGGTCAGTCACGCCTCCTGGCGGTGATACTCCGCGTGTGGATTTTGGGGGTGTGACAGGCGCCATCAATTTTCTGAAATCTTCACACATTTTATCACATGTGGATAAAAAAATGATATCATCCACATAGATATGTACTATCAACAGATCTTTCCCTTTCCCTTTCCCTTTCCCTTTCCATTTCCATTTCCATGTTAGAAATAGAGTTTTATAAATTCTAACTCTTTTGAATTTATGAGATAAGAGAAACTGGATAAAATATGATACTAGGCTCTTGGTGCTTGTTTCAGCCCATAGAAAGCTTTGTTTAGCTTGCAGACATAATTAGAATGGAATGTGTCTTCAAATCATGGTGGTTGGCACAAATAGACTTCTTCTCGGATTTTTCCATAAAGAAAATCACATTTTATGTCCATCTGATACACGTTAATGTTGTGGTTGACAGCAAAGGCCAAGAAGAGTCTTATAGCCTCTAACCTTGATATAGGAGCATATGTTCCATCATAGTTTATCCCTTCTTCATGTCTATATCCTTGAACCACAAGCCTGACTTTTTTTTTTTTTACAATTATGCCCCTCCCAGCTGTTTTGTTTTTAAAAACCCATTTTGTGCAAATTGGACATGTGTCTTTTGGTTTTTTTTTTTACAATTATGCCCCTCCTATCTGTTTTGTTTTTAAAAACCCATTTTGTGCAAATTGGACATGTGTCTTTTGGTAATGGAACAAGTTTCCACACTTGTTGTCTTTTGAACCGAATAAATTCTTCCTACATGGCTTCTATCCAGCTGTTATCTCTTAAGGCCTCTTGGTACTTGACAGGTTGAGTTAGTGATAGGAAACCAACCAACAAACATATGTTAGAGGTTTGTCCTCTTGTAAGCACACCATCATTGATATTTCCAAAGATTTGATCTGAAGAATGGTATAAATCAGAATTTTCTGGTGAAACCTCTATTGCCATTGTATTATGGTCAACAATGGTTTGGAAAAGAGGTGATGGAATTGGCCCAAGTGGTGAATTTGATGTAGAATCTACATCAGTGGTTGACCACATGTTTGATCAGTGGTTTGATGTTGACTTTGGTCAACAGTGGTTTCAGTTGTTGTTAATTGACTATTGTTCTGAGCAAATCTACTTTGTGGATCGAAATAGACTTTTTATTGAGAAGGCATCTCAATGTGGATTGACGTGTGCGAGTGTGTATATATTTTTTTAGTATATTTTTGGCCCTTTTTGTGACAACCAGAGAATTCAAGGTATTTCCTCTATGCATCACTTGTTTGTTTTCGCAATTCATTTTACGTTGTATCATGTGCACTTCGAATAATTAAAGTATTGTTATGTTTGGTTGTTGCATGAAACTTAGGAATCATTTAATGTTTGATGTTTAATCTTAACATGTGCATACCACACTCATGTCGATGAAAAACTAAAGTCGACGAAGAACTAGGGTTCTTCGTCCCAAGCACATGTCGACGAAGGACTAGGGTTCTTCGCCAAGCACCCCGTGACGAAGGAGGTTTTTCGCCATGAGGTCTTTCGCCAAAAAGGGGTCTTGGCCCAAGATTATTCGCGGCCCAGACTGGGCCCGATTGTTATATTGCTTGTATCACCTCTCATAACTTGCAACTATAAACACAAAAACCCTAAAGTTCTCTCTTTCTCCCTATTCTCTGTGCGACGGCAGTTTGGGATCTCGAAACCTTTCCATCTCGATATAGTTAATCACTTCGGTATCACGGTTAGTGTTCATCCTTGTCCGTTACTTAAATCCTGATGTTGTGATCTTATGTGAGATTAGGGTTCCGTTAATAGGATTGTAGATCTAGAACTAGTATGCATAAACTGATGATGATTGGAGAGTATAAATCAATTCTTATTGTGGGTTGGATGTGACATGAAAAACTAGGGTTTGAATAGGGATGTGTGTTCATTGGAATCATGGTGGTTCGACTTGATTAGGGATTGTGAATGTTAAACTGTTAATCAATGACTAGGGTTATCGTAAGTCATAGAATCTGATAAGTGTTTACATTGTTGATGAACGACGGCAATTACGGTTGTTTGAACGTGTATGTGAACGTGCTAAATTGTGTCAATTGATCTGTTAACTGTTGTTATGAGAGTAGTGGAGGATCACAGAAGGAAATCACGTAACTGTTGAGATGCAGCGACGAAGGATTCCCCAGCGAAGAACCCAGGTTGGCGAAGAACTGATTCTTCATTGACTGGCATTCGACGAACCACTAAGGTTCTTCGCCACAATCATTTTTCGACGAAACATGGTTCTTCGCCTGGAGGGTTCTTCGCCATGAGAGTATCCCACAAAGAACTGGTTCTTCATGAGGATGCTGCAATAGAGAATAAACAAACATAATCTTTTAAATAGTAAGGTGTCAAATAGTTTATGACTTGTATAGATTGAATAATTGATATGTGATATATGGTGATCTCTGCTGCGAATGCAAATTGATTATGAAACTGATTTCATTGGTAACCACGGTAGGGTTGGTTGACTAACTTGGAACGGGTAACTTAACATACCAAGCAAAACAAAGGTGAGTTCACTTCTGTCAATACAAGCATACGTCCGGTGGGGACAAACAAACAGGCAAAACACCATAAACCCATATCCTTGCAGGGGGTATGAGCCAGTTTTCAGTAACAAACAGACTTTCACAAACCCATATCCTTGTAGGGGATATGAGGCGGTTTTCAGTAAATGTTGATGTTTGATAATACACTCACTTTCTATCACTTAAGTCCCATCATACTACCGAACAAGTTGCTTGTAGGGCAACGGGGTTATTAGTTGATAGCGCTATTAGGTTTGGTACCCTCACGACGTACCTAGATAGGACGGGCGTGAACTAATAACTTTAAAATCATGACCAATGTTTGATAGAGCATTGGAGAAGGGCAAAAAGGAGCCGTCTGCGGTATCGAGTTATTATCAACATAACATAAGTCAATACTTGGTAACGAACGGTTAAAAAAAACGTCAGCTCGCCATCTTTCCTTGATAAACTTTTCTGCATGCTTGCAGGTCCTTAGGTACACTGTCATGGAACTTGCTGTCTGGGAAGCTGGAGTGGTCATGGGTCGTGGCATTTGGAACGCTCCTCGATGTTGCATTGTGTTGAACACTTTCATTTAAACTTATTGAACAAACTATTATGCTTCCGCTGAACATGTTTAATTTTCTAAGGTGTTTGAATTATACTATTTCGATTAATGGAAAGTTTTATTTTATTTATGGTTCAATGTGATTAGTGGCTAGATCCTGGTACGTCACACGCCTCGTGGGGGATTCCGCTTGTGGTATTTTTGGGGGTGTGACACTTTGGTATCAGAGCCACTGGTTATAGTGAACTAGGTTTTAAAACGATTTCATAAAACCAAACTATAACCAAACCGTATCAAAAACGACTATGACACTCAGCTCTAGATCGCAAGGTTCGTCCTCTGTTTACTTTATGCATTACTTACCTAGTATACACACACCAACAACTTGCATGAAACTACATATTAGATATTATGATGTGAGTACATGTTCTGCATGTTTAAGTAACGCTTGATAGTGTGACACTACCCTTCGACTTTTGTGATTCCTAGTTTTGTAATGTCCTTCATTTTGTTATTCGAGTGTGGGGAACCTTTTAGCGCGAGTTAAGAAGCACTGAGATAAGCATGCAAATTGCCTTATTATTATGGGTGCAAACATAATAATAATGTGAGGTGCATGTGAATCCCAGTGAGGCTTAATAAGTGTGAAAGGGGTTCTGTTCCACTATCTGTATAATGTTAGAGTTTCTCAAATCTATGGAAGTCATGGTGATGATTGGCTTTAACTCAATTGCGATCCTTATCCTTTCTACCCTTTTCTTATATAGAATCATGAGCAGACGTGGCAGACGTAACGGTGGACGTGGAGGTGGCCACGGCGGTGGACGTGGCAACATCGTGATGACTAAGGCAGAGTTGAGGGATCTGATTAACACGCATGTGGCTGAGGCATTGGCAGCTCAACAAGCTGGTATTATACATATCGGACCAAGCATAATCCTTACTTAATTTACTCGAATCTCATTTGTGCGTATTTTCTCTTATTTTAGGTCAAGCTGTGAACCAAAACCAGAACAATCCACTCGTGTGTACGTTCAAAACGTTCATGGATTGCAAGCCTTAAACTTTCAGTGGAGCTGAAGGTCCCATGGGACTGCTCCGTTGGTTTGAGAAAGCCGAATCCGTCTTTGCTATGTGTAACTGTCCAGCTGGGGACAGGGTGAAGTTTGCTTATGGCACCTTGGAGGATGATGCCTTGACTTGGTGGAATGCTCAGGTGCAGATGCTGGGCATTGAAATGGCAAACGCGACTACTTGGGATGATTTCAAAGAGTTGATTCGGGAAGAGTACTGCCCTCGGGATGAAATTCAAAAGTTGGAAAACGAGTACTATAACTTGAAGATGGAGGGATCTGAGATTGAGGCTTATACGAAACGGTCTCACGAGCTGGCAAACATGTGTCCTAACCTATCCCGACAACCGCCCCGCAAGATCGAACTCTACATAAGGGATTGGCACCACAAGTTAAGGGATTAGTCACTGCAGCAAATCTCAACAACCTGCCACGGATTATCAGACTGGCTCACAAGATCACAGATCAGGAGGTGGAGCGTGGCTCGCTGCCACCACGTGTTGCTGCTACTGCTGTTACTGCTACCCCCACCACTGACAACAAGCGTAAGTGGAATGACGCAGATAAGGCGACTAACTCAAATCAGTCGCAAAAGAATCCTGACAACAACAACAGTCGTAGTTTTAGCCAGTCATCTTCAGTCAACCAGAATCAGAACAACAGTCAAACGACAGGTTCTTATGCGGGGAAACAACCGAAATGCAACAAGTGCGGTTTTCACCACTATGGCTCGTGTAACCGAGCATGTCAAAGGTGTGATAAGGTGGGTCACATGGCGAAAGATTGTAGAGCTCCAAATCCCAAGCAACAACAACAACAGCCCCAACAACAACAACAACAAAGGCAGCAACCCTAGCAGAATCTGGGTAATCTGTAGGATCGTGTTTCGACCCGAATGAGTCGTTCAGAAGAGCTCTCGTACGTTTCAGAGGTGAAAACTAAGAAACGAACTTGAAAACAGCTTGAAATACACTTTAAACCTCTTGTATATTCAATTAACAATGTTTACAATCAGAGAATAAACCGGCAGCACCTCGGTATCAAATCTTGAATCGTTACAAATGATGAACGTTTGAAGGGTATTTATAGAGAAGGACCTGACCGTTGGAAGGTGTCATGGCTCCCTTCAAACGGACACCCTCCTTCAAACGGTCATACACTCTCAAACAGACAACATGCTTCAAACGGCTGCCTAATTTACTTCAAATGAACCATCTTTGTTTTGTCTCATGTGAGCCTGTTGCAATGTTGATGTCATCTCTATGATGTCATCATCAATGATGATGACATAATCCTTGTTCCGAACTGCAACGCAACCTGAGACTCGATATAAGACGAAGACGATAGATGTGTGCACCAACAGACTCCCCCTCAGATGTTGACGAGTCTTAAGTGTCGAGTCTTCTCAATCTTCAGTCTTTATCAGTCTTTGGGCTTCCTTCATGATCTCTATCTGGCTCTAACCTATCTCCAATTCTCTTTCAGGATCTCTGGCTCCTAGCTCTTGCATCTTCAGACTCTCTTTCTCTAACAGACTCCCCCTCAAGATGTGCTGGGATCGTAGTCTAGCTTTCACAGGTTCAGGTATCGTAACCTGACTCACCTGCATATTCTCTACCCAAAACATAAGTTTCATAAAAGATAAGATATAACAAATTTAGAAACTTTGTTAATCACTTGAAGACACAACCCTGAATACATCATTTTCAAATATCAAACAAAATGATTTATCATGTCAATTTCTGATGAACCACTTGAATGAATATCATTTTCATTTCAAACATCTTCAAACAAACTTTCCCAAACCTGTTCGTCATGTTTAGCACTCGGAATTTTTAAAATCAGCTTTCCAACATCAGTTGTCTAAAATCTTTTTGATTTTTTCAAAATTTATGCTAAAACACACCGAAAATGTTTTTGGATTTTTGAAATAACCGAAATGAAATGAAGAAAAGAAATATTTACAGACAATATTTTTTTGAGTTTGCGTAAGAGAGTCATATCAGTTTCTGAGACAAATCACCAACAACGTTAAGCTTTATACATTTTAAGTTCTAAACGATTCACTTAGATTGTCAGTATACTGATCCACTTAAATTCTCACACAAAGTTCAACTGTTTCGAGATATGAGATTAATGTCTTAGAGACTTAAACTCAATTGCGTATCCCACCTCAGAATATACTCCCGTATCCAGATCCCAATATTCAGTCTTACAGGTGAGTATACCTATATGATATCTGTAAGGGGAATAAATTATGAAACCATGATGGCTCAGATCAGAACTTCCGTTCAGCAGAGAGCCTGGTTTGACTTTAGGTGTGTCCCCTTTAGAGGATCTTTTTTACAACAGCATTGATTAGCAATTTTATTGTCTTCATCAATTTGTGCTGAGGGCGGCGCTGTATTTCAAGCAAGTAGAAAGTATTCTCCGGGGACTAGGTCAGAATTTCCATTCAGCAGAAGTCCCGGGATAATACCCCAGATATCACTAAGCATAAAGACCTAGTATCTCAGAAAGAGGGGTCCTTTAAACAAGATTTCGGGGGTTACCCATATATCCGAGAGATGT
Source organism: Helianthus tuberosus (assembly GCA_030545235.1). Taxonomy (NCBI): domain Eukaryota; kingdom Viridiplantae; phylum Streptophyta; class Magnoliopsida; order Asterales; family Asteraceae; genus Helianthus; species Helianthus tuberosus. Next base: position 96,667,476 of record CM060357.1, on the reverse strand, counting down.
TACCCACGATATAAGCAAGTTTGAATTTAGGTTTATATCTCGTCACAATCTACTAAATGTGCAAAAACCTACTGGCATATCATCAGTGAGACCGTTTATCACTATTTATCTTTCCAATTCTTTAGCGTGCCATGATCGTCCACTGATGTACTATCATTTCCTCTTTTATACAACAAAACTCATTTTTGATATTATCATGTTTTTGGCTTTTTCAAATTTTCAAATGTTTTTGGATTTTCTGAAAATTTTTACTCCCCCTAAAATGCAAACACATTTTAGGAAATTTGAAAATAAACTGTACAATAAAGTGACAACCGATATCAAATCGCTTCAATTCGCCATCCTCTTGGCATAAACAATCAGAACTCCCCCTCACAACAAACTATTTTCCCATTATGATTTCAAAACACTTAAGTTTGTTTTAATCAAATGGTTTTTCCGGAAAATAAGTTTTGTTGATTTTAATAAACCATTTGTAGGTTAGGGGTTCATCACATTGTTCTCCAAAGTATCACTAGTAAGTATGGTCCAATCAAGTTTAACTTAATGACCTTGATTAACCACTTGTCAATGAAAACCTCTTTCAATCACTTACAGGTTCACTCACCAACTATAATCACTTGTAAATCAAAATATAACAATTTAAAGATACCACCTATACTTTACCAACTTTACCACTTGTAGGATCATTTGCTAAGAAAGATGCCGATTCCTGCTCTACTCTTACCAACCTGGGAGCTCCGGCAAGTCAGGAATTTATGGTGAAAATGCAGTCACCCAAGCCTGACCAGCCTTGGGTGATTTTGGCGGCAAACATCTGTCCCACCAACATTTTGATTTGTAAAAATCTTTTGCACTTTTAACCTTCCCATCAACCATCTTCCCGAAAATATGTTTGACTTTCCCATTGAAAGCCTTCTCAACATCAAATTCTCCCTTATCAGCGAAGAATTGATTTGAGATCTCTACCTTTCCCACTTTCTTCATCAAATTTTCCTTTGATAATGGAGGAAAATCCTCATCGTTCACCTCTGGAACGGAATTCACAACCTTTTTATCAACCAAAGACTCCTCTGATTTTATGGAATCAGATTCATTGTCAGAATTCCCCTCAGATTTAACCACCCACTTTTGCTTGTTCGTATCACCTCTTCTTTTGTAAAACCGTTTTGAACTTTCTCCTTCCTCAGAAGTAGAATTTTCAAATTTTTTAACATTTTTTACAGGTTGTTCTTTCTTATCAACACAAGTCTTTCTCAAAACAGAGTTAGAAGAAACTTCCTGTTTTTGGTAGTTGGTCTTGGGGCAATTCCAAGCTATGTGTCCGACTTCCTGGCATTTGAAACAGGTTCTTCTGTCAACTCTTTGAGCAAACTTTCTCACATTCTTCTTCACTTCAGCAAGAAACTCCTGGTTTGACTGCTTCCAGAACGGTTTCTTCTGTTCATCCTCTGAACTTCCTCCTGAAACAAATTTTGTTTTTGGTTTATAAGTTTTCTGATTTTTATAATTTTCTGAAGAATTGAAACCAAGACCTTTCTTTTTAAGATTACCGTTGTGGTTTGGTTTCTTTCGATAACTTGAACCATAACCGTAACCCTTTTTCTTGTTCAATCTTTGTTGAACTCTTGAAGTGTACTTTTTCGGTTTTTCATCAAGATTTAAATCTTTTATTTCAGAAATATTAGTTTCTGTCAGTTTGAAAACCTGTTTGATCATTTCAGTTTTGACACTTCTTATTGGAAATTCGTCATCAGAATATAATTTGTCTGAATCATACAAAGTATAAGCCACTTTGATTGATCCGTCATTCAAATTAGATTTTGATAACAAGAATTCTTTATTGTAAACCCTGTTAACCGATGAACTTGGACTCTTCTCAGACGAACTCGAACTATCTGACTTAGACTCTGACTTTGACTCTTCATCCGTATCTAACACCTGATCGACAACTTTCTTTACTAACTCAGACTCATGATCAGTGTCAGAAGCTGTGAATGTAACATCAATATTGTCTGGTAATTCATCAATGATTTCAGACTTTAACTTGATGTTGACTGCCTTTTTTAGACGCTCCTCGTTAGGATTCCTTGGAGAATAAGTTTCATGGATCGGGGGCGGACATCTGTTATACTTGACACTTGGTTTCTTACCAGTATCAGTATCTTCAGTCTTTTTATCCATGAACGCTTCCAGACCTGCAACAGTAGGATAAACACGATCAATCAAATAATCACAAGTAGTATAACTCAACAGTAATCGTTTAATCCTTTCACTTTCGATCTTTTCAAGCTCCAACTCCTTCTTCAGATTAGCACAGTCTTCAATGTAATCATTTATGACACTCTGCTTTGTCATTAATGTTGCGCTCATTTTCTCCATTGCCTTTTTAATTTCTGTATTTGTCTTTTTCAGACGATCAACTGTGTTGTTGAGCACATCATATGACTCCTTCACATACTTCACATCAGACAGTAAATCTTCTTTAATCTTCTCTAATTCAGCAATCTTCTTATCTTTCTCCTCACAAGCTTTGCAAGATTCTGAACACTTCGAACATGGTTTTTCAACTTCAACCATTTTTTCAACTATCTTTTCAACCTCGACAGTCTTTTCAACTTCAACAAGTTTCTCAATTTCAACAATTTTTTCTACTTCCACAATTTTTTCAACTTCGTCAAGTTTCTCTATCACTTTCTCATTCATCTGTTCTTCAGTTTCAACTTTTTCTGACGAGTTTTCCATTTGTGCTTTTTCTTCAGCAACTTTTCTAGATTCCAACTCGTGATCTTCAATCTTCTTAATAAACTGTGCCAGATTCATATTTTCAGTTTTTCTCATATGCTTTTTCTTCAATCAATAGATAAGTTATTTCTGCTGTGGTAATGCATCAGCAAGTTTATCAATCCATTCATCATTATCTTTCTTAATTTTCAATCTTTCCATTTCCACGACGAAATGACAATATCTATCAATGGTCATCTTTGTTGTTTCATGGTCAAAAGCTACAAACTTGTCAAAAGACTTCTTCAGTAACTCCTTTTCCATGTTTCGATTTCCCAAAATTCACAAACTCGGACTTTCAAATGAACTGGAATTAAATCTCAAGTGAACTGGTAATTACAAACGAACTAACTTGATTAATTACAAACGAACTAACTTGATGCAAACTGGTTCACCTCATGAAACACCTCGGTATAAATACCTCAAATTACACCTCAAATTTCACTAACTCGACAGCCGTGACTTTTACTTCAAACCTGATTGGGCCGCATACGATGTATTGAAAACTATTGGACTTCACTTATGCTTGACCCACAACACGTGAAACTGACACAACTTAAATTCTATTGGGCCAATATATCACTTTTAACTCTTTTCACATGGGCCACTGATTGTAATAGACTGACAACTTCAAGAAACATTTAATTTGATTTGGTCGAGACTTTGTTCTCAAGATTGATTGGGCCGCTGAATATGTTTCACATGCAACTCTTGGATTATCAATTTCAATGTTTTAAGATTCTTCAAACATGATAATACCGACAAACACTTTAAATCTGATACACATGCACATGCAATCACATTTAATGCCGATTCTATTTTCAATCCACTAATATGAGCTGACAATTTTCTTGTTTATCAAAACAAACAGATTTGACCAAATATAAAACTTCACATGCTCACAAATACCAATCCCACTTAGCTGACACACTTTTAATTGTTTAATCATAAATCGATGAACTGATAATTCTAGGAACGATGAAAACACATGCAACTACTGATCAACTGATACAACCTGACATCCACGTTTAATGTTTCACACAACTCGATGTACTTTCATGTGAATTACTGAACAACTTTCAAACGGTAGTCATGTTTCAAACGGTCATGTCATCTTCAAACGGACAAGGTCAATTTCAAACGGTCAAGGTCAATTTCAAACGGACAACTATGTATTTTCAAACGGTCAGTCCAGTTTCAAACGGTAGGGTCAGGTTACGTTCAAACGCACACCAGTTTTCAGTCCATTTTTACCAGTTTTACAACGAGTTTTAATCTGATATTCTCAAGGGTTTGTTAAAACTCAGTTACACACACATTGTGAAATTTTTAGCCGATTTTAACCGTGAAAACTTGTTCAGTTTTGAAAAGAAGGTGTAGAAAATAGATTTTCAAGCTGAATATGGCAAGAACTCCTCGTCTTGAGCTCTGATACCACTTGTAGGATCGTGTTTCGACCCGAATGAGTCGTTCAGAAGAGCTCTCGTACGTTTCAGAGGCGAAAACTAAGAAACGAACTTGAAAACAGCTTGAAATACACTTTAAACCTCTTGTATATTCAATTAACAATGTTTACAATCAGAGAATAAACCGGCAACACCTCGGTTTCAAATCTTGAATCGTTACAAATGATGAACGTTTGAAGGGTATTTATAGAGAAGGACCTGACCGTTTGAAGGTGTCATGGCTCCCTTCAAACGGACACCCTCCTTCAAACGGTCATACACTCTCAAACGGACAACATGCTTTAAACGGTTGCCTAATTTACTTCAAATGAACCATCTTTGTTTTGTCTCATGTGAGCCTGTTGCAATGTTGATGTCATCTCTATGATGTCATCATCAATGATGATGACATAATCCTTGTTCCGAACTGCAACGCAACCTGAGACTCGATATAAGACGAAGACGACAGATGTGTGCACCAACATAATCTGAGGGGATGTTATCAATGTGGAAATGAAGGGCATTTCAAGAAGGATTGCCCACAACTAAATCAGAACGCTAACAATAATAACGGTGGGAACAATAATCGCCAGAATAACAACAATGCGTGAAATAACAACAATAGGAATAACGGTGGAATTGGCGCTCGTGCGAGAGTGTTTACGATTGCAGCGGGCGATGCAGGGAACGATGGCAATGTCGTGACTGGTAAATTCTCTGTCAATGGTATTTTCGCTTCTGTATTATTCGACTCTGGTGCCGACTAGAGTTATGTGTCTTTGGGGTTCGGTCGTCAGTTAGGGTTAACTCTAACACCTCTTGAGGTCAAACACGTAGTAGAATTGGCTGACGGGAAGTCAATTGAAGCCTCACATGTTCTCTTTGGGTGCAAAGTTGATCTCTTGGGTCAAGTGTTCGGCATTGACCTCCTTCCCGTCACACTTGGTAGCTTTGATATAGTTGTTGGTATAGATTGGTTGTCAAAACACCGAGCCGATATACTTTGCAAGGAGAAAATCGTGCGTATACCTCTCCCTAGTGGGGAATCGTTGCTTGTCCAGGGTCATCAAAGTGGTGCAACCGTCAGTCTCATTTCATCCATGAAAGCCTAGAAGTGTTAGAGGAAGGGCCATCTAGCTATTCTTGCACTTGTTACTGATACTCGGCCTGAAGAGAAAAGAATTGAGGATCTACCTGTTGTTCGTGAGTTTCCTGACGTTTTTCCCGAGGAACTTCCAGGTCTACCTCCATACCATCAGGTAGAATTCCAAATTGATCTTACACCAGGAGCAGCTCCGATTGCTCGTGCACCTTATCGTCTTGCACCCGGAGAGTTGCAAGAATTGTCTAATCAACTCCAAGAACTGTTGGATAGAGGCTTTATCCGACCCAGTTCTTCGTCTTGGGGAGCCCCAGTTTTGTTTGTAAAGAAGAAGGACGGATCCTTTCGCATGTGTATTGACTACCGTGAACTCAACAAGGTGAAAATCAAGAATCGTTATCCTTTACCTCGCATTGACTACCTGTTTGACCAGTTGCAAGGGTTGAGCTTCTACTCAAAGATTGATCTAAGGTCGGGCTATCATCAGATGAGAGTCCAAGAAGAGGATGTTCCCAAAACAGCCTTCAGAACATGGTATAGCCATTACGAGTTTCTGGTCATGCCATTCGGGTTAACCAATGCACCAGTGGTATTCATGGATCTCATGAACCGCGTATGTAAACCATACCTTGACGATTTTGTCATCGTGTTTATCGATGACATTCTGATCTATTCTAAGAACAAGGAGGACCACGAACGGCACTTGCGTCTCATCTTAGAGCTCCTGAGGAAGGAGCAGCCTTACGCGAAATTTTCTAAGTGCGACTTCTGGATTCGAGAAGTACACTTCCTTGGTCACATATTCAACGAGCTGGGAATACATGTGGATCCCGCTAAAATTGACTCTATCAGGAATTGGGCAGCGCCAAAGAATCCTTCAGAGGTGCAACAATTCCTGGGTCTCGCTGGGTACTATCGTAGATTCATTGAAGGATTTTAAAAGATCGCTCAACCTCTCACCGCTCTGATACAGAAAGGTGTAGTGTATTCTTGGGGGATGAAACAGGAAGATGCCTTCCAGCTTCTGAAGCAAAAACTCTGCAGTGCACCGATTCTGTCCTTACCTGAGGGTACCGAAGATTTTGTGGTGTACTGTGATGCCTCTATTCAGGGTCTCGGTTGCGTGCTGATGCAACGAGAGAAAGTGATAGCTTACGCCTCTCGACAGTTGAAGGTCCATGAAAAGAATTACATGACTCACGACTTAGAGTTGGGGGCCGTGGTGTTTGTGCTTAAAATCTGGAGGCATTACTTGTACGGCACTAAATCCACTATTTATACCGACCACAAGAGCCTTCAGCATATCTTTGACCAGAAGGAATTGAATATGCGGCAGCGTCGCTGGGTAGAACTCTTAAACGACTATGATTGTGCAATCAAGTACCACCCAGGTAAAGCTAACATTGTAGCTGATGCCCTTAGTCGAAAGGAAACGAAACCCAAGCGTGTCTGCGCTCTGCAGCTCACTATCCACTCTAATTTACCTGATCAGATCCGTTCTGCTCAGACTGAAGCGTTGAAGGAAGAAAACATGGAAGCTGAATATTTGCGGGGTATGGAGAAACGACTGGTAGAGAGATCTGACGGCATTTATTACTTCATGGAACGAATATGGGTTCCGTTGCTTGGAAATCTTAGAGAACTTGTGATGGACGAAGCGCACAAGTCCCACTATTTTGTTCACCTAGGTTCTGATAAGATGTATCAGGATCTAAAAGTCTTGTATTGGTGGCCGAAAATGAAAGCACACATCGCGACCTATGTGAGTAAGTGTTTGACTTGTGCGAAAGTCAAGGTGGAGTATCAAAAACCCTCTGGCCTGCTTCAGCAACCAGAGATACCCATGTAGAAATTGGAGCAAATTTCTATGGATTTCATCACTGGTTTACCTAGAACTCAAAACGGGAACGATACCATTTGGGTGATCGTTGATCGTCTTACGAAATCAACACACTTCCTCGCGATCAAGGAAACCGATAAGTTTTCACAACTGGCTGGTATCTATCTGAAGGAGGTGGTTTCCAGGCACGGAGTGCCAACCTCCATTATCTCTGATCGGGATCCGCATTTCATATCTGATTTGTGGCAAGCGATGCACAAATCGTTTGGCTCACGTCTTAACATGAGCACTACCTATCACCCTCAAACGGATGGTCAGAGTGAGCGAACCATCCAGACTTTGGAAGACATGCCACGGGCATGTTTTATCAATTTTAGTAAAGGTTGGGAAAGACACTTACCTTTGGTAGAGTTTTCTTATAACAACAGCAACCATACTAGCATCCAGGCAGCTCCGTTCGAGGCTTTATATGGACGGAAATGTCGATCTCCCCACTGTTGGGCTGAAGTGGGTGACAGCCAAATCACAGGTCCAGAACTTGTGCTTGAAACCTCCGAGAAGATTGTCCAGATCAGAAATCGTAAGGCAGCAGCGCGTGATCGCCAGAAAAGCTACGCTGATAAGCGTAGGAAATATTTGGAGTTCGCTATTTGTATTCATGACATGTTGAAAATCTCACCGTGGAAGGGTGTGGTACGCTTTGGGAAACACGGCAAGCTCAATCCGCGTTATGTCGGGCCGTTTAAGATTTTGGAACGAATGGTAAAGTGGCCTACAAGCTTGAGTTACCTGCTGAGTTGGGTAACGTTCATGACGTCTTCCATGTTTAGCAATTAAAGAAGTGTTTGTCCGATGAAACACTTGTGGTACCACTTCAAGAACTGAAAATCGATGACAAATTGCAGTTTGTCGAAGAACCCATCGAAATTATGGATCGGGAAGTCAAGGTGTGTAAGCATAGCCGAATCCCGATCGTGAGAGTCCGATGGAACTCAAGACGTGGACCGAAGTTCACATGGGAACGCGAGGATCAGATGAAGCTCAAGTATCCTCACCTTTTTGCCAACTGACCAATCTAATCCTGATGCAACTGGTAAATTTCGGGACGAAATTCCCTTTCTAGTTGGGGATGATGTGGCACCCGGGGAAAATCCACAGTCATCCTAATCTAACACCTTGCTGCTTTGAGTTACTTATCAAATTTCGGGATGAAATTCTTTTCAAGTTGGGATAATGTGACAACCCGAGAATTCAAGGTCTTTCCTCTATGCATCACTTGTTTGTTTTCGTAATTCATTTTACGTTGTATCATGTGCGCTTTGAATAATTAAAGTTTGTTATGTTTGGTTGTTGCATCAAACTCAGGAATCGTTTAATGTTTGATGTTTAATCTTAACATGTGCATACCACACTCATATCAACGAAAAACCCAAGTTGACGAAGAACTAGGGTTCTTCGTCCCAAGCACATGTCGACGAAGGACTAGGGTTCTTCGCCAAGAACCCCATCACGAAGGAGGTTCTTCGCCATGAGGTCTTTCACCAAAAAGGGGTCTCGGCCGAGGATTATTCACGGCCCAGACTGTGCCCGATTGTTATATTGCTTGTATCACCTTTCATAACTTGCAACTGTAAACACAAAAACCCTAATGTTCTCTCTCTCCCTGTTCTCTGTGCGACGGCAGTTTGGGATCTCGAAACCTTTCCATCTCGATTTAGCTAATCACTTCGGTATCACGGTTAGTGTTCTTCCTTGTCCGTTACAAAAATCCTGATGTTGTGATCTTATGTGAGATTAGGGTTCTGTTAATAGGATTGTAGATCTAGAACTAGTATGCATAAACTGATGATGATTGGAGAGTATAAATCAATTGTTATTGTGGGTTGGATGTGACATGAAAAAATAGGGTTTGAATAGGGATGTGTGTTCATTGGAATCATGGTAGTTCGAATTGATTAGGGATTGTGAATATTAAACTGTTAATCAATGACTAGGGTTATCGTAAGTCATAGAATCTGATAAGTGTTTACGTTGTTGATGAACGACGGCAATTACGGTTGTTTGAACGTGTATGTGAACGTGCTAAATTGTGTCAATTGATATGTTAACTGTTGTTATGAGAGTAGTGGAGGATCACAGAAAGAAATCACGTAACTGTTGAGATCCAGCGATGAAGGATTCCCCAGCGAAGAACCCAGGTTGACGAAGAACTGATTCTTCGTTGACTGGCATTCGACAAACCACTAAGGTTCTTCGCCACAATCATTTTTCGACGAAACATGGTTCTTTGCGTGGAGGGTTCTTCGCCATGAGAGTATCCCACGAAGAACTGGTTCTTCGTGAGGATGCTGCAATAGAATAAACAAACAGAATCTTTTAAACAGTAAGGTGTCAAATAGTTTATGACTTGTATAGATTGAATAATTGATATGTGATATACGGTGATCTCTGCTGTGAACGCAAACTGTGAATATACGTGACTTAATTGATTATGAAACTGATTTCATTGGTAACCACAGTAGGGTTGGTTGACTAACATGGAACGGGTAACTTAACATACCGCGGAAAACAAAGGTGAGTTCACTTCTCTCAATACAAGGATGCGTCCGGTGGGAACAAACAAACAGGCAAAACAAATAATCAGTTTTCATAAACCCATATCCTTGGAGGGGGTATGAGGCAGTTTTCAGTAACAAACAGACTTTCACAAACCCATATCCCTATAGGGGATATGAGGCGGTTTTTAGTAAATGTTGATATTGGATAATACACTCACTTTCTATCACTTAAGTCCCATCATACTACCGAACAAGTTGCTTGTAGGGCAACGGGGTTATTAGTTGATAGCGCTATTAGTTTTGGCACCCTCACGACGTACCTAGATAGGACGGGCGTGAACTAATAACTTTAAAATCATGACTAATGTTTGAAAGAGCATTGGAGAAGGGCAAAAAGGTGCCGTCTGCAGTATCGAGTTATTATCAACATAACATAAGTCAATACTTGGTAACGAACGGTTAAACAAAATGTGAACTCGCCGGGTTTCATTGATACACTTTTCTGCATGCTTACAGGTCCTTAGGTACACTGTCATGAAACTTGCTGTCTGGGAAGCTGGAGTGGTCGTGGGTCGTGGCATTTGGAACGCTCCTCGATGTTACATTGTGTTGAACACTTTCATTTAAACTTATTGAACAAACTATTATGCTTCCGCTGAACATGTTTAATTTTCTAAATTGGTGTTTGAACTATACTATTTCGGTTTGTGGAAAGTTTTATTTTATTTATGGTTCAATGTGATTAGTGGCTAGATCCTGGTACGTCACACGCCTCGCGGGGGATTCCGCTTGTGGTATTTTTGGGGTGTGACACTTTTTACTCGCCTATTCAAGTTTTAAATTTATAAAACACGATATTCTACTATCACTCTACACACATTAGGGAAAGTGCACCCATCGGGGACGTAGTATAGTGATGACAAGATACTGAGGTCGTCCAAGGACACAAGAGGTTTTAGTACCGGCTTATCGTTAACGTCTAATCAAACCAAACTTTGAGAAAAGTTTTTTTAAAATAATAAAAGATAAATTAAAAACATAAAATAAAATAAAATAAATACAGATAGACAAGAACGAATCACTTAGATCCGACTTGTCTTTCATGTACCCTTTTGATGATTTCCTCACTTTGGGTATTTTAATAGATTATCTTAGTTATATTAGTAGGCCCCTCTTGTGAAGGCGATGTTACCCTCAACCTAGTGGTTTGAGTCAGCAACGATACAATCCCACTAGGTCAGAATATTGAAAGATCATTAAGTAAGTTATTATGATTGGTGCAATCCTAGAACGACTCCAACTGCAAAGTGACTTGCAGCGCACATGATTTCAAAAGGTAATTTCCAATCTGGCGCTATCATGATTGGTGCATTAACTAACATTTCTTTTAAGGTTAGAAATGCTTTGTTTCATTCCTCGTCAAAGACAAATGGTGCTTCTTTTTCAAGTAATTTTGTTAGAGGTCTAGAGATTTTTGAAAAGTCTTTGATAAATCGCCTATAAAATCCAGCATGTCCTAGGAAACTTCGAATGGCTCGAACGGAGGAAGGTGGAGGTAATCGGGAAATCGTTTCTATTTTAGCCTGATCCACTTACATTCCTTTGTTTGAGAATATATGACCGAGTACTATTCCCTCCGTTACAATGAAATGACATTTTTCCCAATTAAGAGCGAGGTTAGTTTCCTCACATCGGGATAGCATTCGTTCAAGGGTATCGAGGCATTAGTCATATGTATCTCCAAAGATAGAAAAACCATCCATGAAAACTTCCATAGTTTTTTTCTATCATATCGTGGAAGATGGCAACCATGCAATGTTGAAACGTAGCGGGGGCATTGCATAGACCAAAAGGCATGCGTCGATAAGCAAGTTATTAATGCAAAAATTGGTAGCCCCCTTTCCAGATAACGGTCACCCTCAACCCGTTGGTCTGAGTCAGCAGGGATACAGTCCTCACGGGGTTGGTTTAAAGTTTTAATAGTAGTTTATAGATAAGGGATTCAAGCTTTTTGCACCTCTCCCGTGGTGGGTAATGCTCGCTCCGACTCGTGAGGTGTTATTGGGCTTGAACCAGGTTCTCGCATGATCTATACACTGAACGAGACATAAAATTCACCCAACCACCCTTCTAATCTCCCTTTCGGGTTAATTAACGCGCTTTATATAGACCGTAAAGACACGAATATGTGAATCAACGACATATGAATAATGTTTGAATAAATTCGCCTTCAGTATAAAATAACTAATTATTAAAGTCATTAATACATACCCAATTAAAAATTAGCCAATGATTGGAAATCATAAAAGAAAATACATAAAAGATATGTCTTCACCAAGTGATGTAAGAATTTAGCCAAGCATGGCCTTTGTTTGACAAAGACTCTTACTATCAATCTTGGATCCCGAGACTACACACACACTCTAAAAGATGAAAAATGGATGATGGTGTTGTAGTGGTGGTGAAGTGGTGGCAAGTGAGAGAGAAGTGGTTTGCCAAGGGATGGTTTGGAATGAAACCAAGCACCCATATTTATAGTTGAAAACAGAATGTCCACCACGGCCCGTGCCCGCCTGGCACGGCCCCGGTGCCATCATTCTCTCTCTTCTACATTAACTGCAGTGTCAGACTTGTACTAACACGGCCCCGTGTGTCAATGGCACGGCTTGTGGCCAATGTACTTGTTGTACTTCTTCAGATTCTGGAAATCCTTGAGTTGAACACGCCCCGTGTTGGTTTTAGCATGACCCCGTGTTGAGCTTTGAATTTGTCTTTTGTTGTTGTCTTTTTCTACTGCAGCGAATTCTCACTGGGCACGACCTGTGCTAAATGAGCACGGCCCCGTGCCAGAGCTACTGATTTTGTTATTTCTTGGGTTTGGATGTGGATGGGGCTCGGGAAATTGCGTCAATCCTTATTCATTGCATTTTATGTTGGATTTTGCTGTCTTTTTGCTTCTTTTGTTCATTTAAGCTCTTTTAACCCTGTTTATTAAAAAGGAACAGAAACAAAAGCTTTTTCCAACATTAGTACTAAAAAGGGTTGCTTTTACGCCGTATTTGATATAATTTATATGTTGTATTTTAAGCACATCAGGATAGAAAGAGACTTTGAAGAAATTACTACAAAGTCCTTCAAAATTCCTAAAAAAGGGTTGCTTTGAAGAAAACTGATGTTGATTCAGGAAAATCAAAGACAATCCAACAGGACAACAAAGTCCTTCAAAATTCCTGCAGTCCCATCTTTGGAATGTAAGAAATAAGTCCATGTAAACCTTGAAAAATCAACTATAATAAGACAATTTATTTGATAACATAGTCCTTCAAACTTAACCACTGTAGGATCTGAGTTTATCAATTTGTGAATTTAATCAATCAAAGAATAAACAATTTATAAATTGTAATGCAAGTAATATAAACACACAAGCAGGAAGTTAAATCCAGACTGTTTTCTATTGAAGTATAATGATTACAAATACAATACAATGATTATACAAACTCCCTCTCAGCCCGATCACACACTTTTTTGTTCGTACAAAAGCAATAAATGTGATAACTAGATCTCAAACAGGTGAATATATTTATACAAGTACGAAAACTCTGTTTGCAATCAACTAACGTCACCCTAATAGTGACGTTTGACGAAAGCTCTGAACAACAATTTCTTTTTCTTCAACAATGGTTTTATGGCTTCAAACAGATGTTTGAATGTCTTTAAATAGATGCTCTAATTTGTGTTCAAGATTCACTATCTTTGGGAGGAGACTGCTTCATCTACGATTTATTTCTTGATCAAGAGGTCATGTTTTGGCTTTTGAATGTTATCTGTTCTTTTGTAGGTCCAACAATAATGAAATCACATAATCACGTAATGGGTATTCAAAATAACCTAGTTATGTGTTGGTATTCAAAATCACGTAATGGGTATTCAAAATCATGTAATTTTTTTTAAAACTATAGCAATAGGCTGCTCAAATTAAAGAAAATAAAATGCTCGTTAATATACTGTAATTTTTTTTTCAAAAATATTAACGTATGAAAAAGTTATAGCTATTTGAAAATCAAGGAGGGAAGGAGTTTAAGTGAGAAATGACTATCTGTTTATTCAATTGTTTGAAATTGAGATTTACGAAAAGGCCATCACCTAGTTTTGAGCCATTAATCTTAGGAAATCAATGGCCGTGAATTTCACACATGCTTCGTACAAGAGAATTCTTTTGTATGTGAACTTAAGAATTGATTTATTAGATATGATATCTTTTAAAGTTTGTTATTTGGAAGATCGTTAAGGGTTTTCTTTCCATACATGTTATTAAATAGGATTAAATATAAAAAAATAGGATATAAAACAGGTTAAGCAAGTAATTTTTTTGAAGTTAAAAGAGCTAAATCATTAAAAAAAATAGCGATTAAAAGCGAAAGGGTTGGAATGGTTTATAATTTTTCCGTTCAATAAACAAAAATAAAAATACAATTGAGCGGAGTTACAGGGTTAAACCATTTTTTGGGGTGAGGTGAGGTGAGGTGAAATGGAGAAAAGTGGTTGATGTGATACCTAGATAAAGTTAAGGAGGGGGTATGAGGTAATGGAATGGACGAAAGAATGTAAGGTAGTGTTTGGTATGCAGGAATGAGAAGTGGAATGGAATAGATGATTACGAGGGAATGAAGAAAATGATTTTTGGTTGGTCAATGGAATGGAATCACCTATTCCATAAGGCATTACATTCCCTCAAAATCATTCATTCCACCCCCCATGTTTTTTTTTTTCCATTCCATCCCCTCTTGCACCATTCATCAACACCACAACCCACCACCTTCGCCACAACCCACCCGCCACCACCCACCACCGACGCCATCACCGCCACCCGCCACCACCCACCACCGACGCCATCGCCGCCACCCGCCACCACGACAGCCACCGTCGCCGCCGCCACCCACTCGTCACCGTTATCACCCACAGCCGCGGCCAACCGTCAACGCCACTTGCCGCCGTCGCCCACCACCATCGTCGACGCCACCACCAACCGCCGCCGCCACCCACCGCCACCTCTACTGCCAACCCCCACCAAAGGCCACCTTGCCGCCACCACCACTCGCCGTCAGCGCCGCACCGCCACTTGCTGCCACCACCACCACCCATCGCTGCCGCCGACACTCACCACCGCCACCTATAACCACCCACAATCACTACCACCAACCACCACCTCCACTCACCGCTGACTTTATTACTCCGCTTTTCTTGCCTACCGAACAGTACACAGTGATAATCCATTCCATTCACACATGGTAACCAAACAAGACATGGAATGATAATGATCCATTGCATTCCCTCATCCATTCCATTACCTCGTCCATTCCATTCCTTTGTCTATTCCATTACCCCATACCAAACAGACCCTAATGGACAAGATAATGGAATGGACAAGGGAATGCAATAGATCGTTACAATTCCATGTCTTGTTTGGTTACCATATGGGAATGGAATGAATTATTATTGTGTATTGTTTGGTATGCAAGAAAAACGAATGAATAAAATCAGCGGAGAAGGGTGGTGGTCGGTGGCAGTAAGTGTGGGTGGTTATAGGTGGCGGCGAAGGCGGCGATGGGTGGTGGCAGCGGCGATGGCGGTGACGGCGGGTGGCAGTGACGGTGGTGGCGGCGGCCGTCGGTGGTGGTTGGTGGCGGCAGAGGTGGCGGTGGGTGACAGCGGCGGTGGTGGTTGGTGGTGGCGGTGGTTGTGGCGTTGACGGTGGTGGTGGGTGGCTACGGCGAGTAGCGTTGGCGGTAGTGGTGGTTGGAGGCGACGAGGGGTGGCGACAGTGGCGGGTGGTGGCGGCAGTGGTGGCTGTCGGTGTCTCGGCGGAGGCAGTGACGTGTTGCGGGTGGAGGCGGCGATGGCGTTGGTGCTGAGTGGTGGTGGTGGGTGGTGGCAGGTGGTGGCGAAGATTGTGGGTTGTGGTGGTGTTGATAAATAGTGCAAGAGGGGATGAAATGAAAAAAAACATGGAAGGGGACGGTGTATGGAATGATTTTGAGGGAATGAATGATTTCACTCCATTGACCAACCAAATACTCTTTCTCTATTCCCTCGTAATAATCCATTTCACTCCGCCTCCTATTCTTACATAAATACCTCAAGACCTAAATGACTAATTTTTTTCCAAGCAAGTTAAATTAATTATTAAAAATCATTCTTTTAGTCCTAAATAATTACAAAACCATAATTAATTTCAGTTTTTCTTTTAGTCCAAATAATTACAAAACCATAATTAATATCAGTTTTTTTTTTTAAACTAAACCTAATAATAACAAATTAAAATAATAATAATCAGATAATCATCTTTAACATAAATCCAAACATTCTCAAACGACGCCGATAGCTTTCATGTTCCTTTGGACAATAAAGTATGCAAGAAACATAAAAGCGTGGCATAATTCGGGACACATTCTTCAAATTATTCCCGCCCGATGTTAATGCAAACAGTTTCTGATTTAAAAATGTTATATTTTGCACATTCACATTTGGCTTAGCTCATTGTTTAGTACATATAGAAAGAACCTGACATCCCACTGTCCCCGACCAAAATTTGGTTTAGCTCATTGTTTAGTACATATAGAAAGAACCTGACTTTTTGTTTGTCGGGTATATGATTCTTTCATTCATGTTCAATGAACTTAAAATCTTGCCTACAATAAATTTCACGATAATGGTAGTGATATTTGTCATAAGTAATGCATGCTAAAACAAAATTAGGATACTTAGGGAGCTGTTTGGGAAGTTATATTCATAGAAATGATATTATCGTTTTGTTTTATATGCAATATTCATCGGTTGCAACAGTATTATGAAAGAAAATTCAATATCGGCAATAATATTTTCTAATGGATTTGACTTTATACTTTTACCTCGTAATCTTGCCACCACCACTCGTCGTCACCGCCGCAACGCCACTCGCCGCCACCACCACCACCCATCGCCGTCGCCGACACCCACCACCGCCACCTATAACCACCCACAATCACTACCACCGACCACCACCTCCACCCACCGCTTATTTTATTACTCCGTTTTTCTTGCCTACCGAACAATACACAATAATTATTCATTCCATTCACACATGGTAACCAAACAAGACATGGAATGGTAATGATCCATTGCATTCCCTCATCCATTCCATTACCTTGTCCATTCCATTCATTTGACAATTCTATTACCCCATACCAAACATACCCTTAATATTTTAGGTGTTTGCTTAATGTTTTACCAAGTTTTATTGCATCTTTGAAAGCCAAGACTTGGCCTCCCATCAAGGGAAAAATTATTCAAGCAATTTAGAAAGTTTGGATGTTAGACTACTCCGTGTGGAAGAGTAGTGTTGTCTAAAGTGCTCGGCGTTCAAAAATTGTTTGACGATCGTTCGAAAAAGCTCGGAAATTTGCTCGCTCGATTCCTTGCTCGGTTAAAACCGAGCACGAGCATAGGTACGCTCGCTTGTCGCTCGTTCGGTTTCGATTGAATTTATTTTTATTATATATATATTAAATATAAACATGTAACATAAATATTTATTATATCATATATATAATAAATATATAAAAAAGTATTAAAAAAGTTGAAATCTGATATTTTCGCTATTGTTTTTGACTTTAGTAAAGTAACCCTGATGACGGGGGTAGCCCAAGACCAAATATAAATGACTTAAATACGTGAATATTCATAAGGCAAAATGGTTCAAAGGTTAAAAACCTGGGGAGTTGAGATAAAGCAATACGGGTACAGTAAAAGGTCATGTCTCTGAATTGCTTCACCAACTCACCAGCCGCAAAAGCAATGCAGGTCCACAGAGTACACTCTATTATCCGCGGGTCAAAAGGCTTCAACCCCCGAAAGGGTAAGTCCCCCACTGCAAGCATGTTCACTAGTCAAACTCATTCCTCTTCGAGTGATGTCCTCTCCTATAAATTAGACACTTCATTTACTAAGGAGGACATTCCTCGCCAGCTCTGATTCCCGAAATCTCTGGTCATTCATCTCGAGTACTTGCTTCATGCAAGATACTTTCTTTCACATTCAACACACACATTCCTTTTGCTTACACATCCGAATCTGAATACATTTCAGAGAAGGATCCTTAGCAAACAACAAAATTAATCTAGTGAACCTCTCTCCACGTCTTGCAAACGTGGGGGGACCCCACGACCTGCGTTAGGCAAAGTTGAACCGTTCAACCCTTTTGCCTCACCAGCCCAGCTACTACCCTTGGTCTATTA
Source organism: Helianthus tuberosus (assembly GCA_030545235.1). Taxonomy (NCBI): domain Eukaryota; kingdom Viridiplantae; phylum Streptophyta; class Magnoliopsida; order Asterales; family Asteraceae; genus Helianthus; species Helianthus tuberosus. The sequence continues at coordinate 96,649,474 of CM060357.1, read as the reverse complement.
TTTGTTGCATCAACAAGTTGGCGCCCACCGTGGGGCCACGCCACTATTTCTCCTCAAAAGACCTAGTAGTGTAGCTCCTTTCTCTTAAAACTACCATGTCAGAAAGTGGATCCCCGGGAGAAGTAAATCAGGTTCCGAACACCTCTACCCCGGGTACTAGCCAAACTCATGTGGCTATACCAACTTCTTTCTCAACTCCGGGGAGCACTCCCGAGTTTCTCACTTTCAACACTCCAACTCCGTCCAGATCCGGTGTTCCTTCCCCTAATGTTGGTGTCTCTGGCACCCCACCACCTGTTGAACTTACCCTTGAAGGGGTTGCCAACAATTTCCTTGAGTTGAGGTCCCTTCTCAACCAATATGTAAGTAGGGAAAGGGAGAAGGGAGTGAGGATTCGTTTAGACTATGACGAGCCAGAACCAACACTATCTCCTGGGCCTCCTATCCCTCCTTTTGCATCTAGGGATGAGGCTGGTCCTAGTAATCCTCCAAACCCTAACCCGTATATGTCCGCAAGGCCGAATCCTACAGCATATCCTCTCTTCTCATCTCAACCAGCTACGAGTGGTGCTCCTCTGGGCCATGAGCTGACCCTAGAGCAGCTCCTACAATCCCCAGTGACAAGCCTTCCACCTTCTACAACAACCTCATGGGAACAAGCTTTGTCCGTGCTCCGCTTGGCACGAAGTGCTGTTATGAGCACCCCCTTTGGAGTTAGTTGCCCAGTTGCACCCGGAAGCCTTCAAGGCTTCAACCCCATGCCCCAGATGATGGCCAGCTTCCCGTGGCAGCACTTTATTAATCAGGTCCTGGCCACTCAGGGGAACATCAACAATGGCAACAACACGGGTACAAGGACTGAAGAAGATTTGGCCAAACCTTACAAGCCGAGTAACCTCTCATGCTTTTCACAGCAAATAGCGAATTATGATTTTCAAACGAAGATCAAGATGCCATCCTACATCAAAACATATGATGGGACTGAAGATCCTGAGGACCATCTTCAGATCTTCACTGGTGCAGCAAGGATTGAGAAATGGTCAAACGCTGAATGTTGTCTAATGTTCATGCAAACTCTTGTCGGATCATCCATAATTTGGTTCAATGATTTACCTGCTCGAAGCATTCGAAGCTTCGATGACCTCAGCAAGGGATTCCTGGCCAATTTCTCCCAACAAAGGCGATACGTCAAAGATGCAACAGTGATCTTTCAGATAAAACAACGAGATGATGAAAGTCTTCGAGAATTTATCGAACGATACAAGAAGGAAGGTCTAACATACGTAGGGGCAGACGAAAAAATGAGGGTGGCTGGTTTTATGAATGCAATCACCTCAAAATATCTCACAAGAGATTTCAACAAATCCCTGCCCAAGACCTTGGAAGAAGCTCTCGAAAGAGCTGAAGCCCATATCCGGGGACAGGAGGCAGTAGATATTAAAGAGCAAAGGAAAAGAGGATCCAGTTGGCGAAGCAACAGCCCAGCCAGGAAAAGGGGGAACTTTAACTCCTATGACAGACGCCAAAAGGGTTCAGACCATCGAAGGCTTGAAGGTCGAAACCCTTCCACTAGGGAAAAAGGCATAAGCTTCACACCCCTCACAAAGACTCCTCAAGAAATCCTTGCAACGGAAGAAGTCAAGCAGAACTTTCGGCCTCCTAGGCCTCTCCCCAAAAGCAGAAAAAACGAAAATTCCACACAATACTGTGAATTTCATGAAGAAAAGGGACACCATACCAATGATTGCTTCCAACTTAAAAAGTGGATCGAAGAAGCCGTCAAGTCCGGGGAACTTGCTCACTTGGTAAAGGGAGTAAGGGACAAAATGGCTGAAGGAAAAGGCAAGAAAGTCAATATGGTAGATTTCGATGGAAGGGTTCCACACAAAAGGCAGTGGTTGGAAGCTTGGGAGCTTCAGTGTATTTGTTTCCCCCCAACTGAGAAGGACCCTCTTTCAAGCCCTCTTGTGGTTGAGGCTACTGTGGGAACATTGTAAACAAGTAAGGCTTACATAAACACTGGTGCTGCCACCGAAATCATGTTTGAGAAGTTCTTCAACCATCTAAGCAATGAAGAATGTTCAAGGCTTCAACCCTCCGGAACCTCCATAAAAGGTATTGCCGATATACCCCTCAAGCCTTTAGGGCAACTGACACTTGATGTTCATTTCAGCGATGGTTAGAAGGAGAGAGTCCAACCACTCACCTTTGTGGTTATCAATATACCTTCAAACTATGATAGGATCATCGGGAGGCCGGGACAGTGTGCATTTTATATGGCTGTGTCTGTTGGCCATGGCACTGTCAAATTTCCCACCGAGAGGGGAATAGCAACCCTTCAACCTTCCCAGGAGGCCTACATGGTTGAAGGCGAAAGCTCCAAAAGTGAGGAAGACAAGCAAAGGCTAATTGTAAATCCTAAGTACCCCGAGCAGAAGATAAAGGTCAATCCAAGCCTTTCACAAAAGACCCTCTCGTATCTTGAAAAGCTGTTAACACATTACAGTGATGTCTTTGCTTGGTGCCCGGAAGACATGACAGGCATCCCTCGAAGCATTGCTGAACATGAGTTGAAGATACCACCCAATGTCAAGCCCGTCGTCCAAAAGAAACGAAGTCTAGCACCCGAAAGAAGCTTGGCTGCATGCTAAGAGGTTGAAAAGCTTGTGTCTGCCGGTATTCTCAGCGAAGTCAAGTACCAATCCTGGGTTGCAAACCCGGTGATGGTCCGAAAGCCAGACAATTCGTGGAGAATGTGCATAGACTTCAAGGACCTTAACAAGGCTTGTCCCAAAGACTGCTACCCGTTACCTGAAATTGATCTTAAGGTTGATTCCCTCACCGGTTACCCGTTCAAATGTTTTCTTGATGCCTACAAAGGTTATCATCAAATCCTCATGAAGGAGGAGGATGAAGAAAAGACCGCCTTTCACACGGACAAAGGGATTTTTTGTTATCAAAAGATGCCTTTTGGCCTCAAGAACGCTGGAGCAACCTATCAACGCCTAGTTGACAAGGCCTTTGCAAGTCAAATTGGTAAAAACATGGAGGCATATGTCGATGACTTGGTGATCAAAAGCAAAACAGAGTATCAAATGCTCGATGACATCCAAGAAACATTCAAGAACCTAAGGAAGGTCAACATGAAACTTAACCCCGAGAAATGCTCTTTTGGGTTTGAGGAAGGTAAATTCCTTGGGCATATTGTGGGAAAACAAAGAATTAAAGCCAATCCGAATAAGGTGAAAGCTGTTCTTGAAACCAAACCACCGAGAAGCAAGAAGGAGGTTGAGAGCTTAAATGGGAAGCTTACAGCCTTGAAGCGTTTTACCTCCAAGTCGGCTGAAAGGTCTTTACCCTTTTACAAAATGCTCAAGAGCTGCTCTGATAAGAAGGACTTTAAATGGACTGAGGAGGCTGAAGAAGCCTTCAACCAGATGAAACAACATCTCGCTTCCTTACCTGACATTGCAGCCCCAGAAACGGGAGAGTTAATCTCGGTGTACCTTTCAGTTGCTAAAGAGGCTATAAGCGTGGTCCTCACCATTGAGCGAGACAAGGTTCAGGTACCCGTTTATTTCTTCAGCAAAACTCTAAAATTGGCTGAAACCAAATATCCTCCTCTTGAAAAACTTGCCCTAGCCCTAGTTCAAACAGCTAGAAGGCTCGAAGGTATTTCCAAGCACACCCTATACAAGTGGTCACCGACCAACCTATTAGGAGTGTGCTTGAAAAACTAGAAAACTCGGGACGACTAGCCAAATGGGCAGTAGAAGTAGGTGAGCATAACATCACCTACGTCCCAAGAAAAGCTATCAAAGCCCAAGTCTTGGCTGATTTCATTGTAGAAGTCCCAAAGCAAACAATCACTGAAGTGAACACCGCCACCACTGAACCCTCAGACCTTGAAGCCTGGAAGCTTTTCACCGATGGGGCTTCAAGCGTTGAAGGGTCAGGGGCTGGGCTCATTTTGATCAACCCAGAAGGGTTGGAATTCACGTATGCTCTCCGTTTTGATTTTCAGACCACTAACAACGAGGCTGAATACGAGGCACTGATCGCCGGCTTAAGACTGGCTAAAGAAATGAAGGTCCAAAAGCTTGAAGTGTTCACAGATTCGTTGCTAGTCTCGAGCCAAGTGAATGATAGCTACGTTGCAAAGGAGCCCAACATGAAAAGATACAAAGAAAAATCCAAGGAGCTGATGAATACCTTCCAAACATGCAACATCAAGCAAATTTCCAGGTCCCAAAACAAAAAAGCGGATGCCTTGAGTAAGCTTGCATCTCTCACCTTCGCCCACCTTACCAAGAAAGTGTTGGTAGAAGTGTTAAAAGCTCCATCAATCGATGAGTTGGAAGTTCAAGATGTAGTCACCGAGGAAGATCCAAATTGGATGACTCCAATCAAGAAATTCCTTAAAAACGGTGAATTGCCAAGTGATCAAATAGAAGCTGAAAGGGTTAAGATCAAGGCAAGGCAGTATATACTACAAGGTGAAACCCTTTACAAAAAGGGTTATCTTGCTCCCTTGCTGAGATGTGTGGGTCCCGAGCAAAGTCAGTATTTGATCAAAGAAATTCACGAAGGTATATGCGGAGCTCATTTTGGAGCTAGGTCGGTGGTTTCAAAACTTATGAACCTTGTGTATTTTTGGCCCTCAATGCACCGGGATACCGCTGAGCAATTAAGAAAATGTGATGCCTGCCAAATTCATGCACCAATCCCAAAAAGTCCCAAGCATGATCTTGTCCCAATAACCTCAGCTTGGCCATTCTATAAGTGGGGGATGGACATTGTCGGTCCATTTCCCCCAAGCAAAGGTGGAGTAAAATTCTTGTTGGTGGCCATAGATTATTTCAACAAGTGGCCCGAGGTTATACCACTTGCAAAGATCATGGGCAAACAGGTCATTGACTTTGTTTGGGAGAACATTATTTGCCGTTATGGATTGCCGGGAGTACTTATCACTGACAATGGAAAGCAATTTGCTGAGAAGCCTTTCAGCGTTTGGTGCAAAGAATACAGAATCAACCAGGTTTTCAGCTCAGTAGCTTACCCACAATCAAACGGTCAAGTTGAAAGGACAAATCGAAGCATAGTGGAAGGTATCAAAACAAGATTAGGAAGGTACGAAAGCAACTGGCTTGAAGAATTGCCTAGTGTTCTATGGGCCATAAGAACAACCGAAAAAACAAGCCATAAAAGAACACCCTATAGCTTGGTATTTGGATCCGAAGCCGTGATCCCCGCTGAAGTAGGAGTTGTAAAACAACGAATTGTCAACATGGATCCCGAAACAAACCAAAAAGAGAGCATGTTGAACTTACAACTCCTAGAGGAAGCACGAGACCAAGCTGCAATTCAAGAAGCCAAGTACAAGCAACGAATGGAAGCCTACTACAACAAGAGAGTCAAGAACGAACGCTTCAAGCCAGGAGACCTGGTCCTTAGAAACAATGAAGCTAGCAAAAAAGAGAATCAAGGAAAGCTTGGCCCAAAATGGGAAGAACCGTATACCATCCTTGAAGCACATAAGGGTGGATCTTACAAGCTAGCAGACTCAGAGGGTAAAAGGCTTCCAAGGCATTGGAATGGAAAAACCTTGAAAAGGTTCCATGTCTGAACAGGAAAGATTGGTTTGTATTTCACAAGTTGTATTCCAAAAATAGCACTATGATTACCTTTTGTAAAAACAAGTATCTCTTGAATGAATGAAGTTGTTTTATCAAATTTGTCTTTCTATCCTAAGATCAGGTTGAGAACCTATCAAAAAACTCCATGGCAAGGGCCATGTAAGGGGATGAGCTCCCAAGCCACATCGCTCAATAGGTTCAAGGGTTGAATGAACCTATATAAGGGGTGAGTTCCTAAATCAATACAACTCCATGAGACTTATTATTGAAAACAAAGTTGTCTCATAGACGGGTTTGAACAGCCTACACCAAATGTTCCTTAAGCCTTAGAACAACAATCAACAAACAGGCTTATGAAATCAAATGAAAATAGGAAAATAAATAGGATAGGTGTTATGTCTTCTTGTTAAAAATGCCAAGGCTAAGTGACTGCAGCACTGAACCCTTTAAGGTATAAAAAACATAAAGACAACACAAACTCGACAAAGACAAAGCTACAAGAAAAAAGAAATAGCTTGGGGAACAATGCAACAACTTGAACAAAAAGTTATAGAAACTCAAAGATACAAACCAAGAAAAGGCACAAATCCAAGAAGCCTTGAAGGCTTCAAGCTATATACAAACCTTAAAGGCTTCAACCTACATACAGGATCGCCAAAAAGCTTAAAGGCTTAAAGCCAACCAAGCTGCCTTAACAAAATAAGCACAAGTATAAAAAACACAACACCAAGAAAATAGTTAAACATAATATCATAGCAAAGAAAGCCTTGAAAGACTTTCCAAACACAAGTTAAAACAAGTCCTAGTGACTTGTAAGTTCAGAAATTGTTCAAACGGCCATACAGGCCTAAAACACAACCACATAACAGGAACCTTAAGGGTTCCTGCAAAACCTAATATTGTTTAAAGTTAACATTACAAACCACAAATTGTTTTAAAAAGTGCTAAGAAAGCTACGAATATCATGCATCAGTAGAAGGCTTAGAGGCCCCAGAACTGTTACCTTTAGCCTTCTTAGTCTTCTTGACCTTCTTAGCCTTTGGGCCCTCATCACAAATAGCTGAACCCTCCAAGCTGGCATCCTTAGGAGCATCAGGTTCTCTAGGAAGGGTATCTTCGCTATCTCCTGAATAGGAACGTTTCCTTGAAAGAGAGCCAAGCACTTCGACACATACCTTTTCATTTAGACCATCCGGCTTTAGTTCCTGCAAGACGGAGAGAGGCTTACCATAGCAAGAAGCAACCTGGCTCACATACGAGTATGTTAACCTCTCCATTTGCTCAACGGAACTCTTGAAAATATCGGAAGCCTCGGGACGGTACAAGGGGGATTTTTCTAAAGGATGGCCAGACTCGTGAAGCTTATAACCCGCAATAAGACCTTGATGTTTTCCCAGATTGAGCAGTTTAGTGTAAACTTCACCAAGGGCAGAGTTAAACTCTTTAGAGTGAAGAAGATAGGTAACAACCTGATGAAAACCCTGCTCAATAAGCCACTGGTTATCCCTAGTGGCTTGGGCAACCAAAGTCTTCAAACCATCTTTTTCCTCATCAAAAGCCTTCTGTTGAACAACCAAGGCCTCTCTATCAGACTTCAGCTTCAATCGGTCAGCTTCAAAACTCTTTTTGAGATCACTCATCTCAATCTCGTGTCTCTTTGTTAACTCACTCACTTTCTTGGCCCAAGCCAACTCCTTTTCAGAAAAACTATCAATCTCCTTCTTCATAGAGGTAATCGAAGCTTTCATCTTTTCCTTCTTCTTAGAGGCCTCCTCGTATTCCTGCATGCCTTTGGCAAACCGAGTAACACCTTCAGCCAACAGGGCTAAGAGGTTGCAGGAACTTAGCATCATCCTTGAAATAAGATGATCAGCCACCATCTTCGAAATAGCACTTCGAACACCAGGAGGAGCAAAATGAGCTAAGGATTTAGCACAGATAACCAGGTCTTTAAAACTATCTCCAACTTTAACCCCCCAGTTGGGCACATAAACCTCTTGACCCTCTGAACCTTCGAAGCTCTCAACGTTTTTGACCGAAGAACCTTGAATGACAGGAGTGGTACCTTTCTTAATCAACTTCTTCTTTTTGCTCGAAACAATTAACTCCTTCTCCTTACCCTTGCCGACATCAATAGCCTGATCTGCCGATACTTCAATATCATTACTAACATCAATAGCCTCCGAACCAGATGGCTGATCAACACCTTTCAGATAGCGTTGAGAACGACGAGTGGAATCCTTGGAAGCAGTAGTCTTGGTAAAGCCTTTAACATTTGGGACATTTACATACCCAGAACCCTCGAACCTATAATCAGAACCTCTAACAACCGCATCCTCACCCGGAGTGGCAGCAACATCATCAAAGGCAACATCGGAGGTATCGTCACTTTTGATAAAGTCAAGTGCAGACATAACTGCAAAACAAACAAAAAACACATGAGAAAACACAGAAATAGGAACACAAGAGCACGAGAAGAACAAATGCATACCCTTCCCATCTCTCATGAGCACCGGGTCTCGATCACGTTTTTCCCACAATTTACTAAGACCCAATAACACCAACAAATGCTCGGGAAAGGGACGAAGCCTTGAAGAACACTCCCTAAGAGTTTCTAAAAACCGAGTATTTATATCAGACGCAGAAGGCTCATGTTCATTCAAAACTGCATCCGGGTGTCTCCAAACAAGTTTAAAAGGGACAATTTCTTTCGACAGCCAGAAAAACCGGTCCTTCCAGACCCCAAGGGTAGAAACCATAGAAGAAATCAAGCAAGTATCAACTTGAGTGGTCTCAAAGGTGAACCAATCACCATTCTTAGCCAATCGGAAAAAACGACGGAATGATAAAAGAGTGGGATCATACTCGGAAGCCCGACACAAAATTTCAAAATGTAAAACCCTAGCCATTCCAAGGGGGTGAACTTGACCAAAAGATATACGATAATATTCCAAGATGTTCAAAACAAAGTTTGAAAACGGATGACGGAGATTTTAAAACTCAAAATGTCGACAATACAAAGCAATCGAACCAGGGGGACATTGATCGATAGACGTATCACAAGCCGGTTTAACCGGTTTAAACTTAGTCCCTATCCCCCATTCCATACAAAACAAATCGACTTCCTCTTGAGTCATTCGAGAAAACGACTTTGCTAAATCCTTACGAGCACCCATGATATGAGAAATTAAACAGAAAATAAGCAAAGGAAACTAACCTGTTTTGATAAAGGGGAAAAACTTGAGAAAAAAGAGGGCAAGTAATGTTCTCCTGATGAAATATGTGTAAATTAATGAGATAAAAAGCAATATAATTAAGTGATAGAATTAAAACCGCCGCCTGACAAACTGCCATAAGTCATGTCCACTGTCTTGTCAAAATTCGAAATTCAAAAACCTCAACCGTTTTCAACCTTCCAACCTTTGAACCCTTGAAGCCTTTAGGCTGTAAAATATACGTATAAAAGTCAAAAGTCTTTGAGCTCATTTCCCAAAAACCTCTGACTTAGGGGGCTGATGACGGGGGTAGCCCAAGACCAAATATAAATGACTTAAATACGTGAATGTTCATAAGGCAAAATGGTTCAAAGGTAAAAAATCTGGGGAGTTGAGATAAAGCAATACAGGAACAGTAAAAGGTCATGTCTCTGGATTGCTTCACCAACTCACCAGCCGCAAAAGCAACGCAGGTCCACAGAGCACACTCTATTATCCGCGGGTCAAAAGGCTTCAACCCTCGAAAGGGTAAATCCCCCACTGCAAGCATGTTCACTAGTCAAACTCATTCCTCTTCGAGTGATGTCCTCTCCTATAAATTAGACACTTCATTTACTAAGGAGGACATTCTTGGCCAGCTCTGATTCCCGAAATCTCTGGTCATTCATCTCGAGTACTTGCTTCATGCAAGATACTTTCTTTCACATTCAACACACACATTCCTTTTTCTTACACATCCGAATCTGAATACATTTCAGAGAAGGATCCTTAGCAAACAACAAAATTAATCTAGTGAACCTCTCTCCACGTCTTGCAAACGTGGGGGGACCCCACGACCTGCGTTAGGCAAAGTTAAACCCTTCAACCCTTTTACCTCACCAGCCCAGCTACTACCCTTGGTCTATTATTTGTTGCATCAACAAACCCGAATTTCCCTAAATCCCTAATTCCTTATTTCCCCCATTCTTCTCAAGACTCAAGTTCACCATTTCAGTATTTCACCAAAAATAGCCCTAGTCTCTCTCTCAGACCGAATCTCTCACTACCTTCTCTCGTATCATCCATCTGACCTTCTCTCGTTCATCTCTGGCATATCCCAAAATTCGGCCGGCAGCTAGCGTCTCCATCTGTCCCGATTCTATTGTTTATCTCAATGTATGTGTTTTGGGTTTCTATTGTTCATCATTTCATGGTTATAAGAACAAATTTAAGTGTTTCTATGTAAGAACAGATTTAACTTTTAAGAACAGATTTAAGTGTTTCATGGATGGTTATAAGAACAGATTTAAGTGTTTCTATATAAGAACATATTTAACTTTTAAGAACATATTTTAGTATACAGATTTAACTTTTAAGTGTTTGTTTGTTTGTTTGTTTTTGTGACATGTTATATGTATTTCTATCTAAGAAGAGATTTAAGTGTTTGTTTGTTTGTTTGTTTGTTTGTTTTTGTAACAGATTTAATTATCAGATTTAAGTGTTTATGTATAACCATGAACTATCCTTCTGTTTGTTTATGTAAGAACGGGTTTTGTGGCAGGTTAAAATCCATCTCAAAGATATAGAACTTCTTATTTGCGGAAGTGTTTGGTTAAAATCCATCTCAAAGACAACGATAAAAACATTGGCCATAAGATTAAATTCATTTTTTCGTTCATTTCTATATTTTATACTTTATATATTAACCTTTATACTATTTAATGTGTAGCAATCTGCAAAAGACGAAGAAAACTTGGATATTGATGTCTGGATTCCTGATAAGTCTTCTCACTAATTAATAATGGAAGGTATTATTGTTTGTTTTGGCATTTGTTCTCTTGAATACATATTTGAGCTTTGACCCGTCAGAAACAAAATTATGAAATAAATCCAAGAAATTAATTTGTGTGCTCTTTTTGACCCGTTAGAACATTGCTCTTACGGGTTAAGAAAAGAATATACTTATTTTTCTAATCATTAACTCGTGTGCTCTCTTTATGTTGGGTATTTGAAGTTATTTTTCATTTTAGATGTTCTTAAACATTTAACCTTTAGATGACGTTATTTGTTTACTTTTGTGGGACTTTTTATGTTTGTATTTTGTTAAATTGTTATGTGTGTGTGTGAGACATATAAGTTGATGAATTTTGGTAAATGAATGGCTATGTAGGAATGCTAAATAAAACTGAGCAAAAGCAAAGCGAACCGAGCGGCTTGGTTCTTAACCGAACCGATTTCGAGCATAAGATTTCCGCTCAATTTCCTAAATCCGAACCGAACTGAGCGGCTCGGTTTCAAACCGAACCGAGCACGAGCATACATGCGTTTGGTTCGGTTCGACTCATGAACACCCCTATGGAAGAGGAAAGTCCTTGGAGGATGCCCCTCCACGTCATTGCCACGTCAATAACAAAGAAGGATGCCCTCCAAGGATGGACCAAGGGAAATGGAGGATGGGCCTCCCCCCATTTTTTATTTTTTTTTTAAATTCAACATGTTTTTTAACATTTAATAAGTTATAAAATAAAATCAATATTATTAAAAAAATCCTAAGATTTGTAAAAATATAACTTAAAAAAATACTAGATTGGTAAAAATCAAAAATCCTAAAAATTCCATTTTTAGCGAACTTTTCTTTCATTTTACGCAAAATTGGACGGTCTTCTTCCGGATACGAGTTGATATTGGCTATCATTATCTCTTATTCCTTTAGTTCTACCGCCTCTTGCTTCAACCGAACCCGTTCATGTAGGTCCCAAATTCTGAGGATCGAATACGAAAACCGAATCCTTGTTTATAACAAACACAGTCACGAGTGCGGAACCCTCGTGACTATACCAAACCAAACATAGATAGTAACAACACGATATAACCAATGAAACACGATCAATTGATTAACAGGATGAGAACAAGGTTCAAACAGATACACACAAAGTTTGAAGTAAATCTCTCAGTAAGGTTATGCTCTCATAGTTTCAAAGTGAAACTATGAGGTGTTTATATAGCAGCCCAGGCCCAACAGTAGAAAAAACCTCATTTGGGCTTGACGAAACCTCTAATGGGCCTGACGAAACCTTCTGGATGACGAAACTCTGGGAGTTTCGTCATCCATCATGATGAAACCTTGGGGTTTTGGTCAGTTGGGGGTTTCGTCATGTAGTGCTCGACGAAACCTGGGGGTTTCGTCGAAGGCTGCAACTGTTGTGTGTGTGCTGCAAACTGTTAGACAGTTTGCAGCAAAACAACATAAACACATAAACAAACATAATAGCCAAATGCAACATGCATTGTTCTTTTAACATTACATAACAAACAGAGACAACTAGTCGGACACAAGTAGGATAGGAGGATATCCGACTTGGTCAACGGCGAATTACAGACATGATAAACATAAAAGACCGTATAAATTACATCGTAAATAAAGACAAGTTACAGACACCAAAATAATGCATCAACAAACTCCCCCTTGTCTGTTACTGTCTTCGGTCTTCGATCTTTCGTCTTCTGTGTTTCAGCATCCAGGTGCTTCCCGCATGAATTCCTCGATAAAAGCAACAACAAGCGACGCGTTGAAATCGAAGCGCTTGATGAGCGTCCTTGTCTTCGTAAAATATATCATGCCGAAATAGCTTGCTGATGTCATTCGCGGACATATTAATAATCCACATCGGATCCAACATCCGAAAATTCTCACGATCATCATTAAACACAATCACTTCTTCATGCGTATCTGAGTCATAGCACCACAAAGCCATTTCTTCAAGAAAGTTCTGCTCCATAGGCATCAACGGTATCTTGTTCATGACCTTTGGCAGTTGGTAGATAAGCTTGTAACGCGCCGTATTGGTCGCTGGATCTAGCGTGAACTTGATCTGCTGATAGATAGGGAACTGAGGCTTGTACGACTCATCTTTCCATCCTGTCCTTTTGTTAAACTTTATCTTTCGCTCGAACAATGTAGCTCCTTCGAAGTTTGAACGATTAACAAGCTCAAGCTTCGTCAAAGCTGCAACGTCGTAGAATGGTAAGGACAATATGCTTAGCAACGATTTGAAGTAATTCACGCTTGATGGCAATGCAGTGAATTTCCTTGATGAACATCCAGCTCAGAATCCTTCCATGAGGCTTGACCTTTTCAAACTGAAGAAAGTCAATTTGTGCTTTCGGCGGTGTAGGCTTTTCAACCTTTGATAAGAAACGTTTTCTCCATTCCTCAAATGAATTAGTAGGATTATTAGAAGACGCCCGATTCTTCAATTGTTCATCAATGTCTTCCTGATTCTCTTGCATCCATTCTTCATCAAATGGATCAAACTCTGTTCCGTCAGCATGAACATAAGTTGATTTCTTCCCATTCCCTTCAAACACGATCTCTTCAATATTTTCAACATCGGTAGTTTCAGACTCACTTGGCATTTTATCAATCTCAGCATCGTCAATCTCTTTCTTTGCGTTCAGAGAAAGTAACTGCTCATGTGAAAGATCCGAGATGATTTCTCCTTCTACAAGTAATTCTCTAGTAATCGGATGTACAACCTGCAACGCAAGATCAGCAGTGCTAGGAACAGAAGATGTACCAGGCAAAGATTCAGGCTGTTGTATTTCTTCAACTGTTCCACGGGAGGTTCCTTGCGCAGATCCAAGTTGCGCAGGCTTGAAGACTATTAATTGTGTAGAAGAAGTTGCCGGTGGTTGTTCTGATGTAGCAGAGGGATCGGGATTCCCTTGGTATTCAGGATCATCATCCTTTTTCTTCAACACCTCTTGCGGTTTACATCGTTCGTTCCATAAAGTATTGACGCGCTTTCGAAGAAAATCATTGTTATGGGTCATTTTCTGAGCATATATATCCTGACTAATATTCTGCTTTTGATTGTTTACTTGTGATCAGGATACCGGATCAGGATATTGGTAACATCCTGGTGCGATATCCTGGTATTAACTGAATTAAGCACGTGTAGGTTAGAAGCTGTGGGTCACTAACGGTCAAGTGGACCTCTTCTCCTTAAGACTCGGGCAAACCAGTTATATGAGAGACGTTGAACCCGAAAGACCAGGTCTACAACGTTCGTATGGGGAATATCCGCCGAATCCCGGTTTAATAGGGTAGTTTGTTGAATTTCTTTTACTATAAATAGAGTGGTCGGATCAGATTAAGGCACGCAATTTCACTCGTACTCTTTTTCTCTAGCTACTAGCAATCACTACACATAAACACTTGTACTCGAATTACCTTGTAACACCTAGTTGATCCACATCACATCCTACACTGTATCCTGATATTCGAAGTAATAGAAGAACAAGGCAGCTGCGATTGTCATCTCCCGAGGTTTTGTGCCGGCGATCTAGATTGATCAAGGGCTTTCCTCGTATATCCGGTGTCACCCTTTACATTTTTCGCTCATTTTTTGATCATAGATACAGCTCTATATCCTGAGCCGTATCCTGAAAACTGTTTTTACAAACAACTTAATCAGCATATTTTCGACACATATTTCTAGTACACTACCTTACTTAACTAATTTGATCACTTAATTGCTTCGGTAATTTTTGACCAAAACAATTTGGCGCCCACCGTTGTGACAACCCTCAAAATTACAGGTACTGTAATTAATTTTAATTACGTACTTAATGACTGTGCTTGATTACAACTGACAGTTTAAACTGCTCTATGATTTTTTTTTATATCGTACATACACATGCATCATATTTTATACAGTCACTCCATTTATTACACACAAGCTTGAGTAATAAACTTGATGCACAAAACACAGTTAACACACTGAACGGATAACTTAGAAACATGTTGACAATGCCAACACATAGCCAAACAATAGGTTGAGGGACCTATTTGACATTCTTTGAAACTTGCTAGAAAACATCGAGGACTAAAACCGTCGTTATTTGAAAGTATAAAGTTTAGGGACTAAATGGTTATTTTTGAAACTATATAAATACAAGGGTTAAAGTGCAATTACTTCAAACTATAAGTTTTGGGTTCTTTTTGTAAGTTTTGGAAACTTATTTTATAAAGAAATAAATATATAGTTTTGAAATAAAAGTTCAAGGTTCATTTGGTCATTCTTTCAAACATAAACTCTAGGGACTAAAGTTGGCTTTCTTAAACTCATTTTAACTAAAGATCCTAACCTGGTTAACTTTCATATAAGGATTTCTTCTTTAAAGCTTAACTCAGTTAACTCTTTTAACTAAAATAGGTTAACTAAGTTAGTTCCTATATAATAAATCCTTCTTTAAACACTAACCTAGTCAGTCAAACTAACTGACTATTACAGGGACCATTTGTGACATTTCCAGAAACTTTAAGGGCCATTTTTGTACAAAACGAAACTTGAGGAGCCAGAGTGTAAATTCTCAAAAATCGGATAAAATAGGGGTCTCCTGGGTGAGAACCGGCCCTTGTGAGATTCGAACCCGCGACCTCTCGGTTGTAACACGAACGACTTAACCAGTTTATCCTCTGTCCAGAGCTGATAATACTTGGAACTTTAATTCTTATATACTATTATTGGAATATAATAATATTAGTAATTAAATATTAATTCTGAATTTAAAAAGGTTTTTTTAAAAACCTTAAAGAACCGGTCACACACGGGACTCGAACCCGCGCCTCTCCCAAACCAAACACGCGCAGAAACCAGCTGGTCTACCAGCTGGTATGTGTTAGATATTAGGATATATTATATATATATATTAGTTAAAAATCATGCTGAATTATATACCCAGCATACCTGCTCGCGGATCCGACCGGAATCAACCAAAAAGCCACCAAAACGAATTTTAAACACTTCTTTTGAGTTGTCCCACTGATCTATATGATCTACAACCCATACCCAACTAGTTTTAATCATTCAATCGACAAATTTTAGTGCCTTGTGGCTATAATTGAACTTTTTATTTAAAAATATAAAGTGGATTAAAAACACTAGGATATGTCGGATCTGTGATCAAATTAAGACTCTATATAAGTTCCTGAGATTCACACGAACATCCCACACCCTTCACATCTTTCTGAAACATCGAAATCACTCGGAAATCAAACCTGCAAATCTCGCCGGAGTCAAGCTCGCCGGAATTTAGTCGATACGTCGTTCCAGACGTAACCGGAGCAATTTTATTCGTCTAATCGGTTAGTTCATGTTATTACAATGTTCCTGTCAATTAAATTTGAATATGATCCTAGTTTGAATCGAAATCGGAGCTGTTTGACTTCTGTTGACCGATGAATTGGGGAAGATGATAAATAGTGATTTTGTATTAATTTCTTTTATTTAACAATTATTCAATAATTCATAATAAATCGAGACTAACAAGTTAAAGTCCGAAAATTTTAACATATATACTTTATCTACTGATTCATTTATTAAAAATATTATGTTAGTCAAAATATTTATAAAACTAATTTTTACAATATTAAAAAGGTTTATTACTAAATAATTCCTAATAAATCGATTTTTAGGAATTAAAATCTGAAATATTCAGATAAATTACTTCAAATACTGATCTTTACATAAATAATTTTGTTACTCACATTTTATATAAATTTGATATTTATATAAATAAATCAGTATTTATACTTATTTATATAGTTTAATTTAGTGTAATTAAATTATATAACTATATAATTTTGATCCAAAATTATTTTTATGACAAAATATACATTATCCTGAGTTTATATAAATTAAGAATCTGAATTTTTATTATATTTAATTATTTAGATAATTAAACTTATATAAACTTATTTATTGTTATCTTAATCATTTTAATTCATTTTATTTCTTTAAAATGATTCCAAGGCCATAATAATTATTTTAAATCTGTAATACTAAAGTTCAATAATTAAAAATGTTATTTTTAATTATTCAAATTTAATATAATTATTTTGATAATTAATCATATAATTATCATATGTATTCTTTTAAACAAAATATTTATTATTTATCAAATAATATATATTTCAACCATCTAAATTAATTTATAATTTTTATAAATTAATTATATCACTTGGACAATATTTTGCCAATAATCATTATATTAAATTATGTTATTTAATTATACTAGTTAAATATAGTTGATTTATTATTACAAATGTTTATATTAAATCATTTGTACAATTTTTGAAATTTTATTATTTATGATAAATATTTTTCATAAATAATTCCGTTACCTCATATTCATTTTCTGAGTTCTCTATTAGGTTATCCAAACCTTATAGTCACCATTTAAACAAAACACTACCGAATCCTATAGATTTAGGATTTCCAATTATCCAATTAAACATTATTGTTGATACGTATCCCATATTGTTGCATGTTCAATCAATTAGAGTGACGTGAAATCTTATTTCCAAGAACTCTCACATTTGCATACTCGTTAGGACTTACTCGTAATCAAGGTGAGTTCATGTCCCCCTTTTCTCTTAACTGTTTTCAGTTTTATACTTCGGGGGTGGAATATATGTTACTAAATGGTTACAGACAAGTGAGTTCATGTCCCCCTTTTCTCTTAACTGTTTTCAGTTTTATACTTCGGGGGTGGAATATATGTTACTAAATGGTTACAGACAAGTGAGTTCATGTCCCCCTTTTCTCTTAACAGTTTTCAGTTTTATACTTCGGGGGTGGAATACATGTTACAATTATTACAGACATTTTATACATGGTATGGTTAGCTTAAGGAGGGTTTACTACTTAGATCATGTGAGTGGGTAGGTGGAACTTAAGGCCATTAATCCTCGTTGTAGGACCGAGGGTCATGAGCGGTAGATCTATTTGGGTGTAGCGAGCCCAGCTCCTGAGTCCACAGTACGGACCATGGGGTGACTTTGAGCCCGACGCACAAATTTGCTAGGTTTGAGTCTTCCTGCATCACTTCACACATATCATTGGCTTTGCAACCCAATGGTGATCTCTTTTTCCTTATTGCTACATACCAGGGACTTTCATACACTGTTTACAAAGGATTATACATACATCGTTACAAAGGGACATTTATACACACAAGACATATTTTAAAGGCTTATACACACAGACTTACACATGAACTCGCTCAACCTTTTGTTGATTTTTCAAACTACATGTATTTCAGGGAACTAGCAGGATCTGGCAGGGTATGCATGTGTCTAGCTGCGTTGGATAAATAGATGTCATCCAAAGCTGTGAAGTTTGAGAAGTGTAACCTATTCCTGGACGGGTTACATATCTCTAAACCTCGTCTTATTTAAAGTCTTTTGGTGTCCTATGAAAATGTTTTAAATAATTTGTGGTTTGTAACTTATTTCAAATGTCGATGTTTCTAAACAATGATATTGTGGTATTTTCTCACTATTTTTAATGGATGAACATCTCGTATTTTTATCATATAGCATTGTTGTGATTGTTGCTATGGTATTAAGAAGTCACACCAATTAAACCCACGCTTCCGCAAAAGCCAGGGTGTGACAGCTTGGTATCAGAGCCTCGATCATAGCGAACTAGGATTCATTCTCGAGTCTAGACTATGATCACTAGGGCTCTCACGAAAATGTTTTCAAACATTTTTACATTGCATACACTAAACGTCCAGATCCAGGGCACAAACATTTTTACAAACAAAAGGCACAAATACACATTTCCAAAAATTTATATTTCAGTCTTAGAGACTGAGGGAGTACAGCCTTAGAGGCTGGGGAGGTTCAGTCTTAGAGACTGAGGGATTCAATCTTAGAGATTGGGGATGTTTAGTCTTAGAGACTGGGAGGTTTGGTCTTAGAGGCCAGGGAGCTAGTTTGAGAAACTAGGGAGTTAGTCTTAGAGACTGGGTGGGATAATCCTGGGAAGACTAGGATGATTACTTACTTACATTGATTGTGACTTACATGCATTGTTGGATTATTTTATGCTATGACATGGGATGTTATGAGTTATTGTGTTATTACATACACATATTACTTACTTACTATACTTACTATGACACTGGTGCCGACTATAGTTTTATATCGCTAGAATCTAAGAAAATACTTAGGTTAACTACTAGTAAGTTAGACATTCCGTACTCAATTGAACTGGCTAATGGGAAGCTAGTGGAAACGAATGAAGTCATCAGAGGATGCGTGATAAAGCTGGGAGAAAACGAGCTTACATTAGACTTACTGCCAGTCAAGCTTCGATGTGGTAGTAGGGATGGATTGGTTATCAAGCAACAGAGCCATGGTTATAGGGATTTAGGTTATTAGAAATTACTCTTGACCTAGACTATAACTTACCTAGGACACTTTCCATTAGTAACTCTTCCATTATCTTTGCCTTGTCTTCATCTCTATTCTTATCTTTTATAACCAATGCCTCGTCACCACAAATCTTATCTTTAGATTTTACAAATGCTCATCACCTATCCTTAGGTGATTATTTTCAAAACCTCTTCTGATTTTTAAATTCTCATCAAAGTCTTGGGCTCTAATAACGAACTCGTGCAATCTGGAAGGGTGGATGCCTGTATTCTGAGTTTTCTGTCTAGGCAAGCACTTCGTATAAATCTCATCAGACGCGAGACCAGTTGTGCTTACCTGGGGATTCTTGGGATGAGTATCCACTTATAGGCTAAAGCATGACTTCATCAAGTTATAAAAACCCAACTACTTGTCATTGATGTCATTTATTCGTGGAATAAATGATATCCATCTTGTTACGTGTTTTTCTTTGATCCTCATTGATTTTATGAAACTACATTACCCCATTATGAAATCACTATAATCTTTCCTTCAGAAATTGCCTCCATGACGAAACACACGTTTGCTTACCTGGGAACTACCGATGAGAGTACAGTATGCCTATCGGCTCAAGGCATGTTACCCTAATTCAAAAGGATTTTTTTTCTTTTCTCCGTTTCAGAACAATCCAAGTTTTTATCGATCTACGTTGTACTACTATCAATTTATTACGATACGATTCCCTCTTTTTCAAAGTTTAAAAATTTTCTCGAGACCATACCTGTCAGATTCAAATTTTCAAACTAGCTGCAGGACGTAGCATGGAAGCACTAACCGATCACATGGTGTGATCCGGAATCTCCTTATCTTTATAAGAAACTCACTACACGAGCTAATCTACACAAGAACTACAAACTTCTGATATAACTCAACACATACCCAAACCTTTCTTAGTTCAACAAAACCCCATATCCAAATGGCAAATCTCCCAACATCATATGCCGAATCTTCAAATGCAGCAAAGATTCATCCCTTCCTTCAGTTTACTACTTTACACTATCAAGAGAGGTATCAAAAACTTAAGTATAAAGAAGTTCTTGCTATTAGCAGTATTGATTGGCAACGAATAGGAATGTTTGATTTCAGTGGTTTGCTGGCAAGATCACTACAACCTAATACACCTTGGCGTCGTTTCTTCGACATCCTAGAACCATCATATGATGAACTAGTGTATGAGTTCTCGTCCACTTTCTATTACAAATCTAATGAAAATCTTACCAATGAATCCATTCATTTTCAACTTTGTGGGCAACTTCATACTATGTCATTAACAGAATTCGCAGTTCATCTGGGCATATATACAGATGAAGAAGTCAAACAACCCATTTTTACGGAGGCATCAACATCTGGTTCCTCCGTGAATATGGTAAATTATTGGCAATACCATTCATTAAAAGAATGGTGTATCAACAATAATTCTACAAGCTTCATAGACCCTTGTTATCAATATATGCACCGTGTTTTAGCCCACACTATCACGGGGCGCAAACATAATCTACACAGGGTTAAAACAATCGAACTTTTCTATTTGTATAGTATTTTTGAGCAAGTTCCTTGTAATATTGCCCACGAACTTGCTGAATATTTTTCTAGTCAACATTCAAATCCTCTGAGTAGTCTCATGGGAGGGTCTTACATTACAAAAATAGCACAATCATTAGGTG
Source organism: Helianthus tuberosus (assembly GCA_030545235.1). NCBI lineage: Eukaryota > Viridiplantae > Streptophyta > Magnoliopsida > Asterales > Asteraceae > Helianthus > Helianthus tuberosus. The sequence goes on along the minus strand of CM060357.1, from coordinate 96,628,713 downwards.
TCTTAAGTGATCAGATTATCCAGGGATTATCTTCCCCAAAGGCACCTGGGATTGTAAATCCTTACACCATGAGGCTAACCTCTGTTCATATTGGTACACTAACACAATCATCACAGTTGGAGGGAGCTCCAGTTATCTTAGAAAATACCTTCCCACAAAATTTACAACAATCATTTTTGCAGTTTCCTCAACCGTCTTTTTATCGGTTTGATATGCAACCACTGCTGCCATACATACAAGAACCTATTACAACTAACTTACCCCAACCTTTAATACCGAACGTCTTACCAAGCTTCCCACCGTTACCTTTCGAGGAAAATTCAATGATACAAGGAACTTGGTTTGATGAAAACATGGTGACTCAAGAGCAGTTAGAATCAGAACCCTTTTTGCAAGAACCATTAATGCCACATTCTTTCCAGTCACTGTTGAACGAAGTAGAACAACTGCCACCAACTGATATGGCAGGCCCAAGTACGATGCCTCAAATGAATCTACCTCCAGATTCATTGGGAGACGAAGTGACTAGGTTAAACAATCAAGTTCAAAATTTGTCTCAACAAATAAGATGGTTGACGGAAAGAAATCAATGGTTGGAAAGCATGCTGATACAAATAACTAATCATATGCAACTGCCTCTACCACTTCCACCACCTTATAATCCTGAATTTGATCCATTACATAATTTATTTCAAATGTAAATTTGTTCAATAGATTTTCAAACAAACAATGCTATCATTGCTAATGTGAAATACTTTTTGATTAAGTTGATGTTATGTTGATGCTTGTTTGATTTAAACAATACCTCAATTTTATTTGTTTCCTCACTTAACTAGAAGTGCTATGTGGACCATGCAACGAAACGCGTAATTTTGGGTGCACACTTAATTACGGGGTTCGACGCATGAGAATCATAGTAAGCCTTGTTAAGTAAGGTGGCATACAAAAACATTATGTGATTATGTATGTTAGAGTATACGTCTGTAGCTTCCGTCAACACCTAGTCATGATTTGTGTATTTGTTTACATAATATTTACATTACAAATCCAGCATAACATAGTGCCATGCAAAATAATTTCTATACAATGATAATTTCCTCAAAATTATCAGCACCAAACAATGACTTGCTTATATTGTTAATCATTACAATTTCATTCTATGATCTCTTTCGAATAAATTTCGGGGCGAAATTTTCTTAACGGGGGGAGAATGTGACAACCCTCAAAATTACAGGTACTGTAATTAATTTTAATTACGTACTTAATGACTGTGCTTGATTACAACTGACAGTTTAAACTGCTCTATGATTTTTTTTATATCGTACATACACATGCATCATATTTTATACAGTCACTCCATTTATTACACACAAGCTTGAGTAATAAACTTGATGCACAAAACACAGTTAACACACTGAACGGATAACTTAGAAACATGTTGACAATGCCAACACATAGCCAAACAATAGGTTGAGGGACCTATTTGACATTCTTTGAAACTTGCTAGAAAACATCGAGGACTAAAACCGTCGTTATTTGAAAGTATAAAGTTTAGGGACTAAATGGTTATTTTTGAAACTATATAAATACAAGGGTTAAAGTGCAATTACTTCAAACTATAAGTTTTGGGTTCTTTTTGTAAGTTTTGGAAACTTATTTTATAAAGAAATAAATATATAGTTTTGAAATAAAAGTTCAAGGTTCATTTGGTCATTCTTTCAAACATAAACTCTAGGGACTAAAGTTGGCTTTCTTAAACTCATTTTAACTAAAGATCCTAACCTGGTTAACTTTCATATAAGGATTTCTTCTTTAAAGCTTAACTCAGTTAACTCTTTTAACTAAAATAGGTTAACTAAGTTAGTTCCTATATAATAAATCCTTCTTTAAACACTAACCTAGTCAGTCAAACTAACTGACTATTACAGGGACCATTTGTGACATTTCCAGAAACTTTAAGGGCCATTTTTGTACAAAATGAAACTTGAGGGGCCAGAGTGTAAATTCTCAAAAATCAGATAAAAAGGGGGTCTCCTGGGTGAGAACCGGCCCTTGTGAGATTCGAACCCGCGACCTCTCGGTTGTAACACGAACGACTTGAGGGGCCAGAGTGTAAATTCTCAAAAACCATTAAGGGCCATTTTTGTACAAAATGAAACTTGAGGGGCCAGAGTGTAAATTCTCAAAAACCATTAAAGAAGCGGCCACACACGGGACTCGAACCCGCGCCTCTCCCAAACCAAACACGCGCAGAAACCAGCTGGTCTACCAGCTGGTATGTGTTAGATATTAGGATATATTATATATATATATATATTAGTTAAAAATCATGCTGAATTATATACCCAGCATACCTGCTCGCGGATCCGACCGGAATCAACCAAAAATCCACCAAAACGAATTTTAAACACTTCTTTTGAGTTGTCCCACTGATCTATATGATCTACAACCCATACCCAACTAGTTTTAATCATTCAATCGACAAATTTTAGTGTCTTGTGGCTATAATTGAACTTTTTATTTAAAAATATAAAGTGGATTAAAAACACTAGGATATGTCGGATCTGTGATCAAATTAAGACTCTATATAAGTTCCTGAGATTCACACGAACATCCCACACCCTTCACATCTTTCTGAAACATCGAAATCACTCGGAAATCAAACCTGCAAATCTCGCCGGAGTCAAGCTCGCCGGAATTTAGTCGATACGTCGTTCCAGACGTAACCGGAGCAATTTTATTCGTCTAATCGGTTAGTTCATGTTATTACAATGTTCCTGTCAATTTAATTTGAATATGATCCTAGTTTGAATCGACATCGGAGCTGTTTGACTTCTGTTGACCGATGAATTGGGGAAGATGATAAATAGTGATTTTGTATTAATTTCTTTTATTTAACAATTATTCAATAATTCATAATAAATCGAGACTAACAAGTTAAAGTCCGAAAATTTTAACATATATACTTTATCTACTGATTCATTTATTAAAAATATTATGTTAGTAAAAATATTTATAAAACTAATTTTTACAATACTAAAAATGTTTATTACTAAATAATTCCTAATAAATCGATTTTTAGGAATTAAAATCTGAAATTTTCAGATAAATTACTTCAAATACTGATCTTTACATAAATAATTTTGTTACTCACATTTTATATAAATTTGATATTTATATAAATAAATCAGTATTTATACTTATTTATATAGTTTAATTTAGTGTAATTAAATTATATAACTATATAATTTTGATCCAAAATTATTTTTATGACAAAATATACATTATCCTGAGTTTATATAAATTAAGAATCTGAATTTTTATTATATTTAATTATTTAGATAATTAAACTTATATAAACTTATTTATTGTTATCTTAATCATTTTAATTCATTTTATTTCTTTAAAATGATTCCAATGCCATAATAATTATTTTAAATCTGTAATACTAAAGTTCAATAATTAAAAATGTTATTTTTAATTATTAAAATTTAATATAATTTTTTTGATAATTAATCATATAATTATCATATGTATTCTTTTAAACAAAATATTTATTATTTATCAAATAATATATATTTCAACCATCTGAATTAATTTATAATTTTTATAAATTAATTATATCACTTGGACAATATTTTGCCAATAATCATTATATTAAATTATGTTATTTAATTATACTAGTTAAATATAGTTGATTTATTATTACAAATGTTTATATTAAATCATTTGTACAATTTTTGAAATTTTATTATTTATGATAAATATTTTTCATAAATAATTCCGTTACCTCATATTCATTTTCCGAGTTCTCTATTAGGTTATCCAATCCTTATAGTCACCATTTAAACAAAACACTACCGAATCCTATAGATTTAGGATTTCCAATTATCCAATTAAACATTATTGTTGATACGTATCCCATATTGTTGCATGTTCAATCAATTAGAGTGACGTGAAATCTTATTTCCAAGAACTCTCACATTTGCATACTCGTTAGGACTTACTCGTAATCAAGGTGAGTTCATGTCCCCCTTTTCTCTTAACTGTTTTCAGTTTTATACTTCGGGGGTGGAATATATGTTACTAAATGGTTACAGAAAAGTGAGTTCATGTCCCCCTTTTCTCTTAACTGTTTTCAGTTTTATACTTCGGGGGTGGAATATATGTTACTAAATGGTTACAGACAAGTGAGTTCATGTCCCCCTTTTCTCTTAACAGTTTTCAGTTTTATACTTCGGGGGTGGAATACATGTTACAATTATTACAGACATTTTATACATGGTATGGTTAGATTAAGGAGGGTTTACTACTTAGATCATGTGAGTGGGTAGGTGGAACTTAAGGCCATTAATCCTCGTTGTAGGACCGAGGGTCATGAGCGGTAGATCTATTTGGGTGTAGCGAGCCCAGCTCCTGAGTCCACAGTACGGACCATGGGGTGACTTTGAGCCCGACGCACAAATTTGCTAGGTTTGAGTCTTCCTGCATCACTTCACACATATCATTGGCTTTGCAACCCAATGGTGATCTCTCTTTTTCCTTATTGCTACATACCAGGGACTTTCATACACTGTTTACAAAGGATTATACATACATCGTTACAAAGGGACATTTATACAGACAAGACATATTTTAAAGGCTTATACACACAGACTTACACATGAACTCGCTCAACCTTTTGTTGATTTTTCAAACTACATGTATTTCAGGGAACTAGCAGGATCTGGCAGGGTATGCATGTGTCTAGCTGCGTTGGATAAATAGATGTCATCCAAAGCTGTGAAGTTTGAGAAGTGTAACCTATTCCTGGACTGGTTACATATCTCTAAACCTCGTCTTATTTAAAGTCTTTTGGTGTCCTATGAAAATGTTTTAAATAATTTGTGGTTTGTAACTTATTTCAAATGTCGATGTTTCTAAACAATGATATTGTGGTATTTTCTCACTATTTTTAATGGATGAACATCTCGTATTTTTATCATATAGCATTGTTGCGATTGTTGCTATGGTATTAAGAAGTCACACCAATTAAACCCACGCTTTCGCAAAAGCCAGGGTGTGACAACCGTGGGGCAAGTGGTGCTATTTTTACTAAAAACTTTAGTAAAATCACTACTCGGTTTTCTATTGTCAAAACTTTTTGCTACATTGTTTTCAATGGCCTCGAGATCAAACATGAGCTCTTCCACCATGTTTGCTACAACCTCTGCAACAATTGGTTTGGTGCTTCCACCTCCTCCTCCAAGAATGCAAGCCTCTTCACAAGGAGCTGAAAGTCATGTGGGTCGGGATGTTATCCCCGCTCCCAGTGCCCAGGGATTTGGTCCTGTTTTGGCTTCTAATGACGAAATTCTGAATTTGTTTGGTAGTGTACAGGAACAGATGAGGCAGTAGCAGGAAACTAATCGGATGCTGATGAGAGAGATACAACTTTTGAAATCTGGCCCAAATAGGCCTGCTGAAGAAACTGTCACTCCCTTGCAACCCAGGGCTTTGAACTTCAGTTCTGCAGTTTACACTGAGGATAACCGGTGGAATATCGTGCCAAGTCATTCCCAGAATCATACTCCTGAGATACCCTCTTCAATAAGAGTATCAACCGTTTGAAGCTCAGGATATGCTTCAAGATATGGCCAGAATCCCTAGACTGGTAATGTATCTAATAATAATAACACTCTTGCAACTAATGGTGTTGGATCTTTGCAGGATGCAGGTATGGCATCGGCATTTTCAAGAGAACTCCAAAAGCTGAAAGACATGATATCCAGTGTGCCTGGGGTGGTCCAGCCGATTCCAGAAGTATCCCAAGACAGTCACAGGATATCCCGGTTTGCGCATCCTATCTGTGATGCTGAAATCCCGAAAAGATTTCAAACCCCCAACTTGAAACTCTATGACGGAACCACGGATCCTGAAGAGCATATCGCCCAGTATAGGGAAAGGATGGAGATCAACCCTATCCCTCCAGATCTCAAGAAAGCATGTCTCTGCAAGGGTTTTGGTTCTACCTTGACAGGATCCGCCTTAAAATGGCTGTTAAATGTTCCTCCTCACTCAATTACTTCGTTTGCTCATTTGGTTAATTTATTTAATAGTCAGTTTTCTTGCAGCCGGAGTTTTGAGAAACTAACCAGTGATCTTTACAGGATAACTCAAGGGCCTCAGGAATCCTTGAGGGATTATGTGAACAAGTTTAGTCGGGAATCCTTGGACATCCCACATCTTGATGTTGCAACAGCTGTGCAAGCTTTTAAGATGGGATTACAAAAAAGATTCTCAGTTTTATCAGCATCTTGTAATGAATCCCTGCAGGAATCTCGACGAAGCTCGTAACAGGGCCTTGAGATATATTCGCTTGGAGGATGATAAGAAGATGTAAGAGAGGATGAATTCCACCTCAACCTATGAATCAACCAATAGGAAATCAGAATCCTCGCATAAACCATATCGCTCTAAGCCATATGGCAGAAATGACAACAAGAAAGTGAATGCTGTTGAAGACGAGGATCCTGAAGAATATCCTGAATTATCTGAATATTGCTTTTCTGTTAGCATACCTGAGTTAATGTATGCTATGCAGGGTTTAGGAGACAAAGCTAGGTGGCCTCGAAAGAATCAACAGAAACCTGATTGGAAGGATAAATCCAAATGGTGTGCCTTCCATGAAGATTTCGGACATGTAACTGAGGATTGCATTGCTCTAAGAAAGGAAATAAGTTATCTTCTAAGCAAGGGATATCTAAAGGATCTCCTAGGAAGAAAGAAGAATAAGGGTCAGGATACTGAGAAGGATCCTGAACGAGCAGCATCACCTCCTGCGGATGCCAAGATAATCAACTTTATTTCAGGAGGATCCGACATTTGTTGGACTTCATATTATGCGGCCAAGAGACATGCAAAGGAAGCTAAGGCCGAGAGGGGAGATTAACCAGCCAGGATGGCTACCCTCACAACTGATAAAGTGATCACTTTCGACAGTGATGACAGGGATACTGTCCAGGATCCTCACCATGATGCTCTCGTAATAACATTATACGTGGCTAACCATTTTGTACGCAGGATATTGGTGGATTATGGCAGCTCCGTCAACATAATCCAACTAGAAACTTTGAAAAGAATGAATGTATCTCCGATGGATATTACTTCAAAATCCACCGTGCTTGTTGGGTTCAGTGGAGAGGCCAGGAACACAGTGGGATAGATAAAATTACAAGTATATGTTGAAGGGGTCAACTCAATACAACGTTTCTGTGTGATGGACTCCCTATCCTGCTATAACATCATACTAGGCAGGCCATGGATCCATGATATGAAGGCTGTGCCATCGACTTATCATCAGTGCATCAAGATCCCTACCCCTTGGGGGGTTGTCAAGGTTGATAGTGATCAGTAGGAGGCGAAGGAATGTTACTCATCCTCAATGAAATCCTCAACCAAGCCTAATGCAGCATAGCAATTAAAGATGCGGGCCTAGGATATCATGGAGGCTTCGGAGCAGGATGTAAAGAAAGTTATCCTGGATCAGGATAATCCGGATATCTCGGTGCTCGTAGGAACCAATATCCCTAAGGATATTGAAAATCAATTGACTAATTTTCTAAAATGCAGGATGTCGACGTTCGCGTGGAAGCACGAGGATATGACAGGTATTTCCAAGGATATTATAACTCACAAGCTTGGAATTAACAGGTCTTTCAAGCCTATCCAGCAAAAGAGAAGGAAGTTTGCTCCAGAACGAAACATAATTATTCAAGAAGAGGTTGAAAGACTATTGAAGTCTAAGATGATCAGGGAAGTCAAATTTCCCAAGTGGCTAGCAAATGTAGTCGTGGTTCAAAAGAAGAATGGGAAATGGAGAGTTTGTGTAGATTACACTGACTTGAACAAAGCATGTCCTAAAGACCCATTCCCTCTGCCTCATATAGACTCGATGGTGGATGCCACTGCCGGTCATGAGATGTTAACCTTCATGGATGCATCCTCAGGATTCCAGCAGATCCAAATGGAACCTTCAGACCAGGAGGATACTGCTTTCATGACACCAACAGGTATTTACTGTTATACTGCTATGCCTTTTGGTTTGAAAAATGCAGGTGCAACGTACCAGAGATTAGTGAACATGATGTTTAAAGACAAACTGGGGGACACCATGGAGGTGTACATTGACGATATGGTAGTCAAATCCAAGAAGGTTGAGGATCATCTCCAGGATATTAAAGGAGCATTTGATATCCTGGACCAGTACAATATGAAACTAAATCCTGCCAAGTGCCATTTTGGAGTGGGGCCAGGAAAGTTTCTAGGATATATGGTGACTAAAAGAGGAATAGAGGCAAGCCCGGAGCAGATTAAAGCTATCTTGGATATCAAATCACCTTCAAATATGAAGGATGTTCAACGGTTAACAGGGCGAGTAGCCGCATTGAACAGATTTATCTCAAGATCCTCCGAGAAATGCAAGGAATTTTATGATATCCTGAAGAAAAACAAGAAGTTCAAATGGAAAGAGAAGCATGAAGCATCCCTACAGGATTTGAAGCAGTATCTCTCAACTGCACCTCTATTGATGAAGCCTGAAAATGGTGAACCACTGTCCCTATACCTTGCAGTATCAGGGAATGCTTTAAGTGCCGTTCTTATAAAGGACCATGAAGGTCAGCAATATCCTGTCTATTATGTTAGTAAAAGTTTTTAGATGCTGAAACTAGATATTCTCATATAGAAAAATTGATATTAGCCCTAGTTTTGGCATCAACCAAACTTAGACATTATTTTGAGACACATAGGATTCATGTTAAAACTAATTATCCTGTTAAGAACGTGCTTAGGAAACCCGAGATGTCGGGCAGGATGGCTAAGTGGTCAGTAAAATTAAGTGCCTATGATTTAGTTTATGAGCCTAGAAATGCCATAAAGTCTCAGGCTTTAGCTGAATTTGTGGCTGATTTCAGCAGTGACATTCAAAATGAAGTAGACTTAGAAGTACAGCAGCTAGGAGAAAACTTAGAATCCTGGACATTATATACTGATGGTGCATCTAATGTAAGAGGTGTAGGTTTAGGTATACTACTAAAATCGCCACAGGGGGACATATTACCCCAGGCTATTAGATGTGAATTCCCTGCTACTAATAATGAAGCAGAATATGAGGCTTTAATTGCAGGATTAGAGTTGGCATGAATATTAAAAATTTGCAAGTATATGTCGATTCCTTGTTAATTACTAATCATTTTAAGGGATCATATGCAGTTAAAGGCGAGAAATTAATCGAGTATCTCGAAATTCTCAAAAAATTAGCAGGATATTTCTATATTTTCACACTTGAATAGGTACCAAGAGAGGATAATGCTAAAGCTGATGCCTTGGCGAATTTAGGATCATCAGTCAGGATACCGGAAGGAACCCGAATACCAATGTTACATATCTTATATCCTGCGACGAATCCTCAGGATAAGGAAGTACTAAGTATTCAGGATCCTGATGAGTATCCTGAGAAGGATCCCAAGTCCTGGATGGTTCCAATTATAAGATATCTCAAGGAAGGACACATCCCAAAGGATGAGAATCCTAAGGCCTTCAGAATGAAGGTATCACGATTCACTATTATAAATAATGTCTTGTATAAGAAATCTCTTGCAGGACCATATTTGAGGTGCTTAGAGGATCCCGAAACTAAGGAAGTGCTTCAGGATATACACGAAGGGGATTGTGGTAACCATACTGGGGGCAGGTCATTGTTCTCAAAAGTATTAAGAACAGAATACTATTGTCCGACAATGAAGAAATATGCTACAGAATATGCTCGAAGATGTGATGCATGTCAAAGGCACAACAACATACTACATCAACCAGCTGAACCACTATATCCTATAGCTTCCCCTTGGCCATTCATGAAATGGGGGATGGACATAGTAGGAAAATTACCAAAAGCTCTAGGAGGAAAAGTCTTTATGCTGGCAATGACTGATTATTTCTCTAAGTGGGTTGAAGCTGAAACATTTGTTCAAGTTAGAGACCAAGAAGTAGTATCCTTCATAAAAAGGAATATCCTGACTAGGTTTGGAGTACCAGCTGAGATAATTTGTGACAATGGATCTCAATTTATAAGTAAAAGGACTACTGACTTTTGCAAGAGTTGGGGAATCAAAATGATTACATCCACACCGGTACATCCTCAAGCAAATGGGCAGGCAGAATCCTCAAATAAGATAATTGTCAACAATTTGAAGAAAAGACTTGGAGCTAAGAAGGGAAGATGGGCATAAGAACTACCATTTGTCCTATGGGCTGATAAAACAATCGTGAAGAATGCTACTGGGCAAACCCCATTTTCCTTAGTATTTGGAGCAGAGGCAGTAATCCCGACAGAGATGGTAATACCTACAGCAAGATCCAACCTCCGGGATCCTAAGAAGAATCCTGAAGTCCTATGCCAGGAACTGGATACTATTGATGAGACAAGAGACGCAGCAAGGCTAAGGATGGCAGCATATCAACAGAGGATGTCTAAAGCATATAACAAGAATATAAGGACTAGAAGATTTCAAGTTGGAGATTGGGTATTGAGAAAGGCTTTTCAGAATACTACTAATCCTGCTGATGGGAAGTTGGCTCCAAAATGGGAAGGACCCTAAGAGGTTGAATCAGAATCAGGAAAAGGAGCATACCGACTCAAGAATATGGAGGGGGATATGCTACCGAGATCCTGGAATGCTATACATCTAAAACTCTATTTCAAGTGAGTATGGAATTTAAATTCTAACTCAGGATGGTATGGATTCTGTCTCTTTTATTAAATTTTTGTATTATTTACTGTTTAGAACCCATTACTGACTTAAGCATCGGAGGGGTGCTAGCCAGGCTAACACCCACCTTAGCTTACAGTTGTTTTGCAGTATATGCTTCGAGATATAGCTCCAGGATATACATTCAGGATACTTCAGAAGATTAGAGGATTGGCCCCCTCTCTCACGTCTAAGGGATCCTGATCCCTTCACAGGTTTAAAGGTATTCACCTTTCTTCCGAATTGGGTTTAAACACCCCACCTGGAGCGCAAGTTATTCGCGAATAGTTTAAGGTGGCGGGACCAGTTCATGTAAAAGTGGCTGATAATTTCGTTACTATTGGCTATATCCTGAATCCTAAAGGTATATGAGGATTGATCACCCTCTCTCACGAACGGGTATTTTCATACTCTCTAAGGTTTAAAGGTTATCACCTTTCTAAGTCTTGGAGTTTATACACTCCCGCCTGTAGCGCATGAAAATTTGGGATTTTCCCCAGGATACTAAGGATTTATCTCTAGTATATTTTTGGGTTTAACCCCTGTAACAAATGAATTGTCTAAGTTGGAACTGATATTCAAAAATTTTCTAAGTGTTTATAGACTTCATGCACAGGGGACGTTCCTTCTGAAGCAATCGTGTGAAGCTCAAAAGATCAAAATTGGGCTAAGTGTCTCAGACTGGGGACATCTTAGTGGGAGAAGTCGCAAAAGGGGTTGGAGTTTAATACTAGGGTTACACTCAATTCCTGGTATGATCTTTCCTTTGTGAACCTTACATGAATTGTTTAACTCTGTTTAAGGCTCAAAGTATCCTGAGAAGGATATATCTTTAGGATATGTCTTCAAAATGTGTTTTTGGGATACGTTTTGGGATATTTTATTGGAATATTTGGGAGATGATACTTGGATTGAAAATTAATACTCTGATCAAACAAGTGTTATCAAAACAGGTTTTGGAAAATAGACTATCTTTTATTTTTTTTAGAAATTTTGTCTAAAATTGATTGGATTTTGAGAAATTCTATTTGGTCTTCATAAGATATCACTGAATATATTGATCAGGATATTTTCAAAAGATAGTTGCACAAATTTTTGCAAAGCTAAAATCTAAACTAAGAAATGTATGACAGAAATTAGAAGGCAACAACAAATAAGTCAAACGATGGTTATACTATTAACAAGTCAAAAGTTGTGCTTTTGGTTTCACTTCAAACCGAGGCCCATCAACCAAAAGCACTATTAGTTTTTACCATATTTAAGTGACGGTTGAAGGTTTCATCTCAAACCGAGACCCATCCGCCTCCAACCGTTGCATCATCCAAGACAAATTATACTAACTGATGACCAAGGGCTTCATCCTGAAACACAGGACCCATCCACCTTTGGTCATCGTTTTGTTCTAGTGCAGGAAATGTAAATTGTTAAGCGCAGAAAAAGGTAAATCGTTTGTACAGACCACAACCATGAAATTTAAAAAAGTGGGCTCCGGCCTTGGCACATATATCCATCATCGCCCACATCACTGCACTTAAGGGGCAGCTCCTTCCTTCATCGTGACGTCTCCACCAGCATCCTCTCCAACATTTATCCCAGTATCTTCAGCAGCATCCTCTCCACCAGCATTTTCCCCAGCATCATCAGCAACATCCTTTGAAGCACTAGCATCCACTATCTTGGCAGGTTCTTCCGCATCAGATTTGGCAGGAGGCTCCACAGGATTCCCCCCGTGATCTCTCAGTTTCGCCTCCCAGGACTTGGTGTTCCAAGAAGGGCATTGCAAACCCAAAGCCATTGCCTCGTAAGCCATTTTCAGTCTAGCCTGGAGAAGGGAGATGACGACAGAATTCTTGAGGCTCTCCTGATATGAAGCCATGGCCTGCTCGTTTTGAACCTGAGCTGCGTCGAACTTAGCTTGAGCCTCCTGGGTGATCTTCTGGATGACAGACTGGTGATCTTGAGTCATAGCCTTGTACTTAGCTTCGTAGTGCTTTGATTTGGCGGTGGCAATTGCTGCTTGATCTGCGATGGTGGCCTCGGCCTTTTTCAGCTGACTTTCAAGCATGACATTCGAGCCAGATGCATCCTCATAGAGAAACACCAGGCGTTCGAGACCCTGCAAAGAAATCAAGTATTGACTTTAGTTGACTTTATTAGCTAGCATATGTTGCAGGATATGGGTCAGGAGACCAACCTGGTTGAGGAAGCCGGTCATGAATTTGCTGGATTCCGTAAACCCGTGGTTCTCGAATGGGAACACATGGGGTGTAGCGGGGGGCTCAACTTCCTTTCTCTTCCGGGAGCTAGAGGCCCGGGTCCTGGATGCTGGAGGAGCTTTAGGAGCAGAAGTAGTCTTTGAACTAGTAGGCTTCGGAGTGACAGATGACTTCGGATTGGATTCTTGCTTGGGAGGTGCGAGGCTAGAGTAACTGTCCAACTCGTCAAGCTGGAAGCCTTCAAGGTTAATAACCGGCACTGCACAAGGGAAGAAATATTTAGTTTGTAACACTTATACTTTATATTCACTATAATCTTGTGCTTACCAGACATGTTGGAACTTTATCTTTGACTTTGACTTTTGAGTAGCAGGGTAAAGGACCTTTCACTTTCCGGAATCTTGTAGATTTCTTTTATCCTCCCTTCCGATTCGGCACTTGGGGGAGCTAATTCCTTGAAGTTTGCTGCAAAAAAGGAATACACATATCAGGATATCAGTTCAAGATGTAGTCTCGGGATATGATTGGGGATATTCCTAAAACCCTAAATCCTACCAGAAGTCAACCATCTCTTAGGAAGGTCAAAACCCCTATCAATGGAATCCCTTTTTACAAAGAAGAATTTTCTTGTCCATTTATCCTCGTTCTTGGTAGCCTTAAGAATGAGAGGATCTTTGGAGATAGAAAATAGAAGGAACCGGCTGGATCCATGAGATCTTAAGCGATAGCCCATCGGCAGATCTTCGATGCAAAGGTTGGGCATATGACGAGCCTTAATCCGCTCCAAGGTGACTAACATGCGCCAAACCATGGGCATGATTTGGGCGAAGCTAAGGCCTGTGAGCTCGAAGAAACGAGAGATAAAAGGGGAAAACGAATACTGCATGGAGAAAGGATAAGCGAAGAAGCATACCCACTCATCAGAACAAAAATCCGATCGGACCTCTCGGTCGAAGGGACGGAAAATTATACCGGCGGGAAAGGCCCCGTAAGCTCGTAAAGCCGCAATATCGGCATTATCGAAAGAACATACCTCTTTCGAAGGTTCCTTAAGCAGGTTTTGTCTGTGAAAAGGGGGAATGGAGTCCGCCGTTTGGGATCTAGTACGGGTAGCCATGGAGGGTGACAACCGTTGAATAGCGGATTTAAACAGGAAAAATAGGGAAGAGAGAGAGAAAAAGTACCTGAAATTCGCTTGGAAATAGAGATGATCATAATGCAAAGTATTTTGGCTAATTATAGGCTAAAGGATAGGGGTAAAGAGTAAATAATGCCTTGGAAGTTGCACGTTGTCATTTCAAAAGTCTCGTAGTATTGATTGCCTAGATCCAGGTGAAATAGTTTAAAATATATCTGTTTGAATTCAGAATTCCAACAGGTATATTTTGGGGACAATTGTTATGGGTCATTTTCTGAGCATATATATCCTGACTAATATTCTGCTTTTGATTGTTTACTTGTGATCAGGATACCGGATCAGGATATTGGTAACATCCTGGTGCGATATCCTGGTATTAACTGAATTAACCACGTGCAGGTTAGAAGCTATGGGTCACTAACGGTCAAGTGGACCTCTTCTCCTTAAGACTAGGGCAAACCTGTTATATGAGAGACGTTGTACCCGAAAGACTAGGTCTACAACGTTCGTATGGGGAATATCCGCCGAATCCCGGTTTAATAGGGTAGTTTGTTGAATTTCTTTTACTATAAATAGATGGGTCGGATCAGATTAAGGCACGCAATTTCACTCGTACTCTTTTTCTCTAGCTACTAGCAATCACTACACATAAACACTTGTATTCGAATTACCTTTTAACACCTAGTTGATCCACATCACATCATGCACTGTATCCTGATATTCGAAGTAATAGAAGAACAAGGCAGCTGCGATTGTCAGCTCCCGAGGTTTTGTGCCGGCGATCTAGATTGATCAAGGGCTTTCCTCGTATATCCGGTGTCACCCTTTACATTTTTCGCTCATTGTTTGATCATAGATACAGCTCTATATCCTGAGCCGTATCCTGAAAACTGTTTTTACAAACAACTTAATCAGCATATTTTCGACACATATTTCTAGCACACTACCTCACTTAACTAATTTGATCACTTAATTGCTTCGGTAATTTTTGACCAAAACACTCATAGCCTTCATTTATCTTCTTGACCCCATCAACTAACGTGGTGTTTCTGGAATCCTACCACTGCTTCATGAAGTCATGTCTTTCTTTTAAACCTTCGGCCAACTTTTGAAGTATAGAGTTGCTTTCTTTCATGCAGTTCATTTCAATGCCGCGTGTATTATCTGCCGCACGCATCTGCTGTAACTGTCTTTCTCTCACTTCGTCTGGAGCTTTCAAGTTAGCATTTTCAGCTTTCAATTGATCAATTTCAGCCTATTGACGTGTGATTTCTGCTGCTCGTCGTCCAACAGTGGCATTCAACGTGTTAATTTCCAACTGTTGCTTGATCGCGTCAGCTCTTGTAGCTTGGATCACTTCCGTATGCCTGGTGATCTGACCTGCAGCAGCTTGAAGTTGAGAAAATAGGAAATCTATTTTCTCATCCTGCTGCATCTGTTCAAATACACTTTGTTGGCGTTCTGCGGCAGGCTGCGAGGTCGTTGCACGAATGGTTGATGCAATAGAGCGAGTAGGTGCTTGAGGAGTCTCTACAGGTGGTTCAAGTGTTGAACTCACTGGAGGAGTTGGTTCTGTGGACCCCGGAGGTGAAGGAATCATTCCAGAAGCTTCAGTGGCCGTGAATCCAAGATTTGGATCCATTGCCACTTCTTGTGTAGGCTCTTGAGGATCGGATTGCTGTACAGAAGAAGTACCAATGTACTTTCTTGCTTTCTTCTTGCGTTTGACAGCCGTTTCCTTTCTCTTTGATCGTTCTGCTTCGATATTTGAAGGAACGTATTCAGGATCATTCTCTTGCTTGATCTTCCTGATCCTTTTAACACCTCGTTCATCGTAATATATTTCATAACCAGGCTCAGGAGGATTATCATCAGACTCAGAATCCTCTTCGTCATCACCAGTAGAAGTGCCACCAGTAGCACCAGCAGACGATGCACCAACTGCACCAGCACCTGTATCACCACCATCACCAGCTTCATCATCATCACTATCACTTTCTGACAAACTTGAATCCGGTCGACCAAACTTTTCAGCCATCTTCCTTTTTAGTTCTGGCTCTTCATCATCTGATTGGCTGTCATTGTAACGCCATTTATCGTCTGCAGGAGCAACGTAGTCTGGTTTTCCAAGAGCACCTATCAACTTCCTAGGAGGATGGCTTTCTTTGTATCTCTTGGCTGCAAGACTCTTGATTATCCTTAAAGATTGCAAGATCATAGGTTCTATCTTCAGGATGTCTCTGTCAGCTTTTGGAAGATTGGGATGTTGAACGTTCATGATCATTTGAAGAAACCGAGGATACATCCAGAATTTGTTTCCGGTTATTCTACTTCCAGTCCTCGTCATATTTTCTTTCATGTTGGCGAAGATATACTTTGATATGCTAAACGGTTTGTTCAGCACCAAAGCCACCATAAGACCAACGAGATCGTTGCCTGCCATATCATATCCTGCACGTCTGTTGCTGATACACTGAATGAGAATGTGCAAGAGAAACTTGTAACGTAATGGCAAATCTCCTTTGTTAATCTGATTGCTGAAGATGTCGCCAATACACTTCATCCGTAATAAGCAGCCACGCGTACACATGATCGGAATAGAGAACGGTGCATTCGGATCGTCTTGCAACTCTAAAACAGCGTTCAATATTTCCGGAGAGACAGTCACGATCAGATAATTAACTTGCCCTTGTATGACTTCAGTACCTGTAGGACCGGTTTTAACTCCGAAACGATTGCGAAACGAACGTGAAACGTGCGGAATCCGTACACGAACGCGACCTAAACACACATGACGTAATATAACGTGATTCTATTAGAAATCTGAAATCGTACAATCACTTGAATCACTTAGAGACTTTCTCTCTCTAGTTTCTCTCTCTAGAACTAGAGCTCTTCAAATCTCTAAAATGGCAAAAGTCCCTAAACTATGACATAAGGATCTATTTATAGGCCTTGACTATTAATGAGATTTCTCATTAATTACAATTATGCCACCTTGCCTTTTTTACTAGATATAACACTATAAAGACTCGTTTTCTTCTGTTTCTCGCTACGGCTCGGATTGACGAAGGCTATAGACATAAATGCACTAACAGACTCCCCCTTGGATATTGCCGCAGTCAATCTCGATCATTGAGTCAAACTCGTAGCGTCTTCTTTTTCTCTCTTTCTTTGAATCTTCTTGAACAGAATCCCATTGGATCTGTCTTCAGCTTCAGCTTCTCCTTTCTGTAGACTCTTTTCTTCATCAGGCTCCCCCTTTCGTCAAGCTTCTGTGCTTTAGGGATCGACACCTTGCTTTTCGATTACAAGCTCTCCCTTGCTTTGAGCTCATCTTCAGACTCCCCCTTAGACTCAGCTTCTGGGATCGTAGTCTGGAATCTTATCTGCAATCACTCATCCATTTATAAGTAACAGCATTTCAAATTTCAACTATTCAGGAATTGTAACCTGGCTCACTCAAACATTCTAAACAAACCATTTTCATGAAATTTGGCAGTTTCATCGAATCAAATCGGAAACTAGCTCTATAACAGTATAAGCATCCAAATCCCCCACAGTTAATCATCCAAGTCCAACTTAATGACCTTGGAGATATCACAAACTGTTTTTGATTTTTTTTTTATTTTTAATTCAAGTTTCAATTTAATGAACTTGTTTTATTTTCAGAAACACAATCAGCTTACTTAGATTTTGAAACTCGGCACTCAGACATCGGTTGTCGAAAATAAAGCAGAATCAAAAATCTTTTTGTATTTTCTGAAAATATAAAGCAGTAAAGAAATATGTACAAACATATTTACAGACAATATTTTTGTTTGAGTATGCGACAGAGGATCATATCAGTTTTCGACAAGTCACAAGTACCGTTGAGCTTAATAACACTTTAAGAATTAAACAATTCACTTAGATTGTCGATATACTGATCCACTTAAATTTTCATACAAAGTTCAACTGATTCAGGATACGAATTAGGTATTTTAAGAACTTAAACTCATTCATGTGTCCCACCTCTTGAATATACTCCCGTATCCAGAATCCCAATAATCAGTCTTACAGGTGAGTATACTACAATGATATCTGTATATAAATTAGGTATGCGAGGGCCGAGGGATCTCAGGTCGATACTTCCGTATACGCAGAGAGATATCAGCTTCGACTTTACGTTGTGTCCCCTTTAGAGGATCTTTTTGCTTACAACAGCAGCGACTATCAATTTTATTGTTTCATCAGCATGCTGAGGGTTTAATGCTATGTTTCAAGCATTTGCAGAAAGTATTATCCAAGGACTAGGTCAGAACTACCGTTCAGCAGAAGTCCCGGAATAATACCCCAGACATCATTGAGTATAAAGACCTAGTATATCAGATTATGAGACCTTTCAAACGAGATTTCAGGGGTTACCTATATATCCAAGTAGTGTTCCCCACGAAATAAGCAAGTATGAAATTTATGTTTATATCCCGAAAAGTTTACTAAATGTATAAAAATCTACCGACACATCCACGGTGAGATCGTTTAACACATTTAAACTTTCCAATTCTTTAGCATACTGTAACTGTCAACTGATGTACTATCATTTCCTCTTTTTACGCAAAAACTCAATTTTTGAATTTTATCATGTTTTTGACTTTTTTCAAATTTTCAAATGTTTTTGTATTTTCTAACAATATTACTCCCCCTAAAATGCAAAACCATTTAAAGAAAATTTGACAACCAATACTGATAGCTTTGTCTCGCCATCCATTTTCTGCTAACTATGCTCTGTTTTGCAGAAAATATAACACTTTAAGCAGAAAATATAACATACCCCCATGATTTACAACACATTGATCTTAACAGTTTGAAAACCGTTTTTCAATCTGATGAAAGAAATCATGTTTGTTCAGCCGTGAGGGTTTCGGCATATTCAATCAGAACTCCCCCTTACAACAAACTATTTTCCCATAATGATTTCAAAACACTGAAGTTTGTGTTAATCAGAATGGTTTTTCCGGAAAAAATTAGTTTGTTTACCCATCACTTGTGGGTTCGGGGTCATCTCATCACCTTGTTCTCTTTTAACCATTTTGAAAATTTAACATTATTAGGTCAAACACCAACACTTGTAGGAAATCAAGTACAACTTAATGTCCCTGATTTACCACATGTAAGACGAAATATCACAGTTACCATCCTGTGAATTTCTCAAGAATGATGCCGATACCTGCTTCACACTTACCAACCTGGAAACTCCGGCAAGTCAGGAATTCAACCAACCGATTTTGATACCCAAGCCTGACTAGTCTTAGGTGTATTTTGAGCTTTTCTCTTTTCTTCATAAAACTCTTTCACTCCTTTTTCCTTACCATCAACCATCTTACTAAAAATATGTTTAACATTGCTATTAAACATTTTTCCAGTATCAACACCTTTTGATTTTAGGTTTGCGGCTTGTAATGGTGGAAAATTCTCATCATTCATTAATGGAACTGTCTCTTCCTTCTTTACCTCAACTTGTGGCTCTTCTGATTTTGTGGAATCAGATTCATTGCCCGAACTTGGCTTGTCTGACTTTGACGAGCCAGATTCATCGCCAATCACTTTCTTTTTCCTTTTGTTTGTCCTCAGATTTGTATCTGAAGAGTTCGATTTGCTTGGCTTTGCAGTCGAGTGAATCGATTCATCAGAACTTTTATTCGAACCAATCGGTGAACCCGAAGACAAAATCTTCTCCAAATAATCTCTCGCCTTCTTCCTCTTCTTCCTCAGTCTGTCTCTTTGCCCTTGTGAAAGCTTTACTTTCATTTCTTGAACTTTAGGTTCTTGAACCTTCTGTTCTTTGGGCTTGACGTTAACTGATTTCTTTACCATTCTTTGAGATTCAACCCTTGATCTTCCCATCGATCTCCTCGAGCAATCTCTGGCAATATGTCCTCTGATATGACAATTATAGCATCTTCTTGTCTCATAACTCCAATTCTGGCAATTAACAGCAATATGTCCTCTCACACCACATGTGTAACACACTCTGTTATCATGCCATCCACTTCTATCTGTCCAAACCTTAAGATCATAACATTGTTTGGCTTGGTTATAGTCATTTCTCCTCCTCAATGCTGGATTTGGCTTTTGAGCACTGTGGTCAAACCTGCACCACTTATTACCAACATTTTGTGAGTTTTCATTTTTAAATTTTTGTGATTTTTGATAATGATTGGATGATTTATCTGATGAGCTTTTATTTTCAATTTTAGAATTTTTCAAATTTTTATCTTTTTGTTTCTGTTCTGCATTCTTGTTAACAGGTTTTTGCTTTGAGCATTCACCTGTTTCAGTAGATTGCAACACAGTATTTTGAAATTTTTCTTGTAAATCGAAAAATATTTTTCTTTTCTTTTCCTTTTCTATTTCATCATCAGCTTTGTCATCACAATCTTCAATTTTGACTTTGTCAAAATTTGTGACTTTGTCACTTATTGGAACAGAATTGATCGGTTTTGGACAAACATGTGATGTAGAATTCACAAAACCTTTCAATTTATTCTCAAGCTCGGTAATTTTATTACGAGCAATTTCAGCTTCATTTTCAAGCCGAATGATTTTCTGAAGATGAGAATTTATTTCAATCTGTTTTTCAAGATTATTGTTAAAAATAACAGATTTTTCATCTTCTAAAACCTTCATTTGACTTTGAAAATCTTTTTCAATTTTCAATTTTTCATTTTTAAACTCTTTTTCTTTTTCTTTCAAAACTTTGTTTTCCAATGTCAAACTGTTCAAGTCATTTAACAGTTTAACATTTTCAGATTTAAGCTTTTCACAATTTCCCTGCAACATAAGAATCTGGTTAATATCAGCTTGCTTCTCATCCTTCAACTTTTTGACTTCCAATGTCAAACTTTCTGCTTCTTTCAAGAGTTTGTCATTATCAGCCTTAAAGTTATCACATTTAGAGCACACTGATTCTGAACTTGAAGATCCAAGCTTCAAAGATTCTTCGTTCTTTGAAATATCCTTTGTTTCCATCTTATATGTTCCTGCACAAAAGAGTTTAACGAAATCAAAAGGATTCATACTTTCATCAATATAACATTTCCTTTTAATATCATATTTCAAAATACTCTTTGTTGCAAGACACACACGAATTCTATTATCAATTTCAGTAATAACATCCAATTCCAATTTTTGTAAATTCTTTTCCATTTCGGTCAAAATTTCCTTCTTTTTCTTATATTCCTTACGAAACTCTCCATTAACCTCATTAAAGAACTGTGTTGGATAAAGTTCTTGAAAAAAATCTTCCCTTTTTAGATCAACCAAGAATTTATCCCATTTAGCAGGTAATGCATTTGCCAATTTCGATATCTGTTCATCATTTGATATTCTAATATTCTTGTTTCTCAAATTGTCCATTAAAATTTTAAACCGTATTTCCAACTCATCCAACGTTTCATCCTTTTGACACATGAAATATTCAAATCTTTCAACTAAAACCTCCTTTTTCTCAAAAGAAGAACAACAAGTCCAATTGTTTATTCTTTCAAATTTAGTGTTTTCCAGTTCATCAAACATTTTGAATTCTTGGTATTTGTGCCTTGTAAATCACCTCGAATCACCTGCAAACAAACAAATACACAATCAGTTTAAAACAATACTGAACACTTTCAATCCGTGTAAATTGAGATATTTAAACTGAGCAACCAGTGACAACTTGCGAACTGACAAACAAGAAGTAAATGATTCTATTTGACCGCAAACATCACTATCCCGACAACTTCAAATATAATCACATGGATGAGCCTGTGATTTATGTTATTTATGTTTCAAACTACTTTAACAAATGTGCAGCCGACAACTAAAACACCCAATGTAATATGATTGGATCGTTCAAATATGTTTCACATATAATGCTCTGATTGGAACGATAACTTCACTAACCTGACACACACCACATGATCACTTATCTATGCACATGAAACACATTAATTGTAAATATGTAATGTCAAGTAATGGCCGACACAATTAATAGTTTCTAAATTCTCATTGAGCCGCTAATATCTAGTGGGTTGGTGCACTTAACATGATTGGGCAGCTAATTTTGATTTTAATGTCGATTGATAAAGAAAGCTGTTGTTCACGTGATGTGTCAATGTATTTTGCCGACAACACTTGATATTACCAACCAACTTTAATCACATGAACTGACACACTTTCAAACAGACAGGATTTCAAACGGTCATGTCATCATTATGATACTTTCAAACGGTCAGGATCATTGATTTCAAACTGTCACACTTCAAACTATCAACTTCAAACGGTCAATTTCAAACGATAAACATTTCAGACAATCAGTTCAAACGACAAACATTTCAAACGATCAGTTCAAACGACAAACATGTTTTCAAACGATAGTGTATTTTTCAAACGGGAGGTTCACTTTCAAACGATAGTTCAAACGGGACCCTCCTTTCAAACGATGGTTTCAAACGGAACCCTCCTTTCAAACGATGTCGGACACAATAACTCAGATTTCTCCTAAACGACTAGGAATTAGGATCTGAAACTTGATAGGGTTATAGATCAGGTGTTTTCGCACAACATATCAAAAATTCAGACGATTTGGACCGTAAAAAGACGTTCAATTTGACGATTTTCAGAAAAAAAACGTGAAAATATGAAAAATATGAAGAAGTAGATGAAATTCGGATCTGAATCTGATGAAATCACGATCGGAAATGTGTGTTGGATCAGTGCAATCGAGCTCCTGCTCTGATACCACTTGTTGGACCGGTTTTAACTCCGAAACGATTGCGAAACGAACGTGAAACGTGCGGAATCCGTACACGAACGCGACCTAAACACACATGACGTAATATAACGTGATTCTATTAGAAATCTGAAATCGTACAATCACTTGAATCACTTAGAGACTTTCTCTCTCTAGTTTCTCTCTCTAGAACTAGAGCTCTTCAAATCTCTAAAATGGCAAAAGTCCCTAAACTATGACATAAGGATCTATTTATAGGCCTTGACTATTAATGAGATTTCTCATTAATTACAATTATGCCACCTTGCCTTTTTGACTAGATATAACACTATAAAGACTCGTTTTCTTCTGTTTCTCGCTACGGCTCAGATTGACGAAGGCTATAGACATAAATGCACTAACAGTACCATCTACTTGCACGACGCTTGCGGTATTCCAGAAAGCTTTAATGAGCGATTTGTAAACAGGCGTTGAAAATGTAACTGCTTTATTGATCCGCGACTCCCTTGTCACACCCGCTCATAGCGGAAGCGCGAGGTGTGATCTGGCTGGTTTTCATTGCATAAATATCGATGTACATGAACAAACTATATGAATAAAATATACTCCATTGCCATTACATAAGTGTTTCAAAAGATTACAACATAAGTTTAGTGTGTCGGTTACAAACCATTAACATAAAAGTAAAGTGTTATTGTTTCATACATTAACATGAAATAAACTACTAAGGTTTAAACCGTCATATTTCCGCAAAGAGGCGGAATATAATAGTTAAACCCACCAAAAGATGGCATGGAGTTCCGGTACTTGTTATCTTGACTGGGAAATCCGACATGGTCCTTTAATTCCCTGAAATACATGTTAAGTTTGGAAAACATCAACAAAAGTTGGTGAATTCATGCAATTTAGTTGTAAAAGATGTATTTAAAATGTAAGTTGTAGTATGTAAAGCGTCAATGAAATCGTTGATCATTAATGTTTTGCAAGGACATTAATATGTGTGACGAAAAAGGAAGCAATCCAACCCTAGACGATTTTTATGTCGACTACTATCGACTGGGACACAAAAGCACTCTTCTGTATGGGTCCACGACCAAGAGTGGGGCTCGCCAAAACCCATTAGATCTAACCACTTGTACCTAGGTCCAAACTGGATTAATGGTGCTTAGATGTATAACCCTAATTCGCACATGATCTAAGGTGTTTCATTCCCTAACTTTAACATACGTTGAATATGTATTTTCCCCGATAGTTGTAAAGTTGTAAAAAACATTTAACTGAATAGGGGACATGAACTCACAGTATCGCGTCCTGTGAATAGATGTAAATAAGATCTCACGTGCGGTCGTCCTGAATAGCGTTGCGACCTACAAATGTTCTTATATTTGTTAGACACTTCGGTCTTTGTAAATAACTTGAGTACAAGTCTTGTGTCTTTAATATGTGTAAGACTTGTATGTCTTTACTGTTCGTTAAACTGTGTATTAGATGAATGAGTTGTTAATCTGTTATATATATATATTTCACCAAATATATATATATATGTCATCTTGTATCTTGTGAGTTGTATAGTCGGATTTAGTCCTCTTAATTTCGTGTCTTATATGTATCAATTGTATGATTGTGATCACAATAATGGTATCATTGGGCCGAGCCCATGTTTTCAAGTTATTGGGCTTAAATAGTGCTGGGCCTAAATAATGTTGGGCTTAAATAGTGTTAGGCCTCAATAGTGTTGGGCCTCAATAGTGTTGGGCTTCAATAGTGTTGGGCCTCAATAATGTTGGGCTTAAATAGTGTTGGGCCTCAATAGTGTTGGGCCTCAATAGTGTTGGGCCTCAATAGTGTTGGGCTTCAATAGCGTTGGGCTTCAATAGTGTTGGGCCTTGGCCCATATGTTTGGTATTTGGGCTTAGCCCATGAATTTATGTTAAGCCCATTATGAAGATAAGCCCATTAAGAAAAATAAGCCCATTTGTAGAAAAATAGCCCATTAAGTAAAATAAGCCCATTTGTTATAGAAATAGTCCATTAAGTAAAGTAAGCCCATTTGTTATAATTTAGCCCACTTGTAAGTGTAAGTCTTTCATTTTTATAAAAAAAACATTTTTATAAAAATTTACTAAGTATACTTTTTTTTAGTAAATAAAACATACTAGTTTTTATAAGTTTATAAACATCCGAGCTTTGTTATCGGTCGCATATTTATATTTTCGTGTCGAAAGATCGTCTAACGTCGTAGTAACTCTTCAGATTGGCGATTCGTTTATGGATTCGTCCGTCGTCCGTTTTGACCATAAATGGTGTCCGATCCTTCGGATTGTCCGTACTCGTTTTTAAGGCGTAATTATATGAAGTCTCGTAGGACTTTTGTTATAAAGTGTCTTGAGTTTAAATGTGACAATTAGATTCAAGTTCCTACTTTGATATATATAACTAATACATCAAGTAATACATAACACAAAAATTGTTAAAGTAACCAAATATATATTTTCTAAAAAAATATATATTTATCTTGTCTTTTATTTTATAAAAACCTTTCTTTGAAAACCTTTTTAATCTTGTCAAGATTTAACCAAAAATGTTGTTACTTTATAGAATAAAGTTTTTATGAAAAATTGGCCATATAACCTTTGTATTTTCAACTTTACCATGTTTCATAAACATATCATTTTCTTTTCCAAATCACCATCAATTTACTCAACATCTTAACTAAAACACATGAGACTTTTATAACATAAAATTTATCAAGATGATTTCCAAATCATGTAGGGTTTTAAACATGATCATAACATATGCTAACTAGTTCAAAAACCAACTTTAATTCTAGTTTTAACAACTTTTATAAAAAAATCTCTAGTTATATGTTACTTTTTATAATCTTGTGGAAGTATTGTTTTTAAATAAAAACCTTTAATACTTTCACATGATCAAAGGTTAGACCTTGATGTTAAAAACCCTTTAACATAAACATGTATAATTGTTAGATTATATTTTTAAAACATACTCTAACAATTTATTTATATCATAATCATCATAACAAGATCAAATATGCATATAACAAGTCTTAAATCACAATATAAACCAACATAAATATATCATGATTATTATCTTTGCTTCTTTGTATTTTTCATGTTTATTATGTATGATTATCTAGTTATTATTAGTTATAATAACAATCATAACATAATATAAGTATGAAAAAAAATATAGATCTTGAAGCTTACTTCTAGCACTAGGCTAGGGATGATCTTGGAGGATGATTAAGAAATAAAAAGATGAAGATCTTGATGGTAGAATACTCTTGAATGGATGAAACCCCTTCCTTTTACTTACAAAAGCTTTAGATCCTCTTATGTTACTTGGAAATCCATTTTGATCAACAAATAAAAGACTAAAGTGAAGTGGGTTTTTGGTGTTCTTGGTAAGATGGATGAAGATGATGAGAGAGTTCTTGGTGTGTAATGAAAGATGAAAGAGGTAAAGTGTAGTAACTTAGTGATTAAGTGTTGTAATTAATCATCATTCTCATCCACTAGTAATTAACAAATATCTAGATATTTTTACACATAAACAAGGGGTGTGGGACCCCTTGTTCACGGTTACAAGTGAGGGGGGGGGGCGTCTTATGTTGTTGAAAAATGTTCGTAAATTATAAGGTTTCAAAATGAGAATAAAAGATGTAAGTATTTAGATGTTTAAAGCTTACAATTTTTCGAGATGATTCATGACTTGAAATGTTCATAAACTAGCTTTACAAGACCAAAAATAATGTTAACTAGTTCGCTACATGTGCCAAAATATAGTTCGGCTAGATGTTTAGTACTCGTTCCGCAAGTAGATAGTCGAAAGGTTCGCTTATGGAAGTTGTAGGAAAAATTTCAGTTATGTGTGTAATTGATATTCCATAAACATTTTTATATGAAATTGGTGCTTAAACAACAATTTTGCATCTTGAAATAAAAAATACAATTGCTGAATTTTGCGGAAAATTAATGAAATGGTCACTTTTAGCGCTTTTCGGACAGTTTTTAGTGCTATCGGACATTGGTAATATATTAACCAAAGTCTTGTATTCCCATATAGGGTTTAATATATAATTGATGTTGGACTCTCGTCCGAGTCCTAAAGATGTCATTTAGATGTTTTCTGTGGATCCGGAGTTTTCGTCAGCACTCTAGTTCACTAGGCACTACTCTAATTGGTTCGATGGATTGTTTGCACTATTTCAAATGTACCCAATAAAAGTGAATCATGTGTAATAATAAATGAATATTCCATGAGTTTTCTAAGATGTATATAATGTAATCATGCAGTCCGAATATTCAAAACACATACTTGTATAATGTAAATCATCGTTTTAAATGTAAGTAAATTACCCGAAAGTGGCAGTTGTCACATTCTCCCCTTGTTATTGAGAATTTCGTCCCGAAATTCTAGCTTTGTTATTCTTTGCAGGAGTCTTCGGAAATAGGTGGGGATATTTTTCCTTCATTCGATCTTCACGTTCCCAAGTATACTCGGGTCCGTGACGAGAGTTCCAACGAAATTTTACTAACTTGATACGACTTCTCCGTGTTTTCTAGACCTTCCAGTCCGTGACCTCAACCGGTTCTTCAGTGAAATGGAGTTTGTCGTCAATGTGAATTTCATCCGCAGGAATGATAACGGTTGTTTGAACTGGACTCTTTCTAAGATTCGACACATGAAACGTGTGGTGTACACTGCTAAGTTCATCTGGTAACTTCAACTTGTAGGCAACAGTGCCAATCTTTTCTAAGATTTCAAATGGTCCAATGTAACGCGGGTTAAGCTTTCCACGTTTTCCGAACCTCGCTACGCCTTTCCAAGGTGAGACTTTCAACAAAACTTTGTCTCCAACTTCGAAAGATACTGGTTTTCGTTTTCCATCTGCGTAGATCTTTTGTCGATCGCGAGCCGCCTTGATACGGTCTCGGATCTGAAAAATTTTATCCGTAGTCTCTTGGACTAGTTCCGGACCAATTAATTGACTATCGCCTGTTTCCGCCCAACATAGCGGAGAGCGACACTTTCGACCATAAAGAGCTTCAAACGGTGCAACTCGTATACTTGTATGGTAGCTGTTATTGTAGGAAAACTCAACTAGAGGTAGATGATTATCCCAATTGCCGCCTAAATCCATAACACATGCACGAAGCATATCTTCGAGTGTTTGGATTGTCCGTTCGCTCTGGCCGTCAGTTTGTGGATGAAAGGCCGTACTTAGATTCAATTGAGATCCAAAGGCCTTGTTAGGGCTCATTTTCTTAACATACGTATCCTGACGAATATCCTGCCTTTGTTTGTTTATTTGTGACCAGGATGCTGGAAGAGGATATTGCTAACATCTTAGGCGATATCCTGAGGCTTATTGAATTAACCACGTGCAGGTTAAGGGCTGAGACTTGCTAACGGTCAAGAGGACTTCTTCTCCTCAAGACTCGGACGAATTTGTTGAGGGAGAGACGTTGAGCCCGAAAGACCAGGTCTACAACGTTCGAAGAAGGAATATTCGGTGGATCCCGCAAGTTTAGGGTAGTTTGTTATTTTATCTTTACTATAAATAGATGGGGGCGGATCAGCTTAGAACACACAATTTTCACTAACACTCTCATACACTTTCACTCTCTAGCTCATTGCAAACACCACACTTGTATTCAAGTTTCGTTGTAACACTTAGTCGATCCGTACCACATCCTGCACTGTATCCTAATTTTTGAAGCAATAGAAGAACTAGGCAGCTGCGATTGTCAGCTCCCGAGGTTTTATGCCGGCAATCTAGATAGATCAAGGGCTTTCCTCGTACATCTCGTGTCATTTACTTTACTTTTGCTCATTGTTTGATCATAGATACAGCTCAATATCCTGAGCCGTATCCTGAATGCTGATTTTCTAAACAACTTAACAAGCACATTTTTAATTTACTTTCTAGCACACTACCTCACTTTACTAATTTGATCACTAAATTGCTTCGGTAATTTTTGACCAAAACAATTTGGCGCCCACCGTGGGGCAAGTGGTGCTCTCTTTACTAAAATTTTTTTGTCAAATCGCTAATCGGTTTTCTATTTTCAAAACTTTTTGCCACATTGTCCATAATGGCCTCAAGATCAAACATGAGTTCCTCTACTGTGTCTGCTATGACTTCTGCTACTACCGGTTCGGTGCTTCCACCACCTCCTCCAAGGATGCCAGCCTCTACACAATCTCAAGATGTTATCCCTACTCGGAGTGTCTAGGGATCTGCTCCCGTTTTAGCTTCTAATGATGAAATTTTAACCTTATTTGGAAGTGTGCAGGAACAAATGAGGCAGCAACAGGAAACAAACCAGATGCTTTTAAGGGAAATACAACTCCTGAAGTCTGGCTCGAGCAGATCTGCTGAGGATATTGTCACTCCATTACATCCCAGAACGTTGAACTTCAGTTCAGCTGTGTATACTGAGGATAACAGGGGGAATATTGTGCCCAGTCTTCCTCAGAATCATACTCCTGAAATACCCTCCTCGGTCAGGATGTCAACCGTGAGGAGCTCAGGATATTCTTCAGGATATGGGCAAAATCCTCCAACGGGTAATGTGTCGAATAATAATAATACTCATGCTACTAACAGTGGTGGATCTTTGCAGGATACAGGTGTAACATCAGCACTTACCAGGGAACTTCAGAAGTTGAAGGACATGATATCTAGTGTACCTGGGGTGGTCCGGCCGATCCAGGAAGTGTCTCAAGACAGCGACAAGATATCTCGTTTTGCATATCCTATCTGTGATGCTGAGATCCCAAAGAGATTCCAAACCCCCAACATGAAGCTTTATGATGGGACTATGGATCCTGAGGAGCATATTGCTCAGTATAGGGAAAGAATGGAGATTAACCCTATCCCTCCGGAGCTCAAGGAAGCGTGCTTGTGCAAGGGATTTGGTTCTACTCTAACAGGATCAGCCTTAAAATGGCTGTTAAACGTTCCTCCTCACTCAATTACTTCATTTGCTCATTTGGTTAATTTATTTAACAGTCAATTTTCTTGTAGTCGGAGTTTTGAGAAACTAACCAGTGATCTTTACAGGATAACTCAAGGGCCTCAGGAATCCTTGAGGGATTATGTGAACAAATTCAGTCGAGAATCCTTGGATATCCCACATCTTGATGTTGCAACAGCTGTTCAAGCTTTTAAGATGGGATTACAAAAGGATTCTCAGTTTTATCAGGATCTTGTAATGAATCCCTGCAGGAATCTCGACGAAGCTCGTAACAGGGCTTTGAGATATATCCGTCTGGAAGATGACAGGAAGATGCAAGAGAGGATGAACTCATCCAACACTTATGAGTCAACTAATAGGAAGTCAGAATCCTCGTTCAAGTCATATCGGCCTAAGCCGTATAGTAGAAATGAAAACAAAAGAGTGAATGCTGTCGAAGATGAGGATCCTGAAGAGTATCTTGAGTTGTCCGAATATTGCTTTTCAGTTAATATTCCCGAATTGATGTATGTTATGCAGGGTCTAGGAGACAAGGCTAGGTGGCCTCGAAAGAATCAACAAAAGGCTGACTGGAAAGATAAGTCAAAATGGTGTGCTTTCCACGAAGATTTCGGACATGTGACTGAGGATTGCATTGCTCTAAGGAAAGAAATAAGCTATCTTCTAAGCAAGGGATATATGAAAGATCTCTTAGGAAGAAAGAAGAATAAGGGTCAGGATACTGAGAAGGATCCTGAGCGAGCAGCATCACCTCCCGCGGATGCCAAGATCATCAACTTCATTTCGGGAGGATCCGACATTTGTGGAACTTCGTATTCGGCAGCAAAGAGACATGCAAAGGAAGCCAAGGCCGAAAGGGGAGACAAACCTGTCAGGATGACTACCCTCACAACTGACAAAGTGATCACTTTTGATGCTGATGACAGGGATACTGTCCAAGATCCTCACCATGATGCTCTGGTAATAACGTTATATGTGGCTAACCATTTTGTACGCAGGATACTGGTTGATAATGGCAGCTCCGTCAACATAATCCAACTAGAAACTCTGAAGAGAATGAATGTATCTCCAATGGATATCACTTCAAAGTCTACCGTGCTTGTTGGATTCAGTGGAGAGGCTAGAAACACAGTGGGAGAGATAAAGTTGCCAGTATACGTTGAAGGAGTCAACTCGATACAACGTTTCTGTGTGATGGATTCTCTATCCTGCTATAACATCATACTGGGAAGACCGTGGATTCACGATATGAAGGCCGTGCCATCAACATATCACCAATGCATCCAGATACCTACCCCTTGGGGAGTGGTCAAAGTTGATAGTGATCAGCAGGAGGCGAAAGAATGCTACTCATCCTCGATGAAATCCTCAACCAAACCTAGTGCAGCATAGCAATTAAAGACGCGGGCCCAGGATATCGTGGAGGATCCGGAGCAGGATGTGAAGAAAGTTATCCTGGACCAGGATAATCCCGATATTTCGGTGCTCATAGGGACCAATATCCCTCAGGATATTGAAGAACAATTAATTAACTTTTTGAAATGCAGGATGTCTACATTTGCATGGAAGCATGAGGATATGACAGGCATATCCAAAGATATCATCACTCACAAGCTTGGAATTGATAAATCATTCAAGCCTGTGCAGCAAAAAAGAAGGAAGTTTGCTCCTGAGCGGAACACAATTATCCAGGAGGAAGTTGAGAGATTATTAAAATCCAGAATGATCAGGGAGGTTAAGTTCCCAAGGTGGCTAGCAAACGTGGTTGTAGTACAGAAGAAAAATGGGAAATGGAGAGTTTGTGTGGACTACACAGACTTGAACAAAGCTTGTCCTAAAGACCCATTTCCTCTTCCCCACATTGATGCAATGGTAGATGCCACTGCCGGGCATGAAATGCTGACCTTCATGGACGCATCTTCAGGATTTCAACAGATCCAAATGGAACCTTCTGACCAGGAGGATACTGCCTTCATGACACCAACAGGTATTTATTGTTATACAGCTATGCCTTTTGGTTTGAAAAATGCAGGTGCAACATACCAAAGATTGGTAAACATGATGTTCAAAGACAAACTGGGGGACACCATGGAGGTCTATATCGATGATATGGTGGTGAAATCTAAAAAGGCTGAGGATCACCTCCAGGATATCAAGGGAGCATTTGATATCCTGGATCAATACAACATGAAGCTGAATCCTGCTAAATGCCATTTCGGAGTGGGGGCAGGAAAGTTTCTTGGATATATGGTGACAAAGAGGGGGATAGAAGCGAGCCCAGAGCAGATCAAAGCTATCCTGGATATAAAATCACCCTCAAACATGAAGGACGTACAAAGATTAACAGGCCGAGTAGCAGCTTTAAACAGGTTTATCTCGAGATCCTCAGAGAAATGCAAAGATTTTTATGATATCCTGAAGAAGAACAAAAAATTCGAATGGGGTGAGAAGCATGAAGCGGCCCTACAGGATTTGAAGCGATATCTCTCAACCGCACCTCTATTAATGAAGCCTGAAAATGGTGAACCACTATCCCTGTACCTTGCTGTATCAGGGAATGCTGTAAGTGCCGTTCTTATAAAAGACCATGAAGGTCAGCAATATCCTGTTTATTATGTTAGTAAAAGTTTGCTAGATGCTGAAACTAGGTATTCTCATTTAGAAAAATTGATACTAGCATTAGTCATGGCATCAACGAAACTTAGGCATTATTTCGAGACACATAGGATACATGTTAAAACAAATTATCCTGTCAAAAATGTGCTTAGGAAACCAGAGATGTCAGGCAGGATGGCCAAGTGGTCAGTAAAGTTGAGTGCTTATGATTTAGTATATGAACCTAGAAATGCCATAAAATCTCAGGCTTTAGCTGACTTTGTGGCTGACTTTAGTAGTGACATTCAGGACGAGGTAGACCTAGAAGTTCAACAGTTAGGAGAATCCTCAGGATCCTGGACATTATATACTGACGGTGCATCTAATGTAAGAGGAGTAGGATTAGGAATACTACTAAAATCGCCACAGGGGGACATATTACCCCAGGCTATTAGGTGTGAATTTCCTGCTACTAATAATGAAGCAGAGTATGAGGCTTTAATTGCAGGATTAGAGTTGGCTAAGAGCATGAGTATCAAAAATTTGCAAGTATATGTTGACTCTTTGTTAATTACTAACCATTTTAATGGATCCTATGCAGTTAAGGGTGAGAAATTAATCGAATATCTTGATATTCTCAAAAAATTAGCAGGATATTTCGATGTTTTTATACTTGAACAGGTACCAATGGAGGATAATGCTGAAGCGGATGCCTTAGCAAATTTGGGATCATCGATCAAGATACCTGAAGGGACGCAAATACCAATATTACATGTCCTATATACTGCAACGAATCCTCAGGATAAAGAAGTAGCTGGTATTCAGGATCCTGGAGTAGAACATCCTGAAGAGGATCCTAAATCCTGGACGGCTCCAATCATGAGATATCTCAAAGAAGGACACATCCCTAGAAATGAAAATCCTAAGGCATTTAGGATGAAGGTATCACGATTCACTATTATAAATAATATTTTATACAATAAATCTCTTGCAGGACCGTATTTGAGGTGCTTGGAGGATCCTGAAGCCAAGGAAGTACTTCAGGATATACATGAAGGGGATTGTGGTAACCATGCTGGGGGCAGGTCGTTATTCTCAAAAGTATTAAGGACAGGATATTATTGGCCAACGATGAGAAAAGATGCCGCAGAATATGTTCGAAGATGTGACGCCTGTCAAAGACATAGTAACATACTGCATCAACCGGCTGAACCATTATATCCTATTGTTTCCCCTTGGCCATTTATGAAGTGGGGTATGGACATAGTGGGAAAGCTACCAAAAGCTCCGGGAGGAAAATTCTTTATGCTAGCAATGACAGATTATTTCTCTAAGTGGGTTGAAGCAGAAGCATTTGTTCAAGTTAGAGACCAAGAAGTAGTATCCTTCATCAAGAGGAATATCCTGACCAGATTCGGAGTACCAGCCGAGATAATCTGTGACAATGGTTCTCAGTTTATAAGTAAGAGGACTACTGACTTTTGCAAGAGTTGGGGAATCAAAATGATTACATCTACTCCGGTACATCCTCAAGCAAATGGACAAGCAGAATCCTCAAACAAGATAATTGTCAATAACTTAAAGAAAAGGCTTGGAGCCAAAAAAGGAAGATGGGCAGAAGAATTACCCTTTGTTTTATGGGCTGATAGGACAACGGTAAAGAATGCAACAGGCCAAACCCCATTTTCGTTGGTATTTGGAGCGGAAGCAATGATTCCAATGGAAATGACAATACCTACTGCAAGATCTACCTTAAGTGATCCTGAGCAGAATCCTGAAGCCTTGAGTCAGGATTTAGACACTATAGATGAAAAGAGAAATGCGGCAAGATTAAGGATGGCAGCATATCAACAGAGAATATCCAGGGCATATAACAAGAATATTAGAACCAGAAGATTTAAGGTTGGAGATTGGGTGTTAAGAAAGGCTTTTCAGAATACTACTAATCCTGCCGATGGCAAGTTAGCTCCAAAATGAGAAGGACCATATGAAGTTGAATCAGAAGCAGGGAAAGGAGCATACAGACTCAAGAATATGGAGGGGGATATGCTACCGAGATCTTGGAATGCTATACACCTTAAGCTCTATTTCAAGTGAGTTTAGAATTCAATTTCTAACTCAGAATGGTATGAATTCTATCTTTTTTAAATATGTTTTGGTTTAATTTATTCTTTGAAACTCAATACTGACTTAAGCATCGGAGGGGTGTTAGCCAAGCTAACACCCACCTTAGTTTACAATTGTTTTGCAAGATATGTTTCAGGATATAGCTCCAGGATATGTACTCAGGATAACTCGGAAGATTAGAGGATTGGCCCCCTCTCTCACGTTTAAGGGATACTGATCCCTTCACAGGTTTAAAGGTATTCACCTTTCTTCGGAATTGGGTTTAAACACCATGCTTGGAGCGCAAGTTATTCAGGGATAGTTCAAGGTGGCGGGACCAGTCCATGTAAAAGTGGCTGACAATTTCGTTACTGTTGGCTATATCCTGAATCCTAAGGTATATGAGGATTGATCACCCTCTCTCACGAAAGGGTATTTTCATACTCTCTAAGGTTTAAAGGTTTTCACCTTTCTAAGTCTTGGAGTTTATACACTCCCGCCTGTAGCGCATGAAAATTTGGGATTTTCCCCAGGATACAAGGGATTTATCTCCAGTACATCCTTGGGTTTTGCCCTTGGGACGTAAAAAATTGCCTATGGAAACTGACATTCAGAAGATTTCTAAAGTATTTGAAGACATTGTACACATGGGACATTCTCACCAAGGTGGTGGTGTAAAGCTAAAAGGATGAGGTTTGCAACTAATGCACTAAGTACCTTGCACAGGGGACATCTTCATTGGAAGAGTTGCAAAGGGATTGAAGTTTGGTAATAGGTTTATACCCTATTTCTGGTATGATCTTTCCTTTGTAAGCCTCATTTAAATTTTTAGTGACGTTATGTTAAGTATCCTGATATATATCCTCAAAGTCCTTTTAAGGATATTTGATTAGGGTGTTTGAAACTAGTATTAGTTCGGAACTTTGATCATTTAAATATTATCAAAACTTGGTTTTGAAAAAGATAGAGTGTTTTTCACTTTCTAAAGAAATTTCTACAAAGTTGAAGGAACGTTTGGAAATTCTATCTAATAAAAGGATTTTACAGTATACCGCTGAGCATACTGATCAGGATATTTTATAAGATAACAGTATGAAATTTTTTGCAAAGCTAAGATTTACACTTAGAAAAATAAAAAGATGAAATTATTCTTAAGCAATCAATACTGGTTGATAACCAAAGGTTTCATCCTGAAACCCAGGACCCATCCACCTTCGGCTATCAAATTGTTTCAACATAGAAATAAATTGTTCATAAAAACATAAAATTGTTTGAATGATAAGCTCTAGGGGGTAGTGCCTTCTTGGTCCATAGTGGTTTCAGCAACATCCGTCTTGGGATCCGCCTCAGCATCCTTCTCAGCATCGGTTGCTTTTTCAACTACTTTGGAAGGTTCTTCGACAGTTGATTTGGAAGAGGTGCCGCCAAGGTTCTTCAGCTTGGTCTCCCAAGCAGCAACATCCCAGGAAGGGCATTCGAAACCTAAAGTTTTGGCTTCGTGAGCCATCTTCAGCCTCGCTTGAAGGAGAGAAATGACGACGGAACTTTTGAGGCTTTCCCGGTAGCTGACCATATCCCGTTCGTATTGCACATGGGCTGCTTCCAGATCGGCCTGGGCTTGAAGAGTAGCTTTGTTGAGAGCAACTTGATGTTCTTGGGTCATGGCTTTGTATTTCTCCTCGTAATGACGAGATTTGGCGGCCGCAATCATACCTTGGTCGGAGATTGTGATTTCTGCTTCCTTTAGCTTAGATTCAAGTGTTTTGTTAAGCTTGCAGGATTCTTGATATAAATGAACCAAACGCTCAAGACCCTACAAAGGTAAGAGGACAGGGATTAATATTGTTAAATCTTTGAAAATAATCTAAATTGCAGGATATGATATGAGGATACTAACCTGGTTAAGAAAAGAAGTCATAAACCCACTGGCTTCAATGAACCCGTGCTTCTCATAAGGAAAGGTGTCAGAAATGACAGGGGAATCGGGTTCTTTCCTTTTGCGGGAACTTGAACTCCGGGGCTTGGTAGCCGGTGAAGGTTTAGGAATGATGATGGCTTTGGAGCTGCTGGGTTTGGATGTAGCTGTGGTCTTGGGGCTAGGTTCTTTCTTGACCTGGATCTGGTCAGAATAGCTGTCCAATTCGTCAAGATCAAAGACTTCAGGGATCTTAGCTGGTGCTGCATAAAGGAAAAAGTTTTACTCTTTATCTTATCATTATGCTGTTGTGACTAATTATTTTGAAAGAAATTCTTACCAGACATCTCGGATGATGAGTATTGACTGGAACTCGGGACGTGTGTGGTGAAAGTCCTGTCTATTGCAGGTAACCGGTAAATGGTATTGATTCTCTCTTCTGACTCAGCGGTAGGGGGAGCAACTTCCTTGAAGTTCACTGCATAAAGATAAAAAAGAAGAGTATTAATAGAAGATAACAATCAAATCGTCTATGAGGATATTTATGATCCTACCGGTGGTTAACCACTCCACCGGAAGGTTGGCACCCTCAGCAATGGAATCTCGTTTGACAAAGAAGAATTTGCGTTGCCATCCGTCTTCGTTTTTGGTGGCTTTGAGAATCAGGGGTTTGCTGGAGGTCGAGAAGAGTAAGAATCGGCTAGAGCCATGGGATCGGAGGCGATAAGCAATAGGTAAATCCTCGATGTAGAGGTCGGAGCAATGGAGGTTTTTGATTTGGTTGAGTACAATTAGTACTCTCCAAACCATGGGCATGGTTTGAGCAAAAGAGATGCCGGTAATACGAAAGAATTGCATCATGAATTCAGGAAAAGGGTATCGAAGACCTAATGAAAAAGGATATGCTGGAAAACAGATCCATTCGGTGGAAGAAACATCCGATCGGATTGACCGATCGAATGGCCTAAAGACCGTGCTGTCAGGGAAAGCGCCGGAGGCTCTTAAAGCTGCAATGTCTGCGTTGTCAAAAGCGCAGATCTCCTTTTCGGGATTTTGAAGAAGATTCTGCTGGGTGAAGGTCTCGGCGTCCATTGCAAGTAAGATGAAGTAAATTGACAGGAAGAAAATCAGAAATGGAGAATTACCTGAAGGTTCTGTTGAAGATATCTGCTTTTCAAACAAGAAAAGAGAAGATATAGGGGCATCGTGGATCTCCATTGAGTAAAAAACGCGTTGGAAGTTACGATGTGATCTTGACCGTCGCTTCGTTTTAAATGCCTTGAGTTATGGGATAAGATTTTTGAAATATATCCGTTGGATTGGTATACCAACTGATATATTTGGGGATAATTGTTAGGGCTCATTTTCTTAACATACGTATCCTGACCAATATCCTGCCTTTGTTTGTTTATTTGTGACCAGGATGCTGGAAGAGGATATTGCTAACATCTTGGGCGATATCCTGAGGCTTATTGAATTAACCACGTGCGGGTTAAGGGCTGAGACTTGCTAACGGTCAAGAGGACTTCTTCTTCTCAAGACTCGGACGAATTTGTTGAGGGAGAGACGTTGAGCCCGAAAGACCAGGTCTACAACGTTCGAAGAAGGAATATTCGGTGGATCCCGCAAGTTTAGGGTAGTTTGTTATTTTATCTTTACTATAAATAGATGGGGGCAGATCAGCTTAGAACACACAATTTTCACTAACACTCTCATACACTTTCACTCTCTAGCTCATTGCAAACACCACACTTGTATTCAAGTTTCGTTGTAACACTTAGTCGATCCGTACCACATCCTGCACTGTATCCTGATTTTTGAAGCAATAGAAGAACTAGGCAGCTGCGATTGTCAGCTCCCGAGGTTTTATGCCGGCGATCTAGATTGATCAAGGGCTTTCCTCGTACATCTCGTCTCGTTTACTTTACTTTTGCTCATTGTTTGATCATAGATACAGCTCAATATCCTGAGCCGTATCCTGAATACTGATTTTCTAAACAACTTAACAAGCACATTTTTAATTTACTTTCTAGCACACTACCTCACTTTACTAATTTGATCACTAAATTGCTTCGGTAATTTTTGACCAAAACAGGCCTGTTGAAATGATTTCCATATTCTTGAAACAAAACGACCGTCTCGGTCCGAAATGATTGAAATAGGCACTCCATGACGAGCCACTATTTCTTTGAGATAGATTTCCGCTAGTTTCTCAGTACTATCCTTCTCCCGAATCGGTAAGAAGTGTGCGGACTTTGTCAATCTATCGACGATTACCCATATCATGTCATGGCCTTTCGAGGTCCTGGGTAACTTCGTAATGAAGTCCATAGATATTTGTTCCCATTTCCAAGCGGGAATCTCGGGTTGTTGTAGTAAACCCGATGGTTTCTGATACTCTGCCTTGACCTTTGCGCAGGTCAAGCATTTTCCAACATAGATAGCAATATCCTTTTTGAGGTTAGGCCACCAATAGTACTCCTTTAAGTCTTGGTACATTTTATCTGATCCAGGATGGATCGAGTACTTCGATCTATGTGCTTCCTCAAAAATGATATCTCGGAGGCCTCCAAAGAATGGAACCCAAATTCTACCTGCAACGTACAAAGTTCCATCTTCCTTCGGCACTAACTGTTTTTCCATGCCTCGAAGTGATTCTGCTAGAATATGCTCTTCCTTGAGCGCTTCTTGTTGTGCATTTTGAATTCGTGCGGTAAGATCTGTGTGAATCGTCATCTCTAGTGCTCGCACTCTTAGTGTTTTAACTCGTTCCTTGCGGCTCAAGGCGTCTGCTACAACGTTCGCCTTGCCCGGATGGTACTTGATTTCACAATCATAGTCGTTCAATAATTCAACCCAACGTCGCTGACGCATATTTAATTCTTTTTGGTTGAATATGTGTTGTAGACTCCTATGATCTGTGAAAATAGTGCACTGTGTACCATATAAGTAATGCTGCCAAATTTTCAAAGCAAATACCACCGCGCCTAACTCTAGGTCGTGAGTGGTATAGTTCTTCTCGTGAACTTTCAATTGGCGGGACGCGTACGCGATAACCTTTTCACGTTGCATGAGTACACAACCTAAACCTTGATACGAAGCGTCACAGTATACTACAAAGTCATCGGTACCGTCAGGTAATGATAAAATTGGTGCAATGCACAACTTGTCTTTAAGAAGTTGAAATGCTGCTTCTTGTTTCTCTCCCCAATCGAATTTCCTGTCTTTCTGTGTAAGAGAAGTTAGCGGTTGAGCAATTGTCACACCCCGACCACGTAGGACAACCAAACGTGGCGGAAACATCGGGGAGTGTTGTAACAGAATCATTGTTTCATAACACATGGAAATTTAAATATTATTTTATTGAATAAAAGAGTTACAATGTCTTGACAATCAAAGAAACATAACATAAATAACTAGTCTTGCATCTTTTATTGTCACTAAGGCCCATGTCCGCCTAAGTGTATCTTGATCAATCCAATGCTTCATTTCCTGAAACACATGTGAAAATAGGTACGTCAGCATAAAAATGCCGGCGAGTACATAGGTTTTGTGAAAATAAGATTCATGACTTCTGTTTAAGAAAATGTTTAGTCATGAACCTTGTAATTTTCTTTGTCTTTGTAAATCATTTGAAAAACAATAAGTTCAGATGATACGTATAAATAAGAGAATAATGCATGGTTAAATGAATAACCATGTAAAATGAGTTTGTATAAGTTAAGTTGTTTGTAAAACAATGTATTGTGAAAAGTATGTTATTTTTATAATATGTTATATGTCCAAATTGGAATGATTCAAATAACGCTACAATATGTGATACCATACAAACACTTATATATAGGAAGTACCAACGGCGTATCCACCATGCTTATATCATATTACACACGCCTCGTTACTTAAGTCACTTAAACAAACCACCAATGTAATAAGTTTATGTTTAAACCAATTGTCAAAAGTCCTTGTATAAATCATATCAAATGTTAATAGTCCAAAAGTAGTCAAGTAATGTGCAACAAATGTTATGTATAACCAATGTCGAAAATGTTTATTTGTCAAATGTAAATCATGTAATGTGTAACCAAAATGATATATATGGCTAGTGAAATGCATCAACTAAACCATAGGTGAAAATGCACAAAACAAAGTATTGAAGTAAAACTTGGTTTAAATCAAAGTTATGTTTTGTGTAGTAAATGCATGCTATACTAATATTAGACATTTATGCGGTATTGTGAAAATTCATACATCCAAGCCTTGCGACAGTCGGATAACCATGTAAAAATGGGTTATCAAAAGAATATGTATTCGGATTCGGTCATTCCTTACGTCCAAACAAACCAGAGATTTCAGGAATGGGATTTGTCAAGTCCTATGGTACCAGTACTTACTACCGAGCGGCGTAGCTAATGTTAATGAACATATAATAGTCTCGTTTGTGCAAACCAAATGTCATAGCAAAAGTGAACATGTTATATGAAAACAATGTACTAAGTATGCTCACAATGGACATACATAGCATAAAATGTAATGAAATCATGTACTATAATGTACTAATGAATATAGGAAGTATATGATGTGAAAACAGGAAAGCACGAAAATAACAAGTAGGCACATGCGTTTCACCCCAAAACAGTTTGGAAAACAGTAAA
The DNA here is from genome assembly GCA_030545235.1 of Helianthus tuberosus. Taxonomy (NCBI): domain Eukaryota; kingdom Viridiplantae; phylum Streptophyta; class Magnoliopsida; order Asterales; family Asteraceae; genus Helianthus; species Helianthus tuberosus. Next base: position 96,587,548 of record CM060357.1, on the reverse strand, counting down.
AGAGGGGTCTATGTACTCACTTGAGATTGCTCAGAAGTCTTAAGATAACCACCAAGCAATGCTAGAGATCTCGGAATATCAAACGGCACCTAATATAGGTAACTACATTAATAATCCGGACTTTAATCGGAGGATCGGATAGAACGAGGGTTCGTAAACCAAACGAGTATGGAAACTCATGTAGTATGGTTTAACAAAGCCTACATACTAAATGAAGCCTAACCTAAGTGCTTACGACCCATTACGACCCGTTTAGGTAGCTTATGCTACTTTAACGCGTCGTTCGCGTAAAACGCGTTCGGAACGCCTAACTAGTCCTATGACAAGTAATATATGCCTTAACTTGTCTAATATGCTTGTCAAATCAGTTTAGATGTCAAAATTTATGTCACATATGCTTAAAATGAATTTTGGCGTCAAAAGGGCATTTTGGTAATTTACCTAAGGCATATAAACTACCTATCATACAACTACTTAAACGAAGCGACCATAAGGTATAACCTTGGAAGGTTATTCCCTATATGCTATGGTCACCTAATGTGCTTGGTCGGATCCTAATGATCGACCAAACGGGTCGGGTTCGAAAGTATAAGCGATTGTTTAGATCGCTTACATTACGACCCTAAATAAGCACTAAACTAAAAGTGACGAGCTAAGCATGTTGAAACATGCTTAACTAAGTTTAGAAAACAGGTTTGGTATCAAAACAAACGGTTTTGATACCCATAAGTAGTTTGGTTACAAAATACGCAAGAATACGTATTCTGACCGAAACTACGGCTCGTCACTGAGCCTAGATAACGTGGTAATCAGTAGGTATAGTCACTAGGGACTATAACCATCGTGATCACGCTCACGTTATGAAGTTCAAACGAACTTCGCATCGACCATAAACTGGTCAATGCAGAAAGTCAAACAAAGTTTGACTTTCGGACTCGAAAAGCAATAAAAGAACGAAGGAACACTTACGAAGGGTCCCCGAATGCTAATCTAGATCAAAATAGCTCAGGTATGAAACAAAGGTTTCAACTTAGAGCACAATTGATCAGATTCTAGTGAGAAATGAATGAGAATGTGATGGGTATTTATAGTTTTCGGTTCACCGTTAGGATCGTTTCTTGGAAAAGAGGGAATGATCTAGCCCATACACTTGTCAAGATGTTATGGTAACTGATTTTGGCCACCACAAGAGTTTAACAAGTGGCACTTGACCTTTGGGGAATGTTTAGAGGCAGATAACAGCAGCCAAAATCGATTTGCTGCATCTGGACACTGCTTGCGCACCGTAACAAATAAACCCTTACGGTGCGCAAGGACCAAGTTTGGCAGATTTACAATTTTGGTCCCTGTTGTGCTATAAGGTCATTTCCGACGCGTTTAAGACCCGTTAACCCCATTTCAAAGCTCTAAAATGAAGTTAAAGTATAGGGAACTTAAAATGTGCTAAAAAATATCTCGGATGTCGGTTCGTTTAGCCGTACGATTGCGTTGTTCGGTTAATTACGACGGAATGCGCATAAGCGCGAAAAACGATCCAAATGGCGTGACGAATGGATTTTTCTTATGCCAAACACTAAAATAAAATATTTTAGTGCTTATATAAATTTTTGGATGTCCGGATGTATTCAGAACGTAACTTATGCGTGAAAGTGCAAACTTGTGCACTTTTTGACACTTTTAGTCCCTGAATGACCCAAAAGTTTATTTTAGCACACCGAACCCCTCAAAGCCTATTTCTAAGCTATGTAAAGGATATTTAAGGTGTGTTTAACTTATGGTCATGTTTCGGAATGTTCGTTACAGTTCAAATTGGCATACTTTCGTAGTTTGTCAAGTTTAGTCCCTGTAAGCGAATTAACTTGTTTTTGCCATACCAAAGCCTTCAAAACTTATTTCTAAGTTATGTAAAGGTTATTTAAGGTATGTTAAGCCTATGTAACTATTACGGAGTGTTTGTTGCATTAAACTGGTTATATTTACGCATCGGTGCGCGTATAACCTTCCAGAAAGCGATTTAGAGTTTGGAATTGAACAAAAATTGATATGTGCAAATGATACACATATTTTTACAAATCCCTAGTATGAAATATAATATTTCATTGGTTCGGTATTTGTTTGATGGCCGTGGAGGCACAGGTGTTACAGTCTCCCCTACTTTAGGAAATTTCGTCCCGAAATTTATTTAGAGGAAACTTGTGAGAGTTTAAAACATGAAGTTGAAAAGATCGAACAATATTGGTTAGGGTTCTGAACTTCTAGTAACCTTAATAACATTATGCTTGCAATGTAAGAGGGATACTTATATACAAGTATATGAAGCGTCATTGGTGCGTCCACCGTACCTCCATTACATCGTTCTCATTTCGTTATTGTTGTCACTATCGGTTCTTACACATAATAAATCTTACTGTGGTTACCGTACACTGAATCTCATAATTATGTACGCGTCCATAATTAGACAATTCCTTGCACAGTTCACACAATCTATTTTATAATGTGTAGGGGAAAACCAAATGAACAAACCTGTGATGAGTGTGACTAGACCACCATAGGGTCCCTTTTATTAAATCAATAAATGATTTTAATAGACAACCAAGGAGTCTTTTCAGCTTATATCATCACATGTCATTCTTAACCAGATTTTTGAATCAATCTTTTTGACTAGACCACTAAAAGGGTCTCTTATGAATCATGGAATAGTACTATATAATCCAAGGGTCTTAACTATTACATAGAAGCCCATTCAGGAATTAAGGTAGTACCTTTTTGAATATCCTACTACGAATCCCTCATATAAAGATATGAAAGATTCTACGAGGATTTGGATAACTAATACCCAGAGTATAAAAACACAAAATGCATAAAAGAAAACACAAGATGCATAGACACATAGTCATATAACCACAAGGATTGTTTATCTAGATATTTAATTTGTGGATTTGTTTTGCTACAGAGCGCATGTATTTAAAGCACACTAGGAATCCATCTCGTGGATTTCATTTGGTACTTTAAACATTATCAAGAATCTAACTATAAAGATAGAAAGATTTTTAAAAGAAAAAAATCGATTTCGATTATAAGAAACCGAAATGTTCGAATTTAGGTACACAAGGAATCCAATTAAGGACTCTGATTTGAATGATAATTATCCACAAGGATCTAATTGTGAAGATAAAAAGATCCCTTATGGATTTTAGAAGTTGGAGATGTTTTGAAACCTTGCACTGGATGTGCTTATGTCAAAACATGAAGTAAGAATGCTTATGAAGTTGAGATGCTAGCTATGTCAAGGCGACATATGAAGCGGAATTTGAAGGCTAAGTCAATGTATGAGGAAAATATTTTTGAAAACTATGCATGAGGTTCTAAAAAAAATGTGTTCAATGTTTTTGAAACCTTATATATAATACTTTTGAAATCATAGAGTAGGTGTATTAGGTAAGTATATTTATAAAAAAAATGTTTTAAAATCATGCGAGATGAATTTTGAAATTATGTATAAGGTTTTTGAAAAAAAAACATGAATGATGTTTTTCGAAATCATGCACTTGATAAGAAAATGTACTGTGTAAATATTGTTTTCAGACTATATGAAACATTTTGAAATTAGGAAGGTTGGTTTTGATAACATGGCCAATGTTTTTGAAATAACATAGGCAATGCATTTAGAAAAATTGTTTTCAAACTATATGAAATGTTTTGAGATCATGAAGATTGTTTTTGAAATACTTGTACTGTGTATGTTGAAAAAAATCACAACGTAATGGGCAACGTAATGGGTATGAGATTTGAAAATACCCTCAGTTATCTAACCAAGGATTCAAAGGCACAGATGTGCAGAAGCATGATTACTCATAATGTCACTTTATTTTCTGTACTTTGTTTCTTAGAGCGAAACGAGTACTTAAAATTTTCGACGGAATCATGAGCGATCATTTGAAAGAGAGAAATCACAAGAGTAGTTTGTAAGGAACATAGTTCCTTAATACATGTATTATAGGGAAATGCCATAAACACATGTAATTATACTTGTATATCAGAATTGTGAACAAGAATTTATTTATAAACAAAACAGAATGTTTCACATTACAAGAAAATAGATAAACAAAAGCATAAGACAGTAACATCTTCTAGTCAGCCAACTGCTCATCCGTGGGTTGGACTTGCATTAGCAAGCTTTGGGCAATCCCTTAGGAAATGGCCCATCTCGCCACAGTTGTAGCAAGACCCTGGTGAGAAATGAACTTGAGCAGAGTCGGCTTGTGGTTGATCTGGACCACCTTGGTTCGGGTTACATCGACAAGCACTTACCAGGTGACCAACTCGCCCACATGATACACACAGACGACACGGTAAGTGAGCTTGGTGATGCCCATTACATTTGTCGCATATTGGTGCCGTTCCCTTATATTGCTTCTTAGCAGGTGGTGTTGCCACCCGGATGGGTCCTGTTTGATTTGGTACTGCTGTAGTTGGGCAAACCCTTACCGTATGACCTATAAGTCCACAAATTTGGCATTTGCGGCACTTCACACTAGTCTGATGATGAAGGCTACATTGGTTGCACAAGGGTGCAGTTCCGTTGTATTGCTTCCTAGTAGGGGGTTGAGCTGGTTGGTTGGGGATGGCTTGACCATTGTGAGCGACCATGGCGAAGTTCTGAGAAGCCTTTCGCTTCTTTGACTTCTTAGGGGATCGTTCATCCATGGTCTTTGATTCCTTGATTGCTTTCTTGGCTGGTGGTGCTGTCATTTAGCTAAGTCTTGCCTGTTTTGGTGCCACCTCTGCGGGTTTCCTTGAAGCCTTACGTTTCTTTGGTTTAGGTGAAGGCTTGGCTTCTGCTTCCTTTCGTGGCTCTTGAGTGGCGTCATTGTTGAGACGATACATAGCAATTCCCAATTCCACAGTCTTCAGAATCACTTCGCCTATTTGTTGGGCAAGTTTGGCTGTTTGCTCGGACATTTGGCCGTTGCTGAGAGGAAGAGACATTCTTGAAGGAAATGAAAGACATAGGAAGAAACAAGTGAAAGGTTATTGGATAATCAATACAGAATGGTAACGAATGAAAATTGTGATCATTTGTTTGTTACCTAAGGCAAACAAATGAGATGGTGACAAATCAAAGTAAATGGGTCAAAAATAATGTATCGCGAAGATATGCTCGCCTATAAGTGAACACTCATCCCAAGAATTCCCAGGTAAGCACAACTGGTCTCGCGTCTGATGAGATGTATACGAAGTGCTTGCCTAGACAGAAAACCCAGAATACAGGCATTCACCCTTCCAGTTTGCATGTGTTCACATTATTTAAAACCCAAAACCTTGACGAGGTTTTGAAAACTCAAAGGGGTTCAAAACCATATAATAGAGAGTTCAAAACCTTACAATAGAGGGTTCAAAACCTAGTAATCAATCATCCTAGAACAGATGATTAGTTTTCAAAGCGGTTTTGAATTTTATGTTCTTGTTGTGGTTGTCGCCTAAGGATAGGTGACAGTATTGTTTTATGACTAAACGCAAGTAAACTCACGTTAGGGTCCTAAGAAGGTTATAGACTAGGTCAAAGTATTACTAATAACCTAATTCCCTATAACCATGAGCTCTGATACCAATTTTCTGTCACACCCCGACCACGTAGGACAACCAAACGTGGCGGAAACGTCGGGGAGTGTTGTAACAGAATCACTGTTTCATAACACATGGAAATTTAAATATTATTTTATTGAATAAAAGAGTTACAATGTCTTGACAATCAAAGAAACATAACATAAATAACTAGTCTTGCATCTTTTATTGTCACTAAGGCCCATGTCCGCCTAAGTGTATCTTGATCAATCCTATGCTTCATTTCCTGAAACACATGTGAAAATAGGTACGTCAGCATAAAAATGCCGGCGAGTACATAGGTTTTGTGAAAATAAGATTCATGACTTCTGTTTAAGAAAATGTTTAGTCATGAACCTTGTAATTTGCTTTGTCTTTGTAAATCATTTGAAAAACAATAAGTTCAGATGATACGTATAAATAAGAGAATAATGCATGGTTAAATGAATAACCATGTAAAATGAGTTTGTATAAGTTAACTTGTTTGTAAAACAATGTATTGTGAAAAGTATGTTATTTGTATAATATGTTATATGTCCAAATTGGAATGATTCAAATAACACTACAATATGTGATACCATACAAACACTTATATATAGGAAGTACCAACGGCGTATCCACCATGCTTGTATCATATTACACACGCCTCGTTACTTAAGTCACTTAAACAAACCACCAATGTAATAAGTTTATGTTTAAACCAATTGTCAAAAGTCCTTGTGTAAATCATATCAAATGTTAATAGTCCAAAAGTAGTCAAGTAATGTGCAACAAATGTTATGTATAACCAATGTCGAAAATGTTTATTTGTCAAATGTAAATCATGTAATGTGTAACCAAAATGATATGTATGGCTAGTGAAATGCATCAACTAAACCATAGGTGAAAATGCACAAAACAAAGTATTGAAGTAAAACTTGGTTTAAATCAAAGTTATGTTTTGTGTAGTAAATGCATGCTATACTGATATTAGACATTTATGCGGTATTGTGAAAATTCATACATCCAAGCCTTGCGACAGTCGGATAACCATGTAAAAATGGGTTATCAAAAGAATATGTATTCGGATTCGGTCATTCCTTACGTCCAAACAAACCCGAGATTTCAGGAATGGGATTTGTCAAGTCCTATGGTACCAGTACTTACTACCGAGCGGCGTAGCTAATGTTAATGAACATATAATAGTCTCGTTTGTGCAAACCAAATGTCATAGCAAAAGTGAACATGTTATATGAAAACAATGTACTAAGTATGCTCACAATGGACATACATAGCATAAAATGTAATGAAATCATGTACTATAATGTACTAATGAACATAGGAAGTATATGATGTGAAAACAGGAAAGCACGAAAATAACAAGTAGGCACATGCGTTTCACCCCAAAACAGTTTGGAAAACAGTAAAAGAGGGGTCTATGTACTCACTTGAGATTGCTCAGAAGTCTTAAGATAACCACCAAGCAATGCTAGAGATCTCGGAATATCAAACGGCACCTAATATAGGTAACTACATTAATAATCCGGACTTTAATCGGAGGATCGGATAGAACGAGGGTTCGTAAACCAAACGAGTATGGAAACTCATGTAGTATGGTTTAACAAAGCCTACATACTAAATGAAACCTAACCTAAGTGCTTACGACCCATTACGACCCGTTTAGGTAGCTTATGCTACTTTAACGCGTCGTTCGCGTAAAACGCGTTCGGAACGCCTAACTAGTCCTATGACAAGTAATATATGCCTTAACTTGTCTAATATGGTTGTCAAATCAGTTTAGATGTCAAAATTTATGTTACATATGCTTAAAATGAATTTTGGCGTCAAAAGGGCATTTTAGTAATTTACCTAAGGCATATAAACTACCTATCATACAACTACTTAAACGAAGCGACCATAAGGTATAACCTTGGAAGGTTATTCCCTATATGCTATGGTCACCTAATGTGCTTGGTCGGATCCTAATGATCGACCAAACGGGTCGGGTTCGTAAGTATAAGCGATTGTTTAGATCGCTTACCTTACGACCCTAAATAAGCACTAAACTAAAAGTGACGAGCTAAGCATGTTGAAACATGCTTAACTAAGTTTAGAAAACAGGTTTGGTATCAAAACAAACGGTTTTGATACCCATAAGTAGTTTGGTTACAAAATACGCAAGAATACGTATTCTGACCGAAACTACGGCTCGTCACTGAGCCTAGATAACGTGGTAATCAGTAGGTATAGTCACTAGGGACTATAACCATCGTGATCACGCTCACGTTATGAAGTTCAAATGAACTTCGCATCGACCATAAACTGGTCAATGCAGAAAGTCAAACAAAGTTTGACTTTCGGACTCGAAAAGCAATAAAAGAACGAAGGAACACTTACGAAGGGTCCCCGGATGCTAATCTAGATCAAAATAGCTCAGGTATGAAACAAAGGTTTCAACTTAGAGCACAATTGATCAGATTCTAGTGAGAAATGAATGAGAATGTGATGGGTATTTATAGTTTTCGGTTCACCGTTAGGATCGTTTCTTGGAAAAGAGGGAATGATCTAGCCCGTACACTTGTCAAGATGTTATGGTAACTGATTTTGGCCACCACAAGAGTTTAACAAGTGGCACTTGACCTTTGGGGAATGTTTAGTGGTAGATAACAACAGCCAAAATCGATTTGCTGCATCTGGACACTGCTTGCGCACCGTAACAAATAAACCCTTACGGTGCGCAAGGACCAAGTTTGGCAGATTTACAATTTTGGTCCCTGTTGTGCTATAAGGTCATTTCCGACGCGTTTAAGGCCCGTAAACCCCATTTCAAAGCTCTAAAATGAAGTTAAAGTATAGGGAACTTAAAATGTGCTAAAAAATATCTCGGATGTCGGTTCGTTTAGCCGTACGATTGCGTTGTTCGGTTAATTACGACGGAATGCGCATAAGCGCGAAAAACGATCCAAATGGCGTGACGAATGGATTTTTCTTATGCCAAACACTAAAATAAAATATTTTAGTGCTTATATAAATTTTTGGATGTCCGGATGTATTCAGAACGTAAGTTATGCGTGAAAGTGCAAACTTGTGCACTTTTTGACACTTTTAGTCTCTGAATGACCCAAAAGTTTATTTTAGCACACCGAACCCCTCAAAGCCTATTTCTAAGCTATGTAAAGGATATTTAAGGTGTGTTTAACTTATGGTCATGTTCCGGAATGTTCGTTACAGTTCAAATTGGCATACTTTCGTAGTTTGTCAAGTTTAGTCCCTGTAAGCGAATTAACTTGTTTTTGCCATACCAAAGCCTTCAAAACTTATTTCTAAGTTATGTAAAGGTTATTTAAGGTATGTTAAGCCTATGTCACTATTCCGGAGTGTTTGTTGCATTAAACTGGTTATATTTACGCATCGGTGCGCGTATAACCTTCCAGAAAGCGATTTAGAGTTTGGAATTGAACAAAAATTGATATGTGCAAATGATACACATATTTTTACAAATCCCTAGTATGAAATATAATATTTCATTGGTTCGGTATTTGTTTGATGGCCGTGGAGGCACAGGTGTTACAGCAATCTTTGAAAAATTCTCAATAAATCTCCGATAATATCCCGCTAAGCCCAAAAATTGTCGCACTTCAGTAGGAGTCTTGGGCGCTTCCCAATTCTTAATCGATTCAATCTTCGACGGGTCTACTTGAATACCCTTCTCGTTCACTATATGCCCGAGAAATTGTACTTCATGAATCCAAAACTCACATTTGGAAAACTTCGCGTATAGTTTGTCCTTCTTGAGTAGTTCTAAGATGGTTCTCAAATGTTGTTCATGCTCGTCTGCCGATTGTGAGTATATCAAGATGTCGTCAATGAACACTATGACGAATTTGTCGAGATACGGCTTGCACACGCGGTTCATTAAATCCATGAAGACCGCCGGTGCGTTCGTTAAACCAAAAGGCATAACGAGAAACTCGTAATGACCGTAACGAGTCCGAAAAGCCGTTTTCGGTATGCTTTCTTCTTGAATCCTTAACTGATGATACCCCGATCGTAAGTCTATCTTTGAATAAAAACTCGACCCTTGAAGTTGATCGAATAAGTCGTTAATCCTCGGTAGTGGATATCGATTCTTGATGGTGAGTTTATTCAACTCTCTGTAGTCGATACACATTCTGAATGTCCCGTCCTTCTTTTTCACAAAAAGAACTGGAGCTCCCCAAGGCGAGAAACTCGGTCTGATGAATCCCTTATCCAACAACTCTTGAAGTTGTGTGGACAATTCCTGCACTTCAGAAGGTGCTAATCGATATGGAGATCTGGCTACAGGTGCGGCTCCTGGTACCAAGTCGATGTGAAATTCGACTTGTCGATAAGGCGGTAGTCCTGGCAACTCTCCAGGAAATTCTTTTACTACCGAAATATCCGTCAACTTCGGCCCATCGGCCTTCTTGTCCACAACATGCGCTAGAAAGGCAATATAACCTTTCCGTAAGTATTTCTGTGCTTTCATGCAATTGATAATCCGCAATGGGGTGTCACGCTTCTCTCCATGTATAACAAGTGTCTCTTCGTTCGGTAGTGGTAGGCAAATGATCTTCTCGTGGCAAACGACTTCAGCTCGATTTTTGGATAGCCAATCCATGCCAACCACTACGTCGAAGCTACCCAATTCAACGGGTAAGAGATCGATATTGAATTTTTGTTCGCCAAGTTCTAAGGTACACTCCTTAACAACTTCTCCCGTCTCTATTAGTTTACCGTTAGCCAATTCTATAGAATATGGAACATCTAGTTTACTAGGTTCCAAGCCCAGAATATTTTTAAATTCTATAGAAATAAAACTAAAATCGGCTCCGGTATCAAATAATATGGATGCGAAATGATCATTGAGGAGAAACGTACCAGTGACCACATTAGGGTCTTGGCGCGCATCCTTGGCTCCAATCACAAAAGATCGACCACGAGCTTGGTTTTCTTTAGGACAGTCTTTCTTGAAGTGATCTTTGCTTCCGCATCCAAAACATCCTTGACCACGCCCATTACCGTTCGCATTCTTGTTACCAAATCCACTTCCCGATCCAGTATTATTTCCCGTTCCCCAACATGATTCAGCACGGTGGCCATTCTTGCCACACTTGTCACACTTGACAACCCGAAAATCACCCAAGTGATGATATTTGCATCGCTCACACTTAGGTAAAGTACCAGCGTACTTCTTAGGACCAGCGTCGTTTGTGGCTACAAAGGCCCTTGCATCCTTTTGCGAGTTATTCTGTCGCCTGTTGTTGTTGTTGTTGTTGTTGGGGTTATTGTTGTTGTGGTTGTTGTTACTGTTGTTATTGTTGTTGTTGTTATTACCGCGGGTTCCCTTCTTGAAATTCGAGTAACTCCTCTTCCCACGGTTGGAAGACTCGGCATGTGTTTCCTTCTTATCATCACCTTTCTCAATGAATATTTTCATCCTGACCCCGTCTTCAGTAAGACTCACGGCTATAGTCACAGCCTGAGTAATAGTCGTGGGTTTAGCTGCAGTAACCAGACTTCGAATCTTGTCAGAAAGTCCCCAGATGTAGCGTTCGATACGCTTGTATTCTGGTGTTACAAGATAAGGAATCACGCGGGACAGATCGTGAAATCTTTGCGTATATCCCGTGATATCAGCTCCGACCATGGTAAGGTTCCAAAACTCGTTCTCCAACTTCTGGAGTTCAGCACGAGAACAGTACTTATCCCTCATACGTTCCTTCAGTTCATCCCAAGTCAACGCATAAGCAGCGTTATCACCCAAAGTTTGCACTTGTAAGTTCCACCATGTAAGAGCCTCGTTGAGAAACAAGCCAGTAACGAAAGTGACTTGCTGATTAGCGGAACATCTGCTCATTCTGATAGTGGAATCCGTTTTCTCAGTCCATCTCACGTAAGCCACAGCACCGCCTGTGCCATCGTAGTTAAGTGGCTTGCAGTCCAGAAACTTCTTGAATGTGCACCCTGAAATTGGACAATGGATTTTGAATGAGCAAATAGTGAATCGCATGAATAGATTTAGAAAGAAATTTGATGAGTTGTAACAAAACAAATAAACGTTACCCGTAATATTTGTTCCACCTGAAGGACCGCTTTGGCCCTGGCCTCCCGATCCGCCGGTGCCACCACTTTGGTCGGCCCGGGATGCCTCATACAGTGCGATAGCTTGGGCGATTCTCTGTTCTATTAGTGCATCCAGTTCCGCCTCGGTCGTAGGCATTGGTGGAGGTGGGGGTGGATTAGTCCGTGAACGTAAGACTCTCCTTGGTGGCATGATTCTTCCAATGGAGAAATAGGATAACGGTTAGACGTTGATTTGGTTTGTTAATTATTTTTACTAAGTAAGAAAAGAAAGAAAAAAATTCATAACATTAATAGCAATATCACCAAGAAACATATAATGTGAGTAAATAAGTTAATCATAAACAATAAGATATGTCCAACCAGACCACTCAGATGCATTTAATAGATAACACCAAGTTTTTCATATATATAGTCAACCGGTTACATAATCGTTTGAAAGGAAAACAAAAATAGACTCGGGCTACATAACCCGGTCATACTAGTCTAGTACAACAAAAGAGATAACAAGATCTTCCTTCCAACTGTGTGATCCGCTGTATGTCGGTTGTCTTCAAAACTTGGTGTAGCGTCAATATGTACACAAAACGGATATAGATACCCGTCTCAAAAGTATGATACCTGCAAACATAGTCTATGGTGGGGGAAAGACTGGTGGTGGAATCGGGAACAATAACCTGTGAACATGAGAAACCCTACCCTCCAAATCAAGAACCAACTGGTCAGAACACGGGCAGGTAAATCAACTGGTGGTATATCAACTGGTGGCATCTGAGGTGGTAGTGGGGGTAATGGTGGTGACCCTGGTGGTGGTGGTGGAGCATGAGGTGGTGAATGAACTGGTGGTGGTGGAGCCAGAAGTACCAAACCAAGAAGGTGAGTAAGCTCATCCTCGAGTTCACTAACTCGACGGATAATAAAGTCTATCTGTTGCTCGAGTGTCAGCACACGAGCACGTAACTCAGTAGTAACAGCTGAGTAATGCAATGGATGGTACAGATCTGATATAGGCATAACATGAGGTGGAGAGTGTGGTGCAATAAGAGGCTCGACAGGGACCTGTGGGACTGAGTGAAACTGCTGATAGTATAGGTCCATATCACTGGGTGGTATGTGTGCATGTCCAGATGGTCCGGCCTCATCAGTATGATCAGTCGGTGGTATGATAGGTGCGAAGTGAATGAGACGAATGGGCTCGAGAGATGCATCTGGTGCAGGGACTGGAATAGGTGCAGGGATGGCTGGCTCTGCTGGCATCATGTCATCCCCAAAGTCTGCATTGCGCTGCAGGCCAATGGCCTGCAGTGCAGACGAAGTAACAGACGCATAAGAGGAAGCATCCGAGTCAGTATCTGCATCAGAAGAAATATCGATCATCGAGACCCCTGGTGATGCAATGACTAAGATAACCACATCGTGAACGTCTCCGTCTCCCAAGTCCGCATCCATGTGATCCACCGGAATCACTGGAATGATGTCGTCGTCATCGTCGAGATCGACGATAAAAGGAATGATATCAAGAGGAGCGACGTCAAAGGGTATAACCTCTACCACATGTTCACCCTCCGGGTGACCCAAAATAACAATATCGTTGAGTATAGGGGGGATAGCTAACACATCATCATCGATGATCTCGCCCAGAAGTGCGAACGGCTGGAAATCATCCATGTCGCTGTCAGAAGTAGAGTCGCTCTCAGATAAGATGACCTGAACCTCCGGCACGTAGTCATCGTCGGATACAATCTCCATGGGGTCTACGTCATCATATACATTACTACCTTCAGATGAAGACATGGTGACCTGAGAAATAAGTTGTTCGACACGTATGAGTATTTGTTAATTTACATATATACACGAAATGTATTTTTCACATAATGTTCATTTTAAGTTATCCTAATTGAGTTGTGTGGATTAACTTAAAGTTGCATGTCTACCATTTAGATGACTAAGACACTAATGTCCTTGCTTGCTTTGTATGAGATGAATTCTTGTTGAAAATGGACCATGAAAAATGTTTATGCAAATGAAAACATGTGTTTGTGTTTAAATGGTTTTCGTGAGAGATCCCTAGTGATTGTAGACTTAGACTCGATAAAGAATCCTGGTTCACTACAATCGATGCTCTGATACCAAACTGTCACACCCGCTCATAGCGGAAGCGCGAGGTGTGATCTGTCTGGTTTTCATTGCATAAATATCGATGTACATGAACAAACTATATGAATAAAATATACTCCATTGCCATTACATAAGTGTTTCAAAAGATTACAACATAAGTTTAGTGTGTCGGCTGATCGGAGTGTCGCGCTCCGGTCAAAGATAATATTTATAAGCCCAAATTACCCTTAACAATGTGTTAGTGGTAGTAAGGGGTCGAACCACGAAGAGTATGTGGTTTGCGAATGGATTCGATTGAATTATGAAAAGATGTCACACTTATGAAGCTTGCTATGATATGTTTTTGTATTTTTTTTTTGTTTAATTGAAAGGTGTGGATTCGAATTACTAAAATGACGGAATGGATTAACTACTAGTGATTAACAAATTGCAAGAATTAAAATTGATTGATTGAACAATGATAAGAAAACAAGGTTCACATCCGGTTCGGTAATTGAAATCCTAGGGTTTCTACACGTTTTAGGTTTGAATCAATTGCAAAGATGATTAACGGATTTAGTGTCGCGAGGCTTAGGTGCCAAAAGCTATCAACGTTATAAATAACGGACCACAATGCACTTTGTTACCAAAAACATGTAAACTCTAACCTAGACAAGGCATAATTGCACATAAACATTTCATAAAGTCAAATTTAATCTTCACTCGACAATTTATGAATTCAATACAAATGCAAGACAATTGTCATAAGCTTCAAAATCAAATAGCAAATTGTCACAAACTCAAACCAATAACAATGTTTAAACCCTAGACTTACAATAACCTACACCGGGGTGAAACCTCCAAGAAATTAGCCGCTCATGGTGGAAATGGCACGATCAACGGATGATGGAAGCATGAATTGAGTCATCTTGGAACTTGTAGAATGGTGAATGATGAAGGGTTAGGGTTTAGGATGAGTGATGATGGTGAGTGGTTGAGTGAATTGATGGAATGATGAACTAGGGTTTCGATTCAAGAAGATGATGTTGCTATCGTTCTTGATTCGGGTTGTAGCAATGATGGTAGATGAATGGTAGGTGATAGATGATGAGTATTGGCTCCAAGATCCCTTTCAAACTTGAGAATATTGTGTAACCCCCGAAATGGGTCAAAACAAAGCATTAAAACTCGTCACCAACCAAGAGAACCACATAATTCTCGTTTTTCATAAGGAGGAGGCATTGCCTACGCCCCTGGTGGCGTAGGCTATGCCTCACAGAAAACCCGTTTTTCTGTTTTTTGTGTTTCTTGCTTCCGATAGACCCGTTTTGCATTCCGGTGGTCCGTTTTTCGTCCCGATAGTCCGTAAAGCTCCCAAATAGCTCCTTAAACTTCATCAAACCTGTAAAACACATTTTTAATTAAAAGTAGGCTATTCGGAATTAAAACTCATGTAAGAACATCAAGTTACACCAATACGAACACCGGTTTTCGACCACGTATCACATCCCCACACTTGTCGTTTGCTTGCCCTCAAGCAAATCTGTCTTTCACTTTCACGTGGGTCGAACGAGAAACACACTCCCCATTCCCGAGACAAAGGTTAAGGTCTAATGTCATGCTCAGTTTAAACTTTTTACAATTTTCGACATATTTAGCAATAAATGATTAATCATGTAAAAGTGGTTATCCAAGATTAACCCGCCCTTGAAACTCACACTTCATACATATCCCTCACAATGTTCACTCCACTCGGTTTACAAGTTGGCTAATTTTCATGATGTATTAGCACTTTAAAAAAGTAATCACTCCAAACCGATTAGAACATGTACCCGCATAGGCTTGCAACTCAATCATTCTCCACCACTGAACACAAATACTAAGCACAAGTCAAAAGGTCTTTGTAAGGGTTGTAACGGGGCTAGGCTAAGGGTAGGAAGTAGGATATTTAAAGTGGCTAAGATGATGAAAATTCGATTTTTATTACAAAGCACTAAACTAAACAAAACTCAATATAAACATCAACTATGAGGCAACAACTTTCGCCTTTTATTCAACAACTACTAACACATCTTTTTGTGTTTTTCTCAACGCTTTTTCATTTTTTTTTATAACATTTTCTGAATTTTTTTTTTTTTTTTTTTTTTTGTACAAACAATCAAAAACAACTATACAAATACGACTCCTATAATCGAATTTCCATCACATGGGTTTAAAAGAAAAAGGTTTAAGGTTATGGGCTATAGGGTGATCAAACGAAAGGATTAGGCTCAAAATTGGCTACTAGGGGATGATTTTTAGGTAAGGATATAAAAATGGTGTAAAATGGAAAAGGTTTACCTAATGCCTTAATCATTCTCGTGCTTGTATTCGGTCTATGGTCTCAAACGTATCAAAAGTTGCAAGTTCTACAATACATGACTAATGGTCCACTCAAACAAAGAAACATAGGTATGTAATCTATGATATAAAAGTGGCTCAAAACCTCACATATCTAAAAGGGTATGGTATGTGACATGCATAAAATACTAGTTTCTTAGGCGGATTATTCCCGAATAACCACCCGCTAAATACCCGTCATGCTATTAATTTGAAGTTGACCATGACAAAAGACCAAATGGGTTGTGACATCCCTCGTTGACTTAATTACTTGTGCTTTTAAGATCGCTTTTGAAACAAGATATTTTTGAAAAATTTTTGAAATTTTCCCCCATCCCCACACTTGAGAGAAACATTGTCCTCAATGTGTAGTGTTTAAATGAACGGGTCAAAAATCTAAAACTTTTACTACTCCCCCATCCCCACACTTAAGGTAAACATTGTCCTCAATGTGTAGGAACTAGAGTTTTTAAAGCACACAAGGGATGTGACACGACTAACTTCCCCAAAATTCCACCCCGGAAAATAACATACAATTACAGTCCACTTATTACTAAGCTAAAAATCAAGGTAAAAAGGAAACGCATGCACCTGATTTTTGTCGCTAGATGCTCCTGTCTTCTTCTTCTCTTCACAAAAACGGTCGTCCCTTGAACATGATGTACCTACAAATCTTAACCCTTGTGTAGAAGCATGCTTCTCACAACCATTGAAATTTGTTAGCTACTTAGTTCTACTGTTTTTATGAAAGTGTTACCAAATCATGCGTTAATCTACCTTGATTTTTGTGGAAAAATAATTTACAACAATAACAAACCTAACTCGCTTTCGTAGGAATCACGGTTGCATTTAGCTTATGCAACAAGCCCTTTTAAACCCCCCAATAGCTTGGGAGGACGAGAGGTCTCGTGAGGGTTATATAGGGAACACACCCACAAAGTTCATTTACCTACTAAACGAAAATACTAGACAAACGATGAAATAACGAGCAAAAATGACAAACTAATAATATACAACAACATAAAACGTACCTCACCATCACCGCTGGTATTGCTCATTCGGATCCACAGGTGGGTACGGTTTGTAGGGGTAGCCGGTGAGAGTTTCCATCATTTCCCGGAAATCATCTAAGGGGCCCCTCTCCCCTTCGACTGGCGGCTGCGGATGTGGTGGAACGTAACTTGAGCCGACTCCCTCGGGCCAATGGGGAGACGGGTCGGATGGGCCACGAGGCACGGGAAGATTCTCGTAATTCGTCCACGGTGTGTGTGGTTGGTACGGGAGGCCCGCCATGTAGTTCCTATGGTGCCTCTCTTGATCGTGGAGGTGTTTGAGGTTGTTGATGTGAATTTGTAGCGCAGTGGCCAATGTTGCCCACCTCCTACATTCTAATGCTTCTCGCGCCACACGAAGACGTTCCTCCTTTTGCTCCCAAGCACGTCTTCGCGCTACTTCTTGAGCCCTTTCTAACCGTTCCTACTCCCAATGGGCCCGTGTTAATGCCCACATCTCTTCCTGTTTATTCCTCCACTCCTCTTCTGATTTCATTCGCTGCTCTTCCCTCTCTCTTGCTTCAGCTATAGCCGCGGACACGTTATCATACACATCTTGTTGTCCGAGGTTATAGCTTCCGTAGGCATTCTTTTGCCGGTTCCGAATGAAATTGGCGACGAAACCTGATATCTCTTTATGTTTTGACCGTCTTTGCTTACCGGGCCGCCTACCCGGATCCTCTTCTTCTTCATTGCCCTCTTCATCTTCATCACCTTCCCCCATCTCTTCGTCTTCACCCTCTTCTGGATACATGTAACTAGATCCCATATCCTTATCCGTGACTCGATACCTTTGTCCGGCTTCCTCTACCCATATCTTTGACCCCTTTCGCATTCTTGCAAAATCGAAATTGTCAATACCTTTAAGCACCCACAACGAGTTTTCCGGCAGCTGGTTTTGTTGTGCAATCATTGCACTGATCAGTCGGACGTGCGGGATCATTTTTCTCTTGTATTGGTTTCTTGTATCCCAAATGTTCATCATGACGATATGCCGCCATGATAGCTTCGGCTCACCATACAGGAGTGCGTGGAGCACCCGTAAATCCCAAACTCTAAACTTCCCTCTATCACCGAACCGTACCATGATGTTCTCCAATGAGATGTTCTGGAGGATCTTTCCTTCAACCGATAAGTGGGCTCGACTGTATGGTTCACCCTCTGTGTAGTTAGGTAAAGTTGCATTCACCAAATCACTCGGATCCGTTTGAACCACACCACTTTCCCAGAAATGCCGAATCTCATAGTATGTATAACTACCCTCGCTCAAAGAGTCGAAGTTGGCGATTCGGTTCATTGTTTGGAAAGACATGACCATCACCCCTTTGGATGTTTCCCCTTTCAACTTCCACCTCGATGGTTCTTCATCTGCGTGCTCTAATCTCAACGTAGCCAACCACTCGGTGACTTCCTTTAGATATACCTTTGGAGTAGCGTCCTCAACCCAATCAAGTACGCGCTCCCACCCGAGTCGTTCAAACTTCTGTGTGATTCCAATTTGCTTGAATTCTTCAGCATTCACTAATCTTTCGTACACACATACTTTATCGATTGGATTAGTCACTTTTGACATCTTGTATCTCCACAACTTCTTTTCGGTTTGCTTGTTCTTGAATTTACACAAAGGTTTGTTTTGATTCTCATTCCAACATGCACCGAATTCTTCATCTTTGAAACGAGACCAGTCCCAATTTTGCGAAAACAACCTATCCTCAATATCCGGTAAGGTGCACGGTTGCTCCCATTTTGCTAAAACAACACCGGATGAGGATCCTTCCCTCGAGGTTTTTGATTTCTTTCGGCTATACATTCCTGCAAAATACCACAATAAGCAATCAATATAACTCCTAAACCATCAATTCATCTTCAAACCCAAGCATGAATCAACATGTTGAACGTCCATTTACTTAATATATGAAACTTGTTCATTCTAAATTTTCAAAAATCGCACAGTTTCATCATCAAAAAAATCAATTTGTTCATGTGAAATCCTAAATCCATGGATTTTTCAACGATGTTCATCAATGGATTCATGCTTAACATGCAAACAACCGAGTGTAATTACATCACCATAGATGCTACATGTTCAATCTAAACCAATTTCAAAGTTTATATAACAATTTTCAAGTTATACATCATACATTGCACTTACAACCTACTATTCAAGCAAAAACTCAAAATTTTCGGAAGGATTTGACAAACCGTATGGTAATCAAACTTAAAAATCATGTAAAATTCGTACCTTTATGTTGCAGAACGATGAGAAACAATCAAAAGCTGAAAAAGCAACTAAATTGTGATCTACTCTTGAAAAACCCGAATTTTCAAGTCTCCGAATCTTGCAAACGAGCAACAATTAATGAAAACCGAGATTGGGGTTTTGTTCCTTTCGAAATTTCACATAAAATAGGCTCAAAATTCTTTGAAATTGGTTAAGTATTGAAGGAGTGATGAAGATGAGAAGGTTAGGGTTCTTAGAAGGTTTATGGAGAAGATGAAGTATGGAGGAGAGAGAATGATGGGGGAGATGATGGTTTTACTTTGGAATTTGATTTGAGGTTTGGTTGAATTTTCGGGTTATACGGGTAAGTTAGGTTGGATTTGGGTTTATTATTTGCTGAAATAGTGTGTTTTGGTTGACTTGGATCCGACAAAACAACGAAAAGAATTAACAACTATAATATTTACATGGTTGACTAGGGTTTAAATATACAATAAAAAGGTTATTATGGATCGGGTAAAGCCATCAGCGGATATCTGGGATCCGAAGAAAAAATAAATAAATAAATAAATAAAATAAAATAATTACACTTTTCTGTTCCGTCTGCCATCTACCGCCGGCGTCGGCAACGGTAAAGCCGGCGTCGGCGACGCCTAGAGGTGACTCACCAAAGCTCCGACGCCAAAGGCCTCTGCCTACGGCACAATTTCATCTACGCCAACTTAGCCCATCGTCGGCGACGCCAAGGTGTGCGTCGTCGACGATGCCTTGTTCACCAAAATCCTCCCGACGTGAAGCTTTCCTGCCTACGCGATTTCAGTGTGACGCCAACCTTCACACACCCGTCGGCGACGGCCATTCCGGCGTCGGCGACGCCATCAAAGTTCAACAAAAACTTCCGACGCCGAAACTCCCTGCCTACGTGATTTTCTGTGGACGCCAGCCAGTGATCACCGTCGGTGACGGCAAAACCGGCGTCGTTAACGCCACTTTTCGGCCAGATTTCCTTTCACGTTGATATCTGCATGTTTCTTTTGAAGAAGATGATGTGATGTCATGCTGGCATCACTTTTTTGACTTTTTTTTTTTTTTTTTTTAATGTCATTATTTTCATCTTTTTAAGTTATTTACGTTTTTGTTAGTTTTGTTAATTTTAACCTTTTTTTTTTTTTTTTTTTTTTAAGAAAAACTATTTACAAAATTAAATTAAAACTAAATTACCAAAAACATAAAAATTTTATTATATTTAAATTAATATTAAACTAACGCTAAACTAAACTAAATACCGAATCGCGTTACAAATTGTTCGCCGAATCGCTTAACGATCCTTGCCACCCCCCCGAAAAGTCGTGTATTGTCCCCAATACACAAAGCAAGCTCAAGACATACCTTTCATCTTCAAAACTCGTTCGTGATGTTCGGAACTTCACACATCAAACAGGTTAGTACGAGACGAAAACAATAAACATAACAAACGATACGAAACAAGTAGCGCACATGTACAAAACTCTACAACGAACATTACCGGCCCTTTAATTCACCTCATATGTTGGTACGCTTACCAAGAAACATACCAACTCCACATTTGCGTCCTTTTTCTCCTCGTTACCATCAAGAAACGGTTTAAGGCGGTGACCATTAACCGTTTGCTTCGATCCATCCTTCGGATCCTCAATGGTAAGATCTCCAAGCTTTCCGACCCGTGTAATCACGTACGGGCCCATCCATTTGCTTTTTAGCTTTCCGGGAAAGTATTTAAGCCGTGAATTGTAAAGCCAAACCTTTTGACCCACTTCAAACTCCTTCGGCTTCAATTTCGCATCATGTGCCCTCTTCATATCATCCTTGTATTTCGAGGCGCACTCATATGCTTCTTCCCTAAGCTCCTCCAATTCGCAAAGCTTTAACTTTCGCTCTTTTCCTGCATCGTCATATTTCATGTTAACTTCTTTAATAGCCCACCAAGCACGATGCACAAGTTCAACCGGTAAATGGCAATTTCGCCCATAAACTAAGCGATAAGGTGTAGTTCCAATAGGTGTTTTATGAGCCGTTCTATAAGCCCATAAAGCATCATTCAACTTCGTCGACCAATCCTTTCGGTCGGGTCGAACGGTCTTTTGCAAAATTTCTTTTATTTGCCTATTGGAAACTTCCACTTGACCACTTGTTTGTGGGTGGTAAGGGGTAGCGATTCGATGGTCAACACCATACCGTTTCAAGAGTTTGCCAAAGTTAAAATTCTTGAAGTGAGATCCCCCATCACTAATGATCACCCGGGGAATCCCAAATCTCGAAATTATGTTTGTTTGTACAAAATTGCAAACAACGGTATGGTCATTCGTCTTGGTGGCAATCGCTTCAACCCATTTGGATACATAATCGACCGCCACCAAGATGTACAAGTTGCCATGCGAATTTGGGAATGGGCCCATGAAATCGATCCCCCACACATCAAAAATATCTACAATAAGGATCGGTTGCATGGGCATTTCATCCCTTTTAGAAATACCCCCTAACTTTTGACACTCTACACAGTTTTTAGCGAAATTAAAAGCATCCTTAAAAATAGTCGGCCAATAAAGACCGCTATTGAGCACTTTGTGCCCGGTTTTGTGACCACTGAAATGGCCCCCACAAGCAAATGAATGCAAGTGCATCAAGACACTAGGAATCTCCTCGTCGGGTATGCATCTTCGAACGACTTGATCCGGACAAAACTTGAATAAGTCCGGTTCTTCCAACGTGTAGTATTTGATTTGAGATAGAAAGTGCAACCTCTTCCTTCTATCCCAATGAGCCGGCAAGTCACCTGTAACCAAATAGTTGACAATATTAGCATACCATGGTAATATTCCAACTTTTAAAATTTGCTCATCGGGAAAATTCTCATTGATCTCTTCACGGGAAGAATCCTCCACACTCAACCGAGACAAATGGTCCGCGACCACATTTTCACTCCCTTTCTTGTCTCGGATCTCCAAGTCAAACTCTTGTAACAAGAGAACCCATCGGATTAACCTCGGCTTTGCATCCTTCTTGTCCATGAGATACCTAACTGCAGAATGGTCAGAATATACAATGACCTTAGTACCCCATATATAAGCACGAAACTTATCCAACGCATATACCACCGCAAGTAGCTCTTTCTCGGTAGTCGTGTAATTCAATTGTGCATCCGAGAGAGTCTTACTTGCGTAGTAAATGGCAACCGGTTTCTTATCTACCCTTTGACCCAACACGGCCCCCACCGCATAATCACTTGCATCACACATAATTTCGAATGGTAACGACCAATTCGGTGATTGCAAGATTGGGGCCTCAACCAACTTTTGTTTTAACACATTAAAGGCATTTTGACAATCTTGGTTAAATTCAAACGGTTGATCTTTTAGCAATAATTTACATAGGGGTTTGGTTATATCACTAAACCCTTTTATAAATCTTCTATAAAACCCCGCATGACCCAAAAACGATCTAATACCCTTAACATTCGTGGGATAAGGTAAGGTAGAAATAACTTGCACCTTTGCACGGTCAACCTCTATCCCACGATTCGACACTACATGCCCCAACACAATCCCTTCTTGAACCATGAAATGGCTCTTCTCCCAACTCAAAACAAGATTTTTCTCAACACATCTTTTCAAAACTTTTTCGAGTTGGTCAAGGCATGTATCAAATGATGACCCGAATATTGAGAAATCATCCATGAAGATTTCCAAAGACTCCCCCACCATATCTGAAAAGATACTCATCATACACCTTTGAAAGGTGGCGGGGGCATTACAAAGTCCAAACGGCATTCGCCTAAATGCGAAAGTACCGTATGGACAAGTAAAGGTAGTCTTTGCTTGGTCTTCCGGATGTATAGCAATTTGATTGTAACCGGAATAACCATCCAGAAAACAATAAAATTTTTGTCCGGCCAATTTCTCAACTATTTGGTCAATAAATGGTAAAGGGAAATGATCTTTGGAAGTTGCAGCATTTAATTTCCTATAATCAATACAAATACGCCACCCGGTTACCGGCCGAGTGGCGACCTCTTCACCTGCGTCATTTGTGACGACTTGAATACCCGCCTTTTTCGGAACTGTTTGTGTCGGGCTCACCCATTGGCTATCCGAGATAGGGTATATGATACCCGCATCTAGCCACTTTAATACTTCCTTCTTCACCACTTCTCGCATATTTGGATTTAATCTCCGTTGCGTGTCACGATAAGGATTCATGCCATCTTCAGTGATGATCTTGTGCATCACTACCGAGGGACTAATTCCCTTCAAATCCGCAATGGTCCACCCGATAGCGGCTCTATGAGTGACCAAAATTTTCATCAACTTCTCTTCTTGCTCCCCGGTTAGGTTTGATGCGATAATAACCGGAAGCGTACTACCTTCACCCACATAAGCATATTTAAGATGCTTGGGTAGCACTTTCAACTCTAGCACCGGAGGTTCTTCCAATGACGGCTTCAACTTTGTATCAATGGTTTCCGGAAGACTTTCCACTTGATGTGTCCAAGTGGGCCTTCCTTCCTTTGCCGCCATAACCTCCAACTCTTTCACCTCTTCATCCATGCTCCGATTCGTCTCTCCTTGTAACCTGTCAAACATGAAACATTCCTCTATTGTGTTTTCCTCTTCGACACTAATGTCGCATAGAGGTATACACTCATCAACGATGTCCGCCATGTAGCATTCATCGCTAACTAGAGGATCCGTTAATTCCGAAAAGACATTTAACCGCAACCGACGGTTACCAAAAGTCATGTCAACCGTGCCCGATTTACAATTAATTTGGGCATTCGATGTTGCCAAAAATGGTCGACCGAGGATCACCGTTGGTTGCTTGGTTCGGTCTAAAGAAACATAATCTAATACAAGAAAGTCCACCGGATAGTAAAAGTCCTCGACCTTGACTATTACATCCGTGACTATCCCACGAGGTAGTTTAGGGGTCAAATCGGCTAACACCACGGTGGTGTTCGACACTTGAAGTGGACCAAAATCATATTGGTCATATAAACTACCCGGCAAGATACTCACACTTGCCCCAAGATCCAAAAGTGCTCGTGTCATTTTGAATTCCCCAACTTGTATTGAAATAATGGGCGCCCCCGGATCTTGGAGTTTTGGTGGAAGTGCACCCGAAAGAATCGAACTCACGTTTTCAGTTAAATCAAGTTTCTTAGGAAACTTGTGAGTTCGCTTTTGGGTGCATAAATCTTTCAAGTATTTAGCATACGAAGGTACTTGCCTAATTGCATCTAAGAGTGGTAAATTGATTTTGACTTGTTTAAAAATTTCACACATCTCTTCTTGTTGTGGGCCTCGTTTGTTTACCACTTTCTTAGATGGTCCCAACAAAGCTTCGGGATAAGGGGCGGTATTAACCTCCACACCCGTTTCCTTAGCCTTTGGGACGGGAACGGTCACAACGGGTGTAGTATCATTTTTCTTTTGACCCGTTTGACCGTTTTTACCTTCATCATCACTCGCATCTTCCACCACCCCTTCAACAAACTCGGGTGGTGGTGGCTCGAAACCACTATCTATGACTCGACCACCACGTAAAGAAATTTTATTTATTGGTACCTCACACGTGTTCCTTGAGTTCGACCCTTGATGCTTAGGGTTCACTGTGGTGTCACTTGGAAGTCCTCCTCCACTTCCCCGAACTTGAGCCATCTCTTGAGCAAGTTGCCCCACTTGCTTCTCTAATTCCTTTTGGGATTTGTCTCTCACCTCAAACTCTTTCCGCATTTCAATTTTAATTTCTTGGTTTGAATTCCGCATTTCAGCTCTAAGTTCTTGATGCGAGTTGGTGAGAGTGTTCATGAGAGCGTCTAGTTTCGAGCTAATCGAATCATCACCTTGGGAGTTAGACGCACCACCCCCATTACCACCTTGATTGTAACCCCGTTGATAGTTGCCTTCACGGTTTTGATACCCTTGGTTACCACCTTGGTTGTAATTCCTTTGGTAACCCCCTTGGTTACCACCTTGACGATTATTGTATGAAGACCCACCTTGACCTCCTTGGTTACCCGATTGAAAATTCGGGTTCATTTGATTCGAAGCATTACCATACCGGAAATTAGGGTGATTTCTCAAGCCCGGATGGTAAGTGTTGGAGTTCATGTCATATTGCTTTCGGTCCCCATACACTTGATTGACTTCCTCGGTGTAATCACCCGACCCCGTTGGACATTGTTCCGCTCTATGCCCAATATCACCACACTCGTCACACACTTCAAATTGAACCGCGTTCACTTCTTTCTTCTTCATTCGAGCCATTTCCCGCTCTAAAGTAGAAATCCGATCTTTAGAATCAAGATCGGGAAGTGACCGGGAAATGGGATGCTTCTTGGCTCGGTCGGCCGATTCTTTCTCTTTCGAACGCTTGCTCATTCGTTCCAAAAACTCCCAATCATCGTCTTCATGGTTGCTTAGGAGGGTCCCATTGCTTGTGGATTCAAGTCGGTTCCATGTATTGTCATCTAGACCCCGTACAAAGCATTTAACCAACTCCCACTTCTCAATTTGATGATGAGGGCATCTTCGCATCATTTCTCTAAACCTTGTAAAGGCCTCATGTAACGGTTCGCCCGATAATTGGCGAAAAGACCTAATTTCATCACGAGCGTCATCGGTCTTCGCCATTGAGTAGTATTCATCAAGGAACGCTTGTTGCATTTCTCCCCAAGTGCGAATACTATTTGCGGGAAGTGTGAGGAACCATTGCTTTGCCTTATCCTTCAGTGAAAATTGGAATAGTCGAAGTTTGACCTCATCTAAAGCAAAGTTGTGACCCCCGATAGTGCTGCAAACCGAAGAAAATTCCGTCAAATGTGTATACGGTTCGTCGTTAGATCTTCCATTAAAATGAGGAAGTATGTTGATGTAATGTGGTTTACAATCAAACATCCTCCTCTCACAAACGATTGGTGAGTCGTTCTCGGTGACAACCGGCCTAAAACGATCATTCACTCCCCGTGGAGGTCGTTGATGACGATGAGGACCGTTAACTTCTTGATCGACCGGTCTTCTATTATCCCGTCTTTCACCTCTTCGATCATCTCGTCTATCCTCTCTTCTATTATCCCTTGGGTTACCACCTCCCACGAAACGAGGAATCCGGTTAGGGTTTGCATTGTTGTTGTTATTATAAAACCCATCATTCCGGTTCCGTTGGTCATTGTTTCATGGTTGACGGTTGTTCCCATAACCATCATTTCTTCCACCTCCGTAACCGTATTCATCGTTCCCAACGTAATTGGCATTTTGATAGCCAAATTCTTCATCATCATACCTTCTTGCATTGTAGACGTTTCCCCTATTCACATAGCCCCAATCTTCGTCATCGTTAGCCCTATCATCATAATATCCCCCGTCGTCCGAATTTTCCGTATGAACACTCACATGTTCCGGTGATTGATAACCGGGAACACTATACGGTTCATCATCGGGGATTGCATTCCTCAAGTCATCGATGTTGCAGAATGGGTCTTCATTTGCGGGATTGCCGCGATCACGATTTCCCCGACGGTCGGAATTGACATTTCGGTCATCTAGGTTAATGGGTAGGGAGTTGTGTCTATGAAGATTTTGTTGTTGAGGTGTTCTTTGATTGTTGTTGGGATTTTGGTTTTGGAAAGGTGGTGTAGGTGGTCCATTGTTGTTGTTACCACCCGGTTGCTCTTGAGACATGGGTTGAACATTTTGAGCGGGATAAAAGGTTCCTCGGGATTGGAATTGGTTTTGGTTGAGGTTTGGGTGATTGGAGTTTTGGTTTGCCATTGAACCAGTTTCAATGGATGGTGTATGTTGTGGTGTTTGGTTGGTTTGATTAGAAGCAAGTGTTGCTTCTAACCGGCTTGCTAGGTTTCTTCTTGCAACTCGTTCGATTTCCGGTTCGTAGACTAAAGGTGAAGTCCTCCCGGAGTTTCGCGTATGCATGCACTACCTGTAACCTGCACAAGTAACACACCCGCGTAACAAGGAAAAAGACAAAGTGCAAAAAGAAACTAAACAATTTAAACAGATAATCACAGAATTCAAACAATATCCAAACACAAAGCGCACGCACTCCCCGGCAACGGCGCCAAAATTTGATCGGAGTGTCGCGCTCCGGTCAAAGATAATATTTATAAGCCCAAATTACCCTTAACAATGTGTTAGTGGTAGTAAGGGGTCGAACCACGAAGAGTATGTGGTTTGCGAATGGATTCGATTGAATTATGAAAAGATGTCACACTTATGAAGCTTGCTATGATATGTTTTTGTATTTTTTTTTGTTTAATTGAAAGGTGTGGATTCGAATTACTAAAATGACGGAATGGATTAACTACTAGTGATTAACAAA
This sequence comes from Helianthus tuberosus, assembly GCA_030545235.1. Lineage (NCBI taxonomy): Eukaryota > Viridiplantae > Streptophyta > Magnoliopsida > Asterales > Asteraceae > Helianthus > Helianthus tuberosus. The sequence goes on along the minus strand of CM060357.1, from coordinate 96,559,741 downwards.
TTGCAAGAATTAAAATTGATTGATTGAACAATGATAAGAAAACAAGGTTCACACCCGGTTCGGTAATTGAAATCCTAGGGTTTCTACACGTTTTAGGTTTGAATCAATTGCAAAGATGATTAACGGATTTAGTGTCGCGAGGCTTAGGTGCCAAAAGCTATCAACGTTATAAATAACGGACCACAATGCACTTTGTTACCAAAAACATGTAAACTCTAACCTAGACAAGGCATAATTGCACATAAACATTTCATAAAGTCAAATTTAATCTTCACTCGACAATTTATGAATTCAATACAAATGCAAGACAATTGTCATAAGCTTCAAAATCAAATAGCAAATTGTCACAAACTCAAACCAATAACAATGTTTAAACCCTAGACTTACAATAACCTACACCGGGGTGAAACCTCCAAGAAATTAGCCGCTCATGGTGGAAATGGCACGATCAACGGATGATGGAAGCTTGAATTGAGTCATCTTGGAACTTGTAGAATGGTGAATGATGAAGGGTTAGGGTTTAGGATGAGTGATGATGGTGAGTGGTTGAGTGAATTGATGGAATGATGAACTAGGGTTTCGATTCAAGAAGATGATGTTGCTATCGTTCTTGATTCGGGTTGTTGCAATGATGGTAGATGAATGGTAGGTGATAGATGATGAGTATTGGCTCCAAGATCCCTTTCAAACTTGAGAATATTGTGTAACCCCCGAAATGGGTCAAAACAAAGCATTAAAACTCGTCACCAACCAAGAGAACCACATAATTCTCGTTTTTCATAAGGAGGAGGCGTTGCCTACGCCCCTGGTGGCGTAGGCTATGCCTCACAGAAAACCCGTTTTTCTGTTTTTTGTGTTTCTTGCTTCCGATAGACCCGTTTTGCATTCCGGTGGTCCGTTTTTCGTCCCGATAGTCCGTAAAGCTCCCAAATAGCTCCTTAAACTTCATCAAACCTGTAAAACACATTTTTAATTAAAAGTAGGCTATTCGGAATTAAAACTCATGTAAGAACATCAAGTTACACCAATACGAACACCGGTTTTCGACCACGTATCATCGGCTACAAACCATTAACATAAAAGTAAAGTGTTATTGTTTCATACATTAACATGAAATAAACTACTAAGGTTTAAACTGTCATATTTTCGCAAAGAGGCGGAATATAATAGTTAAACCCTCCAAAAGATGGCATGGAGTTCCGGTACTTGTTATCTTGACTGGGAAATCCGACATGGTCCTTTAATTCCCTGAAATACATGTTAAGTTTGGAAAACATCAACAAAAGTTGGTGAATTCATGCAATTTAGTTGTAAAAGATGTATTTAAAATATAAGCTGTAGTATGTAAAGCGTCAATGAAATCGTTGATCATTAATGTTTTGCAAGGACATTAATATGTGTGACGAAAAAGGAAGCAATCCAACCCTAGACGATTTTTATGTCGACTACTATCGACTGGGACACAAAAGCACTGTTCTGTATGGGTCCACGACCAAGAGTGGGGCTCGCCAAAACCCATTAGATCTAACCACTTGTACCTAGGTCCAAACTGGATTAATGGTGCTTAGATGTATAACCCTAATTCGCACATGATCTAAGGTGTTTCATTCCCTAACTTTAACATACGTTGAACATGTATTTTCCCCGATAGTTGTAAAGTTGTAAAAAAACATTTAGTTGAATAGGGGACATGAACTCACAGTATCGCGTCCTGTGAATAGATGTAAATAAGATCAAACGTGCGGTCGTCCTGAATAGCGTTGTGACCTACAAATGTTCTTATATTTGTTAGACACTTCGGTCTTTGTAAATAACTTGAGTACAAGTCTTGTGTCTTTAATATGTGTAAGACTTGTATGTCTTTACTGTTCGTTAAACTGTGTATTAGATGAATGAGTTGTTAATCTATTATATATATATATATTTCACCAAATATATATATATATATATATGTCATCTTGTATCTTGTGAGTTGTATAGTCGGATTTAGTCCTCTTAATTTCGTGTCTTATATGTATCAATTGTATGATTGTGATCACAATAATGGTATCATTGGGCCGAGCCCATGTTTTCAAGTTATTGGGCTTAAATAGTGCTGGGCCTAAATAATGTTGGGCTTAAATAGTGTTAGGCCTCAATAGTGTTGGGCTTCGATAGTGTTGGGCCTCAATAATGTTGGGCTTAAATAGTGTTGGGCCTCAATAGTGTTGGGCCTCAATAGTGTTGGGCTTCAATAGTGTTGGGCCTTGGCCCATATGTTTGGTATTTGGGCTTAGCCCATGAATTTATGTTAAGCCCATTATGAAGATAAGCCCATTAAGAAAAATAAGCCCATTTGTAGAAAAATAGCCCATTAAGTAAAATAAGCCCATTTGTTATAGAAATAGTCCATTAAGTAAAGTAAGCCCATTTGTTATAATTTAGGCCACTTGTAAGTGTAAGTCTTTCATTTTTATAAAAATTTACTAAGTATACTTTTTTTTAGTAAATAAAACATACTGGTTTTTATAAGTTTATAAACATCCGAGCTTTGTTATCGGTCGCATATTTATATTTTCGTGTCGAAAGATCGTCTAACGTCGTAGTAACTCTTCAGATTGGCGATTCGTTTATGGATTTGTCCGTCGTCCATTTTGACCATAAATGGTGTCCGATCCTTCGGATTGTCCGTACTCGTTTTTAAGGCGTAATTATATGAAGACTCTTAGGACTTTTGTTATAAAGTGTCTTGAGTTTAAATGTGACAATTAGATTCAAGTTCCTACTTTGATATATATAACTAATACATCAAGTAATACATAACACAAAAATTGTTAAAGTAACCAAATATATATTTTCTAAAAATATATATATTTATCTTGTCTTTTATTTTATAAAAACCTTTCTTTGAAAACCTTTTTAATCTTGTCAAGATTTAACCAAAAATGTTGTTACTTTATAGAATAAAGTTTTTTATGAAAAATTGGCCATATAACCTTTGTATTTTCAACTTTACCATGTTTCATAAACATATCATTTTCTTTTCCAAATCACCATCAATTTACTCAACATCTTAACTAAAACACATGAGACTTTTATAACATAAAATTTATCAAGATGATTTCCAAATCATGTAGGGTTTTAAACATGATCATAACATATGCTAACTAGTTCAAAAACCAACTTTAATTCTAGTTTTAACAACTTTTATAAAAAAATCTCTAGTTATATGTTACTTTTTATAATCTTGTGGAAGTATTCTTTTTAAATAAAAACCTTTAATACTTTCACAAGATCAAAGGTTAGACCTTGATGTTAAAAAACCCTTTAACATAAACATGTATAATTGTTAGATTATATTTTTAAAACATACTCTAACAATTTATTTATATCATAATCATCATAACAAGATCAAATATGCATATAACAAGTCTTAAATCACAATATAAACCAACATAAATATATCATGATTATTATCTTGCTTCTTTGTATTTTTCATGTTTATTATGTATGATTATCTAGTTATTATTAGTTATAATAACAATCATAACATAATATAAGTATGAAAAAAAATATAGATCTTGAAGCTTACTTCTAGCACTAGGCTAGGGATGATCTTGGAGGATGATTAAGAAATAAAAAGATGAAGATCTTGATGGTAGAATACTCTTGAATTGATGAAACCCCTTCCTTTTACTTACAAAAGCTTTAGATCCTCTTATGTTACTTGGAAATCCATTTTGATCAACAAATAAAAGACTAAAGTGAAGTGGGTGTTTGGTGTTCTTGGTAAGATGGATGAAGATGATGAGAGAGTTCTTGGTGTGTAATGAAAGATGAAAGAGGTAAAGTGTAGTAACTTAGTGATTAAGTGTTGTAATTAATCATCATTCTCATCCACTAGTAATTAACAAATATCTAGATATTTTAACACATAAACAAGGGGTGTGGGACCCCTTGTTCACGGTTACAAGTGAGGGGGGGGGGGGGTCTTATGTTGTTGAAAAATATTGGTAAATTATAAGGTTTCAAAATGAGAATAAAAGATGTAAGTATTTAGATGTTTAAAGCTTACAATTTTTCGAGATGATTCATGACTTGAAATGTTCATAAACTAGCTTTACAAGACCAAAAATAATGTTAACTAGTTCGCTACATGTGCCAAAATATAGTTCGGCTAGATGTTTAGTACTCGTTCCGCAAGTAGATAGTCGAAAGGTTCGCTTATGGAAGTTGTAGGAAAAATTTCAGTTATGTGTGTAATTGATATTCCATAAACATTTTTATATGAAATTGACGCTTAAACAACAATTTTGCATCTTGAAATAAAAAATACAATTGCTGAATTTTGCGGAAAATTAATGAAATGGTCACTTTTAGCGCTTTTCGGACAGTTTTTAGTGCTACCGGACATTGGTAATATATTAACCAAACTCTTGTATTCCCATATAGGGTTTAATATATAATTGATGTTGGACTCTCGTCCGAGTCCTAAAGATGTCATTTAGATGTTTTCTGTGGATCCGGAGTTTTCGTCAGCACTCTAGTTCAATAGGCACTACTCTAATTGTTTCGATGGATTGTTTGCACTATTTCAAATGTACCCAATAAAAGTGAATCATGTGTAATAATAAATGAATATTCCATGAGTTTTCTAAGATGTATATAATGTAATCATGCAGTCCGAATATTCAAAACACATACTTGTATAATGTAAATCATCGTTTTAAATGTAAGTAAATTACCCGAAAGTGGCAGCTGTCACATCCCTGATCCATTTAGTAATTTCTTTCAATTCGGCGATCTTTTCTTTCGGATCTAGAAAGGCTATCTGGTTGTGACGCTTCTCGGACATCACTTCCACCTCTGATTTGTTTTCCTTCTTAGTTGGGGGCTTACGCTTTCTTTCTTTCGGTGCCATCTGCATGTAGAACATCCACAATAAGTTAACATGTCAAATTATGGTATAAGATGTGCATTGGACATATGTTAATACAAGTTATAACATAAAATGGACATTTAACATTCCAATGTACATATACTGTGAAAGGCACCACACTTAGAAAAATTTCTAAGTCTTGTACGACGAAAACTCAGCATGTCGACGAAACTCCATTCATTATGACGAAACCTCCTTGGTCAAACAAAGTCAATGTTGACCGTTGACCAGTGGGGTTTCTTCGACAGTCCTTCCGACAAAACTTGTTCCATTTCAAAAGGGTTTCGTCATTGAGGGTTTCGTCGTCAACATCATGAAGAAACTTAGGTTTCGTCGTCAAAGGGTTTCGTCGACAGAGGGTTTTGAACAGTTAGGGTTTCGTCCAGGTTAGGGTTTCGTCAAAATTGGGGGTTTTTCAAATCAAAGGGGTTTCGCCGTCTGTTGTTTAAACGATGATCAAACCAACATTTTGACACCAATATTTTGACACCTTGTTTATACCCAGACCAACTGAAAACAACCCAGAAATTCAATCAACATGGTTTTTGACCTAAACCCACCCAAAAACAGTTAAACACTCATCAAAACCCAAATCCCCTGTTTTAGTGTTTCAAAACCCAAACCCAAATCAAAGATCAATCATTGTAATCAACCTAAATATTTCTGTTTTTATGAGAAACCAAAAGAAACACAAGTTTAGATCATGAATACATCAAGTAAAGTGGGTCTCCGAGGGTTTGTCGAACAATCAGACAAGAATACAGTGTTCTTAAGGTTCGAAAACATGTAGAAAACCTTTTGTATACCTTGATTTGGATAAAAAATGGAGAGAAAATGAAGGTTTTGAGAGTCGATTAATGGGTATGGGGGTGGAGTGTAGGAGAAGGTGAAACAGTCAAGTGGTTTGAAAAATGAGGACATCTCTGACCACTGGGTCCCTTATATACCCACTTGCACGCGACGAAACCTTAACTTCGACGAAACCTTTTATGGGCTCGACGAAACTCTAAGTTGGGCTTGGTTTGGGCTTAAACATTTAGCCCATGATGAAACTTAAAAGGGCCAGTGGGGTTTCGTCGTGACCTCGACGAAACTAGGGGTTTCGTTGTGAACCAAATCAGTTTTGACCAAGGTCAAACACAGTTGACTTTGAACCATGGAGTTTCGTCGTCTTTGAAGGGTTTCGTCGACCTCGAAGGAGTTTCGTCGACACCATTTTCTCAAATTCACCAAGTCTTGAAAATTATGCACACTTAACATATTTTGTTAATTTGAAAGATTTCCATTTTGATTGAGTTTACCAAATGCAAGAACATTTTTTGAAGAAGGTTTCAGGCTTCTGGCAGAAAACACCAAGTCACAACTTCGGCTAATTAAAAAAAAATAAACTATACAACTACACTAAAACATAATTTAAAGTGTGGTAAACTAATAGAAAAGCTATAAAAATCAATAAACAACTGTACAAATGCAATCTTTTTGTGAATTTCAAGGATAAGGAATCATACCAGCTTACGGTCTTAGTCAACATGATTTTGATCGGTTTAAAGCTCTGGATAAGTATACTACCTCGATTATCGGTATTGTTGTCCACATAAGCTCAAACTGATCAGATGTAATCATAATTAGGAGATACGATTTACGGTAAGAATTATACTTACAAGTCGATGTTCATCCACTCACGACACATTCCCGTATCAAGGTATGCACGAGAGTTCATCTTACCGGTGAGTATACCGTTTATCATCTGTTTGACCGTATAAAAGAATGTGAGATACTCACTTATTTTTTATTGAAAACAAGTCCTATGTGATAGAATCACTTATTGATGAGGAACTTGATTTTCGGTGCATGAGGGCACAGGAGCAAGTCCGTGAACAGGTCAGTACAACGTACAGCAAAGAGACGAACTTGACTCCCGGATAAATGTGATATTTTATCACTTATTTTGTTGGACATGTGATTGTTGATCACTTATTGAGGTCGTATGCAGTATGTACACGTATGTATAGTATCATGGAAGATCTAGACTTCGTCACCGTTATTTTCCGGTAAAAGATACAACCATGATACCCAGATAATAAGCAGCATAAAGACCGAATATCTCAGAACCTCGGCAATCAATCAAACAAAATTTCGGTACTAAGACCATATGCCAATGAATGGTTCCTACCTGACTTGAAGTCTGTTAGGTTTGTATCATCCTGCACATTTTAGTCTGATTGTGAGCCTACTGATACCTCGTTAGTAAAGATACTTATCATTTCTCAAATTTTTTTGTTTTACATTTTGAACACGTTGACCGACCACACAAGTGAAGATCATCATTTTCCTTTATCCAAGAAACTCATTTTTGGTTTTCTAATTTTTTTTTTTGGAATTTTTCAAACGGAAAGACAGAAAGTAAAGACATATTTTTGGATTTTTGAAATTTTCAGATGTTTTTGTATTTTCTTGAATTTACTCCCCCTAAAATGCTAAAAGGTGAAAATCTTTTTGAATTTTTAGAGTTTTTAAAGAAAATATTTACAAAAATGATTAGCCAAAGAAGTTACTCGGGTATCACCTTAATGCCATTGACCAAAAGTAGATAATCAAAACGTGATTTATCAAAAGCTTTTGTAAACAGGTCGGCACGTTGGTGATCGGTGTGAATATTAACAACATCGATTAATCTTTTATCAAAACAATCACGTATGAAGTGATATTTAATTTCGATGTGTTTGGTCTTGGAATGCTGCACAGGATTTCTAGTGATCTGTAAGGCAGCATTGTTATCAACAAAAATAGAAGTAGATAGGAATTCAAAACTGTAGTCGCGCATTTGTTGTTGTATCCACAAAACTTGGGAGCAACAACTAGAGGCAGCAATGTATTCTGCTTCACAGGTTGATGTAGCAACACACGTTTGCTTCTTGCACTGCCACGTGACCAGGCGATTTCCTAAGAATTGACATCCAGCTGTTGTTGATTTGCCAACAATTTTGCAACCACCAAAATAAGAATCACTGTATGCAATCAAGTCGAAGCTATCATCCCTAGGGTACCACAGACCGGTGTCAGGTCATCCCTTCAAATAGCGAAAAATCCTTTTGACAGCTGACAGATGGGAGGCCTTCGGGTTGGCTTGATATCTTGCAAGCAGGCACGTTGGATACATGATGTCGGGCCTCGAGGCTGTGAGATACATGAGAGATCCGATCATAGCGCGGTAGTATGAAGAGTTAACGCTTTCACTCTTCAGATCCGGAGTAATCCCGTGATTCTGCGGAAGTGGGGTACCAGTGGGCGTTGCATCTGACATCTGGAATCGGCTCAAGATGTCACCAACATATTTAGTCTGATGGATGAATATCCCAGACTCGGTTTGTTGAACTTGAAGGCCCAAGAAGAAATTCATTTCCCCCATTGCGCTCATCTCAAACTTTTCTTGCATCACACGCTCGAATTGCCTGCACAAAGAATCATTAGTTGAACCAAAAATTATATCATCAACATATACTTGCACCAGCAGAAGATCTCCATCTTGTTCCTTGATAAAGAGAGTGTAATCAATAAGACCACGTCGAAATCCATTCTCCAGAAGATAGTTGGATAAGGTTGCATACCAAGCCCTAGGTGCTTGATGTAAACCATAAAGATCTTTGTTGAGCAACCAAACCCGATCGGGGTGAATAGGATCTTCAAAACCCGGAGGTTGTTCGACGTGCACCTCTTCTTGAACCACACCGTGAAGGAAAGCACTTTTAACGTCCATCTGATAGACTTTGAATCCTTTGAATGAAGCATAAGCTAGAAAGATCCGAATAGCTTCCAGACGTGCAACAGGTGCATAAACTTCATTGTAGTCAATTCCCTCGATCTAGTGAAATCCCTAAACAACCAATCTCGTCTTGTTTTGAATGACTACTCCACGATCGTCCTTCTAGCATTTGTAAACCCAGTGTGTGCCAATTTTCTTGTAGTTCTCCGGCCTTTCAACAAGCTTCCAAACACCTAGCTTTTGAAATTGCTGCAGTTCATCCTGCATGGCTTCAACCCAAGAATTATCCTTTATGGCTTCTTTCCAAGATTTTGGTTCTTCTTGTGAAATGTAACACGCAAAGGACCAATCATTTTGAAAACCAGATTCTCTGATAGCTGAATATAAACCAGCATTCTGGTTATTTCTCAGCTGATTACGCGTCTGCACCCCGAGTTGGACATCTCCTATAATGTTCTGCTGCGGATGGGTATCGTGAATCCTCATTTCCGGATTTTTAGGAACACGATTATTAATACCCAAATTGTTAATATTAAGATCAACAACCAACTCCACACCGGGCATAGGCGTAGAAGTGGATGCATTCCCTTCAGCAGTATCAACATTCTACGCATGAGGAGTTTCTACAGAAGCACCTTGAACGGGAGCAACTGGAGCTGAAGTGCCTTCAGTCGCATCATGATATTCATCATCTTCTGATGACTCACTGTACTCAGTAGCATCTTCAAATACCTCATTTTGAACCGTATTGTTAACCAAATTAGAACCTTGGGGGTTAACAATAACAGGTCTAACCAATGGCGAGCCAGCAACGTTGTCAATATCAAATAACATTCTAGCAGCTGCAGATTCTTCGACAAAGGTTGGCAGATTAAAGGAGTTGAATAGCCCATCGTAAACGAACATCCAAGGATCACCCGGAGCTCTAACAGGATTTGTATACCTTTGAACCCTTACTTCACTCCATAGCTCAATCTTTTTGGTCGCCAGATTCCATACATGAAAATTCGGAGTAGCATATCCAAGGAAGAAACCCTCGATAGCTTTCCCGCCAAACTTTCCAACCGGCTCAATCATAGTGCATGGACCGCCAAAAGGTTCTAGATAAGAAAGATCCGGTTTCCTTTTCTGTAGAAGTTTGAAACAAGTCGTGCCATGTCTCTTAACTGTAAGAACTCGGTTTAACGTGTAGCAAGAAGTCGACACAGCCTCCCCCCAGAACTGAATAGGAAGCTCCGACTCTACCAACACCGTTCTTGCAGTTTCAATTATCGTTTGATTCTTCCTCTTCGTGACACCGTTTTGTTGTGGAGTATAGCGAGAACTGTATTCATGGAGAATACCCTTAGAAGTATAGAACTCATCCATCACACGGTTTTTGAACTCAGTTCCATTGTCGCTTCTGATCCACTTCACTTTCAACATGTATAGATTTTCCAGTATTGTAAGAAGATCCTTGAGGATTCCAGGAGTGTCACTCTTGTGTGCCATAAAAGCTACCCAAGAAAATCTAGAATAATCATCAGTAACCACTAAACAATAAGCATCCCCGAATGTTGTCTTGTGTTTCATAGGTCCAAAGAGGTCCATATGAAGACGTTCGAGAGGCATGCTAACAGTGTTGATTTTCTTCAGCGGGTGAGACTTCTTTGTTTGCTTCCCCTTCTGGCACGAAACACAGATTTCTTGTAGATGAAAACTTCTCACAGGCACACCATTCACAAGGTTGTTTTTCACCAAATGGTTCATTTTTCTTAAGTAAATGTGCCCCATTCTTCTGTGCCAAGATATAGACTCCTTCTCCGTGGCTTTTGAGATAAAACATGTGACTTGCGCAAACGTTGTAATAGCTTGGCTCATATCAAGAATATAAATATCATTAACTCTTGGAGCCGATAAGAGAATCCATTCTTTTGGAATTTTGAAACCAGGTTTCAGCACATAACAACCGGCATCATCAAAATGCACGGTGAACTTCTTATCGCAGATTTGCGAAACACTGAGAAGATTATGATCAATTTGACGAACATAATTGATCTTATCGAAACATACTACACCATTGGAGATCATTCCCTCTCCAGTGATGTATCCGCCTTTGTCTCCAGCAAACGCGACATAGCCTCCTCTTATATTTCTCACATCATATAGAAGCCGTAAGTCGCCTGTCATGTGCCTAGATGTGTTGGTGCATACGTCTGTCGACTTTGTCTTGTATCGAGTCTTGCATTGTTCATGGCACAAAGTTCAAGAAAATTGGCAAAGCATGTAATTCCGCTTGAAGAAATCACATGTAATTCCGCTTGGAATTACAATGTGATTCCGCTTGAAACATGTAATATCGTTTAAGTTTGTGATTTCGCTTGTAATGGTATTCCGCTTGAGTCTGTTCAAGCGGAATCAGAAATCTATATATAGGTGTAGGTCAGGTTCATTTGAAGCGGAATTAGAGTGAGTGTTTCCGACGGCGAAGCTCTGTCGAAGTGTCATCTTGCTGTAAAACTGTTCCAGATCAATATAAACGACAGTTAAAAGTGATATCTTGCTGAATTCAACTCATTATGTCTGTTTGCTCCTTTCATTTTGAGTAGAACACCTCTGACCGACTCATTTCGGGTCCGACAACGATCCTACAATTGGTATCAGAGCTCAGGAGGAGGAGTTCTGCAGTTTTCAGCTTGATTTCATTGTGTTTTCTCACTTCTACACCTTCTTTTCTCAATTGAACAAGTTTTACCGGTTAAAATGGTCTGAATTTTTCACAATATAAGCAAAATTGTGTTTTAACAAACCCTTGAGAAAATCAAATCAAAATTCGGACTAATTCTGATAAAAATGGACTAAAAACCTTATTCTGCTTGAACGAACCATCTGATTCCGCTTGAAAATTTGTGGTAATTTCAAGCGAAATCAGTGATTCCGCTTGAAAATCTATATCCATTTGGTGATTCCGCTTCAAGTTGTTATTCCGCTTGAAAATCTATATCCATTTGGTGATTCCGCTTCAAGTTGTTATTCCGCTTGAAATTTCAAGCGAAATCAGTGATTCCGCTTGAAAGGGCTGATTCAGCTTGAAATTTAATTTCGCTTGAAACTTTAATTCCGTTTGAAGTGTTGTGCAGGTAATCTCGCTTGAAGGGTTATCTCGTTTGAAAGGTTAATCTCGCTTGGAAGTGATCTCGTTTGAAAACTAATTTCGTTTGAAAGTGTTTGTTTTGATAAACGTGATACCGAATCATGAGTGAAGAATTTTACAACGCATTTGCACATCCCCGACTACTCCGGCTACCATTGCTCAAAACATGAACTTGGAAAATGAGACTGGAACTACGCAAAAACCCCGGAAGCTAATGAGCATTGAGGAGTATTACGGTTGGAAAGATCGGTTTGAATACTGGGTTCAAGCTAATCATTTGAGATCTTGGGAGTGTATTTTGAAAAAATATGTACTACCACGTACTGATCTGCAGGTTGAGAAAGAAATCTCTGAATTCACTGATAAAGAACGAGACATGTACAGAGCTGAAAAGATGATGATTAGTCTACTTCAGCAAGCTATTAAAGAAGACATCTTTGTATTACTTCAGCATGACAAAACAAATTTGAGGGAAGTGATAAGATGATAAAAAGTAAAAAGTCATTGCTTAAGAAAGAATTTGATCTATTCACAAGTCTGCCAGGGGAAGATACAAAGAAATTGATTGAAAGATATTGCCATTTAGTGCGTTCTATGTCGTTGCTAAGCATAACCGAAGAACGAGAGGAATGGGTTGACAAATTAGCTGATGCTTTACCTCAAAAAGAATGGGGTACATTTTTGATGATTTTAAAGAACACCGGAGTATATGATGGTTTGACAATCTCTCAGTTCATCGAGAAGATTGAATGTCAAGATCTTGAACAACAAAAGATTGCGAGGATGAGTAATCCAAGTGGTAAACAAGATGTGAAAATGTATTACAAAGGAAATGTTCAAGAGGTTGAAATGAGTCCGAAAATTCAAACTTCTTTTAGTGCTGGAGAATCATCTGGAGTTGTTGATCAAAATACAAATAGCAGTAGTGGTTTTTCTTCATATCCGAGTGTTAATCCAAAGAGTTCAACTTCAAGCTTTCATTCTCAGAGTTCAAAAAGTGGAAATGGTTGTGTGATACAGTGCAACATTGCATTGAATCTTCCAGATGGTCAAAGTTTTTCTGAAGAAATTTAAAAGATCACATGGCGTTACTTGCAACTGTGCTACAATCCTATGAAGGTTTGGTTGCAGGAAGGATCGGAAATACTATGCTGACAAAAGAGGATTACGATCAGATAGACGCTGAAGAGATGGAGCTCATGGACATCAAATGGTGTCTAGTTAGTGTTTTGAGAAGAGCAGAAAAGTTTAAAATGATCACAGGAAGAAATGAGTTTTTGGATGCACATGTGTCTACTTTAGGTTTTGATAAATCTAAAGTTACTTGTTTTCGATGAAGGGAGAAAGGTCATTTCAAAAGAGAATGCAAAGATCAGGAAGCGAATGGAGCAAAGAATCCTTTTGGAAAAGATGATTACTATCGGAAAGCCATATATCAACAGGTTGCTCATCAACCTCATCAACAAAAAGATTCACAAACTGCTCATGGGAAAATGATTGAAGATGCAAACAAGAAAGCTTATTATGGAATCATTGATCAAGACGATGAGAAAATGGCTCCAGGATTTAGCTGGGATAAGTTTGTGGATGAAAATTGAGAGTTTAAAGCTTTCATTGCAAAGATAGTTCAAGAACCTTATTTGTTTACAGAATGGATGAAAGTGATTGGTGTTCATGTGAAGAATCAAGAAGAAGAATCTGTTTTATCTGATGAAAGTTTAGAAGAAGCAACTGTTTTTGATCAAACATCATCTGATTCTGGTTCTTCAGATGATAGTTCTGAAAAGACATTAGATTTTGAACAAACACCATCTAATTCTAGTTCTTCAGATGATAGTTCTGAGAAGATAATAGGTTTTGATCAATCACCAACTGATGATAGTGGTGATGATGAGGAAGAAAGACATATTAATGTTGCAAAAACTCATTTATCTCCTGAAAGTTTTCAATTTTATTTTGCAGATCGCTTGGAGAAGCTGAAGGAGAGACAAGCAGCAAAAGAACAAAATAGAATGAAGTGTGAAAGTGTTGCTAAAAAAGAAGAGACTGTTCAAAATAAAGAGGTTAAAATTGTTGCTGAAGAGATGATTGAAACAGAAAAGGTAATTGAAGCTGAAACAATGATTGAAGTGGAGAAAATCATCGAAGTTGAAAAGATTGTGGAAGTCATCAAGCCTTGCTCGAAGTGTTTGGAATCTTGCAAGCAATGTGCAGAAAAAGATGAGAAACTGAATGAGCAAGAAAAGATGAAAGAATAATTATTGTTCAATCTCAAATACGTGAAAGAATCTTACGATGTGCTAAATAAAACAGTAACTGGATTGCAAAAGACTAATTCAGAAAGAGAAGACGCATTGACCATGATGAATGCTATGATGAAGACAAAGCAGAAGGCTATTAATCATTACATTGAAGAATGTGCAAAGTTGCAGCAGAAGTTGGAGATAGAAAAGATTGAGAATGAGAGAATCAGACGTTTATTACAAAGTTATTCTAGTTCTGATTATCTTATTGATCGAATTTATCCAACTATTGCAGGTTTTGAAGCATTTCAAAAAGATGAGAAGCCAAAGAAGAAGGATACTGGTAAGAAACAGAGTGCTAGTTATAATAAGTGTCCGCCTCCAATTTGGGAAGGGTATTCTCCTAGAAAACCGAATGAGGAGCAAGTAGAAAAGGCAGTCAATATAAAGTTAAAGTCCGATATAACCGATGAATTACCAGAAAACATTGACGTCGTTTTTTCATCATCTGACACTGATCATGAGTCTGAGTTAATAAAAAAGGTGGTCGATCAGGTGTTGGATACAGATGAGGAGTCGGAGTTAAAGTCTGAGTCAAAGTCCGAGTCTGGGTGTTCAAGTTCGTCCGTCAAAAATTCGAGTTCGTCGGTCAACAATTCAAAGTCGTTGGTTAAACGAGTGTACAATAAAGAATTCCTGTTATCAAAATCTAATTTGAATGACGAAGCAATCAAAGTGGCATATACATTGATTGATTCAGACAAATTATATTCTGATGAGGAATTTCCAATAAGAAGTGTTAATTTTGAAAAGATCAAAAAGGTTTTCAAACTAACAGAAATTAATATTTCTGAATTAAAAGATGTAAATCTTACTGAGAAACCTAAAAAATACACTTCAAGAGTTCAACAATGTTTAAACAAGAAAAAAGGTTACGGTTCTGGTTCTGGTTTTCAAAAGAAACCAAACCATAAGGGTAATTTCAAAAAGAAAGGTCTTGGTTTTATTTCACCTGAAAATTAAAAACATGAAAAAACTTCTAAAACAAATACAAAATTTGTTTCAGGGACAAGCTGTGAAGAAGAATCAAAAAGCCTATTCTGGAAACAATCAAATAGAGAATTCCTTGCCAAGAAGCAAGAGAATAATAAGAATGGAGCCATTCAAAGAAAGGAGACAAGAACCTGTTACAAATGCAATGAAGTTGGTCACATAGCATGGAACTGTCCTAAAGCTACCAACATCAAACGGGAAGTCTCTAAAAAACTCAAAGAAAAAGTTGTTGAGAAAAATGAACCACCAACGGAAAAATTTAAAATTTTTGGAAATTCAACATATGAAGTTGGTGAATGTTCAAAGACTCATTTTTATAAAAGGAGAGCTAAGGACAACCAAATGTGGGTTGTTAAGAAATTTGATGTGAAATACGACGATGAATCTGATTCCACAAAGTCAGATGAGTCACAGGTTGAGGTTAAAAAAGAAAACTCAGTGCCTCCAATGGATGATGTTCATTTTCCACCATTGAGGGCTGAGAATTTTAAATCAAAAATTGGGAAGGTTGAGATCTCGAATCAATTCTATTCTGAGAAGAAAGAATTTGATGTTGAGAAAGTGTTTAATGGAAATGTGAAAAAGATTTTTGAAAAAAATGGTTGATGGTATGGTGAAAGGGGTAAAGGACTTTTATGAAACAAAGAAAGCAACTTATTACCCAAGTGAAGTTGAGGAAGAAACATCCAAGTTTGGTCAGGCTTGGATGGCAGTTTTTCACAAGTAAAAATCCTGACTTGTCGGAGCTTCCAGGTTGGTAAGAGTGGAGCAGGAATCGGCATCATTCTTGATATGTTTAGTTGGCAAATATACAGGTGATATCTTTATATTGTTATATTTTGATTTACATGAGGTTATGGTTGGTGAGTGAACTTACAAGCGGTTGAAGAAGGTTTTCACTTACAAGTGGTAAATCAGGGACATTAAGTTGTACTTGATTTTCTACAAATGATTTGAGAAACGATGTGATGAATCCCTAATCCTACAAATGGTAAAATCATTCAACAAAACATATTTTCCGAAAAAATCATTTTGGTTAAAACAAACTTAAGTGTTTTGAAATCATAATGAGAAAATAGTTTGTTGTAAGGGGGAGTTCTGATTGTTTATGCCAAGTGGATGGCAAAATTGAAGCGATTCGATATCGGTTGTCAATTTACTTGTATAGTTTGTTTTCAAATTTCCTGAAATGTGTTTGCATTTTAGGGGGAGTAATTTTTTTTCAGAAAATCCAAAAACATTTGAAAATTTGAAAAAGTAAAAAACGTGATAAAATTCAAAAATGAGATTTGGTGTCAAAGAAGAGGAAATGATAGTACATCAGTAGAGAGTTACAGTATGCTAAATAATTGTAATGATTAAATAGCGTTAAATGGTCTCACTGATGATATGCCGATAGGTTTTTACACATTTAGTAAGCTTTTTCGGGATATAAACTTAAATTCAAACTTGCTTATTTCGTGGGGAACACTACTTGGATATATAGGTAACCCCTGAAATCTCGTTTGAAAGGTCCCTCTTTCTGAGATACTAGGTCTTTATGCTCAGTGATATCTGGGGTATTATCCCGGGACTTCTGATTTTGCGGAAGCAATGGCCTAGTCCCCGGAGAATACTTTACGGTTGCTTGAAATAAAAGCCCGCCCTCAGCATAAAATGATGAGAGAATAAAATTGCTAATCAATGTTGTTGTAAAAAAGATCCTCTAAAGGGGACCCACCAAAAGTCGAGTCGTCATCTCTCTGCTGAACGGATGTTCTGACCTGAGCTCTCACGGTTTCGCATTTAACCCCTTACAGATATCATCTGTGGTATACTCACCTGTAAGACTGAATATTGGGATCTGGATACGAGAGTATATTCAAGAGGTGGGACACATGAACGAGTTTAAGTCCTTAATACACCTAACTCATATCCTGAATCAGTTGAAATTTGTGTGAGAATTTTAGTGGATCAGTATATCGGCAATCTAAGTGAATTGTTTAATTCTTATTGTGTAACTAAGCTCAACGGTACTTGTGACTTGTCAAAAACTGATATGATCCTCTTACACAAACTCACAAAAATATTGTCTGTATATATTTCTTTACTGCATTTCATTTCATTTAAAAATACAAAAAGATTTTCAGTGTGTTTTAGCATAAACTTTTGAAAAATTCAAAAAGATTTTCGACAACTGATGTTGGAGAGCTGATTTTCAAAATTCCAAGTGCTAAACATGATGAGCATGTGATGAGGGGAGTATGTGTTCTAAATGAGAAAATAATTTGAAAAATTTGCCTACATGTGGTTCATCAGAAATTATCATTGATAAATCATTCTGGTTTATTTTGAAGGGAAGTTTGGGTAGATAAATTTGTAAATTGTTAAATTTGTGAAATTTACTTTTGGGTAGAGAATGTGCAGGTCTCTGTGATAGAGAGCCAGATTCCGATACCTGAGGACTTTGTGATTTCAAAAAGCCAGACTGCGATCCCAGCAAATCGAAAGGGGGAGTCTGAGGACATCCGAGTAGAGATTATTTGTTGGAGAGAAGTATATTGGTGCTGATGAAGAAAGAGAGCGATCAGACTGATAAAGATTGAAGACATTGAAGACTCGACACTTAAGACTCGTCAACATCCGAGGGGGAGTCTGTTGGTGCATACGTCTGTCGACTTCGTCTTGTATCGAGTCTTGCATTGTTCATGGCACAAAGTTCAAGAAAATTGGCAAAGCATGTAATTCCGCTTGAAGAAATCACATGCAATTCCGCTTGGAATTACAATGTGATTTCGCTTGAAACATGTAATATCGTTTAAGTTTGTGATTTTGCTTGTAGTGGTATTCCGCTTGAGTCTGTTCAAGCGGAATCAGAAATCTATATATAGGTGTAGGTCAGGTTCATTTGAAGCGGAATTGGAGTGAGTGTTTCCGACGGCGAAGCTCTGTCGAAGTGTCATCCTGCTGTAAAACTGTTCCAGATCAATATAAACGACAGTTAAAAGTGATATCTTGCTGAATTCAACTCATTATGTCTGTTTCCGCCTTTCATTTTGAGTAGAACACCTCTGGCCGACTCATTTCGGGTCCGACAACGATCCTACAAGATGATCCACTATCAACAATCCAATGACTATTAATAGTTCCTCCTGGAACATCCTGCACATATCATTAATGATCAGTTGATGATGGGGACCCAAGCCTTAGTGGTCTTGGGTCGTCCCTGAGCATCACGAAAAGTGATCTCGATTTCCTGATGATTTTGTAACACAACACCTCCCCCTGAATTTTCACCAGTCTTAGGTCTCCAAGTTTGATTTTGTTTACCAGTTTGGTTTTTATGAAAAGATTTTGAAACCTCTGATTTTAAATATTGTGAAAAACTTGGTTCCCTTTTGACCGTTTTGACTTCAGATTTTAAAGCTTTTTCAACTGCTTTCACATTTTGACGTCGTTGTTTCGTTTCTTGTTCCTTAACGGTTCTTTTATCATGTTTTGGTGAAACGGGATGACGTTGAGGGTGACCCTTTTCAGGTGGTGCTTTCTCAACAAATTTATCCTTGGGAGTATTTGTACAATTTTTAATGATGTGTCCAAACTCCCCACACTTAAAACATGTTCTCCTTTCAACAAACTTAGGAGAATCTGATCGACGAACAGATCTCGAACCCGTAGAACCTGAGGTACTTGCCTTTTCGTCACACCCGTTTGTATGTTGAGTGTAATTGTTTTGACTGTTACGCTTAAAAATCGTGACTTGTTGGACAAAATCGGTGTTTGATTTGTTTTCAAAATTCTCAATTTTATCCGTACCCTTCGATGCTACAAATTTGACATTACTGTTTTTCTTTTGATAACGAGCTCCTTTTGTTTCAAATTTAGATTTAGAAACATTAGGCTTTCTGGTTGTTTACCCTTAGCAGCAATAGGTTGTTGCTTTGTCGGTTGGTTTTGATTTCCAAATTGCTTTTTGATTTCAGCTTTTGGAATTGGATCACATTGAGTTACAATAACTCCCGGGATTGTCTTTCCCAAAAACTTACTTGTGTTATCTTCAAAAACTTTATCAATCGAAGATGGATTGACATTTTTGATTGGAAAATCGTTGTCTGAATAGATTTTAACATCTCCGACCAAAGTATACAACACGTTATTGCTCTTAACAGCAGACACACATCCCTTGTCATCTTTGACATCATTGACAGGATCTATCACTTGTTTGATAACTGATTGTACAGCAGGAGTAGGAGGATCACAAAGAATGTAATTCTCAATTGGAATATCTACTCCTTTCATTTTATCAAGTGATTTATCCTGATCACTTACATCTGATTCATCATCAGACGACTCATAGTCCTCAATAATTGGAGCACTTTGATTCGTCGATGTTGAAGTTTCAGTTTCATCAGATGAAGTACTCGAGGAACTGTCTGATTTGAACCCTAAGCCCGTAGTAACTTCCTCATAATCAAGTGGCACACTAGTTTCAAAACTTGGCATTTCTTCTTCATCGGGCATATGAGTATAATTATGTCTCAAAGGGGGCGGACACTTCTTATACCCTACGCCTTTCTTGTTTCCCTTCAGTTGTTGAGCGTCAATGATGTGATCGAGCACATATCGGGAGTTAGAGTAACTCTCAAATTTGAGCTTGATTGCATCATGCTCACATTTGGCAATGACTAGCTCCTTTTTGGTTTCCTCGATGATATTAATGTAATTGTTAATACCAATTTGTTTATTGAAAACAGTTTTTGTTAGCTCGGAAACACTTTTCTTTAAGGTTTCAATCACAGATTTAAAATCCTTTTCATTTCTTGCTAATGCCATATTTGCCTCTTTGCGCTTAGATAACTCAATAACCAAACTTTGATTATGGGTATGAACCTTTTCGGATTCAAGCTTCAAATCTGCACAAACATTACAAATACTAGGAGCAGGAGTTTCAGATTTTACCTGGCTTGTAGAGGCTGAGACATTTGCCATAAAGGCAGTCTGATAAGAAAAAGATCCGTCTTCAGAGAAGAACTTCTCCATTTCTTTTGATGCTACAGCAGCCTTCTTGATCAGAACAGATTTCTGACTCTTCAACTCCTCTTCTTCTTTCAATAAATCATCAACATCAGAATTCCCTTCTTCTTTCACATTAGATTCCGAATTATAACCACCTTCATTAGAACTTTCTTCATTAGAACTCCCGGTATAACCCGAACTGTCGTCACTTTCAGAAAATTCTTCCCTGTGAATGCGCTTGATGTGATTGATGATCTTTGCATAACACGCTGTTCCTCCTCCTCCTTCTTGATCACCTTCCCAAATTGTACAGACCAATTACACCCTTCATCAGCTTGAACAACTAATGCTCTGGTGGTGTTTGAAGGTCCAGACTGGTTCTGGTTCTGGTTCGGGTTCTGGTTGTTGTTCACCGCTACCATCCTTCGTTCACGATTGTCTTGATTGGCATTGGAAGTACTCGTCTGATTACGGAATGGGTTCTGATTGCCTTGTCTGCTCAGTCGGGTACACTCACGTTTGAAGTGACCCTTTTCGCCACAATTGAAACATGTAACCGCATCCTTATCAAATCCGTACTTCGTATCCTTCTTACTTCCCAAGGATGTTCTTCCCGTTCGACTCATGAAATCCTTTGCCCTTCTAACAGCACTTGCGAATGCCCACTTTATATCCATCAACTCCATTTCATCACGGTCGATTTGTTGATAATCTTCATTGGTCATATTGATGTTTCCAATTTGACCTGCGACCAAACCACAGTAAGCACTTACCATAGTATTGATGAGTTCCATATGTTCCTTCGCTACTTCAATATTAACTTTCGAGAGGTTTGAGGTATCAACTCTAACTGTGTTGGTGTTTTGGGGTGGAGGATTGTTGGTATAATGTGCTTGCTGTTGCTGTTGTTATTGTTGTTGGGCTTGTGGTTGAGATTGTGGAAGATAAGCACTTAGATCGAACTGAGGTTGAGTAGTGGTAACTTGAGGTGGAGGTTGAGGTGTTGGTAGCCATGCACTCGGATCTGGTTTAGAAAAAGCATGAGCTTGAGCAATCATGTGCGCTGGCGGATGATAAGCACTCGGATCGAAAACCTGAGGTGGAGCTAATTGTGGAAACGGAAAAGAGCTTGTCTTTGACATAAACACCGTCTGAAGATTCGGTTGCTGAACGGAACTAGAACTAGCTGAAGGATTAAAACCATTCAGATACATTTCTGTGTTTTGAGGAACTGTAATCCTTTTAGCTTTCCGAATTCCCTCTTCGTTCTTATGCTCTAACTTTTGAACGGACTCGTAGATACTAACAGCATCCAAGACGCCCGTGTGTTTTAAGAGTACAATGAAAGGACTCCACTTCGGAGGTAGAGCATAAGCAAACCGTGCAACCATTTCCTGTTGAGTTGCAAGAATAGTATAAGAATACATTTCACTAATCAAATGATAAAAACATGTAGTCATATCATTTAGGGTTTCATTCTCCAAGAACTGAAATGATTCAAACTCTTTTTTCAATAGATCATGGTGTGTCTCTCTAGTAGCTGCATTTCCTTCTCCTCTCGCTACCAATGCATCCCATAAAGCTTTCGTGCTTGTGCAATAAGAGAATTGATGATAGATGTCTTTGTGAAGAGATTGTGTTAGAATAGGAAACGCCTTCTTCTCTAGATCATATTCTTTCTTGTTGTCTTCAAGCATATTCGCCAATGTCGTCGAACTTGAACCTGCTTCTTCGAGGGCTGTGTTGTATGGAGAGGTGAAACACGCCCATAATTCTGTGTTTTGCCCTAGAACGTAAGTATGGAAACGACCCTTCCATGATGGATAGTCGTTCATGTGGTTTAACTTTGGCGGGCGATTGTTGCTACCCGTCTCACTCTCACAAAGCAATAGATTTTGAATGCTTTGATTTTGATTAAACACCAATGCCGATTGACTTGCACTTATAGATTGTGGAGGCATGACATTCCTTAACCACGCGGCTGCCGAAGTCTGATCTTGACCTGGTCGTGGGTCCGTACTCCAATCCCATGGACTTGTACTACTCATATTTGATATATGAATGATAATACCCGATTACACACTTGAAAACACAATGTTAAAACACTTTTGCAAGTCCTCTGTTTAAAATTGACAAATGACACGATGAAACTCTTCCCACGAAACTCATAAGTTTCGTCGAAGTACCTTTGACGAAACTCTAGGGGTTTCGTCAAAGTTGCTTATGGCGAAACTCAGGGGTTTCGTCGAAGTTCCTTGTGACGAAACTCAAGGGGTTTCGTCGCTTCTAGGTTTCATCGAGATAAGGTTCACAAACAGTTGGTGAAAGTTGGTGAGATTTTTCAAATCAAATCTTATCTGTTTACTGACACAGTACACCCGTTTTCAACTCACAACATACTCATCTTACCAAACCAAGGTATGGTGTACAATATTTTAATCCTTTTATCAATTTCCAATTTATCTTTTAATTTTAAATTGAAAGAATATCTATGAACACTTTGGTGGTGTTTGTTTTTTGGATGAAGAGCTTCCTGGCCTCTTTTGTCTGCACCGTGCAGACGCGGGAAGAGGTTTAGCCTCAGAAGAGTGTTTGTTTTTTTTTCGAGAAGTGCTTTTTACCTCTCCCCAACCTCTTTTTGGGGAAGAGATGAGAGGTAAGCTTCTCCAAGCAGAGGTTTACCTCTTCTTGGCACCACCTCCACCTCCACCCCTGCTCCGCCACCACCACCACTGCTCCGCCACCATCATCATTATCATCATCACCACCCCTGCTCTGCCACCACCACCACTGCTCCGCCACCACCACCCCTGCTCCGCCACCATCATCATCATCATCACCACCCCTGCTCCGCCACCACCACCACTGCTCCGCCACCACCTCTGAAACTCCCACCTCCGCCTCCACCTCCGAAACCCCCACCTCCACCTCCGAAACCCCCACCTCCGCCGAAACCCTAAATCGAAACACCCCAAAACGATCAGAAACGAAACCCCCACCTCCGCCTCCACCTCCGAAACCCCCACCTCCACCTCCGAAACCCCCACCTCCGCCGAGACAGATCTGTTAGAGAGAGAGTAGAGAGAGAGTAGAGACAGATCTGTTAGAGAGAGAGTAGAGAGAGAGTGGTGGTGATGATGGCGGTGGTGGTGATGATGACGGTGGTGAAGTGGTGGCGGTGGTGAAGTGGTGGCGGTGATGATGATGGCGGTGGTGCAGATTGTAGAGAGAGAGTAGAGAGAGATCAGTGTGTTGTATGTGTGTTGGTGAAGAGGTTTTATATAAAAAAAAACAAACCCTCTTCTCCTTGCAGACTGCAGACATTTGGTCCACCTCTTCTCCTGCAGATGTCTGCAGATGTGGCCTGCAGCAGAAGAGGTTTTCGTGCAGAAAAAACAAACAGCACCTTTGAAGGTTCTGATGAACTTCTTGAAGATATGAAGAATAACCCAGAATTTTATGAACTTTCCGATCACTGAACAACTTACCGAAACACGAAATTTGCTTAAAACTTTCACTAAGAACCCGGTTTATCATGTGAACAATCAATCTAACAAGGTTTTTGATAAAACTTTTTAGCAATCAACAAGATCAACATATTTTAATGAAAACTTTTCCAGAAAAGTTATGAGTTTTTCAAGAACAAAGGTTTTCAGAAAATCATAAAAAACCATTTTTAACACTTGATGAAAACCGAACTATGTTTGATTTTAAACAAGGATAAGAGCCACTGCTCTGATATCACTTGTAGGTCCCGAATTCTGAGGATCGAATACGAAAACCGAATCCTTGTTTATAACAAACACGGTCACGAGTGCGGAATCCCCGTGACTATGCCAAACCAAACATAGATAGTAACAACACGATATAACCAATGAAACACGATCAATTGATTAACAGGATGAGAACAAGGTTCAAACAGATACACACAAAGTTTGAAGTAAATCTCTCAGTAAGGTTATGCTCTCATAGTTTCAAAGTGAAACTATGAGGTGTTTATATAGCAGCCCAGGCCCAACAGTAGACGAAACCTCATTTGGGCTTGACGAAACCTCTAATGGGCCTGACGAAACCTTCTGGACGATGAAACTCTGGGAGTTTCGTCATCCATCACGACGAAACCTGGGGGTTTCGTCGAAGGCTGCAACTGTTGTGTGTGTGCTGCAAACTGTTAGATAGTTTGCAGCAAAACAACATAAACACATAAACAAACATAATAGCCAAATGCAACATGCATTGTTCTTTTAACATTACATAACAAACAGAGACAACTAGTCGGACACAAGTAGGATAGGAGGATATCCGACTTGGTCGACGGCGAATTACAGACTCGATAAACATAAAAGACCGTATAAATTACATCGTAAATGAAGACAAGTTACAGACACCAAAATAATGCATCAACAGTTCGTCCACTTCACGTTGCTTCGCTTGTACCTTTTGGGTTGTGACCTCGGTGTATGCTTTGAACTGGTCCATCATGTCGTCAATCTTCGAATCGCCCCGTTGCGGCTTGTTTTTCTGAAGCCGCTGTCTTTTTAGCTTTGTCCCTGCCCGGGGGACGTGCGTCCTCCCGAACTACGTGCTCTTCTTCGGCAAATTCCGGCTCGTCGTTTATATTTATTTGGCATGTGCGTCCGAGCCCCTGCACTGTAACTTCCGGTCTCCGAGGTTTTTGCTCGTTTAGCGCTTGTAACCTCGTTTGGAACTGGCGCCCACTTCTTATTGGTTCGCATAACCTCCCATGCCCGGACGTGTGGGAAAACGACCCGATGCTCATGTTTGAATCTACGCATCGCCTATTTAAAAACATCTTCGTCACTCCACCCACTAGGACGATTAACATATAAATTATTATATATCCCGGAAAATCGGTTCATGACCGGATGCATCTTTCGCCACTTCGAAACGACGCAATCGAGATTGCGATACGGACCTTGTTCCATAATCGCAAGGAACTTTGATAATATTTCTTTCAAAAAACCAACGCTGGTTTGGTTATTACCTATATTTTTATAATGTAACAAAAGCTATATATTAAAAAATGTAAAATTTATATATTTTTAGTATAAAATTTATATATTTTTACATACCAACAATGGGGCATTTTTGACGTGCTAATCCATACCTTAGCTAACGCCTCCTCCTTGATCTTTGACTAAGGTTGTGACTTGGCTCTCGAAGGTTGATCACCGGTTAGACGCGTCACTTGCTTCCCTTTTTCTGCTTCGAGGTTTGGGATTGCGTCTCCGGAACACATTCTTCAACTTCATCTGCTACGGGTTGAGACGATTCTACTGGTGGTGGTGAAGGTTGTGGTTGCGATTGAAATTGAAATTGTGAGTTGAACGGGTTTCGCATTAGCATTTGTTGCAAGGATTGCATTTTTTGCATGGATTGCATTTGGCTCATTTCCGAGAAAGCGTTGGGGGTTTGTTGGAAACCCAAGAAAGAAAATTGTGACGCTAACCAACTCGGATCCATTGTTGGATAGTAGCCGGGTACCGAGAAAACGTTTGGGTTTGGGTTTGTGCTCGCGTTTGGGTTCGGGTTCAGGTTGTTTGGATTGTATGGATCCATGGAAAAATGTATAAAGTGAAGAATTTTATAGAGTTGAGAGAGTTTGGGTCGAAATTGTTAAAAAATGGGGTGAAAGATGTGGATTTAAAGATAAAATAATTATTTTTTTAAAAATATAGCCGTTTGGCACTAATTATGAAATTTAATTTTTTTTAAAAGGTAGTCGTTAAACGGCATCTTTTTCCTGATGTTGCGGCCCGGCTAGAATGACTTGCACAAGACGGAGACGAAGTCGACGTCTATGTGGAAATGGCATTGCGGGGCGGCGACGGTCCAAGACGCACTGAGTACGTCCCCGTACCGAGTAGACTTAGTGACATTTTCAGGCATGATTTCACGGTTTAAGTATCATATCTATATCTTGAAAAACTTATTTTGTTGGAACATAATCTACCTTATATTGTTTTTAATGTTTTTTAAGTATATAGCAGTATCTCATACCGAATTTTTTGGTACCGATGCGGTACCCACTTTTTGGCGTTTTCGATACCGGTATTTTCTGCACGGTACCGGTATTTTACCGAATTTTACACACAAATACCGATATCGATACCGAGCTCATCCCTACATAGTACTCAGATAGGGATGGTAATGGACATTGGAAAGCATTTGAGGTATCATGGAAGATAAAAGAATGAATTTTGTGTTGGGTTAATCTTGATGGGTCGGGTTAAATTCGGGTTTTCGGATACGGGTCGAAGCTATGGATCGATATCAACATAGTCAAAGTTGTTTTAAACGTGGTAAAAGATTAATGGGGTTTGACCTGGTAGTGGTTATTAACGTTGAAGGTTGTTTCTGATTTCATGGAGACGTGGACTGAGTTTCTTTTTTGCATGTGATGGTTATTATTTTAGTATAAATAGTAGTATTCTCTTATTTGTGATGTACCTTTTAGATTATTGAATACAAAATTTTCTTTCTGCAACTCTACTTTCTTATACATACGTGTGTGTTGTGTGTGTAATCAAAGGGGCCAATCCAACATTTGGTATCAGAGCGAGGTCAAAACGAGAGCCCGTGAAGACGGTGTTCGCCGTTTTAAGAGTCGTCTTTCGGAGAAGAGGGGAGCAGCCCTATAAACTGCAAAGCTGAGAAGTGAAAAAGAGATCGTTATTGAAGGCGGTGATTACCATTGAGATGAAGAAAGAAGAGAAGCGGGTTCTGTGTGAACCGTGTGGAGACAAAACTGAGACGTGAAAAGAGTTCTAAGTGAACCGATCGGTTCTGGGTGAGCCGACAGAGAGAAGGAAGAAGGCGATCGTGGAAGGGTTCTGTGTGAGCCGCATGAAGAAGATTGTTCTTTGTGAACCGAGGTGAACAGATCCGTGTGATCAGAAAAGGAGACGAAATCAAGACCAGAAAAGGGTTCTGGGTGAACTAAGATGTGTCGTGATCTGTGTGATCGAATTTGTGTTCTACGTGAACGATTTCTGTGTGAAAAAAAACAAAAGGGAGAAGAATCTAAGTGATTCATGGTGGTGATTCTTTGTGAGTCTAATCAAGAAAGAAAATTTGTGTGATTTTATGGATCAGTCGAAAAAATGTGTGGAGACATGTGGTGAATAGAACCTGTGTGGTTCAGCTATTCAAGTCGACAAAAGACCTGTGTTGTGCGGCTGTGGAGAAGACAACGGTTCGAGAAGCGTGTGACTTGCATTGGGCTGTGTAACCTAGAAATAAACCTGGTGATAATTACGCAAGGCCACTGGTGGAATAATTATTGAGAGAATAATCAAAGCAAAGAGGTTATTCGCAAGTAGGTCAGCAAAATATTTCTTGCAGCGAGTTGCAGCATGTTCGGGTAGTTTCGGGCAAAAGGCGAGTGCGCAAGGAATGGGGCTGCAAAAGGCGAGTGCGCAAGAAACCAAACCTGTGTGGTTCGTTGCAAGAAGCAAGATTAGCAAGAGGAAAGTTTCGGATGGCAAGAAAAGCGAGAATGAATGCGACCCAGAAGCGAGCAAGTAGCAAGAACGAGGATCAAGATTAAGGGGGTGAATGTTGGGTTAATCTTGATGGGTCGGGTTAAATTCGGGTTTTCGGATACGGGTCGAAGCTATGGATCGATATCAACATAGTCAAAGTTGTTTTAAACGTGGGAAAAGATTAATGGGGTTTGACCTGGTAATGGATATTAACGTTGAAGGTTGTTGCTGATTTCATGGAGACGTGGACTAAGTTTCTTTTTTTGCATGTGATGGTTATTATTTTAGTATAAATAGTAGTATTCTCTTATTTGTGATGTACCCTTTAGATTATTGAATACAAAAATTTCTTTCTGCAACTCTACTTTCTTATACATACGTGTGTGTTGTGTGTGTAATCAAAGGGGCCAATCCAACATTTTGAAGTTGAGGAAGATTTTCGACAGAATCTTAAGCCATCTTTTCGATGTTTAGTGAAGATGCACATAAAGCAAGAAGGAACATGAAGAAAATGCCAAGGACAAAGGCAAGGGCAAGGATAGTGGTATTAAGATTACTCTAAACCAAGCAATCGGAAGTAGAGATACCAATGACAACTGAAGATGAGGAATGTTTTAAAAGCATCCACATCAGATATGTCATATAACAGAACTCTAAACTTATATCTAGTAGCATCCCAAAATGTTTTAAATGAAAAATTTAGCGGCATCCCAATTTTTTTTTCCGACCTAGGGCTATGCGATATATAAAATGGAGAAGAATAAAAATTTATTTGCACTTTGCCAATAAAGCTAAGGAGTAGCCCTGGCTACCCCCTACCTCATTCGTAGATGCGCCCGATCTTATATCCCTTATAAAAATTATTAAATTTTTAAGTGGCCTAGAGAGATTGAGGAAGAGTGAAGAAGCTAGAATACATGAACTTGAAGATCACTTTACGCTGAAGGGTTTAATGATTCATGATTCTTGTTTTATTTATCATGAGATGATATTTTATTTTTTAGAACAGTGTTTCTAGTTATTTCTTTTGCATGGATATTATTTGGTTTTCCATCATATTTTTTCTCCTTTTGAATTTAAGTTAACTAACACATTGATTTTATTATGTAAATTGCATATAGATTATATTAAATCCATGAGTATGATTTCCGGGACTTTTTTTAATGACAAATGTGGATCACTGACGGACCACAAGAGTATCATCGTGCCACAAGGGTAATCACTCGATCATATCCATCTCCCAGGGCCGTCTATCAGGGGGTGCAGGAGGTGCCTGCGATCAGGGCCCAAATCAATATAGGGCCCGGAATTTTAAAATTTTTTTTTTTCATATATATATTTAAAAAAAATCTGGATGTTTGTATAAATAAGGGCCTGCTAAAATACCCATGTTTTTTAAATAAGGGTCTGTTTAAAAGTTTTTAAAAAATGACCCAATTAACAAGCCCAATAGTCTAAACAAAAATAAGGGTCTGCTAGAAAAATCACACTGTTCGCTTAGCAAGTAGGTTTGATAATTTGATCATTTTTGCCACACTATTTTTGTTAATTTGTTTTATCTATTTCATAACAATTATCGAAGTATTATGAGTTTTTAGTATTTAAATATTTGATTGAATGATTGATAAGTTTATATTATATGAAGATTTGCGAATAGGGCCCAATTTTTTTTATCACGAATAGGGCCAAGTTTTTTTTGTGATTGTCGGAAACGGCCCTGCCATCTCCACTAGGCTATAATGCCTAGAATTGTGTGACTAAATAGATTTCGAATCCACAGTCCCTAATATAAGGTCCTGATACATTTTTTTAGCGGTAAATTTGGATCACTGACGAACCACTGGATTATCATCGTGCCACCAGCGGAACCACCCGATCATATCCATCTCCACTAGCCATAATGCCTATACACCAATTTAAGAGGAAACCCAATAAATATGGGAAAACCTCCTTATGGGAATCGAGCCCAGGACATATTGGTCCCAAAGCCTTATCACATCCCAAGATAACAAAAGCCATGGGCTAAATGTGACATTTGTGCCTTTACAACCATCATACAAATACGAATCCAATGAAATCTTTTTTTTTTCATTCTCAGGATTTGTACAATTGAACATGGCATTACACATATCAAATCTTGTATGGTTCCGAACTCTCAAGAAGCTTTACCGGAAGTTTTACGTAAACTATTACGCAAACGTAATCAGTTTAACGCGACAAACACTCCGGAATAGTGAAATAATCTTAACATACCTTAAATAACCTTTACATAACTTAGAAATAAGTTTTGAAGGGTTTGGTATGGCAAAAACAAGTTTATTCGATCGGAGGGACTATTTGCGACAAACTGCAAAAGTCTGCCAATTCGCATAGCAACGTACACTCCGGAACATGATCATAAGTTAAACATACCCTAAATACCCTTAACATAGCTTAGAAATAAGTTTTGAGGGGTTTAGTATGCGAAAATACGCTTATTTGATAACAGGGGCTCAAAGCGTCAAAACTGCGAAAGTATGCATATACGTGCATATCTTGTGTTCTGACCATATCTGAACATCCAAAAATTTTTGTAATCACTAGAATATTGTATTTTAGTGATAGGAATGCAAAAATACCATTCGTCGAACAATTTGGATCGTTTTCGCGTCCGTTCGAGTTTCGTCGTAATTAACCGAACAACACAATCGTATGATCAAACGAACCGATATCCGTGATATTTTTGAGCATAATTCAATTTAAATATACGTTAACTTCATTATGGATCTTGAAAATGGGCTTGACGGGTGTTAGAAGTGCCGAAACGCGACAAACCAAGCTCAGGGACTAAAACTGCCAAAATTCAAAAGTTGCTGGTCTGCATGTCCCATACGAACTGTATGGGATGTTGCTTACGGTCCGTAAGCCCTTGCCAGCACAACAGAATCCAGAATCTGCAAACCCATCTGTTGCAACCTGTTTTGATAATTGTTTTTGCATCTTGTGGGCTGGTTTATGTGTTTATCAAGTCCCCTAATCAGTGTTTAACAAATGTAGGGTCAAGATCATGCCTTGATCAACTCAATTACACATGTAATGATCTTAAAGACACTTGATTTCCTATAAATAGCAAGAGTTTCAACACTTCAAACCTGCTCATTTGCTCTTTCCTTCTTCTTCTACTCTATTGGGGCTACCACACTTGGTTGGAGGCCTCAAATGTGAGTGTTCTTAGTCTTCTTTCCAAGCATTGGACTCTTGTAAGTGTTCTTTCATGCTTGTTTAATTATTTCAAGCAAGAAAGTCAAACAGTGTTTGACTTTCAGCTTTGACCATGATTTGGTCAAGGCAAAGTTCATTTGAACTTTGCAACGTGAGCGTAATCACGATGGTTATAGTCCCTTGCGACTATACCTACTGATTACCACATTGACTAGTCGAAGTGACGAGTCAAATTTTCGGTTAAAATGCACGATTATGTGCATTTTGCGACGAAACTATTTTCGGGTATCAAAAAACTTTGTTTTGATATCACATCCGTTTTCTAACTTAGTTAAACATGTTTTAACATGTTTAACTCGTCACTTTTAGTCTAGTGCTTATATAGGGTCGTAAGTCAAGCGGTCTTGACAAAGACTTAGACTTTCGAAACCCGACTCGTTTGGTCGATCATTAGTATCCGACCAAACATATTTAGTGACCATAGTTTTATAGGGAATAACCTTCCGATGATATACCTTATGGTCACTTAGTTTAATTAGTTGTATGATAGGTAGTTTATATGCCTTAGGAAAATGACCAAAATGCCCTTTTTGTGCATAATTTAAATTTAAGCATATTTAACTTAATTTTTGACACTTAAACTGATTATGCAATGTTATTAAACATGTTAGGGCATATAATACTTTTCATAGGACTAGTTAGGCGATTCGAATGCACTTTTGCGCAAATGACGCGCTAAAGTAGCGTAGACTACCTTAACAGGTCATAACGGGTCATAAGCACTTAGGGTAGGTTCCAAATCAGAATGTAGGCTCTGTTAAATCATATCACATGAGTTCCAATACTCATTTGGTTTACGAGACCTCATTCTACCCGATCTCTCGAATTAGGTCCTGTTTATTAACATAGTGATTCCATACTTGGTACCACTTGATTCCTTGATTTCCCGAGCTTTGTTCGGTCACTTAATCAAGGACACTTGCAATCTCAAGTGAGTACATAGTCCCCTCTTTTACCGCTTTCAAATGTTTTGGGGTGATTCATATGTGCCTATACACTATTTTCATGATTTCAAGCTATATGTTTTCACATACATAGTACATATCCTTTGATGAATTGTGTGACAACTCGTATTTTAGAAGCTATTCTTTTATACTGGTTTCCTTTTCACGTCTCGTATTTTGATGTAACTTGTGTTATCCTACTAGTAGATTAATCAGTTGAGGCGTTATTTAGTATAATGTAAGTTATCGTATGGATTCCTGCAAATTATGTCGCACATCCCGCCGAGTCGCACACCACTTAAAGGATCGCACACCTGGTTAAGTGGTTCTCGGCCCAGTACCTTTGAGCCTGAAGCAATGCCCAAACCGAGCCCCAAGCCCATATTCTCCTTTTGTATACGTAAATGCATATAGAGGGGCACACATCTTCTTTCAAAACGATTGCAAACCCTAGACCCTTGTGGAGTAGGCGACGGCAGCAAGACCATTCGAAGAACAACACTCCACTCGCTCCAATGCGTTTTCTATAATCTTGTGGTTAGTAGTCTTACCTTGTTTGATTAGATTTACTTGTGATTCTTGGCCAAGCATGTTAACTGATTGAATA
Organism: Helianthus tuberosus; assembly: GCA_030545235.1. Taxonomy (NCBI): domain Eukaryota; kingdom Viridiplantae; phylum Streptophyta; class Magnoliopsida; order Asterales; family Asteraceae; genus Helianthus; species Helianthus tuberosus. The sequence continues at coordinate 96,527,319 of CM060357.1, read as the reverse complement.
TATATATATATATATATATATATATATATATATTTGATTGTTGTATTGTTATGTTGAATATGGTTGAATTGAGTTCTGTGATTATGTGGTCATGACAAACCGTATGATTGATTTAACTGATTGAATATATATATATATATATATATATATATATATTTGATTGTTGTATTGTTATGTTGAATATGGTTGAATTGAGTTATGTGATTATGTGGTCATGACAAACCGTATGATTGATCTAGACGTATACTTGATGACTAATTGGTGATCTAGGGCCGTTTGTATGTAAACTCTCGATGGTTAACATGAATAGATCGGTTGTTTTGTGGTTGGAATGATGCAAGAAAATTTGTAGTGTATGATGATGATGATACCTCGATTGATTTGGTGGTAAATGGGATTCACGGGCCTAACGTAATGATATGCATGAAAGAGATTAATTACCGTTGATATGAATTACGAATTATAGAGTGTTAGGAATCTGTTTTGTTTTGTTTGATTAAGTGATAAGTGTTGGTCAAGATTGTTCATGGGTAGAATGGGGTGATGATAAGGGTTGATTGATATAATCATGTGCTGGATCCGATTAAGATGTTAATCATGTTATGAGTCTATGTAATAATGGGAAGTTATGTGAATTGATTTCAAATTGTTTGTTAATTGATTTGGTGGGATCGGGTAGATGGGATGGTGTAACGGATCCCGGGAATTGTGGATAACATAACTAATCGCACAATAACACCCGAGTCGCACAATCCTTGTGCATACGGTATGCTGACAATCGCACAACTAGGATGGGTCGCACAAGCCGAAGCTGATCGCACAAGTTAAGGCCAATCGCACAACACATAATTGGGCCAGTCATGTTGGGCCTTGCATGTTAGTTTGAAACCGCTCAAGCTGGTCCCACAATTTGATGTGGATTGCACAAAATGTATGGAATCGTACATTAAGCCCCGAGTCGCACAAGTCCTTTAGACTTGGTACAATTGGGCCACACACACATATGCATACACCTTATGATTGGGCCGAATCGCATATCAGAGCCCGTTATGAAATTACACACACTTGGACGTCTAATATTCTGAATCATTATGTGGTTAGATGTTTATGGATTTGCATGTCTACCAGTACATGAACCAAACACCTTGATCAGTACCAATGGATGACCTACATTACATGGTAACTGTTGAATACAGGAATACTTGTACCAAACCTAACTGTTATGTGATTTGTGATACAATGAACTTGCATATGACGTAGATACTTGTTATATAATGATATGGATTGTTGAATGATTTCCTGTTACGACTTGCATAACGATGTATGTTTTGCTTGTATGCCACTTGCGAAACGTGTATGACGAATACGTGATTTATGTACGAAACTGACTGTCTTTGGTAACCACCATAGGGTATGGTTGACCAACTTGGAACGGGTAATATAACATAACATACCAAGCAATCTAAGGTGAGTTCATTTCTCTTGAGCATGCGTCCCGGTGGGTGGGACAGTCAAATGGGTATTCCTGAGAGGAATAAGTCTTTTGTGTAAAAACTGGGATGTTGGATAATACACTCAATCCCTATCACCATTAAGTCCCATCTTGTTTGTTACCTGAGAGATAACGGGGTATTAGTTGATAGCGCTAATTAGGTTTGGCACCCTCACCCCGTACCTGAGAGGACGGGTGTGAACTAATGACCCAGTCATGACCAATGCTTGGATAGGGGCATTAAGGAATGGCAAAAATAAGCTGGAGCCATCTTGTTCGGTACTCGAGTTATTATCAACATTACTTTCGGAATTGTTATTAAACTGGATTAAACACTTGGTAACCAAACGTTTTCATAAAACTGTGAACTCACCAGCGTTGTCTGATACACTTGTGTGCATGCTCGTAGGTTATAGATATGTGGGGATGTGGAACTTGCTGTCTGGGATGCTGGAGTGGTCATGGGTCGAGATACATGGAAACTTGAAACAAGATTAATTGGTTTCATATGCTTAGGTTTTGATTAAACCTTGTATTATGCTTCCGCTAAACACAACGAGTTATGAATAATGTTTTGTAACACTTTATCATATTGAATGAAAGCTTTATTAAAAATCTTGTATGAGTTCAATGTGATTGGTGGCTAGATCCTGGTACGTCACACGCCTCGCGGGGGTTTCCGCTTGGTTATTTTTTGGGGTGTGACAGTTTGTATTAGAGCCATAGGTTATAGTGAACTAGGTTTTAAAACGTTTTTATAAAACCAGACTATAACCGAACAAGTTCTGAATACGACCATGACACTCAGCTCCAGACTGCAAGGTTCGTCTCTCGTTTAGTCATTGCAGTGCATAATTAGTGAACACTTACATATGATATTGCATATGATTGCACGTTTAGCACAACAATATGAATTCATGTATTACTTGCTTGTGTTATGTGATTGATAGTGTGATGTTTCCCTAGACACTCATGACCCACATTTTGTGATGTTCTTTGTTTGCTATTGCTACTCGAGTCTGAGGAACTATTTAACACGAGTTAGGAGGAGCTGAGATGAGCATGCAAATCATATTATTATTGTGGGTGCACACATAATGATAATGTGGGGTGCATGTGAGTCCCAACAAGGCCTAGTAAGTGTGAAAGGGGTTCCATTCCGTTATTCGACCAAATGTGAAACACAACGATCCATAAGGGTCATAGTAATGGTTGTCTCCTGTTTGAACGTGGTCCTTTCACTTCCCTCTGAACCCTTGCGAGTCTTGATGATATTGAGGGGTGCCTGAACACGTAACTGAACGTCTAGCAAATTGTGTGGAATGTTAGGTGCTAGTACGAACGTCTCTGAGTTGGATGACGCAACATCGAAAGATTGGTTTATACCTTTCTCACTTATCTTCGTTTGCTGGAACTTAACATATTGACGCTTTAGATCCCAAAGTGCGATCACTTCTGCAACACTCTCGCAACATACCGTGTATTACTTAATCAACTTGCAAGATCGATGGACAAGAGGGTGAGCGTAGTACCTTACCGACCTCAGTATTAGGACGACCCTGATTACCGGCAACGAACATCAGCAAATATACTTCAATCGAATCCTTAACCCTAGTCAGCGACTTATGGGAGTCAAATCTTACGAATCACTCGGGACATAAGCGATGACAATTGACTATAGTGTGGAATGCGTGACTACCAGCACAATGAGTAGCGCCTTAGGACGTGACACGGAATGTGAAAAGATGGACCTGTCGGTGAAAGATCGTAGGGCTCCGTTCCAAGCGGCGATATTAGAGGTAACAGTCATGGCAACATCAAGGTACTCGTAATCGTAGTCTACAGTATGGAAATGAAGGTGCCTACGAGATGGATTGGCTGCTGTTAAATCAAGACGACAACAACCAAGGGAACGAAGGCGGTACTAGAAATTATCGTAGCGAAAACAACAACACCGGAAATGATGCTCATGGAAGGACATTTAGGATTGGCATGGGCGATGCCAGGATTATAGCAACATGGTGGCCTGCACGTTCTTGGAGACTAATCATCTCGTCCCTGTTCTGTTCAACCCTGATACTTCTTGAAACCGAACTTGTTGTGGAATCGGCTGATGGAAAATCAATTAAAGCCTCATATGTTCGTTGGGATGCAAACTCAAACTTGTGGGACAAGTGCTCGACATTGACCATTCTTCTGCTGTCCTTTATAGTTTCGATGCAGTAGTTAGTGTGGATTTGTTATCCAGATATCACGCAAATATACCCTGTGGGAAGAAAATTTTGCGTATCTCTCTCTCTAGTGGAGAATCGTTATCTGTTCTAAAGCGTCAAAGTGGTGCAAAGGTTAGCGCCATTTCAGCTATGAAAGCCCAGAAGGGTCTACGGAGGGATTACCCCGCTATGTTAGCAACCGTTACTGATGTTAAGGCTAAGGAAAAGAGGATCGAGGATCCACCAATTGTTCGTGATTCCTCTCGGTGTGCTACCCGAGGAACTTTCAGGTTTACTTCCACAATTGCAGGGAAGAATCTCAGTTTGATCTCGCGCCAGAGGCAACCCTGATTACTCGTACTCCTTACCGTCTTGCACCAGGAGGGTTGCAAGAACTGTCTAATCAACTACGGGAACTGTTGGACATGAGTTTTGTTGGACATAGTTTTTCGCTTTGGGGAGCCCCAGTTATATCCGTGAAGATAAGCCTTTTCGTATGTGTACTGACTAACGAGAACTCAGCAAGGTGACAGTCAAGAACCGTTCGCCTCTACCATGTATTGACAACCTGTTGACCAGTTGCCAGGGTCAAGCTCCTATTCGAAGGTTGACTAATGAACGAACTATCATCGAATGGAAGTCCAAGGGGATGTTCCTAAAATGGCATATCGAACGTAGTACGGCCACTACGAATTTCTATCCTTGTTGTTTAAGTTATCCAACACACCAGCAGCCGTAGGGATCACATGGGTAGTGTGTGTCAACCTCATCTCGCCAGATCTATCAACCGTGTTTACCTATGGCGTTTTGAATCACTTCGAGGAGAAAGGAACCCCAAGAGCGGCACTTGTATCTTATCTTAGAGCTTCTGAGGAAGGAGCCACTCCACGTGACGTCTTGTTAAGTGTGGCTTCTGGATCGAGAGGTACGCCTTCTTGGTCACATAGTCAACGAATTGGGAATACACGTGGATCTCGCTAAGATCCATCTTATTAAAAACAGATCGGCACCAAAGAGTCCTCCGGGGATACAGCAATTTCTTGTTCTCGCTTGTTACCATCACAGATTCATCGAGGGATTTTCGAAGATCGCGCAACTTTAGTCTTCTTAGCACAGCAGGGTGCTAAGTATTCGTGGGAGACAAAACAGAAGGACGTCTTTTTAGTTTTGAAACCCAACTCTACAATGCACTGAGCATCGTCTTTACCCGAGGGTACGGGTGATATAGTGGAATACCATGATGGTTCGAATCAGAGTCCCAGTTACACGCCGATGCAACGCGAGAAGGTGATGGCTTACGTAGTTGAAATTGCAAGGAGAATTGTACGAGTCACAACCTGTGGTAGAAGCCATGGTCTTTGGATTAAAGTCGGAGGCATTACTTGGACGGTACCAAATGCACTACTTAGACCGATCACAAGAGCCTCCCGTGTACCCTTGTTTCGAAGGAGTTAAACATGTGATGGCATCGCTGAATGGAACTTTTGAATGATTTCGACTGTGAAACCTAAACGTGTACGAGCCTCGCAGCACACCATCGACTCTAACCTACTTGATCAGATTCGCCCTGTTCAAACCGAAGCACTGAAGGAGGAGAATTTTCAAGTTGAGTCCATGTAGGGCATGGAGGAGCAACTTTTGGCAAATCGAGTGATACCCACTACCTCATGGAGCGAATATGGGTCTCACTATACAACACTCCAAGGGAACTTGTGTTGACCGAAGCACACCAGCCTTGATATTCTAGTCTTCTAGATTTTGATAGTAGATATTAGGATCTATAGATCTGGTACTGGCAATCGGACATGAAGATCCCTATAGCAACGTATGCGAACGATGTTTGACATGTGCGAAAGACAAGGTGGAATATCAGAAACCTTCTGGTTTGTGTTAGCAACCGGAAACACCATTATGGAAATAAGAACAGGTTGTCATGGATTTTGTCACTGGCCTACTTGAACTCCGAAACGGAAACAATATCACCTGGGTGATCGCTGATTGTCTCACGTAACCTAACCATCACACTTTCTTGCAATCAAGAGAACTGACGAGTCTTCACAGCTTGTGAATATTCCTCTAAGGGAGGCGGTTTCTAGGCACGGGGTGCCAACTCCTGTTACCTCTAATTTTGATCTATACCTGACTTATGACAAGCAATACATGACACCCTTGGCTCACGTCTAGGTATGAGCATTGCTTATCACCGAGTAAACGAACTATCTTGACACTCTAAGACATACTGCGAGCATCTGTGAGATAGACTTTAGTACACTTACTGCAGCAGTTACCATTCTAGTATTCAGACAGCTCTGTTTGAGGCATTGCATGGACGACAATGCCAATCTCCTTGTTGGACTAAGATGGGTGACAACCTAATCACAGGTCCAGGACTTGTACTCAGAACGCTTGGGAAGATTGTTTAGATTGGAAATCGTTTGGCGGCAACGCGTGACCGCCAGGAAAGCTGATAAGCTTAGGAAACGCTAGGAGTTCGTTGTAGGAGATTGTATCATGTTGAAAGTCTCAGCCTGGGAGGGTGCGGTGCGCTTTGGGAAGCGTGGCAAGCTTAAGAGTCGATATCATGGCCTGCAAACTCGGGTTACCCAACAAATTGGGTAACGTACACAATGTCATTTATGTCTCGAATCTAAGGCAGTGTTTGTCCGATGAAACACTTGTGATACCTTTACTAGACAAGTGCGGTTATCAAGGAATTTATCGAAAACGTGGACCAGGAAGTCAAGGTTCATTAACATAACCGAATTCCAATCGCGAGAGTTTGTTGGAACTCAAGACCTGGGCCGGAGTTCATGTGGGAACGCAAAGATCTGATAAAACTCTAGTACCCTCAATTGTTCAGACGGTTGAATCAACTTTGCTGTCATTGGCGAATTTCGGGATGAAATTCCCTTTCAAGTTGGGGATGATGTGACACCTGCGGAAAACCCACAGTCATCCTGATCTAACACCTTACTGCTTTGAGTTACTTATCAAATTTCGGGAGGAAATTTCTTTCAAGATGGGGATGATGTGACAACTTGTATTTTAGAAGCCATTCTTTTATACTGGTTTCCTTTCACATCTCGTATTTTGATGTAACCTGTGTTATGCTACTAGTAGATTAATCAGTTGAGGCGTTATTTAGTATAATGTAAGTTATCATATGGATTCCGGCAAATTCTGTCGCACATCTCGCCTAGTCGCACACAACTTAAAGGATCGCACACCTGGTTAAGTGGTTCTCGGCCCAGTACCTTTGAGCCCGAAGCAAAGCCCAAACCGAGCCCCAAACCCATATTCTCCTTTTGTATACGTAAATGCATATAGAGGGGCATATATCTTCTTTCTAAATGATTGCAAACCCTAGACCCTTGTGGAGTAGGCGACGGCAGCAAGACCATTTGAAGAACAACACTCCACTCGCTCTAGTGCGTTTTCTATAATCTTGTGGTTAGTAGTCTTGCCTTGTTTGATTAGATTTTCTTTAGATTCTTGGCCAAGCAAGTTAACTGATTGAATATATATATATATATATTTGATCGTTGTATTGTTATGTTGAATATGGTTGAATCGAGTTCTGCGATTATGTGGTCATGACAAACCGTATGATTGCTTTAGACGTATACTTAATGATTAATTGGTGATCTAGGGCTATTTGTATGTAAACTCTCAATGGTTAACATGAATAGATCGGTTGTTTTGTGGCTGGAATGATGCATGAAAATTGGTAGTGTATGATGATGATGATACCTCGATTGATTCGGTGGTAAAGGGGATTCACGGGCCTAACGTAATGAAATGCATGAAAGAGATTAATTACCGTTGATATGAATTACGAATTATAGAGTGTTAGGAATCTGTTTTCTTTTGTTTGATTAAGTGATAAGTGTTGGTCAAGATTGTTCATGGGTAGAATGGGGTGATGATAAGGGTTGATTGATATAATCATGTGTTGGATCCAATTAAGATGTTAATCATGTTATGAGTCTATGTAATAATGGGAAGTTATGTGAATTTATTTCAAATTGTTTGTTAATTGATTTGGTGGGATCGGGTAGATGGGATGGTGTAACTGATCCCGGGAACTGTGGATAACATAACTAATCGCACAATAACACCCGAGACGCATAAACCTTGTGCATACGGTATGCTGACAATCGCACAACTAGGATGGGTCACACAAGCCGAAGCTGATCGCACAAGTTAAGGCCAATCGCACAACACATAATTGGGCCAGTCATGTTGGGCCTTGCATGTTAGTTTGAAACCGCTCAAGCTGGTCGCACAATTTGATGTGGATTGCACAAAATGTCTGGAATCGCACATTAAGTCCCGAGTCGCACAAGTCCTTTAGACTTGGTACAATTGGGCCACACACACACATATGCATACACCTTATGATTGGGCCGAATCGCATATCAGAGCCCGTTATGAAATCACACACACTTGGACGTCTAATATTCTGAATCATTATGTAGTTAGATGTTTATGGATTTGCATGTCTACCAGTACGTGAACCGAACTCCTTGATCAGTACCAATGGATGACCTACATTACATGGTAACTGTTGAATATAGGAATACTTGTACCAAACCTAACTGTTATGTGATTTGTGATACAATGAACTTGCATATGATGTAGATACTTGTTATATAATGATATGGATTGTTGAATGATTTCCTGTTACGACTTGCATAACGATGTATGTTTTGCTTGTATGCAACTTGTGAAACGTGTATGACGAATACGTGATTTACGTATGAAACTGGCTGTCTTTGGTAACCACGGTAGGGTATGGTTGACCAACTTGGAACGGGTAATATAACATAACATACCGAGCAATCTAATGTGAGTTCATTTCTCTTGAACATGCGTCCCGGTAGGTGGGACAGTCAAATGGGTATTCCTGAGAGGAATAAGTCTTTTGGATAAAAACTGGGATGTTGGATAATACATTCAATCCCTATCACCATTAAGTCCCATCTTGTTTGTTACCTGAGAGGTAACGGGGTATTAGTTGATAGCGCTATTTAGGTTTGGTACCCTCACCCCGTACCTGAGAGGACGGGTGTGAACTAATGACCCAGTCATGACTAATACTTGGATAGGGGCATTGGGGAAGGGCAAAAATAATCTGGAGCCATCTTGTTCGGTGCTCGAGTTTTTATCAACCTTACTTTCGGAATTGTTATTAAACTGGATTAAACACTTGGTAACCAAACGTTTTCATAAAACTGTGAACTCACCAGCGTTGTCTGATACACTTGCGTGCATGCTCGCAGGTTATAGATATGTGGGGATGTGGAACTTGCTGTCTGGGATGCTGGAGTGGTCATGGGTCGAGATACATGGAAACTTGAAACAAGATTAGTTGGTTACATACGCTTAGGTTTTGATTAAACTTTGTATTATGCTTCCGTTGAACACAACGAGTTATGAATAATGTTTTGTAACACTTTATCATAATGAATGAAAGCTTTATTAAAAATCTTGTATGAGTTCAATCTGATTGGTGGCTAGATCCTGGTACGTCACACGCCTCGTGGGGGTTTTCGCTTGGGGTATTTTTGGGGGTGTGACAAATTAAACTATTATCTATGGCTTAAATACTGATTTTCAAAGTTTGTGAGACTAATTGTTGGTTCATATTGTTACTTATACATTCATTAACAATGATCAAGCCGATTGGTAGTACGATATAACGCTATAGGACTTGACACCCCATTTCTGTTGTATGGAATGTCAGAAACCAAAGTTTAAACCAAATAGATCTGCCTTTGTGGTATTTCTATAGTCACAAAAGTGTAGTTTGATACACTAGGCTTGAATGTATTGCCAAACCACGATCTATGGTATATTTCGGTATACCACTAAGGTATATTTCGATATGCTGCCAACGTGATATTATGTTAACCAATGTATAGATTGCAAATGTTTTCCAATTAAGCCATAAAACTTATCTTGTGTTGTTTCCAAAACCAAAGCATACTTTGATATGCTATTGTTTTACCAAAGTATAGTTTGATATACTACCAAATCGTGATTTAGGTATATTTCAATATACTATCAAAGCATATTTTGATATGCTACCAACGTGATACTGTTTTACTAAAGTATAGTTTGATATACTACTAAATCACAATTTAAGTATGTATTGATATACTTCCAAAGCATAGTTGATATGCTCCCAATGTGATATTGTTTACCAATGCATAGTTTGATATACTATTTATAAAACCAAAGTATAGTTTGATATACTACCGACTATGTTATTTCACAAACTAAAGTATATTTTGATATACTACCAAAGCATAGTTGATATACTATTTTCAAATCAAAGCATAGTTATATATGCTACTTTCAAACCAAAGTATAATTTGATATACTACCGATACTTTCATTCATAAACCAAAGTATACTTGTGATATACTACCAAATCTACTATTTCAGTAACCAAAGTATATTTTGATATACTATCTATTTAACTATTTCAAAACTAAAGTATATTTTGATATACTACTTATCCGATTATTTCAAAACCAAAGTATATTTTTGCATATACTACAAACTTTTTTATCAAAACAATGTGTTTAGAAACCAAACTATTTACAAGGATTCATGGCTATTTTTGTAAACATAAAACCTTTTCTTGTGTTATCCAAAGCCATGAATCTAATTCACAAAACCTATATTACTCACATGCATTTTTATGCTGACGGTTTATTTTCACATATGTTTCAGGTTCTACTATGTGATGATTGTTGAAGCATGCTACACATAGGATTGGACCCGTGCCTTAGCGACTTTAAAACTTGAAAGACAATTATTTGTATTTATCTGGTTTGTTTTAAAACAATGAGTTCATTAATGGAATAAAACAAAATCTCAATCACCATGTGTTGTGAAACAATGATTCTGTTACGACACTCCCAGACGTTTCCGCTGCGGTTCGTTGTTTTACGCGGTCAGGGTGTGACAGAAAAGTTTGTATCAGAGCTCATGGTTATAGGGAATTAGGTTATTAGTAATGCTTTGACCTAGACTATAACCTTCCTAGGACCCTAACACAAGTTATTTTGTGTTTAGATCTTAAAACAAAACCGTCACCTATCTTTAGGTGACAACCACAACAAGAACACAAATTACAAATCCGTTTTGAAAATCAATAATCTATTCTTAGATGATTTTCCTTAGACTTACGCCTTCAAAGTTTTCAAAATCTCATCAAAGTTTGGGTCTTTATAATGTGAACACGTGCGATCTTGAGGGGTGGGTGCCTGTACCTCAAGTTTTCTGTCTAAGGCTAGAGTGTTCATACAAATCCGCAATATCGGACCAGTCACTCTTACCTGGGAACTCTTGGGGTGAGTGTCCCCTTATAGGCTAAAGCATGTCTAGCGATACATTAATATGACCCATTTACTTTCATTAGTCACAGTGTCATTTGTTTGTTTTAGGTGATGAACAAAGTATCACAATCTTCATGCTTTGTCGATATTCTTTCAAGCATTCAATTTTGACTATCCAATATCATCTCACTCATTTCCCCTCATGTTTCTTTACTCTTTCAGAATGCCTCCTCGATGTAATCAAACTCAGGATGCCTCCATGGCAGCATTAATCGCTCAATAAATCGCTGCTGTACTCCCAAACCTGATAACCCAGATAAACTAAGCAAACAACAACAATAACATTAATGCACCCGCTCCGTGCAACTATAAATAGTTTAACTCAGCTAAGCCACTTACATTTACTGGGTCTGAAGGAGCCACTGGGCTCCTACAATGGTTTGAGAGTCTCGAAAGCACGTTTCGTCATGTACAATGCCCAAATGAGCGAAAGGTTGAGTTTGCATTGAGTGAATTCCAGAAAAGAGCACTCACATGGTGGAACGGTGTGATGAGGGATAGGGGTGCTGATGTGGCAATGGCACAAACCTGGGAAGAGCTTCGAGCTCTAATGATGAAGGAATTCTGTCCTCGTCATGAACTCAGGGCACTGGAAAGGGAATTCGACGATCTTAAGCAAGACAGCGGTGAACATCGAGCCTACACTGATCGTTATGAGGTATTAAGTCTGTTATGTCCTACCATGGTCACGCCTTTGGATAAGGCGATTGAAAAGTACATTGATGGCCTCCCTGACCCAGTTCAGGACATTGTTACTGGTAGTAACCCTACCACCGTCAGACAGGCCATTGAGCTATCCGCTACCCTGACTGAGTCTCAAATCAGGAAGGGTAAACTTTTCTGAAAAGGCGACAAGACACCATCAGAAAAGACTGCACAAGAAAAACCAAAGGATAAGCAGATTGAATCCTCCAAGAAGTCAAAGAAGCGTAAGGCTTCACATAACTTCATTGTAGTTGCTCAGAACAATCAGGTTGCACCCAACCAGCCAACACAGCCTCATGCTAGGAAAAACTATGCTGGCACTGCACCTTTGTGCAACAAATGCAACCGTCATCATCTGGATCAAACACCGTGTCACAAATGTACCCACTGTGGGTGATTGGGACACTTGGTCAATACATGCCGTCTTGCTATCCAAAACCAAACTGTTGCAAATCCTGCTGCTGCTCAAGCACCATATCCACCTGGATCGTGCTACAACTGTGGTGATCTCACTCACTATCGGAACAATTGCCCAAGACTTGTCAATGTAAATCCAGCACGTGGACGAGCATTTAACATAAACGAGGCAAATGCAAATGACAATGCAGCAGTGAACAATTAGACTTTCGTATTTTCTTTGTTATTATCTATGACACTTGAAACAAATCAGTTGGTATATAAATAAATTTGTTGTTTCAATTTTATTTAAAAAACTAATGCGATTGCGTGTATATGTGACATACCCCTACAATACCAACACCAAGGAACCATATTCCTTGTATATTAAACTACTCTCATAGTATCATCCATGATCACTCATGATCACCACACAAATCCTAAGTACTCGTTTCTTCTAAAGAAACAAAGTACAAGGTACAAGTTACAAACTCTTAAACTGATACTCGAAGTACCATTTCAAATCCTTGATTGGATATCTAAAGGTACTATCATAAGACCTTAATTGGCCTTGTGCTATAAGTCTATGTGCAAAACAATACATTCTGTTTTTTCATAACAATACACAAGAACATTTTTTGCTTCGTATGTTGACTTAACATGCCTAGCGCATTGATCTCAAGGATCCCTTTGCTTCATATGTTAACTTAGCATACCTAGTACATGGATTTCAAAACATTTTCACCACACAAATTCCAAATCCTTATATGATCTTTCTATCTTCATAGTTAGATTCTTGAGGATGTTTAAAGTACTAATTGAAGTCCTTGATTGGATTCTTGGTGTACTTTAAATGCATATATACAAGTTAATGAACGAGCTAATAACCAAGTTGACGATTATGTGATTATGTGTTTATGTGTGATTCTAATGCTCGCTATCCAAATCCTTGTAGAATCTTTCGTATTTTCATATGTTAGATTCTCAGAAGGATATCCAAAGTACTATCTTAAATTCTTAAGGGACTTTTCTATGCAAATAGTCAGACCTTTGGATTCCAAAGTGCTATTCCAAAACTATTATTTGATTCAAAGTTAAAGTGACCCTTTGGTGGTCTATTTAAAGAGATCGTACGTTGATCTAGTTAAAGAGATAATGTGTTGATCTAGTTAAAGAGATCGTTCGTTGATCTAATTAAAGAGAACCTTTGGTGGTCTAGTCAAGTCATTACGTGTTTGTTCGGTTGATTTTCTCCTACACGTAATAAAATAAACTGTGCGGACTGTGCAAGGAATTACGTAATTATGGATGCATACATAATTATGAAATTCAGTGCACAAAAACCACAACAAGTTTTGTCATGTGTTAAGACCTATAGTGATAAGAATAACGAAATGGGAACAATGTAAAAAGGGCATGGTGGATACACCACTGTTATTTCCTATATATAAGTGTTCCTTATTACATTGTGAGCGTAGCGTTATTTAAGTTACTAGAAGTCCTGGACCTTGACCAATGTTGTTTTATCTTACACTCTCCGACTCCCATTTCGAACACATACACAAGTTTCCTATAATAGTCTTTATAGGAAACATTCTTCCATCCATTGTTCGAAACTCCGAAGTTCACACACTCTTCGTATTTTGTTGCAACAAGGACATCACTTTAACATTAACATGGCGCTTTTGAGTTTGGTATAATCATACATCTATTATTTAGAGTGAAGTTTAAATCTTCGGATTTGAACTCATCCTTATAAACAACAAACGAGTACAATTAACAAATTCACTGAAAATCCAAACGAGGCCCAGAGTTTTACTTAGGGAACAGAGGATTCATCCGAAAGCAAAACAATCACATCATCATTCACAAGTTTCCTCTAAAATTTAATTTTGGGATGAAATTTCCAAAAGTAGGGGAGACTGTGACATTTGTTCCTTTACAACCGTCATACAAATACGAATCCAATGAAATCTTGTGTTTCATTCTCAGGATTTGTACAACTGAACATGGCATTACACATATCAAATCTTGTATGATTCCAAACTCTCAAGAAGCTTTACCGGAAGTTTTACGTAAACTATTACGCAAACGTAATTAGTTTAACACGAAAAACACTCCAGAATAGTGAAATAAGCATAACATACCTTAAATAAACTTTACATAACTTAGAAATAAGTTTTGAAGGGTTTGGTATAGTAAAAACAAGTTTATTCGATCGCAGGGACTATTTGCGACAAACTGCAAAAGTCTGCCAATTCGCATAGCAACGTACACTCCGGAACACGATCATAAGTTAAACATACCCTAAGTACCCTTAACATAGCTTAGAAATAAGTTTTGAGGGGTTTAGTATGCGAAAATACGCTTATTTGATCACAGGGGCTAAAAGCGTCAAAACTGCGAAAGTATGCATATACGTGCATATCTTGCGTTCTGACCATATCCGAACATCCAAAAAATGTTGTTATCACTAGAATATTGTATTTTAGTGATAGGAATGCAAAAATACCATTCGTCGCGCAATTTGGATCGTTTTCGCGTCCGTTCGAGTTTCGTCGTAATTAACCGAACAACGCAATGGTACAATCAAACGAACCGACATCCGTGAAAGTTTTGAGAATAATTCAATTCAAATACACTTTAACTTCATTATGGAGCTTGAAAATGGGCTTGACGGGTGTTAGAAGTGCCTAAACTCGACAAACCAAGCTCAGGGACTAAAACTGCCAAAATGCAAAAGTTGCTGGTCTGCAGGTTGTTAAGATCTGAGTTTCAATTGATTGTGTTTTACGTTTGATAATAATTAAGATGAACAAGTAATTGCAACGGAATGTAAATGGAAACAAACTTTCACACACATTCAAATAGGAGAAATGCTTTCCACACACATTTTAACATAGAACCGAATGATTGAATTTATTTCAAGATTCAATTACAATGCATGCATGTATAAAAAACTCCTCCTCAGCCAGAGCTCACAGTGATTGTTCGTACAAGAAGACAAATGGTGAAAGAGCTAATAGAACAGTACATGGTACTGTTCTATTTATAGGCACGAGCAAACCACTAAAGCATCTTGGCTGACGTCACCATGAAAGTGACATCTAACCTCCTAACAACCTGAAACTATTGATCTAATATAAGCACTGTTTAGCTAACTACTGATTACAATACATTACAAAAGAGAAAGACTAAACTACTGCTTTATCCTTCCACTGTTGTGACTCCAGCAGTACTTTGTTTCTTCAGCAGTGCTTGACCCATAACAGTAGATTGATCATCAGGGCTTTAGTCTTCATCAGTCTTTATACTTGATCAATTGTTTGTAGAACAGCAGTTGTATACGGACAGTGGATACATGCCATCAGTTGTTAGAAACACTTTCAAGGGGAAAGTTGGAATACAACAGTGCTTATGCTGGATCCACTGCTCTGATCCAGTTTTGGATTTAATCAACTATTCCTTTGGTAGGGTTCAATCCCAACAATCTCCCCCTGGAATTGATGATGCCAAAACTCTTCATTATTGTGGAACTTTATTGCCTCATCAACAGCTCCCTGACTTGTCCTTGTCCTTTAAATTGTAATTGTAATTCAAAGTCCAAGGAATCTGTGTCTTCCTCATCCCTGCACAGTGTAAGATCAAGGAGATCTTGCAGATCTTCAACACCCAGGCCTAGTGCTTTTTCCCTTGATATTTTCTTCACTTCACCACTAGATTTGATCAGTGTCAATACGTGGGTCTGTTTCTCAGATTTCCACTTTAGTATTTTTGAATACAGTGGGTTTCTTGGGAGAGGTTTTATTGCAGATGAGTTTGGAGATGGTGGCCTGGTAATGACTGGTTGAGCAGTATTTGTAGTTTGTGTCAATTCAAGTTTTTCTGCTAACATCTGCTTAAGGCCTATTTTCACTAAGTAATCCCCTGCTTCTTTATCTTCTGTTGTTTCTTTATCCATCTGCTTTTGTTTCCTTCTTTGGTAAAGGATGGCAGCAGGTTTAGCAGTAGATCTCTTGGATTGTAGCTTTTGTGGCTCAGCTGAAACCTCTGCTTCAGGGTAAACAGGCTTTTGTGGAATATTAGGATTTTTCTTTCTTAATTCTTCCAGCCGTTGGTAAGAAGCAATCACCTTTTCTTCTTTTTACCTTGTCACCTGTTTTCTTGACCCAAAATCAGCAGTGATAAGTTTCTCTTTCATTCTCTTCAGCTTTAACACTTTATCAGGCACATTTTTCTTGTAATTTGCCCAAACAGGAGGAGTATGTTTAACTTTCTCTTTATTCATTTTTTCAATTCTTTCTAACTCCTCTTTGAGTTCACCCACTGTCCATTCTTTATATTGAGCTTTGTCACCCTTGTACCTTTTGAAGGCCATAATGTGCTCAATGTAATCTTTTCTTAGGGTCTCATCATCTCTTTCTGACAATTGCTGACAGAGATTCTTTGAAAACCTTTCCAAAGTACTGACTTCAGTAAGCAGGAATTGATAGTATCTTTGGATTTCCTTGTCAGATTTACCCTTTTTCTTTTGGAGATATCCTCTGCTTGTTGACCTTTCAATTTCAAGTATTCTTCAACATTGTTAGGTCTTGGATATCGTTGAAGAGATGGTAAGCTTCTTTTATCAGGGTCATCTTCAGAATAAAAAGATTTGATCTCTTCTCTAACAGCTGCAAGCTCTAAAGGATACTGGACAGCTATAGAGACAATGGCAGTGTTTGGGTTAAAGACTTGTGCTGAAGAAAGTGGAACAGGGTTTGGAATAGTAACAAGTGACAATGATTTTGAAGATGCTGGTGGTGGTGAAGAATCTTCATCTTCCAAAACTATCTTTCTCCTTTTGGTTTAGGAGAGGCTGGTGGTGATTTGGATGATTGTGAAGTGGTGATTTGAGTGGTGGTGATTGATGTGGAAGGTGGCTGACTAACAGTTGTTGAAACAACTGGTGTTTCAACCACTGTTGTCATTACAACTGATGATGTGTCATCAGCTGTCTTCTGCTTTTTGGCAGGGGGCTGTTTTGGTGGTGAGGATGTTTTTGGTGGTGAGAATGTTTTTGGTGTGGCAGTAGTTGAAGTGGGAGCAGTGGTTGTAGTTGAAGTGGTGGTTGTTGGGTTAACAACTGCTGAAACCACTGAAGTACCAACAGTTGTTGATATAACAGGTGTTACAACAGCTGTTGGTTTGTAGGTTTGATGTGAGGAGTTTTTAGGAGGTTTGGGAGTATGTTTTGTGATCTAGATGGTATGGATTTGGGTTGCCTCACTTTTCTAGTGGGCTGCTTTCTTTTCTGCTCAGGACTTTCTTCATCCTTTGGCTCAGAAGTACCCTGCTCATTCATTTTCATAAAAACTCTTTTCTCCTGTTCAAACCTTGCTTTATCCTTTGCCTCCAAATCCCTTTTTACCCTTGCTTTTGCATCAACAATGGCATTTATGGTTACATAAACCTTTTTAGACCCATCTGGCTCAGGGATGTCTGCAAGCATGCTGGAATTGTCAGGTGCAATGTAAAGACCATCTTCATATCCCTTTTTCTTCAACTGCTTCAATTTCTCCCCCCTTTTTGGCATCAGCTGGTGGTGGGTTATCCACAAAGATGATAGAGGGAGGAGCAGTGCCAGTGGTGTTCAGTAAATGGGCTTTGATTGCCTTGATATCTGCCTGAGTATCTTTAAACCTTGCTTCCATAATATTTCTGATCTTTTAAACTTGTATCTCATGTTGCTGATCAGCATATTCTCTTTGTTGGATGAGCAAAGGTTGAACCAAGCTCCACAGCTCATTTGGAGTAGGGACAGATGTTGGAACAGATGTTTGAGCTGGAGCAGCAGTGGGTGGTACCTTTTGTACTTTTAACAACTGTTGCAGCATGTCTTTGATTTCTGCAACAGATGTATCCAGTTTGTCAACTTTAGCTGTCAATTATTGGTACATTAAACCATCACCCAACTTAATGGGATCATCTAATTTCCCACTTCCAGTGGTTGTAACAGTGGTTGACTGAGGAAATGTATCCCAAAAGTCATCCACTGATGCCCCTTTGTCTTGGTACTGGGGTCTTCTATCTTCAAAAGGGGTTGCCATTCTTAACTCTCCAGTGAATATTGGATATCCACCAGTGGGCATGAAGGTTCCCAAAGAAGATATTGCCTTCAAGGAAGTCTTATTGATATAACTATTGTCCAAGTGCAAACCAGTGGGTTCAGCACTTGTAGTAGCTGCTTCACTTGAACTACCACCAAGAGTTACATGTAACTCAAGGGGTGTAACCTCCTCAGGTGCTGTTGATGGGTTAGAAATGATTGAAACACCAGACCTAGTCACTTGTTGGGGTATATTCTCATTTACAGGTGAGTGAGAAGGACTGGTTTGTGTCTAGTTTAAATCAAGAGCATCCAACAAAAGTTTTGTTTGTGGGGGGAATTGTGGCAGTGAGTATGGGTATGGAAAGAGAATTTGCCCCGGGCAGTGGGCTGTGGATGATAGAATCAAGTGACTCTAGAGCATCATATTGTGGTGTCCCTGTTCTTATAACCTGTTCTTTTTAAGAAGAAGCATGAGGAGTTTGAGGCATAGGTTGAGATCTTTCTACCAACTGCTGTGAGGAAGTAGCAGCAGTGGTTTTTGGTGACTTTTGTGTTGTCACTGGCAGTTACTCTGGGATCTCATCTTCCAGAGTTGCCTTTGTTTTGGGTTTGGGGGGCTTTTGAGTTTTCTTTTGTTTTGGTCTTTTCGTGGTTTTAGGTGTGGGTTTCACAGAAGTTGTTTTGCTGCTGTGATCACCTTGAGCAGTGAGCTCAGCAGCAGATACCTAAGGAGCAGTGGTAGCTGCTAAATTCTGCTCAGGAACCTCTGCTTTTGTTTTAGAAACCTTTGCTAGCCTTGTAAATGTTTCAGATGTTAGGCCATTTATTTGAAAAGGTTCACCCTGGATAAGCACATGAGCATTATCCTTTGCAAATTTCTTTTGAAAATAAAAGCTTAGGAACCTTGGAAATAATAAAAATGATTTTTTATCAACATGTTTGACCAAATCATCAAAGATCTCCTGGGAGTAGTTAAAATTTTCTTTTTGTAAAATAGCATAACCCAGGTATTGAATCTTTATTGGAATTTCATTAAAAGCAGTGGTCTTATTTGAAACATACATCAAGAGGGTATGGAATAAAAATCTTGTTGCAGGAGGAAAACTACCTTTTTGTAAGGTGTCCTTTTTCATTTCCTTAGCATACCCCCTCTCAATAAAATCAGTTTGATACTCGATTTTAGGAAAATAAGTTTTACCTTGCAGATCATCGAGTTCAAATATCTCTGAAATGGATTGAGGTGTAATTTTAACTGGTACACCCTTTATTGAGGAATTGATGGCTATGGCCGTTTTGTCTTGAGATTCAAGTCTCGCATTTTTCCAAAATTCTCTCAGGGTTGCCAGAAAAATTCGAGCATCAGCAGTCAACAAATTTTTGTACTTTGAAGACGAAAGAGCATCTATGATGGAATTGAAGGTTTCGGTATGACTGGGTTTTGTGAGTAGACCCAAGTAGTTGTGAGGAGCTTTGTATGGAATTTCAGGGATTTCGGTGGCCATTTGAGTGGTTTTGTGAGAGGTTGAAGACGGGGAGTAGTTTGCGAGAGGAAGAAGAAGATGAGTGATTGTGAGAGAAATGGATGGTAACTGCTTTGAGAAATGAATTTTGAATTCGATTCGATAGTAAAAACCCTGTTTGAGGGTTTGATCAGGGTTTTATAAAGGGAAAAAGTGAATGCTGATGTGGCAGCGGTTACAAAAGATCTGACCGACAAGTACTGACCACGTGTCAACCACTAATGAATAATGGAAGACAGTTGTTTAGGAAACCACTGATGGAACAAGTATCAGTGGTTGCAACGGTTATGAAGAAAACAGTGGCTGATTTTCAACTATCAGTGGATAGCCTATCAGTGGGTTAAAACACTAATTTTGAACAACAGTGATTAACAAGGAAATGAGGAAAACAGTGGTTGACTTTCAGCAGTGGTCAAAGTTATCAAAATGGATGTTTGAACCAAATCGGTGGTTATGGCAGACTTTTAAGGATTTAATGAAAATTTCATTTTTAGCTATTTTTAAGGATGGAATTTTGATTTTCTGAAAACATTTTAATGCTTTTATTCATAGAAAAACAAGATGTTGCTTGTTATTCCATGTTTAGCATGCCAATCCTAGAGATCAAGCTTTCAAAGGTGGATGTGTCTAATACTTTTGTTAGCACATATGCCAGCTGATCTTTAGTTGGAACATGGTGCAGAGAAATCAAACCTTTTTCATAGCAATCCCTCACAAAGTGATGTCTGATATCAATGTGCTTGGTGGTTGAATGGGATACTGGATTTTTGATGATATTTTCTGCTGTCTGACTGTCCAACATGAGAGGTGTCTTTAGGGCAGTGATACCAAAATCCAGCAATTGATTTTGAAGCCAAAGCAGTTGGGCTGTACAGCTTGCAACATCTATATACTCTGCCTCAGCAGTGGATGGGGAAACAGGTGCTTGTTTTTGCTTTGCCAAGACACTAAGCAACTGCCTAGGAATTGGCACCCTCCTGAAGTGGACTTCCTTGTCTTGTCACATCCAGCAAAGTCACTATCTGAGAAACCTGAAAGCTTGATATTTCCATCAGTTGGATACCAGATACCAAGTGTGGGAGCACCTTTTAGGTATTTGAATATCCTTTTTACAGCAATAAGGTTTGACTTTCTATGGGCTGATTGGGATCTTGCACAAACACATGTTGCAAACATGATGTCTGTCCTAGATGCAGTTAGGTACAATAAAGACCCAATCATGCTTCTATATAGAGTTTGATCAACCAAATCATCCTTTTCATCAGACATGACTAGTTTATTGGTTGCAATGGGTGTACTGCATGGCTTACAATCAGCCATCTCAAATTTCTTTAAAAGTTCTTTGGCATATTTGCCTTGATGGATAAAAGTGTCATTTTGCAGTTGCCTTACTTGGAGACCAAGAAAGCACTAGAGTTCACCCATTACACTCATCTCAAACTCAGCTGTCATGAGTTGCCTAAACTCTTCACACATTTTATTACATGTGCTTCCAAAGATGATGTCATCCACATAAATCTGGACAATCATCAAATCCTTTCCTCTCTATTTTAAAAATTGTGTTTTGTCTATTTTACCTCTTGTGAAACCAATGGAAAGTAGAAAGGTGGAAAGAGTTTCATAACAGGCTCTTGGTGCTTGTTTCAGGCCATAAAAAGATTTATTTAGCTTGTAGACATGATTTGGATTAAATGGATCCTCAAAACCTAGAGGTTGGTAGACATAAACCTGTTCTTGAATCTTACCATAGAGGAATGCATATTTGATATCCATTTGATACACCTTGATGTTGTGGTTGACAGCAAAGGCCAGGAATATTCTGATAGCTTCTAGTCTTGCTACAGGGGAAAATGTTTCATCATAGTCAATGCCCTCTTCCTGTCTGAACCCTTAAACCATAAGCCTAGCTTTATTCTTCACAACAATACCCCTTTCATCAGTTTTATTTTTGAAGACCCACTTTGTGCCAATAGGACTCACACCCTCTTGCAGTGGAACAAGCTCCCAAACTTGTTGTCTTCTAAACTGTTGGAGCTCCTCTTGCATGGCTTCTACCCAGTTGTTGTCTTTTAGTGCCTCTTGGTACTTGACTGGCTGATGGAGAGATAGGAAACCAGCAAAAAGACAGATGTTTCGGGATTGGCTTCTTGTTAGCACCCCTTCACTGATGTTGCCAATGATTTGGTCAGGTGGATGAGACTTCAAGAAGATTAGATCTCCTTTGTAAGGAACAATAGCATTTAATGGTGAAGGCTACAGATGTGAATCATCTGAGCAAACCATTGCTGGTGACTTTGATGATCCAGCAGTGGCTTCAAATGGAGGTGGAGGAATAGGTGGAACTGGTGTGAAAGCATGCTGACTTTTATCCACTGATGGAGGACTATCAACAGTGTTTGTTGATGTGGAAGCAGGGGTTAATGGGCTACTTTGGTCAACAACTGTTAAGGTAGCAGTGGTTGAGCTTTGACAGTTGTTTTGAACATCTGCTGCACCTCCCATTGAAACAAACTTTTGTTGAGGAATGATGACTTCGTATCCATAGTCTGATGGAGAATTTTTCGATGGACCTGCATTGTTAGTCTTGAAAGAAACATTTTCAAATGTGAATTTATCAAGATCAAATAATTCTGTAGGATTTGCTGGGATTTTCATTGATTAAAGTTCATTGAACTTTACATTCAAAGTCTCTTCCACTGTCTTAGTCCTTGTGTTAAACACTTTGTAGGCCTTAGCAGTGGTTGAGTATCCCAGATGATAACCACAATCAATTTTGGCTGCAAACTTTGAGATAGAATCTTTTAAGTTTAAAATGAAACATGGACAGCCAAAAACTTTGAAATATGAGATTAATGGCTTTATTTTATACAGCAGTTCATAAGCAGTCTTTTGATGTCTAGGGTTGATTAAAACTCTGTTCTGGACATAGCAAGCAGTGTTTACTGCCTTTGCCCAGAAAGTTAATGGCAAACCTGAATCAGCAAGCATGGTTTTGGCAGCCTCAATCAATGTCCTGTTCTTTCTTTCAACAACCCCATTTTTCGCTGGTGTTCTTGGAATGCTATACTGCCTTACAATTCCTTTTGACACACAGAAATCATCTAACTCCTTATTTCTGAACTATGTGCCATTGTCACTCCTAAATATTTTTACTGAAAGATAAAACTGCTTTTCAACCTGTGTAACAAAGTCTTGCAGAATACGTGCAGTCTCATCTTTGGAGTGTAAAAAGTAAGTCCATGTAAACCTAGAAAAGTCATCAGCAATAACCAAACAATATCTTTTCTTTTTAAGACTCATGACTTTAACTGGGCCAAACAAATCCATGTGAAGCATTTGCAAGCACTTGGTTGTTTTGGACTCTTCAATTGATTTGTATGAGCTTTTATGTTGTTTTCCTTTTAGGCAGGAAACACAATGCTCAGGACAGGTGAACAGCTTTTGAGGTAAACCTCTTACTAGCCCCTGTTTGGATATAGCAGTGATTGTCTTGAGATTTGTGTGCCCCAATCTCCTGTGCCATAATTCTGTCTCTTTGTTAGAAGCAGCTGAGAACAGACAGGCATCAGTCCTGGGGCTCTCTTTTGACATATCCACCACATAAACATTGCCACTCCTTTGAACAACAAGTTGGGTTTTTCCATTTTTTATTATTTCTTCAATCTTTTTAACCATTACTGGTCCAACAATTCTACAACACTCCTTTGTAAAGAATGAGCCATAGCCCTTATCACTCATTTGTGAGACACTTAGGAGGTTGAATTTTAGATTGTCTATTAGATTAACATTTTCAAACTTAACTTTACCAGACTGAACTGTACCAGACCCCAGAACCTTCCCTTTACTATTATTACCAAAGGATATATCACCCCCTCCATGAGTTTTGAAATCTTTGAGTAGGGCTTTACATCCTGTCATATGCCTGGAGCCTCTACTATCTACATACCAATGACTATCTAAGCATGCAGAAGCTCCCTGCACATCAGGTAAAAGGTTAGTTCATTAGGGTCTCCAAAGCCAATAAGGCTTTGGATGGGGTCTCAACAGTGTCTAGGTAAAGTTCAGGTGGATGGACAGCGGTTAGCTCAGGGGTTTGGACAGATTTGGAACTGTTTTTCTCTAACCACTGTTG
This sequence comes from Helianthus tuberosus, assembly GCA_030545235.1. Lineage (NCBI taxonomy): Eukaryota > Viridiplantae > Streptophyta > Magnoliopsida > Asterales > Asteraceae > Helianthus > Helianthus tuberosus. Next base: position 96,503,361 of record CM060357.1, on the reverse strand, counting down.
GGGGTCTTGCCCAATTATCTGCTGATACCCAAAAGGATGCCTGTTCACTCTTGGTTTAGAAGGCTTTTTGTAAACCTCATAAACATGTGGGATCCTTTGGTATAGTGGTTGTCCCTTACCTCTTCGGTATTAATTGGCAGGGGGTGCATCAGTCACCTGAACATCTCTTTTAACAGAGGTTTGGTTCAGCTGTTTTGTAACAGCTGTTTGAACTGGCACAAACAGTGGTTGGTTCTTGGTGAATTTGACAGATGGATTTGATGAACTCAAGGATTTTTTTTTGCAGTGTATTCATTCTTTTTTACATCAAAGGATTTGAGATACACACATTCCTGAGTTTTGTGGTTTGATTTACCACAGATGGTGCAGCTCTCAGCAGGCACAATAACAGTTGTTTTGTTGATATCATATGCTTTTAGTTGAAAACAGTCTTTTGTTAGATGATTTTTCTTTTCACAGAAATCACAAAACAGGTTTTTAACTTTTTCTCTTCTTTTCTTCTTCTCAGACTCCTTTGCAACAGAGTTTTGAACTACTGTTGGGATGTCTTTGAGAGGAATGACCTTTGCTTTAGGAGCTTTTACACCATCAGTGGTTGTGAAGTCCATGGGCTCAAAGTTTTCAAGAATGTCACACTCATCGGACCATGTGGGTTTAAATTGGTACCTCTCAAGTTTCTCAAAAGTTGAGGACCTCACAGATCTTTCCAGAGTGATTTTGTTACCAAGTTTGTCAGTAATTTTGACTTCTTGGCCATTCTTGTTGGTTGGAATGATTTCAACAGAACCAGCTTGTTTTGCAGCTTTCAACTTGATCATTATTTCTAAATCCAATGCCAAATTTCATATTGCTTTCAAGCTGTTTCTCAAGCATTATCTCAAAACCTTTGCAAGATTCCACCCATTTTTCACAAGTGATTTGGGTGGACTCCAACTCTTTTTTGCAAACTTGATATTTTTCTATCATAGTTTGGAGTTGGTTTTTGGTAATGCTCTGCTCTTCTTTTAGACTGCAGATTTCTTTATCTTTTTCAGCCAATTTGATTTTAAGTTCTTTTAAAGACTTCTCAAATTTGACTTCATCAGTTAACACTCTATCCCTAAGGTTTTCATTCACCTCTTTAATGTTAGCTAATGCTATGATGCATTTGTCTGAACACAGATTTTCAAGAACCTGAGATGATACCTTGGCTGTAGCCATCATGGCACAGTCACAAACATGCTCTTTCTCATCAGTCACCTTCTCTTCCTTTTCACCATGGTTCTTCTCTTCTTCTTCAGACCAGGGGTCGGACAGTGGTTCTATCAGGGGTTCTGAATTTTCTCCCAGCAGTATTTCACCAGCAACTGCAGTAACCACTGCTTCAACAACTTCATCCACTATTTCAGCACTTAGCTGTCCTCCTTCAGCTTTCAGCCCTTCTGGTATTGACTCTAATGCCATAAAACAAAATTCATCATTAGGAGCATAGAGTGCAAAATTTTCATCACCAAGCTCATCAGGCATATTGCTTCAGTCAACAAAGCCTTGGGTGAAAAAGTTTTGCTGATCTGGTTGAACCGCTACTGGAGCAGCTTGTTGAGGTGCAACTAGTTGTACTTGAACCTGAGGGACAGGGGCTTGAACATACTGAATTTGTGGAACAGTGGTTTGAACATAATGCACAGGAGCAGGGGTTGCACCATAGTGAGCAGTGTTAACATGGGCTGTAGGGGTATATTGGGCATAGTGCACAGTGCTTTTGTTTTGTGGTCTAGGGTTTGAGCTGGGATGAGTAATAATTGGACTAGTGGTTTGACTCCTACATTCCCAAGCAAAATGACCTAGCCTATTGCACTTATAGCACTTGATCTTTGACTTATCCAACCCCACTTTTAAATTCCCATGTAACCCTGGGAATTTTCTCCCTGTCCTTTTATAGAATTTGCTTGTTCTTACACTAAGCAAAGCCAATTGATGCAAAATGTCCATTTCTTCTAAGTCAGTGGGATCAAAATGCTATAAATCATTGAGTTCAAAACACAGATTATCAGAGATCTGGCTTTCTCCATTTGTTGTGAAAGCAAAGTTGGATGAGTGAGGATCAGAGTTGAAGTTTGCACTAGCAGTTATGTCAATAAAGTGATCATAACTCTGATCCTTATTGCTGCCAGACTCTTCCTGACCTAGAAGAGTTGTGTTGCCAAATGTGTAGTCATCTGCAACTTTGGCAGACTCTTGCAACTTCTTTTTCTGGTTTAACTCCCTTTCATAGGTCAGGAATCTACCATGAAGTTGGGTCAGTGTCAGATCTTTGAACTCAACAGAATTTCTGGTCACAAATGCAATTGTATCCAATTTTTCAGGTAGTGATCTAAGAAACCTGCTGTTTTGAGTTGAATTAGTAAATTTAACATCAACAAGTCTTAGTTCACTAATGAGACAACTGAATCGCTCAAACTGTTGGGTTAATGTTTCACCCTTAACATGACAAAACATTTCATACTACTGATTCAGAATTTCCCTGTTATTTTCAATTACTTCTTCAGTCCCCCCCCCCCCCCAAATTGTTCCTTAAGTGCATCCCATAATTCCTTGGCATTGTTACAGTGTAACAGTCCAGCATAGATTTCATTGGGTAAAGCAGATGCAACGATGCTAAATGCCTTGGCATCCAGTTTGAATTTTTGAAAATCAGTTTCAGTATAGTTTTTAGGTTTCTTAGGTTCGAACTTTTTTGAATCCTCAGCACTCGGCACCATTGGAATATGTGGTCCAAAGATAACCGACTTCCAACAACCCATCCTTCTTGCCAGATGTTGTACTCATTGCGCTTCAACATGGGTGGTTTGAAGAGTGAACCGATGCTGTTGTTAGCATCTTGTGATTGTGACGTCATCTTGGTTGTTTTATAGACACTGATTAATCCTTGCTCTGTTTTTCAACGAAACGAACAATAATAAGTATCAACGATTGTGAGCTGAACTTTTACGTCAAAATGATTGTTAGATCAAATTTTGAATGTCCTAGCTCTGATACCAATTGTTAAGATCTGAGTTTCAATTGATTGTGTTTTACGTTTGATAATAATGAAGATGAACAAGTAATTGCAGCGGAATGTAAATGTAAACAAACTTTCACACATAATCAAATAGGAGAAATGCTTTCAACACACATATTAACATAGAACTGAATGATTGAATTTATTTCAAGATTCAACTACAATGTATGCATGTATAACAAACTCCCCTTCAGCCTGAGCTCACAGTGATTGTTCGTACAAGAAGACAAGTGGTGAAAGAGCTAATAGAACAGTACATGGTACTGTTCTATTTATAGGCACGAGCAAACCACTAAAGCATCTTGGCTGACGTCACCATAAAAATGACATCTAACCTCCTAACGACCTGAAACTACTGATCTAATACAAGCACCGTTTAGCTAACTACTGATTACAATACATTACAAAAGAGAAAGACTAAACTACTGCTTTCTCCTTCCACTGTTGTGACTCCAGCGGTACTTTGTTTCTTCAGCAGTGCTTGACCCATAACAGTAGATTGATCATCAGGGCTTTAGTCTTCATCAGTCTTTATACCTGATCAGTTGTTTGTAGAACAGCAGTTGTATACGGACAGTGGATACAGTCCATTAGTTGTTAGAAACACTTTCAAGGGGAAAGTTGGAATACAGCAGTGCTTATGTTGGATCCACTGCTCTGATCCAGTTTTGGCTTTAATCAACTGTTCCTTTGGTAGGGTTCAATCCCAACACAAGTCCCATACGGACCGTATGGGATGTTGCCTACGGTCCGTAATCCCTTTCCAGCACAACAGAATCCAGAATCTGCAAACCCAGCTGTTGCAACCTGTTTTAATCATTGTTTTTGCATCTTGTGGGCTGGTTTGTGTGTTTATCAAGTCCCCCAATAAGTGTTTGGTCAAGATCATGCCTTGATCAACTCAATTACACATGTAATGATCTTAAAGGCACTTGATTTCCTATAAATAGCAAGAGTTTCAACACTTCAAACCTGCTCATTTGTTCTTTCCTACTTCTTCTACTCTATTGGGGCTACCACACTTGGTTGGAGGCCTCAAATCTGAGTGTTCTTAGTCTTCTTTCCAAGTATTGGACTTTTCTAAGTGTTCTTTCATGCTTGTTTAGTTATTTCAAGCAAGAAAGTCAAACATTGTTTGACTTTCAGCATTGACCATGATTTGGTCAAGGCAAAGTTCGTTTGAACTTTGCAATGTGAGTGTAATCACGATGATCATAGTCCCTTGCGACTATACCTACTGATTACCTAGTTGACTAGTCGAAGTGACGAGTCAAAGTTTCGGTCAAAATTTTGCGACAAAACTATTTCCGGGTATCAAAACACTTTGTTTTGATATCAAATCAGTTTTCTAACTTAGTTAAACATGTTTTAACATGTTTAACTCGTCACTATTAGTCTAGTGCTTATATAGGGTCGTAAGTCAAGCGGTCTTGACAACCGCTTAGACTTTCGAAACCCGACTCGTTTGGTCGATCATTAGGATCCGACCAAACATATTTAGTGACTATGGTGGTATAGGGAATAACCTTCTGAGGTTATACCTTATGGTCACTTAGTTTAATTAGTTGTATGATAAGTAGTGTATATGCTTTAGGAAAATGACCAAAATGCCCTCTTTATGCATAATTTGAATTTAAGCATATGTAACTTAAATTTTGACACTTAAACTGATTATGCAATGTTATTAAACATGTTAGGGCATATAATACTTGTCATAGGACTAGTAAGGCGATTCGAATGCGCTTTTGCTCAAATGACGCGTTAAAGTAGCGTAGACTACCTTAACGGGTCATAACAGGTCATAAGCACTTAGGATAGGTTCCAAATCATAATGTAGGCTCTGTTAAACCATATCAGATGAGTTCCAATACTCATTTGGTTTACGAGACCTCATTCTACCCGATCTCCCAAATTAGGTCCTGTTTATTAACATAGTGATTCCATACTAGGTGCCACTTGATTCCTTGATTTCCCGAGTTTTGTTAGGTCACTTAATCATGGACACTTGCAATCTCAAGTGAGTACATAGTCCCCTCTTTTACCTCTTTCAAATGTTTTGGGGTGATTCATATGTGCCTATACACTATTTTCATGATTTCAAGCTATATGTTTTCACATGCATAGTACATATCCTTTGACGAATTGAACTATTATCTATAGCTTAAATACTGATTTTCAAAGTTTGTGAGACTAATTGTTGGTTCATATTGTTACTTATACATTCATTAACAATGATCAAGCCGATTGGTAGTACGATATAGCGCTATAGGACTTGACACCCCATTCCTGTTGTATGGAATGTCAGAAACCAAAGTTTAAACCAAATAGATTTGCCTTTGTGGTATTTCTATAGTTACCAAAGTGTAGTTTGATACACTAGGCTTGAATGTATTGCCAAATCACGATCTATGGTATATTTCGGTATACCACTAAGGCATATTTTGATATGCTGCCAATGTGATATTATGTTAACCAATGTATAGATTGCAAATGTTTTCCAATTAAGCCATAAAACTTATCTTATGTTGTTTCCAAAACCAAAGCATAGTTTGATATGCTATTGTTTTACCAAAGTATAGTTTGATATAATGCCAAATCACGATTTAGGTATATTTCGATATACTACCAAAGCATATTTTGATATGCTATCAACGTGATACTGTTTTACTAAAGTATAGTTTGATATACTATTAAATCACAATTTAAATATATTTTGATATACTTCCAAAGCATAGTTGATATGTTCCCAATGTGATATTGTTTACCAATGCATAGTTTGATATACTATTTACAAAACCAAAGTACAGTTTGATATACTACCGACTATGTTATTTCACAAACTAAAGTATATTTTGATATACTACCAAAGCATAGTTGATAAGCTATTTTCAAACCAAAGCATAGTTTGATATGCTACTTTCAAACCAAAGTATAATTTGATATACTACCGATACTTTCATTCATAAACCAAAGTATACTTGTGATAAACTACCACATCTACTATTTCAGTAACCAAAGTATATTTTGATATACTATCTATTTAACTATTTCAAAACGAAAGTATATTTGATATACTATTTATCCGATTATTGTTGGAAATTTAGTGAAAATGAGGTATTCACTAAATATTTTGGACATCAATAATATTTACATATGTGTTGTATAAATAATTATTTGTGGGTTTGTGTTCAAACTATGTCCAAATAGAGCTAAGATGAAGAGATATCGAAGCTTGAAGTTGTATGTTTGGAACAAACAAAGATGAGAAAAATGGATTGAGATTTGTCACGTTGTCCCACATAGGTGGAATGACAAAACTTAAAGTGGTATATAAGGAGGAGCACTCCTTGAAAGGCAAACACTAGTGGGGACCTAAAGGGTGCATCGTACCTGCACACATGCGCGCGTGACGTGGGCTATAAGCCAAATGTGGTGCGCTTTGAACTTCGCACACCGCCTTTGTATTTTTACCCATGAGCGCGTGGTTAGATACATGGAAGGTCCGCGTATGGCGCACCTTTGGGTGGCGTAGGCGGATGCCATGGCATGGCACATGACGATCCGGCATAAGCTTCTTAGGCACATGCGCACGTCATTGGCTATGGCGAAGGCGCAAACTTCTTAGGCGCATGGCGCACGCCATTGGCTATGGCGAAGACTGCAAATGGCGCACGATTTTGGATGGCGTACGATGGGTATGCGTAGTGGCATCCGTGTGGCGCGCGACTCAGTTAAGTTAGTCAACTCGGTCTTCACTAGTTACTAGAATGTCATGAATTGATATGACGGTTTCATTTGACCACATCAATTCCATTTTATTGCACATCAATATTGTTTATTACTAGACCACATCAATTCCATTTTATTGCACATCAATATTGTTTATTACTAGATTGATGATCTTGTTAATTACAATATTAATGGTACATTTTATTACAAATTAATATTGTTTATTACTAGATTAATGATCTTGTTGATTACAATATTAATGGTTAATATGTTTCATCTTTTGTAAGTATATACATATATGAATGTTGGGTTCATATTGTATGAGAAATACTAGAGAATCTCAGTAACTCAAAAGTGTTAGAAACTAGTTCCTGTCACATTGAGAGGAGAAATCTCAAACTAAACAACTTCACATTTTTATAGTAAATTAGAACACCATTATACCCGGTGGAATCTTGGGCGTGAGAGCCATCTCTGGCAGTACACATACTGTTCCGGTTGTTGTACCCTGGGAGACAGAACCGTCTGAGAGGAGGCGCGGAATCTGTTTTAAGGGAAGCATGTTGAAGACGTGCCTCAACCAAAACCATCAACAATTTTGCTTGTCTTGCAGCGGAGTTTCGATCTGGAAGGTGCGGTTGAAGTTTCCAAAGACGCTTGCTTGAATCAAGATTGGTACAATTATATTGTTTTTTATATTCGTTTTTTTAGTTTTTGTAACCGGTATTGTACTAGTCGAATTTCCCACAAATAACGAGAGTCTCGTTATTATTTATTATTTATTTTATTAATATTCTTAATAAAACGTGAACCTAGTTCCTACAATCTTAAAATAGACTTTCGTGAAGATTGTTGCTACAATCTTAAATCCCTTCTCTACGAGGATTTAGGTTCACGAAAGTTAAAATATTTAATGGGATTTTTGTTAAAATCTTGAAAATATTTTTTGGGAAATATTTATTTAGTACATTGAGTCGGATTAATTTTATGATTGGAGTACAATCTTTAATCCGAATACCGGGACGCAAAACGACTGTTTTGATTCAAGTTTTACAGTTCATGGGTTTTTTGTTCGTGTTTAGATAAACCGAACCATATACAAAATAATATGTATTTCAATATGGTTTTGAAATTCTAAATGTTTCTAATGAGCGTATTAGAAATATATATTTTGTAACCCCAAACAAATTAAATGTTTGTAACGTTTAATTTATTTATTACAAGCTTGTTAGTAACCATAATTGATATATTAATGTTGGTATTAAAAACTTGAAACACGTATATTTTCTAATGAGTGTATTAGAAAGTAAATATTTTTTAAAATTACAAGTTTTAAAACATTTGTGTATTCTAACAAGCATGTTAGAAGTAATTATTTTATATAATAATAAGTTTTAAAACATCTATATGTTCTAATGAGCGTGTTAGGAATAACGTTTTAAAGTCGGTTGGATGTTCTAACGAGCGTGTTAGAAACAATAATTTAAATACGGTTAGATTTTCTAACGAGCATGTTAGAAAAGATTATTATTTCAAATAATTACCGACGAGCGTGTTGGAGACAATTATTTTGGATAATAAACCTTGTAACGGTTTCATCTAAACTATTAAATTTCTAACGAGCGAGTTAGAAACGGATTTTTTCCACATACGTTTAAACGATTTTTATTTGTTTATTTCTAATGAGAGTATTAGAAATAGTTTATATTTTTTATAAACTTCGAAACAAATTTTGTAATCGATTATTTCTAACGAGCGTGTTAGAAACGATTTAAAGAATTTGATAGTTGTTTATTTTCTAACGAGCGTGTTAGAAACGATTTAACGACTTTGTCAATTGTTTATTTCTAACAAGCGGGTTAGAAAACGTTTATTTTATATAAACCAAAAACGGCTTATAAATAATCGTTTAATTTTCTAATAAGCGTATTAGAATTAGTTTATCTTATAACCAACTATTTTAACTATTTGCAGTCGTTAATTTCTAACGAGCGGGTTAGAACCGGGTTAACTATAATAAACTATTTAAGATGATTTGTAATCGTTTTATATATTTTCTAACGAGCGTGTTAGAAAATATTTGTGTTCATTTCTAACGAGCGTGTTAGAAAAAGTTCATTTAAATAAACCAAAAGTGAATAATTGTATTCGTTTTATTTCTAACAAGCGTGTTAGAAAACGTTCATTTAAATAAACCAAAAATGAATAATTTTATTCGTTTTATTTCTAACGAGCGCATTAGAAGCGGTTTACTTTATAAAACCGAATATTTTGAATGTTTGTTAAACATTTAAATTCTAATTAGCATATTAGAATTGGTTATCATACAAACCACTCATTTTAACGATTGGTAATCGTTATTATCTAACATCGGTTAGAAATGGTTTGAATATGATAAACCAACTATTAAAACGATGTGTATTCGTTTTATTTTTTCAAATGAGCGAGTTTGAAACTGTTTTATTAAATAAACTATTATAAGGTTTATTGTATTGATTTGTAATCAAAACATAAAAAATGTATAGTTTATTTTTAAAACACTTGCAAAAACGAGAAATGTTTTGAACGAATAAAACATGTCATTGTGATTTACAAGTGATTCGTTACTTCCACGAGAAGTATAACATCATGAACCATATAACAGTCTTGGAAAGACTATTTTGTGAAAAACAACTCAATGTTGTTATAAATATAATAAGTTGCTCAACTACTTGTGAGTAGTTAATTGTAAACAACTTTATATTTTGGACAACTTGTGATTATTCAAGTTTAGAGTTTCAAGACGAAACAAGTTATACGTGTTCCATTGAGGGAGTACCTCAAAACATGACAGAACGATGTAATTGCGTTTATTTCATTCTAAAGTGTGTTGAAAATAATAACACTTTGGGATTTGATGTTTAGATATCATTGGTGTATCCGTTATTTTGGACTACTAATAAGTTGTCAAAAGGATACACATTTTGATACAAAGTGTAAAAACTAATTTACACGGACACAACGAGCGGGTTGTGATCATGACTTATGTAATAAGTCACAAATCAAACATCAAACGTATAACGAGTTCGTGAGAAACGTGGTGCATGGTTTGAGATGAAATGCACGAAAACAAGATATGTCATCTAATGTTAAGAGCATCAACATAGAAATGCACATGTAAGTTTCAAAGAATATAACATATGAAAGAAATATATGTTATTATTGTAAATGATTTTAATAAATTTAGCAAATTTATTAACGAAAATTTACAATAGTGATGGACTTGTAGATGCTTCTACCACCATCAATGTTGTTTAAACTATGTGGAGGCTTGGTCCTCAATTTGGGAGAGTATCCCAATACATGGTATTAATGAAACAATAACGTAAATGTATATATCACTATAGGCATACGTGAATACTTTGTTGTTGAGAGTCAATCTAATTGGCTATATCTCAAGACTCAAGTGATTTTATACAAAGATTTTTCATCAAAGTGACTTGGATTAAGACTTATGTTTAAGTCTTTAGGAAGTCAATGGTGAAGCCTTGGAGATAAAAAGGCAAACAAGTTATGATCCTAATGGATGAAGTTAACTATGGTTTTGAGGCCTTCCTAAAAACCGATGGTTTTGGAATGGTGAAATAAAATTTCATTATTGTGTCTAAACTAAGAAACGAATGTTCGGAAGAGATAGTGCGTTATCTCTTAAGGTTGTGAAGAATCAGAATGATGCATCTTCTGTTCACATGCTAAAGTATTGTGGTCTAAAGCATGCTAGAATAACACTTGTTAATTCATATGCTCGACGGAGATTAAATTAACTTTAAACATTCAAAATATGTGATGACACAAGAACGAATTTTGTGCTAAAACAAAACTATAAAGATAACTTCATTTTAGTCCTAAAGGATAGTTAATTAAAATGCAAGCAATGTGGGGGGAGGAACCATTTAAGAAACAAACCCTTTAGGGTATGAAGAAATGGTAGTTGAGAAGTTTTCTCAAAATGAAAGGGAGAACCTTTCATCACCCCATTTGGATGTTATCCAATTACACTTAAATGAGGGGGTAACTTGCATTTGAATGTGGAAATGGGAATTGAGAAGTTTTCTCAAACTCGAAATGAAAGGGAGAACCTTTCATCGCCCCATTTGGATGCTATCCAATTACACTTAAATGTGGGGGTGACTTGCATATATTGTAAACGCATGACCAAGTAGTCAATCGAGTAGATTGGACTCGAATGCCAATTGGTTAGATTCAAAATCTAGTAAAATGTCAGTCATGACACACCAAAGGCATGGTGAAAACGTGTCGAGCCATGAATTGAATTTCATGTCATTCTAAAGACAAGGTACATAACTGGATCCAGGTTGAGATCACGGGTTATAAGTCTTATGAATCGACTAAAAGGCAAAAGTGACTAGCGAGTCAAGAACACGTTAGAACAACTGATCTAAACTGAAAATTATTGTTGTCGACTTAGCGAAGTAAACAAATAATTTTGGATCCAACAACCAGTGGGTTGATAAGAGATCAAGTTGTGGAATGAGACTAAAGCCCATGAAAAGGGGACATGAGGGAAACCTAACCTAGTTGACTGGAGATCCCAAGATCTAGGTTCAATAGGACAACTTAATCATAAACCGAAGGGTAGTCACTGTGGGGGCATGGCTAATATATATATTTATATATAAGCCAGTGTATATGTTCATATATCCCCCTAAAACTATAAAAGGGTGTTTAAATACATCCTAGTCCATTCCTATAATATTTAGTAACATTGTTGTGAGGCTAAGCATAATATATGGCTAATTGATTTGTGGAAATCATAGTAAGCCATAATGCTTTTAATGATTCAAAGGAATCACCTATGTGAGAGAGAAGTAGGATCGCTTCGAATGACATTGTGGGGTGCGCAATCCTAGAGCTCTCGCAGAACCAGGCTAGTGTTCCAGGACCATAATAGGACACGATAGTGAGGGGATGGCCCGGCTAGGGAAAGTATTGTGTGAATGTATATTGTCGTTTACATAAATGGGGGGTTGTTCAAGGACACCACGTCTACAAAACCCTAGTAGACTAAGTATGCTTCACAAAGGAAAGTTCAAAGGCAAAACCTACCTATCCTGCAACACTCGACTGTAGAGGTTTTATCGGGGAATTTTTGGGTGTTTTCATCGATCTCCATTCATGTGGGGGATTGTTGGAAATTTAGTGAAAATGAGGTTTTCACTAAATATTTTGGACATCAATAATATTTATATATGTGTTGTATATATATTTATTTATGGGTTTGTGTTCAAACTCTGTCCAAATAGAGCTAAGATGAATGAGATATCGAAACTTGAAGTTGTATGTTTGGAACAAACAAAGATGAGAAAAATGGATTGATATTTGTCACCTTGTCCCACATAGGTGGAATGACAAAACTTAAAGTGGTATATAAGGAGGATCACTCCTTGAAAGGCAAACACTAGTGGGGACCCAAAGGGTGCATCGCACCTGCACAAATGTGCGCGTGACGTGGGCTATAAGCCCAATGTGGTGCGCTTTGAACTTCGCACACCGCCTTTGTATTTTTGCCCATGAGCGCGTGGTCAGAAACATGGCGGGTCCGCGTATGGCGCACCTTTGGGTGGCGTAGGCGGATGCCATGGCATGGCACATGACGATGCGGCACAAGCTTCTTAGGCACATGCACACGTCATTGGCTATGGCGAAGGCGCAAGCTTCTTAGGCGCATGGCGCACGCCATTGGCTATGGCGAAGACTGCAAATGGCGCACGAGTTTGGATGGCGCACGAACGCGTGGCGTCCTGGTATGCGTAGTGGCATCCGTGTGGCGAGCGACTCAGTTAAGTTAGTCAACTCGGTCTTCACTAGTTACTAGAATGTCATCAATTGATATGACAGTTTCATTTGACCACATCAATTCCATTTTATTGCACATCAATATTATTTATTACTAGACCACATCAATTCCATTTTATTGCACATCAATATTGTTTATTACTAGATTGATGATCTTGTTAATTACAATATTAATGGTACATTTTATTACAAATTAATATTGTTTATTACTAGATTAATGATCTTGTTAATTACAATATTAATGGTTAATATGTTTCATCTTTTGTAAGTATATACATATATGAATGTTGGGTTCATATTGTATGAGAGATATTAGAGAATCTCAATAACTCAAAAGTGTTAGAAACTAGTTCCTGTCACATTGAGAGGAGAACTCTCAAACTAAACAACTTCACATTTTTCTACTAAATTAGAACACCATTATACCCGGTGGAATCTTGGGCGTGAGAGCCATCTCTGGCAGTACACATACTTTTTCGGTTGTTGTACCCTGGGAGACAAAACCGTCTGAGAGGAGGCGCGGAATCTGTTTTAAGGGAAGTGTGTTGAACACGTGCCTCAACCAAAACCGTCAACAATTTTTCTTGTCTTGCAGCGGAGTTTCGATCTGGAAGGTGCGGTTGAAGTTTCCAAAGACGCTTGCTTGAATCAAGATTGGTACAATTATATTGTCTTTTATATTCGTTTATTTAGTTTTTGTAACCGGTATTGTACTAGTCGAATTTCCCACAAATAACGAGAGTCTCGTTATTATTTATTATATTAATATTCTTAATAAAACGTGAACCTAGTTCCTACAATTATTTCAAAACCAAAGTATATTTTGGCATATACTACAAAACTTTTTATCAAAACAATGTGTTTAGAAACCAAACTATTTACAAGGATTCATATCTATTTTTGTAAACATAAAACCTTTTCTTGTGTTATCCAAAGCCATGAATCTAATTCACAAAACCTATGTTACTCATAACCATTTTTATGCTGACGTTTTATTTTCACATATGTTTCAGGTTCTACTATATGATGATTGTTGACGCATGCTACACATAGGATTGGACCCGTGCCTTAGCGACTTTAAAACTTGAAAGACAATTATTTGTATTTATCTGGTTTGTATTAAAACAATGAGTTAATTAATGGAATAAAACAAAACTTCAATTAACATGTGTAGTGAAACAATGATTCTGTTACGACACTCCCCGACGTTTCCGCAGCGGCTCATTGTTTTACGCGATCGGGGTGTGACACTAAAGTCCCGATACATTACACAAAACTTGTCCAGAATGTTCATAATATTTGTTTCCTAATGTCTGTTCTCTATCATAAGAGATAAGGTTACCATTCTATAAGGAAGTCACTTTCACCAGATAACTTTAATCGTTGTTAAGTGTTCAAAGTTCTATAAGAATGCGAAATAGTGACGGAGCTTGAACAAAAGTTTCGGGGGGCAAAAAGTCATGAGACCCAATTTATATAGTATATAAATATTTAGGCAAAATAATTAGGGGGCGATCCTTTATAATTTTAAAAATTTTGGACGAAAAATCGAAAATTTTATACTTCTAACTAGGGGTGCAAACGAGCCGAGCTACTCGCGAGCTACTCGAGCTCGGCTCGAAAAAAAAGCTCGAAAGAGCCGAGCTTAAACGAGCTCGAGCCCGAGCCTAAAAACAAGCTCGTTTAGTAAACGAGCCCGAGCCCGAGCTTCGCTTATCGAGCTCGAGTCGGCTCGCGAGCCTAATCGAGCTTTCTGTTTATATATTTTTTTATTAATATATTAAACATATATTTATATAATAATAATTACCATTTATATAAATATAAAAAAATAACTAAATTATATGTTTAATAATAATTATAATTAATATAAATTAATTAATAAATACTAAACGAGTTGAGCCCGAGCCGAGCTCGAGCTTCAGAAATAAAGCTCGAATCGAGCCGAGCTCGAGCTCGAGCTTTCATATGTTAAACGAGCTCGAGCTTGAGCCTGGTCGAGCTCGGGCTCGGCTCGGCTCGTTTGCACCCCTACTTCTAACCGAAATATTGGGTCGGCGGGTGCATCCCAGGGTATCAACTAAGCTACGCCCCTAATGCGAAAACAGGTTTAGCAATAAAAACATTAAATAAATTTGGGGAGATCGAAGTAGCTGGTATCTACAGATTATAACTTTTTAACAAAGACCTAAAAGGACCACGTACGAAATATAGGATGCAAAGTAGTATTAACTAAATCTTGTATGACATGATTTAACATTTGATGAGTGACATGGTTTTGTCTTGCTATGCCTTGGCAAACGCAAGCAAACTAGTCCCACATGGTCACAACCAGAATGGTCAAAAGGGACATCATGCGAGATATGGTATGGGAAGAGTCCTATAAAATGTCTAAAAAGAGAAGATACGTATAAAGTATCTTTCCCTAAATCTAGACATCGTTTTAAAAGACAATATATATTAGAATTGATGACGGGGGTAACCCAAGACTAAATAAAATGACTAAACATGTAAATGCTCAAAGGGTTAAACGGTTCAATGGTTGAAAAGCTATGAGATGGGGAAAAGCAATACGGAAACAGTGGCCAGTCACATCTAGGGATTGCTTCACCAACTCACAGCCGCAAAAGCAAAGCAGGTCTGCAAAACACACGCTATTATCCAGGGGTCAAAAGGCTTCAACCCCTGAAAGGGTAAGCCCCTCACTGCAAGTAAGGACACTAGTCAAATGAATGCCTCTTTGGGAGATGTCTTCTCCTATATAATCGACACTTCATTAACTGAGTTGGGATATTCTTCGCCAGGTCTGTTTCCTTAAACTCTGGTCATTTACATCGAGTACTTGCTTTATGCGAGTTACTCACTTTCACATCCAACACACACATTTCGTTTGCTCTCACATCCAAATCTGAGTACACTTCAGTGGAGGATCATCAGCAAACAACAACAATAAACTAGTGAACCTCCTTCCACGTCTTGCAAACGTGGGGGGACCCCGCAACCTGCGTTAGGCAAAGTTGAACCCTTCAACCATTTTGCCTAACCAGCATAGCTACCATCCTTAGTCTCCCATTTCTTGCATCAACAAGTTGGCGCCCACCGTGGGGCCACGCCGCTATTTCTTCTCAAAAAGGACCTAGTAGTGTAGCTCTCTTCACTTAAAACCACCATGTCTGAAAGTGGATCCCCGGGAGAAGTAAATCAGATCCCAAACACTTCTACTCCGGGTAGTAGCCAAGCTCATGTGGCTATACCAACTTCTTTTTCAACTCCGGGGAGCACACCTGAGTTCCTTACCTTCAACACACCAACTCCGTCCAGATCCGGAGTTCCTTCCCCCAATGTCGGTGTCTCCGACACCCCGGCACGTGTTGAACTTACCCCCGAGGGGGTTGCCAACAACTTCTTGGAATTGAGGTCTCTCCTCAACCAACATGTGAATAAAGAAAGAGAAAAGGGGGTAAGAATCCGCCTAGATTACGACGAGCCAGAACCAACGTTGTCTCCTGGGCCACCTCCCCTTCCTTTCACAACTAGAAATGAGGCTGGTCCCAGTAATCCTTTAAACCCTCACCCATATCTGTCCACAATGGCACATCCTACAGTGCACCCTATCTTCTCTTCCCAACCAATTACTAGTGGTGCTCCTCTAGGACATGAGCTGACCCTTGACCAGCTCCTACAGTCCCCAGCAACAAGCTTTCCAGCATATACAACAACCACGTGGGAACAAGCTCTGTCCGTGCTCCCTTTGGCACGAAGTGCTGTTATGAACACTCCCCTTGGAATAAACTGCTCAGTTGCCCCAGGAAGCCTCCAAGGCTTCAACCTCATGCCCAACATGATGACCCAGATGATGTCCAACTTCCCGTGGCAACACTTTATTAATCAGGTGCTAGCCACTCAGGGAAATAACGGCAATGGCAATAATGTGGATGCAAGGGCTGAAGAAGACTTCGCTAAACCATACAAGCCAAGTAACCTCTCGTGCTTTTCAAGACAGATAGCCGATTATGATTTCCAGTCAAAGATTAAGATGCCATCTCACATCAGGACGTATGATGGGACTGAAGATCCTGAGGACCATCTTCAGATCTTCATCGGTGCGGCAAGGATAGAGAAATGGTAAAACGCTGAATGTTGCTTAATGTTCATGCAAACTCTTGTTGAATCCGCCAGAATCTGGTTCAACGACTTACCTGCTCAAAGCGTTCGAAGCTTTGACGACCTTAGCAAGGGTTTTCTGGCCAATTTCTCCCAACAAAGGCGATATGTCAAAGACGCAACACTGATCTTTCAGATAAAACAACGTGATGATGAATGCCTTCGTGCTTTCATTGAACGATACAAGAAGGAAGGTCTGACTTATGTAGGGGCAGATGAGAAAATGAGAGTGGCCGGTTTCATGAATGCCATCACCTCTAAATATCTCACAAGAGATTTCAACAAGTCCTTGCCCAAGACCTTGGAAGAAGCTCTCGAAAGGGCTGAGGCCCACATCCGGGGAGAGGAGGCGGTAGACATTAAAGAACAAAGAAAAAGGGGATCCGGCTGGCGAAGCAATAGTCCAGCTAGGAAAAGGGGAAACTTCAACTCCTATGACAGGCGGCCAAATGGTTCAGACCCTCGAAGGTCTGAAGGCCGGAACCCTTCAAGTAGGGAAAAAGGCATAAGTTTCACACCCCTCACAAAGACCCCTCAAGAAATCCTTGCAACAGAAGAAGTTAAACAAAACTTTCGTCCTCCTAGGCCTCTCCCCAAAAGAAGGAAAAATGAGAACTCCACACAATACTGTGAGTTTCATGAAGAAAAAGGTCACCACACCAATGATTGCTTCCAACTCAAGAAAAGAATTGAAGAAGCTGTTAAGTCCGGAGAACTCGCTCATTTGGTAAAGGGAGTCCGGGACAAAATGGCTGAAGGAAAAGGCAAGGAAGTCAATATGGTGGATTTTTATGGAAGGGTTCCTCATAAAAGACAGCGGTTGGAAGCTTGGGAGCTTCAGTGTGTCTGCTTCCCCCAACGGAAAAAGACCCTCTCTCTAGCCCTCTGGTGGTAGAAGCTACCGTGGGAACGATGCAAACATGCAGGGCATACATAGACACCGGGGCAGCCACTGAAATCATGTTCGAGAAATTCTTCAACCGTTTGAGTAATGAAGAACGTTCAAGGCTTCAACCCTCTGGAACCTCCATAAAAGGTATCGCCGATATACCCCTCAAGCCTTTAGGGAAACTAACACTTAAAGTTCGTTTCAGCGAAGGTTTGAAAGAAAGAACCCAACCGCTTACCTTTGTAGTTATCAACATCCCCTCAAGCTATGACGTGATCATTGGAAGACTAGGGCAGTGTGCATTCTACATGGCTGTGTCTGTTGGCCATGGCACAGTAAAATTCCCTACCGAAAGGGGCATAGCAACCCTTCAGCCTTCTCAAGAAGCATACATGGTTGAGGGTGAAAGCTCAAACAGTGAAGAAGAAAGGCAAAGGTTGGTCATAAACCCCAAGTACCCTGAACAGAGAGTCAGGGTCAATCCAAACCTTTCTCCAGAGACCCTCTCATATCTCGAAAAACTGCTAACACATTACAGCGATGTTTTCGCTTGGTGTCAAGAAGATATGACAGGGATCCCTCGGGACATTGCCGAACACGAGTTAAGGATACCACCGGATGTCAAGCCTGTGGTCCAAAAGAAAAGAAGCCTGGCAGCCGAAAGGAGTCTGGCAGCCTGCCAAGAGGTTGAAAAGCTCGTATCAGCCGGCATTCTCCGAGAAGTCAAGTACCAATCATGGGTTGCAAACCCGGTTATGGTCAAAAAACCCGACAACTCTTGGAGGATGTGCATAGATTTCAAGGATCTTAACAAGGCTTGTCCTAAGGATTGTTATCCACTACCGGAAATTGATCTCAAGGTGGACTCCCTCACAGGTTACTCGTTCAAATGCTTTCTTGATGCATACAAAGGTTATCACCAAATCCTCATGAAAGAAGAGGATGAGGAAAAAACAGCCTTTCACACGGACAAAGGGATCTTTTGTTATCAAAAGATGCCTTTCGGCCTCAAAAATGCCGGAGCAACCTACCAATGGCTCGTTGACAAAGCCTTCAAAAGCCAAATTGGCAAAAACATGGAGGCATATGTCGACGACTTGGTAATTAAAAGCAAGACGGAATATCAAATGCTCGACGATATTCAAGAAACTTTCAAGAACCTCAGAAAGGTTAACATGAAGCTTAATCCGGAAAAATGCTCATTTGGATTCGAGGAGGGAAAATTCTTGGGTCACATTGTTGGAAAACAAAGCATCAAAGCCAACCCAAATAAAGTGAAAGCTGTCCTCGAAACCAAACCACCAAAAACCAAGAAGGAGGTTGAAAGCTTAAACGGGAAACTTGCAGCCTTGAAGCGTTTTACCTCAAAGTTGGCCGAAAGATCTCTGCCCTTCTACAAAACACTCAAGAACTGCTTAGATAAGAAGGATTTCAAATGGACTGAAGAAGCTGAAGAAGCTTTCAACCAAATGAAGCAACATCTAGCTTCCCTACCAGATATTGCGGCACCAAAAACTGGGGAGTTAATATCGGTGTACCTCTCAATTGCTGACAAGGCCATCAGTGCAGTCCTCACCATTGAGCGAGACAAGGCCCAGGTACCCGTTTATTTTTTCAGCAAGACTTTAAAATTAGCTGAAACGAAATACCCTCCCCTTGGAAAACTTGCCCTAGCCCTAGTTCAGACAGCTAGAAGGCTTCGAAGGTATTTCCAAGCACACCCCATACAAGTGGTCACCGACCAACCTATTAAGAGTGTGCTTGAAAAACCTGAAAACTCGGGGCGATTAGCCAAATGGGCCATAGAACTGGGTGAACATAACATCACCTATGTCCCAAGAAAAGCTATCAAGGCCCAAGTCTTGGCTGATTTCATTGTGGAAGTCCCAAACCAAACGACCACTGAAGTAAACGCTATCACCACTGAACCTTCCAACCCTGAAGCCTGGAAGCTTTTTACCGATGGGGCTTCAAGCGTTGAAGGGTCAGGGGCTGGGCTAATTTTGATCAACCCAGAAGGGTTGGAATTCACATATGCTCTCCGTTTTGATTTTCAGACCACCAATAACGAGGCTGAATACGAAGCACTGATAGCCGGCCTAAGGCTAGCTAAAGAAATGAAGGTTGAAAAGCTTGAAGTATTCACAGATTCGTTGTTGGTCTCAAGCCAAGTGAATGATAGCTACATAGCTAAAGAAGCCAACATGAAAAAATACAGAGAAAAATCTAAGGAGCTGATGAGTACCTTCCAAGCATGTAACATCAAACAGATCCCCAGATCTCAAAACAAAAAGGCTGATGCCCTAAGTAAGCTTGCATCTCTCACTTTCGCCCACCTTACCAAGAAGGTACTGGTAGAAGTGTTGAAGGCCCCATCCATTAATGAATTGGAGGTTCAAGACGTGGTTACCGAAGAAGATCCAAACTGGATGACTCCCATAAAAAAGTTCCTTAAAGTGGAAGCTAAAAGGGTTGAAATCAAAGCAAGGCAATACATACTACAAGGAGAAACCCTTTACAAAAAGGGTTACCTTGCTCCCTTGCTAAGATGTGTCGGCCCCGAGCAAAGTAAGTATCTGATCAAAGAAATTCATGAAGGTGTATGTGGAGCTCACTTTGGAGCTAGGTCGGTAGTTGCAAAGCTCATGAACCTTGGATATTTCTGGCCCTCAATGCACCGCGATACAACCGAAGAATTGAAGAAATGTGATGCTTGTCAAATTCATGCACCAATTCCAAAAAGTCCCAAGCATGACTTAGTCCCAATAACCTCGGCATGGCCATTCCATAAATGGGGAATGGACATTGTTGGTCCATTTCCCCCAAGCAAAGGGGGAGTAAAATTCTTACTGGTGGCAGTAGATTATTTCACTAAGTGGCCTGAGGTCAAACCACTTGCTAAGATCACGGGAAAACAGGTCATTGACTTTGTCTGGGAAAACATCATTTGCCGTTATGGATTGCCGGGAGTACTTGTCACTGATAACGGAAGGCAATTTGCTGAGAAACCTTTCAGCGTTTGGTGTAAGGAATACAAGATCAACCAGGTTTTTAGCTCAGTGGTTTATCCCCAGTCAAACGGTCAGGTTGAAAGGACGAATAGAAGCATAGTGGAAGGTATCAAAACAAGATTGGGAAGATACGAAAGCAACTGGCTTGAAGAATTGCCTAGTGTGCTATGGGCAATTAGAACAACCGAAAAAACAAGCCACAAGAAAACACCTTATAGTTTGGTATTTGGGTCAGAAGCCGTGATCCCCGCTGAGATAGGAGTTGTAACACAGCGAATTGTCAACATGGATCCCGAAACAAACCAACAAGAGACCATGTTGAACTTACAACTCCTAGAGGAGGCACGAGATCAAGCTGCAATCCAAGAAGCCAAGTACAAGCAGCAAATGGAAGCCTATTACAACAAGAAAGTCAAGAACGAATGTTTCAAGTCAGGAGACCTGGTCCCCAGAAACAATGAAGCTAGCAAAAAGGAAAATCAAGGAAAGCTTGGCCCAAAATGGGAGGGTCCATACACCATCCTCGAAGCACACAAGGGTGGATCCTACAAGCTAGCAAATGCAGAAGGCAAAAGGCTTCCAAGGCATTGGAATGGCAAAACCCTGAAAAGGTTCCATGTTTAGACAGGAAAGTTTGGTTTGTATCAAAATGTATTTCGAACAACACTATGAATACCTTTTGTAAAAGGCAAGTATTGCTTGAATGAATGAAGTTGTTTTATCAAACTTGTCTTTCTATCCTAAGATCAGGTTGAGAACCTAGCAAAAAACTCCATGGCAAGGGCCATGTAAGGGGATGAGCTCCCAGGCCACATCGCTCAATAGGTTCAAGGGTTGAATGAGCCTATATAAGGGGTGAGTTCCTAAATCAATACAACTCCATGAGACTTGTTAAGAAAATAACAAAAATTGTCTCATAGACGGGTGCGAACAGCCTACACCAAATGTTCCTTAAGCCTTACAAATATAATCTATAAACAGGCTTGAAAAATCAAGTGAAAACCAAAGAAATGATAAAAAGGATAGGTGCTATATCTTCTTGTTAAAAATACCAAGGCTAAGTGTCTGCAGCACTGAACCCTTTAAGGTATAAAAAAACATAAGGGAAGCACAAACTCGACAAAGACAAAGTTACATAAAGACAAAGGAAATCTAGACAAAAAAATATAAAGGTACAAACCAAGTCAGGTCACAAGGCCAAGAAGCCTTCAAGGCTTCAAACCACCCGGGTAATATCTCAAAACCTCAAAGGCTTCAACCTACCAACAGACAGCCAAAAGGCTTGGAAGGTTAAAGCAAAACAAACTGCCTTAACCAAAAATGCACAAGTATAAAAACATAATACAAGGAAAATAGTTAAACATCATCCCATATTAAAGAAAGCCCTAAAAGACTTTCAAACACAAGTTAGGGCAAGTCCTAGTAACTTGCAAACTTAACTACTGTTCAAGTGGCCATACATGCCTTAAACACAACCAACAGGAACCTTAAGGGTTCCTAAAAACCTAAAATTGTTTAAGATAACAAACCATAAATTGTTTTTAGTGCTAAGAAAGCTACGAATTAAGCATCAAAAGACTTGGAAACTCCGGAACCTTCGCCCTTGGCCTTCTTTGTTTTCTTCAGCTTCTTAATCTTCACACCTCCATCACCACCCACCGCTGAAGCCTCCAAGCTTGCATCCTTGGGAACATCCGGCTGACCTGAAAGGGTATCATCACTATCCCCCGAGTAGGATCTCTTCCTTGAAAGAGAACCCAAGATTTCAGCACAAACCTTTTCATTTAGGCCCTCCGGTTTCAAGTCCTGCAACACAGCAAGAGGCTTACCAAAACAAGCAGAAACTTGATGGATGTAAGGATAGGTCAGCTTCTCCATTTGCTCAACGGAGCCTTTAAAAACATCAGAAGCCTCGGGACGAAACAGAGGTGACTTCTCCAAAGGATGGCCGGATTCATGAAGCTTATAACCAGCAATGAGGCCTTGGTGTTTCCCCAGGTTGAGAAGCTTAGTATAAACGTCACCAAGGGCAGAATTGAACTCCTTGGAATGTAGAAGGTAAGTAACAACCTGCTGGAAACCTTGCTCAATTAACCACTGATTGTCAGCGGTAGAACGAGCAACTGAAGCCTTCAACCCCTCTTTCTCCTTACCAAAAGCCTGTTGCTGAACAAACAAAGTTTCCCGGTCAGCCTTAAGCTCCAACCTATTAGCCTCAAAGCTCTTTTTCAAATCACTCATCTCAATCTCATGCATCTTTTTCAAATCACTAACCTTCTTTTCCCACGCTGCTTCTTTCTCGGTAAAACCAGCTATCTCCTTTTTCATCAAGGCCATGGAGGATTTCATCTTATCCTTCTTCTTGGAGAACTCTTCATATTCCTGCATTCTTTGACGAAAACGAGCAATCCCTTGAGGAAGCATCGAAGCAAGGTTGCAAGTGCTCAAAATCATGCGGGATAACATCAAGTCATCATCCATCCCAGCAATGGTCTTGTGAACTGAAGGAGGAGCAATGTGACTCAGAACATCTTCACAAACAGCAGCATCTTTAAAACTATCATCATTTTTCACCGACCACTTAGGCACATAAACCTCTTCTGGATCCAACCCTTCAACGTCCCTGCTTGAAGAATCTTGAACAGGGGTAGCAACAACCTTTTTGCCTGAAACCTTTTTACCATGAACAACCAATTCTTTCTCCTTCTCAACACCCGCTTCAACACCTTGTTCTTCAGAAACTTCAATATCATCACTCAAATCCACTGGCTCAGCAGAAGTAGATTGAGGACCAGCTTTCAACAACCGACGGGAGGATCGACGGGTTGAAGACTTGGGAGCATGGGACTTAGAAAAACCCTTGACATTGGCAGCACTAACATAACCCGTACCCTCAAACCTTTGCTCAACAGTTCTAACCACAACATTCTCACCAGGAACAGACGGAGCGTCCCCAAATACAACATCAGAAGTGTCATCACTCTTAATAAAATCCAAAGCAGACATGACTGCAAAGAACAAAACAAAAGCACATAAGTAATAAGTCAAGAAAAAGGCAAAAGGGCAAAAAAGGAAAATGCATACCCATGCCACTCCTCATAAGAACCGGATCCCGATCAACATTCCCCCATATTTTACTAACCCCTAAAAGAACTAGTAAATGTTCAGGAAAGGGACGAACCCTCGAAAGGCATTCCCGGATAGCTTTAAGAAAAACATCATTGAATTCAGACTCAGAGGGCTCCGGATCATTAAGAAAGGCATCCGGTCGCCTCCACACCATCTTGAATGGGACAATAGCATCGGAAACCCAGAAAAAACGATCCTTCCAAGCCCCAAGCGTGGTAACCATCGATGAAATAAGGCAGGAATCAACTTTGGATGTTTCAAAGGTAAACCTGTTGGTGCATGGAATGTCTGCTGACTACGTCTTATCGAGTCTTATGTCTAGATAGGTTTAATGAGTGAGTAATAGTGCTTGAATTAGGATTAGAACATGTTTTTATGGTCCTGACCGTTTGAACATGTCATGACCGTTTGAACATGTCATGACCGTTTGAAGCAGCTGACCGTTTGAAGCAGCTGTGACATCTTCAAACGGTCGGGGGCGTAGCCTATATATATGTGTTGTGCATGCTCATTTGAAACGGTCATGTATGTGTGTGTGAGCGAAGGTGCTGTCGGATTTTTGTCAGAATACATTGTAAAAGCTCACAATCAGTAATAGAAAGAAAGTTAAAAGGATACAAGCTGTTTTTGACTTCGTTTACGTTGATTCCGCCCTCGTATTTGAAGATGAACTGCCTTAACTGACTTTAGGGTCACCAAACACGATCCAACAAGTGGTATCAGAGCTCGGGACAAGGAGTTCATACCAAATTCAGCTCGATTCTACCGGATTTTCTATCTTCTACTCACTTTCTTTCATATTTTTCTGATTCGGACATATTTCACGGATAAAATGGTCTAAAACGTTCACATAACAGGCGTAACACATAGATAACGAATCCTTGAAAGTTTTGAACCATAAATCGACTTAAAATTGATCGAAATCAACCTGACCGTTTGAAAATGTTCGTTAAATGATGACATCATCCGTTTGAAACTGATCGTTTCCGTTTGAAATTGACCCTGTCCGTTTGAAATTGACCCTGTCCGTTTGAAATTGATCGTGTCCGTTTGAAATTGATCGTGTCCGTTTGAAATTGATCCTGTCCGTTTGAAAATGATCCTGTCCGTTTGAAAATGACCCTGTCCGTTTGAAACTGACGTGACCGTTTGAAACTGACGTGACCGTTTGAAACTGACGTGACAGTTTGAAACTGACGTGACCGTTTGAAATTGACGTGACAGTTTGAAAGTGGTTTAGTTTGAAACTCGATTATTGTTGTCTCAAACGAAATAACTCATTTCGTTTGAGGAAGACCATTTCGTTTGAAAGACTATACTGTTTGTAAAATTCCATTTCAACAGATTCCGTTCCGTTTGAATCTGTTATTTTTCAAAATCAAAAGTTTTTCTAAGTGGTTTGCTGATTATTTTTCAGGAACGGTACAAGATGGCAAATTCTGAACCTATTTCGTGGAAAGACAACAGGACTGAAGAGCAGAAGTATCAATACAGAAAAATGTTGGCTGAAAACAAGATAATTAGAATATCTCGTATCTATTTGGAAGCAAGAAGAGCGAATAGATGGGATCCGAATAGAGAGTGTTATCTTGATGAATATGGAAATATTGCTATCGATGATAGTACACTTGATATCGAAGCCATAATCCAGCAGTACAAAGAAGAAGATGATTATTGGCAAAAGAAATGGTGGGGAGATGAAGAAGAGAAAAAGAAAAAGAAAGAGTTAATAGATGAAATAGAAAGAAACTCAGAAAATATGAGTTTGGTTGAATTTCTTGAATTAATCAAAAAGATTAAAGAAGGAATGACAAAGAATGAAGAATCAAAGAAGGATGAAACTTCAAATAGTGAAGTTGTGTGCTCAAAATGTGAAAAATCCGAAGCAGAAAATGTCAATCTCTTGAAAGATGTGGAGAATTTGACATTGGAAAACAAAGTCTTGAAAGACGAGAAGAAAGCTGATAATGAACAGATTCTGAAGTTGCGCTTGAATTGTGAAAAACTAAGATCTGAAAATGACAAACTTTTGGAGAATGTTGAGAGTTTGTCATTAGAAAACAAAAATTTAAAAGAAAAAGATTATCAAAATCAAATCAAGATTTTAGAAGATGAGAGAGATATTTTTGGTAAAGATAATCTTGAAAAACAAATTGAAATCAATTCTCATCTTGCTAAAATCATTCAGCTTGAAAAAGAAGCTGAAAAAGCTCGGATTAAAATCAAAGAGCTTGAGAATAAATTGAAAGGTTTTGTGAATTCTACTTCACATGTTTATCCAAACCCGATCAATTCTATTCCAATAAGTGACAATGTCACAAATTTTGACAAAGTCAAAATTGAAGATTGTGATGAAATATCTGATGATGAAAAAGAAAAGAAAAGAAAAATATTTTTAGATTTACAAGAAAAATTTAAAAATACTGTTTTGCAATCTACTGAAACAGGTGAATGTTCTAAACAAAAATCTGTTAAGAAGAGTGTAGAACAGAAACAAAAAGATATAAATTTGAAAAATCCTAAAATTGAAAATAAAAGCTCATCAGATAAGTCATCCAATCATTTTGAAAAATCACAAAAATCTAAAAATAAAAACTCACAAAATGTTGGTAATAAGTGGTGCAGGTTTGACCACAGTGCTTCAAAGCCAAAACCAATTTTCAAGAAGAGTGATGATCACTACAAAGCCAGACAATGTTATGATCTAAGCATATGGTGTGAAAGTAGTGAATGGTACGATAACAGAGTGTGCTACACTTGTGGTGTGAGAGGACACATTGCTGTTAACTGCCAGAATTGGAGTTATGAGACAAGAAGATGCTATAATTGTCAAATCAGAGGGCATATTGCCAGAGATTGCCCAAGGAGATCAATGGGAAGATCGAGGGTTGAATCTCAAAGAATGGCAAAGAAGCCAGTCAATGTCAAGCCCCATGAGCAGAAGGTTCTAAAATCTAAAGTTCAAGATCAGACCATTCAAGAAAAGAAAGTTAAACTTTCACAGGGGCAGAAAGACAGACTGCGAAAGAAAAGGAAGAAGGCGAGAGAATACCTGGAGAAAATTTTGTCTTCGGGTTCACCGGACAGATTGAATAAGAGTTCTGATGAATCAACTAACTCGATTGCAAAGTCAAGCAAGATGAATTCATCGAATACAAATCTGAGGACGAATGAAGAAAAGAAGAAGAAGAAAATGGTCGGCGATGAATCTGACAGGTCAAAGTCAGACAAGCCACCATCAGGCAATGAATCTGACAGGTCAAAGTCAGACAAGCCATGTGCAGGCAATGATTCTGGTTCGTCAAAGCCAGAAGAGCCTGTTGTTGAGGTAAAATCTGAGAATTCAGGTCAAACAATGGATGATGCAAATTTTCCATCATTGTTGAACAAGAATTCAAAATCACCCAAGGCTGGTCAGGCTTGGGTGAATCTTTTCAAATAGAAAAACCTGACTTGCCGGAGTTCCCAGGTTGGTAAGCGTGGAACATGAATCGGCACATTTCTTGAGAAATTTCACTCTGGTGATTTTTCGATTTACAAGTGGTAAATCAGGGACATTAAGTTGTACTTGATTTTCTACTAGTGTTTGTTATTGACAAGGGTCTTAATTGTTAATTCTTTAAAATGGTTGAAAAAGAACAAGGTGATGAAACCCCATGTTTGAGAAAAGACAAACAAAACTAATTTTCCGGAAAAACCATTTGATTAAAACAAACTTAAGTGTTTTGAAATCATAATGGGAAAATAGTTTGTTGTCAGGGGGAGTTCTGATTGTTTATGCCAAGTGAATGGCAAATTGAAGAGATTTGATATCAGTTTGTCACATTTCTTGTATAGTTTGTTTTCAAATTTTCTCAGAAAATCAAAATTGAAACATATTTTGATTTTAGGGGGAGAAAAATTTTTAAAAAAAATTTGAAAATTTGAAAATTTCAAAAACATTGAAAAAGCAAAAATGAGTTTTGTTGTGAAAAAGAGGAAATGATAGTAAATCAGTGAACTATCACAGCATGCTAAGGATATGAAATGTCAAATGTGATAAACAGTCTCACTGATGATGTGTCAGTAGGTTTTTGCACATTTAGTAGATTGTGACGAGATATAAACCTAAATTTCAAACTTGCTTATATCGTGGGTAACATCTCTCGGATATATGGGTAACCCCCGAAATCTTGTTTGAAAGGTCTCGTATTCTGATATACTAGGTCTTTATACTCAGTGATATCTGGGGTATTATTCCGGGACTTCTGCTGAACGGTAGTTCTGACCTAGTCCTCGAATAATACTTTCTGCAAATGCTTGAAACATAGCATCACCCTCAGCATATATGATAAGACAATAAAATTGCTTAGCAATGCTGTTGTAAAAAAAAGATCCTCTAAAGGGGACACACCGAAAGTTGAGTCATGATCTCTCTGCTGAACGGTAGTTCTGACCTGAGCTCTCATGATTCTTCATAAATTATTAACCCCTTACAGATATCATGTGTGTTATACTTACCTGTAAGACTGAATATTAGGATCTGGATACGGGAGTATATTCTGAGGTGGGATACGCGATTAAGTTTAAGTATCTAAGACATTAAACTCATATCTCGAAGCAGTTGAACTTTGTGTGAAAATTTAAGTGGACCAGTATACTGACAATCTAAGTGAATCGTTTAGAACTGAAAATGATTAAAGCTTAATGGTGCTAGTGATTGGTCTCATAAACTGATATGATCCTCTTACACAAACTCATAAAAATATTGTTTGTATATATTTGTTTACTGCATTTCTTTAAACTCAAAATTCAAAAAGATTTTTGACAACTGATGTTGAAGGACTGATATTCAAAATTTCAAGTGCTAAACATGATGAATTGGATTGGGAGAATATGTTGAAAACTTTGAATGTCATATACAAATGTTTTGAAAGACTGTGTGGTTAGTTTATCAAGGTCATTCATTTGAACTTGATGTAACTAGTATGATTGATTGTATATATGATGTCTACCAGTAAGTTTATTAAATTCAAATGTTATAAATTTGTGAAACTTATGGTGAGGTAGAGGATGTGCAGGGTAACAGGTTTTGGACTTCATCATTCCCATGGGAGCTAATTGTCAAAGATTGAATCAGATAAAGACCTCAGATTCTAGCATATTAAGAGGGGGAGTCTGTGAAAGGGGGAGTCTGGATCAACAGTCAAAGGGAAGTCTGAAGATGGAGCTAGGTTGTGATTCTAAACCTGTGAAGATAGAATGCTTATGATGTGAAGACAGAGTTGGAGAAAAGACCAAGACTGAAGACTCGGAGCTGAAGACTTCGTCAACATCCAAGGGGGAGTCTGTTGGTGCATGGAATGTCTGCTGACTACGTCTTATCGAGTCTTATGTCTAGATAGGTTTAATGAGTGAGTAATAGTGCTTGAATTAGGATTAGAACATGTTTTTATGGTCCTGACCGTTTGAACATGTCATGACCGTTTGAACATGTCATGACCCTTTGAAGCAGCTGACCGTTTGAAGCAGCTGTGACATCTTCAAACGGTCAGGGGCGTAGCCTATATATATGTGTTGTGCATGCTCATTTGAAACGGTCATGTATGTGTGTGTGAGCGAAGGTGCTGCCGGATTTTTGTCAGAATACATTGTAAAAGCTCACAATCAGTAATAGAAAGAAAGTTAAAAGGATACAAGCTGTTTTTGACTTCGTTTACGTTGATTCCGCCCTCGTATTTGAAGATGAACTGCCTTAACTGACTTTAGGGTCACCAAACACGATCCAACATAAACCAATCGCCATTCTTAGCCAAACGAAAAAACCGGCGAAAAAGTAACAAGGAGGGATAATATCCAAGGGCACGGCACAAAACCTCAAAATGAAAAACCCTAGCCATACCCTTCGGATGAACTTGCCCAAAAGAAACCCAATAATACTCCAACAAGTTCAAAACAAAGAACGAAAAGGGATAACGAAGATTCGAAAACTCAAAATGACGGCAGTAAAGGGCAATCGAACCAGGGGACGGTTTATCAAAAGAAACATCACAAGCAGGAGAAGTTGGGTTAAACTTTCTATCAATACCATATTCCATACAAAATAAGTCTACTTCCTCTTGTGTTAACCGGGAAAAGGATTTTGCTAAATCCTTACGAGCACCCATTTTTGATAAAATGAAGAATATAAGATGCAAAGGAAACCGAAACTAACCTTAGAAGAGGAAGGAAATGGCAGAGAAAGACTTGATGGAATTGTGTAGAAAATGAATATGATATGCAAATATAAAACAAAAATAACCTAAAATACGGGTAATAATGGCAAACAGTAACTTCTGCAAAACCGCCACCCTATCAACTGCCATACATCAATCAAATCAATTGTCAGTTATTTAAAATTCAAATATTAACTGCCAAACAACCTTTCAAGCCTTCAAGCAACGAACCCTTGAAACCTTTAGGAAATAAAATACACGCATAAAAGTCAAAAGTCTTTGAGCTCATTACCCAAAAACCTCTGACTTGGGGGGCTGATGACAGGGGTAACCCAAGACTAAATAAAATGACTAAACATGTAAATGCTCAAAGGGTTAAACGGTTCAATGGTTGAAAAGCTATGAGATGGGGAAAAGCAATATGGAAACAGTGGCCAGTCACATCCAGGGATTGCTTCATCAAGTCACAGCCGCAAAAGCAAAGCAGGTCTGCAAAACACACGCTATTATCCAGGGGTCAAAAGGCTTCAACCCCTGAAAGGGTAAGCCCCTCGCTGCAAGTAAGGACACTAGTCAAATGAATGCCTCTTTGGGAGATGTCTTCTCCTATATAATCGACACTTCATTAACTGAGTTGGGATATTCTTCGCCAGGCCTGTTTCCTTAAACTCTGGTCATTTACATCGAGTACTTGCTTTATGCGAGTTACTCACTTTCACATCCAACACACACATTCCGTTTGCTCCCACATCCAAATCTGAGTACACTTCAGTGGAGGATCATCAGCAAACAACAACAATAAACTAGTGAACCTCCTTCCACGTCTAGAAAACGTGGGGGGACCCCACGACCTGCGTTAGGCGAAGTTGAACCCTTCAACCCTTTTGCCTAACCAGCATAGCTACCATCCTTGGTCTCCCATTTCTTGCATCAACAAGTATGTATGAGTAGATTTTCACCAATTCAACTAAACGGTGGTTTTTTCA
Source organism: Helianthus tuberosus (assembly GCA_030545235.1). NCBI lineage: Eukaryota > Viridiplantae > Streptophyta > Magnoliopsida > Asterales > Asteraceae > Helianthus > Helianthus tuberosus. The sequence goes on along the minus strand of CM060357.1, from coordinate 96,472,363 downwards.
TCTTGCCACTTTAGGCAAGACTTGCATACTTCAAAGGACTCTGAACCAGTGGGGCTTTGATATGCGTTTTTTGCTTATGTTGCCAAGCCAAAAATGCCACTTATATGTTTGATTAAAGTTTAACTTTGATCTTTTGGCCGTTAATGTGTATAAAGAACTATTATCGTGTCATATTAATTTTGTAAATACCATTATCGGGTTGATCCTTTAAAAACCGTCCTACACGTATATGCTCGTGCACACACACATATATGCAAAGGTGGCATCGTCATAGAAGCAAACGGCGAAAACCTCGAGATTCGCAATCCACCTTGTCCCGATACTCTTAGTGGTCCACGAGAAGGGGGCAACGATATGCGTAAGTTAGGGATGAGCAAATGGTATCGGGTACCGCTACCAAAATTTACCATACTGAAACATTTTCAGTACCGATTCGTTTCCGACTTTTGACGTTTTCAATACCGGTATTTATCGGTTTTTACGCTCAAATACCCGTACCGTACCGGCACCAAACCTTATCGGGTATATTCGGTACCGGCCCATTTTTAAGGATTTTCGATACCAGTATCGGTTGGTACCAAGCTCGTTTATGTATGAGGGGGTTTACATTTTTAAACTCCAAAACTGGGACATCTAGAAATAGTACAACACAACCTCTATTAAACTAATATTAAGAAACTTTCACTTGTAAGACTAATAAAGCCAGTGGACTTTTGTGTTTATCAGTTAACGTTATATATTCTAAAAGTGCGTCATGCGATGTGGTGGAAAATATAGACACTACCAGAGTGTGTATGATTCGCTTAGTTCAGTTATTATGCTTAACCGAAGTCATCAATTACTTTATTTTATTAACCAATCGGTTTTTAGTCAATCAGATCGGGTTATTTGGTTAGACTGACGTTTTTTTGGCTCGATTCATTTAATTTAGGTTAATAGCCAAAATTAAACATGAGCTAAAACTTTTGTTTAGAAATACATGAAATTAATATATAAATACATGAAATGGATGCATAAATAAATGAAATGGAGGTATAAAAGCTAGAAACATATGAAAATATGAATGGTTCGGTTTGGTTCGTTTAATTTTGGTTAAATGAGGGTACAAAAAACACGATAGCCGGTTTTTGGTTAATTCGGTTTTCGATTAATCAGTTTTTAGTTAATTTAGTTTATAGTTGATTTCGGTTCAGTTTCGTCTGTTTTTGGTTCAGTTTCGATTAACGATTCAGTTATTACTCACCATAAACATTGTGAATTACGTAACATATCATTTTTAAGAGAATAAAATGGTTATTTATAATTATGATGAAATTTTCTAAAAAAATATTAACATACGAAAAAGTTATAACCGTTTAAAAATCGTGAGGTAGTTAGTTATTTTTATAAGGGGTATAAAGTGTAACTACTAATTAATTAACGAGAATTTAGTTAAAGATGATTGACTAAAGTGAAATTAAGATGAGGTGACTAAAGTGTAATTAGGGATGAGCAAAATGGACCCGGTACCGGTACCGAATTTACCGAACCGGGTACCTTTTCGGTACCGATTCGGTACCGACTTTTGACATTTTCGGTACCGTACCGGACCGGTACCGAACCGGGTATATTCGGTACCGGTACCGGTACCCACTTTTGAGCATTTTCGGTACCGGTACCGGTTCGGTACCGAACGGTACCGAGCTCATCCCTAAGTGTAATTATTGTTTGAAATGCTAATTTACCTTTATTTTGAGGTTGTACCTTATGCTTTAAATTGAAAAAACTCTTGACTTTTAGGTATCTTACAATGTCATTCCCCATGCATTATAATATATGTGTGTGTTATATGATAATTACAAGTCATATAATATTAATCTATACATAAACATTTATTCCAAGTAAATATTTATTTCTTCAAATGATATTGTTTTAGTAAAAAATTATCTAAGTAAATTAGTGATTAAACTTAGTTGTGAGGTAGTGTGCTTCTCGGGGTAATACAATGTGTGAGTGAAATAATGCACTAAAGACTCAGGATATTACGAGGAAAGCCCTTGTTGTCGAAGATCTCCGGCATAAAATCTTGGAAGCCAACTAAACGTCACAGTGCCTCTGTTTCTCTTATTAATACGAATACAAGTACAACTCGGGAGCTTGATTGCGATGAATGCTAGATACAGGGAGTGTGTAAGTTGTGTGTGTTCGTAATGTGTCCTTATCATCGCATCCGCTTCCTTTTATACTAAAAAGAAACAACTAATTATCCCGATAAATCTGGGATACACCGAATATTCCCTTGTGACCGTTGTAGACCACATTCTTCATATCTTTTGCACATTTTCTGTAACTTCTTAACCGATTCTTTAGGAATGATTTAGTCAACATGTTTTACCTGTGAGCGAGAGTCAAAATAAATAAACAATTAACCGTTAGTAGCATTAACGTTATAATATAATATAACAAGAACTATAATCCATGTATTCCCGCAAAATATGCCATCTTCAGTTTTGACTATTAAATTACTTATTCCGCGTATTCTTCAAATCAAGTTAATTAACATAGACTAAGTTATTAGTCGTTATGATTTACCTTCGAGAACAAGTTAAAGAGAAAAGAACTATAATCGGTGAATAACGTTAGGGTTTGTTTGGTATGGGGTAATGGAATTAACGAGGAAATGGAATGGACGAGGGAATGCAATGGATCATTACCATTCCATGTCTTGTTTGGTTACCATGTGGGAATGAAATGAATTATTACTATGTATTGTTTGGTAGGCAAGTGTTGGTGCTTAATGTCTGCTGCCTACGTCATCGTGTCGTGTCATATGTAATAGGGCTTTTGATTGTTAGTTTTGAATTTTGAGTTTATGTATCGATCCGTACGGATGAGTTCATCTGCACAGATGAGACTAATCCGCACGGATCTAGTCATCTGTCCCAAGTAGCTTATTCATGTCTATAAATAGTGGGAGGGACCTAGTCATTTGTAACTTTTGCATTCGGACGACGAAGCTATGTGAAAGTGAAAACCTGGATGTAAAATTGATTAAATGAATAGAAAACATTCAAAATCAACTAAATGTTGTGTACTAACCTAAATATAATGGATTCCGCACTTTATAGTTAGATATAGATATCACCGGAACTTAAACGTCGACACAATCGGTCCTAACAAGTGGTATCACAACTAGAGGCTGATATCTACGAGTTTACACAAGAATCGGAACTTATAAGACCTTCTTTCTACACTTTTTGTTATTTTTGATACTTCCTACGGTTAAAATGGACTATTTTTTTAAGGAATATAAAAAATTCATTTTCAACCAACATCGTAAATAATTGGCTTAAAATTCAAATGTTACCATGTCGAAATTTACAAAAAACGGGGAAAACATGATTTTTGTCCTTCGTACAAACGAACTCGTCCGCAGGGATTAGAGGCTTATTCGTATGAATGAACCACCTCGTCCACACAAACAAGGCTGGTTCGCACGGAAGAATACATTCATACGTTTGAAATTTCTTGGTCCGCACGAAAGTAGTGGCGGATCTAGGATTCACGCCAAGCCGTAACGTTTTATAAATAAGCCGTAACGAAATTGAAAAAACATCAAATTTTTCCAAAATTTACACTAAAAACGTCAAATTTTTCCGAGCCAAGCCGTAGCGGAGGTTACCCCCCGGTTAAGGCTAGGTCCGCCCCTGCACGAAAGAGTCTAATTTGTTTGAATTTTCCTCTGATCCGCACGAACTTAGGTACATTCTCATGAAAGAGTTGATCCGCACGGGGTAGAAGTAAGGCTGTCTACATCTACCCTCTTCAGACCCTACCTTAGCTTTGCTATTGGTGGGATTTTCTGAGTATGATGATGATGATGATGATGAAAGATATCCTTTTCATTCTCTTCTTTCATACATTTTCATCTTAACTATTGATTTTAAAAAATGAAATGTTAAGATTTTTTCTCATCCTATTTAGACAAAATAAACTTTTTATTTGATCTGCCTCTTATTTTATATAATATTATTCAATATTGATTAGTTGTTGATGCATATGTATGTCGCCTACGTCTTGATATAATAGGGGTAGAGATGTCAAATGTCAGTTTATGTTGTAAAACATGCTCATCCGCACGGATGTAGCACATCCGCACGGGTGTAGCTCATCCGCACGGATGGCTGTTCTGCATGAATGAGTCACCTTCGTACGAAGGTAGATTCCTTAGTCCGTACGAATAAATTGAAAGGTTTTGTTGACTTGCCCTTAATGCTCATAATATGGTTCCAAAATCGATCAATAAAAATGAAGAAACTGGGGAGGACGAGTATAAATTTTGAAATCGTGATATTTGGTATAAACCGTCAGGAAAAGGTAAATAAAAAAACGGCTGTACCTTATAACACTAAGAATAAAACTCCCTTAGTTGAAATTCTAATAAGTGACAATGTCATAATTGGATTGCAATGATGAAACTGGTGATGATAAAAATGATAAAGAAAAAGAAACATTTTTAAAATTAAAACAAAAATTTCAAGAAATTGTTCCATCATTTGCTGAAAAAGGTGAATGTTCACTTCTAAGCAAAATGAGGAACAAAAACAAAATAAAAGTGTTGAAAATTCTAAAAATTCTAAAAATGTTCAAATTCACAATAAAAGATCATCAGTTCAATCATCTAATCATTATAAAAACAAAAATTTGAAAAACAAAACATACAAAAAGTTGGTAATTAGTGGTGCATGTTTGACCAGAGTGCTCAAAAGCTAAATCAAGCTGACAAAAAAGAAGGAATGATAACTATTACACATCAAATCAGTGTTATGATTTGAGTGTTTGGTCCAGTCGAGAAGAATGGTGCGATAACAAAGTGTGTTACATCTTGATGAACCCTTTCATCTCTCAGGACAACTAGTTTTAAATAACCTATTAAAACAAAGTTTGTCGTAACTTATTTAACCAATTTTAAGTTAACAGAAATCTATTAATTTAAAAGTTTCTGAAAACTAAATTTAGTTCAATTTGAAAAACTTAATTGGTTATTGATTGTTTTATAACAAAATTTTAACAAGTTGTAAAATCAGCTTAGAACTTGTTTTAATATTTTAAAATCAGGTTGGTATTTAGGTTGGTTATGTTATAAGAAATTATGAGATATACAGCAACCACAATAGCAAGATAAATATGTAAATCTATATGGCCAAAAATTATTTGATCTTGCTGTTGATACACAATGTCTGCTGCCTACGTCATTGAGTCATGTCTAGTATGTAATAGGACAAAATGTTAGATTTCATGTTTTTGTTTGTAATGTACATTCATACGGATTTAGCCAGAACCGCACAGATGAGGACATCCGTACGGAGGTAACCTAGGTCCGCACGAAGGTAGACTAGTGTAGTATAAATAGTCGTGATGACTTAGTGTTTGGTAGCTTTTGCTGAACTGACGGTGAAACTCTGTCGGATTGTTTTCTCGATTGTAATCATTGACCATTTAATGAAAACATTGAAAAACTAACTCTTATTATGTCGCCTAATCAAAATGGATTCCACACATATTGACTAGGTTATAGATATTACCTAATCTTAACTTCTATGGAAAACGGATGTAACAAACTTTGGTGCAAAAGAGTTGTTCATGTGGATGTACAGAAAACTGATTGAAAAGATTCCTTTGGAGCGGATGTAGCAGATTCGTGCGAACTAACACAAAAACAAACAAATTTAATTACTTTCGTGCGAATGCAGGCTTTTCAGATGGACGAATTTACTTCCGTGCAGACGTAATACGTTCGTGCGGGCATAGTTTCTTCGTACGAGTGGAAAAATTAAGATTTTCTCCTTTTTTTTTTGCCAATTTTAACATGATTCTGATTGAATTTTAAGCTGAATTTACAGAGGCTTTGTTACAAACGTGTTTTTTATAACCCTCGAGAAAATCAGTCCATTTTGACGGTTGAAAGTGTGTGAAATGAAAACATAAGTAGGCGATAGAAGAAGAATATACCGTTCCCCACCACGGAGAATGGTCAAAAGATTATCCTAACCCATCACTCAAGCAGAGAAAGAAAAGTTTGTGAGAGAGAAAAATATGTTGAACCTTCTTCAACAAGCGATCAAGGAAGACATTATCACGTTACTTCAACATCAGGGTACTGCATTGTCCATCTGGATTTCTTTGACATTGAAGTATAAAGGGAGTTTGTCTATGCAGAAAAGAAAGAAAGCTTTGCTAAAGAAAGAATTCGACATATTTACAGCCTTGAAAGGAGAGTCATTAAAGCAACTTGTTCAAAGATATTGCCATCTTGTTGCTGAGATGAAAAGATGGAAAATTGAAAAAGAAAGTGAAGAATGGGTGGAAGTTGGTAGATGCCCTACCACAAGGTGAATGGTCAAGGTATTTAATGATTCTAAAGAGCAATTCTACAGAATATAACAACTTAACTCTGGGAAAGTTCACTAAGAAGTTAGAAGGGCATGAACTAGAGTTACGAAAAATGGCAAAAATAAAAAGCTCAAATGTTCAACAAGATGTTGATCTATATTACAAGGGAAGTGGTTCATCGAACATTCAGAGCCCAAAGATCCTAACAGCTTTTAGCGCAAAAACATCATCTGGAACTTCATCTAGTAATTCAATGTTAGACCCAAATTCGTATTTGACAAAAAGTCGGAGCGGAAAATCGTGCTATAAAATTTCTTTCATGTCAAACATATTGACTTACTTGAAGGTTCGTTTTAATATGTGTCTTTTACAAAAATAAGGCATAAGTCCTGTTTACTAATAGTACATACTAAATTAATCCCGTACAATCTATCTCGTGACTCGGTCTTCGATCTCTAATCCTTGTGATGATCACCCGTAATCTGTATAACCTGCACCCACCACATTCATTCATAGCATTAGCACACATTATATGAATAAGATTCATTCATGTTCACTTCATATTTCGTCATTTTTCAAACTTTAAGCATTTCATCTGCGTATCCATTTCCTGGTGAGGCTTCAATAATGTACCTGCATTACTTTTTATTCTCGAGGTACACCATTAATAACATTAACACTCAATGTGTCTAAATCATACATACATACGTACCTACATACAAACATACATACACATCTACATACATTCATACCTCTCCTACAGCTTTACATACGGGCATACACGCATACATGTCTTTATACATACATACCTACACAACTACATACGTACATACCTTTCCTACATCATCACATACATGCATACACTCGTATATACCCTTATACATACATACATACCCTTCTACGTACAAACATACCTTTCCTACAACTTTACATACGTGCATACACTCATACATGTCTTTATACATACATATCTACACAACTACATACGTACATACCTTTCCAACATCTTTACATTCATGCATACACTTGTACATTTCTTTATACATACGTACATACACATCTACATACGTACATACCTTAACGAACACGTACTAGATCACGCGTACCTCTTACATAATCACACATTATTTACATGGGTCTTAGACTTAGCTTTATAGCCCATAAACATCTAAGGAACCATCAAAATCATGTTTGGAAAGTCCGCCGCAGTCCACGGATATCAAACCGAGGCCTACGGTACATAAATCAACTTAAATAACAAGATTTCAGCTTTTGGGACTTGGGGAGGCCGTCGCCGACGCCCCTATGGCCGTCGGCGACGGGCCTTGCATTTACCCGTAGCCCAAAATCCCGTAGACAGGTAATTAACCCGTCAGCACAAAAACTGATTTTCCCTTGCCCGTCGGCGACGGCCCCCTACCCGTCGGCGACGGCCTCTAGTTTTTGCATTTTTCTGCAGATTCGTTTCGTCGTCCGTACGCACTAAAACGCGCGTAACTTTCGAACCGTTTACCCGTTTAACCTCCCGTTTCTTCCTACATGCTTGTAAATTCACATTCTATCATATGAACTTAAAATCCCATATCCGGATTAAGGAAATTCTTAACTTACATGCATTCGGCTTATTATCATATTCTCATTTTTGACCCGTTATGGGTATTTTGTGCATTAAATGGTCTATGACATAACAAAACCATACTCTTCGCTTTCACACATGACCAACACATTACTCTAATCGGTTCACTTGTTTCCAATAGACATTCAAGGTCGTTTGCCCGATATACCTATCAAGGGCGTTTTTGTCAATTTCGCTCTATCCTTAACAACAAAGGAATTCCTTACATAAGTAACCAATCCTTCGACTTAGCTAACATCCTTAGTCACACATACCTTGCTCGGATAAAAACTAAGATCCGTTTAATACTCAACGACATCATACAATTCATTCCTAATTGACCTCAATTATCATATTTAATTAAGTTGCATATAACTTTACATAAACAACTAAGAAGTGATTACAGAATCACTTACCTTATGCATCCGTGCTCATGTCCGATTCCTCGCCTTTTCTTGACCCGTTAACACCTCATGCTTGAGCCCGTCTCGGCGTGATTCCTATACTTTCATTTCATCCAATCACGCTATTATTAGCATACTCATTTGTACATGATAACAATCGTATCAATCTCATATTTCACACTTAACTTCCAATAATCATTTATAACAACATAACTCATATAATCATGTCCGCATACATTTAACTCATGTAACTCATCATGTCATTACATTTAACACGGATTTCTATTACATGCACCATACGACTTCTCATCAACCTACATTTACGACAACGAGTCAACTCATGTTTCTTATACTTAGTTGACTTTCAAAAGTCAACTATTAACTATGCATATCTATCGACTTATCAACATATTCCCGTAACATCATAATCGACTATACGGACGACACTATATACATTTTATCATTCACTTGATGTACGTACTACCTTCTAAGCATAACGTACAACTTATTCATACACAATCTTCTAAATTCATATATAGCTCATCAAATGCTTCTACAATCCAACATGGGGTATTTAAATTAAACATCAAACATGTAACCCTCAATTTACATTACATCATCTAAAACCCACTTCATAACTACTTGTTAATCACTTACAAGTGATCTAATCTTAAGTTCTTCATAATTCATCATACTTTTGATATATGTACTACCTTGTAAGCATAGTGTACAACTAGTTCATGCATATCATTCTAATCTCATACATAATTCATCAATTTCTTCCTTCTAGTCAACACAAATCATACATGCATAACCATCAAACCTACAATTATCACATTTCTTCCAATCCTTCTAACAAGAATCCATCATACATAACATGATACATAAATTTTTGAACAAGAATTAGACCTAGATGATATATCCATGCTATCATCTTCACCCCAACAATTGGGTTTCACCTTTAAACATCAAATTAAGCTAAATCATGCATAATTCATGTTCTATATGGTGATTCTAACACCTATACATGAACAATTTCATACCAATTCACGGATTAAGACATAACCCACTTCATACAACTTCATAAATCTAAATTTTGAGACATACCTCATGATCCCCTTGAGTAGGTGATCCTTAATTCATGTTCGGTTGTGAATTTGAGCTTCATTTGACTCCTCAATTTGATGATTATGTTAGAACTAGGGTTTGGTTCATGGGGAGTTCCCCCTAATCATTCTAGAACACACGAAATGTGTGTGTGTTTGTGTGGGTGTGTTTGTTACTTAAAACATAACTTTCCCCCTTGTTCATCTTTGGTCCCTCAAGTTTGTTCCCTTGTTTGCTTTGTTAAACATTTTATTACATTCCATCTTTTAATAGTTTTAACCATACATCTAAGTAGGTTAATTAGCCTAGTTGTTTATTTCTTGAGGTACCATATCACAGCATTTTAACGAATATAAATATTCGGGTTTTGGGGTGTTACAAGTCTACCTCCCTTAAATAAGGTTTCGTCCCCGAAACCTTTCTCATTTCCTCTACACACACACACATTTATGTTTGGCTTAACACCCTCATCACATTCATAAGTAATCATCCTAACTCATTTCATAATCTTTCATGTAATTGGCTTCTTCTTCTTAACAAGGCTGTACTTTTCATGGTATACTTTCATATAACGTTCTTATTTCCTTTGACCCGTTAATAACAGGTTAATATACATACTTATTCAAACTTATAATAATGCTTGCCTTCATATGATCATTTTATAACAGATTAAATACCTTCATCTCATCCTTTAAGATTTCATTCTATAGACGTATTGCATAACATTTAACTCTTGTTTTGTTATCCCAACAAAACTACCTTTTCATAGTCACACCTACGTGCTTACCTTCATAGTTAACATCGTTCTACATTTCTTTATTTACCATACATATCCCTTCGTTACTTACGCATTCGGATCCTTTCATTCCCATCATTCTTTTGTTCATTTGCTTTACATTTACTTATATGACTTGGTTGACGCACACATGGTCAAGCTATCGACTTCTTCTTATATAGACTAGTTCCGTCTTTTATATCTTAAATCTGTTTCGCGGATTCGAACACATCATTCATACCATTCGTACCTCCTATGTTTTGAATCCATCTAACGGTTTCAAACATTTCATTTATACTTTAACTTCTTTCATGTTTCGAATCCGTCTCGCGGATCCTAGCATAGCATTTCATGTTTCGAATCCGTCGCGCGGATCCTAGCATAGCATTTCATGTTTCGAATCCGTCTCGCGGATTCTAACATAGCATTTCATGTTTCGAATCCGTCTCGCGGATTCTAACATAGCATTTCATGTTTCGAATCCGTCTCGCGGATTCTAGCATAGCATTTCATGTTTCGAATCCGTCTCGCGGATTCTAGCATAGCATTTCATGTTTCGAATCCGTCTTGCGGATTCTAGCATAGCATTTCATGTTTCGAATCCGTCTCGCGGATTCTAACATAGCATTTCATGTTTCGAATCCGTCTTGCGGATTCTAGCATAGCATTTCATGTTTCGAATCCGTCTTGCGGATTCTAGCATAGCATTTCATGTTTCAAATCCGTCTCGTGGATTCTAACATAGCATTTCATGTTTCGAATCCGTCTTGCGGATTCTAGCATAGCATTTCATGTTTCGAATCCGTCTCGCGGATTCTAACATAGCATTTCATACTCTCATTCTTGAGAGTCTTACATTTCTCTTCACCCTCACGTCCACCTACTACTTAATTCTAACGGACATACCTGTATCAATTATCACGGTCCCACGAACGTTATATGCTTCACGTGTACTGGCCAGGTACACAATCCACATACTAGTTTCGTGTCTTCGTGTAATTGTCACCTTATGTCTGAAGAATTAGGTTTCGGCACGTGTATCATTTTTCAAAACATGTTTACTATACCATCATGGTCCTTCATTTAGCATTTTTCTTCCCTTAATGCATTTTACCATTTCATATACCGACATATTGAATTTACGTACCTGGGTTCAACTTTATCTTATTTCATGCCTTGGTGTCGGTACTTGACCGCACTCGCGGATCATCCTCTTCAAACGCTTATACTTACCTTGCATAAACAAAACCGTCAGTTTCTTTATGCGTATACATAAGTACATACTTACATTCTCTTTTACCTTTGGATCTTGACCGAGTCTTGGATTGTACGGGTTTCTTATCACAAGAGCACACAGGTTTGAGTTCAAGCACTTACCTTCTTACACTTGATTCTCTCAAACCAGGGCTCTGATACCAACTTGTTAGACCCAAATTCGTATTTGACAAAAAGTCGCAGCGGAAAATCGTGCTATAAAATTTCTTTCATGTCAAACATATTGACTTACTTGAAGGTTCGTTTTAATATGTGTCTTTTACAAAAATAAGGCATAAGTCCTGTTTACTAATAGTACATACTAAATTAATCCCGTACAATCTATCTCGTGACTCGGTCTTCGATCTCTAATCCTTGGGATGATCACCCGTAATCTGTATAACCTGCACCCACCACATTCATTCATAGCATTAGCACACATTATATGAATAAGATTCATTCATGTTCACTTCATATTTCGTCATTTTTCAAACTTTAAGCATTTCATCTGCGTATCCATTTCCTGGTGAGGCTTCAATAATGTACCTGCATTACTTTTTATTCTCGAGGTACACCATTAATAACATTAACACTCAATGTGTCTAAATCATACATACATACGTACCTACATACAAACATACATACACATCTACATACATTCATACCTCTCCTACAGCTTTACATACGGGCATACACGCATACATGTCTTATAACATACATACCTACACAACTACATACGTACATACCTTTCCTACATCATCACATACATGCATACACTCGTATATACCCTTATACATACATACATACCCTTCTACGTACAAACATACCTTTCCTACAACTTTACATACGTGCATACACTCATACATGTCTTTATACATACATATCTACACAACTACATACGTACATACCTTTCCAACATCTTTACATTCATGCATACACTTGTACATTTCTTTATACATACGTACATACACATCTACATACGTACATACCTTAACGAACACGTACTAGATCACGCGTACCTCTTACATAATCACACATTATTTACATGGGTCTTAGATTTAGCTTTATAGCCCATAAACATCTAAGGAACCATCAAAATCATGTTTGGAAAGTCCGCCGCAGTCCACGGATATCAAACCGAGGCCTACGGTACATAAATCAACTTAAATAACAAGATTTCAGCTTTTGGGACTTGGGGAGGCCGTCGCCGACGCCCCTATGGCCGTCGGCGACGGGCCTTGCATTTACCCGTAGCCCAAAATCCCGTAGACAGGTAATTAACCCGTCAGCACAAAAACTGATTTTCCCTTGCCCGTCGGCGACGGCCCCCTACCCATCGGCGACGGCCTCTAGTTTTTGCATTTTTCTGCAGATTCGTTTCGTCGTCCGTACGCACTAAAACGCGCGTAACTTTCGAACCGTTTACCCGTTTAACCTCCCGTTTCTTCCTACATGCTTGTAAATTCACATTCTATCATATGAACTTGAAAATGATTTAAAATTTGTTTGGATGCACATGGCACAAATGTTTTATAATTTGATTAAAATGCACAGAGGCAAAATTAACCTTTTATAACTTGGGATAATTATTTGAGTATAATACTTGTAAACGAATTACATGTTTCTTATGCGTTCAGTAGCCCGATCCGTAGACCGGGTTAAAGATCAATAGACACACCACAAAATTGAGTTATGCACTGAAAGGTGTACGCCTACACCCCGTGCTCAGGTCGTGGCCATCTCGTAAGATGATGCCAGGGATATCCGGGACATGGTCATTAACCCCCCAAAGGCTTTAAGCAAACAAAACATTTCAAAACAGAGCATATCAATGATTTAACCTCTATTCGATTAAAGATTCAATGCTGGACCAAGCGGTATTCTATATACCGTACCCCAAGCCCGTATAGGGAAAATAAGTTAAAAGTATTTACCTGAGCTAAATATAAATTCAATCCCAGCCGTATCAAATCAGCAAGTACAGATAGCTTTTACTGGGCTCCTAAATCTGGAACGAAGGTTTATAATAACCTATTAGAATCCTAACGGGTCTTTAGTTAAGCTTAAGCTTAGACCGGCTAGTTTCAAAGATACGGTTCGTACGCACGATTAAGCGATGACCGGATAGAATGTGATTTAGACCCTACAAGTTCAGAGACTTGTTTAATATGGGTATTTCATGCACACTCTGGATTTTGAGATAAAACCGATAAGGTTTGACCCGTTTCGGCTAATTTATGTAAACGAGTTACATAAACCGAACCGAACGCGCAAAAGGCGTGACGGGTAATCATAAGAGTCCTAACCAGGTTTCCTAAGTTAATATGCCTCAAATATGTTGTGACATCAGTAAGATGTCTTTTATTATGCCCGAAACGAATTTAAACACAAACTATGCCCCGTAGGGGTAGTTTGGTTATTTTCAAGTTTATAAAAGAGTTTAGGTATTAACCTGAGTTACATGTCTGATGTAATCAGCAAAAATACTCCATTTAATAAATTATAACAGTAGGGTAAAGTATATATGTGAAATTTATCAATTATAACCAAACTATGCACCGTAGGGGCATTTTGGTAATTTCACATAAGCCGAAAAGCTCAAAACTGAAGTCTGAGTTTAACAACCTTTGCTTACTGTTAAAATATTATAATTTGCCTCAAATATCAGGAGGTATCACCCTTGGTATGTTTAAAATACTCTTAGTACATACTATGCGTTAAAAACGCTTAATTTTGCGATTAAAAGCCGTTTACGGGTTCGATACATAAAGCTGATATTTTTACCATTCCAGAAGGCTTAAAATAAATTATTTATCATTTAAGATCAGTAGCAAAAGGTTTGGAGTCGTTTAGATATGTAAAACCCATTTTATGGCCCGTAAGGGCAAAACCAACAAGTACCGGGTTAAGCCTACGACTATGAGTTATGCTCAGCCTAAAATTAATAAAAAATCTTTAAAAATCCCAAAATAATATATTACATCAGTGGGTAAAAGGTTTGATATTAAAAAGTATGTTTAAGTAGGCTATATGCTAAATACGCCATTTAATTAACATAAAGCTTTAATTTTTACGCTAACGAGCATAACTCTTAATCTACACCTCAAACTGATGTCAAACTTTGGGTACAAGTTTATATATCAGTGACTAAGGTTTTTATTCTTTTACATTTCCAAAAATCACGTTTTAAGGTGAAAAGGGCATAATGGTCAACATATGGGCAATTAACGGAATCATGCGTATTAATCGGTTAACTAATGAACCATGGTGTATAATCACAGAGGGTTATACTAGCATGCAACCTGGTCCAACCAGAGCTCTAAGGTATTTCTAAATAATACCAAAACGGGTCAGAACTGAAGTCAAAGCAAAAGTCAAAGCTTTGCGACTTTCGGTTCCGAACCGGGTCTAAACAGGAAATTGTTGGGTTGAACATGTTTAGACATGTTCTTACACTAATTACTAAGTTATATTAATGATCAAACAGGTTGTATGTGTTCTACATTGCTAATTATGCATAAATTAGAAATTAATTATCCTGTTGACTTTTTAAATAACAAGCTTGACCCGACATTTGACCTAGTTAGAGTGGGAATCAGAGGGTGCCCTTTTAAGGGTTTAATGCCCACATAATATAACAAAATTTGCATCGTTAAAATTTTACCGAGCCTCGTGTTGACTGCGTTGACCAGCAGTTGACCAGGTTTGACCGATGTTGACCAGGTTTGACCGATGTTGACCAGGTTTGACCGAACCCAAAACTGAACCGAGGCACTAACATGACCCAAAACTTCCCCTTGACCAGTTTTGACCACGTTTGACCTGTTAACCATGTTGAACCGAGCCCGAGAGCGTCCCGAACTTAAATTTTTCACCCGAGTCGAAAGTGGTTCGATGGACTCTACGGGTCACTAGGAACCCAAAAATATATTTTTCATCGAAAACTGACGGCTGGAACTCGCCAGAACCATGTCAGAAGTCGAGCCCGAGAGCGTCCCGAACTTAAATTTTTCACCCGAGTCGAAAGTGGTTCGATGGACTCTACGGGTCACTAGGAACCCAAAAATATATTTTTCATCGAAAACTGACGGCTGGAACTCGCCAGAACCATGTCAGAAGACCCGAGTCGAAAGTGGTTCGATGGACTCTATAGGTCACTAGGAGTCCAAAAATATATTTTTCGTCGAAAACTGACGGCTGGAACTCGCCAGAACCATGTCAGAAGTCGAGATTTCGCCGGAGAATGAAATTTCTTGAAACTGTGCAGAAATGCTCCTAAAGTCCCGATCGAAGCATCTGCAAAGTCAAAAGTTTAAAACGGACTCGCCGGAATTTGACCGGAATGTTGCCGGAGTTGCCATAGAGCTCAAACCGCTAAGAATTAGCTAAAACTAACTACACCACGCGATCCGGAACGTCGGATATAGTCGAAAAAGTGTACCCTTGGCCGGAAAACAGCCGCCGGAAAAGTCGCCGGTCGCCGGAAAAGTTGCCGGAAAAGTTTCTAGAGAGAGAGAGAGTTTTAGAGAGAGAAAGAGATGGTGAAAATGATTTTTATTTTTATTTTATTTTATTTTCATTTATATAGTGGAGGTTTTGTGGGCTTGGGCCCAAGGCCCACAAGCCCGTCTTCGCACCCGAACATCATGTAAGCATCGTAGAGCATAATATTAATACTTAAATACGCAAATTAGGATCGGTAGTCGATGTTTGCGTGTTCGTTCGTCGGTTGCGTAAAAATTGCGAGAAATTAAATCGTTGACGTTTTTTTTAACCCCTCGTATACGAATATTGCCATAACTTTCTCATACCTTAACGAAACCTTGTGAAATTTTTATCACACATTCTTGTGAGTATAATTAAGCATTACAAAGCTTCGGGTTTGCTAAAAGGTCACTCAGAGGTATACCTTTAAACATGTTGACACATTTAACCCCTGTAGTTTGTAATTTCTCACTTTCTTTCACAATTGGCTTTGTATGATCCATGATTTATTCGGTTGAGGTTATGAACATCATGTAGGGTTACTGTAAAGTATATTTATCCCTTGTTGACATTTTGAACCCTTATATTCACATACTTTCCATGTTTTGTCAACTTTAGTCCCTGTAAATATAATTTCACACGTTCAAGCTTATGACACGTGTCAATACATTATTGGACGTGAATTTTCGAGGTGTTACATCCTCACCCCCTTAAAATAAATCTCGACCTCGAGATTTGCTAAAACGATGGAAGTACTTTTTGTCGCATAATGGACTTAACTTCCATAACATATCTGGAGTCTTTCCAAGCTCCTAAAGTGACTCCTATATTAGGTACATATATCCTTTTTGAAGCTTCTTAACCTATCGATCCTTAATCGATACAGAATGCTCATCACATCATAAATTTGCATAACATTATGTGATAGTGCTTCTTGACTTATTGGCGAAACACACCTTTCAGTCACTAGTGTGTAATGTATTGCGAGCTCCGCCAAGCTCCTTAAATAGGTTTTAGCTTATAAGCTACCTGATCTTGATACATTCGATTTCCTTCGAATGATTCTATATATTCAGAGCTTAACTAGCCTGTTAATTTAACAGATTTGGCACACCCTTCCTGGGTGATATCTATTGTTGAACCTTATTCCTTAATCAAGAATTTAGGAGGTTTGCTATTTCCATTAATCCTTGATTTTCTGCCGAATACTGGCATCTTACAGATGATTATGAATTTGCGTGATCTTATTTGTTGTTTCCAATGCAACTTTCAGATCTTGATAATTGGACTTACCAATCTATTGTCCTAACAATAGATGTTTAACATTCCATTTATACAAGGTCTCCAAGGGAGTAGCCTTGATACTTATATATCAACTATTATAGGAAAGCTTATCTTAAGGTGAGATGGTTATTCCAACCACTGCTTAACAAATTTTAAGGAATAGCTAATCCTTACAGCTAGTCGAACAAATCGACGATCCTGTGCAGCTGATGGCAAATTCTTAATTGTTGCCTAATTAGGGTTGCGGTAAAAATGCATAAGCAAAAAGAACCGTCTTTCATAATTAACTATACCGATATCTCAGGATATTGAGTTAGGGTATATTAACCCTCTATTTTAAAACTTAGTTAATCAGGGTTTCAATTCTTCCAATGATGGTGCTAGCCGTCTTGGAGATTTCATAATAATACAGCCTTAAATGGGATATAAACCTTAACTCTACCTGCCCCTCAGGGGTAAACAGGGTAATCTTAGGAGAAGATAATTAAGGTACAAGGAGGTTATAGAGATTTTACAAATCTCAGGCTCCAATTTATCCATCATTGCTTGTGTCAATTAAGTGACACACTTATGTTACTAATCCACGAATTCCTTAATCGGGAACATTTACTTGGATAATTCCATTCTGGATATCTTCTTTGAATACTACTAGTCGACTTTGGTACAATATGACCATTGGGATATCTCAGGGGTTCCATGCATTAAACCTCCATACTGATCAGGCATGGAAGCAATCTATGGGACACACTAGGATACGCCAATCCTCATATGGCACTTTTATCAAACATAGTTGGCATTCGCAGTCGATAGAAAACAATGAGAAAATAATAAAATAAAGTAATATATATTGTCGTACTCTATTCGAAGAAAGAGTACTCTCAGATTTTTCAGAAGGATCCCTTGCCGATACTTAGAAGAATCGGTTACTATGGGTTCCTTGGTAAGTTATACCTTGTGGATAATATAAAAGTTTGCTAAGCTTATGGTTTATGAAGATTTATTATTGCCTGTATTAAATCAGGACACTTAGCAGAAATTATCATTGGTAAATGATAAGGAATGTACTTGATGACATCGTGAACTGCCTCTTGGCATTCATCAGGTGAGTTCAGGCGTTTCCTTTCTTAGCCTTTCCAGGCTTAGCTGCACCTTCTTTGGCAGCTTTATGGTATCTAGTTCTGATGCGGCCTTACTCAGCACAGCCGTGACAGATTGCATTCTTTGTGTCCCCACATTCATGGGAAAATGATGACCCGTTCCTTTGCAGATGTCACACTGCTTTGGTCCTTCCAACTGCTGTGTCAACCGCAGCTTGGAGATTAACTCCATTAATATTGAAGTTTACGTTTGTAGCTTTATTAACTTTCGTCGCCTTAATAGTATTGCGACTGTCGTCTACCTCATCCGAGTTTTCCATTCTTGAAACTTGGTACCAATCACCAAAATTTAACAATTATTAGTCATCATCCTGATGACCCGACTTAGATTAGCCACGGCATTCATAAACCGTATGGGCTATTCTGTTCTGAACATTCCTAGTGAATGTTATTTGAATGTATATCCATTATATTTAGCCTAGGTCACAAAAGGACCATCAATGGCATTCAAGGTTTGGAGTGAGTCCAATACCTGCTTGACAGGGGACCATAATGTCACAATTGTCTTTGTCACAAGGAGGATTATAAATAGCTCAAAGGCTAGCCTTACATGACTTTGGTTATATATATATATACATATATGGCGTAGGAGCCTGTCGCGAGGGACGTAGAAAGATATGGCATAGAGTCTAGTCATGGAGGACATAAGTAATCATATGGCGTGAAGGCCTTGTCGTAATGACATTCAGTTACGGCACAAATGGCCTTGTCTCTAGGACGTTATAGGATATGGCACTAAGGCCTGTCACCTGGGATGTTAACATTTAGTATGTTAACTTGACACGAACGACGAATTATAGCACGGAGGCTTGTTATGGGTGACTTGAAATATAACTTGTGGATTTGTCACAATGACATCAATTCATAGGCTGCAATCTTATTAGATCAGGAGTTTTAAGGCTTGAACATAGTTCTTCACCTTTGGACAGGGAGTCATAGACTACAACTGTCATCGTCTTTAAAGGCGATTCACTTAACAGAAAGGTAAACCAATTAACATCACTAATGGATGTCTATATATAATTATAGTATCTAATGACATTAGTCATGATCACCTCGATCATATTGACTATTAGGTTTGGGTATAATCCCACCATTTTGAATAGAGGATCATAAAGATCACCACTGTTTTGTCTTATTGGCAATAGAGTATAGTATAGCCCGTAGGCATTTCATCACTAAGGATGTCAATATTATGAATTTATGATCATCATACTGATGATAATAGTCAGGATCGCAATGATCACATGGACTATGGGATTTGAGCGTAGCTCACCCCCTTGGGCAAAGAATCACAAAAGATTACAATTGCCTTGTCTTTATTTAACAATATAATATAGCCCTTAGGTAAAACATCATTGGGGATGTTTAAATTTTAATCATCGTACTGATTATTTTAGTCATGATCGCATTGATCATATAGACTATTAGGCTTGAGCACAGCTCGCTACCTTAAATAGGGGATCGTAGAGATCACAATGTTTGTGTCACAATGAACAATATAATATGGCCCGTAGGCGAAACATCACTAATGGATGTTTATAATAGGTTCATCGTATTAGATGATATAAGTCATTATTTTATTAATCATATTGACTATTTGGCTTGAGCATAGCTCACCACCTTAGACAAGGAATCATAAAGATAACAATGTCAATGTCCTAAATGGACAATATATTATAGCCCGTAGGCAAAACATCACTAAAGGGTGTTAAATAATATGATCATCGTATTAGATGATATTAGTCATGATCGCATTGATCATATAGACTATTATGTTTGGACATAGTCCAACATTTTAGACAGGAGGTCAAAGAGCACCACTGTCGTTGTCTTATCGGACAACAAGTTTAGCCCGTAGGCACTTCATCACTCACGGATGTTTATAATATGATCATCTTATAAGATAATATAAGCCATGATTCCTAAATCACTAGGCTAGATAAGGGAATTGGAAGAATCCAATATAAGGATGACTGTTGTGATTTTCTCGAATCACATCTGTCAAGAGTGCTAACACGTTCCTAAGTGTTAACAAGGATCTGAATCCCTTGAGTAGGTTTCACCATCTTGGCCGCGTAGGCTAGGTTTCACCTTTAAGATTCTTTCTAAAATGCATACTAACAGGGAAGGAAGGGTATTTATTTTGTTCAGGATTTTTATCATAAATCCTAATTCATAAGTTAATGATAGCACAAATGGCCTAGTCGCGTAGACAAGTTAAATTTATAAGCCATGATTTCAGAGAATCGCGACATTAAGGTCTGAATCAAAGTTCATTACCTTTTCCTGACAGGGAGCTGTAGGCTACCACTGTCTTTAGTCTCAGAGGACATTATCTATAGCCCGCAGGTACCTCCCTTCTGAGGGATGTTTATTATGGAATTGCCCCTTAGGGAAATTCATTAACCATGGTAAACAGAGACCATATTTGGTTAATTTATTAATCATTTATATTTAGGATTTCTATTATAATTTATCCTAATTATAAAACATTAACAGTTTTATTAGTGGCACCCAAGGCCTGGTCACATGGACAATTATAAATTATATGCTAGGATTTCAGAGAATCAAAGCATTTGAGGTTTGAACCTAGTTCATTACCTTTATCTGACAGGGAGTCATTGCTACCACTGTCTTTTGGCTCATATGGAAATGAGCAAGGCCCGTAGGCACTATATTACCACGTATGGTTAAAATATGATCATCTTAATTGATGATGTAAACCCAGGATTCAGAGATCATTAAACTGGGTTAGGAATCTTTATAAGGATCCTTATATAATAATAACGTGTGTGATTTTAAATGAATCACATCTGCCAGGAGTGTTAACATGTTTTAAGATGTTAACAGGGATTTGAATCTTTTAAACAGGTCTTACCATCTTGGCCAGGTCTTTATAATGACACTCGGCTAGGTTTCAAACTTAAGATTCTTAATTTAATTAACGCAGAACAATTTTAAATTGAGGTGTTAATATGGATCTGAACCTAATTATGGAACTACCATCTTGGCCGGGTCTTAATATGACACGAGGCTAGGTCTTGCCCTTTTTAGATTTTGCCATTTTATTATAATGGTAGATCTTGCAAAAGGAAATGTGATTTTCCATTTATTTAATATTCTTGTTTAGAATGAAAGTTTAAACTAAATCATTCCACTATATAAAAATAAAAGTATAAAGTTGCCCTAAGCGGGACTTGAAAGGAATAATGTTGTCCTTGTAGGGACTGAAAGGTAATTATGTCCTTATAAGGACTAATAAGGAAACGATCTTCAGTAAAAGGAGTTTCTTCTTCGTTTTATTTCTGAACGCTTTCTCCTTGGATGCTCGTTTCATTCTAGCCGCGGTACGAAGCTCAGGGCTCCGGGTGTGGAGAACTCCTATTACGGCTTCTTCGCTTGGCGACGTATCAAATAAAAATTTGGAAGCAAAAAATTTATAGATTAGGATTGAGAACATTCCTAAGTTAAGTCTAGACTCAGAAGGTCAAGGAATGTGCTAATGTGTCATTGAGATTAAACACAAAAAGTAGTGTTTAATTCACTTAGTGTTGGCTCTGATACCAACCTGTCACACCCCGACTTTCCACGTGTCACCGGTGGGCCCGGTAGGGGAGTATCATGACGTGGTTGGTAACATCACAGTCAAACAACACAATTTAAATGCACAGCGGAAGCAAATGATAAAAATATATTACAATCCGATTCAAAAGTAATATCAAATATCACACCGGAACGTAAGATGGATCCACAGGCGGATCTTAAACAAAAGATAACTTTGTTCAACAGACTTTAGGCATCTAAGCTTGCGAGACTCATTAATGATGCTAGGAGTAGCCAGCCGATTCCGATTAGTACCTGCACTTAGCCTTTTTGGAAAATACGTCAGTTTACACTTGTAAATACTATCAACCGACTCATTTTGAAAATGATTTAAAATTTGTTTGGATGCACATGGCACAAATGTTTTATAATTTGATTAAAATGCACAGAGGCAAAATTAACCTTTTATAACTTGGGATAATTATTTGAGTATAATACTTGTAAACGAATTACATGTTTCTTATGCGTTCAGTAGCCCGATCCGTAGACCGGGTTAAAGATCAATAGACACACCACAAAATTGAGTTATGCACTGAAAGGTGTACGCCTACACCCCGTGCTCAGGTCGTGGCCATCTCGTAAGATGATGCCAGGGATATCCGGGACATGGTCATTAACCCCCCAAAGGCTTTAAGCAAACAAAACATTTCAAAACAGAGCATATCAATGATTTAACCTCTATTCGATTAAAGATTCAATGCTGGACCAAGCGGTATTCTATATACCGTACCCCAAGCCCGTATAGGGAAAATAAGTTAAAAGTATTTACCTGAGCTAAAAATAAATTCAATCCCAGCCGTATCAAATCAGCAAGTACAGATAGCTTTTAATGGGCTCCTAAATCTGGAACGAAGGTTTATAATAACCTATTAGAATCCTAACGGGTCTTTAGTTAAGCTTAAGCTTAGACCGGCTAGTTTCAAAGATACGGTTCGTACGCACGATTAAGCGATGACCGGATAGAATGTGATTTAGACCCTACAAGTTCAGAGACTTGTTTAATATGGGTATTTCATGCACACTCTGGATTTTGAGATAAAACCGATAAGGTTTGACCCGTTTCGGCTAATTTATGTAAACGAGTTACATAAACCGAACCGAACGCGCAAAAGGCGTGACGGGTAATCATAAGAGTCCTAACCAGGTTTCCTAAGTTAATATGCCTCAAATATGTTGTGACATCAGTAAGATGTCTTTTATTATGCCCGAAACGAATTTAAACACAAACTATGCCCCGTAGGGGTAGTTTGGTTATTTTCAAGTTTATAAAAGAGTTTAGGTATTAACCTGAGTTACATGTCTGATGTAATCAGCAAAAATACTCCATTTAATAAATTATAACAGTAGGGTAAAGTATATATGTGAAATTTATCAATTATAACCAAACTATGCACCGTAGGGGCATTTTGGTAATTTCACATAAGCCGAAAAGCTCAAAACTGAAGTCTGAGTTTAACAACCTTTGCTTACTGTTAAAATATTATAATTTGCCTCAAATATCAGGAGGTATCACCCTTGGTATGTTTAAAATACTCTTAGTACATACTATGCGTTAAAAACGCTTAATTTTGCGATTAAAAGCCGTTTACGGGTTCGATACATAAAGCTGATATTTTTACCATTCCAGAAGGCTTAAAATAAATTATTTATCATTTAAGATCAGTAGCAAAAGGTTTGGAGTCGTTTAGATATGTAAAACCCATTTTATGGCCCGTAAGGGCAAAACCAACAAGTACCGGGTTAAGCCTACGACTATGAGTTATGCTCAGCCTAAAATTAATAAAAAATCTTTAAAAATCCCAAAATAATATATTACATCAGTGGGTAAAAGGTTTGATATTAAAAAGTATGTTTAAGTAGGCTATATGCTAAATACGCCATTTAATTAACATAAAGCTTTAATTTTTACGCTAACGAGCATAACTCTTAATCTACACCTCAAACTGATGTCAAACTTTGGGTACAAGTTTATATATCAGTGACTAAGGTTTTTATTCTTTTACATTTCCAAAAATCACGTTTTAAGGTGAAAAGGGCATAATGGTCAACATATGGGCAATTAACGGAATCATGCGTATTAATCGGTTAACTAATGAACCATGGTGTATAATCACAGAGGGTTATACTAGCATGCAACCTGGTCCAACCAGAGCTCTAAGGTATTTCTAAATAATACCAAAACGGGTCAGAACTGAAGTCAAAGCAAAAGTCAAAGCTTTGCGACTTTCGGTTCCGAACCGGGTCTAAACAGGAAATTGTCGGGTTGAACATGTTTAGACATGTTCTTACGCTAATTACTAAGTTATATTAATGATCAAACAGGTTGTATGTGTTCTACATTGCTAATTATGCATAAATTAGAAATTAATTATCCTGTTGACTTTTTAAATAACAAGCTTGACCCGACATTTGACCTAGTTAGAGTGGGAATCAGAGGGTGCCCTTTTAAGGGTTTAATGCCCACATAATATAACAAAATTTGCATCGTTAAAATTTTACCGAGCCTCGTGTTGACTGCGTTGACCAGCAGTTGACCAGGTTTGACCGATGTTGACCAGGTTTGACCGAACCCAAAACTGAACCGAGGCACTAACATGACCCAAAACTTCCCCTTGACCAGTTTTGACCACGTTTGACCTGTTAACCATGTTGAACCGAGCCCGAGAGCGTCCCGAACTTAAATTTTTCACCCGAGTCGAAAGTGGTTCGATGGACTCTACGGGTCACTAGGAACCCAAAAATATATTTTTCATCGAAAACTGACGGCTGGAACTCGCCAGAACCATGTCAGAAGTCGAGCCCGAGAGCGTCTCGAACTTAAATTTTTCACCCGAGTCGAAAGTGGTTCGATGGACTCTACGGGTCACTAGGAACCCAAAAATATATTTTTCATCGAAAACTGACGGCTGGAACTCGCCAGAACCATGTCAGAAGTCGAGCCCGAGAGCGTCCCGAACTTAAATTTTTCACCCGAGTCGAAAGTGGTTCGATGGACTCTATAGGTCACTAGGAGTCCAAAAATATATTTTTCGTCGAAAACTGACGGCTGGAACTCGCCAGAACCATGTCAGAAGTCGAGATTTCGCCGGAGAATGAAATTTCTTGAAACTGTGCAGAAATGCTCCTAAAGTCCCGATCGAAGCATCTGCAAAGTCAAAAGTTTAAAACGGACTCGCCGGAATTTGACCGGAATGTTGCCGAAGTTGTCATAGAGCTCAAACCGCTAAGAATTAGCTAAAACTAACTACACCACGCGATCCGGAACGTCGGATATAGTCGAAAAAGTGTACCCTTGGCCGGAAAACGGCCGCCGGAAAAGTCGCCGGTCGCCGGAAAAGTTTCTAGAGAGAGAGAGAGTTTTAGAGAGAGAAAGAGATGGTGAAAATTATTTTTATTTTATTTTATTTTATTTTCATTTATATAGTGGAGGTTTTGTGGGCTTGGGCCCAAGGCCCACAAGCCCGTCTTCGCACCCAAACATCATGTAAGCATCGTAGAGCATAATATTAATACTTAAATACGCAAATTAGGATCGGTAGTCGATGTTTGCGTGTTCGTTCGTCGGTTGCGTAAAAATCGCGAGAAATTAAATCGTTGACGTTTTTTTTTAACCCCTCGTATACGAATATTGCCATAACTTTCTCATACCTTAACGAAACCTTGTGAAATTTTTATCACACATTCTTGTGAGTATAATTAAGCATTACAAAGCTTCGGGTTTGCTAAAAGGTCACTCAGAGGTATACCTTTAAACATGTTGACACATTTAACCCCTGTAGTTTGTAATTCCTCACTTTCTTTCACAATTGGCTTTGTATGATCCATGATTTATTCGGTTGAGGTTATGAACATCATGTAGGGTTACTGTAAAGTATATTTATCCCTTGTTGACATTTTGAACCCTTATATTCACATACTTTCCATGTTTTGTCAACTTTAGTCCCTGTAAATATAATTTCACACGTTCAAGCTTATGACACGTGTCAATACATTATAGGACGTGAATTTTCGAGGTGTTACATCATTTGTACATGATAACAATCGTATCAATCTCATATTTCACACTTAACTTCCAATAATCATTTCTAACAACATAACTCATATAATCATGTCCGCATACATTTAACTCATGTAACTCATCATGTCATTACATTTAACACGGATTGCTATTACATGCACCATACGACTTCTCATCAACCTACATTTACGACAACGAGTCAACTCATGTTTCTTATACTTAGTTGACTTTCAAAAGTCAACTATTAACTATGCATATCTATCGACTTATCAACATATTCCCGTAACATCATAATCGACTATACGGACGACACTATATACATTTTATCATTCACTTGATGTACGTACTACCTTCTAAGCATAACGTACAACTTATTCATACACAATCTTCTAAATTCATATATAGCTCATCAAATGCTTCTACAATCCAACATGGGGTATTTAAATTAAACATCAAACATGTAACCCTCAATTTACATTACATCATCTAAAACCCACTTCATAACTACTTGTTAATCACTTACAAGTGATCTAATCTTAAGTTCTTCATAATTCATCATACTTTTGATATATGTACTACCTTGTAAGCATAGTGTACAACTAGTTCATGCATATCATTCTAATCTCATACACAATTCATCAATTTCTTCCTTCTAGTCAACACAAATCATACATGCATAACCATCAAACCTACAATTATCACATTTCTTCCAATCCTTCTAACAAGAATCCATCATACATAACATGATACATAAATTTTTGAACAAGAATTAGACCTAGATGATATATCCATGCTATCATCTTCACCCCAACAATTGGGTTTCACCTTTAAACATCAAATTAAGCTAAATCATGCATAATTCATGTTCTATATGGTGATTCTAACACCTATACATGAACAATTTCATACCAATTCACGGATTAAGACATAACCCACTTCATACAACTTCATAAATCTAAATTTTGAGACATACCTCATGATCCCCTTGAGTAGGTGATCCTTAATTCATGTTCGGTTGTGAATTTGAGCTTCATTTGACTCCTCAATTTGATGATTATGTTAGAACTAGGGTTTGGTTCATGGGGAGTTCCCCCTGATCGTTCTAGAACACACGAAATGTGTGTGTGTTTGTGTGGGTGTGTTTGTTACTTAAAACATAACTTTCCCCCTTGTTCATCTTTGGTCCCTCAAGTTTGTTCCCTTGTTTGCTTTGTTAAACATTTTATTACATTCCATCTTTTAATAGTTTTAACCATACATCTAAGTAGGTTAATTAGCCTAGTTGTTTATTTCTTGAGGTACCATATCACAGCATTTTAACGAATATAAATATTCGGGTTTTGGGGTGTTACATTCAAGCAATTCAAGAAGTGTTGGTGGTTTTTCATCTAACCCAAGTTTTGAGCCGAACACTCCGATGAAAAGTCCTCAATCCATGCAAAGCTCAAACAACTACACAAGCCACAATAATTCAAACCCACATGTCATCCAATGCAACATTGTAACACCCTGAAAACGGGTTTAGTAATCAAACCACGTTAATATTTATGAACGGGTAAAATACCGTTAGTGGTGAAATTAACCCGGTAAATATTAGGAATTAAATAAATAAACCTAATATTAATTAAAAGGAGGATAAATACTTTGAGAAAAACAAACTATATAAAAAGGGCCCGAGTTAACGGGACTTAAAATAAAACGGGTTATAAACCCCGGAACCTACTAAGTTAACTAGAAATAATTAACTTAGTTATTAATGGGTAATTGAGTTAATGAATAAAAATAAAAATCAAGACTTATAACCCTCTTTATAAAACCTCTAAACACGAGGGACTAAATGTGGGAAACTAGGAAAGTGTTTTAATGAAAACATTTATATAAAAAAAGTTAAAACACACACATGTGTGTGTGTTCGATCGACCAGGAGCAAGGAGAAAAGGGTTATAAACCCTAGCTCAACAATATCTTCAAATTGGAGGATCAATCAAAGGCCAAATTTAGATTTGAATATATATAAACGATCACTAAGTCAAGGGGATCGTATGGTATGTCGAAACTTATATTTTGGTGATATTTCGAAATTTTGACAATCATGCATGAACGAAATTCTTGTATGAAAGTTGAATGTTTTAGTGAAATTGATGTGAGTTTAAGTCTAGAAACAAATCCCTAGGTGCAAACTTGTTGAATTTGTGCCATAAACTAGTGAGTCAAATAATCAAGTATGAGCTAAGTGGGTTTTTGTAATATGATGATGTTAGTGCCTAACTAGTGATTAGGATCATCATATTTGATAGTAAAGGCAAGGTACTTAAAGGAATTTCAAGTTTGAGTACTTGACAATACATGATTCGAAATGGGTCTTGAATGCTGTAATGAAATTAGTAATTTATTTCATGAATATGGATGATTGAAATCATGATATCTACTAGTTGACATGTAGAACTCGATTATATTAGGTATTCGGATGAATGCTAATGATATGACGAAGTTTTACTAGTAGATGAGGACCCTTAGTTCTTGTGAAATGAATAAATAAGTTAGCTTTGATAATCGCTCGAACTAGTTGAAGTGTTGGAAATATAATGAACCGGGTCAAAAGATTAGTTAAACCGGTGCCTTACAAGAATGCCTACCGGGTAAATTGTGAATGCCTAAACTAGTTAATGAACTTCAATGTGCATTTTATATATTAAAACACCGTCTTAAAACCCATATCACCCCGTCTAAAGCTCTGTTTTGTAGTTGTGAAATGCTGTAAAAAGTTATGTTATGCCTATGTCATCAGGTTTTTACAACGGCTGTAAGGGGCCGAAAAACACTACTTCATTTTTTTTTACTTTTTAACGGCAGTGTTTGTAACATTTTAAACTAGTGGTGTGAAAAAATGGGGGGAAAACTCGCACGGGAGGACCACTTTTGAATTGTAGAGGCAGCAGGGTTTACTGCGACTTATGTTATTGGAAGAGGTGTGGGAAACTGCATTCCCAAGACTTGCTGTTACATATCTGTTGGATTGGTATTAGGATGTTCGTACCACCCCTTATAATCTTCCATGCATAACTTTTTACAGCATTTCACTTCTCGACCGCACCCTTTGAAATTTTTCGTCCGCACCCCTTAGGTAAAAAGTGTTATCAATTTATATTTTAAATTTTTTTAGTAAACTCTTATTTTTTAAAAAAATATACTACCTAAATTATATAACTTTTAATACCTAACCAACTAAGCCCAAATATCCATATCTTTACCCACTTATAATTCCTAACTAGCTAGCCCACTAAGTCTTAGCCCATTAACCAAACCCAACAATATTTCAAACTATAATAAAATAATTAAAGCCCAAAACCTTAAGAAATTCTATCCCGCTCTCTCTCTCTCTCTCTTGTGTGTGTTTTGACGTTGTTTATGGTTGTTTAGATGATTTTTAGGGTGATTATGTTGTTTATATATTTTTAGGGTGATTACAACTTACGTTATGATTTCTAGGGCTTGAATAGTTGAAAATTAAAATTGAAACATTATGTTATGGAGCGATGAACTTATGTTATATAGAGAAAGAATTGCTTAAGAAATTAGCTTTAGATGATGTTTTGGATAGATTTCAAAAAATGAAAACCCGTAGGGCGTCGACGTTTTAATTATGTTTGTAACAAGGTTTGACATGTTTTTGATGATTATATAAATTTAGTTTGATGTTCGTTTGTTTTACATGACCCGACCCGATACGAACCGATTTTTTTACTTATATACCTAGGGGCCTAAAATTTTTAAAAATGTTCCGCACCCCTATGGAAAAATTTCTGGGTCCGCCACTGCACCGTCTTAATGTACACTGGTTTAAAATCATGTCTTATTAAACGGTGTTTAAGCATTAGACGGTGTTCTTCTGAATTTTATTGAATATTTTATTTAAAAGAGTATTGGTATTGGTTTTAAGATGGTGTTATTACTTTAACACCGTCTAAAACAAATCATTGACACCGTCTAATGCTACATTTTGTAGTAGTGTTTACGACTGCCGTAAATGAAAAAAAACTAGTTCTTTTTTCTATTTTTTTTTGGAAAAGTTGACTTTTTTTTAAAGATTTTTGGTTTTTTTTAAAAAAAAAAAAAAAACCTTTCATAAGGCTGAGTTCTCTAAGTTCTCACAACTCGTATGAGTTTACATTTTACCCTAACCCTATATATATATATATTAATCTTCTATATTTAGTTTCAAATAATATAACTAGTTTAAACAATTAAACCAAATTTGGATTTAAACTAAAATAAAAACAAATCCAGCTACTCAAATTATTAAACAATTAAATAAAAAAAAACAATTAAAACCTATTATGAATTTGTAACAATTATTGGTCGTATCATGTTTTTTGCATATAATTATTGAGTTATATTGTAGGGGCGTTCCTTTCTTACTCGTCCCGAACCAAAACGTTTTAAGAACTCAATGGGTCCGGCCCTAGATCGCCATGTTAGTATGTTACGTTTTAATATAGAAACTCATCACCATGTACGTATTGTAGTCCGGATTGGTGAAATTAGTATTTTTAAAAGATTATAAATGCTTTTCAATGTATGCCAATTATTTTATGATTCTTACAGAAGTTAGGTCACTGTAGCGTCTGTTATATCGGAGCTGCTGTAAAAAAAAGTTTTGTTGATTTTTGTTTCTTCATACTTTGAAACCTTTACTTTCAGTGTTTACACTTACATTTCCTAACTTTTTAAAAATTTTATGAAATGTTATTTTAACTTCCTCAAGTTTTAAGTGTATATTTTTATATATGTACATGTCAGTATAAATTCAAGTTTTAGGTTTCGACGTAAATTTTTTCCGGTCGAATATAATACGTTTCGCGCATATTTTTATATATGTTTTCAATCGGTGTACATTTTGACGTAAATGTTGTTTGGAAACGAGTCGGGTAAAATGTAATACGTTTTCATAGACAATATAAATTCGAGTTATTTTACGTTTCGACGTTGTCACAACGCGGTACCATCCTTTAACTTAAAAAAACACTATTTTCTTACGTTTCTGCGTTTATTTTTAGGAAACAATTTGGGTCAAATATAAAATGTTTGTGTGCTTATTTTTATGTTTGTTTTCAGGGTTCAGAAAAAAGTCGAATCAAATATATTACGTTTTCATTAGATGATATAAATTCGTGTTACTTTACGTTTCGTCACCACCATAACGCGTGAAGAAATTTAGTAGTTATTGTATATACATTTCACTTACCTGTGTGTATGGTTTACATTCAAGTGATGCATTTATGACGCCACTCTTGTCTTCAAGGTTATTTATTGATTCTTTAACATATGACTTGCTTTTTGTTGCAGTCTTTTTACATGTTTTGATACCGCTAAGGTAAAAACTCTACACTAACACATCACTTGCTACTTGTGTAATTTGAATAAACATCATACAACTTATAATTTCTAAATCCCTTTTTCTAAACATTAGTAAATGTTGTGTTTTGTATAATTAACCCTTACCTTTACAGTTGTTTTTTGAGACTAGGTTAGAATATATATATAGTTTGGTTTGCTCAAGAAGAACAAGAAATCTTTTTTATTATTGACTCAAACGAGCTTCGATTGAACTCATTGTAGTTACGTTAGAATCGTCTCGTTGAACTCCACTATCTTAGCTTTTAGGGTTTGATGTTTAGGATTTTTGCTTCTAAGCTTTAGCTTTAGGGTTTATGGTTAACTTTTTGTGTTTAGTTTTTAAGATTTACCCTTGAGGGATTAGTTTTAAGTTTTAATTCACGATTTTAGCTTTAGGGTTTATGGTTCGACAAGCAGATTTCAAAGCCGCTGCAATAAGTTTAATAGAAATTAGTTTGAGCCGGATATTGAGTTTTTAGAAATCCTTCTTACCTCTTTCCATGAAACAAACTTGTTTAACGGATCCTCCCTCCCCGTGTGTATATTGTTGCTATCTCATTTTTCTGCTTTTAACGTCTGGTGGGTATGGGGAGGATAGTCTCTTTGGAGACTACCCGCCACGTAGGCGCCACGTAATCACGGGAGGAGGAGCATCCTCTTAGGGATTACCCAAGGGTGTGGGGACTTGCCAAGACTACCCCACCACTAATAATATATTAATATATATATATATAAAGGATGAGAGAGAAGTCAGATGGGGGCCACCAGTTTTGCTCCGTCTCCTGCGTCACAATTCCGACGGAACTGCCGTGCCGTGCCCCAAGGGGGCGGTGTTTGACGAGGCTAAGGGAAGGGGGGGGGGGGGGGGGACGGCCCTCTGCGGATCCCCATACCCAATGGGCTTATAATTCGTATAGGTTAGCTGTCAGTGAAATCATTATACATTATTATTTAGTTAAAGTAAAATGCCGAGGGGTAGCTAGAAGATCATGTAAATGCCACCTGCCCATGCACTTTCTACACAAATATGATGGGGTTCCCACGTGGGGCCTTGTTTCCTGTTCAAAGCTTCACTGTTAGTGTTAGGTAACCTACATTCCTCTCATTTACATTATGTCATATCATATGACTCATCATGTTTTAAACATTTTACAAACTGGTTATATAGTACTATAATAAAAAGATGGATAATGCATGGTTTTCTCAAATTTGGTTTTACGATAGCACACAACATGAATTTAATATTAAAACATTTTTAGAATTATAATATGTTGGTTTTAGTTGGGATATGCACGTGTAAGAAACCGTACTATATGAGTGTCATTTCATCTAGTATTGATCGAAATTCGAAAAAGTTAGAATATAAGCATGGAAATATGGAAAAGTGAATCTATAGCGCTTGTTTGGTATGGGCATGGTACCAATTTTAAAAGCTTGATCTAAATGCATCCTTATTCTTACTAATCATACTCCCCATGTGAGAGAAAAAGTATCCGTTCCACACGGGACTCACCCGTAAATATGTGAGAGGAGGGAGGTGTATTTAGTAATTAGCGGAGTTTATGGTTCGTTATTAATCACTCGAGGGCAGTCCCATTAAGCATGTAGAAAAAGACACGATTTAAGTCCTAAAAACATTAGGATCCTAAATATACGTTTTCGACCCCTTAGTTTTATACAAAGTTTTAGGTCTGGTGACTTTCGCCACCGGTCGAAAATCTCAAGCTTCGCCACATGTAGATGATGGACACATATATGAGAAATAATGATGGGCCTTTAATGAAGGTTGCGATGGCGGGTGAAGGTGCGACTACTAGACATGTGGTGTGGCCAAATGGATCTTCTAGATGTGTCAATATCCTCCTGTAATCACACCAGTGGTGAATATTAGAAATGTGGTGTTGCCAAGCATGGGCGAAGCTTTTAAGGGGCGGGAGGGAGCGGCCGATCCCCCGAACTTTTCGATCGAGTATTTAGTTTTCGTATAGAAATTTTTGTGTATATACGTTTTCGACCCCCCGGTTTTAAAGAAATTTTTAGATACGGTGGCTTCCGGCCTCCAGTCGGAAATCTCAAGTTTCGCCAGTGTTGCCAAGTGGATTTTTTTTCGGTCAAAACAAAGAGAAAATGTTATGAGGAGGGCTTTTCAGAAATATTATTACTTAAAACTGTAGCAAGACAGATTAGAAATCATAAAAGTATTTAAGATTTATCCCATGCATAGACTTACTATCTTTCGTTTACAAAAGAATAAAACATGAAGAATAATTTAATATCAGAGTACTGGGTATAACCTGCAATGTCGTATTTGCCCTTTCATATGACTCTTTCATATAAGTGAACGTATATCATTCAGGTACCAAATTGCACCAAATTCATTTTGGCATGATGGACATTAAATTCTTAATACATGTATGTTCTTTTTGAGATTTTTTTCAGTTGAGGCTGGCTTCGATTTTTTGCATAAAATATCATACAAGTTTGACGGCCAAGAAACGAATAATAACATGTTGACAGCTTTCGAACATTTGATTTGTTAACTTTTATTGACCAATTCCTGAATGTTGTTATCTTAAATACAATCTCTTATTTAATATTATAACTAGAATTACCTTCCGCCGCAATGCGGCGGGGATTCATTAGTATATATCATATTAGATGAAAGGCAAATGTTTTTTACATGACAGCGAGCCTGTGTGTAAATAGACGCGCTGCGATGGGCCTGTCAAACGGGAAAAGTAGATGAAAAAAGGTTGAACCCCACATGCATGTTGCGGCGTGTTAACTCGGAAAATTTAAAACGAAACGTTAAACGTAAAATTTGCGAAAGATGTAAATACAAGGGATCAAAATTGAAAGTAAAAAAGTTTTGGGGTTAAATTGTAAAAGATGAAAAACTTTGGGTTAAAAGCAAAATAACCATGGGGTTAAATTGCAAAAGGTGAAAACTTTTGAATTAGAAGTGAAAAATCAGATTGAAACTTTAGACTTAAATTGTCAAGGATTGAAACTTTAAGGTTAGAATTGAAAATTTCATTTTTTTTTTTTTTTGAAAAACCCACAAGGCCAATAATACAACTATGTTATGCATAAACTTGTTGATTATTCTTAGTTTTGTAATTTGTAATTTTGTAATGACACTTACATCATCACATATATATCACCAGCTTTAAATCTTACACCCTGTAAAATATTCTACAACCCTCGAGTTTTATTTTTCAATCATGATAGATTTTATTCAGAATTTTTAGTTTTATTTTTCAATCATGATGGATTTTATACAGAACTTTTAAATTTCATACAGGAAATGATAGATTGGCTTGCTAACTATGAATATATACACAATATTGCATCAACAGAATATTATTTTTAATAGGATGAGATATAACACCCCTTTTGTTTTTTAAAAAAATACAACAAAAAAATTCGATACAAAAAAAAATCTAGCACAAGAAACCTAGTACAAAAATATATAGCACAAAAAAATATAGTTCAAAAAATATAACATAGAAAAATCCAGCACACAAAACCTAGTACAAAAAATCTAGCACAAAAATTTTGAAAAAAAAAATTTAAGAAAAAAAATTTAAGAAAAAAAATTTAGCACAAAAATTTTGCAAAAAAAAATTTAAGAAAAAAATTTAGCACAAAAATTTTCGCATAAAAATGTAATACAAAAATCCAGCACAAAAAAATGCTATACAACATAGAAATACATAACATTTTTTTCGGTTTTTTAGTTGTCATATTTTAAAGAGCAACAGGGTACTCAAATTAAAGATAAAAACACGCTCGATTTTAAAGTGATTTTTTATGAAAAAATCATGTCTTATAAAAAATTATGAGCGTTTAAAAATTTAGGATGGAATATGCATGGGCCTTGCATGTGGAGAGAAAAAGTCAATAATTTAAAAAATTAGGATGGAAATGCCCCGCTTGTGGTGTGCACATATAATGTATATATGTATGGGCGCTCAGGGGGCAAAAGTGAAATGGCAGTAACTTTAACGTTATTTTACTAATTTCGTGAAAATAACGTTAAAAGCGGCGGATGGTTAATCATGCATCATGTGGTGACGTTGATAGCTGAAAGACACGGGGTACATGCACCAATCAGTCTCTGTCCCGATTGTTTGAGTGTTATGTGTCCTAGGTCCAAGGCTTGATACAAAAACTACAATCGAGCCGGGGGTCTCACTGGAAGCAGCCTCTCTATTCCTACGGGGTAGAAGTAAGGCTGTCTACATCTACCCTCCTCAGACCCTACCTTAGTTTTGCTATTGGTGGGATTTTCTGAGTATGATGATGATGATGATGATGAAAGATATCCTTTTCATTCTCTTCTTTCATACATTTTCATCTTAACTATTGATTTTAAAAAATGAAATGTTAAGATTTTTTCTCATCCTATTTAGACAAAATAAACTTTTTATTTGATCTGCCTCTTATTTTATATAATATTATTCAATATTGATTAGTTGTTGATGCATATGTATGTCGCCTACGTCTTGATATAATAGGGGTAGAGATGTCAAATGTCAGTTTATGTTGTAAAACATGCTCATCCGCACGGATGTAGCACATTCGCACGGGTGTAGCTCATCCGCACGGATGAGCTGTTCTGCATGAATGAGTCACCTTCGTACGAAGGTAGATTCCTTAGTCCGTACGAATAAATTGAAAGGTTTTGTTGACTTGCCCTTAATGCTCATAATATGGTTCCAAAATCGATCAATAAAAATGAAGAAACTGGGGAGGACGAGTATAAATTTTGAAATCGTGATATTTGGTATAAACCGTCAGGAAAAGGTAAATAAAAAAACGGTTGTACCTTATAACACTAAGAATAAAACTCCCTTAGTTGAAATTCTAATAAGTGACAATGTCATAATTGGATTGCAATGATGAAACTGGTGATGATAAAAATGATAAAGAAAAAGAAACATTTTTAAAATTAAAACAAAAATTTCAAGAAATTGTTCCATCATTTGCTGAAAAAGGTGAATGTTCACTTCTAAGCAAAATGAGGAACAAAAACAAAATAAAAGTGTTGAAAATTCTAAAAATTCTAAAAATGTTCAAAATCACAATAAAAGATCATCAGTTCAATCATCTAATCATTATAAAAACAAAAATTTGAAAAACAAAACATACAAAAAGTTGGTAATTAGTGGTGCATGTTTGACCAGAGTGCTCAAAAGCTAAATCAAGCTGACAAAAAAGAAGGAATGATAACTATTACACATCAAATCAGTGTTATGATTTGAGTGTTTGGTCCAGTCGAGAAGAATGGTGCGATAACAAAGTGTGTTACATCTTGATGAACCCTTTCATCTCTCAGGACAACTAGTTTTAAATAACCTATTAAAACAAAGTTTGTCGTAACTTATTTAACCAATTTTAAGTTAACAGAAATCTATTAATTTAAAAGTTTCTGAAAACTAAATTTAGTTCAATTTGAAAAACTTAATTGGTTATTGATTGTTTTATAACAAAATTTTAACAAGTTGTAAAATCAGCTTAGAACTTGTTTTAATATTTTAAAATCATGTTGGTATTTAGGTTGGTTATGTTATAAGAAATTATGAGATATACAGAAACCACAATAGCAAGATAAATATGTAAATCTATATGGCCAAAAATTATTTGATCTTGCTGTTGATACACAATGTCTACTGCCTACGTCATTGAGTCATGTCTAGTATGTAATAGGACAAAATGTTAGATTTCATGTTTTTGTTTGTAATGTACATTCATACGGATTTAGCCAGAACCGCACAGATGAGGACATCCGTACATTCATGTTTTTGTTTGTAATGTACATTCATACGTGATGACTTAGTGTTTGGTAGCTTTTGCTGAACTGACGGTGAAACTCTGTCGGATTGTTTTCTCGATTGTAATCATTGACCATTTAATGAAAACATTGAAAAACTAACTCTTATTATGTCGCCTAATCAAAATGGATTCCACACATATTGACTAGGTTATAGATATTACCTAATCTTAACTTCTATGGAAAACGGATGTAACAAACTTTGGTGCAAAAGAGTTGTTCATGTGGATGTACAGAAAACTGATTGAAAAGATTCCTTTGGAGCGGATGTAGCAGATTCGTGCGAACTAACACAAAAACAAACAAATTTAATTACTTTCGTGCGAATGCAGGCTTTTCAGATGGACGAATTTACTTCCGTGCAGACGTAATACGTTCGTGCGGGCATAGTTTCTTCGTACGAGTGGAAAAATTAAGATTTTCTCCTTTTTTTTTTGCCAATTTTAACATGATTCTGATTGAATTTTAAGCTGAATTTACAGAGGCTTTGTTACAAACGTGTTTTTTATAACCCTCGAGAAAATCAGTCCATTTTGACGGTTGAAAGTGTGTGAAATGAAAACATAAGTAGGCGATAGAAGAAGAATATACCGTTCCCCACCACGGAGAATGGTCAAAAGATTATCCTAACCCATCACTCAAGCAGAGAAAGAAAAGTTCGTGAGAGAGAAAAATATGTTGAACCTTCTTCAACAAGCGATCAAGGAAGACATTATCACGTTACTTCAACATCAGGGTACTGCATTGTCTATCTGGATTTCTTTGACATTGAAGTATAAAGGGAGTTTGTCTATGCAGAAAAGCAAGAAAGCTTTGCTAAAGAAAGAATTCGACATATTTACAGCCTTGAAAGGAGAGTCATTAAAGCAACTTGTTCAAAGATATTGCCATCTTGTTGCTGAGATGAAACGATGGAAAATTGAAAAAGAAAGTGAAGAATGGGTGGAAGTTGGTAGATGCCCTACCACAAGGTGAATGGTCAAGGTATTTAATGATTCTAAAGAGCAATTCTACAGAATATAACAACTTAACTCTGGGAAAGTTCACTAAGAAGTTAGAAGGGCATGAACTAGAGTTACGAAAAATGGCAAAAATAAAAAGCTCAAATGTTCAACAAGATGTTGATCTATATTACAAGGGAAGTGGTTCATCGAACATTCAGAGCCCAAAGATCCTAACAGCTTTTAGCGCAAAAACATCATCTGGAACTTCATCTAGTAATTCAAGCAATTCAAGAAGTGTTGGTGGTTTTTCATCTAACCCAAGTTTTGAGCCGAACACTCCGATGCAAAGTCCTCAATCCATGCAAAGCTCAAACAACTACACAAGCCACAATAATTCAAACCCACATGTCATCCAATGCAACATTGTAACACCCTGAAAACGGGTTTAGTAATCAAACCACGTTAATATTTATGAACGGGTAAAATACCGTTAGTGGTGAAATTAACCCGGTAAATATTAGGAATTAAATAAATAAACCTAATATTAATTAAAAGGAGGATAAATACTTTGAGAAAAACAAACTATATAAAAAGGGCCCGAGTTAACGGGACTTAAAATAAAACGGGTTATGAACCCCGGAACCTACTAAGTTAACTAGAAATAATTAACTTAGTTATTAATGGGTAATTGAGTTAATGAATAAAAATAAAAATCAAGACTTATAACCCTCTTTATAAAACCTCTAAACACGAGGGACTAAATGTGGGAAACTAGGAAAGTGTTTTAATGAAAACATTTATATAAAAAAAGTTAAAACACACACATGTGTGTGTGTGTTCGATCGACCTGGAGCAAGGAGAAAAGGGTTATAAACCCTAGCTCAACAATATCTTCAAATTGGAGGATCAATCGAAGGCCAAATTTAGATTTGAATATATATAAACGATCACTAAGTCAAGGGGATCGTATGGTATGTCGAAACTTATATTTTGGTGATATTTCTAAATTTTGACAATCATGCATTAACGAAATTCTTGTATGAAAGTTGAATGTTTTTGTGAAATTGATGTGAGTTTAAGTCTAGAAACAAATCCCTAGGTGCAAACTTGTTGAATTTGTGCCATAAACTAGTGAGTCAAATAATCAAGTATGAGCTAAGTGGATTTTTGTAATATGATGATGTTAGTGCCTAACTAGTGATTAGGATCATCATATTTGATAGTAAAGGCAAGGTACTTAAAGGAATTTCAAGTTTGAGTACTTGACAATACATGATTCGAAATGGGTCTTGAATGCTGTAATGAAATTAGTAATTTATTTCATGAATATGGATGATTGAAATCATGATATCTACTAGTTGACATGTAGAACTCGATTATATTAGGTGTTCGGATGAATGCTAATGATATGACGAAGTTTTACTAGTAGATGAGGACCCTTAGTTCTTGTGAAATGAATAAATAAGTTAGCTTTGATAATCGCTCGAACTAGTTGAAGTGTTGGAAATATAATGAACTGGGTCAAAAGATTAGTTAAACCGGTGCCTTACAAGAATGCCTACCGGGTAAATTGTGAATGCCTAAACTAGTTAATGAACTTCAATGTGCATTTTATATATTAATGGGCATTTGACTTTTAAAAAGTCAAACTGGCCTAGGATACGATGAATGATAATTTTGGATATAAAACGCGTAAGGTGTAATAATCGTATTAAATTATGATTAAACTAACCACCTTATAAACGATGATGATAGTTTGACGCTTAACAAGCTAGGTGGAAGCTTGGAGGAGGAAGCGGGTCAAATGAATCAAGAAGGAGAAGAAAAGCGAAATCTGGATGCGAGGTAAGTTAAGCTTACACCCCCTTTGTAATTACAATACACTTACTTATGAGTATTAGTTATGAAATATGTTAAGCATTGGAAATATGACGTTTGGGCATGATACAATGCAAGTCGGAATAAATAAAAATGGCAGGAAACCATAAATTACGGTAATAAGAGTAAAATGGTAACTAGTTGGGTGAAGACTAACAAACGAGGATTTTTTAATATCACGTTGTGGGATGAACTATAACGGGTAAAAGTGCTCAAACAATAATCCGTACATGTGTTGACGGATGAATAAAAGATTTAAGAAGACACCACTTGGTGAAAGTTATAACGGGTCAACCAATTTAAGTAAATGTCTTTTAAGTAATAAGAACTCACGGCGCGAACCGGAATAGGTTCAAGAGGCATGATGGTATTAATATACCATCATACGTTGATAAATGGTCATGTCGACTAAACGGGTCAAATGGTGTGTTAATACCATTTGACAATAATAACTGACAACTACTTGTTGAGTTTTGTGATCACAGGAAATAACATATGTTTGCGTTGCTTTAACTAGAAAAATTAAAGCAAAAGTTATGTAAACGGTTCAATGCTATGACCCGAGTCAGGTACGCATATTTAGATTTATAGTTAAAAGTGTTATTTTGGTCAAATATTAGTGAAAGTCCCTCGTCATAAAATGAGGAACTAAAATTGACCAAAAAGCCCTTTATGTGTAAATTGGGCAAACGACCCTTATGGGTTGTTTAGGAACTTACATGATGATTATAGAATATAGGTAGATACTTTAAATGAGGAAAAGTAAAGTGCGAAAAGAGAAGACTGAGATTAATGCATAAATGCATAAGACCTTCTAAACGGGTCAAAACGGGTTACGCACATAACTTAGATATTGGCCGCATAATTCACAAATGTTATGAATCCGGGACAAAGAATTTGAGTTAATTACATGGGCGTGTGCCCCATGACTATTTTGAAACAAGTTGTGATTTTTAAATACAAACGGGTCAAAATGTTGAATTTGAATAATAGATTGAATGCTTAAAATTTAGAATTTTAATAGTTTGAATGTTGAACTTTAACTCCATATGATGGAGAAATAAATTACGAACGTGTAGGAAAAAGAATCACGCAAATCGGACATCTAGATCAAAAGTTATGCATATTTTTGTGAATTATAAGTTTAAGTAATTGAGCTGGGAATCTGCAGCTTAAAGGAAATAACCTTCTGTCGAAAACAGGCCGTCGCGTCACGCGACGATGGACTTGAATCACTGTCGCGCAACGCGACAGTTGTCGCGCCCCGCGAGAGACAGTGATCTGGCAAATTTTGTTTTCTAATCCGTTTCAGCTTCCGGACTCGATTTAAACGCTTATTTTTGCGAATAGCTAACTCATTTCATGTCTTCTGAAATGTAGGAATATCTTGGTATGCCTGAGGACTGTCAAGCTCAACGAAGAACCGAACACGAACAAGATAAAAGCTTCCGCACGTTGTTTCGTCGTCATTTTTAAACGACGAATCCATACATATTAAGTTGAATTACTTTTAAATTGTAAAAGTTTTAATAAACTCGTATTTCTTAATGTATATGTACTCATAATTACATGTTTATTTTCTTAAATTATACGGAAACCGTTAAATAATAATAAGGGTCTTACAAACATTGCTATTGTTCTGCAAAACACACAAGGTTTTAATGGAACGGTCGCAAATGAGGACATGACGTTTCATGTTTCTGTCCTAGAATCATATAAGAGTCTGATAGCAGGAAGGATTGGGAATCCTAATATGACCAACGAAAATTATGATAAGATAGATCCTGAAGAGTTGGAACTGATCGACATCAAATGGTGCATGGCGAGTGTGGTTCGTAGAGCACAACGATTCATGGAAATTACTGGGAGGAATAGTCTTGGATGGCCAGACTTGAAGTTAGGGTTCGATAAATCTAAAGTGACATGCTTTAAATGTAAAGAAAAAGGCCACTTCAAGCGGGAATGCACTAATAGAGAAGTCAATAACAGTAGTAATCCTTTTGGTGGAGATTACTACAAAAGGGCGATCTATTACAAGAATTCTCAACATCTGTCGAACGTATCAAGACCAATTCTGATTGAG
This sequence comes from Helianthus tuberosus, assembly GCA_030545235.1. Classification (NCBI taxonomy): domain Eukaryota; kingdom Viridiplantae; phylum Streptophyta; class Magnoliopsida; order Asterales; family Asteraceae; genus Helianthus; species Helianthus tuberosus. The sequence goes on along the minus strand of CM060357.1, from coordinate 96,430,148 downwards.
GATGGTTCATCGAAGTCAAAAGATAAGGCGTTGGTCGTAACTCAGGAAGATGAAGGATTCAACTGGAATGATTATATTCCCAAGACCGACACCCTTGCTCTAATGGCTGAGATTGTTGACATGGGTGGCGCAGAACAGAGTGTGGAGAATGTGATGGTTGAAAACGTTACTGATGAAGGTTGTGCTGAGGCTACTTTTGATGAAAATACAAAAGATGGAGATTATTATGATTCTGAAGCATTAGAGTTGGATCCTGGAAAATTCAATATTCCAACAAAAGAGGTTATTAATAATTCATTCATGTCTATTATGCCTCTTGATGTGTTTAACTCTTTTGCAGGTTTCTTCGGCGAAGAGGGAAACCACAGTGACCTACATTTTGATGAAGAAAGGAAAGAGCCTGTAGAAGAGATCATAGATGTGTCGAAGGAAATGAATGTTGAAAACTTGTCTGAGATTGCTAAAAAAAGCCATGATGGCTCAATTGAAAAAGGTAGTAAAAACCTCTGAAGATGAACAGAAAGTTGAGTCTGTGGTAAAAGAGGTTAAAAGTGAAAAAACAGAAACATAATTTCAATGCACGAAATGCATAGAATCGTGCAAATCATGCATCGAAAAAGATGAGAAATATAAAGAGTTGAAAAAGCACACTGATAATCTGTCGAGTGACTTAAAGAGTATGAAAGAAGCCTATGATAAACTTAATAAATCAATCAACCAGTTTCGTGTTTCAAATAATGAAAATGATGCAACGATTTCTATGCTTAAACACACTGTTATGGATAAAAAAATGGCAATTAATAATCATATCGACACGATTGCAAAGTTAAAACAAGAGCTATAAACCGCTAACATAGAAATTGAAAGGGTTGATAAAAAATTGATCAGTTATTCTACAACATACTATGTATTGGATCACATACTTCCCAAACCGACAGGATAAGACGAATCAGGGGAAGATGTGTATGGGTATCATACCCAAGGTGTGGGTTATCACCGAGTTCCACCCCAATGTGGAATAGTTATTCTAAAAAGAAACCAGATGGGGTGGAAAAGGCGCTAAATTTAAAACTGACAACTGAACATAAAGACCAACTGCCTGATAATCTCGATGTGACCAATACCAAATCTGAATCAGAGTGTGAATCAGAAGTGGTAAAGGATGTTGTTGATAAAGTTTTAGAAAGTGACAGTGATAAAACTGAATTTGAAACCGTAAAAACAAATTTTGGTAAAAAGAGTTCGAGTTCACAGTCTGAAAGTGACAAAAGTTTTCATAAAAATTACATGCCAAAATCAGGATATGGTTCGAGTGATGATCCAAATGTTATCATATATAAAATGTGTGGATCTGACAAACTATATTCTGATTCGGAATTTCCGATTCAGAATGTGAATATGAATAAGTTCGAAAAGGTTTTCAAATTGGTTGAGGTCGAGCTGTCTGAAGTTGATAATTTGTCAAGTAATCAAGAATTTTCAAACTTTCAAAAGGAAAAACCGTACTATTCTAAGCCAAGAAGTTCCTACTTTAACTATCAACATAAAAATTACTACTATGGGAGGAATGGTTTGGGATATAGTAAGAAAAATTACAACAAGTATGGAAAATCAAAATTTGTAAAGAAAATGACTTTCGTGTGTGAAAGCAAGCTCGGAAAGTGAAAAGGAAAGTCAATTTAGAAAACAATCCAATGAAGAGTTCTTTGAACAGAAGAGACAACGAGAATATGTTGAAGGATCTACTGTTGTAACAGACAGTAGAACATGCTTTAGGTGCAACCAAGTTGGACACATTTCTAACGGATGTCCACAAAAGCCTAAACCTGTTCATGTTGTCAAGAAAACTTCAAAAGATTTGAAACAAAAATCACCAATGTTTGTTCCAACAAAAATTTGGAAAGAAACAGTGAATCTGCATAAGAGGTGAAACCAGTAAACATTAACAATTCAAGTGTCAAAACTGGTGAAACTTCAACTTCAAATGAAGAAAAAGATTCTAAATTTTATGCTAAGAAAACAGTTTTGAAAAACCAAATACGGGTGATCAAGAAAAAGGAATCTTCTGAAGAGATTAAAAAGCCTGATTCAACAGTGAATGCCGAGAAAGTTGAACATAAATGTGAAAGTGTGAGTGAAACCAAGATTGATAACCCACCCAAGACCGGAAAGGCTTGGGTCTCACTCTTCAAGTAATTATTTGAGTGCATGTCCAGGGACTTCCAAGATCCATCATATCGAAGTGGATTGTGGATAACGGAGCATCCAAGCACATGACGGGGATGTTAGCACTCCTATACAATTTCAAACCCATAAGAGGAGGCTACGTCGGGTTCATTAGCAACCAGGGAGGTCGAATGGTAGGTGAAGGAACATTAACCAATGGGGTGGTCTCATTGGAAAAAGTCAAATACAGTGCTGAGTTGGAGAACAATCTGCTTAGTATCTCTTAGATTTATGACAAGAAGTTTACAACGCACTTCACAAACAAAGAATATTTGATTCTAAAGCCAGGGTTCAAAATACCTAAAGAACGGATTCTAATGCGTGCTCCTCGCGAGAATGATCTCTATGTGTTAGACATGAGCATTGCTACTACAACAACGAAATCAACACAATGTTTTGTCTCGAAAGTTTCAGAGAAGGAATCAATATTGTGGCACAGAAAGATGGGGCACATTCATCTCCAAAAAATGAATTTTTTGGTACATAACCAGCTAGTGGACAGTGTCAACCTGAAGAACTTTCACTTGAATGACGACTACATTAGCTGCAAGAAAGGAAAGCAATCAAGGAAGTCGCATCTAATAAAGCTTATGAGTTCGATAAAGCTTCCACTAGAAAGGCTTCATATGGATCTCTTCGGACTGGTAAACGTCAAAAGTATTTCAGGGGATCTGTACTGCCTGGTTGTAACCGACAACTATTCGAGTTTCTCTTGGGTGATGTTCCTGGAGAGTAAAGACGAAACGTTTGACAGTATGATGATTTTGTTCAAAAAGCTAGAAAATCTGTACCATTTGCCAATTAGACGTATTTGAAGCAACAATGGGACATAATTCAAGAATAATAAGATGTTAGAGTACTGATGTATACAAAATGCAACATATGAATTACATCAATAGAGGCATAAAACCAACCCTTTTTTGGTACTAATGTTGGAAAAAGCACATTTCTTTCTTCTTTTTGAATTACAGGACCAAATGAGCTTAAAAGAACAAAAGGAACAAATAAGCAGCCAAAAACCAACATAAATACAAGAAGAAGGAATAACGTGACATGCCTGACCCCTCGACAGCATCTACCAAGACAAAAACAAGAAAACAGAAACTGACCACGGGGCCGTGCCCAGCCAGGCATGGGCCGTGCTCAGACCTCAAACAAAAAGACAAAGCCTGCAGAAGCTTCTACGCCCACCACGGGGCCGTGCCTAGATCACCATGGGGCGTGGTCAACTTTTAGATTTGCAGAATCTTGATAGTATAACAAAGAGTTGACCACGGGGCCGTGTCCAGAAGCCACGGGGTCGTATGGGGCCCTCTGCTGACAGCTGCAATTAATGAAGGAAGAGAAGAAGCTGGCCATGGGCCATGCCCAGGGACATGGGACCATGGCGGGGGCACTGTTCTGACTATAAATAGGGGTGCTTGGTTCACTTCAAAGGCATCCCTTGGCAAACCACTTCTCTCCCACTTTGCCACCACTACAACACCAACACCCACCACCATCATCCATCTATCATCTTTAGAGTGTGCAGTAGTCTCGGGATCCAAGATTGATTATAAGAGTTCTTGTCAATCAAAGGCCATGCTTGGCTAATCTCTTACATCACTTGGTGAAGACAAGTCTTTAATGTATTACTTTTGATTTTTAATCTTTCGGCACTTTTTAATTGGGTATGCATTAATGACTTTAATAATTAGTTTCTTATGTTGAAAGTGAATTTTCCTAACCATTGCTTATGATGTTATTGATTTGCTCATTCGTGTCTTTACGGTCTATATAAAGCACGTTAACTACTTGGAAGGGGGTTAGAAGGGTGGTTTGGTAAAGTTCTTGTCTCGTTCAGTGTATAGATTCTGCAAGGACTTGGTTCAAGCTTACTAGGACCTCCTTCAGTGCCCCAAAGGTATTAGATGGCGGGGGTGCGAATAGCTTGAATCCCTCATATGTAAACTACTATTAAAACTTTAAACCGGCTTCTTGGGATTGTATCCTTGCTAACTCAAACCACTTAGCCGAGAGTAACGTCAACTTCAAAAGAGGGGCCTACCACTTTTCGCATTAATAACTTATTTAATTATATTTCAATATTTCGACCCTTTGGGATTGTATCCCTACTGACTCAAACCACTGGGTTGATGGTAACGTCGCCTTCAAAAGAGGGGCCTACTACTATAACTAAGATAATCTCTTAAAAAGTTCGAAAGTGCGAAAATCATCAAAGGGTACATTAAAGATGAGTTGGATCCAAGTGATTCTATCTTGTCTATTAGTTTTTTATCATTTTATTTATCTCTTTTAATTTTTAGATTTACTTTTATGTTTAAAATGTTTTCTCAAAAATTTAGATCGGTTAGACGTTGACAAAAACCGGTACTAAAAGCTCTTGTGTCCTTGGACGACCTTAGTATCTTACCAACACTATACTACGCTCGCGATGGGTGCACTTGCCCTAGTGTGTGTTTAGTGTTAGTACAATATCGTGTTTTAGAAATTTAAAACTTGACTAATGGGTAAAACGAACTTAAAATATTAATAAAATCATATCACGCTTAACGCACACCAAGTACTGCAACGAAAGAGGAATTACGCCTGAGTTTAGCGCACCATATACTCCGCAACAAAACGGTATAGCAAAAAGAAAGAATGAAACGTTGATAGTGACTGCACACACCATGCTCGTTGATTCAGAAATGCCTGTAAGTTTCTAGAGCGAAGCCGTGGTGTCACACCCCGACCACGTAAAATGAGAAACACTTGGCGGAAACGTCGGGGAGTGTTGTAACAGAATTATTGTTTCACAACCATGGCATACAAAGTTATATTTTATTTATCAAACAAGAGTGTTACATTGTCTCAAAACAGGAAATAAAGAGTTCAGAACATAATTAAGCTAGTTCTATCTTTATTTTAAGTCTCTAAGGCACAGGTCCGCCCTAGTGTCACGATCATCATCCTAAGCGACAGCTCCTGAAAACACATGTGAAAATAGGTACGTCAGTATAAAAATGCCTGTGAGATACATAGGTTTTGTGAAAATAGGATTCATGACTTGGGTTTTAAAGAAAGGTTTAATAAAAATTAGTCATGAATCTTGTTAAGTGTTTTCTTTTATAAATCATATGAAAACTCGATAAGAAATCAGATTATATAAAAAAAAGGTATATGGTTAATGAAATAACCAAGTAAAATGAGTTGGATAAAATAAACTGTTTGGTAAGACAGTGTCTTGTGAAAATAAGTTGTTTATGTAAAATGTAATATGTCAAATATTGAAATGATTTAAGTAACGCTACGATATGCAATATTATACAAGCACTTATATATAGGAAGTACCAGCGGCGTATCCACCATGCTTGTATCATATTACACAAGCCTCGTTACTCAAATCACTTACCCAAACCAACCACCATTGTAAATTGTTCATGTATAAATCAATTGTCAAGTGTTATTGTATAAACCATATCAAAATGTCCATGTCTAATGTAAATCACTGAAGGTGTATATCAATGTCAAAATGTTTATGTTTAATGTAAATCATGAATTGTGTATCCAAAAATATCATGTATGGCAAGTGAAATACATCAACTAAACCATAGGTAAAATGCACAAAAACAGGGTATCAATTTAAACATAGTTTAAATCAAAGTTATGTTTTGTGGAATAAATGCATGCTATACTGATACAAACATCTATACGGTATTGTTATAATGCATACATTCAAGCCTTGTGACTGTGGTGATAGACCTTTAAACAAATTAAAGGTTTATCTGTGTTATGTTTATCGAATTCGGTCATTCCTTCCATCCAAACATACCTAGGACGTTAGGAACGGGAGTTGTCAATTCCTATGGTACCACTACCTACTAACGAATGGCGTAGCTAATGTTAATGAATGTATTTTTGTCCCATTTAAACAAACCAATTGTCATACCGAAATGTAGGCATGTGAAAACAATGCACTAAGTATGTAATCAAATGAACATACATAGCGTGAAATGTAATGTAAAACAATGTACTAAGTATGCACACAATGGACATACATAGCATGAAATGTAATGTAAAACAATGTACTAGGTATGAAACAAATGGACATACATAGCAAAAACATAATGAAATCATGTACTATAAATGTACTAATGAACATAACAAGCATATGGTATGAAAGCATGAAAGGCACGAAAGTAACAAGTAGGCACATGTGTTTCACCCCAAAAAGTTTGGAAAACAGTAAAAGAGGGGTCTATGTACTCACTTGAGATTGCTTAGTAGTCCTTGAGTAACAACCAAACAATGCTAGAGATCACGGATGTCAAACGGCACCTAATATAGGTAACTATGTTAATATACCGGACCTAAAATTGGAGGATTGGATAGAATGAGGGTTCGTAAACCAAATGAGTATGGGAACTCATGTAATATGGTTTAACAAAGCCCACATACTAAAATGAAACCTAACCTAAGTGCTTACGACCCATTACGACCCGTTTAGGTAGCTTATGCTACTTTAACGCGTCGTTTGCGTACAACGCGTTCGGAACGCCTAACTAGTCCTATGATAAGTAAAATATGCCTTAACATGTCTAATATTGTTACCAAATCAGTTTAGATACCAAAAGTTATGTTACATATGCTTAAAATGAATTTTGGCGTAAAAAGGGCATTTTGGTAATTTTCCTAAGGCATATAAACTACCTATCATACAACTACTTAAACGAAGCGACCATAAGGTATAACCTCGGAAGGTTATTCCCTATATACTATGGTCACCTAATGTGTTTGGTCGGATTCTAATGATCGACCAAACGGGTCGGGTTCGAAAGTATAAGCGATTGTTTAGATCGCTTACCTTACGACCCTATATAAGCACTAAACTAAAAGTGACGAGCTAAGCATGTTAAAACATGCTTAACTAAGTTTAGAAAACAGGTTTGGTATCAAAACAAACGGTTTTGATACCTAAGAGTAGTTTGGTTACAAAATACGCGTAAATGCGCATTTTGGCCGAAACTACGACTCGTCACTGAGCCTAGATAACGTGGTAATCAGTAGGTATAGTCACAAGAGACTATAACCATCGTGATTACGCTCACGTTATGAAGTTCAACCGAACTTTGTGTCGACCAAAAGCTGGTCAACGCAGAAAGTCAAACAAAGTTTGACTTTTAACGCTAAAAGAATAACAAGAACGAAGGAACACTTACAAAGGGTCCCCGAAAGCTAATCTTGATCCAAGTAGCTCAGGTATGAAGTAATGGCTTCAACTTAGAGCTTTTAGATCAGATTTTGTGGGTTTTGCAAATGAATAGGGTTGGGTATTTATAGATGTGGTAGAACCGTTAGGATCGTTTATCGAATAACGTGCTTTGATCTTGTCCATACACTTGTTGAAACCTTGTGGTAACTCAAAATGGCCCCTCATGAACTGAAAGGGCAAGTGTGGGTGAGTTTTGAGTGGTTAACAGCTGTAATCAGCTGTTAAAACTGATTAATCTGATCTGGGAGCCTGACGCGGGCCACGTAAGGTATCACCCAGAGTTTACGCGGGCCGCCTGGCACTTTTGATCAGAAACAACTTTGCTGAATTGACAGTTTAGGTCCCTGTTGGTGTTTAAGGCCATTTCCGACATGTTTAAGGCCCGTTAAGCCAACTTTAAGGCCCTAAAATGATTCCTAAACATTTTGGACATGAAACATGCTCAAAAATATGCCGGGTGTTGGTTCGTTTGGTCGTACGATCGCGATGTTCGCTTAATTACGACGGAATGCGCATAAGCGCGAAAAACGATCCAAATTGCGTGACGAATGGATTTTTCTTATGCCAAATACTAAAATAAAATATTTTAGTGCTTACATAAATTTTTGGATGTCCGGATGTATTCAGAACGTAAGTTATGCGCGAAAATGCAAACTTGTGCACTTTTTGACGCTTTTAGCCCCTGAATGACCCAAAAGTTTATTTTAGCACACCGAACCCCTCAAAGCCTATTTCTAAGCTATATAAAGGATATTTAAGGTGTGTTTAACTTATGGTCATGTTCCGGAATGTCTGTTCCAGTACGAATCATCATACTTTCGCAGTTTGTCAAATTTAGTCCCTGTAGGCGAATTAACTTGTTTTTGCAATACCAAAGCCTTCAAAACTTATTTCTAAGTTATGTAAATGTTATTTAAGGTATGTTAAGTATATGTTGATGTTCCGGAGTATTTTTCGCATTAAACTGATTACGCTTACGCACCAGTTTGCGTATAACTCTCCAGAAAGCGATGTAGAGTTTGAAATTGAACAAAAGTAAAAACATGAAAAATGTAAAACATAAACAAACAAACATTGGGATCAAATAAAATTGTTTTATTGATAACTATACTGTTCATAATGATGACAAGCACAGATGTTACAGTCTCCCATACTTGTGGAAATTTCGTCCCGAAATTTATTTAGAGGAAACTTGTGGGAATAGATGTGGGTACTTCGCCTTCATTTGATCTTCGCGTTCCCAAGTAAACTCAGGTCCACGTTTAGATTCCCAGCGAAATTTGACCAATGGAATGCGCTTGCGTTTAAGCCACTTGACTTCACGTTCCATGATTTCCACTAGCTTCTCAACAAATTTCAGTGTTTTATCAACACGAATTTCGTCAAGTGGTATGTGGAGGTTCTCGTCAGCTAAACACTTCTTGAGATTGGACACGTGAAAGGTTGGATGAACATTTCCAAGTTCAGGAGGTAATTCAAGTCTGTAGGCTACCTTACCGATTCTTTCGACGATCTTGAATGGTCCAACGTATCTAGGTGCAAGTTTTCCTTTCTTTCCAAATCTGATCACACCTTTCCAAGGTGAGACCTTAAGTAATACTCGATCACCGACTTGAAATTCCATGGGCTTGCGTCCTTGGTCCGCGTAACTCTTTTGACGGCTTCTAGCTGTCTGAAGGTTATCACGAACTTTCTTAACCTTATCAGTTGTCTCTAAAATAAGGGCAGGTCCAGTAAGCTGAGCCTCGCCGATCCCATTCCAGCAGACTGGTGAACGACATTTTCGACCATAGAGAGCCTCGAAAGGAGCCATTTTGATGCTGGAGTGATAACTATTGTTGTAGGAGAATTCAATCAACGGAAGATGTGAATCCCAACTACCACCAAAGTCGATCACACAAGCTCTAAGCATATCCTCCAGAGTCTGGATTGTTCTTTCAGATTGACCATCCGTTTGCGGATGATAAGCTGTGCTCAGATTAAGTTGGGTCCCCATAGCAGATTGCATGGTTCTCCAAAAATGAGAAGTGAAACGAGCATCTCTGTTAGAAATGATGTTCAAAGGAACACCATGTCGAGCTACAATTTCATCCACATAGATTTTAGCAAGTTTGTCAGCATAAAATCCTCACGGATTGGCAAGAAATGCGCTGACTTAGTAAGACGATCAACAACTACCCAGATAGCATCATGACCTTTCTTTGTGCGCGGAAGTTTGGTAATGAGATCCATAGTAATGTTTTCCCATTTCCAAACTGGGATCTCTGGTTGCACCAATAAACCAGAAGGACGTTGATGTTCAGCCTTAACCTTAAGACAAGTAAGGCATTTTGATACATATAAGGCAATGTCTTTCTTCATACCAGGCCACCAATACTGAGTACGAAGATCCTTATACATCTTATCTGAGCCAGGATTAACAGAATAACGAGACTTATGAGCTTCATCCATAAGCAAGGTGCGAAGGTCATCTTGGCTTGGGAACCACAAACGGTACATGAAGTAATACGATCCATTGTCCTTCAGTTCAAGATCAGGTGTTATGTGATAGGGAAATTCCTTATCCATCAAACCTTGTGAAACACAAGTGTGTTGAGCCTGAGAAATGCGTGCTTGGATATTGGATCGAGCTTGAATAACAGATTGAACACGAACACAATGAAGCTTAGTACGTTCCTTACGACTCAATGCATCGGCTACGACATTCGCCTTACCAGGATGGTAGCGAATTTCGCAGTCATAGTCGTTTAGAAGCTCCACCCAACGTCGTTGCCTCATGTTGAGTTCTTTCTGATTGAAGATATGCTGAAGACTTTTATGGTCCGTGAAAACCACACATTTTGTACCGTACAAATAGTGTCTCCAGATCTTAAGAGCGAAGACAACTACACCTAACTCAAGGTCATGAGTGGTGTAGTTTTTCTCATGTATCTTCAACTGCCTCGATGCATATGCTATGACTTTGTTACTTTGCATCAGAACACAGCCAAGACCCAATTTAGATGCATCGCAATAAACAACGAAATCATCATTGCCCTCAGGCAAAGTCAGAACAGGTGCATCGCAAAGTTTTTGTTTCAAGTTTTGAAAAGCTTCTTCTTGTTTGAATCCCCAATCAAAGGGCTTGTTCTTCTGAGTTAGAGCAGTTAGAGGAACTGCAATCTTCGAGAAGTTTTCAATGAAGCGGCGGTAATAACCCGCAAGACCAAGAAAAGAACGAACTTCAGTAGGAGTAGTAGGCGTATCCCAATCCTTGATCGCACTGATCTTGGAGGGATCTACATGAATACCTTGTTCGTTGACAATATGTCCTAAGAATTGAACTTCTTTAAGCCAGAATTCACACTTGGAGAATTTGGCGAAAAGTTGCTCTTTCTTTAGGAGTTCCAGAGTAAGACGAAGATGTTGCTCATGATCAGCTCCCGTCTTAGAATATATCAAGATGTCATCAATAAAAACAATGACGAACTGATCCAAATAAGGCTTGCAGACCCTATTCATTAAGTCCATGAAAACAGCAGGAGCATTAGTCAAACCGAATGGCATGACTGTGAACTCATAATGCCCATAACGAGTGCGAAACGCTGTCTTGGGAATATCTTCTTCATGCACACGAAGTTGATGATATCTAGATCGCAGATCAATCTTTAAAAAACAAGAAGCGCCCTGTAACTGATCAAAGAGATCATCGATGCGAGGTAGGGGATATCGATTCTTGATGGTAAGCTTGTTAAGCTCACGATAATCGATACACATCCTAAAAGATCCATCCTTCTTCTTGACAAAAAGAACGGGAGCACCCCAAGGTGAAAAGCTAGGACGGATAAAACCTTTGTCAGAGAGCTCCTGAAGCTGCTTAGACAACTCTTGCATCTCAGACGGTGCAAGACGATATGGAGCTCTGGCAATGGGGTTTGCACCAGGTACTAGATCGATACGGAACTCGACTTGGCGTGCTGGAGGTAGACCAGGTAACTCTTCAGGGAATACTTCAGAATAATCTCGAACAACAGGAATATCTTGAATAGACTTACCCTTGCCTTTATCTGCTACAACATGTGCCAAAAAGGCCACATAGTTCTTTTGCAGATACTTCCGAGCTTTAAAACATGACATGAGTTTGAGACCACCAGCAGGTTTCTCACCACGAACCTGTAGGATCTCGCCTGTCGAAAGCGGCACACGAACAATCTTCTCAAAACAAACTACCTATGTGCGATGCTTGGCTAACCAATCCATACCCACAATAACGTCGAAGCTTCCAAGTTGCATAGGCGTGAGGTCAATAGGAAAAAGATGGTCGTTAAGGTTCAACTGGCAGTTGCGAAGAACAGAATCAAGAACAATGGGTTCACCACTAGCAACTTCTACTGTCAAGGGTTTTCCTAGTTTCGTTCTAGACACGCGAAGCAATGGCTCAAAAGATAATGACACAAAACTCTTATCGGCACCCGAATCAAAAAGAACAGATGCAGGCTGATTATTAATAAAGAACGTACTGTTCACCACTTCATTGTCTGCCTGTGCCTCCTGTGCATTCATGTTGAAGACTCGCCCACGAGCCTGAGCCTGATTCTGCTTTGGATTAGCATTCACCAATCTTGGACACTGATTATGGTAGTGGGTCAGATCCCCACAGTTGTAACAAGAACCTGGGGGGTAGTGTGGTCGTGCAGCTTGACCCTGTTGCTGAGCAGGAGGCTGAGCAACTCGTTGAGCCGGGTTCTAAACTGCCTGATTCTGAGCAAAACGACAAACACCAGCAAGATGACCTGACTTCCCACAGTTAGTACAGAAACGGCACGGAAATTGCGGCTGATGGTGACTGTTGCATCTATTGCACAAAGGTGCATTTCCTACATAAGGTTTCTTCGCTGGAGGCTGTGCGGGTTGGTTGGGAGCTGCCTGGTTAACTTGGGCAGTGACAGCAAAATTTTGGGAAGCCTTACGCTTCCTTGACCCCCTTGAGGAACCAGAATCCTTTCCCTTCTTGTTTTGACCTTTCTTGCTATCTTCTTTGTCAGACGCCTGCTTCTTACCCTTGTCACCCTTTTTATGCAGCTTTCCTTTTCGTACCTGCGACTCAGTCAATGCTGCTGCTAACTCGATCGCCTGACGGAGTGTGGTAGGGTTACTACCAGTAATGATGTCTTGCACTGAGTCAGGTAGACCATCGATGTACCTTTCGATAGCCTTGTCGAGTGGGGTAACCATTGTTGGGCAAAGCAGACTCAACTCCTCAAACCTATCAGTATACGCCCTGTGCTCGCCACTGTCTTGTTTCAAGTCATCAAACTCCCTCTCCAAAGCTCGCTGTTCATGACGAGGACAAAACTCCCTCATCATAAGGGCCCTAAGCTCGGCCCAAGTTTGTGCTAGAGCAACTTCTGCACCTCGGTCTCTCAAAACCCCGTTCCACCACGTAAGAGCCCTCTTCTGAAACACACTCGATGAAACGTACTCTCAGTGCTCTCGAACCATTGTAGGAGCCCAGTTGCTCCTTCAGTACCACTAAACTTGAGCGGTTTAGCCGAGTTAAAACTCTTGAAGTTACAAGGAGCATTGTTGTTGTTGTTGTTGTTGGCTTGGTTCCATTGAGCAAAAAGATTTGGGAAAGCAGCAGCCATTTGCTGCGCGATGATTTCTGCCAGTTCGGCAGTCGCTATCTGATTCTCGCGTCGAGGAGGCAATCTAAAAGAGGAAACATGAAAGGAAACGAGTGAGATGATTGGGTGAAAAGAATGAGATGATACAAAAATTGACAACAGCAAAGATGGTGGTCATTTGTTCGTTACCACAAGGTAAACAAATGACACATTGTGACAAATCAAAGTAAATGGGTGAAAAATAATGTATCGCGAAGACATGCTCGCCTATAAGTGAACACTCACCCCAAGAGTTCCCAGGTAAGAGTGACTGGTCCGATTATGTGGATTTGTACGAACACTCTAGCCTTAGACAGAAAACCCAGGGTACATGCATTCACTCTTCCAGTTTGCACGTGTTCACACTATTCAAAACCCAAAACTTTGACGAGATTTTGGAAATTTGGAAGGCACAAGGCCAAAAATCAAACTGGAAGGGTTCAAAACCTTACAATAGAGGGTTCAAAACCTAGTAATCAATCATCCTTGAACAGATGATTAGTTTTCAAAGCGGATTCGAACTTGACGTTCCCGTTGTGGTTATCACCTAAGGATAGGTGAAGTGCATGTTTTAAGATCTAAACACAAGATAACTTGTGTTGGGGTCCTAGAAAGGTTATAGTCTAGGTCAAAGCATTACTAATAACCTAATTCCCTATAACCATTGGCTCTGATACCAACTCTTCTGTCACACCCCGACCACGTAAAACGAGAAACACGTGGCGGAAACGTCGGGGAGTGTTGTAACAGAATTATTGTTTCACAACCATGGCATACAAAGTTATATTTTATTTATCAAACAAGAGTGTTACATTGTCTCAAAACAGGAAATAAAGAGTTCAGAACATAATTAAGCTAGTTCTATCTTTATTTTAAGTCTCTAAGGCACAGGTCCGCCCTAGTGTCACGATCATCATCCTAAGCAACAGCTCCTGAAAACACATGTGAAAATAGGTACGTCAGTATAAAAATGCCTGTGAGATACATAGGTTTTGTGAAAATAGGATTCATGACTTGGGTTTTTAAAGAAAGGTTTAATAAAAATTAGTCATGAATCTTGTTAAGTGTTTTCTTTTATAAATCATATGAAAACTCGATAAGAAATCAGATTATATAAAAGAAAGGTACATGGTTAATGAAATAACCAAGTAAAATGAGTTGGATAAAATAAACTGTTTTGTAAGACAGTGTCTTGTGAAAATAAGTTGTTTATGTAAAATGTAATATGTCAAATATTGAAATGATTTAAGTAACGCTACGATATGCAATATTATACAAGCACTTATATATAGGAAGTACCAGCGGCGTATCCACAATGCTTGTATCATATTACACACGCCTCGTTACTCAAATCACTTACCCAAACCAACCACCATTGTAAATTGTTCATGTATAAATCAATTGTCAAGTGTTATTGTATAAACCATATCAAAATGTCCATGTCTAATGTAAATCACTGAAGGTGTATATCAATGTCAAAATGTTTATGTTTAATGTAAATCATGAATTGTGTATCCAAAAATATCATGTATGGCAAGTGAAATACCTCAACTAAACCATAGGTAAAATGCACAAAAACAGGGTATCGATTTAAACATAGTTTAAATCAAAGTTATGTTTTGTGGAATAAATGCATGCTATACTGATACAAACATCTATACGGTATTGTTATAATGCATACATTCAAGCCTTGTGACTGTGGTGATAGACCTTTAAACAAATTAAAGGTTTATCTGTGTTATGTTTATCGAATTCGGTCATTCCTTCCATCCAAACATACCTAGGATGTTAGGAACGGGAGTTGTCAATTCCTATGGTACCACTACCTACTAACGAATGGCGTAGCTAATATTAATGAATGTATTTTTGTCCCATTTAAACAAACCAAATGTCATACCGAAATGTAGGCATGTGAAAACAATGCACTAAGTATGTAATCAAATGAACATACATAGCATGAAATGTAATGTAAAATAATGTACTAAGTATGCACACAATGGACATACATAGCATGAAATGTAATGTAAAACAATGTACTAGGTATGAAACAAATGGACATACATAGCAAAAACATAATGAAATCATGTACTATAAATGTACTAATGAACATAACAAGCATTTGATATGAAAGCATGAAAGGCACGAAAGTAACAAGTAGGCACATGTGTTTCACCCCCAAAAAGTTTGGAAAACAGTAAAAGAGGGGTCTATGTACTCACTTGAGATTGCTTAGTAGTCCTTGAGTAACAACCAAACAATGCTAGAGATCACGGATGTCAAACGGCACCTAATATAGGTAACTATGTTAATATACCGGACCTAAAATCGGAGGATTGGATAGAATGAGGGTTCGTAAACCAAATGAGTATGGGAACTCATGTAATATGGTTTAACAAAGCCCACATACTAAAATGAAACCTAACCTAAGTGCTTACGACCCATTACGACCCGTTTAGGTAGCTTATGCTACTTTAACGCGTCGTTTGCGTACAACGCGTTCGGAACGCCTAACTAGTCCTATGATAAGTAAAATATGCCTTAACATGTCTAATATTGTTACCAAATCAGTTTAGATACCAAAAGTTATGTTACATATGCTTAAAATGAATTTTGGCGTAAAAAGGGCATTTTGGTAATTTTCCTAAGGCATATAAACTACCTATCATACAACTACTTAAACGAAGCGACCATAAGGTATAACCTCGGAAGGTTATTCCCTATATACTATGGTCACCTAATGTGTTTGGTCGGATTCTAATGATCGACCAAACGGGTCGGGTTTGAAAGTATAAGCGATTGTTTAGATCGCTTACCTTACGACCCTATATAAGCACTAAACTAAAAGTGACGAGCTAAGCATGTTAAAACATGCTTAACTAAGTTTAGAAAACAGGTTTGGTATCAAAACAAACAGTTTTGATACCTAAGAGTAGTTTGGTTACAAAATACGCGTAAATGCGCATTTTGGCCGAAACTACGACTCGTCACTGAGCCTAGATAACGTGGTAATCAGTAGGTATAGTCACAAGAGACTATAACCATCGTGATTACGCTCACGTTATGAAGTTCAACCGAACTTTGTGTTGACCAAAAGCTGGTCAACACAGAAAGTCAAACAAAGTTTGACTTTTAACGCTAAAAGAATAAAAAGAACGAAGGAACACTTACAAAGGGTCCCCGAAAGCTAATCTTGATCCAAGTAGCTCAGGTATGAAGTAATGGCTTCAACTTAGAGCTTTTAGATCAGATTTTGTGGGTTTTGCAAATGAATGGGGTTGGGTATTTATAGATGTGGTAGAATCGTTAGGATTGTTTATCGAATAACGTGATTTGATCTTGTCCATACACTTGTTGAAACCTTGTGGTAACTCAAAATGGCCCCTCATGAACTGAAAGGGCAAGTGTGGGTGAGTTTTGAGTGGTTAACAGCTGTAATCAGCTGTTAAAACCGATTAATCTGATCTGGGAGCCTGACGCGGGCCGCGTAAGGTATCACCCAGAGTTTACGCGGGCTGCCTGGCCCTTCTGATCAGAAACAACTTTGCTGAATTGACAGTTTAGGTCCCTGTTGGTGTTTAAGGCCATTTCCGACATGTTTAAGGCCCGTTAAGCCAACTTTAAGGCCCTAAAATGATGCCTAAACATTGTGGACATGAAACATGCTCAAAAATATGCCGGGTGTTGGTTCGTTTGGTCGTACGATCGCGATGTTCGCTTAATTACGACGGAATGCACATAAGCGCGAAAAACGATCCAAATTGCGTGACAAATGGATTTTTCTTATGCCAAACACTAAAATAAAATATTTTAGTGCTTACATAAATTTTTGGATGTCCGGATGTATTCAGAACGTAAGTTATGCGCGAAAATGCAAACTTGTGCACTTTTTGACGCTTTTAGCCCCTGAATGACCCAAAAGTGTTGGTGCACTACATCTGTTGATTCCGTCTAGGTGTCTAGGATCAGGTCTTACATCGTATTGTATAGCATAGGGCACGTTTTACGAGAAAACAGGAGTCTGTATAGGTGTTACATGTCTGGTCCACTCATAGGGACATAGGCATGTCTGGTCCGCTTATTTGTCATGTGTGGGTCGCTTATGTGTACATGTCTGGTCCGCTTTTATGGTCATGTGACACATAAACGAACCAGAAACTCTATATATAGTAACCTCATGAACGGACCACAAAACGGGTATGTGAAATTCCACGCCGAAGCTCTGCCGGTGTGAAGATCGAGCTGTAAAACGTTTCAAATCAATAAAACAAGCAGTTAGGAGAAAGAACAAGCTATATCTACTTGCATTTCTTATTATTCCGCATTTGAAACGCAAGAGACAACCTCTGAACGACTCGTTTGGGTCAGCAAACGATCCTACAAGTGGTATCAGAGCTTGGGAGGAGGTTTTCTGCAGATTGTAGCTGTTTTTCATCATTTCTTCTCACTTCTACACCTTCTTTTACTGATTCGGGAAGATTTCACGGTCGGAATTCGCTCAAATTTTAACAGCTTGTGCGCAATAGTATCGAGATAAACCCTGGAAAGTTTGAAGCCAAAATTCGAAGTTTTAACAAGTCAAAACATGTTCGATATGTGGATCGCTCGTACTGACGTCATCGAGATCCGCTCTTAGATCACATTCTGGTTCGCTTTTCTGGTCGTGTTTGGTTCGCTTATTTGTTCACGTTTAAGTCTGGTTCGCTCCAAATTAGTAGTTTGGTTCGCTCGAGTGTACATTTTTGCTTCTGGTTCGCTCCAATATCAAGACAGGTCCGCTTATCTGTCAACACTGGTTCGCTCCAAGAAATTCTTTAGGGTTCGCTTCAAAGTACATTGTTGATTCGCGTTTGTGACTAAGTTAGATTCACTCCAAAGTGATTTTCTGGTTCGCTTGTATGTTGGTCCGCTCCAAAGACCAAGTCTGATTCGCTCATAAGTACAGTTCGCTCCAAAGAACAATTCTAGTCCGCTTATTTGGATCTTTCTGGTTTGCTTATTTGTTCAAGAGTTGGTTCGCTCTTCTATCATTTGCATTGAAATACGTGGTAAGTCAGTATGGATTCCGAGTTCTACAATGCGTTTGCAACACCGTCATCACCAGCTGCGATTGCTCAAGCAATGAATCTTGAAAACGAGACAGGAACCACTCAGAAACCCCCGAAACTGATGAGTATTGAAGAATACTACGGGTGGAAAGATCGTTTTGAAAACTGGGTTCAGGCAAATCATCTCAGATCATGGGAGTGCATATTGAAAAAGTACACGTTGCCTGAAACTGAATTACATGTTAAAAAAGAGATATCTGAGTTTACAGATCAAGAAAGAGCAATGTATAGAGCTGATAAAATGATGATTAGTTTGTTGCAGCAGGCGATAAAAGAAGATATATTCATCCTATTACAGCACGACAAAACTGCTAAGTCAATTTGGGATGCGCTAAAGGTCAAGTTCGAGGGAAGCGAAAACATGATCAAAAGCAAGAAAGCGTTACTAAAGAAAGAATTTGATTTGTTTAGTAGTTTGCCGGGAGAGGATACTAAAAAGCTAATTGAGAGATACTGTCATTTGGTGCGATCTTTATCTATGTTGGGTGTTGAAAAAGGTCGTGAGGAGTGGGTGGATAAATTGGCGGATGCGTTACCTCAAAAGGAGTGGGGAACGTATTTGATGATCTTGAAGAATACTGGTGTGTATGATGGGTTGACAATCTCACAGTTTATAGAGAAAATTGAGAGTCAGGATCTTGAACAGCAGAAGATTGCAAGGATGAATAGTCCGAGTGGTCAACAGGATGTGAAGATGTACTACAGGGGTAGTATTTCAACCACTGAGTCTGAAAGAAGTCCGAAGATTCAAACTGCTTTCAGTGCTGGTGATTCATCTGAGAAAGCTGATCAGAGTTCGAACAAGAATAGCAGCGGGTTTTCATCGTTTCCGAGTGTGAATCCGAAAGAAACTAACACGAGTTTTCAGTCTCAGAGTACAAAAATAGGAAATGGATACGTGATTCAATGCAACATAGCTCTCAACCTTCCAGAAGGTCAAAGTTTTTCTGAAGACACTGCTAAAGATCATATGGCACTTCTGGGTTCAGTACTGTTATCCTATGAAGGTCTTGTTACTGGTCGGATCGGCAATCCTATGCTTACCAAAGAGGATTACGATCAGATAGACGCCGAAGAGATGGAACTTATGGATATCAAATGGTGTCTCGCAAGTGTTCTTCGACGAGCTGATAAATTCAAAATCATTACTGGGAGAAATGACTTTCTAGATGCTCATGTATCAACTTTAGGTTTTGATAAATCTAAAGTTACTTGTTTTCGATGCAGGGAGAAAGGTCATTTCAAACGGGAGTGCAAAGGAAGAGAAGCTAGCGGAGCACAGAATTCATTCGGGAAAGATGATTACTACCGCAAAGCTATCTATCAACAAGTCGGTCAATTCCAAGAACCACAGACAGCTCACGGGAGAGAGATTAAAGATCCCAAAAGAGCATGTTTGGTAGATTTCAGCTGGAGTGATTACATATCATCTGAAGGCAAAGCAGCACGCATTATTGATCAAGATGATGAGAAACTACCAGAAGGTTTTAGTTGGGATATGTTTGTGGATGAAAAGGGAGAGTTCAAAGCGTTCATTGCCAAGATTGTCCGAGAGCCAGATTTGTTTGCTACTTGGATGAGATCTATCGGGGAGAATGTGAAAAGTGAAGATGAAAAGTCTGTGTCAACCGATGAAGGGTCAGATAGTACTGATAAACTTTCAGAGAGATCTGGAGAAATTTCAGAAAGTTTAGATGAAAGTTTACAGAGTTCAGATGAAGATGTACATAATGAGTTTGTTTCAGAAAAGGCAGTTGTTTTTGATAAAACATCGTCTGATTTTAGTAAATCTGATGATGATTCTGATAAATCTGTAAAATTTGATCAATCACCAGATCATAGCAGTAGTGATGATGAGGAAGAAAAACATATAAATGTTGCCAAATCTCATCTTTCTCCTGAAAGTTTTCATTTCTATTTTGCAGATCGAGTAGAGAAACTAAAGGAGAAAAGAGCTGCTAAAGAACAACAAACTGAATCTGATGGTGATGTTCAGAATGCTGAAAGTGTTGTTGAGAAGATTACCGAGGTTGAAAAAGAAGAAGAAAAGGTGATTGAAGTAGAGAAAGTGATCGAAGTTGAAAAGATCATAGAAGTTGAAAAGATTGTTGAAGTTGTAAAGCCTTGTGAGAAGTGTTTGGAAGCATGCAAAGGTTGTGCAGCAAAAGATGACATAATTGCTGAGTATGAGACGAAGAAGGAGCAGTTACTGTTCAATCTTAACTATGTGAAAGAATCTTATGATGTCTTGAACAAAACAGTAACTGGTCTTCAAAAGACAAACTCTGAAAGAGAAAATGCTTTGACGATGATGAATGCAACATTGATGACGAAGCAAAAAGCTATTAATTTCTACATCGAAGAGAGTGCAAAGTGGAAGCAAGAGTTGGAGACCGAGAGAATTGAAAATGAGAGAATCAGACGATTATTGCAGAGTTATTCTAGTTCTGATTATCTTATTGATCGAATTTATCCGACTGTTGCAGGTTTTGAAGCATTCAAAGATGACAAGCCAAAGATGAAGGATACTGGTAAGAAATCGAGTGTTACTTATAACAAGTGTCCGCCTCCAATTTGGGAAGGGTACTCTCCTAGAAAACCAAATGAGGAGCAACTTGAAAAAGCAGTCAATATAAAGCTAAAAACCGACACAACTAACGTTTTACCAGATAACATTGATGTCACGTTTACCTCGTCCGATACTGATCATGAGTCTGAGTTAATCAAAAAGGTGGTCGATCAGGTGTTGGATAATGAGGAGGAGTCTGAGTCAAAGTCTGAGACTGGAGGGTCAAATTCGTCAGTCAACAGTCCAAAGTCGTCGGTCAAACGGTCTTACAGTAAAAAAATTTTGTTATCAAAAACAAATTTGGATGATGAGACATTTGAAGTTGTATACACTTTAAATGATTCGGACAAATTATACTCTAACAAAGAGTTTCCAATAAGAAGTGTTCGTTTTGACATGATCAAAAAGGTTTTCAAAATGACAGAAATTAATATTTCTGAAATAAAAGATTTAAATTTTACTGAAAAACCTAAAAAGTACACTTCAAGAGTTCAACAACGTCTAAACAAGAAAAAGGGTTACAATTCTGGTTCTGGTTTTCAAAAGAAACCAAACCAAAATCATAGCTATAAAAAGAAAGGTCTTGGATTTATTCCACCAGAAAATCATAAAAATTTGAAAAATTCTAAAACAAAAACAGAATTTGTGTCAGGTGGACTTGCAGAAGAGGAACAGAAAAAACCATTCTGGAGACAGTCAAATCAAGAGTTTCTTACTGAAAGAAAGAAGAATGGAGCTGATATATGTTACCAAAGAGAAACTCGAACCTGTTACAGATGCAATGAAGTCGGTCACATTGCATGGAATTGTACAAAGAATGCCAAAACAAAACAGGGAGTTTCTCAGAAATTGAAAGAAAAGGTTGTTGATGTTGAACCACCAACCGAAAAATTTAAAATTTTTGAAAACTCAACTTATGAGGTTGGTGAGTGTTCCAAAAAGAATTTTTATAAAAAGAAAGAGAATGACAACCAAGTGTGGGTTGTTAAGAAAGTTGATGAGAACGTCGGCGATGAATCTGGTTCCACAAAGCCAGAAGAGTCACAGGTTGAGGTGAATATTTCAGTGAATGATGATGAGTTTCCATCACTGAAATTTGAAGAAGTTAAACAAAAAGTTGGCAAAGTTGAGATCTCAGATCAGTTTTATTTTGAGAAAACTGAATTTGATGTTGAGAAAACATTCAATAGGAGTGTTAAGAAATTTTTTGGAAAAATGTTGAATGGGAAAGTTAAGGGGGTTAAAGATTTTTATGCAACTAAAAAGGCAACTTACAACCCTACTGAACAAGAATTAAAAGCCATCAAGTCTGAGAAGACTTGGATGGAAGTCTGTTTCCCTTGAAGTCTAAGGACTATGCCGGAGATCCCAAGTTTATATCGGGGATCAGGAATCGGCATCTTTCTAATGTTTAAAGGTTTTGGTTGAAAGATTTTGATAGTGTTTGAATGTTTACAGGTTGAAGGACTACGCCGGAGCTTCCAGGTTGGTAAGTGCGAAGCAGGAATCGGCATCCTGATTGGTAAAATGATACATGTAGACGTAACATTCCTACAGTTGGTAATTGGTTAGTCATACTTACAAGTGGTATTGTTTGTGTTTCTACAAGTGGTTATTTTTACAATTGGTTTAGAGGTTGCTTGAATGCAAATGGTAAATCAGGGACATTAATTTGTACTTGATTTACTATATATGACAAGAGACGAACAATTTGATGAACCACACCCCTAATCTACAAGTGGTAAATTTAACAAAACTTATTTTCCGGAAAAATCATTTTGGTTAAAATAAACTTAAGTGTTTTGAAATCATAATGAGAAAATAGTTTTGTGTAAGGGGGAGTTCTGATTGTTTATGCCAAGTGGATAGCGAATTGAGGTGATTTGATATCAGTTGTCACTTTCTGTATAGTTTGTTTTTCAAATTTCTTGAAATGTGTTTGCATTTTAGGGGGAGTAGAAAATTTCAGAAAATCCAAAAACATTTGAAAATTTGAAAAGGCAAAAACATGATAAAATTCAAAAATGAGTTTTGTTGCGAAAAAGAGGAAATGATAGTACATCAGTGGACTGTCACGGCACGCTAAAGAAATGTAAAGTTTAAAAGTGATAAACAATCTCACTGATGATGTGCCAGTAGGTTTTTGCACATTTAGTAAACTGAAACGAGATATAAATCTAAATTTCAAACTTGCTTGTTCTGTGGGTTAACACAAACTTGGATATATAGGTAACCCCTGAAATCTTGTTTGAAAGGTCCCTTATTCTGAGATACTAGGTCTTTATGCTCAGTGATATCTGGGGTATTATCCCGGGACTTCTGCTGAAAGAAATTTCTGACCTAGTCCCCGGATAATGCTTTCTGCAAATGCTTGAAACATAGCATCGCCCTCAGCAAGCTGATGAAACAATAAAATTGATAGTCGCTGCTGTTGTATTGCAAAAGATCCTCTAAAGGGGACACACCAAAAGTCGAAGCCGTCATCTCTCTGCGTATCGAAAGATCGACCTGAGCTCTCACGGCCCTCGCACTATAATTTATTCCTTACAGATATCATCTGTGGTATACTCACCTGTAAGACTGAATATTGGGATCTGGATACGGGAGTATATTCAAGTAGTGGGACACACGGATAAGTTCAAGTGCTTAAAACATTAACATCATATCTCGGATCGATTGAAATTTGTGTGAAAATTTAAGTGGATAAACATACTGACAATCTAAGTGAATTGTTTAGAACTTAAAATGAAATGAAGCTTAAAGGTGTTGATGATTTGTCTCAAAAACTGATATGATCCTCTTGCACAAACTCACAAAAATATTGTCTGTAAATATTTTATTTCTGCATTTTAGTTTCTCAGAAAATCCAAAAAGATTTTTGTGTATTTTAGTAAAATTTTGAAAAAGTCAAAAAGATTTTCGACAACTGATGTTGGAAAACTGATTTTCAAAATTCCGAATGCTAAACATGATGAGCAGCATTTGAGGGGGAGTGTTTGTGTAAATCTAGCTGTTTTCGTTAAATCTAACCTTCTTTAAGTGGTTCATCATAGATATTTGAGAGAGAGCCTGAGATGTTGAAATTATATGTTTGTTTTAGTGATTATGAGAGTTATGTGTTGGTGCACAGGTATTTGATATGTGATAAAATTAGAAAATTTATGTCTGGGTTAAGATTGTGCAGGTAGCCAGGTTTCGATATTCTGAAAATCTCTGTTGGAAGAGAGACAAGTTTCGATCCTGGAAATCAATTCTGAAAGCTTGTGTAGATCAGACAACGATTCTGAAGATGTTACTGAAGAACAAAAGAATGCCAGTAAATCGAGAAGGGGAGTATGAAGATTGAGAGAAGAGAAAGCCCAGAGACTGATCTAGATTGAAGATGTGAAGACACAGTTTTGCAGTCAGAGTGTATAGGCGACTCCATCAACATCTGAGGGGGAGTCTGTTGGTGCACTACATCTGTTGATTCCGTCTAGGTGTCTAGGATCAGGTCTTACATCGTATTGTATAGCATAGGGCACGTTTTACGAGAAAACAGGAGTCTGTATAGGTGTTACATATCTGGTCCACTCATAGGGACATAGGCATGTCTGGTCCGCTTATTTGTCATGTGTGGGTCGCTTATGTGTACATGTCTGGTCCGCTTTTATGGTCATGTGACACATAAGCGAACCAGAAACTCTATATATAGTAACCTCATGAACGGACCACAAAACGGGTATGTGAAATTCCACGCCGAAGCTCTGCCGGTGTGAAGATCGAGCTGTAAAACGTTTC
This sequence comes from Helianthus tuberosus, assembly GCA_030545235.1. Taxonomy (NCBI): domain Eukaryota; kingdom Viridiplantae; phylum Streptophyta; class Magnoliopsida; order Asterales; family Asteraceae; genus Helianthus; species Helianthus tuberosus. The sequence continues at coordinate 96,405,569 of CM060357.1, read as the reverse complement.
AAATCAATAAAACAAGCAGTTAGGAGAAAGAACAAGCTATATCTACTTGCATTTCTTATTATTCCGCATCTGAAACGCAAGAGACAACCTCTGAACGACTCGTTCGGGTCAGCAAACGATCCTACAAAAAGTTTATTTTAGCACACCGAACCCCTCAAAGCCTATTTCTAAGCTATATAAAGGATATTTAAGGTGTGTTTAACTTATGGTCATGTTCCGGAATGTCTGTTCCAGTACGAATCGTCATACTTTCGCAGTTTGTCAAATTTAGTCCCTGTAGGCGAATTAACTTGTTTTTGCCATACCAAAGCCTTCAAAATTTATTTGTAAGTTATGTAAATGTTATTTAAGGTATGTTAAGTATATGTTGATGTTCCAGAGTATTTTTTGCATTAAACTGATTACGCTTACGCACCAGTTTGCGTATAACTCTTCAGAAAGCGATGTAGAGTTTGAAATTGAACAAAAGTCAAAACATGAAAAATGTAAAACATAAACAAACAAACATTGGGATCAAATAACATTGTTTTATTGATAACTATACTGTTCGTAATGATGACAAGCACAGATGTTACACGTGGCACCTGTGTGTTACACATTAAACAGTGTTCTGACAGTCAAGTCACATACGAGGACATGTTTTGATTTGCTTAACCAATAAAAACCGAATCTGAAATGGTTAGAACCATTTGGGTCACTGTGTACAATAATTTACCCGGACGGAAAATTTGGGGCTAAATCTTTAGAAGGGTTCTTTGTGGGGTATGCTAGCCCGCTAAAGAGAGTCTATCTTCCTAGCATCAACCGGGTAATTCAAGCTCAACATGTAGATTGTCAAAGATACATATCTCTGACACAGAAACCGGGAGATCCTTGGTTGTTTGATTATGAAGGTCTATGGAATTCGTTCGACTTGCCAATTGAACCATCAGAGGAAGAACTTGCTATGCTCTACCAGCATCAAAAATCTTTTTCGCAAGATCAAGTTCCAAGACCAATCGTTGTGACACAGATAGACGTTGGTACACATGATGCTGAAGCTGGTCCAAGTACTCAACATCCTGAATCACAGACTGCTGGAACAAATGAACCCGAAGTCGAACCAGAAGTGAATGAACCAGCTCCTAGTTTTGATTAGTCTGACGACTCTGAATCTGATGCTGAACCGACATACGACGAAGATGGATCTACTTCTGATGATGGTGAATTTCAGCTTGATAGTTTACCCAACAATCAAAATGAAGGAACGAGTGCTCAGAATGAAACTTCTACCGTAAACCAAGATGTCCAACAAAATGTTACAAACCTACAACAAGAAGTGAACTTGTCCAATGAAGTAATGCCTAGAATGTTTTCTTACCATCCACTAGAGTTCATTATTAGAGAATTACAAAGTGGTGTTAAAACCCGACATCAAGTCAATCAGGGTTTCAGTGTTTCTATTCGAAAGTGGCTCCGTTGCAAAATAGGTTCTCATTTAAATGTTTTATTTCTCAGGTAGAACTGAAAACTTATAAGGAACCACTAACGGAGGAAAGCTGGGTAAACGCCAAACATGAAGAAGTCATACAATTTGAAAAGTTGGGTGTGTGGAAACTAGTTGATTTGCCTGAAGATCACAAAAAGATAAACACGAAATGGGTCTTCAAGTGCAAAAAGGATGATCGCAGTGTAATTTTACGCAATAGAGGTTGACTCGTTGTTCAAGGTTTTTATCAACAAGAGGGAATAGATTTCACTAAAGTCTATGCTCCCGCAGCTAGATTAGAAGTGATTCGAATCTTTTTGGTGTTTCAATCTTGGAAAGGATTTAAAGTCTATCAATTATATGTAAAGTTTGCCTTCTTGTACGGAAAGGTGAAGGAGGAGGTATACGTCGGCCAACCACCGGGGTTCGTCGATCTGCTTCATAAAGACAAAGGATACTTGCTCGATAAGGCATTGTACGGTTTACACCAGGCCCCGAGAGCCTAGAATGAGACACTTTCACAGCATCTCCTCGAGAACGGTTTTATCAGAGGCATAATAGATAGCACTCTCTTTACATGAGAAGTAGATGGTCACATCTTAATTGTACAAATCTACATTGATGATATCATATTTGGTTTGACAAAGATGCGTTATGCAAAGAGTTTGAAAGAGTCATGAAGAAAAAGTTTGAAATGAGTTCTATGGGGGAGATGAAGTTCTTTCTCAGACTTCAAGTAGACCAATTTCCTGACGGGATATTCATCCATCAGACAAAGTATGTGAACGATGTTTTGGGGAAATTCAAGATGTCTGACGCGTCTCCGATGTCTACCCTATTAGCTCAGAATCACGCCATTTGACCAGATCCAACCGGAGAGAAGATTGACGAAACTCTCTATCGTTCGATGATTGGCTCTTTGATGTATTTGACAGCATCGCGACCTGATATCATGTATCCAACATGTATCCAACATGCCTCTACGCATGCCACCAGTTGAGTCCCAGAGTACCTCACATAATGATCGTCAAGAGGATCCTTCGATACCTTAGGGGTTGTCTAAGCACCGGCTTGTGGTACCCTTGCACTGACGACTTTGACCTAGTAGGCTACTTAGACTCTGACTATGGGTGTTGCAAAATCAATGCTAAATCTACAACTATTGGTTGCTAGTTCTTTAGCACACATTTGGTAACGTGGCAGTGTAAGAAGCAAACCACAGTTGCTCTCTCAACTTGTGAGGCAGAATACGTTTCTGCTTCCAGTTGTTGTTCACAAATCCTTTAGATACAACAACAGATGAGAGACTATGGATTGTAGTTTCTTAGCACGCCCATATATGTAGATAACGAGGCTGCTATTAACATAACTAAAAATCCGGTTCAACACTCTAAAACAAAGCGTATCGAGATACGACATCACTTTATCTGTGAATGCTACTAGAAAAAGTTGATTCGTATTGAGAAAATCCACACTGATGAACACAAACCTGATTTTTATGCTAAACCGTTTGATAAAACAAGTTTCAATATCTTTTGAAATTAAACGGGATGAAATATTTGTCATCGGGAGGAACAAAGAGTGTGAAGCTTAGATGGATGACGATTTGAAGTAATCCTCATTGGTTTGTCAAAGTTTTTGTTTTCAAATTCTTTCTTTAGAACCAAAAATCCAAAAATATGTTTTTGATTTTAGGGGGAGAAATATGTTGTGAAAAAGACATAAACATATGAATTTTGAAAAGTACAAAAACATAGAAAAAAAAACAAAAATCGAGTTTTCGTGTAAAAAAGAGGAAATTATAGCACATCAGTGGACTATCACAACACGCTAAAGAAATGAAGTGTTAAAAAGTGTTTAAACGGACTCACTGATGATGTACCAGTAGACTTCGCATATTTAGTAAAAAAAATTCAAGATATAGACATTACAAAACTTCTTAATTAGTGGTTTAACATCTCTCGGATATATGGTCTTAGTACACCAAAATTTCGTTTGAGAGATTGCCGGATTTTGAGATACTAAGTCTTTATAGCTAGTTGATATCTGGGGTATTATATAAGTTCTTCTAATTTTGCATCGGCAATGGCCTAGAACTTGTAGAATACTTTGCTTTAAAACCCTAAACTGCATCAAAATTGAAAGTATCTAAAGATCTGACTATTGCAGTCAAAAGATTCCAAAATATGGAACACCACTTTTAAGTCGAGCCTTCATCTCTTTGGTTGTACGGTGGTACTAACCTGAGCTCTCAAGGCCTCATATAACCCAAATACAAATATCAATTAGGTATATTCACATGTAAGATGAAATCTAGGGAAACTTGATACGAGAGTATATTCTGAGGTGGGGAACAGTATTAAGTCAAGTTCTAAGACATCTAATTATCGTATCTTGAAACAATTGAACTTTGTGTAGAGGTTTAAGAGGACGAACATATTCACAATCTAAGTGAACTTGTTTAAGACTTAAAGTTTAATCAGATCAACAATGTTGATTATACGTCTCAAAAACTGGTATGATCCTCTTACACAAACTCAGAAAAATATGTCTGCAAATATGTTCGTAAATAGTTATTTCATTTCAGAAAACCAAAAATATTTTCAATGTGTTTTAGCATAAACCTTGGAAAATTCAAAAAGCTTTTATTTCATCTTATTTTCGACTGCCAATGATGGAATGCTGATTCTCAAAATCCAAAGTTGCTGAACAGAATCTGAAGAACAACGGGTTGGGAGCTAATCTGAAATGAGAAAATGTTTTGAAAAGAATACATGTTCATTAGTTTGAATTTAACATTGATAGAAAAACATCAGTTTGTTCATAAAGTGTTCAACCATTGTCATTAACTTGGACTTGGTAGACAAATCAGGTAACCCGGGTCATTAACCTGGACTTGGTTAACTGAGTGGGTTGTTAAAACTGGCAAAATGTTTGAAATTTGAAAAACTTGGAAATTTTGAATTTCAAGCGAATCCACACAAAGGTACTTCTTTTGCATGATTGTAAAATTCTTTTGAAAATATCTACATTCGCACGAAAGTAGTTACCTTCGCACGGATGTAGTACAGTGGCACTATATATAGTTCCTTTGCACGAAGGAACTTCATTCATTCCAAAAGTATCTTCTACACAAAATGACTGTTGAGAGAAACATTGTGATTAAGTGTCCAAATTCTGCCCAAATCTAACCTTGGGGTGTTGATTAGCTCAACACTCATAATGGGAAAGGTAGACTTGACATAATACATGAATAAATTGGACAATTTTGAACATTCAGACATAAAAATGAGAAGAACCTTAGATCTAGGATATTTGAATGGACAAAATATAAAATTGAACATGTATTAATGCTTATCAGTGTTTTCTGGACCTAATAAAATCATCAATTTGAACAACACTTGTCAAAATCTTCAAATTGAAAATTGGGGTCAAGACTGTTTGGAATGGATGGACTACATCCGCATGGAGGTAATTCATTTGCACAAAAAAGGTTACCTTCGCACGAAAGTAACATGTCTGTTCCAAATGGGTACATCCGTTCGAAGTTTGTGTTTATGAATAATTGGTACATCTGTCCTAAATGATTCATTCACACCAAATTGTTTCAAGTTTTGAAAATTTTTGTAAGTGTTGGATTTTGATGTTCTTTCAGCCAAAAGCGGCGAAGGTTGTCACTGATCAGCATAAAGCGTATAGATCACATGTTGAAAGATTCTGGAAGCATGCCAAATTCGTTGCAGATCCACCGACTTTTCATTCTATTGCTTTGGTCAGAAATGAAGACAATGAGGTCATTATTACTGAGGATCTTATTCGAAGGGTGTTAGCATTTGGTGATAGAACCGAAGATCCAACTGGATAACCTGAAAGAATGGTGAAAGGGTGTTCCTTCGTATGAGTTATACAGGGCATGTTATCAAAGCAACTTTTGCTAAGGTTAATATTTCTCACTTGTACAATTATACGGAAGAATGGTGAAAGGGTGTTTTTTATGCATTCAGTGATTCATGCTCTAGGGGACAAGAAGGGAGGCTAGGATGTTGATGTATACTATATAATGTGTATGATCATTGCATTTACTTTAAATCTTTCGTATAATTTTTCAAAGCTCATATTCGAACAGATGCAAGGGAACTTGGTACCGGGAACATTTATGCAGTATCCAACGTATAGATGCTGCTGGATGATCTTATTCCTTAAAGATGAATCTGATTTGCTGCCATTGTAGCATATGACAAATCTGTCATTGGATCGTATTCAATAATACAAAAATCAAGAAGATGAAGACGTTCCAAAATTCAAAACGTTGATTGGTTCTCTTGGTGATAAAGATTATCTTGCACCACCTAAAGGCAAATAGAGAATAGACGAGAGTAATTCTGATAACGAAGAAAAAAGTTAGAAGGTTTTGAACCTAAGAGAAGTAAGTGGTTTGAGAAAGAGAACACAAAGAAAATAAGGACAAAGAAGCAGACAACACGTAAAATAACTCCACAGACTAAATACTTCACGATGAAAGTGAAGATGATGTGATTTCTTCCATATCTGATAAAGAAAGAGTTGAGAAAAATACTACTGATACTGCTAAAATAGCACATGACATAGAGAGAGAAGCATTTCAAGAAGAATCAGGTGGTGAAGTAGGTGGTGAAACAACAGAAAGTGAAGAAATAAATGTTTTCAATGTAAAGAAATATCACAAGTCACATGATCCGAGAGCAAGGGCAGAGAAAAAGACTAGTAAAATGAAGAAAAAGTTAACAGATAGTGAAGATAAACCATATGAGCCTAACTTGGATGAAATAACACCAGTAAAGAAAGGTGCTTAGAGGCAAAAGAGTAAAGCTGGTTCTAATGTGAAGAAGACTGGTTCACCATTGACTAAGAAGGCTAGAAAGAGAATTGAAGAGACTGTGATTGAGAAAATAATTGTTGGAGCTGGACCATAAGTTACTGACAAGAGTTCACCATCTGTGGAAGTTGAAGTTGAACATGTTATTCCAATTCAAACTCCAACGACTTAATAGGAAGTTCCTACAACACCAATTCCACCAATCGCTCCACAACCTCGAGTATAACCTCAAGCACAACCACAATCTTCACAACGGCAACAATCTCATCCAACTAGTCGATCTTTCAGAGATACTAGTTATCTATTTGATGATGATCTTCAATTTCCAAACATTGATACGTTGAATTTGGATTTTCTTAATGATCCTAATGATAAAAAGATTAAGTAATTGGAAGGCGATGTAAAGAAATTGGAAAGTGAAGCAAAGCATATGGAAGCTATTATAGCAAGTCTTGTTTCTGAGAACGAACGATTACGAAAGAGATCTAGTGATTTGGAAGCTGATAAAAAGTTGAAAGATCGAAAGCTTGAAATTCTGTACAAGGTGTTAGAAAAAAGAATGGGGATTGATTTTGAAGCATAATTCAATCAGATTGAGATAGAAGAGGCTGAAGTTAGAAATGCTGAAAGAGTACGAAAAGCTGTCGCAGAATCAGAGGTTGCTAGTACTGATAAAAGCAAAGGAAACTTGCACAAATTTTTTTGGACTGAAGTGGTATTTTCCACCAAACTACAGGGATGAAAATGACAGTTAACTCATAAATTATAGTAAATTAATTAAGCGTGTTAATCAATAAAACACAGCGAAAAAATAATGGAGTGATAAACAATAAACGAAACCTGACAGGATCCGGTTACATACAAACACTAGCACAGTGGTAAGATTATGTAACTACTGATGAGAAAGATATACCTCGATTAATAACTAACCGGTCGAGATACCGAGGTTCAACAAACGCGTGCTAGTGACACGAGTTGACGGAACGCGAGTATAGCCCTGGGTAGCGGCGACAACGTAGGTGGCCGGTGGCGGTGGTTGCGAGTGTTTTAGAGTTCTCTTGTACAAAATATCTAACCCTTAATTCAAGCCCACGCATCAATTTATATAAAGTATAGAGATGCATGCATGCTTGCAAGTGCCGGACATGCATAAGTTGGACAAGTGGCGAGAAGAGCATGCATGCAAGACAAGTGGCGATGCAAGAGTGTATAGGCGACAAGTGGCGAGATGAGCATGCATGTGTGACAAGTAGTGATGCAAGTGTGCATGCACGACAAGTGGCGAAGCAAGTGTGCATGCGGAACAAGTGGCGAGGTGAGTGTACCTATATCACCTGGTCCATGTACCCGTCTCTCAGTTAATACCCGCAACATATTTATTAATAAAGATAAACAATTATATTATTAATAACGGATATTAATTATTTAAACCCACCCACGGTCATAAATATAATTTTGATTCGTTTCGCACATAATTCGTAATTACCAGTTAAGTAAATTTTAGTTCGTTGCCCACGGTGTAACTCTTACGAGTCATAACTCGGTCGGCCACGTTAATTAATCAAACCGGTCCATTATTTTCAAAAAAAAGTGTGATTGATTTGAGAGCGTGTTGTTCTTCTATTTTGATCTAAAAATGAATGATGGTGTTTGCAACGAGTTTACGAACGGCTGTCCCATTGTAGTATCCTTCCATGATTAGCGAAAGATTACTGATGGTGTTTGAGCCTTGCCACTTGTTTATGGGTTTTCTTAGTTACACATAGCAACATTGGGTTATAAAAAGTTATTTTGGGACTTTGTATATACATGTAAGAGTACTTGTACATTATGGTCGTAACAGTTCTAGCAATGTGTTGATAGGTAAGGTTTAGTTACACAAAGAGTAGAAGAAACATGACGGACTATTTTTCACTTTTTGTCTTGGATAAAGAATGGTAGATGTCAATCTAAGAACTTTGCCTTCGACATTATGTAACTAGAAGCCCACCACCAACGCCCCACCTTTAGGATACTTAATCGGTAGACCACCACAACTATTTCAACATATGTGGTCTACCATACATTAGTTGTGTCACATAAAAAGATGACACCATTGTCGTATCTTAATTCCGAGACTACCGTCCAACATTGGTGGTTTCCACCAAAGAGGATCTAAAAAGGGATGTTTGGACAGGGGATGAAAAAAAAAACAGTTTTAGTTATAGGTGTTTAACAGAAAAGAAGACACCCATTTTGGTTACCATGATGTCACGCATATTTCCATTTATGGTATATGGTATGTTTGCCTTGCTCTTATAGAGAACATTAGACGGCATTAGAGGCTGAATTCCCGTTGTCAATGGGCTTTTAGGCCGTGGGGTATGGGGCGGGGGTTTGGGCGTGGGTTGGGGTAAAACGCCCAAGGCACCACCCCGGGTGGGCTTGGGTTGGGGCGTGACCCCTTGGGGCTTGGGTTTCAACCCGGGCGTGGGGCGGGGGAGCAAGGTGACATGGCGGTTTGTGAATGGCTAAAAGAAAAGAGCCGTTGGCCAACGGCTATATTAAAAAAAAAAAAAATTATTCCATTTTTTCACTATAAAACTCACATTTTACTTCCATTTTTTACCACATTCAACCACATCTTCTATACATCTTGAATTCTCCTTCTACAAAACGAAAAAAATGCATCCTTACAACCGTCCTTTTGACCCGAGCAACCCGTATGGATTCCAAGAAAATAATCCTAGCCCACCACCCAATCGGCCAGTAGCTCGTCCATTTTTCATACACTCTCCTATGCCCGACTTTGCGGGTTATGCATCGTATATCGGGAATCGTGTGTTTACTAACTTCCCAAACACCGACGATTCGATACCTACCCCGTTTTCACAATCGCCCATCGACCTTTCACCAACCTCCATCGACCTTTCACAAAACGAATCCGTTCCCGAAACTCAACCACCCAAAGAGAGTCCTACCGCATCGAAACCCATCAAAAAAAGAAGTCATAAGAAAAAAACCGAGGATAAAGTAGTTGAAACCGCCAAACGAAAACAACAAAAATGGGTCTATGCTGAAGAAGTTGCATTGGCGAGGGCTTGGTGTGAACAATCTCAACATTCAACTTTAGGTATTCTTAACCTTTGTTTTTATTAATGGAATGGTTATTTTTTATATAAGTTTGTAATATATTAATATTTTTTTATTAAAATAGGAAATTCGCAACATTGAACCGCCCTGTGGGAATGGGTTAGTAAACTATTCCATGAAGAAATGGGTAGGGAGACTTATCGTGAAAACGATAGCTTATCCTCAAAGTGGAGCGAAATAAGCACCCACCTAACAAAATTTAGTGGGTTTTTAAATAAAGCAAAGCAAAACCCTAAAAGTGGTGAAACCGAAGCCGACATTTTGACAAATGCACTGGTCGCATTCAAATCAAATATGAAGAGCGACTTCCGTTTCATGCATTGTTGGGAGATTTGTAAATTCCATCCAAAGTGGTCGACTATCCCCATTGGTAGCGAAACTAACTCGTCTTCCAAAAGGTCAAGGGCCTCGTGCCAAGCCCAATCTGATGCACGAGATCAAGAGTTTGAGGACCTTTTGGATGATTCGCCAAGCCCAAACCGGCCTGAGCATGGAAGAAATGCCTCAAGAAGGCGTGCTCAAAAACAAACGGCATCGGCTTCAGCTGGGAGTTCTGAGTCGCGTAGGGGAATATACAGCGACCAGTTGGATGACATTTCATGCAAGATGGATACATTCAACGTATTCCAACAACAAAGGGCCGAAATACGAAGGAGCAAAGAAGCTAGAGATTCTGCTAGAGATACCCTGAAACAAAGACGTGATGATTTGAAGATTCTATCCCAGCCGATTGATCACCTACAGGGTGACGAGTTAGAAATAGTCTTGGCGTTGAGAGAAGAGATAAAAAACAAATATAAAAATTAGGAATTTGTTTTTTTTTTTTTTGTAATTTTCTTTTCTTGTAATGATCTATTTAAAAATATTAAAAACTTTAAATTTGTGTTATTGGGTCTGCCCAGCGGGTCAACCCAGCCGGTCAGCCCACAAGCCCACCAAACCCCCGCCCCAAACCCCCGCCCCACCATACCGTGATCAATGTGGGTTTACCCAAGTCTGCCACCCCATTCCACGTGTCAACCAATGCCCAACCGACGCCCAAACCCCCGCCCCACCATACCCCATGGTCTTACTTAAAAATGACTAGAAAATCACGGCATAAATCTTATCTTCAAATTGCTGACGGATTACAAATGGAATGGAAGTTCTTTCACAAATGAGCTTCATTGACATCTTATCTTCAAATTGCTGATGGATTACAAATGGAATGGATCTTCTTTCACAAATGAGCTTCATTGACATCTTATCTTCAAATTGCTGACGGATTACAAATGGAATGGATCTTCTTTCGCAAATGAGCTTCATTGACAAATGACGGTAAATTTTGGGTTGAGTCTTATTCGAAATCTCATCTTTATATCAGTGACTGACTGATTATGGACCCACAAAAGGCGACATAATCCTGACTTACCTGCGGTGGTTTCCCGTCGAACATAAATTGGTTACAAGCGGTTTTTTTCTCATATTATGATACCCGCCAGTAATCTATTGATAACCGGCAATGAATTACCGAAAGTTTGTTTAATTTTAATTTTCATTTGTGTGTTGGTTTTCCTAATTACGTTGGTATTTTGTCAGAGTGTATTGTCGGATGTCACGTGTCTATAAGGGCCAACGATAATACTCATTCTTCAAGCGGATTTGATCTAAACTAGTAATTGACTCCGCGCGTTGCGCGGAATAAAAATCACCATAATTGGTATGAAAAGTAAAGAGGATGAAAGTACTTACCAGCCAGTGAGCGAAGAAGCAAAAAGGTTTGCGCTCCAAAAGTAGAGGCCATCAGCTATACGGTAAGCAGAGCAAATCTTGGACATTGTTAGCCCTACTATGAGTGTGAGTAGGGTTGCTTCAGCCATCCTTATACTTTGGTGACCACGCGCACACCATCCAATCGTGTTATACGGCTGCCTCCCTCTCTGTTTCGTTGAACCGCCACTGCACATGACATCTGTCTCGCAAGTCCTTGGATTGCCGTTGTTCTTCAGCTAGCATTACCTACGACCATTGAATTTAGTCTCCATATTTGAATCTCTCTGTGATGTTTAATATGGAAAAACTTACCAAGTCTGCCTCTCTCTCTCTCTGTACAAACCTTGATTCAAGAGTCTGGTGCATATGAGAAGAACTTGAAGAAAAGTCTGGAGCTTTTCATGCTCTGTCAATAATTTAGGCAAATACTGACTGAAAAACACAACATAAACAACAAATAAAATCTAATTAACATAACATAAGAAACACAAACTTAACATTGAAATAAAAACTAACATAGAAACTCACAAACGTTATTCTTGCTCGAGAAAAGTTGGTATTATATAACCCCGCGTCAACGAACATCCAATAGTTTGATAAAAGACACCCTAATATAGCGTGTTACTAAGTTTATTGCTACCTAACCATGGTTCTTATATAAATACAATTTAAATAAATCGCTAATCAAAATTAGCGATCTCAAAACTACTTATTGAGTTATGCTTGTATCAAAACACAATAAGTTGTTCCCATTGGTTAGTTGATGTTAGTTTTCCCTGATGTTCTCTCATGGTTCATAAAAAATTAACAATAATGCGTGATGCGAGCGCATCACGTATGCTGTTTATAAAAGTATACTAAAATTATTTATACATAACAACTTATAAAAACATACTAAAACTAAAACAATTGTCGTAGTAAGAAGATAAAGAGTTGTGCTTTTAAGTTCAAATCAAGCATCCTAAAATGTATCTAGAACCATAAAAAGTGTTTAGGAACCATAATGGTTCAAACAATGATGCGTGCATCATGGCGCATTTTGCGACGGGCGCATTATGCGAAATTGTCGCAGTATCATCGCATCATGTAAACTCAACGCATCAGGTGTTGCGATGCGCTCTCATTAGCGCAACGGGCGCATCACGCATTATGCGCGCATTTTAAAACCAAGTACTCATCCCATCCATGGTAAATAAAAATAAAATCAGTTACTCATAAGTTATAACAAACTCATTTCACATGATAAATGAAAAGAATACCATGCACTGAGAGGATTGACAGTAATAACATTATATGTTGTTTTCTAATTCATTTATTCAGTTAAACATGTTGTATAAGTAATAGATCCTATTTTATATACCATAAAAAAGGTACATATGAGTTTAAGTCTTTTCAAATATGAACATGAGAATTATAGTCTTATGAAAAGGTAAATTTCACGTTATGAAATTTGGTGGGGTAAACACGACTCCTGAACTTTTATAAGGGCAAAAAATGAAATAAATCTCAGTGTTTATGGGTCCCACAATATGGAGAACTTGAGATAAGAGAAAAAATTTATTCAGTTAAACATGTTGTATAAGTAATAGATCCTATTTTATATACCATAAAAAAGGTACATATGAGTTTAAGTCTTTTCAAATATGAACATGAGAATTATAGTCTTATGAAAAGGTAAATTTCACGTTATGAAATTTGGTGGGGTAAACACGACTCCTGAACTTTTATAAGGGCAAAAAATGAAATAAATCTCAGTGTTTATGGGTCCCACAATATGGAGAACTTGAGATAAGAGAAAAAATGATACCAAACCAAATGAAACCTAACAAATTAACACTTATCATGGTATATGAAGATAATAGAAAGTTTAAGAATATAACCAAATATCACATTTACTTTGAGTTCAGATGCTGAGAAACTGCAAAACCGATCCAATTCATTGGATGATTTGGTTTCAATGTGAGCAACTGTTGTCTGGTTTCAACAAAACCAGCCAAGTCTCGCATTTGTGCCTGAAAATGAAAAATATGTTTAGAAACTGGCATACGTTAATTACATAAAATCGACCAATCAAAACGTAGCTGTTTTCTCATATGAATTAAATACTATTAACTATGAGAGTCCTAGACACTAATTCATAACGAAAAAGCAAATTCACCTTAATCACTTTACAGCGATATGTTAAGAACACACAAAACTATGGAACTAATTAGATGCAAATGTGTCTTTACGTTCAAATGTTCAATACTTGAACCAATTGCACAGTATCACACTTATTTAAACAGTTCAAACCCCTAATAAGATGCACTACCTACTAACATCTAATTGCACATAACGAATCAAAAATCGGTCCAATAAACAGCTTCAAAAGGTATTTTGGCATCAGATCCGAGTAGATATGCATAGATTCAGTGAAGTTAGGTTAGATGCGATACCTTGTACTATGAATTCAGATGCGATACCTTGTACTGTTGACTTGTTGACCCGCTGCGAAACCCGAACCACGTCTGACCCGAGTAGAGCCTGAACCGAACCAAGCCGAGTTGAACCGTGTCGCCTGAATCTAAGCCGGACTTGACTGAACCGAACGTATCTGAGATGGAGTGGCCTGTTAGCACAGCCACCACCACTGCCCTGTCGCCACTGTCGCCGGCGACTCTCCGCCGTCACCGGACTCCACCCAGTCATCGGCGACCATCACAATTAGCAAAAACCCCAAAAATCAGTTTTATGTAAAACAAACAAAACTTCCCAAGGGTTAAATAGAAACGACACTTACCGTATACATCACGGCTTCCGGAGTTCCGAGGCACCACCGTCGCCGTCAACCATATCCAGCGTCAACATCATCATGTTCGATCATGTTCATAGCGAAACATCATCTTCAGCCGTCATCATGAGAGAAGCAAGGAGGGTGTCGGAGAGTGGTTGTGGTTGTCGAAAATGATGGCGGAGCTGGCCGGAACCTCGATCTCCGGTCGTCGGAGCGGCGTGAGAGAGTGAGAAAAGGGTGTGGGTGTATGGGTGAGTGATTCGCCGGGGAAAAACATGGCGCCGGAGCTTCGATCTCCGGTTGCCGGTCAAGACACGAGAAAGAGAGAGAGGGGGTCTGCTTGTTGTGTGCGTGAATATCGTTTAGGGTTTTCAAAGTTCCTGATGATAGTGATGCCAATTGTAGGTCTTCAAGAGTGGCAACGGGAAAAATGGAAAAGTTGGTGGTCAATGTGAAAAAGGCAAAAAGTCCCTGGCGCAAACCCATGTTGTGTTTTGATATATATAATAATTATTATATATTTAACTCTCCATTCGCCAATAATGAGGTAGTGGTGGAGTGGTTGGGGAAAGACTTGCTGTTCCTCGTGACCCAGGTTCGACTCCCACTTTCCTCATTAATTTTTGCGGCATTCAAGTGAAGGGCGAATACGGGTGGCACCGGTTCGTCTTGGGTGGGAGGCGGGGTTTTACCGATTATTCCACTGTCGTGCTTTTGGGCGGGTGGAGCTCGGGTTTCCGCGTATCTGGTAGACCTAAGAGGCTGGCGGCGGTCGAGTAGTCGACTTTTGCCACAGCGCCCGGTGTCACGATGGTTGGCACGTCGTTCCTTACCGTTAAAAAAAAAAAAAAAACTCTCCATTCCACATTTGTTATTTCATTTAAGTAAACATCATTCAAATTGCACCTGACATAAAGCTATGGTCAGTTTTTGCACATCCCATTTGGCAAGATGGACATAGAAGACTTTCATACATTGATGATTCTTTTGATATCTTTAGCTAGGGCTGTAAACGAACCGAACGTTCAGCGAACAGTTCGTGAACCGTTCGGCGTGAAATTCGTTTACGTTCGTTCGTTTAATAAATGAACGAACACGAACAAGAAATTTTGTTCGATTAGTTAAATGAACGAACATGAACAAATGTCTCGTTCGTTCAATTGTGTTCGTGAACGTTCGGTAATGTGTTCGTGAACATTCGTTAATGTTCGTTTGTTTATGTTGTTCATGAGTTTTTTTTTGTACTTTTACTTATTTTATCTAAAATTTTTATATTCTTTAACTTATATTTATTTTATCATCCTAAAAATTAAAATAGAAAACCTAATTCCCACCGTGCTTATGCATCGTTCCCGTACCCTTTCTCAATATTCACATTAACAAACACTATCAACCTCCGTTCCACTATTATTGCTTCAAGTTCCAGCGTTTATTCCTCCGCCATCCACCTGCTAGACTACGTCACTTTCGTCGATTTTATTTGTGTTTTGTTCGTGAACCGTTCGTGAACACGTTCATTTCCTTAATGAATGAACACGAACATAAAATCTCGTTCGGTAAATGTTCATGAACGTTCGTGAACAAATTTATTTCCTTAACGAACGAACACGAACAAGGGCTTGTTCGTGTTCGTTCGGTTCGTTTACAGCCCTATCTTTAGCGGTTGAGGTTGACTTCTATTTTTACTTAAAAGATCATCGAAGTTTGGTGGCAGGCGAAAGGATAGTAACATGATGAGAATTTTCCAAGATTTGATTTGTTAAACTTTTATTGACCATTTCCTGCAAGTTGTTGTCTCAAACACAATCTCTTATTTAATATTATGATGACGTTCACATCACATATCACCATCTCTAGATCCTAAACCCTTTAAATTATTATACAACCCTTGGGATTTTATTTTCAATCACGATAACTTTTCAGAATCTCTAAATTTAATATAGAACTTGATAGATTGGCATGCCACCTATGAATATATCCACAACATTGCATAAAAAACAATTAGTATTTTTAGATTAAACTACTGAGTTTCACACGTGAGATGTTTTGTGAAAAATATAGCATAAAATAAAAACAATTATATATAGCAGTATTAGATTATTTGATTACATATCTGGCCTCCTGTGTAATCATAAGATAAAACCAAAAAAACAAAGCCGTAATATGGCTAAAAGAAGATTAACACATATCTTATATCAATCAAAAACCGTAAAAATGAATACCGATACCAATATTGTCTAGTCGGTATCGGTTTGTTTCGTTACGTTACGTTCCCAATACTTTGTATAGCTTGCGATATCAAAAAAACTATTTTATGTTAAATACAACTGTGTTTTCAATAAAATTTATATCGCTGTGTTGAGAAAAATATATTAAACACAATAACGCATTTAAGTTAGCAAATGCAAGTTCTTAGGAAAAATGAAACCAGAAAATAAATAAAAGAGTAAAAAGTGTATATGATTTATAGCATAATGAAAGGAATTGGAACTTTATAAAAGAATTAAAAGAGGGCGTGTTCACTATTTAGAACATGTATAGTGAGACTTCAACTTCAAGCCCTTTCATTGGCATTATCCGACATGTGGCTCATAATCAGCAAAGCGGTTTAAAGTTAAAAAAGCATGTAGTGGGGCTTGAACCTCAAGCCCACTTGCAATAATTAGATATTATATTTGAATTAAATAAAGAAATAGAACTTTCAAAAACATTCCATTGGTCATTCACTTTTGATCAGACGTTTTTTTGGAACGCCCCAACCCAAAATGCCCAAAAAAAACACCCATGGGGCGGGTGTTTGCTTGTGAATTGGGCTTTATTATGCCCATCCACGCCCAATCCCTTTTCCACTACAAGTGATCTTAGCGTAAAATAATTATGGTATATATTTATAATGAAAAATTCATCGATAAATAACCAACAAATTGTCGATACTACACTATTAGGCTATAGGGTGTGGTCATGACGCTCATGGTCTCCATGATCCTCCACATCAGCACCATATCACTTACTTTTAATCCATCATTCAAAACCACTACCCTAAGGGTGTGATCATGACCCAAACCACTATTCTCTTATTTTAATTTATTTTTGTGGAAAAGGAAAAGAAATATGAAAAAGGAAAGGAGGCTCATGGTTGCCATGGTTTAATCCATGTCAGCCATGGTGGATGAGACAAGGGGTGGTGTAGCAATTCATTAATGGTACTACATGTCGATTGATGACCCAACCATGCTCCCCAGTGGCGGAACTAGCCCATTAAATCAGGGGTATCCCAAAATTTTTTTTACCGTGCAATTATACAATATTAGAAAAACGACAATAAATAAATAAAGTAAAGCAAATATCTAATAGATTTGTCCCATTCTTTTTTCATAGCTTGAAATCGCTCCATCACATCGTTGTCTTTTTCCTTATGAAAAAAATCATTTTCGACCGCACAAACCATGTCATTGTTCAAATGAATTTTTTTATTATTTGGACTTTATTAGTTATTACAATTTGGGCTTGATTAGCATAAAGCTAATTATTTGGGCTTAGTTACTAAAGGTTTTGGGCTTAATGAATAATATCTTGTATATGTTTATGGGAATCTTATGTATAAAACTGTAAAAAAAAAATTACACTCCGAATGCGAATTCGTGGTTGAGCCGTAGCCCATGCTACGGCTAAGCCCACATTGGTTCCGCCCCTGATGCCCCCCACACCCTTTAGGGTTAGAAAACAACATTTAGCGATATAAAATTGGTTGATGTAATTAACAAAGAAATTTGATAAAAGAAAAACAAATCCTAATTGTCGTTTGATACATTACCGCAAGAACATCACCAACAGATTAGGACGGATCTCTCGGTAAGTGAAAGTTATCCATTTTGTAATAACGATAAGTAACTAAAATCTAAACTGTGTGTCAATTTATACCAAACTGAAACTATCGAAACCATCGAAACACAAGAAAGGACACACGCTCATACCGAACTCAACCTAAATTCCAAATAAAATCCTTCTTTGTTGTATTCTCAAGATTATTGGTTTCGATTTAAATGTACTTTAACATAATGAATATAAACAAAATAAACCTCAACCAAAACAAAGTAAATCAAAAAAACCATGACAAAATAAATATAAACTACTGTTTCTTGAATACATAATAAATAATTTTAATATAGAAAACCATGTTTTGTACATATTTTATGGCCTGTTGCCCATTGTCTGAATAGGAATAAGCTATATCTTTTCACAAATTCTCATAATATTCTTAAAAATAAAAATACCCCTGACAATATATATATTTTTTAGTATGGAAATTGATGTCTTTAAAAATAATATTTCTCAAGAATTTGTGAGACAAGACTATGGTACAAATTCCAAATCGGTATGTACAACTGGGACCCATAAAATATGTATAATCTGTAATAATACCATGCAAAAAAAAAAAAAAAAAAAAAACAAATTAATCAATTTGGAGGAGGAGGTCGGAACTGATCGGAGTCCGGCCATGTTGACGGTACAAACGGGAAATCGGTTTGTTCGTCTTGATTTTGGCCACCCGGCTGCCGGAAATCCAAATAACCCGACGGCTGGTTCGGAAAAAACAGGGGATAGTTGGTTGTAGATGAAGATGAAGATATATTTGATGCTTGTGTATTTAATGATCCCATTCTAGATGTATTGAACATTTGAGGTAATAAGTTATGTTGATGTTGTGGTTGCGGTTGCGGCTGCGGCTGCGGTTGACGAAAATCCATATTGCTTTGTAGTAACTGAGAGTATTGCCAGTAATCCCGGGCTGCGGTGGCATCCGGGAGCTGAAACCGGTGCGGTGGCATTGGTGGTTGTTGGTGGATGCTGAATTGTGTGGTTGGAGGGTTCGAGATCGCGAGTTGGGTAGTTGGCCGAATTTGTTGTTGTGGTAATAATCTGACGTTTTCGGGGAAATTGAGTTTTGCTCGGTTTCCTCGGAATCTAAGGGCGGCTTCATCGTATGCACGGGCCGCAGCCTCTGCTGTGTCGAATGTGCCTAACCATACGCGAGCCGCTTTATGCGGATCGCGTATCTCCGCGGCCCATTTGCCCCACGGTCGTTGTCTTACTCCTCTGTATTTTCTTGCTCTTATTTCCCCTGTTTGTTCGGGTTGATTTGCTTCGACAGCAGGATTACGCGCTGTTGTGGTGGAGGCGGCAGCGGCAGCGGCACCTTCAGCCACCGTGGTGCTCGGCGGTATTGATGTTGGCTCTTCTTTAACTGTTGAATGAAAATAATCTATGTAAGAAATAAAGTGATAGATGCATGCATAATGTGATTGAAATATAATTAGTTAATTAATTCATATTTCCACCTTTTCACACTTTTTTTTTTCCAAAGTAATGTTTTAACACATTTAAAATGAGATTTTCAAAATGCCTGAGTAAATAAATATCTTATTTAAAGAAGGAGAATGGTGTAGTTCTTCTTTGTATATGTTGTAGTTTTTGGGTACGGTCCTGTGTTTTTTTAGCCAGGCTGGCCGGTTGTTATATAAAATTTACCTTTCAAAAAAAATAGAAGTAGGAGAACTTAACAAGCTTGATATAACATTATGAAAATCACAAAATTGAGACTCAATATTATTATAAAAAAATAATTAATGATTTAGAAAGACGATGAATAAAATTAGCATGAATGCGTTGCTAAACGCATTCATGTAGTTAATAAAACGTTGTGACTAATTCAGTAGAAGTAGGTATGCATTCAAAAGAAAAAAAAAATATAGACGGGTATGTTTAGCGTAAACCTTTCTAAAATAAAATAGCAACAATTGAATAAGACCAACCTCTAGAAGATGACGACTCTCCACCTCTAAAATCAGCAAGACCACCATAAAATCCCTGATGAAATTGTTCCGGAAATTGATTAACACTTTCTTCTTGATGATCACGAACCCTTTTTTGTCCAGCCAAAGAGCCCGAACTCGAAGACGAATAAGCTGAAGACGGCGAATCCAAACCTCTAAAAGAGGGTGAAACATTAAAACCGCCACCACCACCGTGTCCAGAAACAACATGAGTCAAAGCAGTAACCATAGCAGACAACTCCCCAGACATACTATACTCAGTCGAAAACATATCCGGTGGCGATTGTGGTGGCGGCGATCCCCCTTCCCCTTCCCCTTCATCCGTCACGCGATCAAAACTGGCATAATCGCCTGAATCCCTCGAGTTCGCCACCTTTATAAAGCACATATACTATCAAACAACTTCAAATTTCGCTATCTTCAGCGGACCCTTTATATGGTTGCTATCAAACAAACGATTGAAATAACAAAATTCTTCTTTATAGCTCTATAACACGTAAGCAGACGCCAATGCTACAGTGTCCTCCGTACGACCACCACCGCCACCTTTTGTAAGCAAGCAAAAACCCTTTTGTGTTTGAGTTTCTTTACCTAACATTAACATATAAAAAACAAATAAAAATATTCAAGAATTTATTCCGATCACACCATGAGTTCTTTAAATGTGTTCCAAACTGGTTCAACTCTCGATCGTCAACTTCAAGGGACAAATGTCGGTCGTGAAAGAGGGTGGTTTCTAGAGAGAGAAGTAGAGAGTTTTAGAAAGAGAAAATAAGAAGATCATCTTTGAATTGTGTTCCTTTTTTAACTTTATGTGAGCATATTTAAAAAAGAATTGGATCTTACCGACATAAAATTTAGATTGATGACTTCAAAGGTAGGAGTTAGGAAGGAAGGTAAGAATAGCAAACAAATAATAATTATCATAAACATGTACATCGCAAAAAATATACACGTGTTACATGGTTCAACCATAAATTCACATATATACATGTGTATTTTGTTTTGTCATTTAGAGATAAAGTTTGTATATATATTTTCATCAAAATCTATGTTATAAGATTTAGACAAAATTGCAGAAAACAACCTTTATGTTTACCCCAAACTGCACTTTATACTTTTTACTATGAAATCCGCCAAAACCAACCTTTGCTTTCATGTTTTATTACACATCACAACCTTTACACCAAACCTAGTAAAAAAAGTCAGTTAAGTTGCCCCACGTGAGGGCATATCTGTCTTTTCCTTTGACCCCTTTTACAATGAATATTATATTTAAAGCTTTTTATTTATTTCCTTCAACTAACCTAAATATCAGATTCCCCCCAATTCGTAAACCCTGATCAAATTCCCCCCATTGGTAAACCCTCATCTTCATCACAATCGATTAAAACAAAGGTGAAATGGATCCTGTTACGATTCAAGTACGTGGTCCTGATGATGATTTTGCACTAGACCTTATATACGGTAATACTTCTTCACTCCAAATATGTGTATTAGGTCAAAATTAAGCTGTTATTGATCACTGATTATGTTCTGTAACTTGCATTGTAGGTGATTATCCAACGTTGTTCTCTATACACTTGTATCATGGAGGGTATTTTACTGATCCTCCAGGACGAATCTATAATAATGATGACCTAGATTTCTTTGATTTTCTTGACAGTGACAGGTTTGGGTTTGCACAATTAGAGTCGATTAGGGATAAGCTAGGTTATAACGATGATGTGCCTCATTACTTTCAATTTTCTGATCCATCAATGAATGACCTTGATAATGGACTTACATTATTAAGTAATGATGAAGATATTAAGAAGTTGGTTGTTTTTGTTAGGGATGGTCACAGGTACATTAATGTTTATTTGGAAAATGGGATGTCTAATGTTCAACGACTAAGTCAAACCCAAAGCAATATTCTTTAGATGTTAACGATGTGAAGGTTAGTGCTAATGAGGCTAAACAAGTTAGTGATCATGAACTTAGTGATAATTCAGATAAGGACTATAAGAACTTAGTGCTAATGAGGCTTAACAAGTTAGTGATTTTGAACTTATGTTTATGATGTAGTGTTTTGAACTTATGTTGAATGCAGTTTATGTTTGGTCTTTTGGTCATTTGTCGGATGTGAAAACTTTGGTAATTTGTTCATTACATAGTCTGCACATAACCATAATCTTTGCACTACATTCATGACAATTACCATATACAAACATTCAAAGACTTCGTTTCATTTCAGCAAACATCAGTTGGATTACAAAAGACCTGAATTCATTTCAACCTAAAAATTACAAACATTCAAAGACTTCATCGGTTGCACTACACATCCTTAACAAAAGCTAACCTGAAAATTACAACAAGACCAAAAAATAACCAACTATAAACCAGATAAGTCTTCCTACGTTCTGATTCATCTTCTTTAGCTTTCAATTTGTCCAACAGGATTACATTCACAACTTCAATTTCTTGTTTTGCAGCTTCCATCTCTTGCATTGCATTCATTTGAGGTTGGCTTCGATCCACCCATCCAAGAAATGATCGACACCTAAAATTAGAGCATGAGTAGAATCTTCTGCCTGGATTTTTTCGAGTTGATGAAGTTAGAATTATGCTCTCCCCACCACATCTGCAGTAGATCGTCGGCATGAATGATTTTTTAGAGTTGTTGATGCAAACCTAGGGTTTATGAATGGGGGAATTTGATATTGGGGGTAATCTGATATTGGGGGTAGTTGAAGGAAATAAATAAAAAGTATTAAATATAACATTCATTATAAAAGGGGTCAAAGGAAAAGACAGATATGCCCTCACGTGCATCGCACGTGGGGCAACTTAACTGACTTTTTTGACTAGGTTTGGTGTAAAGGTTGTGATGTGTAACAAAACATGAACGTAAAGGTTGGTTTTGGCGGATTTCATAGTGAAAGATATAAAGTGCAGTTTGGGGTAAACATAAAGGTTGTTTTCTGCAATTTTGTCTAAGATTTATTTATGTATCTATGAGGCTCCTAAAATGAAAACCACCTTTAGTTGTGAGAACCACCACTTTCTAACCATTGATTTTAGGAGATGGATGGATAAGGTTAAAAGTAATAAAAACAATATTAAATTATTTTTGTCTTATTATGTTTTCAATATTTTAATGTTAAAAGGATAGTTTAGTAAATTTGCTTGTTTTGTCTTTATTGTTTTTTATTGCTTTTTTGTCTTATTAAATTAATTGTTTTTTATTAAAATCAGATTTTTTAATTAAAAAATACTTTAAAATCTGATTTTTTACAAAGAAAAGCAATTTTTTAGGATTTTTTTTACAAAAAATCGTTTTTATGAGCTGTTTTTTACGCGTCGTTTTTTCGCCCAGTTTTTTACGTCCCGTTTTTACGCCACGTTTTTACGCGCCGTTTTAACGCCCTGTTTATTTACGCGCCGTATTTACGCTCCGTTTTTTATGCGCCGTTTTTTAAGATTCGTATTTATGCGCCGTCTTTTTACGCTCCGTTTTTTGCGCGCCGTTTTTACGCCTGGTTTTTACGCGCCGTTTTTACGCCCGTTGTTACGCGCTGTTTTTTTAACGCGTCGTTTTTTTTAACGCGCCGTTTTTTACGCCACGTTTTAATGCACCGTTTTTACACCCCGTATTTATGCGCCGTTTTATCACCCGGTTTTTTTACGAGCCATTTTTTAAGCCCAGTTTTTACGAGCTGTTTTTTTTACGCGCCGTTTTTTACACACACGTTTTTAAACTTTTTTTACAGTTTTAAACTTTTTTTTCGAATTTTTTTTTTGCGATTTTAAACTTTTTTTTACAAAAAAACTTTTTTACAAATTTTTTTTTTACAGAAACTTTTTAACAAAGAACAAAAATTTATATGAAAACTTCTTTATGGTTTTAACCTTTTTTTATAAAAACTTTTTTTACACACACGTTTTTTTTAACTTTTTTACGAAATTTTTTTTTACGGTTTTAAACTTTTTTTTTTTTCAAAAACTTTTTTACCAAAAATTTTTTACAAATTTTTTTTAGAGTTAAATGCCATTTTAGTCCCTGTGGTTTGGGCCATTTTGCCAGTTTAGTCCAAAGGTTTCATTTTTAACCTGTGGGTCCAAAAAGGTTTCACAGTTGCCATTTTAGTCCACCGGGTTAATTTCATCCGTTTTTTCTGTTAACGAGAAGGCCAATTTGGTCAATTTGTATGTAATTCTGTTAACTAAAAGGGCAATTCAGCCATATAAAATGACCGAATTGGCCTTCTCGTTAACAGAAAAAACGGATGAAGTTAACCCAGTGGACTAAAATGGCAACTGTGAAACCTTTTTGGACACACAGGTTAAAAATGAAACCTTTGGACTAAACTGGGAAAATGGCCCAAACCACAGGGACTAAAATGGCATTTAACTCTTTTTTTTATAAAAACTATTTTTACAAAGAGACTTTAAAGATGAGAGAGAGATGATTTGATGGTTTTGATTAAAAACAGATTTTAAAGAGAAGAGATAGATGATTTGATGATTTTGAAGAGAGAGAAATTGAAATAACTTTAAAAAGCAGAGAGAGATGATTTGATGGTTTTGATTAAATGACTATATTACCCTTTTGTTTGTCATTATCTGATTGGTGAAGAGTGGTTCTCACAGTTCTCGCAACTGAGGGTGGTTTTCATTTTAGCGGCCCCCTATTTATGTATACAATATATTTGCAGCGTTTGGGTACTTTCCTTTAATTATATTAAATTTATTTTTTGATTTAATTTTTCTCTAATAAATTTTGTTTTTAGCCTTTTTAAAAATTTAAAATAAAACGTAATGAAATAGTTAATACTATTTTTATAAGATTTCACCGAAATAGTTATTTTTTAGAAACCATATAGAGGAAATTATTAATGTACTCCAAATTTAATTGAATTAATTTTTCTCTAATAAATTTTGTTCTTAGCCTTATTAAAATTTTAAATAAAATGAAATGAAATCGTTAACACTATTTTTATAAGATTTCACCGAAATAATTATTTTAACCACATAGAGGAAATTGTTACTGTACTCCAAATTTTGTTGAAATTTGAATTATGTTAATAATCAAGTATATTTATTTATCTTAAACGACATAAAAACATGCATGAATCAATATCTTTGTCGGGATATAATTAAACACTTTGACTGCCTGAAAAGGTTAAACACTAGATATTTATTTATTTATTTATTCTGAATTTTATGTTAATGTGATTAGTAAGTTCAGCAAATATAATTATACACTTCGACAATCTGAGATTATGAATACTAGATTTTTCTCTAATAACTTTTGTTCTTTCACTTTTATCAAATTCTAAATACACATTTATGTTTATTTTTTTATCAACATTACAATATAAATTTTTATTGAAAACGAATTCTATTTAAAATAACTTTTTTGGGTATGGTAAACGTCTTGAATCGGTAATTTCAGTGGAATATAACTATGCACTTTGACTATATATATGATGATGAAAAAAACCAGATATTTATTTTTTGTATTTTACGTTTATGGGATTGGTAACTTTGGCGAAATATAATTATGTAAAACCCAAACACTCATACGGCCAAAACAACACTTGCGACAACAACTAAAATGAGTAAATTTTTAGAACTTTTCAAACGCTACTTACAAAATTTCTAAAGAAACCAAGTTTAACATTCCCAAGTTAAAAATACATAGTTGTACTAACAAACCACCATAACTTGCATACAAAACAAGAGTTTTAAAAGAAGCATTTAACACAAACTAGACTTTAACCTTAAAAGTTTCCTACAAAAGTTTTGACCCGTTTGACCTTTAGTCATTTCGGAAGCGCTTGAGGGCGGTGTGTTCATTCCAAGCTCGGTGTGGACCTAATTGGATGATTTACCTACAACCATAATCATACAAATTAATCACCACAACGAGGATAAACATGGATTCAAAACCTGCTTATCCAACATGGAGATCATACTTTTAAAATCTTTCATACTTATGAACATACTAGGTTGTTTTATAATCTAATTCTCAAACCACCCAAATTCCCTTCTTTTCATTCTAAAAACCCTTTCTAAACATTCTTGGTGTCAAAATTATTTAACCATCCATACCCAAGTTCCATGTCTTGGTTTTTCTTTCATACAGTCATTTTTACCTATTTGACCTATTTCAACGGGTCAACTTCATACCTTTAGTTTACCAACTAAAACTGTGTATTCCACCTAAACCTTAACTTGAATAATACTACCAACATCTATTAAACGAACTTGTAAGACAAAAGAAACTTACCTCGGTCTTGCGTTCCTTGTTGCTTTAAGTCCCAAGTTGTTTAGTGCAGAGGTGGAAGATGATGAGAGTGAGGATGTGTTGTTTTGGGAGGGAGAGTTTGCTGGAGAGTTAGAGGGTTTACCAAAGTATGAAGAAGTATGAGAATTTGTGTCACACCCCAACCGATGGTGGAAACATCGGGGTGCGGCACTAAGCGAATCAGATTACTCGAGAGAATCCATAACACTACTTGTTTCGATATAGATTAATCAAAATTTCATAAACAAACTTAAATTGTCATACAATCCTAAACATAATCAAAATAGTATCGAGTATCATCAACATTCAACAAGTTTCAAAATATTATCTTTTTAAGATGAGTTTCTAAGGTCATCCTAGCTTGATTTCTTATTTCCTTTGCCTATCAACCTGCAACATGTTTTAAAATAAAATCAACAAAATGTTGGCGAGTATACAAGTTTGAATACATTGCATAATAGTTTAAACGTTTAAAACTCATATCCAACATGAACAACATATCACAAGTTTCAACATGCTAGTTAACGTGGTTCATATGATAACCCAAGTCTCCAACGCGTTAACGTGCCTTTCCTACTTCGTCGCAACGAAGAGGAGGTAAAAGAATCAAAACTTAACAATACTCCCCAAGACTCAAAGAGCGGTGCATTACCCCTATAACGCTATAATTGTTAAGGCGAGCTACACATAAGAATCAAACGTTCACATAGCATAAAAGTCTCAAGTATCACAAGTATCATGTTTTCATGTTTCATAGCGGATAGAGTATGTTTCAAACAAGTTTCAAGTGTCACGTGTTTTCATATAGAATACATGTTGTATCCCAAAAGTGTTTAAAATAAAAAAGGGATCGACTATACTCACAGTGGGTGCTTAGAACCAAACACTGCCTAATTGGATCGAAGGGAGCGCTGGATCTGCCTGCGTGTGGGGAACAGAGCATAAGTCCTCTAAGTGCTGACCTGGTCGGGAAACAGAGTGTCGAATCGTGTAAAATCGAGTCAATAGTGTCTGACAGACTAGCTGAACGGATGGTCATCCGGACGGGTGGCCATTCGAACAGTGTGTAGGTGTCTGTGAACTATTTAAGTTTTTTATCACAGTGTCCTATAAAAACAAATAGCAAGTGTTATCATAATTAGATCATCTGGACGGATGGTCATCCGATAGGATGACCATTCGAACAGATGGTCAGTGGGTGAAGTTTCGAAAAGTATTCTAAGTCTCGAGTTAACGGCGTGACAACATGTCAAACAACAGAAACACACCAAACCTAGCTACCTCGATCGGATGGGTATTACCCCTTTCGAATTGACGAGCTGTTCTTGATGGAATCTCATGTCTGGACCTGTAAATCGACCGTTTTTCCTGTGGAGATCGGTTTTCAAGCCGACTCTTGACTAAGGAACGAGTCGAGAGTCTGTTTGAGTACGATTTTACCAAGGTTTTGTATAAGAACTAAAGAAAAGTTCGGAAATCAGTTGTAAAACGTGAAGTTTATCAGGTCCGAGCAGGAAACATGTGAAATCCCGTTAGATCTGGTAGAATAAGTGTGATAATCCTTTAGATCTTGTATAAAAGTTGTGAAAATCCTTTGGATCTGGAGCCGATCTTGGTTAAATGGTGTTCCACAACCGTTTGCATAAGCAACCGAGTGGAAACCACCTTCGAGAGACCCAATCAGTTGGTTTTCGAGAAAAAGTTGAAGTGTTCGTGCGTTTCTGATGAAGAATATGGTGTAGAAGTGATTAAAGATGAAGGTTCTACAAAATTTGAGGAGAAATACTTACGAAATGGCCTTGAATCATGATTAAAATGGCTGAGAGTGACTTGTGTGTGTGTGGTCGGATGGTAGAGTGAGTTTCCTATTTATAGGTGATAGTGACAGCTCCAGTCAAATGGCATCGATCAGATGGGGTTAAGTTGGTGCAAGTGTGCGGGAGTCGGATGGCGTTCCGGTCGAATGGCCATCTGGTTGAATGGTCATCCGAGCGGACGGTCATCCGATCAGATGTCCATTCGGACAGCCAATTCGCGTTTGTTATTTTTCCGACCTTGGTTCATTTTGTGAGCGAGGTTAAGCGTTGCATATTATTGTGAGTAGCCATTATTATAGCATCATTACATCTAGATGTTCGAATAACATACATAACACAAGAAGTTTCCATGTTTCTAGTTCACGTTCAAGCTAGTTTCTCATTCAGTAAGTATCAAAACATCACAAAGAATCAAGAATCATATCGTTCACATATAAAGTATTACAAGAGTCAAGATTCACATTGTTCATATATGAGAAGCATCACAAAAGCATCATATAGAGTAAAAGTTTCACATAGTTTAACAAAAGTTAAGATTTGAAATAGTTTCATTTCTCATTATGATCATTCGTCTCGAGTGTAAAAGCATCACAAGATAGGGAGTACGGCAAGACTTGCTATCGATAGGTTAGCATCAAAACCCAGGGCGTTACTGTCTCCCTGCTTTAGGAGATTTCGTCCCCGAAATCTGAGAGGAAGACTGAGCGAAGAGCTGTGGATACGTGGTTTTCATTTCACTCTCGAGTTCTCAAGTGAATTCGGCGCCACACTTTCCTTCCCATCGAACCTTAACTATGGAAATTTTGCTGCACCTTAGTCGCTTAGTACCTCGGTCCATGATTTCGACTGGTCTTTCCACAAAATGAAGAGTCTTGTTTATCAGCATGTGACACCTGTGCCTCTACGACCATCATACAAATAAGAATCCAATGAAATCTTTTGTTTCATTCTCGGGATTTGTACAATTACATATGACATTTATACATATCAATTCTTGTTCGATTTCGAGCTCTAAATTCGCTTTCTGGAAAGTTATACGCAAACTGTTACGCAAACGTAATCAGTTTAATGCGACAAACACTCTGAAATAGTGACATAATCTTAACATACCTTAAATAACCTTTACATAACTTAGAAATAAGTTTTGAAGGGTTTGGTATGGCAAAAACAAGTTTATTCGATCACATGGACTATTTGCGTCAAACTGCAAAAGTCTATCGTTTCGTATGGCAACGTACATTCTGAAACATGATCATAAGCTAAACATACCATAAATAACCTTAACATAGCTTAGAAATAAGCTTTGAGGGGTTCGGTGTGCGAAAATGCGCTTATTTGATCATAGGGACTAAAAGCGTAAAAAACTGCGTAAGTTTGCATTTACGCGCATATCTTACGTTCTGACAACATCCGCACATCCAAAAATTTTTGTAGTCACTAAAATATTTTATTTTAGTCATAGGAATGCAAAAATACCATTCGTCACTTAATTTTGATCGTTTTCGCGTCCGTTCGAGTTTCGTCGTAATTAACCGAATAACGCGACCGTACGACTAAACGAACCGACACCAGAGATATTTTCAAGCATACTTCAAGTACCCTATGCTTTGACATCATTATAGATCCTTGAAAATAGGTTAACGGGGTTTAAACGCGTCAAAAATGCACTTAGAAGTGTGAAGGCCTGTTCTGCCAATTCTGAAACTTCAGCCTATGCCCTCACGTCCGGCGATAGCAAAATGCCTTTGCTGTGGCGCGACGCGACGCCTTATTTTTTACAGCAAGTGTGTTTTTGAGCTGTAGCATGTTCTTGAGGGCCTTTTATGCAATTTCCTTTGTTTTGGGCATCAAGTTAACACCTTCCCAAGTAATGCTAGCTGGCCATAACACTTGTATGGTCAAGATTCATTGCTTGGGCACTACACAAACACTTGGAATGATCCTACAACACTTCCACAACTATAAATACCCCTCTAACTCACCTCATTCCTTGCACATTCAATCTTTTCTTCATCTTTGAACTCTAAGTGGAGGATTTCCATCTTTGGGAGCCACCTACCCGAGTTCTTCTAGTTCAATCTTTCAGCCATAGAGCCTTGTAAGTGTTCTTTCATGGCTTAGTTATTATTTTCAGCCATTTAGAGATGAAAGTCAAACAGTTTGACTAATAGTTTGACTTTCGGTTTTGACCATCAATTTGTCAAATCAAAGTTCAATTGAACTTTGCAACGTGATTGTAATCACGATGGTTATAATCCTTAGCGATTATACCTACTGATTACCACGTTGACTAGGTGTAATGACGAGTCAAAGTTTCGGTCAAAATGCGTATTTATGCGCATTTTGCGACGGAACTATTTTCGGGTATCAAAACCCTTTGTTTTGATACCAAATTAGTTTTCTAACTTAGTTAAACATGTTTTAACATGTTTAACTCGTCAGTACTAGTTTAGTGCTTGTTTAGGGTCGTAAGTTAAGCGGTCTCGACAACCGGTTAGACTTTCGAACCCGACCCGTTTGGTCGATCATTAGGATCCGACCCAACTTCTTTAGTGATCATAGTTGCATAGGGAATAACCTACTGAGGTTATACCTTATGATCACTTAGGTTGGTTAGTTATCCATTAAGTCGTTTATATGCCAATTGAAAATGACCAAAATGCCCTTTTTAAGCATAAATTCATATTTTGTATATGTGATCAAGTTTTTTACATCTAAACTGATTTAGTAACATATTTAAACATAATTGGGCATGTAAGACTTAACATAGGACATAGATAACCATCCAACCTTAGTTTTACGCAAACGACGCGCTAAAGTAGCTTAAACTACCTTAACGAGTCGAAACGGATCAAAAGCACTTAGGATAACTTTCTAATCAGAATGTTAGGTCTATTAAATCATGCCATATGAGTTCCAAAACTCATTTGATTTATAGAACTTCATTCTATCCTATATCCCGATTTAGGATCCGATTATTTAACATAGTGATTCCATACTAGGTACCACTTGATTCCTTGATCTCTCGAGCTTTGTTAGGACACTTAATCAAGGATACTTGCCATCTCAAGTGAGTACATAGCCCCTCTTTTACGTTTTCAAATGTTTTGGGGTGATTCATATGTGCCGATACACTATTTTCATGATTTCAACTATATGATTACACTTGCATAGTACTTGTCTTTTGACAAATTGAACTATTGTCCATGGCTTAAACACTGATTTTCAAAGTTTGTTAGACAATTTGTTCGCTCATATTGTTACTTATACATTCATTAACAATGATCAAGCCGATTGGTAGTACGATATAGCGCTATAGGATTAGACACCCCATTCCTGTTGTATGGAATGTCAAAAACCAAAGTTTTAACCAAATAGAATTGCCTTTGTGGTATTTCTATAGTCTCCAAAGTGTAGTTTGATGCACTAAGGTTTGAATGTATTACCAAATCGTGATATATGGTATATTTCGATATACTACCAACGTGATACTGTTTTGCTAAAGCATAGTTTGATATGCTATTGTTTACTAAAGTATAGTTTGATGTACTATCAAATCACGGTTTAGGTATATTTCGATATGCTACCAACGTGATACTGTTTTACTAAAGTTTAGTTTGATATACTACCGACTTTGTTATTTCACAAACTAAAGTAAATGTTGGTATACTACTAAAGCAAAGTGGATATGCTATTTTCAAACCAAAGCATAGTTTGAGATGCTATTTACAAAACCAAATTATAATTTGATATACTACCGATGCTTTCATTCTTGAACCAAAGTATATTTGTGATATACTACCAAATCTATTCTTTCAGTAACCAAAGTATATTTTGATATAATATCTGTTTAACTATTTCAAAACCAAAGTATATTTTTGTATATACTACAAACCTTTTATCAAAACAATGCATTTTAGAAACCAAACTTTTTACAAAGATTCATGGCTATTTTTGTAAAAATAAAAATCTTTCCTTGTGCTATCCAAAGCCATGAATCTAATTCAACAAAACCTATGTTACTCACAGGCATTTTTATGCTGACGTTTTATTTTCACATATGTTTCAGGTGCTATTATCTGATGATTGTTGATGTATGCTACACATAGGAGAGACTCGTGCCTTAGAGACTTTAAAACTTAAAAGACAATTATTTGTATTTATCTGATTTGTAATAAAACAATGAATTCATTAATGGAATAAAACAAATCTTTAATCACCATGTGTTGTGAAACAATGATTCTGTTACAACACTCCCTGACATTTCCGTCTCGGTTTGTTGTTTTACGCGGTCAGGGTGTGACACAGCAAGTCTTCGATGGGAACTTGAAGTTCCTCATCTGCTAAGCACTTCCTGAGATTAGAGACATGGAACGTCGGATGTACGTTGCTAAGCTCTTGAGGCAAATCGAGTCGGTAAGCCACCTTGCCAATCCTTTCGAGTATCTTGATAGGACCCACATAGCGAGGGACAAACTTTCCCTTTTTACCAAAACGTATCACTCCTTTCTAGGGAGATACTTTGAGTAGAACGTGATCTCCAACATTGAATTCCAGAGGCTTACGCCTTTTTGTCATCATAGCTCTTTTGTCTGCTCCTAGCCTTGATCAAGTTATCACGGATTTGAAGAATCTTATCCGTCGTCTCTTGAATGATCTCAGGGCCAGTAAATTGCTTGTCACCAATCTCATGCCAACTGAGGGGAGATCGGCACTTGAGACCGTATAAAGCTTCGAAAGGAGCCACCTGAGTACTGGAATGGTAGTTGTTGTTGTACGAGAACTCCATCAATGGTAAATGTACATCCCAATTACCACCAAAGTCGATGACACAAGAACGGAGCATATCCTCTAGGGGTTGAATTGTGCGTTCAGTCTGTCCATCCGTTTGAGGATGAAAGGCTGTACTAAGATTCAAGTGAAAACCCATAGCGGACTGAAAATTTTACCAAAGACGTGAAGTGAAACGACCATCGTGGTCAGAGATATTGTCAATGAGTATACCATGACGACATATGATTTCATCAGTGTAGATTCGAGCAAGTTTTTTCACTTTGAAATCTTCACGAATAAGAAGAAAGTGGGCTGATTTGGTCAAACGGTCAATGATTACCCATATACTATCATGACCGGAAGGTGTACAAGGTAGTTTAGTTATAAAGTCCATAGCAATGCTATACCATTTCCAAACAGGGATTTTGTGTTGTTCAAGGAGACCTGAAGGACGTTGATGTTCACTTTAACCTTTGAGCAAGTAAGACACTTCGAGACGTTCACTTTAACCTTTGAGCAAGTAAGACACTTCGAGACGTACGTGGTGATTTCTTTCTTCATACCGGGCCACCAATAGGATGTACGCAAATCATGGTACATCTTATTAGCACCAGGATGAATAGAGTATTGGGATTTGTGAGCCTCATTCATATTGAGTTCACGAAGATTGTCGCGATCTGGCACCCAGATGCGATTGAGATAGTAATGAAGTCCATCAGACTTCGTTAAAAGTTGGTCTATAGTAGCGCCTCATATTTCAATGATTAGACTACCTTCGTTGGCGGACGAGTATTGAGCTTCACGGATACAAGCATGAAGATAACTAGTGATCTGAAAATAGCGGATGCTACTAACATGAGTCTTGCGACTAAGAGCGTCGGCCATAACATTCGCTTTGCCAGGATGGTAGCGAATCTCGCAGTCGTAGTCGTTAAGCAACTCCACCCATCGTCGCTGACACATATTCAGTTCCTCCTGGTTAAAGATGTGCTGCAGGCTCATATGGTCAGTGAAAACCACACACTTAGTACCATATAGGTAGTGTCGCCAAATCTTTAATGCAAAAACAACTATGCCAAGTTCAAGGTCGTGGGTAGTATAGTTTTTCTTATGTATTTTGAGCTGTCGAGAGGCACAAGCGATAACCTTGTCCCGATGCATGAGCACACAGCCATGTCAACGGTTCGAGGCATCGCAATATACTACGAAATCATCATTCCCATCAGGGAGAGTAAGTACAGGTGGGTTGCAAAGCAGATTCTTAAGAGTTTGAAAAGATTCCTCTTGCTCGGGACCCCAAGCAAAAGGTTTCTCTTTCTGAGTCAACGAAGTAGGAGGAACGGCGATCTTCGAAAAATCCAAGATGAATCGACGGCAATAACCCGCCAATCCCAATAAAGAACGAATCTCAGATGCAGATTTAGGCGTACTCCAATTCTTCACCGCTTCGACTTTGGAAGGGTCAACATGAATTCCTTGTTTACTAACGATGTGTCCGAGAAATTGTACTTCATTAATCCAAAATTCTCACTTAGAAAACTTTGCGTATAAACGTTCACCATGTAAAAGTTCTAACATAAGGCGTAAATAATCAGCTTGGTTCTTCGAATAGATAAGAATATCATCAATAAAGACTATCACAAAACGATCCAAGTAAGGTTGACAAACACGATTCATAAGATGCATGAACACGGCGGGGGCGTTGGTCAAGCTAAAAGGCATAACCACGAACTCGTAGTGTCCATAACGAGTGCGAAACGCGGTTTTGGGAATATCTTCTTCGAGAACACGGAGTTGATGATGACCAGATCGAAGGTCGATTTTAGAGAAACAACTTGCGCCTTGTTGTTGGTCAAATAGATCATCGATGCGGGGGAGAGGATAACGATTCTTGACGGTGAGTTTGTTAAGTTCACGGTAGTCGATGCACATGCGAAATGAACCATCTTTCTTCTTGACGAATAGCACAGGAGCACCCTAAGGTGAGGTACTTGGACGTATAAAACCTTTATCAAGTAGTTCTTGCAGTTGACTAGATAATTCTTGCATCTCAGAGGGTGCAAGTCGGTAAGGAGCCTTGGCAACAGGAGTTGAACCAGGTATAAGGTCAATACGAAAATCAACAGATCGGGGTGGAGGAAGACCGGGAAGATCCTCAGGAAAGACATCAGGGAAATCACACACTACTGGAACATCACTTACGCTCTTTCCCTTGCCCTTTTGTTCCACTATGTGGGCCAAGAAGGCAGAGTACTGTTTACGTAAGCATTTACTCGCTTGAGTGCATGACATCAATTTCAGTCCTCTAGAAGGTCGGTCTCCATAGACATGCAAGGTATCACCAGACGGGAGAGGTAAACGAACATACTTCCCATGACAAGCGATTTCTGCATGGTTCTTACACAACCAATCCATGCCTACTATGATATCAAAACTACCCAATTGCATGGGTATGAGGTCAATAGTGAAAACGTGTTCGTTAAGATTCAAGGAACAATCACCGAGAAAAGAATCAACTAGAATAGACTTACCATCGGTAATCTCGACTGAGAACGACTTAGGTAGTTTAGAGCGTGCACAGTTTAACAAAGATTCAATTTCAACGAACACAAAGCTTTTGTCTGCACCAATATCAAATAGTATCGAAGCGTAAAGATTATTAACGAGAAACGTACCATTAACGACATCATTGTCGTTACGCGTCTGATTCGCGTTGATGTTGAACGCTCATCCTCGAGAAGCTTGCTGTTGCTCCTGATTCAGTTGGGGACATTGGGGACGGAGATGAGTGGTGTCCCCACACTTGTAGCATGCTCGCACGTTGTTTGCTAGTTTGGGGTTCTGCTGAGCTAGCTGAGCTGGTGGTGCTTGCTGAACCTGATTGGCTTGACAACAGTAAGGGGTCGTGTGACCATAATGATTGCAGGTAGTACACTGGCGACAAGTTGCATTGACAGGGTGATGATAGGTGCAAGTGGCACACTTGGGATGAACCCCGGTGTACGACTTCTTGGTGTTTTCTGGAGCAGGAGGGTTTGGAGTAGAAACAGGCACAATTGCATTACAAGCAGGGTTTTGAGACTTTCGTTTCTTACCCTTGTTGCCACTGGGTTGCTGCGTGATCTGGTTAGTTGGTTTCGAGGGGGCAGATGCGCCAAACTGTTTGTCACAGACGCGGTTGTTGTTCAGACTTGCTGCAAGACGATAAACTTCTTCGATGGAGTCTAGTTGAGCCGCTTCAATAGAGTCGCGCATAGCAGAAGGCAACCCGTGAATGTACTTCATGATCATACTCTTGGGGGTAGACACCAAATGTGGCACGATGATGCTAAGTTCCTTGAAACGGGTAGTATAGGCCAGGTTGTCATCTCCAACTTGTTTCAGATCCCCGAATTCGTCCTCAAGTTTCTACTGCTCATGAGGAGGGTAGAATTCGAGCTTCATCAGTTCCCTAACCTCGGCCCATGGTAAAGCATAAGCTTCATCATTGGAGCGGATGTTTCTCTCATTGGTCCACCATTCCAAGGCTCTGCCTTGAAACACGCCAGTTGCACTCCTAGTCTTGAGATGTTCAGGGCACTCGATGTTAACAAAAGTAACTTCGATGCTGTCGAACCACTCCAGCATTGCAGTCACCCCATCACTGCCCGTGAAAGTCTTAGGGTTGCAAGAGACAAAGTGTTTGTAGTTGAAGCTCACAGGCTTAGGTTGGACCGCTTTCGTGTCAACAGAGGAGGGAGGAGTGTTTGATCCCTAGATTTCAGTGACAATCTTGGGAACAATGCGTGCAATCTGGTCGGCCGTAAAAGACATCATCTTCTTCTGGGTGTTAGCCTTTGACCTCTTGCATGGGTTGGAGAGACGACTTGATGACATCTAAAGAGTCTGAGTAAGTATCGGGTGAGACTCGATCATAATGTTATGTTTAATATAGTTTCACGATTTCGTAACATTGCATAAAGTTTCACATGATCACATAAAGACTCAAGTTGTTTCACATATCACAAAACGTTCTACATGTTTCACTTTAATCAAGTTGTTTCACATAGCATTTAACGTTCAACATGTTTCTCATAGTTTAAATAGGACTTTCACATAGTATAACACGAATGAATAAAGCATCATAAATTTAGTTTGTTCCCAAGGGATTATTATAATTGTTTTAGATTGCGGAGATAGTGCGATTCGTGTAACGGTTTTGAAATGAGCAAACTATCAAGTATAAAACCACATGTAAATCGAGATAACATAAAAAGATAGGCTTATAAACCACAGGATTGTTTCGGGTAGAGAAACGTTGACTAACCAAAGTAAATCGAGCCCCTTTTTGAATTAAGGTATCGTGCTTTGGCCTACTTAGACAAATACGTTCATCGATGTTAGGCCTACGATATTTGTCCTTTTGGTTACTACACGTCCTTAATCGATTGTGAAAATTCGAGACTTTGGCAAGACTGAAAATCAAAGAGTGGGACTAGTTATCAAGATGCGAGTTTCACCTCTAACTTGGTAACATCGTACCCTAATATTGTTGGTACTCATCAAAAGATAAGACCTACTACAATATGAAATGGAAATTGCCCTTCAAGGTTTGGATGTCACTCCTAACTTGAGGGTAAATCTCATGCAAAATATAAACACTGCTGAGTGAAAGTCGTCATCAAAGGCGGGAATCACCCCTGTTTTGATGAGTCGTTTCGATTTTGTTACAAGAGTGTTTTCAAAGCATCCAAGTGTGTATTGTGTTAGCCTTAGGAAAGGCTTGTAAGTTTAACAAACAAGAAGTATTGCTAGGAAGCATGTAAGGTAGAATGCATAAGTTTTAAACAATGTTGTTAAGGGTCAAAGTTCCTAGAACTATAGACTAGGGCAAAGCATTCCTACTTATTCCTAATTCCCTATAGTTATGGCTTTGATACCAATCTGTCACACCCCAACCGATGACGGAAACATCGGGGTGCGGCACTAAGCGAATCAGATTGCTCGAGAGAATCCACAACACTACTTGTTTCGATATAGATTAATCAAAATTTCATAAACAAACTTAAATTGTCATACAATCCAAAACATAATCAAAATAGTATCGAGTATCATCAACATTCAACAAGTTTCAAAATATTGAATTTCTAAGATGAGTTTCTAAGGTCATCCTAGCTTGATTTCTTGTTTCCTTTGCCTATCAACCTACAACATGTATTAAAATAAAATCAACAAAATGTTGGCGAGTATACAAGTTTGAATACATAGCATAATAGTTTAAACGTTTAAAACTCATATCCAACATGAACAACATATCACAAGTTTCAGCATGCTAGTTAACATGGTTCATATGATAACCCAAGTCTCTAACGCGTTAACGTGCCTTTCCTACTTTGTCGCAATGAAGAGGAGGTAAAAGAATCAAAACATAACAATATTCCCCAAGACTCAAAGAGCGGTGCGTTACCCCTATAGCGCTATAATTGTTAAGGCGAGCTACACATAAGAATCAAACATTCACATAGCATAAAAGTCTCAAGTATCAAAAGTATCATGTTTTCATGTTTCATAGCAGATATAGTAAGTTTCGAACAAGTTTCAAGTGTCACGTGTTTTCATATATAATACTTGTTGCATCCCAAAAGTGTTTAAAACAAAAAGGGATCGAGTATACTCACAGTGGGTGCTTAGAACCAAACACTAACTAATTGGATCGAAGGGAGCGCTGGATCTGCCTGCGTGCGGGGAACAGAGCATAAGTCCTCTAAGTGATGACCCAGTCGGGAAACAGAGTGTCGAATTGTGTAAAATCAAGTCAATAGTGTCTGATAGACTAGCTGAACGGATGGTCATCCGGACGGATGGCATTCGAACGGATGGGCTCCATCCGATCGGATGGTCATCCGAGCGGATGACCATTCGAACGGATGGCCATTCGAATAGTGTGGTGTCTGTGAACTGTTTAAGTTTTTGATCGTAGTTTCCTATAAAAACAAATAGCAAGTGTTATCATAATTAGCTCATCTGGACGGATGGTCATCCGATAGGATGACCATTCGAACAGATGGTCAGTGGGTGAAGTTGCGAAAATTTTTCTAAGTCTCGAGTTAACGGCGTGACAACGTGTCAAACAACGGAAACACACCAAACCCAGCTACATCGATCGGATGGGTATCACCCCTTTTGAACCGACGAGCTGTTCTAGATGGAATTTCATGCCTGGACCCGCAAATCGGCCATTTTTCCTATGAAATCGTTAATACTATTTTTAAAAGATTTCACCGAAATAGTTATTTTTTGGAAACCATATAGAGGAAATTATTAATGTACTCCAAATTTTATTGAATTAATTTTTCTCTAATAAATTTTGTTCTTAGCCTTATTAAAATTTTAAATAAAATGAAATGAAATCGTTAATACTATTTTTATAAGATTTCACCGAAATAATTATTTTAACCACATAGAGGAAATTATTAATGTACTCCAAATTTTGTTGAAATTTGAATTATGTTAATAATCAAGTATATTTATTTATCGTAAGACATAAACACATGCATGAATCAATATCTTTGTCGGGATATAATTAAACACTTTGACTGCCTGAAAAGGATAAATACTAGATATTTATTTATTTATTTTGAGTTTTATGTTAATGTGATTAGTAAGTCCAGCGAATATAAGTATACACTTCGACTATCCGAGACTATGGATACTAGATTTTTCTCTAATAACTTTTGTTCTTTCACTTTTATCAAATTCTAAATACACATTTGTGTTTATTTTTTATCAACATTACAATATAAATTTTTTTATTGAAAACGAATTGTATTCAAAATAACTTTTTTGGGTATGGTAAACGGCTTGAATCGGTAATTTCAGTGGAATATAACTATGCACTTTGACTATATATCTGATGATGAAAAAAACCAGATATTTATTTTTTGTATTTTACGTTTATGGGATTGGTAACTTTGGCAAAATATAATTATTTAAAACCCAAACACTCATAAGGCCAAAACAACACTTGTGACAACAACTAAAATGGGTAAATTTTTAGAACTTTTCAAACGCTACTTACAAAATTTCAAAAGAAACCAAGTTTAACATTCCCAAGTTAAAAGTACATAGTTGTACTAACAAACCACCATAACTTGCAAACAAAACAAGAGTTTTAAAAGAAGCATTTAACACAAACTAGACTTTGACCATAAAAGTTTACTACAAAAGTTTTGACTCGTTTGGCCTTTAGTCATTTCAGAAGCGCATGAGGGCGGTGTGTTCATTCGAAGCTCGATGTGGACCTAATTGGATGATTTACCTACAACCATAATCATACAAATTATTCACCTCAACGAGCATAAACATGGATTCAAAACCTGCTTATCCAACATGGAAATCATACTTTTAAAATCTTTCATACTTATGAACATACTAGGTTGTTTCATAACCTAATTCTCATTCCACCCAAATTCACTTCTTTTCATTCTAAAAACCCTTTCTAAACATTCTTGGTGTCAAAATTATTTAACCATCCATACCCAAGTTCCATGTGTTGGTTTTTCTTTCATACAGTTATTTTTACCCATTTGGCCTATTTCAACGGGTGAAGAAACACAGGTTAAATAGATCGGAATCAATTGAACCAGGGGGTTTGAATCTGCATAAAAAGGTTAGGTCTTCTCGTTTGATTCGGGGGTAAATGATCTCCTTCTTGGAACAATAACTGCAAAACAAACAGCAGTTAGAGTCGCTACGGAGAGAATGGAGGTTCTCTCCATGACCACCCTCCGGCGTGAGAATAAGTAAAGGTTTTGGTGAAGAAGAAGAAGTGATAGTAAAGTGAAGTGAGAATAACTTGAGAAATTGTATCTGAATTATCCTTATTTATAACCGAAGTTTGGGCGGGAAAGTTTGTTGACGGAAGATGTGACGGAAAATGATTTCCGTAAGCGGTTATTTTCTTCCACCATTAATCACTAATGGATGTGTGTGCACACGGATCGTGGTTATGATCAACGGCTAGGGAGATGCCACGTGGAAAGTGGGCAAGTGTGGATCTTCTTCCAATTTGGTGCCATCGTCGTGACTTCGAGGAATGCCCATGATGATGCCACGTGGTCATTCGGTTATAACCGAATGGTGGTGCACGATTAAGCCTTCTAGAAGATTTACAACTGTAATCCTATGTGGCTTTGCTTCATGCAAATTCTGTTGTAACAGAAAAGTTATTTTTATCCAAGTCTGGGTGACATTCGCACGGAGATTTTGTTAGGACCTTATCCTAACTGTTCTGCTGTATTTACGCAAGGATTTATTAGTTCCTTTTTGGCACGCGGATGTTAAAAACTATTTTCTTTTTAAGTTCTCTTCTAGAACCGGTGCGCAGCCGCGCATGGTTCTTTTAAAGAGAGCTCATTGTGGTGAAGTTGTGGTATGGTCCCAAGTACTTGTGCAAGGTTTTTGGGACCTTACCCCTTCAAGTCCCCCTAGTCTAGTGTTGCTCTTATGCAAATAAGTGGAGTACTGGACTTATAAGAAATAGGTGTTTTTTGTTGTTTTTTTCCTCTTGTTGTGGGGTTTTTTGGCGCGAAAAATGGAGAATCTTTTTGAGGAAGATACTCCTTACTCATGATTTTAATTTTGAAAATCTTGACTCTTGGCAGGTGAAAAGGTACAGTGGCGACTGTTGACATGTGACAGGCTGTCACTTGTCAGTTGCATGCCATCAATCGTGGCTTACACACGCGCGTGCACTCGCGTTATTGTTATTCCACTCCCCCTGGTGCTTCGATAACCGTGTTTTCTCTGAAAAAGGTGTTTTTGCGGTTTTCTAGGTTATTGATTGCGGTGGGTATATAAATCCTTTGATTTCTTTTGTTTCCTTATTTTCTGCTCTCGAGTTTCCTTCATTTTCTCCGTTAAATACTTGAAGAAACCTGCAATTTCCCCCTTTATGTCAACTGGAGAACACCACGAAGACTCTTCTGAAGAGATGGCGTCTGGTCTTTCACCATTGAAGTGGTCGAAAGAAACTTTCGATGGTATGGTTCAAAACTTCAAGTTTCCTGATAGTTGGGACGCTCGATACCCTGATGAGGGTTAGACGGTGGCAGATGCTCCTGCCGGGTACATTACTTTGTTTTGGGATTTCTTTTCTGCAGGCAATTTTCGATTGCCTGTAACAAATTTTTTTCTTGAAATTCTTTCGTATTATAAGTTTCATATTTCTCAAGTGCACCCTATTGGGATGATTCAGGTTCTTCACTTCGAATTTGTCTGCCGAGGGATGTATATTGAGCCGACGGTCAATCGCTTTCCAGTATTCCATCAAATGCATTGTTCTCAGGGATTTTGTTCCTTTGTTCAACGTGCTTCGGCAAAGAAGATCTTGTTGAGCCCCCCAAAATCTTTTCACGAATGGAAGAAAAAATTCTTCTTTATTAAAGTCAGAGTGATCCCGATGAAGATGGTTTTCAGGGGTAAAGTAGATGTTGTAACGGAGCTATACAAACTCCTTTTTTCGGAGGCATGGTACCAGGACATAAAGGATGTTCCGTTGATTGCTCTACCAGAAAAAGCCCTGGTTGGTGCTGGTATGAGCCTTTGCTGGTGGATGAATCGAGAAGACAAACCGGTGTACATGGAGGGTGATAGCAGTAAGATTCTAGATCTTTTTCCCTCTTTTCTTCTTTTTTTTTTTTTTTGAATTTGCCTATGTTTCCCTTTTGTAGTTGTCTTTTTATATGTTGTTGGATTCGAGAGAGAAGGTGGGAAGATGGCCACTGTTCCAAAAAGGGCGGATGAGGAGCTTTGGTATCTTCAGATTGTCAAGAATTTTGTTCTTCCGCGGGATGAAGATTTGTCTGCGCAACCCCCAACTAGCGCTGGTAATTTTACTATGATTCTTTTTGAAATTGCAATATTATTTTTTGTTGTTTTTGTGCATTGGGTAACTTTTGTAAGATTTGCTTTTTTCCAGTAGGTGAGTTGTCTAACCTGGGCATAGGCCCTGAAAAGAAGAAACGTGCGCCGGCTGCTACTGTTGTGCCGAAAAAGCATGATGCGGCGAAGGCTCAGTCGCCAAGAGGCAAAAATGTGAAAGGAGAGAAGAAAGGTACGCGCCATTCCTCTGACTCCTGGTGTGATTATGTAGTGGTGTCTGGCTCGTTGGAGGGACTTGCGCCTGTAATTGCAAGGAGGCCAAAGGCGGAACCTCGGGATACTGCTGACATCCCTCCTTCAAATCCTAAGGACCCAATTGACTTAGAATCGAGTCCAGAGCCTTTGAAGAAAAAGGCAGGAAAAAGAAAACAGGCTAAAGTTGATGCTGAGGCGCAACCAGCGAAGAAGGTTCAGAAGAGAAAGATTACCAGAAGGGGTAATCTTGATTCTTTTATTGCAAAACCTCCTCCAGGTAAGTGTCTTTAGTATCTGCTTTTTATGCGCATTGTATGTTTGTAACATGTATTCTGTTTTTGTAGAAAAACCAGTTTCTCCCATTCATGCGGAGCCATCATCCATAGCCAATGAGGAACTCCCACTTTCACCCTCTCGTGCCCCAATCAGCGACCAGCTGGGAAGTTCTAGAACTGCTGAAGATGAGGTGGAGAAGATTACTGATGCGGAAAGTCTTGAGGTGGAGAAACCTGTTGAGGTGGAAATGGAGAAGGTTGTGGATCCAGAGACTACGGGTGCTGATGACTCTCACCCTAAGTCTCCGGAAGTTGTGGCGCGTGATCAGGAGAAAGGAAAATTTGTTCCTGAGGACCTGGTGATCCCTATTACTCCTGCGTCGGTAAATGTTGAAGAGAATCTAGCTGGAGACCAGGGTGCTCCTTCTCATAATGATGAAGATGATCCTCTTCACCCAGATGAAACTTTAGGGGATCATTACTACCGTACTTATACGGAGAAGAAGTCATCTGAGATTCATGCTCCAGTTTGGAATTTGAAGAAAGGTGACACTTTCTCAGATTGGCGAGTGTGCCGTGACTGATTGCAGGGAACTTTTCCGCCTGGGCAGATCAAGTTCCAAGAAGGGCGTCCTCATGAAGAAGCCGCTACTTACACGTCTACTACGCATCGCATAGTGCGCTAGTGGCGTAACATGCATAAAGAATGGGATGCCTTTGAGGTGTCCAAGAAAAAATTATCTGAAGATGAAGCCCAGGTAGCCCAGATGAAGGCTACGTTGGAAGTTGAGCGAGCCAAGTTTGAGAATG
This sequence comes from Helianthus tuberosus, assembly GCA_030545235.1. Lineage (NCBI taxonomy): Eukaryota > Viridiplantae > Streptophyta > Magnoliopsida > Asterales > Asteraceae > Helianthus > Helianthus tuberosus. The sequence goes on along the minus strand of CM060357.1, from coordinate 96,361,672 downwards.
ACCTGAAAACAGAAGAATGGTCTGTTGCTGGGTGGAAAAGAAAGGCAGAGGCTGAAGCTGCTCTTCTTTCTAAGGAGCGTAAAAATTGGAGAGAGATTTGTGAAAAAGACAAAAATGAGAAAATAGGCCTCCACAATATCATTAATCTCAAAGCTGAAGTTGAGAGATTGAAAAAACAAGATGCGGATGTTGAGAAGCTAAAGAAAGAAAAAGCTGAGGCTGAAGCTGCGCGTGATGAGGCGCGCTCTCATAGGGAGAGGAGTGAACAGAGAGATGTACAATCTTGCGCCACTCTTGCTCTTAGGGAAAAGGAGATAGATGAACTTACCTCTTTACTATCTGAGCAGGAACAACTAAAGACGGAGGTTGAATCTGCAAAGAAAGATTTGGAGCTTCCGCGGGCTGAAAAAACTGAGATGTCCCGCTGTTTTGAGGAAAAGTTGGAAAGTTCTGAGACTGCCCGAGTGACGGCGGAGAGTCAGATTGAACCGCTGAAGAATGATTTGCTGTGGTTGAAAGTTCACAGGATCGCGAGCATAAGTGTTTCTTCCTTTGATAACGTCTTGTGATAATTATGCTCCTTCTTACTTATTTTACTTCGCAGGTTGCTGAGTCTGTTCTTAATTCTGAAGAACTAGATAAAACTGTTGCGCACCTGCTGGTTGCTGCGCGAAATGATGGGTATTCTCAAGGGTACTCGGAATGTTCCCTGCATGTTGTTAGTGCTTTAAAAGTTGACTGGGATACCAGTAGATCTGCTACGCATGGTGCTGTACCGAAGCTGCGCTTGCTGCTGCAAAGTCTCAATTTAATAATTTGCAGCTTCCTGTTATGGATCTTGTTCCTGCCGCTCTACAGTCTGACGAGTTCGTGACGCGGCTGAGAGAGGTTTTCCCAGACAGGGAAGAGGATGAAGATGAAGACCTAGTTTAAGTTTTTTCTGTTTTGTGGTTGTATAAACAATGGATAGTCAACTTAGGTTTGGGATGTGGATCCCTGTTTGTTAATGCGCTATGTCACAAGTAACTCTATTGATACACTGCCGTGTATGTATATAGTTTTTTGTTAAGGCGTATGGTGCGCCAGTAACTAGTATAACATGTGTTTAAATTACAATATTTTGCATGAGTACAATTTCTTTGATTAGGTAAGGCGAATAAAGGTTGTATAAAGCTCATGTGTGAACGTAAGGCTGGGCCTTGCGCGATGTGTGCGATCACTGACCATTCATGAGACTTGTGTTAAGGTTACCATAATGTTTTTGCACTTATCAAAAGGAATTGTATGCTCTTTGTAATAAACATTGAAATAATAGAACTAACTTTGCTTTGATTAATGATATGGCTCAGAGGCCGTGGTACAAAGTTATCTACTTAGGATAATTAAATTGGGACTTAACTTACTCATACTAATAGTTCTACACCATGGATTGGTAAGTTAAAGAACCTAACCAACATGAGAAGAAGCTATTGTATGCTATTTGCTTCTTGCGTCGCTTAGTTTTTAGCTTTCTTACCCGGGCCTTCATCTCCCCGAGTAATCTGTTTAATATCCTTCTGCACATTCTGAAGTAAGTGGGTGAGCTAGCCACTTTTTAATGCCTTCTCAATTTCAGTGCGGAGGCTTATACAATTGTTGGTAGTGTGACCGTTATCTTTTTGATAGTCACAATACTGATTTGGATCCTAACCCCTCTTGTTTTTCATTGGCGGAGGGGTCTTAAATTGATAATCTTCTGTACTGAGTACCTCGGCCGGAGTTTTCGTTAAGGGAGTCCACTGCCGCTCACGATTTTCCTGTTTTGCATCTTTTTGCGCCGCTAATTTGTTTATTATTGCGCGCGTCTTCAGATGAGTATGTTCCAGAGGCTGACTCTTGCCCGTTCTTTTTGAACTTCTTTCCGCTACTCCCGCTCATATCTTGTGGGCGATTGTGTGGTGGCGGTGGTCTGTTGGTGCTGAGATTTCGTTTTATTTGGGCGTATACTTTGGCTACAACCATCAGTTTTTCCCAGCTCTTAGGTAACCCCTCTGTTCATGACAGAACCTTGATCATGTCATCACAGCGGACAGCATACTTGAACTGCGCTCGTATCAAATGTTCGCGAACGTCACCGATCTCTAGTACTTCCTTGTTGTATCGCGTTATGAAGTCCTCTAGGCTCTCATCATCATGCCTCCAGATATTCATCAAATCAGCGGTGTCTCTGATAGATCTTCGTTGTTGGCTGAAGTGAATCATGAATTTCTCTCTTAAATCCACCCACGACGTTATCTTCCAGACCGGTAAGTTATCGAACCACAGACGCGCTGCACCTGTCAAGGTTTGGATGAACAGGTGACACCACATGGGCAAGGTCCAACCTCTTACCAGGCCTGCGCTGGTAAATACACGAAGGTGGTCGTCTGGATCTGACATGCCATTGAATTTTCCGACATTTAATGGTAGTTTTGCCTTTTCCAAGGGAGCTAAGGCGATCTCACTGACAAATTTTGAATTCTCCGCTGCCTCTTCCGGGCGGTAGATTAAGTTGTAATCGTGCTCTTCATCCGGGTTATAAACCGCACGAGGTTTATAATTTTTGTGATCCCGTTGCAGCCTACTGAACACACTTGTGTTATCTCCTTCATGGTATGTTTTGTCAAATTCGTCGGCCTGGGTGTCCCGCTTTTGGTAAGAACACGGGCCCAGCCGAGAATGAACTGACTGCCTTTTGTGAGAATATAGCTCATCATGGTAATCCCTTCGGTGAGTTCCGGAGTAGGTAGATTCATACCTGGTAGGAGATCTGGAGTAGACTTCTGTGTCGTCTACGTGTACTCGTGATGGTGCATCATGGTGAGAAGTACGTGGTGCTGATGGTGCCCGTATGTGAGATGCAGGTCTTCGTGACTGAGTGATAGGAGGAACAGTCTGTGCACAAAGTTGTGCGTATGCTGCGTTTATGGAACCTTGAGATCTAACATACCACGAGATAGGAGTTTCACCGGGAGGTAAAATTGAACTTATCGGGATCTCGGGTTGTGCTCCTGGAGTAACAGGGTTATTCTGATGATTAATGTTGTACTGGACCTCGTTATCATCAGAAGCGTCTTCCACAATCCCTTCGACTTGGGTATTGTGTGCAAAATTTGTTGGCCGAGGGCCTGATTGATGGTTTGTCGGAGTTTCTTCCATTGAAAAACAGTGGTGAAAGAGTAAATAAAAAACGAGAAGATGTGAATAGAAAACTGAGAATCGGTGGGCGCCAATGAAGAAACACTGGTTTAATAGATCAGAATCAATTGAACCAGGGGGTTTAAATCTACATAAAAGGGTTAGGTCTTCTCGTTTGATTCAGGGGTGAATGATCTCCTTTTTCGAATAATAACTACAAAACAAACAGCCGTTAGACTCGCCACGGGGAGAATGGAGGTTCTCTCCGTGACCATCATCCGGCGTGAGAATAAGTACAGGTTTTGTTGTTGAAGAAGAAGTGATAGCAAAGTGAAGTGAGAATAACTTGAGAAATTGTACCTGAATTATCCTTATTTATAACCGAAGTTTGGGCGGGAAAGTTTGTTGACGGAAGATGTGACGGAAAATGATTTCCGTAAGCGGTTATTTTCTTCCACCGTTAATCACTAACGGATGTGTGTGCACACGGATCGTGGTTGTGATCTGTAACGCCCCAAAACTCAAATGTTTACATTCGCCATATGTTTCCATATAATATATCATGAAATAAATAAACTAGGCTATTTAACCTAGTTAAAATACTTAGTAAAACAAGTAAGGAATGAAATTGGTTACCATTGATCAAAAAACCCAAGTAGAGGGACCAAATGTAGCAAGTGAGCCAAATCTTATAAAAATTCTGCATTTTTAAGGGATGTATGTATGTATGTGTCGATGTGTATGGAGAAAAGGGGGAAGAACACCCACTAAAAACCTAAGAAGAAATTCAGCAATTTAAGGGAAGAATTGAGGGTTGATCTTGTGCATGTACATCAATCCTTGATCACCTCTACTTCTTAATCATAAGGTATGTTACAATTTGTCTTTTGGTGAAGTTGTATAAAGTGGGTTATGATTAATCCGTGAATTGATATGAAATTAAGCATGATTGTATATTAGAATCACCAAATAGAACTTGTGTTGTGAAGGCTTTTGAGTAATTTGATGATTAGAAGTGAAACCCACTTCTATGGTGAAGATGATGACATAGGTGTTTCATCCATGTCAAATCCTTGCTTGAATCATCAATGTGTATGTTGTATGTAATGGACTATTGCTAGATAGGTTGAGTATGGTATGTAATTTAGTTTATTCTAGTTGTATTTGATGAATTATGTATGAACTTGGAAGATCATGCCTAAATTAGTTGTACATTGTGTACAAATGGTATACGCACACCAAGTGTATGATAAAATATCTAAGTGAAGTTAGGATGTGAGATAGTATGAAATGGCTTGACATATATGAATGAAACATTATAATGATGTAATTAGTAGTATACTAACTTGAGGAATTTGCTTTAGATGGAACTCGTACAAGAATTCGGGTGGAGTGCATGTGTTGGTCAAGACTAGGCATTAGGGGCTTGTACATTATGCTTAAACGAGTGATGCTTGCCATGTGTTCTATTAATCACTTAATTGCGATTAAGAATTGAATGTGTAATAAATGTATAGCTGATGTGTGTAAAATGCAACATATAAATTACATCAAATGAGGCATAAAACTAACCCTTTTTTAGTACTAATATTGGAAAAAGAGTGTTTTTGTCTTCCTTTTGTATTTTCAGGATTAAATGAGCTCAAAAACGCAAAAGAAGCAAAAAGACAGCTAAATGCAACATAAATACAAGAAAAGGAACATTAGTGGATTGCCCGAACCCTCAACGGCACCTTCCAAAGCAAAATAGAGAAAACAGAAGGCTGAACACGCCCCGTGCTCAGCCAGCACGGGGCCGTGCCCAAGAAGCAGCAGAAAAGACAAACCTATAGAAGCTTCTATTGCCCACCACGGGCCGTGCTCAGCGGACACGGGGGCGTGTCGAAAGTACAGCAGGCGCATTTATTGTAATTGCGAATTACAATTAATGAGGAGAGAGAGTGTCAGACGGGCACGGGGCCGTGTCCAGCGGACACGGGGCCGTGTCCAGCTCTCTGTTCAGCCTATAAATAGGAGTGCTTGGATTCATTTCATCTCATCCCTTGGCACACCACCTCTCTCACACTTCATCCACCACCCACCACCATCACAACACCATCATCCACCACCATCATCCATTGTCCATCATAGAGTGTGTGAGTCGTCTCGGGATCCAAGATTGATCGTAAGAGTTCTTGACAATCAAGGCCATGTTTGCCTAAGTCTCTTACATCACTTGGTGAAGACAAAGTGTCTAGTATAATACTTTTTATTTCTAATCTTTTGCACTTTTTATTTGGTTTTGTATTAATGACTTTAATAACTAGTTACTTATGTTGAAGGTGATCTTTCCTTATCGTTTGTCCGTGGTGTCTTGGCATTATTTTACTGTCTATATAAAATAAAGGATTTTCACCATTCATATCTCCACGGTCTATATGGAGGTATGTTGGCTACCTGGTAGGGGGTTAAGGGAACGGTTTGGTAAAGGTCTTGCCATTGTTCAGCGTTTAGAGGTCCTGCAATGGACCTGGGTCAAATTTAGTAGGACCTCCTTCAATACTTCACGGTATTGGATGGCGGGGGTCCAAACTCTTTGATCCCCTCATAAGTTAACTACTATTAATACTATAACCCGGCTATTTAGGACTGTATCCCTGCTGACTCAGACTACTTAGTCGAGGGTAACGTCACCGCCAAAAGCGGGGCCTACCACAATACTGCATTAATAACTTATTTCATTATCTTCCAATAATCCACCCCTTTAGGATTGTATCCCTGCTGACTCAAACTACTGGGGTGAGGGTAACGTCACCTTCAAAAGAGGGGCCTACTACAATAACTAAGATAATCTCTTAATTATGTGCGAAAGTGAGGAAATAATCAAAGGTTATACTAGATACGAGTCGGAACCAAGTGATTCATCTTGTCTATCTGTTTTTTTTTATTTTTATTTTCAGCATTTTAGTTAGTTTTTATTTTTCTTAGTTTAAAACATTTTTTTCTAAACTTTTATTTTGGTTAGACGTTGAGGATAAACCGGTACTAAAAGCTCTTGTGTCCTTGGACGACCTCGGTATCTTACCAACGCTATACTACACTCAACGATGGGTGCACTTGCCCATATGTGTGTTTAGTGTTAGTGAAATATCGTGTTTTATAAATTTAAAACTTGGCTAAAATAAGTGTTAAAAAGGGCTTAAAATATACACCTAAAATATACGACACTTCGCACGCATCAAGTTTTTGGCGCCGTTGCCGGGGACACAAGGATTTTAAGAAAGTTAGGAATCAACGGCCTAATCATCTTTTATTTTTCTTTTTTATTTTTTAGGATTTTCTTAGTTTTTCAGCTTCTGCAGAGCTCAGCACGGGCCGTGCCCGCTGAACACGCCCACGTGCTCAATCATTGGAACTGGCAATCCTGTTTTACATCAGACAGTAAGCTGAACACGGGGCCGTGTCCACTCAACACGCCCCCGTGCCCAAGTTTCAGTTACTGAAAACAGAACCGTTAGATCCCGACGGTTGGTAATTTCTGACATAAACATGAGTGATAGTAATTATTTCTACTTTCGGCACTCTTATGGTATGTGGTGTCAATTATGTGGCGGCGAACATGAAGAAGTAAAATGCTACTTCCTAAATTATAGGCCCCACTACATGGACCCACGATCTTCTCACAACCTTAAGAGGGGCGAAAGTAAAAATAAGCACTATTTCTCCCTCGAATGCGCCCAGCCAGATATTCTAGGGGAAATGTTCCTTAGCGAATTATTTCAACTAGAAGAGCTAATTCTGAAATGGATAGAAGAGCTTGGGAAGGATTTTATTGATCCGCCCCAAGACGATACCCATGAAGAAATGTTGGAACCGCATTCCGACAACCTCGTTGCTCCCGAAAATACCTTCGTACCTAGCAAAGACTTGGACGATAGTCGTCCCTGTGTCGATTGTGCCGTGAAGGACTCTCCATCGACTTCGTTCGGTGCATACATAGACCTGAGCGATTCGGCATATACCTTCTTTAACAAGAGCCCGGAAAAGGGTTGGACTTGTCCACCTAGAATGAAAATAGGAATTACCCTCACCGACAACCTCTTGCGTTCTCGCCTTAGTCTAGCACAATTAAGGTATATTAGGCACTTTGGGGTTGTTCCAACCAGTCAGGAACCACCCGATACAAACAAGTTCCTTAAAAAAACTAGACAACTTCATAAAACAGTCCGTAGACACGGGGCCGTGCCCAGCCAACACACCCCCGTGTCCATCGAAAGATTCCTTTCTGATCAGTACGTCAGAATACGGACAAACTGTGTCAGAACTCCACCTGCACACGGGGCCGTGTCCACTGAACACGGGGCCGTGTCCAGGTTGCTGTCATTTTCTATAAATGCAGCCAAGAATTCTGCACATTTGGACCAACTTGGGGCAGAGATTTGCAGGAATCTTCTCTCAAACTATCCTAGGTAAGTCTAAAAGAAGGTTCCAACAACCCATCTTGTCCCTTCCTCTTTTAGTAATTTCCTTCTTCTTTATCTTTCTCCAAGAACTACCATTGAAAGTTTGGAATTCCTCCAACTCTATGGTAGGGATAAATGAGTTTTGTTCAAAGAATCTTGGTAAAAACATGTTATGAAACATGGTTTTAAGTTATTAGTAGCCAAAAAGGGCCTACAACATTCAGAAAATAACTTAAAAATACAAGTTTCCTTGTTCCAAAACTCTGCAGAAAGATGGACACGGGGCCGTGCTCAGTGAGCACGGGGCCGTGTCCGGTTACTGTTTCATTAAATAAGCTATTTTTAGTTTATTTTTCGTAGGATGTTGAGTCAAAACAGCGATACATCTTCTGTGCATTCGTCAAACAACCGAAGAGGAAGAAGACCCTCCATTGAAGCTACACTTGTTCACTATGTGATAGCATTAAGGGAGGCTCTCGACGAAATGACTTCAGTAGAGGAGGTCCTTATCGACCGTATTAACGATCTTACGATGGGACTTGAAAGCAGCTTCCAAGAAATTAACCTCTTGCACCAGAGGTTAAATATTCTTGTAGCACCTCCAATGGAACCAGTCCTTCCTCAGCAGGATTGGAACCTGGCTCTCGGAATCAACAACCCTACCGGGTGGGAAGACTTTCCGGCGGAACCTCCCATGGAACACCAACAAGAGATCCCGGTGGAAGTTGAAACTCCTCAAACTAATGCCAACGAGCCTTCTTTTCTCCTTCCAAGGGAGATAGAAGAATGGCTCGCCGACATTTGAGGAGAACCGCACTCGGAAGAAGGAGTTCACTAAGGCCTTGTTTAACCAAGATTGAGTATTTCTTGGAAATTTTGCTAAATTAAAATAAAGTAAAGGCTAGGACTCCATGGTTTGTTATTTCTTTTATCTAGTTTAATTTAGGATTATGTAAGTTCTCTCTATGATGAAATGAAATGATGGTTTTAATGTTTGGATGGTTTGTAATGAATAAAACACACTCATGGTGGTAAAGGATGAAAAGGGGAACGAGAAAAATGATCCCATGCACAAGAACGAGGCAACCCGACAATTTTCTCCCTTTCAGAAGGTTCAACACGGGCCGTGCCCAACCAACACGGCCCCGTGTCGAACCACCTGCAGAAAACGCCCAGTACAGGTAACTGGACACGGGCCGTGTTCACCCAACACGCCCCCGTGTCCAGACTTCTGTTTCTCTTATTTCAATTTTGTTACTGGCACTTGAACACGGGGCCGTGCCCGGATAACACGGGGCCGTGTTCAGCGCCCAGTAACACAAATTTTTGCTTTTTAAACACTATTTTACACATCTAATCAACCTAAAAATTTATTTTTGGGACACATTGAGGACAATGTGTAATTTAAGTGTGGGGGGGATGCTAAAACCTTGAATTTTGCAAGTCCTAAATACAAGCCTTACACAAAACTCTATTGGAACCGCTAATCACCCCAAATTTTTTCAAGAATTTCAATTTTTTTTTTACTTGTCTAGGTTTAACTCGGGAAATTCAAGCTCTCAAAAAGGTTATATTTTTACAAATTTACAACCGATAGCGTAGTGATAAAAAGAACCAACATAAGAAAATTATGAAAAGGCATGACATACTTATTTAAAATTTGATTATATATACTTGATCACATAAAAACCCATTCCCACAAAAGTGAGTTTTGAGCCTTTATTGAGCACACAATTCCATATCATTTGACTAAATGCTCATTTTTCGTTTCTTGTGTGAATAGCCGCTTGGTTCTTACGACTATAGAACTTGCCATAACAATACATTCCCGGTCCTTATCAACTTAAACCCGAGTAAGTAAATGATGGAGGCATTAGGACTAACATTTTTTTTCTACACCATTATTTTTCTTTTTCTTTTACCACCTACCCAAAAATCCCCCTAGTTAGCCCCTTTGAGCCTAAACCTTTTCGTTTCATCACCCAAAACAAAAACCCTTTCACCCACCAAAACCTTTTTCATTTTTTTTTACCCTTTATTTTAGTAACAAGTTCGGTTCTTCGTAAAAAAAAAAAAAAAAAAAAAAAAATTTAATGAAGCAAAAAGAAAATAAACAAACAAAGTAATAAAAAATAACTTTGTTTGAATAAAAGCTTCATTAAAAATAAAAAGTTGAAAAAAAAATATATATATATATATATACGAAAACCGACACTTGTTACGCTTTTTGCCCTTTTTTTTTACTAACCACTAACCCAATCACCTACCTTTAACCCTAGCCAACCCTTAACCCACAAAGTCCTCTTGATATCTACAAAGGTATAAAAGTTAAAAAGGAGGAGGATTGATTTTTTTTGGCAAGCCTATGGTAGGAATAAGTTCCAGGACCGCTCTCGAGTGATTCACTAAAAATACACCTTCGGCCGAGTGTGAGTGATTTCCCCGCGAGGTATGTGAACTTGTATATAAATAGAATTTTAAAAAAATATGTTATGCCCAATTAAGTAATTTTTTTATGAACAGTTCTAAATAAATCATTACGAATAGGAGTGTAAATAAATAAAAATAAAACCCCAAAAAGATCTTGGAAATCCCGACACTCTATGACAAGCCCAAAACCTTCTCTTCTACCTATTCCATTTGGGAGTGTAAGCCAAATATTAAAGAGTTTTGCTTGAGGACAAGCAAAAGTTCAAGTGTGGGGGTATTTGATGTGTGTAAAATGCAACATATAAATTACATCAAATGAGGCATAAAACTAACCCTTTTTTAGTACTAATATTGGAAAAAGAGTGTTTTTGTCTTCCTTTTGTATTTTCAGGATTAAATGAGCTCAAAAACGCAAAAGAAGCAAAAAGACAGCTAAATCCAACATAAATACAAGAAAAGGAACATTAGTGGATTGCCCGAACCCTCAACGGCACCTTCCAAAGCAAAATAGAGAAAACAGAAGGCTGAACACGCCCCGTGCTCAGCCAGCACGGGGCCGTGCCCAAGAAGCAGCAGAAAAGACAAACCTATAGAAGCTTCTATTGCCCACCACGGGCCGTGCTCAACGGACACGGGGGCGTGTCGAAAGTACAGCAGGCGCATTTATTGTAATTGCGAATTACAATTAATGAGGAGAGAGAGTGTCAGACGGGCACGGGGCCGTGTCCAGCGGACACGGGGCCGTGTCCAGCTCTCTGTTCAGCCTATAAATAGGAGTGCTTGGATTCATTTCATCTCATCCCTTGGCACACCACCTCTCTCACACTTCATCCACCACCCACCACCATCACAACACCATCATCCACCACCATCATCCATTGTCCATCATAGAGTGTGTGAGTCGTCTCGGGATCCAAGATTGATCGTAAGAGTTCTTGACAATCAAGGCCATGTTTGCCTAAGTCTCTTACATCACTTGGTGAAGACAAAGTGTCTAGTATAATACTTTTTATTTCTAATCTTTTGCACTTTTTATTTGGTTTTGTATTAATGACTTTAATAACTAGTTACTTATGTTGAAGGTGATCTTTCCTTATCGTTTGTCCGTGGTGTCTTGGCATTATTTTACTGTCTATATAAAATAAAGGATTTTCACCATTCATATCTCCACGGTCTATATGGAGGTATGTTGGCTACCTGGTAGGGGGTTAAGGGAACGGTTTGGTAAAGGTCTTGCCATTGTTCAGCGTTTAGAGGTCCTGCAATGGACCTGGGTCAAATTTAGTAGGACCTCCTTCAATACTTCACGGTATTGGATGGCGGGGGTCCAAACTCTTTGATCCCCTCATAAGTTAACTACTATTAATACTATAACCCGGCTATTTAGGACTGTATCCCTGCTGACTCAGACTACTTAGTCGAGGGTAACGTCACCGCCAAAAGCGGGGCCTACCACAATACTGCATTAATAACTTAATTCATTATCTTCCAATAATCCACCCCTTTAGGATTGTATCCCTGCTGACTCAAACTACTGGGGTGAGGGTAACGTCACCTTCAAAAGAGGGGCCTACTACAATAACTAAGATAATCTCTTAATTATGTGCGAAAGTGCGGAAATAATCAAAGGTTATACTAGATACGAGTCGGAACCAAGTGATTCATCTTGTCTATCTGTTTTTTTTTATTTTTATTTTCAGCATTTTAGTTAGTTTTTATTTTTCTTAGTTTAAAACATTTTTTTCTAAACTTTTATTTTGGTTAGACGTTGAGGATAAACCGGTACTAAAAGCTCTTGTGTCCTTGGACGACCTCGGTATCTTACCAACGCTATACTACACTCAACGATGGGTGCACTTGCCCATATGTGTGTTTAGTGTTAGTGAAATATCGTGTTTTATAAATTTAAAACTTGGCTAAAATAAGTGTTAAAAAGGGCTTAAAATATACACCTAAAATATACGACACTTCGCACGCATCAATAGCATATGACCTTACTAGTAAAGGTTGATGTTATGATTATGTTAAGTTGACTAACAAAGAATGTGGTTGTCAAATGTAGAATCATGAAAGCATAAGTATGTGTAAATTGATTATGTGTATATTGTGTATGTAACTAGTTGATCACGTAGTTGTATATGTCATACAACATTATGTATGAAATGAATATGATGTCATTATTATGGTCTACCATATCAACATGAATGCGTATTCAAAAGTGGGAAGTTATATGCTAGAAGGTTGACTTTCTGAAAGTCAACCAAGTATTAATAGCATGGTTAGGCATTTTGACACAAATGTTAGAATCGGGAGATCATGGGATATATGTTAGACCAATTATGTGTTATGTATGATTATAAATTTGAGTTTCGTAGATATTGAACAATGTGGTTGACAATTCATGTCGGATGCGTGTTAGTGAAAGTCAATGTAGATAAGGGTTGGAAAATGTATGTTAATATGAATGAGCATGAATACTAACATTATTATGCGTATGAAAGCATGAAAGCATGAAAGAATAGGAACCACACTAGCATGGACTCAAGCATGGAAGGCTAACCGGTCAAGAGGAGACAAGGAAGCAGATACGAACACGAACGCATAAGGTAAGTGATTTCTGGAATCACTTCCTATTTAAAAATGAAGTTTAGTATGTTGCATATAGGGAACCATGTAAGAAGTTACGAGTAAGGGTAAGTACTAAGGTAAGTTCATATGAACTTCGTCTATCGTTAATGTAAATTAAGATGATAGCCTCATCATGTTAATGGAGCGTTCATCATGTTAATGGAATGTTCATCATGTTACTGGAATGTTCATCATGTTAATGGAATGTTCATCATATTAATAAAATGTTTATCATGTTAATGAAATGTTCATCATGTTACTGGAATGTTCATCACGTTAATGGAACGTTCACCATGTTACTGAAATGTTCATCATGTTACTAAAATGTTCATCATGTTAATGGAATGTTCATCATGTTAATGGAATGTTCATCATGTTACTAGAGTGTTCATCATGTTACTGAAATGTTCATCATGTTAATGGAATGTTCATCTTGTTACTGAAATGTTCATCATGTTAAAGGAATGTTCATCATATTACTAAAATGCTCGTCATGTTATGGGAGTGTTCATCATGTTAATGGAATGTTCATCATGTTACTGGAGTATTCATCATGTTACTGAAATGTTCATCATGTTAATGGAATGTTCATCATGTTACGGGAATGTTCATCATGTTAATGGAATGTTCATCATGTTACTGGAATGTTCATCATGTTACTGAAATGTTCACCATGTTAATGGAATGTTCATCATGTTAATGGAACGTTCATCATGTTAATGGATTGTTTATCATGTTTGTTGGATGTTAGTCGGTTATGTTTATTTGTAATTGCATTGATTTGTGTTGATATGTTTGTTGGTAAGGCTCAATTTACGAATAAGTGAATGTGACTTGTATGCATGTATGTAGATATGGAACTGCAGCGTGTGTAAGTAATGTGAACTTGTATGTATGCACATATGAATGGGATACGTATGAATGTACTTAGATATTTGAAAGTGTATACACGTGTCATAATCTAATGATTGTAGATCACTGGTATACGTATATGTGAAGATGTCGGTTGTCAATATGTTTGAGATTACGTATTCCTAACCATGTTACTATTGAGAATGAAATGGAGTGCAGGTATGGGAACGCCGGACTCTCGAGGAATTGATGTCGTACTCGAGTAAATAAAATTGAGATGATGTTTCAATGGAACACCTTACATAGTTAGAATGTGATATAGCCTTTTAAGTATATGTATTAAATTATATATGATGTCACCATGTACTAAAGTGTTGGTTTTATATGGTGACCGTAGGTTAGTTAGATATTCATGATGGACAAGTCAACGAGGGTCGAGTTGAAGATCATGGATTGTACGCAGAAGCTGTCATGTTGTTTGTAATTATTTGTTAACATAGTTACATTAAATAAATGATGAATGATGTATTTATGTTTAAAGAGTTGACCTAAACGGTATTCAAGTATGTTAGAGTAGTTAAAAGAAAGAAATTTTACAGTTCATTTTTCGCTGCGTTGTTTTTGGTCAAATCATGATTAGGGTGTTACAAGTTGGTATCAGAGTCCTGGTTTGAGAGAATTAAGTACGATGAGGTAAGTACTTAAACTTAAACATGTGTGCTATTGTGACAAGGAACCCGTACAATCCAAGACTCGATCAAGAGCCAAAAGTAAGCTTAAGTGTTTGAGGAAGATGATCTGAGGATGCGGTCTAGGATAAATACCAAAGCATGCAATTAGACAGATGGACCCCAGGTACACAATATTAATATATATGGGTACCGATGTTAAAAGAAAAAGGAAAATCTCCTTGGGGAGGGTAAATATTAAACGAAAGACAAAGGTATTGTCTTGGTAAGGTTTAAAAGATGCTGGATAAACTGAAATGTACTTCTTCAGACATAAGGTGATGATTACATGAAGGCACAGAACTAGTATGTGGATTGCGCGCCTGGCCAGTGCGCAAGAATCATATGACCCTCGTGAGACCATGATAATCATTACAGGTATGTCCGGTAGAATTGGAAAGTAAAGTGGTCGTGTGTGAGAAAGGAACAATAAGACTCCCTGTCACACCCCGACCACGTAAAACAACAAATCATGGCGGAAACGTCGGGGAGTGTTGTAACAGAATTATTGTTTCACAACCATGGATACAAAAAAAGTTTCGTTTTATTTATTCGATAAGTAATTTACATTGTTTTAACACAAAACAAACGAGTTACATATCGACTATCACTGTTATTATGTCACTAAGGCCTCGTCCAGATCCTATGTGACTCATGCATCCTAGTAATCATCATCAAGCAACATCACCTGAAACAAATGTAAAAACAAAGTCAACAAAGAAATGCTGGCGAGCACATAGGTTTTATAAGAGTGTCGGATTCATGGCTAGTTTACATGTTGCAATATCTTATTAAAAACCTTGTTTTGAAAAGTGTATAATATTGCAAAGTAATTAACCAACTCAAATCAAAGCGGGTTATAATTTATAAAACCTCGTAGCCATGATTCTTAACCCAAAAACATTTGTTTTAGTAAACCAAATTGTAAAACATCTCGTATTAACTCGTTAATAAAACTCGTATGGTTTATATCCTTTCGAAAACATTGTTATGTGACATCGTTTCAAAATCGTTTACCCAAGTGAACTAAATAACGCCACGGTATGTAATATGTTGAAAACACTTATATATAAGAAGTACCAGCAGTGTATCTACCATGTTTTCGCCATATTACACCCATCCCGTTATCTAAACACTTAACCAAAAACCAATCGTTTATCCAACTCGTTTAATCTTGTTCAAATCGTTTCCAAATCGTTAACTCGTTTAAATCGTTTAAATCATCCTCGTTTTAATTGTGAAAACTATTTATGGTCATCTCGCTAATAACATTCAAACCTTCGTGACTCGACTATCTCGCTTCTCGCATTAACAAACCACCAAAGGGTAAGTTAATAATCAGATTCAGTCGTTACCCACCTAAACCACACATAACCATGGGTGCAATACGATAACGGGATTTGTCAGATCCTATGCTACCATAACCTAATACTGGTCGGCTTGATCAATACTAATGAATGTCATTCGTTATGTAACTACGTCCAACAAGTTTGTTCACATTATCGTAATCGTTATTAGTTTAGTATTACCATCTTAATCGTTTTTGAAACCATCGTTTAAATATCGAAATCGTTTTGATACATATGAATCACCCCAAAACAATTGAAAACAGTAAAATAGGGGAACTATGTACTCACATGAAGTGCAAAGTATCCTTAATCAATAGAACTTCAACAAACTCAAGTAAACCAGAGAAATCAAGCAGCACCTAGTAATCGAATCACTAGTCAAACAATAGACGCCTAAATCGGGAGATCGGACAGAATGAGGTATTGTAAACCAAATGAGTGTTGGAACTCATGTGACATGGTTTAACAAAGCCTACATTCTAAATCGGAACCTAACCTAAGTGCTTTCGACCCATTGCGACCCATTAAGGTAGCTTACGCTACGTTAACGCGTCGTGCGCGCCTAAGCGCGTTCGAGACGTCTAACTAGTCCTATGACAAGTATTATATGCCTATACATGTTTAATTATGTTACATAATCAGTTACATGACAAAAGTTTATGTTACATATGCTTAATTACCAATTATGCATGAAAAGGGTATTTTGGTCATTTACCTAAAGCATATAAATTACCTATCATACAACTAATTTAACCTAAGTGACCATAAGGTATAACCTCGGAAGGTTATTCCCTATACAACTATGGTCACTAAACATGCTTGGTAGGATCCTAACGATCGACCAAACGGGTCGAGTTCGAAAGTCTAAGCGGGTGTTTAGTCCGCTTGACTTACGACTCTACACAAGCACTAATCTAAAAGTGACGAGTTAAACATGTTTAACGAATTTAGAAAACAGGTTTGGTATCAAAACAAACGGTTTTGATACCTAAAAGTAGTTTGGTTACAAAATACGCGAGAATACGCATTTTGGCCGAAACTACGACTCGTCACCAAGCCTAGATAACGTGGTAATCAGTAGGTATAGTCACTAGGGACTATAACCATCGTGATTACGCTCATGTTATGAAGTTCAAACGAACTTCGCATTGACCATAAACTGGTCAATGCAGAAAGTCAAACGCAGTTTGACTTTTAAGCTGAAAACGCATAAAAAGAACCAAGGAATACTTACAAAGGGTCCACACAAGTTTTGATCCGATTTACCCTCAGGTATGAAGTGTTTACTCCAACTTAGAAGGCCAAAATCAGATCAAATGTGGTTTGGGAGTGAAGTGGGGTGGGCTATTTATAGGAAAACTAGAACCGTTAGGATCGTTTATCGGGAACCGAGCTTCGATCATGGCCATACAAGTGGGCACACGGTATTAGAATACAAGGGGCACTCAAAAACCATCAAAATTTGCCCATAGAATGATTAAAACCATGTCCAAAAGGCCTGAATACCAGCTACTGTTTCTAAAAAACAGTTTGCTGATCTGCAACTCTGGTGCGGTCCGCGTAAGATAGGGCTTAATCTTACGCGGCCCGCGTGGGCTATGTTTCCAGAAATTGCAATTTGGTCCCTACACTTCAGAAACTTGGAATTTGATGCATTTTTGGCACGTTTAAGCCCCGTTAACCATATTTCAAGGCTCTAAAATGATGTTAAAGTACAGGGAACTCAAAAAATGCTCAAAAACATCTCGGATGTCGGCTCGTTTGGTCGTACGGTTGCGTTATTCGGTTAATTACGACAGAAGTCGTAACTAACGCAAAAACGATCCAAATTAAGCGACGAATGGAATTTTATCAAGCCAATCACTAAAATAAAATATTTTAATGATTACTTAAATTTTGGATGTCTGGATATATTCAGAACGTAAGATATGCGCGAAAATGCAAACTTATGCACTTTCTGACGCTTTTAGTCCCTATTGATCAATAAAGTTTATTTTAGCATACCGAACCCCTCAAAGCCTATTTCTAAGCTATGTAAAGGATATTTAGGGTATGTTTAACTTATGATCAAGTTCCAGAATGTTCGTTACTATACAAATCGGTATAGTTTCGCAGTTTGACACAAATAGTCCCTGCGATCGAACAAACTTGATTTCAACACACCAAACCATCCAAAACTTATTTCTAAGTTATGTGGAGGTTATTTAAGGTATGTTAAGCCTATGTCACTATTCCGGAGTGTTTGTTGCATTAAACTGACTGCGTTTACGCACCAGTTTGCGTATAACCTTCCAGAAAGCGATTTAAAGCTTGAAATCGGAATCGAATCAATCATCAAACAAAATTACACACATAATAACACCAAAACACATATAATAACACCAAAGCACATTATTTTATATTATACATCGATTACAGAGCACAGTTGTCACACTCCCAAGTAACTTGGGAGCATTATATGCTGAATGAAAAATTAGGAAAGAAAGGTATGAGTCCGTAAGAAAGAACAAACCAATCAAGTATGAATGATATGTTTGAATCCGCGAGACAGATTCAAAACATAAAAAGAATGAAAAAGTATGAAAGAAAGGTTTGAATCCGTGAGACGGATTCAAAACATAGTATGAATGAAAAAGTTTGAATCCGTAGTACATGTACGGATCAAAATTATATGAATGAAAAGAATGAAGAGTGAATTGCAAGTTTTGTCCTTTATCTTTAGGCCATTTTGCAAGTTTTGTCCTTTATGTTTGAAAATCAAGCACGTTTTGTCCTTTGGGGCAAAACGTGCCTGATTTTTAAGGACAAAACGTGCTTGATTCTTTAAACATAAAGGACAAAACGTGCTTGATTTTTAAACATAAAGGACAAAACGTGCTTAATTTTTAAGGCCCAAAGGGTAAAACGTGCTTGATTTCAAACATAAAGGACAAAACTCGTCAACTTTAAACATAAAGGACAAAACTTGCAAAATGGCCTAAAGATAAAGGACAAAACTTGCAATTCACTCAAGAATGAATGATAAGTATGAACGGAAAAGTTTGAATCCGTAGTAGATGTACGGATCAAGCTTGTAAGAATGAGAAACATGAATGAAAAGTTTCAATGCATATGTAATCTATAATTAACACTTTAAGAACAAGTTGTGAATGAATGATAGAAATGGTCTTTGAGTGTGTAAAAATGGACGAAAACGAAGGATGAGATAAGTTCTCTCCCCAACTAAAATAAGTATAGCCTTGTAAGTAGGTAGTGTCGGTGGCGTTGCCAAGTTAGCTATGTTGCTTCCCTAAAAGAATGTATATATGTAACGAATTTAGTAACCTCTGAGAACATAGGTTGTAGATAATATTTGATGTTTATATGGGAATGTAATTACAGTTTCACTTTCTGAATGGTCAACCGGAATTGAATTGATAATTACAATGCGATGTAATAAAATAGCATGAAAGGTCTGGTACATGAAGTAAGTACAACTATTCGGCAAGAGGAATTTTACTGAAAAAAATATGTATATAAGAAAGTTAAAAGTTAGCATGATAGTAATCGACTCATGAGAGTCGGGATGAATAACGGGCTAAGCCCCGGACGAAAGACTTAAGTATTTACATGAAGGAAATTTTTTGCAAGAAAAGATAAAACAGTGTTTTGTAAGTATGCCCAAACCGAAGAAAAGTACAAATGCTTACTTCAATATTTAATAGATAAGAAATTGTCAGTTTGACCTTGAAAAGTCAAACTACAGAAATTGTGCAACTAGCAAATGAAATATAAGGTACGGTATATGAATGGCAGACTCGTGATAAAATCATGGGTGAATAAACATCATGTAGAATGCAAATATGAAATGGTGTGTGCCAACCGTTAATGTTACAGATGAGAATAATAGAAAGACTTGAAATGATGAAACTAGTAGAGTTGACGGAAGATGCTCATGATACGAAAGCTCATTACATGAAGGAAAAGGTCAACCCATTTATGAAATGGACTCATAAAGGAACATGTTGATCCGGGTCACGGATCGTCGATCTGTGTAATAAAGTCAAGGTTAGTAAAATGTTTAGTTCTTGATTGATAAGTAAGAATTTGTAGATCGATTAGTACTTATGAATGAAATGAATGATAAGATAGATATGGTATGGTATGGAATGTTTGACTATTAACAGGCAACAAAAGAAGAAATTTATGTTATCAAAAAGAAATCTCAAGAGTCTTGAGTAAAAATTTTGGGTATTGGTTAAATGCTCGTACGATGAACTTACATGACATATTTACTTATGTAGAATAAGTAGTGCGTGAAGGGAGCGAAGAACAGCGTGACATAAATGATATGATTCGATGTTAAACCTAAGGGCGTGCATAGTATAAGTAACGATAGAATGATGCTTAATCTTTGTGTTGAGTACAGATAAGTAAGTATGAAAATGGTAGTTATGTTAGTGTATTAATAAATTATTGAATGTTTACGGTAATGCATACTATCATATGCTCACCTCCCATGTGGATATGAAAGAAATTAGGAGAAACATTAGTAATGGAATGTAGTGGTTTGCTCAAGATAAACGAGAATGAAATATTAGTTATCTAGTGATAATGTTTAACTCAAATGAATGTTGGTAAAATGAGTATGTAAATGGTCCAAATTATTATGTGCTAACGAAAGTACCCAAAAAGAATGCTAATAATAGAACACCGAGGTAAACTCACGACAAGTATTCATGGGGCTAATGCTAGAATGGAATATCTTATATGATACATGTGTGAGATGGAAATAGAATGACCCACTACGAATGCTAAATGTATAAAAGTTCAATGCTTGATTAAGAAGACAAGGACAAGATATATACGTATGATTGTAAGTGGATATTACCTCTTAAATAAGTCACAAGTGTTTTTGTGTTGTAATGAGCATCATGAATGAATAGATGAAAAAAAAGTAAGAGTAGAATTGGTCTGGTAGGGATGAGAAAGGTTTCGGGGACGAAACCTCCTTTAAGCGGGGTAGACTTGTAACGCCCCAAAACTCAAATGTTTACATTCGCCATATGTTTCCATATGATATATCATGAAATAAATAAACTAGGCTATTTAACCTAGTTAAAATACTTAGTAAAACAAGTAAGGAATGAAATTGGTTACCATTGATCAAAAAACCCAAGTAGAGGGACCAAATGTAGCAAGTGAGCCAAACCTTATAAAAATTCTGCATTTTTAAGGGATGTATGTATGTATGTGTCGATGTGTATGGAGAAAAGGGGGAAGAACACCCACTAAAAACCTAAGAAGAAATTCAGCAATTTAAGGGAAGAATTGAGGGTTGATCTTGTGCATGTACATCAATCCTTGATCACCTCTACTTGCTAATCATAAGGTATGTTATAATTTGTCTTTTGGTGAAGTTGTATGAAGTGGGTTATGATTAATCCGTGAATGAAATTAAGCATGATTGTATATTAGAATCACCAAATAGAACTTGTGTTGTGAAGGCTTTTGAGTAATTTGATGATTAGAAGTGAAACCCACTTCTATGGTGAAGATGATCACATACGTGTTTCACCCATGTTAAATCCTTGCTTGAATCATCAATGTGTATGTTGTATGTAATGGAGTATCGCTAGATAGGTTGAGTATGGTATGTAATTTAGTTTATTCTAGTTGTATTTGATGAATTATGTATGAAGTTGGAAGATCATGCCTAAATTAGTTGTACATTGTGCATCAAATGGTGGACGCACACCAAGTGTATGATAAAATGTCTAAGTGAAGTTAGGATGTGAGATAGTATGAAATGGCTTGACAGATATGAATGAAACATTATAATGATGTAATTAGTAGTATACTAACTTGAGGAATGTGCTTTAGATGGAACTAGTACAAGAATTCGGGTTGAATGCATGTGTTGGTCAAGACTATGCATTAGGGGCTTGTACATTGTGCTTGAACGAGTGATGCTTGCCATGTGTTCTATTAATCACTTAATTGCGATTAAGAATTGAATGTGTACTAAATTTATAGCATAGGACCTTACTAGTAAAGGATGATGTTATGATTATGTTAAGTTGACTAACATAGAATGTGGTTGTCAAATGTAGAACCATGAAAGCATAAGTATGTGTAAATTGATTATGTGTATATTGTGTATGTAACTAGGTGATCATGTAGTTGTATATGTCATACAACATTATGTATGAAATGAATATGATGTCATTATTATGGTCTACCATATCAACATGAATGCGTATTCAAAAGTGGGAAGTTATATGCTAAAAGGTTGACTTTCTGAAAGTCAACCAAGTATTAATAGCATGGTCAGGCATTTTGACACAAATGTTAGAATCGGGAGATCATGGGATATGTGTTAGACCAATTATGTGTTATGTATGATTATAAATTTGAATTTCGAAGATATTGAACAATGTGGTTGACAATTCATGTCGGATGCGTGTTAGTGAAAGTCAATGTAGATAAGGGTTGGAAAATGTATGTTAATATGAATGAGCATAAATACTAACATTATTATGGGCATGACAGCATGAAAGAATAGGAACCACACTAGCATGGAAGGCTAACGAGTCAAGAGGAGACAAGGAAGCATATACGAACACGAACGCATAAGGTAAGTGATTTCTGGAATCACTTCCTATTTAAAAATGAAGTTTGGTATGTTGTATATAGGGAACCATGTAAGAAGTTAAGAGTGAGGGTAAGTACCAAGGTAAGTTCATATGAACTTCTTCTATCCTTAATGTAAATTAAGATCATAGTCTCTTCATGTTAATGGAGCGTTCATCATGTTACTGGAATGTTCATCATGTTAATGGAATGTTCATCATATTAATGAAATGTTTATCATGTTAATGGCATGTTCATCATGTTACTGGAATGTTCATCATCTTAATGGAATGTTCATCATGTTATCGAAATGTTCATCATGTTACTAAAATGTTCATCATGTTAATGGAATGTTCATCATGTTAATGGAATGTTCATCATGTTACTGGAGTGTTCATCATGTTACTGAAATGTTCATCATCTTAATGGAATGTTCGTCTTGTTACTGAAACGTTCATCATGTTAAAGGAATGTTCATCCTGTTACTGAAATGTTCGTCATGCTACTGGAGTGTTCATCATGTTAATGGAATGTTCATCATGTTACTGGAGTGTTAATCATGTTACTGAAATGTTCATCATGGTAATGGAATGTTCATCATGTTACGGGAATGTTCATCATGTTAATGGAATGTTCATCATGTTACTGGAATGTTCATCATGTAACTGAAATGTGCACCATGTTAATGGAATGTTCATCATGTTAATGGAATGTTCATCATTTTAATGGATTGTTCTTCGTGTTTGTTGGAAGTTAGTCGGTTATGTTTATTTGTAATTGCATTGATTTGTGTTGATATGTTTGTTGGTAAGGCTTAATTTTATGAATAAGTGAATGTGACTTATATGTATATATGTAGATATGGAACTGTAGCGTGTGTAAGTAATGTGAACTTGTATGTATGCACATATGAATGTGATACATATGAATGTACTTAGATAATGAAAGTGTATACACGTGTCGTAATCTAATGATTGTAGATCACTTGTATACGTATATGTGAAGATGTGGGTTTTCAATATGTTTGAGATTACGTATTCCTAACCATGTTACTATTGAGAATGAAATGGAGTGCAGGTATGGGAACGCCGGACTCTCGAGGAATTGATGTCGGACTCGAGTAAATAA
Source organism: Helianthus tuberosus (assembly GCA_030545235.1). Classification (NCBI taxonomy): domain Eukaryota; kingdom Viridiplantae; phylum Streptophyta; class Magnoliopsida; order Asterales; family Asteraceae; genus Helianthus; species Helianthus tuberosus. The sequence goes on along the minus strand of CM060357.1, from coordinate 96,338,347 downwards.
AATTGAGAGGATGTTTCAATGGAACACCTTACGTAGTTAGAATGTGATATAGCCTTTTAAGTATATGTATTAAATTATATATGATGTCACCATGTACTAAAGTGTTGGTTATATATGGTGACCGCAGGTTAGTCAGATATTCATGATGGACAAGTCAACGAGGGTCGAGTTGAAGATCATGGATTGTACGCAGAAGCTGTCATGTTGTTTGTAATTATTTGTTAACATAGTTACATTAAATAAATGATGAATGATGTATTTATGTTAAAGGGTTGACCTAAACGGTATTCAAGTATGTTAAAGTAGTTAAAAGAAAGAAATTTTGTGGTTCATTTTCCGCTGCGTCGTTTTGGGTCAAATCGTGATTAGGGTGTTACATGATGAACGGCTGGGGAGATGCCACGTGGAAAGTGGGCAAGTGTGGATCTTCTTCCAATTTGGTGCCATCGTCGTGACTTCGAGGAATGCCCATGATGATGCCACATGGTCATTCAGTTATAATCGAATGGTGGTGCACGATTAAGCCTTCTACAAGATTTACAGCTGTAATCCTATGTGGCTTTGCTCCATGCAAATTTTGTTGTAACAGAACAGTTATTTTTATCCAAGTCTGGGTGACATTCGCGCGGAGATTTTATTAGGACCTTATCCTAACTGTTCTGCTGTATTTACGCAAGGATTTATTAGTTCCTTTTTGGCACGCGGATGTTAAAAACTATTTTCTTTTTAAGTTCTCTTCTAGAACCGGTGCGAATCCGCGCATGGTTCTTTTAAAGAGAGCTCGTTGTGGTGAAGTTGTTGTATGGTACCAAGTACTTGTGCAAGGTTTTTGGGACCTTACCCCTTCAACGGGTCAACTTCATTCCTTTAGTTTACCAACTAAAACTGTGTATTCCATCTAAACCTTAACTTGATTAACACTACCAACAACTATTAAACGAACTTGTAAGATAAAAGAAACTTACCTCGGTCTTGTGTTCCTTGTTGCCTTAAGTCCCAGGTTGTTTAGTGTAGAGGTGGAAGATGATGAGAGTGAGGATGTGTTGTTTTGGGAGAGAGAGTTTGCTGGAGAGTTAGAGGGTTTACCAAAGTATGAAGAAGTATGAGAGTTTGTGTCACACCCCAACCGATGACAGAAACATCGAGGCGCGGTACTAAGCGAATCAGATTGCTCGAGAGAATCCATAACACTACTTGTTTCGATATAGATTAATCAAAATTTCATAAACAAATTAAATTGTCATACAATCCAAAACATAATCAAAATAGTATCGAGTATCATCAACATTCAACAAGTTTTGAAATATTGTCTTTCTAAGATGAGTTTCTAAGGTCATCCTAGCTTGATTTCTTGTTTCCTTTGCCTATCAACCTGCAACATGTATTAAAAAAATTAACAAAATGTTGGCGAGTATACAAGTTTGAATACATAGCATAATAGTTTAAACGTTTAAAACTCATATCCAACATGAACAACATATCACAAGTTTCAGCAAGTGTAGGATCGTTTGCACGACCAAAACGAGTCATTCAGAAGAGTTCTCGATCAATACAAGAGGCGGAAACTAACGTATCGACTTTGAATCAGCTTGATATACACTCTAATTGTCTTGTTTATTGATAAAACAACGTTTTACAGCCTGGAGACACTTCGGCAGCACCTCGGCACCGGAATCAGAAAGATTACAAACGAAATGAACAGGACAGGTATTTATAGGGACACCATTTCGTGTGGAATGGAACATGCTCCATTTTGTGCGAAATGGCCAATTCCATTTCGTGCGAAATGGTCACATTCCATTTCGTGCAAAATGGACAGCTTTCCCTAAAATGCTATTTTCTCGTACCTCGTGCCCTGATCTTTCTAATCTATTACAAGACTCGATACAAGACGAAGTCGACAGACATATGCACGAACAGACTCCCCCTTGGATGTTGACGAAGTCTTCAGTGTCAAGTCTTCGGTATGTCACATCTTCAGTCTTTATCAGTCTTCGTGCTCTTCCCAAAGTATCTGACAGTGTAAAGCATCCTTCAATATTTTCTCTTTTTCAGGATCTCACCCTGGCTTTCTACCATTCAAACTCCCCCTTGAATGTTGATCTAATCTTCAATCTCCTCTTTTTCTCACTCATCAGCATTAGCACCTGGCATGATCATCAGGATTCGAATCTGGCTCTTGCATCTTCAGACTCCCCTTTGCTAGCAGACTCCCCCTTAAGTTGTTCCGGGATCGCAATCTGACTTAGCTTTTCCACACTGGCTCTTCGTAGCAACAGGATCAGGAACCTGGTTCGAATTTGCACATCTTCAGGAGTCGAAACCTGGCTAACCTGCACAGACTCTACCTCAAAATAAATTTCATAATTTAAAATTTTGACAAATTTATAAATCACATGTAGGATCAATCTCAAACCAACACTTGTAGATATCAATTCAAAATGATTTAACAATTTTTTAATTTCAGATGACCACTTGTAAGAATAACATGTTTCTCATTTCAAATCAAACTCTCCTAAACCTGTTCATCATGTTTAGCACTTGGAATTTTGAAAATCAGCTCTTCAACAACAGTTGTTGAAAATCTTTTTGTATTTTTCAAAAATTTATGCTAAAACACACTTAAACTCTTTTTGGATTTTTGTTTTTAATGGAAAACAATAAAGAAATATTTACAAACAATATTTTTGTGAATTTGTGTAAGAGGATCATATCAGTTGATGAGACAAATCACTAACACCTTTAAGCTTTAAACATTTTAAGTTCTAAACGATTTACTTAGATTGTCAGTATACTGATCCACTTAAATTTTCACACAAATTTCAACTGTTTCGAGATACGAGATTAATGTTTTAAGCACTTAAACTTATTCGCGTGTCCCACCTCAGAATATACTCCCGTATCCAGACTCCTATATTCAGTCTTACAGGTGAATGTACACTAATGATATCTATAAGGGGTTAAATGCGAGACCATGAGAGCTCAGGCTATTGCTTCCGCAAAATTAAAGAGATGGTGGTTCGCTTTTCGGTGGGTTCCCTTTAGAGAATCTTTTATTTACAACAGCACATGATTAGCATTTTTCAATGTTTCATCATTTTTTATGCTGAGGGCGAGCTTTGAGAATAAAGCAATGCAAAGCATTATACGAGGACTAGGCTATTGCTCCCGCAAAATCAGAAGTCCTGGTATAATACCCCAGATATCACCACGCACAAAGACCTAGTATGTCAGAAATAGAAAGCCCTTCAAACAAGATTTCAGGGGTTACCTATATATCCGAGAGATGTTACCCACGAAATAAGTAAGTTTGAAATTTAGGTTTATATCTCGAACACAATCTACTAAGCGTGTAAAAACCTACTGGCATATCATCAGTGAGACCATTTATCACATTTGACTTTCCAAATCTTTAGCATGCTGTGATTATCCACTGATGTACTATCATTTCCTCTTTTTCACAACAAAACTCATTATTGAATTTTTGATGTTTTTGGATTTTGAGATTTTATCATGTTTTTGGATTTTTCAAATTTTCGAAATTTCTAAAAATTTTTACTCCCCCTAAAATCAAAAATATGTTTCAATTTTTGATTTTCTGGAAAAAATTGAAAAAGAAACTATACAAATAAAGTGACAAACTCTTTTTCAATCTTCAATTCTCCATCCACTTGGCATAAACAATCAGAACTCCCCCTGACAACAAACTATTTCCCATTATGATTTCAAAACACTTAAGTTTGTTTTAATCAAAATGATTTTTCCGGAAAATAAGTTTTGTTGATTTTCACAAACCACTTGTAGGTTAGGGGTTTCATCACATTGTTTTTCAATCACTTGTATGAAAGTTAAATCAAGTTCAACTTAATGACCTTGATTAACCACTTGTAGGTACATACACTTGTGTGTTCTCATCAATCAATTACCACTTGTAAAACGAAATATGACAATTATGAAATATAAGAAAGATGCCGATTCATGCTCCACGATTACCAACTTGGGAGCTCCGGCAAGTCAGGACTTTTACATATGAAATACAGACACCCAAGCCTGACTAGCTTTGGGTGTGACCTTCTCAGTTTCTCTTGGGGTTTCAACATTTCTTTTTTCTTCATAAAAATCTTTCACCCCTTTGACCTTACCCTCGACCATTTTCCCAAAAATATGTTTCACTTTTCCATTAAAAGCTTTTTCGACATCAAATTCTTTCTTTTCAGAATAGAATTGATTTGAAATCTCCACTTTTCCAATTTTTGATTTTAAATTTTCAGACCGCAATGGTGGAAAGTTGACATCATCCATTGGTGGAACTGAATTTTCACCTTTTAGCACAACTTGTGGCTCCTCTGACTTTGACGAGTTAGATTCATCGCCAGATTTCACATCTGATTTCTTAACAACCCACATTTGGTTGTCAAGATTTACTCTTCTTTTGTAAAATCTTTTTGAACATTCACCAAATTCAAATCTTGAGTTTTTAAACACTTTGAAATTTTTAGTTGGTGATTCAGTTTTGTCAACAACTTTTTCTTTTAGTTTAGAAACAATTTCCTGTTTTGTGTTGGTTGCCTTAGGACAATTCCAGGCGATGTGACCAACTTCTTGACATCGGTAACAGGTTCTTGTCTCCCTTTTCTGATTAGCTCCATTCTTCTTAAACTTTTGTTTTTCTGCAAATAACTCTTTGTTCGATTGTTTCCAGAATGAGCTCTTTTCTTCTTCCTCCGAACTTGACCCTGAAACAAATACTGTTTTTGTTTTAGAAATTTTCTCATTTTTATGATTTTCGGGTGGAATAAAACCCAATCCTTTTTTTTGAAATTACTGTTATGGTTTGGTTTCTTTCGATAAACTGTACCAAAACTGTAACCCTTTTTCTTGTTTAACCTTTGTTGAACTCTTGAGGTGTATTGTTTAGGTTTTCTAGAAAGATTTACATCTTTTATTTTAGAAATATTAATTTCTGTTAATTTGAAAACCTTTTTGATCATTTCAGTTTTAACACCTCGTATTGGAAATTTCTCATCAGAATATAATTTGTCTGAATCATTCAAAGTATATGCCACTTTGATTGGTTCGTCATTCAAATTAGATTTTGATAACAAAAATTCTTTATTGTAAACCCTTTTGACCGATGATTTTGAACTGTCAACTGATGATGAACTCGAACTCTCAGATTCGGATTTTGACTCTGACTCCTCATCTTTATCCAACACTTGATCGACCACTTTCTTTATTAACTCAGACTCATGATCAGTGTCAGACGATGTGAACGTGACGTCAATGTTGTCTGGTAAATCATCAGTTGTTTCAGACTTTAACTTTATATTGACTGCCTTTTTGACTTGTTCCTCATTTGGTTTTCTGGGAGAATAACCTTTCCAGATCGGAGGCGGACACTTGTTATAATTTGCACTTTCTTTCTTACCAGTATCCTTCTCTTCCGGCTTCTTGTCCTGAAAGGCTTCAAAACCTGCAACAGTTGGATAAATTCTATGAATCAAATAATCAGAACTTGAATAACTTTGCAACAATCGTCTGATTCTTTCATTTTCTATCTTTTCAGTGTCCAACTCCTGCTTCAACTTTGCACATTCTTCAATATAGTGATTGATAGCCTTCTGCTTAGACATCATCACTGCATTCATCATGGTTAAAGCATCTTCTCTTTCTGAGTTTGTTTTTTGCAGACTATTCACCGTTCTGTTCAACACATCATACGATTCTTTCACATACTTAACATCAAACAACAATTTTTCTTTCATCTTGTCAAGCTCACTAAACTTCTCATCTTTCTCTTCACAATGTTTGCATGGTTCCAAACATTTTTGACAAGGTTTTGTAACTTCAACAATTTTTTCAACTTCGATAATCTTTTCAACTTTGACCACCTTCTCAACTTCAACCACCTTCTCAGCAACTTTAACTTCTGTGACAACTCGTATTTCAAACCTCTCTTTGTACCTTGATGTAACCAGTGAGAACGTTATGTGATTATATGAACTTGGTTGATTAATTGAATGTTATGTTATGTGTTTATGTGTAACAAATTGTATTGTATATTAACGAACCGATCGCACAACACAACCCGATCGCACAAGCCCATTCGTGCTACACTCTTTGTATCCGAACCAAGGGCAGCCCAAAGCTGGGTTCGTCCCACTCCTTCTTACGCATACACATAAACTTAGGGAGTGTTATTTCTCAATTGTTACAAAACAAGAACACACACCAAACCCTAATACCTCTCCCTCTCTCTAAGCCGACGGCAACACATCCCCACCTCTCGAAGCTTCCTTGTTCGGATCATCCTTGTTTTATCTCACTTCTGGTTAGTGTTTACTGCCATGTTTTGACATTGTTCGATCATGTGATTATTAGGGTTCATGCTAGTAAACATGTTAATAACAATTATAATCATGAATTAAATCTATGTGCTTGATTTCGGTGATATGTATATATGATGAAATATAATCGAATCGATGAGATTGAGTTGTTTGATTGAATCACGAAATCCAATGCTTGATTAATCGGTTGTTAGATATTATGTTAGAATGATTTGTTAAGATGGCATGTTAGAGTGTATGCTAGAAATAGGAATCATCGACCTGATAATACGATTGAGGTTTTTGATAAGTTGTTTTTCATGATTATGATTAATTAGGGTTTATGTGAATTAGTGGTAACAACCTTGTTTTGATCGATTAAAGGTTAAATGGAAACTGTTTGATTGTTTTGACCACACATATGGAAACTGTTAAATGGTGTAACTGAATTGCATAAGTTTAGGGAATTTGGTAACAAATCGCACAAGATCAGATCTTATCACACAAGCTTTCTGATCATACAAGTCCTTGGTCGCACAAGGACTAATCGCACAAGTTGTGGGTCGCACAAGATCAGGTCACACAAGACCTGATCTGATCGCACAAGCTCCCAATCGCACAAGATAGAATACAACTGTTAAAGCACTATGTACAACATATATCTTGCATGATCGCACAAGGCTTGAGTCACACACGAACCACTTGGACTTTTATACAGTTGGGCCTCAAAGCCCAAACTCCGATCGCACAATTTTATTCGGATCGCACAAGACCAATGTTTATTTGTTTGGGCCGTTTACATACTGGACTGCTTATGTTTATTTGGGCCGGGTATCTTTGGGCTTCAATGGGTGAATCGCACAAGGCTGTTAGACTTGTGCGAGCCCAATCTTTTGAATCGTATAAGTATGAATATGTTATGTACTTGACTATTAATGTGTTGCCATGATCAATACGTGTTCGTAATCTGTTAACTTATGAGTAAACATATGTGCACTACTTGGACCTAGACCTGACTTGTATGGTAACCATGTTAGGACGTGGTTGACCACATATAGCTCAAGTAACCTTTTCGTGTATCTGCCGAGCAAACCAAGGTGAGTTCACACTCCTAAGGCATGGGATTCCCGGTGGGTTGGGAATGGGATTGAATAATTACTCGTACTATCATTACTATTAAACTACTTTTCACTGTCCTCCGGTTGGGAAGGGCACGTACGTAAAACCTACATACACTCATACTTACTACTGTCCTCGGATTGAAGGGTACGTACGTAAAACCTACGTACACTCATACTTGCTACGGTCCTTGGATCAAGAAGGGCACGTACGGATACGACTAGTCAAGTAATACAACATGGGAAGCCCCCATTAATCATCGCAAACATGTTTGGGAAACCGCGATACGGATTAATACGATACACATGGGAAGCCCCCACTAATCATCGCAAACACGTTTGGGAAACAGTGATACAGATTAATACAGTACATGGTAAATACAACTGTACATATGTGTACATGAATTGACGGCGGGAACGACATAGTCGCCACATGCGGCTTACGAACACTATAACTAAACAACCAACTGTGAACTCGCTCAACTTTGTTGTTGACTCGTTGTTACATGCCTTGCAGGTCGTTAGGTACTCATGGAGCTTGCATTGGAGTGGGAAGAGTCGTTGTGGGACATGGACAGCTGTGTGCCATGCTAAACATTTGAAACGTTTAAACTTATGATTTGGTTTTAAATCTTATGCTTCTGCTTGCAACTTAAACTATGTTTTGTTTAGACACCAATTGTATTGTGTTGAATTTTATAAACTTCATACATGCTTGTTCAATATGATTGGTGGCTTAATCCTGGTCAGTCACGCCTCCAAGCGGTGATACTCCGCGTGTGAATTTTGGGGGTGTGACAACTTCTTCACTCTGTTCAGACTTCTCTTCCTGAGCAACATTCTCACATTTTACCTTTTTCTGTTCTTTTGCTGCTCGCTTCTCCTTTAGTTTCTCCAATCTATCTGCAAAATAAAATTTAAAACTTTCAGGAGATAATTGAGTTTTTCCAATGTTTATTTGTATTTCTTCTTCATCATCACTGCTATCAGTTGATGATTGATCAAACACTGTTGCCTTTTCTGAACTTTCTTCTGAAGAGACAGACTCTCCATCTTGACTTTTCTCATTATTGACAAACATATCCATCCACTCTTTCATCAAATCTGGTTCTTGAACTATTTGTGCAATGAAAGCTCCAAGCTTGGAATCTGCCGGAATGTATTTGTCCCAACTAAAACCTTCTGGCAATTTTTCATCATCTTGATTAACCAGATAAGCTCTCTTCTTTCCATCTTCAATAGCATTGGATGATGATGGTTGTTGAGCAACTTATTGATATATAGCTTTCCGATAATAATCATTATTCCCGAACGGATTCTGAGCTCCACCTGCTTCTCGATTGGTACATTCCCTCTTGAAATGTCCTTTTTCCCTGCATCGAAAACATGTAACTTTAGATTTATCAAAACCTAAAGTAGAAACATTAGCATCATGGAAATTATCTCTTCCTGTAATCAGCTTAAATTTCTCAGCTCTCCTCAACACACTCGCTAAACACCACTTAATATCCATAAGCTCCAATTCCTCAGCATCAATCTGATCGTAGTCCTCTTTTGTTAGCATATGATTTCCGATCCTTCCTGCAACCAAACCCTCATATGATTCTAACACTGTAGCTAGTAATGCCATATGACCTTTAGCGACTTCTTCAGAGAAATTTTGACCGTTCTGAAGATGCAACGCGATGTTGCAGTGTAACACATGACCATTACCACTGTTTGAGCTTTGAGACTGATAACTTGAGGTTGAAGCATTCGGATTAACATTTGAGTATGAAGAAAATCCACTGTTGCTGATTGGACTTTGAATATCTGATCCGGATGAGTTTTCTGCACTGAAAGCAGTTTGGACCTTCGGACTTGCTTCAACATTCTAAACATTCCCTTTGTAATACATCTTGATGTCTTGTTGACCACTTGGATTATTCATTCTAGCAATCTTTTGTTGTACAAGATCTTGTCCTTCAAGTTTTTCAATGAACTGAGAAATTGTCAATTTATCATATTCTCTAGTATTCTTTAAGATCATCAGATATGTACCCCATTCTTTCTTAGGTAAAGCATCAGCTAATTTGTCAACCCATTCTTCTCGATCTTTGTTTATATCTAACAGGGACATTGATCGTACTAAATGACAATATCTCTCAATCAGTTTCTTTGTAGTTTCACCCGACAAGCTAGTAAATAAATCAAATTCTTTCTTTAGCAATGATTTCTTACTCCTGATCATCTCCGTACTTCCCTCAAACTTAATTCGAATTGCTTCCCAAATCGAACGTGAAGTACCATCATGTTGAAGTAATATGAAGATGTCCTCTTTCACAGCTTGCTGAAGTAGACTGATCATCATTTTTTCTGCTTTGTACATGTCTATCTTTATCCGATAATTTAGAAATAGTTTTGATAACTCCCACATCTGTACGAGGTTTAACATACTTCTTCTCAATACACTCCCAAGACCTCAAATGATTTGCTTGAACCCAATTTTCGAATTGGTCTTTCCAACCATAGTATTCTTCAATGCCCATCAATTTTGGAGGTTTTTGTAACGTTCATGTTTCATTTTCCATGTTCACGCTCTGAGCAATGGTAACAGGAGTACTTGGGGCAGTAGCAAATGCGTTATAAACTCTTCTTCCATGTTTCAGTAAAATGTTTCACAAACTCAATTTTCAAACGAAATGCCTTCAAACGAAATGGATCACTTGATACGAAATGAAATCTGGTGTGAAATGGCTTCTCTTCAAGCGAAATGACCTGCTGGACTACTTCGTACGAAATGACTCACACGAAATGGAATCTTTCAAACGAAATGGATGATTTCGTGCGAAATAGACCTAATCTCAAGCGAAATGGACCACAAAGCTCATTTCGTGCGGAATGGAAGGTGATTTCAAGCGAAATGACACTTTGGTGCGAAATGGAGTCCAATCTTGCCAATTCGTGCGAATTGAATGTATCAATTCGTGCGAAATGTTGCTGATGTCATCCAATCGGCCATGTTTTTGACAAATTGATCTGATTTTAGGTTGATTTTAGGTCTAATTCTTTCAATGATTTGTTAAAACAATGTTTCGCTTATAATTGTGAGAAAATCAAGCCATTTTATCCGTGAAATCTTGTTTAATTTTGAAAAAGAAGGTGTAGAAATCAGAATTTTGATGAAATCAAGCTGAATTCGGTAAGAACTCTTCTTCCTGAGCTCTGATACCACTTGTAGGATCGTTTGCATGACCAAAACGAGTCGTTCAGAAGAGTTATCTATCAATACAAGAGGCGGAAACTAACTTATCGACTATGAATCAGCTTGATATACACTCTAATTGTCTTGTTTATTGATAAAACAGCATTTTACAGCCTGGAGACACTTCGGCAGCACCTCGGCACCGGAATCAGAAATATTACAAATGAAATGAACAGGACATGTATTTATAGGGACACCATTTCGTGTGGAATGGAACATGCTCCATTTCGTGCGAAATGGCCAATTCCATTTCGTGCGAAATGGTCACATTCCATTTCGTGCGAAATGGACAGCTTTCCCTAATATGCTATTTTCTCGTACCTCATGCCCTGATCTTTCTAATATATTACAAGACTCGATACAAGACGAAGTCGACAGACATATGCACCAACAGCACGCTAGTTAACGTGGTTCATATGATAAACCTAGTCTCCAACGCGTTAACGTGCCTTTCCTACTTCATCGCAACAAAGAGGAGGTAAAAGAATCAAAACTTAACAATACTCCCCAAGACTCAAGGAGCGGTGTGTTACCCCTATAGCGCTATAATTGTTAAGGCGAGCTACACATAAGAATTAAACGTTCACATAGCATTAAAGTCTCAAGAATCATAAGTATCATGTTTTCAAGTTTCATAGCGGATAGAGTAAGTTTCAAGTGTCACATGTTTTCATATAGAATACATGTTGCATTCCAAAAGTGTTTAAAACAAAAAAAGGATCGAGTATACTCACAGTGGGTGCTTAAAACCAAACACTGCCTAATTGGATCGAAGGGAGCGCCGGATCAGCTTGCGTGCGGGGAACAAAGCATAAGTCCTCTAAGTGCTGACCCGGTCCGGAAACAGAGTGTCGAATCATGTAAAATCGAGTCAATAGTGTCTGACAGACTAGCTGAACAAATGGTCATCCGGACGGATGGCCATTCGAACGGATGGGCTCCATCCGATCGGATGGTCATCCGAGCGGATGACCATTCGAACGGATGGCCATTCGAACAGTGTGTAGGTGTCTGTCAACTGTTTACGTTTTTGATCATAGTGTCCTGTAAAAACAAATAGCAAGTGTTATCATAATTAGATCATCTGGACGGATGGTCATCCGATAGGAGGACCATTCGAACAGATGGTCAGTGGGTGAAGTTTCGAAAAGTTTTCTAAGTCTCGAGTTAACGGCGTGATAATGTGTCAAACAACGGAAACACACCAAACCCAGCTACCTCGATCGGATGGGTATCACCCCTTTCGAACCGACGAGCTGTTCTTGATGGAATTTCATGTCTGGACCTGTAAATCAGCCCCTTTTCCTGTGGAGATCGATTTTCAAGCCGACTCTCGACTAAGGAACGAGTCGAGAGTCTGTTTGAGTCCAATTTTACCAAGGTTTTGTATAAGAACTGAAGAAAAGTTCGAAAATCAGTTGTAAAATGTGAAGTTTATCAGATCCGAGCTGGAAACATGTGAAATTCCATTAGATCTGGTAGAATAAGTGTGATAATCCTTTAGATCTTGTATAAAAATTATGAAAATCCTTTGGATCTAGAGACAATCTTGGTTAAATGGTGCTCCACAACCGTTTGCATAAGCAACCAAGTGGAAACCACCTTCAAGAGACCCGATCGGTTGGTTTTCGAGAAAAAGTTGAAGTGTCTGTGTGTTTCTGATGAAGAATATGGTGTAGAAGTGATTAAAGATGAAGGTTGTACAAAATTTGAGGAGAAATACTTACGAAATGGCCTTGAATCGTGATTAAAGTGGCTGAGAGTAACTTGTGTGCATATGGTCAGATGGCAGAGTGAAAGGTGAGAATGAAGGGTCAAGTGTCCTATTTATAGGTGATAGTGATAGCTCCAGTCGAATGGCATCTATCGGATGGGGTTAAGTCGGTGCATGTGTGCGGGCGTCGGATGGCATTCCGGTCGAATGGCCATCCGGTCGGATGGTCATCCGAACGGATGGTCATCCGACCGGATGGCCATTCGGACAGCCGATTCGTGTTTGTTAGTTATCCGACCTTGGTTCATTTTGCGAGCGAGGTTAAGTGTTGCGTTGCGTATTATTGTGAGTAGACATTATTATAGCATCATTACATCTAGATGTTAGAATAACATAAATAACACAAGAAGTTTCCGTGTTTCCAATTCGCGTTCATGCTAGTTTCTCGTTCAGTAAGTATCAAAGCATCATAAAGAATCAAGAATCATATCGTTCACATATAAAGTATTACAAGAGTCAAGATTCACATCGTTCATATATGAGAAACATCACAAAAGCATCACATAGAGTAAAAGTTTCACATAGTTTAACAAAAAAGATTCGAAATAGTTTCATTACTCATTATGATCATTAGTCTCGAGTGTAAAAGCATCACAAGATAGGGAGTACAGGAAGACTTGTTATCGATAGGTTAGCATCAAAACGCGGGGCGTTACAGTTTGGTAATATAGGTGATCTAGATTATTTAGAGGCCCTACTAGAATATGGACCGATGAGGGTGATCGAACCTACACCAAATGAAAAAACCCAGTGTGGGGATCAACCTATGAAAGTGGAAGAGGAAGAACACAACAGCTGGCCCGTGGTATTTATAATAAAGGCAACTAAATAATTGAGAACACATGAGAAGGCAAAGAAAAGAGCACACGGGAACCAGAACTGGTTACGGTTCAAAAGATGGTCAACAGAAGTGTTAGACCCTTGTAGGTTTATGGATATGAAGCTTAATGGATTAGTAGGAATGTGGGGGTTAATGTAATTGGGCTTTATGGGTAGTTTGGGCCTAGGGTTTAGGGAGCCTCCTCCCTAATCCCTTTCTATAAATAGCATAATATGTCATAGGTGCATGTGTGGTGGTTTTGGAAGATCTTGTATTAGACAATCATTGTATGCAAGATTTGAAGCTTTTGAATACATAATCATCCTTCTTTCATCTCTTTGTTTCTTTGCAACTTGTTAGTGTGATTCCGCCACCTTACGAGTTGTGCGATATCATTGTGTTCTCGGTTTCGGGACTTACAATTGTTATCAGAGCCTTGTGAACCTAATTTCCAGGCTCAGATCTGATATCGCGTTGCTGGATACTGCTACTGTTTCGTTTCTGTGTTACTGTTTCGACTTCAGGAGGTTTCTGGACTATTTCCGCGCATTTCGGACTGTGTTCATTGGATCTCGGACTGTCTTCATTGCATTTCGGATCTTTTCGGATCATCATTAGCCATCTCAGACTTGAAGATTGCCTGATCTCAGACCATCTTCAAGTCATTTCGGACCATCATCAAGACATCTCGGATCATCATCAAGCATTTTGGACCATCATCAAGTCATCTAAGACTGTCATCATCAGATCACGAACCGTCATCATCAGATTTCGGATCAAATTCATCAGATTTCGGATCAAATCATCAGATCTCGGACCACATTCATCAGATCTCGGACTGTGTTTAGTCATTTCGGACCACTTGTGTTGAAGATTTCTTGTCTCGGATAAGACCCATATCGGATACAATTTTCTCGGGCCACTGTTCATTTCGGATTAAACCATCTCGGATCTGCATCCATCTCGGATAACCATCTCGGATCTGCATCCATCTGGGATAACCATCTCGGATAACCATTTCGAACAACTTTTCTATCTTAACAACATCATGTTGAACCCACCTGGTATCATGAACGGCGTTGTAACCGCAGCTGATCTTGCTAATGCCACCCTTGCTGCCATTCAGACTCAGTCTTTGGCTTTTCATTAAGAACTTGACCAAGTTATCAGCACGTCTACCAAGGTTCCATGATTTTTGTACGGAGACGACTACTATGAGTGGAAGTTTAGGTTTGAGCAGTACTGCAAGGCAAAGGAACCCCATGTTTGGAGAAGTATCAAGAATGGACCACGCATTATCATGTACTCTACTGAAGATGAACCGTAGACCCAGATTCTAAAACGTGAAGGTATTTATACTAATGAAGACAAAAAGGTCGTTGCTGAGGATGAAGCTACCTATGGAACTCTTTCAATGGCTCTTGGTCCAGACATTTCAATTGGAGTTAGAAACTGCAAAAGCGCAAAGGAAATTTGGGATCAACTGACACACTTATTTGAAGAAATGCCGACATGAAAGCTAGCAGAGTTAACATGATGAATCAGCACTTCAACTCGTTCAATCATATCTATGGGGAAACTATCGAAAATCAGATTAGGAGGTTTGTCAAGCTCGTGTCACAAATGGTCAGTGCTGGAATCAACATCTCTAACAGTGGAATGAATCGTCAGCAACTTAACTCTCTGCCTAACGGATGGGATGCCGAGGTTTCTATGATCAAGCGTACCAAGGATCTGAATGAAATGACACTGACGGAACTGATTGCTACTATCAAGTCTTGTGAGATCGACAATCAGCAAAGAGAAATTAATCACAAGAACTCACTGATGGCTGCCGGAGTAACTTGCCCAATGCAGCACTGATGTCTCAAGCTCATCCAAATCTGGTTTTCAGTCCTGTTCATGGAGTTATGAATCACAACCCAAACATTGTTTTCAATCCTGTTGCTGCACCAAAGGCCAACTATGTGTATGGAATGTCTCTTCCTACCTCTCAAGCACCCGCCGTCAACGCCACAACTGTGCAACCGTAATCTCAGCCTCAACCACAACATACTAATGCTGCGTTTGGTTCAACTACCCAGTCTACACCTCAAAATAACCCATCATCACATCAGTGGACCACATGGCTTTCTTGACCAAACAAAATGAAGAAAAACTTGCTCTCGCAGCTTCTATGATATCAAGTTTCAATGCCTTTCTGGCAGGAGATCTCATGCCATCAGGAGAAATAACACCAGATGTGAATCAAGTTGTGGAGGAAGACTTGGATGAACTGGATGTGGCTTGGAATATGGCTATGTCAGCATTTAAGGCAGACAAGTTTTCTAAGAGATATGTGCGTCGTCCTATGAATGCTCATCCTGGAGTGCTGAAAGACAGGCTAAGGTGTTACAGGTGCTATGAACTGGGACATTTTGCTAGGGATTGCAAGAAGGTTCTTACAGGCTATGAAGCTTCTCAGGCGGCAGCGGCAAGGAACAAGGAAAGGTCTATGGTTCCCGTTACTCCTGCTGAGACTTCGATTTCAACTGGACAGGGAAATTCTGGAGCTGGAAGGGCTTTGATCGCTCAGGAGCAGAATGGATTCAACTGGGCTGATGCTGTTGCTCAAGTGGAATCAATGAAGCTGTCTGAATCTGCTGCTGTGGATAGGGTTCATCAGTGCTTGATGGCTATAACCGAGGAACCAAAATCACTTGCCGAGACGGTAAATTCCCTTTTATGTACTGAACATTGTAGGAAGAAAGTTGCTTTGCTGAGATCTCAAAACTCAACATTAATCACCGATTACAACACTGTGATGGGAAAGTACATCAGTCTTCGAGAGAATAATAAAGTTCTCTATGAAAAGATTGAGGCACTTAAGAAGGACATAGCTCAACTTCATAGAGATGTAAACCAACAATAATATTGGGTTCATGACTACAAACATAGACTCACAGTCAAAACTCTTGAATGTGACTCTATGAAGGCTGAGCTAGAGCTCCTCACTGGAAAGTACAAACAAAATGAGTTAAACATCAAAAAGTTTGATACTTCCAGTGACTGTTCGTAATCTATGTAATGTGCAACTTGCTTATAAAGAAAACAAGGGAAAGGGATTCGGATACACACAGGTTCCGCCACCATATAATCATAATTATTCCAGATTGCCTATCACTGAGCAGGAGATGGAAAATTATGACAAAATGATGTATGGCAAGCCTAGTGATTATGTTACATATGAACCATCAATGTTTAAAAATGATCAACAAGCTGATTTCAAGAAACCAATGAATTTTGTCAAAAATGAAAATGTTCAAAATGAATTAGCGGATAAGTCTGATCATGTAAATGAAACAGTAACAAATAAAGAAGCTGGAACTGAAACAAAAACGAAACCAGTTAACACACCCGCAGAGGAGATGAAGGAAAGTTCACCAAATTCTGATTCTGTTGAAAATACTAACTTTTCTAGTTTGTGTGCAGAGTCAGTAAGAACTGAAGAGAAGTCTAAAGAGGATGATGAATCACATCAACGTTCTACTGATAATGTTATTTCTGATAAAAATAACCTTTATGCTTGAAATTGTGTTTTTTCTTGGTTTGCTGAGACTTGGGATGTTCCCACTAAGACTGATGAATCTGATGCTATTATTCTCGATTATGCTTGTGATAAAAATGACTATCTTGAGAATGTTAAAAATATTGAAAATATTGAAGATATTTTGACAGGAGAGCCTGATGCGTCGACTGATGAACTTGAGACATCTGTTTTAAGTAACTCAGAAATCAGTTTTGATGTTTCCGGAAATTGCACTTGTATGCCTGAAACATTAGATGATACATCAGATGCTCTCAGCAATGATGAAAAACTTGATACTTCTGATTGTAATAATGAAGAGATTGTTGTTGAACAGGGATCTCCTGACGATCTTGACGGCCAAATAGAGGATTCAGGAATCTCAGATAATGTGCTCAAACCTTCAAGTGGTTCCGATTGTGATGAACAATCAGAACCCAGCAGCATTGCGAAAGAAGACAGTCAAACTGTCTTAGACACAGACTGCTCATCATCTGAACTACTGGAATCGTATAATGTCGAGAGCTCAGAGGCTGATCTGACTGAAGAAGAGACATCCATAGAGTTCAATTCTGTAGAATCCCATGGAAACATGAAAACTATGGAGAAGGAATCCATGGAAATCAATTCCACAGTCGAATCAGATGATGAAACTGTAGAGAAATTATTGTGGAAACCTTCTCTGTAGAATATCCTGAAAACATTGTCTATAAGGAAAAGGAATCGGTGAAAGTCACTTCGACAGACAGTTCATCTATCAATCCCAAAGGTGACCTTAACAAAATAGAGTCAACTGAATCTGTTCCCCCTAAAAGAAAGCAGCCACATAGAAACAGAAGGCCAAAAAGAAAGAATGTAAAAAGGGAAAACCCAAATCTCAAGCAAACAGAACCCAAACTCAAGGGTAAGGTAGCAGATACTTACTCTTGTGTTGACAGCTATGAGCCGGGTTCATCCAAGATCAAGCATCCTCGAAAGCACTCAGCGTCAAATGAAAGGAAAAGACGTGATCAGTTCTCGAGAATAACACAAGCTGAACTAGATGTCTTTTTCTCAAAAAGGCAGACATGTTTTAATTGTGGAATTCCGGGACACATTGCAAGAAATTGTGTTCATCGTCCCTACTACTCTAGGCACATGTATCATCAGAAGGCCATGCATCCTCACTTTACCAAAAATGGTCCTCCCAAAGGAAGGCCTTCTGACAGAGACTGGAATCTTGCTAAACAGGAAAACCAAAAATTTTCAAACACAAACAGGTTTCAAGGGAAAGCGAAAGCTTTTCCATCAAATGGAAGTGTCTCGGACACCAAAAGTTGGAAACCTAAAATTCCTGTTGGATCCCAGTCTCCGTGTTTGCAACCATCAACTTCTACCGCGTCACCAAAAACTACAAGCAATGATAAAAATCATATGATGTTTCGCGAAGTTACCTACACAGATAGCGATGGTAAACTCAGGTCCACTATGGCCTGGGTTCCTGTCTCTAACTGATTCCGTTGAATGTGCAGGAACGACTATGGATGGCTATCTTTAGACTCTGGTTTATTGATAGTGGTTGTTCTAGACACATGACGGGAGACATATCCCAGTTAAATGACATCAAGATATTCGACGGAGGATGTGTCAACTTCGCTGGAGGAGAATCAGGAAGAATCACCATGAAAGGCACAGTAAAAAAATGGCGTCCTCACCTTTTCAGATGTTAACTATGTCCCTGAGCTTAAGCACAGTTTGTTGAGTGTATCACATATGTGTGACAAAGGAATGGAAGTTCTCTTCACCAAGAGTGGCTGGGTCATTTTGAAACTAGGAATTATCATAGCTGAAGACTGGTTTCTGATTGAAGCTGAACGAAGAGGCAATGCCTACGTGATTGATATGAACAAAGCACCTACTGATCAAGTTACTTGTTTGTTTTCAGAAATTGCTGAACATGATGCTATGCTGTGGCACCGTCGCTTAGGTCACCTGAACACGAAAAATTTGAATCGATTAGCTAAAGGAGGTCTCGTCAGGAACTTGCCAATCAAGGATTTCATGCAAACAGAGAAATGTGAGGCATGTGCTAGAGGAAAGCAACATCGAAGGCCTCATAAGTCAAAACCTGTTCACACTACTTCAAAGGTATTGGAACTGCTACATATGGATTTATTTGGTCATCACAGATGATTTTTCTCGTTTCACTTGGGTATTCTTCTTGGAGCAGAAAAGCGAGACAACCGGTTTGATCAAGAAATTTATAATACTCATGGAAAATCAGTCGAATGTATGACATCTGTGCTTGTTATCATTGTAAACAGTTCAGTTATCAATGAAATAAAGTTATTTGATCCCCATGTTTGTATTTTTATGTTTGACGTTTTTCATGTTCTGACTTTTATTCGATTTCAAACTCTATATCACTTTCTTGAGAATTATACGCAAACTGGTGCATAAACGTAATCAGTTTAACGCGAAAAATACTCCAGAACATCAACATATGCTTAACATACCTTAAATAACCTTTACATAACTTAGAAATAAGTTTTGAAGGCTTTGGTATGGCAAAATCAAGTCTATTCGCTTACAGGGACTAAATTCGACAAACTGCGAAAGTAAGCCGATTTGAACTGTAACAAACATTACGGAACATGATCATATGTTAAACACACCCTAAATATCCTTTACTTATCTTAGAAATAGGCTTTGAGGGGTTCGGTGTGCTAAAATAAACTTATGCTCATTCAGGGACTAAAAGCATCAAAAAGTGCATAAGTTTGCATTTTCGCGCATAACTTACGTTCTGAATACATCCAGACATCCAAAAATTTATGTAAGCATTAAAATATTTTATTTTAGTGTTTGGCATAAGAAAAATCCATTCGTCGCGCAATTTGAATCGTTTTTCGTGTTCGTGCGCATTTCGTCGTAATTAAGCGAATATCGCGATCGTACGACCAAACGAACCGACATCTGGCATATTTTCGAGCATGTTTCATGTCTACAATGTTTAGGCATCATTTTAGGGCCTTAAGGTTGGCTTAACGGGCCTTAAACATGTCAGAAATGAGCTTAAAACACAACAGGGACTGAAACTGTCTTTTCTGCAAAGTTATTTGCTGATCAAAGTGCCCAGGCGGGCTGCGTAGACTGTCTTTGCCTCTTACGCGGGCCGCGTGGCCCTCCCAGATGTGCAAAATCTGTTTAAACAGTTGCTTACAGCTGTTATACTCATGTAATCCACTTGCAACTGGTTTCTAGCAACTATGGGCCATTTCTAGGGGTACCCAAGGTTTCACAAAACAATGGGCTCGAGGTGTACGGCTGTGATTGAATCATGGATAACAAGGAATGATCTTAACAGTTCTACTACATCTATAAATACCCCCCCCCCATGTTCTTGTTGCAACTCACTTGATTTCTGAGACTTTCTCTAAGTTGAAGTGTGAAACACTTCATACCCGAGAAATACATGGAAAATCAATCTTGCGGGGACCCTTTGTAAGTATTCTTTCGTTTTTTCATTCGTTTTTAGCGTTAAAGTCAAACTTCATTTGACTTTCTGCATTGATCATTTTATGGTCAATGTGAAGTTCATTTGAACTTCATAACGTGAGCGTAATCACGATGGTCATAGTCCCTAGTGACTATACCTACTGATTACCACGTTATCTAGGCTCAGTGACGAGTCGTAGTTTCGGCCAAAATGCGTATTCTTTCGTATTTTGTAACTAAACTACTTTTGGGTATCAAGACCCTTTGTCTTGATACCAAACCTGTTTTTAAACCTCGTTAAACATGTTTTGACATGTTTAGCTCATCACTTTTAGATTTGTGCTTGTCTAGGGTCGTAAAGGTAAGCGATCTAATCAATCGCTTATACTTTCGAACCCGACCCGTTTGGTCGATCATTAGGATCCGACCAAACACATTAGTTGACCATAGTTGTATAGGGAATAACCTTCCGAGGTTATACCTTATGGTCACGACGTTTAGTTAGTTGTATGATAGGTAGTTTATATGCCTTAGGTAAATTACCAAAATGCTCTTTTTACGCCAAAATTCATTTTAAGCATATGTAACAGAACTTTTGACATCTAAACTGATTTAGCAACAATATTAGACATGTTAAGGCATATTTTACTTGTCATAGGACTAGTTAGGCGGTTCGAACGCGTTTTACGTGAACGACGCGTTAAAGTAGCGTAAGCTACCTAAACGGGTCGTAATGGGTCAAAAGCACTTAGGATAAGTTTCGTTTTAGTATGTAGGCTTTGTTAAACCATATTATATGAGTTCTTACACTCATTTGGTTTACGAACCCTCATGCTACCCGATCCTCCGAATAGGTCCGTTTATTAATGTAGTTACCTATATTAGGTGCCGTTTGAATCCGTGATCTTCTAGCTTTGCATGGTGGATATCTTAAGTCTATTGAGCAATCTCAAGTGAGTACATAGTCCCCTCTTTTACTGTTTTTCAAACATTTTGGGGTGAAACACATGTGCCTACTTGTTATTTTCATGTTTTCCATGTTTTCATATTATATACTTGCTATGTTCATTAGTACACTATTAGTACATAATTTCATTTTGTTTTGCTATGTATGTTTACTTAGCATGCTGGCATATTGATTTACATTACATCTTCTTTTGCTATGTATGTTTACTTGGCATGATAGCACATTGATTTACATGACTTTTCTGCTTTATATGTTAACTTAGCATACTTAGTACATTACTTTCACTACATGTTTACATTTGATATGACATTTGGTTTGTTCAACGGGACTAAACTACATTCATTAACATTAGCTACGCCGCTCGGTAGTAAGTAATGGTACCATAGGACTTGACAAATCCCGTTCCTGACATCCTAGGTTTGTTTGGGTGTAAGGAATGACTGAATCCGAAAACATTTTTCTTTGATAATCTTTACTCTAAGGTTATCCTGCTGTCTCAAGCCTTGAATGTATGCGTTAACTTACCGCATAAGTGTTTGTATCAGTAAAGCATGTATTTATTTAGTTATTTTACAAAACATAACTTTTGATTTATTCAAATTAATTAGTTTTGTACATTTTTACTTGTGGTTTAAGTAGTCTCATTTTACTTCCCATACATAACTTTTGCTTACACATTACATGATTCATATTCAACTTGGGTTATTATATGACATTTGACTATTGGATTTAAACATGGATATTATACAATGTTGGATGGTTGAGTGACTTAAATAACGAGGCGTGTGTAATATGGTACAAGCATGGTGGATACGCCGCTGGTACTTCCTATATATAAGTGCTTGTATGATATTACATATCGTAGAGTCATTTAACCACTTCAGTTTAGACATATTATATTTACAACACATTTTCACATAAACATTGTTTTACAAATAACTTGGTTTATACAAACTCTTTTTACTTGGTTATTCTTTTAACCAAACATTATTCTTTTATATATACATATCATCTGATTTTGCTATCGTTTTTCAAATGATTTATAAAACAAAACAATTAACAAGGTTCATGACTGAATTTTATTAAAACATTTCTTTAAACTCAAGTCATGAATCCTATTTTCATAAAACCTATGTATCTCACAGGCATTCTTATGCTAACGTACCTATTTTAACATGTGTTTTCAGGAGCTATTGCTTAGGATGTTCGTGACACACTAGGGCGGACCTGTGCCTTAGAGACTTAAAATAAAGATAGAACTAGTTTAATTATGTGATGTACTCTTTGTTTCATTTATTTTAAGACAATGTAACTCTTTGTTTGATGAATAAAACATAACTTTTAAATGCCATGGTTATGAAACAATAATTCTGTTACAACACTCCCCGACGTTTCCGCCACGATCTGATGTTTTACGTGGTCGGGGTGTGATAGAAGAGTTGGTATCAGAGCCAATGGTTATAGGGAATTAGGTTATTAGTAATGCTTTGACCTAGACTATAACCTTTCTAGAACCCCAACATAAGTTATCTTGTGTTTAGATCTTAAAACATGCACTTCACCTATCCTTAGGTGATCACCAAAACAAGAACCCAATTTTTCGAAACGATTTTTGAAAATTAAAAAATCTGTTTTTAAATAATCTATTGAAAGGTTTTGAACCCTTCAATTTTTCTGAATGATTTTGAAAATTTACCATCCATTTTTGAATGATTCTTTTGGCCTTGTGCCTTCCAAAATTTTAAAATCTCGTCAAAGTTTTGGGTTCTAAATAGTGTGAACACGTGCAAACTGGAAGAGTGAATGCCTGTACCCCGGGTTTTCTGTCTAAGGCTAGAGTGTTCGTACAAATCCACATAATCGGACCAGTCACTCTTACCTGGGAACTCTTGGGGTGAGTGTTCACTTATAGGCGAGCATGTCTTCGCGATACATTATTTTGACCCATTTACTTTGATTGGTCACTGTGAGTCATTTGTTTGCTTTGTGATACGGACAAATGACCACCATCTTTGCCTTTGTTGATTTTGTTTCATCTCGTTCTTTTCATCTAACCTTCTCACCCGTTTCCTCTCATGTTTCCTCTTTTTAGAATGCCTCCTCGATGCGAAAATCCGCTACCAAATGCCGAACTGGCAAAAATCATCGCGCAGCAAATGGCTGCTGCGTTCCCAAATCTTATTGCTCAATTGAACCAAGCCAACAATAATAATAATGCTCCATGCAACTTCAAAAGCCTCAATTCAGCAAAACCGCTCAAGTTTAGTGGTTCTGAGGGAGCAACTGGGCTCCTACAGTTGTTCGAGAGCATCGAGAGTACGTTTCGTCACGTCCAGTGTCCTGATAATCGCAAAGTCGAGTTTGCTTCCATTGTGTTTCAGAAGAGGGCTCATACATGGTGGAACGGGGTTATGAGAGACCGTGGTGCTGAGGTTGCTCTAGCACAAACATGGGCTGAGCTTAGGGCGCTTATGATGAGGGAGTTTTGTCCTCGTCATGAACTGCGAGCTCTAGAAAGGGAGTTCGATGACTTGAAGCAGGATAGTGGTGAGCACCGGGCTTACACTGACAGGTGTGAGGAGCTGAGTTTGTTATGCCCAACAATGGTTACCCCACTCGAGAAGGCTATCGAGAGGTATATCGATGGCCTACCTGACTCTATACAAGACATCGTTACTGGTAGTAACCCTACCACAGTCCGTCAGGCAATCGAGCTATCTGCGACATTGACTGAGTCGTAAGTTCGAAAGGGTAAGCTGCATAGAAAAGGTGACAAGGGTAAGACGCAGTCATCTGACAAAGAGGATAGCAAGAAAGGTAAAAACAAGAAGGGTAAGGATTCTGGTTC
The DNA here is from genome assembly GCA_030545235.1 of Helianthus tuberosus. Lineage (NCBI taxonomy): Eukaryota > Viridiplantae > Streptophyta > Magnoliopsida > Asterales > Asteraceae > Helianthus > Helianthus tuberosus. Next base: position 96,314,208 of record CM060357.1, on the reverse strand, counting down.
CTCGAAGGGTTCAAGGAAGCGTAAGGCTTCCCAAAACTATGCCGTTACTGCACAGGCAAATCAAGCTGCACCAAATCAGCCTGCGCAACCACTCGCCAAGAAACCTTATCTTGGCATTGCACCTTTGTGCAACAGATGTAACGGTCATCATTAGCCGAACCTCCAGTGTCGTCATTGCACCAACTGCGGAAGATCTGGTCATCTTGCTGACACATGCCGCATTCCAGCCAATCAGAATCGGGCAGTTCAGAACCCGGCTCAACTAGTTGCTCAGCCTCCTGCTCAGCAACAAGGTCAAGCTGCACGACCTCACTACCCACCAGGTTCTTGTTATAACTGTTGGGATCTGACCCACTACCGAAATCAATGTCCAAGATTGGTTAATGCGAATCCAGCTCAGGCTCAGGCTCGAGGTCGAGTCTTCAACATGAATGCACAAGAGGCGCAAGCAGAAAATGAAGTGGTTAATGGTACGTTCTTTATTAATAATCAACCTACATCTGTTCTTTTTAATTATGGTGCCGATAAGAGTTTTGTGTCATTATCTTTTGAGTCATTGCATCGCGTGTCTAGAACGAAACTAGGTAAGCCTTTGACAGTAGAAGTTGCTAGTGGTGAACCCGTTGTTCTTGATTCTGTTCTTCGCAACTACCAGTTAAACCTTAACGACCATCTTTTTCCCATTGACCTCACGCCAATGCAACTTGGGAGTTTCGACATTATTGTGGGTATGGATTGGTTAGCCAAGCATCACGCAGAGGTAGTATGTTTTGAGAAGATCGTTCGTGTGCCGCTTTCGTCAGGTGAGATCCTACAGGTTCGTGGTGAGAAACCTGTTAGTAGTCTCAAGCTTATGTCTTGTTTTCAAGCTCGGAAGTATCTGGATAAGAACTATGTGGCCTTCTTGGCACATGTTGCAGCAGATAAAGGCAAAGGTAAGTCTATTCAAGATATCCCTGTTGTTCGGGATTATCCGGAGCTATTTCCTGAGGAGTTACCTGGATTACCCCTAGCGCGCCAAGTCGAGTTCCGTATTGATCTTGTACCTGGTGCTAATCCTATTGCCAGATCTCCATATCGTCTTGCACCGTCTGAGATGCTAGAGCTATCTAAGCAGCTTCAGGAGCTTTCAGATAAAGGTTTTATTCGTCCTAACTTTTCACCTTGGGGTGCTCCCGTTCTTTTTGTCAAGAAGAAGGATGGATCTTTCAGAATGTGCATCGATTACCGTGAGCTTACCATCAAGAATCGATATCCCCTACCTCGCATTGATGACCTCTTTAATCAGTTACAGGGCGCTTCTTATTTTTTGAAAATTGATCTACGTTCTGGGTATCATCAGCTTCGTGTGCATGAAGAAGATATTCCTAAGACAGCGTTCCGCACTCGTTATGGGCATTATGAATTCACAGTTATGCCATTCGGATTGACTAATGCTCCTACTGTTTTCATGGACTTGATGAATAGGGTTTGCAAGCCTTATTTAGATAAGTTCATCATCGTTTTTATTGATGACATTTTGATATACTCTAAGACGCAAGCTGATCATGAGCAACATCTTCGTCTCACTCTGGAACTCCTAAAGAAAGAGCAACTTTTCGCCAAGTTCTCCAAGTGTGAATTTTGGCTTAAGGAAGTTCAATTTTTGGGTCATATCGTCAACGAACAAGGTATTCATGTAGATCCCTCCAAGATCAGTGCAATTAAGGATTGGGATACGCCTACTACTCCTACCGAAGTTTGTTCTTTTCTTGTTCCCGCGGGTTATTACCGCCGCTTCATCGAAAATTTCTCGAAGATTGCAGTTCCCCTAACTGCTCTAACTCAGATGAATAAGCCCTTTGAATGGGATTCTAAACAAGAAGAAGCGTTTCAGACCTTGAAGCAGAAGCTTTATGATGCGCCTATCCTATCTTTGCCCGAAGGCAATGATGATTTTGTCGTGTACTGCGATGCATCCAATTTGGGACTTGGCTGTGTTCTGATTCAAAGGAACAAAGTCATAGCATATGCATCAAGGCAGTTGAAGGTGCATGAGAAAAACTACACCACTCATGATCTTGAGTTGGGTGCAGTTGTGTTCACTCTTAAGATCTAGAGACACTATTTGTATGGTACAAAATGTGTGGTTTTCACTGACCACAAAAGTCTTCAGCATATCTTTAATCAGAAAGAACTCAACATGAGGCAACGACGTTGGATTGAGCTTCTAAACGACTATGACTGCGAAATTCGCTACCATCCTGGTAAGGCGAATGTCGTGGCTGACGCTTTGAGTCGTAAAGAACATGTCAAGCTTCATTGTGTTCGTGTTCAATCTGATATCCAAGCTCGATCTGATATTCAGACCCGCATCTCTCAGGCTCAACATGCTTGTGTTTCACAAGACTTGATGGGTAAGGAATTACCCTATCACATTAAGCCTGATCTTGAACTGAAGGACAATGGATCGTATTATTTCATGGACCGTTTGTGGGTCCCAAGCCAAGATGATCTCCGCACTTTGCTTATGGATGAAGCTCATAAGTCTCGTTACTCTATTCATCCTGGCTCAGATAAGATGTATAAGGATCTTCGTACTCAGTATTGGTGGCCTGGTATGAAGAAAGACATTGCCTTATACGTTTCAAAATGCCTTACTTGTCTTAAGGTTAAGGCTGAACACCAACATCCTTCTGGTTTATTGGAGCAACCAGAGATCCCAGTTTGGAAATGGGAAAACATTGCTATGGATCTCATTACCAAACTTCCGCGCACAAAGGAAGGTCATGATGCCATATGGGTAGTTGTTGATCGTCTTACTAAATCAGCGCATTTCCTACCGATCCGCGAGGATCTGTCTGCTGACAAGCTTGCTAAAATCTATGTGGATGAAATCGTATCTCGACATGGTGTTCCTTTGAACATTATTTCTGATAGAGATGCTCGCTTCTCTTCTCATTTTTGGAGAACCATGCAATCTGCTATGGGGACCCAACTTAATTTAAGCACTGCTTATCATCCGCAATCTGATGGTCAATCTGAAAGAACAATCCAGACTTTGGAGGATATGCTTAGAGCTTGTGTGATCGATTTTGGTGGTAGTTGGGATTCACATCTTCCATTGATTGAATTCTCCTACAACAACAATTATCACTCCAGCATCAACATGGCTCCTTTCGAGGCTCTCTATGGTCGAAAATGTCGTTCACCAGTCTGCTGGAATGAGATAGGTGAGGCTCAACTTACTGGACCTGACCTCATTCTAGAGACAACTGATAAGGTTAAGAAAGTTCGTGATAACCTCCAGACAGCTCGAAGCTGTCAAAAGAGTTACACGGACCGACGACGCAAGCCCTTGGAATTTCAAGTCGGTGATCGTGTATTACTTAAGGTCTCACCTTGGAAAGGTGTGATCAGATTTGGAAAGACAGGAAAACTTGCACCTAGATATGTTGGACCATTTAAGATCGTCGAAAGAATCGGTAAGGTAGCCTACAGACTTGAGTTACCTCCTGAACTTGGTAATGTTCATCCAACCTTCCACGTGTCCAATCTCAAGAAGTGTTTAGCTGATGAGAACCTCCACATACCACTCGATGAGATTCGTGTTGATAACACAATGCATTTCGTTGAGAAACCTGTGGAAATCATGGGCCGTATAGTCAAATGGCTTAAACGTAAGCACATTCCTTTGGTCAAAGTTCGCTGGGAATCTAAACGCGGACCTAAGTTTACTTGGGAACGTGAAGATCAAATGAAGGCGAAGTATCCGCATCTATTCTCACGAGTTTCCTCTAAATAAATTTCGGGACGAAATTTCCACAAGTAGGGGAGACTGTAACATATGTGCTTGTTATCATTGTAAACAGTTCAGTTATCAATGAAATAAAGTTATTTGATCCCTATGTTTGTTTGTTTATTTTTGACGTTTTTCATGATTTGACTTTTATTCGATTTCAAACTCTATATCGCTTTCTAGAGAATTATACACAAACTGGTGCATAAACGTAATCAGTTTAATGCGACAAATACTCCGGAACATCAACATATGCTTAACATACCTTAAATAACCTTTACATAACTTAGAAATAAGTTTTGAAGGCTTTGGTATGGCAAAATCAAGTCTATTCGCTTATAGGGACTAAATTCGACAAAATGCGAAAGTAAGCCGAATTGAACTGTAACAAACATTCCAGAACATGATCATAAGTTAAACAAACCCTAAATATCCTTTACTTAGCTTAGAAATAGGCTTTGAGGGGTTCGGTGTGCTAAAATAAACTTAATGCTCATTCACGGACTTAAAGCGTCAAAAAGTGCATAAGTTTGGATTTTCGCGCATAACTTACGTTCTGAATACATCCGGACATCCAAAAATTTATGTAAGCATTAAAATATTTTATTTTAGTGTTTGGTATAAGAAAAATCCATCCGTCGCGCAATTTGAATCGTTTTTCGCGTTCGTGCGCATTTCGTCGTAATTAAGCGAATATCACGATCGTACGACCAAACAAACCGACATCCGACATATTTTCGAGCATGTTTCATGTCCACAATGTTTAGGCATCATTTTAGGGTCTTAAGGTTGGCTTAACGGGCCTTAAACATGTCAGAAATGAGCTTAAAACACAACAGGGACTGAAACTGTCATTTCTGCAAAGTTGTTTGCTGATCAGAGTGCCCAGCCGGGCCGCGTAGACTGTCTTTGCCTCTTATGCGGGCCGCGTGGCCCTCCCAGATGTGCAGAATCTGTTTAAACAGTTGTTTACAGCTGTTATACTCATGTAATCCACTTGCAACTGGTTTCTAGCAACTATGGGCCATTTCTAGGGGTACCCAAGGTTTCACAAAACAATGGGCTCGAGGTGTACGGCTGTGATTGAATCACGGATAACGAGGAATGATCTTAACGGTTCTACTACATCTATAAATACCCCCCATGTTCTTGTTGCAACTCACTTGATTTCTGAGATTTTCTCTAAGTTGAAGTGTGAAACACTTCATACCTGAGAAATACTTGGAAAATCAATCTTGCGGGGACCCTTTGTAAGTATTCTTTCATTCTTTTCATTCGTTTTTAGCGTTAAAGTCAAAGTTCGTTTGACTTTCTGCATTGATCAGTTTATGGTCAATGTGAAGTTCATTTGAACTTCATAACGTGAGCTTAATCACGATGGTCATAGTCCCTAGTGACTATACCTACTGATTACCACGTTATCTAGGCTCAGTGACGAGTCGTAGTTTCGACCAAAATGCGTGTTCTTGCGTATTTTGTAACCAAACTACTTTTGGGTATCAAGACCCTTTGTCTTGATACCAAACTTGTTTTTAAACCTCGTTAAACATGTTTTGACATGTTTTGCTTGTCACTTTTAGATTTGTGCTTGTCTAGGGTCGTAAAGGTAAGCGATCTAATCAATCGCATATACTTTCGAACCCGACCCATTTGGTCGATCATTAGGATCCCACCAAACACATTAGGTGACCATAGTTGTATAGGGAATAACCTTCCGAGGTTATACCTTATGGTCACGACGTTTAGTTAGTTGTATGATAGGTAGTTTATATGCCTTAGGTAAATTACCAAAATGCCCTTTTTACGCCAAAATTCATTTTAAGCATATGTAACATAACTTTTAACATCTAAACTGATTTAGAAACAATATTAGACATGTTAAGGCATATTTTACTTGTCATAGGACTAGTTAAGCGGTCCGAACGTGTTTTACATGAACGACGTGTTAAAGTAGCGTAAGCTACCTAAACGGGTCGTAACGGGTCAAAAGCACTTAGGATAAGTTTCGTTTTAGTATGTAGGCTTTGTTAAACCATATTATATGAGTTCTTACACTCATTTGGTTTACGAACCCTCATGCTACCCGATCCTCCGAATAGGTCCGTTTATTAATGTAGTTACCTATATTAGGTGCCGTTTGAATCCGTGATCTTCTAGCTTTGCTTGGTGGATATCTTAAGTCTATTGAGCAATCTCAAGTGAGTACATAGTCCCCTCTTTTACTGTTTTTCAAACATTTTGGGGTGAAACACATGTTCCTACTTGTTATTTTCATGTTTTCCATGTTTTCATATTATATACTTGCTATGTTCATTAGTACACTATTAGTACATAATTTCATTTTGTTTTGCTATGTGTGTTTACTTAGCATGCTAGCATATTGATTTACATTACATCTTATTTTGCTACGTATGTTTACTTGGCATGATAGCACATTGATTTACATGACTTTTCTGCTTTGTATGTTAACTTAGCATACTTAGTACATTACTTTCACTACATGTTTACATTTGATATGACATTTGGTTTGTTCAACGGGACTAAAATACATTCATTAACATTAGCTACGCCGCTCGGTAGTAAGTAATGGTACCATAGGACTTGACAAATCCCGTTCCTGACATCCTAGGTTTGTTTGGGTGTAAGGAATGACTGAATCCGAAAACATTTTTCTTTGATAATCTTTACTCTAAGGTTATCTTGCTGTCTCAAGGCTTGAATGTATGCGTTAACTTACCGCATAAGTGTTTGCATCAGTAAAGCATGTATTTATTTAGTTATTTTACAAAACATAACTTTTGAGTTATTCAGAATACTTTGTTTTGTACATTTTTACTTGTGGTTTAAGTAGTCTCATTTTACTTACCATACATAACTTTTGCTTACACATTACATGATTCATATTCAACTTGGGTTATTATATGACATTTGACTATTGGATTTAAACATGGATATTATACAATGTTGGATGGTTGAGTGACTTAAATAACGAGGCGTGTGTAACATGGTACAAGCATGGTGGATACGCCGCTGGTACTTCCTATATATAAGTGCTTGTATGATATTACATATTGTAGCGTCATTTAACCACTTTAGTTTAGACATATTATATTTACAACACATTTTAACTTAAACATTGTTTTACAAATAACTTGGTTTATACAAACTCTTTTTACTTGGTTATTCTTTTAACCAAACATTATTCTTTTATATATACATATCATCTGATTTTGCTATCGTTTTTCAAATGATTTATAAAACAAAACAATTAACAAGGTTCATGACTGAATTTTATTAAAACATTTCTTTAAACTCAAGTCATGAATCCTATTTTCATAAAACCTATGTATCTCACAGGCATTTTTATGCTGACGTACCTATTTTCACATGTGTTTTCAGGAGCTGTTGCTTAGGATGTTCGTGACACACTAGGGCGGACCTCTGCCTTAGAGACTTAAAATAAAGATAGAACTAGTTTAATTATGTGATGTACTCTTTGTTTCAGTTATTTTAAGACAATGTAACTCTTTGTTTGATGAATAAAACATAACTTTTAAATGCCATGGTTGTGAAACAATAATTCTGTTACAACACTCCCCGACGTTTCTGCCACGATCTGATGTTTTACGTGGTCGGGGTGTAACAGAATGAACGTGTAAAAATTTTCGGCTGTGACAATGGGACAGAATTCAAGAATGCTAAGCTGGACGAATTTTATGCCCTCAAAGGAATCGACCGTCAATACAGTACTATAAGATCTCCTCTACAGAATGGGGTTGCAGAAAGACGCAATCGTACTCTTATCGAAGCTGCTCGCACGATGCTGATAGATTCGGGTCTTCCACCAATATTCTGGGCAGAAGCAGTGAATACAGCTTGCTACGTTCAGAATCATGTCTTGATCAACAAACGTGACATGAAAACTCAAAATGAATTAGTTGAAGGTCAAAAACCCTCGGTGCAACATTTTCGCACTTTCGGTTGTCCGTGTGTACTTTTTCTCATGGATTCCAGAGGAAAATTTGAAGCTCGAGGAGATCCATGCTATTTCATTGGATACGCTAAAAATACTTCTTACCGTGTGTACAATAAGGTCAAGAAGCAGATTATGGAAGCATATCATGTAGATTGGGTGGAAGAAAATCCAAAAGATGCTCGCATTGGACCTGATTGGCTATATGATTATTCCTCCTTGTTTAAATCGTTTCCTATTTTGTCTGATGAAGTTGTTGATGTAGGAGTTTCAGCTGCAGAGATGCCTATTCCCTTTGAAGACGAAGATGAGGATGTGTCCTTGCAAAATTTAATTAAGAACCTCACTGTGAATTCATCAGGATTTGACAAGGAGGCAACAACACAACGTCACTCCTCCACTGCTCAGCAGCCGATTCCTGAACCTTTAGCAGCTACCCCTGATGGTGAAGTTAGCAACACTGAAGTCTCTGCAGGACCGTCAAACGTTCAAGGAGCTTCTCTGTTTCAAGAAGCAATTCCATCGGATTGCACTGTAGATCCCAGGTGATCAACACTGATGCACCAAATGAGGGGGAGCCATCTGGAATAGCATCAAGAAGCTTTTCAAATCTGCAACCTAACCTGCAAGTCCCTGCAACAGCAATTCTACAGTGTGTTCAGAAAAGTCACCCAATCACGAATGTCATTGGCCCTGTATTTGCTGGTGTTCAAACCCGCAGCAAATTTGGAGACATCAACTCATGCTTATACTCTTGCTTCATATCACATATTGAGCTTAAAAACATTAATGTTGCTTTGTAGGAACCTGGATGGGTTGACGCAATGCATGAGGAGCTCAATCAGTTCGAAAGGCTTGGAGTATGGAAGCTTGAAAAGCTACCTCAAGGAAAACGAGCTCTTGGCACACGATGGGTATTTTGAAACAAGCAAGATGATTCTGGAATAATCATTAGTAACAAGGCCATATTAGTAGTACAAGATTTTAGTCAGGTCGAAGGTTTAGATTATGATGAAGTGTATGCTCCAGTGGCGCGTCTAGAAGCCATCCGTATTTTCCTGGCATATGCATCCTTTATGGGCTTCACAGTCTATCAAATGGATGTAAAGACGACATTTCTTTATGGAAAGGTCAAGGAAGATATATATGTTGCTCAACCACCGGGGTTCGTTGAACAAGAAAAGGAAGGTTATGCCTACAAGCTGGACAAGGCTCTGTATGGTTTGCACCAAGCACCCCGTGCATGGTATGCTACTCTAATAGAGCATCTGCTTGCTCATGGGTACACTCGAGGAACAATCGATCAGACTCTATTTATTAAACGTGTTGACAAGGATATCATCCTAGTGCAAATATACGTTGATGACATTATCTTTGGATCGACAAATGATGCACTTTGCAAAGAATTTGAAGAGGTCATGAAGACGAAGTTCGAGATGAGTTCCTTAGGAGAGATCACAATGTTTTTGGGCCTGCAAGTCCGTCAGAATAATCAAGGAATCTTGATTCACCAAAGTAAATATGTAAATGACGTTCTTGCAAAGTTTAGCATGACAGACTCAAAGCCAATAGACTCCCCAATTGCGGAACGGTCGTTGTTGACTGAGGATCCAGAGGGAAGTCCTGTTAATCAGACATTATATCGATCCGTGATCGGTTCACTGATGTATCTGACTGCAAGTCAACCAGACATTCTGTACGCCGTTTGTTAGTGTGCTCGTTATCAGGCTAACCCTAAATTCTCTCATCTAATTACAGTTAAAAGAATTTTCAGATATTTGAAGGGAGCTACTAAACTCGGACTCTGGTATCCCAGAGATTTGAACTTTGATCTGTTTGCCTTTTCAGATAGCAACTTTGGAGGAACAGATAGGGATAGGAAAGCTACATCAGCTGGATGCCAGTTCTTGGGAGATAGACTCATCTCTTGGCAGTGCAAGAAGCAGCAAATAGTGTCTCTCTCCACATCGGAAGCAGAGTATGTTGCAGCGTCTGCCTGCTGCTCCCAGGTTCTTTGGATGCAACATCAGTTGGAGGATTACGGTTTGACTTATCTTGATACAACAATTTATTGTGCTAACGATGCCGCTATCTAGATCACTAAAAACCCTGTGTTTCACTCCAAAACCAAGCACATTCACATCAAAATTCATTTCATACGAGATTGCTTTGACAGAGGTCTTATTAAACTTGAACAGATCCATACTGATGCTAACACCGCGGATCTTTTTACAAAACCTGTCAGCATCTCTAGATTCAATGTGCTTGTAGACCTCTTGAAAATGATACGCTTCACCGACTGAGCATATTAAAAAAATCTTTTATGTTTATAATGAATAAAGGGGTTTTATGAATAACGGTATCTCATCCGATAAATTTGGGCATAAAGTATTCTACTTTTGCACAAATTTAGGGAGAGAAAAGTTGCTGGGAAATGAAATGAATTTTCGTGGTAAAGAACTCGATTAACACATGTAAGGTTTCAATGCTGAACAAGCTAGGATCCACTGCGATGTGTTGATAGGTCTACCGCTCGAAAAGCAAAAAGAGGCAAAGTGATATAAATAAAATGGACTGGACATCTTGTGGGTGACAGATCAACGATGTATGATTTCATGGTCTTAAATCCTGTGTTGATAGATAGCCAACGTCTGAGGTTTCGGGTCTTTAATCTGATGAATCATCCGGGATATCAGGGCTGTCCCTCTGTTGCATCCAGACTATATGCAGACCTGGGCACAGTCAGGATATAGTTCAAAAAGAGCCATAAAAGGGCCAAAACCTGAAAACGGAAGAAATCTCACTAAAAAGAGAATTCCGTGCTATTAATGCCAAATTCGTACCGTTAAAGGTATCTGTCTCGCCCTCGTTAGAACTTCCCTGGTCACTCTGCTGTATGGAAGTACTGACCTGTTCACCAGGAAGTTTGGCATTGAAAAATAAAAAAGGATGATCTCAATATACTCACCTGCTACGATGAATTGTTGTGCTTACCTTGATCGCGGGGGTATGCCTTGAAATGGGACACACAGATGTTTCAGTATAAATCTACCTTAACCGTATCACAAAGCTAAAAAGTTGAAGTTTGAGCGGTGGATTTAAGAGGATAAGCATATTAACAATCGCATGGACCGGTCCAAGTAAACAAAGAGCTAAAAAGTGTTCCTTAATCAGTTCGAAAACGATTTGATCCCGTGGCAGTCTTACAAAAAACACCCCTGTGTTGGTATTTCATACATATTATTATCTTATTATTTTTTTAGTTGCTCGGTGGGTAGATTCGTTGACTTTGAAGGGTGTATTTTGCTATTTTGAAAAGATGATAAAATAATAATAAAAATTAGATCTGGATGACCCACCATCTCGGATGGGACCCATCAGAAATTGACTTAGTCAAAGCCTGAACAGGCCCATCATCTCGGACCAAACATCCGAGATGGGCCTGGCCCATGAGCCCATCCGGGTTATTTAATGTGAAAAGGACATAGGTTCGAGACACATCTCGAACCATCTCAGACTAATCTTTTAAGTTTCTCTCTCAACTTTTCTCATTTCGGACTATTTTGGACAATCTCGGATACATTTCGGACTGAAGGATATGATTCCGGATCACAAAGCAGCATCACGGATGATCTCGGACCAGAGATCATCATCACGGATGATCTCAGACTGGGAGATTCCCATCTCGGATGGAATGACTATGTCATTCCGGATGAAGAGGTTCTTCTGAGATGAACCCTCATCATTCCGGACCTTGACCTGTGTTGACCTGACTTTTGACCTGAACCTTTGACTTGAACCTTTTTTCTGACCTGGACCATTGAACTGCATTTCTGGACTTCTTTAATGACATGTGTAATTGTGTTTGAATTTTTGACGTGTTTTATTAACTCGTCATCAACTTAAAAGACAAGTTAACATTTGTTTTAAGAAGTGATCTAATGTCGATAATTTTAGTGCAGAAAATGGCTAGTGCTATGATGCAAGAAAGGAACCAACGACAGCTGGATGTTAATGAATTTCATAATCAAGCAGGATACTTGTCGGATCCTCTGGCAGATCAAATAGAGCTATTTGGATCTCTCATTAGGGGTCTGAACAATTGTCCTCTCGCCCACGCTTTAAGAGCAGAACTAGTGATGTGCAACAGCTGCATCAACACCTTTTGGAACACCGCAAAAATCAACAGGCAAGGTGCAGGTTTAATTGAAGCGACACTGCAAAAGACTAAGATTATTGTGACAGAGGCAATGATACGAGAAGTCTTAAGACTGGGAGATCAGCCGCATCATCCTACATCGTATGATCAAGTTAGAGTTCTTGCTGCACTACAAAGGATGAGTTATGAAGGAGGTTATCCAATAGTGTTGAAGAAACTATTTCCACCGTATTGGAGGCTTTTGGTACACTTTTTCCTTCAATGCATTGCCGAAAACAAGAGTGGATTTGATCAGCTTAACAAGACGCAAACATCTGCAATTGTGGCGTTAGTAAATGGATGGGATTACAATTTTTCAGCTTTCATCTTCGATAATATGAAGAAAATGCTCGATGACCCGAAAAAGAAAATTTTCATGCTATATCCAAGGTTCATTCAGATGATTCTTGACGATAGATACCCAACGTTGGTCAAGGGCCCAATCTTTATCAACTTAAAGCCAACAGGGCCAAGTTGTTTTGAGAACGCATGTTAGTTCATATGTCTGTAGCTTCCGTCAGCATTGAGTCTTATTTTGTACTGTGTATGTCTTTTGTGTATTTGTATGTAAATGTATGTATGTTTGTATAACGTCAAACCAGGGAATGGCGCTTAACTGTAAAAGTGGATCCGACGGTTGACTGATGTCATCCTATCGGATGGCCATCCGATCGGATCACCATCCGATCGGGTGACACTTCTCCTCTCTGAGTTTGTCTATAAATAGCCAGCTAGTGCTTGTTATTTAGAACTTTTGGCTGAACTTGTAAGGAACCTCTGTCAGTCTGAAATTCTACCGGTGCTACTGTACTTTCACAATCACTCTAATAGAAAATCAGACGCGTTCAAACGTTGAATCTGTTGTTGTTGATCTTGTGACATAATCAATGGATTCCGCACATTGATTCTGATTCGATTCCAGCCACGTTCCACACGAACAGAACCTAATCAACAAGGCCCAACAACGCATGTAGAAATAAAAGAGCTAAACATCATAATTTTGAGGGAAGGATTGCACTTGAGAAGCATGGGAGATTTGCAGATGTTGTGCAAGGAGCACCTATCGCCCCAGCTCCTCCAGTTGCCCCTGTTGCTCTAGTTCCCCCTCCAATCAATGCACAAATTGCGGAAGAGCATGATGTACAGCTCATGCAGCAAGTACAACAGGCAGCTGATGATGAAGATGAAATTCAATTTGTTGATTCTAAATCAGGGACATGCTCTAGTGAAGAAACATATTTTGAGAAAGAAATTGAGATAGTAATATCTAATAAGGAAGAGGATGACGTTCGCAAGCGTGTGCCTGTGACTTCTGAGAATCTAGCAGCTTTACTTCTAAGTTTACAGGGTGGTGATGGAAACCCTCCATCTGTCTCCACTGCTGACATTCAAGAAACTACTGTTGCATCACGAGTTGAGATGGAAGTGGAAGCAACTTACTGAAGAATCAGCTCAAAAGAAACAAATAACCGACTCCGCACCTGATGACATTTTTTCTGGGCCTTCAACTGCCCCTGAGTCCACTCCAATCGTTCATTCTGAATCAGAGACAAGCATAGATGATCAAGAGCTATATGATTTTGATTTTGACTTCGGAACCACACACTCTCAGCTAGGAAGTTCAAGCGGTAGTGTTCATATTGAAGCAGGAAGCTCAAGTGGCGCTCATACTACTGAGCATGATGAAGCAGCATTTCGTTATGCGGCTGAAAAACGTCAGATCTTTGAAAGCGAAAGTGATAGTGATGAAGATGAATACGTTAAAAGATTGAAAAGGTGTGTGGTCGTATTGGAACAGGATGCAGAGCTGAAGAACGCTCAGATAGTTTCTCTCCAACAAGACGCTGACTTGAAAGAAGCCAAGATCTTGTCACTACAATCACAACTCACCAACAGAGATCTTACTATAGATCAGCTTCAAGGTGATGTAGGGATGTTGATGTCCACTGTTTACGATCTGAAGGCAAATCTGGAGAAGAAATTTGGGAATGAGTTTGTGAACAAAGAAGATGAACAATTCTATGTTGGAAGAACAAAGCAAACTCCAGAACAAAGAACAGCAGCACATGCAGCAGCTGAAGCAGAATGTGCAGCAGCTTTAGAAGCCTATCTTGCTGCCAAAACCAAAGAAACGATGCAGCAAATCGAAGAAGAGACAAGAGCAGAAAGAGAAAGAGAAGCAAAGCAAGAAGCAATTACTAGTAATGAAGAATCAGGATCTGAATCCTTTAGATGAGAACTTTCAACTGAAGGATCCCACTAAGAGGCCAGACAGATTGGTAATGAAATTAGGATCTTCCCATTATGATGAAGTCGGAAACAAATCAGAAGTGGCATGTTGGAGATATGAACCAGATAAACAGATGTGGCTGATTACACGAAAGAGTGGGCACAGAGAATATTATGGCAAAGAGAGTCAATTTGAATCTTGGACCAAATTTGACTTGAAAAGTCTGTTACGTGCTCCATACTATGATCCAGAACTGGACAAGAGAGGCAGGGGTTGGGCATTTCATTCAAGATTAGATAGAGAAGTGAAAAGCAACTTCGCAACAATGAAGACTGCTGAGCCCACAATCAGGAGAAACCCTGGAGTTCGTGATCCTCACGCTAAACGCACTGTCAAATTAGTCATCTGGCCAGCCACTGATAAAGAGAAGATCATTCCACTCTCCAGGAAGTTTGAAAAGGGAATCCTAAGAAACTTTAAATTCTGGGCTTATGAACCAAAGATGGCAGAAGTTGTTATAGTTACTAAAGAACAATCCATCAGGATTCCTAACTCGTATGATTTAATGAGCTTTCATAAAGAAGATATCCTGGTTCTCAGCGCACATCAAATCCGAACAAATGAAAAATATGAACAATGTGCTAAAGCCTGGACAAGTGCTGCTGTAAATATTCTGAATCATCATCTGTTCGCTCAGGATCAAGATCAAGGTGGACCTGAAGCATGATGCAGCTACCAGTCCAATAAACCTAGGGGGAGATTGTTAGACCCTTGTAGGTTTATGGATATGTAGCTTAATGGATTAGTAGGAATGTGGGGGTTAATGGTTGTAATTGGGCTTTATGTGTAGTTTGGGCCTTGGGTTTAGGGAGCCTCCTCCTTAATCCCTTTCTATAAATAGCATAATATGTCATAGGTACATGTGTGGTGGTTTTGGAAGATCTTGTATTAGACAATCATTGTATGCAAGATTTGAAGCTTTTGAATACATAATCATCCTTCTTTCATCTCTTTGTTTCTTTGCAACTTGTTAGTGTGATTCCACCACCTTACGAATTGTGCGATATCATTGTGATCTCGGTTTCGGGACTTACAAGAAGTGCAATGGAAGTCTTTGTAGTTCAGATACAACCAATCTTCTCACTACATGCCACACATCAGATTTTGTCTAGGTAAGTATAAATGTAGGTGGTCTGACACGTTTCAGTTTTTTTAAAATGTTTTATAATTCCACTAATGAACTTTTGACTGTTTATGAGGATTAGGTGGAATTGAACGGGTTAGATAGGGTCCAAGTCAAAGAAAAATCTCCTAGTTAACTTTTAGTGTGGGGAGGTTTCGTAGAGTTGTATATGTGTAAATTATTTTTGTGTTTGTAGTTTTTCGGTTTGTATTTTTATTTTTGAGTCATTTTGCAGGGATTAGTAATCAATTTGGAGTGGAGAACATGAAGAAACAAAGTTCCAAGTGAAGTCTAATGAAAATTATGCTTAAAATGGGTTCTAAACGAATTTGGTTTGAATCAAGAACAGTTTCTAAGGCACGTGAACCAAATAAATAAGAAACTTTCTGTAAAAACCAGTCTCTCGCGTCGCACGAGAGGTACATGGTTACGTTGTCACGCTACGCGAGGCCTGTAAGTCAATGCCTATCAAATGTCCTCCTCGTGCTACGCGAGGCGAAGAGAAGGATCTCGTCGCGCGACGTGACAGTGTACCTGGTGAGCCCAGTTTGTTCGTTCGTCAGTTCTGATCAATTCTTCGCACCCAAAACATTTATGTTGCGTGTTTCCTTGTGTATTAAGTCGTACTTTCTGTACCATGAGTCTAAGTTAGAAGTTTTAAGTTGGTTTTTGTTTTGAGTCGGTATTGCTTGGGTTTGCCTTACTTTGCTTTGTTTATGCAGGTTTGATTATTTACGTCTGTACTCAATCTCCATTCGGGCAGGAGTTTTCGAGACGATATATTGATGCAACCCAAGTTACCTTTTAATGATTGCAAATGGAATGCTATACGATCATTCGTTGGATTAAAGACAAGCACAACTAGCACTATTGTTCATCCTAACCAGGTAAGTCTTTTCCAACTCTCTTTGTATATTAGTTTTAGATTTTTTTCTCTATTTTCTTTTTAGTTGGTTTCCATCCACATTAAAGACAATGTGTGATTTAAGTGTGGGGATGGGAATTGAATTTTGTTAGGTTAGTTTGAGTTGAAATTTGAAAAATAAAAAAATAAAAAATGAGAAAATGTCCCTGATTTTAAGGTTTGCAATATAAAATATGGAAAATGATAGGTAAAGTCAGGTGTTTGGTTTTCAAATATTACATATATTAGAAGATAATTGGTTGAAAACATGTCTGACTTGGGATTTATGGGTAGGCCTAGCCGGTAGGTAGGTTTCCATAGAGCTAATACACTTACATAATGTTAGCATACCTTGTGTGTTCTCATCTAAGAGAAATAGGGAAATCAAAACAGCCAATAATAGCATAAGAAATATTGTTATAAGTTAAAATCGTTAGAATATTTTATCAAAAGAAAAGTCTTGTGCTCATTGTCCATCTGAAAAAAACGAGCTAAAAGGTTAATGAAACAAGTACATGGGAGAATGTTTGGGCTTAGTGAAGGATTCTAATGGAATGGTAATGGATATTTAAGAATATGAGATGATAGAGAATTGAATTACGAAGACGTAGGCGAAAACAGTGAAGAAAATGGAATTGAAACGAAGAAGTTATGACGAAACAATTTTCGTGCTACTGATGCACGTCGCGTCACGCGAGAACAAGGCCACAAAACCCTCGCGTGACGCGAGGGAAGGCCTGATCAGCGTGAATTACTTAATTTTAACCCTATTTTAAAGCCACAATTAACCCTAATACGAATAGGACTTAACCCAGAAGAATTTTAGATGTTCCATAGGTGATATTGGGTGGAAAGAAGGTGCCGGGATCGATTTTGACATTGTGGGTTCATGATTTTCACTCTAGCAAACAATTCGTTTGTTATTTATCTTTAACTTTTTGTTTTTGATTCGTTTGGACATGTTTTGCTTTATTTTGATGAACTTGTTATTGTTTTGGATGATGACTATAGGCTAAATTCTTGTTACTGTTTTGGATGATGATTCTAGGCTAAATTCTTATTACTACCTAGGTTTAAGATGATTATTTTTTGATGATTGCTTTTCTTTCGGTTTTTGGTGATGAAGTTAATGGAGTAATACCTTAGTAACGTGTCTTGTTCATAAATTCAGATGTTATGCATGCTTATTACTAATTTAAACTCTTTCATACGTTCCACTTACGTTTTTGTGATGGTCTGTCACGTATGGATGTTAGTTAGGTCACCTACTGTGTGTTTGAGATTAGTTTACGGTTAATTGTATATGTTTCCCATGGGGACTATGATTGAGGTTTTAGAGGTTTTAAGTATTCTTCCTAGTCTAATAGTCATGAGGTGAGGATTAGTTAGGTTTGTTTTTGTAACTAGGTAGTTTAGGGTCTGATTACGTGTAAGCATGTCTTTCTTAATTGTCTTTTTGTTAGTCCAGAAAAACCCAAGATATCACTCAACGGTTCAATCGAACGCGGAATATAAGATCAAACCAAAAGAACAAAAAGAAGTTTACCATTATAGAACTTAGTTCCGCTGCTTTGATCGCACACAGTCTCAGGAACTGTCTGGTACGATCTCCAAGAACCTTGCACACAATCTCTAGGATTGTCTGGTACAAGGTTCTCCATAGGGGATTACATTATTACAAAAATGAGAGAGCTCTACAACCAATAATCTAGACATGACTATATATAGGAGCCTCTACCCCATTGGCCCAAATGGCCTAGCCCAAGCCCAAGACCTAATCTAAATCCAATAAACATAAATGAATACAATAAAGATAAGCGTAAAACTCTGGACCTAACAATCTCCCCTTAGTTTTATGCTATCTTTATTATGGTTTAGATGATCTCCAATCTTGTGTCTTCACCCTTTTTAATGGCCCAGCAGTGAACAGGCCCATCAACGTATCTCGGAAGAAAGTTGAATCTATGTTGGATAAGCTATGATGACAATGAATGATGTCGGACGTAATGATGGAGGACTTCGGATGCATCTCAGATGAAAGTGATAATCCGAGATGGAATGTTATTGATGAAAGAAGATGTGTCTCGGATGAGCTTCGATGTATCACAGATGAAAGAAAGTGATCTCGAATGAAGATGTATGATCTCGGATGATATTTCAAATCTGAGATGAAATACTGATTCACTAATCAAGAACACACGGATTCAAAATGATCCGTCTGGTATTCAAGTCACACATACCTGGGCTCCTGAGTTCACCGAAAGTGAAAGACCAAAGTTTGCTGGACTAGTCCCTTTAGTCTGCTGACCAAAAAAATTGCAACTAGGATCCTCTTTACTTACATCTGGAAATAGGCCCACTTCCGCATCAAACTATGAAGATAAAATATCACCACTAGGCCCACATTCTTTAGACACATTTAATCCATTTGTAGTAGGCCCAGTTTCAGCATGAGGAGGACTCGAGACAGGCCCACCATCAAACCTAGCTTATGCGATATCCTCAACAGCCGCCAGTGAACATTTCTGCTGCATCACCAATGGTCCCCACAGAATTCTGCACTGAAAACAATACATTCCCTTTATCATCTGACCGTTGATCATGCATTCCCATCTGACGGCATACAATTGTTAGGGTTTTTAATTCCCTAATGTGATATCCTATGGTAGCCATCAAAGAATATTCCCCCTGACGTCAGCAGCATGAAAACCATCTTTCTCCATGGTTTCTGACGACGACAAATTCACCAGTAAATCTTCTTTAAATTATTTCGGCAGACACCATCATCAACACCTTTATCTCCGGCGTCCTTTCATCTTCTCCGATGCTCCACGTTCACCTCCTTCATCACCTTACTCATCGTCTCCAGTTACCATACACACTTCACCGATCACCGTCAATCTACAACCATCATTCTCCATCTTCGCTACTCCTCTCGCGTAACACTGTCACCGCATTACAAAGATTATCACCATCATCTTTTTTTTCACCGGTCATCCTCCACTGTTCAATCATCACCGACTTCATCTACAACACCATCGTTCAACTCCATAACTTCTTGTACCGTTACCATTCTGCATATCCGTACAACCACCAACAACATCTCCACTTTTCAACCATCTTCTCAAGTTCAGTTGTCGTCGAACCGACACCGTCTTCAACGACGATCGAAACTGTACCAGATTCCATGAATCGGAGATCTCTGCATTTACGAACACACATCCCCCGACACTGTGCAAAGCTTCTTCTTGTTCTTCGAGTGATATCAAAAACCGAGCCTTTGAAAGACTTCAATGGCTCTGATACCACTTGTTAGTCCCGAAAAACCCAAGATATCACTCAACGGTTCAATCGAAAACGGAATATAAGATCAAACCGAAAGAACAAAAAGAAATTTATCATTACAAAACTTAGTGCCGCTGCTTTGATCGCACACAGTCTGAAGAACTATCTGGTACGATCTCCGAGAACCTTGCACACAATCTCTAGGATTGTCTGGTACAAGGTTCTCCATAGGGGATTACATTATTACAAAAATGAGAGAGCTCTACTACCAATAATTATAACAACCCTCCTGGATTTTTCTGACACCCTAATATATTTTAAAATACCCCTATATGTCTTAAAATACACCCCGAATGTGAAAACCGAGCCCAAAATATGAAATATCATTAAAAATAAAATAAAAACAAAAATTTTATGTCGCTCGCGGGCCCCGTAGATCTCTTAAAGATCTTACGCGAGGCGCGACAGCTCCAAGGCAGGGCGACACCCGGTGCCGACACGTGTCACGATCGTGTCGAAGCTACCTGTCAAGTCAGCAAGGCTACGGCCTAGTCTAGGGAGCCTCGCGGGCCGCGTAGCCCGAGGTCTCACCTTACGCGGGCCGCGTGAGACCCAAAATCAGGCCCTATATAAGAGGGCATCGGGCCTTCAGTTTTCGTCGCTCAATTCTTACTTTCTCTCTCGAATTACTATATAGTAGGCACTATACTCGGGTATAATATCCCCCTAATTAACCAAGTTCTGCCCCGATGTAAGTATTATAACCCCAGTTACGTATTAGTTACGCTGCCCGATTGATCCAGGGTTCCGTAACGGCTGTCGAGGTTCTGCCCGACGTAGTCGTTGGAATGCCGTCTTGGGGAGGGTATTACTAATGTAAATAATGGGTTATTTTACTAACCTATGTGCATTTGTGTAAATTATAGATAATCACCAGGAAACCCTTACAGAAAACCTAAGACAGCAATGTGAGTTTATCCTCTTTTTGTAAACCTATTTGTAAATTGTTTTACAAAATCTTAAATGTTTTACAATGTGATTAAGCAGTGATTGAGTCTTTGTAGTTCTTCAATTACTGCCGGTATGTTGGGGTTTTTGTCACACCCCGACCACGTAAAACAACAAATCGTGGCAGAAACGTCGGGGAGAGTCGTAACGGAATCATTATTTCACAACCATGGATCAAATAGTTTCGTTTTATTGAATTATTGATCTCATTGTTTTATTACAAATCAGATAAATACAAATATTGTCTTTCAAGTTTTAAAGTCGCTAAGGCACGAGTCCATCCTATGTATAGCATGTATCAACAATCATCACATAGCAGCACCTGAAACATATGTAAAAATAGGTACGTCAGCATAAAAATGCCTGTGAGATACATAGGTTTTATTTAAATAGGATTCATGACTTGTAAGTTTAAAGAAAAATGTTTAACAAAAATAGTCATGAACTTTAAATTATTTTCTTTTATACATCATACAAACAGTGATCAGAAAACAGATGATATAAAAGAATAATGCATGATTAAATAAATAAACAAGTAAAATGAGTTTGTATAAAATATGTTGTTTGTAAAACAATGTTTTGATGAAAAGTTTTGTAGTATATATAAAAATATTCCTTGGTTTTAAGACAGTTCGATAAGTAATATATTAAAATATATTTTAGTTCCAAATAGATAAACAAATAGTATATCAAATATACTTTGGTTGTTAAAATAATAGTTTTCGGTAGTATATCATAAGTATACTTTGGTTTTGTAAATAACATATCAAACTATGCTTTGGTTTTGTAAATAACATATCAACTATGTTTTGGTTTTGAAAATAACATATTAACTATGTTTTGGTTTGAAAATAACATATTAACTATGTTTTAGTAAATAACAAAATATATGTTGGTTTGTACATAGTATATCAAATTATACTTTGGTAAACAATATCACATATGGAAGCATATCAAACTATACTTTGGAAGTATATCAAAATATACAAAAGAAAATGTGATTTAGTATTCATTCAAACCTTAGTGTATCAAACTACACCTTAGAGACTATAGAAATACCACGAAGGCAACTTCTATTTGGATAAATTTGGTTTCTGACATTCCATACAACAGGAATGGGGTGTCTAGTCCTATAGCACTATATTATACTACCAATCGGCTTGGTGAATGTATTATAATAAGTACAACCCAACAATTAATTTTATAATGTTTGAGAAATTAATGTTTAAACAATAGATAATTAATCAATTTGTCAAAGGATAAGTACTAGCAAGTATAATCGATTTATACTTTGAAATCATGAAAATAACAATTAGGTACATATGTTTCACCCCAAAACATTTAAAAACAGTAAAAGAGGGGACTATGTACTCACATGAGGATGCTTAGAAGTCTTGAATAACAACCAAGCAAAGCTAGAGGGATCACGGAATCGAACGGCTCCTAATACGGGTAACTATGTTAATAAACCGGACCTAAATCGGAAGATCAGATAGGATGAGGTTTTGTAAACCAAATGAGTGTTGGAACCCATGTGATATGGCTTAACAAAGCCTACATACTAAATCGAAACCTATCCTAAGTGCTTACGACCCATTACGACCCGTTTAGGTAGCTTACGCTACTTTAACGCATCGTTCGCGTAAAACGCGTTCGGAATGCCTAACTAGTCCTATGACAAGTATTATATGCCAAAACATGTTTAAATATGTTGCATAATCAGTTAAGTGACAAAAGTTTAAGTTACATATGCTTAATTACCAATTATGCATGAAAAGGGCATTTTGGTCATTTACCTAAGGCATATAAACTACCTATCATACAACTAACTACACGAAGTGACCATAAGGTATAACCTCGGAAGGTTATTCCCTATACAACTATGGTCACTAAACATGTTTGGTCGGATCCTAATGATTGACCAAATGGGTCGGGTTCGAAAGTCTAAGGGGTTGTTCAGACCGCTTATCTTACGACCCTATATAAGCACTAAACTAAAACTGACGAGTTAAACATGTTAAAACATGTTTAACAAAGTTAGACAACAAGTTTGATATCAAAACAAACGGTTTTGATACCCAAGAATAGTTTGGTTGCAAAATACGCATGAATACGTATTTTGACCGAAACTATGACTCGTCACTATGCCTAATCAACGTGGTAATCAGTAGGTATAGTCACAAGGGATTATGACCATCGTGATTACGCTCACTTTGCGAAGTTCAAACGAACTTCGTGTTGATCATTGACTGGTCAAAGCAGAAAGTCAAACACTGTTTGACTTTTACGCTTAAAAACTCATAAAGGAACGAAAGAAGCTTACAAAAGGTCCAAGCGATGAGGATTTTGATCTAGATTTCTCAGGAATGAAGTAAAGAAACTTCAACTTAGAGAAATGGCCAGATCAAATGTGAGCTTGGATTGAAAAACTGGGGGGTATTTATTGATTTCATAGAACCGTTAGGATCATTTCTTGAAATCCGAGCTTCAATCTTGATCGTACATGTGTGCCCATGGTTTTAACATACTAGGGGCATCCAAAACCAGTCCATAGAATAGAAGAAACCATGTGAAAAACAATGGGAGCAGCTGGGTTTTATAAAAATGAAGTCTGCTGATTTGGGAAGGGCTTGCGGATCGTAACCATACCCATACGGTCCGTAAGGACCTTGGTTGCTGGCAGGAAGTTTGCAAAATTGGCAGAACAGGCCCCTGCATCTCGAAAATTGATTTTTGATGCTTTTTGGCACTTCTAACACCCGTCAAACCTATTTTTAAGCTCCATAAAGATGTTAAAACATAGGGAACTTGAAATATGCTTAGAAAAGATACGGATGTCGGTTCGTTTGGCCGTGCGGTTGCGTTGTTCGGTTTAATTATGACGGAAATCGTAATGGATGCGAAAACGATCCAAATTGCGAAACGAATGAAGTTTTATTATGCCAATCACTGAAATAAAATATTTTAATGATTACATAAATTTTTGGATGTCCGGATATATTCAGAACGTAAGATATGTGTGAAAATGCAAACTTGTGCACTTTTTGATGCTTTTAGTCCCTGTTGATCAAATAAGTTTATTTTTGCGCACCAAACACCTCAAAGCCTATTTCTAAGCTATGTAAAGGATATTTAGGGAATGTTTAACTTATGATCATGTTCCGGAATGTTCTTTACAGTACGAATCGGCATACTTTCGCAGTTTGTCGAATTAGTCCCTGTAAGCGAATAAACTTGATTTCAACACACCAAACCTTCCAAATCTTATTTCTAAGTTATGTAAAGGTTATTTAAGGTATGTAAAGCCTATGTCACTATTCCAGAGTGTTTTTCACATTAAACTTATTACGTTTACGCATCAGTTCGCGTATAACCTCCCAGAAAGCGGTTTAGAGCTCGAAATCGAACAAGAATTGACATGTGCAAATGATACACATATTTATACAAATTCCAAGTATAAAATACAATATTTCATTGGTTTGGTCTTTATATGATGGTTGAAGTGACACAGGTGTCACAGTTTTGTATACAAAATGTGGAACACGTTACCATTGGACAACGAGTTAGCCAATGGGTAATATGACCCACCAGTCAGGATTGACAATACTGAATGAGTAATTGTGTAGAAATAAACATTGTGATCGCTCTCAATACTGTGTTAATTGATAAAATTCTTCTTGATTAAACTGGGATTCACTCACCAGTATTTCCCACTAACAAATGTTTTTAAAACGCGTTTCAGGTAACAAAATGTAAAAGCCAATTAGAAGAAAGCCAGCTGGAGAGCTCTGACGGCTTGGAAAAATGTGGCTATAAAAGTTACCTAAAAGATGATGTTTTGTTCAATAAAATAGGGTTTATTCCTATAAACATGTTGTAATAAGAAACATGGGTTTTACCCATGTGATTATTAATATAAAATATGGTGGTTTTACTCTGATAAACATTTCCTAACTACGGTCCTGATGAAATTTCCACTGACAAAATGATAAACAAATGATACCACCAAAACTGGAATCGCGGCAGCCCGTTCCCGGGACAGATAGGGGGCGGGGGTTGCGACAGAAGGTGGTATCAGAGCTAAGCCACTAATTCAACCACAGAAGTGTTCTGCTGACGTCAAGATATTATTTAAAGTGTTAGGAAATAAATTATGGAAATACGTGCATATATGTATTTTATTGTTATGTGTTATTTGACTATTTGTTAGTTTACAGTATGAGTGATCAAGGACCCTCGGACGTGTATTGTCAGTTGTCCGATTCACCTAGGAGTGAAGGTACTTCTTCCCAGCCTACCCTCTCTGGGTATTCAGCTGATCAGGAAGAAGGGATGTTTGTCTTTAAGGCTCAGTCTGAAGAGCCATTCCCTCAGAAAAAGAGAGGATGGTTCAGTAAGGGAGCATTTGAGCGTAGGAAAAGAATGCGAAAGTTGCAACAGCAAAGAGTCCTAGCAGCCACTAAGCGAGAGTCAGATGCCCATACACAGGATATGCTTAATAGGAGTTTAGCCAATTTTCATATCCTAGCAACAACTGCTGCCGACCCAAATCTGGAACAACTAGTAGCCCCACAACCCTTACCTTTGTTCCCCACGCAACCGATGGAGATAGAAAACAACCTCGAAAATCAAGTAGAAATGCATAATTTCAACCCTGAGGAGATACCTAGGATACCAGCCCCTTATCCATTAGATCCAGATTATGATCCATGGTTCGATGATCATAGGGATTATGTGCCATGCTATCACCTAAACGACAAACCCATGCCAAACATAGCTGCCTATCCAGGTCTGGACCCTCTAGATCCCTACTATGACAACGATGAAAACATTAGGGAGATCTTAGAGAATCCGTACCCTCAGGAGAATCCCATGCCCCAGTACCCAGACCCAGTACCAGCACCTGCACCCCCAATGAGTGCAGAAAATGTGCACGAGCTCCGAACTTTCGGAGAAGAAATCTTAGAGAGTAATGAGAGTATGAGGCAGGTAGGATAGCGACTCGTCTGGAAATATGACGAGCGCAATATGGATTACTGGATGAATCCAGACTAGTGAAGGGGATGGTGGAGTTGGTAATAATAATAGTAATATAATAATATATATAATATGTTTGAAATATATATATATATAATATGTGTAATAATAATATATGTTGTAGTATAGACCACTCTGTGGTTAGCGATGCATAGTAGTATTGTAATTTCCAAATTTCAGTATCAGTTTGTAGTAGATGTATAATAGATAAGAAAGAGTAAAGTCGCAATGCTCGACGTTTTTGATCAAAATGCATGTCATGTGATTGATCGTATTAAGATATTATCTTTTGATATTAATATGTGATAAATGTTTAAAATTCAGATGGCCGACCAAGTGAATCAAGAGAATCCAGATAATAACCCAAAAAACCAGAATAATGATAACCAGAGTAACAATAACCCGGATAACGGAAACACAAACCACACCAATAATGGAAACCAAGTGGACAACAGTGCCATCCAACACGTAGTGGCACAAGGAATAATAGATGCAATGCCATATATTATTCAAACGGTTAGGGAAGCAGAAAATAAAGGTAAACATGATAGCAAGCGACCCTCTGAACCTTCAAACAACGTAAACAATGGACCCGTACTTCAAGTGCCCATTCCCAAAAGAAGAAAAACCGTGTCTTACGGTTGTTCTTACAAAGAATTTTGGTCTTGTAAACCGATGGAATTCCCGGGCAATGAACGGGTCGTTGCATCTCTACGCTGGATAGAAAAGACTGAGGCAGTCTTAAGAATAAGTAAATGTGCGGAAGCGGATAAGATAATGTTTGCTTCCAACCTGTTTAAGAATTCAGCACTAGAATGGTGGAACACTATCCTCCAGTCTAGAGGAAGTGATAGAGTTTACAATATGGAATGGGAGGAATTTAAAAACATGGTAGAAAGGAAATTCTGCCCTCCCAATGAAAAAGAATAGATAGCAAACAAATTCCTAAACCTTAGAATGACTGGTGTGGATAGTAAGGGGTACACTAAGTTATTCTTTGAAAATGCTAGAATAGTGCCAACCCTCGCTTCACCTAAACCAGTGTTAATCTCCCGTTACATCTGGGGATTAATTGGGGAGATAAGACATGTAGTGTCACACCCCGACCGCGTCAAAACAACGAAACCGCGGCGGAAACGTCGGGGAGTGTTGCAACAGAATTATTGTTTCACAACCATGGATACCAAAGTTTCGTTTTATTGATAATATTAAACATTAACATTGTCTTAAAGTTAAACAAACAAGTTACATATCGAATATCATTATTATTATGTCACTAAGGCCTCGTCCAGATCCTATGTGAACATGCATCCTAGCAACCAACATCATGCAACAACACCTGAAACATATGTAAAAACAAAGTCAGCAAAGAAATGTTGGCGAGCACATAGGTTTTATATGAGTGTCGGATTCATGGCTAGTTTACATGTTGCAATACCTTATTAAAAACCTTGTTTTGAAAAGTGCATGGTATTGCAGCATAATTAACCATCTCAAATCAAGATGATTATATCTTATAAAATCTCATAGCCATGATTCTTAACCCCAAAATATTTGTTTTAGTAAACCAAATTGTAAAACATCTTGTAAAAACTCCTTAATAAAACTCGTATGGTTTATATCATTCAGAAAACATCGTTATGTGACATCGTTTTAACCTCGTTTACCCAAGTGAACTAAATAACGCCACAGTATGTAATATGATGAAAACACTTATATATAAGAAGTACCAGCGGCGTATCTACCATGTTTTCATCACATTACACCCGTCCTGTTATCTAAACACTAACCAAAAACCAATCGTTTATCCAACTCGTTTAACTTGTTCAAATCGTTTAACTCGTTTTAATCATTCTCGTTTTAATTGTGAAAACTACTTTTGGTCGTCTCGCTAATAACATCCAAACCTTCGCAACTCGTCTATCTCGAAACGCCGCATTAACAAACCACCAAAGGGTAAGTTAACAATCACAGATTCAGTCGTTACCCACATAACCCACACATAACCATGGGTGCAGACTGATAACGGGATTTGTCAGATCCTATGGTACCATAACCTAATATTGGTCAGCTTGATCAATGTTAATGAATGTCATTCGTTATGTAAATACGTCCAACAAGTTTGTTCACATTATCGAAATCGTTATTAGTTTTATATAAACCATATCAATTGTTTTTGAAATCATCGTTAAAACCTCGAAAACATTTAACACATATGAATCACCCCGAAACAATTAAAAACAGTAAAATAGGGGAACTATGTACTCACATTGAAGTGCAAAGTATCCTCAATCCAAAGAATTCAACAAACTCAAGCAAAATACGGAAATCAAGTAACACCTAATAATCGGATTACAAGGTTAATAAATCGACACCTAAATCGGAATATCGGATAGAATGAGGTCTCGTAAACCAAATGAGTATTGGAACTCATATGATATGGTTTAACAAAGCCTATATTCTAAAACGGAACCTAACCTAAGTGCTTTCGACCCGTTACGACCCATTAAGGTGACTTGCGCCACTATAACGCGTCGTTCGCGCAAATGCACGTTCGAGACGCCTAACTAGTCCTATGACAAGTATTATATGCCTAAACGTGTTAAATATGTTGCATAATCAGTTATGTGACAAAAGTTTAGGTTACATATGTTTAAATACCAATTATGCATGAAAAGGGCATTTTGGTCATTTTCCTAAGGCATATAAACTACCTATCATACAACTAATTAAACTAAGTGACCATAAGGTATAACCTCGGAAGGTTATTCCCTATACAACTATGGTCACAATAAATGCTTGGTCAGATCCTAATGATCGACCAAACGGGTCGAGTTCGA
Source organism: Helianthus tuberosus (assembly GCA_030545235.1). Classification (NCBI taxonomy): domain Eukaryota; kingdom Viridiplantae; phylum Streptophyta; class Magnoliopsida; order Asterales; family Asteraceae; genus Helianthus; species Helianthus tuberosus. Next base: position 96,285,772 of record CM060357.1, on the reverse strand, counting down.
AAGTCTAAGCGGTTGTTTAGACCGCTTGACTTACGACTCTATACAAGCACTAAACTAAAAGTGACGAGTTAAACATGTTGAAACATGTTTAACTAAGTTAGAAAACAGATTTGATATCAAAACAAACGGTTTTGATACCCAAGAATAGTTTGGTTGCAAAATACGCATAAATACGTATTTTGACCGAAACTATGACTCGTCACTACACCTAATCAACGTGGTAATCAGTAGGTATAGTCACAAGGGACTATAACCATCGTGATTACGCTCACATTGCAAAGTTCAAACGAACTTTGTGTTGACCATTGACTGGTCAAAGCAGAAAGTCAAACACTGTTTGACTTTCATGCTTGAAAAACATAAACAAGCATGAAAGAGACTTACAAAGGGTCCAAGCTAGGATTAAGATCAAGAAAACTCAGGTATGAAGCTTCAACAAGTGAAAACCCCAACTTAGAGCTGATCTTGAAATGGAATGAGCAATGAGTTCTCCAAAAACCCAAGCTATATATAGTAAGTTTGGATCATTTGGATCACTCCAAGTGTTATGAAGCTCAAATCTTGGCCCTACACTTGTTGTTCTATGATTGGGCAAATAGCAAAACAGGCAAACAAGTCCATAGATTGCAAAAACCAGGGATTTGAAGCTGTTTCGGCAGGCTGTTTGCTGAATCTGGTACTTCTAGAAACCTGCTTTGTCACGTGGCGTGCCAGGGATCACTGGTCTTGACGCGTGGCGTGAGGGTGCATTGTTTCAAGTTTCCAGTTTTGGCGAAACAGGTCCCTGCATGCTTAAAACTTGATTTTCCGCACGTTTAAGCCCCGTTAACCCCATTTTAAGGCTCTAAAATGAACTTAAAGTATAGGAAACTTAAAATATGCACAAAAACATCTCGAATGTCTGTTCGTTTGGTCGTACGGTTGCGTTATTTGGTTAATTACGATGAAAACTCGAACGGACGCAAAAACGATCCAAATTACACTATGAATGGTATTTTATCATGCCAATCACTAAAATAAAATATTTTAATGATTACATAAATTTTTGGATGTCCAGATATATTCAGAACGTAAGATATGCGCGAAAATGCAAAATTATGCACTTTTTGACGCTTTTAGTCCCTATTGATCAAATAAGTTTATTTTTGCGCACCAAATACCTCAAAGCCTTTTTCTAAACCATGTAAAGGATATTTAGGGCATGTTTAACTTATGATCAACTTCCGGAATGTTCGTTACAGAACGAATCGGCATACTTTCGCAGTTTGATACAAATAGTCCCTGCGATCAAATAGACTTGTTTTCAACACACCAAACCATCCAAAACTTATTTCTAAGTTATGTAAAGGTTATTTAAGGTATGTTAAGCCTATGTCACTATCCCAGAGTGTTTGTCGCATTAAACTGACTACGTTTACGCACCAGTTTGCGTATAACCTTCTAGAAAGCGATTTAAAGCTTGAAATCGGACTCGAATTAAATCGTAAAATCATCAAACACAAATACACACATAATAACACCAAAACACATATAATAACACCAAAACACATTGTTTTATTAATAATTGACATTATTTAACATTATACATCGATTATAGAGCACAGTTATCACATGTAGTCAAGGCAGCTAGACCCCAAACCATAGAAGAAGCTGTAGAATTAGCAAATACCTTGACAAATGAATTAGTCCGTACATGAGAAGAGGATCAAAGGAGGAGCCTAACCCAGAAGCTTACACAAGAATTCCTTTCTGGAAATTCTAATCTTGGGAAAAATGTAGGCTCTACCTCTGTACCCTACTGTAAGTATTGCAAAAGGAAGCATTCAGGAAGATGGTCCATATATTGTAACTTTTGCAAAATATCGGGACACAAGGAGGAAGATTGCAGGAAAAAGATTAGCAACAGGATATGCTACAACTGCGGAGAACAAGGTCATATCAAGCCTAACTGTCCAAAGCTAGCTCCAGCTGCAAATAACAAGAACACAAAATGCTAGAGCATTTATTCTTACTGCAGAAGAAGCAAAGATGATCCCGGATGTGATCGCCGGTACGTTTTTAGTTAATGATGTTTTTGCTAAAGTATTATTTGACTCTGGTGTAAACCAAAGTTTTATTAATACTTCATTTTGCAAACTTCTCAATCAATTATTAACTAAATTCCCACAAGAATGTCTAGTAGAGACAGCAAATGGGGAAACCATTAAGATTTCTAAAATCTTGCAGGAAGCAAGAATAGAAATTTTAAATCAGAAATTTATTACAAACCTCTACCCAATGAGTCTGGCAGGATTTGATATTGTATTAGGAATGGATTGGTTAATAGCCAATAAAGCTAGTATTTTGTGTGATCAAAAGTCAATCTAAGTAAATTCACCAAGGGGTGAAAAGATCACAATTAAAGGAAATAAAACCCTTAAATCCACAAAGTTCATCTCTGTATCTCTGTGATGAAAACAGCAAGTTACATAAGAAAAGGGTCATTAGTGTATTTGATTTCCATAATCACTAACACTAAAGGAAAAGAATTAAAGGATATTCCAGTAGTATCCCAGTTTTCAGATGTATTTCCAAAAGAGCTGCCAGGGCAACCTCCAGATAGAGAAGTTCATCTTGTATAATATATATATATAGGGTCAAAACTTAGAGAAAACGGTTAAAAGTGTGAGAACAGTGAGAATGGTTGTGGATTGTCAGATCAAAACAATCTATGGACTAGATTGGCTCGGTGGCGTTTTCATAAATAACATCAATTTTATTACGTGGACGCGCTTCATTAAGGGTAAAAAGGTCTTTAGACTTTTATACCCAAAACGCTAAACTCGTGAAAACACCATTAAATTCCCGCCTTAAAATACAAAGAACACATCATCCTAATCTAAACGCCATTAAAATATAAAACGCCAAACTTTGTTTTTAAACGATAAAGCAGAACAAACAGTAACTGAAATGACTGAACTTAATTAATACCATTTATTATAATAAAATTTCGCCTAAAATACGCGCCAAAAACATCCTATATAAACAACATCTCAGACCTTCCATTAAACACACCAAACCCAAAACGTCATATTTTACTATATACCATTCATCTTAGAAATGTCAAAAACCCAAACATCAAAGATTCAAATAGACGTTTCTTTTAGATACACTATTTTTTCAGTAAAACGCCAAAAATGGCAAACATCGTTTCTTGTATATTCAATATTGTTCTACGCGAACTTTCGCAGAATGCATTGTTAGCTGAGGGGTGTAACTCAATAATATTTTGCTGCATGAGATGGACAAATCTTCAAGAAAAAGACGCTAATGTCAGACTTCTGTCATTTTCTGTGCTTTGTTCTTGATGAATATTTGAATGGCATGAAGAGACGGATAACACTGATGAGTGGGTTGAAGATAAAGATGAAGATATAGATGAACTTCAAACAAAAAGCTCACGTCATTTTGTGCTTCCAAACGGCCACAAAAAAGGCTACTTCAACAGCAAAAAAAAAACAAATGAATCATACCAAAGTCAAACCGCCAGTGAAGATGTTTCAAAGAAGAAAGAGACTGATGTTTCAAAGAAGAAAGAGACTGGTGACAGTAAAGATTTGGAAGATAAATTGTTTCTATTTTTTTTTATTTTCTTTTTCAGTTGTTTGTTATGTATTTTTTAGCTAAGAACAAATACATTATTTCTCAAAAAAAAAATATAATAAAACGCCACACAAACAAATGCTTGGGAAACGTCATCATACCATAAAACGCCCAAAACTCCCAAACTATAATTAAATTACTTTGGACAAGTATTATTAAAAACTCAAAAAAAGTATAAAACAAGGTACAAGTGAATAGAACAAAAGTGCCATCTTTATCTAAACCACATTAAAAAAACAAAACGCCAGAATCTCTCGAAAAGGTAACTACAAACAGTAACTACAAAACACAAAACTGAAATGATAAACAGATGAAGTTGAACAAACTGTAACTACAAAACAGTAAACTTAAGCGACGGAAACCTTATTAATAATATTTATTATATTAAAAGCCACTCCATGGGAAATTGAATTTTTTTATCTTTTCAAAACGCCATAATTACCTGTAGAATTTATATTTTCAAAACGGCAAAATTACCTGTCACTTTATAGACTGCATCCTACATGCGCGGGAAAAAAAGTCATTATAAAAATAGAACATGTAAACACAACTTAAACACTCTACACATTATCTAAAACGCCACAAAACAATATCTATGTGATATAAAAACAATTAATTCAACAAGACAAATCCAAAAAAATAGTAAAACGCCATGTAGTTAATGAATCTAATTAACGCCAAAATAATCTTAGACGTAAAAAATGAAGCAGCATCTGACACACGAAAATGGGAAAAATGGGGATTAAAAAGACAAAAAAGCCCCTCGAACCCAAATTATATCCCGCGCCACGTGTTCCATCAGGATGCGTTCTCACCGTTCTCACACTTTAGGGCATTTTCTCCTGATCCTGTTTCTCTCTCTCTCTCTCTCTCTATATATATATATATATATTGGGAGAAAACCCACCATTTTTGTAACAGATTAGGAAACTTTTGTAAAATCTTTATGTAAACTACTCATTTTATAAAAAAATAGGAAATGTAATATACATATTTTTTAATGCTTTTATAAAAAGACTAAAACAAAAAAACGCCAAGTAGTATTTTTTCTAAATGTTTAAATTTTCATGTTACATATAACAACGCTAAAAAAATGTAAGAAAGTACAAATTTTAAACTTAAAAATAACAGTTCGACGCTTTTTTTTATTTTTACATGTAGCAACACTTTTTTATAAAAGAAAGGCCCAAAAATATGTATATTGCATTCTCTATTTTTTTTTTAGAAAAAAAAGGTAAGTTACATAGAATTTTTTAGGTTTTTTTTTAACTTAAGTGAGTTTTCGTTTTATCTATCCTATATATATATATATAGTGGATGGTTCAAATAAGAAGATTTTTTTTGTAAGAATAAAAAAGAACAAAATTCAACCAATAATAATGCTTCATTTTACTTCATTTAATTTTTAATTTTTGTATTTAATATGGGTGTACGGGTATATTGGTGAAATTAGATAGATCATTAATTGTTAGTCTTCATTTTTAATAGCTAACTAAATTAAATTTGTAACTTATTTTTTAAAAATTATATTTTTTTCAAAGAAGAAAAAAAATTAATTTAAAGTATAGGATAAATTATGAGGTGTGTAGGATGAATTACGAGTTGTGTAGGATAAATTTCGGTATGTGTAGGATAAATTTCAAAAACGTGTAGGATAAATTTTGATGTGTCTAGACAAAATATTTAGTGTGGAGGATGATACCTTTTATGACTAATTAATTAGTTAAAAATAATAATAAATGAAATGAGACAAAAACTATTTAATGTTTTACAATTGTACCTTTTGTTCTTTTTCTTCTCAATTTAATTTTCTTCACAAATGAACCTCCCTATATATATATATATATATATATATATATATATATGTATGTATATATATGTGTATATATATTGGCATGGGATGATGAGAAAACTTCTCTTTGTGAGAAAACTCTATCTAACTATAGTAAACCCTTAACTCTAAGCCATAATCCGAAAACCCTAAGAAATAAACCATAACCCTAAAAAAATTAAACCTTAAAAGCTAAACCCAAAAAGCTAAAAACTAAATGATAAAGTAAAACCCTAACCTCTATAAATTAAATCATAAACCCTAACAACTAAAGCCCAGAATAAATTCAACACAAATATGAATCCTTTGATAGACTTCTTTCGAGTTTTCTCACGAAAAAAGAATTTTCTCATGATCCCCCCTCTCTCTCTCTCTCTCTCTCCTTCTAAATATATGTATATATATGTATATATATATATGTATATATATATATATATGTATATAGGGTGGGGTTCTTGAGTGAACACTAGTGTATTTGTAAACTAAGTGAACAAATCCTAGGCATTGATTTAGATCATCAAATCGTAAAATACACTAGTGTATTTTCATCATCAAATCCTAGCCATCGATTTACAGTTGTGTATTGATAATCAATGGCTAGGATTAGTTCACACAGTTCACTATCTAGGGGGTTGTTCATAAATGAACCTAACCCTGTATATATATATTGGCAATTATTGAAAAAAAAAAACTTCTTTAAGTTCAAAAAACTCAAGAAACTTATTGGACGGACCACATGTTACAACTTTTTTTTTTCAGAAATTCTGACATGTAACAACTTTTTCCAAGAGAGAGAAAGTAATATGTTATACTCCTTTTGCCGTTTACATAGATGTAACATCACATGTTACACTTTTTTTTTTTTTCAACAAAAAATTTTGTAGGTTTTACGAAGTGTAACATTTTCGAACTCAATATTTACGAGTTTTCAATGTGTAATGCTTGTAAAAATATGTTACATGTTCTTATTGAGAAAAAAACTAGTCTAACATACAAACCTATTACATTTAAGTATGTCAAACAGAAAAGTGAAAAAACAAAAAGCTATTACACGTACTTTTGTTAGTCTGTAACATGTTTCTGAAAGTTACTTTTCGTAACATGTACTCTCAACCATAGTATTTCTAATGGATGATGAAGATTGAGTTTCCTGAGTTTTTTAAACTCATAAGCGTTTTCTTATATATAGGGGAAGGTTCATTGGGGAACACTAAAAAAGTGGGGAACAGCGGGGAACCGACTCAAACGAACTCCGATTGGACTCATTCCAGCGGCGTTGGAACCGGCTCGTCGAACCCTAACTAAGATCTCTTAACCCTAAACCCTAAACCCTAAATCCTAACTCCTAAACTCTAAACCCTAAAGCTAAAAAATAAGGCTAAAACCTAAGCTAAACCGTAAAATCTAAACTATAAACCTTAAAGGCTAAACCTAAACCTAAACCCTAAAGCTAAACCCTAAAGCTAAGCCCTAAACCCTAAAGCTTAACCATAAACCCTAAAGCTAAACCCTAAGGCTAAACCGTAAAAGTCAAACCCTAATATATTTAGGGTTTAGGGGTTATGATTTAGGGTTTAGGGTTAAGAGATACTAGTTATGGTTCGACGAGACGGTTCCAATGCCGCTGGAATGAGTCCAATCAGAGTTCGTTTGAGTCGGTTCCCCACTGTTCCCCACTTTTTTAGTGTTCCCCAATAAACCTCACACTATATATATATATATATATATATATATATATATATATATAGGATTAGGTTCAAACGTGAACAAAATCTCAAGAGTGAACTGCGTGAACTGATCTGGACCATTGATTATTAGGATCTTGATATTTTGAATGGGTGGCATGATTGTAATTATTATGTTATTTGATACTATTTAATTAAGCTAATAAGGGTAAATATGTAATCTCCATATCATATTGATTGCATAAATCTCATTTATATCTACGTTTAGGTTTCAAAATCCCACAAATATCTCTCTCTCACATATCAAAGCCAACATTAAAGAAAATCCCACACCACACAGATCCATCGCCCGAACTGCATCGCCGACATCAACGGGAAAACTGGAGATCGAAGGTCGCCGGAACTGCATCGCCGACATCAACAATAAATGAAAAGATTAGAAGAGTCGATGAGGGAGAGAAGTAATCGACTGTGGTTCAACGGCGTACAACGGCGGTGGAGCCGTCTGCGACGGCGGCTGCGGTTAGGGTTTCGGACGCGGCGGCGATGAACGGTGGCAACATGGCACCTTCCCCCTTGTCTCGAAGTCCCTCGGTTAGTGAGGTATTTGTCATCGGTGAATATTTGTTAAGGTGTCTGTTATGTATATGATTTTAAAAGAGAAATAAGATGTTTCTTGCATTCTTGAAGTTTGGGTACATACAGTAGTTAACTATCTTGGCCAATGTGTATAAATTGCCTACGCTTGTAAGTCTTGGTTAAGATATAGAGAATTGTTAAATTGTTGTGAAGTATATATCTTGGAAATCTCGTGGCTCGTAGTTAAAATCATATTTGCAGATAATTTGTGTGATAGTAATAAGCTGTTTTAAATATAAAATTGGGAATAGAGTAAAATGGTTGTTGTTGGAGTATGCTTGATCTGGAAGCCGGTTGTTTTCCTTTAATCCATTGTGATTTTGATTGTGAAAGGAAAGTGTGCACATGTTGATAACAAACTGTTAGTTTAGGCATTTACATATATGTTTGTTGATTTATTGAAACAAGGATGTGCGTCATGACTGTGAAATATGTCCTTTGAAACTCCTACATAATATGATTTTTTTTATTTGAATTGTGTATCGAAATTCATTAGAAATAATGGGTTGCAGAGATTCTTGATTTAGATCCTAAATGGTGGGTTCTTTTTAATGTTTTAATTAATTTATTTATTAGTTAATATTTAATTTTAATGATTATTGGTACAATGTTTAATGCAATGTACACATGTGTATTCTGATTTTGCTCTGTTTTAATGCGATGTACACATGTGTATTCTGGTTTTAACGCGATGTACACATGTGTATTCTGATTTTGCGTTGTTTTTAATGCGTTGTACACATGTGTATTCTGATTTTAACGCGATGTACACTGTGTATAGCGTCTGTTTTTGTGATATCTCAGAATTTTTTTGTGTATTGAATGTGTAAGGTTGTTGATGTACACTTGTGAATTATGCAAAATATTAGTTGATGAGTTTTTTTGTGCTATTATAGGAGATGTCGTAACGAGAAAAGTGGAGATGGAAGGTCGATAAGGATGATTCACGTATGAGGTCGATAAGGATGATTCACATATGTTTGTTTGCTTGGTAGATAAGGATGATTCAGCATACAACGTGGCGAATAATTGTAAAAGATTATGTTTTTTTTTGTTTTTCCGATTATGTTGGGTTTATTGTTTCTACGAAACTGGAACTTGTAATTATAAGTTTTTTTTTGTTTGGTTTGGAAAACATTATGGAACTTGTAATTTGTTAAATATAAAATAGTTTTACAGGTATTGTTTCTATGTATGTATTATGTAGCTAATTACACATATGTACGATGCTGAGTAGACATGTGTACTGTTCTATTTATATCCAAGTACACATGTGTATACCGTTGAAATATGAAGGTTACATGGATCTTAAAATTCAAAATTTGAATTCTGGTGATGAAATCTGAAATAAAAATTAAAATTGAAATCTGGTGATTTGTTGTTTGTTTTGATAATTATCTTATTAATAAATAAAACACAATGTGGATAATGAATTTAAAATAGGAAAGATGTAACTTAATTCAATTATTAAAATAATGATTTAAATCTAATTTTTTATATAATTACAATCCTACCCTTAATAACTAAAAAGGAAATCAAGGGTCCAGATCTGTTCACGCAGTTCACTCTTGGGAGGTTGTTCACGTTGGAACCCTACCCTATATATATATATATATATATATATATATATATATATATATATATATATATATATATATATATATATATATGGGGGAATTATTGAAAGAAAACTCACTTAAGTTAAGAATACTTAAGAAAACCTTATGTAAAAATTATTTTTTACTAAAAAATTAGGGAATGTAAGTTACATGTTATCGGACGTTTTGTAACAAAAAAAAAACAAAAAGCGTTGAGGGGATTTTTTTTATAATTTTTTTTAAATTTAGTGTTTTTATACATATATGCTAAAAAACTGAATTTTTTAATTTTTTTTATAAAAAATCCCCTGAGCGCTTTTTGTTTTTTTATTACAAAATGTTCGATAACATGTAACTTACATTCTCTAGTTTGAAAAAAAAAATTGTTACATAAGGTTTTCTGGAGTTTTCTTGTCACACCCTCAATTTTCACATGCGAAGTACTACCGCGAGGCGTGTGGCTGACCAGGATCAACCCATCAATCATACTGAACAATATAATAATAAAACAATTTTTGTCACAACCAATACGGTTTGCTAAGGCCTATTAGTTCACGACTGATCCTCTCCAGGCACGGTGTGAAGTTGGTAAAACCTAAATAGCGCTATTAACTAATATCCCGTTCGCCAGGCTCCGGCAACTAATCGACATAGAAAGTGGGGACTTTGTGATAGAGTTTCGTTTAGTACACTTGTTCATGAAAGTGTTGTTCGTTCTGTTCCCAACCATCGGGAATACATGCTTTTAGTAAAGTGTGTGAACTCACCTTTGTTTTGCTCGACATGTTATTTACTTGTTTATAAAGTTTGGTCAACCACGTCTTATTATGGTTACCAATATTAATCAGTTTCGTATGCAAGTATTCAACGTATTTATACAAGTATTCTAGAAAGTAGCACACAAGCATCGTGTTTTACATAAATACACATACGGATCACATACGGTTTCATATGACAAGCGGTCCATTAATATACAGCTCAGTGGGGTTCAAGTGTGCGGTCCAGAACGAGGCGTGCGGTCTAGTAAATTATACGGCTCAAATAATGAGTGTGCGGCCCAAACAGTTTAACGGCCCAATGGAGGTGTGCGGCCCACCAGCAAGTGTGCGACACATCTGTGAGTGTGCAGCCACATGCTGGTGTGCGGTCATGCAATAAACAGTTGTATAATGTGCATCAGGTGCTTATACACAAGACTGTGCAGTCTCAGAGATGTGCGACCTTGCATTGTACTCATGTACGTTGTGCATCATGAGTTGTACATCCGCTATTGTGCGGCACATGTGGCACTTTGAGTGTACGGTCCGGTATGCCAGGTTGTACGACATGCAGGTCTTGTTGTACATTTAACGAGTGTGCGGTATGAGGTTATCCAAACAGTAAACATTTCTTGTGCATAGGATTCACTCAATTTAAAACCACAGATCCAAGTATGAGTCATCATATTCATCAATATTTCATCAGTTTTTACCAGCGTTCATCAGATTCAGTTACATGTTCTCTGATAATTGGACTTATCTTGTTTTACCAATCATCATCAAAATCAGATTTATGCTACACATATTATCATGAGGCGTCATTATCAACAATTATCTAAACCATTTGTACACAATCACATCATACCACAATCATTTCAAAACACTACACAGTCCTCATTTTAATCCTTGCATATATCACAACAACCCTTTTCATACCTAAGTCTAATATATCCAAGAATCATCGATCGTTTTGTAGTCATAAGGAAACCCTAGTTTATCTATATCACAAATGGATTAGAAAAACATCATTGTTCGAATCATCTTTACTATTTGAACATTTTATCATATCGAATAATCCTAACTCAAATCATGCCATTTAAGTTGGTCATTCAACAAGTATAAACACTTCATGGACTTGAACAGTGATTGTTTATGTTAGGAAACTTTTTATGTAAGTATTGAAGAAAAACTTATTCAGCTGATCTAAAGAAGAAGATAATGTCCTGAATGTGACAACCCTCAAACTTGCATGTAACCATACAGTTTATTAATGATAATAAAAGTACTTGGCGACTATGCTGAATCATTTAACTGCTCTCTGATTACTGTGTTATACTTACATGTGCGCGTTAGCATACTAGTAGTATACAGAAAAGTTACTAGATAGTCCAGTATATTTTCCTGTGTGTTAGAAATAAATTTCGTTACAAAAATATATGTATAAGATGCCTTACGGAACAATTAAACGCTTTAACGGAACGATACGTAACCGAACAACCGGACATTACCCGGGACACCAAAATTTTGTCAGAAGTATTATCTTATCATTCTTAATTATTTACGGTCACAAAAGTCCCCACACACGATAGAAACATGGCATACACTCACTATTCTAGAAAATACCATTAACCTTCTAATTAATTACCCACTAATTACCAAAATTTTTCATTTTACCCCCCCCCCCCCAACCGCATTCAGCCCCCTTGGGCCCACCATATCTATAAAATCTCTTAAATGTTTTATTTAGATACTTAATCATGGTCCTAGTGTGTGTTGATTGGGCCAAACTCTACTATAATGATGAATATGAGATTTGTATCTTTAAAACTCCAATAAACTTCATCATTTTAACTAAACTCACACACAAACCCACTCTCTCTCCCTCCCATTCGGTTCATATAACCGAACACCCCCCTCCCCACTTCAACCATCTTCATCTTCTCCATTATACAAGTCCATTCAAGCTTCAAGAGGATCCAAGGAAGTTGCAAGGTTGAAGGAACTTCAAGAGAGCTTGTTCTAGTCATTTCACCATACTTTTTCTCACCATCATCTTCACTAGATTTCTACCCTAGCCTTGTGCTAGTAGTAAGTCTCTACACCTTGTTCCATCTTATTTTAGTCAAAATGTGAAGCATGACGTTTGTTTGTTCTAATCACAAGAAATAGAACCCTAAAACATGAACATGGAACTCTACATAAAAACCCTACATGAAAAGTTTGTATGAGGTTAAAATCAGGTTGGTTTAAGTTTGGATAATACATGCACAATGGTTGATCATTAAGTTATTGATAAATCATGGTTAGGGCCCTTGCTAATATGCTTTTAGAAACACTAAACCTGAAATAAACATGCTGATTGAAATTTCCAGCCAACTTCAACAGGCTGTAACAGGGTCATTTTAAGTCAAAAAACTGGATTTCTGGAGTCTAAATTGTGTAATTTTGAACAACCGAACAAATGGCACTGGAATCCTAATTTTTCGAGATCGTTTACTATTTTTAAAGAATTGTTTTTAGACAGCAGCTCAAGCTGAAATATTTCTGCTGAAAAAGTGTGTTGTATTCAGAGTCAAAACTTGAAACCTGAGCAGAATCAGCTCATGGGATTTTTACTGTAGATGGTCACTGTTGTTTCCGTGACCCTCCAACTGGAATTTTGTCGATCGGACTTACGATTAATTTTTAGTGAATTTTTCCGTAAACTGCAATCAGAAAGTAACAAATCTGATTGCAGTCGGGTAAATAAATTTTTATATAATATTGGTAACGAACTGGGCCCCGATATTTTTACACAATAAAATTTGGAACGTTTATGACATTCTGTAAAAATATGAGAATTTTTGGAACAAGTTAACTATTTTATTAAAATCCCCGAAAACAGCCCAGTTTTGAATATAAAAGCTGAAACGACATAAGTAGTGATTTGCGTGTCTAAATGTCTGGTGGGTTATCCGAGAATGATATAACATGTTATATGTCAATAAAAGTGTTATGTGCAATATGTATGTTTGTCTATGACTGGGGAATAGATGGGAAGGTTATATGGGCATGAACCGTTAAAGTGATGCATGTTATGTGATAGATACGTGTAGGAACTTTGTGTTCTATTTGAAATCACTAATAAACTAAGTGGTAATCATACTAGGACGTGATTGACCGACCTCGACTATTAGCTGTATTTGAGAGTCAAACCGAGCAACCGAGGTGAGTTCACACTCTTTCTAAGGCATGGGATTCCCGGTGGGTTGGGAATGGGATTGAATGGCTACTCGAACTATCATTACTATTAAACTACTTACTACTGTCCTCGGATTGAAGGGCACGTACGTAAAGCCTACGTACCCGACCATAAGACCATCAACTCTATCAAATGAAGTCCCTCATTTATCGACTTAATCGCCGAGGCCTATGGCGAGTGGGTCATTAGTTAATAGCGCTATTAGGTTTAACAAACCTCACACCGTGCCAGTCGGACGGGCGTGTACTAATGGACTATGGGCAAAGGGTCAATGCTGATAGACATTGACTTAGGGCACCTCTTACATTTTCGTAGCAGTCGATACGCGTGGTCTAGTAACACATGGGAAGCCCCCACTAATCTTCGCAAACATGTCAGAAAGACCGCGATACGAATTTATACGATACATGATTTACAAAACGAACAAATGATTTACGAAACGAATGCTATAACTAAATAACCAACTGTGAATTCACTCAACTTTGTTGTTGACTCGTTGTTACATGCCTTACAGGTCGCTAGATGCTTATGGAGCTTGCACGAGGAGGAGGTTTTTGTGGGATGCGGACTGTTATGTCCCGTACTTAATAATTGAATTTTATAAACTATGTTTTGGACATTAAACTTATGAACTATAAACTTATGTCTTGAACTTCCGTTTTATGCTTCCGCTGTTAACTTAGAACTGGTTACTGTCTTATGGTCACCAATTGTATTGTGATTGGTTTTACTTACAAAGATTACGTTGTTCAATATGATTGGTGGCTCGATCCTGGTCGCGTCACGCCTCCAAGCGGTGATACCCCGCATGGTGGATTTTGGGGGTGTGACAGATTGGTATCAGAGCCATTGGTTATAGTGAATTTGGTTTTAGAAAAGGAAAAGTTTTTGATAAAACCAGACTATAACCGGTACAGTGCTCAACGATCCACAACGACGTTTCTTTCCTCGTGCAAGACTCGACTCCATAAGTGGTATGATTTATGTTATATTATCAGTTAGATAGTTCTCACTGTGCATTAGATAATGTGATAATTATTATTTGAACCTGGTGTGCCTACTCTCTATTGTCGTCCCACACTTACGCACTTCCGCAACACCTTTCTCACTTACGTTGCTTCATTATGAAGATCATGAGCGGACGAGGAGGACGTATCAACCTCACTCAAGCCCAGTTGACGGCTTTGATCAACGAACGAGTCGCTGAGGCACTCGCAGCTAATTCAGCAGGAGGTCAACATGCTCAAACTCCTGTGTGCACATTCAAAATGTTCATGGACTGCCGACCTACTACTTTCAGTGGCACCGAAGGAGCAGTGGGCCTTCTTCACTGGTTTGAAAAGCTTGAGTCTGTTTTCGAGATCTGCGAATGCCCTGAAGATCGAAGGGTGAAATATGCTACTGGAACACTTAAAGGAGCTGCGTTAACCTGGTGGAAGGCACAGGTTCAACTACTAGGACTGGCAGTTGCTAATGCCACACCCTGGAATGGATTCAAGAAACTGATCAAAGAAGAATACTGCAGTCGAGACGACATCCACAAGCTATAGGTGGAATTTTACAATCTGAAGATGACGGGATCTGAGATTGAGGCGTACACTAAGAGGTCAAACGAACTGGCCATCTTGTGTCCAACCATGGTGGACCCTCCCATCAAACGAATTGAGCTGTACCTCAAGGGTCTTGTACCAGAGATTCAAAGTCACGTGACTTCAGCCAACCTAGGTACCATACATCAAATCATCAAGTTGGCCCATCTACTCACTGACCAGGCGGTGGAGCAAAACAGGATGCCCAAACGAATCAGTGCCACAGCTACTTCTGATGTACCTACCGACAACAAGCGAAAATGGGATGGGAACTCTAGTAAAGGTTCCACATCAGTTCAGTCGCAGCAGCGGAAGACCGATGACTACCAGAGTCCTGGTCAGCAATCTTCCGGTAGTCAAGGACAGGGTGGATATCGAGGAAACCACCCAAAGTGCAACAGACACCATAGTGGTCAGTGCAACAAGGGACGTTGTCAGAGGTGTCTCAAGATGGGTCATGAAGCCAAGGATTGCAGGAGCTCACGGCCTACAAATCAGAATCGTCAGCAGCAACAGCAAGCACCGCAGAATCAGCAACAGCAACAGGGCAACAGGGGATGCTTTCAGTGTGGCGTTGAAGGCCACTTTAAGAAGAACTGTCCCCAGCTTAACCAGAATCAGAACAACAACAACAACCAGGGAAACAGGAACAATAATGGGGGCAACAATGGAGGAAACAATGATGGCAACGGTGCCAGGGGTCGAGTGTTCGTGATTGGTCAGGGTGAAGCAAGGAATGATCCTAACGTAGTGATGGGTAAGTTCCTTCTTGACGGCTTTTATGTTACTGTTTTATTTGATTCGGGTGCCGATACCAGTTATGTGTCCTTAAGAGTTAGTCAGATGCTTAAGTGTACTCCAACACCCCTGAACACCAAACACATGATAGAGCTAGCAAATGGTAAAAGTCTCGAGGCCACACACGTAGTTAAGGGTTGTAACCTCGTCTTAGCTGGTCAGACTTTCTTTATCGATCTTATTCCTATCACACTTGGTAGTTTCGACGTTGTTATTGGGATGGATTGGTTATCTCATCAGCAAGCAGAAATACTTTGCAACGAGAAGATTGTCCGCATCCCTCGTGCTGGTGAGGAACCCCTTATGATTCGTGGCGACAAGAGTGGGGCTGTCGAAGGCATCATCTCTTTCCTTAAGGCCCAGAAGGGTTTGCGAAAAGGCCACAACGCCATTTTAGCACTCGATACTGACACGTCAACGGAAGAGAAGAGAATTGAAGACATTCCTACTGTGTGTGATTTTCCTGAGGAATTACCTGGTCTTCCGCCTCATCGCCAAGTTGAATTTCACATCGAGCTAGCCCCTGGAGCAGTGCCCATAGCTCGAGCACCTTATCGCTTAGCCCCAACCGAACTGGAAGAACTGTCCAAGCAATTACAAGAACTTTTGGAAAAAGGTTTTATTCGTCCTAGCTCTTCGCCCTGGGGAGCTCCAGTACTATTCGTGAAGAAGAAGGACGGTACCTTCCGTATGTGCATAGATTACCGCGAACTCAACAAGGTGACCATGAAGAATCGCTATCCTCTCCCACGTATTGATGACCTATTCGACCAGCTACAAGGGTCGAGCTATTACTCTAAGATTGATTTGAGATCAGGGTACCAACAGCTGAGAGTCCGAGATGAGGACGTCTCCAAAACAGCATTCAGAACTCATTACGGCCATTACGAGTTTCTGGTTATGCCTTTCAGATTAACGAATGCACCTGCAGTCTTCATGGATCTCATGAATCGAGTGTGCAAGCCGTACCTGGATAAGTTTGTCATAGTGTTCATCGACGACATCCTGATCTATTCTAAGAGTCAGGAGGAACACGAGCAACATCTGAGGCTTATTCTGGAACTTCTTCGAAAAGAGCAGTTGTATGCCAAGTTTTCGAAATGTGACTTCTGGCTTCACGAAGTCCACTTTCTAGGCCACGTAGTAAACAAGGATGGGATTCATGTTGATCCATCCAAGGTTGACTCGATCAAGAACTGGCCTGCACCCCGCACACCAACAGAAATCCGCCAATTCTTGGGTCTGGCAGGCTACTACAGACGATTTATCAAGGATTTCTCAAGGATTGCGCAACCTCTCACTTCACTGACTCAGAAGGGTGTCATCTACCGTTGGGGAGATGCACAGGAATCCGCATTTCAGCACTTAAAAGACAGACTTTGTAGCGCGCCTATCCTCTCATTGCCTGAAGGCACAGATGATTTTGTGGTTTATTGCGACGCTTCCATCCAAGGACTTGGTTGCGTGTTGATGCAACGTGACAAGGTCATTGCCTACGCATCGCGCCAACTTAAGGTTCACGAAAGAAACTACACTACGCATGACTTGGAATTGGGAGCAGTCGTTTTCGCACTTAAGATATGGAGACATTACCTGTACGGTACCAAGTGCACCATTTACACCGATCACAGGAGTCTCGAACATATCTTCAAGCAAAAGGAGTTAAACATGCGACAACGCCGATAGGTCGAGCTCTTGAATGATTATGAATATGCAATCAAGTATCATCCGGGTAAAGCCAATGTTGTGGCAGACGCCCTCAGTCGAAAGGATACTATACCTAAGCGTGTACGTGCGTTACAGCTTACCATCCAATCTAGTCTTCCTGCTCAGATTCGTGATGCTCAGGTTGAAGCATTGAAACAAGAAAACGTCAGGGCTGAAGCCCTACGCGGTTCAAGGCAACGGTTAGAACAACAGGAAGACGGCGCCTACTACGTAACAGGACGCATCTGGGTCCCACTCTATGGCAATTTACGCGAGCTTGTGATGGATGAAGCACACAAGTCTCGTAATTCGGTACATCCTGGTTTGGATAAAATGTACCACGACCTCAAGACTACGTATTGGTGGCCTGGCATGAAAGCCCACATAGCAACCTACGTCAGTAAGTGCTTGACTTGTGCGAGAGTCAAGACTGAATATCAGAAACCATCAGGCCTACTTCAACAACCAGAGATCCCGAAATGGAAATGGGAGCAAATTTCCATGGATTTCGTTACCGGCCTGCCCAGATCTCAACGCGGGAACGATACCATTTGGGTGATCGTGGATCGACTCACAAAGTCCGCACATTTTCTGGCTATCAAGGAAACGGATAAGTTTTCTACCCTAGCCGACATCTATCTAAAGGAAGTGGTATCAAGGCACGGAGTGCCAACCTCCATCATTTCTGATCGTGACGCGCGTTTTACTTCTGAACTGTGGCAAGCCATGCACAAGTCTTTTGGCTCACGTTTAGATATGAGCACCGCTTATCATCCACAGACGGATGGGCAATCTGAACGTACCATCCAAACCCTAGAAGACATGCTTCGGGCATGTGTAATTGATTTCGGCAACGGCTGGGAAAAACATATCCCGTTAGTGGAGTTTTCGTATAATAATAACTACCACACCAGCATCCAAGCCGCTCCGTTTGAGGCATTGTATGGACGCAAATGCCGATCACCTCTCTGTTGGACAGAAGTTGGTGACAGCCAAATCTCTGGCCCAGAACTTGTGATAGATACCACCGAGAGAATTGCTCAGATACGACAGCGAATGGCGGCAGCTCGTGACCGTCAGAAAAGCTATGCTGATAAGGGAAGAAAACCACTCGAACTCCAGATTGGGGATCGAGTGCTACTCAAAGTCTCACCTTGGAAAGGTGTAGTCCGCTTTGGCAAACGAGGCAAACTCAATCCGCGTTATGTCGGACCATTCGAAGTCACCGAGAAAATTGGCAAAGTCGCCTACAGGTTGAATCTACCTGAAGAACTCAGCGGAGTTCACAACGTATTCCACGTGTCAAATCTGAAGAAGTGTCTGTCAGATGAGACCCTCATAGTCCCTCTTAAGGAACTCACAATCGACGATCAGCTGCGGTTCATCGAGGAACCAGTAGAGATTACGGATCGAGATGTTAAGATCCTCAAGCATACCAGGATACCTCTGGTCCGAGTTCGTTGGAATGCTCGTCGTGGCCCAGAGTATACCTGGGAACGAGAAGACCAAATGAAACTCAAATATCCCCAGTTGTTCGGAAACAGTGCAACCACTACTGAGGCTGAAGCTACTGCAGAATTTCGGGACGAAATTCCAAATCAACGGGGGGATGATGTGACACCCCAGGAAAACCAATAAACACCGCAACTTAACTAGCTTCCTCAGTAACTACGCACTAAATTTCGGGACAAAATTCTCTTAACATGGGGAGAATGTGACAACCCTCAAAATTGCATGTAACCATACAGTTTATTAATGATAATAAAAGTACTTGACGACTATGCTGAATCATTTAACTGCTCTCTGATTACTGTGTTATACTTACATGTACGTGTTAGCATACTAGTAGTATACAGAAAAGTTACTAAATAGTCGAGTATATTTTCCTGTGTGTTAGGAATAAATTTCGTTACAAAAATATATGTATAAGACGCCTTACGGAACAATTAAACGCTTTAACGGAACGATACGTAACCGAACAACCGGACATTACCCGGGACACCAAAATTTTGTCAGAAGTATTATCTTATCATTCTTAATTATTTACGGTCACAAAAGTCCCCACACACGATAGAAACATGGCATACACTCACTATTTTAGAAAATACCCTTAACCTTCTAATTAATTACCCACTAATTACCAAAATTTTTCATTTTACCCCCCCCCCCCCAACCGAATTCAGCCCCCTTGGGCCCACCATATCTATAAAATCTCTTAAATATTTTATTTAGATACTTAATCATGGTCCTAGTGTGTGTTGATTGGGCCAAACTCTACTATAATGATGAATATGAGATTTGTATCTTTAAAACTCCAATAAACTTCATCATTTTAACTAAACTCACACACAAACCCACTCTCTCTCCCTCCCATTCGGTTCATATAACCGAACACCCCCCTCCCCACTTCAACCATCTTCATCTTCTCCATTATACAAGTCCATTCAAGCTTCAAGAGGATCCAAGGAAGTTGCAAGGTTGAAGGAACTTCAAGAGAGCTTGTTCTAGTCATTTCACCATACTTTTTCTCACCATCATCTTCACTAGATTTCTACCCTAGCCTTGTGCTAGTAGTAAGTCTCTACACCTTGTTCCATCTTATTTTAGTCAAAATGTGAAGCATGACGTTTGTTTGTTCTAATCACAAGAAATAGAACCCTAAAACATGAACATGGAACTCTACATAAAAACCCTACATGAAAAGTTTGTATGAGGTTAAAATCAGGTTGGTTTGAGTTTGGATAATACATGCACAATGGTTGATCATTAAGTTATTGATAAATCATGGTTAGGGCCCTTGCTAATATGCTTTTAGAAACACTAAACCTGAAATAAACACGCTGATTGAAATTTCCAGCTAACTTCAACAGGCTGTAACAGGGTCATTTTAAGTCGAAAAACTGGATTTCTGGAGTCTAAATTGTGTAATTTTGAACAACCGAACAAATGGCACTGGAATCGTAATTTTTCGAGATCGTTTATTATTTTTAAAGAATTGTTTTTAGACAGAAGCTCAAGCTGAAATATTTCTGCTGAAAAAGTGTGTTGTATTCAGAGTCAAAACTTGAAACCTGAGCAGAATCAGCTCACGGGATTTTTACTGTAGATGGTCACTGTTGTTTCCGTGACCCTCCAACTGGAATTTCGTCGATCGGACTTACGATTAATTTTTAGTGAATTTTTCCGTAAACTGCAATCAGAAAGTAACAAATCTGATTGCAGTCGGGTAAATAAATTTTTATATAATATTGGTAACGAAATGGGCCCCGATATTTTTACACAATAAAACTTGGAACGTTTATGACATTCTGTAAAAAGTTGAGAATTTTTGGAACAAGATAACTATTTTATTAAAATCCCCGAAAACAGCCCAGTTTCGAATATAAAAGCTGAAACGACATAAGTAGTGATTTGCGTGTCTAAATGTCGGGTGGGTTATCCGAGAATGATATAACATGTTATATGTCAATAAAAGTGTTATGTGCAATATGTATGTTTGTCTATGAGTGGGGAATAGATGGGAAGGTTATATGGGCATGAATCGTTAAAGTGATGCATGTTATGTGATAGATACGTGTAGGAACTTTGTGTTCTATTTGAAATCACTAATAAACTAAGTGGTAATCATACTAGGACGTGATTGACCGACCTCGACTATTAGCTGTATTTGAGAGTCAAACCGAGCAACCGAGGTGAGTTCACACTCTTTCTAAGGCATGGGATTCCCGGTGGGTTGGGAATGGGATTGAATGGCTACTCGAACTATCATTACTATTAAACTACTTACTATTGTCCTCGGATTGAAGGGCACGTATGTAAAGCCTACGTACCCGACCATAAGACCATCAACTCTATCAAATGAAGTCCCTCATTTATTGACTTTATCGCCGAGGCCTATGGCGAGCGGGTCATTAGTTAATAGTGCTATTATGTTTAACAAACCTCACACCGTGCCAGTTGGACGGGCGTGTACTAATGGACTATGGGCAAAGGGTCAATGCTGATAGACATTGACTTAGGGCACCTCTTACATTTTCGTAGCAGTCGATACGCGTGGTCTAGTAACACATGGGAAGCCCCCAATAATCTTCGCAAACATGTCAGAAAGACCGCGATACGAATTTATACGATACATGATTTACAAAACGAACAAATGATTTACGAAACGAATGCTATAACTAAATAACCAACTGTGAATTCACTCAACTTTGTTGTTGACTCGTTGTTACATGCCTTACAGGTCGCTAGATGCTTATGGAGCTTGCACGAGGAGGAGGTTGTTGTGGGATGCGGACTGTTATGTCCCGTACTTAATAATTGAATTTTATAAACTATGTTTTGGACATTAAACTTATGAACTATAAACTTATGTCTTGAACTTCCGTTTTATGCTTCCGCTGTTAAGTTAGAACTGGTTACTGTCTTATGGTCACCAATTGTATTGTGATTGGTTTTACTTACTAAGATTACGTTGTTCAATATGATTGGTGGCTCGATCCTGGTCGCGTCACGCCTCCAAGCGGTGATACCCCGCATGGTGGATTTTGGGGGTGTGACACTGAAGATCAAACAACAAGAAGAAACCAGATTGGACGCTTGAAAAGAACAACATATCTTCTTCAAAGAATCAGAAGCTGATCAAGAACAAGAGAAGATTATCAAAAAGGACCATTCTGATGGACCTGATGATATTTCTGATGAAATATCATTAGTTTCTGGTAAATCTGATCATCAGACTTTCTGATGATTTGTTCATCAGAATTTCTGATGAAGTGGTTATCAGAAATTCTGATAAACGCCACTTGTCTAAACGTGTAATACCCGGCCACAATAACCGAAGCAACTTGACATTATTGGATCTCATGATGACCAAAGCAACTTGATAATTGGATTCAATGAATATGTTAAGAAGCTACTTTTTGCAGGACATATGCATGAATAAACAAATGTTTATTCATGCCCATGGGCTTTCTATAAATAGAAAGCTCTTCAACCAAAGGACGATGAGTTAAGTAAGCATTCAATACATACAACAAAAACTCCATTGTCCTTTCACCTCATAATTACACAAGTATTCGTTTGTAATAGATAATAACCTCACAATCACCTTGTAAACCATTTTGTTTCAAAGTGATATAAATTTTAAAATTCTGTAGGTCTTGTTTCTTGAAAGTCTGATTTCTATTTCCGCACACTATTTTCATATTTGTTGAAATCACTTGCCATATTACGTGAAAAGAAAGTTTTTAAGTCCAACTAGTACCAACAATTGGTATCAGAGCACATTGAATAAATCATTTTCAAACGATCAATTGCTCATCTCTTTTTCTCTAAATATGGCAAACTTTCAAACATGGAATAATGCTTTCAACATTGGTTCAATGTCTAAACCTCCGACCTTGGTCAGAGAGGAATACCCACAATGGAAAATCAGGATGGTCAACATCCTTAATGGACATGACCGAACTCTGTTTCAATCAATTGAAAGGGGTCCATATGTACCAACGACTGAAATACCAGCTATTCCACCAACTGATCAATCACCAGGAGTCCCTGCCTCTTTGGCTCCCAAAAGTGAATGTTTTTGGAGCCAAGAAGACAAGGACCTGATGGCTGTAGATGAAAGGGCCAAATCACTTTTAATAATGGCACTTCCTAATGACATATTCTCTCAAGTTGATGCATGTGCATCAGCTAAAGAGATATGGGATCAGTTAGAAAATCTTTGTGAAGGAGGGGAAATGATAAAGAGGAACAAAAGAACAAACTGTGTTTCCTCCTATGAGAGATTTAAAAGTTTACCAAATGAAAAACTTTATGAAACCTATCATAGATTTGCAAAACTTTTGAATGAGCTAAAGAAATTTGGGATTGTAAAATCAAATGATGAAAGGAATATAAAATGTCTGGATGCTTTGCTTAGAGAATGGAGAAGTCTAACCATGACTTTGTCCTCCACCTTAGAACTAGGTAATATGAGTCTTCATGATTTATATAGCATTCTGGTCCCTAGAGAAGTAGAGATATATGAAGAATCAAATCAAAGAGGGGGATCTTTAGCTTTAATCTCAAACTCACAAAGAACACCCATCTGTGATCCACAAACCTCAAACTGCCAAAATATTGAAAATTCTGATACATCATCATATTTTTCTGCTTTTACTGAAGCAATTGCATTGCTCACCAAAACTTTTGAGCAGAGGTTAAGGGGAGGTGGTAAAAGGTACTAGAAAAGTGATAAAGGGAGGATGGAAGGAAGATCTAGGGATAAAGGAAAAGCACAAGTTGTGTGTTACAAATGTAAACAAAAGGGTCACTATGCATCAGAGTGCAAAAATAAGAAACTGAAGGATGTTGCATGCTATGAGAAGAAGCTAGAAGAAGCCAAGAAGTAACAACAAGCCAGTTTGATAGCTGGGACAGATACATGGCTGTCAGATGACTCTTCTGATGAAGAAGAAGACGAGATGGCAAATTTCTGTCTCATGGCACTTTCTGGTGAACTACCTGAAACATCAGAACCAAAGGTAAATCTAGATAATCTTGACCTTGAACACAAATTAAACAAACTTATGTCAGATTTTCTAAATCTACAAGAAAAACAGAAATCAGAAAGTAAAAAATCTGATGAGTTGCAAAGAACCCTGAATAAAGTTATAATTGAAAACCAGTTACTAATAGAAGAGAGCTTAGATCACGGAGCAAAAATTAAATTTTATAAAAAAGAAAGGAAAGATTTGTACAAGAAAATTCATGATAAAGAAATAAATATAAAGGGTTTTCAACAAGCAAAGGAATTCATTAACTTTATTGAAACAACACCAAAGAACAGAGGTGAGGGTTTAGGTTATGTAAAAACAAATATAATTAAACCCACCACCTTTGTGAAAACAACCTATCGGATTTCTGATAAATTTACATCAGAATCTGATTCAGAATCATGCAGATCAATAAGTACTGAGAACTCTTTTGAAATCTCAAAACTCAACTTAAAAGCAGAAAGGAGTGAATTCAATAAAAAGTTTTTAAAAACTCCAAAAGTGGTTCACTTAAAATTTCAAAATTATCCAATAATTCCATCACAAGAAGAGAAATCAGAAAATTCTGATAAAGAAATTTGTATGTGTGTTGACATTCTGAAGCTGGTTCAACACCATCTACAAATAAAAATTGAAAAACTTGTTCATGGCTCAACATGAAACAGATATTCTGATGAAAGTTTGTTAGGATCTGAGGTTCTTATATTGTGTTGTTTAATAGAAATGGAAGATGAAAACAGAGATTAATGTTGCAGCGGAAATGGAAATAAACTTTAACACACAATCGAAGAAGAATAGCTTTGAACAAACATGATTTCATTCAGTCAAAAGATTGTATCTATTACAAAATTCAACTGTGCATGCATGCAACTAGACTCCCCCTCAGCCTGAGCTCAGTGATTTGTTCGTACAAGATGACTTGGTGAGCAAGAGCTAATAGAACAGTACATGTACTGTTCTATTTATAGTACAAATGAAACCACTGAGCATCTTTGCTGACATCACCATGAAAGTGATATCTAACCTCCTAACAAACTCTAAACACTGATACATATAAACACTGATTACATAAACACTGATTATACATAAACACTGATTCAGCTTTCCACTATTGCAGCCTAAGCATCGATGTTGAGGATCAGTGCTTTCTTCAAAGGGTGATCAGTCCTTGAATGGGCAGTGCTTTGGTCTTCATCAGTACTTGAGAGACATCAGTAGTTAGAGCTTCAGTCTTTATTCTTCATCAGTTCTTTGGCTTATCAGTTGTTGAGATGATCAGTACTTGGAGTTCATTAGATGATAGATAACCATTGTCAAGGGGAGAATCTAGAACAAGCACTGCTTATGATGACGAACTGTTTGAGAACCAGTTTTGGCTTTCCTTATCATCTGTTCTTCAAGGCTTGAATGCATGGGCCAACAATCTCCCCCTAGAACAGATGATGCCAAAACACTTCCTTATTTTTTGTCTTTATTCTCCCATCAGCTTTTCCCTAATTTGGCCCTTGAATTGTAGCTCAAAGTTAAGAGAATCTTCATCATCCTCATCCCTGCAAAGTTGAAGGTCTAATAGATCTAGGAGATCAGCTGCATCCAGACCTAATGCATCCTCCCTTGAAATGCGTTTAACTTTTCCATTGGACTTGAGTAGAGTCAGTACATGGGTCTTTTTATCAGACTTCCACTTTAGTATTCCTGAGTTCTATGGATTTCTGTGGATGGACATTATTTGATGAGAGTTTGGAGAAGGAGGCCTGCTCATGAATCTTTTGGCAATTTCTTGTAACTTTGCTGAGTCAGGATTCTCTTCAATCATTTGCTTGATAGCCACTTTTATAATGCCAGCTTCTCTATGTGCATCTTCTTCATCAATCTTCTTTTGCCTTTTTCTTTGATTTAAGGCAATGATGGATGTGTCAGATGATGTGAACAAAGTTTTTAGAGAGAGGGTCTGATGCTGTGGTTCATCAGCCATTTTGTTCTTGTATGTTGGTTTCTTTGGTGCTGTAGGATCTGTTTCTCTTAGTTTCTCCAGCTTCTCATAAATCATGTCTGTATACTGCCTTGACCATTTTAAACTGGTCTTTGCTGAACCATATTTAGTTACAACCAACTCAGCTTTCTTCCTCTTGTATTCCAAAGTAAGTTCTGCAATGGTCTTTTTGTACTTATTCCAATCCGGTGCAGACCTTTTCATCTGAGGATCATTCTTTATTCTTTCAATTCTGTTGACTTCAACTTTGAGAGCAAGGAGTGGCCAGTCTTTGAATTGTTCAACTTTGGCAGGATAAAACTTTTCACTCATGATCAGCTCTAAGAGATCTTTCCTTAGCTTTTTCTGTAAATCAGCATTTGGTGGTAGATTGGACATCTCTTTGCTTAAGTCTCTTGCATAGTCTTCCAATTTCTTGAATTTAAAAAGCCCATGCTGCATTCGACTTGAGATGTTACTATCACCTTTCCCTTTACCTTCATACTTGACTTGCAATTCAGCTTGCCTGAGTTTAAGTTTCAGATACTCTTCCATGTTCTTGGGAGGTCTGAAGCCATGAAGGGAACCTTTTACTGCATGCAATTCCAGAGGATAATCTGCTGATAATGGAACAGTTCTTGAAGGATCATGACCTTCAAGTACTTGTGAGTCAACAAGAAGGTTTGATGGTGATGATGGTGGAGGAATGAATGGTTCAGGATTAGTTTGAATGAAAGGTGAAGATGATAAAGGAGTGGGTGCAGGGATATCATCATCATTCACTTGAAACTTTCTTTTTCTGGTGTAAACCTTTTTAGAGAAGGGGTTTTTGTTGGAGATTGGGAAATAGGAATGAGTATGGCTTGGGAAGGGAATTGGAAAGTGGTGATTGGTTGACTAACAACTGTTGAAACAACTGGTGTTTCAACCGCTGTTGTGATAACAACTATTGAAGTGTCAGCATTTGTTGTAGCAGTGGATGGTATTGGTGATGATGGTTTTGTTTTAGGCTTTTTGGTAGGCTGTTTTTGTGATGGTGGTGTTGGTTTGGGTGTGTCAGTGGTTGTTCTTTTAATACCAGCAGTGGTTGTTTTTGGTGATGAGGGTGATTTAGGGTATGTGGCAAATGGTGGTTTATTGTGTTTGTGGGATTTCCTCCTTTCAGAAGTGCCAAGACCCTTTGTTTTTATTTCCCATTCCTTCATTTCCTTTTGTTCCTTCTTCCACTCCCTTTCCTTGGTTTCCTTCTGATTTTGAACAGTCTTTTTGTCTTTAGCCACTTCATCTACTAGAATATTTAGGGTTTCATCAACTCCCTTTTTCTTATCTTTGTTAGATGTTTCATCAGTGGCAGTAGAAGACTTCTTCTTAGGTTCTAGCTTTTTGGTTGGCTTTTACCTAGGAGTAGGTCTGCCAAGCTTTTTCAAGTCATGTTTCTCCCCCTTTTTGGCATCATCTTGATCATCATCATCTTTGTAGATAGATGCAGGGGCAGTGCTAGTAATGTTAACCAAGGCCTCTTTGATGGCTTTGATGTCAGCCTGAGTATCCTTGTAACTTGCATCAACCATGTTTCGTATTAGTGCCATCTGATGGTTGTGCTGAGTTTCTGCAAGTTCCCTTTGAGCTGTAATGATAGGTTGAACTGCATTCCATAGCTCTTGGGAATAATGTTGTGGAGTGGGTTGACTTTTGGAAGCTTGTACTAGAAACTCAATGGATGCATTCATGTTTGTAACAATTGTTCCATGGTAGAGAGCCTCTCCGTCAAATCTTGGTATTTTAAACCATCACCCAAGTGAATGGGATCATCTGATTTTCTACCAGTGGTAGTTGTATCAGCAGTTGAACCAGGAGGAGTCTCCAATGGTTCATCCACTGATACCCCTTTGTCTTTGTACTGGGGACCTCCCTCTGTTGTAGTTACCTTGGAAATAACACCACTGGTTAACTTGAAAACACCAGTAGATACCTTGATAGCATCATCAATGGTTGCCTTCAAGGGAGTCTGACTTATGTAACTACTGTCCAGGTGTAGATTAGTGGATCCAACACCTGTAGTAGCTGCTCCACTTGAACTACCAACAGTAATTTCATAGAATTCTAGTGGTGTAACCTCCTCATCTGTTTGTGGGACAACCAATTGAGTGGATTCAGACACAGCCATTGTTGTGGTTGTACTCTCAGTAATTGGTTGGTTAGAGCGATTGTTTTGTGTCTGAAGCTCATTGGCATCAAACAGTGTATTGATGGATGGTGGAAGTTGTGAAGTGAGGATAGGAGTTGAAATAGAATTAGCCCCGGGAGAAGGACTTGTAAGCATACTCTCAAGTGAGGGTAATACTTCATATTGAGGTGTCCCTGTGCATACAACATGTTCCTTTTGTGAGGAACCAGGAGTAGTTAAGGATTTTGGTAGAGATCTTTCCAACTGTTGTGAGGAAGTAGCAACAGTGGTTATTGGTGACATTTGTGTTGTCACGGGATTAACTTCTGGGATCTCATATTCCAGAAGGTTCTTTTTAGAGGGTTTGGTGGGCTTTGTGGATTTCTTTTTAGTCTTTTTGGGAATTTTTGGTGGGGGTTGCACTGTAGTGGTTGTGCTGCTGTGGTCACCATGAGTAGTGGGCTTAACAGCAGAAGTCTGAGGAGCAGATGTGGACTCATCCAAAGTTTGCTCAGACTCCTCTGTTTGTGTTTTAGAAGGTTTTGACTCTGACAGCCTTGTAAAAGTTTCAGCAGAAAGACTATTTATTTGAAAAGATGTACCTTGGACAAGCACTTGTGCACCGTCTTTTGGTACTTTCTGCTGTAAGTAGAAGCTCAAAAATCTTGGAAACAACAAGAATGGTTTCTTCTTTTCTTTGATATTATTTACATTTTTGACCAAATCCTTGAAAATTTCTTGGGAGTAATTGAAATCAGTTTCTTCCATTATAGCATACCCGAAGTATTGAACTTTCAAAGGAATTTCATTGAAAGCTGTTGTTTTATTTGAAACACAAGTGAGCAGGGTATTAAACATGAACTTCATGGGAGGTGGAAACACTCCATTTTGCATTGTAGCTTTTGTTAATTGTCCTGCATACCCTCTTTTGATCAAATCTGTTTGATACTCATCCTTTGAGAAAGAATTTTTACCTGTGAGATCGTTCATCTCAAAAACCTCGGATATGGATTGTGGTGTGATGGAAACCTGAATTTATCCTACTTTAGATGTAATAGCCCAAGGATTTTTGTCTTGAACTTCTAATTTAGCATTTTTCCAGAAGCCACGTAGGGTATCTGGGTAGATGGGTGTGTTGCAGGTCAACAAAGTTTTATATTTTCAGGATGAAAGAGCATCAATGATGGAATGGAAGTCTTTGTTTTTACTTGTTTTCTCAAGTGTACAAAGGTAGTTGTGTGGGTTTTTGAGAGCAAGAGCCATGGTGATGTTGAGAAATTCGCGAATGGAGGAAGAAGATGAATGAAAGATGGAAACCGCTTTTGAAGGAATTTTGAATTCGATACGGCAGTGAAAACTCTGTTTTGGGTTTTAATCAGGGTTTTATGAGAGTGTAAAAGTGAATGCTGGCGTGGCAGCGGTTACAAAGGTCAGACGGCTAAGAACTGTCCACGTGACAACCTCTGATGAAAGGTGGAAGACAGTTGTTTAGGAAACCACTGATGGACAATATCAGTGGTTGACAGCAGTGAAAAGTGAGAGCAGTGGCTGATTTTAATTATCAGTGGATAGCCATCAGTGATTGAAACACTGATGTTTGGTCAACAGTGGTCAACAAGAAGAATGAAGGAACGAGGTTATCTTTCAGCAGTGGATAATTTTCAACAATCAGATGTTTGAACCAAACAGTGGTTGTAACAAACTTTTAAGGATTAATGAAAATTTTCATTTTTAACTATTTTAAGGATGGATTTTTTATTTTCTGAAAACATTTTAATGCTTTTTATTCATAGAAAAACAAGATTTTGCTTGTTATTCCATGTTAAGCATGCCAATCCTAGAGATCAAGCTTTCAAAGGTGGATGTGTCTAATGCTTTTGTTAGCACATCTGCCAGCTGATCCTTAGTTGGAACATGATGCAGAGAAATCAAACCTTTTTTCATAGCAATCCCTCACAAAGTGATGTCTGATGTCAATGTGCTTGGTGGTTGAATGTGAAACTAGATTTTTGATGATATTTTCTTCTGCTTGACTATCCAACATGAGGGGTGTCTTTAAAGCAGTGATACCAAAATCCAGCAGTTGATTTTGAAGCCACAACAGTTGGGCTGTGCAACTTGCACCAGCAATGTATTCTGCCTCAGCAGTGGATGTGGAAACAGCTGCTTGCTTTTTGCTTTGCCAAGATACTAAGCAATCACCTAGAAACTGGTACCCTCCTTATGTGGACTTTCTTGTTGTGTTGTATCCTGCAAAGGCACTGTCTGAAAAACCTGAAAGGTTAACATTCCCATTAGCAGGGTACCAGATACCAAGTGTGGGAGCACTTTTTATATATCTGAATATCCTCTTTACAGCAATGAGGTTAGACTTCCTAGGGGCTGATTGGGATCTTGCTCAAACACATGTTGCAAACATGATGTCTAGCCTAGATGCAGTTAGGTAAAATAAAGACCCAATCATGCTTCTATATAAGGTTTGATCAACCAAATCATCCTTCTTATCAGACATGACTATCTTATTAGTTACCATGGGTGTACTACATGGCTTGCAATCATTCATCTCAAATTTGTTTAAAGGTTCTTTAGCATATTTGCTTTGATGAATGAAAGTTCCATTTTGCATTTGCTTAACTTGGAGACCAAGGTAGCATTGTAGTTCACCCATTGCACTGATCTCAAATTCAGCTGTCATGAGTTTTCTGAACTCTTCACACATTTTATTACATGTGCTTCCAAAAATGATGTCATCCACATAAATCTGGACAATCATCAAATCTTTTCCTCTCCATTTTAAAAACAATGTTTTGTCAATTTTACCTCTTGTGAAACCAATAGAGATTAGAAAAGTGGAAAGAGTTTCATACCAGGCTCTTGGTGCTTGTTTCAGGCCATACAAAGCTTTGTTTAGCTTGTAGACATGTTTTGGATTAAATGGATCCTCAAAACCAGGAGGTTGACAAACATATACCTCTTCTTGAATCTTACCATAGAGGAATGCACATTTGATATCCATTTGAAACACCTTTATGATGTGGTTGACAGCAAAGGCCAAGAACAGTCTGATAGCTTCCAATCTTGCTATAGGGGCAAAAGTTTCATCACATTTAATGCCCTCTTCCTGTCTGAAACCTTGAACCACAAGCCTAACTTTATTCTTGACAACAATGCCCCTTTCATCAGTTTTAGTTTTGAAGACCCACTTTGTGCCAATAGGACTCACACCCTCTGGCAGTGGTACAAGTTCCCATGCTTGTTGTCTTTTAAACTATTGGAGCTCTTTTTGCATAGCTTCTACCCAACTGTTGTCTTTCAGTGCCTCTTGGTACTTGACTGGTTGATGGAGTGATAGAAAGCCAGCAAAAAGACAAATGTTTTGGGATTGACTTCTAGTGAGAACCCCTTCATTGATGTTGCCAATGATTTGATCTGGTGGATGAGACTTCAGGAAGATTAAATCTTCCTTGTATGGAACAATGGAATTAAATGGGGAAGGCTGCAGATGTGAATCATCTGAGCTAACATCTGTTGGTGACTTTGATGATCCAACATATGTTTGAAATGGAGGTGGAGGGTTAGGAAGAATGGGTGTGACACAATGTTGATTTTTATCCACTGTTGGAAGATTTTTATCAACAGTGGTTGAAGAAATGGTGGCAGAGGTTGAAGGGCTACTTTGGTCAACAACTGTTGATGCAGCAGTGGTTGAGCTTTGACAGCTGATTTGAACATATGCTGCTCTGGTGGTGGATGTGAATTTTTGTTATGGAATCACAACTTCATATCCATTGTCTTGTGGTGGAGATTGTGGTGTACCTGCAGGGTTAGTCTTGACAGACATATATTCAAAAGTGAATTTATCTAGATCAAACAATTCAGTAGGGTTTGCTGGGATTTTCAGAGATGAAAGTTCATTGAACTTAACATTCAAAGTCTCTTCCACACACCTAGTCCTTGTGTTAAACACTTTGTAGGACTTGGCAGTGGTTGAGTATCCCAGGTAATAACCACAATCTACTTTGGCTGCAAATTTTGAAATTGAGTCTTTTAGGTTTAAGATAAAACATGGGCAACCAAAGATTTTGAAGTATGAGATCAGTGGTTTGATTTTGTACAGAATTTCATAGGCAGACTTTTGATGCCTGGGGTTGATCAAAACTCTGTTTTGCACATAGCAAGCAGTGTTTACAGCTTCAGCCCAAAAAGTTAACGGTAAACTTGAATTTGCAAGAATTTTTCTGGCAGCTTCAATTAGTGTTTTGTTTTTCCTTTCAACCACCCCATTTTGCTCTGGTGTTCTTGGGATGCTGTACTGCCTTACAACCCCTTTTGACACACAGAACTCATCCAACTCCCTATTCCTGAATTTTGTGCCATTGTCACTCCTAAAGACTTTTACTGGCAAGTCAAATTTCTTTTTAACCTATTTGACAAAGTCTTGCAAAATGTCTGCAGTCTCATATTTAGAATGTAAGAAGTAAGTCCATGTAAACCTAGAAAAATCATCTACAATTACCAAACAGTATCTTTTCTTTTTCAAGCTCATGAGTTTTTACTGGGCCAAACAGATCCATGTGCAACATTTGCAAACACTTGGTTGTTTTGGACTCTTCAATTTACTTGTATGAACTTTTATGTTGTTTTCCTTTTAAACAAGAAACACGATGTTCAGGACAAGTGAACAATTTTTGTGGAAGACCTCTTTCAAGGCCTTGTTTTGACAAAGCAGGGATTGTCTTGGGATTTGTGTGCCCCAATCTTCTGTGCCATAATTCTGTCTCTTTGTTAGAGGCAGCCGAGAACAGACAGGCATCGGTCATAGGGCTCTCTTTTGACAAATCAACTACATAAACATTGCCACTTCTTTGAGCAACAAGTTGGGTTTTTCCATTGGCTATTATTTCTTCAATCTTTTTGACCATTTTTGGTCCAACAATCTTGCAACTCTCCTTAGTAAAGAATGACCCATAGCCTTTGTCACTCATTTGTGAGACACTAAAGAGGTTGAAGTTTAGATTGTCAACGAGATTAACATTTTCAAACTTGACTTTACCAGACTGAACTGTTCCAGACCCTAAAACCTTTCCCTTAGAATTATTACTAAAAGATATATCACCCCCTCCATGATTTTTGAATTCTTTGAGTAGGGCTCTACATCCAGTCATGTGCCTGGACCCTCCACTATCTACATACCAAAGACTATCTAAGCATACAGAAGCTCCCTGCACAACAAGTAAACAATTAGTTCAGGAGGGTCTCTAAAGCCAATAAGGCTTTGGATGGGGTCACAACAACATCAGTGTCAAGTCCAGGAACATGGACAGTGGTTAGCTCAGGGGTTTGGACAGTTTTTGAACATTGTTTCTCTAACCACTATTGTGGCCCATTTCCTGTCAGATGTTGAAATCCATAAGGGTGCCTTTTCACTTTTGGTTTAGAGGGCCTTTTGTAGGTCTCATAAACATATGGGACCCTTTGGTATGGTGGTTGACCTTCTCCTCTTTGGAATTGGTTGGCAGGTGGTGCATCTGTCACTTGCACATCTCTTGGAGCAGTGTTTTTGTTTAGCTATTTTGTAACAGCTGTTTGGACAGACACAAATGGTTGTTGTTTCATGACAGGTTGTTGTGATGAACTCATGGGTGTTTTTGAAGTGTACCCTTTTCTTTTAACCTCAAAAGTTTTGAGGTACACACACTCAGAAGTGAGATGGTTGGTTTTTCCACAGATGGTGCAGTGTTCTGTAGGCTCAATTATGCTTGTTTTGTTAATGTCATATGCTTTTAGATGAAAACAATCCTTTGTGGAATGGTTTTTCTTTTCACAGAAATCACAAAACAAATTTTCAACTTTTTCTCTCTTCTTCCTCTTTTCAACTTCCTTTGCAATAGAGTTTTGAACCACTATTGGGATGTCTTTAAGAAGAATGACCTTGGCCTTAGGTGCTTTCACACCGTCAACTGTGGAAAAATCCATGGGTTTGAAATTCTCAAGGATGTCACACTCATCTGACCAGGTGGGTTTGAATTGATATTTTTCAATCTCCTCAAAGGTTGATGACCCCTCTGGATTTTCCAAAATGATTTTATTACCATTTTTATCAGTTATTTTGATTTCTTGACCATCCTTGTTTGTTGGTATGATTTTAACAGACCCAGTCTCTTTTACAGCAGTGTTTTCAACTTGGTCATTTTTCTTGAAACATATGCCAAATTTTACATTGCTTTTGATCTGTTTCTCTAACATCAGCTCATAACCTTTGCAGGATTCAACCCATTTTTCACAAGTGATTTGGGTGGATTCCAACTCCTTTTTGCAAGCTTGTTATTTTTCTATCATGGCTTGAAGTTGGTCCTTGGTTATGCTGTGTTCATGTTTAAGACTGCATATTTCACTTTCTTTTTCAAATAATTTGTTTTTCAGTTCTTTAACAGACTTTTCAAATTGTATTTCATCTTTTAAAATCTTGTCTCTAAGGTTTTCATTCACCTCTTTAACATTAGCAAATGCTATGATGCATTTGTTAGAACATTGGTTTTTCAAGACCTGAGATGATACCTTAGCTGCAGCCATCATGGCATAATCACAAATGTTCTCACAAGCACTGTTGTTCTCCTTCTCCTTCTCTTCTTCCTTACACCATGGGTCAGCAAGAGGTTCTAACAGTGGTTTGGTTTCCTTTTCCAACAGTTGTTCACCAACAACAGCAGTAACCACTTCTTCAGCAATCTCATCCAATGTTTCAGAACTGGATTCTCCTTCTTCAGTTTCCAGCCCTTCAGGAATTGACTCTAATGCTGCAAAACAAAATTCATCAACAGGAGCATCATTCTTAGCAAATAGAGCGAAGTTTTCATCAGATAGTTCATCAGGCATGCTACTCCAATCAACAAAGCCTTGGGTAAAGAAGCTTTGCTGACTGGCCTCTGCTGTAGCAGATGTTTGTGCAGCATGTTGTGGTGCAGGTTGTTGCACTTGACCTAAGAGACTTGGGCTTGGGCATACTGAATTTAAGGAACAGCAGTTTGAACATATTTCACTGGAACAGGTGTTACAAGGTGTGCATAATGAGTAGTGTTTACATGAGCAGCAGGGGTATTTTGGTAATAGTGCATAGTGTTTTATGAATTTTGAGGTCTAGGGCTAGGATGTGTTATGATTGGTCCACTGTTTTTGCTTTTGCATTCTCTAGCAAAGTGTCCTAGCCTGTTACACTAGTAGCACTTTAACTTTGATTCATCCAACCCAACTTTTAAGTTCCCATGTAATCTTGGAAATTTTCTCCCTGTTCTCTTATAATACTTAGTGGTTCTTACACTCAGCAGTGCCAATTGATGCAATATGTCCATTTCCTCCAGATCAATGGGATCAAAATGCTGGAGATCATTGAGTTCAAAGGATAAGTTGTCAGAACTCTGGTTTTCACTACTTGCCGTAAAAGCATAGTTAGCTGAGTAAGAATCAGAGTTGTTAAAAGCTCCACCAACAGTTATGTCAATGTAATGATCATAACTCTGATCCTTACTACTACCAGATTCTTCTTGACCCAGAAGTGCTGTGCTACCAAATGTGTATTCATCAGCAACCTTCCCAGACTCTTGTAACATCTTTTTCTGGTTCAACTCTCTCTTATAAGTGAGGAGTCGACCATGAAGTTGAGTCAGACTTAGCTCTTTGAATCCAACGGAATTTATGGTTACAAAAGCAATTGTGTCCCATTTTTCAGGTAATGACCTTAGAAACCTACTATTTAGAGTTGATTTTGCAAATTCAACATTAACAAGTTTAAGTTCACTAATGAGACAACTAAAACATTCAAACTGTTGTGTTAGTGATTCTCCTTTCACATGGCAAAATGTTTTATACTGTTGATTCAAAACCTCCCTGTTATTCTCTATCACCTCTTCTGTACCACCGAACTGCTCTTTTAGAGCATCCCACAGCTCTTTGGCACTGTTACAATGTAACAGTCCTGCATAAATGTCATTTGGAAGAGCTGAGGCTACTATGCTAAAAGCCTTTGCATCTAATTCAATTTTTTGAAAATCTTGTTCTAAGTGGTTTTTAGGGCTTTTAGGCACAAAGCCTTTGGGATCTTCAATACTAAGCACCTGTGGAACACGTGGTCCATAGATGACTGACTTCCAGCAGCAGGTGTTTTGCTGAGCTAACACATGGCTGATCCTATGTTGCTAGATGTTGTACTCTGATCTGACAAGCATAGGTGGCTTGAATAGTGTTCCGGTGTTGTGAGGGTCGTGTGATTGTGATGCCATCTTGGTTGATTTTACAAAAGTTTTCAGAATAATCAACTTTGTACGTGATTACCTTTTTACTCTGTTTTTTCATCTGACACGAACAATTTTCAGTATCAATAAATTTGAGCTGAACTTTTATGTCAAATTGACTGTTAGATCGAATTTGACTGTCTTGTGTTCTGATACCAATTGTTAGGATCTTAGTTTCTTAGATTGTGTTGTTTAATAGAAATGGAAGATGAAAACAGAGATAAATATTGCAGCGGAAATGGAAATAAACTTTAACACACAATCAAATAAGAATAGCTTTGAGCAAACATGATTTCATTCAGTCAAAAGATTGTATCTATTACAAAATTCAACTGTGCATGCATGCAGCTAGACTCCCCCTCAGCCTGAGCTCAGTGATTTGTTCATACAAGATAACTTGGTGAGCAAGACCTAATAGAACAGTACAGGTACTGTTCTATTTATAGTACAAACGAAACCACTAAGCATCTTTGCTGATGTCACCATGAAAGTGGCATCTAACTTCCTAACAAACTCTAAACACTGATACATATAAGCATTGATTACATAAACACCGATTATACATAAAACACTGATTCATCTTTTCACTATTGTAGCCTAAGCACTGATGTTGAGGATCAGTGCTTTCTTCAAAGGGTGATCAGTCCTTGAATGGGCAGTGCTTTGGTCTTCATCAGTTCTTGAGAGACATCTGTAGTTAGAGCTTTAGTCTTTATTCTTCATCAGTTGTTGAGATGATCAGTACTTGGAGTTCATCAGATGATAGATAACCACTGTCAAGGGGGGAATCTAGAACAAGCACTACTTATGATGACCAACTGTTTGAGAACCAGTTTTGGCTTTCCTTATCATATGTTCTTCAGGGCTTGAATGCATGGGCCAACAAAGTTCATCAAAAGAAGAAAATCTGATTAAAACTTCATCAGAAAAAGTACCCAAGCAAGTCTGGGTACCAAAAACCCTCTAACTTTACCATTTCAGGACCATCATGTGCAGCAGGTCTGGTACTTCGATTCTGGTAGCTCCAAGCACATGACTGGAGATAGGAGCTTGCTCAGTAATTTTGTTTCAAAACTGGGTAAATTGGTAAATTTTGGAAATGGAGTAAGGGGGAGGATATTGGGGAATGGATGTATAAAGTATGGGTGTTTGACCATCGAAAAAGTAGCCTATGTAGAAGGTTTAAAGTACAATCTGCTGAGTTGTGGTCGATTTTGTAACAAAGGTTTTCAGGTAACCTTCTTACCAGAAAAATGTTTGGTAATTGGTATGGATGATAATAAGATCTATTTAAGTAGAAAAATAATAAGACAGTCAATCTACTATTTTGATTTTAAAGAGGAAAGTGAACATCCGAAATTATATTTATTTTCAAAAATTAACAAAGGTAGTAGTTGGCTATGTCACAAAAGATTAGCCCACTTAAACTTTAAAAATTTAAGCAAATTAGCAAACAAAGGACTGGTAAAAGGATTACCTTTCATATCCTCAAAGAAGAATAAAATCTGTGAAGCTTGTGAAATGGGTAAATCTAAAAGAAGCTCACACAAACAATTTCTGAATCATCAATAACACAAAATTTAGAACTTTTGCATATGGATCTTTGTGGACCCATAAGCACTGAAAGCTTTTCTAGAAAGAAGTACATACTTGTTGTTTTGGTCAAAAATTACCAAAGTAATTAAGTGATCAAATTAGTTAAGTGAGGTAGTGTGCTAGATGTATTTGTGAAAAATATGCTGATTAAGTTGTTAATAAAAACAGTTTCGGGATATAGCTCAGGATACCAAGCTATATCTACAATCAAACAATGAGCAAAAAAGGTGAAGGGTGACACAGGATGTACGAGGAAATCCCTTGATCAATCTAGATCGCCGGCACAAAACCTCGGGAGCTGACAATCGCAGCTTCCTTGTTCTTCTTATTACATCAAACATCGGGATACAGTGCAGGATATGATGCGGATCAACTAGGTGTTACAATGCGATTTGAATACAAATGTAAGTGTTTGTGAGTGATTGCAGCTAGTAGAGAGCAAGAATATTCGAAGAATTATGTGTGTTCTATCTGATCCGATCAATCCTATTTATAGTAAAATGAAATCAACAAACTAGCCTATAAATCCGGGATATGACGAATATTAACTTCATGAACGTTGTAGACCACTTCTTCTGGCTTCAACGTCCCTATTGCAACTGATTAGCCCGAATCTTTGGGAGAACAGGTCCACTCGAACGTTATAGGCTTGATTCATTAATCTGCACGTGAACTAATTAGTTATTATCAGGATACTGCATCAGGATGGTACCAATATCTTGATCCGGTATCCTGATCACAATAAAAGAAATAGAGTCAGAATATTATCTAGGATATATGTTCAGAAAACCACCCATAACAATTGTCCCCAAAATATATCTGTTGATATACCAATATCCAACGTATATATTTTAAAAATCTTATCTTGTGAATCGAGGTAATTAAGTTAAAACGATGGTTGAAGCGACAAGCTGCAACTTCCAACGCGTTTTGTACTCAATGGCTATCCATTTAGCCCATATATCTTCTCTCTTCCTTGTTGATAACCCTTCATCCTTTCCAGAAATCTCAGGTATTTTCTCTCTTCTTTTCTTTCGAAATTCTTGATGTTTATCTTGCTTTATGGCTACCAGAACTCGATCACATTCCGGTGATTCACCTCCGCCGTTTGTCAACCAGAATTTAATCAGTCTCCCTGGGAAGGAGGTGTGCTCCTGTAATAATGCCGACATTGCCGCATTACGCACCTCCGGCGCTTTTCCCGATAAGGCAATCATCCGTCCTTTTGACCAAAACATCTGATCAGATGTTTCATCTGATGAATGGATCTGTTTCTTAGCATATCCATTTTCTCTTGGCCTTCGATATCCCTTCCGATAATTCATCATGGAATTTTTTCGAACCACCGGTCTCTGTTTCGCCCAAACAATGCCCATGGTCTGGAGGGTACTCCTTACTCTCAACCAGATCAAGACCTTTCATGTCCCTGACCTTTGTATTGAAGACCTTCCGATCACTTACTGTCTCCGATCACACGGCAACAGCCGTTTCTTGCTTTTTTCAACCTCCAGCAACCCCCTCATCCTCAAAGCCAGGAGAAATGAGGATGGGTGGCAATGTAAATTTTTCTTTGTTAAACGGGACTCCATTGACGAAGGCAATAGCCTTCCGGTGAAATGGTTGACTTCCGGTAGGATTTAGGGTTTAAAATATCCCCAAAAATATCCTGATGATGTATCCTGCACTAACATCCTCATGTTTTTACGCAGCAAACTTCAAGGAATTGGCTCCTCCTACTGAAAAGTCCCAAGAAAGAATTAAGAGAATCTATCAATTGCCTGATAGTGATAGATCTTTTTCATCGCATCTTCCAAGTTCAAGCCAGTACTCTTCATCTGAAATGTCTGGTAAGGATCAAAATTTTCCACACACATATATATTTAGTTAAATAAAATACGAGCAAAGGTTTAGATTTTCCCTGTTATGCAGCGCCAGTCAAGATTCCAGAGACCTTCGAGCTCGAAGAGCTGGACAACTATTCCGGCCCTTTCTAGGTAAAGAAGGAGTCCAGCAAACCTTCTACCGCTTCTAAATCAGTGACCAGTTCCAAAGCAACAGCCGTACCCAAGCCGTCTCCTATCGTGAAAACGCGTGCCTCGAGCTCCCGCAAAAGGAAGGAGCCAGATTCCCCAGTTGCCTCTGACGTTTTTCCATATGAGAATCATGGATTCACAGAATCCAGCAAGTTCATGACCGGCTTTCTTAACCAGGTAAGTATCCTCACCTTATATCCTGCACATATATGCTAGTTATATATTTTGACTACACATATTGATACCTGTTCACCTGATTGCAGGGTCTTGAGCGGTTGGTGCATTTGTATGAAGACTCATGTGGACTGGTTAAGATGTTGGATATCAAATTGAAGAAGGCAGAGACGGATGTCGCAGACCAAGCAACCATTGCCTCCACCAAGTCTAAACATTACGAGGATAAGTATAAGGCAATGACCCAGGAGCATCAGGCCACCATCAAGAAGATCACCCAAGAGGCCCAAGCCAAATATGACGCAGCTCAGGTTCAGCACAAACAGGACTTGGCTTCTTATCGGGAAAGCCTTAAGGGCTCCGTCGTTATCTCTCTCCTCCAAGCCAGGTTGAAAATGGCCTATGAGGCCAAGACCATGGGCCTTGAATGCCCTTCATGGAATGTTGAAGCTTGGGAGGCGAAGTTGAGGGATCTCGGTGGCAATCCCGTGGAGCATCCTGTGAAGTCTGCTGTTGAGGAGCCCGCTAAGGTGGCTGAGAAGGTGGTCGATGCTAATGTGGATGCTGGGGATGATGCTAGAGCGGATGCTGGAGGAGATGCTGCTGGTGAAGAAGGTGCTGCTCCTTGAAAGCAGCGAAGTGGGCAATGATGGATATTGTTGCCGAGGCCGGAGCCCACTTTTTAAATTTCTTGGTTGTGGTTGTTGAACAGTTTCTTTTCCTGTCCTTTAAACAATTTACTTTCCTGCATTAAGACAATATGATGGCCAAAGGTGGATGGGTCCTGAGTTTCAGGATGAAGCCCTTGGTCATCAATTAGTATGCTTTATTTTGAACACTCTAACAATTGAAGGGGGAGGTATCTTGGGTTCCAAGACGAAGCCTTCAATTGTTAAGTAAATATGGTAGAAAACTAATTGTGCTTTTGGCGGATGGGTCTCGGTTTGAGATGAAACCAAAAGCACAAACTTTTACTATGTTAATAAACTAACTTTCTTTTGGCCTTATCCATCGTTGTTCATTTTTATTTTTGCAAAGCTTTTTTTTATAACTGTTATTTGATTCGAATACAATTTCAATTTTCAATCTAAGTATCATATCTCAAACATTTTGACCATATACCTTGAAATATATCCTGAGAATATATCCTGATCAGGATACTCATAAATGTTTTAACCAAACTTTTGTCAAACACAGTTTAAAAAATTTAGACTATTTAGATAAGGCTTTTAAAGGAACAAAAAGGAAAGATCATACCAGAGACAGAGTACAACCCTATCCTTAAACTTCAATCCTTTTGCAACCTTTCCATGGAAGATGTCCCCAGTTTGGGATACTTAGTGAACTAGGCCCCAACTTGATCCTTTGAGCTTCTCCCAATGCCTTAGTGGGTATGTCCCCTGTGCATAACGTCTTTGATTACTTAGAAATTTTCTGGACATCAATTGCAACTGTTTGTATAACTTTCGTATTACAGGGGATAAACCCTAAAATATCCTGGAGATAAATCCTTAATATTCTGGGGATAAACCCATAGTGTGACAACTCGAGTTTCCGAGATTCCATTTTCGTATTTATTGCACGTTGAGTTGGACTGTTTGGTTGTTTGACTTGTAACTGTACATGTATGTGTTATAATGAAACGTATTGTATTGTGATTGTTGCATGTATGTGATTGATATTATAACGTGAGACTTAGTATATTAGAAAAACACTTAAACTGTTTAACACATGAAAGGACCCGACGAAACAGGGTGTTTCGCCATCATCTAATTCGACGAAACAGAGTTGTGTTTCGCCATCTACCTTTCGACGAAACAAGGTGTTTCGCCGAGCCCAGTTACGTCGAAGCCCAATTAAGGGCCCAGCTCTGTTATGTGAATTATATCTCACAAAACAGTTTCATTCGTGAAACTCATCACCGAAACAGAAACCCTAGAGCTCCCTTTCCTTGTTGACGGCGATCTTGTGTTCCCGAAGCCCCGAATCGATCAAGTTATTATTCCGTTCATCGCGGTTAGCGTTTAATCTTTGTGTGACTGTTTGATTGTACCATCGTTAACTGTTTATTGCTTGAAACCATTAGGGATCGATGCTAAATAATGGTGGTGTTCATGTTTGGTTAATAATTTGACAATAATAGGATCTATTTTATCGGTTACAATTTCAGTGTATCGAGATCGGATTGTTTGTTGATGATGACCAGAATAGGATATTGATAATGTTGATTATGTGATTGTGCTCTCTTGCAATGGCTAAACCATATGATAGATTGTCTAAAGTTAACCCATGATTATGTTTTGGTTAGTAATCAATGAATATCGATGATTTGCTGAATAAATACCGTACGAATTCTGTATGATAATGACTGTATGATCCTCGTATGATGTTGATGGTTGTTAGGGTTTTCTGCACGTAACTGTTTTATGGCGTAACTGACTTATTGACGAAATGATACCCTCGGAGAAACAGACATGACGTAACAGATGCGTTTCGCCGAGACCACTTAACGACGAAACGAACACGGCGAAACGAGTGTGTTTCGCCGAGACCTTTTGGCGACGAAACAGATGTGACGAAACGGTAGTGATTCGCCGAAAGGGTAAACTGCACAGTGACTTAGTTTATTTCTATTAAGAGTTAACTGAGTTAGTTAACCGCTGTTAAGTGAATCGCATGACTTGTATGATTTGGAATACGTGGTGTGTGCTACTTGGTGATTTAAATTGCATGCATGAACATCGCGAATATAAACTGATTATGTACACGTGCGTACTATAGGACGTGATTGATTAACTGTGAGTACATACTTAGCATACTGAGCAAACCAAGGTGAGTTCACACTCTTACCAAGGCATGGGATTCCCGGGGTTGGG
Organism: Helianthus tuberosus; assembly: GCA_030545235.1. Classification (NCBI taxonomy): domain Eukaryota; kingdom Viridiplantae; phylum Streptophyta; class Magnoliopsida; order Asterales; family Asteraceae; genus Helianthus; species Helianthus tuberosus. The sequence continues at coordinate 96,242,639 of CM060357.1, read as the reverse complement.
AATGGGTTTAGATGATTACTTATGCTTGAGTTGTTATTGGAATTACATACCATAGGCCTCGGGAGAGGAAGGTTATTGGTAGATACTGCTAGACTAGTGATACCTATACTTCTCTTCGCACACACGCCGGGATTGGCTGCGATAATAGAACTAATCTTCGCACACATGCCTGGATTGGCTGCAAACCATACTTTAAACTTCGCACACATGCTGGGTGGGCTGCGATACAAATATACCTAGTCTAGAAAACATGGGAAACCCCCACAATCTTCGCACACATGTCTAGGAGACTGCGATTCAAGTACATACGATATATTGGTTACTAAACGTACGTACGGTTTACAATACAATTACTATAACTGAACAACCAACTGTGAACTCTCTCAACTTGTTGTTGACTCTCTGTTACATGCCTTGCAGGACCATAGGTACTCTTGGAGCTTGCACGGGAGGCGCGGTCGTTGTGGGCACGGATTGTGGATTTTATGATAAACTCCTTTATGACATTTCAACTTAATACTTATGTTGGGCTTTTTACATTATTGCTTCCGCTACACACTTGTTTATGTTTGGTTTTGAAAACGCCTATCGTATTGATGAACGACATTTACTATTTACTTATATGTTCAATATGATTGGTGGCTTGATCCTGGTCAGTCACGCCTCCAAGCGGTGGTACTCCGCGTGTGGATTTTGGGGGTGTGACAGATTGGTATCAGAGCCATTGGTTATAGAGAACTCGGTTTTAATAAGGGGAAAACATTTTTATTAAAACCAGACTATAACCAGTACAGTGCTCTACGATCCACAACGACGCCTCGCTCCACGTGCAAGACTCAACATACTAGGTAATATGGTATATGTTTTATTGCCTACTTGCTAGAATTACATAGAACTTTGCTCACGGTATGCTTAGATACACATAATCCCTATTGCTGAGAATACTTGTGTGCTCACTCTCTTCTGTCATCGCACTATTCGCGAACCTCTCTTACTTATGTTATATTTGCTAAGAAGATCATGGCTGGACGCATTAACATGACACAAGCTCAGTTGACGGCTCTCATTAACGAACAAGTTGCTGCGGCACTTGCAGCCGCACAGGCAGGAGGTATAACCTGCAGTTGTAACTCACACTAGGATCTTTAGATCCTACACTCCTAAACCAACTCTTGTGTTTAATCTTGTCTTGATTCTTATACACAATAGGTCAACCACCTGTTTGCACCTTCAAGACTTTCATGGACTGTCGTCCTACTACTTTCAGTGGCACGGAAGGAGCAGTTGGACTCCTCCATTAGTTTGAAAAGCTTGAGTCAGTATTTGAGATGTGTGAATGCCCCGAGGCTCGCAGGGTGAAGTACGCCACAGGTACTCTCGAAGGCATTGCGCTGACTTGGTGGAAAGCGCAAGTTCAGATGCTAGGGTTGGCAGTTGCTAACGCCACACCCTGGAACGATTTCAAGGAGTTGATCAAAGAGGAATACTGTAGCCGTGATGACATTCATAAGCTGGAGGTAGAGTTTTACAATTTGCAGATGACGGGATCGGAAATTGAAGCATACACCAAAAGATCGAATGAGTTGGCTATTCTGTGTCCCACTATGGTAGACCCTCCCATTAAGCGTATCGAGCTGTATCTCAAGGGTCTAGTGCCAGAGATTCAAAGTCACGTAACCTCAGCAAATCTTGGCACCATTCAACAGATCGTCAAGTTAGCTCATCGCCTCACTGATCAGGCAGTGGAATAGAACAGGCTGCCTAAACGTATCAGCGCTACTACTACCGCTACTACTTCAGCTACTCCTGCTACTCCCAGTGACAACAAGCGGAAATGGGAGGGGGATTCCAGCAGGGGTTCAGCTACCGTTCAGTCTCAAGCACAGCAGCAGCGCAAGACTAATGATTACCAGAGTCCGAGTCAGCAATCGTCTGGTGGTCAGGGGCAGGGTGGATATCGGGGAATTCACCCACTGTGTAACAGGTGCAACAGGCACCACAGTGGTCAGTGTCGCAAGGGCCACTGTCAGAGAAGTCTCAAGATAGGTCATGAAGCTAAAGATTGCAGGAGCTCAAGGCCTGCGAATCAGAACCAGCAACAGCAGCCACCAGCTCCACAAAACCAGCAACAACAGCGAGGCAATAGGGGATGCTTTCAATGTGGGGCTGAGGGCCACTTCAAGCGGGACTGCCCCCAGTTAAACCAGAATCAGAATAACAACAACAATAATCAGGGCAATGGGAACAACAATGGGGGAAACAACAACAACAATGGTGCTAGGGGTCGTGCATTTGTGATTGGTCAGGGTGATGCAAGGAACGATCCTAATGTGGTTATGGGTAAGTTTCTTCTCGACGACTTTTATGTTACTGTATTATTTGATTCGGGTGCGGATACCAGTTATATGTCTCTGAAAGTTAGTCAAATGCTTAAACGCGCACCAACACTTTTGAACACCAAACATGTCGTAGAGTTAGCTAACGGTAAAAGTCTAGATGCCACACACATAGTCCAGGGTTGTAATCCTATGCAAGGAGAAGGTCATTCGTATTCCCCGTACTGGCAAAGAACCTCTCGAAGTTCAAGGCGACAAGAGTGGGGTCGTGAGTGGCATCATCTCCTTCTTGAAGGCTCAGAAGTGTTTGCGAAAGGGTCACACAGCTGTTTTAGCACTCGTTACAGATACGTCTACGAAAGAGAAGAAGATTGAGGATATTCCAGTAGTACGCGACTTTCCTCAAGTGTTTCCTGAAGAGTTACCTGGGCTACCGCCTCATCGTCAGGTCGAATTTCAGATCGAGCTAGCTCCAGGAGCAGCACCCATAGCTCGAGCACCTTATCGCTTAGCTCCAACTGAACTGGAAGAACTGTCTAAGCAATTGCAAGAACTCTTGGAAAAGGGTTTCATACGTCCTAGCTCTTCGCCCTGGGGAGCTCCAGTATTATTTGTGAAGAAGAAAGACGGTACCTTCCGCATGTGCATAGATTACCGTGAACTGAACAAGGTGACCGTGAGGAATCGCTATCCTCTTCCACGCATCGACGACTTATTCGACCAGTTGCAAGGGTCGAGCTATTACTCGAAGATTGATCTGAGGTCAGGTTACCATCAATTGAGAGTCCGGGACGAGGACGTCTCCAAAACAGCATTCAGAACTCGCTACGGCCATTACGAGTTTTTGGTCATGCCATTCGGGCTAACAAACGCGCCTGCAGTTTTCATGGATCTTATGAACAGGGTGTGCAAACCTTATCTTGACAAGTTCGTCATTGTTTTCATAGACGACATCCTGATCTATTCGAAGAGTCAGGAGGAACACGAGCAGCATTTACGACTTATTTTGGAACTCCTTCGAACGGAACAGCTGTACGCCAAGTTTTCAAAATGCGACTTCTGGCTTCGTGAAGTCCACTTTCTAGGCCATGTGGTAAACAAGGATGGGATTCATGTCGATCCATCCAAGGTAGATTCGATCAAGAACTGGCCTGCACCTCGCACACCAACCGAAATACGCCAATTCTTGGGTTTGGCGGGTTATTACAGACGGTTCATCAAAGACTTCTCAAAGATTGCACAGCTGCTTACACTACTGACACAGAAAGGTATTGCTTATCGTTGGGGTAATACACTGGAAACAGCGTTTCAGCACTTAAAGGATAGACTTTGTAGTGCACCTATCCTCTCGTTGCCTGAAGGCACGGATGATTTTGTAGTCTACTGCAACGCATCTATCCAAGGTCTTGGATGTGTGTTGATGCAGCGGGATAAAGTCATTGCTTATGCTTCGCGCCAACTTAAGATTCACGAACGGAATTACACTACACATGATTTAGAGCTGGGAGCTGTTGTTTTTGCGCTCAAGATATGGCGACATTACCTGTATGGCACCAAGTGCACCATCTACACCGATCACAGGAGTCTCGAACATATCTTCAAGCAGAAAGAATTGAACATGCGACAACGACGATGGGTCGAATTACTGAATGATTACGAATGTGCTATAAAGTACCATCCGGGCAAAGCAAATGTGGTGGCTGACGCCCTCAGTCAAAAGGATACCACACCTAGGCGTGTACGAGCGTTGCAACTCACTATTCAGTCTGGTCTTCTTTCACAGATACGAGATGCTCCGGTAGAAGCATTGAAACCAGAAAATGTCAGGGCTGAAGCCCTACGCGGCTCAAGGCAACAGTTAGAACAAAAGGCAGACGGCGCCTACTTTGTAAAAGGACGCATCTGGGTCCCATTCTACGGCAACTTACGCGAGCTTGTAATGGATGAAGCTCATAAGTCTCGCTACTCAGTACATCCTGGTTCGGATAAGATGTACCACGACCTCAGAACTACATATTGGTGGCCTAGCTTGAAAGCTCACATAGCCACTTACGTTAGCAAGTGTTTGACTTGTGCGAGAGTTAAAGCGGAATATCATAAACCTTCAGGCCCACTCCAACAACCTGAGATACCACAATGGAAATGGGAACAAATTTCCATGGATTTTGTTACTGGCCTACCTAGATCTCAGCGCGGAAATGACACTATTTGGGTGATCGTGGATCGACTCACAAAGTCTGCACACTTCTTGGCTATCAAGGAAACATACAAGTTCTCTACTTTAGCAGACGTTTACTTGAAGGAAGTGGTTTCGAGGCACGGGGTGCCCACCTCTATTATCTCTGATCGTGACGCACGTTTTACTTCAGAACTGTGGCAAGCAATGCACAAATCTTTTGGCTCTCGTTTAGACATGAGCACAGCTTATCATCCTCAGACGGATGGGCAGTCTGAGTGCACTATCCAAACTCTGGAAGACATGCTTCGGGCGTGCGTAATTGACTTTGGCAATGGCTGGGAAAAACATCTGCCACTTGTGGAATTTTCGTACAATAACAGCTACCACACCAGCATTAAAGCTGTTCCATTTGAGGCATTGTACGGGCGTAAATGCCGATCACCTCTTTGTTGGGCAGAGGTGGGTGACAGTCAGATCACAGGTCTAGAAATGGTAGTTGATACTACTGAAAAGATTGCTCAAATACGACAACGCATGGCGGCAGCTCGTGACCGTCAGAAAGCATACGCCGATAAAGCCAGGAAACTACTCGAGTTCCAGGTTGGGGATCGAGTGCTACTCAAAGTTTCACCCTGGATGGGTGTTGTTCGTTTTGGAAAACGAGGCAAACTTAACCCACGATACGTCGGACCTTTCGAAGTCATAGAGAAAATAGGCAAAGTGGCCTACAGACTGAACTTACCAGCTGAACTTAGTGCAGTTCACAACGTCTTTCACGTGTCGAATCTGAAGAAGTGTCTGTCAGATGGGACCCTCATAGTTCCTTTGAAGGAGCTCACTATCGACGAACAGTTGCATTTCATCGAGGAACCAGTTGAAATCACGGACCGGGATGTCAAGGTCCACAAGAACACCAGAATACCTCTTGTTCGAGTTCGTTGGAACTCCCGTCGTGGCCCAGAGTATAACTGGGAACGAGAAGACCAAATGGAACTCAAATATCCCCAGTTGTTCGAAAACAATGCAACCACTACTGAGGCTGAAGCTACTACAGAATTTCGGGACGAAATTCCAAATCAACGGGGGGATGATGTGACACCCCAGGAAAACCAGTAAGCGATACAACTTACCTAGCTACCTCAGTAACCGCATGCTAAATTTCGGGACAAAATTTCTTTTAAGTTGGGGATAATGTGACAACTCGAGTTTCCGAGATTCCATTTTCGTATTTATTGCACGTTGACTTGGACTGTTTGGTTGTTTGACTTGTAACTGTACATGTATGTGTTATAATGAAACGTATTGTATTGTGATTGTTGCATGTATGTGATTGATATTATAACGTGATACTTAGTATATTAGAAAAACACTTAAACTGTTTAACACATGAAAGGACCCGACGAAACAGGGTGTTTCGCCATCATCTAATTCGACGAAACAAAATTGTGTTTCGCCATCTACCTTTCGACGAAACAAGGTGTTTCGCCGAGCCCAGTTACGTCGAAGCCCAATTAAGGGCCCAGCTCTGTTATGTGAATTATATCTCACAAAACAGTTTCATTCGTGAAACTCATCACCGAAACAGAAACCCTAGAGCTCCCTTTCTTTGTTGACGGCGATCTTGTGTTCCCGAAGCCCCGAATCGATCAAGTTATTATTCCGTTCATCGCGGTTAGTGTTTAATCTTTGTGTGACTGTTTGATTGTACCATCGTTAACTGTTTATTGCTTGAAACCATTAGGGATCGATGCTAAATAATGGTGGTGTTCATGTTCGGTTAATAATTTGACAATAATAGGATCTATTTTATCGGTTACAATTTCAGTGTATCGAGATCGGATTGTTTGTTGATGATGACCAGAATAGGATATTGATAATGTTGATTATGTGATTGTGCTCTCTTGCAATGGCTAAACCATATGATAGATTGTCTAAAGTTAACCCATGATTATGTTTTGGTTAGTAATCAATGAATATCGATGATTTGCTGAATAAATACCGTACGAATTCTGTATGATAATGACTGTATGATCCTCGTATGATGTTGATGGCTGTTAGTGTTTTCTGCACGTAACTGTTTTATGGCGTAACTGACTTATTGACGAAATGATACCCTCGGCGAAACAGACATGACGTAACAGATGCGTTTCGCCGAGACCACTTAACGACGAAACGAACACGGCGAAACGAGTGTGTTTCGCCGAGACCTTTTGGCGACGAAACAGATGTGACGAAACGGTAGTGATTCGCCGAAAGGGTAAACTGCACAGTGACTTAGTTTATTTCTGTTAAGAGTTAACTGAGTTAGTTAACCGCTGTTAAGTGAATCGCATGACTTGTATGATTTGGAATACGTGGTGTGTGCTACTTGGTGATTTAAATTGCATGCTTGAACATCGCGAATATAAACTGATTATGTACACATGCGTACTATAGGACGTGATTGATTAACTGTGAGTACATACTTAGCATACCGAGCAAACCAAGGTGAGTTCACACTCTTACCAAGGCATGGGATTCCCGGGGTTGGGAATGGGTTTGGATGATTACTTATGCTTGAGTTGTTATTGGAATTACATACCATAGGCCTCAGGAGAGGAAGGTTATTGGTAGATACTGCTAGACTAGTGATACCTATACTTCTCTTCGCACACACGCCAGGATTGGCTGCGATAATAGAACTAATCTTCGCACACATGCCTGGAATGGCTGCGAACCATACTTTAAACTTCGCACACATGCCGGGTGGGCTGCGATACAAATATACCTAGTCTAGAAAACATGGGAAACCCCCACAATCTTCGCACACATGTCTAGGAGACTGCGATTCAAGTACATACGATATTTTGGTTACTAAACGTACATACGGTTTACAATACAATTACTATAACTGAACAACCAACTGTGAACTCGCTCAACTTGTTGTTGACTCTCTGTTACATGCCTTGCAGGACCATAGGTACTCTTGGAGCTTGCACGGGAGGCGCGGTCGTTGTGGGCAGGGATTGTGGATTTTATGATAAACTCCTTTATGACATTTCAACTTAATACTTATGTTGGGCTTTTTACATTATTGCTTCCGCTACACACTTGTTTATGTTTGGTTTTGAAAACGCCTATCGTATTGATGAACGACATTTACTATTTACTTATATGTTCAATATGATTGGTGGCTTGATCCTGGTCAGTCACGCCTCCAAGCGGTGGTACTCCGCGTGTGGATTTTGGGGGTGTGACACATAGGTATTCTGGGGACAAAACCTCAAGTATCCTGGGGAAAATCCCAAATTTACGTGCGCTACAGGCGGGGGTCTATAAACTCCAATACTTAGAAAGGTGAAAACCTTTAAACCTTAGAGAGTATGAAAATACCCTTTCGTGAGAGAGGGTGATCAATCCTCATATACCTCTAGGATCCAGGATATAGCCAATAATAACGAAATTGTCAGCCACTTTTACATGGACTGGTCCCGCTATCTTGAACTATCCCTAGATAACTTGCACTCCAGGCGGGGTGTTTAAACCCAATTCGAGAGAAAGGTGAATACCTTTAAACCTGTGAAGGGATCAGGATCCCTTAAACGTGAGAGAGGGGGCCAATCCTCTAATCTTTCGAATTATTCCGAGTGTATATCCTGAAGCATATTCTACAAAACAACCTTAAACTAAGGTGGGTGTTAGCTTGGCTAACACCCCTCTGATGCTTAAGTCTGTATTGGGTTCAAATAATATAGAATTATATTTAAAAAGAGATAGAATTCATACCATCCTAAGTTAGAAATTAAATTCTAAACTCACTAGAAATAGGCTTTGAGGTGTATAGCATTCCAGGATCTTGGTAGCATATCCCCCTCCATATTCTTAAGCCGATATGCTCCTTTCCCAGATTCCGATTCAATCTCATAAGGTCCTTCCCAGTTTGGAGCTAACTTCCCATCAACGGGATTGGTTGTATTCTGAAAAGCTTTCCTTAACACCCAATCTCCAACTTGAAATCTCCTAGTCCTTAGATTCTTGTTATATGCTCTGGATATCCTCTGTTGGTATGCTGCCATTCTCAATTTCGCCGCATCCTTTATCTCGTCGATAGTATCCAATTCTTGGCATAGGGCTTCAGGATTCTTTTCAGGATCCCAGAGGTTGGATCTTGCTGTAGGTATCACCATCTCTGTCGGGATTATGGCTTCTGCTCCAAATACTATGGAAAATGGGGTTTGTCCAGTTGCACTTTTTACTGTTGTCCTATCAGCCCATAAAACAAAGGGTAATTATTCTGCCCATCTTCCTTTCTTAGCTCCTAGTCTTTTCTTCAAATTGTTGACGATTATCTTGTTCGAGGATTCTGCTTGTCCGTTTGCTTGAGGATGTACCGGTGTGGATGTGATCATTTTGATTCCCTAACTCTTACAAAAATGGGTTGTCCTCTTACTGATAAACTGAGAGCCATTGTCACAAATTATCTCAGCTGGTACCCCAAACCTAGTTAGGATATTCCTTTTTATGAAGGATACTACTTCTTGGTCTCTGACTTGAACAAATGCCTCAGCTTCAACCCATTTAGAGAAATAATCAGTCATTGCTAGCATAAAGACTTTTCCTCTTGGAGCTTTTGGCAATTTTCCCACTATGTCCATCCCCCGCTTCATGAATGGCCAAGGGGAAGCAAATGGATATAGTGGTTCAGCAGGTTGATGTAATATATTACTGTGCCTTTGACATGTATCACATCTTCGAGCATATTCTGCAGCATCTTTCCTCATCGTCGGCCAATAGTATCCTGTTCTTAACACCTTTGAGAATAATGATCTGCCCCCAGTATGGTTACCACAATCCCCTTCGTATATATCCTAAAGCACTTCTTTAGTTTCGGGATCCTCCAAGCACCTCAGGTATGGTCCTGCTAGAGATTTCTTATACAAAACATCATTTATAATAGTGAATCGTGATACCTTCATTCTAAAGACCTTAGGATTCTCATCCTTTGGGATGTGTCCTTCCTTGATATATCTCATGATTGGAGCCATCCAGGACTTAGGATCCTCCTTAGGATATTCATCATCAGGATCCTGAATACTTACTACTTCCTTATCCTGAGTTTTGAAAAGATCCACTGCAGGATATAGGATATGAAGTATTGGTATCTGGGTTCCTTCCGGTATCCTGACTGATGATCCTAGATTTGCCAAGGCATCTGCTTCAGCATTATCCTCCCTCGGTACCTGTTCAAGTGTAAAAACATCAAAATATCCTGCTAATTTTTTGAGAATTTCGAGATACTCGATTAACTTCTCACCTTTAACTGCATAGGATCCATTAAAATGATTAGTAATTAAAAAGGAATCAACAAATACTTGTAAACTTTTGATATTCATACTCCTGGCCAACTCTAATCCTGCAATCAAAGCTTCATATTCTGCTTCATTATTAGTGGCAGGGAATTCACACCTAATAGCCTGGGGTAATATGTTCCCCTATGGCGATTTTAGTAGTATACCCAATCCTACACCTTTCACATTAGATGCACCATCAGTATATAATGTCCAGGATTCTAATTTTTCTCCTAGCTGTTGTACTTCTAGGTCTACTTCATTTGGAATATCACTACTGAAATCAGCCACAAAGTCAGCTAGAGCCTGAGACTTTATGGCATTTCTAGGTTCATATACTAGATCATAGGCACTTAAATTTACTGACCACTTAGCCATTCTACCCGACATCTCAGGTTTCCTAAGCACATGAATCAGATGCCTTGGCAAATCTAGGGCCAATATCAATTTTTCTAAATGAGAAAATCTAGTTTCAGCATCTAACAAACTTTTACTAACATAATAGACAGGATACTAACAAACTTTTACCTTCATTCCCTGATACTGCGAGATACAGGGATAATGGTTCACCATCCTCGGGCTTCATCAATAGAGGTGCAGTTGAAAGATACTGCTTCAATTCCTGCAAGGCTGCTTCATGCTTCTCTCCCCATTTGAATTTCTTATTCTTCTTCAGGATATCGTAGAATTCCTTGCGCTTTTCCAAGGATCTCGATATAAACCTGTTTAATGCTGCTACTCGCCCTGTTAGTCTTTGTACATCTTTCATGTTTGAAGGTGACTTGATATCCAGGATAGCTTTAATCTGTTCCGGGCTTGCTTCGATCCCCCTTTTAGTCACCAGGTATCCCAAAAACTTTCCTGCCCCCACTCCAAAATGGCATTTAGCTAGATTTAATTTCATGTTGTACTGATCCCGGAGATGATCCTCAGCCTTCTTAGATTTTACCACCATATCATCAATGTATACCTCCATGGTGTCCCCTAGTTTGTCTTTAAACATCATGTTCACCAGTCTTTGATATGTTGCACCTGCGTTTTTCAGACCAAAAGGCATAGCAGTATAACAATAAATACCTATTGGTGTCCTAAAAGCAGTATCCTCCTGGTCCGAAGGTTCCATTTGTATCTGCTGGAATCCTGAGGATGCATCCATGAAGGTTAACATTTCATGACCGGCAGTAGCATCCACCATTGAGTCGATATGAGGCAGAGGGAATGGGTCTTTGGGACATGCTTTGTTTAAGTCTGTGTAATCTACACAAACTCTCCATTTCCCATTTTTCTTCTGGACCACAACTACATTTGCTAGCCATTTGGGAAACTTGACTTCCCTAATCATCTTGCTCTTCAATAATCTTTCAACCTCTTCCTGAATTATTGTGTTTTGTTCAGGAGCAAACTTCCTTCATTTTTGCTGAACAGGCTTGAAAGACCTATCAATTCCGAGCTTGTGAGTTATAATATCCTTGGAAATACCTGTCATATCCTCATGTTTCCATGCGAATGTTGACATCCTGCATTTCAAAAAGTTAGTCAATTGATTTTCAATATCCTTAGGGATATTGGTTCCTACGAGCACCGAGATATCTGGATTATCTTAATCCAGGATAATTTTCTTAACATCCTGCTCCGAAACCTCCACGATATCCTGGGCTCGCATCTTTAATTGTTGTCCTTCTTTGGGCTTCGCCGAGGATTTCATCGAGGAAGAATAACATTCCTTCGCTTCTTGTTGATCACTTTCCACCTTGATAACCCCCCAAGGGGTAGGAATCTTGATGCACTGATGATAAATTGATGGCACTGCTTTCATATCATGGATCCATGGCCTACCCAATATAATATTATAGCAGGATAAGGAGTCCATGACACAGACGCGTTGCATTGAGTTGACCCCTTCAACATATACTGGCAACTTTATTTCTCCCACAGTGTTCTTGGCCTCTCCACTGAATCCAAAAAGTACAGTGGTTTTTGAAGTGATGTCCATCGGAGAAACATTCATCCTTTTCAGCGTTTCTAGCTGAATAATGTTAACCGAGCTGCCATTATCCACCAGTATCCTACGCACAGAGTGGTTAGCAACATATAAAGTTATTACCAAACCATCATGGTGGGGATCCTGGACAGTATCCTTGTCATCACTGTCAAACGTGATCACTTTATCAGTTGTGAGGGATGTCATCTTGGTTGGCTTATCTCCCCTTTCTGCCTTAGCTTCCTTTGCATGCCTTTTTGCTGCAGAATAAGAGGTTCCACAAATGTCGGATCCTCCTGAGATAAAGTTTATTATTTTGGCATCCGCAGGAGGTGATGCTGCTCGTTCATGATCCTTCTCAGTATCCTGACCCTTATTCTTCTTTCTCCCTAGAAGATCCTTCAGATATCCTTTGCTCAGGAGATAGCTTATTTCCTTCCTCAGAGCAATGCAATCTTCCGTAACATGTCCAAAATCCTCATGGAAGTCACACCACTTGGATTTATCCTTCCAATCAGCTTTTTGTTGGTTCTTCCTAGGCCACCTCGCTTTGTCTCCTAAACCCTGCATAGCATACATTAGTTCAGGTATATTAACAGAAAACAATATTTTGACAACTCAGGATACTCCTCAGGATCCTCGTCTTCAACAGCATTCACATTCTTGCTGTCATTCCTGCCATATGGCTTAGAGCGATATGGCTTGTATGAGGACTCTGACTTCCTGTTAGTTGATTCATAAGTTGAGGATAAATTCATCCTCTCTTGCTTTTTATCATCTTCCAGTCGAATGTATCGCATGGCCCTGTTTCGAGCCTCATCCAGGTTCCTACAAGGATTCATTACAAGATCCTGATAAAATTGGGAATCCTTTTGCAAACCCATTTTGAATGACTGCACGGCTGTCGAGACATCAAGATGTGGGATATCCAGAGATTCCTTGCTAAACTTGTTCACATAATCCCTTAAGGATTCTTGTGGACCTTGAGTTATCCTGTAGAGATCACTGGTTAGTTTCTCATAACTTCGACTACAAGAAAATTGACTATTAAATAAATTAACTAAGTGAGCAAATGATATAATTGAATGAGGTGGAACATTTAAGAGCCATTTTAAGGCTGATCCTATCAGAATGGAGCCAAAACCCTTGCAGAGGCATGCTTCCTTGAGATCCGGAGGGATAGGGTTAATTTCCATCCTCTCCCTATACTGAGCAATATGCTCTTCAGGATCCGTGGTTCCGTCATAGAACTTCATGTTGGGGGTTTGAAATCTTATTGGGATTTCAGCATCACAAATAGGATATGGAAACCGGGATATCCTGTGGCTATCCTAGGATACTTCTGGAATTGGCTGGACCACCCCAGGTACACTGGATATCATATCCTTCAATTTCTTAATTTCCCTGGAGAATGCTGATGTCATACCTGCATCCTGCAAAGATCAAAGACCATTAGTGACAAGGGTATTAGTATTATTAGACATGTTACCAGTCTGAGGACTCTGGCCATATCCTGAAGCATATCCTGAACTTCTCACAGTTGACACCCTAACCGAAGAGGGTATCTCAGGAGTATGATTCTGGGAATGGCTAGGCACAATATCCTCAGCAGGCCTACTCGAGCTGGACTTCAAGAGCTGTATTTCTCTTATTAGCATTTGATTTGTTTCCTGCTGCTGCTTCATCTGATCATGTATACTACCAAACAAAGTTAGAATTTCATCATTAGAAGCCAAAATAGGAGTTCCCCTGAGACAATAGATCCTTGAACATTCTGAGTGGGAATAATATCCCGAGCCACATGAGTTTCGGTCCTTCTTGGAGGAGCTTGAGGCTGAGATGAAGCTTGTGTCCTCGGAGGTGGTCGAAGCACTGAACCAATTGTTGCAGAGGTTGTAGCAGACACGGTGGAAGAGCTCATGTTTGATCTTGAGGCCATTGAAAATAGTGTAGCAAAAAGTTTCGAAAACAAAAAACCAAGTAATGATTTTGCAAAAGCTTTTAGTAGAAATAGCACCACTTGCCCCCCGGTGGGCGCCAAATTGTTTTGGTAAAAAATTACCTAAGTAATTAAGTGATCAAATTAGATAAGTGAGGTAGTGTGCTAGATGTATTTGTGAAAAATATGCTGATTAAGTTGTTAATAAAAACAGTTTCAGGATATAGCTCAGGATACCGAGCTATATCTACAATCAAACAATGAGCAAAAAAGGTAGAGGGTGACACAGGATGTACGAGGAAAGCCCTTGATCAATCTAGATCACAGGCACAAAACCTCGGGAGCTGACAATCGCAGCTGCATTGTTCTTCTTATTACTTCAAATATCGGGATACAATGCAGGATATGATGCGGATCAACTAGGTGTTACAATGCGATTTGAATACAAGTGTAAGTGTTTGTGAGTGATTGCAGCTAGTAGAGAGCAAGAGTGTTCGAAGAATTGTGTGTGTTCTATCTAATCCGATCAATCCTATTTATAGTAAAATGAAATCAACAAACTAGCCTATAAATCCGGGATACGCCGAATATTCCCTTCATGAACGTTGTAGACCACTTCTTCCGGCTTCAACGTCCCTATTGCAACTGATTAGCCCGAGTCTTTGGGAGAACAGGTCCACTCGAACGTTATAGGCTTGCTTCATTAATCTGAACATGAACTAATTAGTTATTATCAGGATACTGCATCCGGATGTTACCAATATCCTGATCCGGTATCCTGATCACAATAAAAGAAATAGAGTCATAATATTATCTAGGATATATGCTCAAAAAACCACCCATAACACTTGTCATTGTAGATGACTTTTCCAGATACACATGGGTAGAGTTTTTAAGAAAGAAAAGTGAAACTCCAGATCTGATCCTAAATTTTATCAGAAAAATTGAAAATCTTTTAAAATTGTCAGTCAGAAAGATCGGAACAAATAATGGAACAGAATTTAAGAACTCAAAAGTTGAGAGCTTCCTTGTAAGCAAAGGAATCTCTCATGATTTTTCTGCTCCAAGATCACCTCAACAGAATGGAGTGGTAGAAAGGAGAAACAGAACCTTAGTGGAAGCAGCCAGAACAATGCTTGCTCATGCAAAACTGCCCACTCATTTTTGGGCAGAGGCAATAGCAAATGCTTGTTTTACCCAAAGCAGGTCCATAATCAACAAAAGACATAATAAAACAACGTACAACATTATAAATGGAAGAATACCAAATGTAAAATTTTTGCACACATTTGGTCGTAGGTGTTTTGTTTTCAATGATTTTGAAAGTCTTGAAAAATTTGACAGAAAATCAGAGAAAGGGATTTTTCTTGGTTATTCAATGTCCTCAAAAGCATATAGAATTTTTATCTTAAACACAAGGACAACCAGAGAAAGTTTATATGTATCTTTTGATGATTCATCAGAAACAGAAGTTTCTGATGAATATATGAAGGAAATAAACCTTTCTGATAAACAAGAAAAACTTGAACATCTTTTTAAAATAGTAACAGAAGAATTCCTAGGACATGATCAAAATCTCACAGATAAATCTATAGAAAATTCATGTGCTAACCCTGCAGAACAAATGGAAAATGTATCAGAAACATTGAATCATAACAATGAAAATACATCTGATAATCAAAATTCTGATACATTCCATACAAATGAGGCAAATGTTCAGGGGGAAACTTCAAATCCATCAGAACCAACAACTTTTCACAACAAGTTGAGATGGATAAAAGGACATGTTCAATCTGACATCATTGGTAATCCTGAAGATGGTGTAAGAACAAGATCTTCTACAGCACATGAGTGTGCTTTTGCTGGGTTCTTAAGCAAGATAGAACCAAAATCTGTCGAAGAAGCTCTTAATTATTCAGACTGGATTCAAGCAATGCAAGAAGAGCTTGATCAATTTGAAAAGAGTAAGGTATGGGATCTGGTGCCAAAGCCAAATGACAAATCTGTCATAGGCTCAAAATGGGTATTTAGAAACAAATCAGATGAAAATGGCATAATAACAAGGAATAAGGCAAGGTTAGTGATTAAAGGTTATTATCAACAAGAAGGTATTTACTATGATGAAACCTTTGCACCAGTGGCCAGATTAGAAGCAGTAAGAATCTTTCTTGCTTATGATGCATCCAAAGACTTCAAAGTATATCAAATGGATGTAAAATCTGCATTCCTAAATGGTAAGATTGAGGAAGAAGTTTATGTGTATCAACCTGAAGGCTTTGTTGATCCTAAATTTCAAAACCATGTTTACAAATTAAACAAAGCCTTGTATGGTTTGAAGCAAGCTCCTAGAGCATGGTATGAAACACTTTCAAACTTCTTACTCAATTCTGGATTCACAAAAGGTACTATGGATACAACTCTTTTTCTTAAAACACACAAAGGTCACACTTTGTTAGTCCTTTTATATTGATGACATTATATTTGGATCAACAAATGAAAAGTTTTGCAAAAAGTTTCAAAAATTAATGACCAGCCACTTTGAGATGAGCATGATGGGTGAGTTAACTTTTTTCTTAGGTTTACAAGTCAAACAAAGAAATGATGGAATATTTATGAGTCAATCTAAGTATGTAAAAACAATTTTGAACAAATACTCACTTGAAAATTGCTCAATCTCAAAAACTCCCATGGCAACAGGGAATAAACTTGATTCTGATAAAGAAAGAACATGTGTGGATATTAAAACCTATAGGGGGATGATAGGATCATTGTTATACTTAGCTGTAAGCAGACCAGATATTATGTTTGCTACATGTTTTCTTGCAAGATATCAATGCAATCCTAAAGAATCTCACCTAAAGGCAGTAAAAAGGGTTTTTAAATATCTAAAGGGGACATCAGAACTTGGTCTCTGGTATCCTAAAGATACAAATCTTGAACTAATTGTATACACAGATGCAGATTATGCAGGATGCAAGATTGACAGAAAGAGCACATCTGGTGCATGTCAAATCTTGGGATAAAAGTTAGTATGTTGGGCAAGTAAGAAACAAAACTGTGTTGCAACATCAACAGCTGAATCTGAATATGTCGCAGCAGCAAGTGGCTGTTCACAAGTGCTATGGATGCAAACTCAGGTGAAGGATTATGGAGTAAATCTGACAAAAATACCCATTCTATGTGACTCAAAGAGTGCAATTGCAATTACAGAAAATCTAGTTCATCACTCTAGAACCAAGCACATAGAAGTCAGATATCACTTCATAATGGATCATGTTGAAAAAGGTACCATAGAGATGTACTTTGTTCCAACAGAAAACCAAATTGCTGACATATTTACAAAACCTCTTGATGAAAAGAGACACAATTTTCTAATCAGCAAACTTGGCATGGTTAACATAAAGGATGAAGATATTTCAGAAAACACAAAGTCACAAAATGAAAATCAAACTGATGAGTCTAAAGCAGATAATCAGGGTGTAAACAAAAATTCTGATGATCAAAGAATGAAACAACAGATTTCTGATAAAGAAAGCCATTAATCTGATGAAATATCAGAAAATCTGATAAATTATCAATAATCTGATAATTTACTAGAAAATCTGTTGATTCATCAGAAAATCTGATGAATCATCAGAAAATCTGATAAAACATCAGAATCATCACTGATTATCAGAAAATTTCATGAATTTCACCATCTTTATTCATATCTCATATTTGTATAAACACATAACTGTAGATCATCTGTTTTTGAATTTTTTTTACTTTGCATAGTTTAAATAAAAAAAATCAAAAAGAGGGAAAGGCCACTTGCATTAAGATAAATTCAAAGCCACCATAGGGAAAATCAATCGTCACAGGTAAAATTTTCTGCAAAAATTCATTTCATTTCTACTTCCAAAGCATGCAACATCATCTTTCAAAAGACACATGGGCATAAAAATGATTAGGGGCTATAAAAGTAGCCGCCTAGTTATTCAATGCAACATAAAAGCATCTCACAAACGGGGGCTTATACTCTGTCACTTAGCTTCTGAACACAGATATCGTATTAAATGAAGAGAAAGAAAAGGAAAAAGAAAATCTTGAGTTGTTAATACCATTTATGGCATAACTATCACTTTCATCTATATATATTAACAAACTCCTGAAGACTTTCTTCATCAAACCTCCACTTCAAAACTTTTTCAGAAAATTTCACTCTCAAAAACCTCAAATGGCAAAAGAAATCAGAACCGAACACTTTCCTCTTATCCTTCACACCACACACAACTAAGGTCAAAGCTTGAAGGTCCTGCATGGGTGGATTGTCGGGTGGTGTACAACATGTTAAAGCAAAGTCCTTTGGGCCATGCTATATCAACACCTGTCATTATCTACCCCACACTCCATCAAGAGTTTTGGTGGAATGCAGAAACCGTCTATAGAGGCACCAGCATGTGGATACAAAGCAAGGTGATGAATAGGACAATCATTCTAAAGGAGGAAATTCTTAGAGATGCCCTACAGTTGACTGATGACCCAAGGGAAAAGCTGGAGGAAACCCTGAAGGAAATGGGTTATCGCACACCCAACCTTTCAAGGCAGATCAGCAAATCTGGTTTTATTCCACCATACCAGTATTTTGTAACACAGCTCAGTGTCTGCTTCTCAAAGAAGATTGGACACTTCAATGAGCTGTCTTACAGGCTGATGGAAGTGGTATATGCAGTTGTACAAGAGAAACCATACAACTTCTCCAAGTTTCTCATGAGAGATTTGGAAGCAAACATGCACACTCGTCAACCTTTTCTGATCTTTCCTCGTTTTGTGACCAAGGTGATAACAAGCTAGCTGGACTTCGGAGGAGTAACAAACTGGTACACCAGGGCCTAGGTTGTTCTACAAGAAGATTTGAATGTTCCCTCCCTACTTCCAACACGTAATCACAGTGGACGCAGAACCTATCTATGGGTGTATGCTACTTGTTTCTATAATGAGTAGTTTTTCTTTTTATTGTATGTTTTTTTTTTGTTGTTTGTTTGAATAGTATATATTTTTCTTATTTTTCAAAGAAAAACATCACAATAGATCTAGGGGGAAGTAAAATGGCATATCTGTTAAAATCATGAAAAATCTGATGAAGTATAAAGAGATCTGGTAAAAATCAGAAAATCTGATGGATCTGATGAACTTATGAGAAAATCTGAAGATTCACCAGAAAATCTAATAAATCATCTGAAAATCTTTTAAAAAAATAGAAAATCTGATAAGTCAACTGAAAAATGAGAAGAAATATCAGATAACATTGCTTAAAATCAGATTTAAAACAATGACAAAGAAACTTGTGACAAAGTAGAAAAATATTCATAGAAAGTTTCTGTCAAAATTGAAAATTTTCCTAGACAATCTATCTTCAAGAGGATGAAACAAAAAATGATGATAAATTGTTGTGAAATTTTTCACAACAAACACTCCTTGAAGATCAGAGCAAAGATGTGAAGTTCAGAAATGCTATGTAAGTAATATCTTCAAAACTCTACTTATTCCCTCTTATCTCATAAAAAAAATCTATGATTCAATTTCCAAATTTTGAATCCAATAAATTCTGATGAAGAATAGAGAAAATCCAACACTTAAAAGGATTTTATGGTATATATCATCACAAGGACTTTTTGGGAACTAGGTCAGTTTCAAAAAGGGTTTTATTGGACCTTTCTACAATAAAAGGGTCCCACAGGAAGAAAAGGTGCAAGTTGGATGTTAGTGTTTTTCTTGTAAATCTTTGAAATCTCCGATTTTTAATAAAAGATTTGTATCAAAATTTTCGGAGATATACCAAAGGTTTTGTAAAACGGCTGTTTCCTCAACGGATTAAAACATCATTAAGGTGTCATAAACCACCTTAAATACCAACAACCCACGATAAATACTCAAAGATCTCTGTCTCAAAACACTATAAATACATCTTGCAAACGGCAGAGCATTCCACCTTCAACTTCCATCCTCAAAAGCAAGAACCCTAAAAATCCTTTTCAAAGCAAAACTCAAAATCACCAAGGCCACAATCAACATCAACATGCCACCAATTGAACACTCCGTTCAATTCATCAATGAAGCAGAATTCCTTCCCTTGAAAAGCAACAATGAAGCTATGAACACCAACATAGGAGAATACGTCATGAAGTGCCAAATCCTGATCAAATTTCTGACAAGGTGTCCTATTGCTCAAGCCCTAACAAAGACAAGAGTTGTACCAGAAAAGCTTATACAACAAGTGGTGAAGACACTCGAACACTCAAATTCCAACGAGCTGACAACACACTTGTGGGGAGATATCTTCATTGTAATTACACCAGAAAAGATAAGGGAATGCTTGGAGCTGCCTATAAGCCAAAATTATGATGAAGCACCAACAAAAGATGGCATTTTTGCATAGCTTGATGCTGTGATGGGATACAAGGTAAAGATCTCCAAAATTGGTGACTTTAAAAGAAACAAATTACCTGCCTTCTGGCAAGTGTTGATGGAGATCTTAAACAAATGCTTATCATCAAAAATTGGGGGATCAGATCAGATTAATAGAAATGTTCTGACAATCATGTTCAGCCTCATCACAGGGATGAACATTGATTTTGGAGAAGAAATCTTTAATCTGATCAGAAGATCAATATTGACCAACACTGGGAGAATAGATTCACATCTACCATTTCCCAGATTTTTGTCAATCATGATTTTTGATGCATTTTCTGAAAGGAATATGGAAATTCTTGCATCAGGAAATACGTGGAGTACTAAGGTGATGAGACCATGGTTTACATTGGGTTTCTGGAAATCAGATTTTGATGTGTCTGCCTTATCAGAAAGTATGATGAATCCGATACCAGAGGATTCACTCTATAGGGCAGAGTATTTAAAGTTGTTGAACAAAAGACTAGAAAATGCAGCAGTTTATGACAGTGTGTTCCCAATGGAGCATGATGCCCAAGAATCAAGTGCACCACAAACAGAGCAGGAGGCTCAATCAGAACCTCAACAAGGTGATGAAGATGTACAAATGAGTCCATTGGCAGAAGAGCATCACGCAGAAATCTCACACATGGGAGAAACAAGTGCACAACACTCTAAATTTAATGTTGTTTAAAATTCTGATAGTGATTCTGGTGAATCAATTCAGGGCAATTATATTATAGAACCTAGAGTGACTGTTTCTGAAAAACAAGTTGTGAGTGAATCCAAAGACCTATTCTCAGAATCAGAAAATGAGGAGGAGAATGAGGTTGAAACAGGTGGAGATCAGTTTACTGATCAAGGAAACCTGGGTGAGAAAAACAAGAGTTTCTCAACAACTCATGGAGAACCTGAAAGGGTTCAGGGATATGAGGAAAACCCGGATTTGAATAGGTTTCAATATTCTGGTAGGGGTATGGAGGATTGGGATTATTACCAACCTGACAACCTTAAAACAGCAGCAAGTGTGTCTTCTGCTGGTGTTAGAGGTGGAACATCTGTTGTTCCTCCTATTACCCAACAACAACAAACTATGTCAACAGAACAACTTCACAAGGAGCTTGATGACATCACAGTTGTCTATACCGGAAAGACAGCAACAGAAGAAAATCTTGATCTGATACTGGAAAAGATCAGAAACCAAAGATCTGATATTGAAGCTTTATCAGAAACTGTTGAAACTGTGAAGAAACAAACAGAAGTCAACACTGCAGCTCTCAACAAACTTCAGCAGTCATCAGAAAGCAGAGAAAAGTCATCAGAATTTGAGTAAGCTGTCAAAGAACTTCAAGAAATCAAAACAAAAATGGCAGAAGTTGCAAGTGTCAAAGAAAGTTCAAGTACTGGGAGGATTTTAGAAGAAATCCAAGTCCTAAGAGCCAATAGAAGCAGCATGGCAGAGGCTCTTGAAAAATTTATGGTGGAATGGTCTACACAGAAAAATCAAGATAAACTGGAGTTTCAAAAAATGCAGAAACAAGGAGAAATAAATGCTCAAACTCTTACTAATGTTCAATGGTTAGTAAAGAGGTTGCAGTATAATGTTTCCAAACTGGCAAAGATTGATTTGTATGAATTGAAAGCTTAAATTCCACAAGATGAACCAGTAAGAGGACCAAAAATTTCTCAACAAGAACAGTCCAAACAACCAGAAGTCTCTCAACAAGAACCACCCAAACAACCAGAAACTTCAACACCACAAAAGCAAAAACAAATCATGGGCCCTCCTCCAAATGTACAAAAACCCATAGGTCTTCCACCAAATGTGCCAAAGCCAGACAGATTAAAGATGCTGACACAGGCAGTAATTCCAATTGAATCATCTTCCATAGCTCTCACTGATGAAACAGAATTCAGCAGATAATTTAATGCAGCACAGAAAAGAAAAAGGGAAGATGAAGTGACATCCTCAAAAAGACCAAAAACAATGATCAGAGAAGGTCCAGATGGAAAGCCAAAAGAATTCTCACTCTTGGAACCTGATCAACACACAATGATGTACCTTGAAGAACACTTGAAGCACTTCTACTGGAATGATAAGGAGGATAAACAGGAAAGTCAACTCTCTCTAGTAAGCTCAAACATCATTCAAATAAGAGGACAGAGAAGTTGGGAACTCATGCACAATCCTGTTACAAATCCAGCGGTTCGTATTGAGAAAATTAGCACTGTAAGTTATCAAGGTAGAGTTATGGGAACTTATGAGCAGAACAAGTATACATTGCTCAGAGGAGATGGAACTACAACAACTGTTACTGATGGAGATCTGGCTGATGAAATTCTTCCACTGAGCTTAGTAAAGATGAAACAAATCATTGATCAAGAAAAGGGCAACATAGTACACATAGGAAGAGCCCTTAATAGCATCAAGAAAGCAGGAAAGAAAATATATCAAAGAGCTGCATTGGCAGACTTTGACTTGTGCATCAATTTTGAGTATAGCAGGAAAGTACAAACACCTCCTCCTAACAACACCTTTCCAGCTGAAATCCTATCCAAAGCAAGAACTGGAGCTATCTTTGATACACCTGAAATGTCAGTGGTTTTCAAAGATGCTAATGATGAGAAAGCTCTGTTTAGAATCAATGAAATTAACAGGTATTCAAATCAGACCCTGAACTACATCAAGAACTGCATGAATCAAAAACAAGAGCAGCTCAAGAAGAAAGGAAAGGAGAATGAACAGCTGAAGAATACAATTGAAGATACTATTGAAAGATGGAAGGAAGCAAGAGGATGGTATAAAGAACTATACAAAGCAACTCACAAGAAGATTGATTACAAGAAAAAGTTGAAGCCAGGAGACACTTACAAAAGTGGGCTAAAGATCAATTGATAAATTCATGAATTTATAATCTGTTTGGGAAACATTATTTTTGTTTTTGAACTTGTTTGGATTTTCTTAATTTGGTTGTTTGAATTATGTTTTAAGTTTGGTTGAAATTTGTTTATGTTTGATATAGATAGCTGTTTTTCTTACAATACTTAGGGGGAAACTGTTAGGAAACTTTTTATGTAAGTATTGAAGAAAAACTTATTCAACCTGATCTAAAGAAGAAGATAATGTCCTGAAGATCAAACAACAAGAAGAAACCAGATAGGACACTTGAAAAGAACAACACATCTTTTTCAAAGAATCAGAAGCTGATCAAGAACAAGAGAAGATTATCAGAAAGGACCATTCTGATGGATCTGATGATATTTCTGATGAAATATCATTAGTTTCAGGTAAATCTGATCATCAGACTTTCTGATGATTTGTTCATCAGAATTTCTGATGAAGTGGTTATCAGAAATTCTGATAAACCTCACTTGTCTAAACGAGTTCTACACAACCACTATAACCGAAGCAACTTGAAATTATTGGATCTCATGATGACTAAAGCAACTTGATAATTGGATTCAATGAATATGTTAAGAAACTACTTTTTGCAGGACATATGCATGAATAAACAAATGTTTATTCATGCCCATGGGCTTTCTATAAATAGAAAGCTCTTCAAGCAAAGGATGATGAGTTAAGCAAGCATTCAATACATACAACAAAAACTCCATTGTCCTTTCACCTCAGAATTACACAAGTATTCGTTTGTAATAGATAATAACATCACAATCACCTTGTAAACCATTTTGTTTTAAAGTGATATAAACTTGAAAATTCTATAGGTCTTGTTTCTTGAAAGTCTGATTTCTATTTCCGCACGCTATTTTCATATTTGTTGAAATCACTTGCCATATTACGTGAAAAAAAAGTTTTTAAGTCCAACTGGGACCAGCAGTTTACTAACCTGAAGTTTATGAAGCAAAAGTGTGCAAGGATGAGTGAGATCTTCAAAGAAGAGAATAAGGAGAATGATTGCTAATGATGATGGGTGAGTGTGTGCCGTAGGTCTTTGAAAAGGGAAGGAGTAGAATAATTTCTAGGGTTCCAAAAGTGGAAAGCTTGCCAAAAGGGGAAGGAATAATTTTGGAAATTGCTGCCGTCAAGTGATTGGCAAGAATGTTAGGGTTTTTGGCAGCATAGGGCATTTATACCCAGTGTGCGACCCATGTCCGGTCTGTCATTGGGCCAAGAGCCTATCAGGAGAGGGTGCGGTCAGGGACCAGTGTGCGAGTCAGCAGAGTGTATGGCTGTTTATTCCCATAAAATATCTTGTCAACCATTTAAAAACGTGCGAGTGACTCGAGTGTGCGGGCTATGATTATTTTAATAACAATGTTTTCTCATAACATCACCTCACATAATTATTCAAACATATTTTCACGTATTTCATATAAGAGTCAAGTTATTCATAACAATTCTTCTCCATTTACTTCATACGTTTACAATGTAGGTGGAACATGAAGGGAAAACCCGAACCATCACATTTCTTAACTCAAGTGAGTTTCTTTATATATATATATATATATATATATAGAGAGAGAAAGGTTAACGTACAAAACTGCTTAACCTACAAAACGTACGCGACGGCTTAACAACATGCGTGATTAAGTTTATAACGTGCGTGATTATATATTGAACCAAATAACCATGCGTGATTACATACATGTATGCGTAATAATGCAGAAAATCAGCTCCCATGCGTGATTAGGTTTCCATTTACAACTTGCGTGATTTTCAAATGCACTTGCGTAATTTGGTCGCGTACGTTTTGTAGGTTAAGCCGTAATGTACATTATACTTAATCTATATATATATATATATAATACTATATAAAGCAAATGTGATGGACAAGATTGTAATTTTACCACACGTACAAATATTGAAGCAACATGTACAAAGGAGATCAACACATTTTAGAGGGGTAGATTGGTCAAGTACTCATAATTTAAGACACTTGGTGGGGTATTTTAGACAATTCCTTGAGCAGCAATTATTATACCTCCTTTAATGAGGAAGAAAGTTTAAAGGGCAAACTGAAGGGTGGTATCGTCGGTTATGGTGTTCAATGGGAAAATTTGATGATCAATTGAAACGACCTATTAAATTGTGGGAGCAATTAATGGTGAAATTTAATATGAATCACTATAAAATCATCTTTTACCTTCGTGATTCAAAATCTGGTAAGAGCCCAACTCTATCATGACTAATCTGTCACACCCCCAAAATATCACCTAGGGAACGTCCCTTTTAGGTGTGTGACGTACCAACAACAAGCCACTAATTACCTTGAACCCATACAAGTTTCAAAATAAAATCCTCCATTATTAATGAAAAATACCATTAACGAGTTTAAATGAAAACCAATATGTTCAGCGGAAGCAAATAGTAAACCAATGTTAAACTGTTTCAAAAACCAATGTATGATATCAATAGTTCAATCACATGAATCCCTCCTGTCGACCCATGACCACTCCAGCTACTCCAAACAGCAAGTTCCAATTCCAAAACATCTAAGGACCTGCGAGCATGCAACAAGTGTATCAGACAACGCTGGTGAGTTCACAGCTTTTCGAAAACATTAGTTACCAAGTGTTTATTCCAGTTCATTCACAAATCCAAAAGTAATATTGATAATATCTCGATACTGAACAAGACGGCTCCTGATGTATGTCTTGCCCGTTCCCCAGTGCTCCTATCAAAACACTAGGCATGACTGGGTCATTAGTTCACACCCGTCCTCTCCGGTACGGGGTGAGGGTGCCAAACCTAAGTAGCGCTACTAACCAATACCCCGTTACCTCCCCGGTAACAAAAGATGGGACTTAAGAGTGATAGAGTGAGATTATTATCCAATATTCCAGTTTTACCCAAAAGACTTATCCCTCTCCAGGATACCCACTGACTGTCCCAACCACCGGGACGCATGCTCAAGAGTAGTGAACTCACCTTTGATTTGTTCGGTAAGATTGTCTACTTAATTACCAGTTGGTCAAACGCGTCCTATCATGGTTATCGGTAACGATCAGTTTTTATGTGCACAAAGATTGCATATTTCATATACAATTAATTCCCGCATTTTTATTTCACATAGCACACAACTATCGTACATGTAGCACACACGTGAAGTTCAAGCCATAACATATCAAATAGTCTCTAGCATAGGCTTAGTTCATAAGCCGGCCTGTCACATTAATTCGTATGTACAGAACACGCAACAGTTGATCCGTCAATATCCTAAAGTGTGCACATACAAATCAGTAGTCCCATCCCCTTTAACTTGAGCGACCCATTAAATGATCAACATAGGTTGCGGCCCATATCAATGATTCAAATAAACCCAGCCGGCCCAATCCTTTAAACCACCAGCCCAATAATAATTCCCCAATATCACAAATTATAGCATTAACTCGTGACATGCAATAACCATTTAGATCACAGGAAGTTTTGTATCATAATCATACTATCCTAATAACAATTTAATAGCCCAATGCGGTTCTTATGGTGGTGTGCGATGGCCCAAATCAGTGGTCCGCAGACCGGGTTTGCAGCCCACTTCGAACCCAGCGCAACCAAATTTCAGCAAGCATTAATCATGTACAACTTATAGATCATCATATACAACTTATAACAGTTTCAGAATATAATTGAATCAATCCAAATTTCATATCCTAGCAAGCATTATTCATCATCTATCACATACTTATTAATCATCACATCATATAACACATATCACGTAATCAGTAATCATGTACAACAACTTCATGAGGGTTCACGTAATCATCATCGTTCACAATATCACATATGGTTTCGACCAGAAAAATCGCAACATAAGGGTTCACTTATTCCTCATTACCAATCATAGCCCAAGTATGAACATAACACACCAATATCATCAGATTATTACTAGCATTTACTATCCAATCGGCTCACACACATCATAATCAACCAGAATTCATGTAACATAGTAACAGATATAATATTACATATGGGCATAATTCATGTCATCATCAAGAACAATAAACAGATTAATAATAAAGATTCCATATACTGACCGAAGTCCAGAACACAAGATTGAAAGGCTCGAGTGTGAAGGGGCCTGCCGTTCGCAAGAATTGAGAGAGAGAGAGGGTAGGATTTGTTGTTTGCGATTAGAGATTTTCAAGAAGCTACGTACAATTGCATATATAAGGTTAACTATTAAAACAGATGGGATGATACACACTTGGGCCGAATTACCATCAGATTATGCAGCTTTCATGTTGGGCCGGATTGATTAAAATACAATAAAAGCTAGTTGGGCTCAGTTAATGAATTTGGGCCGATATGGTGTGAAACTGTAAAGTAGTATCGTGTAGCTAAATACGTGCGCAGCCCAAACAAATTCCAAAAAGTCATTTAACCGAGTTAACAAATGTTTAAGTTTAACGAAGTAATAACAACCAAGTAGGACGTTCTAACACCTAGGAAAGGGTAACGAGGAGTCCAGATTACAAGACTAACCTTGGAAGTTCGGGTTGTCACATAATCAGTTAATATCCTAATTGATTCTTTGAACTGATTCTTCGTTTATCTCCTCACACTTTGTATGTATTTTTATATTGGAGTTTTCAGTCTCGGAGGACACGTGAATGCTTTTTCAAATCAACTGTGTAACCATTGTAGCTCGTCGGACAATCGTTTTTCCCGACCAACGAAACTATACCGGTAATCACCACCACCGAGGAGATGGAAAAACGAATAAGGCCACCTCAAATATGGATTTCAACTGACATCAATTTCAACCGCCATCAACTCAGATTTGGATCTGGTTCCCTTCGTTTATTTATTCCGGTAAAAAATTCTGAATTTTGTAAGTTTTAATGTGTTGTATAAATCAATTTTTATGAGCTTTATGGTTTTGTGTTTTTGTTTTGTTCGTGCATTTACGTCAGGTATGAGCTTCTAAGGCTAAATCGATTCCATGGATTATCATTGAGCATTGTGCAACTATTCTCAAAGTAGGTCATTTTGTTTAATATGTTAAATTTATCTTTTAACTGTGAGATGTAACTCAGTAACTTATCTTAATCGCTTTTGAAAGGTTGTCAAACTTGTTGTTTTTAATCCTTTTGAACTAAATTATCCAACTAATGAATGTGATTAATTATGCTAAACACTTACTCCACAATTGTCTGGATATATTCTCTTAGCAAGGGGATGCAAGAAAATGTACAATACGGGTACAAAGGGAAGAGCCCGTCAAAATCCGCCTTCGATTTTGTCAGCGCTTTGGTTGACGCGACATTAGCATACGCAGGCCATAATGTTGTGCTATAGATCCAGGCAACAATCCCTTCGACACCTTAGAAGCCTTCCAAGGGATCCATGTGGAGAGGGATCGTTGTGGCTTATATTGTAGTTGCATTGTACTATTTTCTGGTTGCTTTAATTTGATACTATATATTTGGAATGATGTGGCAAATAATGTTCTTATTTCATTACAGAAGTCTAAATGGCTTATTGTAGCTGCTAACATGTTTGTGGTCATTCATGACATTGCTATCAGGTATAAGCCAATAAAGATTATTTTAACATTTATTTACTCACATTCCACATGACTTGATTTGGCCAGTTTAACGGACATGGTTGGACGGGTCAAACTAGCCAAAACCAGTTTGCCCGTTTTAGTTTTCATGTAAAAAACGTATCTAACCTTTCATGTTTAAATAAAATAACAAATGAAGGAAAAAAAATAAATCTTTAAAAACAAACAAAAGACGAAAAGAGTCATAAGAAACTTGTATAAAAGAGAGATTGACCAAGAAAACACATTATAAAACTTATGATACGGTAAAGATGCCAAAGTTATAAATGACATTTATAAAATGATTTCGTAAAGAGTTGGTTTAATTACCACATGATACATAATTATTCCTTTGAGAAAAATGATTTACAAGACAACCATATATCATTGATTTCATAATGTATAATTAATTATATTTATTTTAACAAAAAAAGGAAATAAAATAATAAAAAAACTAAAGAGCAAGTTTAATGTATATTGATAAAGCTTGGCTTGTTGGCTACAATATAAAGAATGAAACCTTGATAAGAAATTTAATTCCTTTTGTTTATTTTGATGGTTTGCATAGCCGGATAAATATACCGATGAGATCTATAACTTGTATGGGATTTTTTTTACGGTTTAAATTATAATCTTTTCATATTATCGATTTCGCAGCAACGTGCGTGTTTCCCACTAATATATATATATATATATATATATATATATATATATATATATATATATATAGGATGAGGATCAAGGGAAAACTCCTACGAGTTGTGAGAATTTAGAGAACTCGACCTTCTCGTGCAAGTTTTGCCCCCATCTTTTTCACACCCCTATATTAGGATGTTACAAAGACATTCGTAAAAGAAACAAAAAATTTGAAATGGTGTTTTCGGCTCCTTATAGGACATCAGCTTTTTACAGCATTTACTGTTGATGTAAATAAAAAAAACTACTTTTTTTTAAAAGTTGATTTTTTTTTTTTGAATTTTTGGTAATTTTTTTTTTTGAAAAAACTTTTCGTAAAGCCAAGTTTTCTAAATTCTCAGAACTCGTATAAATTTTCATTTTACCGTGACCCTATCTATATATATAGGGGAAGATTCAATGCAGAACACTAAATATCGCGAGAACACGCAGAACACAATAAATCACCCATTTTTTCAATTCGAAAAGCCTATGATGTAAAGAAAAATGTTACAAATGTAAGATTTATTATTTCCTACACCAGAATTCAAAACAAAATATAAAATTTTTTCACTTTGTGTATAACCTACACATATGCAGGTTATTTGTAGGTTAAGTTACCAACATGTATGTAGGCTATGAGTAGGTAAAAATATATGGTTTTTTATGTATATATAATACACATATTAATGTAAAAAACATAAAATTTTATAAATATTAACCTTAAATCCTAAAATTTAGTGTTTTAGAGTTGTTTTTTTGTTCTAGCAATAGTTAGTGTTCTGTAATGATTCTCATCATATATATATATATATATATATATAGGGGACCGCTAAAATGAAAACCACATCCAGTTGTAAGAACCGTGAGAATTACACTGTACGGGGGGAGATGGACCAAATTTTTTTTTTCATAAACGTAGATACATGTATTATGAACACATTTGTAAAAAAAACAATTCAAAAAAAAAATGTCGGGTGTGTAGTTTTAAGCACCCAAAGTTTGCGTTTACGGGACCCGTCAATTTTATTTAAAATTTACGGTACCCGTAAACACAAACTTGTGGTGTTCTCATTTTAGCGGTCCCATATATATATATATATATATATATATATATATATATATATATATAGGGGAAGGCTCAAATGAAAACCACTAGTTATCGCGAAAACTCGAAAACTAACTAAAAAAGCCTAAAAACATACCAAATTTTTTTTGCATACCAATTTTCGCTATTTAAAATATATAAAAAAAGTTTTTTTCAAAAAAAAAAAATTATAGTGCACATGTGTATGTGTACTACATATGTGAATTATTACTGGCGATTTTTAATAAAAAATTGAACAAATTTTTTTTTTGTGTTTTTTAGGCTTTTTTTAGTTAGTTTTCAAGTTTTCGCGATAAAAATGGTTTTTATTTGAACCATCCCCTATATATATATATATATATATGTATATATTTATATTTATATATATATGTATATATATATATTTGTGTGTGTGTGTCCAAATTTGCGAAAACACAACACACAAGATAAGGTGGTGTGTACATAACCAAGGTATTTAAAAATTTTGGTTAACATATTTTCAAGGCGACGTCTTTCAGTTAACCATGTTTTAATAAAACCAAATTTTACAAAAGAAGGTGAAATAATCACATGATCATTTAGTCCTTCAATGGCTTGAATCAACTTGGTTTTGAGTGGCGAGAATAGTGTTTTTTTTAAGGAAATGAAACTATTTTAATAATGAAGGGAAATGAATCATAAGGCGGCTGTGGATTTTAACTAAAAGTCGGCTAAGATGGAAGCTTGTAGACTGTAGAGAGACTTGTAAAAGCCGACAAAGATTTTATTTGTACTTTTGGGTCCTCCCAAATGTGGAGTTTTCCGAAAGGTGATCCTTTTTAATTTTATTTTTGTCACAAAAAGAAACAAAATAGAATGAGAGTTTTGTAAAAGGGGAAAGTGAATATGGGGCTCTTGCACACCTAAGCTTAGATGTAAAACCTCTCAAAACTACGTCGTTTTAATTAATTTATATCAAAACTAAAAGGAAACTACTAACTAAAACTCGTTTTCTCTATCCGTAAGATGTAGGAACAATGAAATAATTAAAAACCAAACCTTAAATTAGTTTCAATGGAAGCAGGAAGGAAAATAAAATGAAAATTTTATATTACTTCAATGTTGCACACAGTGGAAATTTCGAATCACAATTATTCACAGTTGTTTAAATTGGTAGCGCAATAAATGTATATCGAATTTCCGAATCACTAAAATTTTAATACTTTTCAATTAAACTGATTGGGCACAATAGAAATGGAATCCTATTTCAAATAAATTCATTGAACACAACCATAAATATGGAATTCCTCAATCATAAAAATACAATCGTTGATTGAATTGGTTTCTACACTTTCATTCGTAAGGCATCCATTATAGGGTTTGGTTTCTGATCTTTCTTTCCAATGTAATTCAACTTCAATGAAAGAAATCAAAGTTAGTTTTAATGATTTATTGTTTTTAATTTTAGTCATGAGATGAATTAATCAAAATGACGTAGTTTTGAGAGGTTTCACATCTAAACTTAGGTATGCAACAACCTCATATTCACTTTCCCCTTTGTAAAATGTTGGTTTATATACTAGAGCGTATAGTTTTGAATTGTAAAGTTTTTATATCTCTTTTTATAGAAGACATGGATTGCATGAAAACAAAGTATTTGGTGTAAACGCTTATGTGATATGCGTAAAATGGAATACTTTGACTGAAACAAGTGAGTTGCAATAAACCTAATTTTTCCAAACCTTATACTTATAAAAATAATTTTTTTTGAACCGCAAATAATATTAATAGTAAGGGGATGGTTATTGTATTGGAGATCCACTTCATTGGAAGTGTATGAGACATTTAAAACAAGCATATTATAGGAATATATAATATTGTTTACTTATAAATCCACTTTTCTTATTATTTATGGTCATAATTTTTTATACGATAATATTTTTTTAAAGAAATATTACACGTATTAACGAGAATTTCATTATCTTTAATTTGAGTAGGTTATTCCTATAATTTTCTTAACTTTTAAATTCTTAACAAGATACATGATTAGATATTTAATATGCTTTGTTATAATTGATGTTATTACAATTATGTTTATTATGTGATTACACATTCAATAATGAGAACTTAATTGTTTATACTTTATTACATGATTAAATCTGTAATATAATATAAGGTATTACATGGTTATTATAGGTTGATTGATTAGTGTTTTGTATTACATTTATATTTAATACATAATTAGATCTGACACAATAGGTGTTCCGTGAAATATTATGTCTTATATGTTTCGTTTTCTATTACAATTATGGTTAGTACACAATTATGTAATCACTTAGAGGGTTTTCACATAAATACTATAACGAAATCTCTTAATATGTATTCAAAATCACGTAATCATGTAATAATACATAGTCAACTATTATTACCTAGTTACATACTGATGTATAATCACGAAACGTTTTTTCAAGAATAAAATGCATATTACATAGGGTAAATTACACTTTTTGTCCTTTATGTTTTTAGCAGGTTGCAATGAATAGCTTTTAACTTTAATAATTACAGTCACAATCATTTATTTGGAAAAACCATTATACATTACGTCCTTTGGTTCAAACCTAATTAAAATTTTCAGCTAAATATAACATGTGCCTTACACATGAGGGTAGGTATGTAATTTTACTATATATTTAAAATATATATTATTTTCATTTTCATTTTCACAACCACAGGTCACAAACCCTTATCCCTTTTCTATTCTCTCTCATGTCTCTCTCTCTCACCATCTTATCTCTGCAACTCCATCTCTCTATACATTTTCTTCACCACCACCCAACTACTACCATCCGACCAAATTCACCACCCAACCACCACAATCACAGCTAACCTAACTATCCTATTATTCATTTTCCCTAAATTCACTTTTTTGAAAACCCAGTACATGAATCCTCATCCTAACCTCTTAATTTTCATCTCAAACCCCAAATTCAATCTTTTCAAAAACCCAGATCATGAATCTTCCTCATCCTAACCCTTTAAACCTTCAAAAATTCATCATAATCTTAACCCAAATTCAATCTTTCGCAAATCCAGATCACGATTCTGATAAATCGACGCTCTTGGAATACAAATCCTCCTATTCGGACCTTGCATGAGTGTTATCAGGTTGGAATTCAAGCGGGTTTGATGTGGTTGGCGTTGATATAGACCGATGACGGTGATTCAAGCAGGTGTGGTATGTTGTGGTGAGGCCGATGATGTAGATCGACGATGGTGGCCAAGGGTTAGGAGCGATGGGTGTGACATGGTGGTGCCCCAACTGGTGGAGCGTAAAGGAGACGGTGATGTTGATGGGGACGGAGACGGGGACGGTGGTGGCGGTAGTCGAGTGGTGACATGGTCAGGATGTTGTGAACGGTGGTCTAGGGATAGAGTTTCCAAACTAATAGAAATCAAAATTGGGGATAATTGATAATCGAAAGTGGGGAACGAGAAACTTAGATTGGGGATAATTGAAAGTGGCGAAAGAGGAACCAAAGTAACAGCTTCACCATCGCAAGAGAGAGAGTGTGTGTGGTGGTGGGTGGTTGATGGTGGTGGTAGGTGTTAGAGAGAGGGGGAAGGGTGAGAGATAGAGATGGGTGGCAGAGAGAGTTTTGAAAAGGGGGGATATGTTTAAAAAAATTAATCCTTTTTTATTTACTGTATTAGAATGAGAAAAGACAATATTACTTTCATGTGCAAGGCACATGTCACATTTAACTGAAAATTTTAACCAGGTTAGGGTTAAAGGACGTATTGTCTAATGGGTTTTCCAAATAAAGGACTGTGACTGTAATTATTAAAGTTACAGACTATCTATTGTAACCCGCTACAAACATAAAGGACGACAAGTGTAATTTACCCTATTACATAATTACGTACTGTTATGGGTGGTTTTCTGCTCATATATCCTGGATTATATTCTGACTGTGTTATTTTTTATTGTAATCAGGATACCGGATCGGATATTGGTAACATCCTGATGCACTATCTTGGTAATTACTAATTAGTTCACGTGCAGATTAAAGAGACTTGCCTATAACGTTCAAATGGACTGCTTCTCCTAAAGACTCGGACTAAGCTGTTGAGAAGAGAACGTTGAAGCCGCAAAGAAAGGGCCTTCAACGTTCAAAGGGGAATATTCGAAGCATCCCCCATTTTTAGGATAGGTTGTTATTTCTTTTGCTATATAAAGGAACGATCGGATCAGTAGGAACACACAATTTTTACGTACACTTCTGCTTTCTACTAGCTACAATCACTCACAAACACTTACACTTGTACTCGAATCTCATTGTAACACTTAGTTGATCCGCATCATATCCTGCACTGTATCCTGAAGTTTGAAGTAATAAGATGAATAACGCAGCTACGTTTGTCAGCTCCCGAGGCATTGTGCCGGCGATCTAGATTGATCAAGGGCTTTCCTCGTATATCTCGTGTCACCCTTTACCTTTTTGCTCATTGTTTGATTATTGATATAGCTCGGCATCCTGAGCTATATCCTGAAAACTGTTTTTATAAACAAGATAATCAGAATATTTTCAACACACATTGTTAGCACACTACATCACTTAACTAATTTGATCACTAAATTACTTTGGTAATTTTTGACCAAAACAATTTGGCGCCCACCGTGGGGCAAGTGGTGCTATTTCTACTAAAAGCTTTCGTAAAATCATTACTTGGCTTTCTGTTTTCAAAACTTTTTTCCACACTATTTTCAATGGCCTCAAAATCAAACATGAGCTCTTCTACTGTGTCCGCTACAACCTCTGCAACAATTGGTTCGGTGCTTCCACCACCTCCAAGGACGCAAGCTTCTTCACAGCCTCAAGCTCCTCCAAGAAGGACCGAAACTCACGTGGCTCGGGATATTACTCCCACTCAGAATGTTCAAGGATCCGCTGCATCAGGAAAACCCCTATTATGGCCTCTAATGATGAAAACTGTTTTTATAAACAAGATAATCAGAATATTTTCAACACACATTGTTAGCACACTACCTCACTTAACTAATTTGATCACTAAATTGCTTCGGTAATTTTTGACCAAAACATGTACAGGAACATAATCACTTAACGTTAACAAATCATTAACATTATAGCTTGTAAAATATTTTTTTTAAATAAGAAAACTATTGCAATAGCCTACTCAAATTAAAGAGAATGAAATCTTCATGTCACGCCCTGATATCCGGTGGGCCCGGTTGGTGGGTTTATATGTGACGATTGATAACAGTTTCAGAAATGTGCAGCGAAAGATAGGATGATAAAATAATAACATAAAAGTTCAAATCTATTAAATAAAATTTATAAGTGTTCAATACAAAGTCCCACAAGTAGAATCCGATATAAAAGCGAGCTTTAGGACATTATAGGTCTTTAAGCAGTGGAGTCGCAAATTCCAAGGCTTTTCCTTTGACCAAGCCATTCCACCTTATATTCATGGTTCGTTACCTGCTGTTTAATCTTTTGAAAATACGTCAGCTTTCGCTGGTAAATACAATTAACCAACTCATTTTTAAAATCATTTTCATAAATAAATTGATACATATTTAATAACCCATAGGTTAGTCATTTAATATTTCTTGGGATAGATTTCTGGTCACCAGTTTTACATGTTTTTCAATATAGCTAGGTACCAGAAATCTATGCCGGTATGTTTTGATGGTACACACCACCTTTAATACTATGTCTTACGGGAGTATGCCTACTACCCTGCGCGTATTTTATATGGTCATTCCTAGTTGATGAATCGGGACGCCTAGATACGGTGCAAACAGTCTGAATCATTAAGTGCTGAATCAGTAAGAAGTTTGAACCATTAAGAATCTCATTTAGAGCTAAACAAACAGCCCCTAAACATAAAGAAAACTAAAAAATGAAAACACGAAAGTCTAGAAAAAAAACAAGAAAGAAACAAAAAAGCCAATAGGATCAAAGCACTATTCACATCACTTTCTAATTGTAATTTACGTTAATACGTAAATCAACTGAAAACGTACATAAAAATTAGAAGGAAAACAAATTATAATTGACACATATTTCCAAAAAAAAAAATTATGTCAAATCGTAAACCAACTTAAATTTATAGTGATGCGTGCATAAAAATAAGCATGTTAAAAAATAGTTATGGCGCGTTGCGGCGGTGTCGAGACATAAAATGACTCGAACTTATAGCGTTTATGAAAACGTATTAGATTTTACCCGACTCATTTACATAATTTTTTTCCATTAAAACGTAAAACAACTGAAAATGTACATAATAAGAAACATAAAGAGTATATTATATTTTACCCAACTTATTACCGGGAAAAAATTATGTTTAAACGTTAATCAATTTGAATTTATACAAACACGTAGATAAAAATGAATACCTAAAAGTTGATTATAATTTTTTTAGAAAGTTAAAGAGATTATAATTATTAACACTGAAAGTTAAAGGGTAAAATCATACAGAAAAATAATAACCACAAAAGAAAAAAAAGTCAAAATGCAAAAAAAAAAAAAAAAAAAAAAAGCAAGTTACTATTAATGTAACTTTCAATTGTCATATTATATAATATATAATATATAATGTTGATTACCTTTTACTAATTTAATAATAATATTTTTTTGAACGGCAATTCAATTATTATAATATAATTACACGTTTAAAATTGGAAACCCATTACTGATATTTTCCGGAATAGACTCTCAATTTGGAAAGCGATGCATCTTTCTTATGGTGAGCGGGTCATCTTATTAAAGTCGGTTGTCAACTCACTTCCGACTTACTATTTTTCATTGTACAAAGCTCCTTGACAAGTTATAAGTCATTGGAGAAGTTAAGAAGAGACTTCTTTTGGGGTGGTTCGGAAGACAAATCTAAACATTGTTGGATAGCTTGGGAGAACGTTATTGCCCTATTGAATATAGGGGACTAGGATTCGGATCTCTTCGTGATGCCAATCTTAGAATGCTTGCCAAGTGGTGGTGGCGGGTTAAGGTAGACCCAGAAGGTTTGTGGAGAAAAACTATTTGGTCGCTTTATCACAATTCCAGATTGTGGCAAGCGATTCCGGCTAAGGTTTCCAATAACAGCCCTTGGAAACATATTCATGGTATTATGTATGATTTTCTGAAAGTGCTTTAGATTAAAAAAACGGTTAGAGGGGTAGTTGGTAGGGGTTTGGCTATAGCTTTCTGGATGGATATTTGGGTGGGTTTGGAGCCTCTTGCTAAGAAATATCCAGCTGGTTTACTTTAGAAACGTGTAGGGGCTGTTGAGTTTGGGATAGATGGTCGTCAGGCCCTAGTGGTGGCGGTTGGGGGTGGAGTTAAAAACGGCCAGTAACATCCGCAGTAGAGGTCTCTGATCTGGCCAACATGCTGAATTTGTTGTCTTCAAATGGGCCGAGTATGTTAACGGATTGCCGGGACTCTTGGATTTGGACGTTGGACGACACCGACATTTTCTCTGTCAAGAGTACAAAAAAAGTCTTTCCTATATCTGCCGCCAATCAGCTTTATTCCACCTTTCTATGGAATAAATGGGTTCCCTTAAAGATGGGTATAGTTGTGTGGCGAGCGGTGAAGGATAGGCTTCCGACAAGAGATGCCTTAATCAAACGAAGTGTGCCGGTTAATTCTGAATTGTGTTGCTTTTGTGGGAAATGGCGGGAGACAAGTGAACACATTTTCGTTTCCTTCAGTTTCTCGCAATCCTTTGGGCAGGTTATTTTTCAATGGTGTAAGCTTCATCATCATTTCCTTTTTGATATAAAAGACCTTCTTGAATTACATCAATATGATAACGGTTGCAAGAAGAGAAAAAAAGCTTTCTATGCGGTAATTTTAACAAGGATTTTGAGCCTTTGGAGCTTGCGTAACGAGGTGATTTTCGGAAACAAAAACGCTTCATTGACAAAGGTGGTGGAAGAGACGAAGGCGATGAGCTACATGTGGGTCAAACACAGGTCTAAGGCTGTCGGTTTGTCCATAGAAGATTGGAGGTAGTTTAGAGTCTTTGAAACTTAAGTTTTGTATCGTATTTGGCGGTTCTGTTCCTTTTTTCTGGTCTACTTGGGTGGCTAGCTGCTGGCTAGTCGCCCATGTTTAGTTTTTAATAAAATTTCCGCTTTTCGTTGGCCGTTCAAAAAAAATAATTACACGTTTAAAATATAATATTTTTATTAAGTTTCGAAACATGCTTATGTTTATTTACGTTTTGATATATTATTTTTGGAACAGACTCAAGTCAAATATAATATGTTTTTAGTTTTAATTTTTTTATACTATATGATTTTTCTTTTATAATTTTTGATATATATAATGTGTTATGAAATTTTGAAATATACTGTTACGACAAGCTTATTTTTATTTTCGTTTTGATACAAACTTTATTCAAAACTTATTTGTGTCAACGCTCACCAGTTTCAGTAGGTGCATCTACAACACTTGCCTAAGACTGTGTGTAGTGGGGCGGTATGCCCACACATGGCGCCCGAAAACGCCCAGGAACACCGCCACAAGGGGCGGTATGCAGATGATTTTGAGGTGTGGCGAGACCTCCATAGCGGCGTGATGGATTGAAGTTTGAATTTTTTTATTTTTTTTTTATTTTCTGGTTTTCCCCACTCAAACATATATACATACATCCAAAATTTAGATATGTTTCGAAAGAAGGGGAAGGAAGAAAGAAGAAGGAAGAAAGAAGGGGAAGGAAGAAAGAAGGGGTGGGGCTGTTTTGTTGCAGGTTTCTAAAAAAAAGGGGAAGGAAGGAAGAAAGAAGAAAGAGGAAGGAAGAAAGGGTTTTTAAAGTGTAATGTTTTTTTTTTTTTTTTTATTTTAGTGTAATGTTTTTTTAATTTAATGAAATGAATTTTAATTTTATAAAGTTAGAAAATAATTATAAAAAATTAGAAATTAATAATTGAGTAATGATTAGACGGGGGCTTTATTACTACGGGCTTAAATGCATAACGCCCCATAACGCCCACCCGCACACGTGGCGCGCCACGTGTCGCATAACGCCCACAAAGGGGCGTTATGACTACGCATGGCCTAATAAATACTTGAGTAAACTGTCATTTTGGTCCCTGAGGTTTGAGCAGTTTTGCCACTTTAGTCCAAATTTGAAACCTTTTGTATCTGGGTCTCTGTGGTTTCATTTTTGTTGCCATTTTACTCCAAAAGCAAATGAAACCACAGGGACCCAGATGCAAAAGGTTTGAAATTTGGACTAAAGTGGCAAAACTGCCCAAACCTCAGGGACCCAAATGACAGTTTACTGTAAATACTTTGTTACGAATATGCGACAACTTTTTACTAACATCAGTCGTTGTTTGATTCTTTTAGCTACCGATTGAAGACCACGTTGAGAAGAAAGTTCTCCTACAACCTAAAGTTCAATATTTTTCTTTACAAAACAATTTTGTAACTTGCTACTTATTGTTTTATAATTAAACTTTTTTATTGTTATAACCAATATTGTATGTTTTGTACATCCACATAATTCCAGCCACAGCTCGCAAGGACTTCTACTGGTTAATAACAACTAGTATTACACCTACACGCTTTTGTTGCGGGAACAC
Organism: Helianthus tuberosus; assembly: GCA_030545235.1. Lineage (NCBI taxonomy): Eukaryota > Viridiplantae > Streptophyta > Magnoliopsida > Asterales > Asteraceae > Helianthus > Helianthus tuberosus. Next base: position 96,202,581 of record CM060357.1, on the reverse strand, counting down.
AATTCTAAACAGACATGGCGGAAGAGTAAATATTAAAGCAAATAATTAAACATCAAATTATTCCATATATAAATAAGTAACTTTTTCATACATAAACACTTCTAACTTGTGCTTTGGGGATTTTTCAAAAAAAAAACAAAAAAACTTGATTTTTTTGTTTTAACCCAAAGGTTTTTACCTTTGCAATTTTAACCTTACAAAATTGGTTTTTTAACTTTAACTCAAAACTTTTCATTATTTGCAATTTAACTTCACAACTTTTGTCAATTATACTTTTCGTCTTTGGTTTAACGTTTTTACATTTCGTTACGTATAGTTCTAAATTTTTCGAGTTAATACGACACAATGTACGAGTGTGGTTCAACTTATTTATGTTTTGTTTCAAATTTTGCAACTTCACACGGCGCAACGTGCATGTGTGGTTCAACGATTTTACCTCTATTTTTTCATGTTTGACAGGTTCGTCGCAACATGCAGATCCTAGCTCGAGTCAGTGTTGGTGGTCGATCACGGTTGTGTGACATTAGTACTATTTGACACCGTTGTACGCCCCGCCGCAACGCGGGGTGTGCTTTGAGGGTTTTCCAAAGAATAAATGGTTATGCATATGGTTGTCGTAACCTTGGCTTTAGGGGTTTTCCAAAAAAAAAAATGATTTTTTTTACTTTTCACCCAAAAGTATTTTATAAATTACTTTTAACCCAAAACTATTTGTTTTTTTTTTTTTTACTTTTAACCCAAAACTTTTTATCTTTTGCAATCTATCCTCATAACTTTTTTTACTTTCAACTTTGATCCTTTATAGTTTTCATTTTCCGCAAATTTTCCGCTTTATGCTTGGTTCTAAATTTTGCGACTTAACACATCACAACATGCGTCTTTGGTTTAACATTTTTACGTTTCGTTCTAAATTTTGCGAGTTAACACGACGTAACGTGCATGTATGGGTAAACGTTTTTACATTGTCTATTTTTTCCCGTTTGACAGGTTTAACATAACGTGCAGATCCTAGGTCGACTTAGTTATAACTAAAGAATCCCCGCCGCAATTGCGGCGGGTCTCAATTCTAGTTATTTAAAAATTAGTAAATATTCGATTGATTGTATAATAGTTTTAAACAAAATTTACAATTAACTACAATAACATTTAATATAATAACCATTAGTGAATCAACAAAACCATAAAATATTATAAGAGTTCAACATCATAAATCCGATATAACATATCAATTTACCATTAGGTACAAAAGATTAGGGTTTCTAAAAGCTGTGATGTTGGTAAGCTCCTTATATACCCAAAAAAAAAAAAAAATGCTATGAAATAGTCATTCATCTTTAACTTGAGCTTTTCCTGAAAATCAGGCACACCAAAATGGTTATTCATATAAAGGAAATACACCCAAAACTTAAGAAGTAGGTTATTCATATAAAGTAAATACACACCCAAAACTTAAGAAGTATACACTCAAACTAAGAGCATTATTTTAATCTAACAGGTCTAATGGGTCACGGGCTCACCTTATCTACTTATTAAGTTACATACAGTAAATAAAAATTTCGGTACCAAAATAGAAGTTTAACTAACAAATTTTGTATTAAATGTACCGAAAGACTTAAAGGAATAAGTTAAGAGGTTTAAACAAGGGACAGGTCAAAGAAGTTTATATATAACAACCCCCTAAAATTATTTCCGACACTCCTAAAATATTTAGAACACCCCTATACGTCCTAAAATACACCCCGTATACGAGAAACGGCCCAAAATACCTTTAGTTTTATAAAAATAAAATAAAAACAAATTTTAATGGTCTCTCGCGGGGCGCAAAGACCTTGTCCTTGGCTTACGCGGGGCGTGACAACTCAAGACCAGGGCGCACCCGATGCCGCCACGTGGCAATAACGTGTTGGGTCTAGTGGTTGAGTCAGCCAAGCTAGGGCCTACCCTAGTTGGCCTCGTGGGCCGCGAAGCCCTTTGTTGATTCTTTCGCAGGGCGCGGCGAAGTGTCGATCAGACATTATAAATAGAAGGCATCGGCATTCAGTTGCAATTCGTTCACATATTCCATTCTCTCTCAAAATTCTATAGTGTAGAAATTATACCGGGCACAATACCCCTAATTAGCGAAGCTATGTCTCGTTGTATGTATTTAACCCCCGGTTACGTATTAGATACGCTGCCCGATTGATCTAGTGCTCCATAACGGCTGTCGTGGTTCTGCCCGACGTAGTCGTTGGAGTTCTGTCCCGGGGAGGGTATAACTAACGTAAAAATTGGGTTATTATACTAACGCGTGTGCATTGTTTAATTAATAGATTATAACCAGGAAATCACAGGAAAAATACCTAAAATAGAAATGTGAGTAATCCTTCTTTTTGCGTGAACCTTTTTGTCAGTAATCTCCTTTTTGTAAACCTTTTTGTAAACTGTTTTTACAAAACCTTTATTATTTTAAATTATGATTAGCAGTGATTGAGTCTTTGTAATTCTTCAATTACAGCCGATAAGTTGGGGTTTTGTATACAAAATGTGGAACACGTTACTATTGGACAATGAGATAGCCAATGAGTAATATGACCCACCAGTCAGGATTGACAATACTGAATGAGTAATTGTGTAGATATAAACATTGTAATCGTTCTCAATACTGTAAAATGATAAAACTCTTCTTGATTAAATTGGGAATCACTCACCAGTATTTCCCACTGACAAATGTTTTTAAAACGCGTTTCAGGTAACAAAATGTGAAAGCCAAATAGAAGCCAGCTGGACAGCACTGAAGGCTTGGAAAATGTGGCTATAAAAGTTACCTAAATAAAGAAAGATGTTTTATTCAATAAATTAGGGTTTATCCCTATAAACATGTTTGTAACAGAAACTTGGGAATTTCCCATGTGGGTATTATTATAAAAATGTGGTATTTTACTCTGATAAAATATTTCCTAACTACGGTTCTGATGTAAAATTCCGCTGCCAAATTGATAAATACCGATACCACTGATACTGGCTCGCGGCCGCCCGTTCCCAGGTGTCTAGGGGCCGGGGGTTGCGACAGAAGGTGGTATCAGAGCCACAGCCACTAATTTTAGCCACAGAAGTGTTCTGTTGACATTAAAATTGTCAATTTTGTTAGAAAATAATCAATGAGATTATTTGCATACATGTAGATTATTATTGTGTGTTATTTGACAATCTGTTAGTTTACAGTATGAGTGATCAAGGACCATCGGACGCTTATCGTCAACTGTCTAGTTCTCCTATAGATGAAGGAACTTCTTCTCAGCCTACCCCCTCGGGGTATTCAGCTGACACAGAGGAAGGGATCTTTATATTCAAAGCGCAATCCGAAAAGCCATTCCCAACCAAAAAGAGAGGATGGTTCAGTCGGGGAGCTCACGAGCGTAGGAAAAGAATGAGAAAGTTACAGCAACAGCGAGCTTTAGCAGCTGCGAATAGGGAGATGAACACTCAAACTCAAGATATACTCAATAGGAGACTAGCCAACTTTCATATCTTAGCTACCACAGGCGCAGACCCGAATCTAGAACAAATCATAGCACCACAGCCATTACCCTTGTTCCCAACACAACCCATGGAAATCAAACTTAATCCAGTAGACCAGATTCCTGCACCTGCCTTCGACCCAAGTGAAATCCCTAGAATTCAAGCATCCCATCCTCCAGATTATGACCCATGGTTTGACGACCATAGGGATTACCAACAACTCTACCCACTAGAGGAGCACATACAAAACCCAGTAGCACCTTACCCTAACCTTGACCCTCTGGATCCCTATTGGGATAATGACCAATATATTCAGAAAATCCTAGAGAAACCATACCCACATGAGGAACCGATGCCACAGTACCCTGACCCAATACCAGCACCCGCACCACCCATGAGCACTGAGAATGTGCAAGAACTTCACACATTTGGTGAGGAGTTATTAGATGAAAGTGAACGGATAAGGCAAATAGGAAAGAGACTCGTCTGGAAGTATGACGAGCGTAATATGCAATATTGGATGGATCCCCACTAAGTAACACTAATATATATATATATATATATATATATATATCTGTGTGTGTGTGTGTGTGTGTGACTTGGAAAAAAAATAGCTACTGATTCATAATATATATGTGACTTGAAAAAAATAGCTACTGATTCATAAATCAACAAAATTAGATAATCTCATAGTTACTGGTTCATACTAGTATTGTGTTTTAAATTCCAGTTGTGGTTTGTATTAGACGCATATATATAAAATAGAGTAAAGGTCGCAATGTACGACGATTTTGACCAATCTATTTGTGTTGTGAGATTATTTGCATTTAATATTGTTTTGCGATATTAATACTTGGTAATTGTTTGTAAATCCAGATGGCCAATGCAGCAAATCAGGAAAACCAAAATAATGATAATCAGATAAATAACAGTGCCATTCGACACACAGTAACCTAAGGAATTAGAGATGCTATGCCATCTATCATCCAAAACGTTAGGGAAGAGGAAAATAATAAAAGTAATAGTGGAAGTAAGCGATCACATACTGAACCCAGTCACAACGTGAACAATGGACCATTACTTCAAGTGCCCATTCCAAAAAGAAGAAGAACCATGTCTTATGGTTGTTCTTACAAATAATTTTGGTCTTGTAAACCAATAGAATTACCGGGCAATGAAGGAGCCATTGCAGCTCTACGCTGGATAGAAAAGACTGAAGCAGTCTTAAAAATAAGCAAGTGTCTAGAGGAAGACAAAATCATGTTTGCTTCCACTCTTTTTAAGAATGCTGCTTTAGAATGGTGGAACACTATTCTCCAGTCTAGGGGAAGTGAAAGAACCTATAATATGGAATGGACTGAGTTTAAAAATATGGTTGAAAGAAAATTCTGTCCACCCAATGAGAAAGAACAGATTGCTAATAAGTTCTTAAACCTTAGAATGACTGGAGTAGACTGTAAGGGTTACACTACTGTATTCTTCTGTTGGGATTGAACCCTACCAAAGGAACACTTGATAAAAGCCAAAACTGGATCAAAGCAGTGGATCCAGAATAAGTACTGCTGTATTCCAACTTTCCCCTTGAAAGTGATTCTAACAACTGATGGCCTCTATCCACTGTCCGTATACAACTGCTGTTCTACAAACAACTGACCAAGTATAAAGACTGATGAAGACTAAAGCCCTGATGATCAATCTACTATTATGGGTAAAGCACTGCTGAAGATACAAAGTACTGCTGGAGTCACAACAATGGAAGGAGAAAGCAGTAGTTTAGTCTATTTCATTGTATTGTAATGTAATCAGTAGTTAGCCAATAGTTGTTATATTAGATCAGTAGTTACAGGTTGTTAGGAGGTTAGATGTCACTTTCATGGTGACGTCAGCCAAGATGCTTCAGTGGTTTGCTCGTGTCTATAAATAGAACAGTACCCTTTACTGTTCTATTAGCTCTTTCACCACTTGTCTTCCTGCACGAACAATTCATTTTGAGCTCAGGCTGAGGGGGAGTTTGTGATACATGCATGCAATTATAATTGAAGTTTGAAATAAATTCAATCTTTCGGTTCAATGATAAACATGTGTGTTGAAAGCATTTCTCCTATTTGATTGTGTGTGAAAGTTTGTTTCCATATTTAGTTTCCGCTGCAATTACTTGTTCATCTTCATTATTATCAAATGTAAAACACAATCAAAAGAAACTCAGATCCTAACAATTGGTATCAGAGCTCGGACAGTCAAATTTGATCTAACAATCATTTTGACATAAATAGTTCAGCTCGTAATCGTTGATACTGTTAAATTGTTCGTTTCGTTGAAAAACAGAGTAAGGTTTAATCACCATCAAAGTTGATTGATCAGTACCTGTAAAACAACCAGGATGACGTCACAATCACAAGATGTTAACAATAACATTGGTTCTCTCTTCAAACCACCCATGCTGAAGCGAAATGAGTACAACATCTGGCAGAGAAGGATGGGACACATCCTTGCTCAACAGAATACCGGATGTTGGAAGTCGGTTATCTTTGGACCACATGTTCCAATGGTGCCGAGTGCTGAGGATCCAAAGAAATTTGAACCTAAGAAAGTTGAAAACTATACCGAACTGGACTTTCAGAAATTTGAACTAGATGCCAAGGCATTTAGTATTGTTGCATCTGCATTACCCAATGAAATCTATGCTGGACTGTTACACTATAACAGTGCTAAGGAATTATGGGATGCACTGAAAGAACAGTTTGGTGGGACTGAAGAGGTTATTGAAAACAACAGGGAAAATTTGAACCAACAGTATGAAACCTTTTGTCACATGAAGGGTGAAACATTAACCCAGCAGTTTGAGCGATTTAGCTGTCTCATAAGTGAGCTTAACTTGTTAATACCGAATTTCCAAAATCAACCGTTAATAGCAGGTTTTTGAGATCACTTCCTGATAAATGGGACACCATTGATTTTGTGACTAGAAATTCTGTTGAGTTCAAAGATCTGACACTGACCCAACTTCATGGTAGACTCCTGACCTATGAAAGGGAGTTAAACCAGAAAAAGAAGTTGCAAGAGTCTGGCAAAGTTGCAGATGACTACTCATTTGGCAACACAACTCTTCTGGGTCAAGAAGAGTCTGGCAGCAGTAAGGATGAGAAGTATGATCATTTTATTGACATAACTGCTGGTGCAAACTTCAACTCTGATCCTCACTCATCCAATTTTGCTTTCACAGCAAATGGAGAAAGCCAGAACTCTGATAATATGTGCTTTGAACTCAATGACTTACAGCATTTTGATCCTACTGATCTTGAAGAAATGGACATTTTGCATCAATTGGCATTTCTAAGTGTAAGAACTAGCAAATTTTACAAAAGGACAGGGAGAAAATTCCCAGGGTTACATGGGAATTTAAAAGTGGGGTTGGATAAGTCCAAGATCAAGTGTTACAAGTGCAATAGGTTAGGTCATTTTGCTAAGGAATGTAGGAGTCAAAACACTGGTCCAATTATTACTCATCCCAGCTCAAACCCTAGACCACAAAATCAAAGCACTGTGCACTATGCCCAATATACCCCTGCAGCCCATGTTAACACTGCTCACTATGCTGCAACCCCTGTTCCTGTGCATTATATTCAAACCACTGTTCCCCAAATTCAGTATGTCCAAGCCCCTGCTCCCAGGTTCATGTGCAACAAGTTGCACCTCAACAAACTGCACCAACAGTGGTTCAACCAGACCAACAAAGCTTTTTCACACAAGGGCTGGTTGACTGGAGCAGTTTACCTGAGGAGTTAAGAGATGAAAACTTTGCACTGTATGCTCAAAGCACTGTTTCTAGTAATGATATTTGTTTTGTAGCTTTGGAGACCATACATGAGGGGCTGGAAGCTGAAGAAGAACATCAAGTGCTGAAACAGTGGACAAAATAGCTGAAGCAGTGGTTACTGCTGTGACTGAGGAAGTACTGTTGGGAGAAAGTTCAAAACCCCTGTTGGAACCACTGTCCGATCCTTGGTCCAAAGAAGAAGAAGAAGAGAAGAAAGAAGGTGAGAAGGAAGAGAGAGCTGAAGAAGAAAGTGATCATCCATGTGACTGTGCCATGATGGCTGCAACCAAGGTATCACCTTAGATTCTTAAAAATCTGTGTTCAGACAAATGCATTATAGCATTTGCTAACATCAAAGAGGTGAATGAAAACCTTAGGGATAGGTTGTTAACTTCTGAAGTTCAATTTGAAAAGTCATTAAAAGAACTTAAAAACAAGTTAAATGAAAAAGAAAGTGAGATCTGCAGCTTAAAACAAGAGCAGAGCATAACCAAGGACCAACTCCAAACATTGATAGAAAAATATCAAAGTTGCAAAAAGGAGTTGGAAGCCACCAAATCACTTGTGAAAAATGGGTGGAATCCTGTAAAGGTTATGCGATCATGCTTGATAAACAGCTTCAAAGTAATGTGAAATTTGGCTTTGGGTATAGAAAAAATGACCAAGTTGAAAACAATGCTACAAATCAAGCTGGTTCAGTTGAAATCATTCCAACCAACAAGAATGGCCAAGAAGTTAAAATAACTGACAAACTTGGTAACAAAATCACTCTGGAAAGATCTGTGGAGTCCTCAACCTTTGAGGAACTTGAGAAGTACCAATTTAAACCCACATGGTCTGATGAGTGTGACATTCTTGAAAATTTTAAACGAACGGACTTCACAACCACTGATGGTGTTAAAGCTCCCAAAGCAAAAGTCATTCCTCTCAAAGACATCCCAACAGTGGTTCAAAACTCTGTTGCAAAGGAGTCTGAAAAGAGGAAAAAGAGAGAAAAGGTTAAAAACTTATTTTGTGATTGATGTGAAAAGAAGAATCATCTAACAAAAGACTGTTTTCATCTAAAAGCACATGATATTAACAAAATAAGTGTCATTGGGCCTGCTGAGAGCTGCACCATCTGTGGCAAATCAAACCACAAAACTCAAGAATGTGTGTATCTCAAATCCTTTGATGTAAAAAAAGAATGAATACACAGCAAAAACATCATTGAGTTCATCAAACTCATCTGTCAAATTCACTAAGAATCAACCACTGTTTGTGCCAGTTCAAACAGCTGTTACAAAACAGCTGAACCAAACCTCTGCTAAAAGAGATGTTCAGGTGACTGATGAACCCCCTGCTAACCAATACCAAAGAGGTAAAGGTCAACCACCATACCCAAGGGTCCCACATGTCTATGAAGCCTACAAAAGGCCCTCTAAACCAAGAGTAAACAGGCATCCCTTTGGGTATCAACAGCTGATAGGGCAAGACCCCCAACAGTGGTTAGAGAAAGCAAGTTCCAAAACTGTCCAAACCCCTGAGCTAACCACTGTCCATCCACCTAAACTTAACCTAGACACTGTTGAGACCCCATCCAAAGCCTTATTGGCTTTGGAGACCCCAATGAACTAACCTTTTACTTGATGTGCAGGGAGCTTCTGCATGCTTAGATAGTCTTTGGTATGTAGATAGTGGAGGCTCCAGGCACATGACAGGATGTAGAGCCCTACTCAAAGATTTCAAAACTCATGGAGGGGGTGACATATCCTTTGGTAATAATAGTAAAGAGAAGGTTATGGGGTCTGGTACAGTTCATTCTGGTAATGTTAAGTTTGAAAATGTCAATCTGATAGACAATCTAAAATTTAACCTCTTAAGTGTCTCTTAAATGAGTGATAAGGGCTATGGCTCATTCTTTACAAAAGAGTGTTGTAGGATTGTTGGACCAGAAATGGTTGAAAAGATTGAAGAAATAATAAAAAATGGAAAAACCCAACTTGTTGCTCAAAGAAGTGGCAATGTTTATGTGGTGGATATGTCAAAAGAGAGCCCCAAGACTGATGCCTGTCTGTTCTCGGCTGCCTCTAACAAAGAGACAGAATTATGGCACAGGAGATTGGGGCACACAAATCTCAAGACAATCACTGCTATATCCAAACATGGGTTAGTAAGAGGTTTACCTCAGAAACTGTTCACCTGTCCTGAGCATTGTGTTTCCTTCCTAAAAGGAAAACAACATAAAGGCTCATATAAATCAATTGAAGAGTCCAAAACAACCAAGTGCTTGCAAATGCTTCACATGGATTTGTTTGGCCCAGTTAAAGTCATGAGTCTTATGAAGAAAAGATACTGTTTGGTTATTGTTGATGACTTTTCTAGGTTTACATGGACTTATTTTTTACACTCCAAAGATGAGACTGCAGGCATTCTGCAAGACTTTGTTACACAGGTTGAAAAGCAGTTTGATTTGCCAGTAAAAGTCTTCAGGAGTGACAATGGCACAGAGTTCAGAATAAGGAGTTAGATGATTTCTGTGTGTCAAAAGGAATTGTAAGGCAATACAGCATTCCAAGAACACAGAACAAAATGGGGTTGTTGAGAGAAAGAACAGGACACTAATTGAGGCTGCCAGAACCATGCTTGCTGATTCAGGTTTGCCATTAACTTTCTGGGCAGAGGCAGTAAACACTACTTGCTATGTCCAGAACATAGTTTTAATCAACCCCAGGCATCAAAAGACTGCCTATGAACTGCTGTATAAAATAAAGCCATTGATTTCATATTTCAAAGTTTTTGGCTGCCATGCTTCATTTTAAACTTAAAAGATTCTATCTCAAAGTTTGCAGCCAAAATTGATTGTGGTTATCATCTGGGATACTCAACCACTGCTAGGCCTACAAAGTGTTTAACACAAGGACTAAGACAGCAGAAGAGACTTTGAATGTAAAGTTCAATGAACTTTCATCAATGAAAATCCCAGCAAACCCTGCAGAATTATTTGATCTTGATAAATTCACATTTGAAAGTGTTGCTGTCATGACTAACAATGCAGGTCCATCTGAAAATCCTCCATCAGACTATGGTTATGAAGTCATCATTCCACAACAAAATTCTGCATCAAATGGTAGAGCAGCAGATGTTCAAAACAGCTGTCAAAGCTCAACCACTGCTACCTCAACAGTTGTTGACCAAAGTAGCCTATCAACCCCTGCTTCCACATCATCAGCCACTGTTGACAAAAGCCATCAAACAGTGGATAGAAGTTAACATGTTTTCACACCAGTTCCTCCTATTCCTCCACCTCCATTTGAAGCCACTGCTGGATCATCAAAGTCACCAGCAGTGGTTAGCTCAGATGATTCATATCTGCAGCCATCACCATTAAACGCCATTGTTCCATACAAAGGAGATCTAATCTTCTTGAAATCTCATTCACCTGACCAAATCATTGGCAACATCAGTGAAGGGGTGCTCACAAGAAGTCAGTCCCAAAACATCTATCTTTTTGCTGGTTTCCTATGTCTCCATCAGCCAGTCAAGTACCAAGAGGCACTAAAAGACAACAGCTAGGTAGAAGCCATGCAAGAAGAGCTCCAATAGTTTAAAAGACAACAAGTATGGGAACTTGTACCACTGCCAGAGGGTGTGAGTCCTATTTGTCACACCCCCAAAATCCACAGGCGGAGTATCACCGCAGGGAGCATGACATGACTAGGATCAAGCCACCAATCATATCAAACGTTATAGTAAAGTAAATGAATGTCCAATCTCACAATATAATTGGTGTTCAAAAACAGTTTAACAAATCTAAGTTATCAGCGGAAGCAAATAGTTCAAAACCCAAATCATAAATTAAAAGTGTTTAAGTTCATCATGAACACTCAATGTTCATGCTCCACAACGACTCTTCCCCATGCAAGCTCCTGCTAAACCTAGTGACCTGCAAAGCATGTAGTAACGAGTCAACAACAAAGTTGAGCGAGTTCACAGTTGGTTGTCCATTTTAGAGTTGTTCCCAAAAACATAGTTTAATCTTAATCGGCTATCCAGCCGTGGAGGTTACCCCATAGTTCAAAAACGTTTATTAGTTAATCCATTTTTACTTCGGCCATTCCAGCCGTGGGGGCTACCCCATGTTCTCAAATCTTCGGCTATCTAGCCCGGCACTCCGGCCGTGGGGGCTACCCCATGTTTAAACTACCAGAGTCGTTACCATATCGACTACTAACGTTCGTCATGTTTACGTGCCCTCGTCAATGTCTATCATCATTGACGCGCCTAGTCCATTAGTCCACGCTCGTCCTCTGCGGCATGGTGTGAGGTTTGTTAAACCTAATAGCGCTATTTAACTAATGACCCGTTCGCCATTGGCCTCGACGATTAAGTCGATATAAAGGAGGGACTTCGTTGATAGAGTTCTAGTCTAGTAATTCTAAATCCGTCCCAACAGGACGAGGAATTCACATTCCTGAACACATCCCAACAGGACGAGGAATCCCTATTCCTTAACCCATTCCCAAACCCACCGGGAATTACCATGCTTTGTAGAAAAGTGTGAACTCACCTTAGGTTAGCTCGGCAGATAAGTAAGGGTCGATTGAGCTGCTAGTGGTCAACCACGTCCTAACATGGTTACCATACAAGTCAGGTCTAGGTTCAAGTAGTGCACATAAGTTTACACAGAACTAACAAGTCGAGAACACGAAATGATCATCTCATACACATTGAACATGTTAAGCAAATCAGTTAAACACATAAAGCCCAAACTTGTGCGATCAGGATGCATTGGGCCGAAGTAACAGTGTAAGCCCAATAGCATCTTGTGCGGTTGGATAGTTGAAACCCAAACGACTACCCGGCCCATCATGTTGTGCGATTAGCACAACCTTGTGCGATCCACAGCATGTTGTGCGATCCAATTAAACACCCGACCCAAACTAATAAGCAGTCCAGCAACTTGTGCGACCCAATAATTAAACAGCTTGTTAACTTGTGCGATCTATGTGAACTTATGCGATTGAGTTGGGCCACACGGCCCAATAACGTCACAACCAAACAACTGTGTGTGGCCCAAGGCTTGTGCGATCGGCACTGTCTTGTGCGATCCACAAGTCTTATGCGATCATGCATATCCTAGTTGTACCCTATGCTCTAATCCGTTACACTCTAACTTGTGCGACTGTATTGTGCGACCAGACTCTTGTGCTATTGAGCTCTTGTGTGATTGCACTTGTGCGACTGGTCTTGTGTGAACGTTTTGTGTTTCCTAAAATCATGCAATTCGGTTACAACTATTCTAACAGTTCCCTAAACTGCATTTACTTGGTCAAAACAATCAAACAGTTTCCATCTAATCCTTTATTCGATCAAAACAAGGCTGTTACAACTAATTCACATAAACCCTAATTAATCATAGTCATGAACAATAATCAACCATTCAACCGGATCATCAGATTAGTGAATTCTAATACCAACATGCAACCCTAACCATCATGCAAACCATGACTAACAATTATCATGAGATCATCATACTAATCATCAGTTGGTCACAAAACAACAATCACCCAATCATCGATCATGGCACCAAAACGTTTCATACAAACATCATGCAATATCCAAATCAATCATGCTTGATAATTAATTTATCATATAACCGGCCCTAGACCAACATCACCACCATACGATTCTTTCAAACAGTTTGCTACCCAAAACTTTACCAACATACAATCTTGCAAACCGTCATCAATAAGCATGTATTTAAACAAGACCTTAAGCATCGATTTCTAGGAAACAACAAGGACAAACACTAACCGGATAGAAAGATGGAACAGGTGAGCTTGGCACGAGGGGGCTTCGAACCGAGGTGAAGGGGCTGCCGTCGAGCAAGGGTGAGAGGGAGAGAGAAAGCTTTTAGGGTTTGGTGTGTGTTTATGCTTTGCAAAATAATGAAGGAACTAAACCCCCCTAAGGCTTTTGTGCATGCGCACAAGGGGAGTGGGCTGAAACCAATTCTTTGGGCTGCCCTTGGTCTCGAGTCAAGTAGAGTGGGCCGAGAGAGAGAGAGAGAGAGAGAGAGAGAGAGGTGTGTGTGCGACTAGGATTTAGGTGTGCGGTCATATGAGTTGTGCGACCAAGTTTATAACATACGCATACAATTATGTAGCACATAACATAACATTGTCTAGCATTCATTGAAATCAAACACATTAATAAATCAAGTAGCGCTCATACAATTTGCATCAAAGTCAAACAGGTTACAACAAAAGGCCCTAAGGTACGAGTTGTCACATCATCCCTAAGTTGAAAGAAATTTCGTCCCGAAATTTAGCACGCACTCACTGAGGAAGCTAGTTAGGTTGAGTGGTTTTCCTGGGGTGTCACATCCTTCCCCCGTTGGTTTGGAATTTCCTCCCGAAATTTCGCAGTAGCTTCAGCCTCAGTAGTGGTTTCACTTTTCTCGAACAACTGGGGATACTTGTGTTTCATTTGATCTTCGCGTTCCCAGGTGAACACTGGGCCACGACGTGAGTTCCAACGAACTCGAACGATGGGTATTCTGGTGCGTTTGAGTATCTTGACCTCCCGTTCCAAGATCTCTACCGGTTCTTCGACGAACCGTAGCTGATCATCGATGGTAAGCTCCTTCAAAGGAACTATGAGGGTCTCATCTGACAGACACTTCTTCAGATTCGACACATGGAATACGTTGTGCACTGCACTGAGTTCGTCAGGTAGGTTCAATCTGTAGGCCACCTTGCCAATTTTCTCAATGATTTCGAAAGGTCCAACATAACGTGGATTCAGTTTGCCTCGCTTGCCAAAGCGAACTACATCCTTCCAATGTGAGACTTTATGTGACAACTGGCACAAAACCGGTAATTTCCATACACTTTAATTATTTTTTAATGACTGCAATTATGTGTTTAAATGTCAACATTGTTTGATTACATACTATACAAGTGAATTCATGCACGTTTCATACTACAAAAATATTGCTTTATGCATTAACAAGAGCGTTGCGTTAGAAATACTAGTAAACTCACCGGTGAGACATATTGTGTCAACAATTCTGCAGAAAGCAGTTAGACAATAGGATTGGAACCTAGGTGTAGGTCCAACAACAAGAATACATTAAAACCCAAGAGTACATAAAAGGGTTTATATATAGACCATTCGGAAGCTAAAATACGCACTAAAAAGCACCCGAAAAGCATCTTAAATGTAGAATTTTAATAAATTCAGCTCAAATCAGCTTTTTAACCTCAAAATATCATGCAGAAATTTCGTTTTATCATCCAGAATACTTCCCTAAGTGTCGGGAATTAAAAGGGTTACAAAAGGATACTTAAAGGACACTTACCGGTGCAATTTAGCACTTTAACGAACCGGTATCCAACCGAACAACCGGACATTACCCGAAACACCAAAATAATATTAGAAGCATCATTTTAATATTTCCAAGCTAGTTATGGTCACCAAACATCATATTACACCCCCTAAACACTAAATACACAAATTACCTAACTAATACCATTACATTTCAACTAAAACATGTAACTAGTAGTTGGAAATATTACACTTACCCCCCCCCCCCCTATTGTTGGATGGTTGGGAGACAAGAATCCCACATGGGATTTCTTTCTTATATTTTATTAGATATGTTGGAGTATATTCCAACATTAGATGCCTTATGCTAGGAGGAATTTTATAAAAACCATAAATTATAACCTAACCATCATCCTTCACCATCTAACTCACCAAACACCCCCTCCTTCCTTCTTGTTTTCGGCTCAACCACAACCCCACACCATCACCATTTTCAATCACCTTCCATACAATCCAAGGTTAATTCATGGTGCTAGAAGGTTACTAACGAAGCTCGGTGAACTCGGATCTTGAAGGACCTCAACCGTTTGCTTTTAACCACTCAATCTTCATCATAGTTCTTCCCTAGCTCAAAGCTAGTGGTAAGCACCTTGAACACTCATATTTGCTCCTATTTTTAGTGGTTAAAATACTTGTTATGATGATAATCTTAAAGAACACTAAGAATCACAAGAATAAAATATGGATATAAGCTCTAAATATAAAGAAATCATGTTGTTTTAGTGTTGATATACTTGTTAATTATTGTTTGTTTGTAGAAATGATGTAGATCCTCATATAATCTTGCTAGATCATGATTAAAAACATAACCTAGCAAGATGAGGGGATGGACATGTTAAAGGTTATGAACCATCCTCACAAAAAGTCACGAACTTGAATAAACATGATGTTTCTTGTAAAATGATGAACAAGAAAGTTTAAAGTCTTGTAAATCTAAATATTTCAAGTATGATTTACCGAGAAACCAAGTTAAAAATACAAGTTTCACTAAACCTTGGTTCTTACATAAATAAGCATCATTTTTAGTAGTTAGCAAGGTAAAGAAACACGTGTGTAACAAGAAAAATACATGAAGAAGTATTTTTAGAAAACATGAACGTAAGTTGTAAAGAATCATATTCTTTAAAGATGGAGTTTTTAAAGAAGCAACCACACTTTAAAGGGTAACAAGACTTACTAACTACACTAGTAAGTTACTACACATTTTTATAAATTTTCAAGTTCATGAAATAGAGAATTTAATGTATATTGTTGATGATTGTTGTTGAAATTGATTGATGATGATTTTAAAAGAAAATAAACACATGTTTTGAAAACATGGGAAACCTCCATTTTTAGGGGAAACTCTGTCAAAATTTCTATAAATTTTGACACTTAGAAAAATAAAAGTTTTGAGAAACTTATTCCCTAAAAATGCATCTAAAAATATTACCAAGGCTTCCCTAATTTTTGGTGATAAGAAATGATGATTTCTTCAAGATTAAAATTTATATTAAGTATGTATATTTTTGAGGAAAATATATGTATTTATTGGTCACCAAACTTTGTGCTAAGTGTATGTAGTATGTATTATACGTGAATAGTGTATTAGGACTTGAGAATGCACTAAAGGGGTAAAAATACAAAATACACATACAACATACATAATTCGGGTGCAAACTACAAAATACTTATATTTATTTTCGAGAAAATAATATAAGTAAGACACATAGCTAAAAATATAAATTATTTTTAACACAAATACACAAAAGATAGTGACTTGTACCTGTGCGATACAAGTCTAGTGACTAACGTTAAGAAAACACGTATAGGTCACGACGTTAATTAAGTAAATCCGGTGAAGTTTACGACGCAAGGAACGCAAAGTTGTGAGTTCATCCTCCCCCTTTTCTTTTAACTGTTTTCAGTTTTATAACTTCGGGGGTGAAATACATGTTACTAAATGTTTACAAGAGAGTTCGTGTCCCCACTTTTAATCCTTTACATACTTTTTAAACTTGGGGCGAACACACGAAAATTGATACTTGATATAATAAACGAGAATTGATACTTGATATAGTAAACGAGAATTGATACTTGATATAATAAACGAGAATTGATACTTGATATGATGAATACATAAACAAGAAGCACTCTTGGTGATCATTAGTACCAAGTATGATGCGTTTTGAAGAATGATACGAGAAATCGTGTCACGAATAGGGTACCATAAGCACCATTAATCGTGTACATACTTAGACCGTAGAACAAAAGGTTAGATCTAACGGGTGTCCGGGCAGCCACACTCTCGGTGAACACTAGTACCGAGTAGTGCTTTTGTGTCTCCGTCGTGAATCGACAACTAGAAAAATGCCTATGGTTTGGTGGCTTCCTATGTCGTGTCACATGTTAATGGCCTTGCAACCCATTAACTATACAAGAATACTTTATTTGTACAAAGTTCGTACACAAGAATACCTTATTTGGATCATGCCACAAGAATACTTTATTTACACAAGAATACTTTATTTACACAAGAATACTTTATTTACACAAGAATACTTTATTTTCACAAGTTACTCATCACGTTTTCGTACAAAGTATACAAACGTGTTCAATACAAAACTGCATGAATTCACACCAACATTATGTTGACGTTTTTCCAAAAACTCACATGTATTTCAGGTAACTAAGATGGATGTTCGCGCGGTCTTACTCATGCTCTGGGATGTCGTTTATGTTTTAGCTTGAATAAAGTTGTAAACTTTCAGACAATATGCGGTCTTTTGATGTAAACGCTTAAACTATGATTTCGGTTATGTAATGATTTGGCATTTGAAGTTATTTTTATGAGCATGTAGTATGTTTACCTTTCGTATGCAATGAGAACCTTTCATGATCACACCTCGTGCTTCCGCCGCAGAAAGGGGTGTGACACTTTAAGTAGTACTCGATCCCCAACCTGGAATGCTAGTGGTTTTCGACGCTTGTCAGCATAACTTTTCTGACGGTCATAAGCCGCCGCCATGCGTTGTCGTATTTGGGCAATTTTCTCAGTTGCGTCTATAACGAGTTCTGGGCCAGTAATTTGGCTGTCACCAATTTCTGCCCAACAAAGAGGTGATCGACACCTCCGTCCATACAATGCCTCGAATGGAGCAGACTGGATGCTGGTGTGGTAACTGTTGTTATACGAAAACTCCACTAACGGGAGGTGTCTTTCCCAGCCGTTACCAAAGTCGATTATACAAGCTCGAAGCATGTCTTCAAGGGTTTGGATGGTGCGTTCAGACTGCCCATCCGTTTGTGGATGATACGCCGTGCTCATGTCTAAACGCGAGCCAAAGGACTTGTGCATCGATTGCCACAATTCAGAGGTAAAACGCGCATCACGATCAGATATGATAGAGGTTGGCACCCCGTGCCTTGATACTACTTCCTTTAGGTAAATGTCTGCTAGAGTAGAAAACTTATCCGTTTCCTTGATAGCCAGAAAATGTGCAGACTTGGTCAGTCGATCCACGATCACCCAAATGGTATCATTTCCGCGTTGAGATCTAGGCAGGCCAGTGACGAAATCCATGGAAATCTGCTCCCATTTCCATTTCGGTATCTCTGGTTGTTCAAGCAGACCCGATGGTTTCTGGTATTCAACCTTGACCCTCGCACAGGTCAAGCACTTGCTAACGTAAGTTGCTATGTTGGCCTTCATGCTAGCCCACCAATACGTGGTTTTAAGGTCATGGTACATCTTATCAGAACCAGGATGTACATAGTAACGAGACTTGTGTGCCTCGTCCATCACAAGCTCGCGTAGGTTCCCATAGAGTGGGACCCATATACGCCCCGCTAAGTAATAAGCACCGTCTTCCTTTTATGTCAACTGTTTTCCCGTTCCTCGTAGAGCTTCAACTTTACGGTTTTCATCTTTCAAGGCTTCAATCTGAGCACTTCGAATCTGAGCAGGAAGACTAGAATGAACGGTAAGATGTAACGCACGTACACGCTTAGGTTTGGTTTCTTTTCGACTGAGGGCATCAGCCACCACATTGGCTTTGCCTGGATAGTACTTGATTGCGCATTCATAATCATTAAGGAGTTCGACCCATCGACGCTGTTGCATGTTCAACTCCTTCTGATCGAAGATATGCTGGAGACTCTTGTAATCGGTGTAGATGGTGCACTTGGTACCGTACAAGTAATGCCTCCATATCTTAAGAGCAAACACCACCGCTCCTAATTCCAAGTCATGAGTAGTGTAGTTCTTCCCGTGCACCTTAAGTTGGCGTGACGTGTAAGCTATAACTTTATCCTGTTGCATCAACACGTAACCCAGACCCTGAATGGACGCGTCGCAATATACCACGAAGTCGTCTACGCCGTCAGGTAACGAGAGAATTGGTGCGCTACACAGTTTCGTTTTCAATAGCTGAAACGCAGTTTCCTGAGTATCGCCCCATCGATAGGTGACACCCTTTTGAGTGAGAACGGTAAGGGGTTGCGCAATCTTGGAGAAGTCTTTAATAAACTGCCTGTAGTACCCCGCCAAACCCAAGAATTGGCGGATTTCAGTTGGTTTTCGAGGTGCAGGCCAGTTCTTGATCGAGTCAACCTTGGATGGATCAACGTGAATCCCATCCTCATTTATTACGTGGCCTAAGAAGTGGACTTCTCGAAGCCAGAAGTCACATTTCGAGAACTTAGCGTAGAGCTGTTCGGCGCGAAGGTGTTCTAATATGAGTCGCAAATGCTGCTCGTGTTCTTCCTGACTCTTGGAATAGATCAGAATGTCGTCGATGAAAATAATGACGAATTTATCCAGGTAAGGTTTGCACACTCGGTTCATGAGGTCCATGAAAACCGCAGGTGCGTTGGTTAACCCAAAGGGCATGACCAGAAACTCGTAATGCCCATAACGAGTTCTGAATGCCATTTTAGAGACGTCCTCACCTCGGACTCTCAGCTGATGGTAGCCCGATCTCAGATCAATCTTAGAGTAGAAGATCGACCCTTGCAACTGGTCGAACATGTCATCGATACGAGGAAGAGGATAGCGATTTTTCACAATCACCTTGTTAAGTTCGCGATAATCAATGCACATTTGGAAGGTACCGTCTTTCTTCTTCACGAGCAAGACTGGAGCTCCCCAGGGTGAAGAGCTAGGACCTATGAAACCCTTATCCAAAAGTTCTTGAAGTTGGGAGGACAATTCCTCTAGTTCGAACGGGGCTAAGCGATAAGGCGCACGAGCTATAGGCGCTGTTCCAGGAGCTAGCTCGATTTGAAACTCGACCTGACGATGAGGCGGAAGACCCGGTAGCTCCTTAGGGAATACCTCAGGAAAGTCGCGTACAATCGGAATATCTCCCATCTTCTTTTCCTTCGTCGAGGTATCAGTAACGAGAGCCAGAATAGTAGTGTGGCCCTTTCGCAAACACTTCTGAGCCTTAAGAAAGGAGATGATGCCCACGACAGTACCACTCTTGTCACCACGAATAACGAGAGGTTCCTCACCAGAACGGGGAATACGGACGATTTTCTCCTTGCAAAGAATCTCCGCTTGATGTTGAGATAACCAATCCATCCCAATAACAATGTCGAAGCTACCCAGAACGATGGGGATAAGATCGATAGAGAAAGTCTGACTAGCAAGGACAATATTACAACCCTTAACTATGTGTGTGGCTTCAAGACTTTTACCATTTGCTAGTTCTACAATGTGCTTGGTGTTCAAAAGTGTTGGGGTACGCTTAAGCATCTGACTAACTTTTAAGGACACGTAACTAGTGTCGGCACCCGAATCGAATAAAACAAAAACATAGAAGTCGTCCAGTAGGAACTTACCCGTTACGACGTTGGGATCGTTCCTTGCATCTCCTTGACCAATCACGAAGGCACGAACCCTGGCACCGTTGCCACCATTGGTACCCCCGTTGTTTCCATTCCCCTGATTGTTATTGTTGTTGTTATTCTGATTCTGGTTTAGCTGGGGATAGTCTCTCTTGAAGTGGCCTTCAGCACCACATTGAAAGCACCCTTTGTTGTTACCTTGTTGTTGCTGCTGTTGCTGGCGTTGGTTCGGTGGGGCTTGCTGTTGCTGCCGATTCTGATTCGCGGGACGCTGACTCCTACAATCCCTTGCAAGGTGACCAGGCTTGTTGCACAGATGACAGTTGCCTCTACTACATGGTCTGCTATGGTGCAAGTTACAGCGATTGCATTTGGGGTGATTCCCCTTGTATCCACCATGCCCTTGACTTCCAGAGGACTGCTGACTAGGGCTCCTATAGTCCTCAATCCTTCGCTGCTGTGACTGAGATTGAACAGAAGTCGAACCCTTGCTTGAATTTCCATCCCACTTGCGCTTGTTATCGCTAGGAGCCTCTGAAGTAGCTGCGGCACTGATATGCTTGGGCAGCTTGTTTTGCTCAACTGCCTGATCTGTGAGATGATGAGCTAGTCGTATAACTTGCTGAATGGTACCAAGGTTAGCCGCAGTCACATGGCTCTGAATTTCTGGTACAAGACCCTTGAGGTACAGTTCAATACGCTTGATAGGAGGATCCACCAAAGTAGGACACAAAATAGCTAATTCATTTGATCTCTTCGTATAAGCCTCGATTTCAGACCGTGTCATCTTTAGATTGTAGAACTCCACCTCTAACTTGTGAATGTCGTCGCGATGACAATACTCCTCTTTGGTCAGCTCTTTGAAATCGTTCCATGGGGTGGTATTGGCAGCGACCAACCCTAACATTTGGACCTGTGCGTTCCACCAAGTTAACGCAGCACCTTCGAGTGTTCCAGTTGAGAATTTCACCCTACGAGCCTCATGGCATTCACACATTTCGAAAACGGATTCAATCTTCTCGAACCAGTGGAGAAGACCGACAACTCCTTCTGTACCACTGAAGGTACTAGGTCGACAATCCATGAAGGTCTTGAACGTACACACGGGAGGTTGAACATGTTGACCTGTCGCGCGAGAAAGTAAGACAAGGTTAAGCACGAGAGTTGGTTCACGAGGGTAGGATCTAAACATCCTAGGATAGGTCGAAATGGTAGGTTATACCTCCTGCAGGGACAGCTGCGAGTGCCTCAGCAACTCGTTCATTGATTAGAGCCGTCAGCTGGGCTTGAGTCAAGTTCAGGCGTCCACTCATGATCTTCACATCAGGAAACACAAGTAAGAAAGGTGTCGCGAAAATGCGTAAGCATGGGATGACAGAAGAGAGTAACCACACAGGGTTTCAAACAGCAGTTGCTACACTAACTAAGCATACTATGATCAATGCATTACTTAAACTAATAGGCAGGCAATACAATTATAACCCATATCACCTATTGTGTTGAGTCTTGCACGTGGAGCGAAGTGTCATTGTGGATTGTTGAGCACTGTACAGGTTATAGTCTGGTTCTGTCAAAAAGCTTTTCCCTTTTAAAACCAAGTTCACTATAACCAATGGCTCTGATACCAATCTATCACAACCCCAAAATCCACACGCGGAGTATCACCGCAGGGAGCGTGACATGACCAGGATCAAGCCACCAATCATATCGAACGTTATAGTAAAGTAAATGAATGTCCAATCTCATAATATAATTGGTGTTCAAAAACAGTTTAACAAATCTAAGTTATCAGCGGAAGCAAATAGTTCAAAATCCAAATCATAAATTAAAAGTGTTTAAGTTCATCATGAACACTCAATGTCCATGCTCCACAACGACTCTTCCCCATGCAAGCTCCTGCTAAACCTAGTGACCTGCAAAGCATATAGTAACGAGTCAACAACAAAGTTGAGCGAGTTCACAGTTGGTTGTCCATTTTAGAGTTGTTCCCAAAAACATAGTTTAATCTTAATCGGCTATCCAGCCGTGGGGGTTACCCCATAGTTCGAAAACGTTTATTAGTTAATCCATTTTTACTTCGGCCATTCCAGCCGTGGGGGCTACCCCATGTTCTCAAATCTTCGGCTATCTAGCCCGGCACTCCGGCCGTGGGGGCTACCCCATGTTTAAACTACCAGAGTCGTTACCATATCGACTACTAACGTTCGTTATGTTTATGTGCCCTCGTCAATGTCTATCATCATTGACGTGCCTAGTCCATTAGTCCACGCCCGTCCTCTGCGGCACGGTGTGAGGTTTGTTAAACCTAATAGCGCTATTTAACTAATGACCCGTTCGCCATTGGCCTCGGCGATTAAGTCGATATAAAAGGAGGGACTTCGTTGATAGAGTTCTAGTCTAGTAAATCTAAATCCGTCCCAACAGGACGAGGAATTCACATTCCTGAACACATCCCAACAGGACGAGGAATCCCTATTCCTTAACCCATTCCCAAACCCACCGGGAATTACCATGCTTTGTAGAAAAGTGTGAACTCACCTTAGGTTAGCTTGGCAGATAAGTAAGGGTCGATTGAGCTGCTAGTGGACAACCACGTCCTAACATGGTTACCATACAAGTCAGGTCTAGGTTCAAGTAGTGCACATAAGTTTACACAGAACTAACAAGTCGAGAACACGAAATGATCATCTCATACACATTGAACATGTTAAGCAAATCAGTTAAACACATAAAGCCCAAACTTGTGCGATCAGGATGTATTGGGCTGAAGTAACAGTGTAAGCCCCATAGCATCTTGTGCGGTTGGATAGTTGAAACCCAAACGACTACCCGGCCCAACATGTTGTGTGATCAGCACAACCTTGTGCGATCCACAGCATGTTGTACGATCCAATTAAACACCCGGCCCAACCTAATAAGCAGTCCAGCAACTTGTGTAACCCAATAATTAAACAGCTTGTTAACTTGTGCGATCTATGTGAACTTGTGCGATTGAGTTGGGCCACACGACCCAATAACGTAACAACCTGAACAACTGTGTGTGGCCCAAGGCTTGTGCGATCGGCACTGTCTTGTGCGATCCACAAGTCTTGTGCGATTATATATATCCTAGTTGTACCCTGTGCTCTAATCCGTTACACTCTAACTTGTGCGACTGTATTGTGCGACCAGACTCTTGTGCGATTGAGCTCTTGTGTGATTGCACTTGTGCGACTGGTCTTGTTTGAACCGTTTGTGTTTCCTAAAATCATGCAATTCGGTTACAACTATTCTAACAGTTTCCTAAACTGCATTTACTTGGTCAAAACAATCAAACAGTTTCCATCTAATCCTTTATTCGATCAAAACAAGGTTGTTACAACTAATTCACATAAACCCTAATTAATCATAGTCATGAACAATAATCAACCATTCAACCAGATCATCAGATTAGTGAATTCTAATACCAACATGCAACCCTAACCATCATGCAAACCATGACTAACAATTATCATGAGATCGTCATACTAATCATCAGTTGGTCACAAAACAACAATCACCCAATCATCGATCATGGCACCAAAACGTTTCATACAAACATCATGCGATATCCAAATCAATCATGCTTGATAATTAATTTATCATATAACCGGCCCTAGACCAACATCACCACCATACGATTCTTTCAAACAGTTTGCTACTCAAAACTTTTCCAACATACAATCTTGCAAACCGTCATCAATAAGCATGTATTCAAACAAGACCTTAAGCATCGATTTCTAGGAAACAACAAGGACAAACACTAACCGGATAGAAAGATGGAACAGGTGAGCTTGGCACGAGGGGGCTTCGAACCGAGGCGAAGGGGCTGCCGTCGAGCAAGGGTGAGAGGGAGAGAGAAAGCTTTTAGGGTTTGGTGTGTGTTTATGCTTTGAAAAATCTTGAAGGAACTAAACCCCCCCTAAGGGTTATGTGCATGCGTACAAGGGGAGTGAGCCGAACCCAATTCTTTGGGCTGCCCTTGGTCTCGAGTCAAGTAGAGTGGGCCGAGAGAGAGAGAGAGAGAGAGAGGTGTGTGTGCGACTAGGATTTAGGTGTGCGGTCCTATGAGTTGTGCGACCAAGTTTATAACATACGCATACAATTATGTACCACATAACATAACATTGTCGTAACATTCATTGAAATCAAACACATTAATAAATCAAGTAGCGCTCATACAAGTTGCATCAAAGTCAAACAGGTTACAACAAAAGGACCTAAGGTACGAGTTGTCACATCATCCCCAAGTTGAAAGAAATTTCGTCCCGAAATTTAGCACGTACTCACAGAGGAAGCTAGTTAGGTTGTGTGGTTTTCCTGGGGTGTCACACTATTGGCACGAAGTGGGTCTTCAAAAACAAAACTGATGAAAGTGGTATTGTTGTCAAGAATAAAGCTAGGCTTGTGGTTCAAGGTTTCAGACAGGAAGAGGGCATTGACTATGATGAAACATTTGCCCCTGTAGCCAGATTGGAAGCTATCAGACTGTTCTTGGCCTTTGCTGTCAACCACAACATCAAGGTGTATCAAATGGATATCAAATGTGCTTTCCTCTATGGTAAGATTCAAGAAGAGGTATATGTTTGTCAACCTCCAGGATTTGAGGATCCATTTAATCCAAATCATGTCTACAAGCTAAATAAAGCTTTGTATGGACTGAAACAAGCACCTAGAGCCTGGTATAAAACTCTTTCCACCTTCTTACTTTCCATTGGTTTCACAAGAGGTAAAATAGATAAAACACTATTTTTAAAATGGAGAGGTAAGGACTTGATGATTATCCAGATTTATGTGGATGACATCATTTTTGGAAGCACATGTAATAAAATGTGTGAATAGTTTAGGCAACTCATGACAGCTAAGTTTGAGATGAGTGCAATGGGTGAACTCCAGTGCTTTCTTGGTCTCCAAGTAAGGAAACTGCAAAAAATGGCACTTTTATCCATCAAGGCAAATATGCCAAAGAATTTTTAAAGAAATTTGAGATGGATGATTGTAAGCCATGCAGTACACCCATTGGAACCAATAAAATAGTCATGTCTAATGAAAAGGATGATTTGGTTGATCAAACTTTATATAGAAGCTTGATTGGGTCTTTATTGTACCTAACTGCGTCTAGGCCAGACATCATGTTTGAAACATGTGTTTGTGCAAGATCACAATCAGACCCTAGAAAGTCAAACTTAATTGCTGTAAAAAGGATATTCAGATACCTAAAAGGTGCTCCCACACTTGGTATCTGGTATCCAGCTGATGGAAATATCAAGCTTTCAGGTTTCTCAGATAGTGACTTTGCTGGATGTGACAAGACAAGGAAGTCCACTTCAGGAGGGTGCCAATTCCTAGGCAGTTGCTTAGTGTCTTGGCAAAGCAAAAAGCAAGCAACTGTTTCCACATCCACTGCTGAGGCATAGTATATAGCTGCTGCAAGCTGTACAACCCAACTGCTTTGGCTTCAAAATCAACTGCTGGATTTTGGTATCACTGCCCTAAAGACACCTCTCATGTTGGACAGTCAGACAGAAGAAAATATCATCAAAAATCCAGTATCCCATTCAACCACCAAGCACATTGATATCAGACATCCCTTTGTGAGGGATTGCTAGGAAAAAGGTTTGATTTCTCTGCACCATGTTCCAACTAAAGATCAGCTGGCAGATTTGCTAACAAAAGCATTAGACACATCCACCTTTGAAAGCTTGATCTCTAGGATTGGCATGTTGAACATGGAATAACAAGCAATATCTTGTTTTTCTATGAATAAAAGATTAAAATGTTTTCAGAAAATCAAAATTCCATCCATAAAAATAGCTAAAAATAAAATTTTCATTAAATCCTTAAAAGTCTGCCATAACCACTGATTTGGTTCAAACATCTGCTTTGATAAATTTGACCACTGCTGAAAGTCAACCACTGTTTTTCCTCATTTCTTTGTTAATCACTGTTGTTCAAAATCAGTGTTTTAACATACTAATAGGCTATCCACTAATAGTTGAAAATCAGCCACTGTTCTCATTGTAACCGTTGCAACCACTGATACTTGTTCCATCAGTGGTTTCCTTAACAACTGTCTTCCATTATTCATCAGTGGTTGACACGTGGTCAGTACTTGTCGGTCAGATCTTTTGTACCGCTGCCACATCAGCATTCACTTTTTCCCTTTATAAAACCCTCCTCAAACCCCCAAACAGGGTTTTCACTGTCGAATCAAATTCAAAATTCCTTTCTCAAAGCAGTTACCATCCATTTCTCCTAAATCACTCATGTCTTCTTATTCTCCCAAATCACCGTATTCATCTTCCCAAAAAGCCACTCCAATGGCCACGAAAATTCCATACAAAGCTCCTCACAACTACTTGGGTCTTTTGACAAAACCAAGCCATACTGAAACCTTCAACTCCATCATCGATGCTCTTGTGACATCTGTGTCACCTCAACCGTCAAAAAATACCAAATCAATGAAATATTGTGTTTCATACTTGGGATTTGAATAAATATGTGTGTCATTTGCACATATCAATTCTTGTTCGATTTCGAGCTTTAAATCGCTTCCTGGAAGGTTATACGCGAACTGATGCGTAAACGTAATTAGTTTAATGCGACAAACACTCCAGAATAGTAAAATAGGCTTAACATACCTTAAATAACCTTCACATAACTTAGAAATAAGTTTTGGATGGTTTGGTGTGTCGAAATCAAGTTTATTCGATCACAGGGACTAATTTCGACAAACTGCGAAAGTATGCCGATTCGAACTGTGACGAATATTCCGGAACTTGATCATAAGTTAAACATACCCTAAATATCCTTTACATAGCTTAGAAATAGGCTTTGAGGTGTTTGGTGCGCAAAAATAAACTTTCTTGCTCAATAGGGACTAAAAGCGTCAAAAAATGCATAAGTTTGCATTTTCGCGCATATCTTACGTTCTGAATATATCCGGACACCCAAAAATTTATGTAATCATTATAATATTTTATTTTAGTGATTGGCATGATAAAATTCCATTCGTCGCTTAATTTGGATCGTTTTTGCGTTCGTTACGACTTCCGTCGTAATTAACCGAATAACGCAACCGTACGACCAAACGAACCGACATCCGAGATGTTTTTGAGCATATTTTAAGTTCCCTATACTTTGACTTCATTTTAGAGCCTTGAAATGAGGTTAACGGGGCTTAAACGTGTCAAATATGCATCAAAATGCAAGTTTCTCAAGTGTAGGGACCAAATTTGTAATTCTGTCAAACATTACTAGGCGGGCCGCGTAAGATTAAGCTATATCTTACGCGGGGTGTGACAGCCTACCAGAAAGAAACAATGCACCTGGTCATTTGGGCTGGTTTTTGATGGTTTTGGCAGCTGATTTGGGATACTTTGGGCAAGTTTTGATGGTTTTTAGGATGCCCCTTGTATTACAAAACCACTAGCCCACATGGATGGCCAAGATCGTTCCCTCTTTAGCAAGAAACGATCTTAACGGTGAACCGAAAAGTATAAATAGCCATGCCCTCTTTCATTTTTCTGCACCCTTGATCATTTTAATGCTCTAAGTTGAAGCCTTTGCTTCATACCTGAGTGTTGTAGATCAAGTTCTCCCTAGCTTGGACCCTTTGTAAGCTTCTTTCGTTCTTTTAATGCTTTTCGAGCGTGAAAGTCAAACAGTGTTTAACTTTCTGCTTTGACCAGTCTTTGGTCAACACGAAGTTCGTTTGAACTTTGCAACGTGATCATAATCACAATGGTTATAGTCCTTTGTGATTATACCTACTGATTACCACATTGATTAGGCATAGTGACGAGTCGTAGTTTCGGTCAAAATGCGCATTTATGCACATTTTGCAACCAAACTACTCTTGGGTATCAAAACCCTTTGTTTGATATCAAAACCAGTTTTCTAACTTAGTTAAACATGTTCCAACATGTGTAGCTCGTCACTTTTAGTTTAGTGCTTGTTTAGAGTCGTAAGTCAAGCGGTCTAAACCACCGCTTAGACTTTCGAACTCGACCCGTTTGGTCGATCATTAGGATTCGACCAAGCATGTTTAGTGACCATAGTTGTATAAGGAATAACATTCCGAGGTTATACTTATGGTCACACAATTTAAGTAGTTGTATGATAGGTAGTTTATATGCCTTAGGTAATTGACCAAAATGCCCTTTTCATGCATAAATGGATTTTAAGCATATGTAACATAAGCATTTGTCACTTAACTGATTATGCAACATATTTAAACATGTTTAGGCATATAATACTTGTCATAGGACTAGTTAGACGTCACGAACGCGCTTTGCGCGAATGACGCATTAAAGTGGCGTAAGCTACCTTAATGGGTCGTAACGGGTCGAAAGCACTTAGGATAGGTTTCATTTTAGTATGTAGGCTTCGTTAAACCATATCATACGAGTTCCAACACTCATTTGGTTTACGAAACCTCATCCTATCCGATCTTCCGATTTAGGTCCGGATTATTAACATAGTTACCTATATTAGGTGGCGTTTGATTTCCGTGATCCCTCTAGCTTTGCTTGGTTGTTAGTCAAGACTTCTAAGCGTCCTCAAGTGAGTACATAGTCCACTCTTTTACTGTTTTTTTTCATACTGTTTTGGGGTGATACACATGTGCCTACTTGTTATTTTCGTGCTTTTCATGCTTTTATATCATATACTTGCTATGTTCATTAGTACGTAGATAGTACATGATTTTATTATGTTTTTCTATGTATGTTCACTTAGCATGCTAGCACATTGATTTTTGTATATTACATTTTGTTGCATATGCTCATCCAGTATATGGACACATTGTTTTACATTTTGAACCGTTTGAAGCTTTTTGATTTATGTGCACCGTTTGTAACTGTTTGATTTATGTGAACCGTTTGAAGCTGTTTGATTTATGAGAACCGTTTGTAACTGTTTGATTTATGTGAACCGTTTGAATCTGTTTGAACCGTTGGGTTAGGGAAGTGATTAGGTAACGGGGCGGGTGTAATGTGTTAAAAGCATGGTGGATACGCCGCTGGTACTTCCTATATATAAATGCTTTTAACACATTATATATCGTTGCGTTATCTAGATCACTTGGGCAAGGTTATCAAAAGAAAGTTATATTACAAGGTTTTTCTAACAATATAAAACATTCGAGTTTTATTTGAAAAATGATTTACAATTTGGGTTACTTAAACAAATGTTTTGAGTAAGATTCATGGCTACGAGATTTTATAAACTATAACCAACTAGATTTGAGTTGGTTAATAATATTGCAATACTATATACTTTTCAAAACAAGGTTTTTGAGGTATTGCAATATGTAAACAAGCCATGAATCTGACACTCACATAAAACCTATGTACTCGCCGGCATTTTTATGCTGACGTATTTTCACATGTGTTTCAGGTACCATAGTTGGTGATGTTTGATGATGACATTGTTGCATGCTCACATAGGAACGGATAAGGCCTTAGTGACTTAATAACAATGAAAGTCTATTTGTTCATGTCTTGTTTCTAATTTCAATGTAATGTTATACATTCAATTCAATAAATCAGAACTTCAATCCATGTGTTATGAAACAATGATTCTGTTACAACACTCCCCGACGTTTCCGCCGCGATTTGTTGTTTTACGCGGTCGGGGTGTGACAGAAAAGTTGGTATCAGAGCTCATGGTTATAGGGAATTAGGTTTTTAGTAATGCTTTGACCTAGTCTATAACCTTCCTAGGACCCTAACATAAGATTCTTGTGTTTAGATCTTAAAACAATACCGTCACTTATCCTTAAGTGACAACCACAACAAGAACACAAATTTCGAATCTGCTTTGAAAACTAATCATCTGTTCTAGGATGATTTATTATAAGGTTTTGAACCTTCAGAGTTTTCAAAATCTTGTCAAAGTTTGGTTCTAAATAATGTGAACACGTGCAAAATGGAAGGGTGGGTGCCTGTACCCTGAGTTTTCTGTCTAAGGCTAGAGTGTTCGTACAAATCCGCAGTATCAGACCAGTCACTCTTACCTGGGAACTCTTGGGGTGAGTGTCCACTTATAGGCGAGCATGTCTTCGCGATACATTATGAGGACCTATTTACTTTGATTCAGCCTTTGTGCGTCGTTTGTTTGCTTTGTGGTTCGAACAAATGACCATCATCCATGCCTTTTTGGTCGGTAATTGTAACCTCCTATTCTTGACCAATGCCACTTCACTTGTTTTCTCCCATACTTCCTCTTTTAGAATGCCTCCACGACGCGACAATCTGATACCTAATGAAGAACTGGCAGCTATCATTACGCAGCAAATGACTGCTGTACTCCCAAACCTCATTGGTCAAGTTAACCAAGCCCTCAATAACAACAATAATACTCCCTGTAACTTCAAGATGTTCAACTCAGCTAAGCCATCAAATTTTTCAGGGTCTCAAGGAGCAACTGCACTTCTGCAATGGTTCGAGAGTCTAGAGAGCACCTTCAGACATGTTCAGTGTCCAAACGAGCGAAAGGTTGAATTTTCATCTAGTGTCTTTGAGAAACGAGCTTTAACATGGTGGAATGGTGTGATGAGAGATAGGGGTGCCGAGGTGGCACTGGCTCAAACATGGGAAGAGCTTCGAGCTCTAATGATGAGGGAATTCTCCTCGTCATGAGATTAGGGAATTGGAAAGGGAATTCGATGATCTTAAGCAAGATAGCGGTGAGCATCGAGCCTACACGGACCGTT
The DNA here is from genome assembly GCA_030545235.1 of Helianthus tuberosus. Lineage (NCBI taxonomy): Eukaryota > Viridiplantae > Streptophyta > Magnoliopsida > Asterales > Asteraceae > Helianthus > Helianthus tuberosus. The sequence goes on along the minus strand of CM060357.1, from coordinate 96,171,328 downwards.
ATGAGGAGTTAAGTCTGTTATGCCCGAACATGGTTACGCCTTTGGATAAGGCAATCGAAAATTACATTGATGGCCTCCCTGACTCAGTACAAGACATTGTTACTGGTAGTAACCCCACTACAGTTAGACAGGCCATTGAGTTATCCGCTACCTTGACTGAATCTCAGATCAGGAAAGGTAAACTTTTTCGAAAGGGTGATAAGAAACCGATCAAGGAATCGAAACCAAAGGATGAGCAGACTGAGTCCTCCAAAAGTCCAAAAAGAGAAAGGCTTCTCAGAACTTCACCGTGGTTGCTCACAATGATCAAGCTGTTCCCAACGAACCAGCTCAACCCCCTGCTTGGAAGCCATACAACGGAACTGCACCCTTGTGCAACCAATGTAGCCTTCATCATCATGCCAGTGTAAAGTGCCGAAAATGCCAAACTTGTGGACTTATAGGTCATACAGCAAGAGTTTGCCCAGCTGCAGCTGCACCAAATCAAGCTGGCAACAATCCTGCTCAAGCTCGTTTCCCACCAGGGTCTTGCTACAACTGTGGCGAGATGGGCCATTTCCAAAGGGATTGCCCAAAGCTTGCTAATGCAAATCTAGCACAGGGATGAGCATCTGACCGACTGAAAGACAACACTGTTTAGAAATAATCAAGCTTTATGTATTATTTTCTTTTGTTGTCAAGGTCTATGAAACAGTTGTTGTTGTTTATAAATAAATCTCTTATTTACATTGTAATGTACAATGTGGTTGCATGTATAAACAACAAATCCCTTACAATACCGACGATCAAGGAACCGTATTCCTTGAAGAACAGACTACCCCCAAATTTCTTCCATTTTATGATCTCTTGCGTATTCCACGAAAATCCTAAGTACCCGTTTCTTCCAAGGAAACGAAGTACAAGGTGCAGGTTACAACTCTGGACGAATACCCAATACTTAATAGGGTATCTAAGGGTATTTCCGTAAGTCCTTAATTGTTGTGTACCTTAATTCGAATGTTATGATTCCTTGTAATCAAAAATCAAATTTTTGGAAGATCAACCTATCTTTTCAGATAGATTCTTGAGGCGTTGAAGTCCATCGACTGGGTTCCTGGTATACCTTGAATACCCATGTTCAAATCGATAACAAGTTAATAACAATTAATAAACAAACTGATAACAAATTAATAACCAAGAAAACAATTATGTGTTTATGTGTTGACCTAATCACAGTTGTCTCGAGTTTGTTCAAATTCTATCCCCTTCACATTATAAAACAAACTGTGCGGACTGTGTAAGAAATAACGTAATTATGGATGCATACATAATTATGGAATTTAGTGCCCAGAAACCACAACAAGTTTTGCCATGTGTCTAGAGTTAACTCTATTCATTTTCGTTTCTGATGAAGCACCCGTTGAAAATGACTCCCTCCGTTCATTTTCGTTTCTAAAGAATGTCCGTTGAGGGAAACGAATATCCTTTTGATTATTCCTTCATTTCCGTTTCTGATGAAGCACCCGTTGAAAATTACTCCGTCCGTTCATTTTCATTTCTGAAGAATGTCTATTGAGGGAAATGAATATCCTTTTGATTATTCCTTCATTTCCGTTTCTGATGAAGCACCCGTTGAAAATGTCTCTGTCCGTTCATTTTCATTTCTGAAGAATGTCCGTTGAGGTAAATGATAGGATTATGCCTTGCATATCTCTGATGATTATCTAACACAAAGTCACAGACAGACTCATATGAATAAATTTTGGGACGAAATTTCCAAAAGTAGGGGATACTGTGACATCTGTGTCACCTAAACCGTCAAACAAATACCAAATCAATGAAATATTGTGTTTCATACTTGGGATTTGAGTAAATATGTGTATCATTTGCACATATCAATTCTTGTTTGATTTCGAGCTTTAAATCGCTTCTTGGAAGGTTATACGCGAACTGAGCGTAAACGTAATCAGTTTAATGCGACAAACACTCCAGAATAGTGAAATAGGCTTAACATACCTTAAATAACCTTCACATAACTTAGAAATAAGTTTTGGATGGTTTGGTGTGTCGAAATCAAGTTTATTCGATCATAGGGACTAATTTCGACAAACTGCGAAAGTATGCCGATTCGAACTGTGACGAATATTCCGGAACTTGATCATAAGTTAAACATGCCCTAAATATCCTTTACATAGCTTATAAATAGGCTTTGAGGTGTTTGGTGCGCAAAAATAAACTTTCTTGATCAATAGGGACTAAAAGCGTCAAAAAGTGCATAAGTTTGCATTTTCGCGCATATCTTACGTTCTGAATATATCCGGACACCCAAAAATTTATGTAATCAATAAAATATTTTATTTTAGTGATTGGCATGATAAAATTCCATTCGTCGCTTAATTTGGATCGTTTTTGCGTTCGTTACGACTTCTGTCGTAATTAACCGAATAACGCAGCTGTACAACCAAACGAACCGACATACGAGATGTTTTTGAGCATATTTTAATTTCCCTATACTTTGACTTCATTTTAGATACTTGAAATGAGGTTAACGGGGCCTAAACGTGTTAAATATGCATCAAAATGCAAGTTTCTCAAGTGCAGGGGCCAAAGTTGCAATTCTGTCGAACATTACTAGGCGGGCCGCGTAAGATTAAGCTATATCTTACGCGGGGTGTGACAGCCTACCAGAAAGAAACAATGCACCTGGTCATTTGGGCTGGTTTTTGATGGTTTTGGCAGCTGATTTGGGATACTTTGGGCAAGTTTTGATGGTTTTTAGGATGCCCCTTGTATTACAAAACCACTAGCCCACATGGATGGCCAAGATCATTCCCTCTTTAGCAAGAAACGATCTTAACGGTGAACCGAAAAGTATAAATAGCCATGCCCTCTTTCATTTTTCTGCACCCTTGATCATTTTAATGCTCTAAGTTGAAGCCTTTGCTTCATACCTGAGTGTTGTAGATCAAGTTCTCCCTAGCTTGGACCCTTTGTAAGCTTCTTTCGTTCTTTTAATGCTTTTCGAGCGTGAAAGTCAAACAGTGTTTGACTTTCTGCTTTGACCAGTCTTTGGTCAACACGAAGTTCGTTTGAACTTCACAACGTGATCGTAATCACGATGGTTATAGTTCCTTGTGACTATACCTACTGATTACCACGTTGATTAGGCATAGTGACGAGTCGTAGTTTCGGTCAAAATGCGTATTTATGCGCATTTTGCAACCAAACTACTCTTGGGTATCAAAACCCTTTGTTTCGATATCAAAACCTGTTTTCTAACTTAGTTAAACATGTTCCAACATGTGTAGCTCGTCACTTTTAGTTTAGTGCTTGTTTAGAGTCGTAAGTTAAGCGGTCTAGACCACCGCTTAGACTTTCGAACTCGACCCGTTTGGTCGCTCATTAGGATCCGACCAAGCATGTTTAGTAACCGTAGTTGTATATGGAATAACCTTCCGAGGTTATACCTTATGGTCACATAGTTTAAGTAGTTGTATGATAGGTAGTTTATATGCCTTAGGTAAAGGACCAAAATGCCCTTTTCATGCATAAATGGATTTTAAGCATATGTAACATAAACATTTGTCACTTAACTGATTATGCAACATATTTAAACATGTAGGCATATAATACTTGTCATAGGACTAGTTAGACGTCTCGAACACGCTTTGCGCGAACGACGCGTTAAAGTGGCGTAAGCTACCTTAATGGGTCGTAACGGGTCGAAAGCACTTAGGATAGGTTTCGTTTTAGTATGTAGGCTTCGTTAAACCATATCATATGAGTGCCAACACTCATTTGGTTTACAAAACCTCATCCTATCCGATCTTCCGATTTAGGTCTGGATTATTAATATAGTTACCTATATCAGGTGCCGTTTGATTTCCGTGATCCCTCTAGCTTTGCTTGGTTGTTAGTCAAGACTTCTAAGCATCCTCAAGTGAGTACATAGTCCCCTCTTTTACTGTTTTTTTTTTCAAATTGTTTTGGGGTGATACACGTGTGCCTACTTGTTATTTTCGTGCTTTTCATGCTTTTATATCATATACTTGCTATGTTCATTAGTACGTAGATAGTACATGATTTTATTATGTTTTTCTATGTATGTTCACTTAGCATGCTAGCACATTGATTTTTGTATATTACATTTTGTTGCATATGCTCATCTAATATATGGACACATTGTTTTACATTTTTGAACCGTTTGAAGCTGTTTGATTTATGTGCATCGTTTGTAACTGTTTGATTTATGTGAACCGTTTGAAGTTGTTTGATTTATGCGAACCATTTGTAACTGTATGATTTATGTGAACCGTTTGAATCTGTTTGAACCGTTGGGTTAGGGAAGTGATTAGGTAACGGGGCGGGTGTAATGTGTTAAAAGCATGGTGGATACGCGGCTGGTACTTCCTATATATGAGTGCTTTTAACACATTATATATCGTTGCGTTATCTAGATCACTTGGGCAAGGTTATCAAAACAAAGTTATATTACAAGGTTTTTCTAACAATATAAAACATTCGAGTTTTATTTGAAAAACGATTTACAATTTGGGTTACTTAAACAAATGTTTTGAGTAAGATTCATGGCTACGAGATTTTATAAACTATAACCAACTAGATTTGAGTTGGTTAATAATATTGCAATACTATATACTTTTCAAAACAAGGTTTTCGAGGTATTGCAATATGTAAACGAGCCATGAATCTGACACTCACATAAAACCTATGTACTCGCTGACATTTTTATGCTAACGTATTTTCACATGTGTTTTAGGTACCATAGTTGGTGATGTTTGATGATGATATTGTTGCATGCTCACATAGGAACGGACAAGGCCTTAGTGACTTAATAACAATGAAAGTCTATTTGTTCATGTCTTGTTTCTAATTTCAATGTAATGTAATACATTCAATTCAATAAATCAGAACTTCAATCCATGTGTTATGAAACAATGATTCTGTTACAACACTCCCCGACGTTTCCACCGTGATTTGTTGTTTTATGCGGTTGGGGTGTGACAGCTCTTTCGTTTTCAAAGTACAAAACTTTGTTGACTGCTGATGCTCTGGTTTTCCTGGCAACCCAGAGAGAATTTTGAAAAAAATGCCACACTTGAATCTTAAGATAAAACGGCCATAGCCATAAATTCCTCAATAAAGGGTGTACCAGTTAAAATTACACCTCAATCCATTTCAGAGGTATTTGAACTCGATGAACTTCAAGGTAAAACTTCTTTTCCTAAAATCGAGTATCAAACAAATTTTATTGAGAGGGGGTATGCTGAGGAAATGAAAAAGGACACCTTACAAAAAGGTAGTTTTCCTCCTGCAACAAGATTTTTATTCCATACCCTTTTGATGTGTGTTTCAAATAAGACCACTGCTTTTAATGAAATTCCATTAAAGATCCAATACTTGGGTTATCCTATTTTATATAACGAAAATTTTAACTATCCCCAGGAGATCTTTGATGATTTGGTCAAAAATGTTGATAAAAAATCATTTTTATTATTTCCAAGGTTCCTAAGCTTTTATTTTCAAAAGAAATTTGCAAAGGATAATGCTCATGTGCTTATCTAGGGTGAACCTTTTCAAATAAATGGCCTAACACCTGAAACATTCACAAGGCTATCAAAAGTTTCTAAAACAAAAGCAGAGGTTCCTGAGCAGAATTTAGCAGCTACCACTGCTCCTCAGGTATCTGCTGCTGAGCCCACTGCTCAAGGTGATCACAACAGCAAAACAACTGCTGTGAAACTCACACCTAAAACCACCAGAAAACCAAAACAAAAGAAAACACAAAAGCCCCCCAAACCTACAAAAAGGCAAGTCTGGAAGATGAGATCCCAGAGCAACTGCCAGTGACAACACAAACGTCACCAGAAACCACTGCTGCTACTTCCTCATAGAAGTTGGTAGAAAGATCTCAACCTGAGCCTCAAACTCCTCCTGGTTCTTCTAAAAAAGAACAGGTTGTAAGAACAGGGACACCACAATATGATGCTCTGGAATCACTTGATTCCATCATCCACAGCCCACTGCCTGGGCAAATTCGCTTTCTACTCCAATACTCACTACCACAATTCCACCACAAACAAAACTTTTGTTGGATGCACTTGATATAGCTCAGACAGAAATCAGTTCCTCTCAACCACCTATCACTGAGAGCATGCCCCCACAAGTGACTGAGTCTGAGCTCCCTATCTTTGCTAACCCACCAACAACTGAGGAGGTTACACCCCTTGAGTTACATGTAACTCTTGGTGGTAGTTCAAGTGAAGCAGCTACTACAAGTGCTGAACCCACTAGTTTGCACTTGGACAGTAGTTTCATCAATCAGACTTCCTTGAAGGCAATTTCTTCTTTGAGGACTCAAGTTTTTCCAACATTTACTGGTTCACTTAAAAGTGTTTCTCATTTTGAAGGAAGAAGTCCCCAGTACCAAGAACAAGGGGCATCAGTGGATGATTTTTGGGATACTTTCCCTCATTCAACCACTGTTACAACCACTGCCAGTGGGAAATCAGATGATTCCATTAAGTTGGGTGATGGTTTAATGTACCGAGAATTGACAGATAGAGTTGACAAACTTGATACATCTGTTGCAGAAATCAAAGACATGCTGCAACAGTTATTGAAAGTACAAAAGGTACCATCCACTGCTGCTCCAGCTCAAGCACCTACACCACCACCTGCTCCTGCTGCAAATGAGCTCTAGAGTTTATTTCAACCTATGCTCATCCAACAAAGACAATTTGATGATCAGCAACATGAGATACAAGTTCAAAAGATCAGAAATATGATGGAAGCTAGGTTTATGGATACCCAGGCAGATATTAAGGAAATAAAGGCCCACTTGTTGAATACCACTGGCACTGCTCCTCCCTCTATCATCTTTGTAGACAACCCACCACCAGCTGATGCCAAAAAGGGGGAGAAAATGACGCAGCTCAAGAAAAAGGGATATGAAGATGGTTTGTATATTGTACCAGATAAATCAAATATGCTTGCAGACATCCCTAAGCCAGATGGGTCTAAAAAGGTTGATGTGACCTTGAATGCCATTGCTGATGAAAAAGCAAAGGTGAAAAAGGATAGAGAGGCAAAGGGCAAGTCCATGTTTGATGAAGAAAAGAAAATGTTTATGGCAAAGGAAGTTTAGGGTATTTCAGAGCCTAAGGATGAAGAAAATCCTAAGCCACAAAGAAAGCAGCCCACTAGAAAAGTGGCAACCGAAAGCCACACCTTCCAGACAAACAAAACATGCTTCTCAACCTCCCAAAAACTCCTCACATCAAACCTCCAAACCAACAGTTGTTGTAACACCTGTTATATCAACAATTGTTGGTACTTCAGTGGTTTCAGCAGTTGTTAACCCAACAACCACCACTTTAACTACAATCACTGCTCCCACTTCAACCACTGCCACACCAAAAACATCCTCACCACCAAAACAACCTCCTGCTAAAAAGCAGAAGACAGCTGATGACACATCATCAGTTTTAATGACAACAGTGGTTGAAACACCAGTTGTTTCAACAACTGTTAGTCAGCCACCTTCCACCTCAATCACCACCACTTAAATCACCACTTCACAACCCTCCAAAACACCACCAGCCTCTCCTAAACCAAAAAGGAGAAGGATAATCTTGCAAGATGAATATTCTTCACCACCACCAGAATCTTCACAACCATTGTCGCTTGTTACTATTCCAAACCCTGTTCCACTCTCATCAGCACAAGCTTTTAACCCAAACACTGCCATTGTTTCTGCAGTTGTCCAGTATCCTTTAGAGCTTATAGCAGTCAGAGAAGAGATCAAATCATTCTACTCTGAAGATGACCTTGCTAAAAGAAACCTTCCATCTCTTCAAGGATATCCAAGACCTAACAATATTGAAGAATACTTGAAATTAAAAGGTCAACAAGCAGAGGATATCTCTAAAGAAACACAAAGGGTAAATCTGACAAGGAAATCCAAAGATACTATCAATTCCTTCTTACTCAAGTCAGTACTTTGGAAAGGTTTTCGAAGAATCTTTGTCAGTAACTGTCAGAAAGAGATGATGAGACCCTAAGAAAAGATTACATTGAGCATATTATGGCCTTCAAGAAATACAAAGGTGAAAAGACTTAGTATAAAGAATGGACAGTTGGTGAGCTCAAGGAGGAGTTAGAAAGAATTGAAAAAATGAATAAAGAGAAAGTTAAACATACTCCTCCTGTTTGGGCAAATTACAAGAAAAATGTGCCTGATAAAGCATTAAAGCTGAAGAGAATGAAAGAGGAACTTATGACTGCTGATTTTGGGTCAAGAAATCAGGTGACAAGGTGGAAAGAAGAAAAAGTGGTGGCCTCTTACCAAAAGCTGGAAGAGCTGAGAAAGAAGAATCCAAATGTTCCACAAAAACCAGTTTATCCTGAAGCAGAGGTTTCAACTAGACCACCAAAGCTGCAAATCAGGAAATCCACTGCTCCACCTGGTACCATCCTTTATCAAAGAAGCAGACAAAAACAGATGGATGTAGAAACACCAGAGGATATTGCTGCAAGTGATGATATTATAAAGTCAGTCATTAAGCAGATGATAGCTGAAGACGCTGAGCTTGCTCAAGCTCAAAGCACTGCTCAGACAGTTATCACCAGGCCACCATCTCCAAACTCATCATCAATAAAACCTCTCCGAAGTAACCCACTGGATTCAAAAGTACTAAAGTGGAAATCTGACAAACAGACCCACGTACTGACTCTAATCAAATCCAGTGGTGAAGTGAAGAAAATATCAAGGGAACAAGCATTGGGCTTGGGTGTTGAAGATCTGCAAGATCTCCTTGATCTTACACTATGCAGGGATGAGGATGACACAGATTCCTTGGACTTTGAATTATAATTCAAAGGCCAAATCAGGGAATTGTTGATGAGGCAATAAAGGTCCTTAATAATGAAGAGTTTTGTCATCATCTGTTCCAGGGGGAGATTGTTGGGATTGAACCCTACCAAAGGAACAGTTGATTAAAGCCAAAACTGGATCAGAGCAGTGGATCCAGAATAAGTACTGCTGTATTCCAACTTTCCCCTTGAAAGTGATTCTAACAACTGATGGCCTCTATCCACTGTCCGTATACAACTGCTGTTCTACAGACAACTGATCAAGTATAACGACTGATGAAGACTAAAGCCCTGGTGATCAATCTACTGTTATGGGTAAAGCACTACTGAAGATACAAAGTACTGCTGGAGTCACAACAGTGGAAGGAGAAAGCAGTAGTTTAGTCTATTTCATTGTATTGTAATGTAATCAGTAGTTAGCCAACAGTTGTTGTATTAGATCAGTAGTTACAGGTTGTTAGGAGGTTAGATGTCACTTTCATGGTGACGTCTGCCAAGATGCTTCAGTGGTTTACTCGTGCCTATAAATAGAACAGTACCCTGTACTGTTCTATTAGCTCTTTCACCACTTGTCTTCCTGCACGAACAATTCATTGTGAGCTCAGGCTGAGGGGGAGTTTGTGATACATGCATGCAATTGTAATTGAAGCTTGAAATAAATTCAATCTTTCGGTTCAATGATAAACATGTGTGTTGAAAGCATTTATCCTATTTGATTGTGTGTGAAAGTTTGTTTCCATATTTAGTTTCTGCTGCAATTACTTGTTCATCTTCATTATTATCAAACGTAAAACACAATCAAAAGAAACTCAGATCCTAACATCTTCGAATATGCTAGAATAGTGCCAACCCTAGCATCACAAGAACCAGTGTTAATCTCCCGTTACATCTGGGGATTAATCAGTGAAATTAGACATGTAGTCAAGGCAGCTAGATCACCAACCATAGAAGAAGCTGTAGAACTACAAAATACCTTGACCGATGAATTGGTACGTACACAAGAAGAAAACCAGAGAAAGAACCTAGTCCAGAAACTTACCCAGGAATTTCGCTATGGTAATTCCAATCGTGGGAAGAATATAGGTTCTACTCCTGCCCCTTATTGTAAGGCTTGTAAGAAGAAGCATTCAGGAAGATGCTCTACATACTGCAACTTCTGCAAGATACCAGGACATAAGGAAGAAGATTGTAGAAAGAAACCCAGTAACGGAGTGTGCTTCAACTGTGGAGAAAAAGTGCATATTAAGCCAAATTGTCTGAAACTAGCTCTAGCCATGAACAACAAGACTACTAAGAATGCTAGGGCATTTGTTTTCACAGCCGAAGAAGCAAAGATGATCCCAAACGTGATTGCCGGTGCATTTTTAGTTAATGATGTTTTTGCTAAAGTATTATTTGACTCTGGTGCGAACCAAAGTTTTATTAATACTTCATTTTGCAAACTTCTCAATCAACCATTAACTAAACTCCAACAAGAATGTCTAGTAGAGACAACAAATGGAGAATCTATTAAGATCACTGAAATCTTGCAGGGAGCAAGAATAGAAATTTTAAACCAAAGGTTTATTGCAAATCTTTACCCAATGAATCTGGCTGGATTCGATATTGTATTAGGAATGGATTGGTTAGTATTCTATGTGATCAAAAGTCAATCCAAGTAAATTCACCAAAGGGTGAAAAGATCACAATTAAAGGAGATAAGCCATCTAGATCCCCAAAATTCATCTCTGTGATGAAAACTGCAAGTTGTGCAAGGAAAGGATCCCTAGCGTGTATGATTTCCATAATCATTAACACTAAGGGAAAAAAATGAATAATATTCCCATAGTATCTAAATTCTCAAATGTGTTTCCAGAAGAATTACCAGGACTACCGCCAGACAGAGAAGTTGAATTCAGAATTCATCTGCTACTAGGAACAGCACCGATTGCCAAAGCACCTTACCGTTCGGCACCAACAGAGATGCAAGAACTAAAGAAACAATTGGACGAACTATTGGAGAAAGGATTCATACAACCAAGTTCATCGCTATGGGGAGCACCGATCCTGTTTGTCAAAAAGAAAGACGGGTCAATGCGTATGTGCATTGATTACCGAGAATTGAATAAGGTCACGATTAAAAATCGGTACCCATTACCGAGAATCGATGATCTGTTTGATCAACTACAAGGAGCTCGATTCTTTTCTAAGATCGATTTACGCTCAGGATATCATCAATTAAAGGTACAAGAAGAGGACATTCCTACGACTGCTTTCAGAATAAGGTATGGCCATTATGAATATACTGTCATGCCATTTGGTCTAACCAATGCCCCAGCCGCATTTATGGACATGATGAACCAAATATGTAAGCCATATTTGGATAAATTCATAATTGTCTTTATAGATGATATTCTCATTTACTCTAAGAGTAAAGAGGAACATGCAGCGCATCTGCATGCACTTCTAAATTTGCTAAGAAAAGAAAAGCTTTACGCTAAATTTTCAAAATGTAAATTTTGGTTAGAAGAAGTACAATTTCTTGGACATTTAGTTAATCATGAAGGGATTCATGTGGATTCCACAAAGATTGAGGCGATTACTAAATGGAAAGTCCCAGAATCACCAACGGAAGTTAGAAGCTTTCTAGGACTAGCCGATTATTATAGAAGGTTTATCCGAGATTTTTGTAGAATACCCATTCCTTTGACCAAACTGACCTGTAAGTCTGTTAAGTTTGAATGGGGACCAAAACAGGAAGAAGCCTATAGAATTCTTAAGCAAAGATTAACCAACGCACCCATACTAGCGTTACCAGAAGGAACTGAAGACTTTGAAGTCTATTGTGACGCTTCTAAGTTAGGTTATGGATGTGTGCTGATGCAACGTCAAAAGGTTATAGCCTATGCATCTAGACAACTTAAGAATCATGAAGAAAACTATTAAACCCATGATTTAGAATTAGGAGCCATAATTTTTGCCCTTAACATTTAGAGACACTATTTATATGGAAATAAATTTGTTGTCTTCACTGATCATAAGAGTTTAAGGTACATTTTTGGGCAAAAAGAATTAAATATGAGACAAAGACGCTTGATGGAAATTCTTAGTGATTATGATTGTAATATCCAGTATCATGCAGGAAAGGCTAATCTAGTAGCTGATGCTTTAAGTCGAAATTATCACGAAAAGCCTAAAAGAGTATGTTCTCTCAAATTAAATCTGCATATAGATTTAAATGAGCAAATTAGAGCCGTACAAGAATCAGTAATCAAGGACGATACTGAAAAATTAAAAGGAATGATTAAGGAACTAGAACAAGGAACAAATAGAATTTGGAGATTCCATAAGAAAAGGATGTGGATACCTAAACTAGGAAACCTACGCAACCGAACATTAGAAGAAGCCCATAAGTCTAAGTATACGATACATCCTGGAAGTGATAAGATGTATCAAGATTTAAGAAAGAATTTCTGGTGGATAGGAATAAAAAAGGATATAGCAGCTTATGTTGCCAAGTGTCTGACCTGTTCACCGGTCAAGGCTGAGCATCAGAAACCCTCAGGCTTGTTACAACAGTTAGAAATGCCTGTATGGAAGTGGGAATTAATAACAATGGACTTTATTACCAAATTACCCAAGACAAGAAAATGTAATGATACAATCTGGGTGATTGTGGATAGATTAACTAAGTCTGCTCATTTCTTACCAATGAAGGAAACTTTCTGTATGGAACAATTAGCCAAGTTGTATGTAAATGAAATAGTTTCATTACATGGAATTCCTTTGTCAATTGTTTCTGATAGAGATAGCCGTTTTACTTCTCATTTTTGGACTAGTTTCCAAAAAGCAATGGGAACAACCTAAATCTAAGCACAGCTTATCATCCTCAAACGGATGGACAAAGTGAAAGGATAATTCAGACAATGGAAGATACGCTTAGAGCGTGTGTAATTAATTTTGGAGGAAATTGGGATGATCATCTACCATTAATAGAATTTTCTTACAATAACAGTGATGTGTTCAAATATTAACATATAAATTTCATCAAATGAGGCATAAAACTAACCCCTTTTTAGTACTAATGTTGGAAAAAGTGTGCTTTTGTCTTCCTTTTGTATTTTCAGGATTAAATGAGCTCAAATTAACAAAAGAAGCAAAAAGACATCAAAATCTAACATAAATACAAGAAAAGGAACAAGACGTGACATGCCCGACCCCACGACAACATCTTCCCAAGCAAAACAAGAAGACAGAAGACTGAACACGCCCCGTGCTCAGCCAGCATGGGGGCGTGCCCAAGTGTCAGCAGAAAAGACAAAGTAGTAGAAGCTTCCATTGCCCACCACGGGGCTGCGCTCAGCGGACACGGGGCCGTGGTCAACTATAAGATTCGCACAATCCAGCAAATCTGCATAGTACAAAGATTCTTCTGCACCACGGGGTCGTGCTCAGCGGACACGGGGGCGTGGTCAACTAATAAGACAAAGCTGCATTTAATGAAGAAAAAGAAGGATGTGGACACGGGGCCGTGCCCACTAGACACGGGGCCGTGCCCGAGCTTCTGTTCAGCCTATAAATAGATGTGCTTGGCTCAAGCTCAAACCATCCCTTGGCACACCACCTCTCTCACACTTCACCCACCACCCACCACCCCCATAACACCATCATCCACCACCATCATCCATTGTCCATCGTAGAGTGTGTGAGTCGTCTCGGGATCCAAGATTGATCGTAAGAGTTCTTGACAATCAAGGCCATGTTTGCCTAAGTCTCTTACATCACTTGGTGAAGACAAAGTGTCTAGTGTAATACTTTTTATTTCTAATCTTTTGCACTTTTTATTTGGTTTCGTATTAATGACTTTAATAACTAGTTGCTTATGTTGAAGGTGGTCTTTCTTTATCGTTTGTCCGTGGTGTCTTGAAATTATTTTACTGTCTATATAAAATAAAAGATTTTCACCATTCATATCTCCACGGTCTATATGGAGGTATGTTGGCTACCTGGTCGGGGGTTAAGGGAACGGTTTGGTAAAGGTCTTGCCATTGTTCAGCGTTTAGAGGTCCTGCAATGGACCTGGGTCAAATTTAGTAGGACCTCCTTCAATACTTCACGGTATTGGATGGCGGGGGTCCAAACTCTTTGATCCCCTCATAAGTTAACTACTATTAATACTATAACCCGCCTATTTAGGACTGTATCCCTGCTGACTCAGACTACTTAGTCGAGGGTAACGTCACCTCCAAAATAGGGGCCTACCATAATATTGCATTAATAACTTAATTCATTATCTTCCAATAATCCACCCTTTTAGGATTGTATCCTTGCTGACTCAAACTACTGGGGTGAGGGTAACGCCACCTTCAAAAGAGGGGCCTACTACAATAACTAAGATAATCTCTTAATCATGTGCAAAGTGCGGAAATAATCAAAGGTTACACTAGATACGAGTCGGAACTAAGTGATTCATCTTGTCTATCTGTTTTTCTTTTTATTTTTATTTTCAGCATTTTAGTTAGTTTTTATTTTTCTTAGTTTAAAACATTTTTCTAAACTTTTTATTTTTGATTAGACGTTGAGGATAAACCGGTACTAAAAGCTCTTGTGTCCTTGGACGACCTCGGTATCTTGCCAACACTATACTATGCTCACGATGGGTGCACTTGCCCATATGTGTGTTTGGTGTTAGTAAAATATCGTGTTTTATAAATTTAAAACTTGGCTAAAAATAAGTGTTAAAGGGGCTTAAAATATACACCTAATATATATAACACTTCACACGCATCAAGTTTTTGGCGCCGTTGCCGGGGACACAAGGATTTTAAGAAAGTTAGGAATCAACGGCCTAATCGTTTTTCTTATTTTTCATTTTTTTTAGGATTTTTTTTAGATTTTTCAGTTTCTGCAGAGCTCAGCACGGGCCGTGCCTGGTCGGACACGGGCCGTGCCTAGCATCATCGCTGGCAGTTTTTATTTTCTGAGTTACAGAGAGCTGAACACGGGGCCGTGTCGGTGCAACACGGGGTCGTGTCCAACTCCCAGTAACAGGGATCCAGAAGACAATCACTGTACCTCTGACCACGGGCCGTGTTCGCTGAGCACGGGGCCGTGGTGAACATTCTGACCAATGTTCTTTTCTTTTTTATTGCAGGACTTGGAACTTAGGCGCAACATTTGAACCTCCTACGTAGTGCATGAGCTCCAGTTCTAGTAGAGACATAAAAGAACCTCTAGAAGAACCCGAACGCTTTCTCAGAAAAAGGCTTAAAGCTAAAAATCAAGAGAAAGTTTCGGGGGACCCACTTCCAATGGCGGATCAACGTACCCTCATGGATTACCTACGGCCCACCGTAGGCAATCTCGGCGCCGCTATCAATGCACCCAATGTCGAAGCCAATAACTTCGAACTTCGGCCGCATTTGATACAAATGCTCCAAAACTCCGCAACCTTCCATGGGCTTGCGGACGAGGATCCCCATCTGCATATTACTAATTTCTTAGAAATATATGATACCTTTCGGATCAATGGAGCATCAAATGACGCCATCCGCCTTCGAATGTTTCCATTTTCACTAAAAGACCGAGCTAAGGCTTGGCTTAACACCCTCCCAGTTGGCTCGGTAAACACCTGGGATGAACTTGCCCAAAAGTTTTTATATAAGTATTTCCCTCCTGCTAAAACGGCTAAATTAATGACTGAAATTAATACATACTCACAAGAGGATGGGGAATCCTTATATGAAACTTGGGAAAGGTTCAAGGAGCTTCTAAGAAAGTGTCCTCATCACGGTCTAGCGGTGTGGCAACAAGTATCCACTTTCTACAATGGGTTGTTGCCACACACAAGACAAACACTCGATTCAAGCTCCGGGGGACTTTTAGGTAATCGTCGCCCAAATGAAATATATAATCAAATTGAGGAAATTGCTCAAACCAATTTTCAATGGCACACTCCCCGAGGTAATAAATCTATTGCCCCGGGCGCCCATAAGGTTGATGAAAGCACCTCTTTACAAGCCCAAATCGAGGCCCTCTCTTCGAAAATCAAAAAGCTAGAAATGACAAAAACGGCCTCGGTTATGGCTTGTGAAGGGTGTGGTGGGTCACATGAAAATTGGAGTTGTATGAAAGAATTAGATGAACAAACAGAAACGGTAAACTACATTGATAATAGACCTAGGCCGTCGGGTCCTCCAACGGGTACCTACAACCAAGGATGGTGTAACCACCCAAATCTTGGTTGGAGAGATCCCGGCAATAGTAGTAACCAACAAAACCAACGAACTAATTTTCAACAACCACAAAATTTCTCTCAACAACAAGGTGGAAGAGAAAGGCTTGAAGATACCGTATCTCGCCTCATCTCCGACACCGAAAAGAAAAACTCGGATCGATTCCAACAATTGGAATCGAATTTTAGAAATCAACAAGCTAGCATTCAAAACGTAGAAAAACAATTAAATCAACTAGCTCAAAATTTCTCCGAGAGACCACAAGGCGCATTACCAAGTAATACCGAAACCAACCCAAAGGCACAAGTACACCTTATCACATTGAGCAACCGAACCGTGGGTCCCGAGGATACTCCATTACAACCAGTTGAAGGGGGTCAACGTCAAAGTACGACTCCACCTACACCTCAACTAGAAAAGGCTTCTTCACCAAATCAAGAGCCCACCAAGACTCCTCCAATTCCGTACCCCGGTAGGTTAAATCGTCAAAAGACCGATGAGCAATTCGCAAAGTTCGAAAGTTTACTAAAACAATTGCATGTCAATATTCCTTTTATTGAGGTCCTAACCCAAATGCCTAAATATGCAAAATTCATGAGGGACTTCCTCACCCACAAAAGGAAAATTGAATCATTGCAATTAGTTAACTTAGGCGAAGAATGCTCCGCTTTAGTACTCAACAAACTTCCACAAAAGAAAATCGATCCCGGGAGCTTCACAATTCCTTGCTCGATTGGGGAGTCCCCCGTTCGTAATGCATTAGCCGATCTTGGGGCTAGCATTAACCTCATGCCCAAGTCAATGTTCAAACGACTCGGCCTAGGAGTAACTAGCCCTACAAAGATGAGCATACAACTCGCCGACAGGTCCGTCAAATTTCCACAAGGTGTCGCTGAAAATCTACTAGTCAAGGTTGACAACTTCGTTTTTCCAACTGACTTTGTCATCCTAGACATGGAAGAAGACATCGAAGTCCCTCTCATCCTAGGGAGGCCATTTCTAGCCACCGCCCAAGCAGTGGTAGATATGAATGACGGAACGCTAACATTGAAGTTTGGGGACGAGGAAGTGAAATTTGAATGTGGAAAGAAGATAGAGGAAGAAGACCCGGTCAACTACATGAAGGTCATAGACTTAAGCTTGGATGACGCTCTCCGATGGTGTAACTTGGGATGCAATACATCCCACTTGGGTAACATGTGACCAGGCTTTGGGTCTAGCCAAGGACCCTTATAAACGTGGCGCACCATGGAGGCATTCCACGGAACTATCCTTAGTTTAGTTTAGATTAATTTTCTTGTTTTCTAGTTAGTTTTAATTTTCAGGAATAAAACACACTTGAGATGGCAAAGGATGCAAGGGAAACTTGAACCAACACTCCATACAGGAAAACAGAACCGTCCGACAAATTTCTTCGTTTGCAGTAAGCTCGGCACGGGCCGTGTCCACCCAACACGGCCCCGTGCTGCACAGTCTGCAGAAAAAGACCCAGTTCAGGTAACTGGACACGGGCCGTATTCACCCAACACGCCCCAGTGTCCAGACTTCTGTTTCTCTTGTTTAATTTTGTTACTGGCACTTGCACACGGGGCCGTGCCCGGATCACACGGGGCCGTGTTCAGCGCCCAGTAACACAAAATTTTTGCTTTTCATACCTTTTTACACATTCAATCAACCTAAAAACTTATTTTTGGGACACATTGAGGACAATGTGTAATTTAAGTGTGGGGGGGATGCTAAAACCTTGAAACTTGCAAGTCCTAAATACAAGCCTTACACAAAACTCTATTGGAACCGCTAATCACCCCAAATTTTTTCAAAAAAAAAAATTTTTTTTTTTACTTGTCTAGGTTTAATTCGGGGAATTCAAGTTCTTAAAAAGGTTATATTTTTATGAATTTACAACAGATAGCGTCGTGATAAAAAGAACCAACATAAGAAAATTATGAAAAGGCATGACAAGCTTAGTTAAAATTTAATTATATATACTTGATCACATAAAAACTCATTCCCACAAAAGTGAGTTTTGAGCCTTTATTGAGCAAACACTTACATATCATTTGACTAAATGCTCATTTTCGTTTCTTGTGTGAATAGCCGCTTGGTTCTTACGACTCTAGAACTTGCCATGATGATACATTCCCGGTCCTTACCAACTTAAACCCGAGTAAGTAAATGATGGAGGCATTAGGACTAACCCCTTTTTATTTCTACACCATTATTTTTTTTTTTACCACCTACCCAAAATTCCCCTAGTTAGCCCCTTTGAGCCTAAACCTTTTCATTTCATAACCCAAACCAAACACCCTTTTTACCCACCAAAACCTTTTTCATTTTTACCCCTTTGTTTTAGTAACTAGTTCGGTTCTTTATATGACTTTTGAAAAAAAAAATAAAAAAAAAATTTGTTGTTGATGATGAAGCAAAAGAAAATAAACAAACAAGTTCATCAAAAATAACTTTGTTTGAATAAATAGCTTCATCAAAATAAAAGTTACAAAAATAGAAAGTCATACGAAAACTGACACTTGTTACGCTTTTCGCCCTTTTTACTAACCACTAACCACCAACCCAACCACCTATCTTTAACCCAAGCCTAACCCTTAACCCACAAAGTCCTCTTGATATTTACAAAGGTTTATAAGTTAAAAAGGAGGAGGATTGATTGCTTGGCAAGCCTATGGTAGGAGTAAGTTCCATGCCGCTCTCGAGTGATCCACAAAAATACATTTTCGGCCGAGTGTTGAGTGATCCCCGTGAGGTATGTGAACTTGTATATAAATAGAATTTTACAAAGGCATGTTATGCCCTAATAAGTAATTTATCTTATGAAAAGTTTTAAATAAATCATGACGAATAGGATTGTAAATAAATAAAAATAAAATTAAATAAAGAATCTTGGAAATCCCGACACTCTACGACAAGCCCAAAAACCTTCTTCTCTACCCATTCCATTTGGGAGTGTAAATAGCCACATATTAAAGAGTTTTGCCTGAGGACAAGCAAAGATTCAAGTGTGGGGGTATTTGATGTGTTCAAATATTAACATATAAATTTCATCAAATGAGGCATAAAAGTTACCCCTTTTTAGTACTAATGTTGGAAAAAGTGTGCTTTTGTCTTCCTTTTGTATTTTCAGGATTAAATGAGCTCAAATTAACAAAAGAAGCAAAAAGACATCAAAATCTAACATAAATACAAGAAAAGGAACAAGACGTGACATGCCCGACCCCACGACAGCATCTTCCCAAGCAAAACAAGAAGACAGAAGACTGAACACGCCCTGTGCTCAGCCAGCACGGGGGCGTGCCCAAGTGTCAGCAGAAAAGACAAAGTGGTAGAAGCTTCTATTGCCCACCACGGGGCCGTGCTCAGCGGACACGGGGCCGTGGTTAACTATAAGATTCGCACAATCCAGCAAATCTGCATAGTACAAAGATTCTTCTGCACCACGGGGTCGTGCTCAGCGGACACGGGGGCGTGGTCAACTAATAAGACAAAGTTGCATTTAATGAAGAAAGAGAAGGATGTGGACACGGGGCCGTGCCCGAGCTTCTGTTCAGCCTATATATAGATGTGCTTGGCTCAAGCTCAAACCATCCCTTGGCACACCACCTCTCTCACACTTCACCCACCACCCACCACCACCATAACACCATCATCCACCACCATCATCCATTGTCCATCGTAGAGTGTGTGAGTCGTCTCGGGATCCAAGATTGAACGTAAGAGTTCTTGACAATCAAGGCCATGTTTGCCTAAGTCTCTTACATCACTTGGTGAAGACAAATTGTCTAGTGTAATACTTTTTATTTCTAATCTTTTGCACTTTTTATTTGGTTTCGTATTAATGACTTTAATAACTAGTTGCTTATGTTGAAGGTGATCTTTCTTTATCGTTTGTCCGTTGTGTCTTGAAATTATTTTACTCTCTATATAAAATAAAAGATTTTCACCATTCATATCTCCACGGTCTATATGGAGGTATGTTGGCTACCTGGTCGGGGGTTAAGGGAACGGTTTGGTAAAGGTCTTGCCATTGTTCAGCGTTTAGAGGTCCTGCAATGGACCCGGGTCAAATTTAGTAGGACCTCCTTCAATACTTCACGGTATTGGATGGCGGGGGTCCAAACTCTTTGATCCCCTCATAAGTTAACTACTATTAATACTATAACCCGGCTTTTTAGGACTGTATCCCTGCTGACTCAGACTACTTAGTCGAGGGTAACGTCACCTCCAAAAGAGGGGCCTACCATAATATTGCATTAATAACTTAATTCATTATCTTCCAATAATCCACCCTTTTAGGATTGTATCCTTGCTGACTCAAACTACTGGGGTGAGGGTAACGTCACCTTCAAAAGAGGGGCCTACTACAATAACTAAGATAATCTCTTAATCATGTGCAAAAGTGCGGAAATAATCAAAGGTTACACTAGATACGAGTCGGAACCAAGTGATTCATCTTGTCTATCTGTTTTTCTTTTTATTTTTATTTTCAGCATTTTAGTTAGTTTTTATTTTTCTTAGTTTAAAACATTTTTCTAAACTTTTTATTTTTGATTAGACGTTGAGGATAAACCGGTACTAAAAGCTCTTGTGTCCTTGGACGACCTCGGTATCTTGCCAACACTATACTACGCTCACGATGGGTGCACTTGCCCATATGTGTGTTTAGTGTTAGTAAAATATCATGTTTTATAAATTTAAAACTTGGCTAAAAATAAGTGTTAAAGGGGCTTAAAATATACACCTAATATATATAACACTTCACACGCATCAAACAGCTATCATACCAGTATCAATGCTGCAACCATTCGAAGCACTTTATGGACGAAAGTGCCGAACTCTAGTCTGTTGGGCAGAAATTGGAGAAAAACAATTGTATGGACCTGAAATAATACAAGAAACAACGAACAAGATTATACAAGTCAAGGAAAGACTAAAAGCAGCACGCGATCGACAAAAGAGTTATGCTGATAACAGGCGAAAGCCATTGGAATTTCAAGTAGGAGACAAGGTATTATTAAAAGTTTCTCCTTGGAAAGGAGTAGTTAGATTCATCAAAAGAGGAAAGCTAAGCCTCAGGTATGTTGGGCCTTTTAAGATTATTAAAAGAATAGGACCGGTAGCGTACCAGCTACAACTGCCAGAGGAAATGCCATGAATATATGATGTATTTCTTAAGGATATAGAGGTAAATGATAAACTTAAGTTTGTAGAAAGGACTCTACAAATTGAAGACAAAAAGATCAAAAATATCAAACACAAGAGAATAGTTCTAGTTAAAGTAAAATGGGATTCCAAGAGAGGACCATAATATACTTGGGAGCTTGAATCAAAAATGCAGAGGAAATATCCACACCTGT
This sequence comes from Helianthus tuberosus, assembly GCA_030545235.1. Lineage (NCBI taxonomy): Eukaryota > Viridiplantae > Streptophyta > Magnoliopsida > Asterales > Asteraceae > Helianthus > Helianthus tuberosus. Next base: position 96,149,874 of record CM060357.1, on the reverse strand, counting down.
TCCAGTAGACCTCGAGGACGAGTTCTAAAATAAGGTGCCGAGGATATAACAACCCTCCTAAAATTATTTCCGACACTCCTAAATTATTTAGAACACCCCTATGCGTCCTAAAATACACCCTATATACGAGAAACGGCCCAAAATACCTTTAATTTTATAAAACTAAAATAAAAACAAATTTTAATGGTCTCTCGCGGGGCGCGAAGACCTTGTCTTCGGCTTATGCAGGGCGCGACAGCTCAAGACCAGGGCGCACCCAGTGCCGCCACGTGGCAATAACGTGTTGGGTCTAGTGGTTGAGTTAGCCAAGCTAGGGCCTACCCTAGTTGGCCTCGCGGGCCGCGAAGCCCTTTGTTGATTCTTTCGCGGGGCGCGACGAAGTGTCGACCAGACACTACAAATAGAAGGCATCGGTATTCAGTTGCAATTCGTTCACATATTTCATTCTCTTTTAAAATTCTATAGTGTAGAAATTATACCAGGCATAATACCCCCTAATTAACGAAGCTCTGCCTCGTTGTAAGTATTTAACCCCCGGTTACGTATTAGATACGCTGCCCGATTGATCTAGTGCTCCGTAACGGCTGTCGTGGTTCTGCTCGACGTAGTCGTTGGAGTTCTGTCTCGGGGAGGGTATAAGTAATGTAAAAATTGGGTTATTATACTAACGCGTGTGCATTGTTTAATTAATAGATTATAACCAGGAAATCACAGGAAAAATACCTAAAATAGCAATGTGAGTAATCCTTCTTTTTATGTAAACCTTTTTGTGAGTAATCTCCTTTTTGTAAACCTTTTTGTAAACTGTTTTTACAAAACCTTTATTATTTTAAATAATGATTAGTGTCACACCCCGACCACGTAAAACAACAAATCGTGGCGGAAACGTCGGGGAGTGTCGCAACAGAATCATTGTTTCACAACCATGGATTAAATAATTTCGTTTTATTGAATTATTGAACTCATTGTTTTATTACAAATCAGATAAATACAAATATTATCCTTCAAGTTTTAAAGTCGCTAAGGCACGAGTCCACCCTAGGTATGGCATGTATCAACAATCATCACATAACAGCACCTGAAACATGTGTAAAAATAGGTACGTCAGCATAAAAATGCCTGTGAGATACATAGGTTTTATTATAATAGGATTCATGACTTGTAAGTTTAAGGAAAATATGTTTAATAAAAAATAGTCATGAACCTTAAAATATTTTCTTTTATAAATCAAACTAACATTTATAAGAAATCAGATGATATAACAGAATAATGCATAGGCAAATAAATAATCAAGTAAAATGAGTTTGTATAAAATACGTTGTTTGTAAAACAATGTTTTGATAAAAAGGTTTGTAGTATATATATAAAACTAAACTTTGGTTATAAGAAAGTCGAATAAGTAATATATTAAAAATATATTTCAGTTCCAAAATAGTTAAACAGATAGTATATTAAATATACTTTAGTCGTCAAAATAATAATTTTCAGTAGTATATCAAAAGTATACTTTGGTTTTATTAATAACATATTAAACTATACTTTGGTTTTATAAATAACATATTAAACTATGCTTTGGTTTTATAAATAACATATTAAACTATGTTTTAGTAATTAATAAAATATATGTTGTTTTGTACAATATCACATATGAGAGCATATCAAACTATACTTTTGGGAGTATAACAAAATATACAATAAAAATGTGATTTTAGAATTCAACCAAACCTTAGTGCATCAAACTACACCAATTGAGACTATAGAAATACCACGAAGGCAATCCCAATTTGGATAAAATATCGGTTTCTGACATTCCATAACAACAGGACTGGGGTGTCAAATCCTATAGCGCTATATCATACTACCAATCGGTTGGTGAACATAAAATAAGTACTATCCAACAATTAATTATATAATCTTTGAAAAATTAGTGTTTAAACCATAAATAATCATTCGGTTTGTCAAAAGATAAGTACTAATATGTATAATCAATTTACACTTTGAAATCATGAACATAACAAATAGGTACACATATTTCACCCCAAAACATTGAAAACAATAAAAGAGGGGACTATGTACTCACTTGAGAGTGCTTAGAAGTCTTGAATAACAACCAAGCAAAGCTAGAGGGATCATGGAATCAAACGGCACCTAATATAGGCAACTATGTAAGTAAACCGGACCTAAATCGGGAGATCGGATAGGATGAGGTTTCGTAAAACAAATGAGTGTTGGAACTCATATGATATGGTTTAACAAAGCCAACATACTAAAACGAAACCTAACCTAAGTGCTTACGACCCGTTACGACTCGTTTAGGTAGCTTACGCTACTTTAACGCGTTGTTCGCGTAAAACGCGTTCGGAATGCCTAACTAGTCCTATGACAAGTATTATATGCCAAAACATATTTAATTATGTTGCATAATCAGTTAAGTGACAAAAGTTTGGGTTACATGTGCTTAAATATCAATTATGCATAAAAAGGGCATTTTAGTCATTTTCCTAAGGCATATAAACTACCTATCATACAACTAACTAAACGAAGTGACCATAAGGTATAACCTCGGAAGGTTATTCCCTATGCAACTATGGTCACCTAATGTGTTTGGTTGGATCCTAATGATCGACCAAACGGGCCGGGTTCGGAAGTCGAAGCGGTTGTTTAGACCGCTTGACTTACGACTCTACATAAGCACTAAACCTAAAGTGTCGAGCTAAACATGTTAAAACATGTTTAACATGGTTTGAAAAAAAGTTAGATATCAAAACAAACGGTTTTGATACCCAATAATAGTTTGGTTGCAAAATACGCATGAACGCGTATTTTGACAGAAACTATGACTCGTCACTACACCTAATCAACGTGGTAATCAGTAGGTATAGTCACAAAGGACTATGACCATCGTGATTACGCTCACGTTGCGAAGTTCAAACGAACTTCATGTTGACCATTGACTGGTCAAAGCAGAAAGTCAAACACTGTTTGACTTTCCCACTTAAAAATGCATAAAAGAACGAAAGAAGCTTATAAAGGGTCCACGCTAGGAAGATATGATTTATACATTCTCAGGTATGAAGCATTTGAGCTCCAACTTAGAGAAATCAGATCATGAGTGAATGAAAATGGAAGTGGGGGTTGGGTATTTATAGAAAACCAAGAACCGTTAGGATCGTTCCTCGATTCCCGAGCTTCAATCTCAACCATCCATGTGTGCCCACTGATTTGGTAAACTAGGGGAGTCCAAAACCAGTATATAGAATGAAGGAAACCATGTGCAAAACAATGGGATGGCTGGTTTTTAAGAAAACTGAAGTCTGCTGATCTGGAGAAGGCTTACATACCATAAGCATACTCCCGTACGGTCCGTATGCTCTTTGCAGACCAGCTAGTTTCACAAATTTGCAGAACAGGCCCTTGAGACTCCAAACTTGATTTTTGATGCGTTTTTTACACGTTTAAGGCCCGTTATCCTCATTTCAAGGCTCTAAAATGAACTTAAAGTATAGGGAACTTAAAATATGCTCAAAAACATCTCGGATGTCGACTCTTTTGGTCGTACGATTGCGTTGTTCGGTTTAGTACGACGAAACACGAACGGACGCGAAAAACGATCCAAATTACGCGAAGAATGGAATTTTATCATGCCAACCACTAAAATAACATATTTTAATGATTACATAAATTTTTGGATGTCCGGATATATTCAGAACGTAAGATATGCGTGAAAATGCAAACTTATGCACTTTTTGACGCTTTTGGTCCCTTTTGATCAAATAAGTTTATTTTTGCGCACCAAACCCCTCAAAGCCTATTTATATGCTATGTAAAGGATATTTAGGGCATATTTAACTTATGATCAAGTTTTGGAATGTTCGTTACAGTACAAATCAGCTTTCGCAGTTTGTCGAAATTAGTCCCTGTAAGCGAATAAACTTGATTTCGACACACCAAACCATCCAAAACTTATTTCTAAGTTATGTAAAGGTTATTTAAGGTATGTTAAGCCTATATATGACTATTTCGGAGTGTTTTTCGTGTTAAACTGATTACGTTTTACGCATCAGTTCGCGTATAACCTTCCAGAAAGCGGTTTAGTGCTCGAAATCGAACAAGAATTGATATGTGCAAATGATACACATATTTATACAAATCCCAAGTATGAAATACAATATTTCATTGGTTTGGTATTTGTTTGATGGTTGAAGTGACACAGGTGTCACAGTCTCCCCTACTTTAGGAAATTTCGTCCCGACATTTAATTTTAGAGGAAACTTGTGAAGACAACTGTGATGGTTTCGCTTTCGAATGAATCCCTCGAACCCTAAGTAAAACTCTGGGCCATGTTTGGATTTTTAGCGAAATTGTTAACTATCAAAATGAAGTCCTTGTAGTAACAAAACATGGAGTTTCGAACTACGGACAGAAGAACATTTCTTATGAAGATTATCATAGGAAACTTGTGTGTGCTCGAAATCAGAATCGGAGAGTGTAAGATAAAATGACATTGGTCAAGGTCCAGGACTTCTAGTAATTTAAATAACGCTACGTTCGCAATATAATAAGGAACACTTATATATAGGAAGTATCAGCGGCGTATCCACCATGCCCTTTCTACATTGTTCCCGTTTCGTTATTCTCATTACTATAGGTCTTAACACATGACAAAACTTGTTGTGGTTTCTGTGCACTGAATTCCATAATTATGTATGTATCCATAATTACGTAATTCCTTGCACAGTCTGCACAGTTCATTTCATAATGCGTAGGGGAAAAAATCAATTGAATAAACATGAAGTGATTGACTAGACCACTAAAGGATCTTTTTAACTAGATCAACGAATGATCTTTTTAACTAGATCAACACATGATCTCCTTAACTAGATCGTCGTACGATCTTCTTAAATAGACCACTTAAGGGATCTTTTCTATTATATCATCACATGATATTCCTAACCAGATTTTTGAATTAATCTGTTTAACTAGACCACTTAAGGGGTCCAATTATAGAATAGTACTTCATAACCCAAGGGACTTAACTACAACGTAGAAGCCCATTAAGGATTTAAGATAGTACCTTTGGATATCCTACTATGAATCCCTCATATGAGATATGAAAGATTCTATGAGGATTTGGATAATGAATATTCGGATCACACAAAAACACAAGACATATAAGAAAACACATAAGCAAATAATCACATAATTGTTTAACTTGATCTTTAATTTGTTATCTTTAGACACGGGTATTTAAAGCACACCAGGAATCCAATCGGTGGATTTCATTTGGCACTTTAAACATAAGAATCTAATTATGAAGATAGGAAGATCTTAATAAGAATTCGGCTTTGTCCTTATTGAATCTTAATGTACGTATTAAGGCATACGAATAATTCAATTAAGGGCTCCAATTTGAGCGATATTTATCCACAAGGATCTAATTATGAGGATAGAAAGATCCTATTTTGGATTTTGGAATTTTGTGTAACGAGAGGTGTTTCGAAACCTTGCACTAAACGTGCTTAAGTCGATACACAAGGTAGAAAGTTCATGAGGTTGAGGTACTAGATATGCCAAGGCGACATATGAAGCAGAATTTGGAGGTTGGGTACTACGTATGTTAAGTCGATCATACGAACAGGGTTGACTTGGGGTTGGTTTAGACCTCCTTGGTTTGGGTTGAATTGACAAGCATTTGTCAGGTGACCGAGTCGTCCACATGATGCACACAGACGACACTGCAGGTAAGCTTGGTGAGGTGCATTACATTTGTTGAACATCAGCGCAGTACCGGCATAAGGTTTCCTTGCAAGAGGTTGAGCAGCAGCAGGATTTGTAACAACTTTGTTTTGGATAGCAAAGCGGCACATGTCAACCGAATGTCCCTATCGTCCACGGTAGGTACATCTGAAACAAGGTATTTGATTAGGATGGTAACGGTTGCATTGATTGCACCAAGGAGCAGTTCCCTTGTACGGCTTCATCCCTGAGGCGAGTCATGGTGATCGCTAAATCAACGGTCCCCTGGAATACGACGCCTGTTTGTTGAGCGATTGAAGCACCTAGTTCGGATACTTGAGTGTTGTTGCGATGAAAAGGCATCATGAAGAAAATAGAAGACATGGGAGAAAACAAGGGAAAATGAAAACAGAATGACAACGCATAAAAATTGCGATTATTTGTTTGTTACCTAAGGCAAACAAATGAGATGGTGACTAATTAAAGTAAGTGGGTCATATTAATGTATCGCGAAGACATGCTTTAGCCTATAAGTGGACACTCACCCCAAGAGTTCCCAGGTAAGAGTGACTGGTCTGATTATGTGGATTTGTACGAACACTCTAGCCTTAGACAGAAAGCTCAGAGTGTGACACCCCAGGAAAACCATGCAACTTAACTAGCTTCCTTAGTGAGTACGTACCAAATTTCGGGACGAAATTTCTTTCAACTTGGGGATAATGTGACAACTCGTATTTCAGAACCTATCTTTGTGTTAATGTAACGTATGTGAATCCTATGTGATTACATGAACTTTGATGATCAATGGAATATTATGTTATTATGTTATCTGATTATGTGAATGCATGTATGTATGTAATATTATCACACAAACATAAACCGATCACACAACACTTGGCCGATCGCACAAGTCTATTCGGACTACACTTGTTGTACTCGAAACCCATAAAGGGCAGCCCATTAGGAGGGTTCTGTGACAACTCGAAATTTAGAACCTTCTTGTATCCCGTTATATCATGTCTAAACGCGTAACTAGTTAACTTATGTGATTAATGGTAAGCAAACCCCTTATGTGACTATGTGATTATTATGTGTCGTGCTTGTATGTATAGTGTGTATATATGCATAAATGAGCCGAAAACCATGAACCCGACTCGAGACCATGTGGTCTCGAGTGAATAGTAACTTATGGGCCGGTTGGGCCACACACACCCACACTTAGCCTATTTCGAAAACCCATTAGGGTGCACCCCTTGAAGCTATATATGTTATGCACCTAGCCATCTTTGCCACTTTCTTTGGATAACACATACACTCTCCTACTCCCTCTCACTAAAAACCTAGACACCAAACATCATATTTCTTCTCCTTCTCCTCGGATTCGACCGGCAACACAAGAGCTCTCGGATTCAAGCTTAAGTTCTCCCTTGAAAACTTAACCGGTTAGTGATTCATGCCATATGTTGTATTCGGTTGATGATAGTGTGTAGCATTTCGGTTGATGATGATGTGTGATGAAGATACTTGATAATGTGTTTGCTTGCTAAAGATTCATGCATGATTATAGTGTTTGTTTGTTTGATGAGTTCTTGTTTGATTAAATGATACATGCTTAGGAGAACATGACTTTTATAGAATAACATTTGAACAAGATAGTTGAATAACAAAAGAATGATGAGCTTAGGGCTATTCATGATTATCCGATTTTTATGTATGAGATTTTGGAACAAATGTTTTGTTGCAAGATGAGCTTGTTGTTTAGTCTAGGAATTATAACTCTTGTCCGTAAAGTGCAAAGTGTGTTTGAATAAGAGTTGTTTGTGCTATGAACATTTGATGATTATGATGAACATATGAAGAACTTGTTGAATATCATATGAACATGTTTTGAATATTTGAAAACTGATATGTTTGATCCAAATTGGTAAATTGTTAGACAAATAAACATGTTTAAGTGGATAGTACACTGTACCGAATCAGCAGTTGTCCAACCGAAACCTCCAGTTGCGACTCGAAACCACTGCATGATGAGTCGAAATCTCCCGGTTGCGACATCGGTTGCGAGTCGCAAACACCTGGTTGCGACTCGAAACCCTACTTAATCAGCACACAAGCCTTACGACTCGAAATCTCAGTTACGAGTCCGGTTGCGACTCGAGACCAAAACAGCATGAACCGAGACCGCAGTTGCGACTCAGGTTGCGAGTCGAGAACGCCTGGTTGCGACTCGAGACTATACGCATGTACACGTTATTTGGACTTGCATGATTAAGGGCTTAAGTAATTGGGCCGGACTCTTGGGCCTGATGCACAGATCTTATACGTTGATGATTGAATGTGAATATTGTCGAACTGCCATGATTAAACGTGTATGCCATGAACGATACTTGAATGCATTATGCTAGAAACATACGTGTACTACTTGAATACGAACCTGATTGTATGATACAACTATGATAGGACGTGAGTAACCACAATATTACTTGGTTGACTTTTCTGTGTATCTACCGAGCAAACTGAGGTGAGTTCACACCCTCTACAAAGCATGGGATTCCCAGGGGTCGGGAATTGGGGTTAAGGAACGTGGGTTCCTCGTCCTCCTTGGGTAGGACAGCAAAGGTTCAGGAATGTAAATTCCTCGTCCTCACGGACAGATAACTCGTACTAGACCAAAACTCTATCACGAAGTCCCTCCTTTTTATATCGACTTAATCGCCGGGCCAATGGCTAGCGGGTCATTAGTTAGATAGCGCTATTTAGGTCTGACAAACCTCACACCGTGCCGCAGAGGACGGGCGTGAACTAATGGATCTGGGGCACGTCAATGATGATAGACATTGACAGTTTCAGGGCACTTAAACATGACTACAGTCAGCAGTCGATATGGTAACGAGTCTAGTGTATACATGGGGTAGCCCCCACGGCCGAAATGCCAGATAACTAACACGGGGTAGCCCCCAATGGGGGATTGCCAGAATAACCGGGAATAAACAAGTCACGTTTTTACTATGGGGTAACCCCCACGGCAGGATTGCCAGATAAAGGAAACTGTTTTCGAAACAACTTAAAACGAACACCCAACCGTGAACTCACTCAACTTGTTGTTGACTCGTTACTACATGCTTTGCAGGTCCTTAGGTTCTTAGCTGGAGCTTGCATGGAGGAGGATCGTTGTGGGACATGGACGACTGTGTGCCATGTTAAACTTTGAAACAATTAAACTTATGATTTGATTTAAGACTTATGCTTCCGCTTGCAACTTAACTATGTTTTGTGTGGACACCAATTGTATTGGTTGAAGTTTTATAATTACTTACATGCTTGTTCAATATGATTGGTGGCTGGATCCTGGTCAGTCACGCCTCCAAGCGGTAGTACTCCGCAGGTGGATTTTGGGGGTGTGACAGATTGGTATCAGAGCCATTGGTTATAGAGAACTTGGTTTTAATAAAGGGGAAAAACGTTTTTGTTAAAACCAGACTATAACCTGTACAGTGCTCAACGGTCCACAACGATGCTTCACTCCACATGCAGGACTCGACATTCTAGGTGATATGATCTGTGTATATATTACCTACTTGTTAGATACATAGTACATTGCTCATGGTATGCTGGGTTAGTATAACTACTGTTGCTTGGATACGTGCGTGCTTACTCTATTTTATCGTCGTACTTTCGCGAACCCCTCTCACTCACGTTCTCCTTGATGTGAAGATCATGTCTGGACGCGTTAACCTAACACAAGCCCAGTTGACGGCTCTGATCAACGAACGAGTTGCCGCAGCACTTGCAGCTGCACCCGCAGGAGGTATATCCTGCAGTCCGAACTCATTCTAGGATCTTTAGGATTCTACTCTCGTGAACCAACCTTTGTGTTAAACTCTGTCTTTTCTTTCACCTACAATAGGTCAGCACGTTCAGCCACCCGTGTGTACTTTTAAGACTTTCATGGACTGCCGACCAACTACTTTTAGCGGCACTGAAGGAGCAGTAGGTCTCCTACACTGGTTTGAGAAACTAGAATCTGTGTTCGAAATGTGTGAATGCCCTGAGGCGCGCAGGGTGAAGTATGCTACTGGTACTCTCGAGGGTTTAGCCCTCACATGGTGGAACGCTCAAGTTCAGATGCTAGGGTTGGTTGCTGCCAACGCCACCCATGGGAAACTTTTAAGGAGATGATCAAAGAAGAATACTGCAGTCGTGATGAGATTCACAAGCTAGAGGTGGAGTTCTTCAACCTCAAGATGACAGGGTCCGAAATTGAAGCTTATGTGAAAAGGTCGAACGAACTGGCAATTCTGTGCCCTACTATGGTGGATCCTCCCATCAAACGCATCGAACTATTTCTTCAGGGCTTAGTGCCAGAAATCCAAAGTCATGTGACTTCAGCGAACCTCGCTACCTACCAGCAAACTGTTCAGTTGGCTCACCGTCTCACGGATCAGGCGGTGGAGCAGAACAAGTTACCAAAACGCATAGGCGCTGCAACTACTTCTGGTACCTCTAGTGACAACAAACGGAAATGGGATGGAACTTCAAGTAAGGGTTCGACTTCTGTTCAGTCCCAGTCTCAGCAGAGGAAGACTGATGACTACAAGAGCCCTAATCAGCAATCGTCTGGTGGTCAAAGTCATGGTGGGTACAAAGGAAATCACCCCAAATGCAATCGCTGCAGCCTGCACCACAGCGGACCATGCACCAGGGGCAACTGTCATCGGTGCAACAAGCCTGGTCACGCTGCAAAGGATTGCAGGAGCTTATACCCCGCCAATCAGAATCGTCAGCAAGCTCAACAGAACCAGCGCCAGCAGCAGCAGCAGCAAGGTGATAACAAAGGGTGCTTTCAGTGTGGAGCTGAGGGCCACTTCAAGAGAGATTGTCCCCAACTGAACAGGAACCAGAACAACAACAACAACAACAATAACAACAATCAGGGGAATGGTAACAATGGGAACAACAACAACAATGGCACCAGGGGGCGGGTGTTTGTGATTGGCCAAGGTGAAGCAAGGAATGACCCCAATGTTGTGGCGGGTAAGTTCCTTCTCGACGACTTTTATGTTTCAGTTTTATTTGATTCGGGTCCCGATACTAGCTACATGTCACTAGAAGTTAGTCGAATGCTTAAGCGTATTCCAACACCTTTGAACAACAAGCACACCGTAGAGCTAGCAAATGGTAAGAGTTTAGAAGCCACACACATAGTCAAGGGTTGTAAACTTATTCTCGCCGACCAGACCTTCTCTATCGACCTCATTCCTATTGTCTTGGGTAGTTTCGACGTTGTCATTGGGATGGATTGGTTATCCCAACACCGAGCAGAGATTCTTTGCAACGAGAAGGTTGTCCGTATTCCAGGTCCCAGTGGTGAAGCTCTCATGATTCATGGCGACAAGAGGAGTGCTGTTGAGAACGTCATTTCTCTCCTTAAGGCCCAAAAGTGCTTGCGAAAGGGCCACACTGCCATTTTAGCTCTCGTTACTGACACCTCAGCGAAAGAGAAGAAGATAGAAGATTTTCCAGTTGTACGCGACTATCCCGAGGTATTTCCTGAGGAATTACCTGGTCTTCCGCCTCATCGCCAAGTCGAGTTTCAGATCGAACTAGCTCCTGGAGCTGCGCCCATAGCCCGTGCACCTTATCGTTTAGCCCCATCAGAGTTGAAAGAACTCTCCACACAACTACAAGAACTCTTGGATAAGGGTTTTATTCGTCCTAGCTCATCGCCCTGGGGGGCTCCAGTATTATTTGTGAAGAAGAAGGACGGTACTTTCAGAATGTGCATCGACTACCGGGAACTCAACAAGGTAACGGTGAAGAATCGTTATCCTCTACCGCGGATTGACGACTTGTTCGACCAGCTGCAGGGGTCGAGCTACTATTCAAAGATCGATTTGAGATCGGGGTATCATCAGCTGAGAGTCCGGGAAGAGGAGGTCTCCAAAACAGCTTTCAGAACTCGATACGGGCATTATGAGTTTTTGGTCATGCCTTTTGGGATGACAAACGCACCTGCGGTTTTCATGGACCTGATGAACCGAGTGTGCAAGCCTTACCTGGACAAGTTCGTTATAGTCTTCATCGACGACATCCTGATCTATTCCAAGAGTCGGGAGGAACACGAGCAGCATCTGCGACTTATTCTGGAACTCCTTCGAACAGAACAGCTTTATGCAAAGTTCTCGAAATGCGACTTCTGGCTTCGAGAAGTCCATTTCCTAGGCCACGTGGTAAACAAGGATGGGATTCACGTTGATCCATCCAAGATAGACTCAATTAAGAACTGGCCTGCACCTCGTACACCAAAGGAAATTTGCCAATTCTTGGGTTTGGCGGGATACTACCGGAGATTCATAAAGGATTTTTCTAAGATTGCACAGCCTCTCACCTCACTAACGCAGAAGGGCGTTGTTTATCGCTGGGGAAACGCACAGGAGTTGGCATTTCAGCACCTAAAGGATAGACTCTGTAGCGCACCTATCCTTTCCTTGCCGGAAGGCACAGACGACTTTGTGGTTTACTGCGACGCATCAATTCAGGGTCTTGGTTGCGTGTTGATGCAACGAGATAAAGTTATAGCCTACGCCTCACGCCAACTCAAGGTTCATGAAAAGAACTACACTACGCACGACCTAGAGCTGGGAGCTGTTGTTTTTGCACTTAAGTTATGGCGGCATTACCTGTACGGTACCAAATGCGCCATCTACACTGACCACAGAAGCCTCGAGCATATCTTCAAGCAGAAGGAACTGAATATGCGACAACGACGATGGGTCGAGCTGCTGAATGACTACGAGTGCTCAATCAGGTATCACCCGGGCAAGGCCAATGTGGTGGCTGACGCCCTCAGTCGGAAGGACACTGCGCCTAAGCGCGTGCGAGCTTTACAACTTACGATACATTCTAGTCTTCCCTCCCAGATACGAGCTGCTCAGATAGAAGCACTGAAACCAGAAAACGTCAGGGCTGAAGCCCTACGCGGATCAAGGCAACGATTAGAACAGAAGGAAGACGGTGCTTACTACGTGACGGGACGCGTTTGGATCCCACTCTACGGCAACCTACGAGAGCTTGTGATGGATGAAGCACACAAGTCTCGCTACTCAGTACACCCTGGATCAGATAAGATGTATCATGATATCAAAACTACGTACTGGTGGCCTAGCATGAAGGCCCACATAGCGACCTACGTCAGTAAGTGTCTGACTTGTGCGAGAGTCAAGTCTGAATACCAGAAACCCTCAGGCCTACTCCAACAACCCGAGATACCTTAATGGAAATGGGAGCAAATTTCCATGGATTTTGTCACTGGCCTGCCTAGATCCCAGCGCGGGAACGATACTATTTGGGTGATCGTGGATCGACTCACAAAATCTGCACACTTCTTGGCTATCAAGGAGACGGATAAGTTCTCCACTCTTGCAGAAATATACCTTAAGGAAGTCGTTTCAAGGCACGGGGTGCCCACCTCTATTATCTCGGATCGAGATGCACGTTTTACTTCGGAGCTGTGGCAAGCAATGCACAAATCCTTCGGCTCACGATTAGATATGAGCACAGCGTATCACCCTCAGACGGACGGGCAGTCCGAGCGCACTATTCAAACCTTAGAAGACATGCTTCGTGCATGTGTAATCAACTTTGGCAACCGCTGGGAAAAGCATCTGCCACTTGTGGAATTCTCGTACAATAACAGCTACCACACCAGCATTAAAGCTGCTCCATTTGAGGCATTGTACGGACGTAAATGTCGGTCTCCTCTTTGCTGGGCAGAGGTGGGAGATAGTCAGATCACTGGTCCAGAATATGTGGTAGACACGACCGAACAAATTGCTCAAATACGAAAACGCATGACGGCAGCCCGGGAACGCCAGAAAGTTTACGCCGACATGGGCAGGAAACCACTTGAGCTCCAGGTTGGGGAGCGGGTACTACTCAAAGTTTCACCCTGGAAGGGTGTGGTTCGTTTTGGTAAACGAGGCAAACTTAACCCACGATACGTTGGACCTTTCGAGGTCATTGAGAAAATAGGCAGGGTGGCCTACAGACTGAACTTACCAGCGGAACTCGGTGCAGTTCACAACGTTTTCCACGTGTCGAATCTGAAGAAGTGTCCGTCAGATGAGACCCACGTAGTTCCTTTGAAGGAACTCACTATCGACGAGCAGTTACGATTCGTCGAGGAACCAGTCGAGATCACGGACCGGGATGTTAAGGTCCTCAAGAGCACTAGAATACCTCTCGTTCGAGTTCGTTGGAACTCACGTCGCGGCCCAGAGTTCACCTGGGAGCGCGAAGATCAGATGAAACAAAAGTATCCCCAACTGTTCGCAAACAGTACACCCACTACTGAGGCCGAAGCTACGGAATTTCGGGACGAAATTCCAGATCAACGGGGGGTGGATGTGACACCCCAGGAAAACCATACAACTTAACTAGCTTCCTCAGTGAGTGCTTACCAAATTTCGGGACGAAATTTCTTTCAACTTGGGGATGATGTGACAACTCGAAATTTAGAACCTTCTTCTATCCCGTTATATCATGTCTAAACGCGTAACTAGTTAACTTATGTGATTAATGGTAAGCAAACCCCTTATGTGACTATGTGATTATTATGTGTCGTGCTTGTATGTATAGTGTGTATATATGCATAAATGAGCCGAAAACCATGAACCCGACTCGAGACCATGTGGTCTCGAGTGAACAGTAACTTATGGGCCGGTTGGGCCACACACACCCACACTTAGCCTATTTCGAAAACCCATTAGGGTGCACCCCTTGAAGCTATATATGTTATGCACCTAGCCATCTTTGCCACTTTCTTTGGATAACACATACACTCTCCTACTCCCTCTCACTAAAACCCTAGACACCAAACATCATATTTCTTCTCCTTCTCCTCGGATTCGACCGGCAACACAAGAGCTCTCGGATTCAAGCTTAAGTTCTCCCTTGAAAACTTAACCGGTTAGTGATTCATGCCATATGTTGTATTCGGTTGATGATAGTGTGTAGCATTTCGGTTGATGATGATGTGTGATGAAGATACTTGATAATGTGTTTGCTTGCTAAAGATTCATGCATGATTATAGTGTTTGTTTGTTTGATGAGTTCTTGTTTGATTAAATGATACATGCTTAGGAGAACATGACTTTTATAGAATAACATTTGAACAAGATAGTTGAATAACAAAAGAATGATGAGCTTAGGGCTATTCATGATTATCCGATTTTTATGTATGAGATTTTGGAACAAATGTTTTGTTGCAAGATGAGCTTGTTGTTTAGTCTAGGAATTATAACTCTTGTCCGTAAAGTGCAAAGTGTGTTTGAATAAGAGTTGTTTGTGCTATGAACATTTGATGATTATGATGAACATATGAAGAACTTGTTGAATATCATATGAACATGTTTTGAATATTTGAAAACTGATATGTTTGATCCAAATTGGTAAATTGTTAGACAAATAAACATGTTTAAGTGGATAGTACACTGTACCGAATCAGCAGTTGTCCAACCGAAACCTCCAGTTGCGACTCGAAACCACTGCATGATGAGTCGAAATCTCCCGGTTGCGACATCGGTTGCGAGTCGCAAACACCTGGTTGCGACTCGAAACCCTACTTAATCAGCACACAAGCCTTACGACTCGAAATCTCAGTTACGAGTCCGGTTGCGACTCGAGACCAAAACAGCATGAACCGAGACCGCAGTTGCGACTCAGGTTGCGAGTCGAGAACGCCTGGTTGCGACTCGAGACTATACGCATGTACACGTTATTTGGACTTGCATGATTAAGGGCTTAAGTAATTGGGCCGGACTCTTGGGCCTGATGCACAGATCTTATACGTTGATGATTGAATGTGAATATTGTCGAACTGCCATGATTAAACGTGTATGCCATGAACGATACTTGAATGCATTATGCTAGAAACATACGTGTACTACTTGAATACGAACCTGATTGTATGATACAACTATGATAGGACGTGAGTAACCACAATATTACTTGGTTGACTTTTCTGTGTATCTACCGAGCAAACTGAGGTGAGTTCACACCCTCTACAAAGCATGGGATTCCCAGGGGTCGGGAATTGGGGTTAAGGAACGTGGGTTCCTCGTCCTCCTTGGGTAGGACAGCAAAGGTTCAGGAATGTAAATTCCTCGTCCTCACGGACAGATAACTCGTACTAGACCAAAACTCTATCACGAAGTCCCTCCTTTTTATATCGACTTAATCGCCGGGCCAATGGCGAGCGGGTCATTAGTTAGATAGCGCTATTTAGGTCTGACAAACCTCACACCGTGCCGCAGAGGACGGGCGTGAACTAATGGATCTGGGGCACGTCAATGATGATAGACATTGACAGTTTCAGGGCACTTAAACATGACTACAGTCAGCAGTCGATATGGTAACGAGTCTAGTGTATACATGGGGTAGCCCCCACGGCCGAAATGCCAGATAACTAACACGGGGTAGCCCCCACGGCTGGATTGCCAGAATAACCGGGAATAAACAAGTCACGTTTTTACTATGGGGTAACCCCCACGGCAGGATTGCCAGATAAAGGAAACTGTTTTCGAAACAACTTAAAACGAACACCCAACCGTGAACTCACTCAACTTGTTGTTGACTCGTTACTACATGCTTTGCAGGTCCTTAGGTTCTTAGCTGGAGCTTGCATGGAGGAGGATTGTTGTGGGACATGGACGACTGTGTGCCATGTTAAACTTTGAAACAATTAAACTTATGATTTGATTTAAGACTTATGCTTCCGCTTGCAACTTAACTATGTTTTGTGTGGACACCAATTGTATTGGTTGAACTTTTATAATTACTTACATGCTTGTTCAATATGATTGGTGGCTGGATCCTGGTCAGTCACGCCTCCAAGCGGTAGTACTCCGCAGGTGGATTTTGGGGGTGTGACAGGTTCGGCCCACTCCATCAACTCGCACAACACCTAGGGTATTAGTATAAATCCAACACTTCATCAAGACACACAAAGTTTAGCAAACCCTACTCCCTCTCTCCTCTCAAAAGTCGATGGCAACACTCCCATCTCTCTCTAAGCTTTTGGGTTGGATCATCCTTGTTCTACTTTATAATCGGTTAGTGTTTATAATTATCGGTTGTATGTTTGATGGTATTATGATCTAGGTGTATTACATGATGATTTAGTGATACCTTGTAATTGATTATGATGTAAACTGTTAGGGTTTGGTGTTCATAATAATCGGCTCACATGTGTACTTGATGATATTCATATGATTCGGATTGCTTGATCTAGATTTAGAACGGAATATATATAATCGACTGTTATGTTTCTGCCTTTCGGATTGTTTGCTTGGTGATGTTGAAAGCTTTAATATGATAGTTTGAATGTTTTAGGATGTTGTTATGTTTGAAACATAATTAGGGTTCATGAGGAATCGGTTGGAATATGTTTGTTTTGATCGATTATTGGTTAAGTTTGAAATTGGTTAGTTGTTGATTGTTAACCACGAAAATAGGAAACTGTTTGATTGCTTCGACCGATTTAATGTATGATTGGTAACTGTTGATTTCCTATAAATGATATGCATAATATTCGGATAATAAAACCTATCGCACAAGACTCCTTGGTCGCACAAGATCAGATCACACAAGATCTGATCTGATCGCACAAGGCAGTCGCACAAGACTAGTGCAACCGATTAAACACAGCGTACAACACAACTTTTGCATGATCGCACAAGACCTTGTGGATCGCACAAGATAGTGTCGATCGCACAAGGCTTGGGCCACACACGAACGTTAGGACTATTGGGCCTTAAAGCCCAATGTCCATTCGCACAAGTTGTCCGGATCACACAAGATATCTGGACCGTACAAGAGCAATGTATATTATTATTTGGGCTGTGTATTGTGTTGGGCTTATTTTTGTATACTGGGCCGGGTATGTTTTGGATCGCACAACCTGTTATGGGTCACACAAGATATGCTGGACGCACAACAGGTTGGGCCGGGTATCTTTGGGCTTCATTGGGTGAAAGCACAAGTTCGGATATGTTATGGACTGGACTGTTTAAGTGATTTACGTGTTTGCCATGATCAATACGTGTTCATAACCTGTTAGCTTATGTGTAAACATGCGTGCACTACTTGAACCTAGACCTGACTTGTATGGTAACCATGTTAGGACGTGGTTGACCTCTAGCAGCTCGATTGACCTTTCGTTTATCTGCCGAGCTAACCTAAGGTGAGTTCACACTTTCTACAAAGCATGGGATTCCCAGGGGTTGGGAATGGGTTAAGGAATATGGATTCCTCGTCCTTTCTTGGGTAGGACGGTACGGGTTAAGGAATATATTTCCTCGTCCTCTTGGACTGTTTTCACTAGACCAAAACTCTATCACGAAGTCCCTCCTTTTTATATCGACTTAATCGCCGAGCCAATGGCGAGCGGGTCATTAGTTAGATATCGCTATTTAGGTCTGACAAGCCTCACACCGTGCCGCAGAGGACGGGCGTGAACTAATGGATCTGAGCACGTCAATGATGATAGACATTGACGGTTCAGGGCACATAAACATGACTACAGTCAGCAGTCGATATGGTAACGAGTCTAGTAGTATATACATGGGGTAACCCCCATGGTCGAAGAGCCAGATAATTAAACATGGGGTAGCCCCCACGGCTGGATTGCCAGAGTAAACGGGATTAAACAAGACATGTTTTCAACTATGGGGTAACCCCCACGGCAGGGATGCCAGCTAAAGGAAACTGTTTTTGGAACAACTTAAAACAAACACCCAACTGTGAACTCGCTCAACTTTGTTGTTGACTCATTACTACATGCTTAGCAGGTCACTAGGTTTAGCAGGAGCTTGCATGGGGAAGGGTCGTTGTGGAGCATGGACATTGAGTGTTCATGATGAACTTAAACATTATTAACTTATGCTTTGGTTTTTGACATTATGCTTCCGCTTGCAACTTAAACTGTGTTTTGTTTGGACACCAATTGTATTGGTTGGATTTTATAATTACTTACATGCACGTTCAATATGATTGGTGGCTTGATCCTGGTCAGTCACGCCTCCAAGCGGTGATACTCCGCAGGTGGATTTTGGGGGTGTGACAGATTGGTATCAGAGCCATTGGTTATAGCGAACTTGGTTTTAATAAAGGAAAAAGTTTTGTTAAAACCAGACTATAACCTGTACAGTGCTCAACGGTCCACAACGACGCTTCGCTCCACGTGCAAGACTCGACATTCTAGGTGATATGGTTTATAGTTTATTGCCTACTTGCTAGATTACATAGAACTTTGCTTATGGTATGCTTAGATAAACGTAGCAGCGATAGTTTGAAAACGCATGTGTGCTTACTCTCTTCTGTCATCGCCCTTTCACGAACTCCTCTCACTGACGTTTTCCTTTGATATGAAGATCATGAGTGGACGCGTTAACATGACTCAAGCCCAGTTGATGGCTCTGATTAACCAACAAGTTGCTGCGGCACATGCAGCCGCACAAGCAGGAGGTATATCCTGCAGTCTAAACTCACTCTAGGATCTTTAGGTCCTACTCTCGTGAACCAACCATTGTGTTAAACTTTGTCCTTTCTTACTCTCACGGCAGGTCAACCTGCACAGCCTCCTGTGTGCACTTTCAAAACTTTTATGGACTGTCGACCTAGTACCTTTAGTGGTACCGAAGGAGCTGTAGGTTTCCTCCACTGGTTTGAAAAGCTCGAATCTGTTTTCGAGATGTGTGAATGCCCTGAGGCTCGCAGGGTGAAGTATGCTACTGGTACTCTTGTGTAACACCTGTGTCACTTCAACCATCAAACAAATGCCAAACCAATGAAATATAGTATTTCATACTTGGGATTTGTTAAAAATATGTGTATCGTTTACACATATCAACTCTTGTTCGATTTCAAGCTCTAAATCGCTTTCTGGAAGGTTATACGCGCACTAATGCGTAGATATAATCAGTTTAATGCAACGAACACTCCGGAATAGTGAAATAGGCTTAACATACCTTAAATAACCTTTACATAACTTAGAAATAAGTTTTGAAGGCTTTGGTATGGCAAAATCAAGTTAAATCGCTTACAGGGACTAAAGTTGACAAACTGCGAAAGTATGTCAATTTGAACTGTAACAGACCTTCCGGGACATGACCATAAGTTAAACATACCATAAATATCCTTTACATAGCTTAGAAATAGGCTTTGAGGTGTTCGGTGTGCTAAAATAAACTTTTGGGTCATTCAGGGACTAAAAGTGTCAAAAAGTGCACAAGTTTGCATTTTCGCGCATAACTTACGTTCTGAATACATCCGGACATCCAAAAATTTATATAAGCATGACTATATTATATTTTAGTGTTCGCCATAAGAAAAATCCATTCGTCGCGTCATTTGGATCGTTTTTCGCGCTTGTGCGCATTCCGTCGTAATTAAGCGAACATCGCGTTCGTACGACCAAACGAACCGACATCCGAGATATTTTTGAACACATTTTAAGTTCCCTATACTTTAACTTCATTTTAGAGCTTTGAAATGGGGTTAACGGGCCTTAAACGTGTCGAAAATGGGCTGATTGCACTGCAGGGACCAAAATTGTAAATCTGCCAAAGTTGTTACCATACGGACCTCAACATTGGCAGCTTTGAGGTCCGTAAGGCAACCTGCAGACCAGATGCAGTGTATTAACAGCCTGTTTGCAGCTGTTTTAACCACAACCACACACTCACCACTTGCCTAATCAGCTGATAAGGACCAATTTAAGCCACCACAACTTTCCGACACTTGTACGGATGGGATCATGGCACGTTTTCCATGAAACGATCCTAACGGTTACCCGAAAACTATATATACCCATCCACCCCCATTGCATTTCTCACTAGAATTCTGATTTTGAGAGCTCTAAGTTGAAACCATTGTTTCATACCTGAGTTCTTGGATCGGGATTAGCATTCGGGGACCCTTCGTAAGTATTCTTTCGTTCTTTTCCTTATTTTACTGCTTTTCGAGTCAGAAAGTCAAACTTTGTTTGACTTTCAGCGTTGACCAGTAATGGTCAATGCGAAGTTCGTTTGAACTTCGCAACGTGATTGTAATCACGATGGTTATAGTCCTTTGGGACTATGCCTACTGATTACCACGTTGTCTAGGGTCGTAGGGTAAGCGATCTGATAAATCGCTTATACCTCGAACCCGACCCATTTGGTCGATCATTAGGATCCGACCAAATACATTAGGTGACCATAGTAGGTAGGGAATAACCTTCCGAGGTTATACCTTATGGTCACGACGTTTAAGTAGTTGTATGATAGGTAGTTTATATGCCTTAGGTAAATTACCAGAATACCCTTTTCATGTGTAATTGGTAATTAAGCATATGTAACCTAAACTTTTGTCACATAACTGATTATGTAACATGTGTAGGCATATAACACTTGTCATAGGACTAGTTAGGCGATCCGAACGCGTTTCACGCGAACGACGCGTTAAAGTAGCATAAGCTACCTAAACGGGTCGTAATGGGTCGTAGGCAGTTAGGTTAAGTTTCATTTAGTATGTAGGCTTTGTTAAACCAAATGACACGAGTCTCTACACTCGTTTGGTTTACAAACCCTAATGCTACCCGATCTTCCGATTTAGGTCCGGTTTATTAATATAGCTACCTATACTAGGTGCCGTTTGATATCCGCGATCTCTAGCATTGTTTAGTTGTTACTCAAGGACTACTGAGCAATCTCAGGTGAGTACATAGACCCCTCTTTTACTGTTTTCCAAACTGTTTTGGGGTGGAACACATGTGCCTACTTGTTACTTTCCTTCTTTCCTGTTTTCACATCATATACTGCTATGTTCGTTAGTACATTATAGTACATGATTTCATTACATTTCATGCTATGTATTGCCATTGTGTGCATTACTTAGTACATCGTTTTACATGACATTTCGACATAGACATTTTAACATGATTGACATTAGATCATGCATTTCCCACAAAACATAACTTTGATTTAAACCAAGTTTTACTTCAATACTTTGTTTTTGTGCATATGGTTTAGTTGAGACATTTCACTTGCCATACATGGATATTTGACATAGACATTTGACATGGATAATTGACATAGACATTTGACATGGATATTTGACATAGACATTTGACATGGATATTTGACATAGACATTTTGACATGATTTACATCTTGACATGGATACTTTGACATAGACATTTTACATTGTTTGGTTTGGTTTGATTAAGTGATTAAGTAACGATGTGTGTGTAATATGATACAAGCATGGTGGATACGCCGCTGGTACTTCCTATATATAAGTGTTTGTATGGTATTACATATCGTAGCGTTATTTGAATCATTTCAGTTTGATACATATAACATTTTATACAAATAACTTATTTTTCACAAGACATTGTTTTATAACAACTTATCTTATACAAACTCAGTTACATGGTTATTCATTTAACCATACATTATTCACTTATTTATACATATCATCTGAACTCATTGTTTTTCAAATGATTTACAAAACAAAGCAAATAACAAGGTTCATGACTAAACATTTTCTCAAACATAAGTCATGAAACCTATTTTCACAAAACCTATGTATCTCACAGGCATTTTTATGCTGACGTACCTATTTTCACATGTGTTTTTCAGGAACTGTTGCATAAGATGATCAAGATACACATAGGCAGACTTGGGCTTTAGTGACAATAAAAGATGCAAGACTAGTTAATTATGTTGTATTTCTTTGTTTGTTTAGACATTGTAACACTTTTAATTAATAAAACGAAACTTCAATTGCCATGGATTTGAAACAATAAATTCTGTTACAACACTCCCCGATATTTCCGCCACGTTTTGTATGTTCTACGTGGTCGGGGTGTGACAGAAAAGATGGTATCAGAGCCAATGGTTATAGGGAATTAGGTTATTAGTAATGCTTTGACCTAGTCTATAACCTTTCTAGGACCTTAACGCGAGTTTACTTGCGTTTAGTCATAAAACAATACCGTCACCTATCCTTAGGCGACGACCACAACAAGAACATAAATTTCAAAACCGCTTTGAAAACTAATCATCTGTTCTAGGATGATTGATTACTAGGTTTTGAACCCTCGATTGTAAGGTTTTGAATCCCTTTGAGTTTCAAAATCTCGTCAAGGTTTTGGGTTTTAAATAATGTGAACACGTGCAAACTGGAAGGGTGAACGCCTGTATTCTGGGTTTTCTGTCTAGGCAAGCACTTCGTATACATCTCAACCAGACGCGAGACCAGTTGTGCTTACCTGGGAATTTTTGGAATGAGTGTTCACTTATAGGCGAGCATGTCTTCGCGATACGTTATTTTTGACCTATTTTACTTGATTCTTCACCAGGGTCGTTTGTTGCTTTGTAGTAACAATCAAATGTCCACTATCCTTGCTTTCATCAAATTTGTTTCATCTCATTCTTTTCGTCTAATTCTCTCACTCGTTTCATTTCATGTTTCCTCTTTTAGAATGCCTCCTCGACGCGAAAATCAGATGACGCCTGCCGAGCTGGCGGAAATCATCGCGCAGCAAATGGCTGCTGCCTTCCCAAATCTTTGTGCTCAAATAATACAAGCCATCAACAACAATAATGCCCTCTGCAGCTTCAAGACGTTCAACTCGGCCAAGCCATCAAAGTTCTCTGGGTCTCAAGGAGCGACAGCACTTCTGCAATGGTTCGAGAGTCTAGAGAGCACCTTCAGGCATGTACAATGTCCAAATGAGCGAAAGGTAGATTTCGCATCTAGTGTCTTTGAGAAACGAGCTTTGACGTGGTGGAACGGTGTGGTGAGAGATAGGGGTGCCGAAGTGGCACTAGCCCAAACTTGGGAAGAACTTCGAGCACTGATGATGAAGGAATTCTGTCCTCGTCACGAGATCAGGGCATTGGAAAGGGAATTCGACGATCTTAAGCAAGACAGCGGTGAACATCGAGCATACACTGATCGATATGAGGAGCTGAGCCTGTTGTGTCCTACCATGGTTACGCCTTTGGATAAGGCGATCGAAAAATACATTGATGGTCTCCCTGACACAGTTCAAGACATTGTTACTGGTAGTAACCCCACTACGGTTAGGCAGGCCATTGAGCTATCTGCAACGTTGACTGAATCTCAGATCAGGAAACGTAAGCTTTTCCGGAAGGGTGACAAGAAACCAATCGAGGAATCAAAGACCATGGATGAGCAGACTGGATCCCTTGAGCGGTCAAAGAAGCAAAAGGTTTCTCAGAACTTCGCTATGGTCGCTCACAATGGTCAAGCCGTCCCCAACCAACCAGCTCAACCCCGTACTAGGAAGCCATACAATGGAACTTCACCCTTGTGCAACCGATGTGGCCTACATCATCATGCTAATGTGAAGTGCCGCGAATGCCAAATTTGTGGACTTAAAGGTCATATGGCAAAAGTTTGCGTTGCAGCAGTTGCACCGAATCAAGCCGACAACAAACCTGCTCGAGCTCGCTTTCCCCCAGGTTCTTGCAACAAGTGTGGTGAGATGGGACATTTCCGAAGAAATTGCCCAAAGCTTGCTAATGCTAATCCAGCACAGAGATGAGCATCTGATCGACTAGAAGACAACACTCTTTAGAAATAATCATATCTTATGTATTATTTTCTTTTGTTGTCAAAGTCCATGAAACAGTTGTTAACATTGTTTATAAATAAATCTTTTATTTACATTACAATGTATTTATGTGATTGTATGTATAAACAACATATCCCCTACAATACCGACAATCAAGGAACCACATTCCTTGAAGAACAAACTACTCCAAAAATTCTTCCATTTTACAATCTCTTGCGTTTTCCACAAAGATCCTAAGTACCCGTCTCTTGTAAAGAGACGAAGTACAAGGTACAAGTTATAATTCTGTACGAATACCCCAAGT
The DNA here is from genome assembly GCA_030545235.1 of Helianthus tuberosus. Taxonomy (NCBI): domain Eukaryota; kingdom Viridiplantae; phylum Streptophyta; class Magnoliopsida; order Asterales; family Asteraceae; genus Helianthus; species Helianthus tuberosus. The sequence goes on along the minus strand of CM060357.1, from coordinate 96,125,189 downwards.
ACCACTATAAATTCTTAATAGGGTACCTAAGGGTATTTCCGTATGTCCTAAATTATTGTGTACCTTAATTCGAATATTGCGTTTTCCTGAAAACGAAAATCGAATTTTTGGTAGATTATTCTATCTTCATAGATGGATTCTTGAAATGATTAAAGTACCAAATGAAATCCACGAATTGGATTCCTGGTGTACTTTAAGTATCCGCGTCCAAAGATAACAAATTAATAACAAGTTAAACAACTATGTGATTATGTTTTTATGTGTTCCCTTTTATGTTTTTGTGTGATCCAAATTCTTGTCATTCAAATCCTCGTAGAATCTTCCATATCTTTGGGTACTATACTAAATCCTCAACGGGCTTGTACGTAATAGTAAAGACCCTTGGATTATATTGTACCATTCCATAATTAGACCCCTGAGTGGTCTAAATAAACAGATTGATCCAAAAAAAATCTGGTTAGGAATATCATGTGATGATATAGCTGAAAGGACTCCTTGGTGGTCTAATTAAAAGGATCCTTTGTTGATCTAATTAAAAGGACCCTATGGTAGTTTAGTCACACTCATCACAGGTTTGATTATCCTTCCCGCAAACATTTCAAGACAAGTTATGCGGACTATGCAAGGAATTGCATAATTATGGATGCATACATAATTATGGAATTCAGTGTACAGAAACCACAGCAAATTTTGTCATGTGTCTAGAGTCTATTCCGTTCATTTTTGTTTCTGAAGATGTAAAATGACTATTCCGTTCATTTTTGTTTCTGAAGATGTAAAATGACTATTCTGTTCATTTTTGTTGACTATTCTGTTCATTTTTGTTTCTGAAGATGTAAAATGACTATTCTGTTCATTTTTGTTTCTGAAGATGTAAAATGACTATTCTGTTCATTTTTGTTTCTGAAGATGTAAAATGACTATTCTGTTCATTTTTGTTTCTGAAGATGTAAAATGACTATTCTGTTCATTTTTGTTTCTGAAGATGTAAAATGACTATTCCGTTCATTTTTGTTTCTGAAGATGTAAAATGACTATTCTATTCATTTTTGTTTCTGAAAATGTTGTGGAAAATGACTATTCTGTTCATTTTTGTTTCTGAATAATGCCTGTTGAAAATAACTCCGTTCATTTTTCATTTCTGAAAAATGTTCGTTAAATAAAAATTACAGGATTACGTCTTGTTCATCTTTGATGGTTATTTAACACAAAGTCACAAATAGACTCCTACGAATAAATTTCGGGACGAAATTTCCTAAAGTAGGGGAGACTGTAACACCTGTGTCACTTCAACCATCAAACAAATGCCAAACCAATGAAATATAGTATTTCATACTTGGGATTTGTTAAAAATATGTGTATCGTTTACACATATCAACTCTTGTTCGATTTCAAGCTCTAAATCGCTTTCTGGAAGGTTATACGCGCACTAATGCGTAGATATAATCAGTTTAATGCAACGAACACTCCGGAATAGTGAAATAGGCTTAACATACCTTAAATAACCTTTACATAACTTAGAAATAAGTTTTGAAGGCTTTGGTATGGCAAAATCAAGTTAAATCGCTTACAGGGACTAAAGTTGACAAACTGCGAAAGTATGTCAATTTGAACTGTAACAGACCTTCCGGGACATGACCATAAGTTAAACATACCATAAATATCCTTTACATAGCTTAGAAATAGGCTTTGAGGTGTTCGGTGTGCTAAAATAAACTTTTGGGTCATTCAGGGACTAAAAGTGTCAAAAAGTGCACAAGTTTGCATTTTCGCGCATAACTTACGTTCTGAATACATCCGGACATCCAAAAATTTATATAAGCATGACTATATTATATTTTAGTGTTCGCCATAAGAAAAATCCATTCGTCGCGTCATTTGGATCGTTTTTCGCGCTTGTGCGCATTCCGTCGTAATTAAGCGAACATCGCGTTCGTACGACCAAACGAACCGACATCCGAGATATTTTTGAACACATTTTAAGTTCCCTATACTTTAACTTCATTTTAGAGCTTTGAAATGGGGTTAACGGGCCTTAAACGTGTCGAAAATGGGCTGATTGCACTGCAGGGACCAAAATTGTAAATCTGCCAAAGTTGTTACCATACGGACCTCAACATTGGCAGCTTTGAGGTCCGTAAGGCAACCTGCAGACCAGATGCAGTGTATTAACAGCCTGTTTGCAGCTGTTTTAACCACAACCACACACTCACCACTTGCCTAATCAGCTGATAAGGACCAATTTAAGCCACCACAACTTTCCGACACTTGTACGGATGGGATCATGGCACGTTTTCCATGAAACGATCCTAACGGTTACCCGAAAACTATATATACCCATCCACCCCCATTGCATTTCTCACTAGAATTCTGATTTTGAGAGCTCTAAGTTGAAACCATTGTTTCATACCTGAGTTCTTGGATCGGGATTAGCATTCGGGGACCCTTCGTAAGTATTCTTTCGTTCTTTTCCTTATTTTACTGCTTTTCGAGTCAGAAAGTCAAACTTTGTTTGACTTTCAGCGTTGACCAGTAATGGTCAATGCGAAGTTCGTTTGAACTTCGCAACGTGATTGTAATCACGATGGTTATAGTCCTTTGGGACTATGCCTACTGATTACCACGTTGTCTAGGGTCGTAGGGTAAGCGATCTGATAAATCGCTTATACCTCGAACCCGACCCATTTGGTCGATCATTAGGATCCGACCAAATACATTAGGTGACCATAGTAGGTAGGGAATAACCTTCCGAGGTTATACCTTATGGTCACGACGTTTAAGTAGTTGTATGATAGGTAGTTTATATGCCTTAGGTAAATTACCAGAATACCCTTTTCATGTGTAATTGGTAATTAAGCATATGTAACCTAAACTTTTGTCACATAACTGATTATGTAACATGTGTAGGCATATAACACTTGTCATAGGACTAGTTAGGCGATCCGAACGCGTTTCACGCGAACGACGCGTTAAAGTAGCATAAGCTACCTAAACGGGTCGTAATGGGTCGTAGGCAGTTAGGTTAAGTTTCATTTAGTATGTAGGCTTTGTTAAACCAAATGACACGAGTCTCTACACTCGTTTGGTTTACAAACCCTAATGCTACCCGATCTTCCGATTTAGGTCCGGTTTATTAATATAGCTACCTATACTAGGTGCCGTTTGATATCCGCGATCTCTAGCATTGTTTAGTTGTTACTCAAGGACTACTGAGCAATCTCAGGTGAGTACATAGACCCCTCTTTTACTGTTTTCCAAACTGTTTTGGGGTGGAACACATGTGCCTACTTGTTACTTTCCTTCTTTCCTGTTTTCACATCATATACTGCTATGTTCGTTAGTACATTATAGTACATGATTTCATTACATTTCATGCTATGTATTGCCATTGTGTGCATTACTTAGTACATCGTTTTACATGACATTTCGACATAGACATTTTAACATGATTGACATTAGATCATGCATTTCCCACAAAACATAACTTTGATTTAAACCAAGTTTTACTTCAATACTTTGTTTTTGTGCATATGGTTTAGTTGAGACATTTCACTTGCCATACATGGATATTTGACATAGACATTTGACATGGATAATTGACATAGACATTTGACATGGATATTTGACATAGACATTTGACATGGATATTTGACATAGACATTTTGACATGATTTACATCTTGACATGGATACTTTGACATAGACATTTTACATTGTTTGGTTTGGTTTGATTAAGTGATTAAGTAACGATGTGTGTGTAATATGATACAAGCATGGTGGATACGCCGCTGGTACTTCCTATATATAAGTGTTTGTATGGTATTACATATCGTAGCGTTATTTGAATCATTTCAGTTTGATACATATAACATTTTATACAAATAACTTATTTTTCACAAGACATTGTTTTATAACAACTTATCTTATACAAACTCAGTTACATGGTTATTCATTTAACCATACATTATTCACTTATTTATACATATCATCTAAACTCATTGTTTTTCAAATGATTTACAAAACAAAGCAAATAACAAGGTTCATGACTAAACATTTTCTCAAACATAAGTCATGAAACCTATTTTCACAAAACCTATGTATCTCACAGGCATTTTTATGCTGACGTACCTATTTTCACATGTGTTTTTCAGGAACTGTTGCATAAGATGATCAAGATACACATAGGCAGACTTGGGCTTTAGTGACAATAAAAGATGCAAGACTAGTTAATTATGTTGTATTTCTTTGTTTGTTTAGACATTGTAACACTTTTAATTAATAAAACGAAACTTCAATTGCCATGGATTTGAAACAATAAATTCTGTTACAACACTCCCCGATATTTCCGCCACGTTTTGTATGTTCTACGTGGTCGGGGTGTGACATCTTGAGGGTATAGCGCTCACGTGGTGGAACGCTCAGGTCCAAATGCTGGGGTTGGTTGCTGCTAACGCCACCCCATGGAACAATTTTAAGGAAATGATTAAGGAAGAGTACTGCAATCGTGATGACATTCACAAACTGGAGGTAGAGTTCTTCAACTTAAAGATAACGGGGTCAGAAATTGAAGCTTATACAAAAAGATCGAATGAGCTAGCCATCTTGTGTCCTACTATGGTGGACCCTCCTATTAAGCGTATCGAACTATATCTTAAGGGCTTAGTGCCAGAGATTCAAAGCCATGTGACTTCAGCTAACCTCGCCACCATCCAGCAAGTTGTTCAATTGGCTCATCGTCTCACTGATCAGGCGGTGGAGCAGAACAGACTACCCAAACGTATTAGTGATACAGCTACTTCTGATACTCCCAGCGACAACAAGCGTAAATGGGATGGAACTTCAAGCAAAGGTTCAACTTCTGTTCAATCTCAGTCTCAGCAGAGAAGGACTGACGACTACAAGAGCCCTAGTCAAAGTCAAGGAGGGTACAAGGGAATTCACCCCAAATGCAATCGATGTAACCTACACCACAGCGGACCATGCACCAGGAGTAACTGTCATCGGTGCAACAAGCCAGGCCACGCCGCAAAGGATTGCCGAAGTTTATACCCCGCAAACCAGAATTGTCAACAACAAGCCCCACAAAATCAACGCCAGCAGCAGCAGCAACAAGGCATCAACAAAAGGTCCTTTCAGTGTGGAGCTGAAGGCCACTTCAAGAGAGATTGTCCCCAACTGAACCGGAACCAGAACAACAACAACAATAATAACAACCAGGGGAATGGAAACAACGGGGGTAACAACGGCAATGGTGCAAGGGGTCGTGTGTTCGTTATTGGCCAGGGTGAAGCGAGGAATGATCCCAATGTTGTGACGGGTAAGTTCCTACTGGATGACTTTTATGTTACTGTCTTATTTGATTCGGGTGCCGATACTAGCTACGTGTCCCTAAAAGTTAGTCAGATGCTTAAGCGTACCCCAACACTATTGAACACCAAGCACACTGTAGAGTTAGCTAATGGTAAAAGTTTAGAGGTCACACACGTAGTCAAGGGTTGTAACTTTGTTCTTGCTGGTCACACCTTCTCTATCGACCTCCTTCCTATCGTTTTGGGTAGCTTCGACGTTGTCATTGGGATGGACTGGTTATCCCAACACCAAGCAGAGATTCTTTGCAACGAAAAGATTGTCCGTATTCCTCGCTCAGGTGATGAACCTCTCATGATTCGTGGCGACAAGAGTGGTGCTGTTGTGAGCATCATCTCTTTCCTTAAGGCCCAAAAGTGTTTACGAATGGGCCACACTGCTATTTTGGCTCTCGTTACTATTACCTCGAAGAAAGAGAAGAAGATAGAAGATTTTCCGATCGTACGTGACTTTCCTGAGGTATTCCCTGAGGAATTACCTGGACTTCCGCCTCATCGCCAGGTCAAGTTTCAAATCGAGCTAGCTCCTGGAGCAGCGCCCATAACTCGAGCGCCCTATCGTCTAGCTCCATCAGAATTGGAAGAACTGTCCACGCAACTACAAGAGCTTTTGAATAAGGGTTTTATTCGTCCTAGCTCTTCGCCATGGGGCGCTCCAGTGCTATTTGTGAAGAAGAAAGATGGTACCTTCAGAATGTGCATCGACTACCGTGAACTCAACAAGGTGACAGTGAAGAATCGCTATCCTCTCCCACGTATTGACGACTTGTTCGATCCGCTACAAGGGTCGAGATACTACTCGAAGATTGACCTGAGATCGGGATATCACCAGCTGAGAGTCCGAGAAGAGGACGTCTCCAAAACAGCCTTTAGAACTCGTTATGGACACTACGAGTTTTTGGTCATTCCTTTCGGGCTGACAAACGCACCTGCGGTTTTCATGGACCTTATGAACAGAGTGTGCAAGCCTTACCTGGACAAGTTCGTTATTGTTTTCATCGACGACATCCTGATCTATTCGAAGAGTCAGGAGGAACACGAGCGCCATCTACGACTCATTTTGGAACTCCTTCGAACGGAACAACTTTACGCAAAGTTCTCGAAATGCGACTTCTGGCTTCGCGAAGTCCATTTCCTAGGCCACGTAGTGAACAAGGATGGGATTCACGTTGATCCATCCAAGGTAGACTCGATTAAGAACTAGCCTGCACCTCGTACACCAACGGAAATTCGCCAATTCTTGGGTTTGGCAGGTTACTACAGGAGGTTCATCAAGGATTTCTCCAAGATTGCACAACCTCTCACCTCACTAACGCAGAAAGGCGTTGTTTATCGATGGGGAAATGCACAGGAATCAGCATTTCAGCACTTAAAGGATAGACTTTGCAGTGCACCTATTCTTTCATTGCCCGAGGGCACAGACGACTTTGTGGTTTACTGCGATGCATCAATTCAGGGTCTTGGTTGTGTATTGATGCAACGGGATAAAGTTATTGCGTACGCCTTACGCCAACTTAAAGTTCATGAAAGGAACTACACTACACACGATTTAGAGCTGGGAGCTGTTGTTTTTGCACTTAAGATATGGAGACACTACCTGTACGGTACCAAGTGCGCCATTTACACCGATCACAGGAGTCTCGAGCATATCTTCAAATAGAAGGAGTTGAACATGCGACAACGTCGAAGGGTCGAGCTACTGAATGATTACGAATGCTCGATCAGATATCATCCGGGCAAAGCAAATGTTGTAGCCGATGCCCTCAGTCGAAAGGATACCACACCTAAACGCGTTCGAGCATTACAACTTACCATCCAATCTAGTCTTCCTGCACAGATACGAGATGCTCAGGTAGAAGCATTGAAACCAGAAAACATCAGGGCTGAAGCCCTACGCGGCTCAAGGCAACGGTTAGAACAAAAGGAAGACGGCGCATACTACGTAACAGGACGCATTTGGGTCCCACTCTATGGCAACTTACGAGAGCTTGTGATGGATGAGGCACACAAGTCTCGTTACTCAGTACATCCTAGTTCGGATAAGATGTACCACGATCTCAAAACTACATACTGGTGGCGTAGCATGAAAGCTCACATAACGACCTATGTTAGTAAATGTTTGACTTGTGCGAGAGTCAAAGTCGAATACCAGAAACCCTCAGGCCTACTTCAACAACTAGAGATACCACAATGGAAATGGGAGCAAATTTCCATGGATTTCGTTGCTGGCCTGCCTAGATCTCAACGTGGAAATGATACTATTTGGGTGATCGTGGATCGACTCATAAAGTCTGCACACTTCTTGGCTATCAAGGAAACGGATAAGTTCTCCACTCTAGCAGACGTATATCTTAAGGAAGTTGTCTCGAGGCACGGGGTGCCCACCTCTATTATCTCTGATCGTGATGCACGTTTTACTTCTGAACTGTGGTAAGCAATGCACAAGTCCTTTGGCTCACGTCTAGATATGAGCACAGCTTATCACCCGCAAATGGATGGGCAGTCTGAACGCACCATCCAGACCCTTGAAGACATGCTTAGGGCATGTGTAATCGACTTTGGTAATGGCTGGGTCCCGTTAGTGGAGTTCTCATATAATAACAGTTACCACACCAGCATTCAGGCCGCTCCATTTGAGGCATTGTATGGGTGTAAATGCCGATCACCTCTTTGTTGGGCAGAGGTGGGGGATAGTCAGATCACTGGCCCAGAACTTGTGGTAGACACAACAGAAAGGATTGCTCAAATACGACAACGAATGGCAGCAGCTCGTGACCGTCAGAAAAGCTACGCCGATTAGGGCAGGAAACCACTCGAGTTCCAGGTTGGGGACCGAGTGCTACTCAAAGTCTCACCCTTGAAGGGTGTGGTTCGTTTTGGCAAACGAGGAAAACTTAACCCACGATACGTTGGACCATTCGACATCGTAGAGAAAATAGGCAAGGTGGCCTACAAACTGAACCTACCAACAGAACTCAGCGGAGTTCACAACGTTTTCCACGTGTCGAATCTGAAGAAGTGTCTGTCAGATGAGACCCTCATAGCTCCTTTGAAGAAGCTCATTATCGACGAGCAGTTACGATTCATCGAGGAACCAGTTGAAATCACGGACCGGGACGTTAAGGTCCTCAAGCGCACTAGAATACCTCTCGTTCGAGTTCGTTGGAACTCCCGTCGTGGCCCAGAGTTCACCTGGGAAGGCGAAGATCAAATGAAACAAAAGTATCCCCAATTGTTCGCAAACAGTACAACCACTACTGAGGTTGAAGCTACTGCGATCAACGGGGGGAGGATGTGACACCCCAGGAAAACCAGGGAAACCATGCAACTTAACTAGCTTCCTCAGTGAGTACGTACCAAATTTCGGGACGAAATTTCTTTCAACTTGAGGATAATGTGACAACTCGTATTTCAGAACCTATTTTGTGTTAATGTAACGTATGTGAATCCTATGTGATTACATGAACTTTGATGATCAATGGAATATTATGTTATTATGTTATCTGATTATGTGAATGCATGTATGTATGTAATATTATCACACAAAATAAAACGATCACACAACACTTGGCCGATCGCACAAGTCTATTCGGACTACACTTGTTGTACTCGAAACCCATAAAGGGCAGCCCATTAGGAGGGTTCAGCCCACTCCATCAACTCGCACAACACCTAGGGTGTTAGTATAAATCCAACACTTCATCAAGACACACAAAGTTTAGCAAACCCTACTCCCTCTCTCCTCTCAAAAGTCGACGGCAACACTCCCATCTCTCTCTAAGCTTTTGGGTTGGATCATCCTTGTTCTACTTTATAATCGGTTAGTGTTTATAATTATCAGTTGTATGTTTGATGGTATTATGATCTAGGTGTATTACATGATGATTTAGTGATACCTTGTAATTGATTATGATGTAAACTGTTAGGGTTTGGTGTTCATAATAATCGGCTTACATGTGTACTTGATGATATTCATATGATTCGGATTTCTTGATCTAGATTTAGAACCGAATATATATAATCGGCTGTTATGTTTCTTCCTTTCGGATTGTTTGCTTGGTGATGTTGAAAGTTTTAATATGATAGTTTGAATGTTTTAGGATGTTGTTATGTTTGAAACATAATTAGGGTTCATGAGGAATCGGTTGGAATATGTTTGTTTTGATCAATTATTGGTTAAGTTTGAAATTGGTTAGTTGTTGATTGTTAACCACGAAAATAGGAAACTGTTTGATTCCTTCGACCGATTTAATGTATGATTGGTAACTGTTGATTTCCTATAAATGATATGCATAATATTCGGATAATAAAACCTATCGCACAAGACTCCTTGGTCGCACAAGATCAGATCACACAAGATCTGATCTGATCGCACAAGGCAGTCGCACAAGACTAGTGCAACCGATTAAACACAACGTACAACACAGCTTTTGCATGATCGCACAAGACCTTGTGGATCGCACAAGATAGTGCCGATCGCACAAGGCTTGGGCCACACACGAACGTTAGGACTATTGGGCCTTAAAGCCCAATGTCCATTCGCACAAGTTGTCCGGATCGCACAAGATATCCGGACCGCACAAGAGCAATGTATATTATTATTTGGGTTGTGTATTGTGTTGGGCTTATTTGTATACTGGGTCGGGTATGTTTTGGATCGCACAACCTGTTATGGGTCGCACAAGATATGCTGGACGCACAACAGGTTGGGCCGGGTATCTTTGGGCTTCATTGGGTGAATCACACAAGTTCGGATATGTTATGGACTGGACTGTTTAAGTGATTTACGTGTTTGCCATGATCAACACGTGTTCGTAACCTGTTAGCTTATGTGTAAACATGCTTGCACTACTTGAACCTAGACCTGACTTGTATGGTAACCATGTTAGGACGTGGTTGACCTCTAGCAGCTCGATTGACCTTTCGTTTATCTGCCGAGCTAACCTAAGGTGAGTTCACACTTTCTACAAAGCATGGGATTTCCAGGGGTTGGGAATGGGTTAAGGAATATGGATTCCTCGTCCTTTCTTGGGTAGGACAGTACGGGTTAAGGAATATATTTCCTCTTCCCCTTGGACAGTTTTCACTAGACCAAAACTCTATCACGAAGTCCCTCCTTTTTATATCGACTTAATCGCCGGGCCAATGGCGAGCGGGTCATTAGTTAGATAGAGCTATTTAGGTCTGACAAGACTCACACCGTGCCGCAGAGGACGGGCGTGAACTAATGGATTTGGGCACGTCAATGATGATAGACATTGACAGTTCAGGGCACATAAACATGACTACAGTCAGCAGTCGATATGGTAACGAGTCTAGTAGTATATACATGGGGTAGCCCCCATGGCCGAAGAGCCAGATAATTAAACATCAGGTAGCCCCCACGGCTGGATTGCCAGAGTAAAAGGGATTAAACAAGACATGTTTTCAACTATGGGGTAACCCCCACGGCATGGATGCCAGTTAAAGGAAACTGTTTTTGGAACAACTTAAAACAAACACCCAACTGTGAACTCGCTCAACTTTGTTGTTGACTCGTTACTACATGCTTTGCAGGTCACTAGGTTTAGCAGGAGCTTGCATAGGGAAGGGTCGTTGTGGAGCATGGACATTGAGTGTTCATGATGAACTTAAACATTATTAACTTATGCTTTGGTTTTTGACATTATGCTTCCGTTTGCAACTTAAACTGTGTTTTGTTTGGACACCAATTGTATTGGTTGGATTTTATAATTACTTACATGCACGTTCAATATGATTGGTGGCTTGATCCTGGTCAGTCACGCCTCCAAGCGGTGATACTCCGCAGGTGGATTTTGGGGGTGTGACACAGAGTACAGGCATCCACTCTTCCAGATTGCACGTGTTCACATTATAAGACCCAAACTTTGACGAGATTTTGAAAACTTAGAGGGTTCAAAATCTTATAATAAATCATCCTAGAACAGATGATTGGTTTTCAAAGCGGATTCGGAATTTGTGTTCTTATTGTGATTGTCACCTAAGGATAAGTGACGGTATTGTTTTAAAACTAAACACAAGATAACTTGTGTTAGGGTCCTAGGAAGGTTATAGTCTAGGTCAAAGCATTACTAATAACGTAATTCCCTATAACCATTGGCTCTGATACCAACTTTTCTGTCACACCCCGACCACGTAAAACAACAAATCATGGCAGAAACGTCGGGGAGTGTCGCAACAGAATCATTGTTTCACAACCATGGATTAAATAATTTCGTTTTATTGAATTATTGAACTCATTGTTTTATTACAAATAAGATAAATACAAATATTATCCTTCAAGTTTTAAAGTCGCTAAGGCACGAGTCCATCCTAGGTATGGCATGTATCAACAATCATCACATAACAACACCTAAAACATGTGTAAAAATAGGTACGTCAGCATAAAAATGCCTGTGAGATACATAGGTTTTATTATAATAGGATTCATGACTTGTAAGTTTAAGGAAAATATGTTTAATCAAAAATAGTCATGAACCTTAAAATATTTTCTTTTATAAATCATACTAAAATTTATAAGAAATCAGATGATATAACAGAATAATGCATAGGCAAATAAATAATCAAGTAAAATGAGTTTGCATAAAATACGTTGTTTGTAAAACGATGTTTTGATAAAAAGGTTTGTAGTATATATATAAAACTAAACTTTGGTTTTAAGAAAGTCGAATAAGTAATATATTAAAAATATATTTCAGTTCTAAAATAGTTAAACAGATAGTATATTAAATATACTTTAGTCGTCAAAATAATAATTTTTAGTAGTATATCAAAAGTATACTTTGGTTTTATTAATAACATATTAAACTATGCTTTGGTTTTATAAATAACATATTAAACTATTCTTTGGTTTTATAAATAACATATTAAACTATTTTTAGTAATTAATAAAATATATGTTGTTTTGTACAATATCACATATGAGAGCATATCAAACTATACTTTTGGGAGTATAACAAAATATACAATAAAAATATGATTTTAGAATTCAACCAAACCTTAGTGCATCAAACTACACCAATTGAGACTATAGAAATATCACAAAGGCAATCCCTATTTGGATAAAATATCGGTTTCTGAAATTCCATAACAACAGGAATGGGGTGTCAAATCCTATAGCGCTATATCATACTACCAATCGGTTGGTGAACATAAAATAAGTACTATCCAATAATTAATTTTATAATCTTTGAAAAATTTGTGTTTAAATCATAAATAATCATTCGGTTTGTCAAAAGATAAGTACTAATATGTATAATCAATTTACACTTTGAAATCATGAACATAACAAATAGGTACACATGTTTCACCCCAAAACACTGAAAACAATAAAAGAGGGGACTATGTACTCACTTGAGAGTGCTTAGAAGTCTTGAATAACAACCAAGCAAAGCTAGAGGGATCACGGAATCAAATGGCACCTAATATAGGCAACTATGTAAATAAACCGGACCTAAATCGGGAGATCGGATAGGATGAGGTTTCGTAAACCAAATGAGTGTTGGAACTCATATGATATGGTTTAACAAAGCCTACATACTAAAACAAAACCTAACCTAAGTGCTTACGACCCATTACGACTCGTTTAGGTAGCTTACGCTACTTTAACGCGTCGTTCGCGTAAAACGCGTTCGGAACGCCTAACTAGTCCTATGACAAGTATTATATGCCTAAACATGTTTAATTATGTTGCATAATCAGTTAAGTGACAAAAGTTTGGGTTACATATGCTTAAATATCAATTATGCATAAAAAGGGCATTTTGGTCATTTTCCTAAGGCATATAAACTACCTATCATACAACAAACTAAACGAAGTGACCATAAGGTATAACCTCGGAAGGTTATTCCCTATGCAACTATGGTCACCTAATGTGTTTGGTCGGATCCTAATGATCGACCAAACGGGTCGGGTTCGGAAGTCTAAGCGGTTGTTTAGACCGCTTGACTTACGACTCTACATAAACACTAAACCTAAAGTGATGAGCTAAACACGTTAAACATGTTTAACATGGTTTGAAAACAAGTTAGATATCAAAACAAACGGTTTTGATACCCAATAATAGTTTGGTTGCAAAATACACATGAACGCGTATTTGACCGAAACTATGGCTCGTTACTACACGTAATCAACGTGGTAATCAGTAGGTATAGTCATAAAGGACTATGACCATCGTGATTACGCTCACGTTGCGAAGTTGAAACGAACTTCGTTTTGACCATTGACTGGTTAAAGCAGAAAGTCAAACACTATTTGACTTTCCCGCTTAAAAACGCATAATAGAACGAAAGAAGCTTACAAAGGGTCCACGATAGGAAGATATGATCTATACATTCTCAGGTATGAAGCATTTGACCTCCAACTTAGAGAAATCAGATCATGAGTGAATGAAAATGGAAGTGGGGGTTGGGTATTTATAGAAAACCAAGAACTGCTAGGATCGTTCCTCGATCCCCGAGCTTCAATCTCAACCATCCATGTGTGCCCACTGATTTGGTAAACTAGGGGAGTCCAAAACCAGTCCATAGAATGAAGGAAACCATGTGCAAAACAATGGGATGGCTGGTTTTTAAGAAAAATGAAGTCTGCCAATCTGGAGAAGGCTTACGGACCGTAAGCATACTCCCATACGGTCCGTATGCTCTTTGCAGACCAGCTACTTTCACAAATTTGCAGAACAGCCCCTGAGACTCCAAACATGATTTTTGATGCGTTTTTGACACGTTTAAGGCCCGTTAACCTCATTTCAAGGCTCTAAAATGAAGTTAAACTATAGAGAACTTAAAATATGCTAAAAAACATCTCGGATGTCGGCTCGTTTGGTCGTACGATTGCGTTGTTCGGTTAATTACGACGAAACACGAACGGACGCGAAAAACGATTCAAATTACGCGACAAATGGAATTTTATCATTCCAACCACTAAAATAACATATTTTAATGATTACATAAATTTTGGATGTCCGGATATATTCAGAACGTAAGATATGTGCGAAAATGCAAACTTATGCACTTTTTGACGCTTTTGGTCCATGTTGATCAAATAAGTTTATTTTTGCGCACCAAACACCTCAAAGCCTATTTCTAAGCTATGTAAAGGATATTTAGGGCATATTTAACTTTTGATCAAGTTCCGGAATGTTCGTTACAGTACAAATCGGCATACTTTCGCAGTTTGTCGAAATTAGTCCCTGTAAGCGAATAAACTTGATTTCGACACACCAAACCATCCAAAACTTATTTATAAGTTATTAAAGCTTATTTAAGGTATATTAAGCCTATATCACTATTCCGGAGTGTTTTTCGCGTTAAACTGATTACATTTTACGCATAAGTTCGCGTATAACCTTCTAGAAAGCGGTTTAGAGCTCGAAATCGAGCAAGAATTGATATGTGCAAACGATACACATATTTATACAAATCCCAAGTATGAAATACAATATTTCATTGGTTTGGTATTTGTTTGATGGTTGAAGTGACACAGGTGTCACAATTAGCAGTGATTGAGTCTTTGTAATTCTTCAATTACTGCTGGTATGTTGGGGTTTTGTATACAAAATGTGGAACACGTTACTATTGGAAAATGAGATAGCCAATGAGTAATATGACCCACCAGTCAGGATTGACAATACTGAATGAGTAATTGTGTAGATCTAAACATTGTAATCGCTCTCAATATTGTAAAATCATACAACTCTTCTTGATTAAATTGGGATTCACTCACCAGTATTTCCCACTGACAAATGTTTTTAAAATGCGTTTCAGGTAACAAAATGTGAAAGCCAAATAGAAGCCAGTTGGACAGCACTGAAGGCTTGGAAAATGTGGCTATAGAAGTTACCTAAATAAAGAAAGATGTTTTATTCAATAAATTAGGGTTTATCCCTATAAACATGTTTGTAACAGAAACTTGAGAATTTCCAATGTGGTTATTATTATAAAAATGTGGTATTTTACTCTAATAAAATATTTCCTAACTACGGTCCTGATGTAAATTCCGCTGCCAAATTGATAAATACCGATACCACTGATACTGGCTCGCAGCCGCCCGTTCCCAGGTGTCTAGGGGCCGGGGGTTGCGACATTATACCTATCAACCCCATGCAATTTGTTTAGCTTAACTTTTTTGTTCACCAACGGGTCAATTTTGTGACACCTCCCCTAATAAAACTTGATTTATAACACGGGTGATACAAAAAATACTTATTTTAATACTTATTTTATTCATAACAACTCACTGTACAAGGTCTAAAAACTGAAACACAACATCTAATCAAACTAAGCCTAGTATGATATTACAAAACTTCCACCAGATTACACAATCTGGGATACAGTTCTATCCACTATTAAGAGTCTGAGGTATACTATTCCATCACCCCATTACAAGCCAGGAATATAGCTCACGATCATGCCTTATTAGCTGTTACACATGCCTAAAAGACGCAAGCTATTCTGGTGAGTTCATAAATACACATAATTTATAAATCACATTATTACATCATGACTTTGTACCAGCCCATATCATCATGACCTAATGTAAACACATGACATACATCAACATACACCACCAGTGTAGTACCTAAGAAATGCCGTCACAATGGCATTTATAAGGACCATAAGTTATCACACCCCGAAATATCAGAGCTTGGCGTGAATGGACTAGTATCTTCATTGCATAGTGGAAGCAGTTAAGCTAAGACTTCTAGAAAGCGAACGCCCACTAAGTACTCGAATCCACATGGTCCTTCTATTCCAACCGTGCCAATATTTTGAAATGCAACCTAAGAAAGAAACATGCGAAAAATCAACATAAAGTTGAGCGAGTTCATAGTTTGTTTGTAAAAGATTTGGAATAAATCTTTTTGAATAACCATTTTTTGGAATATAGTTGAGAAAACGAAATAAAAATCATTTTCTTGTCAAGTCATATGGAAACTTTGTAATCATGAAACTTCATGTTTGTAACGCATTATGTTCGTAAAACCTTGTATTTGTAAACTCTTGTGTTTGTAAGTTTAACCGTCAATCTCCACCCTGATATTTGCAACATGCAAGCATAATCCTATGCGTTGTATTTGTATAAAACATGGTATGTAAGCGCAAGTTTGTAATCCGTAAAATGTAAGTTTATGAGTTGTAAATGTAAGGAATCAAGATCGCTAATGTTTAGCTACGACATTAACATTTGTAACGACATAGGAAGAATCCAAACCATAGGCATTTTTTCATCGATTTACGACTCGAGACACAAAAGCACTCTAGGTAAAATGTGGCCCAGAGTGTGGCTGCCAGAAACCCATTAGATCTAACCTTTTGTTCCGTGGTCTAGGTATATAGTTGATTAATGGTGCTTAAGTCTCACCCTATTCGTGACATGATCTATGTACCATTCTTCAGTTTTCTACATATCATAGCACATGTATTTTCCTGAAGTTTAGAAAACTAGAAAACGTTGTATGCACATTTCAAAAATACGCTTGTTTGAAAAACCGGTATATTTATCATAAACCTTTCATAACCCATATGTGTTTATCGACGTTCACAAACCATTTGTGTTGGTTAAAACTTGTTTGTAAAATGGTTTCGAAATATGTAATTTATGTTTATCGAAAACCTTTTATGCTTTGCAAAATGTGCATGTCTTTCCACCCCGAAAACATTTATAAAAATGTAAAACCGTAAAAAGGTGGGGTTATGAACTCACCTGGATTTCCTTGTGCAAAGCTAGCTAAAAGTGCATTCCGTAGTGTCATTTCCAAACGTGATTCGCTAGCGTGCATTCCATAATATCCCTAACACGGAATATCTATAAGTTTGTAAATAAAAGCAGTAACTAAACTACGTGTCACCGAGCTCGAATCGTTAACTTAATGAAAACGATTAAGTTATACTCATTTAGTTTGTTTATTGTCGGTAATAACTAATAAGTATTGAAAAGATTTAGTTCTCGAGAGATTTAAAGTATATAAATATTTATATAACAATATATAAATATATCGATATAATCGTGTTAGTGGTCCCGACAAGTCGTACGTGTATGCAAAGAATATTTACATGAAAGTAATATATAACAAACTCGTGTTATGTATCGTGTCTCATATGAAAAGTATCAAAATATGTGTATATGCCGTTTAGGCGTTTGAAATAAATGTAAAAAGTTATATTTATTTAATAGAGTTTTCGTGTTGAGGTCGTTTAAAATAAATATAATAGTTATATTTATTTCTGTAGAAAGAATCGTCAAGTTGTTGTGTCTAAAAATAAATATATAACTATATTTATTTTTATAAAGGAATTCGTGTTGTTTGAGATTTGAAATAAATATATAAGCTATATTTATTTTATAAAACAAATTCATGTTGCTTGATATTTGAAACAAATATATAAACTATATTTATTTTATAAAACGAATTCGTGTTGTTTGATATTTGAAATAAATATATAAACTATATTTATATTTTTATAAAGGAAATCCGAGTTATTTGATGTTCGAAATAAATATATAAACTATGTTTATTTTTATAAAAGAATTGTCTAAATTTCGAAGTTTAGAATAAATATAATAACTATATTTGTTGTTGTAGTTAATATCCGAATCGTCGTTTTGTTTAAAACAATTGTGACAACCATATTTGTTTTGTAATTTAACTCGAATCCATAAAGTTTGTCTTATAATAAAACACATTTTGTTTACGGTTTTCTCAAAAAACGGGCAGAGTTTCCTCTGTTTTTGGACGCCCCCGATAACACAAGTTGTCGTTATTTTTCAAAATTCAATCAAGATTCAATCATCAATATAAATAATTTTTGTAATAATGACAAAATATAAACTAAACACTAATCCATTCGGTTTGAGCTCGATTTCGCGTATTTAACAAAAACTATATTAAACGCGCCGTTAACTTTTACCAAGTCTTCGTGTCGAACATCGAAACGCTTGACTGAGTTGACCGAGTCAACCGAACCTTGAAATCCGAACCGCACCGTTTGTCATCGAAGGCCTTTGACCGTTAACCCGAGCCGTTGACCAGATGTGACCCGAACCAAACCATTCTGACTTTGACCAAGTTTGACCAGGTTTGTCCCAGTGTTAACCAGGTTGACCCGAACTACACCAGATCTGACCCGAGCCGAGACGTCACCCGAAGATGAAAAAATCTGATATAAAACTCGAACCCAAACTTAGAACTGCATATGATCCGAACAACCCACTAAACTGAACCATACTTGAACCACTGTTGTTTGACCCGAACTAAAACTTGGGAGCACAAAATTTGAGATGGATCTAACACCCAAACCAAGACTTGAACCTTACCCGAAGCTGAATCACCTCCACCGTTGCCTGAGATGTCGTCGGCCGCGGTCAACCACGGCCTCAACCAACACTAATCACCGTCATCATTAATCATCTTTGAAAAATCAGCAGGTCCTTGACATCAGTGAATCTCACCGCTGTTGGTGCATATGTCTGTTGACTTCGTCTTGTATCGAGTCTTGTAAATAGATTGATAGATCAAGACACGTAGTTCAAGAGAATAGGAAAACAGGACTGAACTAGTCCACCTCGTACGAAGTGGCAGTTCGTGCGAACTGGCAGCACCAGTTCGTGCGACCTGGCTGTACTAGTTCATGCGACCTGAATCTCCTATAAATAGTGGTCTTGAGATTTCATTTGTAACTTTCTGATTCCGGTAGCGAAGCTCTGCCGAAGTGTCGCCAGCTCTTGTAACGTTGTGAAATCAATACAATCGACAGTTAATCTACTTCTAAGTGCATATCAAGCTGAATGAAGATCAAATCACTGAATTCCGCCTCTGATTTGGTCAAGAACTCTTGTGATCAACTCGTTTAGATCGATTTCCCGATCCTACAAGTGGTATCAGAGCTCAGGAGGAAGAGTTCTTACCATTTCAGCTTGTTTTCATCGAAAAATCTGATTTCTACTCACTTCTACTCACTTTTCTACATTTCTTCATCAAATTCACTAAGATTTCACGGATAAAATGATCTGATTTTCACATATAACACGTAAAACTGAGTTTTAATCAATCCTTGAACAAATCAGACCTAAAATCAACCTAAACTCAATAAAACTGACCAAACCACGTGAAAATTTTGTTCAGATCGTTCGAAATGTATCAGGTCGGGTGAAATAACTTCTAGTTCGCACGAGGTGATCATCCAGGTCGCACGAACTGAGCTTCAGATCGTTTGACATAGAGTTTCAGGTAGCACGGGGTGGTCAAATCGCACGGGTTGAACCAGTTCAGGTCATACGAGGTGTTTGAGAGTGTATCAGTTTGTTTGAAGATTATCAGTTCGCACGAGTTGCTCACATCGTTTGAACTTTGTGAATTTTTAAAACCGAAACATGGAAAACGAATTTTACAACGCATTTGCTACTCTGATCACTATGGCTCAGAACGTGAACTTAGAAATTGAAATGGGCAGCATGCAAAAACCGCCTAAGCTCATGAACATCGAGGAGTATAGTGGATGGGTGGAACGTTTCGAAAATTGGGTTCAAGCGAATCACTTAGAAGCATGGGAATGTGTTGAAGAACGATATGTTAGACCGATTGATTAATACGTAGAGATTGTTGCTATTAAAGATTTAGATGCTGATGAGAAAAAGAAATACAAAAGTGAAAAAATGATGATCAGTATATTGCAACAAGCTATTAAAGAAGACATCTTGATTTTATTGCAACACAACAGAAGTGCACACTCACTGTGGAAAGCACTAAAAACGAAGTTTGTTGGAAGTCAAGACATGATCAAGAGCAAAAAATCACTTTTGAAGAAAGAATTTGATCTATTTCGTGGATTGAAAACTGAAAACACCAAAATGATCATAGAAAGATATTGCAATTTGGTGGTTAACATGAAGCGTTTGGATATCAAGAAAGATAGAGAAGAGTGGGTTGAAAAATTGGTCGATGCATTGCCACAAGATGTTTGGGGCACGTATCTTATGATTCTGAAAAATAATGGTGAATTTGCGAATCTATCGCTGAGCAAGTTTATTGAAAAGCTAAAAGTTCAAGAGATGGAACAACAGAAGATGGAGAAAATGAAGAATTCTAATGGTGAACAGGACATTGGTTTATACTACAAAGGAAGTATGGTTGATAAGACCAACATTGCACCAAAGATTGAAACTGCATTTAACGCAAATAATTCTTCTGGAGAGTCATCTCAAGGATCAAACAAAAGATTCTCTTCATATCCATCATTTGATCCAAATTTTTCAGCAGCCAATAATGGCCAAGTACTACAATGCAACATTGCATTACATCTTCAGAATGGTCAAAATTTTTCGGAAGAGGTTGCCAAAGGTCACATGTCTTTATTGGTGACTGTTTTAGAGTCTTATGAAAGTTTAGTAGCAGGAAGGATTGGTAATCCAATGTTAACCAAAGAGGATTACGATCAGATTGATGCAGAAGAGATGGAACTAATGGATATAAAGTGGTGTATGGTTAGTGTGTTGAGAAGAGCTGAGAAGTTTAAACAGATCACTGGAAGAGATGATTTCCGTGATGCTGGAACTTCACCTTTAGGTTTTGATAAATCTAAAGTTACTTGTTTTCGTTGCAGGGAGAAGGGGCACTTTAAGTGAGAATGCACAAATCGAGAAGCAAGTGGAGCTCAAAATCCATTCGGCAACAATGATTATCATCGAAAAGCGATTTATCATCAAGTTGCTCCGCATCAACAACAATCACCACAAACTTCACATGCTAGGAAGGAGCTGATCGAAGAGCCATCAAAGAAAGCTTATCTAGTTCATCAAGACGATGAGAGAATTCCAAAAGGTTTCAATTGGGATGATTATGATTCTAACAGACCTTCAAATTCTAAAGCATTTGTTGCTCAAATTTTTGAAGATTCAACTGCTGAAGATGAAATGGCGTATGCTTATTACGAATCTCAGCAATTCAGTCCTAAAAAGACAGAAGAAGAACCAGTTTCAAAAGAAGAAGCTTCAGAAAAGGCACCTATCTTTGATCACTCATCAGATGAAAAGAGTGATAATGACAATGAAGAAATTCAAAAACTTGAATTTTACAAAAAAGAATTTTCACCTGACAGGTATAATTTGTACTTTGCAGGAAAAATGGAAGAGATCAAAGAAAGACAAGCTGCGAAAAAGAAGAATCATAAGGCAGCAACTGTTAAAGAAAAAATCAAACCTGAAGTAAGTGTTCGAGTAGTGAAGAAGCAGGTTAAAGAAAATCCAGCTATCAAGGCTGAGAAGGAATCTGATACTGAAAAGATGCCTGAGAAGTGTGAAAATTGTGATACTGTGAAAAGGCACAACAACAAATTGATTCATAACATGAACAGATTGAAAAAATCTTACGATGTGTTAAACAAAGCTATGAATCAATATAGCAAGTCAAACAATGAACAAGCGATTGCTATGAAGACACTCAATGGAGCGTTCATGACAAAGCAGAAAATCATCAATCAGTACATTGAAAAATGTGCTGAACTTGAACAAAAATTGGAAACTCAAAGGATAGAAACTGAAAGGGTAAACAGGTTATTGAAAAGTTATTCATGTGCTTCTTATGTGATTGACAGGATTTACCCTACAGTAGAAGGCATGAAAGCGTTTGAAGAGGAGAAACCTGAAGTAAAGGATACTGGTAAGAAACATAGTACCAATTATACAAAGTGTCCTCTTCCGCTTGAAGAAGGATATTCTCCATGAAATCCTAATTCAGAACGAGTCAAAAAGGCAACCAATTTAAAGTGGGAATCTGAATCTTCAGATAGATTTCCAGACAACATTAACGTTACATTCACATCGTCTGACATTGATCATGAGTCTGAGTTAATAAAGAAAGTGGTCGATCAGGTGTTGGATAAGGATGAGGAGTCAGAGTCAAAGTCTGAATCTAAGAGTTCAAAGTCAAAGTCTGAATTTGACACTTCAAGTCCAACAGTCGAAAAGGACAAAAGGGTTTACAATAATGATTTTCTGATATCAAAAAATAATTTGAATGACGAAACATTCAAAGTAGCATATACTTTGAATGACTCCGACAAATTATATTCTGATGAAGAATTTCCAATAAGAGGTGTTAAAACTGAAATGATTAAAAAGGTTTTCAAATTAACAGAAATTAATATTTCTGAAATAAAAGATGTAAAACTTTCTAAAACACCTAAACAATACACCTCAAGAGTTCAACAAAGGTTAAGCAAGAAAAAGGGTTACAGTTCTGGTTTGGGTTATCGAAAGAAACCAAACCATAACAGTAATTTCAAAAAGAAAGGATTAGGCTTTATTCCACCAGAAACTCATAAAAATGAGAAAATTTATAAACCAAAAACTATATTTGTTTCAGGGGCAAGTTCTGAAGAAGAGGAAAAGAGCTCATTCTGGAAGCAGACGAACAAAGAATTCCTTGCTAAGAAGCAAGAGGGAATGAAGAATGATGTTGCTAAGAAAAAGGAGACAAGAACCTGTTATCAGTGCAAAAAAGTTGGTCACATCGCCTGGAACTGTCTAAAGGCAAACAACACACAACAGGGAGTGTCTTCTAAACTCAAAGAAAAAGTGGTTGATAATGAACCACCAACCGAACAATTTCAAGTGTTCAAAAATTCAAAATTTGAGGTTGGTGATAGTTCAACACGTTTCTACAAAAGAAATGTGAATCTTAACAACCAAAAGTGGGTTGTTAAGAATCAGATGTTAAATCTGGCGATGAGTTTGTTTCTTCGGAAGCAAAGGAGCCACTTTCTGGCGATGAATCTGACTCTTCAAAGTCAGAAGAGCCACAAGTTGAGCTAAAAAGTGATAACTCCGTTCCAACAATGGATGATGCAAATTTTCCACCATTGTCAAACGGAAACTTAAAGCAAAAAATTGGCAAAGTTGAGATTTCAAATCAATTCTTTTCTGAAAAGAAAGAATTTGATGTTGAAAAAGCCTTTAACCCTAAAGTTCTAAATATTTTTTGAAAAATGGTTGACGGGAAGGTCAAAGGGGTAAAGGAATTCTATGAAAAGAAGAAGAAAGGAAAGAAACTGAGTGATGATGACTCGGAATCACCCAAGGACCGTCAGGCTTGGGTGAATCTCTTTAACTGAATATCCTGACTTGCCGGAACTCACAGGTTGGTAATTGGGGAGTAGGAATCGGCATCTTTCTTGATAAATTCACAATTGTGATATTTCGACTTACAAGTAGTATTGTTGATAAGAACCTACAAGTGGTTAATCAAGGTCATTAAGTTGAACTTGATTTAACTTTCATACAAGTGGTAATTTGAAAACAATGTGATGAAACCCCATGTTTGTGAAATGACAAACAAATTAATTTTCCGGAAAAACCATTTTGATTAAAACAAACTTAAGTGTTTTGAAATCATAATGGGAAAATAGTTTGTTGACAGGGGAAGTTCTGATTGTTTAAGCCAAGTGGATGGAGATTTGAAGCAATTCACATCAGTTTGTCAGTTTATTTGTACAGTTTATTGCGTTTATTTTCAAAATTTCCGGAAAATCAAAAATTGAAAGATATTTTTGATTTTAGGGGGAGTAAAAAATTTAGGAATTTTGAAAATTTGAAAAATCTAAAAACATGAAAAAATCTAAATCCAAAAACATCGAAAAATTCAAAATGAGTTTTGTTGTGAAAAAGAGGAAATGATAGTACATCAGTAGACAATCACAGTACGTTAAAGAATTGGAAAGTTAAAATGTGATAAACGGTATCACTGATGATATGCCAGTAGGTTTTTACACGCTTAGTAGATTGTTTTCGAGATATAAACCTAAATATCAAATACTTACTTATTTCGTGGGGAACATCTCTCGGATATATAGGTAACCCCTGAAATTTTGTTTGAAGGGCTTTCTATTTTTGACATACTAGGTCTTTGTGCGTGATGATATCTGGGGTATTATACTAGGACTTCTGATTTTGCGGGAGCAATAGCCTAGTCCTCGTATAATACTTTGCATTGCTTTAATCATAAAGCCCACCCTCAGCATAAAAAAATGATGAAACATTGAAAAATGCTAATCATGTGCTGTTGAAGAAAAGATCCCTAAACGGGACACACCTAAAAGTCGAGCCATCAACTCTTTGTCTGAATGGAAGTTCTAACCTGAGCTCTCATGGTCTTGCATTACCCGTTTACAGATATCATTAGTGTACATTCACCTGTAAGACTGAATATAGGAGTCTGGATACGGGAGTATATTCTGAGGTGGGACACGCGAATAAGTTAAGTGCTTAAAACACTAATCTCGTATCTCAAAACAATCGAACTTTGTGTGAAAATTTAAGTGGATCAGTATACTGACAATCTAAGTGAATCATTTTGATCTTAAAGTGTTTAAAGCTCAAACGGTGCTAGTGATTTGTCATAAACTGATATAATCCTCTTACACAAACTCACAAAAATATTGTCTGTAAATATTTCTTTACTGCTTTTCTTTAGTGTATTTTAGCATAAAATTTTGAAAATTCAAAAAGATTTTATTTCATCTTATTTTCGACAACTGATGTTGGAAAGCTGATTTTCAAAATTCCAAGTGCTAAACATGATGACAACAGGGTTGGGAGAGTTTGTTCGAAATGAGAAATGATTTTGAAATGATTAAATGGTTCATTAACTTGAAACCAAATTTGAATGATACTTACAAGTGGTTTCTAAATTTGTTAAATCTTAAAAATTGTGAAATTTACTTTTGGGTAGAGATTTGTGCAGATCCCCGTGTCTAAGCCTGAGCAGAGTTTGAGCCAGGACACGATCTTGGAACGAGTGCTATGTCAGACTGCGATCCCAGTTGCACTTAAGGGGGAGTTTGTTAGCAAAGAGGGAGTCTGAAGACAGAAGAAGAGATTGATGAGGATGCTTACAGAGAAAGATACTTTGGAAAGAGCGTGAAGACTAATCAAGACTAAAGACTCGACACACTGAAGACTCGTCATCATCCAAGGGGGAGTTTGTTGGTGCATATGTCTGTTGACTTCGTCTTGTATCGAGTCTTGTAAATAGATTGATAGATCAAGACACGTAGTTCAAGAGAATAGGAAAACAGGACTGAACTAGTCCACCTCGTACGAAGTGGCAGTTCGTGCGAACTGGCAGCACCAGTTCGTGCGACTTGGCTGTACTAGTTCATGCGACCTGAATCTCCTATAAATAGTGGTCTTGTGATTTCATTTGTAACTTTTTGATTCCGGTAGCAAAGCTCTGCCGAAGTGTCGCCAGCTCTTGTAACGTTGTGAAATCAATACAATCGACAGTTAATCTACTTCTAAGTGCATATCAAGCTGAATGAAGATCAAATCACTGAATTCCGCCTCTGATTTGGTCAAGAACTCTTCTGATCGACTCGTTTAGATCGATACCCCGATCCTACAACCGCATCCGCCTCCACTGCCGCCGCCATGAGTGGCGGCGCTACTCCCTATCTCTGTCGCTCTCTCTCTCCCTTTTTCTGTGTTCGTCACTCACCACCACCCGATGGTGGTGGTCGTCGCTTGAACTGCCGAGGGGGGTATGGTTGTTACCAGAGAAGCAGTCGACAGTCGCTGGCTCCACTGGTTACCGGCGCCGATCTGTCATCGAGAGGAACAAGAGGGTGAAAGTTTGGGGGTGACATTGATTTTGTGTGTGTAGGTGATAATTGTAGAGGATCATGAAAGGTTAGGGTTCCCTTTTTTGTGGGTGTGTCTGCAGTAGGAAATAGAGAGAAGGAGAGTGAGAAATTGGAAATGAGCGGCTGAAGGTATGCAAGAGTTTAGGGTTTTCTTTAGTTATATATACATAGGTTAAGTGTTGGTTAAGTGGGCTTGGGCCCAGGGCCCACAAGCCCAATCCCCGTGTTTTGAGTGGCCCGTTAACGTTTCAGGAACCCGCCTTTGCACCCGAACTCCATTGAACGTCGTAATATATAATTTTAGTAATAAAAAACATAATTTAGGGTCGGTAGTCAGTGTCTGCGCGTTTGTTCGCTGTTTGCGTTAAAATCGCGTATAATTGTGTCGCTCTTCGTTCTAAATCCGTTTTTCGATCAAATTTTCACTGCAGACATTAAAATTTAATCATGATGCTAATTATATCGTAAAATTTTATTTTCGAAGGTATTACGCATCTCCGATGCTTCCATTTCGTTACCGATGCGTTTCCTGCAGTCGTGTTTTTCGCTCACAATTGCGTTTGTGACGTACGGAAGCACGATAAATTCGCAAAACTAAATTTATAAGTATAAAATATTCATATAAAATTCATATTTGTCAGCGTTGTCAGTTTTTCATTCGGTTTCAGTTCGTTATCGTTTAATATTCAACGGTTTTTCCGTAAACCACCTTTCGCGCACTGTAAAGCCCGTTAGACGTTCCTAGACATTCCAAAGGCCTAATTAAGTTAATTTGCGTCTTAAACACTATTTATTATCATCCTATTGCTTGTTTTGCGTGTAATTAGGAGCCGTAAATTACCGGTTGTCACATAAATATCGTGTGTATGTGCGCTTAAGTTATAAATATGTATACAACAGTTATGCCATATTATTACATTTTGGGACAAGCATGTTTACATATTAAAAGGCATTTGTAAACTCATCTCTTGCTAGTTATGTAAGTGTTCATACAGTTTCTATAATAATTGGGTACTATCTCAAGGTCCTAACATAAATTACATAACCCTAAGTTAGGTAACGATACACCTAACTAGTTTTTATCATAGTTGAATATTGGTTACGGCTTCCTTGCTTAAGCATGGTTGATCAGTCCATGCCTAACTAAGGCTAGGCTACCCAATACCCACCCCTAATAATAACCCTAATACATAATAGTAATAATACTAGTACTATTAATACTAATATTAATAATAATAATACTAATATAAGTAACAACTATACATAAACTTAAACGAGAATATACCTTAAAACTACCTACAAAAAGTTGATGTAGAGTCTTCCTGCTCGTGCTCCAAAAACGACTACTAATAACACCCAACGAGGTATTGTGGGCTCAGAATTCTCTATACTAGAGCATTCCTGTTAAAGAAACTGATATTCTAAATTCATAGTATATGCATCTTTTTAAGCTAAAGGATGAGAAACTCTTCATTCATTTTCAATGTGGGACTCCAAAGTGTACACATATACACCTCTATTTACCCTGAATAAAACTGATTCGATGTGGGACTAAAAATACACTTAGCCTTTATTTCATTTGAATATTTTTTTTAATTTATATTATTATAATTAATCCAGTTGGTTCACTTATTATGCTCATATAATTTCTAAATTATAACGTTTTATAACATTATGAATCTACTATTAGGACGAGCATATGTTTCTCTACGTTTTAACCTAAGTTTCATAACAAATGGAGTAGGGTCAATTATAATATATTTTATTATTATTATTTAACGATATCTTATAACACAAAATGTCCGTCTAGCTATCTCACATTTAAATTAACCATCTTACTCGTTACTTACTTGTTCAACCATATAGGAAATATAAACTTCATATATAATCTTATTGGTTCACATAACAGGATGTTAAAACTCTCCCCACTTTATATAACTTTTGTTGGCAAAATTTAGGCAATGAGGTGCGGATATCTCTGTTTCATCTCTTTTTCTTTTTCCCATGTCTCCCAGGTCCTCTCCTTGCATCCCACTTAACCCGAACTAGAGGAAACTCTCTGTTTCTTAATTTCCTTGCTCGTCGATCTGAATGGGACGTTCTGGAAAGTTCAACTTGTCGTTGATCTGGACTTCCTGCATGTGACAAATGTTCTCTTTAATCAATGAACAATGTAAAACAATGTTATTTATTAATAAAACAATGTATTGTGGTGTTATTATATGAGTATTTGTGTTTGATGATTTTTCAATTCGATTCGATTCCGATTTCAAGCTTTAAATCACTTTCTGGAAAGTTATACGTAAACTGGTGCGTAAACGCAGTCAGTTTAACGCGAAAAACACTCCGGAATAGTGACATAGGCTTAAATGGACTCAAACAAGTGCAGGGATCTGAACTATCAATTCTGAAACTTCTGCTGATCTGGGGAGGCCAGGCGGGGCGCGTAAGCTAGCCCCTATACCTTACGCGGGCCGTGTGAAGTGCCCAGTGACCAGATTTCAGTTTTCAGCATTTTGTTTGATCTTCAGGGGCTGTTATGGTAAATTCTTTGTGTGATGGGCAAGTTTAAGTGTTCTCCAAGGTCTCTAATCAGTTCCTAACACATGTATGGATATGATTTAATCCTTGATGGCCACACAAACACATGGAATGATCTTGTGAGTTTGCTACAACTATAAATAGCCAAGCTCATTTCCTCATTCTTTGCTCATTTCCTTCTTATCTTCTCTACAATCTGGTTTGGGAGCTCTCTCAACTGATTGGAACCTTATTCTTTGTAGAAAAGATAGCTAGGACCCTTTGTAAGTCTTCTTTCATGCTTATTCTTTATGTTTAAGCAGAAAGTCAAACAGTTTGGCCAACAGTTTGACTTTCGGTTTTGACCATCAATTGGTTAAGTCAAAGTTCAATTGAACTTTGCATCGTGATTGTAATCACGATGGTTATAATCCTCAGCGATTATACCTACTGATTACCACGTTAACTAGGCGTAGTGACGAGTAAAAGTTTCGGTCAAAATGCGTTTTAGTACGCATTTTGCAACGGAACTACTTTTAGGTATCAAAACACTTTGTTTTGATACCAAATCAGTTTTATAAGTTAGTTAAACATGTTTTGACATGTTGAACCCGTCACTAATAGTTTAGTGCTTGTTTAGGGTCGTAAGTTTAGCGGTCTAAACAACCGCTTAGACTTTCGAACCCGACCCGTTTGGTCAATCATTTGGATCCGACCAAGCTTGATTAGTGATCATAGTTGCATAGGGAATAACCACTGAGGTTATACCTTATGATCACATAGGATAGGTTAGTTATTTGTTAGGTAGCTTGTATGCCCATAAGAAATGACCAAAACGCCCTTTTGAAGCATAAATATGTATTTTACATATGTGAACCTGTTTTTGACATATAATCTGATTTGGTAACATAATTAAGCATAATTGGGCATGTAAGACTTGACATAGCACATAGTTAACCATCCGAACATAGTTTCGCGCGAACGACACGTTAAAGTAGCATTAGCTACCTTAATGGGTCGTAACGGGTCGAAAGCACTTAGGCTAAGTTCCGATTTAGGAAGTAGGCTTTGTTAAACCATATCACATGAGTTCCAACACTCATTTGGTTTACAAGACCTCATCTTATCCGATCTTTCGATTTAGGTGTCAATTTATTTACTAGTGATCCGATTACTAAGTATTACTTAAAGTTTCCTTGGTTTGTCTGAGCTTCGCTAAGCTCTTTATATCAAGGATACCCTATCATTCAATCTGAGTACATAGTTCCCCTATTTTACTGTTTTCAATTATTTTGGGGTGATTCATATGTATTGAAACGATTTCGATATTTTAACGATGTTTTCAAAAACGATTAAGATGGTTTATATTAAACTAAATACGATTTCGATAATGTGAACGAAACTTGATGGTTGTAACTACATAACGAATGACATTCATTAGCATTGATCAAGCCGACCAGTATTAGGTTATGGTACCATAGGATCTGACAAATCCCATTATCAGACTACACCCATGGTTATGTGTGGGGGGTTATGTAGGTAACGACCGAATCTGATGATTGTTAACTTACCCTTTGGTGGTTTGTTAATGCGAGAAACGAGGTAGTCGAGTCACGAAGGTTTGAATGTTATTAGCGAGACGACCATAAGTAGTTTCACAATTAAAACGAAAACGATTTTGGGACGAATTAAACGATTTGGAACGACTTAAACGAGATAAAACGATTTGACCGAACGATTGGTTTTGGGTAGTGATTAGATAATGGGACGGGTGTAGCATGATAGAATCATGGTAGATACGCCGCTGGTACACCTTATATATAAGTGCTTCTATCATATTACATTGCGTGTCATTATTTAGTTCACTTGGGAAACGATTTGAAACGATGTCACACAACGAGGTTTTCGAAATGATATAAACCATACGAGTTTTATTAACGAGTTTTTAACGAGATGTTTTACGAATTGGTTTACTAAAGCAAATGTTTTAGGGTTAAGAATCATGGCAACGAGATTTTATAAATTATAACCATCTTGATTTGAGTTGGTTAATCATGTTGCAATATTATATACTTTTCAAAACAAGGTTTTCGAGGTATTGCAATATATACATAAACGAGCCATGATTCCGATACTCTTATAAAAACCTATGTGCTCGCCAGCATTTCTTTGCTGACTTTGTTTTTACATATGTTTCAGGTGATGTTGCATGATGATTGCTAGGAAGCACGTTCACTTAGGATCTGGACAAGGCCTTAGTGACATAAAAACGATAGTAGACGATGTTTAATTTGTTTGATTGGTTTTAAGACAATGTAAATTACTTAATGAATCAATAAAATGAAACTTTTAATTACCATGGTTGTTGAAACGATGATTCTGTTACAACACTCCCCGACGTTTCCACCACGGTTTGTTGTTTTAACGTGGTCGGGGTGTGACAGAAGAGTTGGTTTCAGAGCCAATGGTTGTAGGGAATTAGGTTATTAGTAATGCTTTGACCTAGACTATAACTTTCTAGGACCCTAACGCGAGTTATCTTGCGTTTAGATTTTAAAACAATACCGTCACCTATCCTTAGGTGATAACCACAATGAGAACACAATAACAAATCCGCTTCGAAAATTAATCATCTGTTCTAGGATGATTGATTACTAGGTTTTGAACCCTCTGTTGTAAGGTTTTGAACCCTCTCAGTTTTCAAATCTTGTCAAAGTTTGGGTCTAAATAATGTGAACACGTGCAAACTGGAAGAGTGAATGCCTGTACCCTGAGTTTTCTGTCTAAGGCTAGAGTGTTCGTACAAATCCGCAGTATCGGACCAGTCACTCTTACCTGGGAACTCTTGGGGTGAGTGTTCACTTATAGGCGAGCATGTCTTCAGTGATACATTATTATGACTCATTTACTTTGATTTGTCACTGCGTGTCGTTTGTTTGTTCGAGGTAACAAACGAATGATCGCCTTCCTTGTGTCTTGTCGATGTTTTCAATACCTCTTTTGTTTCTCCAATTGTCGACCTCACTCGTTTCTCATGTTTCCTTGGTAGACAATGCCTCCTCGACGCGATGCTCAAACTTTTACTGCTGAGGAAATCGCAACCCTTGTCTCTCAGCAAATGGCTGCTGTACTTCCAGGCGTTGTGACCCAAATCCATGAACTATACAACAATAACAATAATAACAACAATAACGCACAATGTAATTTCAAGAATTTCAATTCTGCGAAGCCGCTTAAGTTTTCTGGGTCACAAGGAGCAACTGCACTCCTACAGTGGTTCGAGAGTATCGAGAGCACATTCAGACATGTGCAGTGTCCGAATGCACGTAAGGTTGAATTTGCTTCAAGCGTGTTTGAGAAACGAGCTCTTACATGGTGGAACGGAGTGATGCGTGAAAGGGGTGCCGAAGTGGCATTAGCATAAACTTGGGAAGAGCTCCGAGCTCTCATGATGAGAGAGTTTTGTCCCCGTTACGAGATTCGAGCTTTAGAACGAGAATTCGATGATTTGAAACAAGACGGGGGAGAACATCGTGCTTATACGGATCGATTTGAGGAGCTCAGTTTGTTGTGTCCTACGATGGTTACCCCACTGGAGAAAGCAATCGAGAGGTATATCGATGGTTTACCCGATTCTATTCAGGATATTGTGACCGGCGTTAATCCTACTACCATCCATCACGCGATCGAGTTGTCGGCTACCCTGACTGAGTCCCAAGTCAGGAAGGGTTAACCCAACCGCAAGGGTGATAAAAAGAAGTCGATCGATTCTGAAAAGGAAAAGGGTAAGGGTAAGAAGCAGGGTGAGTCTTCTAAAAAGTCGAGGAAGCGCAAGGCTTCCCAGAACTTTGCAGTTACTGCTCAGAACCCGCAGAACCCACCGACTCAACCTCCTGCAAAGAAAGCATATGCTGGTACCGCACCTCACTGTGCTCGATGTAATGGTCACCATGTTGCCCAACAAGCTTGTAAACAGTGTACTACGTGTAGTAGACTTGGGCATTTGGCCAACATTTGTCGTTTTGGTCAAAATCAGGCTGCTCAGGTTCCAGCACAAGTTCAGGGGAATGCTGCGAGATTCCCACCTGGTTCGTGTTTTAATTGCGGAGAAATGGGTCATTTCCGCAACAACTGCCCGAGGTTGGTTAATGCAAATGCGAATCCAAACGCAATTGCGAATGTGAATCCCGCTCATGGACGAGCATTTAATCTGAACGCAAACGAGGTGAGGGCAGACAACGAAGTTGTTAACGGTACGTTCCCTGTTAACAATCAACTTGCATCTGTTCTTTTCGATTCTGGTGCCGATAGGAGTTTTGTTTCGTTATCCTTTGAGCTTTTACTTGCGATACCTAGAACTAAACTGAGGAAACCCTTATCTGTCGAAGTTGCGACTGTTAAACCACTCGTACTCGATTCTGTTATTTGTGGTTGTCAATTGAACCTCGATAACCATCTTTTCCCCATTGACCTCGTACCGATGCAACTTGGGAGTTTCGACATTATAGTGGGGATGGATTGGTTAAC
Organism: Helianthus tuberosus; assembly: GCA_030545235.1. Classification (NCBI taxonomy): domain Eukaryota; kingdom Viridiplantae; phylum Streptophyta; class Magnoliopsida; order Asterales; family Asteraceae; genus Helianthus; species Helianthus tuberosus. The sequence continues at coordinate 96,092,123 of CM060357.1, read as the reverse complement.
CAAACATCATGCTGAGGTGGTTTGTTTCGATAAGATCATTCGTATTCCTCTTTTGTCTGGCGATGTTCTGGAAGTTCGTGGTGAGAAACCGTCTGGTGGATTGAAACTCATGTCGTGTACGAAAGCCAAAAGTTACTTACGAAAAGGATATGTTGCCTTCCTGGCACATGTCACTGAGGAGAAAGGCAAGAGCAAGAGTATTCAGGATATTCCGATTGTTCGGGATTATCCAGAGGTGTTTCCTGATGAACTGCCTGGTTTGCCTCCAGTTCGTCAAGTCGAGTTCCATATTGACCTTGTACCCAATGCTAACCCGATTGCGAAAGCACCTTATCGTCTTGCACCGTCTAAGATGCAAGAGTTATCGAAACAGCTTCAAGAGTTATCTGATAAAGGATTCATCCGTCTGAGTTATTCACCTTGGGGCGCTCCTGTCCTCTTCGTGAAAAAGAAAGATGGATCTTTTCGAATGTGTATCGATTATCGTGAGCTTAACAAGCTTACCATCAAGAATCGATATCCCCTACCCCGAATCGATGATCTCTTTGATCAGCTGCAAGGTGCTACCTATTTTTCCAAGATCGATCTGCGTTCTGGGTATCATCAGCTTCATGTATTCGAAGAAGATATTCCCAAAACTGCATTCCGCACGAGATATGGGCATTACGAGTTCACAGTCATGCCTTTTGGTTTGACGAATGCCCCAGCTATCTTTATGGACTTAATGAATAGGGTCTGTAAACCTTATTTAGACAAGTTCATCATTGTGTTCATCGATGATATTCTCATTTATTCGAAGTCTCGAGCCGATCACGAGCAACACCTTCGTTTGACATTGGAACTCCTTAAGAAGGAACAACTTTTTGCTAAATTCTCCAAGTGTGAATTTTGGCTTAAAGAAGTTCAGTTTTTGGGACATATTGTCAATGAACAAGGTATTCATGTGGATCCATCCAAGATTGTTGCAATCAAGGATTGGGATACACCAACGACACCTATAGAGATTCGATCTTTTCTTGGTCTCACTGGATATTATCGTCGATTCATTTCTAATTTCTCAAAGATTGCGGTTCCACTCACTACTTTGACTCAGAAGAATAAGCCTTTTGAGTGGGCACCCAAACAAGAAGAAGCGTTCCAAACGCTGAAACAGAAGCTATGTGATGCTCCTGTTTTATCTCTTCCCGGGGGAAACGATGATTTCGTTGTCTACTGCGATGCATCCAAGTTAGGCCTTGGTTGTGTTCTTATGCAACGAGGTAAAGTTATAGCATATGCGTCTAGACAATTGAAAGTTCACGAGAAGAACTATACGACTCACGATCTTGAGTTAGGAGTTGTGGTTTTCGCTCTCAAAATCTGGAGACACTACCTCTATGGTACGAAGTGTGTGGTTTTCACAGACCACAAAAGTCTCCAGCATATTCTTAATCAGAAAGAGCTCAACATGAGGCAACGTCGTTGGATTGAACTCTTGAACGACTATGATTGCGAAATTCGCTACCATCCTGGTAAGGGGAATGTCGTAGCCGATGCGCTTAGTCGAAAGGAGCGAGTCAAGCTTCATTCTGTTCGAACTCTATCTGATCTTCAAACTCGTGTTCTTCAAGCTCAGCATTCTTGTGTTTCACAAGATTTGATAGGTAAGGAATTACCACATCACCTTGAGCTTAAACTCGAAGCGAAGGACGATGGTTTACTCTATTTCAAGGATCGTTTGTGGATTCCAAAACAAGACGATCTTCGCACTTTAGTGATGGACGAATCTCACAAGTCTCGATATTCTATCCATCCTGGTGCTGATAAAATGTACAAGGATCTTCGTACTAAGTTCTGGTGGCCTGGTATGAAGAAAGATGTTGCCTTGTATGTATCGAAATGCCTAACTTGTCTCAAAGTTAAGGCAGAACATCAACGACCTTCTGGTTTGCTTGTACAACCAGAGATACCGGTTTGGAAGTGGGAGAACATTGCTATGGATCTCATCACTAAATTACCGCGTACATCTAAAGGTCACGATGCTATATGGGTTGTTATCGATCGACTGACGAAGTCAGCTCATTTTATTCCGATTCGCGAGGATCTATCTGCTGATAAACTTGCAAAGATTTATGTTGATGAGATTGTATCTCGACATGGTGTTCCTTTAGACATCATATCCGATCGTGATGCTCGATTTCATCTCATTTTTGGAAGACCATGCAATCTACTATGGGAACCCAACTAAATCTAAGCACTGCTTATCATCCCCAAACAGATGGACAATCTGAGAGAACGATTCAAACTTTGGAGGATATGCTTAGAGCATGCGTGATAGACTTTGGTGGTAATTGGTATTCTCATCTTCCATTGATCGAGTTCTCTTACAACAATAGTTATCATGCTAGCATTAATATGGCACCATTCAAGGCTCTCTACGGTCGAAAATGTCGTTCACCTGTTTGTTGGAACGAGGCCGGTGACGCTCAGCTTACTGGACCGGATCTTGTTCTAGAAACAACAGACAAAATCGAGAAAATTCGCGATAATCTTGTGACAGCTAGATGCCGTCAAAAGAGTTATGCGGATTTACGACGCAAGCCCTTAAAATTTCAAGTCGGAGACCATGTCATACTCAAGGTGTCACCTTGGAAGGGAGTGGTGAGATTTGGAAGGAAATGAAAACTTGCACCACGATATGTTGGACCATTTAAGATTGTTGAAAGAGTTGGAAAGGTTGCCTATCGATTAGAGCTACATCCAGAGCTTGGAAATATTCATCCGAATTTTCACGTGTCCAATTTGAGAAAGTGTTTAGCTAACGCTGATCTTCACATTCCACTCGACGAAATCCAAATCAATGAAACGATGCACTTTGTCGAGAAACCTGGGGATATAGTGGACCGTACATTCAAACAGTTGAAGAACAAATGAATTCATTTGGTCAAGATTCGCTGGGAATCCAAACGTGGCCCAGAGTTTACTTGGGAATGTAAGGACCAAATGAAGGCAAAATATCCGCAATTGTTCTCACAAGTTTCCTCTAGTTAAAATTTCGGGACGAAATTTCCTAAAGTATGGGAGACTGTGACAACTGTGCTCTTTAATCAATGAACAATGTAAAACAATGTTATTTATTAATAAAACAATGTATTGTGGTGTTATTATACGAGTATTTGTGTTTGATCATTTTTCAATTCGATTCGATTCCGATTTCAAGCTTTAAATCACTTTCTGGAAAGTTATACGCGAACTGGTGCGTAAACACAGTCAGTTTAACGCGAAAAACACTCCGGAATAGTGACATAGGCTTAACATACCTTAAATAACCTAAACATAACTTAGATATAAGTTTTGGAAGGTTTGGTGTGTTGAAAACAAGTCTATTTGATCGCAGGGACTATTTGTGTCAAACTGCGAAACTATACCGATTCGTATAGTATCGAAGAGTCTGGAACTTGATCATAAGCTAAACATACCATAAATAACCTAAACATAGCTTAGAAATAAGCTTTGAGGGATTCAGTATGCGAAAACATGCTTATTTGATCTTACAGGGACTAAAAGTGTCAAAAACGGCGTAAGTTTACATTTTCGCGCATATCTTACGTTCTGACCACATCTGGACATCCAAAATTTTCGTACACACTAAAATATGTTTATTTTAGTGACCGGCATGCAAAAATACCATTCGTCGCTTAATTTGGATCGTTTTCGCGTCCGTTTGAGTTTCGTCGTAATTTAACGAACAACGCGACCGTACGACCAAACGAGCCGACATCCGAGAGTTTTTTGAGCACATTTTGAGTCCTCTAAACTTTATTGACCTTTTAGAGCCTTGAAAATGGCTTAACGGGTGTCAAAAGTGCCTGAAATGGACTCAAACAAGTGCAGGGACCTGAACTGTCAATTCTGAAACTTCTGCTGATCTGGGGAGGCCAGGCGGGGCGCGTAAGGTTGCCCCTATACCTTACGCGGGCCGTGTGAAGTGCCCAGCGACCAGATTTCATTTTTCAGCATTCTGTTTGATCTTCAGGGGCTGTTATGGTAAATTCTTTGTGTGATGGGCAAGTTTAAGTGTTCTCCAAGGTCTCTAATCAGTTCCTAACACATGTATGGATATGATTTAATCCATGATGGCCACACAAACACATGGAATGATCTTGTGAGTTTGCTACAACTATAAATAGCCAAGCTCATTTCCTCATTCTTTGCTCATTTCCTTCTTATCTTCTCTACAATCTGGTTTGGGAGCTCTCTCAACTGATTGGAACCTTATTCTTTGTAGAAAAGATAGCTAGGACCCTTTGTAAGTCTTCTTTCATGCTTATTCTTTATGTTTAAGCAGAAAGTCAAACAGTTTGGCCAACAGTTTGACTTTCGGTTTTGACCATCAATTGGTCAAGTCAAATTTCAATTGAACTTTGCAACGTGATTGTAATCACGATGGTTATAATCCTCAGCGATTATACCTACTGATTACCACGTTAACTAGGCGTAGTGACGAGTCAAAGTTTCGGTCAAAATGCGTTTTAGCATGCATTTTGCAACAGAACTACTTATAGGTATCAAAACACTTTGTTTTGATACCAAATCAGTTTTATAAGTTAGTTAAACATGTTTTGACATGTTTAACCCGTCACTAATAGTTTAGTGCTTGTTTAGGGTCGTAAGTTAAGCGGTCTAAGCAACCGCTTAGACTTTCGAACCCGACCCGTTTGGTCAATCATTTGGATCCGACCAAGATTGATTAGTGATCATAGTTGCATAGGGAATAACCACTGAGGTTATACCTTATGATCACATAGGATTGGTTAGTTATTTGTTAAGTAGCTTGTATGCCTATAAGAAATGACCAAAACGCCCTTTTGAATCATAAATCTGTATTTTACATATGTGAAGTTGTTTTTGACATATAATCTGATTTGGTAACATAATTAGGCATAATTGGGCATGTAAGACTTGACATAGCACATAGTTAACCATCCGAACATAGTTTCGCGCGAACGACGCGTTAAAGTAGCATAAGCTACCTTAATGGGTCGTAACGGGTCGAAAGCACTTAGGCTAAGTTCCGATTTAGGATGTAGGCTTTGTTAAACCATATCACATGAGTTCCAACACTCATTTGGTTTACAAGACCTCATCTTATCTGATCTTCCGATTTAGGTGTCAATTTATTTACTAGTGATCCGATTACTAAGTATTACTTGAAGTTTCCTTGGTTTGTCTGAGCTTCGCTAAGTTCTTTATATCAAGGATACCCTATCATTCAATGTGAGTACATAGTTCCCCTATTTTACTGTTTTCAATTGTTTTGGGGTGATTCATATGTATTAAAACGATTTTGATATTTTAACGATGTTTTCAAAAACGATTAAGATGGTTTATATTAAACTAAATACGATTTCGATAATGTGAACGAAACTTGATGGTTGTAACTACGTAACGAATGACATTCATTAGCATTGATCAAGCCGACCAGTATTAGGTTATGGTACCATAGGATCTGACAAATCCCGTTATCAGACTACGCCCATGGTTATGTGTGGGGGTTATGTAGGAAACGACCGAATCTGATGATTGTTAACTTACCCTTTGGTGGTTTGTTAATGCGAGAAACGAGGTAGTCGAATCACGAAGGTTTGAATGTTATTAGCGAGACGACCCTAAGTAGTTTCACAATTAAAACGAAAATGATTTTGGGACGAATTAAACGAGTTGGAACGACTTAAACGAGATAAAACGATTTGAACGAACGATTGGTTTTGGGTAGTGATTAGATAATGGGACGGGTGTAGCATGATAGAATCATGGTAGATACGCCGCTGGTACATCTTATATATAAGTGCTTCTATCGTATTACATTGCGTGTCATTATTTAGTTCACTTGGGAAACGATTTGAAACGATGTCACACAACGAGGTTTTCGAAATGATATAAACCATACGAGTTTTATTAACGAGTTTTTAACGAGATGTTTTACGAATTGGTTTACTAAAGCAAATGTTTTGGGGTTAAGAATCATGGCTACGAGATTTTATAAATTATAACCATCTTGATTTGAGTTGGTTAATCATTTTGCAATCTTATATACTTTTCAAAACAAGGTTTTCGAGGTATTGCAATATATACATAAACGAGCCATGATTCCGATACTCTTATAAAAACCTATGTGCTCGCCAGCATTTCTTTGCTGACTTTGTTTTTACATATGTTTCAGGTGATGTTGCATGATGATTGCTAGGAAGCACGTTCACTTAGGATCTGGACAAGGCCTTAGTGACATAAAAACGATAGTAGACGATGTTTAATTTGTTTGATTGGTTTTAAGACAATGTAAATTACTTAATGAATCAATAAAACGAAACTTTTAGTTACCATGGTTGTTGAAAAGATGATTCTGTTACAACACTTCCCGACGTTTCCGCCACGGTTTGTTGTTTTAACGTGGTCGGGGTGTGACACTGCCAAGGCGTCTTAAGTGACTCGTCAGCCAGATATTTTCTTAAGTTAGACAAGTAAAACATGTCAAGAATTCCTTGTAACTCTTCTGGTAGTTTTAACTTATATGTTATCGGACCAACTCTTCCGGTCATCTCAAGTGCTCCAATATAGCGTGGACTTAGTTTCCCCCTTTTACCAAAATGAACAATTCCTTTCCAGAGCAAGACCTTTAGTAATACTTTATCACCAACCTAATACTCTAAAGGTCTCCTACGTTTTCATTGTAACTTTTCTGTTTGTCTCTAGCAACTTTCATTGTTCTTTGATTTGTTTAATCTTATTTGTTGTTTCTTCAATAATCTCGGGTCCAACTAATGGGTTTCTACCAGCTTCAGTCTATTAAGTCCAATAGACTGGTGAATGACATTTCCTTCCATATAGTGCTTCAAACGGAGTGGCTTTAATACTTGAGTGGTAGTTGTTAATATATGCAAACTCTATCAGAGGTAAATGATCATCCCAATTTCCTCGGAAATCAAGTACGCACGCTCTAAGCATATAATCTAGTGTTGTATGGTTCTTTCACTTTTTTCATCTGTTTGCGGATGGTATGTCATGCTTAGGTTAACATGGGTTCCTAATTCTTGTTGGAAACTCTACCAAAATCCTGGGGTGAAACGCATATCTCTGTTAGAGATAATGGAGATAGATACCCCGTGACGGGTAACAATTTCTTTAACATAGATTGTTGCCAATTTTCCATCTTATAATCTTCTCATTCACATTGTGTCCTAAAAATTGTACTTCCCTAGTCTAGAATTCACATTTACTATACTTATCATAAAGTTTCTCTTCCTTTAGCAACTTGAGGATGGCACGAATATGTTCTTCATGTGCTTCTTTACTCTTAGAATAAATGAGGATATCATCTATAAAAACAATCATGAACTGATCCAACAAGGGCTGGCATACTTGGCTCATGAGGTCCATGAAAGCAGTTGGTGCATTTGTGATGCCGAATGGCATCACTAGTAACTCGTTGTGACCATACCTTGTTCTAAAAATAGTTTTCGGTATATCCACTTATCTTACCTTCAGTTGATTATATCCAAATGTTAAGTCTATCTTCGAGAAGTAACTAACACCTTGTAGTTGATAAAAAAGATCATCAATTCTTGATAGTGGGTATTGATTCTTTATGGTAATTTTATTCAGATCTCTATAATTGATACACATACTCATTGAGTCGTCTTTTCTTTTTTACGAAAAGGATAGGTGCTCCCCATGGTGATGTGCTCAAACATTTGAACCCTTTACTCGGTAATTCCTTGAGTTGATTTCTTAACTCTTCCATTTGAGTTGAGGTGATGCGATATAGGGCTTTGGCAATCACTAACGTCCAGAATGGCTTCTACCTCACTTAGCCATTCATGTGCATCAATAGCACCTTTCTTCCCATCGAATGAAGGAGGGTTACAAGAAATGAAGGTCATGTAATTGCATTCTCTAGAGATTTATTTTTCTATAGCTTTAGTTAGTTTAATATCCTCCGCCTTCTTTTCTTGTCGAGGTTCCTCTCATGGAGTTGGTGTCGATGTGGTGTTTCCCTCGGATTGCACTGGTTGTTCTATATTCTGACATTCGCATCCCTGTGCATTGGCAAGGGTTTATGTGACTTAGATGGCTATCCGATTGATCACGTCATCTCCTAAGTTTACGGATTCGCCATGACGATCAGAGTCAACATGCGGATCAATTGGTTGGTTAGGTTGACGATTATTGTTAATTGAAGGTTCTACCGACATTTTCAAAATTTTCATGAAAACACTGCTTTAATATCGTATTTATTAGCAGGCGGTTACACTAATTATTTCGCATAGTACACATAATACAACAAATTTTCAAATTTATCACATTGAAACTAGCATCTATTGCTTTTTTTAGTCTCCTAACGAGTAATGGGACATGATTCACGGGTAATTGTTGTTGAGGCCAATGGGTACAAAATGGTAACAAAATAAGGGTTTATAAGCTGTAGTTATTACTATTGGTATCTTCTAATAACTCTACATCCTCAGTAAGTTCAAACTCATATTCCTCCATTATTTGTATATCAAAATCAGCTAGAGCATGCTTACTTCAGAAGTCAATTCCTTTGCCTCCCATGGCATCCTTATTTACGAACTTAACTTAATTAAGCTTATTTTCTTAGGTTAAAGCCTAGGTATCCCTACTAAATACCTAATTCGCAAAAACCTTTGGCTTTGATACCAACTATGACACCTCACTCGATAAGGATGCTTTATAACACAGTTGATAGAAAAAAGTACTTATTTTAATTGATAACAACTTACTATACAATGTCTAAAAACTAAAATACAACTTCTAATCAGACCAAGCCTGGTATGATACTACAAAATTTAAACCAGATTACACAATCTGGGATACACGGTTCTATCCACTATTGAGAGTCCGAGGTATGCTATTCCATCACACCATTACAAGCCTGGACTATTGTAACACCCCAAAAAGGGTTTGGTAATTAACCCAAGTTCATTGGGATGAACAAGTAAAATATCGTACTTGGTAAAAGTTAACCCGATAAACATTAGGATTTAATTATGTTAGGAAACTTTTGTAAGTATTGAAGAAAAAGATGATCAATCTGATCATATGCTGAAGATAAAGTCAAGAAGATCAATAAAAAGGTAAATACAAGATAACAGGACAAGAAAAGAAATAAAGATATGTTTTCAACAAAGATCAGAATATGATCCAAGACAAAGAAAGTCGATTAGAAGAGACAATTCTGAAAATTTTGATGATGAATCTGTTATTTATCATCTGAATCTGGTAAACTCTGATCATCAGAATTCTGATGATCATCTCAACAGAATTCTGGTAAGAAGGCCATCAGAAATTTTGATAAGCCAACTTGTCTAAAGAGATAAGGCTCTGACATATTTTGTAAAAGTAGCAAGTTGACCTTAGTGGATTCAATGAATATGCCAAGAAGCTACTTTATGCAGAGCAAGTGTATGAATAAATAAATATAAATAGAGATGTCACCACCGGAGGTTAAATGAGTTAAGCCAATCATTCAATATATACAATAAAAACTCCATTACCCTTCATTCCATAATTCTTTGAGCATTCATTTGTAATAGTCACAAACCTCACAATCACCTTGTAAACTTTGTTTTTCCAAAGTGATATATATACTTGAAAATTCTATAAGTTGTGTTTCTTGAAAGTTTGATTTCTAGTTCCGCTTAATATTTCCATACTTGTTGAAATCTATTGCCATAATTAAGCAAAGAGCATCTTATCCGGGATCAACAATTGGTATCAGAATGGATTGAATAAACTATTTTCAAAAGATCATTTGCTCATTTTTATAACAATCTTTTTTAACTAAATGTGGCAAAATTTCAAACATGGAACAATGCTTTCAATATTGGATCTATGTCAAATCCTCTGACTTTGGTCAGTGAGGAATACCCCCAATGGAGAATCAGGATGATCAATTTCCTTAATGGACACGATCGAGCTCTGTTTCAATCCATTGAGAGAGGCCCACATACACCCACTATTGAAATTGATGTTGTTCCAGCAACTGAGCACACACCTGAAATTCCTATCTCTTTTGCTCCAAAACAAGAAATACATTAGAGCAAAGAAGATAAGGATAAGGTGGAGGATGATGAAAGGGCTAAATCACTCTTGATTATGGCACTTTCTAATGATATATTTTCCCAAGTAGATGCTTGTGCATCTGCTAAGGAAATGTGGGATCAACTGGAAAATCTTTGTGAAGGAGGAGAAAGAATGAAGAGAAACAAACGAACAAACTGTGTCTCTTCTTATGAAAGATTCAAAAGTCTTCAAAATTAGAGTCTTTTTGAAACTTACAATTGGTTCACAATACTTTTAAATGATCTTAAAAAGTTTGGTATTGAGAAATCAAATGATGAAAGAAATGTAAATTTTCTGGATGCCTTGCCGAGAGAATGAAGAAGTCTAACAATGACTTTGGCATCCACTCTAGAACTAGGGAACATGAATTTACATGATCTTTATAGCATCCTTTCTCCAAGAGAGGAAGAGATTTACTAGAACTCGAACCAAAAGGGAGGACCTATTGCTCTTATTTCTAACTCACAAAGAGCAAACGTTTCTGAGAAAATTCTGATACCTCAACAGATTTTTTAGTCTTTGCTGAGGAAATTGCCCTTTTCACAAAAACTTTTGAGCAAAGGTTAAGAGGTGGAGGTGGCAAGTACCAGAAGAGTTACAAAGGTAGGATGGAAGGTAGATCCAAAGACAAGGAAAAGGCTGAGATAGTTGCTACAAATGCAAACAAAAGGGGCACTATGCATCAGAGTGCAAAAATAAGAAGCTTAAAGATGTAGCTTATTATGAGAAGAAGCTAGAAGAAGCCAAACGACAACAGAAGGTTAGCCTTATTGCGGGAACAAATACCTGGCTGACTGATGACTCTTCTGATGAAGAAGAAGAAATGGCTAATTTCTGTTTAATGTCTACAATTTCTGATGGAAGCTCCAGCTCATCAGAACACAAAGTAAGCTCAAATAACATTGATTTAGAACATCAATTGGACAAGCTTATGAAAGATTTTGTGCTTTTACAAAATGTACAAATATCAGAAAACACAAAATCTGATGATTTGCAAAAATTACTAAATAAAGACAAAATTGAAAATCAATTACTAATTGAAGAAAATCTAACAAAAGAAGCTAAAATTGAATTTTGTGAAAGAGAAAGAAAAGATTTATACAAGAAAACTCATGATAATGAAATCAATATAAAGGGTTTTCAACAAGCAAAAGATTTCATACACTTTATTGAAGCAACACCAAAGAACAAAGGTGAAGGATTAGGTTATGTAAAAACAAATATTAGAAATCTTACCACCTTTGTGAAAGCATCTGACATCAATTCTAATAAAATAACATCAGATGTAGAATCTTGCAAATCAAGAAGTCCTGACAGTTTCTCTTTGCCATCCAAGAGCAGTTTAAAAGGAAAAAGGGATGAGGTGAAACAAAAATTTTCTGATATCTCAAAAAGAATTCATCCCAAGTTCCAAAGAAACAACAATCTTCCGTCACAATCAAATTTGTCTAAAATGTAGACAAAACAAGTTGTATGTGTGTTGAAATACTGAAGCTAATTCAACACAATCTCTCAAAAGAAAACAATTCTGTTAATAGCTCACCACTTAATAGAAATTCTGATGAGAATTATTCGTCTGAAGAAGAAATCTCAAGATGACAACAAAGTTTATTTAAATAGAAAAAAAAAAAGAAATCCATCGATTACTTTGATTTTAAGGAAGAATTTGAGCATCCTCAATTATGTCTATTTTCAAGAGAAAATAAGGGTAATAGTTGGCTATGGCACAAAAGACTGGCCCACTTCATTTTCAAAAATCTAAACCAATTGGCTAATAAAAATCTAGATAAAAGGCTTACCTTTTATCTCATCCAAAAATGATAAGATATGTGAAGCATGTGAGCTAGGAAAGCCAAAAAGAGGCTCACATAAAACAATTTCAGAATCATCAATTTCTCAAAATCTAGAACTTTTACACATGGACCTTTGTGGACCTGTTAAAACAACAAGTTTTTCTAGGTAGAAATACATTTTAGTCATTGTAGATGACTACTCCAGGTACACTTGGGTTGAGTTTCTCAGAAAGAAAGTGAAACTCCAGATTTGATCATAAATTTCATCAGAAAAATAGAAAATCTGTTAAAATTACCTGTTAGAAGGATCAGATCTAACAATGGAACATAATTCAAAAACTCAAAACTTGAGACTTTCCTTATAAGCAAAGGAATTCTCATGACTTTTCTGCTCCAAGAACTCCACAACAGTATGGAGTTGTAGAAAGAAGAAATAGGACCTTGGTTAAAGCAGCAAGAACCATGCATGCTTATGCCAAATTGCCCACTTACTTTTGGGTAGAATCAATTGCAAATGCCTGTTTTACACAAAACAGATCTATCATTAACAAGAGACACCAGAAAACTCCCTTTAACATCATCAACGAAAGGGTTCCCAACATCAAATTTTTACACACCTTTGGTTGTAGATGTTTTGTGTTTAATGATTTTGATAGTCTTGAAAAGTTTGACAGAAAAGCTAAAAAAGGAATCTTTCTTGGTTACTCATTGTCCTCAAAAGCTTATAGAGTTTTTCTTTTAAATTCAAGAACAATAAGAGAGAGTTTATATGTATCATTTGATGACTCATCAGAAACAAAAATTTCTGATGAAATTTTACAAGATTTAAACTCATCAAACCAACAAAAAAATTCTGAGAATCTTCTTAACCAACTTGCAGAAGAATTTCTAGAACATGACTACATGCAAAATGCATCAAACAAAAACATGTCATATACTAACCCTGCAGATAAGCTGAAACCTTCATTAGAAACTGTACAAAATGATTAAAATTCTGGAAATTCATTAGAAAATCCAATTGTACAACAGAATTCTGACCCTTTTTACCAAACAGAGGCCACAGAACAAGGGGAAGCTTCAAATCCATCAGAAATCACAGGTTCACACAATAACATAAGATGGATCAAGGGACATTCCCAATTGGACATAATTGGGAACCCAGAAGAGGGTGTTAAGACAAGATTAGCAACAGCACATGAATGTCTATATGCTGGATTATTAAGCATGATACAACCAAAATCTGTCAAAGAAGCACTAAATTGTCACACCCCAAAAACGTCGCAGCGGAATATTAAACATAGTGGAGACGGAAGTTGGTGCCCATTTATATCTTGTCGAGCGATGCATTTTTATTGTTGGACATATCGATTTATTTTAAACATAAGTTATTAAACATTACGTTTTAAGTCACGACACAACTACATAGTTAAGATGTCTTTGATCCTCGCGGATCTTATTACAAAAGTCCCAGAAAGTTTAAAAGTTGTCCAACATTTTCAAATAAACAACATGCATCATTTAAACACAAGATACGCCATGATTTCCTGAAGCCGAATTCAAGTACCTGTAGAACACGTTAAAAATCAAGTGTCAACACAAAGGAAGGTGAGTTCACTTATTCGATTACTAACAGATTTTATTCCAAGAAAAACTTTCTGTTTAGGTATTTATTTAAAAACATCCATTTTACTTTCATAATAAAAATCCATGGGCCTTCCGCCGGTTCATCGATCCGACAACTATAATATATGTTGCCCAGGTTTTGTATATTAAATTATAGCGTCAACATTCCGACTCATATGTTAGCTAGACGATACGAACTATATATTAACCATGCAGGGATAATCAATACTAGACAATGAACATAATATTAATTCGTCGTTTGACATTGACACGGGGCGACCGGTCACGACGGGGTTGTCAACCCGATAGATCTACCAACAATTCCTCGCGTACAATACTTATCTGATTAAACGACATCATGGGCGAAGGGTTCTTTCTCGAAGAACAATATGATGTCTGCCTCACGTACAATATATATATCCTACTAATGTGACACGTAGTTGCACGAATCCCCTGAATCTCCATCACTCGAAACTCAGGCCAGCAACCGTCCCAACTTTACGGTCTGTTTCGCCTCGGAAACACCATACCATCCCAATGTCCCACATTTATTCATCAAAAACCTTTTACTTTGAAACGTATAACTTATCAAACCTCATATATTTTCAGCGAAAATATATATTCTATATTAAAAGGTATGTTTTATTTCAAAAATATTATTAAATCCTTTTATCGATGTGTTCTACCCCCAAAATATATACAAAGCAGTAAAAAGAGGGGTTTAGTGACACTCACCTTTGGGTGCGTATTTTAATACCGCAATCTCATAGATTGATTTTTATATACGTCCTAATATATGAACAATTCTAAATCAATATATATATATATATATATATATATATATAGGGTTGAGTTCATTTCAGAACTCTAAATAACTACAGAACTTTCAGAACTCCTAATAAACAATCATTTTACATATAAGTTTTTGTATTTAGGATCTTTTTATCATCTATTATATGTATTTCTTTGATTACATACATGTTAAAAGTAGTTTACATATCTTTAATTGCCAAAATTATATATATGTGTCATAACTAATTACATATATGTAAAAAAACTAGTTTACATATGTGTAATTATAAAATTACATATAAAAAATGATAAAATTACTCTTAACTTGTATGTAATCGTAAAAATACACATAATAAATGATAAAATTATCCTAAACATAAAAATATATAAATAAAAAGATTGTTTATTAGGAGTTCTGCGAGTTCTGTAAATATTTATGGTTCTGAAATGATCCTGGCCCTATATATATATATATATATATATATATATATATATATATATATATATATATTACACAAAAATCCAAAGTTTCTCCGTTTCTTAGATTTATCACATAACTTTGAGATTTTATCGAAAAGTTGTCATTTTTTATTATGTTGGCACGTTAATATATATATATATGAGTCCATATATATATATTTTTATGATTTTGCGACTTGAATGATTTTATAGGTGACCATTATTGTGTAAATCCATTAACTCTCCCGTTTCTACGCAATATATCTATGATGTACTCGTCGTAATATATATATACATAAACGTTCACATAGTTTAACACCGAAACACGCGAATCATTACTATCTTACCTATTTTGTCATTTTTAGAGAAAATATACATAAAACATCTCATATGTACCAAATTTCATGCTCGGCAAACAAGTTACACATCTAACGCAATTTCACCGTTTCTACCGCACAAAACGTACATGCATACATGCATAGCCTAAATTTCCCATTATCACTTAACATATTATCACATTTTCATGTTTAAATCACTTAACACATTTTATCACATAAGATTCACTTAAAATTTACCCATACTAGTGTTTATTGAAAAATGCGTATTTTAGCGATTCAGTAACGTTTTCGGGCGTCGGAAGTCACGTATGACCAACCAAACACAAAGTAAACTTAAAATTAGTTAAAATAATTGTTTTCAAACTAAAAATATCAGTTTATTTACTGATCTAAATCAGTTTTATAAAAATCACCCGAAAAGCCGATTTTTGACCGTTTTAACGCATAGTTTTGCGTTAAACGTTACTATAACCATCCCAACTCAAAACGACTTGATATTTTAACACAATACATGTTATTTACTGATTAAAATAGTGATTATATTCAGACTAGTGCAGTTTTTGTATAAGTCACATAAATCATGCGATTTCATGTATTTTTCAACACTTTAAGCACAATGTACTACATGCAAAGCTAGTAAACTTCATGACAAGTCTCATACTACTTTAACACATGAAATAACCTTATTTTTAAGGTGTATAATCTGATCTAAAATTATTTTTATCATAACATCATTTATTCATCATTTTATGTACATACACCCACATGCATGACTATGTACAAGCACTTAATGCACATATATCATATCATCATCAACATGTATGGACTAAATGCATCTAGACATGCCTTTAACTCATGTTCATATATCCAAAATCAATATCATCTTCATATGATCATCATCATCTATTCATTCAACATAAATGAAAGACACATTCCTTCACATTTTTGAACTAACAACAAATTTTTGGGCATGCATATACATATATATATACATGGCTCACACATATATACATATTCATATGCTTCCAAATTTAAACTTGTTGGGATTGAACCCGATCAGAGGAACAGATAATTAAAGCCAAAACTGGATCAGAGCAGTGGATCCAGAATAAGCAGACGATTACAGTTGGTTCATACAAATCTCTCCCCTTGAAAGTGGTTTCATACCTGCTGACCTCCTATCTGCTGATCTTACCAAGTGCTGATCCACAACTGCTGCCTTGCATCTACTGCCCAATAAAGACTGATGGAAGACCAAAGCTCTGCTGACTCAATCTACTGCCTTGAGTCAAGTACTGATGATCCGGACAGGCACTGCTGGGTTCACAGCAGTGGAAGGATGCAGCAGCTGTTTAAGTGTCTTTTATGAAATGAATTGTAATAGCAGTAGTTAGTACATTAGTGTTTGTAAAGATCAGAGGTTAGAGTTTGTTAGGAGGTTAGATGTCACTTTCATGGTGACGTCAGCTAAGATGCTCAGTGGTTTGCAAGTGCCTATAAATAGTTCAGTACTTTGTACTGTTCTATTAGCTCTTTGATCACATCCTCTTCTTTGCACGAACAAACTACTGAGCTCTGGCTGAAGGGGAGTTTGCATTCATTCATCAATCATTGTAATCGTTGTTGAAACAAATTCAATCTTTCGATTCATTGTGTAAAGATGTTTGATTAAAGTATTACTCTCGTTTGATTGTATGCAAAGTTTGTTTTCATCTTAATTCCGCTGCACAACTCTTTCATTTTCATCTTAATTTCAAACGAAAATACAATCAAAAAGAAACTCAGATCCAACAAAACTTTTCATATATTCATTTCAATCACCAATCAACTTTTTAGAACATTCCAAGATCACACATTCTATCACATGTCAACACATCATCATGCAAGATCAATCAAACAATAAAACTCAAAATCTCATATGTATATATATATATATATATATATATACATATCTACGGCCATACATATATACACATACTTATCCATTTTCATTTTTATTGAAAACCCATTTGTTTTAGTTTTCAAGTTAGTGTTTATATTTAAGAACTAGAGAAACTCCCATAACCATCCATCACTATGGATCAAGAACAAGATGAAGTGTTATACCTCCAAAATTCCTAGTGGGTTTTGATGAAAATGATGATATGAAACTTGTTCTAGCTTGATCCTTCTTGAAAACACCTCTAAAACCCTTTTTTAGATCTTCAAATGGACTTGGAACAAGATTGCATGAACTTGAATCTTCAAGACTTAAAAATTTTGAAATGGTAGTGTGTGTATGTGTGTGTTTTCGGCCGAGATTCAAGAGAGAGAGAGAGTGAGTTATTTTGTTGGATCTTGTATGGATTAAATGGAGTATGTAGGAGGTCTGTCATTTATGGTCCCCATGTTCCTTCAGTGCCAAGCGCTGAAGATGCTAAAAAGTTCGTTCCAAAACCAGTTGAAAATTATACCGAAACCGAGTTTCAAAAGATCGAACTAGATGCTAAAGCTTTTAGCATCATAGCATCAGCGCTGCCCAATGAGATATATGCTGGACTATTACACTGTAACAGTGCCAAAGAATTATGGGACGCACTTAAGGAACAGTTTGGGGGAACTGAAGAAGTCATAGAAAACAATAGGGAAATCCTGAACCAACAGTATGAAACATTTTGCTACGTTAAAGGCGAATCACTAACGCAACAATTTGAGCGTTTCAGTTGTCTCATCAGTGAACTGAGGCTTGTTAACACCACTTTTACAAACTCAACTCAAAATAGCAGGTTCCTCAGGTCACTGCCAGAAAAATGGGACACCATAGCTTTTGTCACCCGAAACTCACCTGAATTCAAGGATCTGACCTTGACCCAACTCCACGGTCGACTCCTGACCTACGAAATGGAGTTGAACCAGAAAAGGAGGTTACAAGAGTCAGGAAAAGTTACCGATGATTACACTTTCGGTAATACTGCTCTTCTGGGTCAAGAAGAATCTGGGAGCAGTGGTAAGGATCAGGGTTATGATCACTTCATTGACATAACTGCTGGTGCAAATTTTAGCAACCCTGATCCTCACTCTGCTAGTTATGCATTCACTGCAAATGAAAACCAGATGTCAGACAATTTAAGTTTTGAACTAAATGATTTGCAACATTTTGATCCCACTGATTTAGAGGAAATGGACATCCTGCACCAACTGGCTTTGCTAAGTGTTAGAACTAGCAAGTTCTACAAAAGAACAGGGCGAAAATTCCCAGGGTTGCATGGGAATCTAAGGGTTGGGTTGGATAAATCGAAAATCAAGTGCTACAAGTGTAATAGGTTGGGACATTTCGCTAGGGAATGTAGGAGTCAAACTACTGGTCCCATAATTACTTATCCTAGCTCAAATCCTAGACCTCAAAACCAAAACACTGTGCACTATGCCCAATATGCCCCAGCAGCTCAAGTGAACACTGCTCACTATGCTGCTGCCCCTGTGCCAGTACATTATGTCCAAACTACTGTTCCACACATCCAATATGTTCTCCACAGGTACAAGTGCAACCTGTTGCACCTCAAACCACTGCTCCAGCAGCAGCACAACCAGATCAACAAAGTTTTTTCACTCAAGGGTTTGTTGACTGGAGCAGTATGCCTGAAGACCTTAATGATGGAAATTTTGCACTCTATGCTTCTAATGATTCTTCTCATGATGAGTTTTGTTTGATGGCATTAGATTCAATACAGGAGGGGGTTGAAACTGAGGAGGAGCAGCAGAGCTTTGAAACAGTGGAAGAGGTGACTGAAGCAGTGGTTACTGCTGTGGCTGGTGAACTACTGTTGGGAGAAAGTTCTGGTACCCTGATTGAACCAATGACAGATCCATGGTCCGAAGAGGACAAAGAAGAAGAGAAGGAAGAAAAGGTTGGTGAAAAGAAGGTGAAAGCTGATGATGAAGAAGATCACCAATGTGATTGTGCAATGATGGCAGCTGCCAAGGTATCTCCTCAAGTTCTTGAAAAACTATGTTCTGACAATTGCATAATCGCTTTTGCTAACATCAAAGAGGTGAATGAAAACCTTCGGGATAAAATCTTGACTGATGAGGTTAAATTTGAAAAGTCTTTAAAAGAACTTAAAAACAAATTGACTGAAAAGGAAAAAGAAATCAGCTGTCTAAAAGAAGAGCAAAGCATCACCAAAACCCAACTTCAAACTATGGTAGAAAAATACCAAGTTTGTAAAAAGGAGTTGGAATCCACCCAGATTACTTGTGAAAGATGGGTGGAATCCTGTAGAGGATATGAGGTGATGCTTGCTAAACAGATTGAAAGCAATGTGAAATTTGGGGTTGGTTATAGAAAATATGATGATGAACATATTGCTTTTGAAAAATCTGTCCAAACCACTGATGAAGCTACTGAGCTCATCCCCACAAACAAGAATGGCCAAGAAGTGAAAATCACTGACAAACTTGGTAACAAAATCACACTTACCAGATCAATGGGCTCCTCCACTTTCAAGGAGCTTGAAGACCATCAGTTTAAACCAAAATGGTCTGATGAGTGTGATATTCTTGAAAATTTCAAGCCAATGGACTTTACATCAACTGATGGTGTTAAAGCTCCAAAAGCTAAAGTCATACCTCTCAAGGACATCCCATCAGTGGTTAAAACCTCTGCTGCAAAGGAGTCTGAAAAGAGAAAGAAGAAAGAAAAAATTGACAACTTGTTTTGTGAATTCTGTGAGAAAAGGAATCATCTAACAAAAGACTGTTTCCACTTAAAAGCTTATGATTTAAACAGAACAAGTGTCATTGTTTCAGCAGAAAGCTGCATTGTTTGTGGAAAAACTAACCACAAAACTCAAGCATGTGTGTATCTCAAAAACTTTGATGTGAAAAAGAATGAGTACATGGCTAAAACATCCTTGAGTCCATCATCATCATCAACTTCTGTCAAATTCACCAAGAAACAACCACTGTTTGTGCCAGTTGAAACAGCTGTCACAAAACAGCTGAACCAAACATCTGTCAAAAGGGATGTTCAGGTTACTGATGCACCCCCTGCCAATCAGTTCAGAAAAGGCAAGGAAAAACAGTCTTACCAAAGGATTCCACACGTTTATGAGGCCTACAAAAGGTCCTCTAAACCCAGAGTGAACAGGCATCCTTTTGGTTACCAACAGGTGATTGGTCAGGACCCACAACAGTGGTTAGAGAAACACTGTCCTAAAACAGTCCAAACCCCTGACCTAACCACTGTCCATCATTCTGCATCCATCCCAGACACTGTTGAGACCCCATCCAAAGCCTTGTTGGCTTTGGAGACCTTAATGAACTAATCCTTTTACTTCATGTGCAGGGAGCTTCTGCATGCTTTGATAGTCTTTGGTATGTAGATAGTGGAGGCTCCCGGCACATGACAGGGTGTAAAGCCCTCCTCAAAGACTTCAAAATCCATGGAGGGGGTGATATATCCTTTGGGAATAATAGTAAAGGAAAAGTTATGGGGTCGGGTACAGTGGAATCTGGAAAAGTAAAATTTGAAAATGTCAATCTAATAGACAATCTAAAATTCAACCTTCTGAGTGTGTCCCAAATGAGTGACAAGGGATTTGGGTCATTCTTCACAAAAGACTGTTGTAGGATTGTTGGACCAGAAATGGTCAAAAAGATTGAAGCAATAATCAACTCTGGTCAAACTAAACTTGTTGCTCAAAGAAGTGGCAATGTTTATGTTGTTGACTTGTCAAAAGAGTGTCCCAGAGCTGATGCCTGTCTGTTCTCAGCTGCCTCTAACAAAGAGACAGAACTTTGGCACAGAAGGCTGGGACACACAAATCTTAAGACAATCACAGAAATTTCAAAAAATGGTTTGGTGAGAGGCCTACCACAAAAATTGTTTTCATGTCCTGAACATCGCATTTCCTGTTTAAAAGGAAAACAGCATAAAAGTTCTTACAAGTCCATTGAAGAGTCCAAAACAACCCAGTGTTTGCAAATGCTACACATGGATTTGTTTGGCCCAGTTCAAGTCATGAGCCTCAAAAAGAAAAGATATTGTTTGGTTATTGTTGATGACTTTTCTAGGTTCACATGGACTTTCTTTTTGCACTCAAAAGATGAAACTGCAGGCATTTTGCAAGACTTTGTAATACAGGTTGAAAAGCAATTTGACCTTCCAGTGAAAAGCTTCAGGAGTGACAATGGCACAGAATTCAAAAATAGGGAGTTGGATGCCTTCGGTGTGAAGAAAGGGATTGTAAGGCAGTACAGCATCCCAAGAACACCAGAGCAGAATGGGGTAGTGGAAAGGAAGAACAGAACTCTGATTGAGGCTGCCAGAACCATGCTTGCAGATTCAGGTTTGCCATTAACTTTCTGGGCAGAGGCAGTAAACACTGCTTGCTATGTTCAGAACAGAGTTTTAATAAACCCCAGGCACAAAAAGACTGCCTATGAAATTCTGTATAAAATTAAACCACTGATCTCATATTTCAAAGTGTTTGGCTGCCCATGCTTTATTTTGAACTTAAAAGATTCCATTTCAAAATTTGCAGCCAAAATTGATTGTGGTTATCATCTGGGATACTCAACCACTGCCAAGGCCTACAAAGTGTTCAATACACGAACCAAGGCAGTGGAGGAGACTTTGAATGTTAAGTTCAATGAACTCTCATCAATGAAAATCCCAGTAAACCCTGCAAATCTGTTTGATCTTGAAAAATTCACTTTTGAAAATACTGCTGTCAAGACTAATAGTGCAGGTCCATCAGAGGATACAACACCAGACTATGGGTATGGAATCATCATCCCTCAAAGGTCTGCCACAAAGGGAAAAGCACCAGCTGCTCAAAACAGTTGTCAAAGCTCAACCACTGCTACCTCAATAGTTGTTGACCAAAGTAGCCCATCAACCACTGCTTCCACATCCTCAAACACTGCTGACAAAAGTCCTCAAACAGTGGATAAAAGTCAGCAGTTGTCCACTTCATTACCTCCTATACCACCACCTTTTGAAGCCACTGCTGGATCATCAAAGTCCCCAGCAGTGGTTAGCTCAGATGATACACATTTGCAGCCTTCACCAACCAATGCCATCATACCATACCAAGGAGATTTAATCTTCTTGAGATCTCATCCACCTGATCAAATCATTGGCAACATAAATGAAGGGGTGCTCACAAGAAGTCAAACCCAAAACATTTGTCTTTTTGCTGGTTTTCTATCACTCCATCAGCCAGTCAAGTACCAAGAGGCACTGAAAGACAACAGCTGGGTAGAAGCCATGCAAGAGGAGCTCCAACAGTTTAAAAGACAACAAGTATGGGAGCTTGTACCACTGCCAGAAGAGGTTAGTCCTATTGGCACAAAGTGGGTCTTCAAGAACAAAACTGATGAAAGGGGTATTGTTGTCAAGAATAAAGCCAGGCTTGTGGTTCAAGGTTACAGACAGGAAGAGGGGATTGATTATGATGAAACATTTGCCCCTGTTGCAAGATTAGAAGCCATTAGACTATTCCTGGCCTTTGCTGTCAACCACAATATGAAGGTGTTTCAAATGGATATCAAAAGTGCTTTCCTCTATGGTACAATTCAAGAAGAGGTGTATGTTTGTCAACCTCCAGGTTTTGAGGATCCATTTTATCCAGATCATGTCTATAGGCTAAACAAAGCCTTGTATGGCTTGAAACAAGCACCAAGGGCCTGGTATGAAACTCTTTCCAACTTCCTACTCTCAAATGGTTTCAAAAGAGGTACCATTGATAAAACACTGTTTTTAAAATGGAGAGGGAAGGATTTAATGATTGTCCAGATTTATGTGGATGACATTATTTTTGGAAGCACATGTAACTCCATGTGTGAAGAGTTTAGAGAACTCATGACAGCTGAGTTTGAAATGAGTGCTATGGGTGAGCTGCAATGCTTTCTTGGTCTCCAAGTACGACAATTGCAAAATGGAACTTTCATTCATCAAAGAAAATATGCTAAAGAACTTTTAACCAAATTTGATATGAATGATTGTAAACCATGCAGCACACCCATGGCAACAAATAAGCTGGTCATGTCTGATGAAAAGGATGAGCTGATTGACCAAACACTTTATAGATGCATGATTGGGTCTTTATTGTACCTAACTGCATCTAGACCAGACATCATGTTTGCAACATGTGTCTGTGCAAGAAGTCAATCAGCTCCCAGAAAATCAAATCTCATTGCTGTAAAAAGGATTTTCAGATACATAAAAGGTGCTCCCACACTTGGTATCTGGTATCCAGCTAATGGGAACATCAAGCTTTCAGGTTTCTCAGACAGTGACTTTGCTGGATGTCACACCACAAGGAAGTCCACATCAGGAGGGTGCCAGTTTCTAGGTGATTGCTTAGTCTCATGGCAAAGCAAAAAGCAAGCAGCTGTTTCAACATCCACTGCTGAAGCTGAATACATTGCTGCTGCAAGCTGTACAGCCCAACTCCTGTGGCTTCAAAATCAGTTACTGGATTTTGGTATCACTGCCTTGAAGACACCACTCATGTTGGACAGTCAGGCAGCAGAAAATATCATCAAAAATCCAGTTTCCCATTCAACCACCAAACACATCGACATCAGACATCACTTTGTGAGGGATTGCTATGAAAAAGGTTTGATTTCTCTGCATCATGTCCCAACTAAAGACCAGCTAGCTGATGTGCTCACAAAAGCACTTGATACAGCCACTTTTGAAAGTTTGGTCTCTAGGATTGGGATGCTGAACATGGAATAACAAGCAACATCTTGTTTTTCTATGAATAAAAGCAACAAAATGTTTTCAGAAAATCAAAACTCCATCCTTAAAAATAGCTAAAAATGAAAATTTTTCATTAAAATCCTTAAAAGTCTGCCATTAACCACTGATTGTTCAAAAGTCTGCTCTACTTCAAAAGTCTGTCCACTGCTGAAAGTCAACCCCTGCTCTCTCATTACTTTGATAAACTCTGTTGTTCAAAAGCAGTGTCTTATCCACTGATATGCTATCCACTGATAGAGAAAATCATCCACTGCTTTCATACCACTGCTTTCATCTGTCCCTATCACACAAGTACTGTCCTTCACTTTCAACAGGGGTTGTCACGTGGGCAGTACATATTGGTCAGACCTTTTGTAACGGCTGCCACCTCAGCATTCACTTTCTTCCTATAAAACCCCCACTCACCACCAAAACAGGGTTTTACTGTCGAATTGAATTCTTAAAAATTCTCTTCTCAAAGCAGTTTTTCTTCTCATCTTCCACAACTTTCTTCGATCATTCATCTTCAAAATGACAAAATCGAAGTCATCCTCAAAACCCTCATCCAAATCATCATCGAAAACAGCCTCTCAAAAGGCAATCTCCACTGAAATTCCACATAAACCATCTCACAATCTCCTGGGTCTTCTCACAAAACCAGGAACCACCAAAGTTTTCGATTCCATCATTGATCTCATGGCAAAATCAAAGTACAAAACTTTGTTCACTGCCGATGCACCAATCTATTTGGCGACCCAAAGGGAGTTCTGGAAAAATGCAACCCTTGAAAAACAAGGAGACACTACAACCACCATCAACTCTTCGATAAAGGGTAAAGTTGTCCAAATCACGCCACAATCCATTTCAGAAGTCTTTCAACTCGGTGTTCAGGAAGGTAAAATTTCTTTCACTAAAAACGAGTTACAAACTGACTTCATTGAGAGAGGGTATGAAGCCACAATGATGAAGAAAATTACCTTAGAAAAAGGTTATTTTCCGTCTGCAACCAGATTTTTATTTCATACCCTCCTACTATGTGTTTCAAACAAAACCACTTCTTTCAATGAAATCCCTTTAAAGATTCAACATCTGGGATATGCAATTCTTCAAGGAGAAAATTTTAACTATTCTCGGGAAATTTTTAAAGATTTGGTTAATAATGTTGAAACAAAATCATTCTTACTGTTTCCAAGGTTTTTAAGTTACTATTTTTCAAAGAAATTCAGTAAGGATGATTTAGCTGTAATAAACCAAGGTGATTCTACTCAAATAAACAGTTTAACAGCTGAAACTTTTTCAAGAATGTTAGCACCTTGCAAAACACAAGCAGAGGTGCCTGAGCAGATTTTAGCAGTTACAACTGCTCCTTAGGTATCTGCTGCTGAGCCCACTGCTCAAGGTGATCAAAGCAGCCGTACAACTGTTTTGAAACCCACACCTAAAATCACAAAAAAAGCCAACAAAAAGAAAAACACAAAAACCCCCCAAAACCATCAAAAAGGCATCTCTGGAGGATGAGATACCAGAGCACCTGCCAGTGACAACACAAAAGTCACAAGAAACCACTGCTGCTACTTCCTCACAGCAGTTGGTACAAATATCTCAACCCATAACCGAAACTCCTCCTGCTTCTTCACAAAAAGAACAGGTTGTACAAATAGGGTCTCCACATCATGATGCTCTGGAAACACTCATTTCTATCATCCACAGTCCAATGCTCGGGACACATCCTATTTCTACACCAATCATCACATCCACAATTCCCTCACCAATAAAACCACTGTTGGATGCAATTGATTTGAACCAGGCATTAACCAGTCCTTCTCAATCACCTACTAATGAGAATATACCTCAACAACTGACTGGGTCTGATGTCTCAATCTTTGCTAACCCACCAACACAACCTGAGGAGGTTACACCCCATGAGTTACAAGTAACTCTTGGTGGTAATCCAAGTGAAGCAGCCACTACAACTGGTGAACCTACAGGTTTACAGTTGGACAGTGGTTACATTAATAAGACTTCCTTGGAGGCAATTCCTTTTATAGCAACTCTGCCAACCACCAGTGGATTTATTTATCCTACTGGCAACATCAAAAGGTTGTCAAGTGTTGAAGGAAGAAGACCTCAGTACCAAGAAAAAGGGGCATCAGTGGTTAATGTTTGGAGTATACTCCCTACATCTACCACTGATAAAACCACTGCTAGTGGGAAATCAGATGATCCCATTAACTTGGGTGATGGTTTAAAGTACCAGAAATTGACGGATCGTATTGCAAAGCTTGATAACTCTGTTGCAGAACTCAAAGATATGCTACAACAGGTGTTACAAGTTCAGAAGGTACAATCAACTGCCTTTCCACCTCAAGCACCTGCTCCACAAAGGGCACCTGCTACAATTGAGCTCTGGAATCTATTTCAATCTTTTCTCCAACAACAAGCACAATTAGCAGATCAACAACATGAAAAACATGTACAACAGCTGAGAAACGCAATGGAGTCAAGGTTCAAGAACACTCAGGCTGATTTAAAGGCTCTCAAAACTCAGATCTTGCACACCACTGGCAATGCTCCTCCAAAAGTTCGCTACATTTATCAACTCCCAGAAGATAATGCCAAAAAGGGGGAGAAAATTAAGGAGTGGAAAAAGAAGGGTATAGAGGATGGTCTCTATCTTGAACCAGAAAATTCAAACATGACCAAAAAGATCCCTTTGCCAGATGGCAGCAAGAAAATTGATGTGACAACAAATGCACTAGCAGAAGCAGTTGCAAGTGTAAAAAAGGATAGAGAGGCCAAAAGGAAAGCCAGGGTGGACAGAATGGATCATCCAGATCAGGGTACTTCTGGGTCAAAGGATCATGAAAATCCTGTTGAGGAAAAGAAGAAGCCTACTAGAAAAGTAAGGCAACCCAAATCCATTCCAACCAGACGTTCAAAGTCTGCTCAAAAACCACCATACAAAACAACTGATGCACCAGGAGTTACAAAAACTACTGCTTGCCAAACAGTTGTTCCATCAACACACACCACTTCAACACACACAACATCCACTGCTTTACCATCATCACCACCAAAAACAACACCTGCTGACATACAGCAGAAGACAGCAGATGTTATAACATCTGTTGTAATGACAACAGTGGTTGAAACACCAGTTGTTTCAATAGCTGTTAGTCAATCACAATCCACTGCCACTACATCTACCACCACTGTTTCATCTAAAACATCATCAGTCCCTCCTACAAAAAGGAGAAGACTAATTCTTAAAGATGATGACAATTCACCACCACAAACATCTTCAAAATCTTTAGCACTTATCACAATTCTAAAACCTGTTCCTCTCTCTTCAGTTAAAATGTACAAGCCCTTACCTCCTGCAGGTGTTCAATTTCCTCTTGAATTAGCAGCTGTTAGAGAAGAAATAAAATCTTTTTACTTTGAGGATGACCCTGCCAAAAGGAGTTTGCCATCAATAAAAGGATATCCCTGGCCTAAAAATGTTGATGAATATTTGAAAATCAAGGCCAAGCAAGCAGAGGATATCTCAAAGAAAAATACACAAGGGAAATCTGATAAAGAGATTGCACAGAGAAGTCAATATTTGCTCACACAAGTCAGATCCCTAGAGCAATTTTCAAAAAATGTTAGTCAACAAATTTCTGAAAGAGCAGCTGAAACTCTGAAGAAAGACTACATTGAAAGCATCATGGCTCACAAGAAGTACAAAGGAGAGAGATACATGTACAAAGAGTGGACTATTCCTGAACTTGAAAATGAAGCAGCAAGAATTCAAGACATGATAAAAAGGAATGTCACTCACACTCCTCCTAACTGGGCAAAGTTTAGAAAGAATGTACCTGACAAACAGGAAGAGCTGAGGAGAATGAAAGATGAATTGGTAGCAGCTGATTATGGAAACAAAAGACAAGTTGCTAGATGGAAAGAAGATGTGGTCAGGGCTACTTACAAAAAGTTGGAACAATTAAGAAAGAAAGATCCCACAGCTCCTCAAAAGCCTGACTATCCTGAAGCAGCGGTTTCGAAAAGACCATCAAAGCTGCAAATCAGGAGATCCACAGCTCCAGTTGGTGCTGCCATCTACAAAAGAAGGCCACAGAAACAGCTGATTGCTGAAACCATCAAAGAGTTAATGGAAGGTGAAGACCTTGGAAAAGAGGGTATAAAGAAAATGATCATGGAAACTCTTGGTTTGGATCAAACTGCAAGTACTGCTCAGCCAGTCATGAATAGGCCAGCCTCTCCAAATACTTATGCAAATAAACATCTCCCAAGAAACCCACCAGGCTCAAAAATACAAAAGTGGGAAACTGACAAACAGACCTGCGTATTGACTTTGCTCAGGTCTGGTGGAGAAGTGGGGAAAATATCAAGGGAACAAGCTCTTGGCCTGAGTCTTGAAGATTTGCAGGATCTCCTTGATCTTCCACTTAGCAGGGATGATGAAGATACAGATGCCCTAGACTTTGAATTACAATTTAAAGGTCAGATAAGGGAGCTGTTGATGAGGCAATAAAGAATTCCACAAATAATGAAGAGTTTTGGCATTATCTGTTCCAGGGGGAGATTGTTGGGATTGAACCCTATCAGAGGAACAGATAATTAAAGCCAAAACTGGATCAGAGCAGTGGATCCAGAATAAGCAGACGATTACAGTTGGTTCATACAAATCTCTCCCCTTGAAAGTGGTTTCATATCTGCTGACCTCCTATCTGCTGATCTTACCAAGTGCTGATCCACAACTGCTGCCTTGCATCTACTGCCCAACAAAGACTGATGGAAGACCAAAGCTCTGCTGACTCAATCTACTGCCTTGAGTCAAGTACTGCTGATCCGGACAGGCACTGCTGGGTTCACAGCAGTAGAAGGATGCAGCAGCTGTTTAAGTGTCTTTTATGAAATGAATTGTAATAGCAGTAGTTAGTACATCAGTGTTTGTATAGATCAGAGGTTAGAGTTTGTTAGGAGGTTAGATGTCACTTTCATGGTGACGTCAGCTAAGATGCTCAGTGGTTTGCAAGTGCCTATAAATAGTTCAGTACTTTGTACTGTTCTATTAGCTCTTTGATCACATCGTCTTCTTTGCACGAACAAACTACTGAGCTCTGGTTGAGGGGGAGTTTGCATTCATTCATCAATCATTGTAATCGTTGTTGAAAAAAATTCAATCTTTTGATTCATTGTGTAAAGATGTTTGATTAAAGTATTACTCTCGTTTGATTGTATGCAAAGTTTGTTTTCATCTTAATTCCGCTGCACAACTCTTTCATTTTCATCTTAATTTCAAACGAAAATACAATCAAAAAGAAACTCAGATCCAACAAAACTTTTCATATATTCATTTCAATCACCAATCAACTTTTTAGAACATTCCAAGATCACACATTCTATCACATGTCAACACATCATCATGCAAGATCAATCAAACAATAAAACTCAAAATCTCATATGTATATATATATATATATATATATATATATACATATCTACGGCCATACATATATACACATACTTATCCATTTTCATTTTTATTGAAAACCCATTTGTTTTAGTTTTCAAGTTAGTGTTTATATTTAAGAACTAGAGAAACTCCCATAACCATCCATCACTATGGATCAAGAACAAGATGAAGTGTTATACCTCCAAAATTCCTAGTGGGTTTTGATGAAAATGTTGATATGAAACTTGTTCTAGCTTGATCCTTCTTGAAAACACCTCTAAAACCCTTTTTTAGATCTTCAAATGGACTTGGAACAAGATTGCATGAACTTGAATCTTCAAGACTTAAAAAATTTGAAATGGTAGTGTGTGTATATGTGTGTTTTCGGCCGAGATTCAAGAGAGAGAGAGAGAGTGAGTTATTTTGTTGGATCTTGTATGGATTAAATGGAGTATGTAGGAGGTGGAAATGATTGTGTTTAAGGTTCCAAGGTCACACTTGGCTAATTAGAAGCAAAAAGGAAAAAGGTGGGCAGCCATATGGCCACCACCTACCCCTCCATCTCTCATATATATCGTATACATATATATATATATATATTATATGTAGGCCATAAACTAGTATTTAACTGTATACCGGGTGTTTTATATAGCGTTTTAAACCCGTTTTAGTGTGTTTTAAATTATTTTTAGCGCTCTATAAATATAAACCTGCCAAAATATTATGGGACAAAATTTTGTTTGCCTAGACTGGCTACGTTATCGGTATTTAGCAGTATGCGCGCTGTGCTGCGCGGTACGCGCTTTAAATCACAAAAATAGGAATTTAAGCGTTTTTATTTATTTTTGTCATTCTACAAGAATAAATTTATCAAATTATTGCTAAAATGATTTTCAGTTGCCTTGACGGGCTGTGTTGACAGTATCTTGCCGGTATACGCGCTGCTGGTACGTGCTTAAATTCGAAAATAGAGTTTCTTAGCGTTTTAATTTATTTTTCCTCACGGATATGATTAAAATAATTATTCTAATCATAACAGACTATATTTAGGATTTTAACACTGTCCGGTTGGTCACCGATGTTCGTTTCGCATTTTAACCGTTACGCGGTAAGCGTTTATCTTACCGTTGCCAACATAATTTTTATCAAAGTTTAATTTTACCAACACATTAAATTTTACATATAAACATCATAACCAGTAAAATATAGCCCTGTTAACTATTCACAATACGTATTATAATTGTACTGTACGGCCTGAAGAGCCGGGTGTCACAGTTTCCCCCTGTTTAGGAAATTTCGTACCCGAAATTTTACTCTACAGGTTTTGTTTTCGCACTAATAAGAATAAACCAAACGTATCTATTGAATATAGTCTCATAGTTTCTGCGAGAAACTTGGATTCTTACGAAGAATCCTTGTAGATCTATATTACGCACGTTCTCGATTCTTAAACTCTTATCTCAACACTCTCCACCCTCTCAAGGGTCCAATATTCACAAGCTCTAAATCAAGAAGATTCGAATCAAGGCTCCATCAATTCGGGTATCCACCAGTTACACGACCTATAAATCATAGATACTACTGGAATGTTGAAATCGCCCTTCCAGTTAGTAACATGACCTTATACCTATACACACTGCTTCTTCGATGCTTCGATAAACCTCCATTTATCTCCCAATTAATCTCTACAAAATGCAAGATTAGTGTATCACTCATTATACATTTCTTCAAATGCATCCGAATAGTACATCTCGTACACCACTTGTTTCTGTTAGTAGCTTGAGCCCATATAGAACTGATCCAACTCAAGATGGGCTCTCGAAAGGACCAAGTCAACATGGCTCAGCTTTTTTATCCTCTGCTAAACTCTATAGCATTTCTCTCAATATAACTCCTCATCCATGCAAGGCTTCAAACTGAACACCCTAAATACTAGCGTGTTAAGTATTGTTGTAAGATATCTCTGCCAAGGGCATGTGAGCATCTTAACTTCCTTCTAAGTCCATGATACACGCTTCCTAATCTCAAACTGATCTATAAACATACTTTCATCATCCCTTCTAATTCCACCAAGGCAGATGCATCTTAAGGCGAAAAGCTCAATCGAATGAAATCCTTGTCCAAAAGCTCTTAAAACTATCTCGTCATTTCCATCATTTCAGGCGGTGCTTAATCTGTAAGAAGATTGTGCAATCGGGCGCAGCACCGTGAGTCAGATCGATTCGAAGTTCGATCCATCTCGCGGGGAAGATTCAGGTAAGTCTTTTTAGGAAGACTTTCGGATAGTTGCGTTTGATAGAAATCTCTTTGACGTTCCTATCTTCGGTTTCCGCATCCATCACACGCACTGAAAACGCAGGATAGTCCTTCCGTAACAACTCAGCATCCTCACAACACTGACTACTCTTGATTATTAACGCTCAACACTTGACTCGAACGATTCCCGCGAACCGCTTCCGCCTTTCCATCGTCATCGGGACGAAATATTCCAACTAGCTTCTTCGAGATATAGTCCCCATTTCATCCTCAGAAAGTGAATTCATTCTTGCATTTTCGTCGAAGCTTCTCAATTCCACTGATAAGAATCAAATATCTAGAACTACACTCGCCTAGCTAAATACTATAACTACGAACGACCTCGCTAGTTTCTATCAATTTACCAACTATTAGTTCTATCGGGCACTTTATACGTGGCTTACTTATAGGTGAACACAACAATGGTTCATAGTTTCTCGAACGAAACTCAAGTCAGCTTTAGTATTATAAGTATGAACATAGATTGGCTTTTGATTTGAAACATACCGGAAACAGTAGCATGACTCTCACTTGCCTTCCTGACACTTGCCCCAACGGAATTACTCTTAACGTCCTGTCCTTTCGATTTTGGGCATTCCCTTTTATAGTGTCCTTGTCCACCGCATGTAAAACATCCTTCGAGCATAGCTCCATCTATGGCATTCTTACCATAGCACTGGGAAGTCACATGTCCGGTTCGGCTACATCTGGCGCACTTTTCTTGTCTATTGCGGTCCTTGCCCTTTCCTGACTCTTGAGGGTTAGCTGCACTTGCTTTCTCCAATTTGCGTTTCTTCCTACTTCCAACTTCGGGAGTCTTCTTGGAGCTCTCGGGTTTGCGCTTCTTCGAATTCCCAATTCCAGGTTCAGATCGCTGAAACACTCGGATAGCTGACTCATTCTGACAGCCTAATATCACGCATATCGAGGTCACGTCATTGCATAGGACACCAGTAAATGATCTTGGGCTACAACCCTGGATTGTTTTGTGTATGCTCCGGTGCACTGTTCATGTGGTTAATAGAAATCAGGAATACGTTCGAATGAGATCATAACGGATGAACAACCAAAACTTTCCGATCATTATTTTACCTGAAGGGTTTCCAATCTGTGTCCCATCAAAATCCTGCCCGGGAGTATCACATTCACGTTTTTGACCGTCATTCTGGTTAGCATCATGCTGTTCCAAGGCAATATTAACGTGTTGGGTTATGAGTCGTGCCAACTCCTCTGGGGTGGCAGGTAGTCCAGCATCCGGTCTTGCTTTTGGCGGCATTTTCGTCGTTTCTATTATTTACAACAATAATAATCACATGAGACGATGACCAAAATAAAAATAATTCAATCATTAAATATTAGTGGACCAAACATTGTGCATGTATAATATCCACATATTAATGAGAACAATTTCTAAACCAAAAGTTAACTATCTGATATTATCATAGAAATTAACAACTTGTTTCTCAGTACATCATGTCTATCATTGGCATGTCTACATCGACACCCATAACAAGTTTTTCACAAAATTTCTACCTAATATCTCAAAAATATAATTGGCACGCAGGCCCCCAAAAGAAAAGCATCAAAAAGAGTATCCAGATACTACAACAAAAAACAAACGACCGCAAACAAACATAAATAACACCTAACGCTTCATCCCTATGAAATCTAGCATCTTCCTAACCAACTCCTCCAAATCCATGATCCTCCAATGCATCTGATCCATCGCGCTGTCATCTAACTCCTTTAACTCATTGTACCAGTCGATCTACCCCTCGAGGTCCTTCAGCTTTCCTTTGGTCGTTTCCAGTTCTTCACGCATAGCAGCAAACTGTCGGTCACAATGACAACATCGATCCACCCAAACTCCTTTCTGCTTCTTAGAAACAGGTGCAGTTTCAACTTGTGACGTGGAAGCAACCTCTCCAGCAGGCCTAACTCTCTTTCTACGGCGATAATACACTAATAGAGGCGTAGAAGATGCGCGTGACTCAATGACAGGTAAAGGTGACTCTGATAAAACAGGTGGAGGGACCTCAGCAACAGGCTCGATCACAGTAGCAGGTGGAGTAACAGGCGACTCTAATGGTCGAGCTGTAACAATAGTGGCATCCGCTGCTGGTGCAATACTAAAAGGTCCTCCAAACACAGGGACATCTCTGATCACGTCATCGATAACTGGTACTATGCCAGATGATTGTCCTATCTCGTGGATCGAGAGAGGAGCGTCATCGTTGTCATCAATCCACCCATTGCTTGTGAAAGCATATCGGGGGTCTACCTGGCTAGCGAAAGCAGGGTCGACACGGAACGATGAAGCAAACTCAGCCAAACCAACCATCTGTGGGATCGTGATTGGTGCCTCTGGTAAAATAGATCTGGGTGAAGTCTCGAAATCTGGCTCGCTACTTGAGTCGTTGATCTTGATGACCTCGTGCTCGTGCGACATCTGTGACACATATGCAACCATACAAATAAGTGTGTGATCAACATGAATAGTAACACATAAGGCCCAAAATAAACAGAAAATCACGTATGCACATAAAACACATAATGGTTTTCACATATGATAAAATATTTTCTATGTTTATTTAAAAAAAAAATCTTGTCTTCGAGAATTTTGGACTTTATTTTTCAAAATTCTCTGGTTGAAGTCTAGTGTTTTCGGCGAAAACATCTAGTTCGCTAACAACCAATGGCTCTGATACCAACTTCTGTCAAACCCCAAAAACGTCGTAGCAGAATATTAAACGTAGTGGAGACGGAAGTTGGTGCCCATTTATATCTTGTCGAGCGATGCATTTTTATTGTTGGACATATCGGTTTATTTTAAACATAAGTTATTAAACATTACGTTTTAAGTCACGACACAACTACATAGTTAAGATGTCTTTGATCCTCGCGGATCTTATTACAAAAGTCTCAGAAAGTTTAAAAGTTGTCCAACATTTTTAAATAAACAACATGCATCATTCAAACACAAGATACGCCATGATTTCCTGAAGCCGAATTCAAGTACCTGTAGAACACGTTAAAAATCAAGTGTCAACACAAAGGAAGGTGAGTTCACTTATTCGATTACTAACAGATTTTATTCCAAGAAAAACTTTCTGTTTAGGTATTTATTTAAAAACATCCATTTTACTTTCATAATAAAAATCCATGGGCCTTCCGCCTGTTCATCGATCCGACAACTGTAATATATATTGCCCAGGTTTTGTATATTAAATTATAGCGTCAACTTTCAGACTCGTATGTTAGCTAGACGATACGAACTATATATTAACCATGCAGGGATAATCAATACTAGACAATAAACAGAATATTAATTCATCGTTTGACATTAACACAGGGCGACCGGTCACGACGGGGTTGTCAACCCGATAGATCTACCAACAATTCCTCGCGTACAATACTTATCTGATTAAACGACATCATGGGTGAAGGGTTCTTTCTCGAAGAACAATATGATGTCTGACTCACGTACAATATATATATATATCCTACTAATATGACAATTTAATACACGTAGTTTCACGAATCCCCTGAATCTCCATCACTCGAAACTCAGGCCGACATCCGTCCCAACTTTACGGTCTGTTTCACCTCGGAAACACCGTACCATCCCAATGTCCCACATTTATTCATCAAAAACGTTTTACTTCGAAACGTATAACTTATCAAACCTCATATATTTTCAGCGAAAATATATATTTTATATTAAAAGGTATATTTTATTTCGAAAACATTATTAAATCCTTTTAACGACGTGGTCTACCCCCAAATTATATACAAAGCAGTAAAAAGAGGGGTTTAGTGACACTCACCTTTGGGTGCGTATTTTAATTCCGCAATCTCAGAGATTGGTTTTTATATACGTCCTAATATAGGAACAATTCTAAATCAATATATATATATATGTATATATATATATATGTATATATATTACACAAAAATCCTAAGTTTCTCCGTTTCTTAGAATTATCACAAAACATTGAGATTTTCTCGAAAAGTTGTCATTTTTTATTATGTTGGCACGTTAATATATATATATGAGTCCATATATATATATTTTTATGATTTTGCGACTTGAATGATTTTATAGGTGCCCATTATTGTGTAAATCCATTAACTCTCCCGTTCCACGCAATATATCTATGATGTACGCGTCGTAATATATATATATATATATATATATATATATATATATATATATATATATATATACATAAACGTTCATATAGTTTAACACCGAAACACGTGAATCATTACTATCTTATCTATTTTGTCATTTTTAGAGCAAATATACATAAAACATCTCATATGTACCAAATTTCATGCTCGGCAAACAAGTTACACATCTAACGCAATTTCACCGTTTCTACCGCACAAAACGTACATGCATACATGCATAGCCTAAATTTTCCATTTTCAAATTATCACTTAACATATTATCACATTTTCATGTTTAAATCACTTAAAACATTTTATCACATAAGATTCACTTAAAATTTACCATACTAGTGTTTATTGAAAAATACGTATTTTTGCTATTCGGTAACGTTTTCGGGCGTCGGAAGTCACGTATGACCAACCAAACACCAAGTAAACTTAAAATTAGTTAAAATACTTGTTTTTAAACTAAAAATATCAGTTTATTTACTGACCTAAATTGTTTTTATAAAAATCACTCGAAAAGCCGATTTTGACCGTTTTAACGCATAGTTTTGCGTTAAACGTTACTATAATCATCCCAACTCGAAACGACTTGATATTTTAACACAATACATGTTATTTACTGATTAAAATAGTGATTATATTCAGATTAGTGCAGTTTTTGTATAAATCACATAAATCATGCGATTTCATGTATTTTTCAACACTTTAAGCACAGTGTACTACATGCAAAGCTAGTAAACTTCATGACAAGTCTCATATTACTTTAACACATGAAATAACCTTATTTTTAAGGTGTATAATCTGATCTAAAACTATTTTTATCATAACATCATTTATTCATCATTTTATGTACATACACCCACATGCATGACTATGTACAAGCACTTAATGCACATATCATCATCAACATGTATGGACTAAATGAATCTAGACATGCCTTTAACTCATGTTCATATATCCAAAATCAGTATCATCTTCATATGATCATCATCATCTAATCATTCAACATAAATGCAAGACACATTCCTTCACATTTATGAACTAACAACAAATTTTGTGTGCATGCATATACATACATATATATATATACACGGCTCACACATATATACATATTCATATGCTTCCAAATTTATACTTTTCATATATTCATTTCAATCACCAATCAACTTTTTAGAACATTCCAAGATCACACATTCTATCACATGTCAACACATCATCATGCAAGATCAATCAAACAATAAAACTCAAAATCTCATATGTATATATATATATATATCTACGGCCAT
This sequence comes from Helianthus tuberosus, assembly GCA_030545235.1. NCBI lineage: Eukaryota > Viridiplantae > Streptophyta > Magnoliopsida > Asterales > Asteraceae > Helianthus > Helianthus tuberosus. The sequence goes on along the minus strand of CM060357.1, from coordinate 96,055,044 downwards.
ACATATATACACATACTTATCCATTTTCATTTTTATTGAAAACCCATTTGTTTTAGTTTTCAAGTTAGTGTTTATATTCAAGAACTAGAGAACCCCATAACCATCCATCACTATGGATCAAGAACAAGATGAAGTGTTATACCTCCAAGATTCCTAGTGGGTTATGATGAAAATGATGATATGGAACTTGTTCTAGCTTGATCCTTCTTGAAAACACTTCTAAAACCCTTTTTTAGATCTTCAAATGGACTTGGAATAAGATTGCATGAACTTGAATCTTCAAGACTTCAAAATTTTGAAATGGTAGTGTGTGTATGTGTGTGTTTTCAGTCGAGATTCAAGAGAGAGAGAGTGAGTGATTTTGTTGGATCTTGTATGGATTAAATGGAGTATGTAGGAGGTGGAAATGATTGCGTTTATGGTTCCAAGGTCACACTTGGCTAATTAGAAGCAAAAAGGAAAAAGGTGGGCAGCCATATGGCCGCCACCTACCCCCCCCCCCCATCTCTCATATATATCGTATACATACATATATATATTATATCTAGGCCATAAACTGATATTTAACTGTATACCGGGTGTTTTATCTAGCGTTTTAAACCCTTTTTAGTGCGTTTTAAATTATTTTTAGTGCTCTATAAAAATAAACCTGCCAAAATATTGTGGGACAAAATTTTGTTTGCCTGGACTGGCTACGTTGTCGGTATTTGGCAGTATGCGCGCTGTGCTGCGCGTTACGCGCTTTAAATCGCAAAAATAGGAATTTAAGCGTTTTTATTTATTTTTGTCATTCTACAAGAATAAATTTATCAAATTATTGCTAAAATGATTTTCAGTTGCCTTGACGGGCTGTGTTGACAGTATCTTGCCGGTATACGCGCTGCATCGCGCAGTACGTGCTTAAATTCGAAAAATAGAGTTTCTTAGCGTTTTAATTTATTTTTCCTCACGGATATGATTAAAATAATTATTCTAATCATAACAGACTATATTTAGGATTTTAACACTGTCCGGTTGGTCACCAATGTTCGTTTCGCATTTTAACCGTTACGCGGTAAGCGTTTATCTTACCGTTGCCAACATAATTTTTATCAAAGTTTAATTTTACCAACACATTAAATTTTACATATAAACATCATAACCAGTAAAATATAGCCTTGTTAACTATTCACAATACGTATTATAATTGTACAGTACGGCTTGAAGAGCCGGGTGTCACATAAATGACTAAGATTGGGTCCAAGCATTGCAAGAAGAGCTTGACCAATTTGAAAAGAGTCAAGTGTGGAATCTGGTACCTAGAACAACTGACAAATTTGTCATTGGTTCAAAATGGGTATTCAGAAACAAATCTTTAAATACAAGGCATCATAACAAGGAACAAATTTGTCCCACCCCTTTCAGAGGCGGAAGCACAAGGTGTGATCTGAGTGGTTCTCATTGCAAACGGTAAGTGAACATGCTACATGATATAAAACAAACTCCATCTTGCCATTCAAAGTTTAATAATCTACAATACAGAATTTAGTTTAAAGTTTACATCATAACAAAAGATAATTGTTTGAAAGTTTACAACATCATTTCAATACAAAGATCCAGGTTTTGCTTCCTATATCACCGCAAGGAGGCGGGATATAGTAAACAAATCCGTCCAAAGGTGGCAATGGAGAATGGACACTAAGCATCTTGAAACGTGACACTACATCTTGACAAAAGCGCCCGCGGGCATATCCACTAATTTCCTGAAATATATGTAAGTTTAAAAATCGTCAACAAAAGTTGGTGTGAATTCATGCAGATTGTGTAAAATGAAAGAGTTGTAAGTGTATAAAACATGGTATGTAATTGTAAAATGTATGTTTGTAAGTTGTAATGAAAGGGAATCGAGATCGCTAATGTTTTGCAAGGACATTAACATATGTGACGACATAGGAAGCATCCAAACCTAGGAGACTTTTAACATCGTTTACCCTATGATTGTGACCCAAAGCACTCCATGGCTATGTGTTGCCAAGAGAGTGAGGCTGCCCGGACCTGCTAGATCTAACCCTTGTTCTTTCGGTCTAAACTAGATTAATGGTGCTTACGTATACCCTATTCGTGACTTGATCTATGTATGATTCCTTTGTTCTAAACATACCATTGTACATATCTTCCCCAAAGTTTATGAAAACGATAAATGTTTAAAAGTCGGGAAATGAACTCACTGATTTGCATCTTGTGCATCAAGCTTCACCGACATCCGCTACTTGAGTGTCGTAACCTATAGACGTTCTAAGTATGTTAAACACCTAAGTTGTAAATCTCTAAGTATAAGTTACCATTTTGTTTAATGCTTCCTATTGGGTCTTACATGCATATGTTCTTGTATTGTTAATGTGTATATATTCCACAATATATTTAGTGTTGTATTTATTATATATATTTTATCCCCAAAAATATATATATATATTTGTATATGTAAGATTTGAAAATGATATATGTTAAAAATAATATATTTTAACTTTTCCAAATATATGATACTTATATTATTTTTCAAAATAAATATAAGGTATTTGTTAAATAATATTTTCCATATTATTTTTGTATAAGTATACTTAGGAAAGTATACTTGTATTTAAGTGTAAAAACTTGTGTATTTCGTATTAATTACCAAAAATCAATCCTTTGATTTTTAATACTTTTCGGAATTTTATTTCTTAAAAATAATAATATTTTTAAGGTTTATTCGTTATATATATTTATTTTGTCACACTTTGTAGTAATTATATATGTCCATAAATATTTTTTAAGGTTTATTCGTTATATATATTTACCAAAAATCAATCCTTGTAGTAATTATATATATGTCCATAAATATGTAAAATTTTCCAATAAGTACAAATATTTGTCCAAGTCCATAATTTGTAGGAAATATATTTGTATTAATATATATTTTTGTATTTCCCATATACCCTTTTATGGGTAATCTTGTATACTTGTATACTTGAGTATTTCTTATGTATTTATATGTGTATTTTGGTAGTATACTCCTTTGGAATATTTAGTGTATTTTTCAAGTTCCTAATATACACTAATACATATAATACACATAATATACACTTAGCACACAAGTTTTGAGACCATTAAATATATATATTTTTCCCTAAAAAATATACATACTTAATATTGATTTTTATACTTGAAGAAAACCTCATTTCTTAACTTGTAATTTTGTATAAAAATTAGGAATCCTTAGTAAATAATTTTGGATGAATTTTTGGGAAAAAGTTTCATCAAAACTTATATTTTTCTAAGTGTCAAAATTTTATAAAAATTTTGACATAGTTTCTCCTAAAAATGGAGTATTCCTTTGTTTTCAAAACATGTGTTTATTTTCTTTTCATCACCAAAATTCAATCTTCAACAATTTCACAAGAAACATACACTAAAATCATCATGCTAAACCTTATAATGAATTTGATTTTTGTTAAAAATGTGTAGTCTTTTAGATCTACACTTTACATACTTGAATCTTCCAAAAATCAGTGTTCTTGTTAAATTTTAATAAACTTTTATGAAACTTTATTTTACCAAATAAATCATCCACAAGTTTTATGGTTCTAAGACCATGAGAAACATATTTTAAGACTACTTTTATGCTCATTTTGAAGATCTTTAAGTTCATCATCAAGTTTCATCATGGATCTTCTCCATGCTTAAACTTGTTAGATCTAAGCTTCTAACTAGCTTACACATGGTGGATCTAACTAAAAAGACAAGATCAATGTTCACAACATCATATCGTACATCAAACAACTTCATAACAACTTGTTTTCATCATGGTTATGTTAGATTTTCATGTTTTCATCTTTGAAAGTTTGGTTTCTTAGATTATGTAACTGGTACATAGCATGAACATGAAGTAAAAATGGGTGTAAGAGACTTACCACTAGCTCTTGTGGCTAGGGAAGTGGCAAAGAACACAAGAAGAAGAAGAATGAAGAAGATTTGTTGGATAAAAGCTCCTAGTGAAGGTCCTTCCACTTCTTTTTCTTGTAGCCTTCTTAGATCATCTTTATACACCTTGTGACACCCTTATAATAGCTTGAAAGTTGCAAGAAAATGGTGATGGTATGAAGAGTGGGTGTGGCCGAGAGTAGAGAAGAGAGTAGGAGGAAGATGGAGTGAAAATTTTGAATGAAGTGATAAGGAAAATGAACTTGTGGGTTTTCTTATAATCTTCCAACAAAACAATGTCTAATGGTCTTCATGTTCCATATCAAGAGCACATATGCATATTTTAATGGGGAAATGTTGGTGGGGCCACTTGAGGCCGGTTGGAAGAGGGGGGGGGGGGTAAACTGTAAAATTTTGGAAGTCTAGGGTTAAAGATGTAAGTTGAAGTGTTAAGTGTAATGTTATAAGTGTTTAAGTGTTTTTAAGGTGTTTTATAATCATAACTAGCTTTAAAACATAAAAACTATGCTTCTAGTCTATTTTTGGTGTTTTGGGTAATGTCCAGTTAATCGTTCGGTTATCGGTTCGTTAAAGTGCTAAATTGTGAATTTTACAAGGTATGAAGTACCTTTTGTGACAGTTTTCATTCCCGACACTTTACAAGTTATTCTGGACATTTAAACCTTAATTTTGCATGTTATATTGATGTTTAAATGCTGATTTTTGCAGAATTCTGCAGAATTCTGCATTTAAAGTGCGTTTCGGGTAGTTTTTTCGTGCTTATTTTAGCTTCCAGAAAGTGTTTATGTTAACCTTTGTTCAACCACTTGAGTTTTAATGTATTTTTGATGTTGGACCTACATCTAAGTCCTAAATCTATTGTTCGACTGTATTCTGAATCTGTGCTGACTTGTCTAACCGGTGAGCTTACTAATAATTCTGACGCAACGCTTAAAGTATTGTATAATGTGAAAGATAATATATGAAACATGCATGAATTCAATTGCATAACAAGTAAGCATATAATGTTGACGTGTAAACACATAAATGCAGGAAATAAATAATTATTAAAATAGTACGAAAATTAGAGTTTTATGCCAGTTGTCACAGTCTCCCCCCGTTAAAAGAATTTCGTCCCGAAATTCAAGCGGAGCTATCCCTTGTAGGAGCTTCCTCGAACAGGTGGGGGTACTTGGCTTTAAATGGATCCTTGCGTTCCCAAGTATACTCGAGTCCTTGTCGAGAGTTCCAACGTACATTAACGAGTTTTATGCGACTTCTCCTCATTTTCTGGACCTTCCAGTCCATCACCTCAACAGGTTCTTCTGTGAATCGGAGTTTTTCGTCAATATGAACTTCATCTACAAGGATGATAACGGTTTCTTGGGTTGGACTCTTTCTGAGGTTTGACACATGGAATGTATCGTGTACACCATTTAGTTCCTCTGGTAATTCCAACTTGTACGCTACGGTACCAATTTTCTCCAAAATCTTGAATGGACCAATATATCGCGGGTTCAGCTTTCCACGTTTCCCGAACCTTGCTACACCTTTCCAAGGCGAAACTTTCAACATAACTTTGTCTCCTACCTCGAAAGCTAACGGTTTCCATCTTCGATCGGCGTAGCTCTTCTGTCGATCACAAGCCGCCTTGATACGGTCTCGGATCTGAAGGATTTTATCAGTCGTTTCTTGGACCAGTTCGGGACCAATTAAATGTCTGTCCTAGCTTCTACCCAACACATCGGTGAGCGACACTTACGACCATACAGAGTTTCAAATAGTGCAGATTTTATGCTCGTGTGATAGTTGTTATTATAGGAAAACTCGACCAAGGGTAGGTGAGCATCCCAGCTGCCGCTTAAATCCATAATACATGCACGGAGTATGTATTCGAGGGGTTGTATGGTCCGTTCGCTCTGGCCGTCGGTCTACGAATGAAAGGTCGTCCTTAGATCCAGTTGAGATCCAAAGGCCTCCTGAAAAGATTGCCAGATCCTTGGCACGAAACGTCCATCTCTGTCTGAAATTATTGAAATAGGCACTCCATGACATGCCACAATTTCCTTTAGGTACAATTCGACAAGCTTTCCAGTACTATCCTTTTCCCGTATTGGTAGGAAGTGCGCAGACTTTGTCAATCGATCAACTATCAGCCATATCATATCGTGTCCTCTAGGGGTCTTGGGTAATTTTGTTATAAAATCCATCAATATTTGCTCCCACTTCCAAACAGGTATCTCTGTTTGTTGTAACAGACCTGATGGCTTTTGATACTCTGCCTTGACCTTAGCGCAGGTCAAGCACTTTCCGACGTAAGTAGCAACGTCATTCTTGAGATTCGACCACCAATAATATTCCTTCAAGTCTTGATACATTTTGTCCGATCATGGGTGGATCGAGTATCTTGACTTGTGGGATTCATAAAAGATAACTTCCCGAATACTTTCAAAGAGCGGAACCCAAATGTGTCCCATGAAGTATAAGGTTCCCTCCTCGTTTGGCACTAACTGTTTCTCCATTCCTCGGAGAAGTTCAGCCTTAATGTTCTCTTCCTTCATTGGTTCTTGTTGGGCATCATGAATACGTGTAGTAAGATTCGTCTGAACCGTCATTTCCAAAGCTCGAACCCTTAAAGTTTTAACCCGTTCCTTTCGACTCAAGGCGTCTGCTACCACGTTCGCCTTTCCAGGGTGGTACTTAATCTCACAATCATAATTGTTCAGCAACTCAACCCATCGTCGCTGACGCATATTTAATTCCTTCTGATTAAATATGTGCTGCAAGCTCTTGAGGTCTGTGAAGATAGTACACCGAGTACCATACAGATAATGCCGCCAAATCTTCAAAGCGAATACCACCGCGCCTAATTCCAGGTCGTGGGTGGTATAATTCCTCTCATGAACCTTCAGCTGTCGTGATGCATATCCTATGACCTTTTGTCGTTGCATGAGCACGCAACCCAAACCTTGACGTGAAGCGTCGCAGTACACCACAAAGTCTTCAGTACCTTCGGGCAACGATAAGATCGGTGCATCGGATAGCTAATCTTTGAGTAGTTGGAAGGCTTCTTCTTGTTTGTCTCCCCAGTCAAACTTCGTGTCCTTCTGCGTAAGGGAAGTTAGCGGTTGAGCAATTTTGGAAAAATTCTCAATAAAACTTTGGTAGTAGCCGGCTAATCCCAAAAACTGCCGTACTTCGGTTGGAGGTTTGGGTGCTTCCCAGTTCTTGATCGCTTCGATCTTTGACGGGTCTACATGAATACCATTCTCATTCACAACATGACCAAGGAATTGTACTTTGCGAATCCAGAATTCGCATTTTGAGAACTTCACGTAAAGCTTCTCTTTATTTAACAATTCCAGAATGGTTCTCAGATGTTGCTCATGCTTTTCTTTCGTTCGTGAATAGATCAGGATATCATCAATAAATACAATAAAAAATTTATCGAGATATGGTTTGCATACGCGATTCATCAAATCCATAAAAACTACAGGTGCGTTCGTCAATCCAAACGGCATAACGAGAAACTCGTAGTGCCCATAATGAGTCCAGAACGTTGTATTCGGTATGCTCTCCTACTGAATTCTCAACTGATGATAGCCAGATTGGAGGTCTATCTTGGAGTAGTAGCTCGATCCTTGCAATTGGTTCAATAAGTTGTGAATCCTCGGTAGTGGATACCGATTCTTGACTGTGAGTTTATTCAACTCTCTGTAATCGATGCACATCCGTAAGGTTCCATCCTTTTTCTTCATGAACAACACTAGAGCTCCCTAAGGCGAGAAGCTCGGCCTTATGAATCCGTTATCCAATAACTCCGGGAGTTGCGTGGATAATTCTTGCATCTCGAATGGCGCAAGTCGATACGGTGCCTTGGCTATGGGCGCGGCGCCCGGAACCAAGTCAATATGGAATTCGACTTGTCTATGCAAAGGAAATCCCGGTAAGTCTTCGGTGAAGACTTCAGGGAAATCCGTCACCACTGGGATATCTTCAAGCTTTGGTTCCTCGACTTTCTCGTCTACCACATGTGCCAAAAAGGCAACACATCCTTTTCGCAAGCATTTCTGGGTCTTCATGCAGTTGATGATTCGTAGGGGCGTGTCATGTTTCTCCCCATGCACTACAAGTGTTTCATTATTCGCAAGAGGGATGCGAATGATCTTCACATGACACACGACTTCGGCTCTATTCTTGGATAGCCAATCCATGCCGACCACAACATCAAAGCTACCCAATTGGATAGGCAAGAGATCAATATCAAATTTCCGTTTTTCCAAGTTCCAACAAACATCCTTTAACAACTTCACCCTATTCAACAAGTTTACCATCGGCTAGTTCTATGGAATAAGGAATATCTAATCTACTAGATTCAACTCCAAGCATATGTTTAAATTCCACAGACATGAAACTAAAATTGGCACCATTGTTAAATAGTATGGATGCAAAGTGATTGTTAAAGAGAAACGTACTGGTGACCACATTAGGGTCTTCGCGGACGTTCCTTGCTGCTATGACAAATGCTCGACCTTGAGCGTTTTTCTCCTTCGGGCAGTCTTTCTTGTAGTGCTCCTTACTACCATATCCAAAACATCCTTGATAATGTCTATTCCCATTCCCGTTCGTATCATCAGTACCGTTACCCCTTCCATTACCATTCCCATTTCCATTACCAGCACCGTTACCGTTGCGGTTTCCATTACCATTACCATTTCCTCCCCCGTTTCCTTTTCCCCAACAATCTTCTGTACGATGACCCAGTTTACCACATTTTTCACACTTCGGCCCACGACAAGCGCCCAGATGGTGATACTTGCACTTATCACACTTGGGCAGGTTTCCCAGGTACTTCTTAACTCCAGTTTCGTTTGCAGCAGCAAACTTCTTCGCCTCTCGGGGCGGATTTGAGTCACGTTTCTTGTTGTTATTAGAGTGTTTGTTGTTGTTGCGGGTTCCTTGATTAAGGCTCGAGGGTTTCCTTTTCTTATCCCCAGATGACTCAGGATGTGTTTCCAATTTCTCACTTATCCTCAGTGATAACTTTTTCATCCTAACAACATCTTCAGTAAGGCTGACATCCAGAGTTACAACCTGAGTAATGGTTATAGGATTTGCCGACATCACCATGCTACGAATCTCTGGAGCCAATCCCCAAATATAACGCTCGGTGTGCTTAAATTCAGGAGTCACAAGATAGGGAATCACTCTCGAGAGATCATGGAACCTTTGAGTATACCCTACAATATCTGCACCAACCATAGACAAGTTCCAGTACTCGGTCTCTAACTTCTGAAGTTCGGCACGTGACCAGTACTTCTCCCTCATTCTTTACTTCAAGTCGTCCCATGACACACCATACACCGCGTCATCACCCAAGGTTTGAACTTATAAGTTCCACCAAGTCAGGGCTTCATCAACAAACAGCCCAGTAACGAAGTAACTTGTTGGTCCGCAGTGCACTTGCTCATTCGGATCGTGGAATCAGTCTTTTCCGTCCAGCGCACGAAATCCACTGCACCTCCAGTGCCGTCATAATTCAGTGGCTTGTAGTCTAGAAACTGCTTATAGGTGCAACCTGGAATTTATACAACAGAATCATGAATGAGCAAATAATGAAACAATGATTATTCATAAGTCTCATTAAATTGTAGCCAAATCAACTCAATGTTACCTTGGTTGGGGTTTCCTCCAGATGAATCTCCATGACCATTTTGGCCAGTACCTCCTGTATCGCCACTGTGTTCAGCACGGTTTGCCTCGTACTGGGCGATGGCTTCAGAAATCCTTTCCTCAGGTTGAGAGTTCAACTCCTTAGCAGTCCTCGGCATTGGTGGGGGTGGAGGTTGATCTGATCCTCGGGCATTCACCATTCTCCTGAGGGCCATGTTTCTTCCAAAACATAACACAATATGGTTAGGCGTTTATCGAATACCACCATACTTTTATTAACTAAATAATTAAAGAATATATATACGTATACACAACCAAACAATCCACCAAACATATAAATCCATTCATACAAGCAACAAACATGCATAAACAGATAAATAATAACACGTCGCAAAGATAATCATCGAGTTTATATATATATATATATATATATATATATATATATATCAAAACAATTGTTACATAATTGTTTGTGAAGGAAACAAAAATGCATATGGGCTACATCACCCAATCAATACAAGTTTAATACATATAAATGGCAAAATATCTTCCTTCACATTAGCGATCATCGGTCTTCAAGTTGCCTTCAAAACTCGGCTTCATTCTTCGGATTAAAAAATAATTGGTCCAAGCAAAAGTACCTGCAAGGAAAACCTAATGGGCTGGTAGAGATGGTGGAGGTGTAGGAAGGACTAAGCTATGGAGATGAGCTACCTCCTCCTCAAGCTCGTGGACTCGACGAATCAGGAAGCTCACCTGCTGCTAAAGTGTTAGAACTCGAGCATCATAACCATCAACTGGTGCATGAGCAGGTGGTGGTGGCGATGCTGGTGGTGGGTAGTCTAGTGGGGGTGGTCATCTAGCATCGGACTCCCTCTATAGATTATAGATCCTCAGGCATAGGATCTCGACCTGTAGTTGAATGGATAAAAGAAGGTCATCTCTGGTATATCCAAAGGTGGCAATGGAGAATGGACACTAAACATCTTGAAACATGACACTACATCTTGACAAAAGAGCCCGCGAGCATATCCACTAATTTCCTGAAATACATGTAAGTTTAAAAATCGTCAAAAAAAGTTGGTGTGAATTCATGCAGATTGTGTAAAATGTAAGAGTTGTAATTGTATAAAACATGGTATGTAATTGTAAAATGTAAGTTTGTAAGTTGTAATGAAAGGGAATCGAGATTGCTAATGTTATGCAATGACATTAACATATGTGACGACATAGGAAGCATCCAAACCTAGGCGACTTTTAACATCGTTTACCCTATGATTATGACCCAAAGCACTCCATGGCTATGTGTTGCCAAGAGAGTGAGGCTGGCTGGACCTGCTAGATCTAACCCTTGTTCTTTCGGTCTAAACTAGATTAATGGTGTTTACGTATACCCTATTCGTGACATGATCTATGTACGATTCCTTTGTTTTAAACATACCATTGTACATGTATTTTCCCCAAAGTTTAGGAAAACGATAAAAATGTTTAAAAGTGGGGACATGAACTCACTGATTTGCGTCTTGTGCGTCAAGCTTCACCAGCGTCTGCTACTTGAGTGTCGTAAACTATAGACGTACTAAGTATGTTAAACACCTAACTTGTAAATCTCTAAGTACAAGTTACCATTTTGTTTTATGTGTCTTATTGTGTCTTACATGCATATGTTCTTGTATTGTTAATGTATATATATATTCCACAATATGTTTAGTGTTATATTTGTTATATATATTTTATCCCCAAAAATATATATATTTGTATATGTAAGATTTGAAAATGATATATGTTAAAAATAATATATTTTTAACTTTTCCAAATATATGATACTTATGATATTTTTCAAAATAAATATAAGTAATTTGTTAAATAATATTTTCCATATTATTTTTGTATAAGTATACTTAGGAAAGTATACTTGTATTTAAGTTTAAAAACTTGTGTATTTCGTATTAATTACCAAAAATCAATCCTTTGATTTTTAATACTTTCCCGGAATTTTATTTCTTAAAAATAATAATATTTTTAAGGTTTATTTGTTATATATATATATATATATATATATACTAGCCATTTACCCGCGCGATGCGGCGGGAGTGACGATTTACAATAGGATACTTGTTTACCGTTAGTTTATTAGTCGTCTCGTGATATTACGGTATTGGTGTGGTACCAACAGTCAGTATAGAAATCCAAAAAAAAAACAAATAGCATGGAAAGGTTTAAAATACATGATTCTCGTGTCAATATGGTCAAACTTTTGCTACTATGGGGCTAGCCTAACCTAGGGAGCGAATTAATTTGGATTTATCGATATAAAGTGGAGTTACATGTAGTAAAAATATAGTCAATGCTAATATTATTGGAAGTCAAAATGCATGTAATACTTTTAGTCAAAATGCTATTTTTCTGAAAATGGTTGGTCAAAATGGGTAGAGAAGTGATTTCCCGTTTTTCCCTTTCAAATAACCGGCCTTAGGAAGGCAATCGTAATTGTTTTTTACTCCAATTATAAAGGTCATTTACATATAATGCGTATATAAACCAAAATATATTTTTATAAGTTCATAAACTATAAATATTTTAGTTTATTGTTGTCATTAAGAGGGTTTTTAGCTAAACATTTGTTTTTATTTAGACTCTAAAAATTGGTTAAGTCAGCCCTATAATGTCATATGACACTACAATTAGAAAGACAAATTTATCGACTATACTAATGTACAAGCAATCAACTTTTCCAAGTCAAGAGAAGCCACACTCATTTAAATACAAACTGAAGTGACAAGTTTCATAGCCAAGATGGTAGGAAAGGAAAAAAAAACAAAAACTTGCGCTACCTGAGTCACTTAACCACCCTCCCATTTAGTCATCAAGATGCAATGGAATATCCCAATGGTATAATGCATTTTACATGGATCAATTTACAACTTCAAATGTGTCAGAGGTACAATTATGGGTATTTGTTATCTTATATTGCTGGTTTTTCCTTTTCGATTATTAATAGAAGAAAAACAAAATGTTAACTATTAATGTGACTGCCTTTCAAAAAAAAACTATTAATGTGACTTACGTTGTAGTGTGTAGGTACAAAACACTATGCTAACCTCAAACTATAAATGGACTCCCATGTGTCAAGAGTTTTAATTTTTAAAGGCATGTAAAGTAGTACTGCTATGCATTAACACATGCATCACTTGTGCTGATGAGTCAAATATTGGCATTTAGAACCAGACTCAGGTTTTAAAAAGTAAAAGTCATTGTCCTATGACTTTCTCTTTGGTCAAACAAATTAGATTTCTTATGCGGAATGAAATAACTTTATAACATTAAAGTTTGGGTCCTTTGACTTTCTTGTGGAGTTAAATATTAGCATTTAGTTCTAATAATTACATTACACTTATATTAGAAGTATGCTCATCTTCTATTAGCAAACATAATTGAGAGCATATAAAAGTAAAATCAAAAGCTATGCTTGCAAATTTGCAAAAGCAAACTATATATAAAATCACACCCATTCAAAGTTTGACCAAATAAAATGAGCTATTGTTAAAAAAAACACATGAGCTATTAAGTCAGTAGACTTTATTAACGCTTAAGTTTTGAAGTCCCAAGGATTTAATCAAGCAAAGATACAGTCCACCGCATATGTGATCATTCTGCCATTTTATCCGTTGAGTTCGTGGAACGTTGAGGCCTTTGAGTGTTGTGATCATACATCACCATCGCATCTATGGTTGACCCGAACTGCTCAAAGTAGTTCTTGAAGTCACTCTTGGTGACTGCAGATGCTAAGTCAGTAATAAAATAAAACAGTATATGATTTACTACTAAAGTAGACAGAATTACTACCTTAGTTATATAACAACACAAGTTGTTGGATTTCCCTCTTGTTCCCTTCCGCCTTGAATAAACCAGGTAAGTTCAGTCATGATTCTACTACATCTGCACCAAATTCATGTATGTATTGAAGTCAAAATTTAGATATAAATCAATTTCCCTTTGGGTAACTTTAAAGTTTAGACCCATTTCACCGGTTTGATTTTAAGCTATTATTTTGACTCATTCAAGATAAAATCTTTCAGGCAACTGCAGGCAATAGTTATCCATTGGTAGCAAATGTCAAATGTAGATAACTAATAAAGCAACCCTAATCCGAATAAATGAAATGACCACTCTACACATTAGAGGCATCTTTTGACGGAATTACATATGAATGAGGTGATTTGGGACTTTGGTTACTATTCACTCCTAACATGTCAAAATGGATGACAAATAACACACTATATCAAAAATAAAATATAACATTATTGTTAAAATCAGTAATATAATGTAAATTAGTTCGTATAGACTTGAAGTGTGTGTTTACCACTTCTTCTGTAGCAAGGTGAACATGAACGACATATAAGCTAACAAACTCATTGATGCGGTGCTGATGCATCCAATGTCAAAACCTTTGCGTTTTTTTAAATGCAGAGAATGGTCAAACTCAATTAAAGAACTTTAAGTAGGCAGTGAATAAATAATCTCTCATGAATGGAAAGGCACAATTTTTTCAAACCACCAACACTAAATAAAATGCCTTAGCCTGAGCAAACCAATCGTTTCGTTTTTAGTCTCAGATTAGATCGGGTAACTTAATCATCTAAACCCTAAAAAAGTGAATTTCAAAGATGCAAAAGTAAGTACAAACTCACAAGCGCATGTCGAATATCCAGCCATGAAATTTTTCACCCCCCAAAAAAACATAACTCAAATGGGCCAAATCATGTCAATTTGAATCGACTAATTATATGAAAAAAAGGTTTAGCGGTTTGTCCTAATATACCTGAAACCACAGCGATCTTGCCACTTCATGTCAAACACAGATCAACGTGATGGAGATTTAGGGGTTTTGTACACAAAAACAAAATCCTGCCATAAAATTAACAGCAACAACTGGATGAACCCAAAACAAAGGGGATCTTACCCTCTTTTGTACTCAACTAACACAGAGATTAGGGCACTCAAAATCCGACTCCTCAGCACCGTTGCTATTATTGTTGTTGAGGTGCTCAAAAGAAGACGACCTTTTCAGTTTACCAAACCCGTCTCCGTTGACCGACCAGTCAGCTCTCCCAGTGGAGATCCCCATTTTGACCAAGAAGACGAAGTGTTGTTATTCATAGGTGATCCGACACCAAAAGGACTGTTTGTACCAAGATTTGCTCCAAGATCCCTAGAACTAAGACTGCGAAGCTGTTGATGTTTTTCACGTTGTGCAAAAGCGGAAAGCCTAGCACCCATTGGAGATATTGGATCCATGCTTCGCGGCGACATTCTTCCCGGTGATGAAACTCCAAAAGAAGCTTGCAACATATGGTCAACGTTTTTCGGTTAAAACACGTTGGTATTGATAGGAGAAAGTATGTTGTGCTGCTGTTGGAACTGGTTGAGAAGCGCTGATTTGTGTGATGGTGAAAAGACGCCAGGAGATGCTGCCATCTACTAAACTCGAGCCACCTACTGCACGATCTTACTAACACCGAAAGTTCCTTACTTCGGTCCTCAACATAAGCTCCAAGGTTTATCTAAGCAGCAAGTCAAACCAATAATGAAAAAGTCAAACAAGTTACTGAATATTATGAATTATTATATGAGCACGTACTGGGTAGTAATTTCCAGCAACTGGCTCATTAACTTCCAGATTCCAGTCAGTTCTATAATCGAGAACCTGCAAACCAGTGATTTATATCAGGCTAATAGTTTAGTTGACTCATCTATTAATCAAGAGAGGAATATTAATATACAAATATAGCCATATATAAATACCTTTTTGATGAAGTCTCTGCTGTTAGAATTGGTATAGAATTTCTTGTTTGTCTTTAAGCTAGTTGTGATCTGAGTAGTTAATTCTTTCCCAACACCATCATCTGTAGGTATAGGTCCAAGCTAGCACCAAATTGTAGAAATATGTAATTAGATGATATGCACTTGTTACTTACATCATAGACTCAAGCTAACACAAAACTTACCATAAACTCCATTTCAGCATGCTCCTTATCTTTGTATACACCAGTGACCTGTGTGCAAGAGCTTTATATAAAACATGAAATTGGCGATAATATGCTACACCTTCAACAAGTAAATACCTGATGTATCCACAGATTGGTCTCTTGATGCAGCTCATGCAATAGTGGGCCCTTTATACTCCAAACCATTGACCCCGTAAACACCTTCCATTGCAGCTGACATGGCAGAAGATTCATCCATGACCGAGTATTGACGTTTATTTCTACAAATAGTTACAATTTTGATGTCATTAGAAAACAAAATAGCTCTTACATCCTGTCAAACTGAAACGGTCATTTAAAAGTGTATTTTACCTCTGCATCATAATGCCATATTCCTTTATTCCAAGAGGCACAACAGAAAGAAAATCATTGTGTAAATAAGCTGCAAAATTAGGATCCACAAAAACCACACCGGTTTCAGCCTTTTCATTCCCATCATCCATCAGCTGGATAGTTAAACACGATGGGCCAGATGACTGCAAAGGATAGAAAATAAAATAAATCAAAAATGATTTGTCTACTAATATTGCAATGAAGTATTAAACAAATAATATTTGATGATTAATAAAAAAAATAAGCACAATGTTTTAACAATAATATCACTTAGTTGATTGCAATTCACCTCCCACATATATACATATCATCTAACCCTGCTCGTTACCCAATTAACACACAAGCTCAATATATGGTTCTACAGGGCTTAATAATCACCCATTTTCTTTTTAGCCATCTCTTATTTTGAAAAAATTGACCCAAACCTGGCTTTTCAACTTTTAAGATAAGCTTCATACCTCACCATTTTGCACCCTTTACTGTCCATAAAAATAAGATAGGTAAAAAAAAACCTTTGTTCATACCACCCTCTCTTATAATGTTGATTAAAAATAAGCATTATGTACTCCTTTATTATGTAAAATTTTAAATTTAGTATATAGACATAACGATGAGCCATTCATTATTGTGTTCACATCTTCAAATGTATGGACTCAGATGTACAAACACATATGTAAAATCTTTTGTAGGCATGTCTTTCCTAATCAGCAAGATCATGTTTGTTCAATTTATTAATAATCAATGACCATACTTATAATTCCAAGTTACCAGTTTGAAAAACCATGACAGTTGGTTCATCATCTACACTGGGCTTCTTAAGATCTTCCAAAGTTGCATCAGATTTGTCTTCCAAAGTTCTTCTACCTTGTTGATTTGCTGAGGCCTGAGCACTGATCCGGCTGGCCTGTAGCTGCTCTATTTCAGATGGAACCTGCACGAAACATACTAATCACCTCCTGTTTCTATACTTTGCATTTCATTTTATAAACACACACATAGAGAATAAATAAAGAAATTTATATAGTAACCTTTAAAAGCTACTGCAAGAAACAACTATTATCAATAAGTGGACACCAATAACCCCGATCCCATTCCATGTCTTTCAAGAAATTCATATTATGGTAAGGCTCGATACAAAAAAGAATAGCCACACTCTCTGTCTTCACCAACTGAAATAAACAACAATATCAATAAAAAGCCTACAATAATTTATGTTCCGTACATAAAGAAATACTAAAACACATAAAATTAGGGCTTACCAAATGATTAACAATGTGAGAGTCATAAGTATTCCCTCAATACCTAACAACACACGCCAGATTCTGCACACCGCGATGCCTACACGGGTCAAGTTCCTCTTCTATTTTCTAAATCTGCGTGTACAACATCAAAATATGCAATTACAGTCAAATTTATAATACAAATTGATGCTTGAAACTTGAAATTTAGGATAAAAGGGTATCAAAACAGATAACCGAAACCCTAAATCTTCAAAAAAACGCACCTCATAAGCAAAAATGACAGTAAAAAGCTATAAACAAATAGCAACTACCGTCAAACATCATAACTTGCCATATTAGAGCCAGATATATTCATTAAATCAGAAGAAAGAAATGATTCTACAGGTATCGGTTCTTACCAAGCCACCAGATAAAGCTTGTTTAAGCCTTATATCGCCGGAATCTCCACTTACAAAACCCTAGATTGCCTGAAATCAAGCACGCAGTCATGAATCTGAACCAAAACCTCATCAATTTTGACATCACTCTTTAACAGCTCCAACATCAACTCTGAGATTTAGGATAAAAGAGGAAAAAGCAAGAGAAAATGAGAGAGAGAGAGAGGCGTGTAGATTTGATGAAGAAAAGATAGATCTGACAATGGGTTGACAATGGCGTGTAGATCAGAGGCGTGTTTGAAATTTGAAATACCGCCCACAAATTAGATATCCTGCCCAACAGGTTCAGCTTGTGTTGAAAAGAAGTTTTCAACACTTTGTGCTTAATAGGTTTGTACAATGGGCTTCAAAGACTTGTAAAGTGGCAAATGACCATTCTATCCTTCCTATATGCTTTATAAAGTAGTATAGATATATATATATTGTCACACTTTGATAAATATATATATTTATTTATTTTTGTCACTTGACCAATTTTATAATTTTTCATCACTTGTAGTAATTATATATATGTCCATAAATATTCAAAATTCTCCAATAAGTCCAAATATTTGTCCAAGTCCTTAATTTGTAGGAAATATATTTATATTGATATATATTTTTGTATTTGTCCATAGACCCTTTTATAGGTAATCTTGTATACTTGTATACTTGAGTATTTCTTATGTATTTGTATGTGTATTTTGGTAGTATACTCCTTTGGAGTATTTAATGTATTTTTCAAGTTCCTAATATACACTAATACATATAATACACATGATATAAACTTAGCACATAAGTTTTATGACCACTAAGTATATATATATTTTTCCCTAAAAATATACATACTTAATATTGATTTTTATACTTGAAGAAAACCTTATTTTTTAACTTATAACTTTGTATAAAAATTAGGAAACCTTAGTAAATAATTTTGGATGAAGTTTTGGGAAAAAGTTTAATCAAAACATATATTTTTCTAAGTGTCAAAATTTTATAAAAATTTTGACACAATTTCCCCAAAATATGGAAGTTTCCTATGTTTTTAAAATATGTGTTTATTTTCTTTTCATCACCAAAATTCAATCTTCAATAATTTCACAAGTAACATACACTAAAATCATCATGCTAAACCTTATGATGAACTTGATTTTTGTTAAAAATATGTAGTCTTTTAGATCTACACTTTACATACTTGAATCTTCCAAAAATAAGTGTTCTTGTTAAATTTTAACAAACTTTTATAAAACTTTATTTTACCAAATAAATCATCCACAAGTTTTATTGTCACACCTCAAAAACGTCGCAGCGGAATATAAAACGTAGTGGTGACGGAAGTTGGTTCCCATTAATATCTTGTTGAACAATGCATCGAATTGTTGGACATTTTAACTTAACTAAAACATAGATTTTAAAACGTAAAGTCTTAAAGTACGTCACAACCACACCATAGTTAAGTTGTCTTGATCCTTATGGATCTTATTACATTTGTCCCAAATAGTTTTAAAAGTTTGTCCAACACATTATCAAACCAAACATGCATCAACAACCACAAGATACGCCATAATTCCCGAAGCCGAGCTCAAGTAACTGAACAACACGTTAAAATCAAGTGTCAACACAAAGGAGGGTGAGTTCACATATTCAAATTTAAATAATTTAATCCAACGAAAACTTTCCAATTATGTGTTAATTATTAAAACATCCATGTAATTTTAAAGAAAGTCATTTTATTTCCTTGCAAAAATTCAAGGGTCAGCCGTGGCAAGCATTTCCGTAGAACCTTCCAACCATAGACATCTTCCCGAATTTACATATTAAATTGATAGAATCAAATGTTCGGACTCGTAAGTTAGCAAGACATTACGAAATATATATTAACAATGAAGGTATAATCAATGCTAGACTATGAACAGAATATCAATTCGTCGTTTAACTTGACACGGGGCGACCGGTCACGATGGGGTTGTCAACCCGATAGATCTACCAATAATTCCTCGCTTGCAATACTTAAATGATTAAACGACATTACTTGCGCATGGCCCATATCGAGGCCATCTATAATGCCTGCCTCACGTACAATATATATATATCATACTAATAATGATAAATTTAATATATGATGTTGTACGAATTCCCTAAAATCCCCACCGAAATGTAAGCCTATGCCGATACTTACTCTCTTGAGATCAAGCAAATTCGTCCCAACCACACGGTCATTTTCCCCCAAACACCGTACAAATCTCCGTTTCTCCCCGAAACATATTTATTCACCAAAACCGTTTCTCCCCGAAACATATATATTTAACAAATCCATACATTTTCAATGAAAATATACATTTTATATATCAAAAGGTATGTTTTATTCAAAAACATTATTAAACCCTTTTTAGACGTGTTCTTCCCCCAAAACATATACAAAACAGTAAAAAGAGGGGGTTTTAGTGACACTCACCTTTGGGTGCGTATTATAAATAGTGCAATCCCACAAATTGATTTCTACACGTCCTAATATATGTAGGAACGATTTATCAATCAATATATATCACAAAATTCCTAAGTTTCTCCATATCTTAGAATTTTCACATAACTTTGAGGTTTTCTCAAAAAGTTATTATTTTTTATTATGTTGGCACATTAATATATATATATATATAGGGGACCGCTAAAATGAGAAACACCTCCAGTTTTAAGAACCGTGAGAACTACACTGTACGGGGCGAGGTGGACCAAAATTTTTTTCATAAACGTAGATGCATGTATTATAAACACATTTGTAAAAAAAATTCAAAAAAAAATGTCGGGTGTGTAGTTTTGAGCACCCAAAGTTTGCGTTTACGGGACCCGTAAACACAAACTTGTGGTGTTCAAAACTACACACACGATATTTTTTTTTGATTTGTTTTTTACAAATGTGTTTATAATACAAGCATCTACGTTTATGAAAAAAAATTTGGTCCAACTCGCCCCGGATCAAAAAGTTCTCACGATTCTTACAACTGGAGCTGGTTCTCATTTTAGCGGTCCCCTATATATATATATATACGGAGAGTATCATGAGAAAACTACATATAAATGAGAAAACTATAAAACTAACTAAAAAAACCTAAAAAAAAGCAAAAAAAAACATAACAAAATTTTTTTTACAATTTTTTATAAAAAAATGCTAGTTTTTATATATAAAAAAAATTTCAAAAATTTTTTTTTTTTTGTTGTACTGCACATGTCCATTATATGTATACTACACATGTGCACTATATCCGTAATAGTGCACATGTGCAATACAACAAAAAAAAAATTTTAATTTTTTTTTAAAATTTTTTTCAATGCATAAAAAGCTGCGATTTTTTTATAAAAATTAAAAAAAAAATTTGGTATGTTTTTTTGGCTTTTTTAGTTAGTTTTTTGGTTTTCTCATTTAAACTAGTTTTCTCATGATCCATCCCCTAGATCATGAGAAAACTAGAAAACTAACTAAAAAAACCTAAAAAAAAAGCTAAAAACATACCAAAATTTTTGTTTTTTTACAATTTTTTATAAAAAAATCGCTAGTTTTTATATATAAAAAAATTTCACTTTTTTTTGTTGTACTGCACATGTGCATTATATGTGTACTACACATGTGCACTATATCTGTAATAGTGCACATGTGCAATACAACAAAAAGCTTTTTTTTATTTTTTAATTTTTTTTCATGCATAAAAAGCTACGATTTTTTATAGAGATTTAAAAAAAAATTTGGTATGTTTTTTTGGCGTTTTTAGTTAGTTTTTGGTTTTCTCATTTTAACTTGTTTTCTAATGATCCATCCCCTATATTTAAGACTAGGTGTACACCCGTGTGAATACACGGGTTTGTTCTAATAACAATCGGAATCAAATGCTAAAAAAAATATTATAACATATTATTTAAATTTTTATGTTTAGTTACATATCTTTATAAAACAATGTTAAAGATAATTTGTTTTAGTCTACATGTTTGATATAGAATGAAAGCATGACATAATTTTATGTTGTGTAATAACTTCTTATATACGACATTAATTTATTTTGACACATTGTTAGTGTAAAATTCAGTAAAGGTCCATTGTTATTGTATAATTCAATAAAAGGCCTATTCATTTTAGGTTGTAAATAATCAAATTTCAAAATGGGCCAAAGAATTTGAATCCAATTAGAAGCTGTCAATGGGCTTGTGGGTGTAAGGCCCTGTGTTTGAAATATAGCCCTAAAGCCACTTTGAATCGAACATTTACGTCATTCGGAACTAACTTGCGAGAACGAACAGAGAGCTTTCTTCAAGATCTTTGGCAAACGAATCCACAGGTAATCATCTATATGCATCAATCGAAGAGTTTGTTCTTGTAAAATCTTTTCTTCTGGTAATTTATTATACCACGGTAGTATATTTTCGGCTCTTGGGTGTTTATTCTATGACTAATACTTCTGATTTTCATATTGATGAACGATTGAAGTTAATAGTTGTAGGCATTGATGATCGATTGAAGTTAATAGTTTTAGTATTTGTCAAATTATTTTATTTCACCTCAATTAGGGCAATGTTAAAAAGGACTGTTTATTAGACTTTGTATGAAGATTTTGTACGATTATGTATGGAATGATATTTGCTGAACTGGACCAAGTTACCGCAAGTCTAGACTAATAACAGATTATGCTCGAGTAACAATATGTATTTTGATAGAATTTTGATTTGATTTTCTAAAAAATAGTGTAATTCTGTAATGCTTTTTGACTGTAATTCTGAAATGTCAGCTACTTGTGGATTCTAAAATCGTTCAAAATCGTATCGAGTTACATGGGAATTATAGTGCAGATTTAATATACATTGTATGGATGTATGATTGAAGATTTGTAATGTACATATGACTGGCTGTTATGCAATGGTCTAAATTTTGTTAGTTGACCTTTTAAAACAACATATGTCAGAAATCAAATATGTAGAAATAATGAAAATCTGCAAGTTTATGATGTTTAGTCTTCAAAATTTGTATAAAGATTTTGTATAAAATTTTTGTATAAAAATTTTGTAAGATTATGTTGTTTATTATAATTTTAGTTTGTGTTTTTGACATTGAAAAAGTGCGGATATATACTTTTGGGTTGGAACAGTATATTGTATTATTGCTTAGCAACAGGGTTTTATAGCAACAGGTGATTGTATTGAACAGTAGATTGAGTGTGCGTTAGGAATAGTAAATTGCACTCAACAGTAGATTGAATGTCATTTAGGAACAGTAGATTGGGTTGATTAGCAACAGGAGTTTTGGTTGATTATTCAATCAATGAGGTAGCTGAACGTTAATACAATTTGTCCCTTATTAATCAATTATTTGGTCATTCATATTCAACAGTTATTGGCACTATTTCAGTTTAGATGATACATTTATGTTTTCAAGTCTTTTTTTTGTATTATTAACATTTTTTAGAATAATCTTTTAATATTTTATTCTTTTATTTATTAACAATATTAATACAATTTTATTTGATACTTCAAAGTTATAAGGATGTATGGTTTTGCATGTTACATGGAGGACAACCAAAGAAAATGTTTGGTTACTAACCTGCTCTCGGTTATGGTAAATTTAGTTTTCTTTATAATATCATATTACACAATTTCTAATTTTAATTTATTTATGCATAGGTTCTCCCAAAAAAATATAAAGAATGGATAACAGACTTTAACTATCCATTGGGCTTTGTGAAAATGCGGACAACGAATGGGCAGGTCTTTGAAGTGAAGGTATATGAGTTAGCAAACTTCTGTTATTTTTACAATGGGTGGTATTCTGTGGTTGAAACTTTGAAGCAACAATCTGGATCCTGGCTGGTATTTCAGTATGAAGAAGCATTATCAAGTTTCCGAATATTTTATTTCTATGACAATATTGAATTTGCTCCATCTAATTATTTTTACTACAGACCCTATGGTGCTTTTGATAAACCTGATGCTATGGTATGTAGTTCACAATCTGAATTCATTATATTGATTATGGTTTGTTATTTATTTATTGTTAGTATATATATTACTAATGTCTATTTTTTTTTCATTGAAGCATATCAATCGTTTATTTGTACATCACAAGATGGACAATACCATCCCAAACTATCCAGTTGTTATTAGAGGTCCTGGAAAGCTTAAAGTGTTTGTTCGAATGGAAGTTTTTGACAATCAGCTTTACATAACAACTGGATGGGATCGGATTAAGAAGAAATTGTCAATAACTGATGAGCATATGCTTGTGTTTGAAATGATTGATCTTCACAATTTTGATATGTTCGTTTTCAATTGTTCAAAGAATGCTGATTTAGTGTTGCCGCCGGAATTATATGTTGCTGCTGTTAAGGAAGAAATTGAAGAAGACGTTATTAGTATTTCCGATGCTGAAGATCTGGATGAGGTTAGTAATCGAACAGAAGCTAAAATGCTCCCTGTACCCAGGAATGAGGAAACTATTCCAATAGTTTTCCGTGTGGACAATCATTTTGTAAGTTTCTGTAACCAAAAAGTACTTACGATCTTTAGGATGTATTAATGATATCATTATATTATCTTTGTTAACATAATTTGTTTTTTGTTATAGCGCATTAAAAAACATCTTGCTAAAAAAATTGGCTTGGATAGGAAGAGGTGTTTAAAGATTGTAGATACTGAAGGTAATGTTTGGGATGTTCAAGTTGGAATCGAGTCTCCGGATGGTCGGTTTTACATAAAAAACATGAAGAATTTTGTGAAGGACAAAAAGATGGTTCCTCGTGAAGAATTTACCCTTAAGTTCGTGATGGGTAAAGGTATTTTCTTGTTTGACTGAATGCTTGTATGGCCGGTGGAGTTGATGTTATGATGTATGGAAACAATGTTTTTTGTATGTGGTTTTTGGTTTACTTAAAAGTGTTTTGTAATAGTTGAAACCGGCAGTTTTGACCCTGTGGTACGAAGGGTATACATACAGATCAGTTTTTTTGGTTAATCAAATACTAAAATTTCAATGTATTAAAAACATGTATTGTTCCTAATGACTAACGAATGGAAGTATTACTTGCATTAGTGATTCCTTGTGTTTTGTATATATATTATTCTTATTTGGCTTTCATTGTCTTATAACTATTAAACTATCACAGTTTAAACATGTCTACTTTTTGTTAAAACAATATTAATAACAATCATTATTATTAGATAAAAGAAACATGTTGATAGGATATTTAAAAGATTATAACATATTCATTCATACATGAAAAAGAGTTTTATACAAAATGATATTTTTACGAGCACTACAGATTTTGTAGAACTTCTTTGTAGACCACGTTAGTTGTGGTTTTAGATACTTGTTTTTCTATGTCACATATCAAAATCTTCAAACCACTCCTGCTCTTTACTCGAGATATAGCTACGTTTAGTTGCCCGTGACTAAAAACCGGACGTGGAAGATATAGTACTACACGTTCAAGTGATTGTCCCTGGCTTTTGTTGATGGTCATTGCAAAGTACAGGGATAGTGGGAACTGTCTTCGGGCAATTTTCACTAGTAATCTTTTATCACTTGGTGTCATTTTCAATCTTGAAATCAAAGTATGATGACCTATATTAGTTCCGGTAATAATCTTTGCTTCAATTACAAGTTTTCAAAGTTTTGTTACTTGAAGCCGTGTACCGTTACACAAACCATTTGTTTGATCAATGTTTCTAAGTAACATTACCGGAGCTCCAACCTTAAGAACCAATTTATGGTTAGGTAATCCTGACAAATGCATTTTGTTTAGCACATCCGGAGGAAACAATGCCATGTCAAGGTCGGATTGTTGTTCAGTATCACATAAAGAATCCGAACTTAGATATATCTTCTCTTCACCAACGATACTATTTAACAGTTCTGTGTTTATTGAATCAACAACATCATTTGTGGGAGCAAGAATGGCTCTTTGTTGAAAGTAATTTGAATCCCACATAAAGTTTTGCATATCCGGATATGTGAATGAGATCAATGAAGATATAGGATTGACTTCATCTAATATAAGTAGATCATCTGGAATTTCAATCTCCACCTCTCCATCATTTGGATCACCAAGTTGACCATCACCAAGGCGTAAAATCCATTCAGCAAATTCCTTGGTCTCCTGAAGATTACTTGCTTTTGTACCGACTTTTAACCTCATGTTTTGAGTTAGTTTGAGTAATTGACAATCCTGCCATATATAAGAAAAATTCAATGAAGAATTTACAATCATGCTTCTAGTACCTTTTGGAATGACCGGAAGGATTTGTCTAAAATCACCGCCAAAAAGGACTATCTTTCCACCAAAAGTCTTGGACTGTAAGGACGAATTATTGGAACGGACTATATCTCTCATTGTTCTATCCAAAGCTTCAAAACAATGCTTATGTGTCATTGGCGCTTCATCCCAAATTATCATCTTAGTTTCTTTTATTAAGCCTCCTAGCTCACTGTGCGGTTCTATAGAACATATAGAATCCTCGTTAACGTTTATCGGAATAACAAATCTGGAATGAGCTGTTCTACCGCCATCTAATAGAAGTGATGCAATACCACTGGATGCAACATTCAAAAAAATTTCACCCTTGGAGCGTAACGCAGCTGCAAATGTTTTCCATAGAAATGTTTTACCAGTTCCACCGTAACCATATAGAAAAAAAACACCTCCATTTCCTTTAGCAACTGCATTCATGACAGTTTGATACACTTTGTGCTGTTCATCAGTTAAAGATTTTAAGAAAGATGCAAGTTCCTTTTTTAAGCTACTCCGATCATAGGAAAGTTCTTTCATTATCATTTGATTGTTCAATGCTGAAATGTAGTTCCCAGGAGGCATGTCTGAAAAGCAGCTTAACGTACTTCCATAAGCAAGTAACAATTTTTCGATATGTGATAGGCAAATGTTTTCAATCTCTTCCTCTGGAAGAACCAAATCTGAAAAATAAAACAGATGTTTGGTAATTAGCATATAAAAATATTTAATTACAAACGGAATGGAATCTTTGAGCTTTATTTAAAGTTTTAAAATTACCAGAAATACTAGTAACCTTCCGTTGCTGGTATAATATATCTTCACACAACAGAGATTTTGTTTGTGTCAAGAAATGACCAGGCCTAGAAATGGAATTTGACATCAACAGCATTACAAAACATGTACGCAAGAAATCAGAAGTGGACCATGTGCTTGCTTCCTTCATGGCAATTATATACTCATTATCATCATCCAACAGACCGCGAGCGAGGCACGCATCTTTAAAGGTAGCATAAATTTTTCCATCAACTGTTTTTATATCATCGAAACTCATTGGTCCTATAACGTGATTCAATAAAATTCTCAAGAAATAACAATCACCAAGTGATGGAGGTACATAATGTATCCTACCAACGGCACCAAAAGGTCTTTTTCTACGAATCCACTTTCGTTCTTTACGTATCCATACAAAGTGTCTTGGAAACTCTATATACTTCAATGTTCTAGCGAATGCATCCATTTGGTTACATTTCATCCATTCTGTAAACATACTCATTTTCACAGTTGGGTTACTAACCACGTCACACAAGTTTGAATTATCGTCATAAACAATAGCCTGACCATCTTCGCAATCAAAACGCAATATTTCAACAGATGGAACTTGATAGTGTATGTCAAACTGGAAGATTCTCCAAGCAGCTTCACATGCTGAAACATATCTACAATCAAGATATGCTTTAACTTCATCTACTTCTGTTTTGTTTGACGGATTTTGATTATTGGTCATTTCCTCATTTTCCTTGTTCTTGCCAGCAGTTGTCGTACTTTGGTAAACAGAAGCTGTCACTCTATCTGGACCCTTATTAATGTATTTGAACAAATTTTTGATGGATCCTATTTGGTTACCCCACTCAACATTTATGTGACACTGATACTTTTTGAGTAACATAGCATTGTATGGAACAACAAACCTATTGTCAAGCAACACGCCATTTTTTTCTACAGTGTTACATGTTTGACGATGACGGTAGATAGGATATCCTTCAGAATCAACACAAGTCTCATCTACATACTTTTTCGGAAACTTCTTTGAACATTTTAAATTAACCATGCATGGACAATGAGGGTTGTCTGTACCACACGGACCGTGCATCATAAACTGTTTGACAAGTTCATACAGTTCAGAATCCGTCTCTTTGTCAGGTATTTCAGCACTAATAGCCAAATCAATTTCTTTAGCAGTTGGAAACTTTTTCTTGGCACTTAAGAACAAACATATATGAGGTAGACCACGTTTCTGAAATTCGATTGTATAAATAACTGAAATATTACATGAAAAAAACTGTTATTAAAGAATTTATGGTTGACAAATTAATTAAAACATTTTACAATCACTTACTTGCTTGTATCTCACCAAAGAATTTATGTTTCTTGAAATCTTGAATTAGATGATTGATTTTAATTTTGAATACACGTGAGATAATATCCGGTCTGTCTTGAGGATTCAGCCGTTTGTCTTTTAAACATCTATAAATCTCAGGCCAATTGGGATTACAGGTGACTGTTATGAAGAGATCCGGATATCCTACAGCTTTGCAGATTGCCATAGCATCTAGGTACTTTTGGATCATATATCTCGATCCGCTGGTAAATGATGAAGGCAACAAAATTCGTTTTCCACAGTTTGACGCATTGCTTTCTCCACTTTGAACACTTTGATTTAAATTCTTAAAGGTTTGACTTCTAAGTTTGGGTTGTTGTGTCTTTATGTAAGCTAACCGTGCAGATTCTATCATTGTATAAGCATCAACCACAAACTGTTGGAATAGCTTTTGAGCATTGAGTAACAATGAAAAATGGTTGGGTCTGTCTTGTAGTATGTAACTAAAAAATTCTCTCATTGTCGTGCTGGTTCTAACTATATCAGAATCAACTGAAATACCTCGATGTTTAATACCAAGTCTAAATCCATCTTCTGCATACGGGAAAATAAGTGGATATTGCAATGCAAGATAAGAGGGATGAAGCTCACTAATTCTCTGAAGACCGCCTGATCTTGTTTGGACTATGATATCTCTTTTATCAAAGGCTCCATCAAAATCACCAATTATTAATGCAGCAATTTCTTCAGCAGTAGGCAAGTTAAAAGTTCTACCATCCTTATCCCTTGTTCCAATGAGCTTGAGTCTTACATCTTGCCACTCATTTTCTTTAAAACAATCTCGTTCCATTCTAAATGACTTCACAAGTGGATTACAAGAATCCAACATTTTATTAACACTGGATATGATGGAAAGATCAAGGAGTTGTTTAGTAGTTGTTTTGGAACCTTTCTTGACACTGTGTAGAAAATTATTTTAGTATATATAGGAGATATAAGTAAAAGAGATATTCAAACCAATATTTAGTGAATGGTTAATTTACCTTACAGCCTTTTGACGGTTAAAATCCTCGTTTTGGGAATCATAAATATAAAGCTGTGAAAATTTGGGCTCTTCACCCTCATTTGGTAGCAGAGTACCAATGCGATGGTAATTTTGTCCTTGTAATCCAAAAACATAAGGACCTTTGCTTTTTTGAAAACTTTTAGAAACCTTGCCACCAAGAGATGTGAAGGAAAACATCATGTTATATGCTCGAATATTATTCATGAAATTGCGGCTTTCAGGCGAACTTTTTCTGTAAAGTTTTTCAAGAAATGGAGGAGGATCAGGTGAGGGCGGCAATTCAACGTCTCCGTTCGAACAACAAAGAGAAAAAGCAGATTTCTTAGAATCCAAATTCCCCCTAAGCATTTCATCTTTCCAAAGCATTGCATGACTGTAAAAACATACAAAAATAGCATCTCCATGATCAACGTACTCTACAAAATTATATAGATACATAAAAAGATGATTATATAAGAGAAATATTAGGAGATGTCAGTGTTATCTGGAAAAATACTTTGATATGTTAAAAGAGGGTATGTACCTCTTGCAATTCCGGAAATGTTTTTTTTACGACAGAAGAAGGTAAACAATCAGAAGAATTGGAATCATCAAAGTTAGAGCTTTCACCAGGGTAAGAGTTTTCTTTTCCTGCCGTTTCAAAATACAGTGAATCGGAAACGTATATTTAGTCAGATTACTAAAAATAAACCACATACCATTAGTACCTACTACCGAACACTTTGGCAAACGTCGAGAAATTCTAATATTAATATTCGGAGGAGTTGGAATATGACTTCCACGAGAACTTACTGTAACACGATCCACTTGCAAGAAAAAAATTTACAAATGTTATACAACTTCGAGCAACATTCAATGAATGATTAACAGTAATAAGAAAACTCTATAGAACTTACAGTTTGTAATATTCATTAAAGGACTGCTCTGAATATGATGATTGTAATATTCATTAAAGGACTGCTCTGAATATGATGATTGGATGATGCAGGTGGTGTGACCATTGAAGTTGTCCTCCTTTCATCACCTTCAATAATTTTCAATCTTTGTTTCCTCTTTCTAGACTCATGCACACCGTAATTAGCATTTTCCGATTGTCCTAAAAATTGAAACAAAGTGACAAGGTCAAATATGATATCATACATTAAAAAAATATGATTTATAAACTTACCAAAACTGGATGAAGTCAAATGAATCCTACTAACACATGATGGATCTAACTTGGCAGGCGTGTGACATGCAGTATATGACAAAATTTGGTTAATTCCAGCTATAAATAGTTACAATTTTCACATTTTTTACAATCAGTATGTAAAACAATTTGAAAAGTAGCAATAGAGTTGTTTACCCATATTTGTAGAAGAGGATTCGGATGACATTACAGTTTGACTATGATTTAAGTTCCTTGGCTTGTAATATAGACTTGAGGGTTCATACAGACCTTTTGATGATACTGGTTGTTATAGATACGCAAATAGATTTCAGTTAATATAACATTAAAATTATATACGTATTATGAAAAACAATCATAAAAAACAGACCTCCATTATCGTTTGTAGTAATAAGAACATTGGCCGGAAGTGTATGAATAATAGGAGATGTCTGTAGAGAGTGAGACACACCACTGTTTCTACGCTTATTCAGAACAGACTTTCTTATCCTCCTTGACTCTTTGGACATTTGGGTACTGCATTGTGGAAAACACTTTCTATCTCTTGCTATAAAATTCTTATTATTCTCCATAACTATACATAAGAATTGGGAAAATATACTTGAGTTAGGGCTAGCTACAAGTAATTATTGTAACCACTGTCCAAAAAATCAATTTTTTTAACAGATAGTGATGATTGAACATCCACATTAAAAACCTAACTAAAAAAAACAATCAAAGAAGACAAACCTGCAGAGAAGATTTAAACAAATGGAATAGAAAAACCTACAATTAAATGTTGATCGAGTGCTTCCAAAGTGTGAGGCTTTTCAAATATGCATTGAGATTCTGGCGCTAATTTTTGATCTTCACTTTGATACAGAGCGAGTTAATAAGAGGGTATTCATAGCGGAGGTAATGAGATTAGGATTTAAGAAAACTGATTAAAGTTTTGGGCCTTATGGGTTGGTTTTATAGTTCACAACTTATGGACCATATAAATTATTGAAAGGTTTATACCATTTAGTAGAAAACTGCAGCCCAATTATAGGACCTTTAGTTGTATTTATTTTGTACTGATTTTATTTCTTTGTTTCTTTACAAACTGTTTTTTGGATGCTCCATATCTAAGTGATTTAAATTGATACTTAACGTAATTTATATGGATTTAATTAATACATATTTTGTTAATTATGCTTGTCTTGGTTTTATGAATCTATTCGTTCTTACAATGAAGTTACCATACCTGCGATAGACCCGATTTATATTTGGATTTGAAGTTTGATGATTCATTTTAACGGAGTCACACTTTCAATTAATTTATGTGCATGGAGAAACTTCTATGGATTTAAATGCTACATATTTTCTAAAAATCCTTCTGTTCGTCTTATCAATCTATTGGTTCCTACATTAGTTTACAAAAGGGTTGGTTAATATTTATGAGTTATCTATATTAAATTATCAATTTGTCATAAAGAAAACTGACTTCTGGAACTTTAATTTAATAACTTGTTTGACATAATTAGTGGATATTAACAATTTCTTTATAATGTGGTTATAAACTAAACATACATTGAAACGTACCATTAAAAAGTTGAATTTATACTACGACAAAGCATACTAAGCATCTCATAAACTATATTGCAAAAATCAAAACACAGATTATAAGCAAAGATTATAGTTAGCAGCATAAAAACATAGTTTATAATACAAAAAAGTAAACCACATCATGGTTTACCACACAATCCAAGTTCATAAGTTTACCCATAAAAACATAGTTTATAATACAAAAAAGTAAACCACATCATGGTTTACCACACAATCCAAGTTCATAAGTTTACCAACATCTAACACATACATACAAACTGTTTCAGTAGTTAACACTTACCAACAACAACCCAACTTCCAAAAACACATACTTAAGTACAGACCAAAAGTTAGATTCGCTTAAACATCAAAAGATAAAGACATGAAAGGAGCTAGGTTTTAACCCTAGATGACCTCTTCCGATTATTTTTGCTGCTAGAAGACAGTTCCCCAATATTTTGACCTTCCACATCCGGCAACGAACGTTTACCATTCGGACTGGTGCCCGAATCCTTCTCGGCTTTGACAACGGAAGAGTCGGCGGTAACAGATACAACATCCTTGAATTAAATCACAAAACAACTACTAAGGTATTAAATAAGGTAATATAATCTACAGACAAGAAAAAACAAAACCATAGAATCCATATTCACCTTTGAAATAGCAGCACCATCCATCTGTGAGGACTCAGATAATCTCTCAACTTTGATTTCTGAACCTTCTTGACTAAACACCTATTATCAAAATATTACCAAAAAAAATCACCTAAGTTATTTAAACTACAAAAACTGGAAACTAAAAACACATCAATAAAAGATATCCAAAAACTATTACCTCATCAGCAACCTCAAGACCATTACCATTACCAGCAACCAACTCAGCAAGTATGTCCGGATCATCACATAATTTTTGGATAGTGTAAACATGATAGTCATGCTTAAGGTTGTAATCAGAAACTTCAATTTTAAAAGCCAACTTCTTTTCAACCAATCGAGATATTTCATGTGGAAAACTTTCAGTATCATTGGCCTTCACTTGGCGTTCCCTTATATCACTCGCACTTGAACCAATGAGCTTCGTTACATCTTTATCAAACATCACGAAAGAGATACTACCGGTTTCATCTTGAACTCTCAAATGTACCTTGAACCTGTAATAAATAGTAGTTAAATTACATTCATATTATAGGAAGCAATAAACCTAAAAAGCAACATTAACTTACTTAATGGTTATCGATGTACATTCTTTATCGCATTTCGGACAAACCAATGAAGTAGGAGACAGATTCATGACCTCATCAGAAATGATTTTAGCATATTGTAAGTATTCAGTTTTAGTCAACACCTTCTTGTTACAGTTTCGACATGCCGGATAAAACCACCCATAGTTTTCTTGAACAATTTTGATCGTTGCAACTACCACACATGACATTACCTATAATATGAAAGACAAAACTTTATTAACATACTAATATTATAAAACATAGAAAACAGTAAAGGAAATTAAATGACTTTGTATGGATATAGAAATATTCATACGCTTTCAATCTCAATTATTTCATCAACATGTTTCTTAGGAGTATCAATTAGAAATTCTTGACAGACTGGAAATACACTCTGAGATGAAAGAATGGTTTGAGAAGAAGAAGCACCAGCTTCAAAGTATTTCACTAAAAGCCTATGAAAACAACATTCGTGTTAATACTCACACTCGTATTAAGAAAAATATGAAAAATAATAAATATAATTCAGTAATAGTACCTCCTACGAAGTTCATTAACCTCATGAATTTCTTCGTTGAGAAACAGTCGAGTTCCAAACTTATCATTCTGAACGGTATATTGTCCTGCATGTAACAATATACATATACAACAAATTCATTACAAATGACAAAAACACATTGGAAACACTAAAGTAAATGAATCAGTCAAATGTAAATTACCCTGCCACAGCTTAATCTTCGCATGCTGAATGACAGCCATGAGATTCTCAGTCGGATTGTTTTGCGTCAAGAAATCATTAAATTGTTGTGCATATCCATTCCACAAAGTACAACGAACTGCTTCTCCCTTACAACAAACAGATAAAAAAAACAGCATTAAAAGTTCCACTAAAATTTATACTATCTATTAAAAGAACAATAATCAGTCACAATAAATAATGACAATGAATTAATGTGTCTTTGTATTAAATGCAATGAATGTCCAACTCCCACATTAATTAAAGACAATAATAAAACAACAATCTGTCTTTACATTATTTCCAATGAATGTCCTAATAATAACATAATCATTAAAGAACCATAAACAGATATAAAAAAACATAATAAGAAAAATCAAACACTGAATCCTCAATACATTAATTAAATACAATAATAACACACAAACAAATTTATATAAGTGGGATACAAAAATTTACTGCACATCTTGAAGATCAAAGTTCATCCTTTTTCTTTCATTCGGAAAGACTTCCATATCTCCACACGACACAACAATTCCAGCAACATCTAAAATGGCAAACATAGCAACAGTCATCAGATTAAAAATGTAAGCAAAATATATATCAGACTACGAGAAACAGTCCTACCAACAGTGAGCAGATTCTTTCCCTCTCCTTTAAGAATTTCTAAATGTGCCATGAAGTTAAATCCATAATCAACCCCTTCCCAACCACTGGCACGTGTAACAACCGTACAACGGTAAAAGTTAATCTTGTAACCATGATTAACAACTTTGTAGGTATCAGTGTTTTCTCCAACACCAAATCTAGATAGAATAACAACCTCATCCTCATGGAGTTGAGAGATAAACACAGGTATCAATGGAGCCTTAATACCTGCTTGAATTTTACGACCCTGACCATTGCAGTGAAATACCATAGTTTAGAAATAAACAACCAAACGATACCTCAAAAAAAATATAAAACATACTTTTCAGAAAATATAGATAAGCCTAAATAACACAAAACAAAGAAACAATTAGTAAGATACCATACCATCAAATTTAATAAGACTAAAACAAAGAAAGACCAAATAATATTCAACTCAGTTTCATGACATGAAACACTAAAACAAAACACAAAATACACCCAAAATATTCAACTCAGTTTGATGACATGAAACACTAAAACAAAACACAAAATATACAAACAGAAAATATACACAAAAGTAAATTACACAAATCACAAAAAAACTTTCAAAAACAACCTTCCATTTCGTTTCATGTCACCAAGATTAAAACTTCAAAAAACTTTTCATCTTTCTTTCTTTATAACTCACCCTAAACTCATCTAACACTAAAACAAACATACTTTATGCTTCACAGAACAAACATCTTTCGATGATCAATAACCAACTAAACAATATTCATGTTCAGTCCTTTATATCTAACCCTAAAACATGTAAGAGTATCAGAAAAAACACAAACCTAAACTCTCCAAAGAACACAAACACAAACATCTATTACACAACCAAGAAGCTTAGAAATAAAAAACAAACCCAAAATCATGCGGATTAGAGAACCATCTAACACTAAAACAGTAAAATAAGAGAATCATCACTACACAAATACTAATACCTTCTCATCGATCAACACGAGATCCATCCGAAAGGGCTGAATCCATTTGCGGATGATTCGACACTTGATAGTCCACATATCTTTGGATGGATTCAAATCGTCTATGAAACTGAGTGACAAACACTGTGATTCACCGACGGATTTGTTCTCCGCTGACATTCTTGCCGAGAATGCTTTGTAACAGAAACCCTAGATTTTCAAGAGAAATCGCCTGAAATGAAGAAAGAGAGAAATGCAGAAATGTAGAAATGTGAATGAAGAAAGGTTTGTGCTATATGATTCAATTGAGAAGAAAGAGACGGTGATATGATGTGCATTAAATGGGGAAACAACTCCCCATGCATTTTCAAATTTACCTCCTAAATAAACATGATTTTTGTAATTTGAAATTGAAATACTGATTTGTATATACATTAAGATTTAATGTAAATAATGAAAATCGGATTTATGAGATTTAAAAAAATCGGATTTATGAGATCAGCGGAATGACATCAGCCGAATCTATGTGGCATCATAGGTGGCGTACCTAATATGCTGACACGTAAGCAAAGTGAGGTCATGCTCTAAGCTCCTTTTATAGAGAAGTAAGATTTTGAAACTTGAACGATTTTATTGGTGACCATTATCATGTAAATCCATTAGCACTCCCGTTTATACGTAATATATCTACGATTTGCGCGTCGTAATATATATACATAAACGTACACATAAACTTAATATCATAACACGCGAAATCTTGTTAACTTATACATTTTATCATTTTTAAAGCACGTATACATGAAATAACTTACTAAGTTAACATATGTATCAATTTTCATGCTCGACAAACAAGTTACACATTTAACGCGATTTTTACCGTTTCTACCGCTGTAAGCGCACAAGCGTACATGCATAGTCTAAATTCTCGCTATCATATCAACACTTAACATATTATCATATACAAATAACTAAATCACATAAGACATTTTAACACATAAGGTTCACCCATAAATAACCCATGCTAGTGTACATTGTAAAACGCGTATTTTAGTGATTCGCTAACGTTTTCGGGTGTCGGAAGTCACGTATGACTAACCAAACACCAAGTAAACTTAATATTAGTTAAAAGAATTATATTTAAACTAAAAATATCAGTTTACTTACTGATTTAAAACAGTTTTATAAAAATCCTTCAAAAACCGTTTTACCGCATAGTTTTGCGTTGAACGTTACCATAACCATCCCAACTCGTAATGACTTGATATTTTAACATAATACATGTTATTTACTAATTAAAATAACGGTTATAATCAGATTATTGCAGTTTTTGTGTAAGTCACATAAATCATGCGATTTCACGTATTTTACAACACTTAGAGCACCAAGTACAACATGCAAAGCTAGTAAACTTTGTGACAAAGTTTTATACCATTTTAACACTTCAAATATTCATATTTTTAGTGTTTAGAATCTTATTAAAATTTATTTTTATCAAATCATATTCAAATCATCATTTCATGTTCATCTTTCAATATGCATGTTCAAATAAGTGCATCTAATGCACCCATATCATATCACATTCAACTTACATGGAGTTAAATGCATCTATACCCCTCTTAAATTCATGTTCATATATTCCAAACATCTTCATCATATCATCATCATGTTAACATAAATGCAAGATTCTCCCTATTTATGAACATACCCACATGCATGTGTATGCATATATAGATACACGACACCACACACATGTGAACATAAACATCCAAAAATCCACTTTTTCATAACCATCTTTAATCATAGAACTTTTATAAAAATCATTCCTTGATCATACATGCATCAAGTTTCACATAAATCTCATCATCAAAATCAAATAACATCAAAACTAATTAAAAAACCCAAAAAAACCACTAGTTATTGTGAAAACTCGAAAACTAATTAAAAAACCCAAAAAAACATACCAAATTTTTTTTTTTGCATACCAATTTTCGCAACTTTATGTATATATAAAAAAAAATTAGTGCACATGTGTACTACAAATTATTTTTTTTGAAAAAAGTTTTTTTATATAAAAAAAACTGCGATTTTTATAAAAAAATTGAAAATTTTTTTTTTGTGTGGTTTTTAGCCTTATTTTAGTTAGTTTTCGAGTTTTCACAATAAAAGTGGTTTTCATTTGAACCATCCCATATATATATATATATATATATATATATATATATATATATATAATATACTAAACACTGCTATTTTACTGGATACCGGGTATTTTATCTAGCGTTTTAATCCCGTTTTATGGCGTTTTAAATTATTTTTATCACTCTACAAAAATAAATTTGCCAAATTATTATTGAAATAATTACCAGTTACCTCGACTGGTTGCGTTGACAGTATTTTGTCAGATACGCGCGGTATCGCGCGTTACGCGCTTAAACTTGAAAAATAGAGTTTCTTAGCGTTTTAATTTATTTTTCCTTCCGGACATGACTAAAATTACCATTCTAATCATAATAGATTATTTTTTGGATTTTAACATTGATCGGGCGGTCACCGACGTTCGTTTCGCATTTTGTTCGTTACACGATAAGCGTTTATCTTAATGTTGCCAACATAATTTTATCAAAGCTTGGATTTACCAACACATCAAATATCATGTCACACCCCGAAATATCAGAGCATTGGCGTGACTGGACTGGTATCCTCATTGCACAGCGGAAGTATTTGAGCTAAGACTTCTAGAAAATGAACACCACTAAGTACTCGAATTCCCTTGGGTTCTCCTATTCCAACCGTTCCATAGTTTTGAAAGTGCAACCTGAGAAAGAACATGCGAGAAAAATCAACATAAAGTTGAGCGAGTTCATAGTTTGTTTTGTATCAAATGCGTTTTAAAACAATTGTAATCTTGCATTAGAAAAACCGGTTTGTGAGATCTTAATATCTCAAAGCATTTGAAATGTCGTCTTTGTATATCGGTAACGAAATGTTTTATGCTATGTTTACAAACCGATATATGTAACTGTTGAGTTCGTAAACCAGTAATGATATGTTTTCTGTCGTATCTATAAACTGGTATTGAAATGATTTCTGTTATCTTTGTAAACCGGTATTGAAATGTTTTCTGTTATCTTGTAATCATGGTATGCTCTGATTCATTCATGGAGTCTGTTAAGGATCTATCAGTGGGTAGCGAGCCCCCTGACATAATGTACCATAAGCAAATAACCAAACCGAGAACACTTTGTCATCATTGGGATCACAAAAGCACTCCAGGGTATACCAACCAGGAGTGGGGCGTGCCTCAAGCCCAATAGATCTACACCTTTTGCACCTTGGTCACTAAGTGATTAATGGTTACTAATGTAGTTTCCCTACTTATGCACATTGATCATGTCATCTACTCCGTAACTAACATACCAATAGTTTTAGCATGTATTTCCCCTCGATGTTTTTGAAAACAAAACATTGAAAACAGTGAAAGGAGGGACATGAACTCACTGGGTTGTCTTGTTTTTCGTACGCAGACCAACCCAGTCCTATTGTTGTAACTTGGACATTCCCGTCCCTAGTCATGAAAATCATGCACGTTTTGTAAATACGTATTTGTTGTAAGAACCGGTAAGTTTAGCTTAAACCTTTTCGTAAACCATTTGAGTTCGTTGAAATCCTGTTGCGAAATGGTTTAGAAACATATGATTTTTGTTTCTCGAAACATTGTGTTTTTGCAAAACTTGCATGTCTTTCCACCCCCGAAAACATTTATAAAAATGTAAAACAGTAAAAAGTGGGGGTTATGAACTCACCTTGATGTCCTTGTGCAAAGCTAGCTTAGTGTGATTCCGTAGTGTCGTTCCAAGAACGTGAAGTAGCTAGCGTGCATCTATAGTATTCCTAGCAGGGAATAACTTATCAGTTTTCTAATTTAACGACGTAGTTAAACTACGTGTCCGAGCTCTACCGAATCGTTAACTAAACGACTCTAAAGTAGTGTTATCTAGACTTAGAATAACC
Source organism: Helianthus tuberosus (assembly GCA_030545235.1). Classification (NCBI taxonomy): domain Eukaryota; kingdom Viridiplantae; phylum Streptophyta; class Magnoliopsida; order Asterales; family Asteraceae; genus Helianthus; species Helianthus tuberosus. Next base: position 96,015,669 of record CM060357.1, on the reverse strand, counting down.
AATCTATGGTTATTTGATCCCATTTAATCGGGATAAATACTAAGTCTCGAAAACGACTTAGTATTCCGAATGGTTTATGATATATATATTTATATAAAAATATAAATATATTTACGTAGTCGTGTTAGTCGTCGTGAATTAGAAATAAATATAAATAATTATATTTATAGTATATGATTTCCGAATATTAAGCGTTTGAAATATGAATGCCGAGTTCCGAAGTTCGAAATAAATATAAAAATTATATTCGGTTCGTAAAAGAGTTTAGAATCGACATTTGAAATAAAAGTATACAAAGTTATTTGATTTGTTGATTCGTTGAAACTCGTTTCGTAAGTTATGAAGTGTCGCCAAAATAAGCATACCTTATATTTATATTTATGTTATAAAAAATACTTGAACCTCGATAGGTGTCGTTTTTAGAATATAAGTGAGTGTCGTATTACGGATTTTCCGAAAAACGGACAGAGTTTCCTCTATTTTTGGAATGACCCCGACAACACAAGTTGTCGTTATTTTGTCAAGATTCAACAATTGTCAACAAACAAAATATATATATATATATACTATTTGTCAAGCGCCAAAACATAAATAATCACTAGTGTATAAACGTTGTTTAATTGGGTCGAGCTCGGTTCGCATAAACTATCTAAAATAACGTGTATATATATGAAAGTTCAACGCGTTGTTAAACTTTACCGGGTCTTGCATTGACTGAGTTTGACCCAACAGTTGACCATCTTTGACCAGTTTGAACAGCGTTGACTTGTTGACCCAAAACCCGCACTTGAATCTGACCGATTTGCACCTTATCAAGACCCGAGCCACAAATCTGAACCCGAACAATTCCGTTAACTGCTGTTGACTGGTTTGACTGTGTTGACCCAAGTTGTCTAGCATTGACCAGTCAACCTGTTGTGTTGATTGAGTTGACTCACTGATTTGACCGAGTTGAACCAAAACAAATCTGACTTTTGCGGACCAAACCTGAATATTAACGACACCACCACTGTCGCAGATCACTGTCTTCATCATCTCATCGGTTATCATTCAGCAACGACATCACCATCATCGGACAATATAATAAAAAAACGAACACCAGTCATTATGTTGTTGCTCGGAGGTGAACGGAAAGAAAGAAAAAAAAGAAATCAAGATGGCAGATAGTTGAATACACCTTACCGGAGTTTCGCTGGAGATTCATCGGAACAAGAACATCACTAACCGCCGTCACCACTGTCATAGTCATCGTCATCCTCTTCCCGGAGATTGGCTCCGCCGCCAGCCCCGTCGTCTCTGCCCTCTCTCTCTCCGTCTCAGTGCCGCCGCATACGGCGGCACTCCCTCTCCTTTTGCTTACTGAACTGAGAGGGGGGGGGGTGTCGGGTGTGCTTGTTGTCGGACAAACGAGAGAAAGGAGGAGGGTAAGTGTGGCGGCGCGATTGTGGTGTGTCGCCGACAGAACCGAGTCGCCGAAGCTCGATTCCGGTCACCGGGAGAGGCAGAAAGGAATCAGTAGGGAAAACAGGCAAGTTATTTGTCTGTGATTTCTTTGTGGGTGTATATATGAAGAATAGGGTTTTCAAAGTAAAGAAGATAAAGAAGAAACAGTGTATGGTGTGCGTGTATTTGATCTGAGCTTTCACCAAATGAAGATAAGGTTACACTTCATTTATATATGTCTAGGGTTTTACCTTAATTGGCTTGGGCCCAGGGCCTACAAGCCCGTTACCAATGTTTTGAGAGGCCTGATAATTCTCCGAAGCCCGTTTTCGAATCCCGAACTTTGTAAAACGTCATAAAATAAAGTTTTTGGAACCGAAGCGCTAAAAATTGTGTAGTAAATCGTATTTAGACGCGTATGATCGTCGTCGCGTTAAAACGCGTAAAATGTTCCATCTGTTGTTTTTTTTTATCCGTTTTCGACTATGGCTAATAAAATTCGATTACGAAGCTAAATACATCGTAGTATTTCAATTTTAAGTTTATACGCGCATCTGATGCTTCCGTTTCGTCATTGATTGTCGGTGCGTTACTACAATCGCGTTTTTCGTTCACGTATGCGCTTTGTGACATTCGAATGCGTGTTATTTCCGCAAACCACATTCATAGGTTTAAATTATACGTATAGAATTCACATTTGTCGGCGTGGTCAATATTTTGTACGACATCAGTTCGTTATCGTTTATCGTTTCGCAGTTTTTCCGAAAATCACCATACGCGCACTGTAACGTCAGATAAGCGTTCCTAGGCATTCCACAAGCCTAATTAAGTTAATTCGTGCCTTAAACGCTATTTGTTATCGCCTTAAACGTTTGTTAATCGCGTAATTAGAAGCCGTTAATTACCGGTTGTCACATATCACATATAAACATCAATATCAGTCAAAAACAGCCTTTTTATTTATTCATGACACGTGTTACATTTGTACGGTACAGCCTAAATAGTCGGGTGTCACATTTATGGTTTTAAGACCATGAGAAACATATTTTAAGACGACTTTTATACTCATTCTGAAGATCTTTAAGTTCATCATCAAGTTTCATCATGGATCTTTCAAGATCCATGCTTAAACTTGTTAGATCTAAGCTTCTAACAAGCTTACATTGTGACAACTAGCACTTTTCCATGTATTCCGTACAATAATAAACAGTAATCTGTGCTTTAATGACTGTGCATGATTGAATTAACAAGACGAATGAATTTTTGATTACTGTCATATGCACACAAAGGTATTTCATGTTGCAAGATTGTTCATCATTATTACATGCAACACAATATGGTTCAATAAGTGTACATAACAAAGTTAACATAGTTATCAGACAAACTAGAAGTACTGATGGGAGTTCAGTACTCAGACAAATATGATGTTAAGACACAGAATAAGCCCCGGAACCAAGTGTTACACTAGAATAGTGTGTAGGAAAGTAGGGATTACAAAAGTGTTTTCCTATTGATGATGATTTAGGTGCGGAAAGTACTAGAAACACACTAAAACTTCAGAATTCTGAAGAAAACACCAAAAATCAGCAATTTTCAGCATTTTAACTCTAAAATCCAATGCAGAATTATGGTTTAATGGTCCAGAATACCTTCCTAAGTGTCGGGAAGACAAACTGTCATAAAAGGGAACATAAAGCACACTAAAATGCATAATTTAGCACCTTAACGAACCGGTAACCAACCGAAGAACCGGACACTACTCGGAACACCAAATTTTTACTAGAAGCATTGTTTTAATGTATCGAAGCTAGTTGTGATCATTACATACCATATTACTACATAAAGAATTACAACACACTTAAACATCAAAATTAATCATTTAAACACCTAACTAAATTAAGTAACTAAGATTGAAATCTAACAACATACCCCCCCCCCCCTAATGACCGGTTCTAGACATGGGACCCACCCCCATGATTTTCTAGTAATTATTTATTTGATTTGTTAAGGGTTCATGAAAAATAAAGACCACTAGATTTTGTGTTGTTGGAAGAACAATACTTGTAACCACAAGTTCCACTCATAACTCTCATTTCATCATTTCACCACTTCATCTCTTCCTCTCCCTTCTCCCTTGCTTACGGCCTCAACCCACCACCACATCACCATCATTTTCACTCCATTAACAACCATTCTAAGGTGAATCTAATGTGCTAGGAGCTAAGTTAAGGAGCTTGAAGGCATTGGAGCTTGAAGGACCATTCTCTAGAGCTTTTATCCACCTTGTTTATCATCTTCATCATCTTGATTTCTTCCCTAGCCCTTGTGCTAGTAATAAGCCTCTTGTAACTTGTTTTTACTTCTTATTTTGTTGGTTAAAAGATTATGTAAGTTGTTAAACATAAAGATTATAAAGAAACAAGAAGATAATCTTTAACATAAAGCTTAAAAATATAAGACTCTATGTTGATTTAGTGTATGTATGAATCTTGATTGTTGATTTCTTGTGATTATGTTTAAACACATGATCTAGCAAGTGAGAGCATGAATCTTGTGAAAAACAAAATGATCATCCTTTATTTTCAACATGAACTTGAAAATGAAGATGTTTTTGAGCATGATGAAGATGGATACATGTTATAAGACTTGTAAATGGATGATTACAAAAATAATTTTCTCAAGAAACCAAAGTTATTTACAAGATTAATGTGATCATGATTTTTAAGGAAACTAATCATGTTTTTAGTGTTAAATCAAGGATAGAAACATGTTGTTAACAAGAGAAATACAAGAAGAAATATTTTTGGAAAATGTTCATACAAGTTGTAAAAGACTAGATTTCACAAGAAAGGGATTTACAAACAAATAACCATATTTTTAAGGGTAACTAAACTTACTTAACAACATACTAAGTTACTACAAATTTTTGTAGTTTCAAGTTCATGATGTAGTGTAAATTGCATGATTTTGGCTCATGGTAAGTCTTAAAAGAATAGTTAATGATTGATGATGATTTTAAAAGAAAATGATATGCTTTTAAAGCATGGAAACCTCCATTTTTAAGGGGAAACTATGGCAAATTTTTTGTAGAATTTAAACACTTAGAAAAATATTTTTAAACAAGTGTTTACAAGTAAATTTTGAACATGGTTTTCATATAAAAACTTGCCATAATTTTTGTTAAAAAAATTACAAACATTGGCGGTTGATTTTTGATAAATAAAAGTGACTAAGTATATATTTAGGAAAATATATATTTAGATGTCACAATTTGTGTGATTACTTATATATTATGTGTATTAGTTATATTATTTTAGGAATTGAAAATAATATAACTTACCAAAACACCAAGTTTATAATACAAAATGTTACCAAAGATTCCAAGAAAACAAATATATAAGTTATACCCGAATACTTGATAAACCGAACAAGGACTACGGACTATATATATATATATATATATATGTATGTATTCCGGAATTAAATTTATATATATACTTTGAAAAATAAGTTAAACGGTATTTTGAAAATCAAAGAAACGGAAAATATGATTTTTACAAGTATTACAAGATATATCATATTTTACCAAGTAGAAAATATATTATTTTGAGTAGAGAGAAATATATATATTTTCTTGAACAATTAGAAGACATATTATTTTTAAAGAAAATACATATTTTCTTAAACAAATTAAGAATATATTATTTTGGGTGAAAAATGAAATTATGAATATTTTCTAAGTTAATCTTGAAAATATATTATTTTTGAGGTTTATATAAAAGTATAATTATTTTTGCCAAGGAAGATTTATGGATAATTTTCTATAAAAGTTTTCTTAAAATACATATATCTTAAGAATACAAATTGGTGATTTTTAGTTGATTAAAAATATTCCGAAAAGTTTAATACAAAGATGGAGTATGAAATACTTAAGGAATACAAGAAAATACGTATTCTCGTATGTACAAATACACATCGGAATACACCACCAATACTTGGCAAAATACACAAGTCAAACAATACACAAGTACACGTACACCCATGCTAGGGAAAATACAAATGTGGAAATACATAATAAACCAATTTAAAAATATACTGTTTTAACAACATTCCAAATAATTAGATAAATATAATTTAAGTTAAAATACTATTATTTTAAGCTAATAATTATATACTTTGGAATTCTACAATGTACATCAAAGACGTAACTCAAAGGATACTAAGTCTTAACAAACAACTAAGACTAAAAGTCGTTACACGACCTAAATGTCTAATAAAACATGGCACCTGTGTAGGTAGTTGTACGACTCGTAGGAGGACCTTTGAGTATACGAGACAGCTGGATGCAAACTTGTGAGTTCATGTCCCCCTTTTCTCTTAACTGTTTTCGGATTTATAACTCTCGGGGGTGAAATACATGTTACATATGTTTCAATGGTATGATTTGTCTATGAAATGAACTATTAGATCATGTGAGCATAGGTTGAAAACTGAAATACCAATAACTCTCATAAGAATCATGGACAAGGGTTAGATCTAACGGGTACGGCTGAGCCCCACTCATGGTCCCTATGTGACCACTTAGAGTGTTGTTGTGTCCTAGTCGAGGTGATTCGGCAAGGGTTAAGGGGATTTGACACAGTCAAGGTAATATAATACAGTCAAGGGGATATGACACAGTCAAGGTGATTTGACTCAGTCGAGGGGATTCGACACAGTCGAGCGGATTCGACACAGACAATAGTCTACTCAGATTGAGTACTCCCTATGTTGTCACATACATTAATGTCCTTGCAAAACATTAATTGATCTGTTCATAGACGCTTTCCATACCTGTTTTCAAAGGAGTCTCTCAAATGTTTACAAGTTTATCAGTACTCACACAAAACGCATGAACTCGCTCAACCTTTGTTGATGTTTACAAAATCACATGTATCTCAGGAAACAAGTTGGATCTTGGGCGCTGGTGTTGTTTCGGGATGTAGATTTCAAGTTTAGATGTCATCCACTTTTGTTGGTTTGTAACTTAATCAGAGGTTGTGTTGTTTGAAACTTAAATGAATGGTGTTTGTAATGTTTTGAAACTTTATGAACGGATGAACATCCTGTTTTAATCATATAGTTGTTTATTATAATTGAATGCAATTATATTGAACAAGTCACACGTCATGCGCTTCCCTAAAAGTCATGGTGTGACATACACATGGTGGATCTAACTAAAACCACAAGATCAATGTTTCCAACTTCATATCATACATCAAACAACTTCATAACAACTTGTTTTCATAATGGTTATGTTAGATTTTCATATTTTCATCTTTGAAAGTTTGGTTTCTTAGATTATGTAACTTGTACATAGCATGAACATGAAGTAAAAATGAGTGTAAGAGACTTACCACTAGCTCTTGTGGCTAGGGAAGTGGCAAAGAACACAAGACGAAGAAGAATGAAGAAGATTTGTTGGATAAAAGCTCCTAGTGAAGGTCCTCCCACTTCTTTTTCTTGTAGCCTTCTTTGATCATCTTCATACACCTTGTGACACCCTTGGAATAGCTTGAAAGTTGCAAGAAAATGGTGATGGTATGGAGAGTGGGTGTGGCCGAGAGTAGAGAAGAGAGTAGGAGGAAGATGGAGTGAAAATTTTGAATGAAATGATAAGGAAAATGAACTTGTGGGTTTTCTTATAATCTTCCAACAAAACAATGTCCAATGGTCTTCATTGTCACACCCCCAAAATCCACAAGCGAAGTATCACCGCAGGAGGCGTGACTGACCAGGATCAAGCCACCAATCATATTGAACAATGTATAATAATAAAGATAAAACCAACCACAATATAATTGGTGTTCAAAACAATTTAACCAAGTTCAAGATATCAGTGGAAGCATAAGGTGTAAAACCAAAAACACAGGTTTTAAAGTCCAAATGTTTAACACGGAACTCAACAGTCCATGTCCCACAACGACCTCTCCTTCTCGTGCAAGCTCCAAGTAAACACCTAACGACCTGCAAGGCATATAGTAACGAATCAACAACAAAGTTGAGCGAGTTCACAGTTGGTTGTCCATTTTAAAGTTGTTCCAAAAACCATAAGTTCATTCAAAAACCCAGAGTTATCCAGTTCCTTGTTTCCCAAACCATAAGTAGTGGGGGCTACCCCATGTTATCCACTAGACCCGTTACCATATCGACCACTGACTGAAGTAAGTTGGTGCCCTAACGTCAATGTCTATCGTCATTGACTACTGCCCAGATCCCTTAGTTCACGCCCGTCCTCTGCGGCACGGTGTGAGGCTTGTCAAACCTAAATAGCGCTATCTAACTAATGACCCGCTCGCCATTGGCCCGGCGATTAAGTCGATATAAAAATGAGGGACTTCATGATAGAGATTTTGGTCTAGTATCAATGTTATCACCCTTCAATAAATAGGATGTGGTACGTGTCCCCAAAGCAGGAGATCACGCAGGTTCCGATCAAATCCTTAGTACATGTTATCACCCTTCAATAAAGAGGATGTGGTACGTGTTCCAAACCAGGAGGTCTGCAGTTTCCGTTTAAATCCTTTACCCATTCCCAACCACCGGGAATCCCATGCCTTGTAGAAAGTGTGAACTCACCTTAGGTTAGCTCGGCAGATACACGAAAAGGTCACTTGAGCTATATGTGGTCAACCACGTCCTAACTTGGTTACCATACAAGTCAGGTCTAGGTTCAAGTAGTGCACATAAGTTTTACACATAAACTAACAAGATACAACACGTAATGATCATGGCACATTCAACACGTTAACAGTCCAGTAAATATCATATCCGAACTTGTGCGACTCAAATGATTGGGCTCGCACAAGTTTAATGGCCCAACAGCCCTGTGCGATTCACTAATTGAAGCCCAATAGTATCCGGCCCAACCTGTTGTACTTCCAGCACAACTTGTGCGACTCACAATAGGTTGTGCGACTCAAAACATACCCGACCCAAATAACATAAGCAATCCACATGCATACGGCCCAGACAAATAAACATGATTCAACTTGTGCGGTCCATTTGGCCTTGTGCGACCCGGGACATCTTGTGCGACTGGGTTTTGGGCTTTAAGGCCCAACGGCATAATAAAGTTCAAATGATGTATGTGGCCCAAGACTTGTGCGATCGGCACCACCTTGTGCGATCCACTTGTCTTGTGCGATCATGCAGTTCTAGTTTGTACAATGTACTTAAACAGTTGCACCAAATCTTGTGCGACTAAGGGACTATTGCGATCAGATCAGATCTTATGTGATCTGATCTTGTGCGATCAATGGGGACTTGTGCGATCCATTATTGTTTCCGTGAAGCATGGCAACAGTTTCATTATTTCCATTTATGCGACCCAATCAAACAAATTAACAGTTTCTAATTACCCCTTTATTCGATCAAACAAGATCTCATCAATTAATTCATATGAACCCTAAAATCATTTATTCATAACAACAACTCATCATCACTATCATTGGATCAACTATAGGATTAACACTTAAATCCTAACCCATCATGCAACTAACCATATCATCATTATATGATTTAGATCGAAACATACTTGCATATCATATTATTCTTCTTATCAATCAAAACCAATAGACCACACATTCAATCAAGGTCATTATAACATCCATTAACAAGAACAGTTTCATTGTATTTTGGAAACAATCTTCATGATTACTATTTATTAGCATACCTTCTAACATGAAACCCTAGTCTAACATAACAACACATTAAAGATCATATAATCAAACAATAACAAAAACACTAACCGGAAGGGAGCGATGTGTTACAAGGCAAAGAAGATCACGTTGCAAAGGAAGTAAGGCTTCGAGTTATGGGGATGGGGCTGCCGTGGAACAAGAGAGAAGAGAAGAGAAGGGCACGTACGAATACGACTAGTCAAATAATACACATGGGAATCCCCCACTAATCATCGCAAAGATGTTTGGGAAACCGCGATACGGATTAATACGATACACATGGGAAGCCCCCACTAATCATCGTAAACACGTTTGGGAAACCGCGATACAGATTAATACAGTACATGGTTTACGAAATAAACATATGATTTACGAACACTATAACTAAACAACCAACTGTGAACTCACACAACTTTGTTGTTGACTCGTTGTTACATGCCTTGCAGGCCTTTAGGTGTATAACATTGGAACTTGCTGTCTGGGAAGCTGGAGTGGTCATGGGTCGAGTTACATGGAAACGCAACACAAGACTAAGAGCTTGTACATGTGGTTAATAAACACTTAACGAATTAAGTATGCTTCCGCTGTAAACTGTGAAATATTGTAACGTTGTAACACTATTGTTAATAAATGAAAGTTTTATTTAAATATACTCGTGAGTTCAATGTGATTGGTGACTAAGATCCTGGTCAGTCACGCCTCCAAGCGGTGGTACTTCGCTTGTGGATTTTGGGGGTGTGACAGATTGGTATCAAAGCCATTGGTTATAGTGAACTTGGTTTTATTTAAAAAGGGAAAAATGTTTTGTAAAACCAGACTATAACCGGACAGTTCTAAAGACGTGAATACGACCATGACACTCAGCTCCAGATTGCAAGGTTCGTCTCTCATATACTCATTGTACTACATAACTAGTGAACACCTACATACGATATTGCATGTGATTGCACGTTTAGCACAAACAATATGAATTCATGTACACTTGCACGTATTATGAGACTGATAGGGTGGTAATTCCCTAAACCTTCAAGACTTACGCTTTGTAATACCCTTTGAATGCTACTCGAGTTTGGGGAACCATTTAACATGAGTTAAGAGGAGCTGAGATGAACATGCAAATCACAATATTATTGTGGGTGCACACATAATAATAATGTGGGGTGCATGTGAGTCCCAGTGAGGCTTAACAAGTGGAAAAGGGGTTCCGTCCCGTTATTGGATCAATGAGAAACATAACAAACCTATAGGGGTCATAGCAGTAATTGTCCCCTACTCAAAATCAAGCATAAACTTTTCATTTATCTTTGGATCCTTTCGAAACTCGATGCTATTGAGTGTTACCTGAACACCCCTCTGAGCTCAGCGGATCGTGTAGAATGTTAGGTGCTTATACGAATGTCCATGTGTTGGATGTCGCAGCGTCGAATGATTGATCAATACCTTTCTCACCTTTCTTCATTTGCTGGAACTTAACGTATTGACGCCTCAGATTCTGAAGTGCGATTACTTCTGCAACACTCCCGCAACATATTTTGCATTACTTGAACCACTTGCAACATCGATGGACAGGAGGATGAGCGTAGCACTTTACCGACCTCAGTACTTTGACGACCCTGATTACCGGCAATGAACACCAGCGAATTGACTTCAATCAAATCCTTAACCTTTCTCAGCGACCCATGGGAGTCAACTTTTATGAATCAATCGAGGAATAAGTGATGATAATTGACCTTAGTGTGGTATGCGTAACTGCTAGCGCAGTGAATAACGCTTTAGGACGTGGCTCAGGATTTGAAATAGATGAACTATGATGGTGAAGAATAGTAGGGCTTCGTTTCGAGCAACGACATTGGGGGGTAGCAGTCACAACGACAACAAGGTGCTCGTAACCCTAGCTTATTGTAAGGAAATAAAGGTGCCTGCAACATGGTTTGGCCGTAGTTAAGTTAAGAGGTCGACGATCAAAGGAACAACGACAACACTTGGAATCCTAGTAATGAAAACAACAACACCAGGAATGATGCTCTTGGAAGATGCATTTAGATTTGGCATGGACGACGTCAGGACTTTAACACCATGGTAGCTAGTAGGAGTAGCAATCCGTTTCGTCTCTGTTCCGTTTGACCTGGATGCTTCTAGGAGTTTGAACCTGTTGTGGAGTCGGCTGGTGGCAAGCTAACGAAAACCTCATATGATCGTTGGGATGCAAGCACGACCTTGTGGGACAAGTGTTCGACACCGACCTTCTACTGTTATTCTTGATAGGTGTGCCCTGTGAGGGGACAATTCTACGTAACCCTCTCCCTCGTGGAGGATCGTTATCTGTTCAAACGCGCCAGAGTGGCACAATGGTTAGCTTCATTTCAGCAAGAAAGGCCAGGAGTGTCTACGGAAGGATTACCCCACAATGTCAACACTCGATACTGATGTCAAGGCTAAGGAAAAGAGGATCCAGGATCCACCAATTATTCGTGATTTCTCCCTAAGTGTTACCAGAAGAACTGTCAGGTTTATCTACACATAGTCAGGTGGGATATCAGATCCGTATCATGCCAGAAGTAGCCCTTGTTGCTAGTACATCTTATTATCTTACCACAGGAAGGTTGCAGAAACTGCCTAATCAACTTCAGGAATTATTGAACTTGAGTTTCATCGGATCTAGCTTTCGCTTTACGGAGCCCTCACTATACTCAACAAGGTGACAGAGAAGAACCATTTGCAACATCATGCACCATGATCATTGAGTTGATCAACACACCAGCGGCTTCAGGGATCACATAAATCGATCGCATTTGTTGACAACACTCTGAATCCTGACCAGGAGAATGGAACGCCATGGGTGGCATTTATATCTTATTGTTAGAACTTCTGAGGGAGGAGCTTCACCGCTCAAAGTCTTGTTAAAAATAATTTCTGGGATGGAGAGGTATCTTTTGGATATATAATCAGCGAAGTAGGGTTGCACGTGGATCCTGCTAAGATCCGTCTTGGTTGGAAAACTGATCAACACCAAAGAGTCCTTCGTGGACACAACAATTTCTTGGTCTCACTTGATACTATCGCAGGTAAATCACGGGATTTTCAAAGGTCGCACAGGTTAAACCTCTCTAGCACAGCAGGGTGCTGTGTTCGTGAAAGACGGTACAGGAGGACGTCCTTTCAGCTTTCGAATCCTGACTCTGCAATGCACTAAGCAACATTTACACCTGAGGATGCAGGTGATTCAGTGGTATATCCTTATGGTCTGAACCAGAGTCCTAGCAGCACACCGACGCAACATGAGAGAATGATGATTTACGTGATGGAACTACAAAGGGGAAACTGCACGACACACAACTGGCGGAGAAAACCGTGGCCTTGAAATTTTAGATGGAGGCACTACTTGGACGGTACCAGATGTGTTATTTAGACCGATCGCAAGGGCCTCCCATGTACCTTGACTTCGACAAAACTAATTCAGTTAGTGGCATCACTGGAGGAAACTTTGGGATGATTACAACTATGAAATTTGAACGTGCACGAGCTCTGCAGCTCGCTATCGACTCTAACTTACCAGAATCAGACTCGCTCTGTTCAAACTAGAGAACTGAAGGAAGAGGAGTCTTCAAGTCGAAACCATGGGGGCATGGAGAAGCAACCTTTGACAAGTCGGACGATACTCGCTACCTCATAGAAACGAATGCGGGACTCATTACACGGCAACTGAAGGGAACTCGCGTTGAGCAAGCACGCCAGTGTTGACATTCTAGCCGTTTGGGTTTTGATGAGAGGCGTTAGGATTTACATACCCTGTAATGGTAATTGGACATGAAAGCTCATCTAGCCAAGTATGTGAATGATGGATCGACTTGTGGAAAGTCAAGGTGTAGCATCAGCAACCAGCAACACTAGCATAAAAAAAACAGACTGCCATGGAGTTGGTGGATAGTCTACTTACAACTCGAAACGGAAACAATACCACCTGGATGCTCATTGATTGTCTTGGGTAACCAGCACACTTTCTAGCCAGCTAAGAAACGGATAAGTTCCCTACACTTGCAGTCATCTACCTGAAGGAAGCGGTTGCTAGGCACGGGGTGCCAACCTTCACTACCTCTAATCGCAACCCATGATTTTCATCTGATTTGTGGCAAGCGATGCACAAATCCTTTGGCTCGCGCCTAGGCATGAGCACAGTATATCATCCACAGACGGATGGGCAGACTGAACGCACCATCCAAACTCTTGAAGACATGCTTCGAGCACGTGAAATCGACTTTGGCAACGGACGGAGAAGACACCTCCCTTTAGTGGAGATTTCGAATGACAACAACTACCACACCAGCATCCAAGCTGTTTCGCTTGAGGCATTGTACAGACGTAAATGCCGATCGCCTCTCTGTTGGGCAGAGGTTGGCGACGGCCAAATCACTAGCCCAGAACTTGTAGTTGTTACAACCGAGAAGATTGCTCAGATTCGACAACGAATGGCGGCAGCTCGTGACCGTCAGAAAAGCTACGCTGATAAGCGCAGGAAACCACTCGAGTTCCAGGTTGGGGATCGAGTGCTACTCAAAGTCTCACCTTGGGAAGGTGCAGTTCGTTTTGGCAAACGAACCCACGATACGTCGGACCTTTCGAAATCACAGAGAAAGGAGGCGAGGTGGCCTACAAACTGAACCTACCCAAAGAACTCAGTGGAGTTCACAACGTATTCCACGTGTCAAATCTGAAGAAGTGTCTGTCAGATGAGACCCTCATAGTTCCTCTCAAGGAACTCACAATCGACGATCAGCTGAGATTCGTCGAAGAACCTGTAGAGATTTCTGACCGAGACGTTAAGGTCCTCAAGCGCACCAGAATACCTCTTGTTTGAGTTCGTTGGAACTCCCGTCGTGGCCCAGAGTTTACCTGGGAACGAGAAGACCAAATGAAACTCAATTATCCCCAGTTTTTCGAGAAAAGTGCAAGCACTACTGAGACTGAAGCTACTATGGAATTTCGGGACGAAATTCCAAATCAACGGGGGAATGATGTGACACCCCAGGAAAAACCAGGAAGAACACGCAACATAACTAGGTTCCTCAGTAACTACGTGCTAAATTTTGGGACGAAATTTATTTCAAGTTGGGGATGATGTGTCAACCCGAACTTTCAAAGTCAGTTACGTCTTAATCTTATGACCTTAACTCCGTTAAGTTGTGGTAACTCTGTTATATGTCATGTATTGGGCCACACTACCGACCACGATTAGATTTGGGCCTGTTGACTGGGCCGGTTGTTGTTGATGTTGGCTGGGCCGGTTGTTGTTGTATTGCCCAAACCAAACCCTTTTACCAAACCCATTGTGTTGTAACACCCAGCCCAATCCCTCGATTTCCCCTAGTATCTCTCGGCCCAAACCCATTGAGCGAATTAGTGGCCCAAATCTGATTATACCCTTCTTATATTTACGTAAATATTATACTAGGCCTCACATCTCCACTGGTCGCTAACCCTAAACATCTCTATAGTTGATTACGGCAGAAGAGACCTCTCAAAACATAATCTGGTTCCATCTAATCATTGGTTAGTAAATCTTGATTGTTAAAGCTATTGTTAATTGCTAGTTGATGACAATGTTTATGTATAGTCTTGATTGTTAAAGTTATTACTCCGTGTTAAGCACTTAACTGTTTCGTGATTCCTGATTTAGTATTGATATGGGAGCGATCGACTGTTGATTGTGACCACGTGAGTATGTTGCTCGATGAATGAGAACCGTGATGTTTTAATACGTAGAACTCAGTAATTATTAAATGTTATTGTGCGACTTGTTAGGGTTAGTATTGATAAATGTTAACTGGAACATGGTTTCTTGATGAATCGACTTGATGTTAATGCTTAGATGTCGGCTGGACCCATATCATTGTTGGGTATCGAAACTGTTAGTATTGCCATAATGAGCGATTCTTGGGTAATAAATTAGATGTAATTGGATTGCAGAATATTTGTTGTGTGGTTATAATTTGCGAGCATGATTAATATTAAATGATTCTTGGTGCTTCACTCATTAGGTTATTAATCTAAATGTAACAGAATATAGATATTAATCAGGGATCAAGATAGGCTTAGCAAAATGGAAATTAATTGTGTTGGGATAGATCTGGAAATATGAAACCATGTTATAATGAGATGAAACGGTTGGGCCAGGGAGGGGGTAATTGGATCCGATGAAAGATAGGCTTCACATGGTAACATGGATCGAATACCTGGGCAGAAAGCATACCCGATAGTTGGATCATTATATATTAGAAGGATTTCTAATATTTACTGGATTAGCTCATTGGGATCGGACCATGCAATGGGGTTAGGGAATTTAATATTCCACATTCAAATGTTATAATGTGTATAACTTACCTAGTTCTACATAAACATATGATAGGTGTGCATGATTTATTTACAAATTTATGTGTTGCTAGTGTGGGCCGAAATTTAGTGGGCTGGTATGACGTAAAGTACTAAATGAGTATTAACAGTGGACTGTAAAAATGGATTATGGGCCGATGAGTGGCTGTGATTAGTGCAAAAATGAAGTGTAATTATTAACATGATTAATATGGTATTCTTGTATTGCTAAATTGACTGTGTGACTTGAACTACATGTTACATGTACAGTAAGTGTGTGTGATATGTGAACAAATTTTAAATGAAATATATGGTTCATTTGCACATAAAACTGATTACTACTGGTAACCATGATAGGACGTGAGTAATCAAGTGTTGACAGGTAGATAATCCTACCGAGCAAATCAAAGGTGAGTTCACACTCCTAAGGCATGGGATTCCCGGTGGGTTGGGAATGGGATTGAATAATTACTCGTACTATCAGTACTATTAAACTACTTACTACTGTCCTCGAATTGAAGGGCACATACGTAAAACCTACGTACACTCATACCTACTACTGTCCTCGGATTGAAGGGCACGTACGTAAAACCTACGTTCACTCATACCTACTACTGTCCTTGGATTGAAGGGCACGTACGTAAAACCTACGTACACTCATACTTGCTACGGTCCTTGGATCAAGAAGGGCACGTACGGATACGACTAGTCAAATAATACACATGGGAAGCCCCCACTAATAATCGCAAACATGTTTGGGAAACCGCGATACGGATTAATATGATACACATGGGAAGCCCCCACTAATCATCGCAAACACATTTGGGAAACCGCGATACAGATTAATACAGTACATGGTTTACGAAATAAACATATGATTTACGAACACTATAACTAAACAACCAACTGTGAACTCGCTCAACTTTGTTGTTGACTAGTTGTTACATGCCTTGCAGGCCTTTTGGTGTATAACATTGGAACTTGCTGTCTGGGAAGCTGGAGTGGTCATGGGTCGAGTTACATGGAAACGCAACACAAGACTAAGAGCTTGTACATTTGGTTAATAAACACTTAACGAATTAAATATGCTTCCGCTGTAAACTGTGAAATATTGTTACGTTGTAACACTATTGTTAATAAATGAAAGTTTTATTTAAATATACTCGTGAGTTCAATGTGATTGGTGACTAAGATCCTGGTCAGTCACGCCTCCAAGCGGTGGTACTCCGCATGTGGATTTTGGGGGTGTGACACGAAAACTCTACCACAAGTAGGTGCCTTTCCCAGCCGTTACCAAAGTCGATTACACATGCTCGAAGCATGCCTTCAAGGGTTTGGATGGTGCGTTCCGACTGTCCATCCGTCGGAGGATGATATGCTGTGCTCATGTCTAAACGTGAGCCAAAGAATTTGTGCATCGCTTGCCACAATTCGGATGTAAAACGTGAGTCATGATCAAAAATGATGGAGGTTGGCACCCCGTGCCTCGAAACTACTTCCTTCAGGTAAACGTCTGCTAAAGTAGAAAACTTATCCATTTCCTTGATAGCCAGAAAATGTACAGACTTGGTCAGTCGATCCACGATCACCCAAATGGTATCGTTTCCTTGTTGAGATCTAGGTAGGCCAGTAACAAAGTCCATGGAAATTTGCTCCCATTTCCATGTCGGGATCTCTGGTTGCTGAAGTAGGCCTGATAGTTTCTGGTATTTGAACTTGACCCTAGCACAGGTCAAACATTTACTGACATAGGCAGCTATATTAGCTTTCATGTGGGGCCACCAGTATGTAGTCTTGAGATCGTGGTATATCTTATCCGAACCAGGATATACCGAGTAACGAGACTTGTGTGCTTCATCCATCACAAGCTCATGTAGATTACCATAAAACGGAACCCAGATGCGCCCTGCCATGTAGTAAGCGCCGTCTTCCTTTTGTTCTAACCATTTCTTCGATCCTCACAGGGACTCAGCCCTGATGTTCTCTTCTTTCAATGCTTCAACCCGAGCATCACGAATTTGAGCGGTAAGACTAGAGTGAATGGTAAGCTGTAACGCACGTACACGCTTAGGTTTGGTTTGGTTTCCTTTCGACTGAGGGCGTCAGCCACAACATTGGCTTTGCCTGGATGGTACTTGATTGTGCATTCGTAGTCCTTAAGGAGTTTGATCCATCGATGTTGTCGCATGTTCAACTCCTTCTGGTTGAAGATATGCTGGAGACTCTTGTGATCGGTGTAGATGGTGCATTGGGTACCGTACAAGTAATGTCTCCATATCTTAAGAGGAAACACCACTGCTCCCAACTCCAAGTCGTGAGTAGTGTGTTCTTTTCGTGAACTTTAAGTTGTCGTGATGCGTAAGCAATGACTTTTTCACGTTGCATCAACACACAACCAAGTCCTTGAATTGACGCGTCACAATAAACCACGAAATCGTCTGTGCCTTCAGGTAACGAGAGAATAGGTGTGCTACAAAGTCTCTCCTTTAAGTGTTGAAATGCGGACTCCTGTGCATCACCCCAACGATAGGTGACACCCTTCTGAGTTATTGAAGTGAGAGGTTGCACAATCTTTGAGAAATCCTTGATAAATCTTCTGTAGTAACCCGCCAAACCCAAGAATTGGTGGATTTCAGTTGGCGTATGAGGTGCAGGCCAGTTCCTGATTGAGTCAACCTTGGATCGATCCACATGAATCCCATCCTCATTTACCACGTGGCCTAGGAAATGGATTTCACGAAGCCAAAAGTCGCATTTTGAAAACTTATCATGCAGCTGCTCTACTCGAAGAAGTTCTAAAATAAGTCACAGATGATGCCCGTGTTCCTCCTGACTCTTAGAATAGATCAGGATGTCGTCGATGAAAACAATAACGAACTTATCCGGGTAGGGTTTGCACACTCAGTTCATAAGATCCATGAAGACCGCAGGTGCGTTCGTCAACCCAAAAGGCATGACCATAAACTTGTAATGGCTGTAACGAGTCCTGAATGATGTCTTAGAGATGTCCTTGTCTCGGACTCTCAGTTGATGATAGCCCGATCTCAGATCAATCTTTGAGGAGAAGCTCGACCCTTGCAACTGGTCGAACAAGTCATCAATACGAGGAAGAGGATAATGATTCTTCACGGTAACCTTGTTGAGTTCGCGGTAGTCAATACTCATTCGTTAGGTACCGTCCTTCTTCTTCACAAACAAGACTGGAGCTCCCAGGGAGAAGAGCTAGGACAAATGAAACCCTTGTCCAAGAGTTCTTGTAGTTGCGTAGATAGTTCCTCCAGTTCTGATGGGGCTAAACGATAAGGTGCACGAGCTATGGGCGCTGCTCCAGGGGCTAGCTCAATTTGAAACTTGACCTGACGATGAGGCGGAAGACCAGATAATTCCTAAGGAAATACCCTTGGAAAATCGCGCACGACATGGATGTCTTCTATCTTCTTCTCTTTCGTTGAGGTGTCAGTAACGAGGGCTAGAATAGTTGTGTGGCCCTTTCGTAAGCATTTCTGGGCCTTAAGGAAAGATATGATGCCTACTACTGCACCACTCTTGTCACCATGAATCATGAGAGGTTCTCCAACAAAACGAGGGATGCGAACAATTTTCTCCTTGCAAAGATTTTCAGCTTGAAATTGAGATAACCAATCCATCCCAATGATGACGTCGAAACTACCAAGAACGATTGGGACAAGGTCGATAGGGAAAGTCTGATCAGCAAGAACAAGATTACAACCCTTAACTATGTGTGTGGCCTCAAGATTTTTACCGTTTGCTAGTTATACGACATGCTTGGTGTTCAAAAGTGTTGGGGTACGCTTAAGCATCTGACTAACTTTTAAGGACACGTAACTAGTATCGGCACCCGAATCAAATAAAACAGTAACAAAGAAGTCATTCAGTAGAAACTTACCCGTCACAACATTGGGATCATTCTTCGCTTCACCCTGACCAATCACGAAAACACGTCCCCTGGCACCATTGCCATTATTGTCACCCCATTGTTTCCATTTCCCTGGTTGTTGTTGTGGTTGTTCTGATTCTGGTTCAGCTGAGGACAGTCTTTCTTGAATTGGCCTTCAGCACCACACTGAAAACATCCCTTGTTGTTACCCCTCTGTTGCTGCTGCTGTTGGTTCTGTGGAGTCCGCTGTTGTTGCTGTCGTCGCTGATTCGCAGGATAGAGGCTCCTGCAATCCTTGGCCGCATGACCATGTTTGTTACATCTCTGATAGTTTCCCATAGTGCACGGTCCGCTGTGGTGAAAGCCACAACGATTTCATTTGGGGTGATTTCCCTTGTACCCACTCTGACCCAGATTCCCAGAAGACTGCTGACCGTGGCTCTTGTAGTCGTCAGTTCTCCACTGCTGAGACTGAGACTGAACAGAAGTAGAACCTTTGCTTGAATTTCCATCCCATTTATTCTTTCTGTCGCTAGGAGCATCTGAAGTAGTGGTAGTACCACTAATACGTTTAGGCAGCTTGTTCTGCTCAACTTCCTGATCAGTGAGGCGATGGGATTGTCGAATGACTTGCTGGATGGTACCAAGGTTAGTCGCAATCACATGGCTCTGAATCTCTGGCACTAGACCCTTGAGGTACAGCTCGATACGTTTGATAGGAGGATCCACAATAGTAGGGCACAATACAGCCAATTCGTTCGATCTTTTCGTATACGCTTCGATTTCAGACCCTGTCATCTTCAGATTGTAAAATTCCACCTCTAGCTTGTGAATGT
Source organism: Helianthus tuberosus (assembly GCA_030545235.1). Lineage (NCBI taxonomy): Eukaryota > Viridiplantae > Streptophyta > Magnoliopsida > Asterales > Asteraceae > Helianthus > Helianthus tuberosus. The sequence goes on along the minus strand of CM060357.1, from coordinate 95,995,405 downwards.
CGTCGCGATGATAGTACTCCTCCTTGATTAGATCTTTGAAGTCGTTCCATGGGGTGGCATTAGCAGTTACCAACCCTAGCATTTGAACCTGTGCATTCCACCAAGTTAACGCAGCACCTTTGAGTGTTCCAGTAGCAAATTTCACCCTACGAGCCTCAGGGTATTCACACATCTCAAAAACGGATTCGATCTTCTCGAACTAGTGGAGAAGACCTACAGCTCCTTCTGTGCTGTTGAAGGTACTGGGTCGGCAATCCATGAAAGTTTTGAATGTACACACGGGAGGCTGAGCAGGTTGACCTCTAGCGCGAGAAGGAAAAGACAAGGTTAAGCACAAGAGTTGGTTCGCGAGAGTAGGATCTAAACATCCTAGGATAGGTCGAAATGGCAGGTTATACCTCCTGCAGGGGCTGCTGCGAGTGCCTCAGCAACTCGTTTGTTGATTAGAGCCATTAGCTGGGCTTGAGTCAAGTTCAGGCGTTCACTCATGATCTTCACATCGAAGGTAACACAAGTAAGAAAGGTGTCGTGAAAGTGCGTAAGTGTGGAATGAAAGAAGAGAGCAAGCACACAAGGTTTCAAGCAATGGTTGTTACGCTAACTAAGCATATCATGATCAAATGCACTACTTAAGCTAACGGGTAGGCAATACAAACACAAACCATATTACCTAAGATGTTGAGCCTTGCACGTGGAGCGAAGTGTCGTTGTGGATCGTTGAGCACTGTACAGGTTATAGTCTGGTTTTGTCAAAAAGCTATTCTCTTTTTAAAACCAAGTTCACTATAACCAATGCCTCTGATACCAATCTGTCACACCCCCAAAATCCACAAGCGGAGTATCACCACAGGAGGCGTGACTGACCAGGATCAAGCCACCAATCATATTGAACAATGTATAATAATAAAGATAAAACCAAACACAATATAATTGGTGTTCAAAACAATTTAACCAAGTTCAAGATATCAGCGGAAGCATAAGGTGTAAAACCAAAAATAAGTTTTAAAGTTCAAATGTTTAACATGGAACTCAACAGTCCATGTCCCACAACGACATCTACTTCTCGTGCAAGCTCTAAGTAAACACCTAACGACCTACAAGGCATATAGTAACGAATCAACAACAAAGTTGAGCGAGTTCACAGTTGGTTGTCCATTTTATAGTTGTTCCAAAAACCATAAGTTCATTCAAAAAGCCAGAGTTATCCAGATCCTTGTTTCCCAAACCATAAGTAGTGGGGGCAACCCCATGTTATCCACTAGACCTGTTACCATATCAACCACTGACTGAAGTAAGTTGGTGCCCTAACGTCAATGTCTATCATCATTGACCACTGCCCAAATCCATTAGTTCACGCCCGTCCTCTATGGCACGGTGTGAGGCTTGTCAAACCTAAATAGCGCCATCTAACTAATGACCCGCTCGCCATTGGCCCGGCGATTAAGTCGATATAAAAATGAGGGACTTCATGATAGATATTTTGCTCTAGTATCAATGTTATCACCCTTCAATAAAGAGGATGTGGTATGTGTCCCCAAAGCAGGAGATCACGCAGGTTCCGATCAAATCCTTAGTACATGTTATCACCCTTCAATAAAGAGGATGTGGTACGTGTTCCAAACCAGGAGGTCTGCAGTTTCTGTTTAAATCCTTTACCCATTCCCAACCATCGGGAATCCTATGCCTTGTAGAAAGTGTGAACTCACCTAAGGTTAGCTCGGCAGATACACGAAAAGGTCACTTGAGCTATATGTGGTCAACCACGTCCTAAAATGGTTACCATACAAGTCAGGTCTAGGTTCAAGTTGTGCACATAAGTTTTACACATAAACTAACAAGTTACAACACGTAATGGTCATGGAAACCACACTCAACACGTTAACAGTCCAGTACATATCATATCCAAACTTGTGCGACTCAAATGATTGGGCTCGTACAAGTTTAATGGCCCAACAGCCCTGTGCGATTCACTAATTGAAGCCCAATAGTATCCGGCCCAACCTGTTGTGCGTCCAGCACAACTTGTTCGACTCACAATAGGTTGTGCGATTCAAAACATACCCGGCCCAAATAACATAAGCAATCCACATGCATACGGCCCAGAAAAATAAACATATTTCAACTTGTGCGGTCTATTTGGCCTTGTGCGACCCGGGACATCTTGTGCGACTGGGTTTTGGGCTTTAAGGCCCAACGGCATAATAAAGTTCAACAGATGTGTGTGGCCCAAGACTTGTACGATCGGCACCACCTTGTGCGATCCACTTGTCTTGTGCGATCATGAAGTTCTAGTTTGTATAATGTGCTTAAACAGTTGCACCAAATCTTGTGCGACTAAGGGACTTGTGCGATCAGATCAGATCTTATGTGATCTGATCTTGTGCGATCAATGGGGACTTGTGCGATCCATTATTGTTTCCGTGAATCATGGCAACAATTTCATTATTTCCATTTATGCGACCCAATCAAACAAATTAAAAGTTTCTAATTACCCCTTTATTCGATCAAACAAGATCTCATCAATTAATTCATATGAACCCTAAAATCATTTATTCATAACAACAACTCATCATCACTGTCATCGGATCAACTATAGGATTAACACTTAAATCCTAACCCATCATGCAACTAACCATATCATCATTATATGATTTAGATCGAAACATACTTGCATATCATATCATTCTTCTTATCAATCAAAACTAATAGACCACACATTCAATCAAGGACATTATAACATCCATTAACAAGAACAGTTTCATTGTATTTTGGAAACAATCTTCATGATTACTATTTATTAGCATACCTTCTAACATGAAACCCTAGTCTAACATAACAACACATTAAAGATCATATAATCAAACAATAACAAAAACACTAACCGGAAGGGAGCGATGTGTTACAAGGTAAAGAAGATCACGTTGCAAAGGAAGTAAGGCTTCGAGTTATGGGGATGGGGCTGCCGTCGAACAAGAGAGAAGAGAAGAGAGCTTAGGGTTTTGTGTGTATGTTTACTTGTGTTAGCAAATAATGAGAAACAAAACTCCCCAAGGGATAGGTGCAAGCGTATAGGAGGAGTGGGCCGAACCCATGCTTGGGCTGCCCATGGTCTCGAGCTCAAGATGTGCAAGATTGGGCCGAGAGACTGTGTATGACAAAGAACGAGTTGTGCGGCCCAAAGGGCTTGTTCGATTTCATTATATACACATACATTACACACCATCACATAATATAAACATAATATTTCATTTAAAACCATGTATCACATAATCACTTATCGTTCAAACAAGTTACATCAAAGTATAAAGGAAGGTTCTGAAATATGAGTTGTCACATTCATGTTCCGTATCAAGAGCCCATATGAATATTTTAATGGGGAAATATTGGTAGGGCGACTACGGGCCGATTGGAAGAGAGAGGGGGGGTAAATTGTAAAATTTTGGAAGTCTAGGGTTAAATATGTAAGTTGAAGTGTTAAGTGTAATGTTATAAGTGTTTAAGTGTTTTTAAGGTGTTTTATCATCATAACTAGCTTTAAAACATAAAAACTATGATTCTAGTCTATTTTTGGTGTTTTGGGTTGTAAGGGCATAATCTAGTATAGGTTTGCGTCTGTCTTGGGTTAATATATGTGGGTTGGGCTCGATATGTTATATCGACTCGGTAGGTTGTTTTTTAGTTAATGGGGTATGGGCTTGGCCCAATGTAATAGGGCTTCCTATGTCAGTATAAATAGGAGGTTCCTAAACTAGTTGTGGTTGTTGATTCTTGAACAAACTTTGTGCCTTTGTGCGATATCAAGTACCAGATGATCTCTAGAGCGTGTGCTTGTTTTGCTTTGAATCAATACATTTGCTTTTCAATCTTTGACATCTTGCTTGTAATTCCGCTACATGTTTGGTGTTTGATATCCGATTGTGTAGTTTTAGGACTTACAATTGGTATCAGAGCCTAAGTAGTCTTGCGAAGGCTCGGTTGGATCAGATATCTTGAAGATTGAAGATTGTTTGTTGCTGATAGGTGCTCAAGTTTGACAAGAAAAGGTCTGTTTTTCGTTGTTTCAGTCAGATTTATATTTTTCTTTTCTTTTGAACTATTTCTTTGGGTTTAAAGTAAATAAGTCGCATGTTTTCTACTTGAAAAACTTTATTTTTGGCTCTTGAAATCGACCTGAGTTGAGAATCAGACCCACAAAACACAAATCTGAAATTGTTGTTTTTTTTTCAGTATAAACTGAATTGTTCTTTGTGAAACAAAATTACAGTGCTTAAAATTGAAAATCAGTTGGTTTTTGGTGAAAATTGGGATTTGGTTTCTGATTTTCACATTTAAAAATTAAAAGTTTGTGTTTTCAGCAGAGTTCAAACCTAGAAAGTGCATATTTCTTATCAAAAGTGTTCTTGAATGCGAAGGTGCCTGACTACGATAGGAACGGCGAGGCAGAGGAGGCAACCTTGGACAACAACCTTATCAGTGGTACGAGGTCCCTGAGGCATCTACGAAACATGACTGGCGACACTCTTTTCCAGACAAAGAGAATGAAGTACTCATCTTAAAGGTGCCCCTCCAACTACTAATGCTAGGAATCCTCCTTATCTATATTCTGTCTAAGCATTGTGCCATTTCGCGCGTAACAACAATGGACATTGGCGTGTGGACCAACATAAAGGTCCTTTCCCTGTTAAAGGAATGAGGACGATAGTGTCCCCTCTCTGGTTGATCATCTGCTTTGAACAAGGGAAAAACTAGGGTGACCATCCAAGACAATTTATTATTACGGGGGCCCACGTAATAACAACTTGTAGTGCATGGAAAATCCTGGTGGGCTCTACTGGTCAAGCTACTGATCACCACCCATTCAAAATTTCTAAGTGTTCAAACCTTCATCTAATAGAACACTAACCAAGATAGTTACTATGATACTCTAGAAAGTAGAAAGTCTGTCTTCGCCTACTTCGTGTCTAACACTACTACCCGTAATACGAGTTGTTTGGGAACCAATATCTTAGCAAGTGATGATGGCTAACACTCTGAGAAGATTCAGTAACTCTACACTTTCTATCCTAGAACGCACCCCATCGTTGGGTAGTGCATTCGCGCCTTGGAAAACTGCTCTAAGATTGCTACAAGGAGCAATTCGGTTCTGAGGAAGAAGTCACGTACCCTCACGACCTTATCTCTGCATTTTCACTATCACGCCCTCTATGTGGTAAAAATGCACAACCCCCATCCCTTGGGGAGTATACCCGTCCTTGTGAAACTAAAGACCTAAGAAGACCAATGTAGAAGGAAAATAACTACTACTTTCATATTATGGAACTTGTATGACCGAGGTGATGTAACCTTGAGTTCATTTTGTTTTCCTCTGTTAAAAACAATAAGTCAAGTTGTCAAGCATATATGAAAGCTCAGTGGTTGTTTCTTGCTTATACATTGATGATTATATATGCATGTGATGTTAGGTGACTACATGTTTGCTTGTGGTGCTATATACCTCATAGACAATTATTGGTGAATGATGTCTAACCTACCCAATACCTTTTTGCCAGAAGACAATGCCGCCCAGACGTGATACAGATACTAATACGTTGCCAAGGACTGAAGCAGAGCTGCAAGAACGCATCACACAAGCTATTGCCCAGCACGAGGCCAACCGCTCTGAGCATAGCGGTGGTACCTCTGGAAATAACCCCCCAATCGGTAATGTTAAGTCACCTAAGACACATTACAACTCATTTGGATATTTCTAAATGTGCTTTGCCAATGCTTACTATGAATTGTGTTGCTTGTGACACGGGCTGTACCTACAAGCAATTCTTGGATTGCAAGCCCCTTAACTTCGATGGCACTGGGGTGATGTCGCTTTCGTACGCTGTGTAGAGAAAACAGACTCTGTATTAAGGATGAGCAAGTGTGCTCCGGAAAAAAGGGTTGCATATATTCCTGGGTTGTTTCTGGACAGAGCGCTTTCATGGTGGAACCTCCAGATCCAAACACTGGGCGAAGCTACTGCATACGCATTAACATGGGATGAGCTAAAAGAGTTAATGCGCAAGAAGTACTGCTCACGGGCAGAGATTCAGAAACTTGAGACAACGTTTCTATGATTTATCAAGGGTCATCCCCTATCTTGTCGAACCGGAATTCAAGAGAATCGAGCGGTTTATTTGGGGACTTACGCCTCAAATCCTGAGCATGGTTACTGCCGCAAAGCCTCCAACCATCGCGGAGGCTATCGATTTGAGTGTTATGCTTACTAAAGAAGCTCTTCGAATGGGAAAGTTTTCGGGATCCGAGGCAAACAAGAAGGAGACTCACGTGGAGTCTTCGGACAACAACAAAAGAAAGTTTTTGAACCTAAAGAAAGGCACCCAAGTCAGTCATGACAACTCTAATGCAAACAAAAGAAGGGAAGTGAACCCGCCTTGTAGCATGAAAGCTTATGAAGCCACTAATAAAGCCGGTGGTAAGGTTTATTTGGGGAGTAAGCCGAGATGTGACGAATGCAAGTTTCACCAAGAAGGTCGATGTCTGAGACCTAAATGCGAAAGATGTGGAAAAGAAGGGAACAACAAGGATGCCTGTTGGGCGAAATATCCCAAACAATGAGGAGGTGATAACTGCAACCAAGACGGAAATGATAGTGGTAAAGTTCCAGGTTGTAACACCCGTCTAAATTTACTTGAATTTAATAATAGTTCATACCATTTTAGATAAAGGATGCCTAATTAACATAGATTTTATAAGTAAAGTTCATAAGTAGCAAAGACCTTAGTCAACTAACTACTAAGTTAAAACATCCAAAAGTTATTTAACAATTTGTTTACAACCCATAAACATAGTCTATTAAAGGTTAAAAACATTGCGGAAGCTTCAAAAGTTGTGTTCGGTTCTTCAAAAGCTTGCTTGACCGTCATCCGTAATCTTGAATACCTAAAACTGAAATGTTTACATTAAACATTAGAATTAGAATACTTAGAAATGATACTTAATCGAAACTACGATTAAAGTGGATTAGATTAGCTATGATTATACAAAAATTATAAAAGAATTCCAGGGTTTACCGTAACTTACGGTTCCTACCGTAAGTTACGGTAGTCTTTTTACAATTCTGATCCACCGTAACTCAGAAGAAATCCACCGTAAGGCTTTGGCCTCTACCGTAAGTTACGGTGGTACCGTAACTTACGGTAGCCTCTGCAATTATATGTTTTGACTGATTTGTTGGTTTTGCACAAACAATTTCGCGGATCTTTCATTCTAACAACCCAAAATACTAAATTCTTGTAATTTGATATGTCAATTATCAATCGATAAACAAAGATAATCAATCATATTATGAAGCAATACCCATGCTTTATTTGATTATTCGACCCGTTTGGCTCATCTATGGAATCCTCCAATATGATGACTACCAAAGAGATTTTATAAATCCTTGACCTATTATTCAGTTTGGCGAACATCATCCCTTTTAAAGTTTACACACCACTGTTCTTCAATACGTCTATACATAGCTTAACAAGTTTCACTTAACGTAACGGGTCAAGTTACATACCTTCAAAGCACACCCTTTAGTCGTGCGTCTACACCGGCTTGTCCGCTCGTAGCTCCGGCTTCCTTTCCTATAGAGTTCAATCACATTGTATTTAGAACTCCATTTGAATCATATATCGCATAATTTGTCAAATCATCAAAATTATGCGTTTCGACTTTGAATTTCAGTTTTAAGCCTTCTTTGAGGCATTTCCACAAACACTATAAGGGCAGAATTTTATGTCATTCATATTCAAGTTCATAGCTTGCTATTTAGCTAAACTTAACATCAATAAAGCTTTCATATAGCATTTAAACATCATACTTTTCTGAAATCACTTTCTATGATCAAATTACACTAGAATAATCATTCTAAACCCTAGTGTTCATCATTATCTTGTAAAACTCATAACCCACCTTCAATGTGTTCATGGAATTTCCTGAATTTGGACATGATTTCACATGTAGTTGTCTAGGTTTTACTTCTAGAGACTATATCATCCCTAATCTAACCAAATCACAAACATGTATCATCAAATTTTGAATCTCCCAATCTCATAAGAATTTCAAACAGAGAATTTTCATAGAATTTTACATACCTTACAACCCCCTTGTGATGGGGATTACTAATCTTAACTCAGATTTCGATTTGGGAGCCAATTGGATCTTCAATTTGTGGGATTTAACATGAACTAGGGTTTTGAAAGAGCTCAGGTCGCCCCCTCCTTGTTCTGGTCGATCCCCCTTACCAGATTTTTAGTTTGTGTTTTAATAAAATAGTTTTTATTAAAACTATTTTCAATTTTTAACACTTTTGGTCCCTCTTGTTTGTTTTATTTTATTTCTATGTCTCTAGCTACTAATAAGTGATAAACTAACTAGGTTAGTGTCTTTACTAACTAGATTATCTTACAAATTTATTTGCAACTAAATTACAAATTTAAGAACTTGTATTTTCGGGATGTTACAAGTCCACCCCCCTTAAAAGGGTTTCGTCCTCGAAACTAAAGTACGTACCGAATAGTGTAGGGTAGAGACGTCGCATCTCTTCTTCGGACTCCCATGTAGTGTCCGAACCTTTCCTATGCTCCTACTTGATCTTGACTTGATCGATTTGTTTATTTCGCAAGTGCTTAATCTTTAGATCTAAAATTTCTATGGGCCTTACAATATAATTCAAGCGATCATCCACTTCGATATCGTCATAGTGAATATAAGCTGTCTCATCCGCTAGACATTTCCGAGGTTGTGACACATGAAATGTGCTATGAATTCTGCTTAGTTCCTCCGGTAGTTCATGGCGGTAAGCTACCTTTCCTACCCGTTCTATGATCGCGAACGGCCCTATAAACCTCGGGCTTAATTTTCCTCTTTTTCTAAACCTAATAACCCCCTTCCATGGAGATACTTTGAGCATAACCTTGTCGCCAACTTGGAAATTGATTGGCCTGTTCCTTTTGTCACCATACGCCTTTTGTCTATCTTGGGCCGCTTTCAAGTGTGCCCGAACCACATCAATCTTTTCATTAGTGGCTCGTACTATATCTTGGTGGGCGAGTTCACATGGACCCACTTCACCCCAACATACCGAGGTCCGGCATTTCCTACCATAGAGCATTTCGTACGGTGCCGTCTTAATACTAGCATGGTAACTGTTGTTATACGAAAACTCAACTAATGGTAGGTAAACATCCCAACTTCCTCCAAAGTCGATCATACACGCCCGTAGCATGTCCTCCAATGTTTGTATTGTTCTTTCACTCTGTCCATCTATTTGAGGATGGTACGCAGTGCTAATGAACAATTTGGTTCCCATTTGCTCTTGGAAATCTATACAGAAATTTGAAGTGAACCAGGTATCCCTATCAGACCCGATGGATACCGGTACTCAATGACGTGCTATTATCTCATTTGTGTAAACTTCTGACATCTTTTCTGACGTATAAGTCTCACGAATCGGAATAAAGTGAGCACTTTTCGTCAATCTATCCACCACTACCCATATGGCATCGAAACCGCGGTTTGTCTTTGGTAGTTTGGTTAATAGGTCCATCGTACTATGTTCCCATTTCCAAACCGGAATTTCCAACGGTTGAAGTTTACCGTATGGTTTTTGGTGCTCCGCCTTGACTTGTAACCATGTCAAGCATTTTTCCACGTACTTTACCACATCTCTTTTCATTCCAGGCCACCAATAGTTTTGCTTTAAGTCATTATATATTTTGGTCGCTCCCGGATGGATGGAATAACGGGACTTATGAGCTTCATCGAGTAGAAGCTTTTTAACTCCACATGTGTTAGGAACCCAAATTCTGTTGAAACGTATTTTCAAACCGTGGTTGCCTACCTCAAGATCTTTAACTTGGCCAACAATCCTTTCCTTTCTCCAGTTTTCCATCTTTACTGCTTCATCTTGTGCTTCTCGGATTCGTTCGAGTAAGCCTGAGGTCACAATGAGTTGTAATGATCGTACTCGTATCGGGACATAATCTGCCTTTCTGCTTAGGGCATCTGCCACCACGTTTGCCCTTCCGGGGTGATAGTGTATTTCACAGTCGAAATCTTTCACCGTTTCAAACCATCGCCTTTGTCGCATATTTAACTCCTTCTGATCGAAGAAGTATTTTAAGCTTTTTTGATCGGTGAATATGGTGCACTTTACTCCATATAAATAGTGCCTCCATATTTTTAATGCAAATACCACCGTAGCCAACTCGAGATCGTGCGTGGGATATTTCTTCTCGTGTATCTTCAATTGCCTCGAGGAATATGCTATAACTTTGCCTCGTTGCATCAAAACGCATCCGAGCCCCGATAGTGAAGCATCCGAATAAACTACCAAGTCTTCGACCCCGTCCGGCAAGGTTAGTACCGGAGCTTGAGTTAATTTCTCTTTTAGCGTTTGAAACGCTCTTTCTTGATCAACACCCCAAATGAACTTTTCTTCCTTCCGGGTCAGCTTTGTTGGTGGCGACGCAATCTTGGAGAAATCTTGTATGAATCTCCTATAGTATCCCGCAAGCCCCAAAAAGCTTCTAATTTCCGAAGGGTTCTTCAGGGGATTCCATTTTGACACGGCTTCGATCTTTGACGGATCCACCAATACTCCGTCAGCACTTATGATGTGGCCAAGAAATTGTACCCCTCGTAACCAAAAGGCACACTTAGAGAATTTTGCATACAACCTTTCTCGTCTAAGCGTCTCTAACACCTCTTGTAGGTGGTGTGTATGTTCAGCTTCACTTTTCGAATACACCAAAATATCATCGATAAACACGATGACTGACTTATCCAACAATGGCTTGCAAACCCGGTTCATGAGGTCCATGAAAGTCGCGAGTGCATTTGTTAGTCCAAATGACATCACGAGGAATTCGTAATGTCCGTATCTCGTGCGGAAAGCCGTCTTCGGCACATCTTCTTCCTTGACCTTTAGTTGGTGATACACCGATCTAAGGTCAATTTTTGAAAACCAGTTCGCACCTTGTAATTGGTCGAATAAATCATCTATCCTCGGAAGCGGGTATCGGTTCTTTACCGTGAGTTTGTTTAACTCCCGATAATCGATACACATGCGCATGCTTCCGTCTTTCTTTTTCACGAACAGTACCGGTGCGCCCCAAGGAGATACACTCGGTCTTATGAATCCTTTGTCAAGCAGGTCTTGAATCTGAGACATCAATTCTTGTAATTCCGACGGCGCGAGTCGGTACGGTGCTTTTGCTACGGGATTTGCGCCCGGAATCAATTCGATCCCGAACTCTACTTCCTGTTCAGGCGGTATCCCCGGTAAATCCTCCGGAAACACATCTTCATAATCTCGTACTACCGGTATATCTTCAATCTTTCGTGATCCTTTCTCGGGCTCATTTGCGTATATCATGAATGCCTTGCATCCTCGCTTCATAAGCTTGTGAGCTTTCAACATTGAGCATACTATGGGGTTGCCTCCTTTTTCGCCATAGATAGTGACGTGTTTCTCGCTCGGAGATATTAGCTTTATCTCCTTACGAAAACACACGACATTCGCATGGTGCTGAGATAGCCAATCCATCCCAACGACTACTTGAAATTCCCCCATTGACATCAGGATTAGATCTATCAAGTATTCCTCATCGTCTATGTTTAATTTGCAGCTTCGACAAACGTCACAAACTATAAAACTTTTGTTATCCCCTATTTCTACTTCTAAGGGCACAGATAGCTTTGTCAATACAAATGAAGGATGTCGAATAAATCCATGCGAAATGAAGGATTTATTCGCACCCGTATCAAACAATACACGTGCTGGAATTGAGTTAATTGTGAATATACCTGAGACCACATCGGGTTCTGTTTTTGCTTCAGCCGCGGTAAGTTGGAAGGACCTAGCCTTCGCTTTTGGAGCTTCCGTTGGAGACTCTTTTGTGTCTCCCTTTCCAACCAACTCGGGGCATTCAGACTTTTTGAGGCCGGGTTGATAACATTTGTAACAAACGGAAATTTTTCCGGGACATAGCAATGCAGTGTGCCCCGTCTTCCCACATACTGGACATGGCTTGTCTTTGAAGCGGCACTCACCTTTGTGCCCCTTTCCACATACTTTGCAACTTGGCGACCCGCCTTTAGTCTCCACTTTCTTCCCCGATTCAGCAGTTCTAGCTTTCTTTGTAGGGCTTGGATTCACATCCTGTGCCCTTCGCTCACCCCTTTCAACATGTTTCTTTAACTCGATTTCCCGCTCCCGGGTGGTGTTGATGATTTCTGTGAGAGTTTCATATTTTGAGGGAGTCATAAACTCTCGGTATTCAGCACTCAGCATGTTGTAATAGTAATATATCTTCTGCTCTTCAGTGGTGACCAACTCGTCACAGAATCTCAGCTTATCCATGAAGATGCCCGTGATTTTATCAATTGATTCTCCCTTTTGTCTTAACTGGATAAATTCCTCCTTGATCCTGTTGATAACTGCTTTGGGACTATGGTGTTTAAGGAACGGCACCTTAAACTCATCCCAAGTCATGACCCTTGCCGCTTCGCTCCTGTTTCCTTCTTTTTATTGTCCCACCAATCTTTGGCTTAACCCCTCAATTGACCCATTCCGTAAGCTACAAAGTCACCTACGCCACAGTGGGTTCGTTCGAACACTCCTTCAACATCACTTAACCATCTTTGGCATATTATCGGGTCGACCTCCCCGTTATAGATTGGCGGTTTACACGCCATGAATTCCTTGTACGAACACCCCTTGCGTTCTCCCGATTTTCCTTTTATAAGGTTGACACTATCTTCCAACCTTTTGACTCGCTCTTCAACAAGCGACAACACCGTGCTTTGAATTTTTTCTATAAACCCGGATAGACTACCTTCAATTGCCTTCCCTACTTCTTCGGCAATTATTTCTTTCATTTGTTCGGTGCTTGTTTGCACCGGATTATCATCGTTTCCATCAGACATCTTGAAACTGAAATGTTTACATTTAAACGTTAAACATTTCATTTATAGCATTACTTCATTTGTTTCGGTTTAGCCAAGTTCTCAACTTGCTTTAACCGTTCACATTCGGTGCACTTTCCGGGTTTGAGTGTGTTAACATGCTCTTCCCATGCACATCAATTCATTTCTCATTTCTTACATAAATATAATATGTTAAAATAATAAGTTAATTCTTACCGGACGATCGATCAAGCTTGAACCGAACACTTGTTGACAACCTTAAGCTTTGATTACCAACTTGTGTTGGTACACGATGTCTAAAGCCTACGTCTTAGTCTAGGGGTCTAAATATGTCAAGTTTGTATAGGACAGGGGTCTAGATGAAAGTTTAAGCTTATATGTTAGAGATTTCGCTTGAAAGCATGTTATGTTAATCTCAAGCGAAATCACATGTTAAGATTTCGCTTGAGACATGTTCAAGCAAAATCTGAAGGTTATATATAGGTGTGTTGTTTTCTCATTTGGTATGCATTCCGAAAAGTTGTACCGAATTGCTGCCGATTTGTCAAGTGAATGTTTTAATGAGAAACGAGTATTAAAGTGATATTCTTCTGTTTTCTACTCCGTTCTATCTGATTCTAAACTGTTTAGGTGTTTCCGCCACTTAAATAGTGTGTATTCACTTAAATTGACTCATTTGATCGGTCAAATCGATCCTACAATTGGTATTAGAGCCAGTTATGAGTAAATACACCAGAATCAGTTGGTTTTTCAACACAAAATTTGATTTCTAGACTTTGACACGGACAAAATGGACTGAGTTTTTTACAGTATATGTAAAAGTGAGTTTTAACAAATCCTTGAGAGTATCAGCTTAAAATTCAGACTAAAACAGATAAAAATGACCTGAAAATCAGTTTTCGCTTGAACGAGCAATTACATTTCGCTTGAAAGTGTTGGTATTTTGAAGCGAAATTGTGGATTTTGCTTGAAATAATCTGATTTAGCTTGAAAAGTTGGTATTTTGAAGCGAAATTGTGGATTTCGCTTGAAATAATCTGATTTAGCTTGAAAAGTTGGTATTTTGAAGCGAAATTGTGAATTTCGCTTAAGATAATCTGATTTAGCTTGAAAATTTCGTATTTTGAAGCGAAATTGTGGATTTCGCTTGAGATAATCTGATTTAGCTTGAAATAGTATTTTCGCTTGAGTATATTGAGAAGTCCATAGTGTTCGTGATTTTGTTCGATCGTCTGATTTTGTGAAAAGTGTGTGTTTGAAAATTTAAAAAAAAAACTATTTGGTAAACCTAAAAATGGAAAACCAAGAGTTTTATAACTTCTTCTCGGGTAGTGGTATGGCAGCAGGACAAACATCGGGAAGCATTGTTCAAAATGTCACTATGGAAAATGAATTGGGAACAATGCAAAAGCCTCCTATACTCATGAACATCGACGAATATTCAAGTTGGGCAGGAAGATTTAAAACGTGGGTTCAAGCCAACCATTTTGAAAGCTGGTTGAAGATTGATACAAAATATGTACCTCCTGTAGATGGTATGGGTCATGCAAAAGTGATTGGGAGTTTGACTCAAACGGAACAAGCTGATTTTAAAGCTGAAAAGAAAATGATGAGCATTCTTCAACAAGCAATTAAGGAGGATATCTTGGTACTGTTACAGCACGAAGATAATTCAAAATCTATTTGGGATAAATTGTTGTTAAAGTTTGAAGGAAGTGGAGAGATGATGAAAAGCAAGAAGGCATTGATAAACAAGCAGTTTGACATTTTCACGGGAATGAAAGGGGAAACCACAAAGCAATTGATTGAACGATACTGCCATTTGGTTTTGGAGATGGGAAGATTGAAGATAACCAAGACAAATGAAGAGTGGATCGACAAATTAGCAGACGCATTACCTTATGATGAGTGGGGAACGTATCTGATGGTGTTAAAGAGCAATACAAGTTTTGCTAGTATGAATCTGAGTGGTTTCATTCAGAAAATCGAAGCTTATGAATTGGAATTAACAAAGATTAAACAAATGAATTCAGCAAATGTGCAGCAAGACATATCTCTTTATTACAAAGGAAGTATTCCTGTAGCAACAAATCAAAGTCCAAAGATACAGACGTGTTTTAGTGCTGATACAAGTACGAGTGGTTCTACAAATACTCCACAATCAAACAAGCCTTCACCATTTGTGAACTATGATCCAAATTTCAAAGCTCAAGAGCAGTCTTCACCTCAAAGCTCTACAAGTTCAAATAATCAGGCTTATGTTTCTGGGGTGCAGTGCAACATCGCGGTGAATATTAAGAATGGAAATGAAATTACTGAAACTGCCGCGAGACAACACATTGCGGTACTTGCTTCCGTTCTAGAGGCTTATGAAGGCTTAGTGGCGGGTAGGATTGGTAATCCTGATATGACAAAAGAGGATTACGACCAGATCGACCCGGAAGAGCTTGAGTTGATCGATATAAAATGGGGGATGGCAAGTTTGGTTAGAAGAGCACAACGTTTCATGGAAATTACAGGCCGGAACAGTTTATCAGGCCCCGATCAGAAGTTAGGGTCCGACAAATCGAAAGTTACATGTTTCAAGTGTAAAGAACGTGGTCATTTCAAAAGAGAATGCCCGAATCGTGAAGTAAACAATCATCAAAACCCGTTCACCAACGATTATTACAAGCAAGCGATCTATCACCGACCAAATCAACATTCAACTGTTCAAAGACCACAAATTGAAAATAAACCGGAAAAAGCGATGATTGTGAATCAAGATGATGAGAAGGTAGCTGTAGGTTTCAGCTGGGATAAGTATATCCCTGATAGCGATGGACAGGCCATGATGGCTGAAGTTGTTGAAATTTCTGAGACAATATCTGATCCGGAAATAGTGGCTGAAGAGGTTTCTGTGGGTGTTGAAGAGGTTTCTGTTGATAATGCGATTGATATGGAAGTATTAGCTGCTGAAGTGCATTATTATCAGTCTGAGCAAGAGGTTTTGGGAAGTTTAATGAAATCTGTATTACCTCCTAACATTTCTGAATCTTTTGCAGGTTACTTTGAAGAACCAAAGACCGGATCATGTCCAAGGTTTGAAGAAAAGAAAGAAGTCGTTGAAGAGTTTATAGATGTGTCGAAAGAGTTGACTGAAGAGACTTTGAAAGATATAGCTGACAAAGCTCTCATGGCGAAGCTAAGAGAGGTAGATTCAGAACTCGAGAAGTCAGAGTCTGTCAGTAATGTGTCAGTCCAACAGGAGTCTGATCAGAAATCTGGAGTTCAGGAAGTCAAAGTGTCTGAGTCTGAATTGGAAAATGTCGGTAAACAAGATGTGAAAAATGTGTGTCATGAACAGGTTATTGAGAAAGTTGTTTCAATTCCTGAAACACCATGCCAGAAATGTTTACAACCGTGCATGGAGTGTCTTGAGAAAGACACTAAGTATCAGGAATTGAAACATCACGCAGACATGCTAAAATTTGATCTGAGCGAAGTAAAAGAAGCATATGACAAATTGGCTAACTCTATCAAAATGATTCAAGATGAAAGTCTTGAGAATGAAAAAGCCACGAAATTGCTAAAATCAACTGTTATGGATAAACAAAAAGAAATCAATTTTCATCTGGACACCATTGCTTCATTAAAAAGGGAATTGGAGTTAACAAAAATTGAAAATGAAAGAATTGATAAGAAGTTGATGAGTTATGTTGCATCTTCATACGTGATTGAACAGCTTGTTCCGAAACAGCCTGATCAAACACCAGTCTTTAAGAGCGTTCCACCCCCAATGTGGAATCATTACACACAGATATATCCAGATGGGGTGGAAGCTGCTTTGAATCTCAAATTGAGATCAATTGAGGATGATTTGCCTGAAAGCATTGATGTTACATTCTCTGCATCCGATACCGATAACGAATCACAGGTTATCAAAACCGTTGTTGATAAGGTGTTAGATGAAGAGATTGATAACTTTGAGAAGTCTCAATCTGAGAAAGATGCTATAGATTCTGAAGATGAGGGTAATTTCTTGGAACGGTTCATACTGAAATCGGACAAGAGTGCGAATGATGATCCGATTATGGTAGTTTACACTATGATTGGAACAGACAAACTTTATTCCGATTTCGAGTATCCTCTTCAGAATGTGAAAATTAAGAATGTTGAGAAAGTTTTTAAATTGGTTGAGATGAACATTGATGAGGTTAATAACAAAGAATTCTTTTCAAAACCTAAAAAATCGTTTGTTACATTACATCCTAACAACTCGGGAAAAAAGGAATGGGTAGGTAATGGTAACAAGAAAATTGGTAACAACTTTAAAAACAAAGGAATTGGTTTTGAGAAAAAGATGGCTAAGAAGGTTGTCAATTCAAAAGATAAATTGAATGATGTTTTTGTTGTTGGTCCAAGTGTGCATGATAAGAAGGAATACATTTTTAGTCAAAAGGCAGTTGACGATTTCAATGCAGCAAAGAAATTGAAAGAAGAATCAATCAAATCAACTTTTGTTGAATATGACAAAAGAATTTGTTATCGCTGCAATGAAATCGGGCACATGGCAAAACAATGCAAGAAAGTTTTCGAAAAACCTGTCATTAAACCTGTTGTTCAAAAACCTCAACCTAAGTCATCAATTGACAAAAAGGGTAAAAAACCAATGGGTTCACAAATCCGCATTTTGAAGAGGGGTGAATCGTTGAAGTTGGAAGATAAGCCGAAATCGACATTTGAGATTGGCGAATCTTCAAAGTCTCAAAAGACTTCAAAGATTTATCCAAAAACGAAAATTTTTGAAAATCAATTATGGGTTGCAAAGTCAAAACCATCGGTCGAGGAGAAAAAGATGGAAAATATTTTGAAGAATGAAACAAAAGTTTTTGAAACTAAATCACAATCAGTTGAGGTGAAGAAAATGGAGAATGAGTTAAAGTTTGATTCAAAAGCTTTTAATTCCACTATTCAAAATATTTTTGGAAAAATGGTTGACAGAAAAGTCAAAGGGGTAAAGGAATTTTATGAATCAAAGGTGGGTGTTAATGATAATCATAAATTTGAATTTGAACTTGACAAATTTCTTGCAGATTTTGAGTCAGAATTTCCACCAATCAAAAATGAAGTAAAATCAAAAGCTAAAACTGATGTTCCGAATGTCACATTTGACTTTCCTAAGACTGATGAGAAGTGTGATGTAGTGTTTGGGAGTGTTTCAGAAGTCAAAAAGTCATGGAGTTCATTGTTTGAATGAATTTGTTATGATGTTTGCAGGGGCTGCCCAAGTCTATATTGTCAAAATGGATCATGGATAGTGGTGCTTCAAGACATATGACTGGGACGCTAGCTCTTCTTTACGATGTTAAATCTGTAAATGGAAGCTATGTTGGATGTGCCGGGAATCAAGGTGGAAGGATCGTTGGTCAAGGAACGCTGTCAAATGGCGTAATTTCATTCGACAAAGTGAACTACATAATCGAGTTAACAAACAATTTACTCAGTATTTCACAAATCTGTGATAAAGAGTTTAGTGTACATTTTACAAAAACTGAATGTGTGGTTTTGAAACCAGGGTTTAAAATCCCTGATGAGATGGTGTTGTTGCGTGCTCCACGGGAGTATGATCTTTATTATCTTGATATGAACATCGCAACACCAACAACTCATCAGAAACAGTGTTTTGTGTCAAAGACTAAAGCGACAGAAAAAGATTCAATAATGTGGCATCGTAAGATGGGCCACATTCATGTTCGCAAAATGAACTTTTTGGTACATAATGATTTAGTTGATGGTGTAAATTTGAAGAATTTTCACTTAAATGATGATTGTGTAGCATGTAAGAAAGGAAAGCAAACTCGGAAGTCACATCCATTGAAGATGATGAATACAATCAGGTTACCTCTTGAGAGATTGCACATGGATCTCTTCGGGCCTGTCAATGTAAAGAGTATCAGTGGAGACTTATATTGCTTGGTGGTGACTGATGATTTTACGAGATTTTCTTGGGTAGTATCATGTACCCAACGTGTCTCTGTGCCAGATATCAGTCAAATCCAAAGCAGTCACACCTGACCATTGTGAAACGTATCTTACGGTATTTGAAAGGCTGCCCAAGCATCGGCTTGTGGTATCCTCGCTCGGGTGACTTTACTTTATCTGGTTTTGCTGATTCTGATTTTAGGAGCTGCAAGCATAACGCAAAGTCCACCACTGCTGGGTGTCAGTTCTTCGGAACTCGACTCGTCACTTGGCAGTGTAAAAAACAAACCGCAGTAGCGCTCTCTACTTGTGAGGCTGAATACGTTTCAGCCTCCAGCTGTTGTTCGCAGATCCTTTGGATTCAACAGCAGATGCGAGACTTCGGTTTGCAATTCTTAGATACTTCGATCTATGTGGACAATGAAGCGGCCATTAACATCACTAAAAATCCGGTTCATCATTCTAAAACAAAACATATTGAAATCCGTCACCACTTTATCCGTGATTGTCACGAGAAAAAGTTAATTCGGATTGAACATGTGCACACCGATGATCAGAAAGCGGATTTCTATACTAAACCATTTGACAAAAGATATTTTATTATCTTTTGAAATTGAACGGGATGAAAAATCTGCAATCTGGGAGGGTTATTGAATGTGAAGCCGAATTGGGCGGCGATCTGACGTGAACTTTTGTCAAGTTGTCAATTTTGTTTGTACAGTTTTTTTTCTGCTTTTCGATAAAAACAAAAACACAAAAATATGTTTTTCTTTTTTTCTGCAATGCTTGAAACATAGCATCACCCTCAGCATAAATGATAAAACAATAAAATTGCTTAGCAATGCTGTTGTAAAAAAAGATCCTCTAAAGGGGACACACCAAAAAGTCGAGTCATGATCTCTCTGCTGAACGGTAGTTCTGACCTGAGCTCTCATGATTCTTCATAATTTATTAACCCCTTACAGATATCATTTGCGTTAAAACTCACCTGTAAGACTGAATATTGAGATCTGGATACGGGAGTATATTCTGAGGTGGGACACATATAAAAGTTTAAGTCTTAAAACATTAAATCCGTATCCTGAACAGATTGAGAAATGTGTAAGAATTTAAAGTGGATCAGTATATCGGCAATCAATGCAAATTGTTTAATATTGGTAATGTAATCCAGCTTAACGGTACTTGTATCTCGTCGGCAGCTGATATGATCCCTTAACACGCTCACAAAAAGATTGTGTGTACATAGTTTCAGTTTATCCTGTTAAAATCCAAAAAGATTTTCGTTTCTCATTTTATTTTCGATAACTGACATTGGTTTTGCCCAAACAATTTCGCGGATCTTTCATTCTAACAACCCAAAATACTAAATTCTTGTAATTTGATATGTCAATTATCAATCGATAAACAAAGACAATCAATCATATTATGAAGGAATACCCATGCTTTATTTGATTATTCGACCCGTTTTGCTCATCTATGGAATCCTCCAATATGATGACTACCAAAGAGATTTTATAAATCCTTGACCTATTATTCAGTTTGGCGAACACCATCGCTTTTAAAGTTTACACACCACTGTTCTTCAATACGTCTATACATAGCTTAACAAGTTTCACTTAACGTAACGGGTCAAGTTACATACCTTCAAAGCACACCCTTTAGTCGTGCGTCTACACCGGCTTGTCCGCTCGTAGCTCCGGCTTCCTTTCCTATAGAGTTCAATCACATTGTATTTAGAACTCCATTTGAATCATATATCGCATAATTTGTCAAATCATCAAAATTATGCGTTTCGACTTTGAATTTCAGTTTTAAGCCTTCTTTGAGGTATTTCCACAAACACTATAAGGGCAGAATTTTATGTCATTCATATTCAAGTTCATAGCTTGCTATTTAGCTAAACTTAACATCAATAAAGCTTTCATATAGCATTTAAACATCATACTTTTCTGAAATCACTTTCTATGATCAAATTACACTAGAATAATCATTCTAAACCCTAGTGTTCATCATTATCTTGTAAAACCCATAACCCACCTTCAATGTGTTCATGGAATTTCCTGAATTTGGACATGATTTCACATGTAGTTGTCTAGGTTTTACTTCTAGACACTATATCATCCCTAATCTAACCAAATCACAAACATGCATCATCAAATTTTGAATCTCCCAATCTCATAAGAGTTTCAAACAGAGAATTTTCATAGAATTTTACATACCTTACAACCCCCTTGTGATGGGGATTACTAATCTTAACTCAGATTTCGATTTGGGAGCCAATTGGATCTTCAATTTGTGGGATTTAACATGAACTAGGGTTTTGAAAGAGCTCAGGTCGCCCCCTCCTTGTTCTGGTCGATCCCCCTTACCAGATTTTTAGTTTGTGTTTTAATAAAATAGTTTTTATTAAAACTATTTTCAATTTTTAACACTTTTGGTCCCTCTTGTTTGTTTTATTTTATTTCTATGTCTCTAGCTACTAATAAGTGATAAACTAACTAGGTTAGTGTCTTTACTAACTAGATTATCTTACAAATTTATTTGCAACTAAATTACAAATTTAAGAACTTGTATTTTCGGGATGTTACACAGGTTGCTTTAAATGTGGTGACGTGGGGCATTTTAGGAAAGATTGCCCTAGGAAGAACCAAGCGAGGAAGAGTCTTCACGATTGGAGCTCATGAAGCACACCAGGATCCAAGTACGGTTACGGGTACGTTCCCTACTAACCAACTCCATGCATTCATTTTGATTGACACTGGCGCCGACTTTAGCCTTGTATCCATAGAACTTAAGAACCTACTTGGACTAGTTTCGAGTAAGCTAGACATCCCATATTCTATGGAGTTAGTAAAGGGGAAATTAGTCAGAAAGGGATGAAGTATCAAGGGTTGTACCTTGGGATTTGGAGAGCGGGAATTTTCTATTGAACTCCTACCTGTTGGTTTAGGAAGTTTTGATGTTGTAGTCGGCATGTATTGGGTATCCAAGCAAGAACCTGAAGTTGCTTGCCATGAGAAAGTCGTTCGCATTCCTCCTGCAAACGATGAGACACTTATAGTACACGACCTTCATACAGTTGTTGCAAGGATGCTGGGCCTCATAAAGCGGAAGACTACGACACTTCACATTTGTGGTGAGAGCACATAAGTGTCTCCGAAAAGGCTGCGTAGCCTTCCTTGCTCATATTGTCGATAAGGAGACCAAGGAGCCGGAGCTAGAAGACATCCCCGTAGTGAAGGAAATTCCAGAAGTCTTTCCTGAAGACTTACCTGGGTTACCTCCACAGCGACGAGTGAAGTTTAGGATAAACCTAATGCCAGGGGCGGCACCCGTGGCGAAGGTAACTTGCCGAATAGCTCCGTTCGAGACACAAGGACTAACGACTCAACTATAAGAACTGCTAGAATAAAGGATTCATCAGTCCAAGCTTCTCGCCTTGGGGAGCTCCGATGCTATTCGTTAAGAAGAAAGATGGTAGTTTCCATTTGTGGATAGACTTTAGGGAAATAAATGAGTTAACCATAAAGAATCGGTATCCTCTGCCGAGGATTGATGACATGTTCGACCAAATACAAGGCTCTAGTTACTACTCGAAGATCGACTTAAGGTCAGGGTATCATCGACTGCGAAGATAAGAAGAAAGTACCCTTAAAACGGCCCTTAGGACTCGCTATGGACGTTACGAGTTCCTTGTCATGCCCTTTGGCTTAACAAACGCACCAGCAGCATTCATGGACCTCGTGAATCGGGCGTGCAAGACATATCTGGATGATTTTGTGATTATATTCACTGATGACATCCTTATTTACTCGCGAACCAGGGAGGAACATGAGCAACACCTGCGAGCTATCCTAGAACTCTTGAAGAAGGGACGGTTGTATGTAAAGCTGTCGAAATGCGAATTTTGGATTTGCAAGGTGTAATTTCTAACTCATGTGGTGAATGAGAATGGAATTCACGCCGACCCTACCAAGGTCGAGGCAATCAAGAACTAGGAAGCCCCAGGGACACCAACTGCGATACGACAATTTCTGGGGATAGCAGGCTATTACAGACGACTCATAGAGAACTTTTCAAAGATTGCTCAACCGTGAACAATCCTAACCTAGATGGTACCTATCTTCTCTTTACCCGATGGTACCGATGGATTTACGGTTATTGTGACGCTTCTCGACAAGGTCTCGATTGCGTGTTGATGCAACGAGACACAGTCATCGCGTACGCGTCACGACGATTAAAGGATCATGAGAAGAACTATATGACGCACGACATTGAACTAGATTCAGTGAATTACGCGTTGAAGATTTGGCGTCATTACTTGTATGGAAAACGCTGCACGAACCTTCCTGATCACAAGAGTCTGCAGCACATCATTGATCAGAAGGATTTGAATATGAGACAATGAAAATGGGATGAACTGTTGAATGCTTACGATTATGAGATTAAGTATCACCTGGACAAGGCAAGCGTTGTGGCAGACGCCTTGAGCCGCAAGGAACACGCAAAGCCTCTAAGGGTGCAAGCCTTATAAACGACCATACGGACGAACCCCGCTACTCGGATTCGTGAGGCTGAGCAAGAGGCGCTCAAACCAGAGAACCTTCAAGCTGAAGCATTACGTGGAATGGAAGTGCAATTATTGCCTAAGGAAGACGGAACCTTATACTCCATGGGACGACTTTGGGTTCTGACTCACGACAAACTACGTATGCATATTTTGGGCAAAACTTAGAAGTCAAGGTACTCGATCTATCCTGGATTCGACAGGGTGTACCAAGACATTTATTGGCAGCCCAGGATCAAAGCCGGTATTGCTACATACGTGGGTGACTGTCTTACTTGTGCTAAAGTTAAGGCAGAATACTAGAAACCACCAGGACTGCTGCAACAACTTGAGATTCCCATGTGGAAGTGGGAAAAATTCTCAATGGGCTTCATTAAAAAGCTACCAAGAACCCAAAGAGGTCACGATATAATTTGGGTGATTATTGATCAACTCACCAAGTCTGCACATTTCCTACCGATCAGTGAAGAAGACGGCACAAGGAAATTAGCAGAGACTATCTCAGAGAGATTGTGGCACGTCATGGAGTGCCTGTTTCTATCTTATCCGACCGAGATGGTCGTTTTGTGCCGAGAATATGGTAGACGTTTCAGAAGGCGTTTGGGTCACAGTGGGATCCTAGCACCGCCTTTCACCCTCAGACGGACGGCCAAAGTGATCGGACGATGCAGACCCTAGAAGACATTCTACGTGCTTGTGTGATGGACTCTGGTGGAAGTTGGAATACTCATTTGTCCTTAGTGGGGTTTTCCTACAATAATGGTTATCACACCAGCATCCAGGCTCCCCGTTTGAAGCTTTCCATGGGCATAAGTGTCGGTCTTCGCTGTGTTAGACAGAGACCAGGGATAAATAACTTATTGGTCCAGAGTTAGTTCAGGAAACTGCAGACAAGATCGTTCAGATACATGGTCGTATCAAGTCAGCGCATGTTATACAGAAAAGCTACGTCGATAAGCAGCGGAAACCGCTGGAACTTGAGGTTGGAGATATAGCGTTATTGAAAGCCTAGCCTTGAAAAGACGTGGTATGATTTGGAAAACTTGGGAAGTTGAACCCACGGTATATTGGACCATTTGAGATTCTGGAGAGAATCGGAATCGTTGTATACAAGCTCAAACTCCCCAAAAGAACTTAGCAGTATTCACGACACGTTTCACGTGTCTAATCTCAGGAAGTGTCCTACTCTAGAAACAGTCGTCATTCCCACAAACAAGATTCACATCAACGACAAACTCCAATTTACTAAAGGACCTGTTAAGCTTAAGGACTGGAAGTCCACAAAACACGGAAGAAGTCGTATTAAATTTGTTAAAGTTCGTTGGAATTCACATCGTGGCCCAGAACTTACTTGGGAACATGAAGGCCAAATCAAGTCTAAGTATTCATATCTGTTTCACAACTCCCCTGCAACCGTTAGCACCGCTTGAATTTCGGGAAGAAATTCTTTTAATGGGGGGTAAATGTGACAACTGGCACTTTTCCATGTATTCTGTACAATAATAAACAGTAATCTATGCTTTAATGACTGTGCATGATTGAATTAACAAGGCGAATGAATTTCTGATTACTGTCATATGCACACAAAGGTATTTCATGTTGAAAATTTGTTCATCATTATTACATGAACATAATATGGTTCAATAAGTGCACAGAACAAAGTTAGCACAGTTATCAGACAAACTAGAAGTACTGACGGGAGTTCAGTACTCAGACAGACATGATGTTAAGACACAGAATAAGCCCTAGAACCAAGTGGTACACTAGAATAGTGTGTAGGAAAGTAGGGATTACAAAAATACCTTCCTATTGATGATTTAGGTGCCGGAAAGTGCCAGAAACACACTAAAACTGCAGAATTCTACAGAAAACACCAAAAATCAGCAATTTTCAGCATTTTAACTCTAAAATCCAATGCAGAATTATGGTTTAATGGTCCAGAATACCTTCCTAAGTGTCGGGAAGCAAAACTGTCATAAAAGGGAACATAAAGCACACTAAACTGCATAATTTAGCACCTTAACGAACCGGTAACCAACCAAACAACCGGACACTACCCGAAACACCAAATTTTCACTAGAAGCATTGTTTTAATATATCGAAGCTAGTTGTGATCATTACACACCATATTACTACATAAAGAATTACAACACACTTAAACATCAAAATTAATCATTTAAACACCTAACTAAATTAAGTAACTAAGATTGAAATCTAACAACATACCCCCCCCCCCCCATGACCGGTTCTAGACATGGGACCCACCCCCATGATTTTCTAGTAATTATTTATTTGATTTGTTAATGGTTCATGAAACATAAAGACCACTAGATTTTGTGTTGTTGGAAGAACAATACTTATAACCACAAGTTCCACTCATAACTCTCATTTCATCATTTCATCATTTCACCACTTCATCTCTTCCTCTCCCTTCTCCCTTGCTTACGGCCTCAACCCACCACCAAACCACCATCATTTTCACTCCATTAACCACCATTCTAAGGTGAATCTAAGGTGCTAGGAGCTAAGTTAAGGAGCTTAAAGGCATTGGAGCTTGAAGGAACATTCTCTAGAGCTTTTATCCACCTTGTTTATCATCTTCATCATCTTGATTTCTTCGCTAGCCCTTGTGCTAGTAGTAAGCCTCTTGTAACTTGTTTTTACTTCTCATTTTGTTGGTTAAAAGATTATGTAAGTTGTTAAACATAAAGATTATAAAGAAACAAGAAGATAATCTTTAACATAAAGCTTAAAAATATAAGAATCTATGTTGATTTAGCGTATGTATGAATCTTGATTGTTGATTTCTTGCGATTATGATGTTGATCATCATAAGAAGCTTGCTAGATTGTGATTAAGCACATGATCTAGCAAGTGAGAGGATGAATCTTGTGAAAAACAAAATGATCATCCTTTATTTTCAACATGAACTTGAAAATGAAGATATTTTTTAGCATGATGAAGATGGATACATGTTATAAGACTTGTAAATGGATGATTACAAAAATAATTTTCTCAAGAAACCAAAGTTATTTACAAGATTAATGTGATCATGATTTTTAAGGAAACTAATCATGTTTTTAGTGTTAAATCAAGGATAGAAACATGTGGTTAACAAGAGAAATACAAGAAGAAATATTTTTGGAAAATGTTCATACAAGTTGTAAAAGACTAGATTTCACAAGAAAGGGATTTACAAACAAATAACCATATTTTTTGTTGGTGCATACGTCTGTCGACTTCGTATTGTATCGAGTCTTGTAATAGAATTGTTAGATCAGGGCACGTAGTACGAGAAAATAGGGTTTGTGTGTTGAAAGCTCATTTCGCACGAAATGAACTTGTGCTATTTCGTACGAAATAGCAAGTGGCTATTTCGCACGAAATTCCTTTTGTCTATTTCGTGCGAAATCACCTCCCTATAAATACCTGTCGTGCTGATTCATTTGCAAGGTTCGTGATTCCGGTACCGAAGTGCTGCCGACGTGTCGTTTGATCTGTAAACGTGCTATATCAATAAAACAAGACAATTAAGAGTGAATCAAGCTGTTACAAAGTCTAATCAATGAATTCCGCCTCTGATTAGACCGAGAACTCTTCTGATAGACTCGGTTCGATCGTCTCACGATCCTACATGTGGTATCAGAGCACAGGAGGAAGAGTTCTTACCATAATTCAGCTTGTTTTCTTGAAAAATCTGACTTCTACACCTTCTTTTTCAAAATTAACAAATTTTTACGGTTCAAATGGTTTGAATTTCATATATAACACACGTAACAGTGTTTTAATGAATCCTTGAAAGAATTAGACCTTAATTCAGCTTAAATCTTGGACAATTTTACAAAAATCAGATCGATCATGGTGATGTCAGCAGCATTCCGTGCGAAATAGACTATATCGTGTGAAATTGACATCTTATTTTGTACGAAATAGGTCATTTCGTTTGAACCTGAAAGTTGTTTTCGCACGAAATCAACTTCTTGAGTTTCATTTCGCACGAAATCAACCCTTGGATATCATTTCGCATGAAATAGACAGTTTGGACTTCATTTCGCACGAAATCAAGTGTTCAAACCTTATTTCATACGAAATCAACATCTATTTCGTACTAGTGGGCTATTTCGTTTGAAATCTGTATTTCGTGTGAACCATTTCGTTTGAAAAGGCTATTTCGCACCAAAGTTTGTTTTCGTTTGAAGAAAGTATTTCGCACCAAATTGTATTGTTTGAATTTTCATTTCGTGTGAAATTTCAATGTTGTTTGAACTTTGTGAATTTGTGAAACAGGTTTTCGAAACATGGAAAAGGAGTTTTACAATGCGTTTGCTACACCAGTTGCTCCTGTTACAGCTGCTGAAACTGTTTACAGTGAGAATGAGACGGGAACTTATCAAAAACCGCCGAAGCTTATGTACATTGAAGATTTTAGAGGATGGCAAAATCGGTTTGAAAATTGGGTGCAAGCTTATAAGTTTGACGCATGGTGTTCATTAGAGGTAGATTACGTTAAACCGAAAAATGAATGTGGGCTTGAAAAAGCGTTTAGTGACTATTCAGATGGTGAAAAATTGAAATACACAAGTGAAAAGATGATGATTAGTATTCTTCAACAAGCGGTAAAAGAAGACATCTTTGTTTTGCTTCAACATGAAGACACTGCTAGATCAATTGGGCTGGCATTAATTCAAAAGTTTAAAGGAAGTGCAGATATGATCAAGAACAAAAAAGCTTTACTAAAGAAATCATTTGATATGTTTGTTGCATTTGAAGGAGAAACAACAAAAGCGACTATTGATAGATATTGTCATCTTGTTTTAGAAATGGGAAGATTGGAAATAAAGGAAGGTCGACGATGAATGGGTTGATAAACTAGCCGATGCGCTACCACAGCAAAAATGGGGAACATATTTGATGATCTTAAAACACATGAGAAAATATGAAAGTATGAACTTGGCAAAGTTTATTCGGAAAATTGAAGAACATGAATTGGATATTCAGAAAACGGCTATCATGAATAATCCAAATGCTCAACAAGATGTCAGTTTATACTACAGAGGAAACAAATTTGAGACTACTCCGAGTCCAAAGATTAAAACTGCTTTCAGTGCTGATAGTTCTTCTGAAACGAAGGGTAGTACTGTAACTCAGAGTGGTGGACATTCGTCTTCATATTCAAGTTTTGATCCAAATTATACAACTCCAAGTCCTCAACGATAGAATTCAACAAATCTGCAATGCAATGCTACATTGAACATTCAAAATAGTCAAAATCTTTCTCCAGAAATAGCTAAGCAACACATGTCATCACTTGTTGCTATGTTAGAGTCATATGAAAGTTTAGTTGCTGGACGAATTGGAAATCCGATGCTCACCAAAGAAGATTATGACCAGATTGATGCTGTAGAACTTGAGTTGATGGATATCAAATGGTGTTTAGCTAGTGCTGTAAGAAGAGCAGAAAAATTCCAACAAATCACCGGTAGAGATGATTTTCATGAAATGAGTGCATCTCCGATAGGGTTTGATAAATCAAAGGTTACTTGTTTTCGTTGCAAAGAAAGGAGACATTTTAAACGAGAATGCAAAAATAAAGAAGCCACCGGAAGACAAGAAAAGAATGATTATTATCAAAAATCAATTTTTCATCAAATTGATCAACAACCATCATCATCCCGTGCCATTGATGTTGAAAAGAAAAAAGCTTATCTTGTTAATCAAGATGATGAAAAGGTTGCAGAAGGTTTTAGCTAGGACAAATATATTCCACCCGGTTCAGGCCTTGTTGCTAAAATTCTAGAAGAAGAAGAAGTCAAATCTAGTCCGAAAAGAATACCGATTTTTCCAGAATTAGGAAGTGTTGCAGATACCGATGATGAAGAAGAATATATTAATAAAGCTAGAAAAGGTTGGGATCCTGATAGTTTTAATTTGTTCTTTGCAGATAAGGTTGGGATGCTGAATGAGAAGAAAGCTGCCAGATTGAAGAGAGAGTTGGAAGCAAGAAAAATTGATGAAGAAAAGGCGAAATTGGAAGCTGAAAAAGCAGAAATTGAAGAAAGTTCAACAGAGAAGGTTGAAGATGAAGAATGTGAAATAAAAGTAAAATTTGATGAAAAACCAATGATTGAAAAGGTGGTAGAGAAAATCGTCGAAGTTGAAAAACTCGTCGAAGTTGAAAAATTTATCGAAGTTAAGAATATTATTGAAGTCATGAAACCTTGTCCAAAATGTTTGGAATCATGCAAAGATTGTGAGGAGAAAGACAAGAAGATTCGTGAACTTGAAGAGTTGAAAGAAAAAGTATTGTTTGATGTGAAGTACGTGAAGGAATCATATGATGTGTTGAACTAACAGTTGATGGTCTGAAAAAGACAAATTTAGAAGTTGATGCTGCTATGACAATGATGAGTTCAACATTAATGACAAAGCAGAAGGTCATCAATGAGTATATTGAAGACTGTGCAAAGCTGAAGCAGGATTTGGAACTCGAAAAGATTGAAAGTGAAAGAATCAAACGTTTGCTGTTGAGTTATACAACGTGTGATTATTTGATTGACAGAGTTTATCCTACTGTTGCAGGTCTTGTAGCCTTTCAAGAACAAAAGAAAGAAGAAACGGATACTGGTAAGAAACAAAGTGTCAATTATAACAAGTGTCCGCCCCGATCTACGAAAGTTATTCTCCCAGAAAACCAAATGAGGAGCGATTAAATAAGGAACTCAACATAAAGTTAATGTCTGAAACCATTGATGAGTTACCAGACAACATTGATGTCACATTCATAGCGTCTGACACTGATCATGAGTCTGAATTGTTAAAGAAAGTGGTTGATCGGGTGTTGGATATGGATGAAGAGTCAAAGTCGGAGTCTAAATCTGAAAGTTCGAGTTCGTCAGAAAAGAGTCCGAGTTCACCGGTTAAACGGGTTTACAATAAAGAATTCCTGTTATAAAAATCAAATTTGAATGACGGACCAATCAAAGTGGCATATACTTTGAATGATTCAGACAAATTATATTCTGATGAGGAATTTCCAATAAGAAGTGTCAAAACTGAAATGATCAAACAGGTTTTCAAATTAACAGAAATTAATATTTCTGAAATAAAAGATTTAAAGCTTCATGAAAAACCTAAAAAGTACACTTCAAGAGTTCAGCAGAGATTGAACAAGAAAAAAGGTTACAGTTCTGGTTCTGATTTTCAAAAGAAACCAAACCATAACAGTAATCTCAAAAAGAAAGGTTTAGGTTTCATTCCCCCAGAAAATCATAAAAATAAGAAAACTTATAAAACAAAAACTAAATTTATTACAGGTGCAAGTTCAGTAGAAGAACAGAAGAAACCATTCTGGAGACAGTCAAACAAAGAGTTTCTTGCTGAGAAGAAAAAGAAGATGGTGAAAGAATCTGAGAAAAGGGTTGAACGAAGAACCTGTTATAGATGCCAAGAAGTTGGACACATTTCTTGGAATTGTCCAAAGCCCAACAACTCAAAACAGGGAGTTTCTTCTAAGCCAAAGATGAATGAGAAATGGGTTAACAAAACTACAGAAAAGTTAAAATTGTTCAAAAACTCGACTTTCGAAATTGGTGAAAGTTCGAAACGTTTTTACAAAAGAAAAGTTGATTTGAACAAACAAAGATGGGTTGTAAAATCTGAGAATAGTTCTGACAATGAATCTGATTCCATAAAATCAGAGAAGTCATATGTTGAGAAAAAGAATGAGAATTCCGTTCCAGAGTTGAACGATGAAAACTTTCCGCCATTGTCGAAAGATAATTTGAAATCCAAAGTTGGTAAGATTGAGATTTCAGATCAATTCTTCCCTGGTAAAGAAGTTTTTGATGCTGAAAAGGCTTTCGATGGAAAAGTCAAACATATATTTGAGAAGATGGTAGATGGGAAAGTGAAAAGTGCAAAAGATTTTTATAAATCGAAAGGAGGTTGGGATAGAGATGAATCAAAATCACCCAAGGCTTGTCAGGCTTGGGTGACAGCGTTTTCTAATTAAAATCCTGACTTGCCGGAGCTCCCAAGTGGGTAATCGTGGAGCATGAATCGGCATCATTCTTGAAAAATTGTTTTTGTGAAACATTTAAAAATTGTTAAAATTCTACAGATTGTGGAATTGCCGGAACTCCCAGGTTGGTAATTGGGGAGTAGGAATCGGCATCTTTCTTGAGAAATTCACATTGGTGATATTTCGACCTACAAGATTAATCAGGGACATTAAGTTGTACTTGATTTATCTTTCCTACAAGTGGTGTTGTTGATAGAACCGAAAAATATTAAATTTTTCAAATGGTTGAGAAAACAAAGTGATGAATGAATCCCTAATCTTACAAGTGGTAAAATCAACAAAACTTATTTTCTGAAAAAACCATTTTTGATTAAAACAAACTTAAGTGTTTTGAAATCATAATGGGAAAATAGTTTGTTGTCAGGGGGAGTTCTGATTGTTTATGCCAAGAGGATGGCAAATTGAAGCAATTCGAATCAGTTTGTCAGTTTATGTGTACAGTTTGTTTTCAAATTTCCTTTAAATGATTTTGAATTATAGGGGGAGTAAGAAATTTTGGAAAATCCAAAAACATCAGAAAATTTGAAAAAGTTAAAAACATGATAAAATCAAAAACGAGTTTTGTTGTTAAAAAGAGGAAATGATAGTACATCAGTGGACTATCACAGCATGCTAAAGAATTGGAAATTTAAAATGTGATAATCGGTCTCACTGATGATGTGCCAGTAGGTTTTTGCACATTTAGTAGATTGTGTCGAGATATAAACCTAAATTTCAAACTTACTTATCTCGTGGGAAACATCTCTCGGATATATGGGTAACCCCCGAAATCTTGTTTGAAAGACCCCTCTTTCTGAGATACTAGGTCTTTATGCTTAGTGATATCTGGGGTATTATCCCGGGACTTCTGATTTTGCGGAAGCAATGGCCTAGTTCCCGTATAATACTTTTCACTTGCTTGAAAAATAGCACCCCCCTCAGCATAAAAAATGATGAAACATTGCAAAATGCTAATCATGTGCTGTTGAAAAAAAGATTCTCTAAAGGGAACACACCTTAAGTCGAAGCCATCATCTCTCTGATTTTGCGGAAGCAATAGCCTGAGCTCTCATGGCCCTCGCATTTAACCCTTTACATATATCATCTAGGTATACTCACCTGTAAGACTGAATATTGGGATCTGGATACAGGAGTATATTCTGAGGTGGGACACGCGAATAAGTTTAAAGTATCTAAAACATTAATCTCGTATCTCGAAACAGTTGAACTTTGTGTGAGAATTTAAGTGGATCAGTATACTGACAATCTAAGTGAATCGTTTAGAACTTAAAATGTTTAAAGCTTAATAGTGTTGATGATTTGTCTCAAAAACTGATATGATCCTCTTACACAAACTCACAAAAAAAATTTGATTGTAAATATTTCTTTACTGCATTTCATTAATATCAAAAATTCAAAATGATTTTCGAAGTGTTTTAGCATAAATTTTGTAAAATACAAAAAGATTTTAGACAACTGATGTTGAAAAGCTGATTTTCAAAATTCCGAGTGCTAAACATGATGACCAGGTTTGGGAGAAGTTGTTTAAAAATGAAAATGATAAAAAAATTGATATTTCGCAAGAGGTCATCAGAGTTTAAAAATGTTAAATCATTTTTGTTCAATGTCTGTAATTGGTCTATAAAGTTGTCAAATGTTAAATTTGTGAAATTTACTTTGAGGTAGAGAATGTGCAGGTTATGGCTATGAGAGAGCCAGGTTGCGATTCTAGAACCTGTGAAAGCCAGTCTACGATCCCAAGCATTCTTTAAGGGGGAGTCTGATGATGATGAAGAGCTTAAGGAATCAAGAGATCTGATCAAGAAAATGTGAAGAGATAGATTGAGATTTAGAAGCCCAAAGACTGATCAAGGCTGAAGACTGTGAAGACTCGACACCCAAGACTTCGTCAACA
Organism: Helianthus tuberosus; assembly: GCA_030545235.1. Classification (NCBI taxonomy): domain Eukaryota; kingdom Viridiplantae; phylum Streptophyta; class Magnoliopsida; order Asterales; family Asteraceae; genus Helianthus; species Helianthus tuberosus. Next base: position 95,961,931 of record CM060357.1, on the reverse strand, counting down.
TCCGAGGGGGAGTCTGTTGGTGCATACGTCTGTCGACTTCGTCTTGTATCGAGTCTTGTAATAGAATTGTTAGATCAGGGCACGTAGTACGAGAAAATAGGGTTTGTGTGTTGAAAGCTCATTTCGCACAAAATGAACTTGTGCTATTTCGTACGAAATAGCAAGTGGCTATTTCGCACGAAATACCTGTTGTCTATTTCGTGCGAAATCACCTCCCTATAAATACCTGTCGTGCTGATTCATTTGCAAGGTTCGTGATTCCAGTACCGAAGTGCTGCCGACGTGTCGTTTGATCTGTAAACGTGCTATATCAATAAAACAAGACAATTAAGAGTGAATCAAGCTGTTACAAAGTCTAATCAATGAATTCCGTCTCTGATTAGACCGAGAACTCTTCTGATAGACTCGTTTCGATCGTCTCACGATCCTACATTTTTAAGGGTAACTAAACTTACTTAACAACATACTAAGTTACTACAAATTTTTGTAGTTTCAAGTTCATGATGTAGTGTAAATTACATAATTTTGGCTCATGGTAAGTCTTAAAAGAGTTGTTAATGATTGATGATGATTTTAAAAGAAAATGGTATGTTTTTAAAACATGGAAACCTCCATTTTTAAGGGGAAACTATGTCAAAATTTTTGTATAATTTAAACACCTAGAAAAATATTTTTAAAGAAGTGTTTACAAGTAAATTTTGAACATGGTTTTCATATAAAAACTTGCCATAATTTTTGTTACAAAAATTACAAACATTGGAGGTTGATTTTTGATAAATAAAAGTGCCTAAGTATATATTTAGGAAAATATATATTTAGATGTCACAATTTGTGTGATTACTTGTATATTATGTGTATTAGTTATATTATTTTAGGAATTGAAAATAATATACTTTACCAAAATACCAAGATTATAATACAAAATGTTACCAAAGATTCCAAGAAAACAAATATATAAGTTATACCCGAATATTGGATAAACCGAACAAGGACTAAGGACTATATATATATATGTATTCCGGAATTAAATTTATATATTTACTTTGAAAAATGAGTTAAACGGTATTTTGAAAATCAAAGAAATGGAAAATATGATTTTTACAAGTATTACAAAATATATTATATTTTACCAAGTAGAAAATATATTATTTTGAGTAGAGAGAAATATATATATTTTCTTGAACAATTTGAAGACATGTTATTTTTAAAGAAAATACATATTTTCTTAAACAAATTAAGAATATATTATTTTGGGTGAAAAATGAAATTATGAATATTTTCTAAGTTAATCTTGAAAATATATTATTTTTGAGGTTTATATAAAAGTATAATTATTTTTGCCAAGGAAGATTTATGGATAATTTTCTATAAAAGTTTTCTTAAAATACATATATCTTAAGAATACAAATTGATGATTTTTAGTTGACTAAAAATATTCCGGAAAGTTTAATACAAAGATTGAGTATAAAATACTTAATGAATACAAGAAAATACGTATTCTCGTAGGTACAAATACACACCAGAATACGCCACCAATACTTGGCAAAATACACAAGTCCAACAATACACAAGTACACGTACACCCATGCTTGGGAAAATACAAATGTGGAAATACATAATAAACCAATTTAAAAATATATTGTTTTAACAACATTCCAAATAATTGGATAAATATAATTTAATTTAAAATATTATTATTTTAGCTAATAATTATATACTTTGGAATTATACAGTGTACATCAAAGACGTAACTCAAAGGATACTAAGTCTTAACAAACAGCTAAGACTAAAAGTTGTTACACGACCTAAACGTCTAATAAAACATGGCACGTGTGTAGGTAGTTGTACGACTCGTAGGAGGACCTTTGAGTATACGAGACAGCTGGACGCAAACTTGTGAGTTCATGTCCCCCTTTTCTCTTAACTGTTTTCGGATTTATAACTCTCGGGGGTGAAATACATGTTACATATGTTTCAATGGTATGATTTGTCTATGAAATGAACTATTAGATCATGTGAGCATAGGCTGAAAACTGAAATACCAATAACTCTCATAAGAATCATGGACAAGGGTTAGATCTAACGGGTACGGTCGAGCCCCACTCATAGTCCCTATGTGACCACTTAGAGTGTTGTTGTGTCCAAGTCGAGGTGATTCGGAAACGGTCAAGGGGATTTAACACAGTCAAGGTGATTTGACTCAGTCGAGGGGATTCGACACAGTCAAGGGGATTCGACACAGACAATAGTCTACTCAGATTGAGTACTCCGTATGTTGTCACATACATTAATGTCCTTGCAAAAAATTAATTGATCTGTTCATAGACGCTTTTCATGCATGTTTTCAAAGGAATCTCTAGAATGTTTACAAGTTTATCAGTACTCACACGAAACGCATGAACTCGCTCAACCTTTGTTGATGTTTTCAAAATTACACGTATTTCATGAAACAAGTTGGATCTTGGGCGCTGGTGTTGTTTCGGGATGTAGATTTCAAGTTTAGATGTCATCCACTTTTGTTGGTTTGTAACTTAATTAGAGGTTGTGTTGTTTGAAACTTAAATGACTGGTGTTTGTAATGTTTTGAAACTTTATGAACGGATGAACATCATGTTTTAATCATATAGTTGTTTATTATAATTGAATGCAATGATATTGAACAAGTCACACATCATATGCTTTCGCAAAAGTCAGGGTGTGACATACACATGGTGGATCTAACTAAAAACACAAGATCAATGTTCCGAACTTCATATCATACATCAAACAACTTCATAACAACTTGTTTTCATCATGGTTATGTTAGATTTTCATATTTTCATCTTTGAAAGTTTGGTTTCTTAGATTATGTAACTTGTACATAGCATGAACATGAAGTAAAAATGAGTGTAAGAGACTTACCACTAGCTCTTGTGGCTAGGGAAGTGGCAAAGAACACAAGAAGAAGAATGAAGAAGATTTGTTAGATAAAAGCTCCTAGTGAAGGTCCTTCCACTTCTTTTTCTTGTAGCCTTCTTAGATCATCTTCATACACCTTGTGACACCCTTAGAATAGCTTGAAAGTTGCAAGAAAATGGTGATGGTATGGAGAGTGGGTGTGGCCGAGAGTAGAGAAGAGAGTAGGAGGAAGATGGAGTGAAAATTTTGAATGAAATGATAAGGAAAATGAACTTGTGGGTTTTCTTATAATCTTCCAACAAAACAATGTCCAATGGTCTTCATGTTCCATATCAAGAGCACATATGAATATTTTAATGGGGAAATATTGGTGGGGCCACTTGGGGCCGATTGGAAGAGAGAGGGGGTAGGGGGTAAATTGTAAAATTTTGGAAGTCTAGGGTTAAAGATGTAAGTTGAAGTGCTAAGTGAAATGTTATAAGTGTTTAAGTGTTTTTAAGGTGTTTTATCATCATAACTAGCTTTAAAACATTAAAACTATGCTTCTAGTCTATTTTTGGTGTTTTGGGTTGTAAGGGCATAATCTTGTATAGGTTTGCGTCTGTCTTGGGTTAATATATATGGGTTGGGCTCGATATGTTATATCAACTCGGTAGGTTGTTTTGTAGTTAATGGGGTATGGGCTTGGCCCAATGTAATAGGGCTTCCTATGTAAGTATAAGTAGGAGGTTCCTAAACTAGTTGTGGTTGTTGATTCTTGAACAAACTTCATGCCTTTCTGCGATATCAAGTACCAGACGATCTCTAGATCATGTGCTTGTTTTGCTTTGAATCAATACATTTGATTTTCAATCATCGACATCTTGCTTGTAATTCCGCTACATGTTTGGTGTTTAATATCCAATTGTGTAGTTTTGGGACTTACAATTGGTATCAGAGCATAAGTAGTCTTGCGAAGGCTCGGTTGGATCAGATATCTTGAAGATTGAAGAGAGTTTGATGCTGATAGGTGCTCAAGTTTGACAAGAAAAGGTCTGTGTTTCGTTGTTTCAGTCAGATTTATATTTTTCTTTTCTTTCGAAATATTTCTTTGGGTTTAAAGTAAATAAGTCGCAGGTTTTTCTACTTGAAACACTTTATTTTGACTCTTGAAATCGACCTGAGTTGAGGATCAGACTGTCACACCCGACCGCGTAAAACAACAAACCGCGGCGGAAACGTCGGGGAGTGGAGCAACAGAATTATTGTTTCACAACCATGGTATTTAAAGTTTCGTTTTATTTATTAACCTTGATTACATTGTCTTAAAACAAGGAAAACATAACATAAGTTAAACTAGTCTTGCATCTTTTATTGTCTCTAAGGCCCGAGTCCGCCTAAGTGTATCACGAACAACCCTATGCATCAGCTCCTGAAAACATATGTGAAAATAGGTACGTCAGCATAAAAATGCCTGTGAGATACATAGGTTTTGTTGAAGCAGGATTCATGACTTGTAAGTTAAAAAAATGTTTAACAAAAGGTTAGTCATGAATCTTGTTAAAAAGTTTTCTTTTATAAATCATATGAAAATCGATATAAAATTCAAATGATATTAAAGAAAAGTGTAAGGTTAACTGAATAACCAAGTAAAATGAGTTTGTATACGATATGTTGTTTGTAAACCAATATTTTGTAAAAATCTGTTGTTTGTGTAAAATGTATCATGTCTTTGTTGAAATGATTTAGATAACGCTACGATGTGTAATATCATAAAAGCACTTATATATAAGAAGTACCAGCGGCGTATCCACCATGCTTTTATCATACTACACATGTTTCATTATTTAAATCACTTATTAATAAATCATCAAAATGTCTTGTTTAAACAAATGTCAAATTGTTATGTGTAAACAATGTCTAATGTCAAATATAAATCATGTATGGTATAATCAAATGTTATGTATGGCAAGCGAAAAGTATCAACTTAAACCATATGTATGATGTGAATATGTAAATCAAATGTTATGTATGGTGAATAAAAAGTATTTACTCAACCCCATAAGTAAAAATGTACAAAACAATGTTTATGAAATAAATCATAGTTTAAGTCAAAAGTTATGTTTTGCAAAAACAATGCTTTACTGATACAAACAATTATGTGATAATGTTAAATGCATACATTCAAGCCTTGAGACTGTAGAATAAACCTTTAAACAAATCAAAGGTTTATTAAAATGTTTTCGGATTCTGTCATTTCTTACGTCCAAACAAACCTAGGATTCCAGGAATGGGAGTTGTCAATTCCTATGGTACCACTATATACTACCGAGCGGCGTGATCAATGTTAATGAACGTATTTTAGTTTCGTTAAACAAACCAAATGTCATACCAAAATGTAAGCATGTTATGTAAAAACCATGTACTAAGTATGCTAAGTAAACATACAAAGCAGAAATGTCATGTAAATCGATGTGTCCATATGCTGAGTAAACATATGCAATAGAAATTTAATGTAAATCAATGAGTCCATATGCTGAGTAAACATATGCAACAAAATGTTTATGAAATCAATGTGCTAGCATGCTAAGTAAACATACATAGCAAAGCATAAATGAAATCATGTACTATATGCGTACTAATGAACATAGCAAGTATATGTCATAAAAGCACGAAAGTTACAAGTAGGCAAATGTGAATCACCCCAAAATATTTGAAAACGGTAAAAGAGGGGACTATGTACTCACTTGATATTGCTTAGTAGTCTTGAGATAACAATCAAATAACGCTAGAATGACCACGGAATCAATCGACACCTAATATAGGTAACTACATTAATAAACCGGACCTAAATCGGAAGATCGGATAAAATGAGGTTTCGTAAACCAAATGAGAATTGGAATTCATGTGACATGGTTTAACAAAGCCTACATTCTTAATCGGACCTAACCTAAGTGCTTTATGACCCGTTTAGGTAGCTTACGCTACTTTAACGCGTCATTTGCACAAAAGCGCAAAGGAGTAGCCTAACAAGTCCTATGACAAGTATTATATGCCCTAACATGCTTAATAATCAGTTTATGTGACAAAATTTAAGTTACATATGCTTAAAATGAAATTATGCGCAAAAAGGGCATTTTTTGTTATTTAGCTAAGGCATATAAACTACCTATTATACAACTAATTAAACTAAGTGACCATAAGGTATAACCTCGGAAGGTTATTCCCTATACAACTATGGTCACAAAATATGTTTGGTCGGATCCTAATGATTGACCGCTTGACTTACGACCCTAGACAAGCACTAAACTAAGAGTGACGAGTTAAACATGTTAAAACATGTTTAACTAAGTTAGAAAACAAGTTTGATATCAAAACAAAGTGTTTTGATACCTGAAAATAGCTTCGTTGCAAAATACGCATAAATACGTATTTTGACCGAAACTTTGACTCGTCCCTACGCCTAATTAACGTGGTAATCAGTAGGTATAGTCACAAGGGACTATAACCATCATGATTACGCTCACGTTGCAAAGTTCAAACGAACTTTGTGTTGAGCAAAGAATGGTCAAAGCAGAAAGTCAAACATTGTTTGACTTTCATGCTTGAAATGCATAACCAAGCATAAAGGAGACTTACAAAGGGTCCAAGCTTGGATCAAGAACAAGAAAACTAGAAGATTGGAGCCTTCAACTAGAAGGGATAGCTCCAAATGAGTAGAAGATGAAGAAAATTCAGATTGTGCAAGTTTGAAAGTGAAATTGGATGGGTATTTATAGGAAATCAAGGATCCTTAGGATCATTCCAAGTGTCGAGAACTTTGATCCTAGCCATACAAGTGTTACCCACTGATTAGAATACCATGGGAGTCCAAATACCAGTCCATAGCATTGAAAACCATGTCAAAAAACCCAAGGAATCAGCTGCTGTTTGAGAAAACCATGTCAAATACCGCCTAGGCTTCAGACCAGCAACTTTCAAACATTGTCAGAACAGGCCCCTGATGCTTAAAACTTGATTTTCGATGCGTTTAAGCCCTGTTAACCCATTTTCAAGGCTCAATAATGAAGTTAAAGTATAGGGGGCATGAAATATGTTTGAAAATATCTCAGATGTCAGTTCGTTTGGTCGTACGATCACGTTGTTCGGTTAATTACAACGAAACACGAACGGACACGAAAAACGATCCAAATTATGCGAAAAATGGTATTTTAGCATTCCAATCACTAAAATAAAATATTTTAATGATTACAAAAATTTTTGGATGTCCGGATATGTTCAGAACGTAAGATATGCGCGAAAATGCAAACTTATGCATTTTTTGACGCTTTTAGTCCCTGATGATCAAATAAGTTTATTTATGCATACCGAACCCCTTAAATCCTATTTCTAAGCTATGTAAAGGATATTTATGGTATGTTTAACTTATGATCATGTTCCGAAATGTTCGTTACTGTCACACCTCGATTTCCACATGTCACCGGTGGGCCCGGTGGGGAGTATCGTGACGTGGTTGGCAACATAATAGTCAAACAACACAATATTTAATATGCACAGCGGAAGCAAATGAAAGATATAATTCAACCGAATATAATATTGTAATATCAAGTATCACAACAGTCTATTGTTTATCCACAGATGGATCGAAAATAAAATGGAAACAGTAGTTCAACAGACGTTAGGCATCTTAAGCTTGCGAGACTCTTTATTGATGCTAAGGATACAATCCAGCCTATTACTCTTAGTACCTGCATTTAATCTTTTTGGGAAAAATACGTCAGTTTACACTGGTAAATACAATCAACTAACTCATTTTAAAAATGATTAAAAATTGATTTGGATGCACGTGGCATAAACATTTTATAACTTGGGATAATCATTTAAATATATAATCTTGTAAAAGAATTACATGGTCCTTATGCGTTCAGTAGCCCGGATCGTGTCCGGGTTAAAGATCAATAGACACACCACATTATTCTTTTATGCACTGACGGGTGTACGCCTACACCCCGCGCTTAAGTCGTGGCCATTTCGTAAAATGATGCCAGGGATATCCGGGACATGGTCATTAACCCCCAAAGGCTTTAAGTAAACAAAACATAATTAAACGGTCCGATTAAATTATTCAATTAACCACCAAACGATGGAAGATTTAATGCCCGACCAAGCGGTATTTTATATACCGTAACCCAAGCCCGTATAGGGAAAAATAAGTTAAAAGTATTTACCTGAGCAAAGTAATAATCACAATAAGAAAATGCAAGTAGCTTTTACTGGTCCTCCTAATCTGGAACGAAGGTTTATAATAACCTATTAGAATCCTAACGGGTCTTTAATTAAGCTTAAGCTTAGACCGGTTAGTTTCAAAGATACGGTTTGTACGCACGATTAAGCGAAGACCGGATAGAATGTGATTTAGACCCGACAAGTTTGAAGACTTGCTTAATATGGGTATTTCATACACACTCTGGATTTTGAGATAAAACCGATAAGGTTTGACCCGTTTCGGCTAATTTATGCAAACTAGTTACATAAACCGAACCGAACGCGTAATATGCGTAACGGGTATTCATGAGAGCCATATACAGGTTTCCTAAGTTAACATGCCTCAAATATGTTGTGACATCAGTAAGATGTCTTTTATTATGCCCGAAACGAATTTAAACACAAACTATGCCCCGTAGGGGTAGTTTGGTCATTTACAAGGTTATAAAAGAGTTTAAGTATTAGCTTGAGTTACAGGTCTGATGTAATCAGCAAAAATACTTAATTTGATAAGTTATAACAGTAGGGTAATGTATATATGTGAAATTTATCAATTATAACCAAACTATGCACCGTAGGGGCATTTTGGTAATTTCACATAAGACGAAAAGCTCAAAACTGAAGTCTGAGTTTAACAACTTTTGCTTACCATTAAAATATTATAATTTACCTAAAATATCAGTAGGTACCAACCCTTGTATGTTTAAAATATTTTTAGTACATACTATGCGTTAAAAACGCTTAATAAGGCGATTAGAAGCCATTTAAGGGTTCGATACATAAAGCTGGTATTTTTATTATTCCAGAAGGCTTAAAATAATTTATTTATCATTTAAGATCATTAGCAAAAGGTTTGGAGTCGATTAGATATGTAAAACTCATTATATGGCCCGTAAGGGCAAAACCGACAATTACCGGATTAAGCCTATGACTATAAGTTATGCTCAGTCTAAAATTAATTAAAAATCTTCAAAAATCCCAAAATAATATATTACATCAGTGGGTAAAGAGTTTGATATCAAAAAGTATGTTGAAATAGGCTATACGCTAATTATGTCGTTTAATTAACATAAAGCTTTCAATTTACGCTAATGAGCATAATTATCATTCTACAACTCAAACTCATGTCAAATTTTGGGTGCAAGTTTAAATATCAGTAACTAAGGGTTCTACTCTTTTACATTTTCAAAAATCACATTTTAAGGTGAAAGGGCATAATGGTCAACATATGAGCAATTAACGGAATCATGCATATTAATTGGATAACTAATGAACCAAGGTGTATAATCACAGAGGGTTATAATAGCATGTAACCTAGTCCAATTAAAGCTCTGAGGCATTTTTAAAACATGCCTAAACGGGTCAGAACTGAAGTCAAAGCAAAAGTCAAAGCTTTGCGACTTTCGGTTCCGAACCGGGTCTAAACATAAAATTATCGGGTTGAACATGTTTAGACATGTTCTTACACTAATTACCAAGTTATAATAATGATCAAACAGGTTGTATGTGTTCTACATTGCTAATTATGCATAAATTAGAAAATAAGTATCCTGTTGACTTTTTAATAACAAGTTTGACCCGACATTTGACCTAGTTAGAGTGGGAATCATGGGGAACCCTTTTAAGGGTTTATTACCTACATAATTACCAACTTATAACTACTTTCAATTCGACTAATCACTGGACCATTAGTGATTAATTGTTAAGTCAACCGTTAATTACGACGGTTTGACTTTTAAGCTTAAACTAAGCAAAAACTTAACTAGGAAGGGTTAAGCAAACTTACTGAAGTCCTATGCACGATTTGTGAAGCTTAGAGAGAAGTCTTTAGCTCCAGAAATGCTCCAATGTGCAGATGGAAGGTGTGAAGAACTTGTTGCAACTTAGTGTCCTTTTATAGTGCTCATAAGCTCTTAGATCTTTGACAACAAGAGCTACAACTGATAATGGATCATCAACAGATGTCCCTAAGGTTCTAGGAGGCACTTAGGGGTCGCCCATGTTGTGAAAATATCTGTTTTGGGTCGATTATGCGCGAATACAGGAGGCTGTTTAAAGTTTCTGTATCTGGGCGGGCCAGGCGGCCCGCGTAAGAGGTTGTTAGGGTCTACGCGGCCCGCTTGGGCCTTCTGATCAGGCAAAAACGTTTTCAAGTTGTTGCATCTCGTCTCTTGGCCCTTCCGAAAGGTCAACTAACTTATTTCTTGCAATTTGAACCCTCTAATTTGACATATAAGGGCTTCAAGATATTTACCCACTTTGTTAAGTCCTCGGTTAACTTTATTGTTACCTGAAAGGTCCTAACTTTCAACGTTGACGCTTTAACCCCTTGTATACGAATTGGATCATAACTTTCTCATACGATAACGAAACTTTATGAAATTTATGACGTGCATTCTAGTGAGCATAATTAACCGTTACAAAGTTTCGGGTTTGTCAAAAGGTCACTCAGAGGTATAACTTAAACATGTTGACACATTTAACCCCTGTAGTTTGTAATCTCTCACTTTCTTTCATATTTAGCTTCGTATGATCCATGATTTATTTGTTTGAAGGTATGAGCATCATGTAGGGTTAATGTACAATATCTTTATTCACTGTTGACATTTAGAACTCGTATATTCACATACTTTCCATGATTGTCAACTTTAATCCTTCCATAACATTCTTTCACACGTTCAAACATATGACACGTGTCAACTCATTATAGGACGTGAATTTTCGAGGTGTTACATCCTCACCCCCTTAAAAGAAATCTCGACCTCGAGATTTACTGAAATAAATAAGGGTACTTTTCTTTTATCGTGGACTCAACCTCCCACGTGTATTCGGGTCCTCTACGGGCATCCCATTTGACCTTTACAATAGGCACATGCTTCCTTCGAAGCTTCTTAACCTGTCGATCTTCAATCGACAATGGTTTTTCCACAAATTTTAAGCTCTCGTCTATATGCACATCTGTATGTGGTATGACCAGTGATTCGTCAGCGAAACACTTCTTCAGATTGCAAATGTGGAATACATTATGAATACCACTGAGCTCTTCAGGTAAGTTTAGCTTATAGGCAACTGACTCGACACGTTCGATAACCTCGAAAGGTCCTATGTATCTCGGGCTTAGCTTGCCTTTCTTACCAAATCGCATCATCCAGGGTGATACTTTAAGCAACACTTTGTCACCTACTTCGAAGTGAAAAGATTTACGCTTTGGTTCTGCGTAGCTCTTCTGCCTATCTCGGGTAGCTTTGAGACGGTCACGAATCTAGAAAATTTTGTTCGTCGTTTCAAAGACTATCTCTGGTCCTCATAATTGGACATCTCCAACTTCCGCCCAACAAACGGGCGTTCTACACTTTCTACCGTATAAGGCCTCGAAAGGCGCAGCTTTGATGCTGGTATGGTAGCTATTGTTGTAGGAGAATTCAATCAAGGGTAGGTGGTTATCCCAACTACCACCTAAATCAATTACACAGGCACGTAGCATGTCTTCCAATGTTTGAATGGTACGCTCACTCTGTCCGTCAGTCTGAGGATGGTAAGCCGTACTAAAATTCAAACGCGTGCCCAAAGATTGTTGGAAACATTTCCAAAAATGTGACGTGTATCTAGTATCTCTGTCAGAGATAATAGACACAGGTATGCCATGTAAAGCTACAATCTTATCTACATATAATTGGGCTAACAAGTCGGAGCTATAAGTCTCCTTTATGGGTAGGAAATGTGCTGACTTAGTCAGTCTATCAACTATAACCCATATCGTATCATTTCCTTTCCTCGTCTTTGGTAACTTGGTGATAAAATCCATAGTTACCATTTCCCACTTCCACGTAGGAAGTTCAGGCTGTTGTAGCAAACCTGACGGTTTTTGATGTTCTGCTTTGACTTGCGCATAAGTCAAGCACTTAGCTACATAGGCAGCTACAGACTTTTTCAAGCCTATCCACCAATAGCTTGCCCTTAGATCCTGGTACATCTTATCAGCTCCAGGATGAACGGAATATTTAGAACTATGGGCTTCCTGAAGGATAACATCTCGAAGTCCTCCATAAATTGGAACCCATATTCGTCCATTTAATCTCAGAATCCCGTCCTTGCCAAGAGATAACTGCTCCTCAGTTACCCCTAGCTTCTCGTTAGGATAGTTAGCTTCCAACACAGCTTCCCTCTGTGCAGCTAACAACCTTTCAGTCAAACTGTTCTTTATCTCAATGCTCTTGGCATTGATTCGTATGGGTTTCACCCTTTCCTTTCGACTCAAGGCATCAGCGACTACATTCGCCTTGCTGGGATGGTATCTGATTTCACAATCATAATCATTCAACGTCTCCATCCATCGGCGTTGCCTCATGTTTAAATCCTTCTGGTTAAACAGATGTTGAAGGCTCTTGCGATCAAAATAGATCACACACTTGATACCATACAAATAATGCCTCCACAATTTTAGTGCAAATACAACGGCACCCAACTCCAAGTCGTGGGTGGTGTAATTCTTTTCATGCACCTTTAACTGTCTTGAAGCATAGGCAATAACCTTGCCTTTCTGCATAAGCACACACCCCATGCCAGTGTGCGATGCATCGCAGTAAACCACAAATTCTTCGGTGCCTTCAGGCAATGTCAGTACAGGAGCGTTGCTCAACTTTTGCTTCAGAATGTCAAAGGACTCTTGCTGCTTAGGGCCCCAAACGAACTTTACTTTCTTCTTAGTCAAGGAAGTTAGGGGTGCAGCAATCCTTGAAAATTTTTCAATGAAACGCCTGTAATATCCTGCCAATCCCAGGAAGCTACGAATCTCTGTAGGCGTCTTTGGCTCTTGCCAGTTCATAACAGCTTCCACCTTAGCGGGATCAACTTGGATTCCGCGTTCGCTAACCACATGTCCAAGAAATTGGACTTCACGAAGCCAAAATTCACACTTGGAAAATTTGGCGTAGAGTTTCTCATGATGTAGAAGTTTAAGAATACAGCGAAGGTGTTTCTCATGGTCAGCTTGGTTCTTTGAGTAGATAAGAATGTCGTCGATGAGAACGATGACGAATTTATCTAAGTAAGGCTTGCAAACGCGATTCATGAGATCCATGAATGCGGCCGGTGCATTAGTGAGCCCAAAAGGCATCACTAGGAATTCGAAATGACCGTAACGGGTCCTAAATGCAGTTTTGTGTACGTCTTCATCTCTAACCTTCAGTTGGTGGTAGCCTGACCTTAAGTCAATCTTCGAGAAATAACTTGCCCCTTGCAATTGATCGAACAAATCGTCGATCCTGGGCAAAGGATACCTATTCTTTATTGTGACCTTATTAAGCTCACGATAATCGATGCACAGGCGCATCGATCCATCCTTCTTCTTGACAAACAAGACTGGTGCTCCCCAAGGAGACGAACTAGGTTTTATGAAACCTTTAGCTAGCAATTCATCTAGTTGCGTTCTTAATTCCTTCATCTCCGTTGGTGCCAACCTATAGGGTGCTCTAGCAACTGGTGCTGCTCCAGGGATGATGTCAATTCTGAATTCGACTTGTCTATCTGGTGGTAAACCAGGTAGTTCTTCAGGAAAAACTTCTGGGTATTCAGAAATGACGGGGATGTATTCTATCTTCGGTTTAGGCTCATCAATAATCACTTGTGCCATGTAGATGACACAACCCTTCTTTAAACACTTGGAAGCCTTGAGCATAATCACTTGCTCAGGCAGTCCGTACTGGGTATCTCCCCGAATGGTAAGTGATTCACCAGACGGAGTCTTTATCACCACCTGCTTCTTGTTGCAGACAATTTGGGCCTGGTTATGAGATAACCAGTCCATACCCAAAACTATGTCAAAACCAGCTAACTTAAAGGGAAGTAGGGACAGAGGAAAAGAGTGGTTCTTAATGGATATAACACATCCATCTAACACAGTTGAGACAGTTTCTATGGTGCCATCTGCTAACTCCACCTCATAATTCACACTTAAGGTTTTGACAGGTAAATTCAGCAATTTGCAAAACTTATGATCTACAAACGATTTATCAGCGCCTGAATCAAAAAGTACCCTTGCATAGACATCATTTACAAGGAAAGTACCTGTAATCACGTTGTCGTCTAGAACCGCTTCCTTTGCATCCATTCTGAAGACCCTAGCATTGGTCTTCTTGGCCTCTTCAGGCTTCTTGGCGTATTTAGGGTAGTTGGTTTTAATGTGCCCTTTCTCATTACAGCTGTAGCAAGTTGCATTTTTCAGCTTTTTGCAATCCAAGGTCTTGTGATCCTTGGACTTGCATATCCCGCAAGCAAACGTTCTTGACTGAGTTTGCGAGTTCGAATCGAGTCTGCACTTTCCAAAGTGCTGTTTCTTGCAAATCTTGCACTTGGGCTTCTCACCAGACTGATGCCCATCTTTCCTTGACTCAGATCCCTTCTTGTTGTCACCGTTTCCATGGTGCTTCTTGTTCGACCTCTGTGAATTATCATCCTCACGTTTTCTCTTCTCAGCATCTTTGTTCCTCAGCGATCTTTGTCTGACCGCATCCAGAGTGAGGGACAGAGATATGTCAGCTACAGATCTGAAAGTAGCTGGCCGAGAAGCCTTCACGCTTGCCTTAATTTCCGGGGCTAAACCACCGATAAAACGAGCTATTCTTTTTGGTTCCGGGGTTACCAGATACGGAACCAACCGGGACATTGTGTTGAAGCTCGTGAGGTAAGCTTGACAGTCAAGGTTTGTCATTACCAACGATAGAAAATCAGACTCTATCTTCTCCACCTCATGCTGGGGGCATTAATTTTCCCTGATGAGGGCAACGAATTGTTCCCAAGACATGTTATACAATGGGATCTTCCCAGTGGCTTGAATCAGTGATCTCCACCAGGCTAAAGCTTCGCCTTTAAAAGATTGCGACACAAACTTTACTATATCCCTCTCAGCGCATCCGCTGATATCCACAACTGTGTCCATCTCATCTAACCACGTCATGCAGTCAATGGCTCCCTTTTCCCCAGTGAAATCCCTGGGCTTGCATGAAACAAAGTATTTATAGGAGCAACCCTTACTACGGGGTTCTTGATTTAGTACAACCTGCTGAGATGGAGCACTGTGGTGGTTCGAGGAGAGTCGATCATCATCTTTCTTCCGTTCTTACTTCTTGGAAGGTGGCTTTGAATGCGGTGTAGATAGGGTCCTACTTCGAGTCCCACTATACTCTTCTTGGAAGGTGGCTTTAACTGCGTCGTCTACCAACGCTTTCAGTTCAGCACCCGTTAAATTTACTCGGGCGTTATCATTATTCTCCACTGGGTGACTATTTATTTCATTCGAGTCAGCCATTTTAATTGAACTGTTACAGAAAACAAGGACAATAGTTTATTTGGGAGTTTATTATGGAATTGCCTTTTATGGCAATTCATTAACCATGGTAACAGAGACCATATTTGGTTAATTTATTAATCACATTTATTTAGGATTTCTATTATAATTTATCCTAATTATAAAACAATAACAGTTTTATTAGTGGCACAAAAGGCCTAGTCACAAGGACATTTATAAATTATAAGTTATGATTTCAGAGAATCAAAGCTTTTAAGGCTCGAACATAGTTCATTACCTTTTTCGGACAGGGAGTCATAGCTACCACTGTCTTTTGGCGCATGTAGAAATGAGCAAGGCCCGTAGGCACTATATTACCAACGTATGGTCAAAATATGATCATCTTAATTGATGATTTAAACCCATGATTCAGAGATCATTTAGTTGGGTCAGGAATCTTTTAAAGAATCCTTATATAAATGACGTGTGTGATTTTAACGAATCACATCTGCCAGGAACGTTAACACGTTTTCAGATGTTAACAGGGATTTGAATCTTTTAAACAGGTCTTACCATCATGGCCAGGTCTTCACAATGACATTCAGGCTAGGTTTCACTCTTAAGATTCTTATTAAGTAATTATTAGGCAGATTTTTATTAAAAGGAATGAATTTGATTTATGTATTTCATGTAATATATTTATGCATAAAATAGCAAAATGAAATTTATAAACATAACACTCCATTAATTTATTAAAAGGTTACACGTCGCCCTAAACGGGACTTTTTAGACAAACAAGTTACCCACGCAGGGGTCAAGCAACATACTAGTCCACGCAGGGACTCAAACAACATCATACCCTCGTAGGGGTTAACAGAAAGATAGACCCTCGCAGGGGCCAAAACAAACAAACAAACATACCCACACAGGGGCTAATACAGCAAGACAGCCCACGCAGGGGCTCAAATGATATGAAGAAATTACAACAACAGTGGAAGGATTCAATGGTCCTTCTTACTCTTCCTTTTTATTAGGCTTGTCAATCCTTGGAAGAAGGTTTGTCGCTCCCTGCGATCTCGGTGAAAGTCTCGCTCGACCTGGTCCAGTCTCTGAAGAATTTCCTCCCGTTCTGGGGAGAAAACCGTGGCGGCTGCGATTGGGTCCGTATTATAGGTTTGGCCGGTATCTGGTACCCATGAGTTGGGTACCCCACTCCCCAAGGAGCTCCATACGGTCCTTCAGGGTTAAAGGCGTTGTAATTGGCCGCTACCATGTATGGGTCGGCTTCAGCGTAACCGTAGTTAGTGTGAGCTGGCTGTTCAAACGGGTTGTACGCCATCGAACCCGTGTATGCTGGAATCGGGTTATCAAAACCCATCGGTGGTGGTTGCTGTGCAACTGGTTGCGAAGGCCCACCCATCTGTGGGACTTCCTGAAGTGGTGGGTAATGACTGCCACTTGATTGGCGTGGAGAGCTAAAATGGAAATCCCCCGCTCGCGCAGACATACGTGCGCCTGTCCTCCTACGCCTCGGCGGTTGTGGAGGTGCCTGATTAACTGGTGGTGGTGGAGGCGGTGGCGTGACTGCCACAAACCGTGAATCCATAGAGGGATCCTGCTGCTGCTGCTGATGACGTGACGAATGATGCGAGGGTGTGAAGTACCACTCGTGCTGAGTAAACCTCGCCTGAAAGCTGTCTAGACCACCGTAGGGTGATCCGTGGAAAGAAGATCCATCCGAGATCTCGATGGGATGGTTCGGTGTACCACTGGCAGGTTCGACGGGATTCGTGTCCTCGTCCATATCCTCCGCGTGATCTCCCGAGAAATGATCCTCTGGCCCCAATGGGTTAAAACCCACTGGTTCTTGTATGTAATTGGCCGGGTTAAACTGGCCACTGAAGACAGGTGTGGGGTCTCCAAAAGAATTGTGCGATAAGGATCGCTGTAAAGGTATGTAGGAAGGTTGAGGGTTGTTGGGCTCATTTTCCGAAAGTGGCCCATAAGAGTTATGAACAGGAGGCGTCGAACTGTGCGAAACCGACCGTCTAGCCAGCTCGAAAAGGTTCCTCCGGTTCTGTCGAGGATCGTCACTCTCGGTGGTAGAAGGAGCTCGCATACGCGAAGGTCCAGCCTCGTCGTCATTGGGGGTGGTGATTGGCCCCTTGCCTCGTCCTCTACGTCTAAAGAATCTTGGCGGCATTTTTAATCCTGTCAATATAGCATGAGATAACAACAAACATATATAAAATAAAAGACACAGTAAAAAAATAAACCGAAACAAATTTGGGATTGTTCCTATGTTCTTTGTCTAGACTCGAAAATTTGAAATGTGCAATTGTGTAGCTGAGATTAAACACAAAAAGGCTAGTGTTTAATTCACTCAGTGTTGGCTCTGATACCAACCTGTCACACCCCGATTTCCACGTGTCACTGGTGGGCCCGGTGGGGAGTATCGTGACGTGGTTGGCAACATAATAGTCAAACAACACAATATTTAATATGCACAGCGAAAGCAAATGAAAGATATAATTCAACCGAATATAATATTGTAATATCAAGTATCACAACAGTCGATTGTTTATCCACAGATGGATCGAAAATAAAATGGAAATAGTAGTTCAACAGACGTTATGCATCTTAAGCTTGCGAGACTCTTTATTGATGCTAAGGAGACAATCCAGCCTATTACGCTTAGTACCTGCATTTAATCTTTTTGGGAAAATACGTCAGTTTACACTGTTAAATACAATCAACTGACTCATTTTAAAAATGATTAAAAATTGATTTGGATGCACGTGGCATAAACTTTTTATAACTTGGGATAATCATTTAAATATATAATCTTGTAAAAGAATTACATGTTCCTTATGCGTTCAGTAGCCCGGATCGTGTCCCGGTTAAAGATCAATAGACACACCACATTATTCTTTTATGCACTGACGGGTGTACGCCTACACCCGGCGCTTAAGTCGTGGCCATTTCATAAAATGATGCCAGGGATATCCGGGACATGGTCATTAACCCCCCAAAGGCTTTAAGTAAACAAAACATAATTAAACGGGCCGATTAAATTATTCAATTAACCACCAAACGATGGAAGATTTAATGCCTGACCAAGCGGTATTTTATATACCGTAACCCAAGCCCGTATAGGGAAAATAAGTTAAAAGTATTTACCTGAGCAAAGTAATAATCACAATAAGCAAATGCAAGTAGCTTTTACTGGTCCTCCTAATCTGGAACGAAGGTTTATAATAACCTATTAGAATCCTAACGGGTCTTTAATTAAGCTTAAGCTTAGACCGGTTAGTTTCAAAGATACGGTTTGTACGCACGATTAAGCGAAGACCGGATAGAATGTGATTTAGACCCGACAAGTTTGAAGCCTTGCTTAATATGGGTATTTCATACACACTCTGGATTTTGAGATAAAACCGATAAGGTTTGACCCGTTTCGGCTAATTTATGCAAACTAGTTACATAAACCGAACCGAACGCGTAATATGCGTAACGGGTATTCATGAGAGCCATATACAGGTTTCCTAAGTTAACATGCCTCAAATATGTTGTGACATCAGTAAGATGTCTTTTATTATGCCCGAAACGAATTTAAACACAAACTATGCCCCGTAGGGGTAGTTTGGTCATTTACAAGGTTATAAAAGAGTTTAAGTATTAGCTTGAGTTACAGGTCTGATGTAATCAGCAAAAATACTTAATTTGATAAGTTATAACAGTAGGGTAATGTATATATGTGAAATTTATCAATTATAACCAAACTATGCACCGTAGGGGCATTTTGGTAATTTCACATAAGCCGAAAAGCTCAAAACTGAAGTCTGAGTTTAACGACTTTTGCTTACAGTTAAAATATTATAATTTACCTAAAATATCAGTAGGTACCAACCCTTGTATGTTTAAAATAGTTTTAGTACATACTATGCGTTAAAAACGCTTAATAAGGCGATTAGAAGCCATTTCCGGGTTCGATACATAAAGCTAATATTTTTATTATTCCAGAAGGCTTAAAATAATTTATTTATCATTTAAGATCAGTAGCAAAAGGTTTGGAGTCGATTAGATATGTAAACCTCATTTTATGGCCCGTTAGGGCAAAACCGACAATTACCGGATTAAGCCTATGACTATAAGTTATGCTCAGTCTAAAATTAATTAAAAATCTTCAAAAATCCCAAAATAATATATTACATCAGTGGGTAAAGAGTTTGATATCAAAAAGTATGTTTAAATAGGCTATACGCTAATTATGTCGTTTAATTAACATAAAGCTTTCAATTTACGCTAATGAGCATAACTATCATTCTACACCTCAAACTGATGTCAAATTTTGGGTGCAAGTTTAAATATTAGTAACTAAGGGTTCTACTCTTTTACATTTTCAAAAATCACATTTTAAGGTGAAAAGGGCATAATGGTCAACATATGAGCAATTAACGGAATCATGCATATTAATTGGATAACTAATGAACCAAGGTGTATAATCACAGAGGGTTATACTAGCATGTAACCTAGTCCAATTAAAGCTCTGAGGCATTTTTAAAACATGCCTAAACGGGTCAGAACTGAAGTCAAAGCAAAAGTCAAAGCTTTGCGACTTTCGGTTCCGAACCGGGTCTAAACATAAAATTGTCGGGTTGAACATGTTTAGACATGTTCTTACACTAATTACCAAGTTATAATAATGAACAAATAGGTTGTATGTGTTCTACATTTCTAATTATGCATAAATTAGAAAATAAGTATCCTGTTGACTTTTTAATAACAAGTTTGACCCGACATTTGACCTAGTTAGAGTGGGAATCAGGGGGAACCCTTTTAAGGGTTTATTACCCACATAATTACCAACTTATAACTACTTTCAATTCGACTAATCACTGGACCATTAGTGATTAATCGTTAAGTCAACCGTTAATTACGACGGTTTGACTTTTAAGCTTAAACTAAGCAAAAACTTAACTAAGAAGGGTTAAGCAAACTTACTGAAGTCCTATGCATGATTTGTGAAGCTTAGAGAGAAGTCTTTAGCTCCAGAAATGCTCTAATGTGTAGATGGAAGGTGTGAAGAACTTGTTGCAACTTAGTGGCCTTTTATAGTGCTCATAAGCTCTTAGATCTTTGACAACAAGAGCTACAACTGATAATGGATCATCAACAGATGTCCCTAAGGTTCTAGGAGGCACTTAGGGGTCGCCCATGTTGTGAAAATATCTGTTTTGGGTCGATTATGCGCGAATACAGGAGGTTGTTTAAAGTTTCTGTATCTGGGCGGGCCAGGCGGCCCGCGTAAGAGGTTGTTAGGGTCTATGCGGCCCGCTTGGGCCTTCTGATCAGGAAAAAACGTTTTCAAGTTGTTGCATCTCGTCTCTTGGCCCTTCCGAAAGGTCAACTAACTTATTTCTTGCAATTTGAACCCTCTAATTTGACATATAAGGGCCTTCAAGATATTTACCCACTTTGTTAAGTCCTCGGTTAACTTTTTTGTTACCCGAAAGGTCCTAACTTTCAACGTTGACGCTTTAATCCTTTGTATACGAATTGGATCATAACTTTCTCATACGATAACGAAACTTTATGAAATTTATGACGTGCATTCTAGTGAGCATAATTAACCGTTACAAAGTTTCGGGTTCGTCAAAAGGTCACTCAGAGGTATAACTTAAACATGTTGACACATTTAACCCCTGTAGTTTGTAATCTCTCACTTTCTTTCATATTTAGCTTCGTATGATCCATGATTTATTCGTTTGAAGGTATGAGCATCATGTAGGGTTAATGTACAATATCTTTATTCGCTGTTGACATTTAGAACTCGTATATTCACATACTTTCCATGATTGTCAACTTTAATCCTTCCATAACATTCTTTCACACGTTCAAACATATGACACGTGTCAACTCATTATAGGACGTGAATTTTCGAGGTGTTACAGTTACTATACGAATTGGTAGACTTTTGCGGTTTGTCGCAAATAGTCCCTGTAAGCGAATAAACTTGTTTTTGCCATACCAATCCCTTTAAAACTTATTTGTAAGTTATGTAAAGGTTATTTAAGGTTTGTTATGCATATATTGATGTTCTAGAGTGTTTATCGCATTAAAATGATTACGTTTACGCATCAGTTTGCGTATAACTTTCCAGAAAGCGATATAGAGTTTGAAATTGAACAAAATAAAAACGTGCAAAATATCAAACATAAATAAATAAAAATTGGGGTCAAAACACATTGTTTTATTGATAATTGAATTGTTTAGAGTTAATACAATGAGTACAAGAATAAATGTCACATTCTCCCCTACTTTAGGAAATTTTGTCCCGAAATTTATTTAGAGGAAACTTGTGAGAATAGATGCGGATATTTTGTCTTCATTTGATCTTCACGTTCCCAAGTAAATTCTGGACCACGTTTAGATTCCCAAGGAACTTTGACAATCGGTATGCGTTTGCGTTTGAGCCACTTGACTTCACGTTCCATGAATTCCATAGGTTTCTCAACAAAATGCATCGTGTTATCAACACGAATTTCATCGAGCGGTATGTGGAGGTTCTCATCAGCCAAACACTTTTTGAGATTGGACACGTGGAAGGTTGGATGAACATTTCCGAGTTTAGGAGGTAGCTCTAACCTGTAGGCCACTTTTCCGATTCTTTCGACGATCTTGAATGGTCCAGCATACCTGGGTGCAAGTTTTCCTGTCTTTCCAAATCTGATCACACCTTTCCAAGGTGAAACTTTGAGTAAGACGCGATCACCGACTTGAAATTCCAAGGGCTTGCGTCGTCTATCCGCGTAACTCTTTTGACGGCTTCTAGCTGTTTGAAGGTTATCATGAATTTTCTTGACCTTATCTGTAGTCTCTAGAATGAGCTCAGGTCCAGTAAGCTGAACTTCACCGATCTCATTCTAGCAGACTGGTGAACGACATTTTCGACCGTATAAAGCCTCGAAAGAAGCCATGTTGATGCTGGAGTGATAACTATTGTTGTAGGAGAATTCAATCAACGGTAGATACGAATCCCAACTACCACCAAAATCAATCACACAAGCTCTAAGCATATCCTCCAGTGTCTGGATTGTTTTTTCAGATTGACCATCCGTTTGTGGATGATAAGTTATGCTCAAATTGAGTTGGGTTCCCATTGCAGATTGCATGGTCCTCCAAAAGCGAGAGGAGAATCGAGCATCTCTATCAGAAATAATGTTCAAAGGAACGCCATGACGGGATACAATTTCATCCACATAGATTTTAGCAAGTTTGTCAGCAGATAGATCCTCACGGATTGGCAAGAAATGTGCTGACTTTGTAAGACGATCAACAACTACCCAGATAGCGTCATGACCTCTTTTAGTACGTGGAAGTTTGGTAATAAGATCCATAGCAACGTTTTCCCATTTCCAAACTAGAATCTCTGGTTGCTCCAATA
The DNA here is from genome assembly GCA_030545235.1 of Helianthus tuberosus. Taxonomy (NCBI): domain Eukaryota; kingdom Viridiplantae; phylum Streptophyta; class Magnoliopsida; order Asterales; family Asteraceae; genus Helianthus; species Helianthus tuberosus. The sequence continues at coordinate 95,939,057 of CM060357.1, read as the reverse complement.
ATCCAGAGAAATGTTGATGTTCAGCCTTAACCTTAAGACAAGTAAGGCATTTGGATACATATAAGGCAATGTCTATCTTCATACCCGGCCACCAGTACTGGGTTCGAAGATCCTTATACATTTTGTCTGCACCAGGATGAATAGAATAACGAGACTTATGAGCTTCATCCATTAGCAAGGTACGGAGGTTGTCTTGACTTGGGACCCACAGACGGTCCATGAAATAATAGAATCCATTATCTTTCAGTTCGAGATCAGGCTTAATATGAAATGGTAATTCCTTACCCATCAAATCTTGTGAAACACAAGTATGTTGAGCCTGAGAAATGTGGGTTTGAATATCAGATCAAACTTGTACCCAATGAAGCTTGACACGCTCTTTACGACTTAATGCATCAGCCACAACATTCGCCTTACCAGGATGGTAGCGAATTTCGCAATCGTAGTCGTTTAAAAGTTCAACCCAACATCGTCGTTGCCTCATATTAAGTTCTTTCTGATTGAAAATATGCTGAAGACTTTTGTGGTCAGTGAAAACCACACATTTTGTACCATACAAAAGATTTTAAGAGCGAAGACTACTGCACCTAACTCAAGATCATGAGTGGTGTAGTTTTTCTCGTGAATCTTCAACTGCCTCGATGCATAAGCTATGACTTTGTTCCTTTGCATGAGAACACGGCCAAGACCTATGTTGTATGCATCACAATATACGACAAAATCGTCGTTACCTTCAGGCAAAGATAGAATAGGTGCATCACAAAATTTCTGTTTCAAGGTCTGAAAAGCTTCTTCCTGTTTGGATCCCCACTCAAAAGGTTTATTCTTTTGAGTTAATGCATTGAGAGGAACCATAATATTGGAGAAGTATTCGATGAAACGGCGGTAATAACCCACAAGACCAAGAAATGAACGAATCTCAGTAGGAGTAGTAGGCATATCCCAATCCTTAATCGCACTGATCTTGGTGGGATCTACATGAATACCTTGTTTGTTAACAATGTGTCCCAAAAATTGAACTTCCTTAAGCCAAAATTTGCACTTGGAGAATTTGGCGAAAAGTTGTTCTTTCTTTAGGAGTTCCATAGTAAGACAGAGATGTTGTTCATGATCGGCTCGTGTCTTGGAATAAATCAAGATGTCATCGATGAAAACAATGATGAACTTATCTAAGTAAGGCTTACAAATCCTATTCATCAAGTCCATGAAAACAGCAGGAGCATTAGTCAAACCGAATGGCATAAAAGTGAACTCATAATGTCCATATCTTGTGCGGAGTGCAGTCTTGGGAATATCTTCCTCGAGGACTCGAAGCTGGTGATACCCAGAACGTAGATCAGTCTTTGAAAAACAAGTAGCACCCTGTAACTAATCAAAGAGATCATCAATGCGAGGTAGAGGATATCGATTCTTGATGGTAAGCTTGTGAAGCTCACGGTAATCGATGCACATCCTGTAAGATCCATCTTTCTTCTTAACAAAAAGAACCGGAGCACCCCAAGGTGAAAACCTAGGACGAATAAAACCTTTGTCAGGAAGCTCCTGAAACTGTTTAGACAATTCCTGCATTTCAGACGGTGCAAGACGATATGGAGATCTAGCGATAGGATTAGCACCAGGTACAAGATCAATACGAAACTCAACTTGGCGTGCTGGGGGTAAACTAGGTAATTCTTCAGGAAATACTTCAGGATAATCCCGAACAACAGGGATGTCTTGAATAGACTTACCTTTGCCTTTCTCCTCTACGACATGTGCCAAGAAGGTGACATAGTTCTTACGTAGGTACTTTTGAGCTTGAATACACGACATGAGTTTAAGACCACTAGCAGGTTTCTCACCATGAACCTCTAAGATCTCACCAGTAGAAAGCAGAATACAGACAATCTTCTCAAAACAAACTACCTCAACGTGGTACGTGGCTAACCAATACATTCCCACTATAATGTCGAAGCTTCCAATTTGCATCGGTGTGAGGTCGATAGGAAAAAGATGTTTACTAAGGTTTAACTGGCAATTTCGAAGAACATAATTAAGTACAACGGGTTCACCACTAGCAACTTCTGTCACACCCTGACTTTTACGGAAGCGTATGATGTGTGACTTGTTCAATATCATTACATTCAATCATAATAAACAACTATATGATCAAAATGATGTTCATCCATTCATTAAGTTTAAAATATTACAAACACTAGTCATTTAAGTTTCAAACAACACAACCTTGACTAAGTTACAAACCAACAAAAGTGGATGACACCTAAACTTGGAATTTACTTCCAGAAACAACACCCGCACCCAAGATCCAACTTGTTACCTGAAATACATGTAATTTTGGAAAAACATCAACAAAAGTTGAGCGAGTTCATGCGTTTTGTATGAGTACTGATAAGCTTGTAAACATTTGAGAGACTTCTTTGAAAACAGGTATGAAAAGCATCTATGAACATATCAAATTAATGTTTTGTAAGGACATAAATGTATGTGAAGACATAGGGAGCACTCAAAATGAGTAGGTTTATACCCTTGTCGATTTCCTCTCGACTGTGTCGAATTTCCCTTCGACTGTGTCAATTTACCTTGATTGTGTCAATTTTACCCTTGACCGTTGTCGATTTACCTCGACTGGGACACCAAAGCACTCAAGTGGTCACATAAGGACCATGAGTGGGTCTCGGCTATACCCGTTAGATCTAACCTTCGTCCATAATTAAGAGTTAATGGCATTTCAATTTCCATCTATGCTCACATGATCTATAATTCATTTCATAGCCAGTTCATACCATTTAAACGTATGCAACATGTATTCCACCCCCGAGAGTTATAATTCCAAAAACAGTTAAGAGAAAAGGGGGACATGAACTCACAAGTTTGCGTCAAGCTATCTCGTATATTTAAAGGTCCTCCTACGAGTCGTACAACTACCTACACAAGTGCCGTGTTTTTATTAGACGTTTAGGTTGTGTAACGACTCTTTGTCTTAGTTATTTATTATGACTTGTTTTGGAAATCTTGGTGTATTCTGGGTTACATCATTGATGTATAATATAATACTCCAAAGTATATAATTATTTGTTAAAATAATAGATATTTTAAGTTAAATTATATTTATGAATTTTGGAATATTAGTTAAAATAATACCTTTTAACTAGTCAAGTTTATGTATTTGTATTTGTATAACTCCCCAAGGATGGGTGTATTTGTATTCGTATTCTTATCCTTCTATATTTTTGCCAAGTATCGATGGCGTATTCCGGTGTGTAATTATACGTATGAGAATACGTATTTTTATTGTGCTTATTAAGTATCTCATACTTAATTTTTGTATTTACCTCTCCGGAATAATATTTCTAATAAAAAATACATCAATATATTTTCCCAAAATATATTTTAACAAATATTACATAGAAAAATTTATTCATAATTTTTCCTTGGCAAAAATATTTATACTTTTCGTATAAGTCTCAAGAATAATATATTTTCAAGTCTAACTTAGAAAATATATATAACTCTATTTTTCACCCAAAAATAATATGTCCAAAGTTTATTTAGGAAAATATATATTTTCTCCCAAAAATAATATATCTTCTAACAATTCCAAGAAAATATATATATATTTTTACTTACCAAAAATAACATATTTTCTCCTTGTAAAAAATATGATTTATTTTATAACACTCACGAAAATCATATTTTTGTTCTCTTGGTTTCCAAAATACCGTTACCAAAATATACTTATGACTCTAATTCCGGAATATTTATGTAAGTTATATCTGAGGTTTGGGCCGTAGGTAATGAAGGAAGGAAGAAGAAGTTTTGAAGTTTAGGTGATGATGAAGTGTTATAAGCTAAGTCTTGTGGTCTTTATAAAATTACTTCCAACATTAGGAGGGTATAAGGTATAATGTGTTTGGTTTATTCTCTACAATGCTTAAAATAATCAAATAAAATCTTCAAGTGGGACCCATGTCACCTAACCATCCAACATGGGAGGGGGTAAAGTGTAACATTTAATGGTAAGTTAAGTGTTATAGTTAGATTTCAAGTATACTAGTTAGGGTTATATGTGTTATATGTTTATAGGATGTGTTATGATGTTTGGTGACTATAACTAGCTTTGTGACACTAAAACAATGCTTATAGTAAGAATTTGATGTTTAGGGTAGTGTCTGGTTGTTCGTTTCGTTATTGTTCGTTAAAGTGCTAAATTGCGCAGTTTAGAGTGCTTTATGTTGTGTTTTGTGACAGTTTTGATTCCCGACACTTAGGAAATCATTCTGGATCATTATATCATAATTCTGCATTATATTTAGATGTTAAAAGCTGAATTTTTGTTGAACTTCTTTATTTTCTGCAGAAATTTGTAGTTTTAGTGTGTTTCTGGCACTTTCCGATACATATATCATCACTAGGAAGGCAGTTTTGTAATCCCTACTTTCCTACACACTATACTAGTGTAACACCTAGTCCTGGGGCTTATTTTGTGTCTTAACATCATGCCTGTCTAAGTACTGAACTCCCATCAGTACTTCTAGTTTGTCTGATAACTGTGCTGTTAGTGCATTTATCTGTCTATCGCCTCCGTCAATCTAGTCTGTAGTAGAAAGCTGAAGAAAACGAGAGTTACATTGTTATTTTAGAATTAGTTAGTAAAAAAGGCAAGGTGGCATAACTGTAATTAATGAGATTCCTCATTAATCCCTTGGCCTATAAATAGATCTCTAGGGCTTCTAGTATAGAACTTTTGCCATTTCATACTTTGGAGAGATCTAGTTCTAGAGAGAGAAACTAGAGAGAGAATCTAGAGAGAGAAAGGCAAAAAGTGATTCAAGTGATTGTACAATTTCATATCTTGAATAGAATCACGTTTATATTACGTCTTGTGTGTTCGGTCACGTTCGTGTACGGATTCCGCACGTTTCACGTTCGTTTCGCAATCGTTTCGGAGTCAAACCGGTCCTAACAAGTGGTATCAGAGCAGGAGCTCGATTGCGTTGATCAAACATCAAGATTCGTATCAGATTACAGTGGTTTCAGATCTGAATCGCATCATATCTTCTTCATCTACTTATTCTTTCACAATTTGATCGGTTTTTTATCAAATTGAATGGGATTTCACGGTCCGAATTGGATGATTTTCTAGTATGTTGTGCGAAAATAGTTGATAAACAATCCTACCAAGTTTCAGATTCAAATTCGTTGTCGTTTAGGAGAATTTCAAAGTTTTATGTCCGATCTCGTAACATTCAGCAGGGTTTCGCTTGAAACAGCAAGATTACAGCAAGGTTTCGCTTGAAATTCAAGCGAAATCCTTAATCAGTTAGATTTCGCTTGAGTAAAGCTGATGATTTCGCTTCAGAACTGTTTTACTCGGGATTTCGCTTGAAAGTCTGTTTAATCTAGATTTCGCTTGAAAGTTTGTTAAGTCTAGGTTTCGCTTCAGGACTGTTCAACTTGGGATTTCGCTTGAACAGAACAGTTGATTTCGCTTCAAGTGGTTAATTGTTGATTCGCTTCAAGAGACCAATAGTTGATTTCGCTTCAAGTGATAAATAGTTGATTTCGCTTCAACTAGTCTATAGTTGATTTCGCTTCAACTAGTCTATAGTTGATTTCGCTTCAACTAGTCTACAGTTGATTTCGCTTCAAGAGGCAAACAGTTGATTTCGCTTCAACTATTCAACAAGTGATTTCGATTGAATTTCTTATTTCGCTTGAAAAGTGAAATTTCGTGTCAAGATTATTTCACGTCAACTGTGTATCAGTCTGTTTCAGGATATTATTGTGTATACTGATTGTTTGTTTGTTTGTTTGCAGGTGATTCAAGGTGATTTACACGGCACAAATACCAAGAATTCAAAATGTTTGATGAACTGGAAAACACTAAATTTGAAAGAATAAACAATTGGACTTGTTGTTCTTCTTTTGAGAAAAAGGAGGTTTTGGTTGAAAGATTTGAATATTTCATGTGTAAAAAGGATGAAACATTGGATGAGTTGGAAATACGGTTTAAAATTTTAATGGACAGTTTGAGAAACAAGGATATTAGAATATCAAATGATGAACAGATATCGAAATTGGCAAATGCATTACCAGCTAAATGGGATAAATTTTTGGTTGAGTTAAAAAGGGAAGATTTTTTTCAAGAACTTTATCCAAAACAGTTCTTTAATGAGGTTAATGGAGAGTTTCGTAAGGAATATAAGAAAAAGAAAGAATTTTTGACCGAAATAGAAAAGAATTTACAAAAATTGGAATTGGATGTAATTACTGAAATTGATAATAGAATTCGTGTGTGTCTTGCAACAAAGAGTATTCTGAAATATGATATTAAAAGGAAATGTTATATTGATGAAAGTATGAATCCTTTTGATTTCGTTAAACTCTTTTGTGCAGGAACATATAAGATGGAAACAAAGGATATTCCAAAGAATGAAGAATCTTTGAAGCTTGGATCTTCAAGTTCAGAATCAGTGTGCTCTAAATGTGACAACTTTAAGGCTGAAAATGACAAACTTTTGAGTGATGCAGAAAGTTTGACATTGGAAGTCAAGAAGTTGAGAGATGAGAAGCAAGCTGATGATAACCAGATTCTTATGTTGAAGGGAATTTGTGAAAATTTGAAGTCTGAAAATGTCAAACTGCTTAGTGATGTGAACAGTTTGACAGCAGAAAACAAAAGTTTAAAAGAAAAAATTGAAAATTTTGAACATGAAAGATTAAAAGATAAAACAGAATTTCAAGATCAAATCAAGATTTTAGAAGATGAGAGAGATATTTTTTGTAAAGATAATCTTGAAAAACAAATTGAAATCAATTCTCATCTTGCTAAAATCATTCAGCTTGAAAAAGAAGCTGAAAAAGCTCAGATTAAAATCAAAGAGCTTGAAGTGAAATTGAAAGGTTTTGTGACTTCTACATCACATGTTTGTCCAAAACCAATCAATTTCAAAATTGAAAATGTCAAAGTTGAAGATTGTGATGAGATATCTGATGATGAAAAAGAAAAGAAAAGAAAAATATTTTTAGATTTACAAGAAAAATTTCAAAATACTGTCCTGCAATCTACTGAAACAGGTGAATGTTCTAAACAAAAACCTGTTAAGAAGAATGCAGAACAGAAACAAAAAGATAGAAATTTGAAAAATTCTAAAATTGAAATTAAAAGCTCATCAGATAAATCATCCAATCATTATCAAAAATCACAAAAATTTAAAAATGAAAACTCACAAAATGTTGGTAATAAGTGGTGCAGGTTTGACCACAGTGCTCAAAAGATAAATCCAGCATTGAAGAGGAGAAATGACTATAACCAAGCCAAACAATGTTATGATCTGAAGGTTTGGACTGACAGAAGTGGATGGTATGATAACAGAGTGTGCTATACCTGTGGTATTAGAGGACACATTGCTGTTAACTGCCAGAATTGGAATTATGAAACACGAAGATGCTTTGAATGTAATATCAGAGGACATATTGCCAGAGATTGCCCAAGGAGATCGATGGGAAGATCGAGGGTTGAATCTCAGAGAACGGTAAAGAAATCAGTCACTGTCAAGCCCAAAGAACAGAAAGTGGAAGATAAGAAAGTAAAGCTTTCACAAGGGCAGAGAGACAGACTGAGGAAGAAGAGGAAGAAGGCAAGAGAGTATCTTGAGAAAATTTTGTCTTCGAGTTCACCGGTTGGTTCGAATAAGAGTTCTGATGAATCGATTCACTCGACTGCAAAGTCAAGCAAATCGAATTCTTCAGATACAAATCTGAGGACAAAAGAGAAAAAGGAAAAGAAGAAAATGGTCGGCGATGAATCTGATGTTTCAAACTCAGACAAGCCACCATCAGGCGATGAAGCTGACTCATCTAAGTCAGATAAGCCAAGTTCGAGCAATGAATCTGATTCCACAAAATCAGAGGAGTCACAAGTTGAGGTAAAGAAGGAAGAAACTGTTCTTTTGATGAATGATGAAAAATTTCCTCCATTACAAGCCACAAACACAAAATCAAAAGGTGTTGATACTGGAAAAATGTTTAATAGCAATGTTAAACATATTTTTAGTAAGATGGTTGATGGTAAGGAAAAAGGAGTGAAAGAGTTTTATGAAGAAAAGAGAAAAGTTCAAAATACACCCAAGGACAGTCAGGCTTGGGTGAAACTTTTCAAATAGAAAAATCTGACTTGCCGGAGCTTCCAGGTTGGTAAGTGTGAAGCAGGTATCGGCATCATTCTTGAGAAATTCACAGGATGGTAACTGTGATATTTCGTCTTACAAGTGGTCAATCAAGGACATTAAGTTGTACTTGATTTTCTACAAGTGATTGTGGTGTTTGATCTTATATTGTTAAAATCTGTACAAAAAGGTTTTAAAGAGAACAAGGTGATGAGATAACCCCGAACCCACAAGTGATGGGTAAACAAACTAATTTTTCCGGAAAAACCATTCTGATTAAAACAAACTTAAGTGTTTTGAAATCATTATGGGAAAATAGTTTGTTGTAAGGGGGAGTTTTGATTGAATATGCCGAAACCCTCACGGCTGAACAAACATGATTACTTTCATCAGATTGAAAAACGGTTTTCAAACTGTTAAGATCAATGGGTTGTATATCATGGGGGTATGTTATATTTTCTGCTAAAAGTGTTATATTTTCTGCAAAACAGAGCATGAGATGCAGAAAATGGATGGCGAGACAAAGCTATCAGTGTTGGTTGTCAAATTTTCTTTATATGATTTTGCATTTTAGGGGGAGAAATATATTGTTAGAAAATACAAAAACATTTGAAAATTTGAAAAAAAATAAAAAATATGATAAAATTCAAAAATTGAGTTTTTGCGTAGAAAGAGGAAATGATAGTACATCAGTAGACAGTTACAGTATGCTAAAGAAATGGAAAGTTTAAATGTGTTAAACGATCTCACCGTGGATGTGTCGGTAGGTTTTTATACATTTAGTAAACTGTTTCGGGATATAAACCTAAATTCAAACTTACTTATTTCGTGGGGAACACTACTTGGATATATAGGTAACCCCTGAAATCTCGTTTGAAAGGTCTCTTAATATGATATACTAGGTCTTTATACTCAATGATGTCTGGGGTATTATTCCGGGACTTCTGCTGAACGGTAGTTCTGACCTAGTCCTTGGATAATGCTTTCTGAAATGCTTGAAACATAGCATTAAACCCTCAGCATGCTGATGAAACAATAAAATTGATAGTCGCTGCTGTTGTAAGCAAAAAGATCCTCTAAAGGGGACATACCGTAAAGTCGAAGCTGATATCTCTCTGCGTATACGGAAGTATCGACCTGAGATCCCTCGGCCCTCGCATACCTAAATTATATACAGATATCATTGTAGTATACTCACCTGTAAGACTGATTATTGGGATTCTGGATGCGGGAGTATATTCAAGAGGTGGGACACATGAATAGGTTTAAGTTCTTAATACACCTAATTCGTATCCTGAATCAGTTGAAATTTGTGTGAAAATTTAAGTGGATCAGTATATCGACAATCTAAGTGAATTGTTTAATGCATAATGTGATTTTAAGCTCAACGGTACTTGTGACTTGTTGAAAACTGATATGATCCTCTGACGCATACTCAAACAAAAATATTGTCTGTAAATATGTTTGTACATATTTCTTTATTGCTTTATTTTTTCAGAAAATACAAAAAGATTTTTGATTCTGCTTTATTTTCGACAATCGATGTCTGAGTGCTGTGTTTCAAAATCTAAGTAAGCTGATTGTATTTCTGAAAATAAAACAAATTCATTAATTTGAAACTTGAAGTTTTAAAATCAAAAACAGTTTGTGATATCTCCAAGGTCATTAATTTGGACTTGGATGATTAACTGTGAGGGAGTTGGATTCTTTAATACTGCTAAATCTATACAGTTTGTTGATAGGGGGAGTGGATTAGAGAATTTGATTGAAAATTCAAAATGTTGTTACTTATAAATGTTTGAGTGATTGCAGATGAGATTCCAGACTACGATCCCGGAAGCTGAGTCTAAGGGGGAGTCTGAAGACGAGCTCAAAACAAGGGAGATCTTGTATACGGAAAGCAAGGTGTCGATCCCAAAGCACGGAAGCTTGACGAAAGGGGGAGCCTGATGAAGAAAAGAGGAAAAGCTGAAACTGAAGACAGATCCACTGGGATTCTGTTCGAGAAGTTTCAAAGAGAGAAAGAGAAAGAAAAGTCGCTACGAGCTTGACTACAGATTGACTATAGCAATATCCAAGGGGGAGTCTGTTAGTGCATTTATCTGTCTATCGCCTCCGTCAATCTAGTCTGTAGTAGAAAGCTGAAGAAAACGAGAGTTACATTGTTATTTTAGAATTAGTTAGTCAAAAAGGCAAGGTGGCATAACTGTAATTAATGAGATTCCTCATTAATCCCTTGGCCTATAAATAGATCTCTAGGGCTTCTAGTATAGAACTTTTGCCATTTCATACTTTGGAGAGATCTAGTTCTAGAGCGAGAAACTAGAGAGAGAATCTAGAGAGAGAAAGGCAAAAAGTGATTCAAGTGATTGTACAATTTCATATCTTGAATAGAATCACGTTTATATTACGTCTTGTGTGTTCGGTCACGTTCGTGTACGGATTCCGCACGTTTCACGTTCGTTTCGCAATCGTTTCGGAGTCAAACCGGTCCTAACATGTGCCAACTCTGTTCTGTGCATTAATTGAACTACATTGTGTTGCATGTAGTAATGATAAAAGTCTTGCAACATGAAATGCCATTGTATGTATATAACAGTAATCATAATTTCATTCGTCTTGTAAACTAAATCATGCATAGTTATTAAAGCACAGATTATTGTTTAATTATTGTACGGAATGCATGGAAAAGTGCCAGTTGTCACATTCTCCCTCCGTTAAAAGAATTTCGTTCTGAAATTCAAGCAATGCCATCAGTCGCAGGGGAGTTGGGAATCAAATGTGGTCACTTAGGCTTAATTTGGTATTCATGTTCCCAAGTAAACTCTGGGCCATGATATGAATTCCAACGAACTTTAACAAATCAATTACGACTTCTCCGTGTTTTGTGGACTTCCGATCTGCAACCTTAACAGGTCCGTTAATAAATTGGAGTTTGTCGGTGTTGTGAATCCTGTTTGCGGGAATAACGACTGTTTCTTTAGTCAGGCTCCCTTAAAGACTAGACACGTGAAACGTGTTGTGATCACTGGTAAGTTCTCTTGGAAGTTTCAGGTTGTGGGCAATGGTCCCGATCCTTTCCATAATCTCGAAAGGTCTAATATACAATGGGTCCAACCTCCCACGCTTTCCAAATCATACCACGCCTTCCCAAGGCGAGACTTTCAATAAAATCATCTCTCCAAACTCAAATTCCAACGGTTTCCATCGCTTGCCGGCGTAGATTCTCTATATACCACATGCTTGACTTGATACGATCACGTATCCGATCGATATTGTCTGTGGTTTCCTGAACCATCTCGGGCCAGTAAACCGTTTATCCCTGGTCTCCGCCTAACACAGAGGGGATCGATACTTACGTTCCTATAAAGCTTTGCGCGAGACGGCCTAAACGGCGGTGTGATAAATATTATTGTAGGAAAACTCCACTAAGGGCAAGTGAGTAATCCATCTTTTCATCAATGTTCATCACACAAGCACATAGCAGGTCTACCAAAGTCTATATCGTCCTATCACTTGGAACACCCGTTTGTGGGTGAGAGGCAATACTAAGGTTCAACTGTGACCCAAACGCCTTCTGAATCATTTGCCATGTCCTTGGCACAAACGACCATCTCGGTCGGTCAAGATAGAAATAGGCACTCCGTGACGTGCCACAACCTTTTTAGGCTAAATCTCTGCTAACTGCCTTGTGCTGTCTTCCTCGCTGATTGGTAGAAAGTGTGCAGACTCGTGAGTTGATCAATAATCACCCAATTCATAACATGCACTCCTTGGGTTCTCGGTAGCCTTGTAATGAAATCTGTTGAGATTTATTCCCACTCCCATATGGAAATCTCAGGCTGTTGCAGCAGCCCTGATGGTTTCTTGTATTCTGTCTTAACTTTGACACAAGTAAGACAGTTGCCCACATATATAGCTATATCAGCTTCCATGTTGGGCCATCGATACTAATCCTTTATGTATTGGTACATCTTTTCAGATCCAGGATGGATCGAGTACCTTGACCTATGAACCTTTTCCCAAAATGAGCGTACGTAAATTGTCGTGAGTCAGAACCCAAGGTCGTTCCATGAAGTAAAATGTTCCGTTTACCTTAGGTAAGAATCACACTTCCATTCCACGTAATGCTTCAGCTCGAAGGGTCTCTGGTTTTATCATTTCTTGCTAAGCTTCGCGAAACCGAGTAGCGGGGTTTGTTTGTATGGTCATCTCTAAGGCTCGCGCCCTTAGAGGCTTTGCGCGTTCCTTGCGGCTCAAGGCGTCTGCTACAACACTCGCCTTGTCCAGGTGACACTTAATCTCACAGTCGTAATCATTCAGTAGCTCATTCCATCTAGTTATCTCATGTTTAAGTCCTTCTGACCAATGGTGTGCTGCAAACCCTTGTGATCAGTAAAGATCGTGCAGTGTTTGCCTATACAAGTAATGACGTCAAATCTGCAACGCGCAATTACTGTACCTAGTTCAAGGTCTCTTCTCATGATCCCTTAATCAACGTGACGCGTATGCGATGACTTGGTCTCGTTGCATCAATGCGCAATCGGGACCTTGTCGAGAAGCGTCACAAAAACCGCAATTCTATAGGTAATGTCAAGTGAAGACAAGATAGGTATCGACTAGGTTAGGGTTGTTAGCGGTTGGGCAGTCCTTGAAAAGTTTTCTAGGAGTCGTCTGATACAGCCTACATTCCCCAAAAATTCTTAGTTGTGTCTTAGGGACTCCTTAATTCTTGATTGCAGGATCGACTTGAATCCCGTTCTTATTCACCACGTGACCTAAGAATCTTCCCTCGCGAATCCAAGGTTCACACTTGAACGGCTTTGCATATAACTGTGCTTTCTTCAAAAGCTCCAATATATCTCGCAGATGTTGCTCATGACCTTCCTTGGTATTTGAGCTTATGAGAAGGCAGTCAATAAATATAATCACGATCTTATCCAGGTACGGCTTACACACCTGATTCATGAGGTCCATGAATACTGCCGGTGCATTTGTTAACCAAAACGGCATGACAAGGAACTCGTAATGCTCAAGGCGAGTCCTAAAGGTCATTTTAGAGATACTTTCTTCTTGTACTCGCAGTTCAGGACATCCTGATCTCAAGTCGATATTCAAGTAGTAACTAGAACCTTACAATTGGTTAAACAAGTCATCAATCCTTGGCAAAGAATACCGGTCCTCGATATCCAATTCTCTGAAGTTGATGCAAAATGGAAACTACCAACTTTCTTCTCGTGCCATCAACTAGTGATACCCTGTCCTTAAGCCCACCTTGGAATAGTAGCTGGGACCTTTTAGTTGGTTGACAAGTCATCAATTCTCGGTAAGGGGTACTGATTCTTGATGGTTAGTTGTCTATCTCCCTGTAACCTATGCGTAATACTTTTTCCACATTAGTTCTTCTGAGTTCCTCTCAGATTAAGCTGTGTACGCATGTAATAACTGCCGTCCTACTTCTAAACGAATAACACCGGGGGCTTCCCACGGTGAGAGGCTCGGCCTGGTAGATTTCCTCTGTCTAGAAGCTCTTGCAGTTGCATCAGAGGCTCATATATCTCGGATGGGACTAGTTGGTAAGGCGTCATCCGGCACCGGTGCTGCTCCTGGCACTAGGTTCATCCTAAGTTCCTCTTGTCGCTGTGGAGGTAACCCAGGCAAGTCTTCGGGAAAGGCTTTTAGAATTTCCTTCAACAGGGATGTCTTCTGGCTTTGGCTTCTTGGTCTCTTTTTTTTACAACATGAGCAAGGAAGGTTATGCAGCCTATTCGGAGGTGCTTCTGTGTCTCTACGACCTATGTGAGATGTCGCAAATCCACTACCTTATGGGGCCTAGTGCCCTCGCATCTATTTCAAGAAGGTTGTGTACTATAAGTGTCTCATCATTCGCAAGAGGGATGCGAATGACTTTCCTTATGACGAACATCTTCAGCTCTATACTTGGATATCCAATCCAAGCTGACTACTTTATCATGACTTCCCAAGTCAACGGTAATAGAAGTTTCCTTCCTTCTAAGTTTCGAGAGACAATCTTAAATCATCTCATTCACTTTAACTAACCTCCTATATGCCAACTCTAAGGAATACGTGGCGTCTATTCTACTTGAAACTAGGCCAAGTAGTTTCTTAAGTTCTAAGCATACAAGGTTAAAGTCGGTGCCAGTATTAATCAAAAATAGATGCATAGAGTTGGTTAATAGGGAACGTACCCATAACCGCATCTAGATCCTGGCGTGCTTCACGAGCTCCAATCGTGAAGACCCTTCCTCGCTTGGTTCTTCCTAGAGCAATCTTTCCTAAAGTGCCCTACTTCTCCACATTTGTAGCAGCCTGGAACACTACCATTATCTCTTCCGTCTTGATTCTTCGCCCAACAGGCATCCATGTTGTGCCCTTCTTTTCCACACCTTCCACACTTAGGCCTCAGACATCGACATTTATGGTGAAAATTGCATTCCTCGCATCTCGGCTTAGCCCCCAAGTAAACCTTACCACCGGCCTTATTAGTGGCTCCATAAGCTTTCATGCCACGAGACGGGTCCACATCCCTTCTTTTGTTTGCTTTAGAGCTTCCATAACTGACTTGGGTGCCTATCTTTAGGTTCGAAGACTTTCTTTTCTTATTGCCCGAAGACTCCACATGAGTCTCTTTCTTGTTTGCTTCATATCCCAAAAACTTTCCCATATGCAGAGCTTCTTCAGTAAGTGTGACACTCAAATCGATAGCCTCTGTGATGGTTGGAGGCTTTAAGGCAGTAACCATGCTCAGAATTTGAGGTGCAAGTCCCCAAATGAATCGCTCAATCCTCTTGCACTCTGGCTCGAATAAGTAGGGAACAACCCTAGACAAGTCGTGAAAGCGTTGGACGTACTCAAAAATCTTCGACCCGTCCATTTTCAAATTCCAGAACTCAGTCTCAGTCTTTTGGATTTCAGCCCTAGAACAGTACTTCTTCCACATCAATTCCTTGAGCTCGTCCCAGCTCAGTGCATAAGCAGTAGCTTCACCAAGGGTCTGAACCTGAAGGTTCCACTAGGAGAGTGCGCCATCCAAAAACAGCCATCCAAAAACAACATTGAGATATAGGTAACTCTTTGCTCGGGTAGACATTTACTCATTCTCGGAACGAAGTCAGTCTTTTCTGTCCAACGAACAAAAGCAACGGCACCTCCTGTGCCATCAAAATTCAATGGCTTGCAGTCCAGGAACTGTTTATAGGTGCAGCCAGTTGGAGGGTTACTTCCAGGAGTGCCACCGCTGTGTGCAGAGCGGAGGGCTTCATGTTGCGCTATAGCTTGGGAAATGCGCTCACTGAGTTCGGCCTTAGTTAACGTAATGGTGTCTGTGTCACGTCTGGGCGGCATCTTCTTCTGGCAAAAAGGTATGGGGTAGGTTAGACAATATTCCATAATTGTCTATGAGGTATATATTACCACAAGCAAACATGTAATCACCCAATATCACATGCATATATGATCAACAATGTATAAGTAAGGAAACAACTACTGAACTTTCATATAGGCTTGACAACTTGACTTATTGTTTGTAGTGGGGGAAACAAAATGAACTCAAGGTTACATCACCTCAGTTATACAAGTTTCATAATACGAGAGTAGTAGTTATTTTCCTTCTACATTGGTTTTCTTAGGTCTTTAGCATCACAAGGACGGGTATACTTCCCAAGAGATGGGGGTCGTACATATAGGGGTGAAAGAGAGTGTAACGTCACTAAATCTTCTTCGAGTGTTATCCATCTTCACTTGCTTAGATATCGGTTCCCATACGACTCGTACGGGTAGGAGTGTCAGAAACGAAGTAGGTAAAGACAGGTTTCCTACTTTGTAGAGTGCTAAAGCAATTGGCTAGGTATTGTCCTGCTAGATGAAGGTGTGAACACCTAGAGATTATTTTTGGATGGGTGGTGACCATTAGCTTGACCCGCAGAGTCCACCAGGATTTCCATGCACTACAAGTCGTTATTACGTGGGCCCCCGTAATAATAAATTGTCTTGCACGGTCACCCCAATTTTCCCACGTTCAAAGCAGATGATCAACCAAAGAGGGGACACTACTGTCCTTATGCCTCCAACATGGGAAGGACCATTGCGGTGGTCCACGCGCTGACATCCGTCATCGTTACGAGCGAATAGGCACGATGATTAAACGTAATAGGAATAAGGAGAACTCCTAGTAGTTGGAGGGGCATCTTCAAGATGAATACTTCATCTTCCTAGTCTGGACAAGAGCATCTTCAATCTTGTTTCGCAAAAACCACAGGGACCTCGTCCTGCTGATAAGGTTGTTGTCCAAGGTTGCCGCCTCCGCCTCGCCATCCCTACTGTAGTCAGGCACCTTCACAATCGAGAGGGAAAAGCAGCCATCTTCTACGAAACTAGCTCAGGATCTTGTTTGGTAATCACTCCAGCCATGAGCTTCACCATAAATGCGAGGTCGATAGTCTCATCGTGCGTGTCATGAACATTAATAGGATTCGGAGTTGAAGGTATCTTGTTCACATCAATAATTATTCCGTACACTTATACATATACACATATATATATATAGATATATATATATATATATATATATATATATATATCAATAAATAAGTATGTCACTTAGCATAAACAGACAAATAGATGCATCATGTCACATATAACTCTCGTTTGTCCTTTCGGGGGGGATCATTTTGTCTTTGGCAAGTCTATCTCACGTAGACTATGCCTTAATTGGCACTTTAATTTGGGGTATCCGTCTCCCTACTAATGTCATTGCCTTGTCTTTTCTTTGAAAAATGTTTGACTCATGGATCTTTACGCTTACGTGAATGCAATGAAAAACCTTTTTGTGAAAATGTTTTCGTAAGAGAGTCCTAGTGATTGTAGTCTAGACTCGAGAAGGAATCCTAGTTCACTACAATCGAAGCTCTGATACCAAATTGTCACACCCTGACTTTTGTGGAAGCGTATGATGTGTGACTTGTTCAATAACATTGCATTCAATCATAATAAACAACTATATGATCAAAACGATGTTCATCCACTCATTAAGTTTAAAATATTACATTCATCATTTAGTTTTCAAACAACACAACCTTGACTAAGTTACAAACCAACAAAAGTGGATGACACCTAAACTTGGAATTTACTTCCAGAAACAACACCCGCGCCCAAGATCCAAATTGTTACCTGAAATACATGTAATTTTGAAAAAACATCAACAAAAGTTGAGCGAGTTCATGCGTTTTGTATGAGTACTGATAAACTTGTAAACATTTGAGAGACTTCTTTGAAAACAGGTATGAAAAGCATCTATGAACAGATCAAATTAATGTTTTGCAAGGACATTAATGTATGTGAAGACATAGGGAGCACTCAAAATGAGTAGGCTTATACCCTCGTCGATTTCCTCTCGACTGTGTCGAATTTCCCTTCGACTGTGTCAATTTACCTTGACTGTGTCAAATTAACCCTTGACCGTTGTCGATTTACCTCGACTAGGACACCAAGGCACTCAAGTGGTCACATAAGGACCATGAGTGGGGCTCGGCCGTACCCGTTAGATCTAACATTCGTCCATAATTAAGAGTTAATGGCATTTCAATTTCAATCTATGCTCACATGATCTATAATTCATTTCATAGCCAGTTCATACCATTTAAACGTATGCAACATGTATTCCACCCCCGAGAGTTATAAATCCAAAAACAGTTAAGAGAAAAGGGGGACATGAACTCACAAGTTTGCGTCAAGCTGTCTTGTATATTCAAAGGTCCTCCAACGAGTCGTACAACTACCTACACAAATGTCGTGTTTTTATTATACGTTTAGGTTGTGTAACGACTCTTTGTCTTAGTTGTTCATTATGATTTGTTTTGGAAATCTTGGTGTATTCTGGGTTACATCATTGATGTATAATATAATACTCCAAAGTATATAATTATTTGTTAAAATAATAGATATTTTAACTTAAATTATATTTATGAATTTTGGAATATTAGTTAAAATAATACCTTTTAACTAGTCAAGTGTATGTATTTGTATTTGTATAACTCCCCAAGGATGGGTGTATTTGTATTCGTATTCTTATCCTTCTATATTTTTGCCAAGTATCGATGGCGTATTCCGGTGTGTAATTATACGTATGAGAATACGTATTTTTATTGTGCTTATTAAGTATCTCATACTTAATTTTTGTATTAACCTCTCCGGAATAATATTTCTAATAAAAAAATTCATCAATATATTTTCCCAAAATATATTTTAAGAAATATTACATAGAAAAATTTATTCATAATTTTTCCTTGGCAAAAATATTTATACTTTTCGTATAAGTCTCAAGAATAATATATTTTCAAGTCTAACTTAGAAAATATATATAAATCTATTTTTCTCCCAAAAATAATATGTTCAAAGTTTATTTAAGAAAATATATATTTTTACTTACCAAAAATAACATATTTTCTCCTTGTCAAAAATATGATTTATTTTATAACACTCAAGAAAATCATATTTTTGTTCTCTTGGTTTCCAAAATACCGTTACCAAAATATACTTATGACTTTAATTCCGGAACATTTATGTAAGATATATTCCTTGTTCGGTTTCACCAATATTTTGGGTATATAATATGTATTTATTTCTTGGAATTTTGGTAGTATTTTGTATGGTAACTTCTTGGTATTTTGGTGAGTTATATTATTTCAAGTCCTAAAATAACATAACTAATACACATAATATACAAATAATCACACACATGGTGACATCTAAATATATATTTCCTAAATACATATTTAGTCACTTTTATTTACAAAAACCAACATCCAATATTTATAATCTTGTAACAAAAATTATGGCAAACTTTATATAAAATTCATGGTTTAAAATATACTTGTGAATATTTGTTTAAAAATATTTTTCTAAGTATTTAATTTGTAGAAAAATTTTGCCATAGTTTCCCCTTAAAAATGGAGGTTTCCATGCTTTCAAAGCATATCATTTTCTTTTTAAAATCATCATCAATCATCAACAAATCATTCAACACTTACTGATGTGCGTGCGGTGAGATATACATTTAAGTATATTTTAAGCCCTTTTTACACGTTAGTCAAGTTTTAAATTTATAAACACGATATTTTACTAACACCAAACACACATATGGGCAAGTGCACCCATCGTGAGCGTAGTATAGTGTTGGCATGATACCGAGTTCGTCCAAGGACACAAGAGCTTTTAGTACCGGTTTATCCTCAACGTCTAGTCAAATCAAAAGTTAGAAAAAGGTTTTAAACTAGAAAAATAAAAACTAACTAAAATGCTAAAAAATAAAATAAAAATAAAACAGATAGACAAGATGAATCACTTGGCTCCGACTCGTGTATAGTGTAACCTTTGATTATTTCCGCACTTTTGCACTTTTTAAGAGATTATCTTAGTTATTGTAGTAGGCCCCTCTTTTGAAGGTGTCGTTACCCCCAACCCAGTAGTTTGAGTCAGCAAGTATACAATCCTAAAGGGTCGGATTATTGAAAGATAATTAATTAAGTTATTAATGCACATTATGGTAGGCCCCTCTTTTGAAGGTGACGTTACCCTCGGCTAAGTAGTCTGAGTCAGCAGGGATACAGTCCTAAGTAGCCGGGTTAAAGTATTAATAGTAGCTTAATATGAGGGGATCAAGGAGTTTGGACCCCCGCCATCCAATACCGGTGGGTATTGAAGGAGGTCCTACTAAATTTGACCCAGGTCCTTGCAGGATCTATACACTGAACAAGGCAAGACTCTTACCAAACCGTTCCCTTAACCCCCGACCAGGTAGCCAACATACCTCCATATAGACCGTGGAGATATGAATGGTGAGAATCTTTTATTTTATATAGACAGTAAAATAATGCCAAGACACCACGGACAAACGATAAGGAAGAATCACCTTCAACATAAGAAACTAGTTATTAAAGTCATTAATACATAACCAAGTAAAAAGTGCGAAAAGATTAAAAATAAAAAAGTATTACACTAGACACTTGTCTTCACCAAGTGATGTAAGAGACTTAGGCAAACATGGCCTTTGATTGTTAAGAACTCTTACGATCAATCTTGGATCCCGAGACGACTCACACACTCTATGATGGACAATGGATGTTGGTGGTGGATGATGTTGTGAGAGAGGTGGTGGTGGGTGGTGGGTGAAGTGTGAGAGTGGTGGTGTGCCAAGGGATGGTTTGCAAATGAGCCAAGCACCCCTATTTATAGCCTGAACAGCAGCTCGGGCACGGCCCCGTGTCCATTGGGCACGGCCCCGTGTCCATCCTCTTCTCTTCCTTCATTAATTGCAGTTTGTCTGCATTAGTTGACCATGCCCCCGTGTTCGCTGGGCACGCCCCCGTGTGCAGAAGCATATCTGTATTATCAAGATTTCCCCAGATTCTCCGAATCTTAGAGTTGACCATGGCCCCGTGTCCGCTGGGCACGCCCCCGTGGTGGGTGATAGAAGCTTCTATAGCTTTGTCTTTTATGCTGGCACTTGGGCACGCCCCCGTGTTCACTGAGCACGGGGCGTGTTCTGTCTTCAGTCTTCTTGATTTTGCTTGGGAAGATGCTGTCGGGGGGTCGGGCATGCCACGTTTGTTCCTTTTCTTGTATTTATGTTAGATTTAGCTGCCTTTTTGCTTCTTTTGTTAATTTGAGCTCATTTAATCCTGAAAATACAAAAGGAAGACAAAAACACACTTTTTCCAACATTAGTACTAAAAAGGGTTAGTTTTATGCCACAATTGGTGTAATTTATATGTTGCATTTTGTGCACATCAAATACCCCCACACTTGAATCTTTGCTTGTCCTCAAGCAAAACTCTTTATAATGTGGCTTTACACTCCCAAATGGAATGGGTAGAAGAGAAGGTTTTTGGGCTTGTCATAGAGTGTCGGGATTTCCAAGATTCTTTATTAAGTTTTATTTTTATTTATTTACAATCCTATTCGTCATGATTTATTTAAAACATTACATAAGATAAATTACTTATTAGGGCATAACAAGCCTTTTTTAAAATTCCATTTATATACAAGTTCACATACCTCACTGGGATCACTCAACACTTGGCCGAAAATGTATTTTAGTGAATCACTCGAGAGCAGCATGGAGCTTATTCCTACCACAGGCTTGCCAATCAATCAATCCTCCTCCTTTTTAACTATACACCTTTGTAAATATCAAGAGGACTTTTCGGTGAAGGGTTAAGCTAGGGTTAAAGGTAGGTGGTTGGGTTAATGGTTAGTAGAAAAGGGCGAAAAGCGTAAAAAACATCGGTTTTCGTAAGACTTTTTATTTTTGCAATTTTTATTTTGATGAAGCCATTATTCAAACAAAGTTATTTTTGATGAACTTGCTTGTTTATTTCTTTTGCTTCATCATCAACATATATATATATATATATATATATATATATATATATATATATATTCTTTTTTTTAAAGTCATACGAAAAAAAACCGAGCTTGTTACTAAAACAAAGGGTTAAAAATAAAAAGGGTTTTGGTCGGTGAAAGGGTGTTTGTTTTTGGGTTAAGAAATGAAAAGGTTTAGGCTCAAAGGGGTTAACTAGGGGGATTTTGGGTAGGTGTTAAAAAAAAGAAAATAATGGTGTAGAAATGAAAAAGGGTTAGTCCTAATGCCTCCATCATTTACTTACTCGGGTTTAAGTTGGTAAGGACCGGGAATGTATCATCGTGGCAAGTTCTAGAGTCGTAAGAACCAAGCGGCTATTCACAAAAGAAACGAAAAATGAGCATTTAGTTTAAAGATATGTATATGTATGCTCAATAAAGGCTCAAAACTCACTTTTGTGGGAATGGGTTTTATGTGATCAAGTATATATAATCAAATTTTAACTAAGCTTGTCATGCCGTTACATAATTTTCTTATGTTGGTTCTTTTTATCACGACGCTATCGGTTGTAAATTTGTAAAAATATAACCCTTATAGAATTTGAAATTCCCAAGTTAAACCTAGACAAGTAAGAAAAATGAAAAAAAAATTTGAAAAAATTTGGGGTGATTAGCGGTTCCAATAGAGATTTGTGTAAGGCTTGTAATTAGGACTTGCAAGATTCAAGATTTTAGCATCCCCCCCACACTTAAATTACAAATTGTCCTCAATGTGTCCCAAAAATAAGTTTTTAGGTTGATTGAATGTGTAAAAAGGTATGAAAAAGCAAAATTTATGTTACTGGGCATCTGGACACGGCCTCGTGGTGTCCGGGCACGACCCCGTGTTCAGATCGCCAGTAACATAATATGTAAAAAGAAACAGAAGCCTGGACACGGGGGCATGTTGGGTGAACACCGCCCGTGTCCAGTTACCTGAACTGGGCATTTTCTACAGATTGTGCAGCACGGGGCCGTGTTGGGTGGGCACGGCCCGTGCTGAACTTGCTGTAATGAAGAAAATTTTGTCGGATGGCCCTGTTTTCGTGCATGGGGTGCTGGTTCAAGTTTCCCTTGTTATCTTTCACCATCCGAGTGTGTTTTATTCCTTTCAACATCACTCAAACACCAAATTAACTAAAACCATCATTCATTAAGTCATAGAGAGAATTACATAATAATCCTAAAAAGTTAAAACTCTAGATAAATAGGTCAAAGAAGCACAAGAAATCTAAATCAAGAAGTTCTAGCCTAAAATTATTCTATTAGCAAAATTTCCAAAGAGATAATTCTCTTGGTTGGATGCGGCTTTGAAGAACTTCCTTTTCCGGGCATGGGTTCCTCACACGTCGGCGAGCTATTCCTCTATCTCCTGTGGGAGAAGAAAGACGGGCTCATTGGCATCGGTTTGAGGAGGTGCAACCTCCATCGGTACTTCTTGTAGATCTTCAAGAGGAGGCTCCGCTTGAAAGTCATCCCACCCAGTAGGATTGTTGATTCCAAGTGCTAGGTTCCAATCCTCTTGAGGGAGGATTGGTTCCATGGGAGGTGTTACAAGAATGTTTAACCTCTGGTGCAGGAGATTAATTTCTTGAAAACTATTTTCCAACCACACTGTAAGATAGTTTATACGGTCTATTAGGACCTCCTCTACCGAAGTCATCTCGTCAAGAGCTTCACGTAATGCCATTACGTAGCATACGAGAGTTGCTTCAATTGATGACCTTCTTTCCCTTCGACTATTTCTGGAGTGCGCAAAAGAGGTTCCACTGTTTTGACTAGACATTCTACGAAAACACACCAAAAATAATTCATTTTAATGGAACAGTATCCCCGGACACGGCCCCGTGATCAATGAGCACGGCCCCGTGTTCACCTTCCTGCAGATTTTTGGAACAATGAATCTTGGAGTTTCAAATTATTTTACCAACTTATGAAGCATTTTTGAGCAGGAATAACTTAAAACAATGTTGTACAACTTATTTTTAACAAGATTCATTGAACAAAAACTCAACAAACATCATAACAAAGCTTGGAATCATGGTGATCTCAAGCTTCAATGGAGGTGTTGAAGCAAGAAAGATGAAGAAGAAGGCAATGGATAAAAGAGGAAAGGACAAGATGGTTGTTAGAACCTTCTTTTAGAAAATACCTAGGATGGTAAGTGAGAAGATCCTTTCAAATCTATGTCCCTGGATGGTCCAAATGTGCAAGATTCTTTGCTGCATTTATAGAAAACGACAGCATGCTGGACACGGCCCCGTGTGCAGGCAAGATCCTGACACATTTTGTCTGTATTCTGACAAAAAGTCAGAAAGGAATCTTTTGGTGGACACGGGGGCGTGTTGACCTGGGCACGGACCCGTGTCGAAAGGCTGTTTTATGAAGTTTGTCTATTTTTAACGAACTTATCCAGATCAGCAAGTTCCTTACTGGATGGAACAACCCCAAAGTGCCTAAGATACCTTAATTGCTCAAGATTAAGACGAGAACGCAAGAGATTGTCGGTGAGGGTGATTCCTATGCTAAATGTAGGTGGACAAGTCCAACCCTTTCCCGGGCTCTCGTTAAAGAAGGTGTATGCCGAATCGCTCAGGTCTATGTATGCATCGAACGAAGTCGATGGGGAGTCTTCACGGCACAATCGACACAGGGACGACTATCGCTCAAGTCCTCACTAGAGTTAGAGGTAACATCGGGAACAACGAAGTTGTTTTTATTTGAATGTGATCCCAACAATTCTTCTTGGTTATCGTCTTGAGATAAATTATTGAAATCCATCCTAAATTCTTTTAACCAAGTAAGAATTAGATCTTCCAATTGAAATAGTTCATCAAGAAGCATTTCTCCTAGAAGATCCGGTTGAGAGCATTCGAGGGAGAGATAGGGATTATTTTTACTTTCGCCCCTCTTAAGGCTACAGGAAAACGATGGGTCTATATAGTGGGGCTTATAATTTAGAAAATAACATTCTAATTCTTTATGGAAACCGCCACATATTTGACACCACGTACCATAAGAGTGCCGAAAGTAAAAAATATCAGTATCACTCATGTTTGTGTCAGAAATTACCAACCGTCGGGATCTTACGGTTCTGTTTTCAGTAACTGAAACTTGGGCACGGGGCGTGTTGAGTGGGCACGGCCCGTGTTCAGCTTACTGTCTGACTTAAAACAGGATTGCCAGTTCCAAGGATTGGGCACGGGGCGTGTTCAGCGGGCACGGCCCGTGCTGAGTTCTGCAGAAACTGAAAAATTATGAAAATCCTAAAAAAAGAAAAATTAGAAAAATCGATTAGGCCGCTGATTCCTAACTTTCTTAAAATCCTTGTGTCCCCGGCAGTGGTGCCAAAAACTTGATGAGCGTGCGGTGTGATATATATTTAAGTATATTTTAAGCTCGTTTTACACGTTAGTCAAGTTTTAAATTTATAAACACGATATTTTACTATCACCAAACACACATATGGGCAAGTGCACCCATCGTGAGCGTAGTATAGTGTTGGCAAGATACCGAGGTCATCCAAGGACACAAGAGCTTTTAGTTCCGGTTTATCCTCAACGTCTAATCAAATCAAAAGTTAGAAAAAGGTTTTAAACTAGAAAAATAAAAACTAACTAAAATGCTGAAAAATAAAATAAAAATAAAACAGATAGACAATATGAATCACTTGGCTCCGACTCGTGTATAGTGTAACCTTTGATTATTTCCGCACTTTTGCACTTTTTAAGAGATTATATTAGTTATTGTAGTAGGCCCCTCTTTTGAAGGTGACGTTACCCTCAACCCAGTAGTTTGAGTCAGCAAGGATACAATCCTAAAGGATCGGATTATTGAAAGATAATTAATTAAGTTATTAATGCATATTATGGTAGGCCCCTCTTTTGAAGGTGACATTACCCTCGGCTAAGTAGTCTGAGTCAGCAGGGATACAGTCCTAAGTAGCTGGGTT
This sequence comes from Helianthus tuberosus, assembly GCA_030545235.1. Classification (NCBI taxonomy): domain Eukaryota; kingdom Viridiplantae; phylum Streptophyta; class Magnoliopsida; order Asterales; family Asteraceae; genus Helianthus; species Helianthus tuberosus. The sequence goes on along the minus strand of CM060357.1, from coordinate 95,913,515 downwards.
AAAGGATTAATAGTAGCTTACAAATGAGGGGATCAAAGAGTTTGGACCCCCGCCATCTAATATCGGTGGGTATTGAAGGAGGTCCTACTAAATTTGACCTAGGTCCTTGCAGGATCTATACACTGAACAAGGCAAGACTCTTACCAAACCGTTCCCTTAACCCCCGACTAGGTAGCCAACATACCTCCATATTGACCGTGGAGATATGAATGGTGAAAATCTTTTGTTTTATATAGACAGTAAAATAGTGCCAAGACACCACGGACAAACGATAAGGAAGAATCACATTCAACATAAGAAACTAGTTATTAAAGTCATTAATACATAACCAAGTAAATAGTGCGAAAAGATTAAAAATAAAAAGTATTACACTAGACACTTGTCTTCACCAAGTGATGTAAGAGACTTAGGCAAACATGGCCTTTGATTGTCAAGAACTCTTACGATTTATCTTGGATCCCGAGACGACTCACATACTCTATGATGGACAATGGATGATGGTGGTGGATGATGGTGTTGTGATGGTGGTGGGTGGTGGGTGAAGTGTGAGAGAGGTGGTGTGCCAAGGGATGGTTTGCAAATGAGCCAACCACCCCTATTTATAGTCTGAACAGCAGCTCGGGAATGGCCCCGTGTCCATTGGGCACGGCCCCGTGTCCATCCTCTTCTCTTCCTTCATTAATTGCAGTTTGTCTGCATTAGTTGACCATGCCCCCGTGTTCGCTGGGCACGCCCCCGTGTGCAGAAGCATATCTGTACTATCAAGATTTCCCCAGATTCTGCGAATCTTAGAGTTGACCACGGCCTCGTGTCCGCTAGGCACGCCCCCGTGGTGGGTGATAGAAGCTTCTATAGCTTTGTCTATTATGCTGGCACTTGGGCACGCCCCCGTGTTCACTGAGCACGGGGCGTGTTCAGTCTTCTGTCTTCTTGATTTTGCTTGGGAAGATGCTGTCGGGGGGTCGGGCATGCCACATTTGTTCCTTTTCTTGTAATTATGTTAGATTTAGCTGCCTTTTTGCTTCTTTTGTTAATTTGAGCTCATTTAATCCTGAAAATACAAAAGGAAGACAAAAACACACTTTTTCCAACATTAGTACTAAAAAAAGGTTTGTTTTATGCCGCAATTGGTGTAATTTATATGTTGCATTTTGTGCACATCACTTACCGTGTGCCAAAAATATGAAATTTACATTATGTCATGAACTTGAAACTTTGTAAAAATTTGTAGTAACTTACTAGTGTATTGAGTAAGCATAGTTACCCTTTAAGTGTGGTTATTTATTTAGAAATATCATTCTTGAAGAATTTAGATCTTCACAACTTGTGAAGTGATTTTCTAAAAATATTTCTTCTTGAGTTTTTCTTGTTAAATATATATTTCTACACTTGATTAACCACTAAAAATATGATTAGTTTCTTTAAAAATCATGATCTTGTAAATCTTGTAAATAACTTTGTTCTCTTGAAAATATTATCTTTGAAATCCTTTATTTTCAAGACTTATAACATGTATCACAAATCATCATACACTAAAACAAGTTTATTTTCAAGTTCATGTTTAACATAAAGGATGATCATTATGATTTTCTCAAGAATCATCCTCATACTTGCTAGATCATGTGTTTAATCACAATCTAGCAAGCATCTTATGATGATCAACATCATAAACACAAGAAATCAACAATCAAGTATATTACATACACTTAAACATCTTTGATTTTCATGATTTAGAGCTTTATGTTCATGTTTATGCTTATGTTTCTTCATGATCTTTATGTTTAACAACTTATATCATCTTTTAACCAACATAATATGAAGTAAAATGAGATTAGGAAGGTCTTACTACTAGCACAAGGCTAGGGATGATGTTCAAGAAGACGAAGATGACAAATGAGGTGGATAAAAGCACTAGAGAGAGAGGTCCTTCAAGTTCCTTTGCTTCCAACCTTCCTAACTATGCTTGAGACACCTTGTGAACACCTTTGTTTGTATGAGGATGGCTTGAAAAATGATGGATATGTGTGTGAGGTTTGGGCCGTAGGTAATGAAGGAAGGAAGAAGAAGTTTTGAAGTTTAGGTGATGATGAAGTGTTATAAGCTAAGTCTTCTGGTCTTTATAAAATTACTTCCAACATTAGGAGGATATAACGTATAATGTGTTTGGTATATTCCCTACAAGTGCTTAAAATAATCAAATAAAATCTTTAAGTGGGACCCATGTCCCCTAGCCGTCCAACATGGGGGGGGGGGGTAAAGTGTAACATTTAATGGTAAGTTAAGTGTTATAGTTAGATTTCAAGTATACTAGTTAGGGTTATATGTGTTATATGTTTATAGGATGTGTTATGATGTTTGGTGACCATAACTAGCTTTGTGACACTAAAACAATGCTTCTAGTAAGAATTTGATGTTTTAGGTCGTGTCCAGTTGTTCGTTTCGTTACTGTTCGTTAAAGTGCTAAATTGCGCAGTTTAGTGTGCTTTATGTTGTGTTTTGTGATAGTTTTGATTCCCGACACTTAGGAAAGCATTCTGGATCATAATATCATAATTCTGCATTATATTTAGATGTTAAAAGCTGAATTTTTGCTGAATTTGTTTATTTTCTGCAGAATTTTGCAGTTTTAGTGTGTTTTTGGCACTTTCCGGTACCTATGTCATCACTAGGAAGGCAGTTTTGTAATCCCTACTTTCCTACACACTATACTAGTGTAACACTTGGTCTTGGGGCTTATTTTGTGTCTTAACATCATGCCTATCTAAGTACAAACCTCCCGTCAGTACTTCTAGTTTATCTGATAACTGTGCCAACTCTGTTCTGTGCATTAATAGAACTATATTGTGTTGCATGTAGTAATGATAAAAGTCTTGCAACATGAAATGCCATTGTATGTATATAACAGTAATCATAATTTCATTCGTCTTGTAAACTAAATCATGCACAATTATTAAAGCACATATTACTGTTTAATTATTGTACGGAATGCATGGAAAAGTGCCAGTTGTCACATTCTCCCCCCGTTAAAAGAATTTCGTCCTGAAATTCAAGCTATGTCATCAGTCGCAGGGGAGTTGTGAATCAAATGTGGTCACTTAGGATTAATTTGGTCTTCATGTTCCCAAGTAAACTCTGGGCCATGATATGAATTCCAACGAACTCTAACAAATCAATTACGACTTCTCCGTCTTTTGTGGACTTCCGATCTGCAACCTTAACAGGTCCTTTAATAAATTGGAGTTTGTCATTGACGTGAATCCTATTTGCGGGAATAACGACTGTTTCTTTAGTTAGGCTCCCTTAAAGACTAGACATGTGAAACGTGTCGTGATCACTGGTAAGTTCTTCTGGAAGTTTCAGGTTGTGGGCAATGGTCCCGATCCTTTCCATAATCTCGAAAGGTCTAATATACCGTGGGTTGTTGGTGCATATGTCTGTCGACTTCGTCTTGTATCAAGTCTTGTAATAGAATAGAAAGATCAGGGCACGAAGTACGAGAAAATATCATTTTAGGGAAAGCTGTCCATTTCGCACGAAATAGAATGTGACCATTTCGCACGAAATGGCCAATATTGGCCATTTCGCACAAAATGGAGCATGTTCCATTCCACACGAAATGGTGTCCCTATAAATACCTGTCCTGTTCATTTCATTTAAAAACTTTCTGATTCCAGAGCCGAAGTGCTGCTGAAGTGTCTACTGCCTGTAAAAAGCTGTTATATTAATAAAAAAGACAATTAGAGTGTATATCAAGCTGTTTCAAAGTCGATACGTTAGTTTCCGCCTCTCGTATTGACAAGAACTCTTCTGAACGACTCGTTTTGGTCGTACAAACGATCCTACAAGTGGTATCAGAGCTCAGGAAGAGGAGTTCTTACCAAATCAGCTTGATTTCACCATAATTTCTGATTCTACACCTTCTTTTTCAAAATTAACAAGATTTCACGGTTAAAATGGCTTGATTTTCTCACATTATAAGCAAAACACTGTTTTAACAAAGCCTTGAAAGAATCAGACTTAAAATCAACCTAAAACCTATTCAATTTGACTAAAATCAGACCGAAAATATGACATCAGTAGTTCATTTTGCACGGATTGGATAGTGTTGGTTCATTTCGCTTGAAATTGGTTTCATTTCGCATGGATTGACAAGCATTAGTTCCATTTCGCACGAAATAGCTCATTTCGTGTGAAAACATTTCCATTTCGCACGAAATCACCCATTTCGTTTGAGAGTTTATCATTTCGTATGAAATCATCCATTTCGTACGAAATCATCCATTTCGCATCAAGAGGTCCATTTCGTGTGAAAGGTTCATTTCGTGTGAAGCGGTCATATCGTGTGAAGGGTCATTTCGTTTGAAGAAGGTCATTTCGCTTGAAAGTGGCATTTCGTGTGAACCAATTCGCTTGTCCATTTCGTTTGTGACTTGATTTCATTTCATTTGAAAGGCTGATCTTGTGAAACATTTTACCGAAACATGGAAGAAAAGTTTTATAACGCGTTTGCTACTGTCCCGAGTACTCCGGTTACCATTGCTCAGAGCGTGAACATGGAAAATGAAACAGGAACTTTGCAAAAACCCCCGAAGCTAATGGGCATTGAAGAGTACTATGGTTGGAAAGACCGATTTGAAAATTGGGTTCAAGCAAATCATTTGAGGTCTTGGGAGTGTATTGAGAAGAAGTATGTTAAACCTTGTACAGATGTGGGAGTTATCAAAACAATTTCTGAATTGACGGATAAAGAGAGAGACATGTATAAAGCAGAAAAAATGATGACCAGTCTACTTCAGCAAGCTGTGAAAGAAGACATCTTCATATTACTTCAACATGATGGTACTTCACGATCAATTTGGGAAGCACTTTGAATTAAGTTTGAGGGAAGTACAGAGATGATCAGGAGTAAGAAATCATTGTTAAAGAAAGAATTTGATTTGTTTACTTGCTTGTCGGGTGAAACTACAAAGAAGCTCATTGAAAGATACTGTCATTTAGTGCGTTCAATGTCACTGTTGGATATCAACAAAGATCGAGAAGAATGGGTTGACAAATTAGATGATGCTTTACCTCAGAAAGAATGGGGTACATATCTGATGATCTTAAAGAACACTAGAGAATATGATAAATTGACAATCTCTCAGTTCATTGAAAAACTTGAAGGACAAGATCTTGAACACCAAAAGATTGCTAGAATGAACAATCCAAGTGGTCAACAAGACATCAAGATGTATTACAAAGGGAATGTTCAGAATGTTGAAGCAAGTCCGAAGGTCCAAACCGCTTTCAGAGCAGAAAACTCATCTGGATTAGTTAATCAAAGTCCAAATAGCAACAGTGGATTTTCTTCATACTCGAATCTTAGTCCGAATGTTTCGACTTCAAGTCACCAGTTCCAAAGCTCAAACAGTAGTAATGGTAATGTGTTACACTGCAACATCATGTCGCATCTTCAGAATGGTCAAAATTTCTCTGAAGAAGTCGCTAAAGGTCATATGTCATTACTAGCTACAGTGTTAGAATCATATGAGGGTTTGATTGAAGGAAGGATTGGAAATTCTATGTTGACAAAAGAGGATTACGATCAGATCGATGCTGAGGAAAAGGAGCTTATGGATATTAAGTGGTGTTTAGCAAGTGTGTTGAGGAGAGCTGAGAAATTTAAGCTAATTACAGGAAGAGATGATTTCCGTGATGCTAATGTTTCTACTTTAGGTTTTGATAAATCTAAAGTTACTTGTTTTCGATGTAGGGAAAAAGGACATTTCAAGAGGGAATGTACCAATCGAAAAGCAGGTGGAGCTCAGAATCCGTTCGGGAATAATGATTATTATCGGAAAGCTATATATCAACAAGTCGCTCAACAACCATCATCATCCAATACTATTAAAGATGGAAAGAAGAAAGCTTATCTGGTTAATCAAGATGATGAAAAAATGGTAGAAGGTTTTAGCTGGGACAAATACATTCCGGCTGATTCCAAGCTTGGAGCTTTCATTGCACAAATAGTTCAAGAACCAGATTTGATGAAAGAGTGGATGAATATGTTTGTCAATAATGAGAAAAGTCAAGATGGAGAGTCTCCTCTTCAGAAGAAAGCTCAGAAAAGACAACAGTCTTTGATCAATCATCAGCTGATAACAGTGATGATGAAGAAGAAATGCAAATAAACATTGGAAAAACTCAATTATCTCCTGAAAGTTTTAAATTATAAATTGCAGATAGATTGGAGAAACTAAAGGAGAAGAGAGCAGCAAAGAATCAGAAAAAGGCAAAATGTGGGAATGTTGCTCAGGAAGAAAAGCATGAACAGAATGAAGAAGTTAAAGTTGCTGAGAAGGTGGTTGAAGTTGAAAAAATAGTTGAAATTGAAAAGATTGTTGAAGTCACAAAACCTTGTCAAAAATGTTTGGAACCTTGCAAACATTGTGAAGAAAAATATGAGAAGTTTAGTGAGCTTGATAAGATGAAGGAAAAATTATTGTTCGATGTTAAGTATGTGAAAGAATCGTATGATGTGTTGAACAGAACGGTGAATAGCCTGCAAAAGACAAACTCAGAAAGAGAAGATGCTTTAACCATGATGAATGCAATGATGATGTCTAAGCAGAAGGCTATCAACCACTATATTGAAGAATGTGCAAAGTTGAAGCAGGAGTTGGAGACAGAAAAGATAGAAAATGAAAGAATCAGAAGATTGTTACAAAGTTATTCTAGTTCTGATTATTTGATTGATAGAATTTATCCAACTGTTGCAGGTTTTGAAGCCTTTCAGGACAAGAAGTCGGAAGAGAAGGATACTGGTAAGAAACAAAGTGCAAATTATAACAAGTGTCCGCCTCCGATCTGGGAAGGCTATTCTCCCAGAAAACCAAATGAGGAATAAGTCAAAAAGGCAGTCAATATAAAATTAAAGTCTGAAACAACTGATGAATTACCAGAAAACATTGACGTCACATTCACATCGTCTGACACTGTTCGTGAGTCTGAGTTAATAAAGAAAGTGGTCGATCAAGTGTTGGATAAAGATGAGAAGTCAGAGTAAAAGTCCGAATCCGGGAGTTCGAGTTCATCAGTTGACAGTTCAAAATCATCGGTCAAAAGGGTTTATAATAAATAATTTCTGTTATCAAAATCTAATTTGAATGGCGAACCAATCAAAGTGGCATATACTTTGAATGATTCAGACAAATTATATTCTGATGAGGAATATCCAATAAGAGGTGTTAAAAATGAAATGATTAACAAGGTTTTCAAATTAACAGAAATTAATATTTTTGAAATAAAGGATGTAAATCTTTCTGAAAAATCTAAACAATACACCTCAAGAGTTCAACAAAAGTTAAACAAGAAAAAGGGTTACAATTCTGGTTCTGGTTTTCAAAAGAAACCAAACCATAACGGTAATTTCAAAAAGAAAGGTCTTGGTTTTATTCCACCGAAAAATTATAAAAATGAGAAAATTTATAAACCAAAAACTGTATTTGTTTCAGGGATATCATCAGAAGAAGAAAAAGAAAATTTATTCAGGAAGCAGACAAACAAAGAATTCCTTGCAAAGAAGCAAGAGGGAATGAGGAAGGAAGTTAATCAGAAGAAGAGGGAGACAAGAACCTGTTACCGATGTCAAGAAGTTGGTCACATCACCTGGAATTGTCCAAAGGCAACCAACACAAAACAGGAAGTTGTTTCTAAACTAAAAGAAAAGGTTGTTGACAAAACTGAACCACCAACTGAAAAATTCAAAGTGTTTAAAAACTCAACATATGAAGTTGGTGAATGTTCAAAAAGATTTTACAAAAGAAGAGTAAATCTTGACAACCAAATGTGGGTTGTTAAGAAATCTAATGTGAAATCTGGCAATGAATCTGACTCGTCAAAGTCAGAAGAGCCACTAGTGGAGATAAAAAGAGAAACTTCAGTTCCGCCAATGGATGATGTCAACTTTCCACCATTGCGAGCTGAAAATTTAAAATCAAAAGTTGGTTAAGAGGAGATATCGAATCAATTCTATTCTGAAAAGAAAGAATTTGATGTCGTAAAAGCTTTTAATGGAAAAGTGAAACACATTTTTGGGAAAATGGTCGAGGGTAAGGCCAAAGTGGTAAAAGATTTTTATCAAGAAAAAAGAAATGTTCAAACCCCAAGTGAAACTGAAAAGGTCACACCCAAAGATAGTCAGTCTTGGGTGTCAGTATTTCATATGTAAAAAATTCTGACTTGCCGGAACTCCCAGGATTGGTAATTGTGGAGTAGGAATCGGCATCATTCTTGATATTTCGACCTACAAGTAGTATTATTCAAAATTGTCATATTTCAACTTACAAGTGGTATTGATTGATGAGAACATACAAGTGTATGTATCTACATGTGGTTAATCAAGGTCATTAAGTTGAACTTGAGTTAACTTTCATACAAGTGTTTGAAATACAATGTGATGAAACCCCTAACCTACAAGTGGTTTGTGAATTTCAACAAAACTTATTTTCCAAAAAAACCATTTTGATTAAAACAAACTTAAGTGTTTTGAAATCATAATGGGAAAATAGTTTGTTGTCAGGGGGAGTTATGATTGTTTATGCCAAGTGGATGGCGATTTGAAGCAATTCACAAAAGTTGTCACTTTATTTGTATAATTTGATTTCTCAAATTTTCCCAGAAAATCAAAAATTAAAACATATTTTTGATTTTAGGGGGAGTAAAAAAATTTTAGAAATTTCAAAAATTTGAAAAATCCAAAAACATAATAAAAATGAAAATGAGTTTTGTTGTGAAAAAGAAGAAATAAAAACAACTAAGTGAAAACTCAGTTTATAATGGAGCTACTGTAGAATAAAAACAAGTAAGGCCTTGGTCAATTTTTCGTCTAGTGCGAACGCCTGATTGCAATTCTCCAATAATCAACTCCTCTGGATGGTATGAAAGAGTTCTCGGCATCACTTCGCCTGGAACATCTACCTCGCCTTCCAAATTTGTGACATTTTGATTTGCACCTTGTTCACTGACTGGAACTGTTTGACTCGAAATCTGGATCTGCTCCCTCTCAGAATCTGAATCACCACGATCAAATACAGGTATATTATCAGATTCTTGATTATCATTGACTGTCGTCTGATTGTCAAGAGATTCCTGAATATCATCATGTTCACCAGCATTACTTGGACCTGCTTCATCATCGTTCGAAGCTTGTCGTAGACGACTGAAAGTTTCTGCTGGGAATCTTTCCTGCGATTCTTCATATTCTCTCAAAATATCAAACTCGTCAAAGAAATCCGGTTCTTCTTCAATGTCAAACGAATCCCATAAAGTATCATAATTAAAACGCCATGAGTCACCGGGATTCTGAGGCGGCATAGTATACCCCTGACACTCAACTTGTTGTGCTTCGATGATCCGCTTTAAGCTTAGAACAAAGACTCGTTTTTGTGGACTAGCATAACCCACGAAAATTCCTTCAATACTCTTTGCACAAAATTTTCCAAAAGGCTCTAGAACTGTGCAGGGAGACCCAAACGGTTCTAAATACTTCAGGTTCGGTTTGCAGTTGTTGATCAGCTCGAAACATGTCTTGTTGAATTTCTTTACAGTGAGAACCCGATTTAGTGTATAGCAAGCGGCTGACACTGCTTCTGCCCAAAAATTGACTGGTAATTTCGAATCAGCAAGCATCGTCCTGGCCGTTTCAATTAGTGTCCTATTCTTTCGTTCTGCTACTCCATTTTGCTGCGGAGTGTAAGGAGCACTAAATTCTTGCAATATACCTCTCTCATCACAATATTCTTCCATCTTGTTGTTCTTAAACTCAGTACCGTTATCATATCTGATTCTTCTAATTCGGGTTTGGTACAGGTTTTCAATTTTTCTGAACAACGCCATTAAGCTTTCGAAAGTCTTATCCTTTGTCTTCAGAAAAGATACCCATGAAAATCTTGAGTAATCATCAGTTACTACCAGACAATAGAGATCACCAGTTATACTTTTGACATTCACTGGACCAAAATGATCCATATGAATCCTCTCTAACGGTCTTGAGACTGAGTTAACTTTCTTTTTAGGATGGGATTTCTTCTTTTGCTTGCCTTTGACACAACTTATACACTCTCCTTCCAGATGAAAACCTTTCACATGAACACCAGTTAATAAGTCATTATGTACCTGGTGATTCATTTTTCGGAGATGAATATGGCCCATCTTTCGATGCCATAACTTTGATTCTTTTTCCGTTGCTCTTGACACAAAACAGTGAGCCTGACCCGTGGTTGTAGTAGCTACGCTCATGTCTAACACGTACAGATCATTCACTCTAGGTACCCTCATGATAATCCACTCTTCGAGAACAACAAATCCTGGTTTCAAGATTAAACATTCTTTGTCTGTAAAGTGCGTCGTATACATGCGATCACAAATTTGAGATATGCTCAGAAGATTGTTTTCAAGCTCGGCAATGTAGTTTACTCTTTCAAACGTGACAATTCCATTCGTTAAAATTTCCTTCTCCAACTATTCGACCACCCTGATTACCTACAAATCCCACGTAACCTCCATTAAACCCTCTAACATCATACAGTAGGGTTTTCTTCCCCGTCATGTGCCGAGAAGCTCCACTATCCATAATCCATCGTGAAACAGATCTTGGAAGCTCCTGCACATATCAAAAACATTTAGTGAGATTTTGATGCCACCCAAGCCTCTTTTGACTCGGGTAACTTGACATTGATGTGAGATTTTGCAATGTAAAGTGGCGGAAAGTTCTTGTCATTCGTCTTTAAGCTTTCCTCAGACCCAATCTGTGACACCTATGTCACTTCAACCATCAAACAAATGCCAAACCAATGAAATATTGTATTTCATACTTGGGATTTGTAAAAATATATGTACCGTTCGCACATATCAACTCTTGTTCGATTTTAAGCTTTAAATCGCTTTCTAGAGGGTTATACGCGCTCTGATGCGTAAATATAACCAGATTAATCCAACGAACACTCCGGAATAGTGAAATAGTCTTAACATACCTTAAATAACCTTTACATAACTTAGAAATAAGTTTTAAAGGCTTTGGTATGGCAAAAACAAGTTAATTCGCTTACATGGACTAAACTTGACAAACTACGAAAGTATGCCAATTTGAACTGTAACAGACATTCTAGAACATGACCATAAGTTAAACACACCTTAAATATCCTTTATATAGCTTAGAAATAGGCTTTGAGGGGTTCGGTGTGCTAAAATAAACTTTTGGGTCATTCTGGGACTAAAAGTGTCAAAAAGTGCATAAGTTTGCACTTTCGCGCATAACTTACGTTCTGAATACATCCAGACATCCAAAAATTTATGTAAGCACTAAAATATTTTATTTTAGTGTTTGGCATAAGAAAAATCCATTCGTCACGCCATTTGGATCGTTTTTCGCGCTTATGCGCATTCCGTCGTAATTAATCGAACAACGCAATCGTACGGCCAAACGAACCGACATCCGAGATATTTTTGAGCACATTTTAAGTTTGCTATACTTTAACTTCATTTTAGAGCTTTGAAATGGGGTTAACGGGCCTTAAACGTGTCGGAAATAGCTCAAAACACTAACAGGGACCAAAACTGTAAATCTGCCAAACTGGGTGCTTGCGCACCTCAACAATGGGAGTGTTGCGGTGCGCAAGCAGGGGCCAGATGCAGCAAATCGTTTTTGGCTACTGTTATCAGCCCTTAAACACTCCCCAAAGGCCAAGTGCCGCATGTTAATCTCTTGTGGTGGGCAAAATCAGTTACCACAACATTCCGACAAGTGTTCGGGCGAGATCATTCCCTCTTCTCCAAGAAACGATCCTAACGGTGAACCGAAAACTATAAATACCCATCCACCCCCATTGCAAAACCCACTTGAAATCTGAGATTTCTCTAAGTTGGGGTGTTTCATCACCTCATACCTGAGAATACTTGGATTATCAATCTTGCGGGGACCCTTTGTAAGTATTCCTTCGTTCTTTTATTGCTTTTCGAGTCTGAAAGTCAAACTTTGTTTGAATTTCTGCATTGACCAGTTTATGGTCAATGCGAAGTTCGTTTGAACTTCGCAACGTGATTGTAATCACGATGGTTATAGTCCCTTGTGACTATGCCTACTGATTACCACGTTGTCTAGGGTCGTAAGGGTAAGCGATCTAATAAATCGCTTATACCTTCGAACCCGACCCATTTGGTCGATCATTAGGATCCGACCAAACACATTAGGTGACCATAGTATATAGGGAATAACCTTCTGAGGTTATACCTTATGGTCGCTTCGTTTAAGTAGTTGTATGATAGGTAGTTTATATGGCTTAGGTAAATTACCAGAATACCCTTTTTATGTATAATTGGTAATTAAGCATATGTAACCTAAACTTTTGTCACATAACTGATTATGTAACATGTTTAGGCATATAACACTTGTCATAGGGCTAGTTAGACGTCTCGAGTGCGCTTTTGCGCGCACGACGCGTTAAAGTAGCATAAGCTACCTTAATGGGTCGCGATGGGTCGAAAGCACTTAGGTTAGGTTCCGATTTAGTATGTAGGCTTTGTTAAACCCTATTACATAAGTTCCCATACTCATTTGGTTTACAAGCCCTCATTCTATCCGATCCTCCGATATAGGTCCGGTTTATTAACATAGTACCTATATTAGGTGCCGTTTGATTCCGTGATCTCTAGCATTGCTTGGTGGTTATCTTAGGACTTCTGAGCAATCTCAAGTGAGTACATAGTTCCCCTATTTTACAACTTTCAACTGTTTTGGGGTGAAGCATGTGTACCTATGTGTTATTTTCAGGATTTCCAAGTATAATTGATTATACATGTTATTACTTATCATTTGACAAACTAAATGACTATCTATGGTTTAAAACACTGATTTCACAAAGAACATAAAATAAAGTGTTGAATTGTACTTATTTTATGTTCACCAGACCGATTGGTAGTATGATATAGCGCTATAGGATTTGACACCCCATTCCTGTTGTCATGGAATGTCTGAAACCAATTTGTTTCTCCATCCAAATAAGGATTGCCTTTGTGGTATCCTTATAGTCTCAAAGGTGTAGTTTGATGCACTAGGTCTGAATGAATTCTTAAATCACACCTTTAAAGTATATTTTGATATACTCCCAAAAGTATAGTTTGATGTACTCTCATGTGTGGTATTGTACAAAACCAACATATATTTTGTTAATCATCCAAAGCATATTTTGATATGTTATTTACTAAACCAAAACATAGTTTAATATGTTATTTATCACATCCAAGGCATATTTTGATATGTTATTTATGAAACCCAAAGCATATTTTGATATGTTATTTATGAAACCAAAAACATAGTTTAATATGTTATTTACAAATCCAAAAGTATACTTTTAATATGCTACTATAAGGTTATTCGTTTAACCCTACATTATTTTACAAAGCATAACTTTTGATTTATTCAAACACTTTATTTTGTACATTTTTACTTGTGGTTTAATAAATCTCATTTTACTTACCATACATAACTTTTGTTTACACATTACATGGTTTACATTTAACTTGAGATTATACAAAAACATTTGACTATTGGTAAACATGAACATTCTATATTGGTGTTTTGGTTTGAGTAAGTGACTTAAGTAACGAGGCGTGTGTAATATGATACAAGCATGGTGGATACGCCGCTGGTACTTCCTATATATAAGTGGTTGTATGGTATTACATATCGTAGCGTTGTATGAATCATTTCAGTTTAAGACATATAACATTTTATACAAATAACATACTTTTCACAAGACATTGTTTTACAAACAACATATCTTATACAAATTCATTTTTACTTGGTTATTCATTTAACCATACATTGTTCTCTTATTTATGCATATCATCCGAACTTATTGTTTTTCAAATGATTTACACAACAAAACATTCTACAAGGATCATGACTGACTTTTGTTAAACAACATTTTCTAAACTTATAAGTCATGAATCCTATATTCACAAAACCTATGTATCTCACAGGCATTTTTATGCTGACGTACCTATTTTTACACATGTTTCAGGTGCTGTTTTAAGGCGATTGTTGATACATGCTACATTTAGGATGGACTCGTGCCTTAGCAACTTTAAAACTTGGAAGATCATAGTTGTACTTATTTGATTGTATTAAAACAATGAGTTCATTTATTCAATAAAATAGAATTTATTTATTCCATGGTTACGAAACAATGATTCTGTTACAACACTCCCCGACGTTTCCGCCACGTCTGGTTGTTCTACGTGGTCGGGGTGTGACAGAAAAGTTGGTATCAGAGCCAATGGTTATAGGGAATTAGGTTATTAGTAATGCTTTGACCTAGACTATAACCTTCCTAGGACCCTAACACAAGTTTTCTTGTGTTTAGTTTTAAAACAATACCGTCACTTATTCTTAGGTGACAACCACAATAAGAACACAAATTTCTATCCCGCTTTGAAAACTAATCATCTGTTCTAGGATGATTTATTATATGGTTTTGAACCCTCTAAGTTTTCAAATCCCGTCAAAGTTGGTCTAAATAATGTGAACACGTGCAAACTGGAAGGGTGGGTGCCTGTACCCTGAGTTTTCTGTCTAAGGCTAGAGTGTTCGTACAAATCCACATAATCGGACCAGTCACTCTTACCTGGGAACTCTTGGGGTGAGTGTCCACTTATAGGCAAGCATGTCTTCGCGATACATTATTTTTGACCTATTTACTTTGATTAATCACCAGGGTCGTTTGTTGATTTGTAGTAACAAACAAATGACCACTATCCTTGCTTTCTGTTGGATCTGAGTTTCTTTTTGATTGTATTTTTGTTTGAAATTACGATGGAAAATGAAAGAGTTGTGCAGCGGAATTAAGATGAAAACAAACTTTGCATACAATCAAACGAGAGTAATACTTTTATCAAACATCTTTACACAATGAATCGAAAGATTGAATTTGTTTCAACAACGATTACAATGATTGATGAATGAATGCAAACTCCCCCTCAGCCAGAGCTCAGTAGTTTGTTCGTGCAAAGAAGATGATGTGATGAAAGAGCTAATAGAATAGTACAAAGTACTGAACTATTTATAGGCACTTGCAAACCACTGAGCATCTTTAGCTGACGTCACCATGAAAGTGACATCTAACCTCCCAACAAACTCTAACCTCTGATCTATACAAACACTGATGTACTAACTACTGCTATTACATTGTATTACATAAAAGACACTTAAACAGCTGCTGCATCCTTCCACTGCTGTGAACCCAGCAGTGCTTGTCCGGATCAGTAGTACTTGACTCAAGGCAGTAGATTGAGTCAGCAGAGCTTTGGTCTTCTATCAGTCTTTAAACATTGGGCAGTAGATGCAAGGCAGCAGTTGTGGTCAGCACTTAATAAGATCAGCAGATAGGAGGTCAGCAGATACAAAGCCACTTTCAAGGGGAGAGATTTGCATGAACTAATCTGTAAACGTCTGCTTATTCTGGATCCACTGTTCTGATCCAGTTTTGGCTTTACATTATCTGTTCCTCTGGTAGGGTTCAATCCCAACAATCTCCCCCTGGAACAGATAATGCCAAAACTCTTCATTATTTGTGGAAATCTTTATTGCCTCATCAACAGCTCCCTTATCTGACCTTTAAATTGTAATTCAAAGTCTAGGGCATCTGTATCTTCATCATCCCTGCTAAGTGGAAGATCAAGGAGATCCTGCAAATCTTCAAGACTCAGGCCAAGAGCTTGTTCCCTTGATATTTTCTTCACTACTCCACCAGACCTGAGCAAAGTCAATACGCAGGTCTGTTTGTCAGTTGCCCACTTTTGTATTTTTGAGCCTGGTGGGTTTCTTGGGAGATGTTTATTAGCAGAAGTATTTGGTGAGGCTGGCCTGTTCATAGCTGGCTGAGCAGCACTTGCAGATTGTTCCAATTCAAGATCTTCTTTTATCATTACTTCCGTGCCTGCTTTTACAATGGCATCTCCTGCTAATAGATCTTGAATTGTTTCCATGCTAAACTGGTTTTTGCTCCTTCTTTTGTAGATGGCAGCACCAGTTGGAGCAGTGGTTCTCCTGATTTGCAGCTTTGATTGTCTTTTTGGAACTGCTGCTTCAGGATAGTCAGGCCTTTGAGGAACTGTGGGATCTTTCTTTCTTAATTGTTCCAACTTTTTGTAAGTAGCCCTGACCACATCTTCTTTCCATTTAGCAACTTGTCTTTTGTTTCCATAATCAGCTTCTACCAGTTCCTCTTTCATTCTCTTCAGCTCTTCCTGTTTGTCAGGTACACTCTTTCTAAATTTTGCCCAGTTAGGAGGAGTGTGAGTGACCTTCCATTTTATCATGTCTTGAATTCTTGCAGCTTCATCTTCAAGCTCAGGAACAGTCCACTCTTTGTACATATATCTCTCTCCTTTATACTTCTTGTGAGCCATGATGCTTTCAATGTAGTCTTTCTTCAGAGTTTCAGCTGCTCTTTCAGAAATTTGTTGACTAACATTTTTTGCAAATTGCTCTAGGGATCTGACTTGGGTGAGCAGATATTGATAATTTCTTGAAATTTCTTTGTCAGATTTCCCTTGTGTGTTTCTGTTTGAGATATCCTCTGCTTGTTTGGCCTTGATTTCCAAGTATTCATCAACATTTTTAGGCCAAGGATATCCCTTTATTGATGGCAAACTCCTTTTGGCAGGGTTATCCTCATAGTAAAAGGATTTTATTTCCTCTCTAACAGCTGCTAGTTCAAGAGGAAATTGAACACCTACAGGAGGTAAGGGCTTGTATATTGGAACTGAAGAGAGAGGAACAGGTTTTGGTATTGTGACAAGTGTTAAAGATTTTGAAGATGTTTGTGGTGGTGAATTGTCATCATCTTTGAGAACTAGTCTTCTCCTTTTTGTAGGAGGGACTGATGATGCTTTGGATGGAACAGTGGTGGTAGATGTATAGGCAGTGGATTGTGATTGACTAACAGCTGTTGAAACAACTGGTGTTTCAACCACTGTTGTCATTACAACAGATGTTATAACATCTGTTGTCTTCTGCTGTATGTCAGCAGGTGTTGTTTTTGGTGGTGATGATGGTAAAGCAGTGGATGTTGTGTGTGTTGAAGTGGTGTGTGTTGATGGAACAACTGTTTGGCAAGCAGTAGTTTTTGTAACTCCTGATGCATCAGCTGTTTTGTGTGGTGGTTTTTGAGCAGACTTTGAACGTCTGATAGGAATGGATTTGGGTTGCCTTACTTTTCTAGTAGGCTTCTTCTTTTCCTCAACAGGATTTTCATGATCCCTTGACCCAGAAGTACCCTGATCTGGATGATCCATTCTGTCCACCCTGGCTTTCCTTTTGGCCTCTCTATCTCTTTTCACACTTGCAAATGCTTCTGCTAGTGCATTAGTTGTCACATCAATCTTCTTGCTGCCATCTGGCAAAGGGATCTGTTTGGTCATGTTTGAATTTTCTGGTTCAAGATAGAGACCATCCTCTATACCCTTCCTTTTCCACTCCTTAATTTTCTCCCCCTTTTTGGCATTATCTTCTGGGAGTTGAGATATGTATCGAACATTTAGAGGAGCAGTGCCAGTGGTTTGCAAGATCTGAGTTTTGAGAGCCTTTAAATCAGCCTGAGTGTTTTTGAACCTCGACTCCATTGCATTTCTCAGCTGTTGTACATGTTTTTCATGTTGCTGATCTGCTAATTGTGCTTGTTGTTGGAGAAAAGATTGAAATAAATTCCAGAGCTCATTTGTAGCAGGTGTCCTTTGTGGAGCAGGTGCTTGAGATGGAACAGCAGGTGATTGTACCTTCTGAACTTGCAACACCTGTTGTAGCATATCTTTGAGTTCTGCAACAGAGTTATCAAGCTTTGCAATACGATCCGTCAATTTCTGGTACTTTAAACCATCACCCAAGTTAATGGGATCATCTGATTTCCCACTAGCAGTGGTTTTATCAGTGGTAGAAGTAGGGAATATACTCCAAACATTAACCACTGATGCCCCTTTTTCTTGGTACTGGGGTCTTCTTCCTTCAACACTTGACAACCTTTTGATGTTGCCAGTTGGATAAATAAATCCACTGGTGGTTGGCAGAGGTGCTATAAAAGGAATTGCCTCCAAGGAAGTCTTATTAATGTAACCACTGTCCAAATGTAACCCAGTGGGTGTAACAGTTGTAGTGGCTGCTTCACTTGGATTACCACCAAGAGTTACTTGTAACTCAAGGGGTGTAACCTCCTCAGGTTGTGTTGGTGGGTTAGCAAAGATTGATACATCAGACCCAGTCAGTTGTTGAGGTATATTCTCATTAATAGGTGATTGAGAAGGACTGGATAATGCCTGGTTCAAATCAATTGCATCCAACAGTGGTTTTATTGGTGAAGGAATTTTGGATGTGATGAGTGGTGTAGAAATAGGATGTGTCCCGGGCATTGGACTGTGGATGATAGAAACGAGTGTTTCCAGAGCATCATGATGTGGAGACCCTATTTGTACAACCTGTTCTTTTTGTGAAGAAACAGGAGGAGTTTCGGTTATGGTTTGAGATATTTGTACCAACTGCTGTGAGGAAGTAGCAGCAGTGGTTTCTTGTGACTTTTGTGTTATCACTGGCAGGAGCTCTGGTATCTCATCCTCCAGAGATGCCTTTTTGATGGTTTTGGGGGGTTTTTGTGTTTTTCTTTTTGTTGGCTTTTTAGTGATTTTAGGTGTGGGTTTCAAAGCAGTTGTGCTGCCACTTTGATCACCATGAGCAGTGGGCTCAGCAGCAGGTACCTGAGGAGCAGTTGTAACTGCTAAAATCTGCTCAGGCACCTCTGCTTGTGTTTTGCAAGGTGCTAGCATCCTTGAAAAAGTTTCAGTTGTTAAACTGTTTATTTGAATAGGATCACCTTGGTTTATTATAGCTAAATCATCCTTACTGAATTTCTTTGAAAAGTAGTAACTTAAAAACCTTGGAAACAGTAAGAATGATTTTGTTTCAACATTATTAACCAAATCTTTAAAAATTTCCCGAGAATAGTTAAAATTTTCTCCTTGAAGAATTGCATATCCCAGATTTTGAATCTTTAAAGGGATTTCGTAGAAAGAAGTGGTTTTGTTTGAAACACATAGTAGGAGGGTATGAAATAAAAATCTGGTTGCAGAAGGAAAATAACCTTTTTCTAAGGTAATTTTCTTCATCATTGTGGCTTCATACCCTCTCTCAATGAAGTCAATTTTTAACTCGTTTTTAGTGAAAGAAATTTTACCTTCCTGATCACCGAGTTGAAAGACCTCTGAAATGGATTGTGGCGTGATTTGGACAGCTTTACCCTTTATAAAAGAGTTTATGGTGATTGAAGTGTCGCCTTGTTTTTCAAGGGTTGCATTTTTCCAGAACTCCCTTTGGGTCGCCAAATAGATTGGTGCATCGGCAGTGATCAAAGTTTTGTACTTTGATTTTGCCATGAGATCAATGATGGAATCGAAAACTTTGGTGGTTCCTGGTTTTGTGAGAAGACCCAGGAGATTGTGAGATGGTTTATGTGGAATTTCAGTGGAGATTGCCTTTTAAGAGGCTGTTTTCGATGATGATTTGGATGAGGGTTTTGAAGATTTCTTTGATTTTGTCATTTTGAGGATGATTGATCGAAGAAATTTGTGAAGAAATGAGATGAAAAACTGCTTTGAGAAGAGAATTTTTAAGAATTCAATTCGACAGTAAAACCCTGTTTTGATGGTGAGTGGGGGATTTTATAGGGAAGAAAGTGAATACTGAGGTGGCAGCCGTTACAAAAGGTCTGACCACTATGTACTGTCCACGTGACAACCCCTGTTGAAAGTGAAAGACAGTACTTTTGTGAAAGTGACTGATGAAGGCAGTGGTATGAGAGCAGTGGATGATTTTTACTATCAGTGGATAGCATATCAGTGGATAAGACACTGCTTTTGAACAACAGAGTTTATCAAAATAATGAGAGAGCAGGGGTTGACTTTCAGCAGTGGACAGACTTTTGAAAGAAGCAGACTTTTGAACAAACAGTGGTTAATGGCAGACTTTTAAGGATTTAATGAAAAATTTCATTTTTAGCTATTTTTAAGGATGGAGTTTTGATTTTCTGAAAACATTTTGTTGCTTTTATTCATAGAAAAACAAGATGTTGCTTGTTATTCCATGTTCAGCATCCCAATTCTAGAGACCAAGCTTTCAAAAGTGGCTGTATCAAGTGCTTTTGTGAGCACATCTGCCAGCTGGTCTTTAGTTGGGACATGATGCAGAGAAATCAAACCTTTTTCATAGCAATCCCTCACAAAGTGATGTCTGATGTCGATGTGTTTGGTGGTTGAATGGGAAACTGGATTTTTGATGATATTTTATGCTGCCTGACTGTCCAACATGAGAGGTGTCTTTAAGGCAGTGATACCAAAATCCAGCAACTGATTTTGAAGCCACAGGAGTTGGGCTGTACAGCTTGCAGCAGCAATGTATTCAGCTTCAGCAGTGGATGTTGAAACAGCTGCTTGCTTTTTGCTTTGCCATGAAACTAAGCAATCACCTAGAAACTGGCACCCTCCTGATGTGGACTTCCTTGTGGTGTGACATCCAGCAAAGTCACTGTCTGAGAAACCTGAAAGCTTGATGTTCCCATTAGCTGGATACCAGATACCAAGTGTGGGAGCACCTTTTATGTATCTGAAGATCCTTTTTACAGCAATGAGATTTGATTTTCTGGGAGCTGATTGTCTTCTTGCACAGACACATGTTGCAAACATGATGTCTGGTCTTGATGCAGTTAGGTACAATAAAGACCCAATCATGCTTCTATAGAGTGTTTGGTCAATCAGCTCATCCTTTTCATCAGACATGACCAGCTTATTTGTTGCCATGGGTGTGCTGCATGGTTTACAATCATTCATATCAAATTTGGTTAAAAGTTCTTTAGCATATTTGCTTTGATGAATGAAAGTTCCATTTTGCATTTGCTGTACTTGGAGACCAAGAAAGCATTGCAGCTCACCCATTGCACTCATTTCAAACTCAGCTGTCATGAGTTCTCTAAACTCTTCACACATTGAGTTACATGTGCTTCCAAAAATAATGTCATCCACATAAATCTGGACAATCATTAAATCCTTCCCTCTCCATTTTAAAAACAGTGTTTTATCAATGGTACCTCTTTTGAAACCATTTGAGAGTAGGAAGTTGGAAAGAGTTTCATACCAGGCCCTTGGTGCTTGTTTCAAGCCATACAAGGCTTTGTTTAGCCTGTAGACATGATCTGGATAAAATGGATCCTCAAAACCTGGAGGTTGACAAACATACACCTCTTCTTGAATTGTACCATAGAGGAAAGCACTTTTGATATCCATTTGAAACACCTTCATATTGTGGTTGACAGCAAAGGCCAGGAACAGTCTAATTGCTTCTAATCTTGCAACAGGGGCAAATGTTTCATCATAATCAATCCCCTCTTCCTGTCTGTAACCTTGAACCACAAGCCTGGCTTTATTCTTGACAACAATACCCCTTTCATCAGTTTTGTTCTTCAAGACCCACTTTGTGCCAATGGGACTAACCTCTTCTGGCAGTGGTACAAGCTCCCATACTTGTTGTCTTTTAAACTGTTGGAGCTCCTCTTGCATGGCTTCTACCCAGCTGTTGTCTTTCAGTGCCTCTTGGTACTTGACTGGCTGATGGAGTGATAGAAAACCAGCAAAAAGACAAATGTTTTGTGTTTGGCTTCTTGTGAGCACCCCTTCATTTATGTTGCCAATGATTTGATCAGGTGGATGAGATCTCAAGAAGATTAAATCTCCTTGGTATGGTATGATGGCATTGGTTGGTGAAGGCTGCAAATGTGTATCATCTGAGCTAACCACTGCTGGGGACTTTGATGATCCAGCAGTGGTTTCAAAAGGTGGTGGTATAGGAGGTAATGAGGTGGACAACTGCTGACTTTTATCCACTGTTTGAGGACTTTTGTCAGCAGTGTTTGAGGATGTGGAAGCAATGGTTGATGGGCTACTTTGGTCAACAACTGTTGAGGTAGCAGTGGTTGAGCTTTGACAACTGTTTTGAACAGCTGGTGCTTTTCCCTTAGTGACAGACCTTTGAGGGATGATGATTTCATACCCATAGTCTGGTGTTGTATCATCTGATGAACCTGCACTGTTAGTCTTGACAGCAGTATTTTCAAAGGTGAATTTTTCAAGATCAAACAGATCTGCAGGGTTTGCTGGGATTTTCATTGATGAAAGCTCATTGAACTTTACATTCAAAGTCTCCTCCACTGCCTTGGTCCGTGTATTGAATACTTTGTAGGCCTTGGCAGTGGTTGAGTATCCCAGATGATAACCACAATCAATTTTGGCTGCAAATTTTGAAATGGAATCTTTTAAGTTCAAAATAAAACATGGGCAGCCAAACACTTTGAAATATGAGATCAGTGGTTTAATTTTATACAGAATTTCATAGGCAGTCTTTTTGTGCCTGGGGTTTATTAAAACTCTGTTCTGAACATAGCAAGCAGTGTTTACTGCCTCTGCCCAGAAAGTTAATGGCAAACCTGAATCTGCAAGCATAGTTCTGGCAGCCTCAATCAGAGTTCTGTTCTTCCTTTCCACTACCCCATTCTGCTCTGGTGTTCTTGGGATGCTGTACTGCCTTACAATCCCTTTCTTCACACAGAAGGCATCCAACTCCCTATTTTTGAATTCTGTGCCATTGTCACTCCTGAAGCTTTTCACTGGAAGGTCAAATTGCTTTTCAACCTGTATTACAAAGTCTTGCAAAATGCCTGCAGTTTCATCTTTTGAGTGCAAAAAGAAAGTCCATGTGAACCTAGAAAAGTCATCAACAATAACCAAACAATATCTTTTCTTTTTAAGGCTCATGACTTGAACTGGGCCAAACAAATCCATGTGTAGCATTTGCAAACACTGGGTTGTTTTGGACTCTTCAATGGACTTATAAGAACTTTTATGCTGTTTTCCTTTTAAACAGGAAATGCAATGTTCAGGACATGAAAACAATTTTTGTGGTAGGCCTCTCACCAAACCATTTTTTGAAATTTCTGTGATTGTCTTAAGATTTGTGTGCCCCAGCCTTCTGTGCCAAAGTTCTGTCTCTTTGTTAGAGGCAGCTGAGAACAGACAGGCATCAGCTCTGGGACACTCTTTAGACATGTCAACAACATAAACATTGCCACTTCTTTGAGCAACAAGTTTAGTGTGACCAGTTTTGATTATTGCTTCAATCTTTTTGACCATTTCTGGTCCAACAATCCTACAACAGTCTTTTGTGAAGAATGACCCAAATCCCTTGTCACTCATTTGGGACACACTCAGAACGTTGAATTTTAGATTGTCTATTAGATTGACATTTTCAAATTTTACATTTCCAGATTGCACTGTTCCAGACCCCAGAACTTTCCCTTTACTATTATTCCCAAAGGATATATCACCCCCACCATGGATTTTAAAGTCTTTGAGGAGGGCTTTACATCCTGTCATGTGCCTGGAGCCTCCACTATCTACATACCAAAGACTATCAAAGCATGCAGAAGCTCCCTGCACATGAAGTAAAAGGATTAGTTCATTAAGGTCTCCAAAGCCAACAAGGCTTTGGATGGGGTCTCAACAGTGTCTGGGATGGATGCAAGATGATGGACAGTGGTTAGGTCAGGGGTTTGAACTGTTTTAGGACAGTGTTTCTCTAACCACTGTTGTGGGTCCTGACCAATCATCTGCTGGTAACCAAAAGGATGCCTGTTCACTTTGGGTTTAGAGGGCCTTTTGTAGGCCTCATAAACGTGAGGAATCCTTTGGTAAGACTGTTTTTCCTTGCCTTTTCTGAACTGATTGGCAGGAGGTGCATCAGTAACCTGAACATCTCTTTTGACAGATGTTTGGTTCAGCTGTTTTGTAACAGCTGTTTGTACTGGCACAAACAGTGGTTGTTTCTTGGTGAATTTGACGGATGTTGATGATGATGATGGACTCAAGGATGTTTTAGCAATGTACTCATTCTTTTTCACATCAAAGTTTTTGAGATACACACATGCTTGAGTTTTATGGTTTGTTTTTCCACAAACAATGCAGCTTTCTGCTGAAACAATGACACTTGTTTTGTTTAGATCATAAGCTTTTAAATGGAAACAGTCTTTTGTTAGATGATTCCTTTTCTCACATAATTCACAAAACAAGTTATCAATTTTTTCTTTCTTCTTTCTCTTTTCAGATTCCTTTGCAGCAGAGGTTTTAACCACTGCTGGGATATCTTTGAGAGGTATGACTTTAGCTTTTGGAGCTTTAGCACCATCAATTGATGTAAAGTCCATTGGCTTGAAGTTTTCAAGAATATCACACTCATCAGACCATTTTGGTTTAAACTGATGATCTTCAAGCTCCTTGAAAGTGGAGGATCCCATTGGTCTGATAAGTGTGATTTTGTTACCAAGTTTGTCAGTGATTTTCACTTCTTGGCCATTCTTGTTTGTGGGGATAAGCTCAGTAGCTTCATAAGTGGTTTGAACAGAGTTTTCAAAAGCAGTGTTTTCATCATCATATTTTCTATACCCAACCCCAAACTTCACATTGCTTTTTCTCTGTTTTTCAAGCATAACCTCATATCCTTTGCAGGATTCCACCCATCTTTCACAAGTAATCTGGGCAGACTCCAACTCCTTTTTGCAAACTTGGTATTTTTCTACCATAGTTTGAAGTTGGGTTTTGGTTATACTTTGCTCTTCTTTTAAACAGCTGATTTCTTTTTCCTTTTCAGTCAATTTGTTTTTAAGTTCTTTTAAAGAGCTTTCAAATTTGACCTCATCAGACAAGATTTTATCCCGAAGGTTTTCATTCACATCTTTAATGTTTGCAAAAGCAATTATGCAATTGTCAGAACACAGTTTTTCAAGAACTTGAGGAGATACCTTGGCAGCTGCCATCATTGCACAATCACATTGATGATCTTCATCATCATCAGCTTTTACCTTCTTTTCACCAGCCTTTTCTTCTTTCTCTTCTTCTTTGTCCTCTATGGACCATGGATCTATCATTGGTTCAATCATGATACCTGAACTTTCTCCCAACAGTATTTCACCAGCCTCAGCAGTAACCACTGCTTCAGTCACCTCTTCCACTGCTTCAAAGCACTGATGTTCCTCCTCAGCTTCAACCCCCTCCTGTATTGACTCTAATGCCATCAAACAAAACTCATCATGTGAGGGTTCATTAAAAGCATAGAGTGCAAAATTTTCATCACTAAGGTCTTCAGGCATACTGCTCCAGTCAACAAACCCTTGAGTGAAAAAACTTTGTTGATCTGGTTGTGCTGCTGCTGGAGCAGTGGTTTGAGGTGCAACAGTTTGCACTTGTACCTGGGAAGCAGGGGTTTGAACATATTGGATTTGTGGAACAGTAGTTTGGACATAGTGTACTGGCACAGGGGCAGCAGCATAGTGAGCAGTGTTCACTTGAGCTGCTGGGGTATACTGGGTATAGTGCACAGTGCTTTGGTTTTGAGGTCTAGGATTTGAGCTAGGATGAGTAATTATGGGACCAGTTGTTTGACTCCTACATTCCCTAGCGAAATGTCCCAACCTATTACACTTGTAGCACTTGATTTTCGATTTATCCAACCCAACCCTTAGATTCCCCTGCAGACCTGGGAATTTTCGCCCTGTTCTCTTGTAAAATTTGCTAGTTCTAACACTTAGCAAAGCCAGTTGGTGCAGGATGTCCATTTCCTCTAAATCAGTGGGGTCGAAATGTTGTAAATCATTGAGTTCAAAGCTTAAATTATCTAACATCTGGTTTTCGTTTGCAGTGAATGCATAACTTGCAGAGTGAGGATCAGGGTTGTTAAAATTTGCACCAGCAGTTATGTCAATGAAGTGATCATAACCCTGGTCCTTACCACTGCTCCCAGATTCTTCTTGACCCAGAAGAGCAGTATTACCGAATGTGTAATCATCAACGGCTTTTCCTGACTCTTGTAACTTCCTTTTCTGGTTCAACTCCCTTTCGTAGGTCAGGAGTCGACCATGGAGTTGGGTCAAGGTCAGATCCTTAAACTCAGGTGAATTTCTGGTGACAAAGGCTATAGTGTCCCATTTTTCAGGCAGTGACCTGAGGAACCTGCTGTTTTGAGTTGAGTTTGTAAAGGTAGTATTAACAAGCCTCAGTTCACTGATGAGACAACTAAACCGCTCAAATTGTTGAGTCAGTGATTCACCTCTAACATGACAAAATGTTTCATACTGTTGGTTCAGGATTTCCCTATTGTTTTCTATGACTTCTTCAGTACCTCCAAACTGTTCCTTAAGTGCGTCCCACAATTCTTTGGCACTGTTACAGTGTAACAGTCCAGCATATATTTCATTGGGCAGCGCTGATGCTATGATGCTAAACGCTTTAGCATCTAGTTCGATCTTTTGAAAGTCGGTTTCGGTATAATTTTCAACTGGTTTTGGAACGAACTTTTTAGCATCTTCAGCGCTTGGCACTGAAGGAACATGGGGACCATAAATGACAGACCTCCCACAGCCTGTGCTTTGTTGAG
Organism: Helianthus tuberosus; assembly: GCA_030545235.1. Taxonomy (NCBI): domain Eukaryota; kingdom Viridiplantae; phylum Streptophyta; class Magnoliopsida; order Asterales; family Asteraceae; genus Helianthus; species Helianthus tuberosus. The sequence continues at coordinate 95,886,961 of CM060357.1, read as the reverse complement.
CAAGGATGTGACCCATCCTTCTCTGCCAGATGTTGTACTCATTTCTTTTAAGCATAGGTGGTTTAAAAAGTGAGCCGATGTTGTTTTTATCATCCTGAGATTGTGACATCATTCTTGTTGTTTTACAGACACTGAGAAATCAACTTTAATGGTGATTAATCATTGCTCTGTTTTTCAACGGACGAACAAACGATCAGTATCAACTGTTGTGAGCTAAACTATTTATGTCAAAATGATTGTTAAATCAAATTTGACTGTCTAGCTCTGATACCAATTGTTGGATCTGAGTTTCTTTTTTATTGTATTTATGTTTGAAATTACGATGGAAAATGAAAGAGTTGTGCAGCGGAATTAAGATGAAAACAAACTTTGCATACAATCAAACGAGAGTAATACTTTTATCAAACATCTTTACACAATGAATCGAAAGATTGAATTTGTTTCAACAACGATTACAATGATTGATGAATGAATGCAAACTCCCCCTCAGCCAGAGCTCAGTAGTTTGTTCGTGCAAAGAAGACGATGTGATGAAAGAGCTAATAGAACAGTACAAAGTATTGAACTATTTATAGGCACTTGCAAACCACTGAGCATCTTTAGCTGACGTCACCATGAAAGTGACATCTAACCTCCCAACAAACTCTAACCTCTGATCTATACAAACACTGATGTACTAACTACTGCTATTACATTGTATTACATAAAAGACACTTAAACAGCTGCTGCATCCTTCCACTGCTGTGAACCCAGCAGTGCTTGTCCAGATCAGTAGTACTTGACTCAAGGCAGTAGATTGAGTCAGCAGAGCTTTGGTCTTCTATCAGTCTTTAAACATTGGGCAGTAGATGCAAGGCAGCAGTTATGGTCAGCACTTAATAAGATCAGCAGATAGGAGGTCAGCAGATACAAAGCCACTTTCAAGGGGAGAGATTTGCATGAACTAATCTGTAAACGTCTGCTTATTCTGGATCCACTGTTCTGATCCAGTTTTGGCTTTACATTATCTGTTCCTCTGGTAGGGTTCAATCCCAACACTTTCATCAGATTTGTTTCATCTCACTCTTTTCGTCTAATTCTTTCACTCGTTTCCTCTCATGTTTCCTCTTTTAGAATGCCTCCTCGACGCGACAATCAGATGGCGAATGCCGAACTGGCGGAAATCATCGCGCAGCAAATGGCTGCTGCCTTCCCAAATCTTTATGCTCAAATGGTTCAAGCCATCAACAACAACAATTCTCCATGCAATTTCAAGAATTTTAACTCGGCTAAACCGCTCAAGTTTAGTGGTTCTGAGGGAGCAACTGGGCTCCTTCAATGGTTCGAGAGCATTGAGAATACTTTCCGTCACGTTCAGTGTCCTGAAAATCGCAAGGTCGAGTTTTCTTCAAGTGTGTTTTAGAAGAGGGCTCTTACGTGGTGGAACGGGGTTATGAGAGACCGCGGTGCTGAGGTTGCATTAGCACAGACTTGGGCTGAGCTTAGGGCTCTTATGATGAAGGAATTCTGTCCTCGTCATGAGCTAAGGGCTCTAGAAAGGGAATTTGATGATTTGAAGCAAGACAGTGGGGAACATCGAGCCTATACTGACCGCTATGAGGAATTGAGCTTGTTATGCCCTACTATGGTTACGCCTTTGGATAAGGCGATTAAGAAATACATTGATGGTCTTCCTGACGTAATTCAGGATATTGTTACTGGCAGCAACCCTACTACTGTCAGACAAGCCATTGAATTGTCTGCCACTCTAACTGAATCCCATATCAGGAAGTGCAAGCTGTTTCGGAAGGGCGACTCAAGACCATCTGACAAGACTGCTCAAGTGGAACCAAAGGAAGAAAATGTTGAGGTGTCCAAGAATAAGAAGCGCAAAGCCTCTCAAAACTACGCTGTAACTGCTCAAGACAAACAGGTTGCACCAAACCAACCAGCACAACCTCGCAAAAGGCAAAACTATGTTGGTACAGCACCTTTGTGCAACAAGTGCAACCGTCATCATCTAGAACAAGAGCAGTGTCACAAATGTACCCACTGTAGGCAGTTGGGACATTTGATCAATGTTTGTCGTTATGCAAATCAAGCTGCTGCAAACCCTGCTGCTGTTCAAGCGCGGTTCCCTCCGGGGTCATGTTATAACTGTGGTGACCTTACCCACTACAGGAACAATTGCCCAAGACTTGTTAACATACCTCCAGCGCGTGGACGAGTGTTCAACATCAATGAGGCAAACGTGAACAATGATGCAGCAGTGAACAATTAGTGTTTTGTAATTCCTTGGTTGTTATCTTTTGACACTTCAAGACAATTCGGTTGTTACATAAATAAAGATTTATTGTTTTTATTTCTGTAAAAGTTATGCGTTTATGTGAATGTTTGATGCAACCTTATGATGTCAACCCGAAGACAAACTACTCGTATGGTTCAGTCATTTTATGATCACTTGTGATCTCCCTAAGAACCTTTAACACTCGTTTCTTTTAAGAAACAAAGCCAAACTCTTATTGAAAATCCTTCTATCTTTATAGATGGATCCTTGAAAATGCTTAAAGTGCCAAATGAAATCCATGGATTGGATTCCTGATGTGCTTTAATTATCCATGCTCAAAGACAACAAATTAAAGAATCAAGTTAACTAATTATGTGCTTATGTGTTTTCTTTTATGTTTTGTGGTTGTATGTGATCCATCCAAATCCTCATAGAATCTTTCATATCTCATATGAGGAATTCATAGTAGGATACCCAAAGTTACTATCTTAAATCCTTAATGGACTTCTACATTGTAGTCAAGTCCCTTGGTTTTAAAGTACTATTCTATAATCGGACCTCTTAAATGGTCTGGTTAAACAGATTGATTTTGAAAAATCGGATTAGAAATATCATGTGATGATATAATTAAAAAGATCCCTTTAGTGGTCTATTTAAGGAGATCGTACGACGGTCTAGCTAAGAAGATCATGCGTTGATCTAGTTAAAAGGCTCGTTCGTTGATCTAATTAAAAGGAACCTTTGGTGGTCTAGTCGAGTCGCTTCATGTTTATTCAAGTGATTTTTCCTACGCATTATGAAATGAACTGTGCGGACTGTGCAAGGAATTACGTAATTATGGAGGCCTACATAATTATGGAATTCAGTGCACAGAAACCACAGGAAGCTTTGTCATGTGTTAAGACCTATAGTGACAAGAATAACAATACGGGAGAAGTCTTGGACCTCGACCAATGTCATTTATTCTCACACTCCCCAATTCTGATCTCAATCACACACCAAGTTTCCTATGATAAGTCTTCATAAGAAACGTTCTTCTGTCCGTAGTTCAAAATTCCATGTTTTAACTACAACAAGGTAATCACTTTGAGGGTTAACAAATTCGCTAAGAGTCCTAACATGGCCCAGAGTTTTACTTAAGGGTTTTATGGATCTATTAGAAGGCGAAACCGTCACAGCTGTCTTCACAAGTTTCCTCTAGAATTAAATTTCGGGACGAAATTTCCTAAAGTAGGGGAGACTGTGACACCTGTGTCACTTCAACCATCAAACAAATTCCAAACCAATGAAATATTGTATTTCATACTTGGGATTTGAAAAAATATGTGTATCGTTTGCACATATCAACTCTTGTTCATTTTAAGCTTTAAATCGCTTTCTAGAGGGTTATACGCGCTCTGATGCGTAAATATAACCATATTAATCCAACGAACACTCCAGAATAGTGAAATAGTCTTAACATACCTTAAATAACCTTTACATAACTTAGAAATAAGTTTTAAAGGCTTTGGTATGGCAAAAACAAGTTAATTCGCTTACAGGGACTAAACTTGACAAACTGCGAAAGTATACCAATTTGAACTGTAACAGACATTCTGGAACATGACCATAAGTTAAACACACCTTAAATATCCTTTATATAGCTTAGAAATAGGCTTTGAGGGGTTCGGTGTGCTAAAATAAACTTTTGGGTCATTCAGGGACTAAAAGTGTCAAAAAGTGCATAAGTTTGCACTTTCGCGCATAACTTACGTTCTGAATACATCCGGACATCCAAAAATTTATGTAAGCACTAAAATATTTTATTTTAGTGTTTGGCATAAGAAAAATCCATTCGTCACGCCATTTGGATCGTTTTTTCGCGCTTATGCGCATTCCGTCGTAATTAACCAAACAACGCAATCGTACGGCCAAACGAACCGACATCCGAGATATTTTTGAGCACATTTTAAGTTCCCTATACTTTAACTTCATTTTATAGCTTTGAAATGGGGTTAACGGGCCTTAAACGTGTCGGAAATAGCTCAAAACACTAACAGGGACCAAAACTGTAAATCTGCCAAACTAGGTGCTTGCGCACCTCAACAATGGGAGTGTTGCGGTGCGCAAGCAGGGGCCAGATGCAGCAAATCATTTTTGGCTGCTGTTATCAGCCCTTAAACACTCCCCAAAGGCCAAGTGCCACATGTTAATCTCTTGTGGTGGGCAAAATCAGTTACCACAACATTCCGACAAGTGTACGGGCGAGATCATTCCATCTTCTCCAAGAAATGATCCTAACGGTGAACCGAAAACTATAAATACCCATCCACCCCCATTGCAAAACCCACTTGAAATCTGAGATTTCTCTAAGTTGGGGTGTTTCATCACCTCATACCTGAGAATACTTGGATTATCAATCTTGCGGGGACCCTTTGTAAGTATTCCTTCATTCTTTTATTGCTTTTCGAGTCCGAAAGTCAAACTTTGTTTGACTTTCTGCATTGACCAGTTTATGGTCAATGCGAAGTTCGTTTGAACTTCGCAACGTGATTGTAATCACGATGGTTATAGTCCCTTGTGACTATGCCTACTGATTACCACGTTGTCTAGGGTCGTAAGGGTAAGCGATCTAATAAATCGCTTATACCTTCGAACCCGACCCATTTGGCCGATCATTAGGATCCGACCAAACACATTAGGTGACCATAGTATATAGGGAATAACCTTCCGAGGTTATACCTTATGGTCGCTTCGTTTAAGTAGTTGTATGATAGGTAGTTTATATGCCTTAGGTAAATTACCAGAATACCCTTTTTATGTATAATTGGTAATTAAGCATATGTAACCTAAACTTTTGTCACATAACTGATTATGTGTCACACCCCGACCACGTGGAACAACCAAACGTGGCGGAAACGTCGGGGAGTGTTGTAACAGAATTAATTGTTTCATAACCATGGCATTCAAAGTTGTATTTTATTTATCAAACAAGAGTGTTACATTGTCTCAAAACAGGAAATAAAGAGTTCATAACATAGTTAAACTAAGTCTATCTTCATTTTAAGTCTCTAAGGCACAGGTCCGCCCTAGTGTCACGATCATCATCCTATGCAAAAGCTCCTGAAAACATATGTGAAAATAGGTACGTCAGCATAAAAATGCCGGTGAGATACATAGGTTTTGTGAAAATAGGATTCATGACTTAAGTTTAAGAAAATGTTTAATAAAATTTAGTCATGAACCTTGTAAATTGTTTTGTTTTGTAAATCATTTAAAAAGCAATAAGATCAGATGATATGTATAAATAAATGAATAATGTATGGTTAAATGAATAGCCAAGTAAAATGAATTGTATAAAATAAGTTGTTTGTAAAGCAATGTCTTGTGAAAGATATGTTATTTGTATAAAATGTTATATGTCTAAATTGAAGTGATTCGAATAACGCTACGATATGTAATACCATACAAACACTTATATATAGGAAGTACCAGCGGCGTATCCACCATGATTGTATCATATTACACTGTAGGTCCCCTTGACGTATGGATCTTTCACAGAATTGTCTTTCCAATCAAGAGTGCGGAATCCTCTTGATCAGAATATAGCAAAATGAGTAGAAACAGAAATCAGAAATTCACTTTCAAACCGGATCTTTATTGATTATCTATCAAAGTGATTACAATCAATCAAGATCCCTAACCAACACAAAATTTCGTCCAAGCCTAATTGCTCTCACGAAAATACTCACAAACTTTGTTTTTGCTGATTAACCTAAACCCTAAAGCCTAACCTTGTTTATATAACACAAGGTTGCAACATTAGGCTGGGTTTGCTACATGGGCTAGGCCCAAATCGTCCCCCATCACCCAATGTGGGTTTTGTTTAGCCCAAACTCTATTATTCAACTATTACAAAGCTAAACCCGCTAACTGTTTATCGTTTATCTAATTACAAGATATCCAAAGACCAAATCTAAGCTGTTGTCACAAACATGCACCAACATACACACGTCTCGTTACTTAAATCACTTAAACAAACCACCAATGTATAAAGTCCATGTTTAAACCAATTGTCAAAAAGTCCTTGTATGAATCATGTCAAATGTTAAAAAGTCCTAATGTAGTCAAGTAATGTGTATCAAATGTCATGTAATGTAAGTAAGGTATTGTCACATAAACCAAATGTAGAAATGTACAAAACAAAGTATTTTGAATATATCAAAAAAGTTATGTTTTGCAAAGTAAATGCATGCTTAATTGATACAAACATTTATGTGGTAAGTTAACGCATACATTCAAGCCTTGAGACAGTAGGACAACCCTTTTAGTCAAGGTTATCAAAATAAATGTTTTCGGATTCAGTCATTCCTTACATCCAAACAAACCCGGGATGTCAGGAATGGGATTTGTCAAGTCCTATGGTACCACTACTTACTACCGAGTGGCGTAGCTAATGTTAATGAACGTATATAAGTCTCGTTGTGCAAACCAAATGTTATAGCAATTGTATACATGTCATATGAAAACAATGTACTAAGTATGCTAAGTTAACATACAAAGCAGAAAAGTCATGTAAATCAATGTAATGTAAAACAATGTACTAAGTATGCACACAATGGACATACATAGCATGAAATGTAATGTAAAACGATGTACTAAGTATGCACACAATGGACATACATAGCATAAAATGTAATGAAATCATGTACTATAATGTACTAATGAACATAACAAGCATATGATATGAAAGCATGAAAAGCACAAAAGTAACAAGTAGGCCCATGTGTTTCACCCCAAAACATTTGGAAAACAGTAAAAGAGGGGTCTATGTACTCACATGAGATTGCTCAGAAGTCCTAAGATAACCACCAAGCAATGCTAGAGATCACGGAATCAAACGGCACCTAATATAGGTAACTATGTTAATAAACCGGACCTAAATCGGAAGATCGGATAGAATATGGGCTTGTAAACCAAATGAGTATAAGAACTCATGTAATATGGTTTAACAAAGCCTACATACTAAATGAAACCTAACCTAAGTGCTTACGACCCATTACGACCCGTTTAGGTAGCTTATGCTACTTTAACGCGTCGTTCGCGTGAAACGCGTTCGGACCGCTTAACTAGTCCTATGACAAGTAATATATGTCTTAACATGTCTAATATTGTTGCCAAATCAGTTTAGATGTCAAAAGTTACGTTACATATGTTCAAAATGAATTTTGGCGTCAAAGGGGTATTTTGGTAATTTACCTAAGGCATATAAACTACCTATCATACAACTAACTAAACGTCGTGACCATAAGGTATAACCTCGGAAGGTTATTACCTATATACTATGGTCACCTAATGTGTTTGGTCGGATCCAAATGATCGACCAAACGGGCCGGGTTCGAAAGTATAAGCGATTGTTTAGATCGCTTACCTTACGACCCTATATAAGCACTAAACTAAAAGTGACGAGCTAAGCATGTTAAAACATACTTAACTAAGTTTAGAAAACAGGTTTGGTATCAAAACAAATGGTTTTGATACCTAAGAGTAGTTTGGTTACAAAACACGCAAGAATGCGCATTTTGGCCGAAACTACGGCTCGTCACTGAGCCTAGATAACGTGGTAATCAGTAGGTATAGTCACTAGGGACTATAACCATCATGATTACGCTCACGTTATGAAGTTTAAAAGAACTCCGCATTGACCATAAACTGGTCAATGCAGAAAGTCAAACAAAGTTTGACTTTAACGCTAAAAGAATAAAAGAACGAAGGAACACTTACAAAGGGTCTAAGAATGGAAGGTTTGAATCCGAACACTCTCAGGTATGAAGTGTTAAACACAACAACTTAGAGAGCAAGTTCAGATTTCAAAGGTGTGGTTTTTTGGGGTTGGGATGGATGGGTATTTATAGGATATGCAAGACCGTTAGGATCGTTTATCGAATAACGTGCTTTGATCACATTCCTACACTTGTTGGCAAGCTCATGTACATCAAATTGGCCCCCCATAAGCAGGAAACAACACTTGGAATTGGATTGGGAGTGCTAAACAGCTGTTAACAGCTGTTAAAAATGGCTTTTTCTGATTAGAAGGGGCCTCGCGTGACGCCAAGGGGGCTAGGTGTCACGCTAAGGTCCTTTTGATCAGCAACCAGTTTCCAAAGTTTCTAATTCAGTCCCCGTTGTGTATTAAGGCCATTTCCGACATGTTTAAGGCTCGTGAAGCCACTTTCAAGGCCCTAAAATGATGCCTAAACATTTTGGACATAAAACATGCTCAAAAATATGCCGGATGTTGGTTCGTTTGGTCGTACGAGCGCGATGTTCGCTTAATTACGACGGAATGCGCACAAGCGTGAAAAACGATCCAAATGGCGTGACGAATGGATTTTTCTTATGCCAAACACTAAAATAAAATATTTTAGTGCTTACATAAATTTTTGGATGTCCGGATGTATTCATAACGTAAGTTATGCGCGAAAGTGCAAACTTATGCACTTTTTGACACTTTTAGTCCCTGAATGAGCCAAAAGTTTATTATAGCACACCGAACCCCTCAAAGCCTATTTCTAAGCTATATAAAGGATATTTAAGGTGTGTTTAACTTATGGCCATGTTCCGGAATGTTTGTTACAGTTCAAATTGGCATACCAAAGCCTTCAAAACTTATTTCTAAGTTATGTAAGGGTTATTTAAGGTATGTTAAGCATATGTTGATGTTCCGGAGTATTTGTCGCATTAAAATGATTACATTTACGCACCGGTTTGCGTATAACTCTCCTGAAAGCGATGTAGAGTTTGAAATTGAATAAAAGTCAAAACATGAAAAATGTAAAACATAACCAAACAAACATTGGGATCAAATAACATTGTTTTATTGATAATTGAACTGTTCACAATGATTATAAGAACAGATGTTACAGTCTCCCCTACTTGTGGAAATTTCGTCCCGAAATTTATTTAGAGGAAACTCGTGAAAAAAGATGCGGATATTTCGCCTTCATTTGATCTTCGCGCTCCCAAATAAACTCGGGTCCACGTTTAGATTCCCAGCGAACCTTGACCAAAGGAATGCGCTTGCGTTTAAGCCACTTGACTTCACGTTCCATGATTTCTACTGGCTTCTCAACAAATTTCAGTGTTTTATCAACACGAATTTCGTCAAGCGGTATGTGGAGGTTCTCATCAGCAAGACACTTCTTAAGATTGGACACGTGAAAGGTTGGATGAACATTTCCAAGTTCAGGAGGTAACTTAAGTCTGTAGGCTACCTTACCGATTCTTTCAACGATCTTGAATGGTCCAACGTATCTAGGTGCAAGTTTTCCTTTCTTTCCAAATCTGATCACACCTTTCCAAGGTGAGACCTTAAGTCATACACGATCACCGACTTGAAAATCCAAGGGCTTGCGTTTTGGGTCCGCGTAACTCTTTTGACGGCTTCTAGCTGTCTGAAGGTTATCACGAACTTTCTTAATCTTATCAGTTGTCTCTAAAATGAGGGCAGGTCCAGTAAGCTGAGCCTCGCCGATCTCATTCCAGCAGACTGGTGAACGACATTTTCGACCATAGAGAGCCTCGAAAGGAGCCATGTTGATGCTGGAGTGATAACTGTTGTTGTAGGAGAATTCAATCAACGGAAGATGTGAATCCCAACTACCACCAAAGTCGATCACGCAAGCTCTAAGCATATCCTCCAAAGTCTGGATTGTTCTTTCAGATTGACCATCCGTTTGCGGATGATAAGCTGTGCTCAGATTAAGTTGGGTCCCTATAGCAGATTGCATGGTTCTCCAAAAATGAGAAGTGAAGCGAGCATCTCTGTCAGAAATGATGTTCAAAGGAACACCATGTCGAGCTACAATTTCATCCATATAGATTTTAGCAAGTTTATCAGCAGAAAAATCCTCACGGATTGGCAAGAAATGCGTTGATTTAGTAAGACGATCAACGACTACCCAGATGGCATCATGACCTTTCTTTGTGCGCGGAAGTTTAGTAATGAGATCCATAGTAATGTTTTCCCATTTCCAAACTGGGATCTCTGGTTGCACCAATAAACCAAAAGGACGCTGATGTTCAGCCTTAACCTTAAGACAAGTAAAGCATTTTGATACATATAAGGCAATGTCTTTCTTCATACCAGGCCACCAATACTAAATATGAAGATCCTTATACATCTTATCTGAGCCAGGATGAACAGAATAACGAGACTTATGGGCTTCATCCATAAGTAAGGTGCGAAGGTTATCTTGGCGTGGGACCCACAAACGGTCCATGAAGTAATACGATCCATTGTCCTTCAGTTCAAGATCAGGTGTTATGTGATAGGGAAATTCCTTATCCATCAAACCTTGTGAAACACAAGATTGTTGAGCCTGAGAAATGTGTGCTTGGATATCGGATCGAGCTTGAATAACAGATTGAACACGAACACAATGAAGCTTAGTACGTTCCTTACGACTCAATGCATCGGCTACGACATACGCCTTACCAGGATGGTAGCGAATTTCGCAGTCACAGTCGTTTAGAAGCTCGACCCAACGTCGTTGCCTCATGTTGAGTTCTTTCTGATTGAAGATATGTTGAAGACTTTTGTGGTCCGTGAAAACCACACATTTTGTACCGTACAAATAGTGTCTCCAGATCTTAAGAGCGAAGACAACTGCACCCAACTCAAGATCATGAGTGGTGTAGTTTTTCTCATGTATCTTCAACTGCCTCGATGCATATGCTATGACTTTGTTCCTTTGCATCAGAACACAGCCAAGACCCAATTTAGATGCATCGCAATAAACGACGAAATCATCATTGCCCTCAGGCAAAGTCAGAACAGGCGCGTCACAAAGCTTCTGCTTCAAGTTTTGAAAAGCTTCCTCTTGTTTAAATCCCCAATCAAAGGGCTTGTTCTTCTGAGTTAGAGCAGTTAGAGGAACTGCAATCTTTGAGAAGTTCTCAATGAAGCGGCGGTAATAACCCGCAAGACCAAGAAAAGAACGAACTTCAGTAGGGGTAGTAGGCGTATCCCAATCCTTGATCGCACTGATCTTGGAGGGATCTACATGAATACCTTGTTCGTTGACAATATGTCCTAAGAATTGAACTTCTTTAAGCCAGAATTCACACTTGGAGAATTTGGCGAAAAGTTGCTCTTTCTTTAGGAGTTCAAGAGTAAGACGAAGATGTTGCTCGTGATCAGCTCGCGTCTTAGAGTATATCAAGATGTCGTCAATAAAAACAATGACGAACTGATCCAAATAAGGCTTGCAGACCCTATTCATTAAGTCCATGAAAACAGTAGGATCATTAGTCAAACCGAATGGCATAACTGTGAACTCATAATGCCCATACCGAGTGCGGAACGCTGTCTTGGGAATATCTTCTTCATGTACACGAAGTTGATGATATCCAGATCGCAGATCAATCTTTGAAAAATAAGAAGCGCCCTGTAACTGATCAAAGAGATCATCGATGCGAGGTAGGGGATATCGATTCTTGATGGTAAGCTTGTTAAGCTCACGATAATCGATACACATCCTAAATGATCCATCCTTCTTCTTGACAAAAAGAACGGGAGCACCCCAAGGTGAAAAGCTAGGACGGATAAAACCTTTGTCAGAGAGCTCCTGAAGCTGCTTAGACAACTCTTGCATCTCAGACGGTGCAAGACGATATGGAGCTCTGGCAATGGGATTTGCTTCAAGTACGAGATCAATACGGAACTCGACTTGGCGTGCTGGGGGTAGACCAGGTAAATCTTCAGGGAATACTTCAGAATAATCCCTAACAACAGGAATATCTTGAATAGATTTACCTTTGCCCTTATCTGCTACAACATGTGCCAAAAAGGCCACATAGTTCTTTCGTAGATACTTCCGAGCTTTAAAACAAGACATGAGTTTGAGACCACCAGCAGGTTTCTCACCACGAACCTGTAGGATTTCGCCCGTCGAAAGCGGCACACGAACGATATTCTCAAAACAAACTACCTCTGCGCGATGCTTGGCTAACCAATCCATACCCACAATAACGTCGAAGCTACCAAGTTGCATAGGCGTGAGGTTAATAGGAAAAAGATGGTCGTTAAGGTTCAACTGGCAGTTGCGAAGAACAGAATCAAGAACAATGGGTTCACCATTAGCAACCTCTATTGTCAAAGGTTTACCTAGTTTCGTTCTAGACACGCGAAGCAATGGCTCAAAAGATAAAGACACAAAACTCTTATCGGCACCCGAATCAAAGAGAACAGATGCAGGCTGATTATTAATAAAGAATGTACCGTTCACCACTTCATTGTCTGCTTGTGCCTCCTGTGCATTCATGTTGAAAACTCGACCTCGAGCCTGAGCCTGATTCCGATTCTGGTTGGCTAGCCTTGGGCACCGGTTTCTGTAGCGGGTCAGATCCCCATAATTGTAGCATGAACCAGGAGGAAAATGAGGTCGTGCAGCTTAACCTTGTTGCTGAGCAAGAGGCTGAACAACTTGTTGGGCTTGGTTCTGAACTGCCTGGTTCTGATTAGCAGGAATGCGGCAGGTGGCAGAAAGATGACCAATTCTCCCGCAGTTAGTGCAATGACGACATTGGATATGTGGTAGGTGATGGCCGTTACACCTGTTGCACAAAGGTGCATTGCCAAGATATGGCTTCTTGGCTAGTGGTTGCGCAGGCTGATTTGGTGCAGCTTGAGCCTGTGCAGTAACAACATAGTTTTGGGAAGCCTTTCGCTTCCTAGAACCCTTTGAGGAACCAGAATTCTTTCCATTCTTGTTTTGACCTTTCTTGCTATCTTCTTTGTCAGACGACTGCTTCTTACCTTTGTCACCCTTTTTGTGCAGCTTTCCCTTACGAACCTGCGACTCAGTCAATGTCGCTGCTAACTCGATCGCCTGACGGAGTGTGGTAGGGTTACTACCAGTAATGATGTCTTGTACTGAGTCAGGTAGACCATCGATGTACCTTTCGATAGCCTTGTCGAGTGGGGTAACCATTGTTGGGCAAAGCAGACTCAGCTCCTCAAACCTATCAGTATACGCCCGATGCTCACCACTATGTTGTTTCAAGTCATCGAACTCTCTCTCCAAAGCTCGTTGTTCATGACGAGGACAAAACTCCCTCATCATAAGGAGCCCTAAGTTCGGCCCAAGTTTGTGCTAGAGCAACTTCTGCACCACGGTCTCTCATAACCCCGTTCCACCATGTGAGAGCCCTCTTCTGAAACACACTCGAAGAAAACTCGACCTTGCGATTGTCAGGACACTGCACGTGGCGAAAAGTATTCTCAATGCTCTCGAACCATTGAAAAAGCCCAGTCGCTCCCTCAGAACCACTAAACTTGAGTGGTTTAGCCAATTTAAAATCCTTGAATTTGCATGGAGCATTGTTATTGTTGTTGGCTTGGTTCCATTGAGCAAAGAGGTTTGGGAATTGAGCAGCCATTTGCTGCGCAATGATTTCTGCCAGTTCGGCCAGTTCGGCAGTTGCTATCTGGTTTTCGCGTCGAGGAGGCATTCTAAAAGAGGAAAACATGAAAGGAAACGAGTGAGACGATTGGATGAAGAGAATGAGATGAATCAAAATCAACAAAAGCAAAGATGGTGGTCATTCGTTCGCATCACAAAGCAAACAAACGACACACATAGTGACTAATCAAAGTAAATGGGTTAAAAATGATGTATCGCGAAGACATGCTCCCCTATAAGTGAACACTCACCCCAAGAGTTCCCAGGTAAGAGTGACTGGTCCGATTATGTGGATTTGTACGAACACTCTAGCCTTAGACAGAAAACCCAGGGTACAGGCATTCACCCTTCCAGTTTGCACGTGTTCACATTATTTAAAACCCAAAACCTTGACGAAATTTTGAAAACTCAAAGGGGTTCAAAACCATATAACAGAGGGTTCAAAACCTTACAATAGAGGGTTCAAAACCTAGTAATCAATCATTCAAAAACAGAAGATTAATTTTCAAAGCGGATTCGAACTTGATTTTCCCGTTGTGGTTATCACCTAAGGATAGGTGAAGTGTATGTTTTAAAATCTAAACACAAGACAACTTGTGTTGGGGTCCTAGAAAGGTTATAGTCTAGGTAAAAGCATTACTAATAACCTAATTCCCTATAACCATTGGCTCTGATACCAACTTTTCTGTCACACCCCGACCACGTGGAACAACCAAACGTGGCGGAAACGTCGGGGAGTGTTGTAACAGAATTAATTGTTTCATAACCATGGCATTCAAAGTTGTATTTTATTTATCAAACAAGAGTGTTACATTGTCTCAAAACAGGAAATAAAGAGTTCATAACATAGTTAAACTAAGTCTATCTTCATTTTAAGTCTCTAAGGCACAGGTCCGCCCTAGTGTCACGATCATCATCCTATGCAAAAGCTCCGGAAAACATATGTGAAAATAGGTACGTCAGCATAAAAATGCCTGTGAGATACATAGGTTTTGTGAAAATAGGATTCATGACTTAAGTTTAAGAAAATGTTTAATAAAATTTAGTCATGAACCTTGTAAATTGTTTTGTTTTGTAAATCATTTAAAAAGCAATAAGATCAGATGATATGTATAAATAAATGAATAATGTATGGTTAAATGAATAGCCAAGTAAAATGAATTGTATAAAATAAGTTGTTTGTAAAGCAATGTCTTGTGAAAGATATGTTATTTGTATAAAATGTTATATGTCTAAATTGAAGTGATTCGAATAACGCTACGATATGTAATACCATACAAACACTTATATATAGGAAGTACCAGCGGCGTATCCACCATGCTTGTATCGTATTACACTGTAGGTCCCCTTGACGTATGGATCTTTCACAGAATTGTCTTTCCAATCAAGAGTGCGGAATCCTCTTGATCAGAATATAGCATAATGAGTAGAAACAGAAATCAGCAATTCACTTTCAAACCGGATCTTTATTGATTATCTATCAAAGTGATTACAATCAATCAAGATCCCTAACCAACATAAAATTTCGTCCAAGCCTAATTGCTCTCACGAAAATACTCACAAACTTTGATTTTGCTGATTAACCTAAACCCTAAAGCCTAGCCTTGTTTATATAACACAAGGTTGCAACATTAGGCTGGGTTTGCTACATGGGCTAGGCCCAAATCGTCCCCCGTCACCCAATATGGGTTTTGTTTAGCCCAAACTCTATTATTCAACTATTACAAAGCTAAACCCGCTAACCGTTTATCATTTATCTAATTACAAGATATCCAAAGACCAAATCTAAGCTGTTGTCACAAACATGCACCAACAAACTCCCCCTTGACAATAGCTTCATAAAATAACTTTGTCTTCAGTCATCTTGCAATCTTCATGTAGTCTTGCACTGTCTTTGGTCTTTGGATAGCTTCAGCTTCAACAGCTTCTGTCAGCAACAAACTCCCCCTAAGCTGATGCATCCAATCACCAAATCTTCAAAAACTTTAGCTTTTGAGTAAACTCCAGTTCAGCATTTGTATAGCAATCTTCAAACTCTTCAAATTTTGTCTGCAATGTAGAAAGGAGGTTCTACCATGCATCCAATCAAACTCTCATCTTCTCAGCAACTCATCACTTTAACTTCTCAGCAACACACTGCTTTAATCTGTATACTATAAAACAAACATCTCGAGAAATAAGAATTTTTCAACACAGTTAAATAAATTATTATTATTCAAGAGATAGTTAAACTGTATCACAGATTAAGCATTTTCAACTTATCACCAAAACGCAAAACTTTTTAATCACACACCCTATAACCCACATGATTTAAAATTTTGAACTCACTTTCTAACACCGTCTCCCCCTATCAGTAACACTTCCTCCAAGAATAACAGTTTTCCGTACGTTAAGAATTTTAAACAGAAAAAGACACTATTTTTGGATTTTTTATATTTTCTGAAAGCAAGTAAATAACAAAAACAATAAACACTCTTTTTTTGTGAGAATCACTGGTAAGAAGATCATATCAGCAAAATAAAACTGTTTCACACAATTAGATAATTCTTAATTTAATTTTTCGTGAAAAGCAGTCCAAGACGATTACCAGTATGTTTGTCCACTTAAACAAAATGCATGAACATTTCAAGTACCATTACCGTATGATACGTTAAGGTAATATTAATTACTGATATAATAGTGTGTCCCACTTCAGGATATACCCCCGCGATCAAGGTATGCACAAAGATTCATCGTAGTAGGTGAGTATACTGAATTCATCCGTTTTATTTTTCAACGTTTAGATAATTGGTGAACAGGTCAGTACTTCCGTACAGCAGAGAGACCAAAATATCTAACGAGGGCTAAGACAAATACCATTTTTGGTACGATTTGTGCTTTTTGCACATTTGAATAACTCTCTTTGAGAGCTTCTTCATTTAAGGGTTTTGGCATTTTTAGCTCTTTTAAGATATCTTGGGTGTGTCTAGGTCAGCATATATCTGGATGCAGCAGAAGGACACCCCTGATATCCCCAGATGAAAAATCAGTATAAAGACCCAAAACTTCAGATTTTGGCAATCTATCAACACAAGATTTAAGGTCATTAAACCATACACCACTGATGTGTTCCCCACTCATACACAGTTCATTTAAGTTTATATAACATTGGTAAGTTGATTATTTCATGCTTTTTGCCTACTGGTACATCATATGATGAAGCTGCTATCACACTTAAGCAATTTAATTTCAGTTTCAGTGTGACAGTCTAACTTGCCGATGTACTATCATTTCTTCTTTTTCACACAGTGATAACTCATTTTTGATTTTCTATTTTGTTTATGTTTTTTATTTTTTCAATTTTTTTTATTTTTTTTATTTTTAAGAAAACAGTAAACTATTTACAAAAATTCTTATGAAAAACCAGTTATTCAGGATTCCTCATCCCGTTAAGTTCGACTAAATGTTCAAAGCGAGCCCTGTCAAAAGCTTTGGTATAAAGATCTGCCAGGTTATCTAGTGTGTCGACTCGATGTAATTCAATTAGCCTCTTTTCAGCACAATCCCGTATAAAATGATGACGTATGTCAATATGTTTTGTGCGACTGTGTTTCACGGGATTATTAGTTATAGAAATTGTGGCATTATTGTCTATCATAATAGGAGTACGAGTGAAATCCAAACCGTAATCGCGCATCTGTTGTTGTATCCAGAGAACCTAAGAGCAACAGCTACCCGCAGCAATATATTCAGCTTCACACGTAGATGTAGACACACAAGATTGCTTCTTGCATTGCCAAGACACAATCCTGCCTCCTAAGAACTGACAACCACCTGTTGTAGACTTTCTGTTCGACTTGCATCCTCCAAAGTCTGAGTCAGTGTAAGCAACAAAATTCATATCACTATCAGCTGGATACCACAACCCAAGTTTAGGTTTCCCCTTCAAGTAACGAAGAATACGCTTCACTGCCTTCATGTGTGACTCCTTTGGATTAGCCTGATATCTGGCACACAAGCATACTGCAAACATAATGTCAGGTCTTGAAGCAGTCAAGTACATTAGAGAACCAATCATTGCCCTGTATTGAGTAGGATCAACGTCTTCAGTACTTTCATGATCTGGGCCAAGATTGTGATTTTCGCAAATGGGTGTGTTGAAAGTAGAGCAATCATTCATTTTGAACCGACTCAAAATGTCATACACATACTTTGTTTGATGAATAAACATCCCATCCTCCTTCTGTTCAACTTGTAATCCCAGAAAGTAAGACAGCTCACCCATAGCACTCATTTCGAACTTGCTCTTCATCACCTGCTCGAACTCTTTACACATTCTCTCATCTGATGACCCAAAGATGATGTCATCCACATACACCTGTACTAGCAGAAAATCTTCCTTCTTCCTCTTGATGAACAGTGTACTATCAATCTGACCTCTTTCAAAACCATTCTTGATCAGATGTGTAGACAGTGTCTCGTACCACGCCCTGGGAGCTTGATGTAACCCATACAAAGCCGTATCAAGTTTGTACACTCGATCTGGATAGTCTGGATCAACGAACCCATCTGGTTGTGAGACGTACACCACTTCTTGGACTTTCCCGTAAAGAAACGCACTATTCACGTCTAGTTGATAAACTTTGAAGCCCTTGAATGTTGCGAAAGCTAGAAACAAACGAATTGCCTCCAACCTTGCCACTGGTGCAAACACTTCATTGTAATCAATTCCTTCCTACTGATTGAAACCTTTTACCACCAATCGAGCCTTGTTTCGCGTCACTATCCCTCTGTCATCCTTCTTACACTTAATCATCCATTTAGTGCCTATCTCTCTTTCACCTTTAGGAAGGTCAACCAACTCCCAAACCTTCAACTTTGCAAACTGGGCCAATTCCTCTTGCATAGCTTTAACCCATGAATTGTCTTTAAGAGCCATATGAATGTTCTTCGGCTCCTCTTGGGAAATAAAGCAACTATACAAGCACTCGTTCACAATCCCAGTCTTCTCAATCGAAACAAATAAGCCAGAATTCGCTGCTATGCTTCTTCTTGTCTGAACACCTGCATTAGGATCTCCAAGTATCATGTCAACTGGATGATCCCTGTTTGCTCGTGTAGTAGCAACAGTATCCACTTCTAAATTATCACCCAGGTTTGATCCAACCTCCCCTTGAATGTTCTGATCGGAAAATGGATTAATGAAATCCTCCCCCTCAATGGGTTCAGAGTCACTATCGCTTGTATCTGGATCAGCAGCACCTTGGGAAGTTTCCCCAGCATCTGTCATATCAACATTCGATCTAGGCATGAACTCACCTTCATCGTCTCCACCAATCATTGTCTGAATCAACTGAGATTCATCTGCATCAGAAAACTCAGGAATATTAAATGATTTAAAAGTGCTTTCATAATCATATAATATAGCTGGACCACGCGTTGATTGTTGAGGTTTGTAAGAAGTAATTTCAACATTAAAGACAACCTCAATTTTACCAGTTTTTAGATTAAAAACCCTTTTATTCGGTGTGCCAGGCACGTAACCTAGAAAGTAGCCATCGTCAGCCACCTCACCGAATTTTTGTTTATCTTTATTTTGCACAATGGTGCAGGGTAATCCAAATGGTTCAAAGCCTTCCAAGTTTGGCTTTTTGTTAAACATTAATTCATGACATGTTTTGTTAAAACATTTAACAGTCAAAACTTTGTTCAGGACGTAGCAAGTTGTATTCACAGCTTCTCCCCAGAAAAGAACTGATAGCTTTGAATTTGAATGCATCGTCCTAGCGGCTTCAATCAACGTCCTGTTTTTCCTCTCAGCAACTCCATTTTGTTGAGGTGTATAAGGAGCAGAATATTGATGTTCAATTCCCTTTCAAAGACAGTAGAGATCCAGAATTTGATTCTTGAACTCCGTGCCATTATCACTCCTTATCCTCTTGATTCTTGCATCATGGACGTTTTCCAATTTCGTAAAAAGATCTATCAGCATCTCCGCCGTCTCATCTTTTGTACCTAAAAAGAAAACCCATGAATAACGTGAGTAATCATCAGTGAAAACTAAACAATAGTACTTTCCACCTATGCTCCTCACGTTCACTAGACCAAATAAATCCATGTGAAGTAATTCATAAGGGGCATCTATGGAATTTACTGTTTTAGATTTGTGAGGTTTCTTATGTTGTTTTCCCTTTTGACATGGAAGACATTTATCTTCCACTTGAAACCTCTGCATTGGAACCCCTTTCACTAGCTCATTTTTAACAAGGTAATTCATTTTTCGATAGTGAATATGGGCCATGCGTCTGTGCCACAACATCGATTCAGCTTCAGATGCTTTTGATAGTAAACACGCCACCACAGCAGTTGGATCCTTAGCACCCATGTCCATGACATAAGTGTCATTTCTCCTTGGTGCTCGCATCACTATCCAATCGTCCGGAATCTTCAAACCTGGTTTCAACACTAATGCTTCATTCTTGGTAAAATGGACCGAGTGACCCTTGTCGCAGACTTGTGACACGCTCATCAGATTGTGTTTAAGCTGCTCCACATAGTTCACTTTGTCCAGTGTGATCTTCCCATTGGTCACTTTTCCTCGACCTGTAATTCTACCACCTTTAGCACTCGCAAAATTCACATTTCCACCATCATAATCTTCAAATTCAGTCAACAATCTCGCATCCCCCGTCATGTGCCTGGAGCAGCCACTATCAACTTACCATAAGTTGATAATCCTCCTTAGCAGCTCCTGCACACACCAACCAAGAAATTAGTTAGATTGGGGGACCCAAGCCTTAATGGTCTTGGGTCGTCCAAATTCACCAACTACTGGAACATCCATCCAATATCCATTACTCCTAACTGGAGTCTTGGATCTCAGACCTGTTGATGGAATTTGATTTTGATTTCCACTAGGTCTTTGGTCCTGAGGGTTCCTATATGTATTTGGACTATTTGACCTTTGGAAATTTTGATTTGGGTACCTTGAATTTTGATTCCAAGAAGCATTATTGTTGTAATTTCTAAAGCCATTGTTATAAAAAGTTCGACCACCATCATTTTGGTATCGATTTTGATATTGACCTTGACTTCTGAAATTATTAGCATTATAATTGTTCATTCTTGGTGAACTGCTTCTAGGTCTGTCAAATCTGCCTGGTGGAGATCTAGGCTGAAATCTTGGTTGATTTCTTTGAAAACGAGGAACTTGTGGAGTTCCTTTTTCAGCCTTATCTACACCAACAGCAACATTTTCTGGTTGCTTAGGAGCAGATTTCTTTGGAGAATTTGCAACTTTCTCCTGTTTATCACCACTATTCTCTGGTGACTTCTCTCTTTTTCTCTCACTAACCTGTGCTTCACTCTTTTTGTTAGGACAGCAGCTAGCTACATGTCCCTTTGTGTGACACTTGAAGCACGATCTCTTTTTCGAAGACTTCTTTGCTGAAGCCTTTGAACTAGATTCGGGTTTTTCTGATGATGCCTTAGAAGGATTTGGTTCAGTTTGCTTAGTTTCAGAATTTTCTTTGTTCTTGTTTTTAGCAAACTCAATATTAGATTCGTTTTCAATAACAGCTGTTTCGTTTTTCATGTCACTTCCTTGAACAAAATTAACACTTTTAACAAAAGTTGGATTTTTATTCTTAGGATGTGAAGGTTTCTTTTTCAAAACAGGTTTGCTGTTATTATCCTTCTGAGCATCAGCACTCACAAACACATTTTCTTGACGTGACGTGGAACTACTTGGTGATGTTGACCCAAAGTCCATGAGCTCATCTTCATCAGGCAAGAAAGAATAGTCATGACTAACAGGAGGTGGAACTTCATTGAAACCATGAAATCCCACACTGGTTTTGTCATTACTTTTCTTCAAGCCACCCATCATATGTTTCATAACAAAAGTAGAGTCCCTGAATTGACCTAATTTCTTTTCAAGTTCAACAATTTTGAGTTGTGCATCTGACAACTCTTTGCATTTTTCAGAAATCTCTTTTGTTTTCTCTGCCATCATTTCATGAGCTAAGTCTATGACTTGAAGTTTTTCGTTTAATTTGCAGGTTAAAGAATCAATTTTACTTTCATAACCTTTTATCTTCTTCAAGTATGAGGATTCATTTCTTTTAGCAAAAAAGTTTGCTTCTTTTATGGTAGACATCTCGCCCACCAGACTTTGGTTTTGTGTGGACAACCTGTCAACTTCACCCTGTAATTCACGACATTTTAAACACACAGAATTAGACTTTACCTCTCATGTTGGTTTGTCAAGGTTGGCCATTAGAGCCGCAAGTTGAGATTCCATTCTTTTATACTTAGCATCCTTTTCTTCAGCTTCCTTTTCATGGTCAGACTTTTGCTTTTCCTCTTCAGCATCTTGTGTCTGATCAGCCTTCTTTTCTTCAGCTTTACTCTCTATTTTCACCTCAGCCTCAGCATCACTTTTCTTCTCAACTTTAACATCATCTACTGTAGCTTCACCATCATCAATTGGCGTTATCTCTGCCATGAATACCTGAGTGACATTGTCATCATTCTCTAAGTGAACACTCCAGTCATATGAACCTTCTCTAGCAGTAGAGATCAGCGCTCTCGAGTTAGCGTTGTTTGAAGCATTCCTATTGTTTGAACTCTGACTCGAAGTCTCCTGCTTTTGTTTTTTACATTCCCTAGCAAAATGCCCATAACTTTGACAGTTGAAGCATCTCACTTTGGTCTTATCAAAACCAACAGTCTTTCCTATAAACTTTCTTCCTGTTCGGTTCATAAATCTCTTCACTCGTATGGTAATCATGGCCATTTGCCATTGCAAATCCATATCTTCAAGATCATCAGGGTCAATCTGATCATAATCTTCATCCAAAGTAGCAGGATCAGATATCTTCTCCTGAATGTAGTTTTCATATGAAGCAACAAATGAAGCAAGTAGAGCAAGATGCTCTTCAGCAGACTTCACACTCATTGGCATTGACTTAACACCACTACACTGCTTAGAAGTTGATGTTCTCTTGGCTCCTGTTGATCCTCCTGAAGCAGCTACAAAACACACATCACCATCTTCATTCACTGTGACCTGCTCATTCTCACATGATAGAAACACAGTAGCAGAGTCGCTAGAAGCGTTGTGAGATGAAGAAGACGTAAGCCCATTGTAAATCGCTAGATCTTGAACATGATCATATCCAGTATCTTTCTTCTTCATACTAAGCTCATAAGCTCTCAGCTTGCCAACTACTTCTTCCAGCTCTTTTGTCTCATAATCTGCCTCTCCCTTAATCATGAGAGTGTAGATATCCCACTTAGTAGGTAAGGCATCGAGCAGCTTGTCATTCTTCTCTACGTCAGTATAGCAATCGATCTTATAGTTTTCCATTTCTGACATCAGATGATAGTAGCGAGTGATGATGTCCTCAAGTGACTCATGTTTCATGAACTTGAAAACAGCAAACTGCTTCTTCAGTAGATCAACTTTGTTTTTCCTGACATCTGCATTTCCCGCATATCTCTTTTCCAAAGCATCCCACATATCCTTGGAATTTGTGTACCTCTTGAAAGTATGCTTGATGCTATCAGGTAAGGACATTTTGATTGCAGCCAAGGCTCCCTTTTCAGCCTCATACATCTTTTTATCAGCATCTTCCATGTTCACATAGGCAGTTTTACGTGGTCTGCCTTCAAAGTCATGTGTTGGGTCTATGTACCCTTCTTCAATGCATATCCACATGCGAGTATCCTGATATTCAATGAACGATTGAAAACGATCCTTCCATGTCAGATAATTTTCCACCTTCATCATCTTAGGCGGTTTGTTGGTAGTGCCAACCTCATGCTCCATTCTCAAAAGCTCATTCAAACTAGACATGTTCGACATTTTAAACGTTGCAGACTGATAAAACCGTACAAAATATTTCCGAAATCAGTGGTTACCAAGTAATGTGTATCAAATGTTATGTAATGTCAAAAAGTCCATGTTTAAACCAATTGTCAAAAAGTCCTTGTATGAATCATGTCAAATGTTAAAAAGTCCAAATGTAGTCAAGTAATGTGTATCAAATGTTATGTATTGTAAGTAAGGTATTGTCACATAAACCAAATGTAGAAATGTACAAAACAAAGTATTTTGAATATATCAAAAAGTTATGTTTTGCAAAGTAAATGCATGTTTAATTGATACAAACATTTATGTGGTAAGTTAACGCATACATTCAAGCCTTGAGACAGTCGGACAACCCTTTTAGTCAAGGTTATCAAAATAAATGTTTTCGAATTCAGTCATTCCTTACATCCAAACAAACCCGGGATGTCAGGAATGGGATTTGTCAAGTCCTATGGTACCACTACTTACTACCGAGCGGCGTAGCTAATGTTAATGAACGTATATAATTCTCGTTTATGCAAACCAAATGTTATAGCAATTGTATACATGTCATATGAAAACAATGTACTAAGTATGCTAAGTTAACATACAAAGCAGAAAAGTCATGTAAATCAATGTAATGTAAAACAATGTACTAAGTATGCACACAATGGACATACATAGCATGAAATGTAATGTAAAATGATGTACTAAGTATGCACACAATGGGCATACATAGCATAAAATGTAATGAAATCATGTACTATAATGTACTAATGAACATAACAAGCATATGATATGAAAGCATGAAAAGCACGAAAGTAACAAGTAGGCACATGTGTTTCACCCCAAAACATTTGGAAAACAGTAAAAGAGGGGTCTATGTACTCACTTGAGATTGCTCAGAAGTCCTAAGATAACCACCAAGCAATGCTAGAGATCACGGAATCAAACGGCACCTAATATAGGTAACTATGTTAATAAACCAGACCTAAATCGGAAGATCGGATAGAATGAGGGCTTGTAAACCAAATGAGTATGAGAACTCATGTAATATGGTTTAACAAAGCCTACATACTAAATGAAACCTAACCTAATTGCTTACGACCCATTACGACCCGTTTAGGTAGCTTATGCTACTTTAACGCGTCGTTCGCGTGAAAGGCGTTCGGACCGCTTAACTAGTCCTATGACAAGTAATATATGCCTTAACATGTCTAATATTGTTGCCAAATCAGTTTAGATGTCAAAAGTTACGTTACATATGTTCAAAATGAATTTTGGCGTCAAAGGGGTATTTTGGTAATTTACCTAAGGCATATAAACTACCTATCATACAACTAACTAAACGTCGTGACCATAAGGTATAACCTCGGAAGGTTATTCCCTATATACTATGGTCACCTAATGTGTTTGGTCAGATCCTAATGATCGACCAAACGGGCAGGGTTCGAAAGTATAAGCGGTTGTTTAGATCGCTTACCTTACGACCCTATATAAGCACTAAACTAAAAGTGACGAGCTAAGCATGTTAAAACATGCTTAACTAAGTTTAGAAAACAGGTTTGGTATCAAAACAAACGGTTTTGATACCTAAGAGTAGTTTGGTTACAAAACACGCAAGAATGCGCATTTTGGCCGAAACTACGGCTCGTCACTGAGCCTAGATAACGTGGTAATCAGTAGGTATAGTCACTAGGGACTATAACCATCGTGATTACGCTCACGTTATGAAGTTCAAACGAACTTCGCATTGACCATAAACTGGTCAATGCAGAAAGTCAAACAAAGTTTGATTTTAACGCTAAAAGAATAAAAGAACGAAGGAACACTTACAAAGGGTCCAAGAATGGAAGGTTTGAATCCGAACACTCTCAGGTATGAAGTGTTAAACACAACAACTTAGAGAGCAAGTTCAGATTTCAAAGGTGTGGGTTTTTGGGGTTGGGATGGATGGGTATTTATAGGATATGCAAGACCGTTAGGATCGTTTATCGAATAACGTGCTTTGATCACATCCCTACACTTGTTGGCAAGCTCATGTACATCAAATTGGCCCCCCATAAGCAGGAAACAACACTTGGAATTGGATTGGGAGTGCTAAATAGCTGTTAACAGCTGTTAAAAATGGCTTTTGCTGATCAGAAGGGGCCTCGCGTGACGCCAAGGGGGCTAGGTATCACGCTAAGGTCCTTCTGATCAGCAACCAGTTTCCAAAGTTTCTAATTCAGTCCCCGTTGTGTATTAAGGCCATTTCTGACATGTTTAAGGCTCGTGAAGCCATTTTCAAGGCCCTAAAATGATGCCTAAACATTGTGGACATAAAACATGCTCAAAAATATGCCGGATGTTGGTTCGTTTGGTCGTACGAGCGCGATGTTCGCTTAATTACGACGGAATGCGCACAAGCGTGAAAAACGATCCAAATGGCGTGACGAATGGATTTTTCTTATGCCAAACACTAAAATAAAATATTTTAGTGCTTACATAAATTTTTGGATGTCCGGATGTATTCATAACGTAAGTTATGCGCGAAAGTGCAAACTTATGCACTTTTTGACACTTTTAGTCCCTGAATGAGCCAAAAGTTTATTATAGCACACCGAACCCCTCAAAGCCTATTTCTAAGCTATATAAAGGATATTTAAGGTGTGTTTAACTTATGGCCATGTTCCGGAATGTTTGTTACAGTTCAAATTGGCATACTTTCGCAGTTTGTCAAGTTTAGTCCCTGTAAGCGAATTAACTTGTTTTTGCTATACCAAAGCCTTCAAAACTTATTTCTAAGTTATGTAAGGGTTATTTAAGGTATGTTAAGCATATGTTGATGTTCCGGAGTATTTGTCACATTAAAATGTTTACATTTACGCACCAGTTTGCGTATAACTCTCCTGAAAGCGATGTAGAGTTTGAAATTGAATAAAAGTCAAAACATGAAAAATGTAAAACATAACCAAACAAACATTGGGATCAAATAACATTGTTTTATTGATAATTGAACTGTTCACAATGATTATAAGCACAGATGTTACATTATGTAACATGTTTAGGCATATAACACTTGTCATAGGGCTAGTTAGACGTCTCGAGTGCGCTTTTGCGCGCACGACGCGTTAAAGTAGCATAAGCTACCTTAATGGGTCGCGATGGGTCGAAAGCACTTAGGTTAGGTTCCGATTTAGTATGTAGGCTTTGTTAAACCATATTACATAAGTTCCCATACTCATTTGGTTTACAAGCCCTCATTCTATCTGATCCTCCTATATAGGTCCGGTTTATTAACATAGTACCTATATTAGGTGCCGTTTGATTCCGTGATCTCTAGCATTGCTTGGTGGTTATCTTAGGACTTCTGAGCAATCTCAAGTGAGTACATAGTTCCCCTATTTTACAACGTTCAACTGTTTTAGGGTGAAGCATGTGTACCTATGTGTTATTTTCATGATTTCCAAGTATAATTGATTATACATGTTATTACTTATCATTTGACAAACTAAATGACTATCTATGGTTTAAAACACTGATGTCTCAAAGAACATAAAATAAAATGTTGAATTGTACTTATTTTATGTTCACCAGACCGATTTGTAGTATGATATAGCGCTATAGGATTTGACACCCCATTCCTGTTGTCATGGAATGTCTGAAACCAATTTGTTTCTCCATCCAAATAGGGATTGCCTTTGTGGTATCCTTATAGTCTCAAAGGTGTAGTTTGATGCACTAGGTCTGAATGAATTCTTAAATCACACCTTTAAAGTATATTTTGATATACTCCCAAAAGTATAGTTTGATATACTCTCATGTGTGGTATTGTACAAAACCAACATATATTTTGTTAATCATCCAAAGCATATTTTGATATGTTATTTACTAAACCAAAACATAGTTTAATATGTTATTTATCACATCCAAGGCATATTTTGATATGTTATTTATGAAACCCAAAGCATATTTTGATATGTTATTTATGAAACCAAAAACATAGTTTAATATGTTATTTACAAATCCAAAAGTATACTTTTAATATGCTACTATAAGGTTATTCGTTTAACCCTACATTATTTTACAAAGCATAACTTTTAATTTATTCAAACACTTTTGTTTGTACATTTTTACTTGTGGTTTAATAAATCTCATTTTACTTACCATACATAACTTTTGTTTACACATTACATGGTTTACATTTAACTTGAGATTATACAAAAACATTTGACTATTGGTAAACATGAACATTCTATATTGGTGTTTTGGTTTGAGTAAGTGACTTAAGTAACGAGGCGTGTGTAATATGATACAAGCATGGTGGATACGCCGCTGGTACTTCCTATATATAAATGGTTGTATGGTATTACATATCGTAGTGTTGTTTGAATCATTTCAGTTTAAGACATATAACATTTTATACAAATAACATACTTTTCACAAGACATTGTTTTACAAACAACTTATCTTATACAAACTCATTTTTACTTGGTTATTCATTTAACCATACATTGTTCTCTTATTTATGCATATCATCAGAACTTATTGTTTTTCAAATGATTTACACAACAAAACATTCTACAAGGATCATGACTGACTTTTGTTAAACAACATTTTCTAAACTTATAAGTCATGAATCCTATATTCACAAAACCTATGTATCTCACAGGCATTTTTATGCTGGCGTACCTATTTTTACACATGTTTCAGGTGTTGTTTTAAGGCGATTATTGATACATGCTACATTTAGGATGGACTCGTGCCTTAGCAACTTTAAAACTTGGAAGATCATAGTTGTACTTATTTGATTGTATTAAAACAATGAGTTCATTTATTCAATAAAACAGAATTTATTTATTCCATGGTTACGAAACAATGATTCTGTTACAACACTCCCCGACGTTTCCGCCACGTCTGGTTGTTCTACGTGGTCGGGGTGTGACACAATCTCAACCTTTTTGTATAAAAAGAAATCATTTTTGGAAGGTTGATCAGATGATTGATCTTTCTTTGAAACATCTTTCTTCTCAGAAGTGATAGACTCATGTTTTTCAAGTTTCTCATAGTAATCCAAAGGAACATTCATCTTTACCGGAGTGGTAGAAGACGATTGTTTTTCTGACTCTGAAACCTTTGGTTTTGGAAAGCTTTTTGGTCTCCATGTTTGTTGAGATGAAGCAACCCGTTTGTAAAAATTGTTATTTTTAGTTTCCAACTTCTTAACAGGTTCAATTTTGACGTTTGTGTTCTTATTTTTCAAAATTTTCTCAACGACCATTGAAGCTTTGCCTTTTACATCACCTTTCTTTCTCGAATTCTCAACAACCACAGTCTTAGACTTCAAGTTGGTACACTTTCGTGCAATATGTCCAACTTGATTGCATTTGAAGCATGTTCGGGTGTCAACAACCAGACTTGTGTCTTCGGACTGAGGCTGTGAGGCCTTCTTCTCAAAGAATTCTTCGTTCGTTTTTGAAAAAATATTAGATTCTTCATCAGAAAGTGAACTTGAACTCGAAACAAAACCTTTTTCTCAACAAATTTCTTGTTTTGAACATTCCTACTTTGATAATTCTTACTACCCTGATATCCACCCGACCATCTGTTTTGTTTGTTGTTATAAAAACGTGGTGGTACAACAGGTTTTTTATAGTAATCTTTATCTTTTTCAAAATTCAATTGCCTCTTTGAATTTCTCAAACCTTCAATTTCCGAAATATCAATCTCAATCAATTTGAAAACATTTTTCAATTTCCCCACATTCATATTTTCCAAAGGAAACTCAAGATCCGAATACAACTTATCAGATCCTGTCATCTTATACATCACAACAGCAGGTTCATCATTTAAGTTGTTTTTGGACTTTGATTTCGGAATGTATTTGTCCATAAAACATTCATCATCCTCAGTAGTGTCACTATCAGATTTCAAAACACTTTCAACCACACTTTTAACAACTTCAGATTGGACACTTCCTTCATCAGATGATGAAGTGAATGTAACATCGATTGTGTCTGGAAGTTTCACTTCATTTTCATCTTCATCATTAACCAACCCTGAATTTTTCTTTGAATAATTGTTTAGAACAGGTGGTGGAACCTGATGATACCCCACCCCAGTTCCATCAGCATATACATCTTCGCCTTCTTTGTTCTTTCCAATCGGTTTAGGAACAATATGTTGAAGAACAAAACTTGCAGAGCTTTAACTGTTCAATTTCAACTGGATACGTTCATTTTCAATTTTAGCTTCTTGAAACTGAAGCTTCAACTTAGCAATCTCATCCAGTTGTTGGTTGATTAATTCTTCTTTAACCCTAAGAACTCCTTTTAATTGCACATTTTGTGTACATGTCTTACCATTTCTTTCATCAGAATCTTTCACCGTTCGTTTTAGCTTCTCAAAATTTTCTGAAAGTTGACGATTTTCATGAATCAACTTTTCGTTTTCTTTCCTAACTCTTTCTACTTCAATTTTATCATTCTTGATTTTCTCAGTTAGTTCTTTTATGCGATCATTTGAAGCTTTTAACATTTTATCACGGTTTAAGATCTGATCCTCCACATCTCTGACTCTTTTTGTCAGATCCTCAATCTTTTTACCACTGTGGTAAATGATTGTACTACAAACCTTGCAATTTTTCATGCAATTTTTGCAGTCGCTCTCAACTTTAACTTTCTTACCTGACTCATTGATAGTATCATTCTGACTGACCTTGTTTTTGGACTCAGTGCCAGAACCAGAAACTACCTCTAGTTCTTTCGCAGCGAACACTTTGTCAGCCATCTTCTTCAAATTCTCCGCGGTAAACTGTTGTGTTGTATCAATAATCCCATTATCAACTTTCTTTGGCTGCTGCTCTTTCTGCTTTTCTTTTTCTTTTTCTTTAGCTTTTACTTCAGCTTCTCCTCCTCCCCACCATTCTCTCTGTTTGGCTTCTTCTTCTTCAGCAATTTGTTTGATGAGAGCTTCAACATCAATGGTCTTTGAATCAACAGCTATGTTACCATCGGGATCTAGGTAACATTCTCTATCAGCATCCCATCTTTTCGCTCTCTTTGCTTCGTTGTAAATCTTAGACATTCTAATCATCCTGTCTTGAGCTTTCATCTTTCTGTAATTATATTTCTCTTGTTCATTCCTGCTATCTTTAAAAGGAACTTCTTTTATTACAGCAAACGCATAGCCCAGTGCATCCTCTTCTGGTAACACATCACTCCAATCGTATCCCTCATCATCATGAATAACAGCAAGAGCTCTTGATTTCTCTTTGGGGGTATCTTCAAGCTGCTTCATTCTGGGGGGGTTCAGATTTGTTTTGATGGTAGATAGCTCTCTTGTAATAATCCTCTCTAAACGGATTTGCAGTATCATCACCAGGTGCATTTCGACATTCGCGTTTAAAATGTCCCTTTTGTTTGCATCTGAAGCACGTGACCTTTGATTTATTAAAACCAAGTTTGGTGGAAGGTCCGCCAATTGAATGTCTACCAGTAATCTCCATAAACCTTTGAGCTCGTCTGACCGCACTAGCCATACACCATCTGATGTCGATCAACTCCATCTCTTCTGGGTCGATCTGGTCATAATCCTCCTTGGTGAGATTTGTATTTCCAATCTTACCCGCAACCAGGCTCTCGTGCAACTCTAGAACAGACGCTAAAAACACCATCTGTTGTTTTGCTGATTCCTCACTGAAATTTTGTGCATTCTTCAAATCCACAGCAATATTACACTGGAATAGATTCTTCGGAACAGATTGGCTTGGAGTTGTTGATGAAGAACCACTATGAAAACCACTGCTCGGACTCTCTTGATTTGTCTTGTAAGAACTTTCAGCTGAGAAAGCTGTTTTAGGAGACACATTCTTTGGTATCCCATCACCTCTGTAATACAACCCAACATTCCGCTGATATGTGGAATGATTGACTTTGAATGATTTCTTGATCTCTAGCTCATGACTCTCCAGTCTTTCAATTAACAGATCAACTGTCAGTTTCTTCGACTCAATTGTATTCTTCAGCATCAATGCAAAGTATTGTCAGTCTTGTTCATCCGGCAAAGAATCAAAAAGCTTGTCAACCAGTTCTTCATGAGAATAAATGATTCCATGTCTTGCCAGCTCCATCTTCAGATGTCCAAATCTCTCAATCATCTTAGAAACAGACTCATTTTTTAAACAACCAAAAAGATCAAACTCTTTTCTTAACAATTTCTTTTTGTTTTTTGACTATTTCTGCACTACCCACACATTTAACTCTCAATTTCTCCCAAAGATCTGTTGAATTTGTATACTCAATCAATGCTATTATGTCGTCTCTCACAGACTGATGAATTAATGCAAGGCACTTTTGTTCAGCAACATATCTTTCTATTTCCTCAGTTTCTGTCAAATTTTCAAAATCTGATCTTCCCATAACGAAACCATTCTTGAACATTCTCCAACTTGGATAAGCAAATGCTCTTAGCCATTCTTCAAACTTTTTCGCCCATTTATTGTAATCTTCTATTGCCATCAACTTGGGAGGTTTGTTGTACGTCCCATAAGCACTGTCAACACTTAATGCATCAGAAAGAGTCTTTCTCGCATTCGGAGCTTTCTCATTTGTGTTGTTTGATGTGTCGGTAGAAATATCATCTCCACCATTTCCAGCAAAAGCAAAAACATCACAGAACGGATTCATAAACTCATCCATCTTCAAGTACCTGAAATGATTAACAAACACTTATAAAATTTTTGATAAAAAAAAAAGTTTCAAACGGAATTATCTCAAATGAAATCAGCTTTTCAAGTGGAATAGCTTTTCAAGCGGAATACTGCTTCAAACGGAATTAGCTTTCAAGCGGAATTAGCTTTCAAGCGGAATCAGTAACTTTGAAGCGAAATCACTTATTTCGCTTGAACTTTCAAACGGAATCTGATTTCAAGCGGAATCAGACAAACACTTTCAAACGGAATAACCAAAATAGCTTATTTCGTTTGAAATCACACGTGCAAGTTCAAGCGGAATTACGATGACATCAGCAATTCGAATAAATTTTCAAGCGGAATAAGCAATTTTTATCATATTTTGTTCGAATTAAGGTCCAAAACTTTCAAAGATTAGTTAACACTATGTTTCGCTTGATATGTGTGAGTTTTAAGCCATTCCAACCGTTAAATCTTGTTCAAATCAGAAAAGAATGAGTAGAAGTGAGAAAATTCGATGATTTCAAGCTGAATTGGTATGAACTCCTCGTCCTGAGCTCTGATACCACTTGTTGGATCGTCGTGTGACCCTAACGAGTCAATTTGAGTAGTTCATCATCAAAAACAAAGGCGGAATCAATGTAAATGATGTCAACACAGCTTGATACTTTCTAATCTTTATCTATTACTGATTTCCTGAGCTTTTAGAGATCTGATTACAATTCGACAGCACCTCGGCTCACAAACAATGACCTAATTCCGCTCCAAATGACACGCATACATTACCTATTTATAATAGAGTGATTCCGCTTGAAGCTAGCACATTTCATCAAGTTAATTCCGCTTGAACTGATCTGTGTCACTTTCAAGCGAAATTACACATTAACACTTAAACAAACCCTAATTTCAACCCTGTTATGTGCTCATTTATCCTATCTAGACATAAGACTCGATTAAGAAGAAGTTAACATACACTAGTGCACCAACACACCATTATCCTCTTCTACTTCAACACAAAATACATGTTTAGAACCCTAATCTTTCTCTGTTGATATGTTAAACCCAAAAGGAAAATCGAAAGGTTAGTGAGTTGAATGCTTTGATATATCTTGAATGCATAACCTGGTACTTGAACTGTGATTTTGTGGATTGTTATGAGGTGTTTAACGGGCTGGTTAAGTTTTAAAATCTTGAAATTGATGATAGTCTGGCCTGAGAATAGAAGGATTTTAGGTGTTTTGGTTTTCACAGGTCATTAGATTCATGAATTTTGGCTGAAAATTTTGATCGGAACCCTAAGTCGTTGCCTGAAAAGGTTTGAGTTCGCCGGAGAAGATGACCGGAGAGGCATGTGAACTGCACGCGCCGATGATTGACCTCGCACAGTTAGCAAATAGACATATTTGCCCTCGCACACTTGGGTAAAATTACTCAACTACCCTTGGGTAGTGTGCGAGGTGAATCATCAAATTAAAAAGGACAAATTTGCCCCTCATTTTCTGTGTGAAAAGTCCTTGCTGCCCCTCGCACACTAGGATATTACCAGTGTGCGAGTCAATGATGACCTTTGACCATCAGCGAGTGTGCGATTGAATATGTTTGACTTCAGTTGACCAGAGGAGTGTGAGCTTGACTTTTGTTGACCGCACAGAGTGTGCGGCCAGGGTATTTTACTTAAAGGCCCTCACACACTCAATGTCCAATTGCACACTCACTATCTGGATCGCACATTCATATAATTTGGGCCTGATCCAGCACAATTGGGCCAGTTTGAAACCTTTGATCTGTTTATATGTTTTATTAAAGTTTACGATTTCTTATTAACAGAATGTAATTTTATGTTATGTTTTTTTAAGAAATCTTCAACCTTTTTGAAACATTTGACTTAGTTTGACCAAGTTTACGGTCAAACTCGGGAATCTTGGGTTTCGACTTATAATGGTCCTTTCTAACTTGTCTCGTTTGGTGCAAAAACCGGAAAGAAAGCATCAGTACCACATGTCCCGACATGGGAAAAGGCAATGAACGTGGCTTGCAATTTGTCAGATCCTCCAAAAGGGTTCGAGACGTATAAGTCCATGATAGTTGGCCTAAACACATGCAGATTGCCGCATTCACTTCGGGAAAATCCGGTCATACGTGAAGATTGGATTAAAGACTTCTGGGATAATGCTTCGGCTAAGAAAGGAGATGTGATTATTAAATCCAAGGTTCAGAATAAAGAAGTATCAGTTACCGAGTAGGATATCCGTGAGGTGTTATTATTCGGAGACGATGCTAGTGATCAGGTCGAGTACAGGAAGGAGAAAGTTATGGAAGTACTGGTCAAGATGAGCTACGAGGGATCTTTTCCTCCAACAATGAAAAGTTGTTGCATCCGTATTGGAGGTTTCTCGCTCATGTGTACTTGGTGTGCATCAGTGGAAAGAAGAGTGGTTCGGAGAAGTTAACTTTAAGACAAACATCAGGGGTGGTATCTTTGGTCGAGAGATGGAATATAATTACTCCAAAAGTGTTTTTGATGACATGTTGGCGAATGTAAAAACTATAAACGTGAAATATTGGTACAAGTTTCCCAGATTCCTGCAGTTGATTTTGGAAACAAAGTATTCGAAGCTGCCAGATGTCAAGTTAATGAATCATATGGTATTTTCTATGTTAAATCAGAAATCAAGGGATAATGTGGAGATAAAGTATCAAAACAAGAGGAAATTAGAGAATTTTGGGGCATTCGCTGAAACTCAAGAAGAGGCACATTCTCAGATCAATGCTACCATAGCTGAAGAGCATGATGTAGAGATAATAGAAGCTCCTGCTGGAACAAATGAACTAGTTGAGAATGTGGATCTAACTGGAATTGAAAGTGAAGAAGATGTTGTAGATGATGGAATGGCAGATCATGAAGAAGAGAATGAGAACATAGATGAAAGTGAAACAGAAACAGAGATTCGTGCTGAAAGCCTCACAGCAGAAACTGAAAACGTTGACGAACCAGTTAATGTGAGCCCCCCTCATGTTGAACCGGTTACTACAACTGCTACTACTGATGCTGAGAATATTCAAGAAGATCCTACCACTGATCTTCCTCCTAGGAAACGAAGCAAAATAGATCCTAGGATCAGCGGTGAGGATAATGTTGAAGTTCAAACAACAACAAAAACAACTACCCCCGTTGATGCTACACAACCAAAGTTCAACTATATACCGTCAGAACTCAACCCCAAAATCATCGAATTCATGGCAAACAAATGAGCTACGATGTACATGCCTGTTCCAAAACCTGGTGAAGGTTCAAGTAGTGGTCCTTCAGATGCTGAAGTTCTTTGGGCCGCTGAGTTACTGCAAACTGCTGCTAGAGAAATTGAGGCAGCAGCCAAGTCAAAACAAAATGAAACTCATGAAGCTGCGGAGAGTTCAGATAGTGATGACTTATTTGAGGAAAATGAAACTACCATTCTGATGCGCAGAATCTCCGCTCTTGAAGAAGATAAAATATTTAAAGATGCTCAGATTGCAAATCTTATGGAAGAGCTGGTAGTCAAAAATCAGAAAATTAATGAACTTGAAACAAATCTGGGAGCTCTTAGTGCAGTTGTCATGGATATGAAGCAAAAGCTTGAAGGAAAATTCCCTAAAGAGTTTGCTGATCCTCCAAAGGAAACTACCGCTAAAGAAAGAGAAAAGGAACGGAAAGAGCACGAGGATGCCATGAATCGTTATTATGAAAACCCTCCTCGTACAGCGAATCAGAAACCGAGAAAGAAAATGGTGGTTATGAGGAATGTGGGGGCTGAAAGGAACTTACAGTTTGGTGATCAACCACATAGATATGTAATCACCACAGAGAAGGATAAGTGTGGAAACAGGTCAGGCATTACTAGCTGGGCATATAATGACGAGAAAGGAATGTTCATAGTGCTGAGGAAGAATGCAGAAGTAGAGTACTATGATAACTCTGAAGCATTTGAATCGTGGACGACAGTAGATCTGGGAGAGTTAAGCAAGGAAGGATTTCATGATCAAACCAATAATCCTAACTGCAAAATTGGATGGAATTTCTTCAATAAACTGCAACAACAGGCGTGAGTTAATTTTCAAGATATGAAGTTAGCTCAGTCAACTATTAAAGAGGATGAAGAGGTTTTGGATCCTACTACTTGGAAGCCATACAAGATTTTGAATTGGCCTGCGATGAAACAAACCAAGACAGTGCCATTATTAAAGGAACTTCCTGATAACAGCTTGAAGAATTTGAAGTTCTGGATGTATGATCCCATCTCTGGTCAAGTCGTGATTGTGTGCGAAGATGCTGAGTACAGATTTCTAGATACCAGAGATTTGATGTGCTTCGGTGAAAATGAAATCAATCTCTTGGCAAAAACTCAAATTCAGAGTGATCCTCAATACGAAGTGTGTGCAAAGAGCTGGACAGGTGCTGTGGCTCAGATCATGAGCTTTAAGTTATGGTCAGGGTAACGCACTAGAGTTCAAACTCAGCTATTTGGTTCGTATGTAGGGAGAAGAATACCGATTCTGCCAGAGTTACAAAGGAAGCAGAAGGAACAAGCTAAGAAGTAGTCAAGGAAACGTAAGTGAAGATCAAGCCACCAAGACGACACAAACCTAGGGGGATATCGTAAGGGCATAATCTAATATAGGTTTGCGTCTGTCTTGGGTTAATATATGTGGGTTGGGCTCGATATGTTGTATGGACTCGGTAGGTTGTTTTGTAGTTAATGGGGTATGGGCTTGGCCCAATATAATAGGGCTGTCACACCCCCAAAATCCACAAGCGGAGTATCACCGCATAGAGGCGTGACTAACCAGGATCAAGCCACCAATCATATTGAACAATGTATTTAAATAAATTAAACCAACCACGATATAATTGGTGTCCAAAAGAAAGTAACCAACTTTAAGTTAACAGTGGAAGCATAAAAAATGTAAAGCCCAAACATAAGTAATAAGTTCATATAGTTTAAATGTTTAACATGGAACTCAACGGTCCATGTCCCACAATGATCACTCCTCCCTGTGCAAACTCCATAAGCATCTAATGACCTGCTAGGCATGTAACAACAAGTCAACAACAAAGTTGAGCGAGTTCACAGTTGGTTGTTTAGTTTACTAGTTTGTTTTGAAAACCATAAGTTGTTTCGTAAACCACGAGTTAACCAGTATCTTTCTTTCCCAATCCATATCCATAATCGGTGGGGGCTTCCCCATGTGAACCACTAGACCGTTACCATATCGACAACTGACGAAAGTAAGTTATGCCCTAAGTCAATGTTTATCATCATTGACTGAGTGCCCAGATACATTAGTACACGCCCATCCTACCGGCACGGTGTGGGGTTTGTCAACCCTAATAGCGCTATTAACTAATGACCCGCTCGCCATTGGCCCGGCGATTAAGTCGATATAAAAATGAGGGACTTCATGATAGAGTTTTGTCTAGTAAGTTTAAGGTTGTTGTCCTACCCAAGGAGGACGAACGTACGTATTCTACCCAAGGAGAATACGCAGGATTAATATTGGCATCCTACCCATGGAGGATGGCAGTACCTATCCTACCCAAGGAGGATATGTAGGTTCCGTTTTTAATTCTTTAACCCCATTCCCAACCACCGGGAATCCCATGCCTTAGAAAGTGTGTAACTCACCTTGGTTTACTCGGCAGAAAAAAGGTCACTTAAGCCACTTATGGTCAACCACGTCCTAACATGGTTACCATATAAGTCAGGTCTAGGTTTAAGTAGCGCACGTATGTTTACACGTAAACCAACAAGTTACAACACATATTAATCACGACATTCACGTAGCATCATAACAGTTCAACAGTAGTAATCACGTAAACAAACAAGGCCCAAATGTGCAACCCAATTACTTAGGCCTGTAACAGTGCAAGTCCAAACAGAATGTGCGATTATGTGGTCTCGAGTCGAGACTAGAGATCTCGAATCGAGATAGTGCGGTCTCGGGTTGAAGTCTTGGTGTTCTCGAGTCGCAACTAAGGGGTCTCGGGTCATGAATTCATCACTCGAGAACAGGTGGTCTCGAGTCAGGTCTCGAGTCGCAACAAGACCCGCAACCAAGGTCTCGAGTCTTGTTTGTGTGCTGGTAAGGTGTGGTCTCGAGTCGAGACAGTGGGTTCTCGACTGGCAACCGGTGTCGAGACTAGGTGTATAACTAACTTCCTTATTTGCAGCTCATTTATTTCCGTCACCTTTGCTAACAAGTTTGGCAGTTTCAAATCAGATTAAACAGCATTGAATTCGGAAATCATACACATTCATATTACCTTAATCATCATCAAATCAAGAACAATCAATTTAATTCGTATGAACCCTAAGTAACATCTAATCATGAATAACAACAATCATTCAAACATTCGGTCAAACCACCATCCTAAGGAATTCGATCATTGCCATACAGTTCACGTAATTTTCACCATCTAGTTCATGCCAAAATATATGAATCAAATAAACATCTAGACCCATCACAGTCGATTGCATCTCTTTGGTTCTAAATCACAATCATGCAAATCCAATTCATATGAACAATCTTAACTATCATGCTCAATCATGGTAATCACAACATTGTCTAATACACAATTAATAATGAATCACTAACCGGAATATGAGATAGGGCCGAGATGATCTTCAAGAGAGAGGGGTGTTGCCATCGAGTGAAGGGAGAGAGCTTTAGGGTTTGTGTGTGTGTTAAGTGTTTGCAAATTATCAGGATCAAAACCCCATAATGGGTATGTGCATACGCATAGGAAGTGGGCCGAACCCATTCTTTGGGCTGCCCTCTTGGTCTCGAGTTCCATAAGAGTGGGCTGAGAAAGAGGTGTAACAAGGCACCAAGTGTACGGCCCTAAAGGCTTGTGCGATTAGAAGTCGTTGTGTGACCAGGTTTATTATACATACATACTCACAACACATTCATGTAACACATAGCATAACAAAACATACTATTCCATTGAAATCAACATGTCAACTAGTCACATAATGTTCATACAAGTTTCATCAAAACACAAAGAAAGGTTCTGGAATACGGGTTGTCACAAGGGCTTCCTATGTAAGTATAAATAGGAGGTTCCTAAAGGACACCGGAAGAGACCAAGTGACGGCTCATCTTTGGGGAAATATTTCTGTTACCATCACTCCAGGAAGAATCAGGGAATGGTTGGAACTTCCCATTCTTGATGTCTACATTGAAGCTCCGAAGAAAGAGGATCTGATGAAACAATTTATACAAGAAGAGAATCACAAAAATTGGAGAATTCAAGAGGAACGAGCTACCTGCCTTTTGGCAAGTCATGATGGAAACCCTAAACAAATGTCTAACTTCAAAAATAGGGGCTGTTGATCAAATAAACCAATCAATCCTTACCACTATGTATGGACTCATTACTAGGTTCAACATTGACTATGGAAAAGAAATCTTCAATTTGATGAAGAGATCTGTTCTCACTAAGTCTAGTAAAATTACTTCTCATCTACCTTACCCCGGATTTTTGTCAATTATCGTTGTTGAGAAATTTGAAGAAAGGAACATGGAATTACCTGCATCAGAAAGTATCTCGAAATCATTTGTTATGAAGCCCTAGTGTGCAACACAGTGGTGGACATTTAACACGGATGTGCCAATTCTGCCTGAAAGCATGATGTGTCTAATAGCAGCAGGCTCACCATACAGGAAATTGCATGAGGAGATTCTGAACAGAGAAAAAGTACACAAAGCATCAGAAAATATAGAAGTGTTTGACAGTACCTCTTCACCGGATGATCAAGATCAAGGGTCAGTGGCACAAGAAAATGATGAAACAGAGGAGGTTCAGCAACAAAACATAAAAATTACACCAGAACCATTGGAAGTAGATGATCAAGTACAACAAAATCAAGAAACATGAGTACATCATGAAGCAGAATCCCATATAGCAGAAACATGTGCTCAAGACAATCCTTCTTTACTTTTTGCAAGAAATTCAACAGATTCTAATTTTGAAGAATCTGTTGAAGTAAGTTACAAAATGGCATTTAGAAAACCTGCTGCTATCAATGAAGAAATTACAAGTTCCATACGTCTTAACTCCAAATCAATTGGTGAGGAGGAGATTGAGACAACAACAGATGAAGATCAGGAAACTGATCAAGGAAATCTGGAAAAGGAAAATCTGTTTTTCCCATCAACTTGCAGAGAATAATTTTTAGATATAATTCAAGGAAGTAAGGAAATCAAGGATGTGAATGATTTCACATTCTTGGTGAAGGTACATCTTGTGGATCCAAGGATCAACCAGAACCCTTTACAAAAGCAGCAAGTATGTCTTCTGCTAGTGGGTTAGAAGGAACATCTGTTGTTCCAAATTTACCTGAAACACCACTTATTTCAAAAGAACAGCTTGACCATACTAGACAATGTTATAAAAGTGTGTGCGGACACTACAACCAAGGAAACAAGGTCACCAGTTGAAGCAAAGCTTGATATGCTGCTAGAAGAGATAAGGAGTCAGAAACCTAACATGAAAGTTTTGTCAAAACTAGTGGAAGCCATCAGAAGCCAAACAGAGAAAAACACTGAATCTTTGAAAAACCTACAGTAGCCACCAGAAAGTTCACCAGAAAGCATCAGACTTCAAAAGAATGTTTGAAGATATGGAGAATATAAAGTCACAGTTGAAAGAAGTTGTTGATGCAAGAGAAACAACAAATTCTGGTAAGATTCTAGAAGAAATCAATTGGTTGAGGGCAAGCAACAACAGTCTGACAGATTCCCTTGAAAAGTTGGTAAAAGAATGGGCAGTACAGGAAGAGCAAAACAAATCAGAATTTTATAGGGTGCATGAAGAAGAGATGAAGAATACTCATCTCATGAGTGATGTACAATCACTCATGAAAAGGATGCACTACAATGTTGCCAGACTGACAAATGTACACATTCATGAGCAAAAGACCCCCATTCCCAAAGAAGCTTCGAATCTGGAAGTACCAAAGATCATCAAACCAGCACAACCAAAACCAGCCACACCAAATCAATCAGGGCCTACACCAATGGGGCCCCCACCACCTGTATCAAGATCTGAAATGATGAAAAGGTATGAAGCCACACCTCTTGTCATATCTGACTTAAGAATTATTTCCCAAAAGGATAAACGATAGACACAACCAAGAAGGACTTCGTCAGGAGAAACAACTGTTAGTGAATCCCTAAATTTAGTAGAGAAAAGGAAGTGGTTGCAAGTTCTTCAAAGATGCCAAAAATTGTACAAAGAAAAGAATCTGAAGGAAAGATAATTCTGGTGCAGGAAATTGAAAAAGATATCATGATGTTTCCAGAATATCATCTCAAAGAGTTCTACTAGTCTGAAGAAGATAAATTAGACAGACCACTCAGTCCTATAAGCAGGGATTGGCGACAAGAGAGACTTGAAAGAGGGGAAAAGAGCATTCATAGAATTCGTACAAATCCAATAGTAAGACTACTAAATGTGGATCCCCATGCCACACCAGATCGAGTGGGTGGAATTCATGAGCAAAATAAATACACCCTACTCAGAAAAGATGGCATTGAATAGAAAATCACGTATGGTGACTTAGTAGACTTACTTCATCCATTGGACATAATCATGTTGATAAAGACTTATGATCAAGATAAGGGAAATACAAGATTCATCAGAAGTGCCCTTCACAGTCTAACAAAAGCTAGAGTAAAATTATTTGAAAGGGTAGCTTTATCCGATTTTGATCTTTGTATCAACTTTGATTATGTGCATAGCAACAAAGTAAATCTGCCTCCTCCAAATACATCCATCCCAGCTGGCTTTGAAGAAGATGCCAGCGTAGGTGTTATCTTTGAAAAACCAGAATTATCTGTTATTTTCGAGGATATTGAAGAAAAGAAGGCTCTCTTCAGAGTTGTTGATGCAAAGACTCGAATCAGACTATCAAATACATAAAGGAGTGCATGAACAAGAAACAACAACAACTCAAAGCAAAGGGACGTGAAAAAGAGATGCTAAGGAAAGCAATAGAAGAAATCATCAATGAATGGATCATAGCAAGAGGATGGTACAAAGAGTGCCACAAGATAATTGACCACAAGAAGAAGCTGAAGAATGATGATTTCTACAGAATTAACATTGCTTGAAAAAAAATTGCTTTATGTTATTCCCTTGTTTTATTGTTTTTGAACAATATTTGTGTTTTGCAAATTGAATTTTCGTTGTTTGGAATTTTCATTATGTTCGTTGTTATGAGTTAGTATTTTTCTTACAATACTTAGGGGGAAATTGTTAGGAAACATTTGTAAGTATTGAAGAAAAAGATGATCAATCTGATCATATGTTGAAGTTAAAGTCAAGAAGATCAATAAAAAGGTAAATACACAATAACAATACAAGAGAAGAAAGAAAGATATGTCTTCAAAAAAGATCAGAATATGATCCATGACAAAAAAAAAAAAAGACAATCAGAAGAGACTATTCTGATAAGTCTGATGATGAATCTGGTATTTATCATCAGAATATGGTAAACTCTGATCATCAAAATTTTGATGATCATCTCATCAGAATTATAGTAAGAAGGCCATCAGAAATTCTGATAAGCCAACTTGTCTAAAGAGATAAGGCTCTGACATATTTTGTAAAAGTAGCAAGTTGACCTCTGTTGATTCAACGAATATGCCAAGTAGCTACTTTATGTAGAGCAAGTGCATGAATAAACAAATGTTTATTCATGACCAAGACTCTCTATAAAAAGAGATGTCACCACCGAAGGTTAAATGAGTTAAGCCAAGCATTCAATACAAACAATAAAAACTCTATTACCCTTCATTACAGAATTC
The DNA here is from genome assembly GCA_030545235.1 of Helianthus tuberosus. Lineage (NCBI taxonomy): Eukaryota > Viridiplantae > Streptophyta > Magnoliopsida > Asterales > Asteraceae > Helianthus > Helianthus tuberosus. Next base: position 95,843,894 of record CM060357.1, on the reverse strand, counting down.
TTTGAGCATTCATTTGTAATAGTCAATAACCTCACAATCACCTTGTAAACTTTGTTTTTCCAAAATGATATATACACTTGAAAATTCTGTAAGTTGTGTTTCTTGAAAGTTTGATTTCTTGTTCCGCACAACATTTCCATACTTGTTGAAATCTATCGACATAATTAGTCAAACAACATCTTATCCGGGATCAACAAATTAAATAATCCTAATGACAAAATAAAAGGCCCAGATTATCGGAACCTAAAATAAAAAGGGTTATGACCTCCCCGAACTTACTTAATTGACAAGGAAAGATTAACCTAGTTAATAAGACGTAATATTTGTGTAAATAAGTATGTTGTGACCTACTTAAGAAGTATCAAAACATGGAGGGGCTGATATTGGACATCTTGGATTGTTAAAAATATAAAAAAGGAAAGAAACAAAAACAAACACACACACATGTATGTTTGTTTGTCGTTCCTAGAGAGAAAGAGGGAGAAGACTCCTAAAAACCTAAATCATTAGATGCATCAAATTGAAGATGAAAGCTTAGACGAATTCCTTGCATGATTGAGGATTTTGAATCATCTAACCCTAACAAACATAAGGTATGTGGTGAATTAGATTATGATGAAATTTGATGTAAATGGTTTTTATGATTTGATGGAATTGATAATGAAAGTATGTGTAGGATAATCATACATGCTAGAATATGTGGAATACTTGAACAATTTAGAGGTTCATGTATATATCCATATATGACTTGAAATAGGTTTTGTATGATGAGTTTAAATTGATGTTAAGTTGATGTTGAGTTGTGCTTAAAATCATCATGTATACATGAATGTGTGAGGTCTTTGACTAAATTAGATGTTTGGATGAATCTTATATATATGATGAAATGGGTTTTCACTTAGTGATGAAAACCCCAAATCCTTGCATGATAGTTTAATAAATTAGTTTATGATGATTGGAAGTTATGTTGACTTGATGCTATTAAGTGTATGAAGAAATGCCTAAATGAGTTTTGTTGAAATTGTTAATCCATTTATAAGTGCTAATTGGCAGTTTGACTTAAAAAAAGGTCAAACTGACCTATAATGGAATTGAATGAGAAAAATACTATAATGGATATGATGTTATAGTTTGACTCTTGACATGTTAGGTGTGAGCTTGGAAAGGAATGGGTGAAACAGGTCAAGACGCGAGAAAGCATGATCAGACGCAAGGTAAGTAAACATTAGAACTCCTAGAATGGAATTACAACTTACGTGATGGAAAGTATTTTGGTGATTAATGAGAAAATGTGAAAAGGTGACCCTATGGTGTCAACCATAACTAGTCAAACGAGTAAAATGGTGAGTAACCACATATCGTGTTTTTTTAATAAAATAGTTGTTGACAACAAGTAGGTTCGCTACTTGCAGAAGCTGTTTCGAGGTCTTAACCATTGCGTTTTGACATGATATTTGGTTAGAAGTTATTTAACAACATAAAGGATGTTCGGTAATTTTATATTTTTTTAAAGCTGTTTGATGTGATTTTTGCGGGTGTTTTGTCAATAAAATAGTTGTTGACATCAAACAGGTCCACTACTTGCAGAAGTTGTTTCGATGTCTTAACCATTGAGTTTTGACACGTTATTCGGTTAGAAGTTATTTAACAACATAAAGGACGTTTGATAATTTTTATAGATTTTTCTAAAGTTGTTTGACGTGATTTTCGCGGGTATTTTGTCAATAAAATAGTTAGTGACAACAAACAGGTCTGTTGCTTGAAGAAGTTGTTTTGAGGTCTTAACGTTTGAGTTTTGACACGATATTTGCTTAGAAGCTGTTTAACAACATAAACGATGTTTGGTAAAATTTTGTAGATTTTTATAAAGTTTTTTAATGTGGTTTTTGCAGGTATTTTATCAATTAAATAGTTGTTGACAGCAAACAGGTCCACTACTTGTAGAAATTGTTTTGAGGCCTTAACCATTGAGTTTTGACACGATATTCCGTCAGAAGTTATAAATTATGTTTGGTAATTTTTATAGATTTTCCTTTAGTTGTTATATATATATATAGGGTTAGGATTTAGAGAAAACAGGGGAAAGTGTGAGAACGGTGAGATCAAAACAATCTATGGACTAGATTGGCGCGGTGGCATTTTCGAAAACAACACCAGTTCTATTAAGTGGACGGGCTTCATTAAGGGTAAAAGGGTCTTTTACCGCTCAAATTCAAAACACCAACATAAAATGATAACACGCCATTCAAAAAAATAAAATGCCATTAAATATAAAACGCCAAAAATTAGTGATAAAACGCGTTGAAGATTACAAGAAGAGGAAACAACACAGTAACTGAAATTCAGTTATAACATTTATTAGAAGAAATTCCCTACTAAATTACGCGCCAAAAACATCATTATTTAAACAATGTTAAACATCGCTTCCATAATCACTTCAATCTATCATTCTGCAAAAAAAAATCTTTTACCAAAAACGCCAAGTTTAACCAAAACACCAAAAATGGAAACCATCGTTTGGTGGAGATACACTCTGGCAATCAGGCGATTCGTCCTACGTTTTGACAACAGAAAGAGGGTGTATGTTAGGACGATCAAGGCAATTTTGAAGATGGAAGAAGAGATACAGAGGGGTATCCTATCTCTTGGCATCGCTCTGGATAACGAATGTCATGAAACACATAAGCTTATGAAAACATTAACAAGGAAATTTGGACCAATCAAAGCAGATGGAAAATCGGACCCTGTCATCACATCATGGCGTTCTAATGATGAAACAGACATGGTAACCGTTATATACGACAGCGGAGAGCAGAAAGACTACCTGCTTGAAAACATCATGACAAAGTAGGGGCTTAGGTTCATGGAAGAATTGCACAACGCCACTTGTTTGAACACAGACATGGACTCAAAAATGGCGTTAATGCAGGACATGTTCAAATGGAGGCTTCAGAATCTTCAGGAACAAGAAGCCGATGAAAGTGAAGGTGATGACATGGATGAAGGTCTAGATGAAGACTCCGAGAAAGAAGACGACGGAAGTGATGGATACTTCTCAGATAAAGTACCTTCTGACGAGGAGTTTTAATTTTTTTTTTTGTTGGTTGGTTTCCTTCTGCGTAATCTTTTTTTTTTCTTAAGATAATTAAATGTTATATTTCTCTATTTAGTTGCAAAACGCCAAAAGAAATACTATAAAAAGTTATTGCTTACAAAACGCCAAAAATAGTAAAAAAAATATTTTTCCTGCTTAATATTTTCTCTGTTATTGTATTTTGTCATCTTGGTCTACATAACGCCATTTAAAAAAACGCCAAACTTGGAAGATGGGACGTCTATCACCCTAGAACTGATAAAGCTGAACAAAACAGTAAATACACACAGTAACTGAAAAGACGGTTACTTTATTACTATCATTTATTATAATAAAACACCCGCCTAAACTACGCGCCAAAAAACTCCTATAAGAGAGAGGTCTCTACACAATGAATTGATCACACCCAGAAAAACAAACGCCATGTTCCCTAGAAACCACTCACTTTAAAACACCAAAAAAATAGTTAAAAAACCACAGATGGCAAAGCTTTCACTGAATGGATTCTGCTCTGAGGTGGTTATCTCTATAATCTTTTGCTGAATGAGATTGACAAATATTCAAGAAAAAGAGACAGATGACAGTGATATGTCATCATGTAAGCTTTGTTCTTGATGAATATATGCATTGCATGAAGGGATCAATACAAGTGTAAAATGCTATTTTGGACTCCATTATTATAAATAGCATCAAGCAAGAGTTGATCTTTAATGACATGTCACCAAACAAGAATATCACACCAAAAAACAGGATGCCACTAACAAGCTTCGTCTAAAAAAGACGAGGTTTATGTAGGAAAGTTGGCATCTAGCTAAGGTATTCAAATGTTCAAAACGCCAAAACTAATTCAAGAAGAAGAGGCTGATAACAGTGAAGATTTGGATGAGAAATTAGATTACCATTTTTAATTTTTTTTCTTTTTCATTTTATTTTGTTTTGTTATCAAATTATCTGTTGTTTGTTATCTAATTCTCTACTAATAAAATACATTATTATATAAAACGCCAAAAACTACAAACACCAAAACGCTAATAGTATGAAAACTGTGAGAACGGGTGCTGGCAAAGCACCTTGTCAATGTATTGAACGCCATAAAAAACATTTGGTCTTATTGTAATCTTATGAAAATATTAGTGACACGTAGTGAATTATTATGCAATGCCACAAAACGCCAAAAATAAATTGACCAGTGAAACGCTATAACACCAAGAAAATTTATCTATGTGACAAAAACAATTAATTCAACGTGAGAGATCTAAAAAAAATAAAACGCCAAAATAATCTTAGACGCCAAAAATGAAGCAGCATGTTACGCAAAATTGGGAAATAAAAGAACATTGAAAAGACAAAAAAACCCCTCACGCCCTAATCATATCGTGCGCCACGTGTTGGGCCAGGATGCGTTCTCATACTTTAGGGCGTTTTCTCCTGATCTCGTACCTAAATATATATATATAGGGGAGCGCTAAAATGAAAACCACCTCCAGTTGTAACAACCGAGAGAACCACTTTTCAACCATTAGATCTTCAAGATCAATGGATGAGATTAAAAGTAATTAAAAAGTATTATTAAATATTTTTTGTCTTATTATGTCTTTAATATTTTAATCTAAAAGGTTAGTTTAGTAAATTTACTCAATTTTGTCTTTTTGTCTTTATTGTTTTTTATTACTATTTTTGTATTATTATATTGGTTTTTATTTTTTAAAGAAAATTTTTTTATTAAAAGCTTTTAATTTTCAGATTTTTTTACAGATTTTTAAATATTTTTACGTTTTTACGTTAAACTTTTTACGTTTTACGTTTTTACGTTAAACTTTTTACGTTTTACGTTTTACGTTTTTACGTTTTACGTTAAAGTTTTTACGTTTTACGTTAAACTTTTTACATTTTACGTTAAAAAGTTTACGTTTTACGTTAAAAAGTTTGCGGTTTAACTTTTTTTTTTACAAAAACTTTTTTACGCAAAACGAACAAACCCAGAAATCGCAACTCGGTAGGGGGTCTCAGATAGATTGTTATCATCATCGACTGGGAAAAAAATAACAAACCAACAACAGAAATCAAAACAATGTTTGGATTCTTGAAAAAAACAGGGTTTGGCTCAGATTTTTCCGATAATCAGAGGCTGCAAAGTGGGGTTGCAGGTTCAAAAACCTACCCTCCACCATCCTTGCCGCGCCATCGTCATCAAAATATGGGTTTTTTTTTCATCGTCACCGCCCAAATCCAACCATCAAACCCACATAGTTCACTGTTCAAACTTCCAAAAAAGGCACCCAAAGATCAAGAAAGTCAAAACCACAAGTATGCAACAATACAAAGCAAACAATCTGAAGATGAACACATGAAGAACACCAAAGATCAAACAAGTACTTACAGATTAAACAAACCACACAACAACCCCCCTTCACCCACCCCTAACCCACCATAAGAACCCCTTCGCCCACCCCTAACCCACCTGGTTTACCCCATTCTAACAGATCAAACAACTCACACAAGATCCAGGGCTCAAACAAGTATTAAAAAAAATCAAAACATGTCACCGGAGACGGGGTTGCAGATCACCCACAGCGTCTCTCCCTGAGCCGTCAGATCACCCACCCCCTTTACCCCATCATTCGCCGCCACCACCGCCGACCAACCACCTCCCACCACCGTCTTCCGCCGCCGACCAACCACCTCCTAAAGGCCGATCAAACATCTTTTGGGTTCCTTGGAGGAGATGAGAGATGGGTTACAGGTCTAAGGGTCGCCGGAGAAGCGAGGGAACGTAGTAACATCATCAGCCACCGCCGCTCACACATGAGTGAAACCCCCCTGCGCAGCGGCTACCACCGGAGACGAAGAAGAAGGGGGTACAACGGGGAGTGGGTGCGGCTGCAGATTAGGTGGGAGGGGGATCGGAGAAGATGAAGATGAAGCTCTGGTTTGGATTTTGAAGATTGGTGCTCTGGTTTATGAAGAAATGAGGATCAATGGAAATGAAAGGAGACAAAATGAGGAGAGAGACATGTCTAGTAGATATAAATGAAGAGAGAGGGTAGGATTTGACATTTGGGGTAAATGACCAAACTACCCTTTTTCTGATTGGTTGAGAGTGGTTCTTGCGGTTCTTACAACTGGGGATGGTTTCTATTTAAGCGCTCCTATATATATATATATATATATATATATATATATATATATAAAACAAAACCAATCAGCCAAACCCTATCCACTCACCTTTGCCCCCTTGCGACACCAGTCCAACTCCCATCTTCTTTCATTGGGTCAAGCACAATCGGCCACCAAAACTCTAGCTCTTGTTCCTTCCTCTCCAAGTTACCCCCCCCCCCCATGCTTTTTAATTTAAAGTATGGATGCATGTGTGTGTTGAGTAGTAGCAAAAAAGAAAACCCTAGCTCTTGTCCCTTCATCTCCAAGTTACAAGGAAAATACAAAACCCTAGCTCTTGTCCCTTCCTCTCCAAGTTACGGCAGCCAAAAACAGCCCCTCCCCCTCTCGCGACCTCCTTTCCATCCGAACATACTCTCTTTCGCATCCCTTTCGTCTCTCAGTTAGTATTCTTGACGTCTTGTTTTTTCTTTATAGTATTAGATAATTATACATGTACATCGGTTGCAAAAAAAAATCATGTTAACTTGGTTGTGTTTTTTCTGATGTGTGATGATGATTGATGCTATGATGATAAAATACAGTGTTAGGGTTCATAAAAAGATCAAGTATTATGCTAAGTAATAGTTTTAGGCATGTATGGATAGAGATATCTTGTTTTGTGTTAAGATGCTTGATGGTTTTGATGTTTGAATGTGTAAGATCTGATATATATATATATATATAACGTACAACCTGCTGTGAATAATGATTACGTGTCGCGGGTATGTTAGTTGTTCGGTTGGGAAGATCGGGCAATGAAAACAGGTTCTGTCCGACAGTTATAGCCGACTTTAATCGGCTGTAACCGGGTCATCACTTAACAAAAAATGGATTTTCTTGAGTCTATAATGTGCTATTCGAAATACGCTTCTAATGGTGTTGTAATCATGATTTTTGGACGTCGTTTGCTATTTTAAATAAATTGTTTCGTTTCAGCAATTAAAGCTGCATTTTTCTGCAGACTTTACGTGTTATGTTTTGAGTCATAACTTGATGAATACTTAGAGTTATACCATGAAATTTATACTGTAGATGCTGTTAATTGTTCGTGCGAACCTCCAACTGGAATTTGGTCAATCAGATATCCGAGGATTTTTAAATGAACTTTTCCGTGAGCTGTAGTCAGAAAGTGACGAATCTGATTGCAGCTTTGTAAATGATTTTGTATAAATTTTTGTTTATGAGTTAAACTCTAAAAATTTAACACAAGAACAACCCCTCCGAGGGGCACGTCACATAAAAAGATCGTAATTTTTTAAATCTCGTAAGGGTGGTAATGGACACCCCAAAACAGCCTATTTTCAATTAAATGAATTGTGCAAGCTTGTAAGTTTATAAAGTGTCGAATCTGCTATTCTTGGTACTCGTACATGCTATATGATTGTATAAATGGTGTATTGCGCGTCGTAGTGTATGTTATGAACATGTGCCTAAAAACTACTCAGTAACATAGTTGTGACAACTTGCTTGCATGCTAATTGTTAGATGCGTGTAAGATTTGAGTGAATTACATAAACGACCCCTAATTTTCTTGGTAACCATAATAGGACGTGGTTGACCATACTAGCTTGCATAACTTAATCTGCCAAGCTAATCTAATGTGAGTTCACACTATCACTAAAAGCATGTATTCCCAATGGATTGGGAACCTAATATTCCAAGGGAACAGAATAATATTAATTGATAATCATAAATCATGTCTTTGGCGGACTAAACAAAACTCTATCATAAAGTCCCCATACGACAATACCGAGTAATCGTCGGGCCGGGCGAGTGGGATATTAATTGATAACGCTATTAGGTATAACAAACCTCACATCGGGCCTTAGAGGACGGGCGTGAACTTTTATGCCTTGGCACTGATCAATGATGATAGACATTGATCTTGGGCAAAATAACTCTACTGTCACAGCATCGGTACCACACAGTTTAATAGCTTAACGATGGGGTAGCTCCCCATGACATGTTTTATAAACAAGCAATTTAATAACTTATGTTTTTTTGGGATAAAACGTGTAAAACATTTTAAATTCGTGAACTCGCCAACTTTTTGTTGACATACTAATGCATGCTTTGCAGGTCCTTAGGTGCTGCGCTGGACTTTGCATGGAGGAGTGTAGTGACTATCTAGAACCGTTGTTGGGTTCTTATTTAAATAAATTGTTTTTAAACTATTGTTGAGACCTTAGACCTTATGCTTCCGCTAGCAACTTAAACTATGTTTTAAACTTTAAATGTTTAGTCACTAATCATATTAGTGATTATGGATTTACTTTATTTATTTTATTTTAAAGTATTCAATATGATTGATGGCATGATTCTGGTCAATCGCACGCCACGCGGTAATACTCCGCAAGTGTAAATTGAGGGTGTGATGTAAATAGTGATTAAAGTGTATGGGATTACCAATTATTTGCCGTTTGTCACAAGGTCGGATAACAGGCCAACACTATTTCTTAACAAATTGTTCTCGAGTGGAAGCATACCATGTTAGGAAAAAGGGGGAGTGGGAGTAATATAAAGTTAGCACCAGATCAGTACTCTGGCAAAATAAATGGGTCGATTTAAATAACAGGTCAAAGCTAATCAAAGTGGGCTCTGGTTGGGGCCACTCGTTCTAGAAATATATAAAAAAATTAATAAATTAGCACTAGATAAGCCTCATAAAACAAAAGGTCATATCGGATATGGGTCAATTTGGCCTGAACAAAGTAGGAACGGGTTCCAACTAGTGATTTTAGAAAAAAAAAATAATGAAAACTTCAATAGATTAGAACCAGATAAGCCTTGTCATATGTGTAAAATGCAACATATAAATGACATCAAATGAGGCATAAAACTAACCCTTTTTTAGTACTAATGTTGGAAAAAGCGTGCTTTTGTCTTCCTTTTGTATTTTCAGGACCAAATGAGCTTAATTAAACAAAAGGAACAAATATGCAGCAAAAAGTAACACAAATACAAAGAAAACGAATAAACGTGGCATGCCCGGCCCCTCGACAGCATCTTCCCAAGCAAAAATAAAGAAACAGAAGACTGACCACGGCCCCGTGCCCAGCGGACACGGAGGGGTGGTCAGGTGACCGCAGAAAATGAAAAAGTTGTAGAAGCTTCTATTCCCAGCACGGGGGCGTGCCCAGCTCAACACGGGGCGTGGTCAACGCTAAGATTCACCAAATCTTGCAAATCTTGATAGTACAGATACGCTTCTGCACACGGGGCCGTGCCCAGCGAACACGGGGGCGTGTGGAGCCTAATACAGATTGCAAATCTTGCAAATCTTGATAGTACAGATACGCTTCTGCACACGGGGCCGTGCCCAGCGAACACGGGGGCGTGTGGAGCCTAATACAGACAATTGTAATTAATGAAGAAAGAGGATGGCCACGGGGATGTGTCCAGCGGACACGGGGCCGTGTTCGTGCTTCTGTTCAGTCTATAAATAGGGGTGCTTGGTTCACTTCAAAGGCATCCCTTGGCAAACCACCTCTCTCCCACTTCACCACCACTCCACCACCACTACAACACCCACATCCACCACCATCATCCATCATCCACCTTAGAGTGTGTGTAGTAGTCTCGGGATCCAAGATTAATTGTAAGAGTTCTTGTCAATCAAAGGCCATGTTTGGCTAAGTCTCTTACATCACTTGGTTAAGACAAGCATTTAATGTAATACTTTTGATTTTTAATCTTTTTGCACTTTTTATTTGGTTTTGTATTAATGACTTTAATAACTAGTTTCTTATGTTGAAGGTGAAACTTCTTTATCATTTGTCTATGGTGTCTTGGCATTACTTTACTATCTATATAAAGTAAAAGATTTTCAACATTCATATCTCTACGGTCTATTTAGAGATATGTTGGTTACCTGGTCGGGGGTTAAGGGAATGGTTTAGTAAGGTTCTTGCCTTGTACAGTGTATAGATCCTGCAAGGACCTAGGTCAAGCTTACTGGGACCTCCTTCAATACCCACTTGTATTGGATAACGGGGGTGTGAATGGCTTGATCCCCTCATATGTAAACTACTATTAATACATTAACCCGGCTACTTGGGATTGTATCCCTGCTGACTCAAACCACTTAGCCGAGGGTAACGTCGCCTTCAGAAGAGGGGCCTACCACTTTACGCATTAATAACTTAATTAATTATCTTTCAATATTCCGACCCTTTGGGATTGTATCCCTGTTGACTCAAACCACTGGGTTGAGGGTAACGTCACCTTCAAAAGAGGGGCCTTCTACTATAACTAAGATAATCTTTAAAAAGTGCAAAAGTGCGGAAATCATCAAAGGTTACATTAAAGGCGAGTCGGATCCAAGTGATTCATCTTGTCTATCTGTTTTTATTTTATTTTTCAGCATTTTAGTTTTTATTTTTCATGTTTAAAACCTTTTCTAAAAATTTTGATTTGATTAGACGTTGAGGATAAAGCGGTACTAAAAGCTCTTGTGTCCTTGGACGGCCTCGGTATCTTACCAACGCTATACTACGCTCACGATGGGTGCACTTGCCCATGTGTGTGCTTAGTGTTAGTAGAATATCGTGTTTTATAAATTTAAAACTTGACTAATGTGTTAAAAAGGGCTTAAAATATAAAGAAAAACATGTCACACCCAACACACACCAAGTTTTTGGCACCGTTTTCGGGGACACAAAGATTTTAAGAAAGTTAGGAATCAACGGCCTAATCGTTTTTCTTATTTTTCTGTTTTTTTTAGGATTTTTCTAAATTTTTCAACTTCTACAGAGCTCAGCACGGGGCCGTGCTCGCTGAACATGCCCCCGTGCCCAATCTTTGGTACTGGCAATCCTGTTTTAAGTCAGACAATAGCTGAACACGGGGCTGTGCCCACTGAACACGCCCCCGTGCCCAAGCTTCAGATACTGAAAACAGAACCGTAAGATCCCGACGGTTGGTAATTTCTGGCACAAACATGAGTGATACTGATCATTTTTACTTTCGCTCCTCTTATGGTGCGTGGTGTCAAATATGTGGCGGAACTCATGAAGATTTAAAATGTTATTTTCTAAATTACATTCCCCACTATATAGACCCATTGTTTTCCTGTAACCTTAAGATGGGCGAAAGTAAAAATAATCCCTATCTCTCCCTCGAATGCTCTCAATCATCTCTTCTAGATGATATGATTCTCGAAAAATTATTTCAAATGGAAGAAGTGATTCTCCAATTGATAAGAGAACTTGAGATGGAAATAACTAATTTATCTCAAGACGACGATCAAGGAGAATTATTGAGATCGAATTCGGATTATAACAACATCGTTGCTCCCGAAAGCACCTCTAACTCTTGTGAAGACTTGAGCGATAGTCGTCCTTGTGTCGATTGTGCTGTGAAGGACTCCCCATCGGTCTCCGCTGATGCATACATAGACCTGAGCGATTCGGCATATACCTTCTTTAACGAGAGCCCGGATAAGGAAAATAAAGGTTGGTCTCGCCCACCGGTATTTAGCTTAGGATTCACCCTTTCTGATAACCTCTTGCGTTCTTGTCTAAAACCAGGGCAACTAAGGTATCTCAGGCACTTTGGTGTTGTTCCGTCCAGTAAGGAACCACCAGATATGGATAAATTCCTTAAAAATAGACGAAACTTCATAAAAACCTCTGGCCACGGAGCCGTGTCCAGGTCAACACGCCCCCGTGCCCACCTGAAGATTTGTGTCTGATTCAAAATCAGAATACGGACAAAATGTGTCGGACTCTTGCCTGACCATGGGGCCGTGTCCAGCCAACACGGGGCCGTGGTCAGCGTGCTGTCGTTTTCTATAAATGCAGCAAGATTCCTACACACTTGGACTCATTCCAAAGACAAAGATCTGGTGGGATCTTCACATATACCCTACAAGGTATATTCTAAAGAAGGTTCTCAACAACCATCTTGTCTTTACTACTTTTGTCCATTGCCTTCTTCTTTATTTTCTCCTCAAAACCTCCATTAAAACTTGAAATCTCTATGTTTTCAAGCTTTATTGTGATATTTGTTAGGTTTTTATTCAATGAATCTTATCAAAAATAAGTTTTGCAACACTGTTTTAAGTTATTTATCCTTAGAAATACTTTAAAAGTTAGAAAAATAATTTAAATCTCCAAGATTCCTTGTTTCAAAAACCTGCAGAGAAATGGCCACGGGGTCGTGCTCAGCGAGCACGGGGCCGTGGCCGGAGTGCTGTTTCATTAAATTGAACTTTTCGACTTGTTTTCTTAGAATGTCAAGCCAGAATAGCGGAACCTCTTTAGCTCATTCAAGGAACAGTCGCAGGGAACGAAGGCCTTTGATCGAACCTACCCTTGTGCGTTATGTAATGGCGCTAAGAGAAGCACTCGACGAGATGACATCTGTAGAAGAAGTCCTAATCGACCGTATCAACTATCTAACGGTGGGGCTAGAAAATAGCTTCCAAGAAATCAACCTTTTGCACCAAAGGTTGAACATTCTTGCGATGCCTCCTATGGAACCAATCCTTCCCCAAGAAGATTGGAACTTGGCACAAGGAGTTATTAATCCCACCGGATGGGACGACATTCCCCCGGAGCCTCCTCTTGAAGCCTTACAAGAGGTTCCGGTGGAAGTTGCACCTCCTCAACACGAGGAAGACAATGAGCCCGCCTTCCTTCTCCCCCGAGAGATAGAAGAATGGCTTAATGATGTGTAAGGGGCCCTTTCCGGAAAAGAAGTTCTACAAGCCTTTCTCAACCGAAAGAATCATCTTTTTGGAAATTTTGTTCTTATAATAAAAATATCTAGGCTAGAACTTCCAACTGGTTTAAGATTTCTTGCATTTTTTGACCTACTTATCCAGTTTTTAGTATGTACTTTTCATTTTCTAGGAATTATGTAATTCACTCTTCAATGAATGATGGTTTTTAAAATGGTGTTTGGATGATGTCGTAATGGTTGAACACACTCGAAATGGTGGAGGTTACTAAGGGAAACTTGAACCCAAACCCCATGCACAAAAACAGAGCCTCCCGACAATTTTTCTTCATTACAGCAAGTTCAGCACGGGGCCGTGCTCAGCCCAACACGCCCCCGTGCCCAAGGTTCTACAGAAAATGCCCAGTTCAGGTAACTGGACACGGGGCCGTGCTCACTGAACACGCCCCCGTGCCCAGCCTTCTATTAATTATGATACTGGCGATCTGAGCATGGGGCCGTGCCCGTGCCCAGACGCCCAGTAACATAAAATTTTGTTTTTAAACACCTTTTTACACATTCAATCAACCTAAAAACTTATTTTTGGGACACATTGAGGACAATGTGTAATTTAAGTGTGGGGGGGGGGATGCTAAACCTTGAATTTTGCAAGTCCTAATAACATGCCTTACACAAAACTTTATTGGAACCGCTAATCATCCCAAATTTTTTTCAAAAAACTTTTCATTTTTTTACTTGTCTTGGTTTAATTTGGAAATAACAAGTTCTAAAAAGGTTATATTTTTACAAATTTACAACCGATAGCGTCATGATAAAAAGAACCAACATAAGAAAAGTATGAAACGGCATGAGAAATCTAGTTAAAATTTGATTTTATATACTTGATCACATTATAACCCCATTCCCACAAAAAGTGAGTTTTGAGCCTTTATTGAGCATACAAGCATACATATTTAAACTAAATGCTCATTTTTCATTTCTTGTGTGAATAGCCGCTTGGTTTCTTACGACTCTAGAACTTGCCACGACGATACTTTCCCGGTCCTTACCAACTTAAACCCAAGTAAGTAAATGATGGAGGCATTAGGACTAACCCATTTTCTTTTCAACACCATTATTTTTCATTTTCTTTTTCACCTACCCAAAATCCACCTAGCTAACCCCTTTGAGCCTAAACCTTTTCGTTTCTAAACCCACAAAACAAACACCCTTTACCCACCAAAACCTTTTTCTTTTAAACCCTTTATTTTAGTAAAAAGCTCGGTGACGTTCTTTATAAAAAAAAATGAAGTCTAGCAATAAACAAACAAGTTCCTCAAAGAAACTTTGTTTGAAAATGCATAGTTTGAATAAAAGTCAAAAAACAAAAAGTTTTACGACGACCGACGCTTTTTACGCTTTTATCCCTTTTTACTAACCACTAACCCAAAACCACCTACCTTTAACCCAAGCCTAATCCTTCCCCCGGTCCTCTTGATATTTACAAAGGTTTATAGTTAAAAAGAAGGAGGATTGATTGCTTGGCAAGCATATGGTAGACGTAAGTTCCATGCCGGTCTCGAGTGTTTCACAAAAATACATCTTCGCCCGAGTGTTGAGTGATATCCCATGAGGTATGTGAACTTGTATATAAATGGAATTTTAAAGAGGCATGTTATGCCCAAATAAGTAATTTCTCTTGTGAAACGTTATAAATAAATCATAACGAATAGGATTGTAAATAATATAAAAATAAAACCCAATAAAGATCTTGGATTCCCGACACTCAAGACAAGCTCAAAACTTCTCTTCTACCCATTCCATTTGGGTGTGTAAGCCACATAATAAAGAGTTTTGCTTGAGGACAAGTAAAGATTCAAATGTGGGGGTATTTGATGTGTGTAAAATGCAACATATAAATTACATCAAATGAGGCATAAAACTAACCCCTTTTTAGTACTAATGTTGGTAAAAGTGTGCTTTTGTCTTCCTTTTGTATTTTCAGGACCAAATGAGCTAAATTGAACAAAAGGAACAAATATGCAGCAAAAACTAACATAAACACAAACAAAAGGAATAAACGTGGCATGCCCGGCCCCTCGACAGCCCAGCGGACACGAGGGAGTGGTCGGGTGTCTGCAAAAAATGACAAAGTTGTAGAAGCTTCTATTCCCAGCACGAGGGCATGTCTAGCTCAGCACGGGGTGTGGTCAACGCTAAGATTCGCAAAATCTTGCAAATCTTGATAGTACAGATACGCTTCTACACACGGGGCCGTGCCCAGCGAACACGGGTGTGACAATTGTGCTCTGTAAATGATGTATGATGTAAAACAATAACAATTATCAATAAAAAGATGTTTTTGGTGTTAATATTTGTGTAATTGTGTTTGATGATTTTACGATTTGATTCAAGTTCGATTTCAAGCTTTAAATCGCTTTCTGGAAAGTTATACGCAAACTGATGCGTAAACGTAATCAGTTTAATGCGACAAACACTCTGGAATAGTGAAATAGGCTTAACATACCTTAAATAACCTAAACATAACTTAGAAATAAGTTTTGGAGGGTTTGGTGTGTCGAAAACAAGTTTATTCGATCGCAGGGACTATTTGTGTCAAACTGCGAAACTACGCCGATTTGTATGGCAATGAACATTCCAGAACTTGATAATAAGTTAAACATACCCTAAATATCCTTTACATAGCTTAGAAATAGGCTTTGAGGGGTTCGGTATGCGAAAATAGACTTATTTGATCAACAGGGACTAAAAGCGTCAAAAAGTGCATAAGTTTGCATTTTCACGCATATCTTACGTTCTGAACATCCCCGGACATCCAAAAATTTTTGTAATCATTAAAATATTTTATTTTAGTGATTGAAATGCAAAAATACCATTCGTCGTGTAATTTGGATCGTTTTCGCGTCCGTTCGAGTTTTCGTCATAATTAACCGAATAACGCAACCGTACGACCAAACGAACTGACATACGAGATGTTTTTGAGCATATTTTAAGTTTCCTATACTTTAACTTCATTATAGAGCCTTAAAATGGGGTTAACGGGGCTTAAACGTTTCAAAAATGCATCAAAAACCAAGTTTCAGGCCTGCAGGGACTAAAACTAACAATCTGCCAAACTTCCCTAGGTGGGGCGCGTAAGATGTCACACCCCCAAAATCCACAAGCGGAGTATCACCGCATGGAGGAGTGACTGGCGTGGATCAAGCCACCAATCATATTGAACAACGTAATTAAGTAAGTAAAACCAACCACAATATAATTGGTGTTCAAAAGAAAGTAACCGACTTTAAGTTAACAGCGGAAGCATAAAATGTAAAACCCAAACATAAGTGATAAGTTCATAAAGTTTAAGTGTTTAACATGGAACTCAAACAGTCCATGTCCCACAACGACCACCCCTCCCTGTGCAAGCTCCATAAGCACCTAACGACCTGCAAGGCATGTAACAACGAGTCAACAACAAAGTTGAGCGAGTTCACAGTTGGTTGTTTAGTTGTACAAGTTTGTTTTGAAAACCATAAGTTGTTTCGTAAACCACGAGTTAACCAGTATCTTTGTTTCCCAAACCATATCCATAATCAGTGGGGGCTTCCCCATGTGAACCACTAGACCGTTACCATATCGACAACTGACGAAAATAAGTTGTGCCCTACGTCAATGTCTATCATCATTGACTAAGTGCCCAGATGCATTAGAACACGCTCGTCCTCCCGGCACGGTGTGAGGCTTGTCAACCCTAATAGCGCTATTAACTAATGACCCGCTCGCCATTGGCCCGGCGATTAAGTCGATATAAAAATAAGGGACTTCATGATAGAGTTTTGTCTAGTAATTTAAGGTTGTTGTCCTACCCAAGGAGGACGAACGTACGTATTCTACCCAAGGAGAATACGTAGGATAAATATTGGCATCCTACCCATGGAGGATGGTGGTACATATCCTACCCAAGGAGGACATGTAGGTTCCGTTTTAATTCTTTAACCCATTCCCAACCACCGGGAATCCCATGCCTGAGAAAGTGTGTGAACTCACCTCGGTTTGCTCGATATGCTTAATTACTTGACCACAATTAGTTCAATCAAAGCCTATAGTATGCATGTATACACAATCAGTTTACGTTCGTAATGATTCACATGCAATCTAACATCGCAAAGTGTGCTTGGCAGTTAACATCAGGTAACACGTAAACAGTTATTTCAAATTCATATAATTCACGCTTCACATAATTGATTTCTCAATCTGTTCTAACATAGTTATCCTTTAACAGACTTAACTGAGTTACGGTGATGGATTCCTAACTTGACGAACACCCATTTTTCGTCGCGATCCCACAGATTTCGTCGTGAGTGCAATTTCGTCGGAACAAGGGTTTTCGTCGGGTAAAAATAATCATCATCAACAGTTACACAACCAGAAACCCTAATGATTATCTAACAGTTACGTCGACTTCAACAAACAATCGCTCAATCAGATCAAACCAACAACTATAACATACACCCTAGATTAACAGGTTATCATCATGCTCACACCATTCCACCAATTCATTAATATACAAAAGCAACAGTTATCATATATCGTAAAGCATCAACATATCGTAAAGCATCAACAGGAACATCAACTACAAATGGGGAACCATAAAGAATACCAATCATGTGAGCCCTAAATTCACACACTATCCACAACTGATACAATCACGTAGATCTAATTATTTACCCACAAAATCATCATCCAATCATATGATCATAATCATTACACGATAACAGTTAATTCATGATGCCAAACAAATAGTCAATAGTGATTTCAATCAAATAATCATAAAATGGTTGGTCACTAACCTAAACAGGAGGAACAATAAGTCAATCGATGAATGAGACTTCGAGTGTTCAAGGTTGTCGTTGCACACAGAGAAAGGGAGAGACTCTAGGGTTTTGCTAATAGTAGTTTACTTAACCTACTAAGGTTATATGATCGAACAGTTATCAACTGGGCCTCTAGTGGGCTTTACCAGGAAATGGGCCGGCGAAATCCCTTGATTTCGTCGTGAGGGTTATGGCGAAAACCCTTAGGTTTTCGTCGGGCAGGTTAATGGCGAAAACCTTCTTGGTTTTCATCATACACATTTAAATATATATATATATATATATATATATATTAATAGCACATCACATATTTCACAAAGTCCGTGTTTAACATTTAACCAGTTAACACTAAACAGCAATTTAAAATCAAATAACCATGTGCACATAAAAGAACGCAACGAATTAGGAAAACGCAGTTGCGAGAAAAGACCTTGAAAACTCTGGTTGTCACATCATCCCCAACTTGAAAGAAATTCCGTCCCGAAATTTAGCACGTGGTTACTGAGGAAGCTAGTTGTGTTGCGTTGTTTCCTGGTTTTCCTGGGGTGTCACATCATCCCCCCGTTGGTTTGGAATTTCATCCCGAAATTCCGCAGTAGCTTCAGCCTCAGTAGTGGTTGTACTCTTCTCGAACAACTGGGGATACTTGTGTTTCATTTGATCTTCTCGTTCCAGGTGAACTCTGGGCCACGACAGGAGTTCCAACGAACTCGAACAAGAGGTATTCTGGTACGCTTGAGAACCTTAACGTCTTGGTCTGTGATTTCAACTGGTTCCTCGACGAATCGCAACTGATCGTCGATTGTGAGTTCCTTCAGAGGAACTATGAGGGTCTCATCTGATAGACACTTCTTCAGATTTGACACGTGGAATACGTTGTGAACTCCACTGAGTTCTTCGGGTAGATTCAACTTGTAAGCGACCTTGCCAATTTTCTCAGTGATTTCAAACGGTCCGACATAACGCGGATTGAGTTTGCCTCGTTTACCAAAACGAACTACACCTTTCCAAGGTGAGACTTTGCGTAGCACTCGATCCCCAACCTGGTACTCGAGTGGTTTCCTGCGTTTATCAGCGTAGCTTTTCTGACGGTCACGAGTTGCCGCCATTTGTTGTCGTATCTGAGCAATCTTCTCAGTTGTGTCTACCACAAGTTCTGGGCCAGTGATTTGGCTGTCACCAACTTCTGCCCAACAAAGAGGTGATCGGCATTTACGTCCGTACAATGCCTCAAACGGAGCGGCCTGGATACTGGTGTGGTAGCTGTTATTATACGAAAATTCCACTAAAGGTAGATGTCTTTCCCAACCATTGCCAAAATCGATCACACATGCCCTAAGCATGTCTTCAAGGGTTTGGATGGTGCGTTCAGACTGCCCATCCGTTTGCGGGTGATATGTTGTGCTCATGTCTAACCGAGAGCCAAAAGACTTGTGCATCGCTTGCCACAGTTCAGAGGTAAAACGCGCGTCACGATTAGATATGATAGAGGTTGGCACCCCGTGCCTCGAAACCACTTCCTTCAAGTAAACGTCTGCTAAGATAGAAAACTTGTCTGTTTTTTTAATAGCCAAAAAGTGTGCAGACTTAGTCAATCGATCAACTATCACCCAAATAGTGTCATTTCCTTGTTGAGATCTAGGCAGGCCAGTAACGAAATCCATGGAAATTTGCTCCCATTTCCATGTCGGGATCTCTGGTTGTTGGAGCAGGCCTGATGGTTTCTCATATTCGATCTTGACTCTCGCACAAGTTAAACATTGACTGACGTAGGTTGCTATGTTGGCTTTCATGCTAGGCCACCAGTATGTAGTCTTTAAGTCGTTGTACATCTTATCCGAACCAGGATGTACTGAGTAACGAGACTTGTGCGCTTCATCCGTCACAAGCTCGTGTAAGTTTCCGTAAATTGGGACCCAGATGTGCCCTGTTACGTAGTAAGCGCAGTCTTCCTTTTGTTCTAACAATTTCCTCGATCCTCGTAGGGACTCTGCCCTGATGTTCTCTGCTTTCAATGCTTCAACCTGAGCATCTCGTATCTGAGTAGGAAGACTAGATTGGATGGTAAGTTGTAACGCTCGCATGTGCTTAGGTGTAGTATCCTTTTGACTGAGGGCGTCGGCCACAACATTGGCTTTGCCCGGATGGTACTTGATCATGCATTCGTAATCATTCAAGAGCTCGACCCATCGACGTTGTCGCATGTTTAACTCCTTTTGCTTGAAGATATGCTCGAGACTCCTGTGATCGGTGTAAATGGTGCACTTGGTACCGTACATGTAATGTCTCCATATCTTAAGAGCAACAACCACTGCTCCCAACTCCAAGTCGTGCATAGTGTAGTTCCTTTCGTGAACTTTAAGTTGGCACGTTGCGTACGCAATGACCTTGTCACGTTGCATCAACACGCAACCAAGTCCTTGGATGGAAGCGTCGCAATAAACCACAAAATCGTCTGTGCCTTCAGGCAATGAGAGAATTGGTGCGCTACAAAGTCTATCCTTTAAGTGCTGAAATGCAGATTCCTGTGCATCACCCCAACGATAGGTGACACTCTTTTGAGTTAGTGAGGTGAGAGGTTGCGCAATCTTGGAGAAATCCTTGATGAACCTTCTGTAGTAGCTCTCCAAACCCAAGAATTGGCGGATTTCTGTTGGTGTGCGGGGAGCAGGCCAGTTCTTGATCGAGTCTGCCTTGGATGGATCGACATGAATCTCATCCTTGTTTACCACGTGGCCTAGAAAATGGACTTCGCGAAGCCAAAAGTCACATTTCGAGAATTTGGCATACAGCTGCTCTGTTCGAAGGAGTTCCAAAATAAGTCGTAGGTGTTGCTCGTGTTCCTCCTGACACTTCGAATAGATCAGGATGTCATCGATGAAAAAGTGACAAACTTATCCAGGTAAGGTTTGCAAACTCGGTTCATGAGATCCATGAAGACTGCAGGTGCATTCGTCAATCCGAAATGCATAACCAGAAACTCGTAATGCCCATAACGATTCCTGAATGCTATTTTAGAGATATCCTCGTCTCGGACTCTCAGTTAATGGTAGCCTGACCTCAGGTCAATCTTGGTGTAGAAACTTGACCCTTGCAACTGGTCGAACAAGTCATCAATGCGTGGAAGAGGATAACGATTCTTCATGGTCACCTTGTTGAGTTCACAGTAGTCAATAAACATTCTGAAGGTACCGTCTTTCTTCTTCACGAATAATACTGGAGCTCCCCAGGGCGAAGAGCTATGACGTATGAAACCCTTTTCCAAGAGTTCTTGTAACTGTACGGATAGTTCTTCTAGTTCAGATGGAGCTAGACGATAAGGTGCACGAGCTATTGGTGCTGCTCCAGGAGCTAGCTCGATTTGAAACTCGACTTGTCGATGAGGCAGAAGACCAGGTAATTCCTCAGGAAATACCTCAGGAAAGTCGCGCACAATAGGAATGTCTTCTATCTTCTTTTCTTTCGAGGATGCATCAGAAACGAGGGCTAGAATAGCAGTGTGGCCCTTTCGCAAACACTTCTGGGCCTTTAGGAAAGAGATGATGCCCACAACAGCACCACTCTTGTCGCCATGAATCATGAGAGGTTCTTCACCAGAACGAGGAATACGGACGATTTTCTCCTTGCAAATAATCTCCGCTTGACGTTGAGATAGCCAATCCATCCCAATAGCGACGTCGAAACTACCAAGAACGATAGGAATAAGATCGATAGAGAAGGTCTGACCAGCAAAGACGAGATTACAACCCTTAACTATGTGTGTGGCCTCGAGACTCTTACCGTTTGCTAGCTCTACCATGTGTTTGGTGTTCAAAAGTATTGGAGTGCGCTTAAGCATTTGGCTAACTTTTAAGGACACATAACTAGTATCGGCACCCGAATCGAATAAAACAGTAACAAAGAAGTCATCCAGAAGAAATTTACACATCACAACGTTGGGATCGTTCCTCGCGTCACCCTGACCCAGCACGAAAACACGTCCCCTGGCACCATTGCCATCATTGTTACCCCCGTTATTGTTCCCGTTCCTATGATTATTGTGGTTGTTCTGATTCTGGTTCAACTGGGGGCAGTTCCTCTTGAAGTGACCTTCAGCACCACACTGATAGCATCCCTTGTTACCCTGGTGTTGTTGCTGATGATTCTGTGGAGCTAGTGGCTGTTGTTGACGATTCTGATTTGCCGGTCATGCACCCCTGTAATCCTTAGCTTCATGACCAAGTTTGTTACACCTCTGACAACGACCCTTATTGCACGGCCCACTATGATGCATGTTGCATCGGTTGCACTTGGGGTGATTTCCTCTGTATCCACCCTGCCCCTGACTACCCGAAGATTGCTGACCAGGGCTCTTCTAGTCATCAGTCTTTCGCTGCTGAGACTGAGACTGAGCTGATGTTGAGCCCTTGCTTGAGACTCCATCCCATTTGCGCTTGTTGTCGCTGTAGGATCGTTTTCAGACCCAAACGAGTCGATCAGAAGAGTTTTTCTCAATACGAAAGGCGGAAACAGACGTATTGAGGTCAATTCAGCTAGAATATCACTTTAAATGTTGATTTGATTGATACAATGACGTTTTACAGCGAGACGACACTTCGGCAGCACTTCGTTGCTCTGACCGGAATTGTTACAAATGAAATCAAGACACGAGTATATATAGGGTTGTAATTTCGCTTGAAGCTGCTTCAAACGGAATTAGATTCCAAGCGGAATCATCCTCAAACGAAATCAGCATACTTCAAGCGGAATCAGCATGTTAATTCCGTTTGAAATGACACCGTGTCATTTCAAGCGGAATTACCCTAAAATCCACTTTCTCGTTTTCCGTGCCCTGATTTATCTAGTACAAAACAAGACTCGATACAAGATGAAGTCGACAGACGCATGCACCAACAGACTCCCCCTCAAATGTTGACGAGTCTTAAAGTGTCGAGTCTTCGCATCTTCAGTCTTTATCAGTACCAACAGACTCTCAGGATCAGAACTTGGCTCTTTGACATTCAGACTCCCCCTCTCAGTAAGCTGGGATCGTAGTCTGGCTTCCACAGGATCAAGATCGTGTCCTGGCTCAAATTCTGCTCAGAATTGAAAGCTGGTTCACACTCTTTCACAAGTTCAGAATCAATTCCTGGTGTCTATCCCAAGATCACCTAGCTCTTATCCTTACCTGCACAAATTCTCTACCCAAAAATAAATTTCTGTTTACCACTTGTAAAATTACTTTTCAAACTCTGATAAACCACTTGCAGGAATTATTCAATCAAAGAATGATTTTACAGTGTTAATATTTGATGAACCACTTGAAGAACTATTATTTTTCTTTTCAAAAACACACTCTCCCAACCCAATTGTTCATCATGTCTAGCACTTGAAAATTTTGAAAATCAGTTTTCCAACATCAGTTGTCGAAATCTTTTTGTATTTTTCAAAATTTATGCTAAAACAAACTAAAACTCTTTTTGGATTTTTGAAAGAAATGAAATGAAATAAAGAAATATTTACAGACAATATTTTTGTGAGTTTGTGTAAGAGGATCATATCAGTTCTTGAGACAAATCACCAACACCGTTAAGCTTTAAACATTTTAAGTTCTAAACGATTCACTTAGATTGTCAGTATACTGATCCACTTAAATTTTCACACAAAGTTCAACTGATTCGAGATACGAGATTAATGTTTTAAGCACTTAAACTTAATCGCGTGTCCCACCTCAGAATATACTCCCGTATCCAGATCCCAATATTCAGTCTTACAGGTAAGTATACCACAGATGATATCTGTAAGGGGTTAATTGCGAGAGCGTGAGAGCTCAGGTCAGAACTTCCATTCAGCAGAGAGATGACGGCTCGACTTTTGGTGTGTCCCCTTTAGAGGATCTTTTCTTCAACAGCACATGATTTACATATTTTTTCAATGTTTCATCATTTTTATGCTGAGGGTAGGCTATATTTCAAGCAGCGTAAATATTCTCCGGGGACTAGGCCATTGCTTCCGCAAAATCAGAAGTCCCGGGATAATACACTAGATATCACTGAGCATAAAGACCTAGTATCTTAGAAAGAGGGGTCCTTCAAACAAGATTTCGGGGGTTACCCATATACCCGAGAGATGTTTCCCCACGATATAAGAAAGTTTGAAATTTAGGTTTATATCTCATCACAATCTACTAAATGTGCAAAAACCTACTGACACATTATCAGTGAGACCGTTTATCACATTTTATCTTCCCAATTCTATAGCATGTTGTGATAGTCCACTGATGTACTATCATCTCCTCTTCTTTGACACAAAAACTCATTTTTCATTTTATCATGTTTTTGTCTTTTTCAAATTTTCAAATGTTTTTGGATTTTCTGAAATTTCTTACTCCCCCTAAAATACAAACACATTTAAAGAAATTTGAAAACAAACTGTACAAGAAAATTGACAACCGATATCGAATCACTTCAATTCGCCATCCACTTGGCATAAACAATCAAAACTCCCCCTTACAACAAACTATTTTCCCATTGATTTCAAAACACTTAAGTTTGTTTTAATCAAATGGTTTTTCTGGAAAATAAGTTTTGTTGATTTAATTTTACCACTTATAGGTTAGGAGTTCATCATATTGTTTTTCCAAAATATCACATGTAAGAATGATCCAATCAAGTTCAACCTAATGACCTTGATTTTACCACTTGTATCACAAACTCTTTTACAACCACATGGCTAACCAACCAATACCACATGTAGGTTGAATTCTCAAGATGCCGATACCTACTCCTCACTTACCAACCTGGGAGTTCCGGCAAGTCATACTTGTGACCAATTTTCAATTTTTCATAACAATATAAAAATGATGCCGATTCCTGCTCCGCGATTACCAACTTGGGAGCTCCGGCAAGTCCAGGATTTTACTGTTCATAATGTGTACCATCCCAGTCACAAACCAGGGATGATACTTTACCTTGCTTCTTTGTTTTCTTCTCATAAAACTCCTTAACTCCTTTGACTTTCCTGTCAACCATTTTTCCAAAAATATGTTGGACTTTGGAGTTAAAGGCCTTTTCAATATCAAAATCTTTCTTTTCTGAGAAAAATTGATTTGAAATTTCAACTTTACCAATTTTCTTCTTAAAATTTTCAGCCCGAAGTGGTGGAAAATTCACATCATCCACAGTCGGTACTGATTTTTCACCTTTTGATTCAACTTGTGGCTCATCTGACTTTGTGGAATCAGATTCATCGCCAGAAGATAGCTCCTCTGATTTTGAAGAATCAGAATCATTGCTAGAACTATCATCAGACCTCTTAACAATCCATTTCTGGTTGTCAAGGTTTGCTCTTTTCTTATAAAACCTGTTTGAACTTTCACCAATCTCAAAAATTAAATTTTTGAAAAGTTTAGTTCTATCAATTGGTGGTTCAAACTCAACCTTTTTATCTTTCAGTTTACGAGAAACTCCCTGTTTTGACTGCATTGCCTTGGAACAATTCTTGGCAATATGACCAACAGTGTTGCATTTGAAACAGGTTCTCGTTTCTTTCATTTGATCAGCAGTCATCATCTCTTCTTGCTTCTTCGCAAGGAATTCTTTGTTCGACTGCTTTCTGAATAGATTTTCTTTCTCTTCTTCAGAAGACGTACCTGAAACAAATATCATTTTTTATTTAAAATCTCGAACATATTTTTCATTTTTATGATTTTCTGGTGGAATAAAGCCAAGACCTTTCTTTTTGAAATTACCGTTATGGTTTGGTTTCTTTTGATAACCAAAACCAGAACTGTAACCCTTTTTCTTGTTTTCTCTTTGTTGAACTCTTGAGGTGTATTTTTTAGGTTTATCATTAAGATTTACATCTTTTATTTCAGTAATATTAATTTCTGTTAGTTTGAAAACCTTTTTAATCATGTCAGGTTTGACACCTCTTATTGGAAATTCCTCATCAGAATATAATTTGTCGGAATCATTCGAAGTATAAGCCACTTTAAATGTTTCGTCATTCAAATTAGATTTTGATAGAAGAAATTCTTTATTGTATACTCTTTTGCCCTATTTGTCCGTTTGACTCGGAGTGCTGGACTCAGACTTTGACTCTGACATAGACTCCGACTTTGACTCCTCAGTTTCATCTTTATCCAACACCGGATCGACCACTTTCTTTATTAATTCGGACTCATGATCAGTATCAGATGATGTAAACGTCACATCAATATTTTCTGGCAAATTAACTGAAGACTTCGACTCCCATTGTAAATTTGTTGCCTTTTCGACTCTTTCTGAATTTGGATTTCTCGGAGAATATCCATTTTCAAGCGGGGGTGGACACTTGTTGTAACTGACACTTTGTTTCTTACCAGATGTCTTTTCTTTAGTATCCTTCTTCTTTTCTTTCTTCTTTTCAGGAGTCTTTTCTTCAGAAACCTTTTGTTCTTCAGTTACTCCATCATCCTCAAATGCCTTCATGCCTTCAACAATTGGATAAATCATGTCAATGACATAAGAAGTACATGAGTAACTTTTCAACAAACGGTTTACTCTTTCTGTCTCAATTCTTTGAGTTTCTAGTTTTTGTTCAAGCACAGCACACTTCTCAATGTAATTGTTCACCACTTTCTGCTTTATCATGAAAGCTCCTTGAAGTGTCTTCATTGCTGTTGCTTATTCTTCACTTGATTGATTGTATTGATTCATGGCCATGTTCAGAACATCATAAGATTCTTTCAGCCTATTCATCTTATTCATCAATGTGCTGTTCTGCCTCTTTATAGCTTCACAATTTTCACAAATCACCGGACTCTTCTTTGCATCAACTTCTTCATCAACTTTGAACTTTGGAACTTCCTTTACCTTCTTCCTTATCACTGGAACATCTTCATCATCACTACTAACTGGTGTTTTAATCTTTTTCTTTTTCTTTTTGGCATTATCATCATCACTATCACTCTCTTCCATCATTTTAAAATAATCTGCCATTCGTTTTGCATAATACTCTCTATCATCATCACTCTCTTCTTCAACACGAGCAACAAAAGCTTTGGCTTTCAGCATTTCTTTATCCGGACAGTAATCATCCCAACTAAAACCTTCCCAATTAACTCCTTCGGGTAACTTTTCATCATCTTGGTTTATGAGGCATGCTTTGTTATCAGCTGAAATATATTTGTCCCAATTGAAATCTTTTGTTGACTTTTGATCATCCCGATTCACCATACAAGCTCTCTTTGAAGATTCTTCAATCACTTTTCTTCCATGTGCCACTTGTGTTTCTTGTTGTTGTTGAGCAACTTGATGATAAATGGCCTTCCAGTAGTAATCATTGTTGTTGTTGAACGGATTTTGAGCTCCACTTGCTTCGCGGATTTTGCACTCCCTCTTGAAGTGTCCTTTTTCCCTGCAACGAAAACAAGTGACTTTAGATTTATCAAAACCCAAAGTAGAAACATTAGCTTCACGTAAGTCATCTCTTCCTGTGATCTGCTTAAATTTCTCAGCTCGTCTCAACACACTTGCCAAACACCACTTTATGTCCATTAACTCCATTTCTTCAGCATCTATTTGATCGTAATCCTCTTTTGTCAACATTGGATTCCCGATCTGACCTGCCACAAAACTACCATATGATTCCAACACAGTTCCCAACAAAGACATGTGACTCTTAGCAATTTCTGCTGAATATTCCTCATCATTCTCCAGATTCAGTACAATGTTGCATTGTAGCTTCTTGCCAATCTTGGTTTTTGAAATGTTCGGATCAAATGATGGATATGATGAAAAACTTGTGTTGCTGTTTGATCCTTTGGAAGAACCTCCCGATGAACTCTTTGCATTGAATGCAGTTTCAACCTTCGGTGACATGTTGGTGGTTTTATCACTGACACCACCTTTGTAATAAAGCCCAATGTCTTGTTCACCATCGAAATCTTTCATTCTTAAAACCTTTCTTTGTTCCATCTCCTGAGCCTCAATCTTTTCAATGAACTTGCTCAGTGTCAGACTGCTAAACCCTTTCTTATTTCTCAACATCATGAGATATGTGCCCCAAGTCTCATATGGCAATGAATCAGCTAGTTTTTCAATCAACTCTTCATTATCTTTCTCGATGCTCAATCTCTTCATGTTAGCTAGCAAATTGCAGTATCTCTCAATGATTTGCTTTGTACTTTCATTTTTCAAACCACGAAACAGATCAAACTCTTTCTTCAGAAGCGATTTTTTTATTCTTGACCATCTCTTGGCTTCCATGAAACTTTGATTTTAAAGCTTTCCATATTGAATAAGAAGTTCCATTGTGTTGCAATAAGACTAAGATATCTTCTTTCACAGCTTGTTGTAGTAGACTTAGCATCATTTTCTCATCTTTGTATTTCTTTCTATTTTCGGCACTCAGATCTTTAATTGCAATAATCTCTTCGTCATCATTCATCGGTCTAACGTATTTCGTCTCGACACATTCCCAAGCATCTAAATAATTTGCTTGTACCCAATTCTCAAAACGTCCTTCCCAACCTTTATACTCCTCGATGTTCATGAGCTTAGGCGGTTTTTGCATCGTCCCCGTTTCATTTTCCAACATCGTGTTCTGTGTGAGAGTAATCAGGGTAACCGGGGTAGCGAATGCGTTGTAGAATTCCTCTTCCATGTTTCGGTTTTTCAAAGTTTCACAAAAACAGTCCTTCAAACGAGATTACAAACTTCAAAAAGAATTCCCTCAAGCGAAATTACACAGTTCAAACGAAATCCCTTTCAAACGGGATACCTCTTTCAAGCGAAATACCTAATTTTGTTTGATGTTTCAAGCGAAATCACACCTTTGAAGCGGAATATGGATTTCAAACGAAATAACCCAATCTTTTCAAGCGGAATACTGGTTCAAGCGGAATAAACCAGTATTTTCAAACGGAATTAGATTCAAAGTGTGATTTCAAGCGAAATCAACAGGTCAGTTCAAGCGAAATTATGCTGATGTCATATTCTCGAGCTGTTTTTCAAGCGGAATTATAGATTTTACTGATTTTAGATCGAATTAAGGTCTGAAACTTTCAAGGCTTTGTTAAAACACTGTTGTGCACATTGTGTGAGAAATTTAGCCGATTTTAACCGTGAAAAGTTGTTTAATTTTGAAAAGAAGGTGTAGAAATTAGAAATTGCTGCTGAATTGGTAAGAACTCTTCTTCCTGAGCTCTGATACCACTTGTAGGATCGTTTTAAGACCCAAACGAGTCGATCAGAAGAGTTTTTCTCAATTCGAAAGGCGGAAACAGACGTATTGAGGTCAATTCAGCTAGAATATCACTTTAAATGTCGATTTGATTGATATAATGACGTTTTACAGCGAGACGACACTTCGGCAGCACTTCGTTGCTCTGACCGGAATTGTTACAAATGAAATCAAGACATAAGTATATATAGGGTTGTAATTTCGCTTGAAGCTGCTTCAAACGGAATTAGATTCCAAGCGGAATCATCCTCAAATGAAATCAGCATACTTCAATCGGAATCAGCATGTTAATTCCGTTTGAAATGACACCGTGTCATTTCAAGCGGAATTACCCTAAAATCCACTTTCTCGTTTTCCGTGCCCTGATTTATCTAGTACAAAACAAGACTTGATACAAGACGAGATCGACAGACGCATGCACCAACAGTCGCTGGGGGCATCAGAAGTAGTAGTAGTAGTAGCACCAATACGCTTGGGCAGCCTGTTCTGCTCGACTGCCTGATCAGTGAGACGATAAGCCAAACGAATAACTTGCTGGATAGTGGCGAGGTTCGCTGCAGTCACATGACACTGGATCTCTGGCACTAAACCTTTGAGGTACAGCTCGATACGCTTGATAGGGCGGTCTACCATAGTAGGACACAAGATAGCCAGCTCATTTGATCTTTTCGTATACGCTTCAATTTCTGATCCCGTCATCTTTAAGTTGTAGAACTCTACTTCCAGCTTGTGGATGTCATCACGATTGCAGTACTCTTCCTTGATCAAATCTTTGAAGTCGTTCCATGGGGTGGCATTAGCAGCAACCAACCCCAGCATTTGGACCTGAGCGTTCCACCACGTGAGTGCTACACCTTCGAGAGTACCAGTAGCATACTTCACCCTACGAGCCTCAGGGCATTCACACATCTCAAAAACAGATTCGAGCTTCTCGAACCAGT
Organism: Helianthus tuberosus; assembly: GCA_030545235.1. Classification (NCBI taxonomy): domain Eukaryota; kingdom Viridiplantae; phylum Streptophyta; class Magnoliopsida; order Asterales; family Asteraceae; genus Helianthus; species Helianthus tuberosus. The sequence continues at coordinate 95,813,955 of CM060357.1, read as the reverse complement.
GGAGGAGGCCTACAGCTCCTTCAGTGCCGTTGAAAGTAGTAGGTCGGCAGTCCATAAAAGTTTTGAAAGTACACACAGGAGGCTGAGCATGTTAACCTGTCGTGCGAGTAAGAAGAGACGAAGTTAAACACAAGTGTTGGTTCACGAGAGTAGGATCTAAAGATCCTAGAGTAAGTTGCAATGGCAGGTTATACCTCCTGCCTGAGCGGCTGCTAGTGCTGCAGCAACTTGTACATTGATTAAAGCCGTCAGCTGGGCTTGAGTTAGGTTGATACGTCCACTCATGATCTTCATATCAAAGGAAACATGAGTGAGAAAGGTGTCGCGAAAGTGCGATGACAGAAGAGAGTAAGCACACATGTGTTTCAAACAATAGTTGCTACATCTATCTAATCATACCCTGAACAGTGTACTATGTAACTAACAAGTATGTAATATAAACATAAACCATATCACCTAGAATGTTGAGTCTTGCACGTGGAGCGAAGCGTCGTTGTCGATCGTTGGACACTGTACAGGTTATAGTCTGGTTTTGTCAAAAAGCTTTTCCCTTTTTAAAACCAAGTTCACTATAACCAATTGCTCTGATACCAATCTGTCACACCCCCAAAATCCACAAGCGGGGTATCACCGCATGGAGGCGTGACTGACCAGGATCAAGCCACCAATCATATTGAACAACGTAATTAAGTAAGTAAAACCAACCACAATATAATTGGTGTTCAAAAGAAAGTAACCGACTTTAAGTTAACAGCGGAAGCATAAAATGTAAAACCCAAACATAAGTGATAAGTTCATAAAGTTTAAGTGTTTAACATGGAACTCAACAGTCCAGTTCCACAACGACCCCTCCTCCCTGTGCAAGCTCCATAAGCACCTAACGACCTGCAAGGCATGTAAGAATGAGTCAACAACAAAGTTGAGCGAGTTCACAGTTGGTTGTTTAGTTGTACAAGTCTGTTTTGAAAACCATAAGTTGTTTCGTAAACCACGAATTAACCAGTATCTTTGTTTCCCAAACCATATCCATAATCAGTGGGGGCTTCCCCATGTGAACCACTAGACCGTTACCATATCGACAACTGACGAAAATAAGTTGTGCCCTACGTCAATGTCTATCATCATTGACTAAGTGCCCAGATCCATTAGTACACGCCCGTCCTACCGGCACGGTGTGGGGCTTGTCAACCCTAATAGCGCTATTAACTAATCACCCGCTCGCTATTGGCCCGGCGATTAAGTCGATATAAAAATAAGGGACTTCATGATAGAGTTTTGTCTAGTAAGTTAAGGTTGTTGTCCTACCCAAGGAGGACGAACGTACGTATTCTACCCAAGGAGAATACGCTGGATAAATATTGGCATCCTACCCATGGAGGATGGCGGTACATATCCTACCCAAGGAGGACATGTAGGTTCCGTTTTAATTCTTTAACCCATTCCCAACCACCGGGAATCCCATGCCTGAGAAAGTGTGTTAACTCACCTCGGTTTGCTCGGTATGCTTAATTACTTGACCACAATTAGTTCAATCAAAGCCTATAGTATGCATGTATACACAATCAGTTTACGTTCGTAATGATTCACATGCAATCTAACATCGCAAAGTGTGCTTGGCAGTTAACATCAGGTAACACGTAAACAGTAATTTCAAGTTCATACAATTCACGCTTCACATAATTGATTTCTCAATCTATTCTAACATAGTTATCCTTTAACAGACTTAACAGACTTAACTGAGTTACTGTGATGGATTCCCAACTTGACGAACACTCCATTTTCGTCGCAATCCCCCTTTGGCGAAAAACCCAGGCGGCGAACTCCCGAGAGCGACGAAATCCCACAGATTTCGTCGACCTTAAGGTATGACGAAATCCCACAGATTTCGTCGTGAGTGCAATTTCGTCGGAACAAGGGTTTTTGTCGAGTAAAAATAATCATCATCAACAGTTACACAACCAGAAACCCTAATGATTATCTAACAGTTACGTCGACTTCAACAAACAATCGCTCAATCAGATCAAACCAACAACTATAACACACACCCTAGATTAACAGGTTATCATCATGCTCACACCATTCCACCGATTCATTAATATACAAAAGCAACTGTTATCATGTATCGTAAAGCATCAACATATCGTAAAGCATCAACATGAACATCAACTGCAAATGGGGAACCATAAAGAATACCAATCATGAGAGCCCTAAATTCACACACTATCCACAACTGATACAATCACGTAGATCTAATTATTTACCCACAAAATCATCATCTAATCATATGATCATAATCATTACACGATAACAGTTAATTCATGATGCCAAACAAATAGTCAATAGTGATTTCAATCAAATAATCATAAAATGGTTGGTCACTAACCTAAACAGGAGGAACAATAAGCCGATCGATGAATGAGACTTCGAGTGTTCAAGGCTGCCGTCGCACACAGAGATAGGGAGAGACTCTAGGGTTTTGCTAATAGTAGTTTACGTAACCTACTAAGGTTATATGATCGAATAGTTATCAACTGGGCCTCTCATGGGCTTTACCAGGAAATGGGTCGGCGAAATCCCTTGATTTCGTCATGAGGGTTATGGCGAAAACCCTTGGGTTTTCGTCGGGCAGGCTAATGGCGAAAACCCTCTTGGTTTTCGTCATGCACATTTAAATATATATATATACATATATATATATATATATATATTAATAGCACATGACATATTTCACAAAGTCCATGTTTAACATTTAACCAGTTAACACTAAACAGCAATTTACAATCAAATAACCAGGTGCACATAAAAGAACGCAACGAATTAAGAAAACACAGTTGCGAGAAAAGACCTTGAAAACTCGGGTTGTCACATAAGACTGTGTCTGGGTCTACGCAGCCCGCGACAGACTGTCAGACAGAAGCTTTGAATCTGGTCATTTGAGCTGGTTTTGATCCTTGTTTTGCAATACCATTTGACGGTTTTTGAGTTCCCCATATTTTGTAAACAATGGGTAACACTTGGATGGCTAGGATTAAAGCACAAATTTCAAGAAACGATCCTAACGGTTCTTGGAATTCTATAAATACCCACCATTTTTCATTCATTCAACTCATAATTTGATACAATCTACTCTAATTTGGAGTGTATACTTCATACCTGAGCAATTTTGAATCAAAAATTCCTTGCTTGGACCTTTTGTAAGCTTCTTTCATGCTTGTTATTGCTTTTCAAGCATGAAAGTCAAACACTACCAGGTTATGGTCAACACAAAGTTTGTTTGAACTTTGCAACGTGAGCGTAATCACGATGGTTATAGTCCCTTGTGACTATACCTACTGATTACCACGTCGATTAGTCGAAGTGACGAGTCAAAGTTTCGGTCAAAATACGTGTTTATGCGTATTTTGTATCGAAGCTATTTTTGGGTATCAAAACACTTTGTTTTGATATCAAACCTGTTTTCTAACTTAGTTAAGGATGTTTTAACTTGTTTAACTCGTCACTTTTAGTCTAGTGCTTGTATAGGGTCGTAAGATGAGCGGTCTTAACAACCGCTTAGACTTTCGAACCCGACCCGTTTGGTCGATCGTTAGGATCCGACCAAGCATATTTTGTGACCATAGTTGTATAGGGAATAACCTTCCGAGGTTATACCTTATGGCCACTATAAGTCCAGGAACACTACATAATCGGATATCAAACACTAATCAAAGCGCGGAATACTGAGAAAAGTGTTAAGAACAAGAACAATCAATCGATTATAACAACCAAGGTGCACACGGTTTCTAGAGAACCGTCTGGTACACCAACACAAGAATTCGATAACTCTAAGAAGAACAATAACCTCAACAGCCTCTCTAAAATGTCTACCCTAATAATGAACTAGGTTCACCCTATTTATAGTTACATAGGGTGACCTAGTTACAGACTGGGCCAGGCCCACATGCACAATATTACTAACCAAACAAGCCCAAATCACTTAAATAGCCCACATGGCTTATCCCAATATTATCTAACCCACTACAAGGCTAAGCCCAATAGCCTATAATTGTGTTTGATAAAGATAAGCGTAAACCTACCCAATTATAGGGCCTTACAATATCCCCCTAGGTTTATGCTGTCTTTATCAAACTGTTGTCTTCATCATGAATATGTGGGAAGATGCTTTATCTCTTAATCTTCAAACTTGGGCTCTTTGTTCTTCTTATCACAATCAGCTTTGCTTGAAGATCTTGTTGAAAAGAATGCAAGCGGAGGATTCTCAGCAACTCTTTTCTTTGTAAATGTCTTCAATTTCAAGCAGGTTCACAGGTACCTCTTCAAATGTACTATCACTGTCAGATGATGACTTGTATCTAGTTTTTCTGACTCAGGCACATCTTGTTGTTGTGATGCTTCACGCTTTATCAGCAGCCAACAACATCTCATTCTTCAATAACCAATGTTTCTTGATTTAAATCAAATTCTGCACATGCTCAGAAATTCATAAGCAACATTTCTAAACAACAGAAGGAAAGTAGCACATGAACACTCGGTACATCCAAGTATTTGTACTCGGATTTTTACAATTCAAATTTCATTCAATTTATGATGATCAATCAAATCTTCAAGAACGGTTAATATTTTTAATAAAACAAATAAGCACTCTATTTTTGGAATTTTGATTTTATAAAAACTAACAATATAAACTAAAACACCAATAAACAAAGAAACTAATATACAATTACAATTTGCAATTTGCAATGGGATCAAATCACCGTGTTTCAGGCCAGACTACACTTATCAACACTAATTTACTCTGGTAGATCCGAGCGATTGCCAGTATGTTTTTCCTCTTAAACTTATCTCCATAGGCTTTTATCAAATAACTGACTGCAACTTATTTATCATGTTTTTCATTTTAAATTATATGGACACTCAAGTCAATCACGGTCAAATCCCGGAATTTTAGATTTGAACAGACTATCATACGAGTAGTTTCCCTACCACATATTTCACAAGCCCGTTCTAGGATTCTGAAATCTTGACTGGGACTGGATTGAGAAGAGAAAAGAATAGATCAGCAGCAGAGATGGATATAATATACAGATCAAATGAGATTTTCTCAGTTTGATATAGGTTTTTATTTTTGGGTTTCTTTTGGGCACTAGAGGGCCTCTTTCGGGTGTATTTGATCTATAGCACGACAACGTACAGCTAGGTCAGCATGTATCTGGATGCAGCAGAAGCTGACGTTGCCTAGCATCTCCAGGTCTTTGCTCACACAAAACAGAGGAGATACACGAGTTGGTCAGAAAAGATTTCAGAACTAGAACGAAATTGTGTGTATCGGGACGTCTCACACGCATTCAAATAACCTTGTCCTAATTCCAAGTGACGTTCTTTCCTGAGGTCATAGATTAATATCAGTGTTCTACGCAGTACCAGTCAAAGAGTCTAGCCATCAGGATAAAGCCTACCAGCACATCATTCTGGAGTCAGACCATTTCAATATTGGTCTTACATGAGTCAGCCTTAATCCACATAGTGAAACTATTTCATTTCCCATGTATGCAACAAAATATTTGATTTTTCTGATTTTTCGAATGTTTTTGTATTTTCTCATTTTCTCTATTTATAGATATCTCTGGATATCCCCCTAAATTTGTGCATAAATTTTATGCGCAATTTTACCTAACAACGAAAACATATATACAAAGAGAAACACAAAAGAAAAGCTAAAATATTTTTGTTGTTTTTGCCTAACCGTTCCATCATAAGATTTAAGATTAATCAATATCAAAGTTAGAATGCAAAATTTAAATTTGTACATTTTCGCTGATCTTGTCTTACCTCTCTTATCTCCTTTAAAAGAAACATGTCAACTGTAAAGAAATATACCTTTTGCAACAGTGAAATGTTACCCGTTTTGTCTCTGGAACAACCGCTATCAACATCCAAGGATTGTCAACAGCTCCTCCTTAGTTGTCCCTGAAAAGTAAGGAGATTAGCAAGATATTGGTACCCAGGCCATCGTGGTCCTGGGTATTCCAGAAGCATCAACGTAGGACACTTCTCAAAAGCACATGCCCCCTATAGATTCAAGGACTGGTGATGTCGCTGCTTTGTGTTTTGCCCTCCAAACTTGTTTAGGCTTCTCTAATTTCTTAGGAGCCTTGGGCAAAACATTCTGCTTTTCAACCTTTTTGTTTTTCAAAACTTGTTTTGGTTTCAAAGCTTGTTTTCGTTTAGTTTTTGCAGCATTCCAGTCCCCATCAGATGGTTTAACCTTGGGACTCTTATTCATCATTGCCTTAGGCTTTTCAACCTTCATCGGCTTAGAATAAGATATGTCCCTTGGTGTAACCTTCTGATGTTGTGTATAGTATGGCACGTAGGGACGATGTGTGCAATTCCAAGCAATGTGACCGGGTATGCCACAGTTGTAGCAGGTTTGCTTTTTCACGTAAGGAGCATATCCCGATCCATTCCATCCAACTGATGTTGAATAAGAGTTATAAAATTGGTTGGATGATTTGTGTGCAGTTTGTTCAGTCTTTTTCCCTTGTTTCTTATGTCCCTGTTTACAACAGTTAGCACATTCATTGGATTTAACATTTTCATTTCTAACTGTTGGCTTTGGAGGCACATATTTATTTGTAGGGCCTCACAAAGCTTGCTCAGAAACAGCCTTTTTCACATAAGGAGGAGCATCAGCAGATAAATTTGATGTTTTTAAACAAACATCGTCAGCTTTTTGACAAACAATATCATCCTCCTCAACCCAATCCTCTACTATTACCTCATCTGCACATGAAGTAGAAGCATCAGTAACGTTCAGTTTTTCACAAACGGTGGCAGGCGAAGCCATAGTAACATGGTCATTCTCGAGTGACACCGTTTGTTCAGTAGTTTCAGAATCATCAATATTCAAAGATGGAGCAGAGGCTTCAGTTGTCAATTCACCACTAATCTTAACAGAAGCTCCTGATGTCGATTCTGATTCTACTTTTATCTGATCTGATTCAACTTCTTCCGGTGATTCACTACTAGACTCAGCTGAATCAACTAACCTCGACTTTTCACAGTTAGCTGTCTCTGAGGAGTCACATGACGAATCAGATGAAGAATTCGATTCATTTTGAGATGCCTCTGCCTCCTCAGGTGATGCACTATTGACACTACATGATTCGCCCATTTCTGATTTCTTAGAAGTGGATGTCTCAGAAGTGTCACAAGATATGTCATATGACGAGGCAGATTCACTTTGTTTGCCCCTATTGAATTCTTTCACAAACTCAGTCAAACCTCTTAACATAGCAAACTCGATGTTGTCTACATTAACTCTAGGCTCTGTTAATTCAGACTCTTTTGTTTGAGGTTGCACTTCAGATGAATTTTGAGAAAAACTTGACACAGTATTATCTAATACTTGAAAATGTTTGTCAATGTTCGCATTATTCTCAAAATTCAGAGTCTTGGTTTGCTTTAAAACATCAGCAGGTTTCACGAAAGTTTTATCAAATGCCTGTTTTTCTAGAACAATTTCAGTTTTATCTGGCCTTGTGATTTTGACTTTCTTCGGCTTAACAGGCTCAACCTTCCTATCCCCGGGCTTCCCATATTCTATTTCAGGCAAGTCGGCTATCTCCTCCTCAGTCATAGGAATAGAGGTGTAATTGTGATTGTATGGTGGAGGTATGGATACAAATCCCAACCCTTTATTCCTCACTTCCTTCTTACTGTATTTTAACTGTTGATTAATCATCTTTTCGACCTTTTCACTAGAAACATCAAAGTTTTTGAAATTAAATTCCGTATTTTCGAAAGTCGATTTTAAGTCGTTTAATTCAACAGTTAATTTTTCAGATGGCTCCTTGAAGTGGAGATATCGACATTTTGCTTCGCTTAGATCACTATGCAACTTTTGAATGTCACGTTTTCGATCCTCTACCATTTCCTTATACCCATCCAGTTTCTTTTTAACTTCGTAGCTACTGGATTTGGTACATTGAAGTTGCATAGTAAGCGATTGAGCCTGTTCTTTAAAACCTTTTACTTTCTCTCTACATTTTACAGTACAACAAACATCATCTACACATACCTCAGCCTCAGAAGGAGTGTAGTCGTGAATTTGAATACCTTGAGTAGACTGCTTGTCAGCCTTGTCATATGATTTGATGAGTGAGATCAGCTCATCCGGCTTCATTTTGTAACAGTAGCAGTCGGTTGTCACAATTATCTGATTAACATTCCTAAACCAACTACAGTTTGCCTGATCTGGAATCTTTTTTATAGCATCCAGAAGCTTTGTGTTGCTCGTGCGATTAGACACCTCAATCTCAGCCTTCTCCATTTCAGAGAGCAGTTCAGCAAACCGGCCTGTAATTGCTTCTATAGATTCACCATATGAGTATCTGAATCCTTGAAATTCATGCTCAAGCACTTCTCTCTTAGAAGACATTTTTAAGAATTTTAACTGTGATCCCCCGAAAGTATGATCCCCTGAAAATGTGATTCCCCAAAGATGTGATCCCCCGAAAATGTGCGTTTTAACTATTTCTTCAACACAAGCCCAAAGAAAGAACCCGTGTACTCGCTAACTCAAGCCTTTGAAAAATGCACGAACCAGTTTCCCTGTACCACGCCTCCAAACCTATCAAAACTTATCACCAAACAACAACCAACCCCCTTTTTTATTAGATTTCAAAATGTAATTAATATAACTATTATTATTATTATAATTATTATTAATAATTTAGTAATGATTACCAAATGATTATGTTATTATTAATATTATTATTATTTTAACAAAATAATAAAAACCTAAAAACTGTTATCGTCTTCTTCGTTTCAACCGAACTTCCAAAACCCTAATTCCTTTTCAGCCGCCAAGAATCCCTTTAGTGAATTCTGATGAAGAGATGGTGAGACGATGATGACAGTAAGACGATGACAGTGATGTATCGGATTGTCGGAGAAGATGTGGAGGAGGTTAATGATGAACGGTAGTGGAGGTGATGATGGTTTGAGGTAGTGGTTCATCGGCAACGGTAGATGATAACAACCGAAGATCGAGTTGGTTATGGTGATGAGTTGCAGGTTAAGGTCGTCAGAGAGAATGCCGAAGGTGATGACACGATGGTTTATGGTGATGTTATGGATGATATTAAACGATGATGAAGGTGCCGATGATGATGGAGTGATGGTGGTTTACTGTTGCGGGATCGGAGTACGGTGTCGGTGTGCAAAATCGAAAACCCGAACTCGATACCGAAACGGAGATGATGAAGATGGCGCTGTGAACGTGATGGTGTGTGGTGTCGTGGTGAATGACCGGTGTTCGGAGGTTGAAGACGATGTGTTGATGATGATTGATCCGATCGCACAAGAATCCCGTAGTCGCACAAGACGGAAATTCAGTCGCACAAGATTGGAATGTTGTAATCGCACAAGAATGATAAGTCGAAAAGTCCAGTCGCACAATTTGAAGATAATCGCACAAGAGGTTTCACATGCAAAGATGATATCTGATGATGTCACTTAAATTGTGAAAACGATGTCTGATGATCGCACAATTTAAAGACTTCAAGGGGACTTGATCGCACAAGTTGAAAAGTCAACCAAAATCAATCGCACAATTCTATATTTGGAAGAAGATCACCAACTGAAATCTCGTAAAACAAGGAAACAATTTAAAACAATTTCCTTATTCTTTCCACCAAATTTTCTAAAAAATAGCAAACACAATACTTTTCGTTCCAAAACAGATCAAACCACCAATATTCAACTGTTCTTCAAATCTTCAACCTGTTCTTCGTGTTCTTCGATCTTCAAAAAAATATCCGATTAAAACCGAGCCTTCGGGAGACTACTTAGGCTCTGATACCAATTATATGTCCAGGAACACTACACAATCGGATATCAAACACTAATCAAAGCGCGGAATACTGAGAAAAGTGTTAAGAACAAGAACAATCAATCGATTATAACAACCAAGGTGCACACGGTTTCTAGAGAACCGTCTGGTACACCAACACAAGAATTCGATAACTCTAAGAAGAACAATAACCTCAACAGCCTCTCTAAAATGTCTACCCTAATAATGAACTAGGTTCACCCTATTTATAGTTACATAGGGTGACCTAGTTACAGACTGGGCCAGGTCCACATGCACAATATTACTAACCAAACAAGCCCAAATCACTTAAATAGCCCACATGGCTTATCCCAATATTATCTAACCCACTACAAGGCTAAGCCCAATAGCCTATAATTGTGTTTGATAAAGATAAGCGTAAACCTACCCAATTATAGGGCCGTACAGCCACTTAGTTTAATTAGTTGTATGATAGGTAGTTTATATATGCCTTAGGAAAATGACCAAAATGCCCTTTTTCATGCATAATTGGTATTTAAGCATATGTAACCTAAACTTTGTCACTTAAACTGATTATGCAACATATATAGTCATATAATACTTGTTATAGGACTAGTTAAGCGTCTCGAACGCGCATTCGCGCGAACGGCGCGTTAAAGTAGCGTAAGCTACCTTAATGGGTCGTAACGGGTCGTAAGTACTTAGGATAGGTTCCGATTTAGAATGTAGGCTTTGTTAAACCATATCACATGACTTCCAATACTCATTTGGTTTACGAGACCTCATTCTACCCGATCTTCCGATTTAGGTGTCGATTTATTAACTAGCGATTCGATTACTAGGTGCTACTTGATTTCCTTGGTTTTACTCGAGCTTTGCTAGTTCACTTAATCAAGGATACTTGCACTTCGATGTGAGTACATAGTTCCCCTATTTTACTGTTTTAAATTGTTTTGGGGTGATTCATATGTGTTAAACGATTTCGATGCTTTCAACGATGATTTCAAAAACGAATACTATGGTTTTTATTAAACAAGAACGATTTTCGATAATGTGAATGAACTTGTTGGACGTATTTACATAACGAATTAGGTTATGGTACCATAGGATCTGACAAATCTCGTTATCAGACTGCACCCATGGTTATGTGTGGGGGTTATGTGGGTAACGACTGAACCTGATGATTGTTAACTTACCCTATGGAGGTTTGTTAATACAAGTTTAACGAGAAACGAGTTACGAAGGTTTGAATGCTGTTAACGAGACGACCAAAAGTAGTTTTCACAATTAAAACGAGAATGATTTGAACGAATGAACGATTTTGAACGAATAAACGATATTGAATGATTTTGAACGATTAGAACGATATGAACAAGTTAAACGATCTGAACAAACGATGGGTTTTTGGTTAGTGTTTAGATAACGGGACGGGTGTAATGTGATAAAAGCATGGTAGATACGCCACTGGTACTTCTTATATATAAGTGTTTTTATCATATTACATACCATAGCGTTATTTAGTTCACTTGGGCGAACGATTTGAAACAATGTCACACAAACGATGTTTACTAAACGATATAAACCATACAAGTTATTTTACGAGAACGATTTATGATTTGTGTTTACATAAACAAATGTTTTGGAGTTAAGATTCATGGCATCTAGGTTTTATAAACCATAACCAATCTGTTTTGACTTGGTTATTCATTTTATAATGCAAATGTTTTACAAAACAAGGTTTTCTAATATCGATTAACAAAGTTGTACGAGTTATTTTCAGACATGTAAACGAGCCATGAATCTAACACTCACACAAAACCTATGTGCTCGCCGGCATTTCTTTGCTGACTTTATTATTACATATGTTTCAGGTGGTGTCGAATGATGTTGATTACGAATAGGATGCATGCTCACATAGGATCTGGACGAGGCCTTAGTGACATAATAACAATGATAGACGATGTTTAACTAGTTTGTTTTTAACTTAAGACGATGTTAATGTTAATAACTAAATAAAACGAAACTTTTGAATCCATGGTTGTGAAACAATAATTCTGCCACTCCACTCCCCGACGTTTCCGCCATGGTTTCGTGTTTTAACACGGTCGAGGTGTGACAGAAGAGTTGGTATCAGAGGCAATGGTTATAGGGAATTAGGTTATTAGTAATGCTTTGACCTAGACTATAACTTTTCTAGGACCCTAACGCGAGTTCACTTGCGTTTAGATTTTAAAACAATGCCGTCACCTATCTTTAGGTGATAACCAAACGAGAACACAATAACAAATCCACTTTGAAAACCAATCATCTCTTCGTAGATGATTTATTATAAGGTTTTGAACCCTCTAAGTTTTCAAAATCTTGTCAAAGTTTGGGTCTTATAATGTGAACACGTGCAATCTGGAAGGGTGGATGCCTGTATCCTGAGTTTTCTGTCTAAGGCTAGAGTGTTCGTACAAATCAACATAATCGGACCAGTCACTCTTACCTGGGAACTCTTGGGATGAGTGTCCACTTATAGGCTAAAGCGTGTCTTCGCGATACATTATATTGACCTATTTACTTTGATTAGTCACTGCGTGTCGTTTGTTTGTTCAAGGTAACGAACGAATGATCGCCTTCCTTGTGTTTTATCGATGTTTTAAATACCTATTTTGTTTATCTAAATATCGATCTCACTCGTTTCTCATGTTTCCTTGTTCTTTTTAGAATATGCCGCCTAGACGTGATCCCGAACAGGATGCTGCAATCGCAGCCCTTGTCGCTCAGCAAATCGCAGTTGTGCTTCCGAACCTAGTAACTCAGATCAATCAAGCGAACAACAACAATAACAATAATGCTCAGTGTAGTTTCAAGAATTTCAATTCAGCTAAACCATTAAAGTTTTCTGGGTCTCAAGGAGCAACTGCGCTCCTGCAATGGTTCGAGAGACTCGAAAGTACATTTAGGCATGTTCAATGTCCGAATGAGCGAAAGGTTGAGTTTGCGTCAAGTGTGTTGGAGAAGCGTTCTCTAACATGGTAGAATGGTGTGATGCGTGATAGGGGTGTTGATGTGGCAATGGCACAAACGTGGGAAGAGCTTCGAGCTCTCATGATGAAAGAATTCTGTCCCCGTCACGAGATTAGGGCTTTGGAACGAGAATTCGACGATTTGAAACAAGATAGGGGAGAACACCGTGCGTATACGGATCGTTATGAGGAGCTCAGTTTGTTGTGCCCTACCATGGTTACCACGTTGGAGAAAGCGATTGAGAGGTATATCGATGGTCTACTCGATACTGTACAAGATATTGTCATTGGTAGTAATCCTACCACTGTTCGTCAAGCGATTGAATTGGTTGCTACTCTGACTGAGTCTCAAGTCAGAAAAGGTAAACTGACCCGCAAGGGTGACAAGAAGCAGTCGACCGATTCCGCTCAAGACAAGGGTAAAGTCAAGGGTAAGAAAGGCGAGTCTTCTAGGAGGTCGAGGAAGCGAAAGGCTTCCCAGAATTTTGCTGTCACTGCACAAAATGCTCAGAATCCACCAGCACAACCTCCTACAAAGAAACAATATGCTGGTACCGCACCTCACTGCAATAGGTGCAATGGTCATCATGCGACCCAACAGGCTTGTAAACAGTGTACTACCTGTGGTAAACTTGGGCACACAGCCAACATTTGTCGTTTGGGTTAGAATCAAGCCGCTCAGATTCCAGCACAAGCTCCAGCTCAAGGAAACACTGCTAGATTTCCACCTGGTTCATGTTACATCTGCGGTGAAATGGGTCATTTCCACAACAACTGCCCGAGATTGGTGAACCCGAATGCGAATGCGAATGTGAATCCCGCTCGTGGACGAGCGTACAACTTGAACGCCAACGAGGCTAGAGCTGACAACAAGGTTGTTAATGGTACGTTCCTAGTTAACAATCAACCTGCATCTGTTCCTTTGGATTCTAGTGCCGATAGAAGTTTCATTTTGTTATCTTTTGAGCCTTTGCTTGCGATACCTAGAACTAAACCGAGGAAACCCTTATCTGTCGAAGTTGCTACTGGTAAACCTCTCGTGCTCAATTCTATGATTCGCGATTGTCAATTGAACCTCGATAACCATCTTTTTCCAATTGACCTCATACCGATGCAACTTGGGAGTTTTGATATTATCGTATGAATGGATTGGTTGACTAAACATCATGCTGAGGTGGTTTGTTTCGATAAGATTGTTCGTATTCCTCTTTCTTCTGGTGAAGTTTTAGAAGTTCGTGGCGAGAAACCATCTGGTGGATTGAAACTCATGTCGTGTACGAAAGCTCAAAGTTATTTACGAAAAGGATATGTTGCATTTCTGGCACATGTCACCGAGGAGAAAGGCAAGAGCAAGTGTATTCAATATATTCCGATTGTACAAGATTATCCAGAGGTGTTTCCTGATGAACTGCCTGGTTTGCCTCCGGTTCGTCAAGTCGAGTTTCATATTGATCTTGTACCCGATGCTAACCCGATTGCGAAAGAACCTTATCGTCTTACCCTCTGAGATGCAAGAATTATCGAAACAGCTTCAAGAGTTATCTGACAAAGGATTCATCCGGCCGAGTTATTCACCTTGGGGTGCTCCTGTCCTGTTTATGAAAAAGAAAGATGGGTATTTTCGAATGTGTATCGATTATCGTGAGCTTAACAAACTTACCATCAAGAATCGATATCCCCTACCATGAATCGATGATCTTTTTGATCAGCTGCAATGTGCTTCATGTTTTTCTAAGATCGATTTGCGTTCTGGGTATCATCAACTTCGTGTACTCGAAGAAGATATTCCCAAAACTGCCTTCCGCACGAGATATGGTCACAACGAGTTCACTGCCATGCCTTTTGGTTTGACGAATACCCCAGCCATTTTCATGGATTTAATGAATAGGGTTTGTAAACCTTATTTAGACAAGTTTATCATTGTGTTTATTGACGACATTCTTATTTATTCGAAGTCTCGAGCCGATCACGAACAACACCTTCGTCTAACAATGGAACTTCTGAAGAAGGAACAACTTTTTGCTAAGTTCTCCAAGTGTGAATTCTGGCTTAAAGAAGTTCAGTTTTTGGGTCATATTGTTAACGAGCAGGGTATTCATGTGGATCCTACCAAAATAGCTACTATTAAGGATTGGAATACACCTACGACACCTACAGAAGTTCGGTCTTTTCTTGGTCTTGCTGGATATTATCGACGATTTATTTCGAACTTCTCGAAGATTGCGGTTCCTCTCACTGAGTTAACTCAAAAGAATAATCCTTTTGAGTGGGGACCTAAACAAGAAGAAGCGTTCCAAACGCTGAAATGAAAACTATGTGATGCTCCTGTTTTATCTTTGCCCGAGGGAAACGATGATTTCGTTGTCTATTGTGACGCATCAAATCTAGGCCTTGGTTGTGTTCTTATGTAACGAGGTAAAGTCATAGCCTATGCGTCAAGACAATTGAAAGTTCACGAGAAGAACTACACAACTCATGATCTTGAGTTGGGTGCTGTGGTATTTGCTCTCAAAATCTGGAGACACTATCTTTATGGCACAAAATGTGTGGTTTTCACAGACCACAAAAGTCTCCAGCACATTCTTAATCAGAAGGAGCTAAACATGAGGCAACGACGCTGGGTTGAGCTATTGAATGATTACGATTGCGAAATTCGCTACCATCCTGGTAAGGCGAATGTCGTAGCCGATGCTCTAAGCCGAAAGGAACGAGTCAAGCTTCACTCTGTTCAAACTCTATCTGATATCCAATCACGTGTCCTTCAAGCTCAACGATCATGTGTAACCAAAGGCTTATTGAAATATGAGCTACCACTTCAACTTGAGCTTAAACTCGAAACGAAAGACGATGGGTTATTCTATTTCAAAAATCGTTTATGGATTCCGAAACAAGACGATCTTCACACTTTAGTGATGGACGAATCTCACAAGTCTCGATATTCTATTCATCCTAGTGCTGACAAAATGTATAAGGATCTTCGTACTCAATATTGGTGGCCTGGTATGAAGAAAGATACTGCTTTGTATGTATCGAAATGCCTAACTTGTCTCAAAGTCAAGGCTGAACATCAAGGACCATATATGGTTTGCTTGTACAACCAGAGATACCGATATGGAAGTGGGAGAACATTGCAATGGATCTTATCACTACGCTACCGCGTACATCTAAAGGTCACGATGCTATTTGGGTTGTTATCGATCGATTAACAAAATCAGCTCACTTTTTACCGATTCACGGGGATCTATCTACTGATAAACTTGCCAAGATTTATGTTGATGAGAGTGTATCTCGACATGGTGTTCCTTTGGATATCATATCTGATCGTGGTGCTCGATTTTCATCTCATTTCTGGAAGACCATGCAATCTGCTTTGGGAACTCAACTAAATCTAAGCACTGCTTATCATCCCAAACAGATGGACAAACTGAGAGAACGATACAAACATTGGAGGATATGCTTAGAGCATGCGTGATAGACTTTGGTGGTAATTGGGATTCTCATCTGCCATTGATCGAGTTCTCTTATAACAATAGTTATCATGCTAGCATCAATATGGCACCATTCGAAGATTTATACGGTCAAAAATGTCGTTCACCTGTCTGTTGGAATGAGATCGGTGAAGCTCAGCTTACTGGACCTGAGCTCATTCTGGAAACAACAGAGAAAATCAAGAAAATTCGCGATAACCTTCTGACAGCTAGAAGCCGTCAAAAGAGTTATGCGGATATGCGACGCAAGCCCTTGGAATTTCAAGTCGAAGACCGTGTCCTACTCAAGGTATCCCCTTGGAAGGGAGTGGTGAGATTTGGAAAGAAAGGAAAACTTGCACCACGATATGTTGGACCATTTAAGATTGTTGAAAGAATTGGAAGGTTGCCTATCGACTTGAGCTACCTCCTGAACTTGGGAATATTCACCCAACATTCCACGTGTCCAATTTATGAAAGTGTTTAGCCGATGCTGATCTTCACATTCCACTCGATGAAATTCAAGTTGATGAAACGATGCACTTTGTCGAGAAACCTATGGAGATAATGGACCGTGCAGTCAAACAGTTGAAGAACAAACGAATTCAATTGGTCAAAGCTCGCTGGGAGTCCAAAAGTGGCCCAGACTTTACTTGGGAACGTGAGGACCAAATGAAAGCGAGATATCCACATTTGTTTTCACAAGTTTCCTCTAGTTAAAATTTCGGGACGAAATTTCCTAAAGTAGGGGAGACTGTGACAACTGTGCTCTGTAAACGATGTACGATGTAAAACAATATCAATTATCAATAAAACGATGTGTTTTGGTGTTAATATTTGTGTAATTGTGTTTGATGATTTTACGATTTGATTCGAGTTCGATTTCAAGTTTTAAATAGCTTTCTGGAAAGTTATACGCAAACTGATGCGTAAACGTAATCAGTTTAACGCGACAAACACTCTAGAATAGTGAAATAGGCTTAACATACCTTAAATAACCTAAACATAACTTAGAAATAAGTTTTGGAGGGTTTGGTGTGTCGAAAACAAGTTTATTCGATCGCAGAGACTATTTGTGTCAAACTGCGAAACTACACCGATTTGCATGGCAACGAACATTCCGGAACTTGATCATAAGCTAAACATACCCTAAATATCCTTTACATAGCTTAGAAATAGGCTTTGAGGGGTTCGGTATGCGACAATAGAGTTATTTGATCAACAGGGACTAAAAGCGTCAAAAAGTGCATAAGTTTGCATTTTCGTGCATATCTTACGTTCTGAACATCCCCGGACATCCAAAAAAATTTTAATCATTAAAATATTTTATTTTAGTGATTGAAATGCAAAAATACCATTCGTCGTGTAATTTGGATCGTTTTCGCGTCCGTTCGAGTTTTCGTCGTAATTAACCGAATAACGCAACCATACGACCAAATGAACCGACATCCGAGATGTTTTTGAGTATATTTTAAGTTCCCTATACTTTAACTTCATTTTAGAGCCTTGAAATGGGGTTAACGGGGCTTAAACGTGTCAAAAATGCATCAAAAACCAAGTTTCAGGCCTGCAGGGTCTAAAACTGACAATCTGCCAAACTTCCCTAGGAGGGGCGCGTAAGACTGTGTCTGGGTCTACGCGGCCCGCGATAGACTTTCAGACAGAAGCATTGAATCTGGTCATTTGAGCTGGTTTTGATGGTTTTGATCCTAGTTTTGCAATACCATTTGATGGTTTTTTTAGTTCCCCATGTTTTGTAAACAATGGGTAACACTTGGATGGCTAGGATTAAAGCACAAATTTCGAGAAACAATCCTAACGGTTCTTGGAATTCTATAAATACCCACCATTTTTCATTCATTCAACTCACAATTTGATTCAATCTGCTCTAAGTTGGAGTGTATACTTCATACCTGAGCAATTTTGAATCAAAACTTCCTTGCTTGGACCTTTTGTAAGCTTCTTTCATGCCTGTTATTGCTTTTTAAGCATGAAAGTCAAACAGTGTTTGACTTTCTACTTTGACCAGGTTATGATCAACATAAAGTTCATTTGAACTTTGCAACGTGAGCGTAATCACGATGGTTATAGTCCCTTGTGACTATACCTACTAATTAGCACGTCGATTAGTCGAAGTGACGAGTCAAAGTTTCGCTCAAAATACGTGTTTATGCGTATTTTGCATCAAAGCTATTTTCGGGTATCAAAACACTTTGTTTTGATATCAAACCTGTTTTCTAACTTAGTTAAGCATGTTTTAACATGTTTAACTCGTCACTTTTAGTCTAGTGCTTGTATAGGGTCGTAAGATAAGCGGTCTTAACAACCGGTTAGACTTTCGAACCCGACCCATTTGGTCGATCATTAGGATCTGACCAAGCATATTTTGTGACCATAGTTGTATAGGGAATAACCTTCCGAGGTTATACCTTATGGCCAGTTAGTTTAATTAGTTGTATGATAGGTAGTCTATATGCCTTAGAAAAATGACCAAAATGCCATTTTCATGCATAATTGGTATTTAAGCATATGTAACCTAAACTTTGTCACTTAAACTAATTATGCAACATATATAGGCATATAATACTTGTCATAGGATTAGCTAGGCGTCTCGAACGCGCATTCACGCGAACGACGCGTTAAAATAGCGTAAGCTACCTTAATGGGTCGTAACGGGTCATAAGCACTTAGGATAGGTTCCGATTTAGAATGTAGGCTTTGTTAAACCATATCACATGAGTTCCAATACTAATTTGGTTTACGAGACCTCATTCTACCCGATCTTCCGATTTAGGTGTCGATTTATTAACTAGCAATTCGATTACTAGGTGCTACTTGATTTCCTTGGTTTTACTCGAGCTTTGCTAGTTCACTTAATCAAGGATACTTGCACTTCGATGTGAGTACATAGTTCCCCTATTTTACTGTTTTAATTTTTTTTGGGGTGATTCATATGTGTTAAACGATTTCGATGCTTTCAAGGATGATTTCAAAAACGAATACTATGGTTTATATTAAACAAGAACGATTTTCGATAATGTGAACGAACTTGTTGGATGTATTTACATAACGAATAACATTCATTAATTTTGGCCGAACCGACCAGTATTAGGTTATGGTACCATAGGATCTGACAAATCTCGTTATCAGACTGCACCCATGGTTATGTGTGGGGGTTATGTGGGTAACGACTGAACCTGATGATTGTTAACTTACCCTATGGAGGTCTGTTAATACGAGTTGAATGAGAAACGCGTTACGAATGTTTGAATGTTGTTAACGAGACGACCAAAAGTAGTTTTCACAATTAAAACGAGAACGATTTGAACGAATGAACGATTTTGAATGAATAAACGATTTTGAACGATTAGAACGATTTGAACAAGTTAAACGATCTGAACAAACGATAGGTGTTTGGTTAGTGTTTAGATAACGGGACGAACGATTTAGTTCAGTTGGGCGAATGATTTGAAACAATGTCACACAAACGATGTTTACTAAATGATATAAACCATACAAGTTATTTTACGAGAACGATTTACGATTTGGGTTTACATAAACAAATGTTTTGGAGTTAAGATTCATGGCATCGAGGTTTTATGAACCATAACCAATCTGTTTTGACTTGGTTATTCATTTTATAATACAAATGTTTTACAAAACAAGGTTTTCTAATATCGATTAACAAAGTTGTACGAGTTATTTTCAGACGTATAAACGAGCCATGAATCTAACACTCACACAAAACCTATGTGCTCGCCGACATTTCTTTGTTGACTTTATTTTTACATATGTTTCAGGTGGTGTCGAATGATGTTGATTACGAATAGGATGCATGCTCACATAGGATCTGGACGAGGCCTTAGTGACATAATAACAATGATAGATGATGTTTAACTTGTTTGTTTTTAACTTAAGACGATGTTAATGTTAATAACTAAATAAAACACAACATTTGAATCCATGGTTGTGAAACAATAATTCTGCCACTCCACTCCCCAACGTTTCCGCTGCGGTTTCGTTGTTTTAACGCGGTCGGGGTGTGACAACGGGGGCGTGTTGAGCCTAATGCAGACAATTGTAATTAATGAAGAAAGATAAAGAGGATAGCCATGGGGCCGTGTCCGGGCTTCTGTTCAGGCTATAAATAGGGGTGCTTGGTTCACTTCAAATGCATCCCTTGGCAAACCACCTCTCTCCCACTTCACCACCACTCCACCACCACTACAGCACCCATATCCACCACCATCATCCGTCATCCACCTTAGAGTGTGTGTAGTAGTCTCGGGATCCAAGATTGATCGTAAGAGTTCTTGTCAATCAAAGGCCATGTTTGCCTAAGTCTCTTACATCACTTGGTGAAGACAAACATTTAATGTAATACTTTTGATTTTTAATCTTTTCGCACTTTTTATTTGGTTTTGTATTAATGAATTTAATAACTAATTTCTTATGTTGAAGGTGAAACTTCTTTATCATTTGTCCGTGGTGTCTTTGCATTACTTTACTGTCTATATAAAGTAAAAGATTTTCACCATTCATATCTCTACGGTCTGTATAGAGATATGTTGGCTACCTGGTCGGGGGTTAAGGGGATGGTTTAGTAAGGTTCTTGCCTTGTTCAGTGTATAGACCCTGCAAGGACCTGGGTCAAGCTTACTAGGACCTCCTTCAATACCCACTGGTATTGGATGGCGGGGGTGCGAATGGTTTGATCCCCTCATATGTAAACTACTATTAATACATTAACCCGACTACTTGGGATTGTATCCCTGCTGACTCAAACCACTTAGCCGAGGGTAACGTCGCCTTCAAAAGAGGGGCCTACCACTTTACGCATTAATAACTTAATTAATTATCTTTCAATATTCCGACCCTTTGGGATTGTATCCTTGCTGACTCAAACCACTGGGTTGAGGGTAACATCACCTTCAAAAGAGGGGCCTACTACTATAACTAAGATAATCTCTTAAAAAGTGCAAAAGTGCGGAAATCATCAAAGGTTACATTAAAGGCGAGTCAGATCCAAGTGATTCATCTTGTCTATCTGTTTCTATTTTATTTTTATTTTTCAGCATTTTAGTTTTTATTTTTCATGTTTAAAACCTTTTCTAAAAATTTTGATTTGATTAGACGTTGAGGATAACCCGGTACTAAAAGCTCTTGTGTCCTTGAACGACCTCGGTATCTTACCAACGCTATACTACGCTTAAGATGGGTGCACTTGCCCATGTGTGTGTTTAGTGTTAGTAGAATATCGTGTTTTATAAATTTAAAACTTGACTAATGTGTTAAAAAGGGCTTAAAATATAAAGAAAAACATATCACACCCAACACACACCACGTTGCAAAACAAGCGGGTCAAACTAGATAATGAGTCAAAACTGGTTCTGGACAAAATAGGCCTAAGTTGAAACTTGTCATTTTATAAATCTTGAAGACCGACAAAACAAGCGGGTAGGATATGATAACGGTTCACAATGGGCCCTGGTTGAAACTTGTCATTTTATTTATAGATATTGAAATTTGAAACAAATTATAACTAGAAAAGACTGACAAAACAAGCGAGTCAGATAGGATTGACAGTTCAGAATTGGTCATCAACATTATGGACTCGGATTGAAACTAAAATTGGTCAGTTTAGAAAAAAAAACATGAGAAGAACACTTAATTTTATGAAACAATGTAGGATTTTTCTAAGTACCTCAACATCATTAAGAAAAATCATTTTCCATCCATGAAGATGAGCTCTAATAGCAATGTACATGTCCTCAACGGTGGTCCTCTCCAACCAGCCACCTGACCCCTTCAATGCCTTATTTCGCTACACTCCCGCAGTTTCGTTGAACCCAAAATAGTTCAAGGAAATCCCATTCACCTGTTGTTGCTCTTCAAAATGGAATACTAAGTTAACTTGCTGCAATCATGTTAGCCGATTCTCATCCCTGTTTACAAATGACCACTTTGCATGCACCAGTAACAATTCCTCGTTGTCCTACAAAATGACAACTAAATTCACACTAAATTCATTAATAACCCAAACGAAAACAAGAAAAAAACAAATTAACTTAACATGGGGAACTCTATTTTCTAAGGAAATTAGGATTGGGTTGGAAATCAGCATTAAAGATGGCAATAGTATTCCTTCACCTTCTATATCACTTCCTTTCCCAAAATCAAACTATTTTTGTTCCTCTTTGTTGTAACCTTGGCCAGCCATTAATCCCCCACAATGTAATTGTATCTGAAGCATAAACAAACTAGATTCCATGGCATGAACTTCAACAGATTTAATATATTTGAAGCGAAGCACAAAACTCACTTTGGAATATTAACAAATAGGTTATATGCATCGAGAAATAATACAACAATTCATTTCCATGCCCATATTTTATCCCTAAATTCCACAAAATCAAGGATATTACATGGAAAGGATGAAAGAATTAACCAATTGAACAAACATTGAAATCTGTAGATTATAAAGAAAATTAGATCTCAAAAATCGAACAAAAAGTGAAAGATGAAGAACAATACCTGCAGATTTAGGAAGGAAATCGATGAAGATAAGTGAGTGAATCCAAAACCAATTAAATAATAATCACTGAATAATGGCATCAGAGATGGCATGCGTATGAAGGATTGACAAAATCAACTGAACGTGATGAAGATAGTGGGTAATACTAGAAACAAGAGAGAAAATAATGAATTGTTATATTGCCAATTTAACATTTTAATTAAAACACCAAGAACAAAATTGATTGGCTGAGATTTGGTCTCACTATTCTCACAAAAGATGGGTGTTCTCATTTAAACCCCCTATATATATATGTATATATATATATATATATATATATATATATATATATATAGTGGAAGGTTCAAATGAAAAAAAAATTGTAAGAAGAAAAAAGAATAAGTTTCAACCAATAAGAATGTTTCATTTTACTTCATTTAATATTTTCATTTAATTTTAGTGTAAGGGTATATTTGTAAAGTTACATAGATCATTAATATATAGTCTTCCTTTTTAATAGCTAACTACATTAAATTTGTAACTTATTTTCAAAAAAAAAATTATTTTTTCAAAAATTAAAAAAAAAAATAATTTAGAGTGTAGGATAAATTACTAGATGTGTAGGATAAATTTGAGCATGTGTATGATAATTTTCAAAATGTGTAGGATAACTTTTTATGTGTGTAGGCAATGAAAATTAGTGTAGACAATAATAGTCTTTATGAGTAATTAATTACTTAAAGATTGTAATAAATGAGATTAAAAAATAACTACTTAATATTTTATATATAGGAAGGTTCATTTGAGAAGAAATTTAATGTGAGAAGAAAAAGAAGAAAGGGCATATTAGTAAAATATTATTTCATTTATAATTCATATCACTAATTTTTCTGTGTTTAATTAAATAGTCAACTAATCATTAAGTATCCTACATATAATCTACAAAACCTACACATTTCAAAATTTTCCTACATATACCCTACACATTATAGAATTTTATCCTACACAGCTGAAATTTATCCTACACACCTCGAAATATATCCTACACAACTCGTAATTTATCCTACACAACTAGTAATTTATTCTACACTTTAAATTAAGTTGTTTTTTTTTAATTTGGAAAAAATATATATTTTGAAAAGGAGTTACAAATTTAATTTAGTTAGTTATTAAAGGGGGTGAATAAAAAATTAATGATTTATGTAAGTTTACCAATATACCCTTATATTAAAATTAAATGCAAATATTAAATGAAGTAAATGAGGCATTCTAATTGGTTGAAACTTTTTCTTTTTTCTTCTTACAAAAAAAATCTTCTCATTTGAACCCTCCGCTATATATATATATATAGGGGGAAGATCATGCGAGAACCACCTCTTATTGCGAGAACCGCGAGAACCAATGTGAACACAACCAAAAATGCCTAAAAATAGCTAAAAATCACACAAAATTTTTTTTTAATATTTTTTATATAAAAATCGCTACTTTTCGAAGCCAAAAAAAAATTAAAAATTTTTTTTTTATGCCACTAAAAGTAGCGATTTGAGCATAAAAATATTAAAAATAAAAAAAATTTAGATTTTTTTTAGATTTTTTTAGGTTTTTTGGGGGTTTAGTTTTTAGCATTTTAGCTTGGGGGGGGGGGGTTTAGGTTATTTTTGGGGGGGGGGTTAGGTTTTTTTTTGGGGGGGGGGGGGTGGGGGTTAGGTTTTTTTAGCTATTTTAGGTTGTGTTCACATTGGTTCTCGCAATAAATGGAGTTCTCGCATGAGCTCCTCCCTATATATATATATATAGGGGTCCGCTAAAATGAAAACCACCTCCAGTTGTAAGAACCATGGGAACTACACCGTACGGGGCGAGTTGGATCAAAAAAAATTTTCATAAACGTAGATGCGTGTATTATAAACACATTTGTAAAAAAAATTCAAAAAAAATGTCGTGTGTGTAGTTTTGTTTGTGTTTATGGGTACCGTAAATTCTAAACCAATTTTGCGGTACCCGTAAACGCAAACTTGTGGTGCTCAAAACTACACACACGACATTTTTTTTTTTTTTGAATTTTTTTTACAAATGTGTTTATAATACACGCATCTATGTTTATGAAAAAAAAATTTGGTCCACCTCGCCCCGTACGGTGTAGTTCTCACGGTTCTTACAACTAGAGGTGGTTTTCATTTTAGCGGTCCCCTATATATATATATATATATATATATATATAGTGTGAGGTTCATTTGGGAACACTAAAAAAGTGGGGAACCGGCTCAAACGAACTACGATTGGACTCATTCCAGCGGCGTTGGAACCGGCTCGTCGAACCCTAACTAGGATCTCTTAACCCTAAATCATAACCCCTAAACCCTAAATATATTAGGGTTTGGCTTTTAGGGTTTAGCCTTAGGGTTTAGCTTTAGGTTTAGCCATTAGGGTTTAGCTTTTAGTGTTTATAGTTTTGATTTTACGGTTTAGCTTAGGTTTTAGCCTTATTTTTAGCTTTAAGGTTTAGAGTTTAGGAGGTAGGATTTAGGGTTTAGGGTTAAGAGATCTTAGTTAGGGTTCGATGAGCCGGTTCCAACGCCGCTGGAATGAGTCCAATCGGAGTTCGTTTGAGTCGGTTCCCCGCTATTCCCCACTTTTTTAGTGTTCCCCAATGAATCTTCCCCTATATATATATATATATATATATATATATTTATATATACACATATAGGCTAAGGATCTGTTATGAACCACCCTTTATTGCGAGAACTACGAGAACCAGTGTGAACACAACTAAAACTACTTAAAAAAACTTAAAAACACACAATTTTTTTTAAAGTTTTCCATTAGAAATCGCAACATTTTATTTATAAAAAAATTGTTTTTTTTATTTTTATTTTTTAAATTTTTTTTATTCCGAATAACAATTACTGATCATATTTTATATTTCTTGAATAATAAGTACTATATTTTATATTTATTGAATAACAAGTACTGATGCACATGTGCATATTTCATATTTCTTGTAAACCTTATACAATTTCCCTTCCATCTACACTACCATCGATAATACATTACCAATATTATACAATTTCACTTTCGTCTACACTGCCATCCGTAATACATTGTCAATATGTATAATATTTCAAACTATGCACATGTGCATCACCAACCTTCATACCATACCAGATAATATATTAAATCATAAACAAAAAATATTACCAAACTACTAACCACCAGATAAAATTAACCAAAATAAGCATATGTGCATACAAATAACAACATCATTCATAAAGTAATGCACATGTGCATATCTTCTCAACTTCATCATTAAATAACAAAAAAAAAAAACATTTTCAACTCTTTGATTAACCATTACATCATCATCCTCCATATTCATCGATTTCAGAAAAAAAAAAATTTACCTTCTCCACTTTTTATTTACCATTTATTGATCTACAATAATAGACAACCCATAAGATAACCAAACATACAAACTTAATGCATATGAGCATTAACATTAATTCTTTCATTACTATATAAACTATGCACATGTGCATCATTATGAATGACCTTAGTGATTTTATAAAAATATTTATAAGGGTTTTAATTTTATAATTTGTAGTGTAGACGGAAGGGAAATTGTATAATATTGATAATATTATGGATTGTAGTGATTATATAGGTGTTGTCAAGAAATATGACATATGCACGTGTGCATATGTGATTGTTATTCAGATTAAAAAATAAAGAGTTAATTGCCAAAATCGTCCCTGAGGTTTGGGCATGTTTGCCCTTTTCGTCCAAAATGACACTTTTGTACCAAATTGCCCCCAACGTTTGTAACTTTTTGTCATTTTCATCCAAACTACTAACTTAGTTTATTTTTTCTGTTAAGTTGAGGATATTTGAATGGAACTGGCAAATATAAAACCACAAGGACGATTTTGGCAATTTACTCAAACTCTTTTAAATTTCTTTTATTTAATTAATTTTGTTACATATATAATAAAAAAGAATATACATGCAATTTTTATATGAAAAAAATAATAGCTTTGTCACATAAGTTTTATAAATTTCCATCCAACCACTAACTAAGTAAAATTTTCTATTAAGGCGAAGGATGTTTATAAACTAAGACATAAATTAATATCTAATTTTTTATATAGATCCGTTTTATAAAAATAAAATCTACTTAAAACTCTAAATTTTATAAAACTAAAATGCTGGTGACCTTATTGATAAAGGTCAATTAAAATTTTTTTATCATATGTATCAAGTTTGTAATTCATCTTCTACTCTTTTAAATTCGCTCCTAAGGAAAAACAGAAGCAAGTGCCCCCCCCCCCCCCCCCAATCAAACAATGTATCGTTACCAAACCTTAAAATTACCCACCAAATTATAATTATAATGCTATGAACCAAAAGTTTCTTTACTGAAGCCACTCAGAATAAGTATTAGTTAGTTACCCTCATAATCTTAATTAAATAAATATTTTATTTCTACCAACATATTTCCTAGGTGCTCAACACATTTAAAAAATACGTAACGTTTTACAATTTTTTCTATCTCTACAACTGATAAATACTAAAGTTGTAATCGATTGTTATGTGTTGCCCACCAATGACGTTTTCTCTTTATACAACTGATTTATATAAAGAAGCTGTAAATTAATTTCTGTCTTAATTTATAAAATTTAAAACATCATTCACCTTAACAGAAAAAATAAACTGAGTTAGTAATTTTAATGAAAATTTATAAAAATTATGTAACAAAACTATTAATTTTTTTTTCTAAAAACCCCATGTATATTCTTTTTTATTATATACGTAACAAAAATAATTAAATAAAAGAAATTAAAAAGGGTTTGAGTAAATTGCCAAAATCGTCCCTGTGGTTTTATATTTGCCAGTTTCATCCAAATATCCTCAACTTAATAGAAAAAATAAACTAAGTTAGTGGTTTGGATGAAAATGGCAAAAAGTTACAAACGTTATGGACAATTTGGTACAAAAGTGTCATTTTGAACGAAAATGGCAAACGTGCCTAAACCTCAGGGACGATTTTAGCAATTAAATAAAAAAAATATTTGTTTTATAAATAAAATGTTGCGATTTTAATGGAAATCTAGACAAAAAATGTGATTTTTAAGCATTTTAAGTAGTTTTGGTTGTATTCACACTAGTTCTCATGATTCTCGCGATAAAGGTTCTTTTCGCAAAAACCCTACCATATATATACGTACATGCATATATATATATATATATATATATAGAGAGAGAGAGAGAGAGAGAGAGAGAGAGGATAGGGTTCATGAAATAACTAGCATTTAGGTAGAAAACCCGAGAAGTAGTGTGAACACAAATAAAATAAAACCAAAACAATAATAAATAAATAAAACACAAACAATGAACCCCTACCCCTTCCCACAAAAAAAAAAAAAAAAAAAAAAAACCCCTTAAAACACCCACCCACAAAAACCTAAATCCTCACCCATCCCACTCCACCCAAGCTAAATGTTAAAAATAAACCCTAAAGCTAAAGCTAAATCTCAAAACTAATTGCTAAAAATGTTATTATTATTATTATTATTTTATAAAAAATTTCCCTTAAAATCATGAATTTTTATTAATAGAAAAATAAAAAAAATATTAATAAAAAGTCATGATTTTAAGGGACAGACTTTAAAAAAAATTGTGTGCTTTATAAGCTTTTTTCAGGTAGTTTTGTTTATGTTCACACTAGATCATGAGATAACTAAAAAAACTCTAAAAAAAGCTTAAAAAACCCTCCGAATTTTTTTAACGTATTTCAATTTTTTTATCTTAAAACGGCTATATTTACAGCTAAAAAATGTTTTAAAAAATTAGTATGTATTTTAAGCATTTTTTTGTGCGTTTTTAGTTTTCTCACATTTAAGTAGTTTTCTAATGATCCTCTCTATGTATGTATGTATGTATGTATGTATGTATGTATGTATGTATGTATGTATGTATGTATGTATGTATGTATGTATGTATGTATGTATGTATGTATGTATGTATGTATGTATGTATGTATGCATGTATGTGTGTATGTATGTATACGGCCATTAATGCATGTTAGTGTGCCGCTCATCATGCACATGTAATTTAAAACAAATATTGTGTATAATGAGCTAAAATAACGTTGCGTAACCTAAACCAATGAACCAACTAACCGGCCAATTAAGTCCCAAAATGTTTGCTTACAAGAAGAGTTGTTAATTCATTGGTAATCACCGACCGTTACCAAGGGAATCACTGCCAGGTTTTGTATTTTATTTATTTTTTTTAAATATAGGTCAAATTAGACGTTTTGCAACTTAAACCAACTAACCGGCCCATTAAGTCCCAAATAGGGGTGTTCATCGAATCAAATATCGAATTTTCGAATTATTCGAATCGAATTGTTCGAATAATTTTTATTTTTCCTTGAATTCGTATTCGATTCGAATTCGATTAAAACCTATCAAATTCGATTCGAATTCGTATTCGTATTCGAATAAAAAACCCAATTCGTATTCGATTAAAGTTTCGAATTCGATTTAATTCAGATTCTTTAAAACATGTAAAAAACTATTAAAATGAAACATAAATTTTAAAGCAGCCATAAAGCACGATATTACATTAAAAGATTTCAAATAAAGTACCACAAGTCTAAAATTCAAAACGAGAAGTCGGGAATAATCACTCCACATTACAAGTTATTATTTTTATGGTTAGAAATCTATTGATAGATACTTAGGTTTTACATATGCGTCATGTAGTGGGTTTGGTAATGGATAATTTTAATACTTGGAAAAATTTTAAAAATAATTTATAGTATAGCTTAATAAAAGTTATATATGTATTATATATAAAAATAATAAATAAAAATGTATAATTTTTATTCGAATTTCGAATCGAATTTGAAATTATAAATTCGTATTCGATTTACTTGACTCGAATTGAATCGAATTCGAATTCGAATTCTTATAATCGAAACGAATTCTTGATAATCGAATCGAATTTAAACGAATTTCGAATTTTTCAAATTCGAAACGAATTCTGAACACCCCTAGTCCCAAAATGTCTGCTTGTAATATTCCAAGGGAACACAGACTTGTTTGGCATTTTAATTTTTAAATGTTATTTTATGTTAGCGATGGAACATATGTCACGAAATTCTATAAAGTTTACAATTATAAGATGGATTGCTACATGGAATTTGCCCATTGGCCATTTTTTTGGGTTTTTTCTTTTTTTAGTAACTTTTTTTTTTATTTCAGCATTTATCCTTTGATATTTAGTATTGCTACTTACAACCCTTCAACTTTCTAAAAACTTTATAATCATTTTTATGTGCTTTTATTTATGTATGTGTCGGTATAAATTCACGTTGATTACGGTTTTTTATATTTTGGTCTTTTAGTAAGTTTTTGTTAAAGCATTTATCCTTCAACATTTAGTATTGACAATTACAACCCTTCAACTTTCTAAAAAAAAATATAATCATTTTTTATATGTTTATATTTAGGTATGTGTCGTATCAATTCAAGTTGATTACGTTTCTTTGAAAATGGGTAGACTTAGATATAATATGTTTTGTTTATTTTTTGTACGTTTTCAGTTGATCTACGTTTTGACATAAATTTTGTTTTACAAATTCGACTTACTTTACGTTTCGGCCCTACCGTAACGCGCGGTACCATTTTTAACTTTAAAACATATTTTTTACTTATTTTTATGTACCTGTCGTTATAAGTTCAGGTTAATGTCCGACGTAAATTTCTTTCGCAAATAAGTCGGACCATATATAATGTGTTTCCGTGCTTATTTTTATATACATCTTTAGTTTATCTACGTTTTGATGTAACTTTTGTTCAGAAACGATTCAGATCTTTACTGTGCAAATCCAAGTTACTTTATATTTGGATCCGCCGCATCGCGCAGGGAAAATTTACAAGTTGAGAACAAAACAAAAACCAGAAGACTAGCTACTCATTTTCATTTTCTTTCTCCCCCACATCCGATGATCACACCACTATCGCAACGCACCACCAATCACCACCATCACCTACAAGGCGACGAGCTTGTACATTTTATTTACATGTTTATAGAAAATTGATAATAGTTTTTTTTAATTATTATTAATGAAATAAAATAAGTTGCAAACAGATTATTATCTTGGTAATTTTCGGTAACATTCGCTGGTGATCCGTTGGTGTACACTATCCGTTTATTCCATCGCTAATCCTCGGTAAATACATATTTAATATATTAAATAAATTATATGTGTTGTTAAGGTCGCGGGCCAACTCGATATATATATATATATATAGTGTGAGGTTCATTGAGGAACACAAAAAAAGTGAGGAACCGGGGAACACGCTTAAAAATTTAATTTAACATGTTAAAAATTAATTTTTTAAACATCTTTTTCGGCGCTTCTCCTTATATATACTTGTAGAAGCATTTTTAATAAAAAAAATAAAAAACTAAAAATATTAAAAAAACAATCAGAGTTCGTTTGAGTCGGTTTCCCGCTGTTCCCCAAATTTTTAGTGTTCTCTAATGAACATTCCCCTATATATATATATATATAGGGAGAGGATCATGATAAAACTAGAAAACTAACTAAAAAAGCCTAAAAAAGCTAAAAAACATACCAATTTTTTTTTACAAATTTTTATAAAAATCGCTATTTTTTATATATAAATAAAATTAAAAAAAACTTGTACTACACATGTGCATTATATGTGTACTACACATGTGCATTATATCCGTATTAGTGCATATGTGCAGTACAACAATTTTTTTTTAATTTTTTTTTTGAAAATTTTTTTCCATAAATAAAAAATAGCGATTTTTTTATAAAAAATTGTAAAACAAAAAAATTGGTATGATTTTTAAGTTAGTTTTTTGGTTTTCTCATTTAAACTTGTTTTCTCATGATCCATCCCCTATATATATATATATACAGGGGAAGGTTCATTTAAAAAGAAAACTAAATTAAGAAGAAAAAAAAACAAAGGGTACAAATGTAAAATACTAAATAATTTTTCTCTCAACTCATTTATTATTATCTTTAATTAATTAATTAGTCATAAAGACTATCATCCTCCACACTTAAATTTTTGCTTACACACGTAGAAATTTATCCTACACGTTTTGAAATTTATCCTACACAGCTCGTAATTCATACTACACATCTCGTAATTTATGCTACACTTTAAATTATATATTTTTTCTTTTTTTAAATATGTTTTTTTAAATAAATTACAAATTTAATATAGTTAGCTATTAAAAAGGAAGACTACCAATTAATAATCCATTTAAGTTAACCAATATACCCTTACACTAATATTAAATACAAAAATTAAATGAAGTAAAATGAAGCATTTTTATTGGTTGAAATTTCTTCTTTTTATTGCGAGAACCAATGCGAACATAACAAAATAAACTAAAAAAATACTAACCCCCCCACCCCAACCCCCAAAAAAAAAACTTAAACCCCTCCACCTCCACCCCCACCCCCCAAAACCTAAAAAAAACCTACCCCCCCCCCCCTAAAAAAAAAAAAAAACTGAAACCCCCCCCCCCCCCCAAGCTAAATGCTAAATACTAAACCCCAAAAATAAAATTAAAAAAAAAAACATAAAAATTTTTTATATTTTTTTATGTAAAAATCGCTACTTTTAGTAGTAAATTTTTTTTAATTTTTTTAATAACGAAATCCAGCGATTTTTCATTAAAAAATATTAAAAAAATTTGTGTGTTTTTTAGCTATTTTTAGGTATTTTTGGTTGTGTTCACATTGGTTCTCGCGGTTCTCACAATAAAGGGTGGTTTCTAGATAATCTTTCTCCTATATATATATATATATATATGTGTGTGTGTGTGTGTGTGTATAGAGGAAGGTTTAAATGAGAACGCTAAATATTGTGAGAACCGTGAGAAAAAATGAAAAAACCGCGAGAACTTGGTCAAAAACAATTCAAATTCAAAAAAAATTTCTACACTTATCATTATTATTCGAATACAATGTTAGAAATTTAATTTACACGTTTAAATTTACGTGAATTGGTAAAAAAAGAAAATTTACACATGTGTAAGTTTGCCATTTACACGTGTGTAAAAAATCTAAATAGAGTGATTTTGAAAGGAGAAATGAATTATTTGGTGTTTTAAATTCTTTTTTTGATGTTGTATCTTAATTACAATGAGGTTTGTATTAAAAAAATTTGTTTTGATTGGTTTTTTCAATCGTTCTCACGGTTCTCGTGTTAGTGCGTTTATGTCTATCGCCTTCATCAATCCGAGCCGTAGCGAGAAACAGAAGAAAACGAGTCGTTATGATGTAATATCTAGACAAAAGGCAAGGTGGCAATATTGTAATTAATGAGAAATCTCATTAAAAGCCAAGACCTATAAATAGGAGCTTTATGTTTAGATTAGAGAATTTTGGCTCATTTGTCATTTGGAGCTTTCTAGATCTAGAGAGAGAATCTAGAGAGAGAAAGTGATTCGAGGTGCTGTACTTTATCAAATCTTATATAGAATCACGTTTATATTACGTCACGTGTGTTAGGTTAAGTTCTTGTACGGTTTTCGCACGTCACACGTTCGTTTCGCAATCGTTTCGGAGTCAAAACCGGTCCTACAAGTGGTATCAGAGCAGGAGCTCGATTGCACTGATCTTTCACACGATTACACACAGAAAATCATCAGATTCAGATCCGGATTTCATCTATTACTTCAACTTTTTCATATTTTTCACTGAAAATCATCAAATTGAACGGGTTTTTACGGTCCAAATCGGCTGATTTATTGATATGTTGTGCGAAAACACCTGATCTACAACCCTACCAAGTTTCAGATCCTAATTCCTAGTCGTTTAGGAGAAATCTGATTTTTTAGGTTCGTTTTCGTGTCATCAGCTTGATTCCGTTTGAAAACAGCCACATTCCGTTTGAAATTGACATATTCCGTTTGAAAACAAGTGCTTCCGTTTGAAAATCGGGTATCCCGTTTGAAAATTCGTTATTTCGTTTGAAGATTCCGTTTGAAAGTCGATATCCCGTTTGAGATCATGTATTCCGTTTGAACTGATTGGTTTATTCCGTTTGAGGGTCTCGTCTGAACTAGGCGATCTCGTTTGAGAGTGGATCATTATTGTTATTCCGTTTGAAGTTCATAATTGATAGGCGATTCCGTTTGAAATTGGAGTTTTATGTGAAACATCATTCAGGCCTTTAATTGAACGGCCCAATCAGACAATCAAAAGTGTAAAAGTAGAAATTGTGGGCAGTCTACTAACAATTTACGGCCCAATCAGCATATCGCATTGAACAAGTTGTCGGCCATTTAATACATTTGAGATAATCAATGAATTGAAATTTGTAATTGTCGGAAATAACTTCAAGATTTGCATGTGATAAAAGGCAATAGGTCAAATTAAAATTGAGTATCAGCCCATGCGACTTTGATTTTGTTGGTCAAATAGAATTGTATGGAGAATTAACATTGTCGAACACAAATTCAGATTGCATGTGAATTGAGATTAGCTTTAATGTTAGCGGCCCAATAGAATCAACATTGATTGTTGTTTGTCGGTTGAGTGGATTTTGCGGCCCAATCATAGTATTATTGTTGTTGATATAATAGAAGCGGCCCAATCATGTGAGTTGTCCGATTCTTGAAAGTTGTGCGGCACTTTATTCATTAAAGTCAAAGGTGATTGTCAAAGCGTCGGATACTCGCCCAAGCGGATCCCCACCCGATTCATTGTTACATATTCATTATGTGGTTCGAGGAGATAGTATCATGGCTGAAGTTAAAAAGAAAACCAGAGAAGAAATTCTGAGTGAGAAAACAGACAGAGAAATAAGAATGGCTGCGAACAGAATGAATGATATGCAAAGAGAATATGATGAAGCTGTCAGATACAAAAGATGGGATAAGAAACGAGAGTGTTATGTCAACAGATATGGTGAACCTGTTGTTTCCAAGAAGGACATAGTTTTTGATGATGTTCTTCTAGTAATTCCTCGGGTCGGCGAATTTTATTCAAATGCTGTAAAAGACAAAAATTATGAGGAAAAGCTGGAAAAACTCATAAGAGAAGTCATGATATCGAGTTTGAAAAAGAGAGATGAAGAGAGAATGGAGAAGAATGTTGAGAGTATGGTTGAAGAATTAAAGAAAGTTGCTGAGGAAGATGTGAAGAAAGTTGTGGAAGTGAAAGAAGAAGTTGTGGTGAATGTAGAAGTTGAGAAAGCTGTTACTGAAGAGCAGCAAGTTGAAGAAACTAAGAAGAAAGAAGAAGTGAAGAATGAGAATTTGGAAACTAGTGATGTTGGTGAAGAAGTTGGTGTTGAAGGAAAGAAGAATGATGCTGATCAGACAGATGCAGCAAACACCGAAGTGCCAATCACTGAGGTAAATTCTAACTCTGAAATCTTGAAAACTGTTGAACAGTGCAAGAAATGCATGGAAACGTGCAGTGCTTGTACTGAAAAAGACAAACAATTTATTAAAATTGAAGAAGTTTTCAAAAATAAATGCAAAGAAATGTTGGAAAACGAAAAAGTTTTGAAAGATAATGAAGAAGAACTTTTGGAAAAATGCAAAAAGTTAGAAAAAGAAAATGAAGTTTTGAAAGAAAATGTTTTGAAAAAGACAGAAGAATATGATCAAAAGGAAATTGTTTGTCAAGAAATGAAGAAAGAATATGACTCAATAAAATTAGCATATCACATTACAAAAGAGTCATATGAAAAAGTGAAAGATGAAGTGAAATTTTCTCAATCAAGAATGAATTATCTTTCTGAAACAACTAAAGAACTTAAACGAATGTATTCCATAAAACAAGATGTTGTTAATTCTTATATTGAGGATGTTGCTAAGCTAAAGCGACAGATTGCTGATTTAGAACAGGATAACAACAAGTTAAAGAGTTATCACGTGTCGTCATATGTGCTTGAACGTATTTTCAACATAAAACCGGATGGAAAGGATTCTGAGCAAAACAAGAAAGGCATTGGCTCAGAATTTCATCAAGTTCCACCACCGGAAAAGTTTGCATTTTATGATGAGGAAAAGGTTGAAAAAGCTTTCAACATGGTAGACCAATTGCCAGACAACATTGATGTAACCTATTCCAAATCTGATGATACTCATGATTCAGAGGTGGTAGGTAAAGTTGTTGAAAGTGTGTTGAAAGAAGAGTCAGTTGATACAGGTAAATCTGAATCACAAGATGAAAATGAAGGTAATTTTCATGATGAATATCTGAAAAACACAAAATCTGAGAAAAATTTGAATGATGATTCAAAAGGTTTGGTTTATACCATGATTGGATCGGATAAATTGTTCTTAGATGTTGTATTCCCGATTCAGAATGTGATTTCAGAAAAGGTTGATAAAGTTTTCAAGATGGTTGAGATTGAAAAATCTGAAATATCAAAGTTTGCTGGTAAAGGTCATAAAACTTTTTATAACAAACCTGGTTACAAAAAGAAAAACATGAAGGCTGGGTTGGGTTATAAGAAGAAACAAAGTTGGAAAAGAAATGAAACTCTGAATTTCCAGACAAAAATGAGTTTTGTTCAAGGAAAAAGTTTTGAAGAAGAGGAAAAACTTAAATTTAGACAACAGTCTAATGAAGAGTTTTGTGCTCAAAAGAAAAAGCAACAACCACAGGTCAAAGATGTGTCCAAGAGAACATGTTTCAAGTGTGATCAGATAGGACATCTTGCACGAAAATGTCCAAATCCGAAACCTGTGGATGTTGACAAAAAGAAGTCTGAGAATGTTAAGACACAGAAATCTGAGGATGTGAAACACAGGTCTATCAGATTTGATTCAAAACAAACTTGGAGGCATAACACAAACAAGTTTGTTTCAAACCAAACTTGGGAATCAAAACCGAATAGGTTCGATTCAAAACAGACCTGGAATTCTCACACACCCAGTTTCAGAACAACACAAAGTTGGAAAACAACTGTCGATGCTACAAAACCTCAAGAGTTTTGGAAACCAAAAGTTGTTCAAAAACAAAATGTTCAAAAAGATTCGCATTTTTACAAAAGAGGTACTCCAAAAGGACAGACATGGAGTGTTAAAAAACAAGTGATTTTGGTAAAAGATGAGAAAATTGAAGTTAAAGATGAAAAAGTCTTTGTTCAAGATGACAAAGATTTTCCGAAATTGAATGATACATATTGTGTTGAAATGCCTAAGGTCCAACAGACCTGGGCTAAATTGTTCAAGTAATTAAGTATTTTGAATGTGTAGGTGCTCAACAAATCCAAAGATTGTGAGAATGGAAGTTGGAGCAGCCTGGCACAACGAGGAGAGGAGACTGCTGGATCCTGTGATGGTTGAAACAGGAAGTTTATTTTCATTTTGTACATAAATAAACAATATTTTCAAAACCCTAAAAATTGAAAAATTAAAAACCAAAAATATGTTTTAGTTTGTTAAAAACTTGAAAACCAACAATATGTTTGTTTTTAATTTTTGTCAAAAATAGAAAATTACAAAAATATGTGTTGATTGAATACGCCGAAACCCTCACGGCTGAACAAACATGATTAATTTCACAAGATTGAAAAACGGTTTTCAAACTGTAAATATCAATGTGTTGTAAATCATGGGGGTACATTATTTTTCTGCAAATCAGTGCATGAGAAGCAGAAAATGGATGACGAGACAAAGTTATCAGTATTGGTTGTCAAATTTTCTTTAAATGATTTTGCATTTTAGGGGGAGTATTGTTGTTAGAAAATACAAAAACATTTGAAAATTTGAAAATGACAAAAACATGATAAAAACCTATTGGCAAAAAGAAAAAAACATTAAAAAATGAAAATGAGTTTTTGTGTAAAAAGAGGAAATGATAGTACATCAGTAGACAGTTACAGTACGCTAAAGAATTGGGAAGTTAAAATGTGTTAAACGATCTCACCGTGGATGTGTCGGTAGATTTTTATACACTTAGTAAACTTTTTCGGGATATAAACCTAAATTCAAACTTGCTTATTTCGTGGGGAACACTACTTGGATATATAGGTAACCCCTGAAATCTCGTTTGAAGGACCCCTCTTTCTAAGATACTAGGTCTTTATGCTTAGTGATATCTGGGGTATTATCCCGGGACTTCTGATTTTGCGGAAGCAATGGCCTAGTCCCCGTATAATACTTTTCGCATTGCTTGAAATATAGCGCAACCCTCAGCAAATTGATGAGACAATAAAATTGCTAATCAGTGCTGTTGTAAAAAAGATCCTCTAAAGGGGACACACCTAAAGTCAAACCGGAGCTCTCTACTGAACGGAAGTTTTGACCTGAGCTCTTATGGTTTCATAATTTATTCCCCTTACAGATATCATCTAGGTATACTCACCTGTAAGACTGAATATTGGGATCTGGATACGGGAGTATATTCAAGAAGTGGGACACATGAATGAGTTTAAGTTTTTAATACATCTAATTCGTATCCTGAATCAGTTGAAATTTGTGTGAAAATTTAAGTGGACAAGTATATCGACAATCTAAGTGAATTGTTTAATTCTTAATGTGTAACTAAGCTCAACGGTACTTGTGATTTGTCGTAAACTGATATGATCCTCTAACACGAACTCAAACAAAAATATTGTCTGTAAATATGTTTGTAAATATTTCTTTACTGTTTTATGTTTCAGAAAAATACAAAAAGATTTTTGATTCTGCTTTATTTTCGACAACCGATGTCTGAAATGCTAAGTTTCAAAATCTAAGTAAGCTGATTGTGTTTCTGAAAATAAAACAAGTTCATTAATTTGAAACTTGAATTAAAAATCAAAAATCAAAAATCAAAAATAAAAAACAGTTTGTGATATCTCCAAGGTCATTAGTTTGGACTTGGATGATTAACTATGAGGGATTTTGGATACTTAACATTGCCAAATCTGTAAAGATTGTTGATAGGGGGAGTGATTTAGAAAGTTGAATAGAGCTAGGTTACGATGTCTGGAAAATTGAATGTTCAAAATGTTTGTACTTATAAATGTTTGAGAATTGCAGATGTTGTACCAGACTACGATCCCGACAGCTGAGTCTAAGGGGGAGTCTGAAGACGAGCTCAACGCAAAAGGAAGTGTGGATTCAAGGAGCCATGTAGCTATCCTAAAGGAGCTTGTATACGAAAAGCAAGGTGTCGATCCCAAAAGCACGGAAGCTTGACGAAAGGGGGAGCCTGATGAAGAAAAGAGTCTACAGAAAGGAGAAGCTGAAGCTGAAGACAGATCCACCGGGATTCTGTTCAAGAAGACTAAAAGAGAAAGAGAAGACGCTACGAGATTGACTACGGCAATATCCAATGGGGAGTCTGTTAGTGCATTTATGTCTATCGGCTTCATCAATCCGAGCCGTAGCGAGAAACAGAAGAAAACGAGTCGTTATGATGTAATATCTAGACAAAAGGCAAGGTGGCAATATTGTAATTAATGAGAAATCTCATTAAAAGCCAAGACCTATAAATAGGAGCTTTATGTTTAGATTAGAGAATTTTGGCTCATTTGTCATTTGGAGCTTTCTAGATCTAGAGAGAGAATCTAGAGAGAGAAAGTGATTCGAGGTGCTGTACTTTATCAAATCTTATATAGAATCACGTTTATATTACGTCACGTGTGTTAGGTTAAGTTCGTGTACGGTTTTCGCACGTCACACGTTCGTTTCGTAATCGTTTCGGAGTCAAAACCGGTCCTACAAGTGTGATGCCATCACAGAGCGGTAAGGGTGATGCCATCAGACAGAAGGTGGGGCCAGCCACCTTTTCAACCAATGAAAACTTTTTGTTTTTGTTTTTTTTTTTTTTTAATAAAAAACCATGTCACCTAATAGGGGAGTGCCGCCATCAAATTGGGGTGTTAGGGGAGTTTAAGAGGGGAGTTGACGTGGCACACGAGGATTGGTTTGGCGTAAGAGAGGGGACTCCCCTCTTAGGGGAGTGCCCCGAGTACCCTTACTATTGAAGAGTTTATTCTTTAATCATCTTAGAAAATCGCTTTTGTGTTGCAATCATTTATATTCATATAATTCTTTATACGTGTTTATTTGCTTTTTCTATTTTATCTTTTTCATGCATCAAAAGCAAATTTTAACGTTATTTGTGTTACAACAACTTAGTGGTACAGATTTAAAGCTGATTTATGTATTATATATATTATATATATTAATACAAAGGCACCTAGTGTTTTAAAATTTTTAAAATATTGTTTATTTTTAACATTTAATAATTTTATTAATATATTTTTAATTGATTTTGCATGTTTTTTCCTTTTATAACTATTAAGATACGGTATTTAATATAATTTTAAAATTATTTTAATATTGTTTATTTTTAACATTTAGTTATTTTATTAATATATTTTTAATTGATTTTGCATGTTTTTTTCTTTTTATAACTATTAAGATACGATATTTTATATAATTTTTAGTATGTCGTTGCGACGTGCCTAAATTTTTTTCTGTATTGATACGTTTTTTTTCCCGAAACTAAGTTGTGAGTAGTAAAGCTTAAGTAATCGAAGCACAAATGTACATGATATCAAACCTAACTCACATTTAGTTTTTTTACATATAAATTGACTTTACGTTTTTTTCATTATTCTAATAGTATAGTGTAATACATTAAAAAGTTCCGAATATGTGCAACATGTTTATTTTTGTCTTCGTTCCGCTAAAAGTTTTGTTCAAAATCAAACAGATCAATATAAATGATTTTTATATGTTCTTTACCGTGATCAACCGAACAAATGACTTTTATTTATTCTTTACTGTGATCAACCGAACAATTGATTTTTATTTGTTATTTACCGTGATCAACTGAACAGATACCATACGAAACTTGGATAGCGGTATATAGTATCTTTTTATAATATAAACTATAGCGAATATGAATACCATACCGGTACCTTGGCGAACTGAACTTACATCGTCTGTTCTTTACCATGATGAATTGAACTAATACTGTGCGAACAACTTCGATGGTAGTATAGAGTTATTTTAATATCGTAAACTATAGCGAGTATTTGTACCACGTCAATTCCAATCGAACAACATCAGTACCTCTATCGGTACCATCGGAATGAATACTTATATTCATTTCGGAAGACGGGGACATTACTGATATTCATTTTTTATGGTTTTCGATTTATGTAAAATATGCGTCGATATCCTTTTGGGCATATAATGACTTTATTTTTGGGTTTTACCTTTCGATTGCTATAACGAGTGCCAGTATTGTAACGATATGTTGTTTAGACGGTTTCAATTCGGGTTGGTACGATAGCACCACCTGTTGCAAAGCGTGGGAGAACCTCACTAGTTTATACTTATTTATAGCTTGACATATGCATGTTTAATCCAAAAAAAATGTGTTTTATTTACATGTCATCACTTAAATATTAGGAAAGGTCTGATAAGTGTTGCAATTTCACTCTTTCGGCAATTAAACTACAAAACCCCTACGTTTTAACTTCTAAGTTCTAAGTTTTGAAATAAAAATACCCGATAGTTTGATTTTAGTATAGAATAGCTCTTAGAAGTTTATGAATATAGTTAAATGCTCGGATAGTCCCTGTGGTTTGCCCTTTTTCACCTTTAGTCCCTAACTTTTAAAATTACAGCTATAGTCCCCAACTTTTGCAATTTCGTTACCGGATAGTCTCTGGCGCGGATAAATGTTAGTTTCTAGTCTTAAGTGAGTGTGAAATGACTAAAATGCCCTTATCATAAAACAATATAATTAATTATGTATTAAATAAATATATATTTGTAGGACCATGTTTTCAGAGAGGTGCAATCTTTACAAATCCTGCCTAATTACTTGGGATGAGCAGATTAGACAGGATTTGCAAATATTGCACCTCTCTTAGAACATGGTCCATGATAGAAGCTCGTGCAGACATAGGATTAAGGTTAAGGATTTCTAGGAGAGGGTACAATTGTATTTTTAGTTGTAGTGTATGGTCGTAGATATGTATCTATCTGTATAGGCTGTTTGTGTTGTTATATTTGTCCTGTTTACCATGCACTCTTTCACCACTCATGTTATATTGGTAGCTTCATACACACACACACACACACACCTCATGTTCTATTTATTTCTTTCCTAGGTGTTTTGGAGCCGAGGGTCTCACTGGAAGCAGCTTCTCTATCACTAGGGGTAGAGGTAAGGTGTGCATACATCCCACCCTCCCCAGACACTACCAACAACTTTGCTATTTGTGGGATTTTAATGGGTATGATTGATTGATATATTTGTAGGGCCCACTCTTCTCCACAAGAACACACACTTACACACACTCTGTATCTGGTATTCTGGTCTTTTCTATATAAACACTATCCCTGTCACCAAACCCACCACCACAACCACGGCTCATGCAGATGCTTCATCATCGGACACAGCCTCATCCCCATCACAATCTCCAAGACGCTCAGACTCGGGTCAAGAAACAAGCAAGTCAGAAGGAGACCAACAACAATATTCACAACACCAGTTGAGGAAAGGGAAGCATGTGAGTCCAGTTTAGAAGCCAAATGAGATGGGGTGAATAGGGATGCTTAAACAGCAGGGACAAAATGGGACAACATG
Source organism: Helianthus tuberosus (assembly GCA_030545235.1). Classification (NCBI taxonomy): domain Eukaryota; kingdom Viridiplantae; phylum Streptophyta; class Magnoliopsida; order Asterales; family Asteraceae; genus Helianthus; species Helianthus tuberosus. The sequence goes on along the minus strand of CM060357.1, from coordinate 95,771,486 downwards.
TTGGGTGAGTTTAGGAAAGTTTGTGAGTGGGAAGAGGTGGTGAGCGAGAGCAAATAGGTTAGAAACTTTTGAAATTATGTTGTTTTGGACAGAATATATGTGCAATTAAAGGTTGTCATCCTAAAATTTGTATAAACATTAAGAGTTAAATGCTTGGTTGGTCCCTTGTGGTTTGCAAATATTGCAGACTTGGTCATAGTGGTTTAATAATTACATACTTGGTCCCAGTGTTTGTAATTTTTGCACTCGGGTGGTCCTTATCATTAACTTAGGTTAGATTTCTCAGTTAAGTTTGTATTAAATTACCAAAGTATCCTTACTTATTAAAAAAACAATAAATAGAAAATAGTTTAATTAAAACAAATATTATTGTGGGTCCCACCCCCACTTCTTCCCCTGATCACCATCATCTCTACCCATATCTCTCTCCCTCTTCTCAAACAAACACCACCACCACTGAACACCCACCATCACCACACCTCCACCACCGAACACCCACAACCACCACTACAAGCACCACACTTTCTTTCTCCATCTCTGCCCAGCACAGGTCTCTGTTTTGGAGCTACAATCTACGTTTGAAAAGTCTTCTATTTTGGCTCCTGAATAAGACATGTCTTCTGACCCACCTCGTGTACATTCTTGAGAGCAATTCTGTTAATCTAACCTCTCTAAACTAAGTGTTCAAGCCATCATTCGTCTCAGTAGCATTACACGAGAAAGTATTGTTTCAGGCTTGTAACACCATAGTATATGTGACACCCGACTATTTTGAGTCCGTACCGTACTAGTGTGACACGTGTTAGGAATAAATAAAGGCAATATATTATTAAATGTGGTATTTTTTGTATTGTAAAATCCAAACTTTGTTAAAAAATATGTTGGCATAATAAGATAAACGCTTATCATGTAACGAACAAAATGCAAAAGGAACGTCGGTGACCGCCCGGTTATGTTAAAATCCCAAAAAATATTCTGTTATGATTAAAATTCTATTTTTAATTATAATCGTGAAGAAAAATTAATTAAAACGCTATTTTGCAAGTTTAAGCGCATACTACGCAATACTGCGCGTATACTGCGAAATACAGACAACGCAGGCAGTCTAGGCAAATAAAATATTATTCAGCAATATTATGACGAGTTTATTTATATAGAACATTAAAAATAATTTTAAACGCATTAAAACAGGATTAAAACGCAAGATAAAATACCCGGTAGTCAGTTAAATACCTGTTATTGTATGATTGTTTGCACGACCAAACGAGTCGTTCAGAAGAGATCTCGTCCAATACGAAAGGCGGAAACAGACGTATTAGAGTTATTTCAGCTGATTTGCGCAAAGAATCACCTTAATTGTCTCGTGTATTGATTACACAACGTTTTACAAGAAGGAGACACTTCGGCAGCACCTCGGCACCGGAATCAGAAAGTTACAAATGAAAGACCCAAGCACACATATATATAGGCAGGGCTGGTCGCACGAACAGGCTCATGCGGACTGGTCCAGTTCGTGCGAACTGGCCACTTCGCACGAACTGGTCAGTTCGTGTGAAACGCCTGTTTCGACCTGTTTCCCGTTTCTATCAAACTACGTGTCCTGGTCTATCTATTACACGACTCGATATAAGACGAAATCAACAGACATATGCACCAACAAACTCCCCCTTGGATGTTGACGAGTCTTCGGCACACTGAGTCTTCAGTCTTTAACAATCTTTATGCTCTTTCCAAAGTATCTAACAATGTAAGCATCCTCAATCTCTCTATTCTCTTCTATTCCCCCTCTTACTTTTCTAGAATCGCAATCTGACTCTATCTTCTCTTGATCAGATCTCTTGATTCGTTAAGCTCGTCAGCATTAGCAGCTTCTATCTCGAACTTTGTTCCAGGATCAGAAACTGGCTCTTTACATCTTCAGACTTCCTCTTGATGTCTTCAGACTCCCCCTTTCGATAAGCTGGGATCGCAGTCTGGAATTCACAATCTATAGGCTTTCACAGGTTCTAAGATCGTAACCTGGCTTTACCTGCACAATTCTCTACCCAAAACATAAGATATATATTTATGACAATTTTAATCTCTGCTTACAACTTGTAAAATCAATCTCAACACCACACTTGTTAGATTATGACATTTCTCAAATTTTCTCAAACTTTTAACTTCACTTTTCATCTCAAACAAACTCTCCCAAACCTGTTGTTCATCATGTTTAGCACTCGGAATTTTGAAAATCAGCTTTTCAACATCAGTTGTCGAAAATAAGATGAAATAAAATATTTTTGAATTTTCAAAATTTTATACTAAAACACAATCTTTTTGGATTTTTGTTTTGATGAAAAGCAGTAAAGAAATATTTACAAACAATATTTTTGTGAGTTTGTGTAAGAGGATCATATCAGTTTTTGAGACCAATCACTAGCACCGTTAAGCTTTAAACATTTTAAGTTCTAAACGATTCACTTAGATTGTCAGTATACTGATCCACTTAAATTTTCACACAAAGTTCAACTGTTTCGAGATACGAGATTAGTGTTTTAATGAACTTAAACTTATTCGCGTGTCCCACCTCAGAATATACTCCCGTATCCAGACTCCTATATTCAGTCTTACAGGTGAATGTACACTAATGATATCTGTAAGGGGTTAAATGCGAGACCATGAGAGCTCAGGCTATTGCTTCCGCAAAATCAGAGAGATGATGGTTCGACTTTAGGTGGGTTCCCTTTAGAGAATCTTTTCTTCAACAGCACATGATTAGCATTTTTCAATGTTTCATCATTTTTATGCTGAGGGCGAGCTTTAAGATTAAAGCAATGCAAAGTATTATACGAGGACTAGGCTATTGCTCTCGCAAAATCAAAAGTCCTGGTATAATACCCCAGATATCACCACGCACAAAGACCTAGTATGTCAGAAATAGAAAGCCCTTCAAACAAGATTTCGGGGGTTACCCATATATCCGAGAGATGTTCCCCACGAGATAAGTAAGTATGATATTTAGGTTTATATCTCGAACACAATCTACTAAGCGTGTAAAAACCTACTGGCATATCATCAGTGAGACCGTTTATCACGTTTTGACTTTCCAATTCTTTAGCGTACTGTGATTGTCTACTGATGTACTATCATTTCCTCTTTTTCACAACAAAAACTCATTTTTAATTTTTTTCATGTTTTTGACATTTTCAAATTTTCTAATGTTTTTGGATTTTCTGAAATTTCTTACTCCCCCTAAAATTCAAAACCATTTAAAGAAAATTTGACAAACCGATGTGAATTGCTTCAATTCGCCATCCACTTGGCATAAACAATCAGAACTCCCCCTGACAACAAACAATTTTCCCATTATGATTTCAAAACACTTAAGTTTGTTTTAATCAAATGGTTTTTCCGAAAAATTAGTTTTGTTGAAACCACTTGTATGATTGGGGATTAAATTCATCATATTGTTCTTTCAACCATTTGTATGAAAGTTAAATCAAGTTCAACTTAATGACCTTGATTAACCACTTGTAGGAACTTATCTACAATACCACTTGTAAATAGAAATATGACAATTTTGAATTTCTCAAGAAAGATGCCAATTCATGCTCCACGATTACCAACTTGGGAGCTCCGGCAAGTCTGGATTTTAGTCGTGATAGGTTCTATCCCATGACGATACGAACATGGGTGAACCATCTTCATCCGGTTTATTCTTTTTCAGTTCATAAAATTCCTTCACCCCTTTAACCTTCCCGTCAACCATTTTTCCAAAGATATGTTTTACTTTGGGGTTAAAGGCTTTTTCAACATCAAATTCTTTCTTTTCAGAAAAAAATTGATTTGAAATCTCAACTTTTCCAATTTTCTGTTTAAAATTTTCAGCCCGCAATGGTGGAAAGTTTGCGTCATCCATTGGCGGTACTGACTTTTCTCCTTTTAGCTCAACTTGTGGCTCCTCTGACTTTGACGAGTCAGATTCATCGCCAGAACATAGCTCCTCTGATTTTGTCGAATCAGAATCATCGCTAGAACTAACATCAGATTTCTTAACAACCCACTTTTGATTGTTAAGATTCACCTTTCTTTTATAAAAACTTTTTGAACACTCACCAACCTCAAATGTTGAATTTTCAAAAACTTTAAATTTTTTGGTTGGTGGTTTGGTTTTCTCAACAACGTTTTCTTTGAGTTTAAGAGACACTCCCTGTTGTGTATTGGTTGCCTTTGAACAGTTTCGGGCAATGTGACCAACTACTTTGCAGTTATAACAGGTTCTTGTCTCTTTCTTCTGTTGAGCAACATCTCTCTTCATTTCCTCTTGCTTCTTTGCCAGGAATTCTTTGTTTGTCTGCTTTCTGAACAAATGCTCTTTTTCTTCTTCTGATGATGTTCCTGAAACAAAAAAAGTCTTTGGTTTATAAGTTTTTTCATTTTTATGATTTTCTGGTGGAATAAAACCCAATCCCTTCTTTTTGAAATTACCGTTATGGTTTGGTTTCTTTCGATAACCTGAACCAGAACTGTAACCCTTTTTCTTGTTTAACCTTTGTTGAACTCTTGAGGTGTAAGATTTAGGTTTTTCAGCAAGATTTACACCTTTTATTTCAGAAATATTAATTTCTGTTAGTATGAAAACCTTGTTAATCATTTCAGTTTTAACACCTCTTATTGGAAAATCTTCATCAGAAAATAATTTGTCAGAATCATTCAAAGTATATGCAACTTTGAATGTTTCGTCATTCAAATTATTTTTTGATAACAGAAAATCTTTATTGTAAACCCGTTTGCTCTTTTTGACTGTTGGACTTGAAGTGTCGGACTCAGACCTTGAATCTGACTTTGAATCTGACTTTGACTCCTCCGTTTCATCTTTATCCAACACCTGATCGACCACTTTCTTTATTAACTCAGACTCATAATCAATGTCAGACGATGTGAAAGTGACATCGATGTTGTCTGGCAAGTTATCTGAAGAATCAGATTCCCACTTTAAGTTGGTTGCCTTTTTGACTCTTTCTGAATTAGGATTTCGTGAAGAATATCCATTTTCAAGCGGAGGTGGACACTTGTTATAACTAACACTTTGTTTCTTTCCAGAATCTTCACTTCAGTATCCTCTTTTGTTTCGAACTTCTTCTCTTCAGATGTTTCTTCTTCAAACGCTTTTATGCCTTCCACAGTAGGGTAAATCCTGTCAATCACATAAGAAGAACATGAGTAACTTTTCAATAACCTGTTAACTCTCTCAGTTTCTATCCTCTGAGTTTCCAACTTTTGTTCAAGCTCAGCACACATCTCAATGTAATAATTGACGATTTTCTGCTTTGTCATCTACGCTCCATTGAGTGTCTTCATAGCTGTTGCTTGTTCACTGCTTAACTCATTATATTGATTCATGGCTTTGTTTAAGACATCATACGATTCTTTTAGTCTGTTCATGTTGTGAATCAACTCATTGTTTTGTTTTTTCATAGTCTCGCAATTTTCACATTTCTCAGACACCTTTTCTGCCTCAGCTTCCACTTCAATCTTGAAAGCTGGAATTTCTTTGACCTGCTTCTTTATCACTCGGACATCTTCATCATTTTTATCTCTTTCAGCTAGAAATTTTAAATGGTCTTTCATTCTTTCTGCATAATACGAATTATCATCATCACGATCATCTTGTTTTTTAACCTTCTTCTTTGTCATACGAGCATTTTCATCTCTCTCGGCTAGATATTTTAAGTGCTCTTTGATTCTCTCTGCATAGTAATCATCAACACTATCTTCCTTAATTTGAGCAACAAAAACTTTATGATCTGAAGTTCTGTTAGGATCATATTCATCCCAACTGAAACCTTTTGGAAGTCTTTCATCATCTTGATCTGTCAGACATGCTTTACTCTCAGCTGAAATATATTTGTCCCAGCTAAATCCTTTTGGCGATATTTCATCATCTTGATTAACTAGATACGCTTTCTTTGGTTCTTCAATCTCCTTTCTTGCATGTGAAGTTTGTGGCGATGGTTGTTGACACGGCTGTTGAGCAACTTGATGATAAATCGCTTTTCGATAATAGTCATTGTTTCCGAAAGGATTTTGAGCTCCACTTGCTTCGCGGTTTGTGCATTCTCGCTTGATATGCCCTTTTTCCCTGCAACGAAAACAAGTAACTTTAGATTTATCAAAGCCTAAAGTAGAAACATTAGCATCACGGAAATCATCTCTTCTCGTAATCTGTTTAAACTTTTCAGCTCTTCTCAACACGCTAGCCAAACACCACTTTATATCCATAAGTTCCATCTCCTCAGCATCAATCTGATCGTAATCCTCTTTTGTCAACATTGGATTTCCGATCCTTCTTGCAACTAAACTCCCATAAGATTCCAACACAGTCACCAACAAAGACATATGACTTTTGGCTACTTCTTCAGAGTAATTTTGATCATTCTCAAGATTTAACGCAATGTTGCATTGTAGAATTTTGCCATTCTTGGTTGCTGAAAAATTTGGATCGAATGATGGGTATGAAGAGAATCCAGTTTTGCTATTTGATCCTTGAGATGACCCTCCAGAAGAACTTTTTGCATTGAAAGCTGTTTCAATCTTTGGTGCAATGTTGGTCTATCACTAGTACCTCCTTTGTAATACAGACCAATGTCTTGTTCACCATCAAAGTCCCTCATTCTCGCTATCTTACATTGTTCCATCTCTTGGGCTTCGAGTTGTTCAATAAACGTGCTCAGCGTTAGATTGTCAAATTCAGGTTTATTTTTCAACATCATAAGATACGTGCCCCAGACATCTTGTGGCAACGCATCGGCCAACTTTTCAATCCATTCTTCATTATCTTTCTTGATATTCAATCTCTTCATGTTCATCACCAAATTGCAATATCTTTCTATAATCTGCTTGGTGTTTTTTAGTTTTTAATCCACGAAATAGATCAAATTCTTTCTTCAAAAGCGACATTTTGTTCTTGATCGTCTCTTTACTTCCAACAAACTTCGATTTTAGTTCTTTCCATATTGAATGTGCACTTCCGTTGTGTTGTAGTAAAATCAAGATTTCTTCCTTAATCGCTTGCTGCAAGAGACTAACCATCATCTTTTCACTTTTGTAATTCTTTTTCTCATCAACACTTAGATCTTTAATATCAACCTTCTCTCCATTGTCCTTAACCGGTCTAATATATCGATATTCAATACATTCCCATGCATCTAAGTAATTTGCTTGAACCCAATTTTCAAAACGTTCCGCCCATCCACTATATTCCTCAATACTCATTAGCTTAGGTGGTTTTTGCATGGTAGCCGTTTCATTTTCTAACATTGTGTTATGAGTTACAGTGATCGGAGTAGCAAATGCATTGTAAAACTCGTTCTCCATGATTCGGTATCAAAAGTTTCACAAACTCAAACTTTCAAACGAACTGGATGATCTTTAAACGAACTGGAAACAAATCTCAAACGAACTGGTAATCTTTCACACAACCTGAAAACAAATCTCAAACGAACTGAATAAGTTCAAACGACCTGGACAAGGTTCAATTCACGCGAATTAGGTCACAAATGTTCAATACGTACGAACTGGATGTATGTTTTCACACGAATTGGACTTTTCAAGCGAACTGGTCAGGTTTCAAACGACCTGAGCCCAATTCGTACCAACTGGAGCAAAAACTCAAACGATTTGAATAAACTTTGTTCAATTCGTGCGAATTGGACTATATTTCACACGACCTGGGGAGCAATTCTTACGAACTGATGCTGATGTTACACAATCGGCCGGATTTTTGACAAATTGATCAGGTTTTAGTTTGATTTTAGGTCTGATTCTTTCAAGGGTTTGTTAAAACAGTGTTTCGCGTATTATATGTGAAAATCAAGCCATTTTATCTGTAAAATCTCGTTTAATTTTGAAAAATGTGTAAAAGAAGGAGTAGAAATCAGAATTTTTGATGAAATCAAGCTGAAAATGGTAAGAACTCTTCCTCCTGAGCTCTGATACCACTTGTAGGATCGTTTGCACGACCAAACGAGTCGTTCAGAAGAGATCTCATTCAATACGAAAGGCGGAAACAGACGTATTAGAGTTATTTCAGCTGATTTGCACAAAGAATCACTTTAATTGTCTCTTGTATTGATTACACAACGTTTTAGAAGCAGGAGACACTTCGGCAGCACCTCGGCACCGGAATCAGAAAGTTACAAATGAAAGACCCAAGCACACATATATATAGGCAGGGCAGGTCGCACGAACAGGCTCATGCGGACTGGTCCAGTTCGTGCGAACTGGCCACTTCGCACGAACTGGTCAGTTCGTGTGAAACGCCTGTTTCGACCTGTTTCCCGTTTCTATCAAACTACGTATCCTGGTCTATCTATTACACGACTCGATATAAGACGAAGTCAACAGACATATGCACCAACAGTTATAGTCTAATATATTATGTATATACATATGAATGTATAATATGTGTGTGTGTGCATGGGAGGTGGCGGCACATTAGGTGCCCACCTTTTCCATTTTGGTGCCATGTGTAGAGTTCAAAGAAGGTGGTCCAATCACATAATTCTTCCATATGACATAACAACTTTCAAGAATGCAAAGAAATTCATATTTTCTTTCATTCTTCCCCACTAAAACCGTATACTACTTCATCTTCTTCATTTCCATTCTTTTGATTATTTCTTGAAGAATCAAATACTTTCCAACTCATTTCCAAGTTTCATAAAAATTTGAAGATCAAACCCTGGAGTTTTTAAGGAGATGCAAGCTCTTTATTACAAAAACCATCATCAAAAACCCATTTATATTCTTGAAAGGTATAAAATTTATTTTTAAAGTTTATGTTCTTGATTCTTGATGATGATGATAGAATTGTTTCTCAAACACTTGGATTCTTCACACCTTTGATATTTAAACAAGAAAATGGTTTTAATCAAAATAAAATGGAAGTTCATACATATGTATATATGGCCGAAAATATACAAATATATATGTTAGAGATTGTGCTTTGTTTACAAGTTGATATTTGATGTTGATGAGATTCTTGAAAGATCGATGCATGTATAATCAAGAAGGTTTTTATGAAAGTTCTTGTGGTTTGAAATGATTAAGTGAAAATGTTAAAAATTTAAAGTGTGTATATATGTGTGTGGTTGTATATATATATATATATATATATATATGTATGTATATGTACTAGTATATGAGTTTTGTTAGTTTATGAAAACATGAGAATATTACATGCATTTGTTGATATAATGACTTGATGATGAATAGATGAATATGATTTCTTGATTTATTTGAAAGTTATAAAAAGTATGGTAGATGCATTTAAAAATATTGGATGATAATGATATAATAATTATGCATTAGGTACTTGTACATGATTATAGGTGATGATTTAGTGATCATAAGAAAATGGAAATGATTTGGTATGATAAAGATTCATACAAATGAGAATATAAACATGTAAAATAATGTCATATGTTGTGTTTTGATGTTCAAAAAATTAAGTCATAAACTTGGTAGCTTTGCATGTTGTACATGTAGCTTAAAAAGTAGTAAATTGGGTGAAATTTGCATGATTTGTGTGTTATACATGAGACCTGCACTATAATGGGTATAATTACCATTTTAATCAGTAAATAACATGTGTTGTTTTAAAATATCAAGTCGTGATGATTAGGGATGGTTACATGTGTAAGTGTTTAAGTGTAATATATGTGTAAAATGACGTAATATGTGAATTACGATATATGTCGAATATGTCCATACTTATGCATATATATTACGAATCGCAAATCGTAGATATATTGCGTATAAGTAGGCATAATAACCAATAAAGGGACACCTATAAAATCATTCAAAACGCAAAAATCTTAATATGTACATATATATACGAACTTATATATATATATATGCCAACATAATCAAAATAAAGACTTTTCGAGAAAATCTCAAAGTTATATGAAAATTCTAAGTATTGGAGAAACTTAGTTGTTCGTAGAATAATCGGTCATTAAATCGTTCTTACTTAATTTAGGATCTATAAATCAATTTGGGGGATTGCGATAATATAAAACGCACCCAAAGGTGAATGTCACAGAAACCCCTCTTTTTACTGTTTTATATACTTTTTTTGGGGGAAGAACACACCTTTAAAAAGGGTAATTAAATGTTTTAAGTGTGAAACATGATTTTGAATAATTGTGTTTTAGTGAGTATCACTAAGCCCCACTTTTACTATTTTACATAATTGATGTGTGCAAAATGCAACATATAAATTACATTAATTGTGGCATAAAACTAACCCTTTTTTAGTACTAATGTTGGAAAAAGTGTGTTTTTGTCTTCATTTTGTATTTTCAGGATTAAATGAGCTCAAATTGACAAAAGAAGCAAAAAGGCAACTAAATCTAACATAAATACAAGAAAAGGAACAAACGTGGCATGCCCGACCTCCCCGAAAGCATCTTCCCAAGCAAAACAAGAGAACAGAAGGCTGAACACGCCCCGTGCTCAGTGAACACGGGGGCGTGCCCAAGTGTCAGCATAAAAGACAAAGTTGTAGAAGCTTCCATCGCTCACCACGTGGCCGTGCTCAGCGGACACGGGGTCGTGGTCAACTATAAGATTCGCAGAATCCAGGCAAATCTTGATAGTACAGATATGCTTCAGCACACGGGGTCGTGCCCAGCGGACACGGGGCCGTGGTCAACTAATGCAGACAAAAGCAATTAATGAAGACAGAGAAGAGGATGGACACGGGGCCGTGCCCACTGGACACGCGGCCGTGCCCGAGCTTCTGTTCAGCCTATAAATAGGAGTGCTTGGCTTAAGCTCAAACCATCCCTTGGCACACCACCTCTCTCACACTTCACCCACCACCCACCACCACCACCATAACACTATCATCCACCACCATCATCCATTGTCCATCATAGAGTGTGTGAGTCGTCTCGGGATCCAAAATTGATCGTAAGAGTTCTTGACAATCAAGGCCATGTTTTCCTAAGTTTCTTACATCACTTGGTGACAAAGTGTCTAGTGTAATACTTTTTTTTTTTTTAATCTTTTCGCACTTTTTAATTGGTTATGTATTAATGACTTTAATTACTAGTTTCTTATGTTGAAGGTGATTCTTCCTTATCGTTTGTCCGTGGTGTCTTGGCATTATTTTACTGTCTATATAAAATAAAAGATTTTCACCATTCATATCTCCACGGTCTATATGGAGGTATGTTGGCTACCTGGTCGGGGGTTAAGGGAACGGTTTGGTAAGAGTCTTGCCATTGTTCAGTGTATAGATCCTGCAAAGGACCTGGGTCAAATTCAGTAGGACCTCCTTCAATACTTAACGATATTGGATGGCGGGGGTCCGAACTCTTTGATCCCCTCATAAGTTAAACTACTATTAAAACTTTAACTCGACTACTTAGCACTGTATCCCTGTTGACTCAGACTACTTAGCCGAGGGTAACGTCGCCTTCAAAAGAGGGGCCTACCACATTATGCATTAATAACTTAATTAATTATCTTTCAATAATCCGACCCTTTAGGATTGTATCCTTGCTGACTCAAACTACTGGGTTGAGGGTAACGTCACCTCCAAAAGAGGGGCCTACTACAATAACTAAGATAATCTCTTAAATAGTGCAAAAGTGCGGAAATAATCAAAGGTTACACTAAACACGAGTCGGAGCCAAGTGATTCATCCTGTCTATCTGTTTTTCTTTTATTTTTATTTTCAGCATTTTAGTTAGTTTTTATTTTCTTAGTTTAAAACATTTTTCTAAACTTTTGATTTGATTAGACGTTGAGGATAAACCGGTACTAAAAGCTCTTGTGTCCTTGGACGACCTCGGTATCTTACCAACACTATACTACGCTCACGATGGGTGCACTTGCCCATATGTGTGTTTAGTGTTAGTAAATATCATGTTTTATAAATTTAAAACTTGGCTAAAAAGTGTTAAAAAGGGCTTAACATATACATTAAAAGCTAATAACACTCACGCACATCAAGTTTTTGGCGCCGTTGCCAGGGACACAAGGATTTTAAGAAAGTTAGGAATCAACGGCCTAATCGTTTTTCTTATTTTTCTATTTTTTTTTTAGGATTTTTCTTAGTTTTTCAGCTTCTGCAGAACTCAGCACGGGCCGTGCCCGCTGAACACGCCCCGTGCCCAATCATTGGAACTGGCAATCCTGTTTTAAGTCAGACAGTAAGCTGAACACGGGGCCATGCCCACTCAACACGCCCCCGTGCCCAAGATTCAGTTACTGAAAACAGAACCGTAAGATCCCGACGGTTGGTAATTTCTGACACAAACATGAGTGATACTGATATTTTTTTACTTTCGGCACTCTTATGGTACGTGGTGTCGAATATGTGGTGGTTCCCATAAAGAATTAGAATGTTATTTTCTAAATTATAAGCCCCACTATATGGACCCATAATTTCCTTGTATCCTTAAGAGGGGCGAAAGTAAAAATAATCCCTATCTCTCCCTCGAATGCTCCCAACCAGATTTTCTAGGAGAAATGCTTCTTGATGAACTATTTCAACTAGAAGATCTAATTCTTAATTGGTTAAAAGAACTTAGGACAGATTTCAATAATTTACCTCAAGATGATAACCAAGAAGAAGTGTTGGAATCGCATTCAAACAACTTCGTTGTCTCCGACGATACTTCTAACTCTAGTGAGGAGTTGAGCGATAGTCGTCCCTGTGCCGATTGTGCCGTGAAGGACTCCCCATCGACTTCGTTCGATGCATACATAGACCTGAGCGATTCGGCATACACCTTCTTTAACGAGAGCCCGGGAAAGGGTTGGACTTGTCCACCTACATATAAAATAGGAATCACCCTCACTGACAACCTCTTGCGTTCTCGTCTTAATTTAGAACAATTAATGTATCTTAGGCACTTTGGGGTTGTTCCATCTAGTAAGGAACCGCCCGATCCGGAAAAAGTTCCTTGAAAATAGGCAAAACTCCATAAGACAGCCTCTAGACACGGGGCTGTGTCCAGGTCAACACGCCCTCGTGTCCACTCAAGATTCCCGTCTGATTTCGTGTCAGAATACGGACAAAATGTGTCAGGATTCCCCCTGAACATGGGGCCGTGTCCAGCCGACACGGGGCCGTGTGCAGCGTACTGTCGTTTTCTATAAATGTAGCCAAGAATCCTGCACATTTGAACCATCCAAGGGACAGAGATTTGGGGAATATTCTCACATACCATTCTAGGTATTTTCTAAAAGAAGTTTCTCAACACCCTTCTTGTCCTTTCCTCTTTTATCCACTTCCATCTTCTTCATGCTTCCATTAGAACTTGAAATCTCCATGATTTCAAGCTTTAGTGAGATGTTTGTTAGATTTTTATTCATGGGATCTTGTTAAAAATAAGTTCTACAACAATGTTTTAAGTTGTTTCTGCTTAAAAACGTTTTAAACATCATAAAAACAAATTAAAACTCCAAGATCCCTTATCCTAAAAATCTGCAAACATTTGAACACGGGGCCGTGTCCGAAGTACTGATTTCATAAAAATGAACTCTTCTTGGTTTGTTTTCTCAGAATGGCGAGCAGAACTAGCGGGACATCTTCATCACACTCCAGAAACAACCGACAAGGGAGAAGGTCATCAACGGTTGAAGATTCTCTTGTAAACTATGTTTACGCCTTAAGAGAGGCCCTTGATGAAATGAGGGGGGTGGAAGAGGCATTGGTTGATCGTATTAATCATTTGACGGTGGGACTAGAAGGATGTCTTCGAGAGGTCAACCTTTTGCACCAAAGGTTGAATATTCTCGCCTCTCCTCCTTTGGTACCAATCATTACCCAAAGGGCATGGAATGTGGTTCCTGAAGTCATCATACCGGCCGAGTGGTACGCCATGCATCCGGAGCCCCCTCGGGAAGTGCTACAAGGGGTTCCGGTTGGTGTCGCTCCTCCACAAGATGTTGAAGAAAATGACGCTGCCTTCTTCCTCCCAAGAGAGATAGAAGAATGGCTTTAACGCCCCTCGGCTCGGAGTTCTACAAGACTTTTAGATACCGGAAGACTATTTCCGGAATTTTGGTTCTTATCGTAAAAGTAGAACTCCTTAGGATGATTTTACGTATCACTTGACCTATCTAATTTAGGACCATTAACTTTTATTTTCTGCTTTGTTTTCCATTTTCTAGGACTACTATGTAATTCTCTCTATGACTTAATGAATGATGGTTTTAGTTAACTTGGTGTTTGGATGGTGTTAAAATAAATAAAACACACTCAGGATGGCAAAGGATACAAGAGAAACTTGAACCAGCACCCTATGCAGGAAAACAGGGCCATCCGACAAACTTTCTTCATTACAGCAAGCTCAGCACGGGCCGTGTCCGCCCAACACGGCCCTGTGCTGCACAGTCTGCAGAAATGACCCAGTTCAGGTAAACTGGACACGAGCCGTGTTCACCCAACACGCCCCCGTGTCCAAGCTTCTGTTTCTTTTGTTTAACTTTTGTTACTGGCACTTGAACACGGGGCCGTGTCCAGCGCCCAGTAACATAAATTTTTGCTTTTTCACACCTTTTACACATTCAATCAACCTAAAAACTTATTTTTGGGACACATTGAGGACAATGTGTAATTTAAGTGTGGGGGGATGCTAAAACCTTGAATCTTGCAAGTCCTAATAACAAGCCTTACACAAAACTCTATTGGAACCGCTAATCACCCCAAATTTTTTCGAAAATTTTCATATTTTTTACTTGTCTAGGTTTAACTTGGGAATTTCAAAATTCTAAAAAGGTTATATTTTTACAAATTTACAACCGATAGCGTCGTGATAAAAAGAACCAACATAAGAAAATTATGAAAAGGCATGACAAGCTTAGTTAAAATTTGATTATATATACTTGATCACATAAAAACCCATTCCCACAAAAGTGAGTTTTGAGCCTTTATTGAGCATACAAATATACATCTTTAAATTAAATGCTCATTTTTTGTTTCTTGTGTGAATAGCCGCTTGGTTCTTACAACTCTAGAACTTGCCACGACGATACATTCCTGGTCCTTACCAACTTAAACCCGAGTAAGTAAATGATGGAGGCATTAGGACTAACCCTTTTTATTTCTACACCATTATTTTTCTTTTTTTTTACCACCTACCCAAAATCCCCCTAGTTAACCCCTTTGAGCCTAAACCTTTTCATTTCTTAACCCAAACCAAACACCCTTTTACCCACCAAAACCTTTTTTATTTTTAACCCCTTGTTTTAGTAACAAGCTCGGTTTTTTCGTATGACTTTGAAAAAAAAAACTTTTATGATGAAGCAAAAGAAATAAACAAACAAGTTCATCAAAAATAACTTTGTTTGAATAATAGCTTCATCAAAATAAAAAATAAAAAAAATTTGCAAAAATAAAAAGTCTTTCGAGAACCGACACTTTTTACGTTTTTTCGCCCTTTTCTACTAACCACTAACCCAACCACCTACCTTTAACCCAAGCCTAACCCTTCACCCAAAAGTCCTCTTGATATTTACAAAGGTATATAGTTAAAAAGGAGGATGATTGATTGCTTGGCAAGCCTATGGTAGGAGTAAGTTCCATGCCGCTCTCGAGTGATTCACTAAAATACATCTTCGACCGAGTGTTGAGTGATCCCCCGTGAGGTATGTGAACTTGTATATAAATAGAAATTTTAAAGAAGTATGTTATGCCCTAATAAGTAATTTATCTTATGAAAAGTTTTAAATAAATCATGACGAATAGGATTGTAAATAAATAAAAATAAAACGTAATAAAGAATCTTGGAAATCCCGACACTCTATGACAAGCCCAAAAACCTTCTCTTCTACCCATTCCATTTGGGAGTGTGAAGCCACATTATAAAGAGTTTTGCTTGAGGACAAGAAAAGATTCAAGTGTGGGGGTATTTGATGTGTGCAAAATGCAACATATAAATTACATCAATTGTGGCATAAAACTAACCGTTTTTTAGTACTAATGTTGGAAAAAGTGTGTTTTTTGTCTTCCTTTTGTATTTTCATGATTAAATGAGCTCAAATTAACAAAAGAAGCAAAAAGGCAACTAAATCTAACATAAATACAAGAAAAGGAACAAACGTGGCATGCCCGACCTCCCCGAAAGCATCTTCCCAAGCAAAACAAGAGAACAAAAGGCTGAACACGCCCCGTGCTCAGTGAACACGGGGGCGTGCCCAAGTGTCAGCATAAAAGACAAAGTTGTAGAAGCTTCCATCGCCCACCACGGGGCCGTGCTCAGCGGACACGGGGTCGTGGTCAACTATAAGATTCGCAGAATCCAAGCAAATCTTGATAGTACAGATATGCTTCAGCACACGGGGTCATGCCCAGCGGACACGGGGCCGTGGTCAACTAATGCAGACAAAATCAATTAATGAAGACAGAGAAGAGGATGGACACGGGGCCGTGCTCGAGCTTCTGTTCAGCCTATAAATAGGAGTGCTTGGCTCAAGCTCAAACCATCCCTTGGCACACCACCTCTCTCACACTTCACACTTCACCCACCACCCACCACCACCATAACACCATCATCCACCACCATCATCCATTGTCCATCATAGAGTGTGTGAGTCGTCTCGGGATCCAAGATTGATCGTAAGAGTTCTTGACAATCAAGGCCATGTTTGCCTAAGTCTCTTACATCACTTGGTGAAGACAAAGTGTCTAGTGTAATACTTTTTATTTTTAATCTTTTCGCACTTTTTAATTGGTTATGTATTAATGACTTTAATTACTAGTTTCTTATGTTGAAGGTGATTCTTCCTTATCGTTTGTCCGTGGTGTCTTGGCATTATTTTACTGTCTATATAAAATAAAAGATTTTCACCATTCATATCTCCACGGTCTATATGGAGGTATGTTGGCTACCTGGTCGGGGGTAAAGGGAACGGTTTGGTAAGAGTCTTGCCATTGTTCAGTGTATAGATCCTGCAAAGGACCTGGGTCAAATTCAGTAGGACCTCCTTCAATACTTAACGGTATTGGATGGCGGGGGTCCGAACTCTTTGATCCCCTCATACGTTAAACTACTATTAAAACTTTAACCCGGCTACTTAGGACTGTATACCTGCTGACTCAGACTACTTAGCCGAGGGTAACGTCGCCTTCAAAAGAGGGGCATACCACATTATGCATTAATAACTTAATTAATTATCTTTCAATAATCCGACCCTTTAGGATTGTATCCTTGCTGACTCAAACTACTGGGATGAGGGTAAGGTCACCTCCAAAAGAGGGGCCTACTACAATAACTAAGATAATCTCTTAAATAGTGCAAAAGTGCGGAAATAATCTGTCACACCCCCAAAAATCCACACGCGGAGTATCTCCGCTTGGAGGCGTGACTGACCAGGATCAAGCCACCAATCATATTGAACAAGCATATAAGTAAACATAAAACCCAACACAATATAATTGGTGTCCAAATCAAAACATAGTTTAAGTTGTAAGCGGAAGCATAATGTCAAAAACCATAGCATAAGTTAATAATGTTTAAGTTCATCATGAACATTCAATGTCCATGCTCCACAACGACTCTTCCCCATGCAAGCTCCTTCTAAACCTAGTGACCTGCAAAGCATGTAGTAACGAGTCAACAACCAAGTTGAGCGAGTTCACAGTTGGGTGTTTGTTTTAAGTTGTTCCAAAAACAGTTTCCTTTAACTGGCATCCCTGCCGTGGGGGTTACCCCATAGTTGAAAACGTGTCTTGTTTAATCCCGTTTACTCTGGCAATCCAGCCGTGGGGGCTACCCCATGTTTAATTATCTTGCTCTTCGGCCATGGGGGCTACCCCATGTTTAATTATCTGGCTCTTCGGCCGTGGGGGCTACCCCATGTATATACTACTAGACTCGTTACCATATCGACTGCTGACTGTAGTCATGTTTATGTGCCCTGAACTGTCAATGTCTATCATCATTGACGTGCCCAGATCCATTAGTTCACGCCCGTCCTCTGCGGCACGGTGTGAGGCTTGTCAGACCTAAATAGCGCTATCTAACTAATGACCCGCTCGCCATTGGCCCGGCGATTAAGTCGATATAAAAAGGAGGGACTTCGTGATAGAGTTTTGGTCTAGTGAAAACTGTCCAAGAGGACGAGGAATTATATTCCTGAACCCGTACTGTCCTACCTTAGAAAGGATGAGGAATCCATATTCCTTAACCCATTCCCAACCCCTGGGAATCCCATGCTTTGTGGAAAGTGTGAACTCACCTTAGGTTAGCTCGGCAGATAAACGAAAGGTCAATCGAGCTGCTAGAGGTCAACCACGTCCTAACATAGTTACCATACAAGTCAGGTCTAGGTTCAAATGGTGCACGTATGTTTACACAGAGATAGCAAGTTACGAACACATACTGATCATGGCAACACATTAATAGTCAAGTACATAACATATTCAAGCTTCTGCGATTCAATAGTTTGGGCCGATCCATTTGTGCGGTTGACCAACATAACCCAATTAAACACCTCGGCCCAACATGTTGTGCGGTCAGCACAGCCTTGTGCGACCCACATCATGTTGTGCGATCCATTACTCACCCGGCCCAGTATATGAATAAGCCCAATAGTACCCAGCCCGATAACTAGAAACCCAAACAAAACTATAAGCATATACACGGCCCAATTAACTAAACAGATAACATATCTTGTGCGATTCTTTTGATCTTGTGCGACTCGGGACATCATGTGCGACTGGACTTGTGCGTCTGGAACTTGTGCGATCAGATCAGGTCTTGTGCGACCTGATCTTGTGCGATCAACAACTTGTGCGCTTTGGGTCCTTGTGCGGCCAAGGACTCTTGTGTGATTGGTGATTTAATATCCGAAATCATGGCAATTTAGTTATATGATTTCCATTTATAAAGTTATCAATCAACAACATTAACAGTTTCCATTCATAAACTTAATCGATCAAACAATTGTTTTTAGCATCAAATCTTTATGAACCCTAATCATGTTTCAAGCATAACCAACATCTTAAAACATTCAAACTATCCGATTTAAAGCTTTCAACATCATCAAACAAACAATCCGAAAGGCAGAAACATAACAGCCGATTAACAACTATTCGGTTCTATATCATCAACTCCAAATCAGTCTAAACATAAACACATCACAGCCGAGTAAAATATACATTCGGTTCTTGATTAATATCATGCAATTCCAAATCATATGAACATTATCGAATACACTTGTGAGCCGATTTTTATGAACACAAACCCTTAACAATCTCAAATACATAACCTCCCTAAATCATCATGTAAAAACATATAAGTCAACACATCATCAAACATGCAATCAAAAGTAGTACACTAACCGGTTAGAGAATGGGATGAAAGTTGATCCGAACGATAAAGCTTCGAGAGAGATAGGATGTTGTTGCCGTCGGGTTTGAGAGGAGAGAAAGAGAGTAGGGTTTTGATGTGTAAAGTGTTTAGCCAAACAATGAAGAGTATACGCCCTTCTCATGAGGTTATGCGACATAAGGGAGTGGGCCGAACCCTCACTTGGGCTGCCCATTGGTTTCGAGTGAGGAGTGGGCTGAGAGTTGTAAGGGACCAAAGCCCAAAGGCTTGTGCGATTCGAATCGTGTTGTATACATACAATCGTTACACATACACACATCACAAACATAACATTTCATTAATCATCAAGTTCACATAATCACACAGTGTTCACATACGTTACATTAATCACAAAGATTGGTTCTGAAATACGAGTTGTCACATTATCCCCAAGTTGAAAGAAATTTCGTCCCGAAATTTGGTACGTACTCACTGAGGAAGCTAGTTAAGTTGCATGGTTTTCTTGGTTTTCCTGGGGTGTCACATCCTCCCCCCGTTGATCTGGAATTTCGTCCCGAAATTCCGTAGTAGCTTCAGCCTCAGTAGTGGTTGTACTGTTTGCGAATAGTTGGGGATACTTTTGTTTCATTTTATCTTCGCATTCCCAGGTGAACTCTGGGCCACGATGGGAGTTCCAACGAACTCGAATGAGAGGTATTCTAGTGCGCTTGAGGACCTTAACGTCCCGGTCCGTGATTTCAACTGGTTCCTCGATGAATCGTAACTGCTCGTCGATAGTGAGCTCCTTCAAAGGAACTATGAGGGTCTCATCTGACAGACACTTCTTCAGATTCGACACGTGGAAAACGTTGTGAACTCCACTGAGTTCTGCTGGTAGGTTCAGTTTGTAGGCCACTTTGCCTATTTTCTCGATGATTTCAAACGGTCCAACGTATCGTGGATTCAGCTTGCCTCGTTTACCAAAACGAACCACACCCTTCCAGGGTGAAACTTTGAGTAGCACTCGGTCCCCAACCTGGAACTCGAGTGGTTTCCTGCCCTTATCGGCGTAGCTTTTCTGACGGTCACGAGCTGCCGCCATTCGTTGTCGTATTTGAGCAATTCTTTCTGTTGTGTCTACCACAAGTTCTGGGCCAGTGATCTGACTATCCCCCACCTCTGCCCAACAAAGAGGTGATCGGCATTTACGCCCGTACAATGCCTCAAATGGAGCGGCCCGAATGCTGGTGTGGTAACTGTTATTATACGAGAATTCCACTAGTGGCAGATGTTTTTCCCAACCGTTGCCAAAGTCAATCACACATGCCCTAAGCATGTCTTCGAGGGTCTGGATGGTGCGTTCAGACTGCCCATCCGTTTGCGGGTGATAAGCTGTGCTCATATCTAAACGTGAGCCAAAGGACTTGTGCATTGCTTGCCACAGTTCAGAAGTAAAACGTGCATCACGATCAGAGATAATAGAGGTGGGCACCCCGTGCCTCGAAACCACTTCCTTTAAGTAAACGTCTGCTAAATTAGAGAACTTGTCAGTTTCTTTGATAGCCAAGAAGTGTGCAGACTTCGTGAGTCGATCCACGATCACCCAAATAGTGTCATTTTCGCGCTGAGATCTAGGTAGGCCAGTAACGAAATCCATTAAAATTTGCTCCCATTTCCATTGTGGTATCTCAGGTTGTTGAAGTAGTCCTGAGGGTTTCTGGTATTCGACTTTGACTCTCGCACAAGTCAAACATTTACTAACATAGGTTGCTATATGAGCTTTCATGCTAGGCCACCAGTATGTAGTTTTGAGATCGTGGTACATCTTATCCGAACCAGGATGTACTGAGTAACGAGACTTGTGTGCCTCATCCATCACAAGCTCTCGTAAGTTGCCAAAGAGTGGGACCCAAATGCGTCCTGTTACGTAGTATGCGTCGTCTTCCTTTTGTTCTAACCGTTGCCTTGAGCCGCGTAGGGCTTCAGCCCTGATGTTTTCTGGTTTCAATGCTTCTACCTGAGCATCTCGTATCTGTGCAGGAAGACTAGATTGGATGGTAAGTTGTAATGCTCGAACGCGTTTAGGTGTGGTATCCTTTCGACTGAGGGCATCGGCTACAACATTGGCTTTGCCCGGATGATATCTGATCGAGCATTCGTAATCATTCAGTAGCTCGACCCATCGACGTTGTCGCATGTTCAACTCCTTATGTTTGAAGATATGCTCGAGACTCCTGTGATCGGTGTAAATGGCGCACTTGGTACCGTACAGGTAGTGTCTCCATATCTTAAGTGCAAAAACAACAGCTCCCAGCTCTAAATCGTGTGTAGTGTAGTTCCTTTCATGAACTTTAAGTTGGCGTGAGGCGTACGCAATAACTTTATCCCGTTGCATCAATACCCAACCAAGACCCTGAATTGATGCGTCGCAGTAAACCACAAAGTCGTATGTGCCCTCTAGCAATGAAAGAATAGGTGCACTGCAAAGTCTATCCTTTAAGTGCTGAAATGCTGATTCCTGTGCATTTCCCCATCGATAAACAACGCCTTTCTGCGTTAGTGAGGTGAGAGGTTGTGCAATCTTGGAGAAGTCCTTGATGAACCTCCTGTAGTAACCTGCCAAACCCAAGAATTGGCAAATTTCCGTTGGTGTACGAGGTGTAGGCCAGTTCTTAATCGAGTCTACCTTGGATGGATCAACGTGAATCCCATCCTTGTTCACTACGTGGCCTAGGAAATGGACTTCGCGAAGCCAGAAATCACATTTCGAGAACTTTGCGTAAAGCTGTACCGTTCGAAGGAGTTCCAAAATGAGTCGTAGATGGCGCTCGTGTTCCTCCTGACTCTTCGAATAGATTAGGATGTCGTCGATGAAAACAATAACGAACTTGTCCAGGTAAGGCTTGCACACTCTGTTCATAAGGTCCATGAAAACCGCAGGTGCGTTTGTCAGCCCAAAAGGCATGACCAAAAACTCGTAGTGTCCATACCGAGTTCTAAAGGCTGTTTTGGAGACGTCCTCATCTCGGACTCTCAGCTGGTGATATCCCGATCTCAAATCAATCTTCGATTAAAAGCTCGACCCATGCAACTAGTCGAATAAGTCGTCGATGCGTGGAAGAGGATAGCGGTTCTTCACCGTCACCTTGTTTAGTTCTCGATAGTCGATACACATCCTGAAGGTACCGTCTTTCTTCTTCACGAATAGCACTGGAGCTCCCCATGGCGAAGAGCTAGGACGAATAAACCCCTTGTCCAAAAGTTCTTGTAGTTGTGTAGAGAGTTCTTCCAACTCTGATGGAGCTAAGCGATATGGTGCACGAGCTATTGGTGCGGCTCCAGGAGCTAGTTCAATCTGAAACTCGACCTGGCGATGAGGCGGAAGGCCAGGTAATTCCTCAGGGAATACCTCAGGAAAGTCACGTATGATCGGAAAATCTTCTATTTTCTTCTCTTTCTTCGAGGTGTCAGTAACGAGAGCCAAAATAGCAGTGTGGCCCTTTCGTAAACACTTTTGGGCCTTAAGGAAAGAGATGATGCTCACAACAGCACCACTCTTGTCGCCACGAATCATGAGAGGTTCATCACCTGAGCGAGGAATACGGACGATCTTCTCGTTACAAAGAATCTCTGCTTGGTGTTGGGATAACCAGTCCATCCCAATGACCACGTCGAAACTACCCAAAACGATAGGAATGAGGTCGATAGAGAAGGTCTGGTTAGCAAGAACAAGTTTACAACCCTTGACTACGTGTGTGGCCTCTAAACTCTTACCATTAGCTAACTCTACATTGTGCTTGGTGTTCAATAGTGTTGGGGTACGCTTAAGCATTTGACAAACTTTTAAGGACACATAACTAGTATCGGCACCAGAATCAAATAAGACAGTAACATAAAAGTCGTCCAGTAGGAACTTACCCGTCACAACATTGGGATCATTCCTTGAATCTCCTTGTCCAATCACAAACATACGACCCCTGGCACCATTGCCGTTGTTACCCCCGTTGTTTCCATTCCCCTGATTGTTATTATTATTGTTGTTGTTCTGGTTCCGGTTCAGTTGGGGACAATCTCTCTTGAAGTGGCCTTCAGCTCCACACTGAAAGCACCCTTTGTTGATGCCTTGCTGCTGCTGCTGGCGTTGATTTTGTGAGGCTTGTTGTTGCTAACGATTCTGGTTTGCGGGGTATAAACTTCTGCAATCCTTTGCGGCGTGGCCTGGCTTGTTGCACCGGTGACAGTTACTCCTGGTGCATGGCCCGCTGTGGTGTAGGTTACAGCGATTGCATTTGGGGTGATTTCCCCTGTACCCTCCTTGACTCTGACCACCAGATGATTGCTGACTAGGGCTTTTGTAGTCGTCAGTCCTTCTCTGCTGAGACTGAGATTGAACAAAAGTCAAACCTTTGCTTGAAGTTCCATCCCATTTACGCTTGTTGTCGTTGGGAGTAACAGAAGTAGTTGTATCAATAATACGCTTTGGTAGCCTGTTCTGCTCCACCGCCTGATCAGTGAGATGATGAGCCAATTGAACAACCTCCTGGATGGTGGCGAGCTTAACTGAAGTCACATGACTTTGAATCTCTGGCACTAAGCCCTTGAGGTATAGTTCGATGCGTTTGATGGGAGGATCCACCATAGTAGGACACAAAATTGCCAACTCGTTCGATCTTTTTGTATAAGCTTCAATTTCTGACCCCGTCATCTTGAGGTTGAAGAACTCTACCTCCAACTTGTGAATGTCATCACGATTGCAGTACTCTTCCTTAATCATTTCCTTAAAATTGTTCCATGGGGTGGCATTAGCAGCAACCAACCCCAGCATTTGGACCTGAGCGTTCCACCATGTGAGCGCTATACCCTCAAGAGTACCAATAGCATACTTCACCCTGCGAGCCTCAGGGCATTCACACATCTCAAAGACAGATTCGAGTTTCTCAAACCAGTGGAGGAGGCCTACAGCTCCTTCGGTGCCGCTGAAAGTGGTAGGTAGGCAGTCCATAAAGGTCTTGAAAGTGCACACAGGAGGCTGTGCATGTTGACCTGTCGTGGGTGTAAGAAGGGACAAGGTTAAGCACAAGTGTTGGTTTACGAGAGTAGGACCTAAAGATCCTACAATGGGTTTAAACTGCAGGGTATACCTCCTGCTTGTGCGGCTGCAAGTGCTGCAGCAACTTGTTGGTTAATCAGAGCCGTCAACTGGGCTTGAGTCATGTTAACACGTCCAGCCATGATCTTCATATCAAGGGAAACATGAGTGAGAGAGGTTCGCGAAAGTGCGATGACAGAAGGGAGTAAGCACACACGTGTTTTCAAACTATCGTTGCTACGTTTATCTAAGCATACCATAAGCAAAGTTATATGTAATCTAGTAAGTAGGCAATAAAACATAAACCATATCACCTAGAATGTCGAGTCTTGCATGTGGAGCGAAGCGTCGTTGTGGACCGTTGAGCACTATACAGGTTATAGTCTAGTTTTAACAAAACTTTTTCCCTTATTAAAACCAAGTTCGCTATAACCAATGGCTCTGATACCAATCTGTCACACCCCCAAAAATCCACACGCGGAGTATCACCGCTTGGAGGCGTGACTAACCAGGATCAAGCCACCGATCATATTGAACAAGCATATAAATAAACATAAAACCCAACACAATATAATTGGTGTCTAAATCAAAACATAGTTTAAGTTGTAAGCGGAAGCATAATGTCAAAAACCATAGCATAAGTTAATAATGTTTAAGTTCATCATGAACATTCAATGTCCATGCTCCACAACGACTCTTCCCCATGCAAGCCCCTGCTAAACCTAGTGACCTGCAAAGCATGTAGTAACGAGTCAACAACAAAGTTGAGCGAGTCATGATTATGTGCCCTGAACTGTCAATGTCTATCATCATTTAACTGGCATCCAAAAACAGTTTCCTTTAACTGGCATCCCTACCGTGGGGGTTACCCCATAGTTGAAAACGTGTCTTGTTTAATCCTGTTTACTCTGGCAATCCAGCCGTGGGGGCTACCCCATGTTTAATTATCTGGCTCTTCGGCCGTGGGGGCTACCCTATGTATATACTACTAGACTCGTTACCATATCGACTGCTGACTGTAGTCATGTTTATGTGCCCTGAACTGTCAATGTCTATCATCATTGACGTGCCCAGATCCATTAGTTCACGCCCGTCCTCTGCGGCACGGTGTGAGGCTTGTCAGACATAAATAGCGCTATCTAACTAATGACCCGCTCGCCATTGGCCCGGCGATTAAGTCGATATAAAAAGGAGGGACTTCGTGATAGAGTTTTGGTCTAGTGAAAACTGTCCAAGAGGACGAGGAATTATATTCCTGAAACCGTACTGTCCTACCTAAGAAAGGACGAGGAATCCATATTCCTTAACCCATTCCCAACCCCTGGGAATCCCATGCTTTGTAGAAAGTGTGAACTCACCTTAGGTTAGCTCGGCAGATAAACGAAAGGTCAATCGAGCTGCTAGAGGTCAACCACGTCCTAAGATGGTTACCATACAAGTCAGGTCTAGGTTCAAATGGTGCACGTATGTTTACACAGAGATAGCAAGTTACGAACACATACTGATCATGGCAACACATTAATAGTCAAGTACATAACATATTCAAGCTTGTGCGATTCAATAGTTTGGACCGATCCATTTGTGCGGTTGACCAACATAACCCAATTAAACACCCCAGCCCAACATGTTGTGCGGTCAGCACAGCCTTGTGCGACCCACATCATGTTGTGCGATCCATTACTCACCCGACCCAGTCTATGAATAAGCCCAATAGTACCCGGCCCGATAACTAGAAACCCAAACAAAACTATAAGCATATACACGGCCCAGTTAACTAAACAGATAACATATCTTGTGCGATTCGTTTGATCTTGTGCGACTCGGGACATCATGTGCGACTGGACTTGTGCGTCTGGAACTTGTGCGATCAGATCAGGTCTTGTGCGACCTGATCTTGTGCGATCAACAACTTGTGTGCTTTGGGTCCTTGTGCGACCAAGGACTCTTGTGCGATTGGTGATTTAATATCCGAAATCATGGCAATTCAGTTATATGATTTCCATTTATAAAGTTATCAATCAACAACACTAACAGTTTCCATTCATAAACTTAATCGATCAAACAAGTGTTTTTAGCATCAAATCTTTATGAACCCTAATCATGTTTCAAGCATAACCAACATCTTAAAACATTCAAACTATCCGATTTAAAGCTTTCAACATCATCAAACAAACAATCCGAAAGGCAGAAACATAACAGCCGATTAACAACTATTCGGTTCTAAATCTTCAACTCCAAATCAGTCTAAACATAAACACATCACAGCCGAGTAAATATACATTCGGTTCTTGATTAATATCATGCAATTCCAAATCATATGAACATTATCGAATACACCTGTGAGCCGATTTTTATGAACACAAACCCTTAACAATCTCAAATACATAACCTCCCTAAATCATCATGTAAAAACATATAAGTCAACACATCATCAAACATGCAATCAAAAGTAGTACACTAACCGGTTAGAGAATGGGATGAAAGTTGATCGGAACGATAAAGCTTCGAGAGAGATAGGATGTTGTTGCCGTCGGGTTTGAGAGGAGAGAAAGAGAGTAGGGTTTTGATGTGTAAAGTGTTTAGCCAAACAATGAAGAGTATACCCCCTTCTCATGAGGTTATGCGACATAAGGGAGTGGGCCGAACTCTCACTTGGGCTGCCCATTGGTTTCGAGTGAGGAGTGGGCCGAGAGTTGTAAGGGACCAAAGCCTAAAGGCTTGTGCGATTCGAATCATGTTGTATACATACAATCATTACACATACACACATCACAAACATAACATTTCATTAATCATCAAGTTCACATAATCACACAGTGTTCACATACGTTACATTAATCACAAAGATAGGTTCTGAAATACGAGTTGTCACATAATCAAAGGTTACACTAAACACGAGTCGGAGCCAAGTGATTCATCTTGTCTATCTGTTTTTCTTTTATTTTTATTTTCAGCATTTTAGTTAGTTTTTATTTTCT
The DNA here is from genome assembly GCA_030545235.1 of Helianthus tuberosus. Taxonomy (NCBI): domain Eukaryota; kingdom Viridiplantae; phylum Streptophyta; class Magnoliopsida; order Asterales; family Asteraceae; genus Helianthus; species Helianthus tuberosus. Next base: position 95,744,103 of record CM060357.1, on the reverse strand, counting down.
TAGTTTAAAACATTTTTCTAAACTTTTGATTTGATTAGACGTTGAGGATAAAACGGTACTAAAATCTCTTGTGTCATTGGACGACCTCGGTATCTTACCAACACTATACTACGCTCACGATGGGTCCACTTGCCCATATGTGTGTTTAGTGTTAGTAAATATCGTGTTTTATAAATTTAAAACTTGGCTAAAAAGTGTTAAAAAGGGCTTAACATATACATTAAAAACTAATAACACTCACGCACATCAATAATGTTTCGGGGAAAAACACGTCGTTATGAAAGAAAAGTATATGTTTTCGTGTAAAATATGCTTTTGAATTATAAAATGTGTTTTCATGGAAAATATGATTTTTGGAGTGTTATAATGTGTTTTGTGGAAAAACATGGATTTGGAAAGGTGTATGACTTAAACTGTTTTCGAGGAAAACAAGTTTTATTGATATAAATATGTTTCGGGGAGAAACGAGATTGTTTTAATATGTTTCGGGGAGAAACGGGAATTGTTTTGAATAAATATGTTTCGAGGAGAAACGGGAAAAGATTACGGTGTTTTGGGTAAGACGATCGTAATATAAATTAAATTTGGTTAGTACAAGTTTAACCCAGCTTCCAAGAGGCAACCGAAACTTGTACAACCTACGATATTAAATTGTTATTCAGTAGGTTATATATGTTAATGAATTGGGGATGACACAAAGGAGTCATCCTGCCACAAGTAATTAATTCGTTAAGTAAAGTATGCGTGGAATTGGTGATAGATATCTTGGGTTGACTACCCCGTCGTGACCGATCGCTCCGTTAACATAGCGGCGATTAAATTCCTTAATTATCTATTGTGAATTAGCGCCTCAATCATAATGTATAGCTCGTAACGTCTAGCTAACTTACAAAACTGAAGAAATAACGAAGAGTTTGATATCAAAATAAAAATCATGGATAATAGTTTTCATCAGGAATACAATGGCAGGGCCAATTCTAATGATTTGTACCATGACATTTTACAAAGGAAATAAAATGGTCTTTCTTAAACATATTTGAATGTTTTAAATCATTACAGTGTTTTGATAAGAAAGATTTTCCTTAAACGAAATTGTTACAAATTTAATATGTGAACTCACCCTCCATTGTGTTGACACTTGATTTTTACGTGTTCTTTAGGTACATGAGTCTAGCTTCAGGATTTTGGCATATCTTGTGGTAGTGATGCTTGTCATGTTTAAAAATGTTTTGGACAACTTTTAAAACTAATTTAGGACCGTGTGTATTTGGATCCATAAGGATCAAGACAACTATGTTGTAACTATGGACTGTGTTCGAACTTTAAACTCTAAAAGTCATGCTTTAAATAAGCGTATGTCCAAAATAAACAATGCATCGTCTACTAAGATATTTATGGGTACCAACCTCCGTCACCGCCACGTTTGTATATCCGCTGTGACGTTTTTGGGGTGTGACTGTATACACCATCTGTTACAGTATGATTTTTTTGGTATCTTTGAATCGTTTTTACTTGTAAATGCTTTTGCATTAAATTTTGAAAAAAAAGATGATTGAAGTATGTAGTTGAGATACGAGTTCTGATCATTCTCGTAGCCATTGTTGCATAATTTCAAAATGCATATTTATGTAAATTGCTTCGGTTTTTCTTCTTGTTTTGTAGTTGCCTTAAGTATAATTGTTGAACATTGACTTCTATGACACCTCTAGTTGGACCACTTCTTTAGAGTTTTCAGTCCCAACACAGCCGACCTGACAATGGGAGCCAAAATAGAAGACCTTTCATACGCAGATTGTAGCTCCAAAACAGAGACTTGTGCTGGGCAGAGAGAGAGAGAAAGAAAGTGTGGTGCTTGTAGTGATGGTTGTGGGTGTTTGGTGGTGGAGGTGTGGTGTGGTGATGGTGGGTGTTCAGTGGTTGTGGTGTTTGTTTGAGAACAGGGAGAGAGATCTGGGTAGAGATGATGGTGATTTAGGAAGAAGTGGGGGTGGGACCCATAGGATTATTTGTTTTAATTAAACTATTTTCTATTTATTGTTTTTCTTAATAAGTAAGGGTACTTTGGTAATTTAATACAAACTTTACTGAGGAACCTAACCTAAGTTAATAATAAGGACCACCCGGGTGCAAAAATTACAAACATTAGGGCCAAGTGTGTAATTATTAAACCACTAGGACCAAGTCTGCAATATTTGCAAACTACAGGGGCCAACCAAGCATTTAACTCAACTCATATGTTTTTCCTATTTTTATAAAAAATTATTATGAAGTTATAAAATAGAGTAAACTGCCATTTTAGTCCCTAAGGTTTGATCACTTTTGCCACTTTAGTCCAAAACTCAAACCTTTTGCATCTGCGTCCCTATGGTTTCAGTTTTATTGCCATTTTGGTCCAAAAATAAATTTGGTCATATTTGTCTTATAAAATCTGCTATTTCGTCCTTTTCTTCAGGGGCAAAAAGGTCATTTTAAGCATTAATATATATATAAAATAAAAATAACCACAAAACTCTGCACTCTCTCTCTCTCTCTAAACACCCCTCTGTCTCTCTCTCTTCTCTCTCTCTCTCTAACACCACCACCACCATGAGAAATCCCTGAACTTGAATAATCTTGAACCCAAATCATACAATGATTTCTGCAGAATTCTCACCAACATTCTTCCCCTTCAACTGTCACCCAAAACACATTGCAGTTTCCCACTACCATTGCTCTGTTATAACCCGCAGAAACCCTAACCCTAACGCAAACCCTAACAACAAAAGCTCTTCAAATGTCAAAATTTCCACTAATCTAAACTCAACCCAATTGCAAACTGCAATTATAAAGAAACCCATTTCATCAAACTGCTTAACAGATCCTGTAAAGCAGGAAAATACGAAGAATCACTCAATTTTCTAAAGGCTAAGGTTGGTAGGGAGTACAAGTCGATCCTTTGTACAAAGCTTATTAAGGGTTTGTTTAACTCGAAGGTTGTCGAAATGGCCCTCAAGGTTATTAAGACACTCGAGAGTTATGGCGAACCGGATGTGTTTGCGTATAATGCAGTGATCAGTAGGTTTTGTAAGTTGAACCAAATCGATTCGGCTAATCAAGTGTTGGACCGGATGAAGAATCATGGGTTTTCGCCAGATGTGGTTATTTATAACATTTTCATTGGGAGTTTGTGTAGCAGAGGGAAGTTAAGTTCGGCTATGAAGATGTTGAAACAGTTGCTGGATGATGATTGTGGTTACTTATAACATTTTGATTCGGAGTTTGTGGCGGCTGTGGTGAGGAGGTAGTGGTGGCGGTGGTGAGAAGGGGGAGGATATGGCGGTGGTGGAGTTCATGGTGGCGGTGGTATTAGAGAGAGCGAAGAAAGAGACAAAGGGGTGTTTAGAGAGAGTGTGTGCAGAGTTTTGTGGTTATTTTTATTATATATATATATATATATATATATATTGTGTGTGTGTGTGTGTGGTTGTAATTCTATTTTTCCATTTCCAATTTCTAATCCTAAAAAGGAAATTTTTCTTTTAAAAAGTTCAATTTTTCTTTTTGAAACTACTATACCGTTTTTCTTTATTTCTTAAAAAACCTGTTGTAGATGTTTCTCATGTTCCTGCACTGTATTGCTTGCAACTAAAATATCATCAATATATACTAAGCAAAAATCAAATTTTAAAAATAAACTGTCCATAAATCTTTGAAAAATAAAAGGTGCAACCACATATTTCTACAAAGATTCTAAATTTCCCAGAAAAATTTGAAAATTTAAAACAAATACAAGCCTTTTTAGGTCTAGTAAATTATGCTAGAAAATTTATTCCAAACTTGTCAAAATTAGTTGACCTCTATATGGTAAAACTACTAAAAATGGTCAAAGGTTTTTTAACCAAGAAGACATTAAATTAGTCAAAGAAATTAAACGAGCAGTGAAAAATATTAAACCATTAGAGTTATATATATATATGGGTGGTTGGTTGGTTTGGCCCTTGTTCCTGTAACTCGAATCCTAGCCCGGTATATCTCATTTTAGTTTTACACCATTGTGAAAGTTACGCCTTTTTACTCTCTAATCGAGGTTCTCGGCATTGAAAAATCTTCGTAAACTAAATCATACGTGTATATGTTGACATTTAAGAGATATACAGTCAAGAAAATCAAGAGCAATGGTGATATATATGCAGATTAGACACCAAAAAATAAACACTAAAAAAATGGCTACATTTTAAGGAATGTGTTTAGTGACGGTTAAAATGACCATTTTGCCCCTGAGGAAAAGGACAAAATAACAGGATTATAAGACAAATATGACATCATTTCATTTTTGGACTAAAATGGCAATAAAACTGAAACCACAGGGACCTAGATGCAAAAGGTTTGAGTTTTGGACTAAAGTGTGAAAAGTGACCAAACCTCATAGACTAAAATGACAGTTTAATCTATAAAATATTTGATCTCTGAAATAAAGAGTACAGAGAACCAAGATTCATATTATCAAATCATTATTCACTCAAATTGCTTCAATAAAAGCTTACAATCTGAAATGAACAGATGTAGTTGTGGCAGCGATGACGGTGGTGGAGGTGGAACCGGTGGTGGTGGTGGCGGCGGTGGAGGTGGAGGTGGAGGTGGTGGTGGTGGTGGTGGTGGTGGTACCAAAAAGAGGGAGATAGAGAAGAAAAATAGAGATAGGTCTGTATGTATAAGAAGTGGGCCCTACAAATATTTATTTATTTAACACATGATTAATTTATTTTGTTTTGTGATAAGGGTATTTTAGTCATTTCACACTCACTTAACACTAAAAACTAACTTTCATCCGCGCCAGGGACTATTCGGGAACGAAATTGCAAAAGTTGGGGACTATAGCTATAATTTTAGAAAGTTAGGGACTAAATGTGAAAAATGGGCAAACCACAGGAACTATCCGGACATTTTTCTATTATGAATATAAATGGGTAAATCCGCAAATCCAACCGATTGAATAGAGAACAACCTGTTTAATAAGCATGTCGCCAGGACCAACTTGTTCAGATCCAAAATTTTCAAGCTTGATTGTATCTACTTTTCATCTCATGTTGAAATTTGTTGTGAAGAAAACAACCTTTCATTATCGTACTACATAAGTAAACAATCATTATATCATTAAAGATTTCCTTTTGATATTTCTCAAATAATTATGTTTGGACTTATTATGTGGAAATATACCTTTTATAACTCATGCTTGATATTTGATGGAACAACACTCCATGCTTAGGACCCCAAATCTTTATAAATATACCTTTACATTCAATTCTCCGATCTTGGCTTTAGATTTTGAGGGATTTGGGCTGTGGCAATGACACCCAAGTTTATCAGGTATTTCCAATCATCATTTTTCAGTTTAATAAAATAAAATTGACTAAAATGAATGTTTTTCACACAACTTAATAAAAAACCTTTTTATTAATTAGTTTCACACAACTTAATAAAAACCTTTCTATTAATTAGTAAAAGTCTTAAAAGTTATACTGATATAAACATAAATATAAATATAAATATAAATATAAAATTTTATATTAAACTCATACATAGGTAAAAATTCCAACAACACGTCTCTAAAAACTTTTTGTAAAAATTGTATATTAATGTTGAAAGGTAAAATAGTCTAATTTGCGGGTGAGCAATATCACATATACGTCTACGTAAATGTGCCTTCAAAAGGTCTAGTTTGCCGCGCCCCTAGCTTAAAATATTCTAATTTGCTGGTGAACAATTTAAAGGTTAAGTAACGAAATAGACTAAATAAAAGTTGAAATAATTTGCCCTTTTTTATAAGCTTTCCAGCGTCTTGCTCGCTTTTTATATATAAATTAATATATAGATAATTACCGTTATTCGTTTGAAAATGAAAAACCTGCAAATATTGTTTGAAAGCTAGATGATATTATTGTTATGTGTGCCTTCACGTACAATTATTGCTTTTACGTACTTTATTTAAGGCCGTTTAATAAATACGGCTTGTTCGAAAAAAGCTCGGCTCACTAGTAAACGAGATTCGACTTGTAAATGAGCTGAGCTAAAGCTCGCTCTGGCTCAACTTGTGAGGCGACTCGATATATATATATATATATATATATATATAGGGGATGGTTCAAATGAAAACCACTTTTAACGCGAAAACTCGAAAACTAACTAAAAAAAGCCTAAAAAACACACAAAATTTTTTATTTTTTTTTCAATTTTTTTAATAAAAATCGCTGGTTTTTATATATAAAAAAAAACTTTTTTTCAAAAAAAAAAAAAAAAAATTGTGTAGTGGACATGTGTAATAATACACATGTGTAGTACACATACACATGTGTAGTATTACACATCTGCACTACACAAATTTTTTTTTTATATAAAAAAACTGCGAAATTTGGTTTGCAAAAAAAAAAAAAAAAAAATTTGTGTGTTTTTTAGGCTTTTTTTAGTTAGTTTTTGAGTTTTCGCGTTAACTAGTGGTTTTCATTTGAACCTTCCCCTATATATATATATATATATATATATATATATATAGGACAAAGATCCGTTAGTAACCACCCTTTATTCCGAGAACCGCGAGAACCAGTGTGAACACAAACAGTAATTCCTAAAAAAATCTAAAAAACACCCAATTTTTTTTTTTTTTTACTATTTTTTTTGGAAAAATCGCTATATTTTGTTAATAAAAAAAAATTTAAAAAAAAAATTCGAGTAACAGTTATCTATGCACATGTGCATATGTATATTTTCTTTGTCAAATTCTGTAATTCATTACAAATAATAGTCAATTGCACTTTCATTTACACTACCACGTGTAATACATTACTTTTTACGTTAACAATGTTAGAAATGCACATGTGCATCTATATGTATCAACATGAAATAAGGTGTTTTGATACACTACTTTCTCTTTCATCTATCATTCCATCCATAATACACAAGCATGCACATGTGCATTTTTTGTCATTTCTTTGACAAATTCCGTAATTCATTACACATATTAGACAATTGCACTTTCATTTACACTACCATATGTAATACACTACTTTTTACATTACCAATATTAGAAATGCACATGTGCATTTATATGTATCAACATGAAATAAGGTGTTTTGGTACACTACTTTGAATACACTTTCCCTTTCATCTATCATACCATCGATAATACACTACCATTACCTCCTACCATCCATAATACAATACCATTACCTCCTACCATCCATAATACAATACCATTAACAATATTTTCACTTTATTATATGTATGTAAACACCATTTATACCATCCAATCAACATATTACATCAAAAATTGACAACTATAACCAAACCATCAACCACTAGATATAACTAACAAAAAAAAAACATGTATATGGGCCTACTTCTCCATTCAAAATCACAAACCTTTTGTACCAAAACACGTTATATCATGGTTATACCTAATGATGCACATTTGCTTTTTGAATATTGGTAATGTAAAAAGTAGTGTATTACTAATGGTATTGTAAATTAAAGTGCAATTGTCTATTCCTGATAACGTATTACCAAATTTGTCGAAGTAATGATACATGTGCACATGTGCATGGATAACTGTTACTCGAAAAAAAAAGTTTTTTTTTATGGTAACGAAATATAGCGATTTTTTTTAAAAAAATATTAAAAAAAATTTTGAGTGCTTTTTAGATTTTTTTTAGATTTTATTTTGTGTTCACATTGGTTCTCGCAATAAGGGTGGTTCTCGTATGAACCTTACCATATATATATATATATGATTAGGTTCAAGAGTGAACAGCTTCTTGAGAGTGAACTATGTGAACTAATCTTGACCCTTGATCATTTTTTAGATTAAAAGAGTAAGATTGACATTAGCCAAGTATGTTTAATTAAAATCCCTTAATTTTCTCCTCTCTTAACTAACTCTCTCTCTCTCTCTCTCTCTCATTTTTAATTATTTCTTTATCATTTATTTATCCATAGATTTGTTTTAATTTTAACTTTAATGTTGTTTTTCTTTTATTATCCATATATATAGATATCATAATATATTGTTTTTAACTTTTTATAATTTCAATAAATATTAAAAATTTTCTCTTAGATTGAAATTGTAATTATTTTTGGGCATTAACTTTTTTTTTGAATATGTGATGAAGTTATTTATTTTTGCATACATGTGTCATGTTTCGTTTTCATTAATTTCATAATTTTTATATGAATCTACTCATGCGCATGCATAATATACTATATGTTGTTAATATACACACATGTAACCATTTTTGAATATAATACACAGATTTTTAAAAGACTATACACATGTGTATAAACTAACAACTGTGTATCTTATATAACCTGATAGTTAGCGAGACTGTACACATGTGTATAAACCAAATTCTGTGTATCTTGTATAAACTAATACTAGCGAGACTGTACACATGTGTATACACCAACAGCTGTGTATCATGTATATACGGAAATTAGCGAAATTTTAGGGATTTTAATTATATTGTTTAATAAATGCAATTTACAAAAGACGCAAATACCCTTCTGTCAATTAATTTAAATGAAGGTTACAACATTATAATTACAATCATGCCATTGTTTAAAAATCTTTAGATGATGTAATCCAATGGCCCATATTAGTTCACACGGTTCACTCTCAACCTAGTGTTCACTCTAGAACCCTACCATATATATATATAGGAAGAGGATCATGAGAAAATACATATAAATGAGAAAACTAGAAAACTAACTAAAACAACCTAAAAAAAGCTAAAAAACATACCAAACATTTTTTTTTTACAATTTTTTATAAAACAATCGCTAGTTTTTATATATAAAAAAATTACATTTTTTTTTGTTGTACTGCACATGTGCAGTATATGTGTACTACACATGTGCACTATTATCGTAATAGTGCACATGTGCAATACAACAAAAAAAAAATTAAATTTTTTTCCATGCATAAAACCTGCGATTTTTTTATAAAAATTTAAAAAAAAAAATTTGGCATGTTTTTTAGGGTTTTTTAGTTAGTTTTTTGGTTTTCTCATTTAAACTAGTTTTCTCATTATCCATCCCATATATATATATATATATATATATGAGAAGGATCCGTTAGGAACCACCCTTTATTGCGAGAACCAGTGTGAACACAAACAGTAATACCTAAAACAATCTAAAAAACACCCAATTTTTTTTTTTTTACTATTTTTTTTGTAAAATTCGCTATATTTCGTTTACAGTAAAAAAATAAAAAAAATTCAAAAAAAAAAAATAAATTTCCGAGTCACAGTTATCCATGCACATGTGCATTTGTATCATTTATTTGACAAATTCCGTAATTCATTACAAATATTAGACAACTGCACTTTCATTTACACTACCACGTGTAATACTCTACTTTTTACGTTAACAATATTAGAAATGCACATGTGCATCTATATGTATCAACATGAAATAAGGTGTTTTGGTACACTAATTTCTCTTTCATCTATCATTCCATCCATAATACACAAACATGCACATGTGCATTTTTGTCATTTCTTTGACAAATTACGTAATTCATTACAACTATTAGACAAGTGCACTTTCATTTACACTACCATGTCTAATACAATACTTTTTACATTACCAATATTTGAAATGCACATGTGCATCTATATGTATCAACATGAAATAAGGTGTTTTGGTACACTAATTTGAATACACTTTCCCTTTCATCTATCATACCATCCATAATACACTACCATTACCTCCTACCATCTATAATACAATACCATTACCTCCTACCATCCATAATACAATACCATTACCAATATTTTCACTTTATTACATGTATGTAAACACCATTTATACCATCCAATCAACATATTACATCATAAACTGACAACTATAACCAAACCATCAACCACTAGATATAGCTAACCAAAAAACATGTATATGGGCCTATTTCTCCATTCAAAATCACAAACTTTTTGTACTAAAACACGTTATATGATTATACCTAATGATGCACATGTGCATTTTGAATATTGATAATGTAAAAAGTAGTGTATTACGAATGGTATTGTAAATTAAAGTGTAATTGTCTATTCCTGATAACGTATTACCGAATTTGTCGAAGTAATGATACATATGCACATGTGCATGGATAACTGTTACTCGAAAAAAAAAAAGTTTTTTTTTATGGTAACGAAATATAGCGATTTTTTAAGAAAAATATTAAAAAAATAAAAAAAATTTTGAGTGTTTTTTAGATTTTTTTTAGATTTTATTTTGTGTTCACATTGGTTCTCGCAGTTCTCGCAATAAGGGTGGTTCTCGCATGAACCTTACCCTATATATATATAGGGGACCGCTAAAATGAAAACCACCTCCAGTTGTAAGAACCGTGAGAACCAGTTCCTAACCACTAGATTAACAAGATGGATGGATGAGATTAAAAGTAACTAAAATTAATATTAAATACATTTTGTCCTTAATATTTTAATCCAAAAGAGTAGTTTAGTAAAATTACTATTTTTTGTCTTTTTGTCTTTATTATTTTTTTATTACTTTTTTGTTTTATTATATTACTTTTTATTTTTTAAAAAGAATATTTTTATTAAATGCATTTTTAAATTCAATTTTTTTAAAAAAGACAATTTTTTTTTGCGCGTCGTTTTTTGCACACCGTTTTTACGCCCGGCTTTTTCACGCATCGTTTTTTTACGGGTCGTTTTTGCACGCCGTTTTTTATGCTCGGCTTTTTCAAGCGTCGTTTTTTTAACGCGCCGTTTTTTACGTCCCGTTTTAACGCGGCGTTTGTTACGTCCCGTTTTTTTCGCGGCGTTTGTATGCGCCACATTCACGCCCCTTTTTTTAGGCGCCGTTTTATCACACGGTTTTTTACGTTTTACAACTTACGTAGAAAACTTTTTGCGTTTTTACATTTTACGTTAAACTTTTTAAACTTTATACGTTTTACGTTTTACGTTAAAAATTTTACGTTTTACGTTTTACGTTTTTAGGTTTTATGTTAAACTTTTTACGCTTTACGCTTTACGTTTTACGTTAAACTTTTTAAACTTTTTACGATTTACATAAAACTTTTTACGCTTTACGTTTTACGTTAAACTTTTTACGTTTTACGTTTCTACGTTTTACGTTAAACTTTTTACGTTTTACGTTAAAAAGATTACGTTTTACGTTAAAAAGATTACGTTTTACGTTAAAAAGTTTACGGTTTAACTTTTTTTTTACAAAACTTTTTTACGCAAAATGAACGCACCCAGAAATCACAAACTCGGCAGGTGTCTCAGATAGATTGTTATCGTCATCGACTGGGGAAAAAAATAAAAAACCAACAACATCAAAACAAAGTGTATCTCGAAAAAAACGGGGCTTGACTCAGATTTTTTGATAATCAAAAGGCTGCAAAGTGAGGTTGCAGGTTCAAAAACCTACCCTCCACCATCCTTGTCGCTCCATCGTCATAAAAAATCTACGTTTTTTTTGCATCATCGCCCGGCCAATCCAACAACGGCAAAACGAGATCTGGAGACCAACAACATCAAAACAATGTCACCAACAGAATTAAAGAATCCCAAAAGTCAAACCAAATTCACCTGGCAGTAGCAACAAAATAAATATAGAAATCAAAATGGCAGTAGCAACAAAATGGCAGTAGCAACAAACCCAAAAGAAATAGCATTCACATCTTTACCAAAATCACCTTCTCACCCCCACAAAAAACCAGACCCACCTTCTCTTCATTCAAATCTTTACCCCAAATCACCCCCACAAAAAACCCTAATCCAAAAAAGATCAAGAACTCAAGAAAAGTAAAACCCACTTGAGATGTAGTGACCACCGCCGGAAACACCCACCGCCCATCTACCACCTTCGCCGACACATCGCCGCAAAAAAAAACCCACCGAGAGATGAAGATGGATCTGAGAGATTTGAGGGTGGTTGTGGGTGGCGGAGAAGGGGGGCATGAGGGGACGTTTGGCATCACCGTCGCCGGAGAAACGAAGGGGCGCCGCCGTTGGGTGTTTACGACCCTTAATTACGTGATTAACAGGTGATTAACGCAATAATAAATAGTGTTTACAACGCAAATTAACTTAATTAGGCCTTTGGAATGCCCAGGAACATTTATTCGACTGTACAGTGTGCGTATGACGATCAGCGGAAAGATTGCGGAATATTAAACGACAACGAAAAGAAACCGTACGAAATACTGACAACGCCGACAAATACGGATTTTCTACGAATAATTTATGTCTATGAAATTAATTTTGTGAATTTATTGGGCTTCCGTGCGATACAAATGCAACGTAAACTAAAAACGCGATGGTGGGAAACGGATCGGCAACGAAACGAAACGGAAGCGACAGAGATGCCTGTCATCTTCAGAACCTACATTTGACGCTATATTAAGCTCTGTAATAAAATTTTAGTAACTACAGTCGAAACTGGATCGAAAAACGGATTAAAGACGGCAACGATGTAACTTTTCATGATTATTACCGTTATCAACGCACGAACACGACTACGACAGATACCGACATTATTTTTATACGTTTTTAACATTGAAATATTATTTTACTAGACTACGGTGATTTCGGTTTTAAAAACATGTCTCGGGTCACTTACACATGAGATGGGCTTGTGGGCCCTGGCCCAAGCCCAAAACCCACAAGCCTAAATCTGCACATAACGTATTAGATCTTATAAAATCTATACTAAATCTCTATCAAATCTATACAAGATTTGATATAATCTTTACAAATCTCATCAAAATCCTTATAAAATCCTAGCAAGATCTACAAGATTTCCCAAGATCTCTTGAGAGATCTCAATATGTCTATAAAACCAACACTCTCCTCTCCATCTCTCAATACACACACAAACAAAACACAATATGCAGACACAAACAAAACACAATATGAAGACTTCATCTTCAACACCCACCTTATCATCTCCTCTCACTCTCTCTCGATATTATTCAGACAAAACACAGGAGCCTTATGGCTTTCCCCCTTTCTCCTCCCCTCACCCTCTGATGAACACCCCTCGGAAGTCAAGAGAGCTGCCGTGTGCGGCAGCGTTACACAGAGGAGAGAGAGACAGACAGAGAGAGAGAGATGAGGCGGAGAAGGAGCGGCGCCGCCGCAGGAGGCGGCGGTAGCAGCGGCAGTAGCGGCGCGACGGTGGTGTTTGTCATTTCTGACAGGGTCCGACCAGGTTTGCTCAAACTCAGACGGGTTTCGTTCGGTTCAGTTGTGGTTTGAGTCTCGGGTCAGACACAGTCGGGTCAGAATTAGAGTTTCGGGTTTCAGCTTAGACAGATTCAGGTTCGGTTCAGTCGGATTAGTCAACTTCAGATGTGGTCTGAGTCAACCCAGTCAACTCAGGTCAACGGGTTAGGCCTGGTGCGGTTCAGGTTCAGGTTCAGGTCAGCCATGGTTTGGTTCGGTTCGAGGATAGTTCAGTCAACACCGGGCCACAAGCAGTCAAAGCTGGTCAAAGTCAGCCGGTCAACTCAGTTGACTCGGTCGACTCAGTTAACGTTTCGACACGAAGACTTGGTAAAACTAACGGCACATTTAATATTTTCGTGTATTTTTATAGTATTGTTACTTACGTGATAACGAGCTCGAACCGGTTAATTATAGCTTACAAATTTCATGTTAATGATTGAATCTTGACAATATAACGACAACTTGTGTTGTCGGGGCGTCCAAAAACAGAGGAAACTCTGCCCGTTTTTCGAGAAAACCCGTAAAACGAAAAACATATTTTATTCAAACGAATTTCATACAACAAGACGCAAAGGCATATTGTTCAAAGGCATTTTACAACTCACGAAAACGACGCTGACGCGAACTATTTTACAAATAAACATAATTAGTATACTTACTTCAAAAGTTAAACTCGAATTCTTTTGTAAAAAGATAAACATATCATATATATTTATTTCAACAGCAATTAACCCGAATTCTTTTATAAACGAATACAGTTTATATACCTATTTCGAACATAAAAAATTTGGACATTTTATTTATGTTTAGTTTAAACATTGAAAATCCGACAATTCTTTTCTAAAAACCAATATGATTATCTATCAAGTTTCAAACGCTGATAACTCGGATTCGTTTATAGAAAAATAAATATAGTTATATATTTATCAAACGACACGACTACTGTTTTACAAAATAAATATGGCTTATATATTTATTTTAAATGTCGTACAACACGAATTCTTTTATAAAATAAATATAGTTTATCTATTTATTTCAAACTTCAAACAACTCGACGATCCTTTTATAAAATAAATATAACTTTTTATATTTATTTCAAACGCTGAAACGACATATACGTCTATTTTGACAAATATATGCAAGACGTAATATATATAATACAAGTTTATTATATATTACTTTCACACAAATATTCCTATATACACAAACGATTTCTCGAGACGACAAGCGACCTTAACAATATATTTATATGTTTTGATATATATTTTATTTATTTCTAATATCTCGAGAATCAAGTCTTTTCAAGGCTTATTGGTTATTATCGACAATAAATGATACTTATCAAATATGAACTAATCATTTCCGATAAGTTAACTACTTACAGTTGAATCGTTCGACTAACGATTCGGTAGAGCTCGGTAACATGTAGATTTGTTACCGCATTAATTAGAAACTTATAAGATATTCCGTGTTAGGAATATTGTAGAATGCACGCTAGCGAGTCTCGTCTTGGAAACGACATCACGAAGTCGTATATAGCTTTGCACAGGAATATTCAGGTGAGTTCATAACCCCACCTTTTTACGGTTTTACATTTTTATAAATGTTTTCGGGGTGGAAAGACATGCACGTTTTGCAGAAAACACACAAAGTTCTCAATGAACAAAGACTGCATATTTTAGACAAAGCACGTTTTGCAAGAACATACAAAGCTTTAGAATGAACGAAAACTCATATTTCTAAATCATATTACGAATGGATTTCAAGGAACTCAAATGGTTTACGAATGGATTATACTAAATATACCGGTTTTTACAAAACAAATGCGTATTATCGAAATGTGAATGATTTTCATGACTAGGGATGGATCGTCTGGTGATAATATAGAGAGACTGGGGAGTTGGCCTTAGAGGCTGGGGAGGTTCAGCCTTAGAGGCTGGGGAGGTTCAGTCCGAGAGACTGGGGTAAAATACAAGTACAAAAGGATTACTTACAGACATTTTTATACATGGTATGGTTAGCTTAAGGAGGGCATACTACTTAGATCATGTGAGTGGGTAGGCGGATACTTAAGGCCATTAATCCTCGTCGTAGGACCGAGGGACATGAGTGATAGATCTATTTGGGTGTAGTGAGCCCACACCCATGAGGCCGGGGCGGCCCATAGTGGTGACTGTGTCTTACAGCGGAAGCCCGGTGAAACTCCGATAGGTTTGAGTTTTCCTGCATCACTTCACACATACCAGTGGCTTTGCAATCCATTGGTGATCTCTTTTTCCTTATTGCTACATACCAGGGACATACATACTTACAGAAATACTTGATTTATACAAATTAAATACCATGTTTTATACAAATTCAAAGCATAGGATTTATGCGGGCATGGAGTCAAAGTCAGGGTGGGCATTGACGGTTATACGAACATTACAAATACAAAGTTTCCGTATAAAATGGCAAGAAAATGATTTCTAAATTCGTTTTCTCATTATTATTTCACAAACCGGTTATTCAAAAGATTTATTTCAAATCTTTTACAAACAAACTATGAACTCGCTCAACTTTATGTTGACTTTTTTTTTCGCATGTTTCTTTCTCAGGTTACTTTTCAGAAACTATGGCACGGTTGGAATAGGAGAACCATTAGGGGATTCGAGTACTTAGCGGGCTTCAATTTCTAGAAGTCTTTGCTTATTTGCTTCCGCTGTGCAATGAAGATACCAGTCCAGTCACGCCAGCTCTGATAATTTCGGGGTGTGACAGCCGTCACAGGTGATAGGGGTGTGGTTGTGGGTGACCGGCCAGAGGTCTGCCGTCACCGGTGATCAGGAACCCAGTGGTTTCAATTCTTGATTTTAAGAGAGAGGTGAGAGCTTTTCTTGGTTGCTGGTAAAAAAAGTTAGAGGTGAGAGATGATGGTGGTTATGATTTGATATTAGGAGAGAGGTGAGAGATGAGGGTATTAAAGATAGACAGAGAAAATAAATGGATTTGACATTTAGGGTAAAAGACTAAAATACCCTTTTAGTTGGCAAAGTCTGATTGGTGGAAAGTGGTTCTCACGGTTCTTACAACTGGGAGTGGTTTTTATTTTAGCGGCTCCCTATATATATATATATATATATATATATACACATATAGGGCTAGGATCATTTCAGAACCATAAATATTTACAGAACTCGCAGAACTCCTAATAAACAATCTTTTTATTTATATATTTTTATGTTTAGGATAATTTTATCATTTATTATGTGTATTTTTACGATTACATACATGTTAAGAGTAATTTTATCATTTTTTTGTATGTAATTTTATAATTACACATATGTAAACTAGGTTTTTTACATATATGTAATTAGTTATGACACATATATATAATTTTGTTAATTAAACATATGTAAAGTACTTTTAACAAGTATGTAATTAAAGAAATACATATAATAGATGATAAAAAGATCCTAAATACAAAAACTTATATATAAAATGATTGTTTATTAGAAGTTCTGAAAGTTCTGTAGTTATTTAGAGTTCTGAAATGAACTCAACCCTATATATATATATATATAGAGAGAGAGGGGTTCTAGAGTGAACACTAGTGTATTTGCGAACTGAGTGAACAAATCCTGGCCATTGATCTACACACGTGTATGGCGAGGATCTTATCATCAAATCGTAAAATACACTAGTGTATTTCAACATCAAATCCTGGCCATTGATCTACACACGTGTATGTCCAGGATTAGTTCACTCAGTTCGCAAGCTACACTAGTGTTCACTCTTGAATCTAATCCTATATATATATGGGAGAGTTTAAATGAGAACGCTAAATATCGCGAGAACTGTGAGAACGAATGAAAAAACCACGAGAACTTGGTCAAAAACAATTCAAATTCAAAATTTCTTTTTACACTTATCATTATTATTCGAATACAATGTTAGAAATTAAATTTACACATTTAAATTTTCATAAAGGCGTAAATAAAGAAAATTTACACATGTGTAAGTTTGACATTTACACATGTGTAAATTTGTTATATTTACACATGTGTAAAAAATCTAGTAAGAGTGATTTTGAGAGGGAAATGAATTATTTGATGTTGTAAATTCTTTTTTGATGTTAGATTTTTATTGCAATGAGGTTTGTATTAAAAAAATCGGTTTTGATTGGTTCTTTCATTCGTTCTCACGGTTCTCGCAATATTTAGCGTTCTCAAGATAACCCTCCCCTATATATATGTCACACCCGCTCGTAGCGGAAGCGCGAGGTGTGATCTGATCGGTTCTCATTGCATAACAATATAAGTGAACAATACTAAATGAATAAAAACAAGCTCCAATGCCATGTCATAATTGTTTCGAAAGAACGCAACATAAGTTGAATGTATTTGTTACAAACCATCAAATGAAAATACGTTTTCATCGTTCTATACATCAAAATGTAAGTCTTAAAATGTCAAGGCTTTGACCACTATATCACCGCAAAGAGGCGGTATATAACGGGCAAACCCTTCAAATGGTGGCATGGAGTCTTGATACTTGCTTTCCTTGACTGAAATGTCTGCCAGGTCCACTAATTTCCTGAAATACATGTTAAGTTTGAAAACATCAACAAAAGTTGAGCGAGTTCATGCAGTTTAGCTGTATGAGATGTATCTGTAAAATGTGAGTTGTATAAAATGTATCTGTATGTAAAGATGTAGTATGTAAAGCGTCAATGAAATCGTTGATCATTAATGTTTTGCAAGGACATTAATATGTGTGACGAAAAAGGAAGCAATCCAACCCTAGACGATTTTATGTCGACTCCTATCGACTGGGACACAAACGCACTCTTCTGTATGGGTCCACGACCAAGAGTGGGGCTCGCCAAAACCCATTAGATCTAACCCCTTGTACCTAGGTCCAAACTGGATTAATGGTGCTTATATGTATAACCCTAATTCGCACATGATCTAAGGTGTTTCATTCCCTAACTTTAACATACGATTGAACATGTATCTTCCCCGATAGTTGTAAAGTTGTAAAACATTTAAATGAATAGGGGACATGAACTCACAATATCGCGTCCTGTGAAT
This sequence comes from Helianthus tuberosus, assembly GCA_030545235.1. Lineage (NCBI taxonomy): Eukaryota > Viridiplantae > Streptophyta > Magnoliopsida > Asterales > Asteraceae > Helianthus > Helianthus tuberosus. The sequence goes on along the minus strand of CM060357.1, from coordinate 95,725,796 downwards.
AGATGTAAATAAGATCTCACGTGCGGTCGTCCTGAATAGCGTTGCGACCTACAAATGTTCTTATTTTTGTTAGACACTTCGGTCTTTGTAAAGAACTTGAGTACAAGTCTTGTGTCTTCAATATGTGTAAGACTTGTATGTCTTTACTGTTCGTTAACTGTGTATTCGATGAATGAGTTGTTCAAATGTTATATATATATTTTTCACCAAATATATATATATATATATAAATGTTATCTTGTATCTTGTGAGTTGTATAGTCGGATCTAGTCCGCTGAATTTCGTGTCTTATATGTATCAATTGTATAATTGTGTTTCCAATAATGGTAACATTGGGCCGAGCCCATGTTTTCATGTTATTGGGCCCCGAATAGTGTTGGACCTAAATAGTGTTGGACCTAAATAGTGTTGGGCCTCAAATAGTATTGGGCCTCAATAGCGTTGGGCCTCAAATAGTGTTGGGCCTCAAATAGTGTTGGGCCTCAAATAGTGTTGGGCCTCAAATAGTGTTGGGCCTCAAATAGTGTTGGGCTTGAATAGTGTTGGGCTTGAATAGTATTGGGCTTGAATAGTATTGGGCTTGAATAGTGTTGGGCTTGAATAGTGTTGGGCTTGAATAGTGTTGGGCTTTGGCCCATATGTTTGGTGTTTGGGCTTAGCCCACGAATTTATGTTAAGCCCATTTGTAAAACAATAGCCCATTAAGTGTAAGTAAGCCCATTTGTAATAGAAAATAGTCCATTAAATAAAATAGCCCATTTGTTATAATTTAGCCCACTTGTAAGTGTAAGCCTTTCATTTTTATAAAAACCTTTTTATAAAAATTTACTAAGTATAATTGTTAGTAAATAAAAACATACTAGTTTTTATAAGTTTATAAACATCCGAAATTTGTTATCGATAGCATACTTATATTTCGTGTCGAAAAATCATCTAAACGTCGTAGTAACTCCTCGGAATGGCGATATGTTCAAAGATTCGCCCGTCGTCCGAATTGTCCATAAGTTGTATCCGATGTCCAAATGATCCGTAAATTGTATTCAAGTGTGTATATATGTATTCTTGTAAGTCTTTACCTGTAAATGTGTCTTGTATTTATTTGTATCATTGTTATCAAATCCCTAACTTTTGTACATAACTAATACAAATAATAAACACATAGTACATAACTTGTTAAGATCACTAATATATATTTTCCCAAAAATATATATTTATATCTATTTTTGTTTTTAGAAAGACCACTTTCTAATCTTGTAAAGACTTTGTTAAAAATGATAATTTTTCTAGCATATGATTTCTAAGAAAAATTGGCCATAGTTCCTTTGATATTTGAACTTTGCCATGTTTATTAACATATCATTCTCTAAACAAAAACACATGAGATTCATAACAAACTTTTTAACAAGATGAACTCATAAACATGTAGGGTTTTAGTATGATCTTTACATATGTTAACTAGATCAAAGTCCATGTTTACTTCTAGTTTCAACCACTTTTACAAAAATTTCAACTTGTTGTTTCTTTTTATAATTTTGTAAAAGTATTGTTTTTGATGAAAAACACTAAATACATTAACAACACCAAAGAATATGATCATCCAATTATGTAACACCTCGGAAAATTCACGTCCTATAATATGTTGACACGTGTCATAAAGTTTAAACGTGTGAAAGAAATATTATGGAAGGACTAAAGTTGACAAACGTGGAAAGTATGTAAATATACGTATTCTAAGTGTCAACAGTGAATAAACATATTGTATTTTAACCCTACAAGATGCTCATACCTTCAAACGAATAAATCATGGATCATACGAAGCTTAAAGTGAGTAATTTCAAACTACAGGGACCAATTGTGTCAACATGTTTAATTTATACCTCTGAGTGACCTTTTGACAAACCCGAAGCTTTGTAAATATTAATTATGCTCACGAGAATGCACCATAAAAATTTCATAAAGTTTCGTTATCATATGAGAAAGTTATGATAAAATTCGTGTACGAGGGGTTAAAAGCGTCAACATTGAAATCTATGACTTTTCGGGTAGTCAAAAGTTAACCAAGGACTTAACAAAGTTGGTATAAGTCTTGAAGCCCTTAGAATTCAATTAAGAGGGCCCAAAGTGCAAGAAATAAAGGAAAAATCAAGTTTGGAAGTGCGGGGACCAAAACTGCAATTATTTGAAAATGTGCATGTGCTGATGTCTGCTTTGAGGACCTCAAAGCTGGGGACCTTGAGGTCCGTAAAGCAACCCCCAGCAACAGAAAATGGGCAGTAGCCTGTTTTGTGCACTTGTGACCCTTTAGGCCGGTTTCTCTTGCATATACATGGCCCCTAGACATCCCTACACACTAGTAACAAGTGTTGAATGATTGTGGTTGATCATAGACTTTGTTGTCATCAATTCATGGTGCCATGAACACTATAAAAACCCACCTAAGTTGCAACTCTTTGATCATTCCATTCTCAATCCAAGTCTGATCAATTGAGGAGCTTTCAAGCTGATTGCAAGGCCTCTCTAATCATCATTAAACACTTGGTAAGTTGACTAACCTTTCTAAATTAATTATAGCTTAGTATTTTAGCTAAAAGTCAAACCGACGTAACTACGGTTTGACTTCGTGATTAATTAATGATAGCTCAGTCGTATGTCAAATTAAAAATACCGATATATAGGTAATTGTATGGGTATTAAACCCTTATAAGGGCAAGTACCAATTCCAGACCTAACTAGGTCGTTTGTCGGGTCAAACGTTGACCGAAAAAGTCAACAGAAATACAAAATGCGATTTAATGCACAATTAATGATCCGCAAGGTGTGCAACCTGTTTTAACCTTAATATAACATGGTAATAAGTATGAAAACTTGTCTACGCTTGCCCGACTCGACAAATTTCTGTTTAAACCCGGTTCGGAACCGAAAGGCGCAAAACCTTGACTTTTGCTTTGACTTCGGTTCTGACCCGTTTTAGTTTGAATTAGACATGCCTTAAAGTCTCATTAGGGTTGGGTTACATGCTAGTATAAGTCTCTGTACTTGTTTCATTGTTTATCCGATGCATGCACACGTTTCCGTTAATCGCTTAAATTGGACCATAACGCCCTTATGACCCTACAACGAGAATTTTGAAAATGTGGAAGTACTATAATCTTAGTTACTGATTATTTAGCATGTACGTAAATTTTCACGTCAATCGGAGGTCTAGATTAGGAGATATGCGCATTAGCGTAAATAATAAGCTTTTTATTAATTAAACGGCGCGATTAGCGCATAGCCTATCTAAACCCGATTTTCGGTACCAAAACTTTTACCCACTGAGGTTAAATAATATTTTGGGATTTTTGAAGATTTTTAATTATTTTTAAACTGATCTTAAGCTAGGCTTATCGCATTGATTCGGTTAATACCGAATATGCCCTTTTAGGCCATAAACCGAGTTTTACGAATCCGATTGATACCAATCCAATTGCCACTGATTTAAAATAATAAATAGAGTGTTTTGAACCTGTTTTGCTGATCAGAAAACTCAGAATGGTATTTTAAACCGTATGTCGCTTAAAACGGCTTTATACGCGTATTAAACGCATAGTTTGGGTCTAGAACCATTTTATCACAAAAGACTTTATACCAACTGTTGATACCTGTTAAAATTGATAATTTTTCTGATTAAATCAGACCCGTATCTCAGAAGTATTATAAATCTCTTTTATAACCCTTAAAATGACCAAAATACCCCTACGGGGCGTATTTAGGGATTAAACTCGTTATGGGCATTATGGAAGATATCATAATGATATCACAACATATTTAAAGCGTATTAACTTAGGAAACCTGTTCGCGACCCTTTCGGTTACCCGTTATGCATTATACGCGTTCGGTACGGTTTATGTAACTAGTTTGCATAAACTAGCCGAAATGGGTCAAACGATATCATTTTTATCTCAAAATCCAGAATGTGAGTAGTAAACCCATATTAAACAAGTCCTCAAACTTGTCGGGTCTAAATCACATTCTATCCGGTCTTCGCTTAATCGTGCGTACGAACCGTATCTTTGAAACTAGCCGGTCTAAGCTTAAGCTTAATTAAAGACCCGTTAGGATTCTAATAGGTTATTAAAAACCTTCGTTCCAGATTAGGAGCCCAGTAAAAGCTATCTGTACTTGCTGAATTGATATACGGCTGGGATTGAATTTATATTTAGCTCAGGTAAATACTTTTAACTTATTTTTCCTATACGGGCTTGGGTTACGGTACATAGCGTACCGCTTGATCGAGCATCAAATCTTCCACGCTTAGTGGTTAATTGAATAATTTGATCGGCTCGTTTTAAACAGATGTGTTTACTTTACAGCCTTTGGGGGGTTAATGACCATGTCCCGGATATCCCTGGCATTATCTTACGAGATAGCCACGACCTGAGCACGGGGTGTAGGCGTACTCCCGTGTATAACTCACATAAGTGGTGTGTCTATTGATCTTTAACCCGGAATACGTTCCGGGCTACTGAACGCATAAGTAACATGTAATTCGTTCACAAGATTATAATATTAAATAATTCTCCCAAGTTAAAAAGATTAATTTTGCCTCTGTGCATTTTAATCAATGTGTCAAGATATTTAGTGCCACGTGCATTCAAAACAATTTACAAACTCTTTTTCCAAAATGAGTCAGTTGAATGTATTTACCAGTGTAAACTGACGTATTTTCCAAAAAGGCTAAATGCAGGTACTATACGAACTTGGCTGGATAATTCTCCTTAGCATCAATAGAGGTCTCGCAAGCTTAAGATGCCTAAAAGTCTGTTGAACTATTGTTTCCCTTTTATGTTCGATCCTTCTGTGGATAAACTTCCGGATGTTGTGACAGTTGATATTACAATAATAAATTCGGTTGTATTATATTTTCAATTGCTTCCGCTGTGCTTAATAATATTGTGTTGTTTGACTATTACGTTGCCAACCACGTCACGATACTCCCCCACCGGGCCCACCGGTGACACGTGGAAAGTCGGGGTGTGACAGGTTGGTATCAGAGCCAACACTGAGTGAATTAAACACTAGCCTTAGTGTTTAATCTCAGTTACACAATTGCACATATCTAAACCTTCTGAGTCTAGACTTAACTTAGGAATATTCTCAATCCTAATCTTGAAGTTTGCTTCCAAATTTTTATATATTGGATACGTCGCCAAGCGAAGAAGCTGTAATAAGAATTCTCCATATCTAGAGCCTTGAAATGCTGAGCTTCGTACCGCGACCAGGATGAAACGTGCGGCCAAGGAGAAAGCCTTCAAGAATTGACTGAAAAAGAAACTCCTTTGCTGAAGATCGTTTTTTTTAATAGTCCTTATAAGGACATAATTACCTTTCAGTCCCTCCGAGGACACATTATTCCTTTTAAGTCCCGCTTAGGGCAACTTTATACTTTTATTTTTATGGAATGATTAAGTTTAAACTTTCATTCTAAATAAGAAATATTAAATAAATGGAAAAATTATATTTCCTTTTTGCAAGATCTACCATTATAATAAAATGGCAAAAATCTAAAAGGGCAAGACCTAGCTTCGGGTCATATTAAGACCGGCCAAGATGGCAGTTCCGCAATTTAGATTCAGATCCATATTTACACCCCAATTTAAAATTGTTCTGCGTTAATTATAAATTAAGAATCTTAAGTGTGAAACCTAGCCTCGGGTCAATTATAAGACCGGGCCAAGATGGTAAGACCTGTTAAAAAGATTCAAATCATTAATTAGGAATCTTAAGTGTGAAACCTAGCCTTGGGTCAAATATAAGACCGGGCCAAGATGGTAAGACCTGTTTAAAAAGATTCAATTCCCTGTTAACATCTTAAAACATGTTAACACTCCTGGCAGATGTGATTCATTTAAAATCACACACGTCATTTTTATATGGAATTCTTCAAAAGATTCCTAACCCAGTTTAATGATCTCTAAATCCTGGGTTTACATCATCAATTAAGATGATCATATTTTAACCATACGTGGTAATATAGTGCCTACGGGCCTTGCTCATTTCTACATAAGCCAAAATACAGTGGTAGCTATGACTCCCTGTCAGATAAAGGTAATGAACTAGGTTCAAACCTCAAATGCTTTGATTCTCTGAAATCCTAGCATATAATTTATAATTGTCTACGTGACTAGGCCTATTGTGCCAATATACTTTCATGCTCTGATTCTCTGAAATCATAGCTTAAAAAAAAAAAAATTTATATATGTCCTTGTGACTAAGCCAGTTGTGCTAATATACTTAAAGGCCTTGATTCTCTGAAATCATGGCTTATAATTTAAAAATTGTCCTTGTGACTAGGCCTTTTGTGCTATTAAATAAAACAGTTATTATTGCTTTGATTCTCTGAAATCATAAGCTTATAATTTATAAATGTCCATGTGACCAGGCCATTTGTGCCACTAATAAGACTGTTAATGTTTTATAATTAGGATAAATTATAATAGAAATCCTAAATAAATATGATTAATAAATTAACCATATATGGTCTCTGTTTACCATGGTTAATGAATTTCCCTAAGGGGGTAATCCAGTAATAAACATCTCTTATAAGGGAAGTGCCTACGGGCCATAGTTAATGTCCTCTGAGACTAAAAACAGTGGTAGCCTACAGCTCCCTGTCAAGAAAAGGTAATGAACTTTGATTCAAACCTTAAGGCCACGATTCTCTAAAATCATGGCTTATAAATTTAACTTGTCTACGCGACAAGGCCATTAGTGCTAATATTAACTTATGAATTAGGATTTATGATAAAAATCCTGGATAAAATAAATATCCTTCCTTCTCTGTCAGTATGCAATTGAAGGAAATCTTAAAGGTGAAACCTAGCCTACGCGGCCAAGATGGTGAAACCTACTCAAGGGATTCAAATCCTTGTTAACACCTAGGAATGTGTTAGCACCCATGACAAATGTGATTCGAGAAAATCACAACAGTCATCCTTATATTGGATTCTTCCAATTCTCAAATCTAGCCTAGTGATCTAGGAATCATGACTTATATCATCCTATAAGATGATCATATTATAAACATCCGTTAGTAATGAAGCACCTACGGAGTAAACTTGTTGTCCGAAAAGACAACGACAGTGGTGGTCTTTGACCTCCTGTCTAAAATGTTGGACTATGTCCAAACATAATAGTCTATATGATCAATGCGATCATGATTAATATCATCTAGTACGATGATCATATTATTTAACATCCTTTAGGGATGTCTTGCCTACGGGCTATAATATATTGTCCATTTGAGACATTGACATTGTTATCTTTATGATTCCTTGTCTAAGGTGGTGAGCTATGCTCAAGCCAAATAGTCAATATGATTAATGTAATCATGACTTATAGCATCTAATAGGATGAACCAATTATAAACATCCATGAGTGATGTTTTCGCCTATGGGCCAAATTATACTGTCCATGTGTGACAAAGACATTGTGATCTTTACGATTCCCTGTCCGAGGTGGTGAGCTATGCTCAAGCCTAATAGTTCATATGATCAATACGATCATGACAAAAATCATCAATACGATGATTAAAAATTTTAACATCCGTAATGATGGTTTGCCTAAGGGCTATATTATATCGTCCAACTGAGACAAGGCAATTGTAATCTTTTGTGATTCTTTGCCAAGGGGGTGAGCTATACTCAATTCCCATAGTCTATACTATCAGTGCGATCCTGACTAGTATCCTCAGTATGATGATCATAATATTAACACCCATCGTGATGAAATGCCTACGGGCTAAACTTTATTCTAGTGTCGGTTAGACAAAGATAGTAGTGATCTTTATGATCCCCTGTTCAAAATGGTGTGATTATACCCAAACCTAATAGTCAATATGATCGATGTGATCATGACTAATATCATTAGATACGATGGTTATATATAAACATCCATTAGTGATGTTGATTGGCTTATTTTTCTGCCAAAAGAATCGTCTTTCAAGACGATGACAGTTGTAGTCTATGACTCCCTGTCCAAAGGTGAAGAACCACGTTCAAACCTTGAAGTCCTAATCTAATAAGATTGCGGCTTATAAATTAAGGTCCTTGAAAAATAGACCATCGAGTTATGTTTTAAAGTCATTCAGGCCAAGCCTGTGTGCTATAATTGGTCATTCGTGACAAGTTAACATATTAAATGTTAACATTTCTGGTGACATGCCTTTGTACCAAATTCAATGAATGTCCTTATAACAAGGCCGTATGTGCCATATCTAAATGTCATCACGACAAGGCCTTCGCGCCATATGATTACTTATGTCCTTCATGACTGTGCTTTATGCCATATTTTTCTACGTCCCTTGGGACAGGCTTCTATGCCATATATATATATATATATATATATATAAGAAAAGCCTTTGAGCTATTTTTAATCGTCCTAGCGACAAAGACAGTTGTGATATTATGGTCCCCTGTCAAGCAGGTATTGGACTCGCTCCAAACCTTGCATGCCATTGATGGTCCCGTTGTGACCTAGGCTAAATATAATGGAAATACGTTCAAATAACATTCACTATGAATGTTCGGAACAGAATAGCCCATACGGTTTTTGAATGCCGTGGCTAACCTAAGTCAGGTCATCAGGATGATGACTACAAATGGTTAAATCTTGGTGACTGGTACCAAGTTTCGAGTATGGAAAACTCGGATGAGGTAGACGACAGTCTCAACACTATTAAAGCAACGAAAGTTCGGTAAGAAGCCTGTATACCTCTGAGACTGCTTCAGCATTTTTAGATGGATGTTTTATATCCATAAGGAATCATTTTTCCGATGTCCTAGTTCCGTTAAATATAAGGACTCATTAAAGTGATAAAAATCGATTGATTTCCTCGAAAAATCAAGCCCATATTGTGGGTAATAAGAAGCAATTAATTATCAAGACTCCTTATGAGACAACTCTCATGATTACACGTATCCGTACGATTAATTAAAAAAAAAATGGTGGAACTGGCCGTCCCCGGAATCGAACCTGGGTCTAGGCCGGCCGCACCCTTTCGCGCGCCTAGCCAACTGAGCTAGGTGCCTAGTTTGTAAAACTTCCATTATTGAATAAATATAAGCACTTGTACAATAAACTTCCTTATCATTTATCAATGATAATTTCTGCTAAGGGTCCTGTTTTTAATACAGGCAATAATAAATCTTCATGAACCATAAACTTAGCAAATTTTTTTTTATCATCCACAAGGTATAACTACCAAGGAAACCTTAGTAAACGATTCTTCGAAATCGACAAGGAATCCTTCCGAAAATCTAGAGCACTCTTTCTTTGCATAGAGTACGACGACATATGTTATTTTAATTATTTTTCTCATTGTTTTCTATCGCCTGCGAATGCCAAACTATGTTTGATTAAAGTGTCATATGAGGATCGGCGTATCCTAGTGTGTCCCATAGATTATTTCCATGTCTGATCAGCATGGAGGTTTAATACATGGAACCCCTGAGATATCCCAATGGTCATATTGTACTAAAGTCGACTAGTAGTATTCAAAGAAGATATCCAAAAATGGAAATTTTTTTTTAAGTAAACGTTCCCGACTAAGGAATTCGTGGACTTATAACATAAAGGTGTCACTTATTTGACACGAGTAATGGTGGATGAATTGGAGCCTGAGATATGGAAAATCTCTATAGCCTCCTTGTATCTTAATTATCTTCTCATAAGTTTTCCCTGCTTACCTCCTGGAAGACAGGTAGAACTAAGATTAACATCCCGCCGTGGGCTGGAGTATTGTGAAAACTCCATATGGATTATGGAATAAACGAAACCTTGATTTAATAGGTTTTAAAACATAGGCACATAAAGCCTGACTCAATCTTCTGAGGGTTGATATTGTTAAATAAGAAAGACGGTTCATATTGCTTATGCATACATGCCGCAACCCTAATTAGGCAACGATTAAGAATTTCCATCAACTACCCAGGATCTAAGGGCAAACTATTGGTGGATAGGCTTGAAGAAGTCTGTGGCCACCTATGTAGCTAAATGCTTGACAAGTGCGCAAGTCAAAGCCGAGCATCAGAAACCATCAGGTTTGCTACAACAGCCTGAACTTCCTACGTGGAAGTGGGAAATGGTAACTATGGATTTTATTACCAAGTTACCCAAGACAAGAAAAGGAAATGATACAATATGGGTTATAGTTGATGGACTGACTAAGTCAGCTCATTTCTTACCCATCAAGGAGACTTACAGCACCGATGTGTTAGCCCAGTTATACGTTGATAAGATTGTAGCCTTACATGGCATACCTGTGTCTATTATCTCTGACCGAGATACTAGATACACGTCACATTTCTGGAAGAGTTTCCAACAATTTTGGGCACACGTTTGAACTTTAGTACGGCTTGCCATCCTCAGACAGACGGTCAGAGTGAGCGTACTATTCAAACGTTAGAAGACATGCTACGTACATGTGCGATCGATTTGGATGGTAGTTGGGATAAGAACCTACCATTAATCGAATTCTCCTACAACAATAACTACCAAGACAGCATCAATGCTGCGCCTTTTGAGGCATTATACGGTAGAAAGTGTAGATCGCCAGTTTGTTGGGCGGAAGTTGGAGAAGTCCAGTTATCAGGACCAGAGATCGTGTTCGAAACGACGGACAAGATGTCCAGATTCGTAACAATCTCCAAGCTGGCCGGAATAGGCAGAAGAGTTACGCGGATCCAAGTCGTAAGGATTTTCACTTCGAAGTAGGTGACAAAGTCCTACTTAAAGTGTCACCATGGAAAGTGGTGATGCGATTTGGTAAGAAAGGCAAACTAAGCCCGAGATACATAGGACCTTTCGAGGTTATCGAACGCGTCGGGTCAGTTGCCTACAAGTTGAACTTACCAGAAGAGCTCAGTGGAATTCACAATGTGTTCCGCATCTGCAATCTAAAGAAATGTTCCGCTGACGATTCACATGTCATGCCACATACAGATGTGCAAATAGATAAGAGCTTAACGTTTGTGGAAAAACCTTTGTCGATCGAAGATCGACAGGTAAGGAAGCTTCGAAGAAAGCATATACCTTTTGTAAAGGTCAAATGGGATGCCCGTAGGGGTCCCGAATACACGTGGGAGGTTGAATCCACGATGAAAGAAAAGTACCCTTACTTATTTCAGTAAATCTCGGGTCGAGATTTATTTTAAGGGGGTGAGGATGTAACACCTCGGAAAATTCACGTCCTATAATATGTTGACACGTGTCATAAAGTTTAAACGTGTGAAAGAAATATTATGGAAGGACTAAAGTTGACAAACGTGGAAAGTATGTAAATATACGTATTCTAAGTGTCAACAGTGAATAAACATATTGTATTTTAACCCTACAAGATGCTCATACCTTCAAACGAATAAATCATGGATCATACGAAGCTTAAAGTGAGTAATTTCAAACTACAGGGACCAATTGTGTCAACATGTTTAATTTATACCTCTGAGTGACCTTTTGACAAACCCGAAGCTTTGTAAATATTAATTATGCTCACGAGAATGCACCATAAAAATTTCATAAAGTTTCGTTATCATATGAGAAAGTTATGATAAAATTCGTGTACGAGGGGTTAAAAGCGTCAACGTTGAAATCTATGACTTTTCGGGTAGTCAAAAGTTAACCAAGGACTTAACAAAGTTGGTATAAGTCTTGAAGCCCTTAGAATTCAATTAAGAGGGCCCAAAGTGCAAGAAATAAAGGAAAAATCAAGTTTGGAAGTGCGGGGACCAAAACTGCAATTATTTGAAAATGTGCATGTGCTGATGTCTGCTTTGAGGACCTCAAAGCTGGGGACCTTGAGGTCCGTAAAGCAACCCCCAGCAACAGAAAATGGGCAGTAGCCTGTTTTGTGCACTTGTGACCCTTTAGGCCGGTTTCTCTTGCATATACATGGCCCCTAGACATCCCTACACACTAGTAACAAGTGTTGAATGATTGTGGTTGATCATAGACTTTGTTGTCATCAATTCATGGTGCCATGAACACTATAAAAACCCACCTAAGTTGCAACTCTTTGATCATTCCATTCTCAATCCAAGTCTGATCAATTGAGGAGCTTTCAAGCTGATTGCAAGGCCTCTCTAATCATCATTAAACACTTGGTAAGTTGACTAACCTTTCTAAATTAATTATAGCTTAGTATTTTAGCTAAAAGTCAAACCGACGTAACTACGGTTTGACTTCGTGATTAATTAATGATAGCTCAGTCGTATGTCAAATTAAAAATACCGATATATAGGTAATTGTATGGGTATTAAACCCTTATAAGGGCAAGTACCAATTCCAGACCTAACTAGGTCGTTTGTCGGGTCAAACGTTGACCGAAAAAGTCAACAGAAATACAAAATGCGATTTAATGCACAATTAATGATCCGCAAGGTGTGCAACCTGTTTTAACCTTAATATAACATGGTAATAAGTATGAAAACTTGTCTACGCTTGCCCGACTCGACAAATTTCTGTTTAAACCCGGTTCGGAACCGAAAGGCGCAAAACCTTGACTTTTGCTTTGACTTCGGTTCTGACCCGTTTTAGTTTGAATTAGACATGCCTTAAAGTCTCATTAGGGTTGGGTTACATGCTAGTATAAGTCTCTGTACTTGTTTCATTGTTTATCCGATGCATGCACACGTTTCCGTTAATCGCTTAAATTGGACCATAACGCCCTTATGACCCTACAACGAGAATTTTGAAAATGTGGAAGTACTATAATCTTAGTTACTGATTATTTAGCATGTACGTAAATTTTCACGTCAATCGGAGGTCTAGATTAGGAGATATGCGCATTAGCGTAAATAATAAGCTTTTTATTAATTAAACGGCGCGATTAGCGCATAGCCTATCTAAACCCGATTTTCGGTACCAAAACTTTTACCCACTGAGGTTAAATAATATTTTGGGATTTTTGAAGATTTTTAATTATTTTTAAACTGATCTTAAGCTAGGCTTATCGCATTGATTCGGTTAATACCGAATATGCCCTTTTAGGCCATAAACCGAGTTTTACGAATCCGATTGATACCAATCCAATTACCACTGATTTAAAATAATAAATAGAGTGTTTTGAACCTGTTTTGCTGATCAGAAAACTCAGAATGGTATTTTAAACCGTATGTCGCTTAAAACGGCTTTATACGCGTATTAAACGCATAGTTTGGGTCTAGAACCATTTTATCACAAAAGACTTTATACCAACTGTTGATACCTGTTAAAATTGATAATTTTTCTGATTAAATCAGACCCGTATCTCAGAAGTATTATAAATCTCTTTTATAACCCTTAAAATGACCAAAATACCCCTACGGGGCGTATTTAGGGATTAAACTCGTTATGGGCATTATGGAAGATATCATAATGATATCACAACATATTTAAAGCGTATTAACTTAGGAAACCTGTTCGCGACCCTTTCGGTTACCCGTTATGCATTATACGCGTTCGGTACGGTTTATGTAACTAGTTTGCATAAACTAGCCGAAATGGGTCAAACGATATCATTTTTATCTCAAAATCCAGAATGTGAGTAGTAAACCCATATTAAACAAGTCCTCAAACTTGTCGGGTCTAAATCACATTCTATCCGGTCTTCGCTTAATCGTGCGTACGAACCGTATCTTTGAAACTAGCCGGTCTAAGCTTAAGCTTAATTAAAGACCCGTTAGGATTCTAATAGGTTATTAAAAACCTTCGTTCCAGATTAGGAGCCCAGTAAAAGCTATCTGTACTTGCTGAATTGATATACGGCTGGGATTGAATTTATATTTAGCTCAGGTAAATACTTTTAACTTATTTTTCCTATACGGGCTTGGGTTACGGTACATAGCGTACCGCTTGATCGAGCATCAAATCTTCCACGCTTAGTGGTTAATTGAATAATTTGATCGGCTCGTTTTAAACAGATGTGTTTACTTTACAGCCTTTGGGGGGTTAATGACCATGTCCCGGATATCCCTGGCATTATCTTACGAGATAGCCACGACCTGAGCACGGGGTGTAGGCGTACTCCCGTGTATAACTCACATAAGTGGTGTGTCTATTGATCTTTAACCCGGAATACGTTCCGGGCTACTGAACGCATAAGTAACATGTAATTCGTTCACAAGATTATAATATTAAATAATTCTCCCAAGTTAAAAAGATTAATTTTGCCTCTGTGCATTTTAATCAATGTGTCAAGATATTTAGTGCCACGTGCATTCAAAACAATTTACAAACTCTTTTTCCAAAATGAGTCAGTTGAATGTATTTACCAGTGTAAACTGACGTATTTTCCAAAAAGGCTAAATGCAGGTACTATACGAACTTGGCTGGATAATTCTCCTTAGCATCAATAGAGGTCTCGCAAGCTTAAGATGCCTAAAAGTCTGTTGAACTATTGTTTCCCTTTTATGTTCGATCCTTCTGTGGATAAACTTCCGGATGTTGTGACAGTTGATATTACAATAATAAATTCGGTTGTATTATATTTTCAATTGCTTCCGCTGTGCTTAATAATATTGTGTTGTTTGACTATTACGTTGCCAACCACGTCACGATACTCCCCCACCGGGCCCACCGGTGACACGTGGAAAGTCGGGGTGTGACAAATTAACTTTTATGTTTAACAAAAACCCTTTTATCACCTTCATGTATACTTGTTAGATTATGTTTTTAAACATCATCTAACAAGTTTATATATGATGTTCATCATAACTAGCTCAAATAAACAAGTAATAAGTCTCAAATCACCACATATTATCATGATTATTATTTTTGCTTCTTTGTATTTTCATATTATTATGTATGATTATTTAGTTATAACATGAAATTTTAACAATCATAAACATAAATAAATATGAAACTAAGAGATTTAGAAGCTCACTTCTAGCACTTGTGGCTAGGGATGATCTAGGTGATGATAAAGAACTAAGAAGATGATGATCTTGATGGTATAAGACTCTTGAATGGATGAAAAAGCTTCCTTTAACTTGTAAATGCTTTAGATCACCTTATGTGCCATGAAACTCCATGTTGATCATCAAAGAAATGATAAAATGAAATGGGTTTTTGGATGGTGTTCTTGGTGAAAAGATGAAGATTGAAAGAGTTCTTATGTGTGTGAAAGATAAGGTGTAAAAGTATGATAAATATCTAGTTACTTAGTTAGTAAGTTGTTAATCAATCACCAACATCATCCACTTGCTCAAATGGAGTAAATATCTAGATATTTAACAAGTAATTAAGGGGTGTGGGACCCCTTATTTACGGCCCACATATGGGGGGGGGGGGGTAAAGTGTAACATTTTTTTATAAAAATGTCTTAAACATGTAGATATTTTGGTAATTAGGCTAAGTATGGTGATTAGGGTAATCTTTCACCATTAGAGGGTAATTAGTGATTCGGAACATAAATTAACATTAACTAGTTCACTAAACTAGTAGAAATCATGTTTTGATACTTTGAATGCTTTTCGTTTCGTCGTTGGCTAGTTTACGGCACTTTTGTGGCGTACCGACGGAAGTTTGCCGTAAGTTGACATTCCGCATTTAAAAGATGTATGAAGTTATTTTGAATCCCAAAATAAGCTTAACTAGTTCACTAAAACTTTCATTTGGTTGTTTTCGATGTTGGTAATGTCGTTTATTAGCTTGTCGGTGCAGAAACGGACAAGTTGTGGGGGTTGCAACGCAGTGTCGAGAGCTTATGTTTCGAATACCCCATTAATATCCTCATATTGTTTCCATATGTTTGTCATCATTTGTCATATTTTCGGAGTCCCGGAAATGCTAAATTATTATTTTGGACAAGTTAAAATTGTCTTATTTTTTTTTGTGAAACGGACGATTTAGCGATTAGGGCGTTGTACCGGAAAGTCTTATATCTTTGTAAGATATGTTTTCGTATTAGTGTTTTCTTATATAAACGGACTCAGTTATGTCATCCGTGTGTCGTTTTTCCTTGTTTCGTTCTGTTTTCACGGTTTTGCTGGCATGAATAGTGTAACCGTGAATATTGCGCGCAACACTTTTTTACCAACACTTTTAGGAAATTGTTTAATTGGTTTCGCAATACAACGAAAACCAATATATGTTATATCATTGTTTTCTTGTCCTAACATTGTCGTCTAATATACGACACCGTTACGTAATTAAATTACGCTAATTGCATGAGATTATATACTAAGAATAGTGATTAGACTGTACGGAATTTCCGGTTATTTGCCATTTGTCACATTCTCCCCCTGTTATTGAGAATTTCGTCCCGAAATTCAAACTGAGTCATCCTTTGTAGGAGACTACTCAAACAGGTGAGGGTATTTGGCTTTAATTTGATTTTTCACGTTCCCAAGTATACCCGGGTCCGTGTCGAGAGTTCCAACGTACATTTACTAATTTGATTCGACTTCTCCGTGTTTTCTGGACCTTCCAGTCCATAACCTCAACAGGTTCTTCGGTGAATTGGAGTTTGTCGTCAATGTGAATAGAATGATAACGGTTGCTTGTGTTGGACTCTTTTTAAGATTCGACACATGAAACGTGTCGTGCATACTGTTAAGTTCATCTGGTAACTTCAACTTGTTGGCAACAATGCCAATCTTTTCTAAGATTTCAAATGGTCCAATGTAACGTGGGTTAAGCTTTCCACGTTTACCGAACCTCGCTACGCCTTTCCAAGGCAAGATTTTCAACAAGACTTTGTCTCCAACCTCGAAAGATAATGGTTTTCGTCTTTTATCTGCGTAGCTCTTTTGTCGATCGCGAGCCGCCTTGATACGGTCTCGGGTCTGAAAAATTTTATCCGTAGTCTCTTGGACTAGTTCCGGGCCAATTAATTGACTATCGCCTGTTTCCGCCCAACATAGCGGAGAGCGACACTTTCGACCATAAAGAGCTTCAAACGGTGCAGCTTGTATACTAGTATGGTAGCTGTTATTGTAGGAAAACTCAACTAAAGGTAGATGAGTATCCCAATTGCCGCCTAAATCCATAACACATGCGCGAAACATATATTCGAGTGTTTGGATTTTCCGTTCGCTCTGGCCGTCAGTTTATGGGTGAAAGGCCGTACTTAGATTCAAATGAGATCCAAAGGCCTGTTGAAATGATTTCCAAATTCTTGAAACAAAACGACCATCTTGGTTAGAGATGATTGAAATAGGTACTCCATGACGAGCCACTATTTCCTTGAGATAGGGTTCCGCTAGACTCTCTGTACTATCCTCCTCTCGAATCGGTAAGAAGTATGCGGACTTTGTTAGTCTATCGATGATTACCCAATCATGTCATGACCGCATGAGGTCCTGGATAACTTCGTAATGAAGTCCATGGATATTTGTTCCCATTACCAAACGGGAATCTCGGGTTGTTGTAACAAGTCCGATGGATTTTGCTACTCGACTTTGACTTTTGCGCAAGTCAAGCATTCTCCGACATAAGTCGCGATATCACTTTTGAGGTTAGGCCACCAATAGTATTCTTTCAATACTTAGGCCTATGTGCTTCCTGAAAATATCATCTCGAAGGCCACCCAAGAATGGAACCCAATTTCGACCCATAATGTATAAAGTTCCATCTTCTTTCGGCACTAATTGTTCCTTCATGCCTCGAAGTGTTTCTACTTGAATATGCTCTTCCTTGAGCGCTTGTGAATCATCTTCTCTAATGCTTGAGTTCTCAATGTTCTAACTCGCTCCTTGCGGCTCATGGCGTCAGCTACAACGTTCGCCTTGCCCGGATGGTACTTTATTTCACAATCATAGTCGTTCAACAATTCAACCCAACATCGTTGACGCATATTTAATTCTTTTTGGTTGAATATGTGTTGAAGACTTTTATGATCCGTGAAAATAATGCATTGAGTACCATATAAATAATGTCGCCATAATTTTTAAAGCGAATACCATCGTGCCTAACTCAAGGTCGAGAGTGGTATAGTTCTTCTCGTGAACTTTTTAATTGGCGCGACATGTACACGATAACTTTTTCACGTTGCATGAGTACGCAACCCAATCCTTGATGCGAAGCATCATAGTTTACAACAAAGTCATTGGTATCGTCGGATAATGATAAGGTTGTAAAATGCTATGCACCAATCTTAAGAATAAGTTGTAATGGTATTTCTTGTTTTTCGATTGGGGCGAATTTATTGTCTTTATTGGTGAGGGAGGTTAGCAATTGAGTAATTTAAAAAAAAATTCTCAATAGATCTCCGATGATATCCCGATAATCCCAAAAAAAAATGTCGGACTCCAGTTGGAGTCTTGGGCGCTTCCCATCTCTTGATTGCTTCAAACTTTGATGGGTCTACATGAATGCCTTTCTCGTTCACTACATGCCCGAGAAATTGTACCTCGCGAATCCAAATTCGCACTTGGAAAATTTCGCGAATAGTTTCTCCTTCTTTAGTAGATCTAAAATGGTTCTCAACTATTGCTCGTGCTCATCCGTTGATTTTGAGTATATTAATATGTCATCAATGAATATCATGACGAATTTGTCGAGATACGGCTTGCACACACGATTCATTAAATCCATAAGGATCGCTGGTGCGTTCGTTAAACCAAAAGGTATAACGAGAAACTCGTAATGACCGTAACGAGTCCGAAAAGCCATTTTCGGTATGCTTTCCTCTTGAATTCATAATTGATGATACTCCGATCGTAAGTCTATCTTAGAGTAGAAGCTTGGACCTTTCATAAACCATTTGAGTTAGTTGGAAATTTATATGTAACAATGTTTAGAAATATGAATTTTTGTTCATTGAAATGTTATGCATTTTTTTTTTTCAAATCTCGCATGTCTTTTCACCCCCAAAACCTTTATAAAGATGTATAATGGTAAAGAGTGGGGGTTATGGACTCACAACCTCCTTATTCGGTCTACTACAAGGTTCAGAAGGTGCTAATCGATATGAAGATCTGGCTATGGGAGTGGCTCCCGTTACCAAGTCGATGTGAAACTCGACTTGTCGATATGGTGGTAGTTCTGGCAAGTCTTCAGGAAAGACTTCAGGGAATTCTTTTACCACAGGAATATCTGTCATCTGAGGCCCATCGGCCTTCTTGTCGACAACAAGTGCTAGAAAGGTAATACAACCTTTCCGTAAGCAATTTTATGCCTTCATACAATTTATAGTCCGCAATGGTGTGTCGTGCTTCTCTCCATGAATAACAAATGTCTCTTCGTTCGGTAGTGGTAGGCGAATGATCTTCTCATGACAGAAGACTTCGGTTCGGTTATCGGGTAGTCATTCCATGCTAAGCACTACGTCGAAAATACCCAACTCAATGGGTAACAGATCGATATTGAATTTCCGCTCCTGACTCGACTAGTTCACCATTTGCCAATTCTATAGGATGAGGAGACGTCTAGCTTGCTTGACTCTAGGCCAAGTACATTTTGAATTCTATGTAGTGAAAAATTCACTGTATAATTTTAGATGTAGAATAATCCAGTTCCAATGTTTAGATGTAGGATAACCCAATCCCCATGTTCAGATGTAGGATAACCAAATCCCCTAATTGTAGCTAGGTTAATCCCGTCACTAGCCATGAAACTATGCATGTGAAATGTTGAGATAAAGCTAAAAATCGGCAATGGTATCCAATAATATGGATGTGAAATGTTGATTGATATGATACGTACCGGTGACCCTTAATGATTTGACATGTCTCAGCTAATTCCCCAATAGCTAACTTGATATAGTAATGTGTCCAACATGACTCTAATTCGAGTATATGCTTAACATCTAAAGACAATAGCTAAGCTCGGTGTTGGTATTAAAAGAATTGATACATGATGATCATAGAGTGTACGTACTCATGACTTCATTGGGATTTTGTGGAGTATTCATAGTGCTAACTACACACACACTTATTCACTAGCTTGATCCCTTCTTAAGTATTATCGTCTTACTAGTCTTTGTTTTGCGCCCGGTCTCAGCACACTGCTACTCTTGGCGCTTTTGCAATTTCCCTCATGATGGACGTCTCACTTGTCGCATTTAGGATTTCGGCAAGTTACCAGCATACATCCTGGTGCCAAAATCGTTTATGGCAGCAATTGCCTTCATTTCTCTCTTGGCGAGAGTTATTGTTTGAGTGATCGAGGTAGGGAGGGATGATGCGGTCATGCTTCGGATCTCCGAGGCTAAACACAAAATGTAACACTCAGTGTGTTTGAATTCGGGTGTTACCCAGTATGGAACAACCCTTGAGAGACCGTGGAAGCATCAAGTGTAACCATCAACATTGGCTCCAGTTATGATCGAGTTCTTTTATAAAATCATATGAAAATAGATATGAAAATCAGATGATATAAAAGAATGATGTGTGGTTAAATAAATAACCAATAGAAATGTAGTGTATAAATATATCATGTCTTGAAATAGAATATTATGTCTTGTGTAGAGGATGTCGCGTCTTGTGCAAAAATGTAATGTCTTGTCTTTGTCAAAGAGGTTTGAATAACACCACGATATGCAATATAATATAAGCACTTATATATAGGAAGTACCAGCGGCGTATCCACCATGCTGTTATCATATTACACACGTCTCATCACTTACAAATAACCACCAAAAATGTCTTGTGTATGCCAACGTCAAATGCCATGTATAACAATGTCTTGCGTAACAATGTCCTGTATAAACCATGTCTTGTGTAAAAGCAATGATTTTGAACACATAACTTTTGACTTAAACATTTGATTCTTTTGGCGCCATGATCTTTTTAATACACACTATTAAAAGAATCTTAGACATGTATTTGGATAAATAAAGTCTATCATGTGCCCAAGAATGAAGAATGCAATCAATCGGCCATGGAAACCTCAAGACCGCATTGTTCATACATGTTTGAATAAATGATAATGTGGATAACCAAAACCAAAAGGTGTAATGCCTCTTGCATGTATTGGTCATATGTCTAAATGGAAAAAGAAAAATAATTCGTTTAGGAGGGGAAACCAACCCGTGGCCTCCGTCCCTATAATATGGGTTCCCTACTCTATGACCTCAATCGTCCGAAGTAGAGAAAATCCTTTGTCTTATTTGTCCATGTGACCATTATGGTAATAGTGCTTGAGTTTCATGAGCTCTAGCAAGATGATTAGAATCTACAAAAATGTCGAATAGAATGCAATGAGGGAATTGCAGCATGGCTCATGCCATACCTTTCCTTGGGAAAAGACAATGTCAAACCACGGAATTTATTGTATCACTTCCAATGAATATGATAAGGTGGAATATGATAAGGTAGGGTAAGGTAAAGTAGGGTAAAGTGTCATAGACACCATGGAACCAACCCATGTTCAAGAATTTCGAGAATGTTGAGGAAAATCCTCCATGAGTAGCTAACAAGTTTTGTTTGTTTAAATGACTAGTCTCAACTGAATCGTGATATAGATCGAATGTTAGGTGTGAACAAATACGTGTCGTCTTCCTGTATTGTATTGTATTGTATTGTATTGTATTGTATTGTATTGTATTGTATTGTATTGTATTGTATTGTATTGTATTGTATTGTATTGTATTGTATTGTATTGTATTGTATTGTATTGTATTGTATTGTATTGTATTGTATTGTATTGTATTGTATTGTATTGTATTGTATTGTATTGTATTGTATTGTATTGTATGGTGTTATAATAACCACCTCAGTTCGTGTTCTAATAGATAAGAAAAATTGAATCTCAAGTAATAACTTAAGAATTTTGAACGAATAGTGATCATTAGCTTGGCCCGCAGAGTCCACCAGAATTCCCATGCACTACAAGTTGTTATTACGTAGGCCTCCGTAATAATAAATTGCCTTGCATGGTCACCCTAGCGTTCTCTCGTACAAAACAGCCGATCAGTCAGAGGGGGGACACTATTGTCTATATACCTTCAACATAGAAGGGACCTTCGTGATAGATCACGTGTCAACGTCCGTTTTCATTACTCACAAAACAGCACAGCGTTATATGGAATAGAAATGGAAAGAATCTGTAACAATAACAACTGAAGGGGCACCTTCAAGATGAGTACTTCATCTTCCTTGTAGGGACAAGAGTATATCAACCTTGATTAGTATGAGTCACAGGGATCCTGTCCCACTAATAGAGTTGTTGTCCAAGGTTACCACCTCCGCCTCGTCGTCATTATTATGGTCAGGCATCTCTGCATTCGCGAGAAGCAACCATATTTTACGGAATTAAGTTTAAGATTTCACTCTGGAATCATGTTCGCCATAAGCTCCACAGTAGACTTGAGGTCGATATTTTCATCGTGTGAGTAAAGAATAATAATAGAGTTTGAAGTCGAAGGTATTTTGTCCTTGGCAAAATATTTTGTACAACACATATATAAATAAATCATATATATATATATAATCACATGAAATCCTATCTAACAAGGATTTCTATCTTGCATAAGTTGAATTTGTATATGTTGAACTTGTAAACTGTTTATGATGTGTAAACTGATAATGTAATGTGTCTATCTTGTATAAGCACTGATAATGTAATGTATTGTAGGCACATAGTCTGTTAATGTAATGTATCTATTTCTCATAGACTTCACTCATGGTAATGTCCTTGCTTGGTTTATATGAAATGAATTTTGTTTGTAGTGGACCTTGAAAAATGTTTATGCAATGAAAACTCTTGTTCTTGTGTAAATTGTTTCGTGAGAGGTTCCCTAGTGATTGTAGACTAGACTCGAGAAAGAATCCTGGTTCACTACAATCGAAGCTCTGATACCAATCTGTCACACCCGCTCGTAGCGGAAGCGCGAGGTGTGATCTGATCGGTTCTCATTGCATAACAATATAAGTGAACAATACTAAATGAATAAAAACAAGCTCCAATGCCATGTCATAATTGTTTCGAAAGAACGCAACATAAGTTGAATGTATTTGTTACAAACCATCAAATGAAAATACGTTTTCATCGTTCTATACATCAAAATGTAAGTCTTAAAATGTCAAGGCTTTGACCACTATATCACCGCAAAGAGGTGGTATATAACGGGCAAACCCTTCAAATGGTGGCATGGAGTCTTGATACTTGCTTTCCTTGACTGAAATGTCTGCCAGGTCCACTAATTTCCTGAAATACATGTTAAGTTTGAAAACATCAACAAAAGTTGAGCGAGTTCATGCAGTTTAGCTGTATGAGATGTATCTGTAAAATGTGAGTTGTATAAAATGTATCTGTATGTAAAGATGTAGTATGTAAAGCGTCAATGAAATCGTTGATCATTAATGTTTTGCAAGGACATTAATATGTGTGACGAAAAAGGAAGCAATCCAACCCTAGACGATTTTATGTCGACTCCTATCGACTGGGACACAAACGCACTCTTCTGTATGGGTCCACGACCAAGAGTGGGGCTCGCCAAAACCCATTAGATCTAACCCCTTGTACCTAGGTCCAAACTGGATTAATGGTGCTTATATGTATAACCCTAATTCGCACATGATCTAAGGTGTTTCATTCCCTAACTTTAACATACGATTGAACATGTATCTTCCCCGATAGTTGTAAAGTTGTAAAACATTTAAATGAATAGGGGACATGAACTCACAATATCGCGTCCTGTGAATAGATGTAAATAAGATCTCACGTGTGGTCGTCCTGAATAGCGTTGCGACCTACAAATGTTCTTATTTTTGTTAGACACTTCGGTCTTTGTAAAGAACTTGAGTACAAGTCTTGTGTCTTCAATATGTGTAAGACTTGTATGTCTTTACTGTTCGTTAACTATGTATTCGATGAATGAGTTGTTCAAATGTTATATATATATTTTTCACCAAATATATATATATATAAATGTTATCTTGTATCTTGTGAGTTGTATAGTCGGATCTAGTCCGCTGAATTTCGTGTCTTATATGTATCAATTGTATAGTTGTGTTTCCAATAATGGTAACATTGGGCCGAGCCCATGTTTTCATGTTATTGGGCCCCGAATAGTGTTGGACCTAAATAGTGTTGGGCCTCAAATAGTGTTGGGCCTCAAATAGTGTTGGGCCTCAAATAGTGTTGGGCCTCAAATAGTGTTGGGCTTGAATAGTGTTGGGCTTGAATAGTATTGGGCTTGAATAGTATTGGGCTTGAATAGTGTTAGGCTTGAATAGTGTTGGGCTTGAATAGTGTTGGGCTTTGGCCCATATGTTTGGTGTTTGGGCTTAGCCCACGAATTTATGTTAAGCCCATTTGTAAAACAATAGCCCATTAAGTGTAAGTAAGCCCATTTGTAATAGAAAATAGTCCATTAAATAAAATAGCCCATTTGTTATAATTTAGCCCACTTGTAAGTGTAAGCCTTTCATTTTTATAAAAACCTTTTTATAAAAATTTACTAAGTATAATTGTTAGTAAATAAAAACATACTAGTTTTTATAAGTTTATAAACATCCGAAATTTGTTATCGATAGCATACTTATATTTCGTGTCGAAAAATCATCTAAACGTCGTAGTAACTCCTCGGAATGGCGATATGTTCAAAGATTCGCCCGTCGTCCGAATTGTCCATAAGTTGTATCCGATGTCCAAATGATCCGTAAATTGTATTCAAGTGTGTATATATGTATTCTTGTAAGTCTTTACCTGTAAATGTGTCTTGTATTTATTTGTATCATTGTTATCAAATCCCTAACTTTTGTACATAACTAATACAAATAATAAACACATAGTACATAACTTGTTAAGATCACTAATATATATTTTCCCAAAAATATATATTTATATCTATTTTTGTTTTTAGAAAGACCACTTTCTAATCTTGTAAAGACTTTGTTAAAAATGATAATTTTTCTAGCATATGATTTCTAAGAAAAATTGGCCATAGTTCCTTTGATATTTGAACTTTGCCATGTTTATTAACATATCATTCTCTAAACAAAAACACATGAGATTCATAACAAACTTTTTAACAAGATGAACTCATAAACATGTAGGGTTTTAGTATGATCTTTACATATGTTAACTAGATCAAAGTCCATGTTTACTTCTAGTTTCAACCACTTTTACAAAAATTTCAACTTGTTGTTTCTTTTTATAATTTTGTAAAAGTATTGTTTTTGATGAAAAACACTAAATACATTAACAACACCAAAGAATATGATCATCCAATTAACTTTTATGTTTAACAAAAACCCTTTTATCACCTTCATGTATACTTGTTAGATTATGTTTTTAAACATCATCTAACAAGTTTATATATGATGTTCATCATAACTAGCTCAAATAAACAAGTAATAAGTCTCAAATCACCACATATTATCATGATTATTATTTTTGCTTCTTTGTATTTTCATATTATTATGTATGATTATTTAGTTATAACATGAAATTTTAACAATCATAAACATAAATAAATATGAAACTAAGAGATTTAGAAGCTCACTTCTAGCACTTGTGGCTAGGGATGATCTAGGAGATGATAAAGAACTAAGAAGATGATGATCTTGATGGTATAAGACTCTTGAATGGATGAAAAAGCTTCCTTTAACTTGTAAATGCTTTAGATCACCTTATGTGCCATGAAACTCCATGTTGATCATCAAAGAAATGATAAAATGAAATGGGTTTTTGGATGGTGTTCTTGGTGAAAAGATGAAGATTGAAAGAGTTCTTATGTGTGTGAAAGATAAGGTGTAAAAGTATGATAAATATCTAGTTACTTAGTTAGTAAGTTGTTAATCAATCACCAACATCATCCACTTGCTCAAATGGAGTAAATATCTAGATATTTAACAAGTAATTAAGGGGTGTGGGACCCCTTATTTACGGCCCACATATGGGGGGGGGGGGGTAAAGTGTAACATTTTTTTATAAAAATGTCTTAAACATGTAGATATTTTGGTAATTAGGCTAAGTATGGTGATTAGGGTAATCTTTCACCATTAGAGGGTAATTAGTGATTCGGAACATAAATTAACATTAACTAGTTCACTAAACTAGTAGAAATCATGTTTTGATACTTTGAATGCTTTTCGTTTCGTCGTTGGCTAGTTTACGGCACTTTTGTGGCGTACCGACGGAAGTTTGCCGTAAGTTGACATTCCGCATTTAAAAGATGTATGAAGTTATTTTGAATCCCAAAATAAGCTTAACTAGTTCACTAAAACTTTCATTTGGTTGTTTTCGATGTTGGTAATGTCGTTTATTAGCTTGTCGGTGCAGAAACGGACAAGTTGTGGGGGTTGCAATGCAGTGTCGAGAGCTTATGTTTCGAATACCCCATTAATATCCTCATATTGTTTCCATATGTTTGTCATCATTTGTCATATTTTCGGAGTCCCGGAAATGCTTAATTATTATTTTGGACAAGTTAAAATTGTCTTATTTTTTAGTGAAACGGACGATTTAGCGATTAGGGCGTTGTACCGGAAAGTCTTATATCTTTGTAAGATATGTTTTCGTATTAGTGTTTTCTTATATAAACGGACTCAGTTATGTCATCCGTGTGTCGTTTTTCCTTGTTTCGTTCTGTTTTCACGGTTTTGCTGGCATGAATAGTGTAACCGTGAATAGTGCGCGCAGCACTTTTTACCAACACTTTTAGGAAATTGTTTAATTGGTTTCGCAATACAACGAAAACCAATATATGTTATATCATTGTTTTCTTGTCCTAACATTGTCGTCTAATATACGACACCGTTACGTAATTAAATTACGCTAATTGCATGAGATTATATACTAAGAATAGTGATTAGACTGTACGGAATTTCCGGTTATTTGCCATTTGTCACAATATATATATATATATATATATATATATGGTCGGGATTTAGAGAAAACGGTAGAAAGTGTGAGAACGGTGAGAACGCTTATGGATCGTCCGATCAAAACAATCTATGGACTAGATTGGCGCGGTGGCTTTTTCGTAAATAACACGAATTCTATTGAGTAGACACGCTTCATTAAGGGTAAAAAGGTGTTTACACTTCTATACCAAAACGCCAAAGTAATGAGTAAAACGCCATTACTGGCCAAAACGCATCCCTATATAAACAAAACATTCTTATACATAAGAACACAGTTCCCCCAATCTAAAAACGCCATATTTTCTACTATATAACATTCATCTTACAACGCCAAAAATTCCAAAACATCAAACACACCTACTAAAAACGCCATATTTTACTATATACCAATCATCTTAGAAAACGCCAAATCTCTCAAATATAAAAAATTTCCAAAAAATGGACGTTTCTTTCAGATACTCTATTTCCTCAGTAAAACACAAAAAATGCCAAAAAAATGTTTCTTGTATATTCAATATTGTTCTACGCGAAGTTTCGGAGAATGCAATTTTTCCTGAGGTGCTGTGACTCAAATAACATTTTGCTGAATGAGATGGACAAAACTTCAAGAAAAAGATACTGGTGTCAGACTTATGTCAGTTTTTGTGTTTTGTTATTGATGAATAATATAATGGCATGAATAGACGAATGACACTGATGAGTGGTTTGAAGATACATATTCAAACAAAAAACTCATGTCATATTGTCTTTCCAAACGGCCACAAAAACACAAGCATGACAAAACCAAACCACCAGTGAACATGTTTCAAAGAAAAAAGAGACTGATGACAGTGAAGATTTCGAAGATGAATTGTTTCTATTTTCAGTTTTTTTATTTTCCTTTTCTGTTGTTTGTTATGTATTTTTCGACTAAGAATAAAAAAGTTTAATAAAGAGCCAAAAATTATAAAGATTGGGAAACGCCATAATGCAGTAAAACGCCATAATACAGTAAAACGCCAAAAACTCCCAACCTATAATAAAAGTAATTTGGAGAAGTATTATTAAAAGCTAAAAAATGGAAAAAAAAAACGCCAAAAACTACTTAAAGCCATTAAAAAAACGCCAAAGTTGGAAGATGGAATGTCTATGACCATAAAAGCTCATAAAAAGGTAAACAAAAACAGTAAAAAATACATCTTATAAGAGAGACGTCTCTGCACAATCAACTGATCACACCACCAAAAAATAAACGTCATCTTTCCAAGAAACCATTCACTTTAAAACGCCAAAAAAGATACTTAAAAAAGCCACAGATGCGGAACCTCATTTCTTCTATATTGAGTATTGTTCTGAATGAAGTTTCACTGAATGGATTCTACTCTAAGGTGGGTATATGTATAAGCTTTTGCTGAATGAGATGGACAAATATTCAGGAAAAAAACGAAGTAAAAAACACTTTTACCCTTTAATGAAGACGGGCGTTATGTAGGAAAATAAGGATCTACACAAGGTATTCAAAACAGGTTCAAAACGCCAAAAAGGTTACAGTAGAAGAGGCTGATGACAGTGAAGATTTGGAAGAGAAATTAGATTATAATTTTTATTGTTTGTTATCTAATTCTCTGATTTTATTATCTAATTCTCTACTTACAAAAAAAAATTAATATAAAACGCCAAAAACACCAAAACGCCTGATAGTGTGAAAAATGAGAGAACGGATGCTAGCAAAGCACGATGTTGCTATGAAACGCCAAAAACGCCAAACAAGGTATTACTGAAAAATCAACACTAATTCACAGATGAAATTGAACGAAACAGTAATTGCTAAACAGTAAAATAAAAAGACGGTACCATTATTGCCAAACATTTATTATATTAAAAGCCACTACATGGAAAACTGAATTTATTTATCTTTTCAAAACGCCATAATTGTCTGTCACATTATAGACCTGAATCCTACTTGATATAATAAACATCAAGAAAATTACTGATGTTTTTTACATCATATACATGCATCCTGATTTAGAAAAACAATAAAAACGCCAAAACATACTTTAAACGCCAAAATGTTTACTATGATCCTGATCTACAAACAATAAAACGCCGCGTATTTATTAAACGCCAAAAAAATGGAAACGGGATGTGACACGCGTTTAAAAAAAGAAATATGAAAGGACAAAAAAGCCCCTCCGCACTTCTCTATGCCGCGTGACACGTGTTGGGCCAGGATGCGTTCTCACCGTTCTCACACTTTTTGCCGTTTTCTCCAACCTGATCATCCCATCATTTCTACTGTAGATACATGTTTACGGATTCCGAAACACCAAACTTCTTGTCTGTTATCAAACAACAATACGACATTTTTAGAGAAATTAGTGTGTGTTAAGAAGCAAGTCATTTGATACAAAAAGGTCAAACATTGACCAACTCACCTTCATTGGCTCTACTCGGATTCAGATCGATACTGATACCGATGATTCAAGAAGTCCCGGCAAAGCAAGCTCTTTTAGCAGCCTAAGAAACAAAAGAAAACCAAAAGTTACAAAGATGAAATTCACCCAAATTAACACAGATTAAAGTGGAACGTGTCAATTAGGTTGAAATTCACGGGTTATCCCCCGCCCCGCCATGGGATATTAACGAAGACGCCCTCCTCTAAAGGGTTCCTGTTCCTTCAAATCCACTAATCTCAAACATCATCACCCGTGACCTTGTCTCAACTACGTACGAGGTTGTATGGTGACAAAAGCTTTCGGCTTATCAAAAAAATAAACACATTATAATTCGCCTTACGTAGTTTCAAAGTTCAAACAATAAAGGCTGCTTTTTTTCGTACATGCTGCTATTTCTGACACTCGGAAACTGCGGTCGCCATATGACGGGAATAGTGCAGCTGGTGCGGTAATAAGTTCTAACGAACCTTGCGTTTTAATGAATCCTTCTAATAACAGACCGATCATATCTAAGGCAAATCAAAACTCTCTCGGCTTATATATGTGTTCATAGTTGATCTTTCTGCCACAAGAGTCCGTAGGTCAAGCAAGAGTTTCGAGAGTATGATTGAGTTTTCCTGTTATGAAAATATTAAATTAGTATCATATCAAACATATAACGTTATGAATTATATCCAGAACGTGTACTTATAACATACCTGCCACAAAAAGTCATCATCTGCATCATCGGTTCCGAGCATCGACAGTATCTTTTCGGCTTCAATGAAGAAACCAAGAACCACAGAATCAGTAATAATGTCACACATGTAACGCTTTCCGATCAGGACCTCGTATAAGCCCAGAGTACTTCCGTGTGCAAATGTTGGATGCAACGGATACCTTTTTTTATTTTCGTGCTATCCCACTGTCGAAAGATTCAAAACAACTGAATACTTCATCGCAAACTCAAACACATGAGTTTAACGACAGTTGTTGATGTAACACATGCAGCTATACCAACTATTATAATCTCCGAGATTCTGAAGGAAGATGGACTGGCAACTCAGAAATGTTAGGATATAATTTCTTTATTTATACAATTATATCGAACATTCAGTCTGAATTATTACTTGTTTTTGTTACTTGTTTGGGTATTGACACAGTGATATTCAAGATTGATTTCAGATACGCTCGAATTATACCTCGGATGGTATAAGCTTCAAATATCCCGCTGGAAGAATAAAGTCGATCTTGTACTTACTACACAACATAATAAGTGTAACATATAAGTGAAACAACAAGAACCCGAAGTAAAGAAAAGACTAAAAGATGAGTTTATAAGTCAATCTGACCTTAGAGCAGCTACAAGACCGGTTGAAGACAAACCGTCCGGTTCGCCTTTCGTGCTAGGGTATATTATAACATGATACCATTCTCCCGTGCATAGTTCGGGTCTTTAAGTGATCCACATTGACCCAAACGCATTTTGACCAATTATGTTGGATAAGTCAACATGAGTGCCCTTAAGGTCTTTAAGTTTTTCCATCAGCAGAGAATTTTCTGCTTCAACCTCTTTAATGGTCGATTCCAATGTTTTTTTCTCTTCTTTGATCACATTAATTTCAACTGTGCTAGAGAATAACCTATTAGATTGGTTTATCATGAACTTTTGGATTTACGGATTCCGAAACACCAAACTTCTTGTCCGTTATCAAACAACAATACGACATTTTTAGAGAAATTAGTGTGTGTTAAGAAGCAAGTCATGTGATATAAAAAAGTCAACATTGACCAACTCACCTTCATTGGCTCTACTCGGATTCAAATCGATACTGATACCGATGATTCAAGAAGTCCCGGCAAAGAAAGCTCTTTCAGCAGCCTAAGAAACAAAAGAAAACCAAAAGTTACAAAGATGAAATTCACCCAAATTAACACAGATTAAAGTGGAACGTGTCAATTAGGTTGAAATTCACCCAAATTATTTTTTTTAATACATGACCTTCAGAATCATTTTACTCAGAAGTATTTTCAATTTGTTCTAAAAGAAGTCCCTTGAAAAACGAATCAACATGACCGATTACCTGACAACCAAGCTGCTACCATCGTCAATCATCACTTGTCCGGTGACCAGAGGTCATCTCCACTGCTACAAAAAAGATGTACTTTTACCACCATTATAAAATATAATCGATCATAATCTGCAAGAAATTAAAGATAATTAGGCATTGTGTTCTAATACCTTATGTACTGTTATGACAACTGGGCAGCAGCTACCAGAGCATCATCGGTGTAACAGAGTTTATGGTGAATTTCATATCGTTCTCGAAGCCTCTATAAAATCTGTATGGTTTTATCAACTGTGGGCTCGGATACCTTTACGGGCTGGAAACGTCTCTCCAGTGCTGGGTCCAGAGTTATCACCTGAAAATCAACAGCATAAATCACAAACAACCTTCATTAAACTCAAAATGAGTCTTAAATACAAGATGCAAACAGGAACATGTAAACATGGAGATGTGATAAACATGGAAACGTGGAGTGTTTAAAATGGTCTAACATTCAAGCTAGATAATTTATTACCGAGATCATGTACATTCAAACCAATAAGCTTTATTTGCAACCCGAAGTTGCATACCTCTCATCCATTTCACATAACAAACCTCCTACATACCCTAACTTTGACCAATTTGACCCAAAACTCGCATAACCGTTAATTTCAGTACAGTTTCAACTCGCATAACCATTAATTAACAACAAATCCACTTACATAACACTCAAAGTTCACAAATTCAAACACAAATTAACTTAAAACACTCACCAAATCCACGACAAACATATCCGAAACAGTTTGTAGTACAGTTTCAACTCTCATAACCATTAATTAACAACAATCCACATGAATAACACTCAAATTCACATATCCAAAGTTCAAACACAAAATCATTAGCTCAAACTATATACAGTTAAACGATTACCAGTATTAAAACCAGATCTGAAAAGAAGACGATGAGGATTAACACGAGCAGCAGCGGATCTTGGAGAAGTTAACTGCCAGTTAGTTGAAACCTAGCCTTTAGTTCTCTGGATCTTTGAAGGTCTGAAAATGGAATAAAATTGGCAGATTCAGATCTACAACCGCTAAAATCAACCAAAAACAACAGATTCAACAACAGATACAAAGTAAACTAAACTAGATTAAACAATTACCGGTATTAAAACCAGATCTGAACAGAAGACGGTGAGGATTAACATAAGCAGCTGCCGATCTCGGAGAAGATGGTTTATAACGGTACCAAGAGGTCAACCCCAGTGGAAACATTGAAACCAAACCCCTTGTTGCAGCTTATCCTCGACAGCATTTGCACCAACAAGAATCAAATCCTTTTCCATCATGTCAGAGACCCGTTTAAGCATTGCCTCGCAAACATAATTTTAACCAGATCCAAATCAGACTCAAATAACAAACAAAAAACATTAGATGTGGTTTATAACGATACCTAGAGGTCAACCAAAGTGGATCTTGTGCCGAATAGAGAAAAACCCAGTGGATCTTCTGTCAGATTTGAGAGAAAATGAACGATTCGACACAAATAACAAACATATCAGACTCAAATAACAAACAAAAAACTTTAGATATGGTTTAAAACGGTACCTAGAGGTTAACCCCACTGGATCTTCTGTCGGATTGAGAGAAAATGAACGATTCAGTGTTATTGAAACCCTAGATCTGGAAATCGCCTGGGAGAGAGAAAGCATGGAGTTGGGGGCGGATAATGAAAAGACGAGAAACCCTAAAAGATATATTGATCTATCCGTGTTTTTTTAATTTAACGGATGAGATTGTTTTGTGCAATAAAGTGTTGTACACTATGCATTAACCAGATTTACACGGGGGCCAAATGACCAAAATTACCCTTTGGATATCTATTATATATAGAGAGAGAGAGAGAGAGAGAAACGGGATCAGGAGAAAACACCCAAAAGTGTGAAAACGGTAAGAACGCATCCTGACCCAACACGTGGCGCGCGATATAATTAGGGCGTATGGGCTTTTTTGTCATTTATCTTCCGCTTTTCCAGTTCCGCTTTTCACAATATTGTTTTATTTTTGGGGTTTAAGATTTTTGGCGTTAACCAAATTCAATAATTAATGGCGTTTTAATAGTTTCATTGTATTAACATTTTGGCGTTTATGGCGTTTTTCAAATCGTATGCCATTGGAACCCCCAAGGGGTCAGAATATTTCTCTGAATGACGTTTTTCAAATCGTATGCCATTGGAACCCCCAAGGGGTCAGAATATTTCTCTAAATTGGTGTTTTTACAAGGGGTCAGAATATTTTGTTGTTTGTGGTATTTTGGCGTTTTACAATTGTAAAATTATATTACAACCACAGGGAAAAAAATAGAAGCGAAAAAAATAAATTAAAAATCCTAATCGGATCTCCCTTCACAATCTTCACTGTCATCAGTCTCTCTCTTCTTTAATACTACAAGAACTGTCACCAAATATATGGCGTTTTATGTAAAACTTAACAAACCCATCGGTTTGATTATTTTGGCTGCTCGTCTGTTGAAGTGGCTTTTTGTGAATGTTTGGAGACATAGATCTATGATGTGTGGGTGGGTTTTTCGCTTTTTCTTCATCTTGATCTCCATCTTTATAATCATCCCACTCTTCAGTGTCATTGATCTCTACTCCTCATCCAAGCCTTCTTCAAGAACAAAGAACACAAAATGACATACGATTGTCATCAGCATCTTTTTCTTGAAGATTTGTCCATCTCATGTAGTAACATCTTACTAAGTTACTCCCCTCACCTAACAATCCATTCAGTGAAACTTCACGAAGAACAATACTGATTATCCAAGAAAGCATATTAGCTATCTTTGATTTTTTTTAATTTTTTGGCGTTTTTACACTGAGTGGTATTTAGTAGTATTGGCGTTTGTTTTTTAGTTTGATTAAATGGAAGTTGCTGAGAGGTATCATTTTATAGGATGTCTTTTTGGCACGCAGGTTAGGGGGTGCATTATTATAATAAAGTATTCGTCGTTTCAGTTACTGTTTGTAATTATAGTTTTTGATAAGCTTTTATCTCTGAAATCTGTAACATGTCCCATCTTTCAAGTTTGGCGTTTTAGATTCTAATATAATAAATTTTCCGTCTCTTTAGTTTTATTGTTTTGTAGTTACCCTTTTCAAGTTTGGTTTTTATTTTTTTTTATTTTTTTTGGGTTTTTTGTAGTACCTGTCCAAAGTAATTTTATTATAGTTTGGTAGTTTTTGGGGCCTTTTATGGCATGATGACGTTTTGACAAGCATTTTGGCTGTGTGGCATTTTTATTATATATGGCGTTGTTATTATATAACAATCAACTGAAAAAGAAAATTAAAAAAATATATAAACAATTGATCTTCCAAATCTTCACTGTCACCAGTCTCTTTCTTCTTTTTTTAATCATCTTAACTGGCTGTATCGACTTTCAAATGATTCATTTTGTTTTTTTTCTTTTGAAGTAGTTTTTTTGTCGCCGTTTGGAAGCACAAAGTCTGAAAGCAGCCTCTTTTTTCTTGAAGATTTGTCCATTTCATGCAGCAAAATGTTATTGAGTTTACATCCTTCAGCCAACAATCTTGAATTTCCAATGAGCTAACTTTTTGGCGTTTTACCGAGAAAAGAACGCCACTAAATAAAAGTACCTTAAACCTCTAAATTTGATCATACTAAAATCAATAATGTTTTGCTGTATGAGATGGACAACATTGTTAATCCTCGGTTGAAAAAGATGTCTGACAATGTTGTCCACCCCATACAGCTAAACTTTATTGACAACAAATCTCAATAATGATTTTGTATGTTTTGGCGTTATAAATTGGATGGAAGTTGAGGATTTTTCCCATTACATTGAGCGAAACCTTTTTACAGACAACCAAACTGAATTTCAAATAAACATTTTGGTTTAGAGGATATTTGATGTTTGGGTTTTTGGCGTTTCTAAGACGAATGGTATATATTAAATATGGCGTTTGGGTTTTTGTGTGTTTTAATGGAAGGTCTGAGATGTTGTATATATAAGATGTTTTTGGCCGTTTTTTAGGCGAGATTTTATTATAATTAAGTTTGGCGTTTTATATCTAATGGCGTTTTTAGATTTAAGATGGTGTGTGCTATTATAAGGTTAAGGCGGTAATTTTAATGGCGTTTTATTTCATTAGATGGCGTTTTGTGTAGAGAAGTCAAAAGACCTTTTTACCCTTAATGAAGCGCGCCAGAGTAATAAAATTGATGTTATTTACGAGAACACCACCGCGTCATCTAGTCCATAGATTGTTTTAATATGACGATCCATAACCGTTCTCACCGTTCTCACACTTTTCACCGTTTTCTCTAAATCATGACCCTATACATACATATATATACATATATATATATATATATAGGGGAAGGTTCATTTGAGAAGAACTTTAATGTGAGAAGAAAAAGAAGAAAGGGCATATTAGTAAAATACTATTTCATTTATAACTCATATCATTAATTTTTCTCTATTTAATTAATTAGTCAACTAATCATTAATTATCCAATATATAATATACAAAACCTACACATATCAAAATTTTCCTACATATACCATACACATTATAGAATTTTATCATACACAGTCGAAATTTATCCTACACATCTCGAAATATATCCTACACAACTCGTAATTTATCCTACACAACTTGTAATTTATTCTACACTTTAAATTAAGTTGTTTTTTTTAATTTAGAAAAAGTATATATTTTGAAAAGGAGTTACAAATTTATTTAGTTAGTTATTAAAGGGGAAGAATACAAATTAATTATTTATGCAAGTTTACCAATATACCCTTATATTAAAATTAAATGTAAATATTAAATGAAGTAAAATGAATCATTCTTATTGGTTTAAACTTCTTTTTTTTTCTTCTTACAAAAAAGTTATTCTCATTTGAACCCTCCACTATATATATATATATATATATATATATATATATATATATATATATAGGGGACCACTAAAATGAAAACCACCTCCAGTTGTAAGAATCGAGAGAACTACTTTCTAGCCACTAGATCAACAAGATGGATGGACAAGATTAAAAGTAATAAAAAATAATATTATATAATTTTTGTCTTATTATGTTTTTAATATTTTAATGCAAAAGGGTAGTTTAGTAAAATTACTATTTTTTGTCTTTTTGTATTTATTATTTTTTATTACTTTTTTTGTATTAATATATTAGTTTTTATTTTTTGAAACAATTTTTTTTTATTAAAAGCTTTTTGAATTCAGATTTTTAACAGATTTTTTAAACTTTTTAGGTTTTACGTTAAAATTTTTACGTTTTACGTTTTAAGTAAACTTTTTACGTTTTACGTTAAACTTTATACGTTGTACGTTTTACGTTAAACTTTTTACGTTGTACGTTTTACGTTAAACTTTTTACGTTTTACGTTTTTACCTTTTACGTTAAAGTTTTTACGTTGTACGTTAAAAAATTTACGTTTTACGTTAAAAACTTTACGTTTTACATTTTACGTTAAAAAGTTTACGGTTTACGTTAAAAAGTTTACGGTTTTAATTTTTTTTTACAAAAACTTTTTTACGCAAAACGAGAGAACCCAGAAATCGCAACTCGGAAGGTATCTCAGATAGATTGTTATCATCATCGACTCGGGGAAAATATAAAAAAAACCAACGCACAAAAATCAAAACATATGAGTGGATTCTTGAAAAAAACGGGGTTTGCCTCAGATTTTCCGATAATCAGAGGCTGCAAAGTGGGGTTGCACGTTCAAAAACCTACCCTCCATTGTCACACCCTGACTTTTTGCGGAAGCGTGATTGAGTGTGACTTGCTTAATATCATTGCATTCAACCACAACAAACAACTATATGATAAAAGCCATGATGTTCATCCATTTAAGAGTTTCAAAAGAATACAACCAACATTGTTTAACACCAACTAAGACTTCAAGTTACATAACAACCACTTGTTTTAAGTTCCATACTGGACTTCACAAAAGATACTTAACAAAACGAGGCTGTGTACCATGTATCCTATCAAAGATATGATACACGGTCCAAACCCTTCAACGCTGGATGACATCATTTATTGAAGACACATCTTGAAAACCCTTGATAGTCCACCAGATCCATAATTAGTTTCCTGAAATACATGTAGTTTGAAAACATCAACAAAAGTTGAGCGAGTTCATGTGTTTTGTATGTGTGCATGAATAACCTTGTAAAACTTCTGTACATATGTATGTTTCTGTAAACTGGTATGAAAGCAACAAGGAAACAGATCAATTAATTTGTAGCTAATACATTAATATGTGTGCAATGGTGTAGGAATGGCTCAATCCTTTATGCGTATTTCCCACCAGCCTCCGGCTGGAAGACATAGTCACCACAAGGCCCAACCCGCGGGCTCATGGGCGGGGCTCGCAACACCCAATAGATCTATCACTCATGTCCCTCGGTCCTTAAACAAAGATTAATGGTCTTAGGTTACTCGCCTACCCATTCACATGATCTAAATGTTCATTCCTTAGCTAACCATACCATATGTAATCATTTGTAAACATTTTGTAACGTGTACTTCACCCCCGAAGTTATAAAACTAAAAACAGTTAAAAGAAAAGGGGGACATGAACTTACAGTCTTGCGTTCTTCGATCCAGTAACTCAAAGCTCTTACTTGGTCGCACGACTACCTACACACGTGCTACGGTTTATTAGACGGATGGGCCGTGCCTTGTCTTTAGTCTTAATTAGTATCTTTGA
Organism: Helianthus tuberosus; assembly: GCA_030545235.1. Taxonomy (NCBI): domain Eukaryota; kingdom Viridiplantae; phylum Streptophyta; class Magnoliopsida; order Asterales; family Asteraceae; genus Helianthus; species Helianthus tuberosus. The sequence goes on along the minus strand of CM060357.1, from coordinate 95,687,797 downwards.
GTTACGTTCCTTTGTGTCATAGTTATTCCCAAGTATATAATTATTTGTTAAGATAATAAATATTTTAACTTAAATTATATTTATTAAATTTTGGAATATAGGTTAAAATAATATATTTTTAACTTGACACATTTCTGTATTTGTACATGTATATCTTCCCCAAGGATGGGTGTATTCATACTCGTATTCTTAACCTTGTGTATTTTTGCCAAGTATCGGTGGCGTATTCCGGTGTAATTATACATACGAGAGTACGTATTTTTATTGTGTTTATTAAGTATTCTTATACTTAATTTTCGTATTTATTTTTCCGGAAAAATATTTCAAATAAAAATCCATCAATATATATTCTCAAAATATATATATTTTAAGAAATATTACATAGAAAATTATTTATAATTTTTTTCCCTTGGCAAAAATATTTATATTTTCATATAAACCTCAAAAATAATATATTTTCAAGTGTAACTTAGAAAATATATATAAATCCATTTTTCACCTAAAAATAATATGTTCCAAGTTTATTTAACAAAATATATATATTTTCTCCCAAAAATAATATATCTTCTAATATTTTCAAGAATATATATATATATATATATATATATATATTTATTTATCCAAAAATAATATATTTTCTCCTCGTCAAAATATGTTATATCTTTGTAATACTTGTAAGAATCATATTTTTGTTCTCTTGGTGTCCAAAATACTAATGACCAAAATATGCTTATGAATTTATTTCTGGAATATTTATGTAAGTTATATCCCTTGTTCGGTTTGCCCAATATTTTGGGTATAAATTATGTATTCATTCTCTTGGAATTTGGGTAATATTTTGTATTGTAATTTCTTGGTATTTTGGTGAGTTATATTATTTCATGTCCTAAAATAATATAACTAATACACATAATATACAAATAATTACACACATGGTGACATCTAAATATATATTCTCCTAAATACATATTTAGTCACTTTTTATATCAAAAACCAACCTCCAATATTGATAATTTTTGTAACAAAAATTATGGCAAACTTTATATGAAAATCATGGTTAAAAATACTTGTGAATATTTGTTAAAAAATTATTTTTCTAAGTGTTTATTTTCTAGAAAAATTTTGCCATAGTTTCCCCTTAAAAATGGAGGTTTCCATGCTTTCAAAGCATATCATTTTCTTTTATAAATCACCACAATCAACAATAAACCAATCAACATTTACCAATTTGCCAAAATCAAGCATTAATCACTACTTCATGAAGTTGAAAATTTACAAAAAATTGTAGTAACTTACTAGTGTGTTTACTGGGCTTAGTTACCTTTTAAAGTGTGGTTGTTTGTTTAAAAATGTCATTATTGAAGAAATTAGATGTTTACAACTTGTGATTAAATTTTTTAAAAATATTTATTCTTGAGTTTTTCTTGTTAAATGTGTATTCCTACACTTGATTAACCACCAAAAATATGGTTAATTTCTTTAAGAACCAAGTTTATGTAAATCTTGTATTTTTAACTTGGTTTCTTGAAAAATCATTCTTGAAATCATAGGTTTACAAGACTTTATATTCACTTTGATCATCATTTTACAAGAAACAACAATTTACACTTCAAGTTCATGATTTACACAAGGATGATCTATTGATCTACAACATAATCATCCTCTCATCTTGCTAGATTATGTCTTTAATCACCATCTAGCAAGATTATATGATGTTTAAAATCATATACACAAATAATCAACAATCAACAAGCATAACAACACTTATACAACATGATTTCTTATGATTTTTAGCTTATGTTCATGATTTAAGTTCTTGATTCATAGTGTTTTTCATGATTATCAACTTATACCATCTTTTAACCAACTTAATAAGATGTAAAATAAGGTGTAGATGATCTTACTACTAGCTCAAGGCTAGGGATGATCACAAGATGAAGAAGAGGTGGTTAAAAGCTTGTGTGAGAGGTCCTTCAACTTCCACAAGTTCCTAGCTTCCTTATGTTGCTTCTTACACCTTTGGATATCAAAAGAATGGATGGAGCTTGAATGAAAAATGGTGGTGGTGTGTGGTGTGTTCTTGGCCGTAGGTGAAGGGAAGGAAGAAGAAGTTTCAAGTGTGGTGGTGAGTTAGAGAAATGAAGGTTATGTTCTAAAGGTTAGTGTTTATATCCTCCAACATTGTTAAGTCTAATGGTCCATGTGTAAACAAAAGCTCAAGACAAGATCTATTTTTATAACAAATAAAATCAATAGTGGGGGCCACATGTTAGCCATGTATAGGTGGGGGGGGGGGGGTCTAGACTAGGGTGCTATGCTTAGTTAGTTTTGTTAGTTGAAATCCAAGTGTCTAGTTAGGGTGTTTAGTTACTAGTATGTTATATAGTGTGTTATGATGTTCGGGGACCAAAACTAGCTCGAAAATGATAAAACAATGCTTCTAGTGAAAATTTGGTGTTTCGGGTAGTGTCCGGTTGTTCGGTTGGTTACCGGTTTGTTAAGGTGCTAAACTACGCAGTTTAGTGTGTTTTATGTTACCTTTTGTGACAGTTTTGATTCCCGACACTTAGGAAAGCATTCAGAACCATTTAACCATATTTCTTCATGAGATTAAGTTGTTCAAATGCTGAATTTTGCTGAATTCTGCAGAATTCTGCAGTTTATGTAAGTTTTAGGCACTTTCCGGCACTTAATCTATCACTAGGAAGGCAGTTTTATGATCCTTACTTTCCTACACACTATACTAGTGTAACTCTTGGTTTCTGGCCCATTCTGTATCTCAATACCATGTCTGTCTATGTACTGAACTCCGTCAGCATTTATCTGATTTGTCTGATAACTGTGCTTACTTTGTTTCGTGCATCATTTGAATCAATAAGTTTGCATGCAATAATGATATGACATTATGCAACATATGATGCACATGAATGTATGATAACAATAATCAGAAAGCATTTATGTAATTAATTTAATTCAGCACAGCCATTAAGTCATAAATTACTATTTAAGCATTTTACGGATACATGAAATTTTGACAGTTGTCACATTCTCCCCATGTTAAGAAAATTTCGTCCTCGAAATTTAAACTACATTAACTCCTTAGAGTTACATTATGCGTGTATGGATATGAATAATATCAAAGTGATTAACCACGAAACTGAATCAAGACTTATTCGAATCAGGTGAATCCAGGGACATATTACAACAATAAGAACCCAGCAGTTAAAAGGTATGTGTTTTCATAATTTGACGTCAAAGGATACGAGATGTATAGATGTATAACCTAGTGTAACTTAGTTAACAGGGGTTTAACAAAAGAGGAGTTTCGATCGATAGAATTCCAAACGATCGTTTACAGTATGCAAATGAGTTCTAGAAACAATGACATCCGCTAGATGAACTCAGAATCAACAAGCTCAAATGTAATTATAACGTGAAAACGTTCCGTCAACTTTCGAACAAATAAACGAATAAAATAGCATGTTGACGTTATTGAATTGCGAGGATACACCGAAATGAAACGTGATCGAACCTAGTGCATCAGCGTCTTAATATGTAGTTGTATTGAGAGTGTTTAAATAACGAGTCAAACGAAAGGTATACGTAGTTTTGTATGAAACGATTGACCATGATTAGCACAGGCTACAATTTTATACCGACGCCACAAGGTGTCACAGTGAATGAAATAATTCAATAATAGCGGTGACCAAGCAAGTTCACTGTGATTGAAATCAAACGAAAGCACAATGAAACAAGTCTGAAAACTTGATTCAAACAACATCATAGGATTTTCGAATGAATATGGAAAATCAAAGAACTACTGTTTTCGATCGAAGATAAGAAGGCAATAAATATCGCAAGGCATTCGATCGATGATGAAAGAAACATCAATAGGTACACTGGAATATAAAATGAATTTGTGTACCACTGTCTTAACACACGATTGTGTTAAGATTGCTTTAGCATGATAAATCAGAGCGGATTTAGAGCAAGTCAATGAATAAATAATTAAATCCGTGTATGAGACGTGTAAATGAGATTAGCGCAAGCTTCTGTTTAGTGAAAGTACCACCACAAGGTGTCAAAATCATCAACCGAGTTAATAGGGTCGTAGACCAAACAAGTCTACTATGACTCGGAACAAATGAAATGCTTGCTAAAATGAATTTGAATATGATGCTTTCAATACATCACATGGTGTCTTGAATTGAATATGCGAAATGGACAAGTTCAAGCAATTGAACTTGGTTTCAGCGCAATCCGACAATAGATATATGTATCGACAAGGGAATTTCGGCATGGTTACAAAGATAAACCATGTATGTAAAGGAAAAGAAGTTTCAAGAAAGTGTGTTGACTTGATAACAAAGGAGCCAACCATTACAATAATGCGGTTCATTCGAATCACAAAGCAATAACTGGATATAGTGAAATAGTATTTAGACTTTGATGAAACGTCTATTCGAAACGTGACCACATGCGTAACAAACGATGCATGCATAACCTATGAATTTTCAAGAAATGAAGCATTGAGTATTCGCTATAATGAAAGAAATACTCGTGATACAAGGACCATTAAGAGGAGTAGGAGTGTGAGGATCTACTCATTAGATGCAAAAGTGGGAATTTCAATAAAAGAAATTTGAGTACTTTATCTGTTCGGTTAACTGAAATAGCATGCATGGCAAAATAATGGTGTTTGCCCGAGTTAATAGACGTGGTTTTTATGAGATAACCTCTAACGATCCTTGACCTAAGTCCCCGAAGGTCCTAAATGCACGTTTCCTAAATTCTCAAAGTTTGTATTCTGTGTGTAACTGTTTTGTGTACCGTGTATACCACACAACATTAGTCCACTATTAAAATAAATTTTTGACTCACTGTTTTTCGGTATACTTTCTTCCTGAATCTGCAGCTGATGATGAACCGGTCAAAGATCAATCTTAGATTGGTAGTTGGATCCTTGGGGTTGGTTGAATAAATCGTTAATCCTCGACAAGATTTACTGACTCTTGATGGTTAGCTTGTTCAGCTCCCGGTAGTCGATGCACATTCGAAAGCTACCATCCTTCTTTTTGTCGAACAACACTGGAACTCCCTAAGGCGAGAAGCTCGGCCTTGTGAATTCTTTTATCAGATAACACCTGAAGTTGCGTGGATAACCCTTGCATCTCTGAAGGCGCATGTCGATAGGGTGCTTTGGCTACAAGCGCGGTGCCTGGAACCAAGTCAATGCGGAATTCGACTTGTCGTTGAGGAGGTAATCCTGGCGAGTCTTCGGGGAAGACTTCAGGATATTCCCTTACCACAGGGATATCTTTAAGCTTTATAACACAACCTCTTAATCACTTCATTCATCTCTGCTAACTTCCTGCTAGCCAATTCTATCGAATACTGGATGCCTAATTTACTAACAACTAAATCATGCATGCTTCTTAAAATCTAGAGATACGAAGCTAAAATCGGCACCAGTATCATACAACACAGATGTATAACGTTGACTAATAGGGAACGTACCAGTAACCACGTTTGGATCCTAGCGCGCTTCCCTAGCTCTGATGTTGGACACTCTTCCACGTGCCTGATTGTTTTTAGGGCAATATTTCCTGAAATGCCCCACATCACCGCAGTTAAAACACCCTTGACCACGTCCTTGATCATTACCATTTCCGCCTTGATAGTTTTTGTTATCGTTGTTTCCTCCGCGATTTCTGCTATCATCTTGACCTCCATTTCCACGTCCAGTACCATGCCAACACGTCTCCTTGACATGCCCCACTTTTCCACAGTTATCACATTTTCCATACCTACATCGCCCGGTATGATGACGTCGACAATTGTCGCACTTAGGTAGGTTACCCATGTACTCTTTTCCCTTTTTGGCATTGTTGTTGTTATTCGCCCGAGTACCCTTCTTGAAATTTGCAAACTTTCTCTTGTTATCTCCAGATGGCTCCACATGAGTCTCCTTTTTCTCCTCCGAGATTGAAAATTTTCCCAGTCTAACCGCTTCTTCAGTGAGCGCCACACTTAAGTCAATAGCATCGGTAATTGTTGGAGGCTTCGATGCTGTCACCATGCTCAGAATCTGAGGTGCCAATCCCCATATGAAACGTTAGATCCTCTTAAACTCTGGTTCCACCAGATATGGAACAACTCTCGATAAATCATGAAATCTCTGCACATACTCAGCTATCTTTGAACCTTCCATTTTCAGGTTCCAGAATTCAGTTTCCAGCTTCTGGATTTCCGCCCTCGAACAATACTTCTTACGCATCAGCTCTTTCAGTTCGTTCCATGTCAAAGCATACGCAGCAGCCTCGCCCAACACCTGGACCTGAAGATTCCACCATGACAATGCTCCATCTAGAAACAGTCCAGAAATGTACGTGACTTGTTGCTCTGGAGTACATTTGCTCAATCGCAAAACAGAATCCGTCTTCTCAACCCAGCGCACGAAGGCTACGGCACCCCTAGTGCCGTCGAAATTCAGGGGCTTGCAGCTCAAGAACTGCTTGTAGGTGCAGCCATTTGGTGGGTTATTCCCTGAGGTACCTCCGCTGTGTTCGGAGCGAAGGGCCTCGTGCTGTGCGATGGCCTGTGAGATGCGCTCTTGTAATTCCACCTCTATCGTTGTCAGAGGGTTATTGGTATCGGTGTTCCTTCGAGGCGACATCTTCTAAGAAGTAGATCGGATAGGTCAGGTCTCATTCGTCAAGTAAGTATATAGTCGTCCAAAGGTCGTATGTACGTGTATATATAAGCATTCATCATAGCAAGCAATCATGCAGCAACATAATCATAGCACAACATGTAAATCAGCAAAGTGTTTAGTGAGAACATGACGACTGAGCTTTCACTAATTACCAACCACAGTTACATTGTTTACAAGGTGTATCACATCAAGAGGGACATAGGGTCACACTACCCCTGTCCAATAAGTCTGTCAATATACTAAAGTCACATAGTCAAAAAGTGGTCTTCGAAAGTCTTTACAATCTCGGCTCCATAGTAGTGCTCTCACCCAAAAGTAATGCATCTGCATAAGACCAAAAACCAACTATGTTGATGGTGGAGGTGGAGGAGGAGGGAAGAAAAGCAAATTGTGAACATGTGTGAGCTCCTCCTCGAGCTCGTATACATTGTGAAGTAAGTAACTGATCTGCTGCTCGATAGTAAGGAAACGAGCATCAAAACCTGGAAAAGGTGTAAGACCAGCAGGTGGGTGTGCAAAAGGAGAAGGTGATGAATGTGGAGGAACAAAAGTGGCCTGACAGGGACAGGGTGGAGGACGTGGTGTCAGCTCAAGCTCCAAAACTCTGCGACTCAAAACCTCAAACTGTAGCTGAAGTGGCAGGAGAAACTCATCCCTTGTGTAGCCTCCATAATGTGAGGGATGATAGGGGTCTGAGATCGGCATGGTGTATGGTGGAAACCATTGGAATGGGTCGTCTAGCGGTGTGGATGCGAAGGGAGCAAATGGTGTCACCAGAGGAATCAGAGGGAAGACTGCTGAAGCAAAAAGGGTCATAACTAGGGGGCTGGCCCGAAGTACCTTCCCCTGGACGGGGTGCAGGGATGTCCTATAAGAAAACAATCGGCAAAACAGTGCGGTGTGCGTCAGACCTTACAGGAGGGAGAGGAGCAACATCAGCGGGTGGAGGTGGAGGAGTAAATGGCTTATCAACTGAAAGATCAATAGGTGCAGGCACCGGTTCTGGAATAAGAGGTGCAATGTCTGGTAATTCAAACGGGATATGGTCAGGATCAGGAATCAGTTTAGGATCAATAGGTGCAACATCGAGTTGACCAAAAGGAACAGGAGCTAACTCAGGAGCAGGCTCTGGATCGTGTGGAGGTGTGGGATCTCGAGTAGGTGATATTGCGGCAGACATAGCGGTGTCGTTGTCTGAGTCAGTAGCAAAAAGCTGCAATCCGGCCGCCTGTAAAGCTGAAGATGTCACAGACTCAAAGGAGTCTAAAACCGAGTGCAAACTGGAATCAGAAGATATCTCAATGACAGGAACAGCAGAAGGTGGAACAACTACAACATCTTCATCTATCTCCCCATCGCCCTAGGTGTCAACTGGAGGACCGTCTATATACAAATCGACATCGCCATCGAATAAGTCAACGATAGGCCAAGTCTCGGGAGGAATGACCACAAGAGGTACGACATCGAGGATCGGAGCCACGATGTGCTCACCATCGGGGTGATCAATGATGAGGTGATTGTGAACTGGAGCAGGAATGTCAAAAGCATCCTTGTCAGGGAAACCATCAGCAATAGGTAAATCATCGCTAAAGTCTAGTAGCGCGAACGGCTGGAAGTCGTCCTCGGACAGCATGTCAGGATCGCTCTCAGTGTCTGACGTATATATCTCTGGTTCGGGTATCACCTTGTCGTCTGACACGACAGCCACCGGGTCATGGGTATCCGACAATCCATTCTCTGAGGATAACATGTGTGCCTGTAACGTCGTTATCATAGCATGTATACCTATAGTAATTACTAATACCTAGTATATGCAAACAAAGACAATTTATTATGTAATCATGTATTCACATCATCCTTTATGAAACCGTTCTGCCTTTCCTAGTCTACCCCATGCTGACTAAACCACCAATGTAACCTTGCATTGTGTATCTTGTTTTTCCTTTTGTAAAACGTTTGTTCCATGGATCTGGGCGTTTTGTGTATGAAATGAAAAGTATGTTGTAAAAATATTTTCATGGAAGAGCCCTAATGATTGCAGTCTTGACTCAAGAAGTAATCCTGGTTCGCTACAATCAAAGCTCTGATACCAAACTGTCACACCCTGACTTTTTGCGGAAGCGTGATTGAGTGTAACTTGCTTAATATCATTGCATTCGGCCACAGCAAACTACTATATGATAAAAGCCATGATTTTCATCCATTTAAGAGTTTCAAAAGAATACAACCAACATTGTTTAACACCAACTAAGACTTCAAGTTACATAATAACCCCTTGTTTTATGTTCCATACTGGACTTCACAAAAGATACTTAACAAAACGAGGCTTTGTACCATGTATCCTATCAAAGATATGATACACGGTCCAAACCCTTCAACGCTGGATGACATCATTTATTGAAGACACATCTTGAAAACCCTTGATAGTCCACCAGATCCATAATTAGTTTTCTGAAATACATGTAGTTTGAAAACATCAACAAAAGTTGAGCGAGTTCATGTGTTTTGTATGTGTGCACGAATAACCTTGTAAAACTTCTGTACGTATGTATGTTTCTGTAAACTGGTATGAAAGAAACAAGGAAACAGATCAATTAATGTGTAGCTAATACATTAATATGTGTGCAATGGTGTAGGAATGGCTCAATACTTTATGTGTATTTCCCACTAGTCTCCGGCTAGAAGACATAGTCACCACATGGTCCAACCCACGGGCTCATGGGCGGGGCTCGCAACACCCAATAGATCTATCACTCATGTCCCTCGGTCCTTAAACAAGGATTAATGGTCTTAGGTTACCCGCCTACCCATTCACATGATCTAACCGTTCATTCCTTAGCTAACCATACCATATGTAATCATTTGTAAACATTTTGTAACGTGTACTTCACCCCCGAAGTTATAAAACTGAAAATAGTTAAAAGAAAAGGGGGACATGAACTCACAGTCTTGCGTTCTTCGATCCAGTAACTCAAAGCTCTTACTTGGTCGCACGACTACCTACACACATGCTACGGTTTATTAGACGGATGGGACGTGCCTTGTCTTTAGTCTTAATTAGTATCTTTGAGTTACATTCCTTTGTGTCATAGTTATTCCCAAGTATATAATTATTTGTTAAGATGATAAATATTTTAACTTAAATTATATTTATTAAATTTCAGAATATGGGTTAAAATAATATATTTTTAACTTGACACATTTCTGTATTTGTACATGTATATCTTCCCCAAGGATGGGTGTATTCATACTCGTATTCTTAACCTTTTGTATTTTTGCCAAGTATCGGTGGCGTATTCCGGTGTAATTATACGTACGAGAGTACATATTTTTATTGTGTTTATTAAGTATTCTTATACTTAATTTTTCGTATTTATTTTTCCGGAATAATATTTCTAATAAAAATCCATCAATATATATTCTCAAAATATATATATTTTAAGAAATATTACATAGAAAAATTATTTATAATTTTTTCCCTTGGCAAAAATATTTATATTTTCATATAAACCTAAAAAATAATATATTTTCAAGTGTAACTTAGAAAATATATATAAATCCATTTTTTACCCAAAAATAATATGTTCCAAGTTTTTCTCCAAAAAATAATATATCTTCTAATATTTCCAAGAAAAATATATATATTTTTTTATTTACCAAAAAATAATATATTTTCTCCTTGTCAAAATATGATATATCTTTGTAATAATTGTAAGAATCATATTTTTGTTCTCTTAGTGCCCAAAATACTAATTACCAAATTGATGTAGCGTGTGTTACAAAAACGAAGATCAAACACGTTGATTCTGCGAATACCCGTGTAGTTCTTCCCCAACCCCCAAAATTCAACCCAAAGGGCACAGAATTTGAAGTGAAAATGAGTTAATTCAAAATTCAAGTCTGATCTTTCACATTACTAGAGACACATATAAATAGGAATAGAAATTTGAAATGGGCCTCAAAAAGACAATGGGCCAAACACAAACCCAAAAACAAAATGCCCAAAACACTTCAAAAAACATAAAAACGTAAATAACTAATATTAATAAGCATTTTTTGGCCCGGACGATGACCTAAACCGTCGTAGGCATTTGCAGCAAGATGGAGCTCGTTCTCACGTTCGTTTCGCCTTGTCGCACGCCCAAAACGGACCCCCGTAGCCCAAGTTAGAGCCATTTTAGTGAAGCCCCTTTTGTTACACGATCTTGGGCCTCCAAATACAAGATGACCCACTCCTCGACACTTGGGCCCGCATCACAAAATATGCTTATGAATTTATTTCCGGAATATTTATGTAAGTTATATCCCTTGTTCGGTTTGCCCAATATTTTGGGTATAAATTATGTATTCATTTTCTTGGAATTTTGGTAATATTTTGTATTGTAATTTCTTGGTATTTGTTGAGTTATATTATTTCATGTCCTAAAATAATATAACTAATACACATAATATACAAATAATTACACACATGTGACATCTAAATATATATTCTCCTAAATACATATTTAGTCACTTTATTATCAAAAACCAACCTCCAATATTTATAATTTTTGTAACAAAAATTATGGCAAACTTTATAAGAAAATAATGGTTAAAAATATACTTGTGAATATTTGTTAAAAAAAAATATTTTTCTAAGTGTTTATTTTCTAGAAAATTTTTGCCATAGTTTCCCATTAAAAATGGAGGTTTCCATGCTTTCAAAGCATATCATCCTCTCATCTTGCTAGATTATGTCTTTAATCACCATCTAGCAAGATTATATGATGTTTAACATCATATACACATATAATCAACAATCAACAAGCATAACAACACTTATACAACATGATTTCTTATGATTTTTAGCTTATGTTCATGATTTAAGTTCTTGATTCATAGTGTTCTTCATGATTATCAACTTATACCATCTTTTAACCAACTTAATAAGATGTAAAATAAGGTGTAGATGATCTTACTACTAGCTCAAGGCTAGGGATGATCACAAGATGAAGAAGAGGTGGTTAAAAGCTTGTGTGAGAGGTCCTTTGTTGGGATTGAACCCTACCAGAGGAACAGATAATTAAAGCCAAAACTGGATCAGAGCAGTGGATCCAGAATAAGCAGATGTTACATACAAGTCTCTCCCCTTGAAAGTAATTTCAACATCTGCTGACCTCCTATCTACTAATCGTACAAACTGCTGACCTCCAAACTGCTGATCAAGTAAAGACCTGATGAAAGACTAAGGATCTGCTGTTCAATCTAATGCCTTGAGTCAAGCACTGCTGATCCGGACAAGTACTGCTGGGTTCACAGCAGTGGAAGGATGCAGCAGTTATTTGGATGTCTTTTATGTAATGAAATGTAATAGCAGTAGTTAGCATAGCAGTGTCTGTATTGATCAGAGGTTAGAGTTTGTTAGGAGGTTAGATGTCACTTTCATGGTGACGTCAGCTTAGATGCTCAGTAGTTTGCTAGTGCCTATAAATAGAACAGTACCATGCACTGTTCTATTTAGAACTTTGCAAAATCGTCTTCTCTGCACGAACAAACACTGAGCTCTGGCTGAGGGGGAGTTTGTATTAAGCATTGCATTGTAATCGTTGTTGAAATTAAATTCAATCTTTCGGTTCTTTGTGAAAAGTGTTTGATCAAAGCAATACTCTCATTTGATTGTATGCAAAGTTTGTTTCCATCTTATTTCCGCTGCACAACTCATCCATCTTCATTCTAATTTAAACGAAAAATACAATCAAAACCAAACTCAGATCCAACATCCTTCAACTTCCACGAGTTCCTAGCTTCCTTATGTTGCTTCTTACACCTTTGGATATCAAAAGAATGGATGGAGCTTGAATGAAAAATGGTGGTGGTGTGTGGTGTGGTCTTGGCCGTAGGTGAAGGGAAGGAAGAAGAAGTTTCAAGTGTGGTGGTGAGTTAGAGAAATGAAGGTTAAGTTCTAAAGGTTAGTCTTTATATCCTCCAACATTGTTTAGTCTAATGGTCATGTGTAAACAAAAGTTCAAGACAAGATCTATTTTTATAAACAAATAAAATCAATAGTGGGGGCCACATGTTGGCCGTGTATAGGTGGGGGGGGGGGGGTCTAGACTAGGGTGTAATGCTTAGTTTTGTTAGTTGAAATCCAAGTGTCTAGTTAGGGTGTTTAGTTACTAGTATGTTATATAGTGTGTTATGATGTTCGGGGACCAAAACTAGCTCGGAAATGATAAAACAACGCTTCTAGTGAAAATTTGGTGTTTCGGGTAGTGTCCGATTGTTCGGTTGGTTACCGGTTCGTTAAGGTGCTAAACTACGCAGTTTAGTGTGTTTTATGTTACCTTTTATGACAGTTTTGATTCCCGACACTTAGGAATGCATTTGGAACCATTTAACCATATTTCTGCATGATATTAAGTTGTTCAAATGCTGAATTTTGCTGAATTCTGCAGAATTCTGCAGTTTATGTAAGTTTTAGGCACTTTCCGGCACTTAATCTATCACTAGGAAGGCAGTTTTATGATCCTTACTTTCCTACACACTATACTAGTGTAACTCTTGGTTTCTGGCCCATTCTATATCTCAATACCATGTCTGTCTATGTACTGAACTCCGTCAGCATTTATCTGATTTGTCTGATAACTGTGCTTACTTTGTTTCGTGCATCATTTGAATCAATAAGTTTGCATGCAATAATGATATGACATTATGCAACATATGATGCACATGAATGTATGATAACAATAATCAGAAAGCATTTATGTAATTAATTTAATCCAGCACAGCCATTAAGTCATAAATTACTATTTAAGCATTTTACGGATACATGAAATTTTGACAGTTGTCACATTCTCCCCATGTTAAGAAAATTTCGTCCTCGAAATTTAAACTACATTAACTCCTTAGAGTTACGTTATGCGTGTATGGATATGAATAATATCAAAGTGATTAACCACGAAACTGAATCAAGACTTATTCGAATCAGGTGAATCCAGGGACATATTACAACAATAAGAACCCAGCAGTTAAAAGGTATGTGTTTTCATAATTTGACGTCAAAGGATACGAGATGTATAGATGTATAACCTAGTGTAACTTAGTTAACAGGGGTTTAACAAAAGAGGAGTTTCGATCGATAGAATTCCAAACGATCCTTTACAGTATGCAAATGAGTTCTAGAAACAATGACATCCGCTAGATGAACTCAGAATCAACAAGCTCAAATGTAATTATAACGTGAAAACGTTCCGTCAACTTTCGAACAAATAAACGAATAAAATAGCATGTTGACGTTATTGAATTGCGAGGATACACCGAAATGAAACGTGACCGAACCTAGTGCATCAGCGTCTTAATATGTAGTTGTATTGAGAGTGTTTAAATGACGAGTCAAACGAAAGGTATACGTAGTTTTGTATGAAACGGTTGACCATGATTAGCACAGGCTACAAGTTTATACCGACGCCACAAGGTGTCGTAGTGAATGAAATAATTCAATAATAGCAGTGACCAAACAAGTTCACCGTGATTGAAATCAAACGAAAGCACAATGAAACAAGTCTGAAAACAGGATTCAAACAATATCATAGGATTTTCGATTGAATATGGAAAATCAAAGAACTACTGTTTTCGATCGAAGATGAAGAAGGAAATAAGTATCGCAAGGCATTCGATCGATGATGAAAGAAACATCAATAGGTACACTGGAATATAAAATGAATTTGTGTACCACTGTCTTAACACACGATTGCGTTAAGATTACTTTAGCATGATAAATCAGAGCGGATTTAGAGCAAGTCAATGAATAAATAATTAAATCCGTGTATGAGATGTGTAAATGAGATTAGCGCAAGCTTCTATTTAGTGAAAGTACCACCACAAGGTGTCGAAATCAACAACTGACTTAATAGGGTCGTAGACCAAACAAGTCTACTATGACTCGGAACAAATGAAACACTTGCTAAAATGAATTTGAATATGATGCTTTCAATACATCACATGGTGTCTTGAATTGAATATGCGAAATGGACAAGTTCAAGCAACTGAACTTGGTTTCAGCGCAATCCGACAATAGATATATGTATCGACAAGGGAATTTTGGCATGGTTACAAAGATAAACCATGTATGTAAAGGAAAAGAAGTTTCAAGAAAGTGTGTTGACTTGATAACAAAGGAACCAACCATTACAATAATGCGGGTCATTCGAATCACAAAGCAATAACTGGATATAGTGAAATAGTGTTTAGACTTTGATGAAACGTCTATTCGAAACGAGACCACATGCGTAACAAACGATGCATGCGTAACCTATGAATTTTCAAGAAATGAAGCATTGAGTATTCACTATAATGAAAGAAATGCTCGTGATACAAGGACCATTAAGAGGAGTAGGAGTGTGAGGATCTACTCATTAGATGAAAAAGTGGGAATTTCAATAAAAGAAATTTGAGTACTTTATCTGTTCGGTTAACTGAAATAGCATGCATGGCAAAATAATGGTGTTTGCCCGAGTTAATAGACGTGGTTTTTATGAGATAACCTCTAACGAACCTTAACCTAAGTCCCTGAAGGTCCTAAATGCACGTTTCCTAAATTCTCAAAGTTTGTATTCTGTGTGTAACTGTTTTGTGTACTGTGTATACCACACAACATTAGTGCACTATTAAAACAAATTTTTGACTCACTGTTTTTTGGTATACTTTCTTCCTGAATCTGCAGCTGATGATGAACCGGTCAAAGGTCAATCTTAGATTGGTAGTTGGATCCTTGCAGTTGGTTGAATAAATCGTTAATCCTCGGCAAGAGTTACCGACTCTTGATGGTTAGCTTGTTTAGCTCCCGGTAGTCGATGCACATTCAAAAGCTACCATCCTTCTTTTTATCGAACAACACTGGAGCTCCCCAAGGCGAGAAGCTCGGCCTTGTGAATTCTTTTATCGGATAACACCTGAAGCTCGGCACTTAATCTATCACTAGGAAGGCAGTTTTATGATCCTTACTTTCCTACACACTATACTAGTATAACTCTTGGTTTCTGGCCCATTCTGTATCTCAATACCATGTCTGTCTATGTACTGAACTCCGTCAGAATTTCTCTGATTTGTCTGATAAATGTGCTTACTTTGTTTCGTGCATCATTTGAATCAATAAGTTTGCATGCAATAATGATATGACATTATGCAATATATGATGCACATGAATGTATGATAACAATAATCAGAAAGCATTTATGTAATTAATTTAATTCAGCACAGCCATTAGGTCATAAATTACAGTTTAAGCATTGTACGGATACATGAAATTTTGACAGTTGTCACATCCACCATCCTTACCGCGCCATCGTCATCAAAATTTGAGTTTTTTTCATCATCACCGCCCCCAATCCAAGAACACAAATCAAACCCCCTAAAAAATATTGAAACTTATCATCGACTACAAAAAAAAAGAACACTTTCCCAGAAAACCCCATAACCCTACCTGCAACAAACCTACACTTCAAAAATTCAATATCAACCCACAGTTGATTCCCCACCTGCAACAAACCACACTTCAAAAAATTCAAAATCAACACACAGTTTGATTCCTAGAAAACCCCACAACCCCACCTGCAACAAAACCACACCTTCAAAAATTCAATATCAACAAAACCACACCTGCAACAAACACAATTGTCCCTGGAGTCACCATCTTCGGTCACCAGAGTAGCAGAGAGAAGAGAGGGGTTCGGGTGGGGAACGATGGGTTTCGGTCACCATCTTCTGAACAAACACCCCCCTCACCCACCGGCCGGAAGTCAGAAACGATGGGGGTGAGCCCCTGATGGTGGTCTGCAACTTTAAAGACAAGGGTATGGGTGACCACAACCAGATGTCATAACAACACCGGTACCGACGCAGGCGGCGGGGTCTTTTCCCCACCCCAAACCGCACCACCACAAAACCGCCCTTCACCAGTCGTCTCCGAACAGTTGCAGCCACCATCTCTTTTTGCAGATCTGAGATAGGTTGTAGATCGGAGGGGTTTGGGGGAGATGAGAGATGGGTTGCAGATCAGAGGGTCGCCGGAGAAACGAGGGGGACGTCGTAGAAACGGGAGGGCAGCCGGAGGGGGTGTGGCGTTTGGTGGTCGCCGGTGTGGGGGTGTGGTGGCGGATGAGAGGCTTCATCAGTGAGAGGGGATGAGGGGGTTTCAAATGAGGAGAGAGACAAAAAATGAAAGAAAACAAAAATGGGGGATCTGACATTTTGAAGCTGGTGGCATTAAATGTTGAGAGAGAGAGAGGGGGGATTAGACATTTGGGGTAAATGACCAAACTACCCTTTTGGTTGGCAGAATATGATTGGTGGAGAGTGGTTCTCATGGTTCTTACAACTGGGGGTGGTTTTCATTTTAGCGGCTCCATATATATATATATATATATATAGGGTAAGGTTCTTGTAAAAAAGGTTAAAAGTGTGAGAAGTGTGAGAAATATTGTGTAGATGACATGTGTCCTCATTCTAAATTAATTTAAAAGGGTAAACAAGTAATTTTATCATTGATATTTTTTTAAAGATCTCTATAAAAACACCACGAATAACACTGCAACCACCATTCAGCACATATATAACACTATTCAATAATTATATAACACCATTCAATCAGTATATAACACAATTCAGTAAGTATATAACACCATTTTAAAGATCTCTATAAATACACTACGAATAACACTGCAACCACCATTCAGCACATATATAACACCATTCAATAATTATATAACACTATTCAATAAGTATATAACACTATTAAAGACACTACAAAACACCATTCAATAGTTCACAACACTATAATAAGTATATAACACTACAAAACAATATATAACACTACAAATCACTATAAAAACACTATGAATAGTATATAACACCATATTACCCTATTATAACTCTGTATAATACTACAACCCCGTCGTTCCACTGCCGATACCACCACTGTCGCCCGCCGTCGTGGGGAGGTGGCCGGCGCCGCCTCTCTTCAGTCTCTCTTCTCATTCTCTCGCTCGAACCTAACCACCCGACACCACCTTGTCGTCGTTCCACTACCGGCACCACCACTAATGATGATGATTCGAGATGGACTGATGATGATAATGATTCGAGATGGACTTATCTGGAGAAGGAGGAGGATTCGAAAATCTGGAGAAGAAAGAGGATTCGAAGATCTGGAGAAGAAAGAGAATTCGAAAATGTATGGATTTGATTTACAGTTTCCTATTTCAAGTGGTTATAAAGGACTTTATTACCCATACAATTTTCAAATCAGTCCAAAAAATAAAACAAATTTACAATTTGGTCCCTATTGATCTCAACCATTAGATCAAAGATCTAATGGCTGAGATTCTTTCTTACCTTTCTCACACTTTTGGTCTTTTTTATAGGAACCTCAATCTATATATATATATATATATGGAAACGGGATCAGGAGAAAACGCCCAAAAGTGTGAGAACGGTGAGAACGCATCCTGGCCCAACACGTGACGCGGGATATGATCAGAGGGTGAGGGGTTTTTTTGTCTTTTCAATCTTCTTTTATTTTCCCAACGCGCTATAACATTTTCTGGCGTCTAAGATTATTTTGGCGTTAATTGTATTCATTAAACTTTTTGGCGTTGAATTAATTGTTTTTGTGTCACATAAATAATTTTTTGGCGTTATAGCGTTTTCTGGTCAATTTTTTGGCGTTTTGTGGCGTTGTATAATAATTCAATATGAGTCACTAATATTTTCATAAGATTTCAATAAGACCAAATGTTTTCTATGGCGTTTAGTCAATTTTTCTGGCGTTTAATACATTGACAAGGTGCTTTGCCAGCACTCGTTATCACAGTTTTCATACTACTAGCGTTTTGATGTTTGTAGTTTTTGGCGTTTTATATAATAATGTATTTTATTTGTAGAGAATTAGATAACAAAAAAACAGATAATTTGATAACAAAACAATATAAAGTGAAAAAGAAAAAAAAAATAAAAAAATGGTAATCTAATTTCTCATCTGAATCTTCACTGTCATTAGCCTCTTCTTCTTGAATTTGTTTTGGCGTTTTGAACCTTTGAATACCTTAGCTAGATGCCAACTTTCCTACATAAACCCCGTCTTTTTTAGACGAAGTTTCTTAGTGGCATCCTGTTTTTTGGTGTGATATTCTTGTTTGGTGGCATGTCATTGAATATCAACTCTTGCTTGATGCTATTTATAATAATGGAGTCCAAAATAGCATTTTACATTTGTGTTGATTCCTTTATGCCATGCCTATATTCATTAAGAACAAAGCTCACATGATGACATATCACTGTCACCAGTCTCTTTTTCTTGAATATTTGTCCATCTCATTCAGCAAAAGATTATAGAGATAACCCCCTCAGAGAAGAATCCATTCAGTGAAAGCTTTGCCATCTGTGGTTATTTTAACTAACTTTTTTTTGGCGTTTTAAAGTGAGTGGTTTCAAGAGAATATGGCGTTTGTTTCTCTGGGTGTGATCAATTCATTGTGTGTAGATCCCTCTCTTATAGGAGTTTTTTGGTGCGTAGTTTAGGCGGGATTTTTTTATTATAATAAATGATAGTAATAAAGTAACCGTCTTTTCAGTTTCTGTTTGTATTTACTGTTTTGATAAGCTTTTATCAGTTTCTAGGGTGATAGACGTACCATCTTCCAAGTTTGGCTTTTTTTAAATGGCGTTATGCAGACCAAGATGAGAAAATACAATAACGGTGAAAATAAAATATTAAGCAGGAAAAATATTTTTTTGTTATTTCTGGCGTTTTGTAAGCAATAACCTTTTTTAGTATTTTTTTTTTGGTGTTTTGCAAATACATAGAGAAATATATCATTTAATTATCTTAAAAAAGGAGATTACACAGAAGAAAAAAATTTAAAACCCTTCGTCAGAAGGTACTTTATCCGAAAAGTATCCATCACTTGCGTCATCTTCTTCCTCGGAGTCTTCATCTGGATCTTCATCCATGTCATCGCCTTCACCTTCATCGGCTTCTTGTTCTTGAAGATTCTAGAGCCTCCATTTGAACATGTCTTGCATTAACTCCAATTTTGAGTCCATTTCTGTGTTCAAACAAGTGGCGTTATGCAATTCTTCCATGAATCCAAGCCCTGCTTTGTCATGATGTTTTCAAGCCAGTAGTCTTCCTGCTCTCCGCTGTCGTATATAACGGTCACCATGTCTGTTTAATCATCAAAACGCCATGATGTCATGACAGGGTCCGGCTTTACATCTGCTTTGATTGGTCCAAATTTCCTTGTTAATGCTTTCATAAGCATATGTGTTTCATGGCAGTCGTTATCCAGAGCGATGCCAAGAGATAGGATACCTCGATGTACCTCTTTTTCCATCTTCAAAATTGCCTTGATCGTCCTAACATACACCCTCCTTCTGTTGTCAAAACGCAGGACGAATCGCCTGATAGCCAGAGTGTATCTCCACCAAACGATTGTTGCCATTTTTGGCGTTTTGGTTAAATTGGTGTTTTTTGATAAAGATGTTTTTGTAGAAATGATAGATTGAAGTGATTATGGAAGCAATGTTTTACGTCGTTTATATAATGATGTTTTTGGCGCGTAATTTAGGAGGGAATTTCTTCTAATAAATGTTAATAACTGAAATTCAGTTACTGTGTTGTTTCCTCTTCCTGTAATATCCAACGCGTTTTATCACTAATTTTTGGCGTTTTGTTTTAAATGACGTTTTATTTTTTGAAGGGCGTGTTATCATTTGTTGGCGTTTTGAATTTGAGCGGTGAAAGACCCTTTTACCCTTAATGAAGCGCGTCCCACATAATAAAATTGATGTTATTTACGAAAACGCCACCGAGCAATCTAGTCCATGGATTGTTTTGATCTGACGATCCATAAGCGTTCTCACCGTTCTCACACTTTCCCCCGTTTTCTAAAAATCCCGACCCTGTATATATATATATATATATATATATATAGGAGAAGGATCCGTTAGGAACCACCCTTTATTGCGAGAACCGTAAGAACCAAGTGTGAACACAACCAAAAAATACCTAAAAAAATCAAAAAACACTCATAATTTGTTTTTTTACTATTTTTTATAAAAAAAATCGCTATATTTCGTCACAAAAAAACCAAAAAAAAGTTGAGTAATAATTATCCATGCACAAGTGCATATGCATCATTTCTTTGACAAATTCCATAATATATTACTAATATCAGACAATTGCACTTTTATTTACACTACCATTCATAATACACTACTTTTTACATTAACAATATTAGAAATGCACATGTGCATCTATATGTATGAACTTGTTATAACATTAACAACACTAGAAATGCACTTGTGCATCTATATGTATGAACATGTTATAACGTGTTTTGGTACACCACTTTGAATACACCTTCCCTTTCATCTATCATACCATCCATAATACACTACCATTACCTCCTACCAACCGTAATACAATACAATTACCTCCTACCATCCATAATACAATACTATTACCAATATTTTCACTTTATTGCATGTACATCAACACCCTTTATACCATCTAAAAAAATATATTACATCATAAAGTGACAAATATAATCAAACCATCAACCACTAGATATAACTAACAAAAACACATGTATATGGGCCTACTTCATCATTTAAAATCACAAACTTTTTGTAGCAAAACACGTCATAAGATGGTTATACATAATGATGCACATGTGCATTCTTAATATTGGTAATGTAAAAATTAGTGTATTGCAGATTGTAATGTAAATGAAAGTGCATTTTTCCACTACGGGTAATATATTACGGAATTTGTCCAAAAAATGATACAAATGCACATGTGCATCCATAACTGTTACTCAAAAAAAAGTTTTTTTTTTTTGTAACGAAATATAGCGATTTTTATTAGAAAAATATTAAGAAAATATTTTTTGTGTGTTTTTTGGATTTTTTAGTTAATTTTTAGTGTTCATATTGGTTCTCGCGGTTCTCACAATAAGGGTGGTTTTCAAATGAACCTTACCCTATATATGGCTTCCAGTAGTGTTATATGGCCATAATGTTCATCATCAACATCTCACTTTTTTTTGTTACGTGAGGTCTACAACACATTTGAATTAGGAAAAAAATAATAGCTTGTTTCACCAGTCCACTTTGAATATGATATTCCAATTTATTGGGATGTAATCAAGCAAAAGAGTTGACATTCACCATTTTCTTCATTGGACCTTTGTCTTACCATGAAAATGCATTATATAAGACCAAAACTTTGAGACGAAATCAATTTGTTTTTGTCCCACATTGATGGGAAATATAACTTTTGAAATAACAATCAGTTTATTAAAAGCCAAGCTGATCCCAATTAAGAGTTGCATATTTGCCACCTTTTGTTTGTAATATGTTCGCATTTTTTGCCTTTGGCTAAGTTTAGCTTCTTTTTTGGGATGTTTAGAACCGTAAAGTTGTTTCTGGGTTTGGATTGAGCCACTTCAAGCTGAGCTCTAACTCTTGATTTTAAATTTGAGCTGAGCTGAGCCAGTTCGGTTTGAATTTGAGTTGAGCTCGAGCTGGCCTTGACTTAACTTCTGAGGTGGACCAAACATCTGCAGTCTGCAAGAAAAAGACTGTTTATTTTTTAACTTCTGCAAGCTACTAAAATAAATTGAAATTATTTTATACTCTTATACAATCACCAACTTGGATCATACTCTTTCGTTTAAAAGTCGTTTCGTTTGGAAATTATATATATTATATGTATATCATATACATCCTTTCCCCAACTGATGCATCATTTCTTCTTATTAAATTAAAATCTAAAATCAAACACCGCTTCACAATATTAATACATGACAATCAAACACTGCATCCTGCTCAACATTTTCTTCTGGAAGTATTAAAGTACTCAAGGTCATATATATATATATATTTATAGGGCTGTTCATAAAACTCGCGACTCGTAGCTCGGCTCGTAGCTCGCTCGAAAGAAGCTCGAGAAAAACTAGCTAAAAAAATCTCAATTTGAGATGACGTGAACCAAGTTGGCTCGTTTTGTAACCAAGCCCAGCTCGAGCTAAGCTCGGCTCGGCCCATGGCTCGGCTCGTTGGCTCGTTCTTAGGCTCGTTTAACTCCGACGTAAAGCTCAAGCCAAGTTTAACCGCCTGAATTAATTTTGAGCTTGAGCTCGAGCTCGACCCCACCCTGGCTCGACTCGGCTCGACTCGTTTACAGCCCTATATATATAGTTATAAACTTATATGTAGCAATCCATTAGCATAAAAACATAAAACCCTAACCACGAATTGCTTGTACACGTATCTTTTACAAAATGAGAAACCAAAAATATTAAACAGTAAGGTCTTTAACTAGAAGCAATTCTTATGAAATCTACTGTATAAAAAATTGAATGATATTGACATACAAACCCCTCTTCAACTACCAGATACACTCTCATAATCAATCAAAGCCTTGAGGCCATCGCAAGATTCCCATGATTTAAGGTTATTCTTTAGTCAAAACATCAGCTTTTACATTGAGAAGCAGTGAAGCATGAAGAGGGCAGGGTGTTGCCGGAGGGCAGGGTGTTGCCGGAGGGTAGGGTGGTGCCGCAGTGGAAGGTGGCGGCGGAGGGCAGTGTGTCGCCGGAGTGGTAGGTGGCGGCGGAGGGCAGGGTGTCACCGGAGTGGTAGGTGGCGGTTGGGAGAGGAGAGGAGTTTAGGGTTTTGATGAAAAGTTCTGTATTGTGTTTAGAGAAGAAGAATTAAAGAATAGGTTAGAAGAGGGTATACTATATCTACATCAAAAAGAGGTCGCACAGGCATTTTTTAATGAAATGTCTTCTGAAAAACAAACACTCGGCAGACTTAAACGTCTGCGTGTAGTCTGCATGGCACAGATAAAAGATGACAGGAAGATCTTTTGTGAAAAAAACAAACACCTCCTTAGTTTGAATGCGAATCAAGAAATCTAAAAGCAAGAATCTTTTGAAAGTAGAGAGATAAAAAAAGCATTACTCTAAATATCATCATAGCATTTTAATATGTGACAACTGTCACTTTTCCGTACGTTCCGTACACTAAATGAACAGTAATTTGTGCTTTAATAACTGTGCATGATCTAGTTTACAAGACAAATGAAATTCTGATTACAGAATATATACATACAATGGCATTTCATGTTGCAAGACTTTTATCGTTGCTACATGCAACACGAGATAGTCTAATGATACACAGAACAAAATTGGCACCACTACCAGACAAACTAAAAATGTTGACGACGTTCAGTACATAGACAGACAATATTTTGAGGCCCTGTATGAGCCAGAGATGACGTATTACACAAGTATAGTGTGTAGGAAAGTAAGGACCACGAAACTGGATGCCTAAGTGATAGACAAAGTGCCGGAAAATGCCTAAAACCCACATAAAGTGCAGAATTCTGCACAAATCAACAAAAATTCAGCATTTTAACAAGTTTATTACATGCAAAAATATGGCAAAATGGTCCTGTATGCTTTCCTAAGTGTCGGGAATTAAAAGTGTCACAAAAAGTTACATAAAGGACACTATACGGAATAACTAGACACTTTAACGAACCAGTATCTAACCGAACAACCGGACATTACCTGGAACACTAAAATATTACTAGAAGCATTATTTTACTTTTTCTGAGCTAGTTATGGTTCCCGAACACCCTAGGATACTATGAAATGCATCACACACATAAAACACTAGCTTTTACATTTAACCTCCACTATTTACCTACATTAACATACAAGTTACATTTACCCCCCTCCCCCATGCATATTTACGGCCCAAAGAAGGACCCCACCAAAATCCTTCATAATCTACCTAAGATTCCCTAATCTTTTCTTGGATTTAGTTAGATTGTGCATGTACTTGGTGGAACATAAGGACCATTAGACAATACTCAAACTTTGGTTATAAGTAGAATACATAAGCACCATCATCTTCATCACCTACATCTCTTCTCCTTGCCTCCATTCTCGGCCGCAAGCTACTCCCACCACCACCACCATTTTCGTTTCAAGTTCAAGCATTCCAAGTGCTCACAAAGGTGTTCAAGGGTGATTAGTGAAGTGTGGAACTCTCGGAACTTGAAGGACCTCCTTTACAAGCTTTTATCCACCACATTTTCAACCTTGTTCTTCCCTAGCTTTAAGCTAGTTGTAAGATTCTTGAAAACCCTTGGTTACTTCATATTTTGGTGGTTAAAAGTTGTTGTTTAATGATTAACACAAGAACACTAAAGAACATACACATGAATCTTGAACATAAAGCTTATCTTATGATGAAATAATGATGAAATGGTGTTGTTTAGTATATGAATGATATTTGCTTGTTGATTTCTTGAGATGATGATGTTAATCATCACATGAAGCTTGCTAGATGAGGTTTAAACACTTAGTCTAACAAATGGGAGGATGATCATGTAACAACATATGATGATCATCTTCTAGTTAACACATGAACTTGATGAATAAAAATGATTTCTTATAAAATGATGAACAAAGTGAACTAGTAAGCTTGTAGATCTAAGATTTGTGAATGATTTTTCTAAAAAAACCAAGTTTAAAAAGATGATTTTTGAAAGATCATGATTTTTATTAAACCTACACTATTGTTAGTGACAAAATAAGTGTAGAAATACTCTTGAAACAAGAAGAAGTGATAAATAAACATTTTTGCAAAATGTGTTTACAAGTTGTAAACATCAAAAACCTTCAAGAATGGAGTTTACCCGGTAGTAAATATATTTTGGAGGGTAACAAAGGCTACTAAATACTTTACCAAGTTACTACACATTTTTGTGAAAAATCAAGTTCATGTTATTATGTAAAATATATAGTTTTTGCACTTGGTAAGTGTAATATAGTTTAGTGATTTGTTGTTGATTGTTTGAATGAGTTTCGAAAAGAAAATGATAAGCTAAATAGCATGGACACCTCTATTTACAAAGGAAACTATGGCGAAATTTTCTAAAAATTCCAACACTTAGAAAATATTATCTAAACAAGTGTTCACAAGTGTGTTTTAAATTATGATTTATAACATAATTTTTGCCATAAATTTTTGTAACAAAAATACGAGTATTGGAGGTTGGTTTTTGTAAATAAATATGGTTAAATATATATTTAGAATATATATTTTATACTAAGTCACTTGTGTGGATATTTGTTTATTTTGTGGAATAGTTATATTATTTTAGGGTAAAATAATATAACTTAACAAAATACCATGACATTTACAACTCCAAAATAATACCAAAAATCACAAGGAATGAAATATAAGTTACACACTTGATATGGTGAAACCGAACGCTAAAACGTAACTTATAAAATATTCCGGAAAATGCCGTTACAAATATATTTTTGGTAAATATTATTTTGGATACAAGAAGTAAAAATATGATTTTGTACATATTACCAAGTTATGTCATATTTTCAACAAGAAGAAAATATATTATCTTTGGGGGATAAAAATATATATTTTCTTGGAATACATTATTTTTGGACAAAACGAGTCTATATATATTTTCTTAGTGAAACTTGAAAATATATTATTTTGGAAACTACAAATACAAGAATACGAGAATACATGTAAGAAATACTCCTATCATTGGGAAGGAAATACGAGAATAAATACTTGAGAAGCAATATAACTTTGGATATTGTTAAAGACATAAAGGAAACGTAACTCCAAAACATGAATATTAAGGCAAGGCACGGCCCGCTCGTCTAATAGACCCTAGCACATTGTAGGTAGTAGTGTTTGCTGACGAGATTTGAGTTACGAGTACTGAAGACGCAAAACAGTGAGTTCATGCTCCCCCTTTTCTTTAACTGTTTTTGGTTTTATAACTCTCGGGGGTGAAATACATGTTACGAATACTTAAACGGTATGAAATGCCTATGAAATGCAATACTAGATCATGTGAGCATAGACTAAATACAGAAATGCCATTAAAACATTCATTAGGGACGAGGGTTAGATCTAACGGGTACGGCCGAACCCCACTCATGGTCACATCTAGTACCTAGTAGTGCTTCGGAGTCCCAGTCGAGGGTAATCGACACAGTCGAGGTTAATCGACAGAGTCAAGGGAAATTGACACAGTCAAGGGAAATTGACACAGTCGAGGTTAATCGACACAGTCGAGGAAAATCGACAAGGGTATAAGCCATTACGAGTGCTTCCTATGTCCACACATGCCTTAAAGTCCTTGTAAAACATTCATGTTCATACACGCTTTTCATACCTGTTTACAAAGGAGTCTCTCAAAGATTTACAAGAATACAGTACTCATACAAAACGCATGAACTCGCTCAACTTTTGTTGATGTTTCCAAAAATTACATGTATTTCAGGTGACAGGATGGATCTTGGGCGCAGGTGTCGTAACTAGAAGTAGACTTCAAGTTTAGATGTCATCCACTTTTGTTGGTTTGTAACCTAGTCGAAGGTAGTGTTTTAAAAACTTGAATAACCAGTGTTTGTAATACTCAAATTTTATGAATGGATGAACATCGTTTTGGTCATGTAGTTGTTTATTACGATTGAATGCAATGATATTAAACCAGTCACACATCATACGCTTCCGCAAAAGTCAGGGTGTGACAGTTTGGTATCAGAGCTTCGATTGTAGTGAACTAGGATTCCTTCTCGAGTCTAGACTACAATCACTAGAGTTCTCTCACGAAAACATTTTACAAAAAGGTTTTCATTGCATTCACGTAAGCGTCAAGATCCACGAGTCAAACACTTTTCAAAAAGAGACAAGGCAAGGACATTAGTAGGGAATACCCTCAAGATAAGGTGCCAACTAAGGCATAGTCTACACGAGTTAGACTTGCCAAAGATAAAACACACTCTTGGTGAAAACTAGTACCAAGTAGTGTTTTTGTCGTGAATCGACAACTAGAAAAATGACCCCCCAAAAACGAGAGTTATATGAGATATGATGCATCGAAATGCCTGTTTATGCTAAGTAACATATTTGTTTATCGATACATACATACGAATAAGTGTACGGAATAAATATTGACGTGAATACATACAAATAAGTGTACGGAATAATTATTGACGTGAACAAGATACTTACGACTCCGACTCCTATTATTGTACTTAACTCTCACGATGAAGCTATCGACCTCGCGTTCATTGCAAAGCTCATGGCTAGAGTGATTACCAAGCAAGATTCTGAGCTTGCTTCCGTAGGAGATGGCTGCTCTTCCCTCTCGATCGTGAAGATGCCTGACTACGGTGATGATGACGAGGCAGAGGCGGCAACCTTGAACGAATTCTTAATCAGCGGGACGAGATCCCTGTGGCTTTTGTGAAAGCAAGATTGACGACATACTTGACCAGAAAAGGAAGATGAAGTATTCATCTTGAAGGTGCCCCTCCAACTACTAGGAATTCTCTTTATTCCTATTTCATTTAATCATCGTGCCTATACATGCGTAACGATAACGAGTGTTAGCGCGTGGACCACCGCAATGGTCCTTTCCATGACAGAGGTATAAGGACAATAGTGTCCCCTCCTTGATTGATCATCTGCTTGGACGAGAGAAAACTGTGGTAACCGTGCAAGACAATTTATTATTACGGGGGCCCACGTAATAACAACTTGTAGTGCATGGAAATCCTGGTGGACTCTGCGGGTCAGGTTAACGATCACCATCCCTCCAAAAATAATCTCTAGGTGTTCACACCTTCATATGGTAGAACAATACCTAGACCAGTGCTTTAGCACTTTATAAACTAGGAAACCTGTCTTGCCTACTTCATGTACGAGACGTTTGAGAAACGACATTTAAGCAAGTGAAAATGGGT
The DNA here is from genome assembly GCA_030545235.1 of Helianthus tuberosus. Classification (NCBI taxonomy): domain Eukaryota; kingdom Viridiplantae; phylum Streptophyta; class Magnoliopsida; order Asterales; family Asteraceae; genus Helianthus; species Helianthus tuberosus. The sequence continues at coordinate 95,659,234 of CM060357.1, read as the reverse complement.
AACATTCAAAAAGATTCAGTGACGTTACACTCTCTATCACCTCTACACGAACAACCCCATCTCTGGGAAAATATACACATCAATAAAGCTAATATAGCAGGAAATAACTGAAACCTAAATGACCAAGGCGATGTAACCTCGAGTTCATTTTATTTTCCCCATTACAAACAATAGGCCAAGTTGCCAAGCCTATATGAAGGCTCAGTAATTGTTTCCTCGCTCACACATTGTTGAGTATATATGCATGTGAAATTTGGTGATTACATGATGGCTTACGGTGCTATGTACCTCATAGACGATTATGAAATGTTGTCTAACTTACCTCATACCTCTTGACAGAAGAGAATGCCGCCCAGACGTGACACAAACACCAGTACATTACCAAGGACAAAAGCCGAGCTTCAAGAACGAATCTCACAGGCAATTGCACGACATGAAGCCCTCCGCTCCGAACACAGCGGTGGCACTACCGGAAATAACCCTTCAACTGGCTGCACCTATAAATAATTCATGGACTGCAAGCCATTGAATTTTGATGGCACAGGAGGTGCCGTAGCATTTGTTTGTTGGGCTGAAAACACTGACTCTGTTCTAAGAATGAGTAATTGTTCGCCCCAGCAGAGAGTTACCTTTATCTCAGAGTTATTTTTAGATGGTGCACTCTCCTGGTGGAACCTTCAGGTTCAAACCCTTGGTGCAGATGCTGCTTATGCACTGAGCTGGGACGAGCTCAAGGAAATGATGGAAAAGAAATACTGTTCTAGGGCTGAAATCCAGAAGCTTGAGGTGGAGTTCTGGAATTTGAAAATGGACGGACCAAAGAGTCCTGAATACGTCCAGCGATTTCACGACTTGTCTAGGGTCATCCCCTACTTAGTCAAACCCGAATTCAAAAGGGTTGAACGATTCATTTGGAGACTTGCACCTCAGATCAGGAGCATGGTTACTACCTCAAAGCCCTCAACCATTGCAGAGGCTATCGACTTGTTTAGGGTCTTCCCATATCTTCCAACCCTCTCTCCACCCCTTTCCTCCTAATCTTAAATCACAGACACCTCCCCTACCTCCACGCCGCCGGTCACCACCTCCTCCTCCTCCTCCACAGCCACCGGCAACACCTCCCCCACCTCCACAGCAAATACTCACAGATTGGAACCTCATCGCATCCTCCGATGACGCCGCTCAACAAGATCCTAGCACCTCACATTCGCGCTCGAGTTCAAATCCTTGATTCTACTTTCTCATCGTTTGAATCGGATCGTGCGGTTGTTAAACGCTCGATTCATATCCTCTCCGAGCTCGCAAAGAACGGTATGGTTGATGATTGATGTGTCTGCGTTCGTTTTTTCTTCAATTTCATGTTTCTCCGTTGTTACGTCATGATTTTCTTTTATTTACTTGTTGTGTTTGTTGTTGATTTGTGTTATCTAGAAGGTGAATTTTGTGCTTCTGGCATGCGTTTGTAGTTTTAGGTTAAGAGAAAGGGGTTTACAGATCTGAATTTTGTGCTTCTGGCATGTTGTTGATTTAGGTTTGAGTGGGTGGTTTGTAGATCTGAAATAATCAAACACTCTTTTTATTACACTCTACAGACATTTGGTCCACCTCTTCTCGTGCAGACGTTTGCAGATGTGGTCCGCAGACTACAGACCTTTTGCATCTGAAAAAACAAACACTACCTTAGTCCATTGATCTTAGACTTGAAATGTTGAGATTAGTTTTAGGGAAAACTAGTGAAAGGGCGTAAATGAGTCCTATATTTATTGACTTTCTCTCTTTACATGCAAGACACATGTTAATTTATCTTGTCAATTTAAAAAGTCCATAACTATTTCATGGGATATATATTTTTTTAAATTTCACCATAATAATGGGCATTTTTTATCTTTAATATTAGTATAATATTTCTATATAAAATAAAAAATTCATTTTTACTGGGTTTTGGTCATTACATTTTTTTAATAGGGTTTCTATACATTGTGTTATTATCAAAACTTATAACACCATGTTAATTTGGGTTATGTCTATTGCGTTTTTATCAGAACTTATAACACAATGTATGATACAATGAAGATGGTGTTATATTTGGGTTTCTATACATTGTGTTATTGGTTCCGATTATTGTGTTTTTCAATCGAGTGAGTTTTCTATATATGGTGTTATAGGTTCTACTCATTGTGTTTAGTCTGTTATCCATTGTGTTTTAATATGTTATCCATGTTTTTTTTTATTTTGTTGTCTATTGTGTTTTTGTCTATTGTTCATTTGTTTGTCCATTGTGTTTTAGTATGATGTGTCATTGTGTCACTTATCTGTTGTCATCAATTGTGTTTAACGTTATGTCCATTGTGTTTGAGTATGTTATCCATTGTGTCTTTTATTTGTTGTCATATATTGTGTTTTTTTTTTGTCTAATTTTCCATTGTATTTTTAGTTTGATACACATTGTCTTTTACATTATGTTCATTGTGTAATACACAACTGGGTTTTCAAAAATATTTTTTTAAATATAACAATAGGGTACTCGTATTAAAAATCATAAGACACTCAATTTATGGTATAGTTCTTAAAAAAATAAATGACGTATAAAAAAAGTTATGGACATTAAAAAACGGGGGGAAATAACATGTGACTTGCATGTGCATCGGGATGAGACGAAAAGACGAGATTGCAAGAGGCTTCATAACGCTATTTGTGACAAGTATTTAATAATTACCCTTTTCGTTGCTTAAATCAGATAATACAAATTTCGAATCACAACACGAATAAAAGAAATATAATATAATTTCATTTCATAACAGTTTAATACAATGGTTTTGGAACTAATTACAACATGTATGAAATAAAATACAATACAACAAGTATTTAACGTTCAAATGCGTTTCAAGGCAATCCTACTAGATTCCATGCGTCATTGATATTCCTGCAACATGTATTAAAAGCATAGATCAATACAAAGGTATTGGCGAGCATACAAGTTTAAAAAAAATATGTATAAACGTAAAGTTTGTCACAAATCTATGATGGAAGTCTTTATATCTAGAATTTAAACTAGCATACCTAAACAACCTAAGCATAACGAAATAGCATGGACATACAAATTGAAACTAGCAAGTATAACTAACACAAGCGTAACAAATAACATGTATGTGCAAAATGAAACTAGCGTGCATAACTAACGTAAGCATATCGGGAATACGTTTGATTTCGTATAATATGAATTTTTGTTAAGTGATACATGTTGCACCCCAAAACGCGTTAAAGTGTA